>OX638101.1:12685630-17485630 GCA_951804965.1 Horisme vitalbata | reverse complement strand
TGCGTACTTATAGTACGGAACCTCTGAACCGACAAGGTCGTATTGGAGAGCAAGCTGCTGATGGATGATCTTTGCTACTTGGTTATGTCTGTGCAAGTATTCAGTGTTAGCGAGGTGCGAACAACCCGAAAGTATATGTCTGAGGGATTCACCGGGACGATGACAAGCTCTGCAAATGTCAATGGTTCCATCCTTCATGATATACTTTCGGTAGTTGTTCGTCTTTATTACCTCATCCATAATCGCACAGACAAAACCTTCAGTTTCCCCAAAGAGGTCACCGAAACGTAGCCAGTTCACGGATGCGAGTAGGTCTACATCAGGCCCTGTAAGGGCTTTATAGAACCGTCCGTGCAGCTCCTTACTCTCCCATACCACCTTGCGGTCGAGGGCACTCAGCACCGTAGGTTTGTGCCAGTTCTCCTTAGCCAGTGAGAGCGGGGTAAGGTTCTTGTCAACTGCTACGACATCACGATGCATCTCAATGTCGGCATGGAGGAAGTATTCTCTGAGCTTGCACACCTCGTGGTTATGGAGGGTCTTGGCATTTAAAAAGCCCCACATTTCCGCGGGATGTACATCCTCATTACCGACGAGCGTGGATGTCGCATTCTGTGTGTCGTAAGAAGTTGACGAACCTTACAGTCAAGGGCGTCAAGTTCAGTCTGAGTCCATCTCAATATGCCAAAAGTATAGATGAGCAGAGGCATAACCCAGCCGTTGAAGGCTCGAACCTTGTTACCACCCGACAAAAGACTATTGAGTACTTTAGTAAGGCGGCAAAAGAATCGCTCCTTCACCGACTGTTTTATGTCTCTGTCTACTATACCTAACGCTTCTGACATACCGAGATATTTGTAGGTTTCGATATCGGAAAGAGATCTGAGGGATATCGTATCAGAAAGCTGTAAGTTTGTAGTATTTACAACTTTCCCCCGCCGTACTTGCATGACCGCACACTTCTCGACACCGAACTCCATGCTGATGGCACTGCTGAATATCTGTGTGATATTCAACAGAGTCAGCAGTTCTGGTTTTCTTGGCGCAAAAAGTTTGAGGTCATCCATGTACAGCAGGTGAGAAACGATATCACCCTCTCTCCGAAGTCGATAGCCTAGCCCTGAATCCTTTAGCAGAGTACTAAGAGGATTCAGTGCCAGGCAGAACCATAGGGGACTCAGACTGTCGCCCTGGAAAATACCCCGCTCTATGCGAATCAGATCTTGCGGAGCAGAGGGATCCCGTCCGTTACCTGGATGACGAAGAACTGTGATCCACTGTCTCATGCATGTACCTAAGAAGGATCTCAATGTTGCATCAATTTTATACAACTCTAAGATCCTCTCCAGCCATGTATGAGGCACTGAATCGTACGCCTTCTTGTAGTCTATCCATGCAGCTGAGAGGTTCCCCTTGCTGCGCCTGATCTGCTGGCTAATGGTCATGTCAATGAGGAGGAGCTCCTTAGTACCGCGGGACCCAACCCTACACCCATTCTGAGCCGGAGCCAAAATATTATTTGCAACTATGTGCGCATTAATTTTTATGGTCAGAATGGACGTAAGGAGCTTGTAAATGGTAGGTAAGCACGTGATGGGTCTGTAGTTCTTTGCTTCCGCGGTACTACCAGATTTGTGGAGCAGGAAGGTGACTCCTGTCGTCATGAAACTTGGGAGAGACCCAAGCTCGAGGGCTTCTTGAAATTGTGTGGCGAGTACAGAGTGTGAACACCGAAACCACTTCAGCCAGAAGTTATGCAACCCGTCCGGTCCAGGACTTTTCCAGTTATGGGCCGAACGGATTGCAAATCTGACATCTATGGGGCTAATCTCTACAGGTCCCATGGTTTCGATAGATTCACACTCTCTACTCACCACATCCATCCAATCTCCCTCCGTGTGTTGGATGGGCACAGACCAGATGCTGCGCCAGAAATTATTCATGGCATCCGCATCCGGTACACGCCCGTCCATCACACATTGGTCAGGTTTCTCCCAGTTTCGGTACACCTTCCTCTGGTCACTTTGGAAGTTTCGATTCTGCCAATATCGGTCCACACGTTCTCGATACCGACGAATGCGGCTTGCCCATGCAGAGATTTTCTGCTTCAGAAAGTCAATGCGTTCTGTGACACAGGCCATATAATCGTGAGGCCGAATATCGGTCCCAGAAAAGGCCTGTGTCACAAAACGCATCACTCGAGGGCGGGTATTGCCCCCTCTGAAGCAACTTAGCTTTGCAATGAGGGTCCTGAATTTACCGATCCGCCGTTCGATCCGTACTTGCCAAGCTGGAGTTTGGTTGACAGGTCGTGGTGCTCGCGTGGAGTTGGGGAACTTGACACGAGCAACACGACACGCAGCCACGGCTCCGCAGTAAAGGATCGAATGGGTATCGGCTAGACCTTCGCTAGTCTCTAGATAAGGAACCAGCAAAGGATTCAAGGCCTCCATTAGAGCCAAGTTTCGTCTGTGAGTGGGCAAGCGTGGCAAACGCGGTCTTTCATCGATAGGTGCGGACCGGTACGATAAAATCGTATCCTCCAAAGTCCTCGTCAACTGCTCATTTACCTGGTTTGTCACGCTGGTGTTCTCGTTGTTGACGTCGTCAGCAGCGGGGTCCGGCTGCGTCGTCACAGGTATCGAAGTTGTCGTAACCGTCGACGTGGCAGCCGGGACCCGCTGCGAGTGGTCAGCTACTTGAGCACTTTGACTTTCAGCGCGAAGCCGGTCAAGTACCGAATCATCCAACAATTTTAATCGTTGGATGGCTCGTACCTGATCCGATAGCCGTTGTGCAGTAACAGTTACAGCTGGTTCAAGTACCTGAAACAGAGGCAGCATCCGGGCAATGTACGCGGTGCGGTTAGTTCCTCCGTCTGTAGCCCTATAATATGCGCGCATGACGTTTTTATTAATTTCTTCTGTCCACTTCATGCGAATGCGCACATTGCTGGTGGTGGCGGGGGTCGGACGCGGGGCAGACTGTCCCGCAGACCCCAAGCCGGCCGACAGCGGGGGCCGCCCACGCCGCACAGGTGGTCGCGGCGGCGGAGGCGACGGCGGCCTGCTCTCGTCGCTCGACGCGCTGGTGTCCGGGGGGGTGGCGAATACCTCATCCCCGGACGACGATGTGGAGCTTGACGGAACAGGCGCAGATGTTTTGTGTGCTTCATATGTAGCCGCTCGTGCTTTTCCTCTGGTCAACATGTTATGATGGTTTTGTTCATTGTGGCATTTGTGCCTTTATGTCAAAAATATAATGAAAATAGGTTGTATTACTGGTTTAAAACTGTTGAGGATACGGTATGAATCGGGAAAAGCAATATAAAATAAATTTTGGTAAAATATTAGAGAAAAAGCGTGTGTCAGCGGTGAAGTTTTTTTTTTTTTTTTTTTTTTTTTTTTTTTTTTTCTTACTTTTATTATTATTATTAATCAAAAGAAGGCTATGCCCAACTGTGGGTTAAAAACGGCTGACGATGATGATGATGGTGAAGGTATATTAGAGTCGAGAATTAAATTTAATAGATAAAAGTGATGATTCAACTGATAAAATATACAAAAGAAATTTTATCTTTTTTAAAATTACATGTGCTATGAATTTAGATTGTTGTAAATTTGCGTTATGATCTGATAAGCACAAATGCAACTGAACCTTTCCCACACTTTCTTTTCTGGTTTAATCTTCTTACTCTCCTAGTGTTTAGAATTATCCGGGAGTTTAGAGGATTTATAGAGATAAGTAATCTGTAATGCTTCCTGTGTTTTATTCTTCGAATAATATTTAGAGGTTGAATAACGTAATCGTTTAAGATGAATTCTGTCTCAGTTTGCATAACGTTTTTAATTCGAGGACTTTGGCTAGTAAGATAATCATTTTATTTTATTGAATTTTTAAATTATATTTTATTTTATTGGGTTTTTGGAGGATTTATAATCTGTAAATTCGTAATCTGTAATGCTTCCTTTATTCTTTCTACGAATAATATTTAAACTTAGAGGTTGAATAATGCAGACGTTTACAGACCTCGCAAACACGACGCTTTGTCGTCGCGCTTAGTCGCGAGCGTCTGTCATATCTTGCTGTCGCGATTGTCGCCGTGTGTGCGGAGCTTTGAACAAAATGTATGAAAATTGTCCCCCGCAGCTTGTCGTAGCGTCTAATCGCTGACGTTTGTCGTCCAATGTGCGCAGGCTGTTAAGTTGAATTTCTGTTTTAGTTTGCGTAACGTTTTTAATAATCGAGGAATTTGGCTAGTAAGATAAATATTTTATTTTATTGAAATCAGATTTTTCTCCAAGAAGTATCACGTGTTTTACCGTTAGAAACTTTATTTTTTGTTAAGAGTTAGCCCGTGTCTCTTAGAAACTTGCATATATTAATCGACCCGTATAGACACGTTCTACTACAAGGTTCTAGTATTTTTCCCAACTACCATAAACATGTTATAATTTTTTAATTACTCAATCATCGATATTTTATAAGGTAAATTCATACTTGAATGTAATGAATGACATTATTAGTTGGTGCCAATATAATTACTCATTCTTTTATGGATATTTCCTCATTACATTTTCTTTCTTTATGACCATTTCTAGACGGAATTAATGAGCTAAGTCCGTATTGTTTTTGTTAGACACACATGTTTTTGAATTAATTAGGTGTGTACTTAAGCTGGACTTAAACGGGGTTACGGCCATAATTCTAGACTTTGAAGGAAATATTAGTAATTGGATACTAAAACGGTGTAATTTGAGTATTTCTTGTGAATTTTTCCGAAATAGGATGTTATAATTAACGTTATTGTTTCAGTGATTTACCGACTCTATTGCTTATGAATTAAGAAATTAAACATTTCTGTATAATTAACAGTAATGTTTAATTACTGGGACATACATTATTCTCTGTACAAATATACCTACTTTAGTAAAAGGCCTAAAGAACATTGTATTTTCTGACGGGTTCAACAAAAACCCAACAGAAATTCTGATAATATCTAACAGATAATTTTGTCTGTGTGTTGGGTTTTTGTGAAGCTCGTCAGAGTCTGTCTTTCTGACTAATTAGTCAAGGCTTAGACCGACTTAGTGGCTTACTCTTATTTTACTACGCTAAGTGAAAACAGTCTGACTAAGACAGACTAAATACCACCATAATATGCCTTTTAGAGAGATGTAGTTGCCTAACTACCTAAAGATTTTTGTCCAAACCCGTCATCGTCTCAAGGAATATTAAACGTAACGTCATGCAACAATGGATAAACTGTTTGTATTCACTTACAGCCGATTATTACTGGCCGGCAACATTAATTTATTCATTGTTCCAACTTCAAATCACTCATTTCAGACCTTATTTCAACCGAATACAGCAAAGAGGTAGAGCATGATTGGTAACTTTTTGAAAGGATCGGTGAGCGCCTGTCAAACACGAGACAAAATTGAATGCTTATTTTTTAATTTTACTTTTTTAGAGCTTAGTAGTGATGTGCGTCGGAGGTGGACATGTTAATTGCAACTCAAACAAATTAACGGACGTATCGGTGGTTAATGAGCCTAGTAGATAGCTGCATGACGTCCTTTGTCAAGCGGAGTACAAAGATAAGCCTATTTGGCTGGATACACACAGCTTAGTTACCACTATATCTTGGACATCGAATTTAAAAAAACATTTGACTCAATAAAAGTCCACGTTAAAGCCTTTTTGTTTTTGAAAACTAAAATACTCATTTACCTAATTTATTATTTCATTTTACAATTAAAGGACAATATAAAACCTTGATAATAATTTTAAAGAACCCTACCCCAAAATGATAATTCACCCTGATGGTTAATAAATTAATACCTTCACCAGCTACACTATCCTCGTTCTTTCTTTAAATAACGACCCAGCTATTAGAAATCAACCGATGATTTGTTTTTTTTTTATTTATTCAAACGTAGGCCTATTGACGTCTCCATCAGATCGGATTCCCGGCGCCGTCGCTGTCATTTTGACAGTTCAAAACTGTAGAACTTTTTGAACTTCTATTTTTAAAATAATAAGTCTATTCAGCCTGATTCAGCCAGGTATATTTTTATTAAGTTGACACAATAGTTTGTTTTGTTTAGCGTGCAGTGCATAATAATGTCATATCTATCCGTACAGAAATATCTTAATACGGACATAACTGGTTGTTTATTTACTTGACAATATTAAATAAACTTTATGAGATTGATGAATAAAAAAAAATAATTAAACCAAATTAAATGCATCACATTAATGAAATTACACCTTTATATGGGCTAATCAAATTTTGCTGCCAAAAAACTTAACTAAAACTTAGAATCAAACAGCCGACCCGTTATTCACCCTCGGGGTGGCTAATTAGTTCATCTGCTGTTGATGGATTTCTTATTTCCTCCATCCATCATAAGGGTATCCATCATGAGGTGGACACGCGAATTTGGACAATAGTCATAAGCATTTGAGGTGTGGGGAATTAAGTATGCGAGGGCAAAAGCGTGTTTCATAAAAAAACTTCCACGTTCTGATAATTTTAAAAATAATAAAAAAAGAGGTTGAATGTTTCTCTTTTTTGTACGAACGAGAATATAGTATCGATCAAATTAGTATCAAATCAAAATCGTTTATTATTACAAGATATACAACATTACTGATTAATCCAATCTCTAATTTAGCAAAATATATAGAAAGATAAATAAATATATAATAATAAGATATATATTTTATACAAATACCTACACGTAATTCACAACTTCCTGAAATTTCAAATCATGGATACTTATTTTTAGATCTATGAATATAGCTGTTGAGGCACATCAAACTTTTATAACAACACTAAGGCAGCTGAGGGGACGGGTGCGGGGAGGAGCGGGACGAGGAGGACGACCGGCGCCGGATCCGACACATGAACACACCGCGATCGATCGGCACGCGCGGCAGTCGCACGTCCTCCATACCTTAATACAAACCGAAATTTTGAAAAACCCAAAAGGTACATTATTATAGTTTTGTTTATTAACAAAAAGTGGCGACCGTGACAGGACATAGTGTTATAATATTATCAGTGACAAGTGTTAACCGGTCACTGAACATTACAAACTGTGAAAAGACTTTGGAAAAAACCGTTAGCATTGCGAGTTGGAGTTCAAGTTGGAGCCAAGGGGATCGTTACTTCTGGAGCCTGTGAGGACATTATCGTGATCCGGAGGTCTATTCCAAGGAAAGTAAGCCCTATTCCTTCCTATTCCACTCGTAAATTCCTTAACCGTTCCTTTGTTTCAAGCGCTTCGTTTTGTGTGTAATGGCCGACGCGCTACTCGTTGGTAATTAACCAGCTGGAGTAACGGAAGATAATCGAGCGTTAGATGCCTAAATAGTCATCTAATCTAGCTTGGAATCAATCTTTTCGAGGCTTTTGGCACGCTTTTGCGAGAAATTATAATATTTCCTCTTCAATAAACGGTACTTTCCATCTATAATTTAAATTTCCTTTGCCGTTATTAAATAAAATTAATCTTTTAGCAAAGAAGGTACCTATACCTACCTATTTTGTTTGCATTTATTTGCACCCATTCTCTAGTAAATTAGAGAATTAAAGCCTAGCTTTCTCATTCTATGCCCTAAACTTCATAATAAATAGTCAAGATATCTGGTTATTTACACGATATTCGCCGACCAATTCCAGCTCACGAAAAGCGCTTCGCTACCCTTCCTGCTGCTGCTTGCTGGCCTGTGCTGCACGCTGCTCGCGGGTAACCTTCTGTCCTGTACTGGGGCAATTACGGCGAGCGACTAGATCTGGAGCTACTCATCTCTGTATACAGGTTTGAGTGCATATTTTACTGTTTCCATTGTTTGTTGCCGAGTAGATAAATAAGTATTTATTCGATAAAATGAGTGTAGCGGAACCTAAGCCTGACACCCAGGGAAAGCTTGAGTTGGCTAATTTAATTAAACAAAGAGGAATAATTAAAGGGAGGTTAACTAAATTTGCTGATTATGTTTATAATGTACAAAGTCAAAGTGAAATTTCTTCGGTAAAATATAAAGAATTAGAGTTAAAAGCAAATAAATGTCAATTATTATTAAATGATTATGAAGCTATTCAAGATAAAATCGATTTATTGCATTCTGATTCAAATGAGCAAATTAAAGAAAGGGATGTGTTAGAAAATCAGTTTTTAAATTTGATATCCATTTGTCAAGAACTTTTGGATAAACGTCCCAATCAAAATGAAAAGGTAAGAAACCCGGGGGATGATTTTAGTAGTTGCCATTCCTATTCGGCTAATTCTATTAAATTGCCTACTATAAAATTACCTACTTTTGATGGCAATTATTTACAATGGTTGGAGTTCAAGGACACTTTCGAATCAATAATAAATAACAATGAAGGAATTCCGCCAATAAATAAGTTTCATTATTTACGTTCTTCGCTTGAAGGTAGTGCTTCTGTGGTAATAAAATCAATAGAATTTAGTGCCAAAAATTATAATGTAGCTTGGGATTTATTATGTCAAAGGTATGATAACAAAAACATATTGATGAATAATCATTTAAAAGCACTGTTTTCGATTGAATCTTTGCGGTCGGAATCCTTCAAAGCATTACGTTTTATTGTTGACCATGTATCAAAGCATTTACGTGCTCTTGAGTCTCTTGGCCAGCCTACTGATAAGTGGGATGCCATAATAATATACATGGTTTCGACAAAATTAGATATACACACGAGTAGAAAGTGGGAAGAATACAAGTGCGGCCTAATCGAACTACCCTCATTGAGTGAATTTTATTCATTCCTGCGTGGCCGTGCTGACGTCCTTGAAACTGCCCATAGCAATAACCGGTTTACTATACCAGCTGATACTAAACAAAGGCCTAACGTTCAATCTAAGAGTTTTGTTTTGTCTTGCGATAAGAAAGTTAATAAAATGTGTTGTGTTTTGTGCAATGATGAGCATCCTCTGCATGAATGCCGTAAGTTTAAAAATATGAGTATCGATGATCGTTTTAATGAAGTATCGAGATTAAAGTTATGCAAAAATTGTTTCCGTGGCGGTCATAATTCTTTTCAATGTAAACTCAAAGGTTTGTGTCTCACATGCAAAAAGAAACATAACACACTGATTCATAAAACTTATCCTGCTTATGAAGAAACTCAACCTTCTACTTCATCTTCGTTGCCGGTTTCTCTCACGTTATCTTCATCGCCCGGTCAGATATTGTTGTGTACTGCTTTAGTAGATATAATAGTAAGAAATAAACGTTACCAAGCGCGTGCACTACTCGACACGGGTAGTCAGTCTTCGTTCGTAACCAAAAATTTGAAAGAAAAACTAGGGTTGTCTAATGATCAATCTTGTGCAATAAATGTATGTGGAATTAATGATATGGATTGTAAAATAACTCAGAAATGCAATATTAAAATAAAGTCAAGAGTCATGCCTTTTGAAATAAATGTTCAATGTTTGGTGGTGCCACGTATAACGGGTATTCTACCAAACTCGGTGATTGATACTGAATGCTTGAAATTACCTCTTAATATTGAACTTGCTGATCCTAAATATTTTTCCCCAGCCGAGGTAGATATTCTCTTAGGGGCAGATGTATATTGGGATTTAATTGGCTCTAACCTAATAAAACTCGGTTCAAATAAACCGATTCTTCAAGAGTCTAAGCTCGGATGGCTAGTAGGTGGTCCCATTATAACAAGTCAGTCAATAACAAAGGTTCATTGTAACTTTACACAAGAAATAAAAGATTCCTTAGAAAAATTTTGGAATATTGATGACTTACCACTACTTACAAAAACATATTCCGTCGAAGAGCAACTTTGTGAAGATCACTTTGTGAAAAATATTTCTCGCCTACCTAATGGCAGGTTTTCGGTTCAGATGCCTATGAAAGAAGAGCCCGAGAAAGCACTCGGTGATTCTTATTATATTGCTAAAAAATGCTTAGAAAGTCTTGAGAAGAAATTTATAAAGTTTCCAAGCTTAAAATTAAGCTATAAACAATTTATTGATGAATATGCGGATCTAGGCCATTTAACTAAAATAAATCGTCCTAACTTTGGATATTATATGCCCCATCATGCCGTCATTCGCGAGAAGAGTGAAACCACTAAATTAAGGGTGGTGTTCAATGCGTCCTCTAAAACTCACTCGGGAAAGTCACTTAATGATATACAAATGAAAATGATAGGCCCAGTTATCCAAAGCGATTTAATATCAATATTGCTTCGTTTTCGTGAGCATAAATACATTCTTACGGGCGACATAGAAAAAATGTATCGTCAAATTGAAATCTCGCCGACGCAGCGCCACCTGCAGCTCATTTTATGGCGCGAGGACAGTCGTCAACCGATTGATACTCTGCAGCTCAATACAATAACGTACGGCACAGCGTCGGCCCCATTTCTTAGTTTTCGATGTCTTTTACAGCTAGCTAAAGAATGTGAGGATAAATTAATCGCTCAGGTCATCCAATCTGATTTTTATGCTGATGATCTGAACACAGGTTCTGAAACTGTGGACGGCCTTAAATACATTTATAAAAATGTTGTAGAGGTACTCAACTCTGCATGCCTACCCCTTAGAAAGTTTCGGACGAACTGTCCTCAATTATTTGATGATGAAATAGTTTCAGGAGATTCAATGGATTTCAGTAAAGAATCCAGTGTTCTCGGTCTCAATTGGTCACCCAAAGTTGACTCATTACAATTTTCTACAGACCTAGAACCTTCCCCTCAAATTACAAAAAGGTCAGTTATATCCACTACCTCTAAGGTTTTCGACCCTTTAGGGTTATTATGTCCTTACGTAATAGTAGCAAAAATATTATTACAAGAATTATGGTCTTCTAAGCTTGACTGGGACGATCTTGTTCCTTCCGAATTCAGCAAAAACTGGTCAAGTCTTTTGAGAGAATTTTCCAATTTGCCACTAATTAGGATCCCTCGACGGGCACTGACTGAAAATCCGCGAACCATAGAACTGCATTGTTTCGTAGACGCCTCCCAACAAGCCTACGCGGCTTGCGTGTATTTGCGTTCTGAAGACCAGAACCAAAGTATCACTGTAAGGTTGCTATGCGCTAAAGCACGGGTCGCTCCGCTGAACCCGACCACAATACCTCGCTTGGAGTTATGTGGTGCTCTATTAGGTGCTCGCTTATGCTCTAAGGTTTTACAGTCATTACGTGGTGATATTAGTAAAAAATATTTATGGACTGATTCTACGGTTGTGTTAGGTTGGATAAAAACTCCTCCTAAGGATCTAAAAGTATTTGTATGTAATCGTGTGAATGAGATTAACGAACTTACTATTGGGTTTTCATTTCGTCATGTACCTACAGATCAGAACCCAGCCGATATGGCGTCTCGGGGAGTAAGTCCTAAACAGCTTCAATCTTCTTGCCTCTGGTGGGAAGGGCCTTCGTTCCTCGCGACTGATCCATCTACCTGGCCTACCTCCACGCACACACATGATCTTACCAACTTACCAGAGCTTAAAAACACAACTAAATGTCATGTTTCAACGGCAATTAACATTGTACAATTTGATAAATATTCTAATCTAACTAAAATTAAAAGAATTTATGCCTACGTGTTACGTTTCAAACACAATTGTAAAAACAAAGCGTCAGCGTTAACGGGACCACTGAATGCTGATGAATTAAATAATTCTTTACGTTTATTGATAAAATGTAGCCAACAAGAAAGTTTCAAAGAAGAGATTCAATTAATAAATAATAATAAAGTTCTCAACCATAAATCTAAATTATTATCATTGAACTGCTTTATAGATTCAAATGGGTTGTTGAGAATTGGGGGTCGAATGCAAAACTCTGATTTTGATTATGATAAAAAACATCCCCTGATTTTAGATTCAAAGCATCACCTAACTAAATTGATATTTAAAAGCGAACACGAACGGTTGTTTCATGCTGGCCCACAGCATCTTTTAGCGTCAATTAGAGAAAGATATTGGCCTTTAGGTGGTAGGCACTTGGCACGCAGCACGACTAAGCAGTGCATGATTTGTATTCGTTTACGCGGACAAACATTGCAGCCTCTAATGGGCAACCTACCTGCCGAAAGGAGCCACTCATCGTTTCCTTTCTACTCGTGTGGTGTTGATTTTGCCGGGCCTTTTATGATCTCAAGCCGCAAAGGAAAGGGCAACCGTATATCGAAATGCTATTTATGTTTATTTATATGTTTAGCGTCCAAAGCAATCCACTTAGAATTAGTTAGTGACTTAAGTTCCGAAGCATTCATTTTATCGTTGCGAAGATTTGTCTCTAGAAGAGGCAAGCCTTTTTCAATCTTTTGCGATAACGGTTCTAATTTTAAGGGCGCAAACAATGAATTAAGTAGAATACTCAGATCTAGTCGTGAGTCTGTAACCAATTTCGCCTCTAATGAAGGCTTTCGATTTGTTTTTAGTCCCGCATATTCACCCCATTTCGGTGGTATATGGGAAGCCGGCGTAAAGTCGGCCAAATATCATTTAAAACGTGTAGCTGGCAATGCCTCCCTTACTTTCGAGGAGCTAGCTACGCTGTTCGCTCAAATTGAAGCGATATTGAATTCACGTCCGCTTACCCCCCTTTCATCCGACCCTAATGATCCTACTCCTTTAACTCCTGGACACTTTCTGATTGGACGACCTCTCAGCGATGTGCCATCGCTACCCATCACTTCGAAGCATCCCAACCGATACCAGCTCATCGAGCAAATAAGGCGACACTTTTGGGAAAGGTGGAGCCGAGAGTACGTGGCGGAGCTGCAGCAACGCACGAAGTGGAAAACAAGGCAGAAAGAGTTGCAGGTTGGAGACCTCATAATATTAAAGGAAGACCAGCTCCCTCCATTACAATGGCGACTAGGCAGAATCAGCAAACTCTATCCTGGAATAGATGGAATAAGCAGAGTCGCCGATGTGCTCACCGCCAAGGGCATTTTAAGAAGGGCTATGAATAAAATGTGCATAATTCCTGACAAGATGGAAGAGACTAGCCCTCATAAGACGCCACAAGGCCTAAATGCCTCCTTGAAAGACAAGCTTTCAAAGCCGGGGAGGATGTTGAGGCACATCAAACTTTTATAACAACACTAAGGCAGCTGAGGGGACGGGTGCGGGGAGGAGCGGGACGAGGAGGACGACCGGCGCCGGATCCGACACATGAACACACCGCGATCGATCGGCACGCGCGGCAGTCGCACGTCCTCCATACCTTAATACAAACCGAAATTTTGAAAAACCCAAAAGGTACATTATTATAGTTTTGTTTATTAACATAGCAATGATCAATTCATTGGTTTTATAAGAGTTATTAAACCATAATGCTTCTAAGATTGTTAAACATTGAATAAACTAGACACTAGCGTAAACTAGCGTCATGTGCGAGGCCGGCAGTCAACGTGCTGGACTCTAGTGATGAAAATTACAACATACAAGATTCAAGATACAAGATAAATAAGTTCTGTACTTTTAATAACTAGTCCTAAGACCTAATGTTACCTACACTTATTTATGTATATAAATAAATATCTTGTATCTTGTATTTTATATCTTATATCACTAGGCTCCAGCACGTTGACTGCTGGCCTCGCACATGACGCTACGCGCTATGCGCGAGGAGATCGAGGACCTGCAGATCCTCGTCTGTTTTCAACACTCAAAGTGTTACGGAACTTCTAATGTTTTATTATACCCTTTAAATTTATAGTTGGCATTTAAGCTTACGTGGATACGTTACAATTTTTTTATGGTACTTGAAGTTGGAGCCAGCTTATGGCCCAGCTGATGTTAAGTGGTAACCATTACCTATCATTGCATACAAAGCATTGCAACATAGATCACGTTTTTTTGGAACGTGCTCTACGATGAAACACCTTGCGTCCATCTACTTGAGGGAGGCATGAAGATGATAAGCCTTCACAAGCTGCAACATCCTTCAAAAAGAACCACAGCAAAGCTGCTTCACGGCAAAAATAGGCATGGTGGCAGTACTTCTCCGGACGAGCTCTCCACAAAGAACTCTACTTCTTTAAATTCTCTTAATTATGGCGAACGTGTTATGTGAGCCAGTTAATAAATAATGAGCTAATTCTTCACATGATCGTAATATTTGTGTTATTGCAGAGAAGCCATTTTTCAAGGGTCGTTTATACAAAGTACCTTGCGGTTTGCGGGACTATGGACCTATAAATCCCGTCCCCCTGACCGCTAACAACCCTTCAATATGTCCAGTAAAGAAGGAAGTTTATGAGGCTTAGGTACCTGCCTGCGGCCACCGTATATCTCATAATACTTTATGAGTTAGCAAGTAGCTGATATTAGAATAATTTATTCAACTTTTTATATCCAAAGATAGTATGGTTTTAAATGGACTTTTAAGCAACTACGCCAGCTTACCTGTATCAATCCACTGCCGGGCATTTATGCCTTGCCTACTAAGAAGAGATATGTCCATAATCCCCACGCTGGGCATGCGGGTTGGGTATCGTAAGGCACAGATACTCGCACTACCGACTCTGCTGCCCTTCGGCGTTGGCAGCCAGGAGATGTTACTGCTAGTGTAAGGTTGAGCTGTGCCGCAACCACTCTGTTTAATATTTAGCATAGGACCCGGTAAGTTTATCTTTGGTTACGAAGATTGAAGTTAGAACCCTTTACATCCTTTCTAGGCAAATAAAATCAAATTACAATGCTCCAAATACAAAAAAGTTCCATTACAATAAAAAACACTAAAATACTTGTATTTAAAATTTTGGTTGTAGAAAACTGTTTCTGTTGTGATGGATGATATATATTTTTTTAATTTAAATATTTTGTTACAAGCTAGCAACTATAGTACCTACCTACAAAGTCAAACTTTCAGTTGTCATAAAAAACAATTGACAATTCTATCCCATTTTACTATTTTACTACAAGTAGGTAGGTACAAAATATAATGCTCAATAATTTATCTTTATTATTTATAACATGCTGAAATTATAGGACTTACTAAAACCATAAGTAAAGAAACTTCAACCAAAGGAGTCAGGATCCTCAGAATTGAGGAAACGAAGGAGGAGCAGGTACCTAGAAATATGACAGCTAAAAGTTTGACTTTGAATAAGTTGTCACAGATCAATTAAAGAAATAAATCTATTAGCACTGATCAAATCAATACCAAATTAAATTCGTAAAAATTTTATAGCAATTTTTTTTTAGTTGCCTGTTGCTTTCCACAAAAATTGCACGTTTAAAAGCACTAATGAACGAACAGACAATTGAAAACTGTTTTCACTTCAAACAGAAAGCTCCTTTATTCGTAAAGAAAACATTTAATAGGCAAAGAGGCCTATTTAGGCTAACAGGAGCAAAGGCTGGCTGGGGTGGCGACGGCTAAAGTTGTTGTTAGAGGCAACACTCCTATTGCACCGGGGTTGAGCACCCCTGACGATTCGCTTGTGGTCTAAAGTATAAGACTTTAGAGGAAACTGACAAATTCAAATTTTAATTGGTATTAAGAAAAATATTTATTTATACAGTTCCTAATTATTTCAGTAGTAAATCTAAAAAAAAAACAGTTCAAACGTCTCATGCAAATAATAACATAATTTTATGCTATTAGTGATCTAGGTAGTATGGTATATTAGGTAGTATGTATCTATTTTATGTGTAAAATACTACATGTATTTTACACAAATAAAATAGACTATAAAATTAATCTTCTGAAGTTATCCGACCTGGCTGAACGACTGTAAAAGCGGGGACCAACATCTTAATGTGCCTTCCGAAGTAAGGAAAAATTCAGATCTAAATGCCAATAAACGATCACCTATCCAAGTAGTGACCGGGCAGAGTGTTGTACCGCTAAGAACACGGAAGTAAGCCACGCCCTGTACTCAAATCAGTGGATCATAAGTTTGCTACGAAATTCCGTAGAGCAGCTACGACTCCAAAACTTTATAGAAAAGATTTGAACGAGAGCAATCTCAGCGTAACTTTTATAACAAGGTTTTTTCATTTGAAATTTCGTCCATGATACTTGAAGAATGGCCCACCCAATGTTAAGTGCTAACCATTACCTGTAACAAAGTATTGCATCGTAAGACACTCATGCTTAGATGCAATGCTCTGAGTCCATCAAATTGGGCCATTATTTGTCATAATTTCATCTTTACTATTGAAATAAAATTAACATAAAGTTTACTACCTATTTATTTATAAATAATAAGAACTATTTAAGTGGCGAAGCGCTCGTGGCGTGGTTTTCTTCGGTGTTCTTATCACCTTGGTTAAGAACACTCCGCTCGGTCATTACTTGGATGGGTAACCGTTTAGTGACATTTAGATTTGAGCGCTTCCATGCTTCGGAAGGCACGTTCAGATGTTGTTCCCGGCTTTTCAGTCGTTAAGCCAAATCGGAGGCGAACGGGCGGCCTAAAAACTCCGACACCAGAGTTGATCACTAGCTCATACGAAGAAGAAGAAAAACTATTTACATTACCTAAGGATTATTTTTCAAAGCATAAAAATAAAATGTCACTTGTCCCTTGCACTCGACCGCCCGTTTTCAATTAAGCGTTATTTGTCAAAGGCGAGCAGAGTGTCGGGAAACACGTAAGTCGACATTTAGTGGTGATGGTGCATGGGATTTCTCATGGGACCACCTTTTTACTTTTGTAAATAGAGATTAATTTACTGTAAGGGCATCTGAAACTTTAATGAGTTAAGTAAATTTTGGAAATGGGCAAACGTTCTTTGTTCGTACGTACTTTATTGTGAGTTTGCGTTCCTCATACTATCATTTTAGAAGCTGGATGCATCGAGCTGAGAATAAGGCGCAATTTACATATGTACTAACTATACTTTATATAACAGCATTGGCACTCATTGGGGAAGGCCTATGTCCAGCAGTGGACTGCTATACGCTGATAATGATGATTATTATGAAGATGGAGGCGAAAATCCTAAGGTGAGGGTTAGTTCTAGTGTTGGATTAAGACGCGTCATGTCTCGGCAAACGTAGTGTAGGACGTCGTCCAGCCAGGTGGAGTGACAATCTGAGAAAAGACACAAGAAGCTTATCATCATCATGCCCCAAGTTGATGGACGCAGGGCGTTGCATCGTAAATCCCGTTTTTTTTACATCGTAGAGCACGTTCTAAAAATCGTGGTCTACGATGCAATGCTTTGTGATAGGCAATGGTTATATATATATATATATATATATATAAAGCTGCTGGTAGAAGCTGGATGCGTCGAGCTGAGGACAGAGCGCAATGGTGCAAGCCAGGTAAGTATAAAGTAAACGAACTATAACGGTTATAACTAAACGTTAAAACACAAAAATCTTAAAATCTTATAATCTCCGTTCTAGTTATTAATAATAATAATAAATAAATAAATAAATAAGTATCTACGTACTCTTCGTCTTGGTTAAACAACACTCCGCCGGGTCACTACTTGGGTGACCGTTTAGTGGCATTTAGATCTGAGTGCTTCGGAGGCACGTCAAAATATTGGCCCCGGCTTTTTTAACCGACTTCAAAAATGAAGAGGTCCTCAATTCGTCGGAACTTTTTTTTTTCGACTTTTTTATGTATGTTCACCGACATCTCCTTCAATTGTAAACCGATTTTCAAAATTCTTTTTTGTTTCATAGAATACACTTTACAAGTGGTCCCATATAAATTTTATTCCTGAGGGATTGGACCTTTTCTCAGAAAACTTAAAAAAACCTCTTCCTCACTTGTAATTTTCGCCCTATGATCACCAATATCGTAAACGATTTTCAAATTTTTTTAGCGCAAGAAGTAAAAAGTGTTTTATTTGAAGTCGGTTTATTTTTGTTGAAAAGTCATACTTGTAAAACTAAGTCATTGTTAAGTTACTTATTAGTCTATCATAAGGCTTGATTGTAATATTTTAGTGTATATTTCTTATAATTCTGTTGAAAAAGTTTGTAGCTAATGTAATAAGCCCTCACCATCATCAGTCATAAGCAAAATAACTTACTTAAATAGCACTTAGCTCACACTCAAACTCAAACATTCTTTATTCAGTACGAACCTTAAGTACCTAGTAATTCCTAACACGACCAAACACAGAAGAATTCACACAATATCTTATCATAGAGAATGCTAGATATATTTATTTATTTAATTTATTATTTCTCATATTCTCTCAACAATCTCTCTAAAACAACAGCAAAACAACCTCAAAACAATGGCCAAGGTGAAACGTAATTGTACATCATATCACAGCTTTAGATTGCATTCAGACGCATATTATTTCCGCAATAGAACCTTAAAGAGATTCCACCCTCATACAATCCCGTAACAAACTCGACCGCGACTGTAGCTCACTGCGAATAGTGTACAATAAGGTATTTTACTTTCATGAGCGGAGCGTCGCGCATCGCGTCGAGCGATTATTGAATGTGTCTTTTAGTACAGATGGGATAAGCTGTAAGTAAGAAAGTAATTTATATTCTTTTAAATCATTACTTGTTATTATTGCAATACACAAAATTTTAAGGACTTTTGTGTATTATAATCATGCAAATAAATTTGATGATAATATTAACAGCCTGCGCACATTGGATGACAAACGTCAGCAATTAGACGCTACGACAAGCAGCGGGGGACTATTTTCATAAATTTTGTTCAAAGCTCCGCACACACGGCGACAATCGCGACAGCAAGATATGACGGACGCTTGCGACTAAGCGCGACGACAAAGCGTCGTGTTTGCGAGGTCTGTAAGACCTGTAGAGAGATGACACACTGTACTCTACAGTTCCATATTCCGCGAATGCATAACATGATGACACACTCCACTAAGGCCATCCATAAGTATCCATCAAAATTTAGAAAGAGATGGATAGCACGCCCAAAGAGCCCTTGTTGACCGAAATATAACTACTTAAGTAATTTAGTCAAGTCGCGAGTAATTTTGTAACAATTATGGCTGAACAGCAAAAATCTGCTGTAGTGAATATTCTGGAACTAATTACTCGTTATTATCGCGACTAGAATCGTTCAATTCAAAAAACTTACCGGTTAGGTCTAAGGGCAATCTATGTTTATTAACAGTTATGCTATCGCGGCTGCACTTACGATGTACCCGGACAAACAAGTAGCCTACCCAGATCACAATCAAGTCCAGGCTACGGTGTTGAGTGGCAACAATAACACACAAACTTTCGCATTACATAGCAAATTAGGGTGATAAGAAGTTACACAAGTTGTAAGATTGAAAACCCTAACTGATTATTTAGATTGATTGATTGATGGCCGGCTGATTGCGGCATAGCACAGCTTATATCGGCACAGCTAAATCTCCTGGCCACTGACGGGCAGCAGCGTCGGTGGTGCAAGAAGCTGTGCCCTGCGATCCCCAACCCGCATGCCCAGCGTGGGGATTATGGGTATATCCCCCTTTATTAGGGGAGACCTATGTCCAGCAGTGGACTGATATAGGCTGATGTGGATGTGGATGTGGATGGATGGATTATTTAGATGACGAAAAAGCTTGGGATGAAACTGCCTCCAATTCCATCAAAAACAATGTAATAGTTATTAAGAACAATGACGTTAATAAAATATAAGTCAAGCAGAGTTTCTTGCCAATTCTTCTCTGTTTGGTCGCATTACGAATTGGCGGTAAATTAAAAAAATGACAATGACGTTACTAAAATATAAGCCAAGCAGAGTTTCTTGCCAATTCTTCTCTGTTTGGTCGCATTACGAATTGGAGGTAAATTAAAAAAAATGACGTTTCAAAGTGTACTATGCAGTTCCTACTGAATAAATGAATTTTGAGTTTGAGTTTGAGTTTAACTAAACATGGCCAGACTAACCTCTCACTGCACCCGAGGCCTAACAGTAAAGTGATTTGGGAGGGTCTGTCTTTATGTCGGAAAACTCAATAATCTCGATTGCCGTCCACCCTCGACTCTAGAGGACAGTCTGCAAATAAACTGGTGAGTATTTGATACGTAGTACTCCTTGTGGTTTCTGTTGACGCTACTTAACATCAGTTTTGAGGATAAGGGTATGACAATGTTCCATATATATATTCTATTTATTAGCGTTGTTCTAAAACGAAATGTAATTATTTATTATTTTATTATTATTGCTATTTATCTAAGTTAATGTCATTTTTATACAATATATCTATAAGGATATTCTAGATCATAATTGATTTATGTTTCAGTAAGTGTACTCCCTTGTCAGAGACACGAATATCCATACCAATCGTAACAACAAGTTTTCTTCTCGTATAGGTTAGTAGCCAGCTCTATTGTCGAAATTTCTAGACCGCCTATGATAATAATACTAACCCAAACTAAGCAGAGCTTGTACTATGGGAACCACATGGCTGATAAACTACATAGATATTTTTTTTGTAAATACAGTCTTTATACATAGAAAACACCCAGATCCGAAACAAATATAAGCAGAAAGTACAATCATTTGTCTCAGGAATCGAACCCGCAACCTTCTGCGTCTCAGGCGGCCCTTCACCCACTGAACCACAGAGGTCGTCTATAGGTAGACATGGTCTAACGATTGCTTCCTACTAAGAGCGAAGACTTTACGTGCTCTCCGAAGCACTGCATAGATAAGCATAGATCATCATCATCAATCTCTGGTAGCAGTCCACTGTTGGACATATGCCTCCCCTGATGTGTGCCTAGTTAGTTAGGCATTAGTGGCGTTAGTGCCATTGCACCCTGTCCTCAGCTCGACGCATCCAGCTTCTACCAGCAGCCTTTCGCAGATCGTCACTCTACCTGGCCGGAAGGCTCCACTCAAGAACTTTAGAAATTTTGAATAAGTAGAATCATTATTACAATAATAACTTGTCCACATTTTTGTAGGTTACTGCTTTCTTTGTATATACTACACATTAATTATGATAAGACTAAGATGTAAGGTACTCTATTGAATTGGGTGTGCCCGTAAGGATAGATGTACCTACATGTTTATGAATAAATAAAACTGCCTAAATTAAATAAATAGAATACTTAGAATAGAATAGGAAATCTTTAAAAAAATGACAATATTGTCACAAACTTGTGTTTAGTGGAAAAGTGTGACAATATTTCTATTGTCAATAAAGACTAGCGAGACTCAGATTAGGGTGCCTCATAACCTCTATGTACCCCGTGCCAGTGCCCCACAGCCCGGGGCACGGATAGGATGTGACGTCGTATTACTCGTCTCGCACCGGATATTTGACGCTCATAGTCCTATCACTAGCCTTTATAACTAGACGTTATTAACATTGTGACTTATGACAATTTCCTACAGCTGTACCAAATATAGCTGATACTGTTAGGAAACTGTTTGAAATTGAGAATTACGGCCAGCGTGAGGAACCGGATGCGACGGCAGACGAGTTTTAACTACTAATTTCATACAAAAATTATTTTTACTTTCCAAAAAATAAATCCTACTAATATTATATATTTTCTATGTATGATATGTATGTATTTCCAAAAATAACTGTATATATGTAGTATATCAATCATGTTGTTCTCATAATTCAAGCTCCGCTTAGTTTGGGGCTACAAGAGGCTGTGTGATAATGTCCAGCGTATATATGTCCTATTTATTAGGAAATTTGTAAAGAAAAGTGTCTAATTCTTGTTCCTGAGGTTTTCTACATAATGTAGTCATTATAGACCAGGAATAAAGGCGGTTTTTGACTATGGGATGTGATGTATATTACATCTTTACACGTGATCATTTGACACTTCAAACTCAGGGTGAGGCAGGGGGAGGTGCGGTGTCCGGGGAAGTGTGTCGTTCATAATGTATGATGAGCGATAAAATATTATAGCTTAATATATATATATATATATCCCATTGTATAAAGCCAGCTTAGCCAGAAATAAACCATGGTTTTGTTTTGGACTGTTGTCAAGCAATGAATCGCTAAAACCATAAGCAATAAACATCTAAGCCAGACCTATTTTTCCGTGCAAACACGTGATATAATTAATAATGAATGTTGTGAATAAATGACTATTTTTACTGTTACTTTTACACGAATATTTTTCAAAAGCTAATTGCTCCAAAGAATAGCATGTCCTAGTTGACTTATTGGTCCAATAAAATATCCCTTAGAAGCCCCATAAGCGTCAATATAGAATGTGTTTTTTAAGGGATGCCAGTTGCCTAGTTTGGATAGCCGTAGATTATTTAAGGTGTTGTGTTGTTTTTAATTAACGTGTGCTCAAAAAGTTGTTAAGTAATGGATAAGACATTTTTCTTATTCATTTATCAGCTAGGTCAATTCTGTTGTCGCAGTTTTGAGGCAGCCTGAAGGCTTCCAACATGGCTTGACGACCGAAAAAGCCGGGATCAACATTTTAACGTGCCTTCCGAAGCACAAAAGTGCTCAGATCTAAAGCGGTCAAATCAAAAGGCGTGACCTGGCGGAGTTTCTTAATTATAATGATCTGCTAAGGTCACTGATGTAAGCCTAAGTACTTACTAAGTATAAATTAAAAAATAATGCGGGACGTAATCACATAGCATCATGTAGCCCCAAACTAAACAGAGCTTGTATTATGGGAACCACGTGATTGATATACTACATACACATTTTTTGAACTTTAATTAATTTTTTTTTTTAATTGAGTTTTTCAGATTTTTCAGTCTCAGATTGATTCAGTCTCAGATTTTGTGATGAGTGTGTCAGTCAGTCAGTCAGTGAGTGGAGTTCTCTTTTATAAGTATGGATTGTCTTAATGTGTTATTATTTTTATATTCCTAAGTCTAGTGTTGCATATAAATCAAACAATTCCAACATAAACACACTTTTATAAAGCTAGGGTCCTTAAAACAGGTTGATACTAGCCTTGACATCCACGCGAATGTTATCATAATTCCAACAATTAATTACTGTTCGTATCAACAACAAAAACTGAATTATTAATGATTCAGCCGACTGCAGTCAGCATTCTTCTAAGTACTTAGGTTGTGACGTGTTTTGAATCTTAAGTACTTAGGTATCTATCTAGTTTCTAGGTCCTAGCCCTATAGCCTACAAAGTGACCTTAAAAACTTGATTGGTGGTTGAAAAGGGCTTTGCATTTATTATAAAATAGTTTCAGGTCAGCGAAGTACCAGCTTGAGGCACTGAAATTATTGAAAAAAAAGAGGCAAGAGATTCACTTGCAATGATGATTTGGTTGATGCAAGACTCAAGAGCTTAGAGCATCGTCGTAAAGTTGCAAGTCTGATTTTTATTGGTTACATTTTGGAGAGTGTGCTGCGGAACTGTACAACTTGGTTCCACCAGCTCCATTCTACCATTGGACAAGCAGGCATTCTAAAGGGCGACATCGCTATATGGTAGACATACCTCGTCGTCGGAAGAGAACAAAGCTGTTCTCTTCCACCTTTATCATGCAAGGAGTGGAACGCTCTACCCAAGTATGTGTTCCAAAATACACCTACCTAGTTCAAAAAAGTATACCTAGTTCATAACAAATTAAGTATATATATAGCTATTAGAATACTATAACATAATATTTCATCATCAGCCTATAGCAGTCCAATGCTGGACATAGGCCTCCCCTAATGAGCGCCATTGCGCCCAGTCCTGAGCTCGACGCATCCAGCTTCTACCAGCAGCCTTTCGCAGATCGTCACCCCACCACATAATATTTAGTTAGAAAATATTTAGTTTTAGATAATACTATTGAGTTATATGTAATTTAACTTAACTTTGAGTACCAGATGTTACTTTAAATAGTAAAACCTATATCTCATTATAAGTCAACCATAGTTTTGTATAAGAATAAAGTTATTTAAACTAAGGCACGATTGAGCAGGATTATTCGAGGAAAGCTTGCTCCATCGTAGACTGATAAAGAAGGGGTATAAACCTTAATCCCCATGCTGGGCTGCGGGTAAGGGATCGCAGGACATTTTTTTTTCATTTAATTTATTTTTAACTGTAGGAACATAGAAGAACATATTAACGTCAATAAATAACATATCACAAATTATAAACAAGACACATCATTGTACGAAAAAGTACTAGAGAACTAAAATAATTGATATTATCTGTCGTGGGCTTGGCTGATAACACAGCCCATGGTGTTACCAAGTTAAACCTAAATTACTATTTGTAGCGGACACAGCTTCTCACACTGTCATTGCTGCTACCCATGAACGGCCTGATGATTTAGCCGTACCTATGTTACGCTGCACTATGCCGCAATCAGCCGGCCGCCATAGCCCCGTTTTTTAGTTAGCAGGGCGCACCTCGGGCAGGTGAGGTTGGCTTGGGTTCAACGCGTCAAGCACTTTTCGCTATCTTTTTCTGGTCATCCCCGTCACCGTTTGGTGTTGGGTGGTATACAAGCTGTGCTGTTCCTTGCCCGCAAGTCGTTGGACATGTCCGGCCCAGTTCGACTACAAGCTGGTGGTTTTATGACAATAACATCGGCGATTTGTGTTTTAAAGCGCAGCATGCTGCTTCATGGCTGTTTCTCACGCGGTCAGACAGCTTGACTCTCAAGATACTGCGCTCCATAGCTCGCTAGCACGCTCAAAGAACGAACTCTTGATTTTTAATAAAAGACCAGCCTTTTGCGCCATATGTCAGGATGGGGAGAATGCTCAAGTCCATGAGTTTCCTTACAGCGGTAGTATTTTACATAAATTATGTAGATCACGATTTTGTTTAGCGGCTACACATAATGAACTTATAAATGTTGCCAGTTAGCAGTTGACAATTAGATCGGCGGTTTGCCATTAGCCATTACCGCGTGACATTTATTATAATAGTAAAATTATTAGTTCAGTTAATATTAACACGTTGGTGCTTATTAAGTCATAATAGTCGAAATGCTATAAAAAGTGAATTAAATTTTGAAGTCGGGGAGTGTTTAATGAGTTAGCTATTGACCTCGCTCGCGATAGCAAAAGCTGCGGCAGGTGTTTCAAGTGTAAGTATGAACAGTTCGTATCTCGCAAAAAGTTCAACAGTTACCTACATATTGAAATGTTCGAATGAACTTACAGAAATCTCAACTTTTCTTGAGTACGGAGTACTCACGCGAGAACATTATTTTTACAAAAGTGGTATTCTCCAAAAAAAAAAAAAAACTGGAAAGACAACAAGTTGTGGAATTACAATTATTGTATTTTTTTGCGTGCCAAATGTTAAGTAATATAACTATGAAGTTAAATAAAAGAAATGAAATGAAATCACCGAACACCGAAGCAAGCCTCGCCACGAACGCTTTTTGAAGTCGCTCGTGCTGACCTGCTCTACATCACTCTGTTTGCGAATACGATTCGAATGCCTAGGACAAGGCGACATTTACTCGTATTTCGCATAAATTGACCATAAAACATCATTATGCTGGTCAATAAAAACTGTTTCAATGATTGTGACATTGTTCTTTATAATTTAGCTCCTAACTTTATGTTTTTGCTTTAGATCCCTATTGATGGGGTTTTTCTGTTAGAAAGTCTACTTATTTGGTAAGTTGTTGATGCCGACTTTTCACCTGGCATTTTTATCGTTTGTTTGACACTTTATTTTTATTTAGAGGTGTTTACGATTGCACTATCCTTATAAATAACCTACTGCCCTTATACATTATAAACAATTCAATTCTCTCTGGTAAAATACTTTTCAGGATTCAAAAATAGAAAACTAGAACTAGGAATATCGTTAACTTTGTTGGCAACTTGGCGAGCGACCAATCAAAGCTCGTTATCCGGTGTCGGAGTGACGTGGGCGCGAATGGCGGCAATTTTTGTCCAATCTCATGGATTTCCGGCGCAGGCTCGGTGCTTCCGGTGCGGAAACGAGGTGAGAAGAGCAAAGAGGTCGTAACCTGAAGTCAGTGCAGTTTTGGAAAATAGATAAATATTGAATATAGGTACATACTTGATGATCTAAAACTCTATACTACACTCTATACTAACTCTATACTAAAAATGACAGCAACTTGTAATTACACTGGAAAACGATGGTTGTTAACCAAGGGTGTTCTGAATCTTTCGGAAAACGACGGCATAAAATAGAATATTTTAGTAAATACTTATTTTTTACTTATGTACTTATGCAGTCCGCGTAATTTTCATAGCTTTTAGGTCATTATCATTATTAAAAAGTTAGTGTGAGTCCTGAACGTGAATTTTAGTGAATTTTAGGTTTGTTTTTAGGCTAGGCATTATTCAAATCTATATTTTAGTTTTTATTTGATTTTTTTATGTTACTTGAAGATGTAAAAAACACCACCTGATGTTAAGTGGTAACCACTACCTATCACAAAGCATTGAATCGTACTTTTGGAACGTGCTCTATATATATATACTTGTGGCATGAAAATGATAAGCCTCTTGTACCTGTAATTTTACCTTTTAATACCTTGTTATTTTTCAAAATATTAATGGTATACCTACACTTTGTTTTTATTCACATTATATTTCTAAGTTTCGTTATCACCAAGTTAGTTAATAATTATAAAGTTTTGTGTAGAGTTTTTCGTTTCATGCTACCTTCAATTTTAATGCCTGGTTAAACATGATAAGGCATAAATAACTCTATACTTTTTTCCTTGACTTTTTAGTGTAATAGATTCAGCTTGAGGCATGAAGGTTACCTTACTTAAGTTTATTTTACCTGTAAATTTCACTTTCTGAACGGCAGAAATAGGCATCGTGGTAGTACTTTCCATAATGAGCCCATTACAAAGAACTCTTCTGCTACTATGTAAAAATAATGCCCCATAACCTAGATTTTACAGTTTGGAGGACAATACACAATTTCCTTACAATAAACCACAATCACGAGCTGGTAATCCGAATAATGTGAATATAATTAAAGTTCTTCGGCCATTTTGGACATGCTCATAAAAACATTCACGATTAGTATTTTCTGCAAATGCATTGATATATAGTCATTAGGTAGGTACGGTCACCTACCAAATAGGTTAGGCGCTTTTTATCAAGCTATTTCATGTAGTCAAAGTATATTTAATGTTGAAACAGCGGCTCGATCAGCTAGTTCAGTTTCAGTCAGCACATCGAAATGAGAAGCACCGGTCCTGTTTTTAGAAACTTTGACAGTTTCAATTGATATTCTTTGAATTTCGACAGATGAAATGTAAAAGTTTGTAAAAACAGGTCCGGTGCTTATTATTTCGGTTTGCAACTGAGTTAGTTGATCAGGCAGGTGATTTTCTTTTGGTTTTATATATGACATGACACCCAAGTCACACTTCACATTGAGGGCCTAGAACGAGTTACACAATTCAAAAACTTTTATAGTATACCTACTATATCGAGCTCAATTTTAATGTACGTTTTTTGGAAATTACGCAACTGGTTTTAAGTAGAAACTGATCGAACAACATAGGTAATGTAATCCTCTTGTAGATTGCAATAATTATAATAATTATTCCGTAACGGATGAACGGATTTGAATGAAACTTAGAATTTATATAGATTGTGAACTGGATCAATACAGGCCACTTTGTATCCCAGTACCACGCGAACGAAGCTACTTGCGGAAACTAGTACGTAATAAATTATAAGTTTTTTAAGGATTTTTTACGTAAATAATTTAATCATTTTGAAACTAGAAATAAACATAAACAGACATTTATTTATTGTTTAACGCTTTGGGTTAAGGCGACGATACATGTCAAACCTCCCTCTCACTCACACTATTCAACATTATTGAAGATATAAAATTACTGAATGTAGTTATGCAAAATAACAAACCTTCACAGCCTAGAAAATAAAAATTGAAAGGTTCAGCAATAATATCATTTTGATTCTATCACGTTTTCTTACCAAAAATCTGGTACCAATGTGATCAAATTTGGTGCAATTTTTTTGGTAGGAAAACGTGTTGGGTTCAACATGATATTCTTGCTGAATCTTTGTATTGTTATTTTCTAGGCCGTGAAGGTTTGCTATTTTAGGTAACTACATTCAGTGATTTTATATCTTCAAAAATGTTGAATAGTGCGAGTGAGAGGGAGGTTTGACAGTAAATTTGGTTGCCCTACCTGCTGCAGGCCTGCGTGCGCCATTTCCGAAGCCAGTCTATTCAATCCACTGCTGGACATTATGCCCCCCCCCCTATAACAAGAAGGGGTATATGCCCATAATTCTGGATACAAGCTGTTCACACCACTGACGCTGCTGCCTTCAGCGGTCAGAGAATTTAGCTGTTCCGGCTGTCTGTGGAGCCTCGTTTGTGCACCACGGGCAGGTGAGGTTGGCATGGGTGCCAAAGATGAAGATTGGAAACCTTCACACCAATAAAACCCTATAAACACACACAAACAGAATAAATGATCAAATACAGATAGAAATTAATACTATCAACGGAAAAAAACGAGGCTTTTCTACTGCTGAGTGTACAAAGGTTTCCACATTACGATCATTAGACTTAACCTTGTACTCATATGTGGAACTTTGATGATGTGATATCATCATGGATCGTTTTGTAAACCGCAACGCGATGACATTGGATCCTTTTAGCCGGAGTCACGGTGGCTAATTGCCTCATTTCAACAAAAAAACACATCATTATATATTTTAATAAAACGTTGATACTTACTGACTGATGATGTACGTTATGTTTAAAAGAGGTAAGCGCCAAAGAGGTTGGATTAGAAACTTTTGCATTCGGGTTTCTAAAATTAAAAGAAACCTAAGAAAAACACTTCTCATTATGAGCTTTTTCTTACCTCCTGTAAACCTTTCCAAAGGAAATTGGCAGATACCAAAATTTACTTCAATCAATATAATAATTGGGACACAAAATTAACCTGTGTTCGTTTACGTAAAGTTTTTGAAAGTAAGATAGATATTTAAATAAATAGTAGATATGCATAAATTTGCATATTATTTAGAGTGTAATTTAGTGTTCCGAGTGAGTGTTTAGAAGCACTAAGACCAACCTTTAACAGGTTTTATAATGTTTTCATTTATAGTGTTACTGTAACTTTTTGGTTAATAAATACAATGTTTTATTTAAAATCTGAATAGTCCCAAAAATAATGGTCCCGCACGCACAAAACCAGGTTTTATTGAACCAAAAACGTCGCGTCAAAGAAAAAAGCTTAAATCTTGCGTAGCATCAACTTTTTCAATTCTCCTGTACATCGAAGTTTGCGGCGAGAGATTGAAACAATAACAGGGGTTGAAAGTAAAATCCCGGGGGATTGCGCCCCCTCTCACCCTTAGTGATAAGTTGGTGTTGGAGTAGGAAGTCTAAGACAATGTCTTATAAGATACAAAAAGTGCAAAGTCTTTGTGCTTTTAAAATAAGTAAATAAAACATCAAATCACTGAATATAAAATCAGTTTTTCTATATTGTGCGTCGAGAAAATTACCATGAAAATGAATTGTTTTTCCTATAAAATACCCATAAGTATTTATAATTATAAAATTAACAATATAAAGCCGATACTTTCCGAAATTTAGTACATTTGTTTAGTATTAAGAAATGTTTGGCCATTGTTCTCCAGATACTTGAACGAAGTCTTCATTCCACCTTTTAAATGGTCTTCCTTTTTCCCGTGGTTATCATAGGGTCACTTAGTAACTCCATCTGTTTTTTTTTACATCGAATCATGTGCCCTAACTTACCTAAGTATGTTCACTGCCCAGTGTTATACTTTCAGATCCTTGCAGCCGCTACCACTTATGAATCAGGCCACATCCTCATCCGTATTGATTAGATTTGCTGAGCGTTGTGGATGAACTGGATCAGCACTGATGGTTATTTGCTTATCAACTTCTTAAGCAGTCTGTTTATTTTTGATTGTTCTAGTAATTTTATTGTAACGTTCAATATTTCATTTAAGGCGACGATACATGTCAAACCTCTCTCGCTCGCACTATTCAACATTTTTGAAGATATAAAATCACTGAATGTAGTTATGCAAAATAGCAAACCTACACGGCCTAGAAAATAACAATACAAAGGTTCAGTAAGAATATCATGTTGAACCCAACACGTTTTACTACCAAAAAAATTGCACCAAAATTGATCACATTGGTACCAGTTTTTTGGTAAGAAAACGTGATAAAATCAAAATGATATTATTGCTGAACCTTTGTTTTGTTATTTTCTAGGCCGTAAAGGTTTGCTATTTTGCATAACTATATTCAGTGATTTTATATCTTCAAAAATGTTGAATAGTGCGAGCGAGAGGGAGGTTTGACATGTATCGTCGCGTTGTCAAAGACGTCGATGACAAGGTTAAGTACTTTGTTATTGTAATGTGTAATGTAATATAATTTATATTATAATAATGCCTGCTGTTATTTGAAATATGGAGGAACGTTGTATTGTCTGTAACATCAAATTTCATTTTTTGTACCCATTTTCGCAATAAATATTCTGATTCTGACGTGGTTCGTTTTCAGCATCCGAAACATGGCTACCAAGGAGATGTGAAACTGGCAATCAAAGGGTTTATTTAAATTTGGAACTAGCTTGCAAATAGAATGCTGTTTATTGAAAAATTTACAAGTTCTGTCTAGGAACTATTTTGTTTTACCACATTTGCCCACATTTACACGTTCATCCATCAATGCCTCTTTTGCTGGCCTCTGCAGTAATGTACTTTATTTGATTATAGATATTTATTCGTAGTGTAGGACACCCTCCGGCCAGGTGGAGTGACGATCTGCGAAAGGTTGCTGGTGGAAGCTGGATGCGTCAAGCTGAGGACAAGGCGCAAAAGCGTTCATTAGGGGAGACCTATGTCCAGCAGTGGACTACTATATGGTGATGATGATGATGATGTATATTGAAAGTTCCAAGCACGAAGTAGCCTGGCGCCTATTAACTACTGGTAAGTAAGCTACTGGCGCCAATAAAGTGATACTTACCCACTAAAAAGCACTAAACAAGATCGCCGGGAGGACAAAAACTGCTATTATTCGGAAGCATCGTCATTATGCTGTTGAGACTGCGCCCGCCCACCAACCCAGAGGATTTATCCCCAATCATGCTATTAAATAAGCTTTTGTCAAAGTTTAAATTAAAATAATGTAATTTTTTTATGTAATTCGTTATGATTTTAACCTGTGTAGGTAAGGTGCATTTAATATTTAAAAACAAGATTTTTAAAATTTTTGTGACTATTAATTTCGAGGGTTGTAATATATAAAATGTTTTTAGTTAATTACTGCTTAGTTTCTAAAAATCATTTTACGAAATTTTTAACGACCTCTATGGCGCAGTGGGCGAAGGTCCACCTGAGACGCAAAAGGTTGCGGGTTCGATTCCCGCCGCGGGACTAATGTTTACACATTCTGCTGATATTTGTCTCGGGTCTGGGTGTTTTCTATGTATAATATGTATGTATTTACAAAAAAAATGTATATATGTAGTATATCAATCATGTTGTTCCCATTACACAAGCTCTGCTTAGTTTGGGGCTACATGATGCTGTGTAACAGTCCAGCATTATTTATTTATTTATTTTTGTGACGTTATTTTATTTTATTGTATTGTAAATGCTCAACTTATGTGTAGATTTTTTTAAATTTCATTGACTATGCATTCCGAGAATTATAATAAGTAAAATGTTTTAAATTAATTAATGCTTAGTGTCTAAATAAATCATTTTTTGACAAGAAATATTTTGTGACGTTATTTTATTTTATTGTATTGTAAATTTTTAACCTGTGGATAGTGTGTCTGTTTATAAAAATATCAATATCTATTCAGATAGATCTATTTCACATCTGTGGGATACTATTTCAATATTGATGGTTCTGCTGAGTCTAACCTCAAATTACATTAAGCATAGATACCTACTAATAAAAATAAGCTTACCTACAATTGGTTAATTTTTATTCATTAGTCATTAATTACGAAAAGACTTCAAAGATTAATTGCAAAATTGCCTAATCATTAATCATATTTTGAGTAAAGATAAGTGATCAAGGATCCATAAGGTGGCCTAATGTCGTTGTAATGAAACCTCATTTTTTGCTACTCTCTAAAAAGTTTGTAAAAACTGGTGTGAAATTGACAGTTGCGTTAGAATGCTCACTCGTGTTCGTAGGCAATGTTTTCGTTTCATTACATTTTGGTTTTTGTTACGGATTAAACAACGAACCAAGAGTGTCGGATTAAGAGTTTTTATCATTTAGTATAGTAACAGTATAAAAACATCGGTAGATACAATCAATGGTTTTTACAGTCTAGCTTAAAAAATAACAGTCAAGGACATTTTATCATGGAATCATCATGATCATCATAAGCCTTTATCAGTCCACTGCTGGCTTAGTGTGAGCAATACTCCGCCCGGTCTTTACTTGGATGGGTGAACGTTTAGTGACATTTAGATTTGAGCGCTTCCGTGCTTCGGAAGGCACGTTAAGATGTTGGTCCCTCCTTTTCAGTTGTTAAGCCATGTCGGAGGCCTTTGGGCGGCCTGAAAACTCCGACACCAGAGTTGGTCACTAGCTCATACGAAGAAGAAGAAGATGAAGAAGTCGCGAATTTCTTTAGGGAAGGTGTTTTCAGAAGAACGAATGTCTACTTCTATTACTATTCTATAACACACCAGCCTATATCTGTGCACTACTCAATATAAGCACCCCTTAAAAAAGTGGGGGTTATACCCATAATCCCCATGCATGCGGGGTGGAGATCGCAAGGCACAGCTTTTCGCACCGACGACGCTGCTGCCCGTCGGCCTGCGGCTGTGCCAGTGTGGGGTTGCTCTATGCCGCTAGTCAATTTGGTGCACCACGGACCTGTGAGGCTGGCTTCGGTTCCGAAGATGGAGGTTGGAATCCCTTACACCACCAGTGTAAAACGTTCCACTTTATTTGCTTAATCTTTAGTATTATTTATAGAAGTTAAATTGTAATTTTGTATGTATGTCTGTGCGATCCAATCTGAATGAAATTTGGTAGGTTGATAAGTTTTATTTGAAATTTTTGCCTGGTAAGCATTGTCGTACTATTAGTAAACTTTGGTAAGTATTTATGTTAAATCAGACTGGGGGTCATTATGATATGGGGTTCCAAAAGGGGCCAAAACAGAATTGCAAAATGCAAATTATATTCAGTGGTTATGTTAAATGTACACACGTAAATTATATTATATTGAGTGGGGTGTCATATGAATTTGTTTTGTTTGTACATTCCGCGAAAAAAAACCATGTCCGGGAAACATTTTACGTGAAAGAACAATTAGACACACATACGAAGTTGCGTGAAAGAACAATTAGACACACATGCGAGCGGGTCAGTTGGTATCTCAATAGAGGGATGTGTATTACACGGAATCCGCATTTCTACACCACACCCGGCTACTTACCCACTGCGCCACGAGTTACTCAAAATGATAAAACTATTATACTTAGGTATCTATTTTGGGTAACAAGGTGACGTCACATAGCTGTCAGTCTGCTGTATGTGGGAAACAACGATAATGCACTGATAAGTGCCGTGTAAGTGACCACAGGGTGGATAAAGCAGTAGAGCTAGATTTTTATTTTCTTTCTGTGAGCTTCTAATAAGGTATCGGAAAAGATACAAGATACAAGATACAAGATATTTATTTGCACAAATAAGTGTAGGTAACATTAGGTCTTAGGACTAGTTTTAAAAGTACACGACTTATTTCCCCTTTTCAGGCATCGCAAATTAGGTTGGGTAGAACCTTAAATGTTGATGAAATTAAATGTTAATCTATAAAACCTGTCAACACTTCTTTTTTTCCGTATTCAAGGGTCGTAGGTAGCCCCCAGTTTACCAACGGTAGTATATTACTAGACTAGGCCTCTTTAACGATCTTCAAGTTATATTAATAAGTCAAAGTAAGATAATTGTCGGTCAAAGTGACAAGTTTGCTAGAGATTTGTAAACCAGCAAATAGCTTACTTGACGTTACTTGGAGGAAAAAGGCCCTTAATAAAAGAAAATGAGTGGATAATTCTCGGTACTTATTATTGTCACGTCAATATGACGTTTCACAATGAGATTTATTTAACGTTTCCAGCATAGGTAAACCTTGAACTATTTTTTGGACTTCGTTAAGACATACAATAGACTATCCATGCTAAAGTCAATCACAATGCGAAACATTTCTATCTTATCTGTCAAGCAAAGCCACGTTCCCAAATCTAACCGATCGACGATTTTACTCTCGCAGATTGACAGACAAATCAATTTTACCTATATTGAATTAGAATTTTACTTAAATAACTATTAACACTTGTAGATTGTATTCGTTGCTTTACCATTTCAGTTAATGCTTTGAGTGCTGAATAACACAACCCCCTATGTGCACCTCCCCAGCACCGGTACCTTCACACTACGCGCCATGCCCGAGGCCAGCAGTCAACGTGTTAAGCAACCCTCATCGATCACCATTTGTATAGGTAGCTGTTTAGTGACCCGCTCTTCCCTGCTTTCCGAAGAAATAGGTTCTATAAATTCTTACAAGACATTTTGATATAACATGTCGTACTGGCTTGGTCCCATGTCAGTGGATGACGCTGCAGTTCTGACGGCGCCGGCGCGGGCGCAGCCTCGCTCCCGTCGCGTCGTGATTACCGCGAGCCAGTAATGGCTGCGTCTGCGCACAGGAATGTTTTAATGCGACACCTTAGCGTGGCATCTTGTAACGAAGATATCAAGATTCGTTGCATTCTTGAGTATTAAATAAAATTGTATTTATACTGTTGTTTGATTGAGCTGTGGTTAACAACCCTAACGTAACCTACTTTTGACTGCAAAAAATATCTAGCAAAGAAGAATAAAAATAATGATGACATAATCACACAGCATCCTAAGCAGATCTTGTATAATGGAACCACATGACTGATAAACTACTTAAATATTTTTTGCCATAAACATAAAAGCCCAAAACACCCACCCAACCCGAACAAAATTTGCAGATCATACAAACATTTGTCTTGCGACTTTCTGCGTAAGGCGGGCTTTTGCGCACTGCGTTACAGATATACAGTCGAATATACAGATGAGGAATAAATCATTTCGACGCCGAAGACCTCCGTCAAGGAGGCACTGCTGAGCTTGACAATATCCAGAGTCACTCTAGCTTTTTTTATATTTATTATGGGCCAGCTCTTGACTTCGAGGCTTACGTGGGCAAGGATGAGGTCGACTATGGCGAGCTTTCCCAGAATATGCCTATTAACTCTCTTTTTGAAGCTGTTAGGGTCGTAAGTCAATGGAAAAACTGACGCAGCTAATTCCATTTTATCAGATAAATGATGTTTGGAAGCGCTTAGTCCTGTTAAATGGAATATCCACTTGATGCGGATGGTAGTTAGCAGTTCGTCTGAAGTTCCTATGGAAGAAAGGTGAAGGCGGAATAAGGTCATGTAGCTCCTGCGCACACTCTCCGAAGTACAATCTATAAAAGACCGACAAACACGCAACTCGGCGACGATGGCTCCAGCTCTCGAGCCTTGCTTTAGCAAGATACTCTTGACCAATGAGCCTCAGTTGAGTGTAAGTCTAGTTTTTTTACTTATTCTACTTACTGGATACAAGGTACCTACTTGTAACTTAAAAATATGAATGAGAAAGTAAGATATCAAGAGAATGAACGTGCCCCCCGCTGCGCTCGCCACAAGTAATGAGTGAGGTCAGACAGACAATCGATAGATACATCTCAGGATACTAAGAACCGATCTTGGGATCGGCGGATTTAATTAGGTGTTTGTTTAACCAGTTTGATTTGGTGTGATAAGAATTTTGATTGAGGATAAGCTGTTTCAAATATGATGCTTATACACGATTTAAAAGAGCAGGAGGTGTTGCGAGAGGGTTTAATTTCGGGCCATGAGATGTTTGTAGAATCTGCAAATATTATATGGTATGAGCTGACCAGCCTGCAACTTTGTTGGCGTTTATTTTGTTATAGTTATTTTACTCAGAACCTAAAATAAATACACAATAACAACCACACCAGCCTATATCAGTTCACTGCTGGACATATGCCTCCCCTAATAATAAGGGGGATATGCCCATAATCTCCACGCTGGATATGCGGGTTGGGGATCGCCCGTTGGTGACCCGGGGATGTAGCTGTACCCGAGTTAGGCTGCGCTACGCCGCAATCAGCCGGCCACCAGAGCCTCGTTTGTTAGTTAGTAGGGTGCACCACGGGTAGGTGAGGTTGACTTGAGTTCCAAAGAAGAACTGAAATTTTTCACATTTGTAGTTCTAGACCAGGATAACCAACTAATTTTATACAGGTACCTGCCACACGAAGCCGTGGGTAAAAGCTAGTTCAATATAAAGCAATATCATTACTTTCTGTGACTTAAGTACTAAAAAAAGTGTAGGGGATTATTGTCATGTAAGTCTATCGATTCTACTTCGATTGAGACATTATGACAGCACGAACAACTTTTCAAATCAATTGCCGTGGAGCTACTAGGATATGGAGTGGATATGGAGGATGCCAGTTAACGTAGATTATATAACATCCCAAGAATTAACTTTTGAAACTATCATGGTTAAGAACATAATTATTAATACCAACGGGATATTTACCATGTTTTTGTTGTTTGAACCTTGATGTTCAAAAGTCTGCCATAGCTGAACATCTGCTGGAATCAGGTTCAAATCACTGGATCGAACTACACAATCCGTAAGTAATCTCAACAGAACGCCACTATATACCAAGACTGGTTCAAGAGGCGATTGAGATTACCAAACACAAGAATTTCAATAGAGAAGATGGTTTTCAATTATCTGGAGTCTGGAATCCTGTTGTTAGAATGTGTAGGAACCGTAAAAGTGATGTTTCAGAAGTGTGTCCTGATACAGTAAGTGTTGTGTGCCGTGATCGTGTTAAAAGTGATATTGAGACCAGTGGTAGGGGTGTCGTTCGTAATAAAAGACTGAGAAAGAGGGTAGATCGTTTCGTCTGCCAGTAACCACCCACTCGCACAGACTTCAGTTCTTCCGTGATCATGGCGCATGCAACTGCGTCGAAATATCGGGAAATAACAGAACTCACAAATCATGGTAAATATCCTGTTGATATTAATAATTATATCCCAAGAATTTCAACTCAGCTGAAGAGTTCACTCGGTAGTACCCTTGGCAGCCCGTTCTGGTGTTGATGGGTAGGTCGCGGCTTCAAGTCATGCTTCAGTAAATTTATTTTTCACTGGCCTGTTTTTGTTTCATTCTTAGTAGTTTAATTCTTGTTCTTATTGATTAGTACCTACCTCTAGTTATATAAACACTAGTATTCCAAATATTATCTGGGATACTAGAAAATTCTACTAGGCTTCCAACGATCTATCACTATCTGTGCTTTGCCTACTTAAGTACGTTATAAAACTGTTCACCAATTACTGGCAAATGCTGTATACACTGGTATTCACCTGTATATGAATAAGGGAGGCCTTTAGGTGCATAGTATCAGTAACAGTATTACTGAATAAAGACTCTCACGACGTTCTTAACAAGGTATATATATTATATTACTAAACACGTTAACAGCTGCCCTTGGATAGAAGCACGTCCTGTAGCAGTTACGGCGCCGTGGTGGTGTGTTAATCAGCACTCAAAGCGTTAATAATCTATTGGTAATATGTTTTATTTACGTGGTGGATATCACAAATTGCGGGAAGCCTATATCCAGCAGTGGATAAAGTCGTGCTGTGGATGATGATGATGATGTATTTTTATCCTCCAGTTTTAACAGCTCATAGTGATGTTCGATGGCGCCATGCCACACGAGATATTACTAGTTTTATTTGAAACATCGAGTATACTAGCAAGTTTTATTTGAAACATCGAGTATACTAGCAAGTTTATTTGAAACATCGAGTATACTAGCAAGTTTTATTGAGTTCCAATTAAATAAAATATTACTACCGTAACTATGATATTACTTGTGAAAATTAATTACAAAACAGACAGTAATAAATACCTACCACTTTATAAGAATTGTTGTCGTTTATTAGACATTATAGTTTTGTTTGTGTTTTAATTAACGCACAAGCACGACTACGGGACAATTGACAGTAAATAACGGCAATTTTTTTAAAGTATGAAAATAGGTACTCGTTTTATTTTTAAATTGTTTAGGTACCAGACAGTGGTAACTGACGATTAAATTCAAATTCTAAATATCTTTTTTTAGTTAGAACCCGTATTTTTTTAATTTACCGAACAGAAAAGAATTGGCGAGAAACTCTTCTTTGATTATATATTTTTAACGTCTTCATTACAATTGTTATTTTTACTATGTCTATTGTTTTTGAGGGAGTTGGGGACATTTTCATCCAAAGATTTTATAAATAATCAGAAAATATATAAAGAACTATTTAAGTTCTTTGATCAGAAAATGTGGAAAAATAGGACCTTAGAGATTTATAACCATAACTCTTACGAATAAATTTCCCAAAACCATCCTACATCATCCTCCCTCTCAGGGGATGGCTGATGATGATGATGATGATGATGATGATGATGATACCACTATTTTTGGAGCATCCCATTATCAGACGAGCTCGATACTATCTCTCGATCAGTATTTACATTATCCGTCAGCGTCCGACATTTTATCCGTGTCGGAGCACGATTCGTCGACTGACAGGCGTCAGTGACGTCACGTCAGTTCTTCTCAGTGGCCTACTCTTGGCGCTTGATTCCAATCCCTTTCTTGATGTCAGTACGAATTTCTATCTTTTCCTCCCTTTGACGCGAAGATAGCTAACCCGCGCGCAAACACTGTCTGAGAGGTTTTCTTTCCTTATGTCAAAATTTATAGGCATAGACCAAATGGTTGCAATAACTTCTGGTAGGCCAAGCTCTATGAAATATAAAATGTTTTATTTAGCCTGATGTATTTATTTATCTATAAAGGAACAACCGAAGTAACACAATGGTATTGACTTATAAAAACAGAAAGTCAATTACAGGTTTCCACGAGTAGAATAGTATAGTACAACCATATCCCCATATTAATAAATATACTTAAGTAATGAATATTTTACAGTTTTTTTAATAGGAGTGTTTCAGGTTTTGTTTGGAGGCAGGAGTCAATTACAGGTTTCCACGAGTAGAATAGTATGGTACAACTATAACCCCATATTAATAAATATACTTAAGTAATGAATATTTTACAGTTTTTTTAATAGGAGTGTTTCAGGTTTTGTTTGGAGGCAGGAGTCAATTACAGGTTTCCACGAGTAGAATAGTATGGTACAACTATAACCCCATATTAATAAATATACTTAAGTAATGAATATTTTACAGTTTTTTTAATAGGAGTGTTTCAGGTTTTGTTTGGAGGCAGGAGTCAATTACAGGTTTCCACGAGTAGAATAGTATGGTACAACTATAACCCCATATTAATAAATATACTTAAGTAATGAATATTTTACAGTTTTTTTAATAGGAGTGTTTCAGTTTTTGTTTGGAGGCAGGTAAAGTCAACCAAAGTAAAGTATCATTTCTATGCGATTTAACAAATCTAACCTTATTGGCTGTGTTTCGTGTTCGAGTATTTTCTGGTAAATTTTAACTCGTTTGAATTTGGAACTGGATTGGGTTTGCAAATTGTGCTCAAGGGTAACACACTTGATTCGTTGTTAGATTGCAGACAAGTGATTTGGCGTGTCGATGGGAGATTTCGCTTTTTGCTAATATCAGAGGTCGCTAGAATTGTAATATCAAAAGTTTATGTAAGTTTGTAAAAGTAGTAAATACCAGGCAGGTGGTTAAATTAATAAATCATCGGTCAAAAGTGAGAAATAACAGCGGTTTGATCCGCTAACTCTGTTGCAAATAAAAATTACAAACAGTTTGTCAATCGATGTTCATTGAATTTCGACAGATGAAATGTTAAAGTTTGTAAAAACAGGACCTGTGTCAATAATTTCTGTTTGCAACAGAGTTAGGTGATCACCCCGATCATGAGGTATCTCGTATGCCGTAGGTAGGGAGTAAGGGGTTCAAACCCATATCTTTGGAAACCAATGCAACCTCACCTGAACGTGGTGCACCCTGCTAACTAATAAACGAGGCTCTGGCGGCCGGCTGATTGAGGCATAGTGCAGACTAACATATGCACAGATAAATCCCCTGGCCGCAGACGGGCAGCAGCGTCGGGGAATCGCAGGGTACAACTTCTCGATCCGCGGCAAATTGTACCTGTAAAACTTTATTTGTAGATCCACCTAAGTACAGTTAGCGGCAGGTAAGTCTAGCGGTGAACGAAACGTCTGCGCATGGCTCTCGCTCTCTCTCGCCTCTAGCTCCCATATGATACCTTACTTTTGACTTCTGCGCAATAACGGTCAGCGTTAGAGTTTCGTGCCGCTACTTGTACCTACCTATTTAAAAATAAAATTAATTCAAGCAATGAACCAAATTCACTTTTCAATGTATACGCAATTTGCGATTCTGCTAGATATAGAGGTAGATACGAAATGTGTTTTTTGAACATGACACATAGAAATTAATTAAAAGTATTACAATACAAGGTGATTTTGAATTCGTATGTTCTCCCGAAAGGAGGGGATTTGGACCATGGTGGACAAGCTCTGGGAACCTCAGTTAAAATACCTCAGCTAAAATTAAGGCCAAGCTACAATTATCATCAACATCAACAAGTAAAGGACAAAGTTCAACAAAATCATTTGTTCTAGGACTGTCTTGCAAGGTTAATTGCAAGTTGGTGTAACTTTAAAAGCAATTTTTTCAATGAAAAACTACAAAATTCTAAAAGTGTTTTGAACAAATCGTGTCGACCTTCGCAAAAATCTATCCTTTTCGGGAAAACAAACAAGTTTTAACTCACGTTGTTGTATATATTCTTGATATTATAAGATGTCGAAAAGAGCGATAGTGTGTTCAATCTGCCCGTCATCTAGGTCGGTATAATGCTAAACAAAAAACCGATTCATCAGAAAAAACAAACATTCTAATCCATCGCTGGCCATCTACATGGAAACCGATACAAACGCTGATAGAGCTCAAAAACCACGAATCATTGTAGACTGATCTGTTTTTTCATCGTCTCAATAATAAATTTGGACACAAAATAAATAGTTTTATCTCGGCGTGCCGTAATTACGTTGTTAATAAGTACAATGGCGCGCTCCGAATCAATCGGGACGTCATTTGCTTGACGTTTCAATCAACGCATTGTTTGTATTGTAGGTTTAATATGTATAGATTCTGTTACCGATATACCGGTTTTTTGTTCCTCCATTGTGAGATGAAGGCTTGTTTTTGTTTAAGAAGGCTCTCGGCGGGCGCTTATCGAATCCATGTCGAGGATTGAGACGTATCTGTAATTTGTTATGAAATATTAGGTCGATCGATTCATTCGAGCGATTGGATTCGGACATTCATTACCTTTTTGCAGAAAATACTGGCCGTCAGTATTTTATTGTATTGAGACGTCAAAATTTCGAAAAGAGAATTCGGTAGACTTTGTTGCCAGCAATTATAAACGAATTAAGATTAAAAAGTCGTTCAGTTTAAGTTATCATTATGTTAAAAGCGCAAATGACCGAGGGGCTTTTGATGTCTGTCAGTTTTTGCATAAATAAAACAATATTTTTAATCGAAATATTAAAAGTCTATGCACCTGACACTAAAAGTGCTTGGATCCGAGACGTTTCGACAAAAAACTGCGACCGTTATGAATTACAATCTAATGACTCCCTCGATTCGTAAAAAAAATTAAAAGTAAATACGCGCGTTCGAATTTTGAATCGCCACATGTCGGGCATGACTTGCGGAATTTGGGCGAAAGCTATGTTTGACCGCCGCATGATAGCTTATTCACTGAATTATTTCGTTTTTATTTGAACCCATCGACTAATAATTTAACAACGGTAAAATTATTTGTAAAAATGCCTTAAATTAATTCTCATAGTGCTTCTTCTGAATCATTATATTAGAAATACAGCTCAAATATGTACTATCACCATGCCTATTTTTGCCGTGAAGCAGCATTGCTGTATTTCGGTTTGAAGAGTGTGGTGCCAGTGACATTATAGGCACATAAGGTTTACACCTTCATGCTTTAAGTTGATGGATGCACTGCGATGCAATGGTGTTGCTAGCAACACAAGTTAATATTGTCTATGCCTAGGTTAGTGTCTATGGAAATTGATAATTTATTCTGCTTCTTGTTTGCGCTGCGATGAAAAGCAGACGTGCGTGCTATGTAGTATTTTATAATACAAGTTTTGATCATCGTAATAATGTGTTTAACTGACCAGCACCATACCTATCTACAGTCCACTAGGAAGCGCACATAGGGCACCTTCTCAACATGCGTGGTCTACGATGCAATGCTTACAGTTATGTCCATCTTCAGGAACCATAAAAAATAGACCATTCTTTATTGTATTAAACAAAGTAATTAGAAGATTGCTAACCCCTTCCAGGTCAGCGAGCAGCAGTGTCTGTGGTGTGAGAAGCTGTGCCGTGCCATCTCCAGCACGGGGATCTTGGGCAAATCCCCATTTTTATTATGGCCTATGTCCAATAATGGACTGATATAGTCTGATGTGGTGTTGATAAAAATTCAGAGGTGAAGAAAAATAGGACGACCGACAGAATAGCATCTACAAGCAGGCAGTGATCGGAATTAGGCGGGCTAAAATACCTAAAGTTCAAAGAACAGAGTATGGGGACTTCCTTACTACAACAATTTTATTTAGCCCGATTCGGCCAAAAAGTTGAATTGCCACAGTAAATAAATACATTTAATATTAATGTAAATAATATTGTGGACTAATTAAAATCATTTTTCTTTTTAATCGACTGCATAAAGTTCATTATTTTATAACTTACTTATAAGTTTTAATTGTTATTAACTGCTGATGCTGGGTTGAGGGCGTGTTTCGCTATAAATGGATTTATAAACCGAAAACCGAGACAAATGGCCCGAAAAAAATATTTAGTCCTAAGGCGTCTCCACTTTGTCTTTGTTATTTTTCGAATATTAGGTATTTTAGCCCGCTTATTCCGATCTCTGCTTAGAAAAATGTTTTATTATTTTTATGCACTATTGACTTTGTCAAGACCCTAGGTAAGTCTTTGTCAAAAACCTAAGGTAGACTTCTTCTGACTGCTGCTAATGATAGACAATCATTCATGCTCACGCATATTTTACAAGAAAAAACTTTTGAGTCTTATCAAACCGCGATCTCAAGAGCCCTCAAAGCACAATGCGATGGAACCACAAAAAGCGATAAAGCACAATCAAAGCGCAATATTGAGTAAATACAACATATGTTTTATATTTCAAGGACCAGGGTTCTTTGTGGGTTCCTCATTAAATGCTGTAACCCTTTCGAGGAGCTCTCGAGGACAAAGAAACAGTGGCATTATGTATGATTCACTTTTTCTTATGCTTAATGTTTCATGACTGGCCAATGTGCCACCTCAATTATGTACTTGAGGTTGGAGGTTCAAAATGAGGACGTGAAATGATATGGAAATGTAAAAAAATGCTGAAGTACCTACTTGTACTTTATTGGGATTAAATTAGTTTTTCTTAAAAATATCATAAAATTCTTAAAGATGTACAGAAATAATCTGTTCTGACACCGTAGACCGTAGTTGATGGCAAAATTATTGAGGTAGGTATTGAATATATGGAATCAGTTGTGTCCTAACAAAAGAGGACGAAACCCTTTACTAACTATCACAATATCATCTGTTATTTATATTTATATTAATGCTTTGAACGCCTGTAATTGGCTTTTTTTTTTTTTTTTTTTTAATTAACCTCTCTCGTCCCACTGCTGGGCAAAGATCTCCCCCATAGATTTCCATTCCATAGAATTGGCTTTATCAGAACAAAAACTCTAGCAATTTATTTATTTATTTCTTTATTGCACTTTAAAAACTATGTAGTTACAATTGGTGGACTTATTGCTAGAAATCATTTTCTGCCAGTCAACCATGACAAGTAGAAAGTAGTGGCGTGCATAAATATAACAGCTAAACAATAAAAATACAAAAGCAATAAAACCCTGCAATGTTTAGCTATTTAACACGTTGATTTTTGGCGAGTCTGCTCAACCTTAACATTCAACTTCAGCTTTCTTAGATTGGAGCTTTAGACGACTAACTACCATCCGCATCAAGTTGATATTCCATTTAACAGGAACACAGACTACTAAATGCTAACGCATACTAAGCGCTTCCAAACATCATTCAAAATGCGCACTGTTAAAATATGGAATCAGCTGCCACCGTCTGTTTTTCCATTGACTTACAACCCTAACGTCTTCAAAAAGAGAGTTAATAGGCATCTTCTGGGAAAGCTCGCCCCATCGACGACCTCATCCTTGCCTACGCAAGCCGAGGTCAAGAGCTGGCCTATAATAAAAAAAAAACTATTTTTAGCATTCAAAGTGTTAAGCTCTAGCCGTTTCTATTAAAATAAACAAACATTCTACAGATCCGTACTAACTGTTACATAAACTACAAACTTCCTACCAAGTACTAACTATAGTATAGTCTGTGGCCAACCCCCGTGGCTTAGCTTTCACGGGGTTTTAACCCCGTTGTGTGTTGTATCGAAATCTAACGTGGTGGAAAGGTACGCTGACAGTAAAAGGGTTGAGTATTGTCAGCCTTTTAGGATAAGTAACTGACGTAACATGCTTGGTGTCCCAACTACAACGTAAATGTTTTACCAGGTACGTCTTCAGATATTTTATTTTAGGTATGTAACATAATAATTTAGTGAGTGCTACGTATGTAGGTATGGACTTTATACGTGTATTCCCACCATAGATTTAATATATTACCAGAAAAAAAAATCCAAAATTTTTGATTCTCACCATGATTAGTATTAGCGAAGTATTAGCTAAATTAAATTTGTATTCCATTTTATTCTAACCTCAACTAATTAAATGGTGTTAAAAAAATATGTCACCTCTTTTTATTAACATTTAAAAGACAGGGTCAAATTTACTTCATCAACCCGTTATAAAATGATATTTGGTTATGAATAAGGGAGTAATTCTATAATATAAGCTGTGATAAAAGTAACTTCTAATAAATATATTGTTTTAGGCTAAGTGGGTAAGCATTAGGTATGAGCTGGAGGCGTCGAGCTCAGGACAGGGCCCAATGGCACTCATTAGGGGAGGCCTATGTCCAGCAGTGGACTGCTATTGGCTGATGGTGACGATGACTGAATTCTTTCTTTCAAAGTTTATAATGGCTCCAATAAATTTTGAAAACCCGTTCTTCCCTAGCCTGGGCTCACAACAGCTGACTGTGTCTTGAATAATCCATCGCAAAGCAAGTAAGTGTCTCAACTCCCTCAAACGCCTACAGTTTGTTATTCCCAGCCGTAATCTCTCAGTTCAATTAACGACAAGGGGACAACAACTCGATTGAAGCTGCAACCTGTCAAATGACACGCGTCAAATCCGACGAATTAAAATAAATGACGCGCGCTATCTCCCGCCGACCAATCACAGCGTGGAAATGGTGCTGCCAGTTTAAAAAATTAAAATACAATTTGTGGGGCGTCGTTGCGCATCTCAATCTGTCAATGTAAACAATTTTGTTTATATTTGGACTCCCGATGCTTGGTTGTTTAATTAGTTTGTTCAACGGCTAACGTTTGGTTGCAGTGCAGCAACATAAGAACATAGGCTCTATTACGAAGACTGGCAAAGTTAGTATTATTTCATCCCGACCGTTTTCGGCTACGGCGACAAATTTTCTGCTACACGGAAGAGTTTCGTTGGTGTGTTCGAATGTACGGACCCTATTTTAGATGTAAATATGCGGTTGCAGAGGTTGCACGTAAGGGTACCAATTTTCATAAAGGTAAGCTATGTTGGAAGGCGGTTTATTTTTATGTTCGTTGCGTTTTCGGTCAAGGCAAAGTACTCGTAGTGTAGACGTAAAATTTGAACCAATGAGAAAGCATGAATTCAAAATAAAACTTTGTCATTGGCCAACAATTTCGCTGCGTTTACGATATGTCAGGTTGATGTCGCCCTACCTATCATATCAGTTGCGAGTTAAAAAATCAGTACGCACCATATAAATGGTGGCAAGAGAGTATACAAATGGCAAAAATAAAATGCTCCAGTAAAGAAAAAGTTGTAGGGATTGTAGTAAGTCTTGCAAATATACTCATTAGAGTAAGTAGGTATTCAAGCCAAGCTTTTCCAACTCTTTGTGAGGAGCTCGTCCGGGAAAGACTAGAACCATGTCTATTTCTGCCGTTAGACAGAATCAAATACAAATGACCTGCACATAGAGCTTGTTATCTTCACGTCTAAAGTTCCATTGTGGGGCACGTTCTAAACTTGCGTGACCTTCTATACTTTGTTATAGGTAATGGTTACCACTTAAAATCAGATGGGAATTATGTTTCTTTAATTTTCAAGTATCAAGCAATAGCCACTGAGAATAAGGTTATAAGTGCTGAAAATACAACTGGCCATGTACAAGAAGAGAAAAAGACGTGACGCTGAAGCTCGCGCCCGAGGTCCACCAGTCAGAGTTAAGCTTTCTATTCCAAATAAAAAGTTTTTATGATTTCAGCATAAGTATTCCTATTTTGCCAAGCAACAGCTGAGCCATTCAGTTTGAAGCGTGTGGGTGCCGGTGAATTTAAAGGCACAAAGGCTAATCATCTTCATGGCTCAAGTTGATGGACGCGGGGCGTTGCATCGTAGAGACGTCCTGAAAAATGCAATGCTTTGTGATAAGTAATGGTTACCACTTATCATCAGTTGGGTCATGTGCTTAAAGTAAACAAGTACTGACCTATCTTTGCTTCACTAGTATACTAATAAAACTAATGAATTAGGAGTACTACTTGGTAAGTTGGAATTTACCAAACTGGACCCAAGCAATGCATGATTCTACGATATTTTTTACACTGTGTCCCTTCATAGTATTAAGGGCTGTTCAATTTGTCAGTAATTGTGAGCCCATCGCCATCGATTACTTTAGATAAATCAGATAAATTAAATAAGGATACAGTGACAATAATGATTTCAATTTATTTAACCTTTTGATTCTATAAGTTAGTCTGGAATTGAAAGAAAAACAAACCAAAAGCCAATTCTTTTCGCCAGGATTGAGTTGAGAGGCATAATCTGGATGCCCAGCAGTGGACCGAAAATGGTTTTAATAACTGTGACGCAGAAGGTTGCGGGTTCGATTCCCGCTGCGGTATAAATGTTCTGCAGATATTTATCTCGGGTCTGGGTGTTTTCTATGTATAATATGTATGTATTTACAAAAAAAAAGTATCTATGTAGTATATCAATCATGTGGTTCCCATAATACAAGCTCTGCTTAGTTTGGGGCTACATGATGCTGTGTGATGACGTCCAGGATTATTTTATTTTATTTTATGATGGAAATTCTCAGTAAGTAACAAAGTTAAATAGAAAATGGATTGGCAGAAACATAGTACTTACTTTACTTGCCTCTCCTACTTGACATTTATTATCAAAACTTTATACATTTCACCAATTCTCTGCCTACCTATCTCAGTTGCAATACCCTTAGCCCTATTTTTCACCTGGACACCATGGCGGCGTAACTAGTCGCCGGCTACCAACAAAACGTTTATAGCTCTATAGAGTTACTCAGCTCTTGGTTGCGCAACCAAACGGACACCACCATACATTTTGTTGGTAGCTGCGACTGGTTGCTCCTCCATGGTGTCCCAGTGTGATAAGCCCTTAAATGTGTAAAACCTACCTTTTATGTAACATATTTTATGTATGTGACAGTAATAAATGTGTTGGGTAATGAGTAGTGTGAGCATTATATTTTTAACCCGACAGGCGAAGGATTATTAAGTATGTGACTTTTATTACAATTTACTCTTTCTGTGCCAATTTTAAGTTATCCTCAGAGGCAGAAAAAATTTGGTAAAAATAAGCAAAGTTCTTTATAAAGCCATCAGTATCAAATATAATGGCATATTGCTAAAGGCCGGCGCACACGAGCGAATGTTCACGGCCCATTAGCGCGTAACGCGATACGCGCGTACCGCCGGGATTTGAGCTTTTTGCGCGGGATTATCTGTGGCTCGGCGGGCGCGCTGGCTTACTTACCACAAAACTGGTATTGCATGGGCAACTGAAATTAATTATGCAAGGCTGTTCATATTATGATGAAAAAAATAATAATAATTTTATAGTAAAAATAAAGAAAAAAATTGATTAAATATCTAAGTAAGTACATAACAGTATTTTTCAAGTATTTAATCATAATTGTACTGTCTTATAGGCAGTATAATTATGATAAAATACAACAAAATTTTAAATTATAATTTTGTGAATGATAAAGAACGTTTTCCTCGGTTTGCACAGTAAATAAAATGTTTTTATAAGCATACTTTGTTAAAAAATTGAAATTGTAGCTACATTAAAAAGACAATTTTAACAATAAAAATTTCTAGAAAGAAAAACTACTCACTTATAAATTAATTCAAATAAAGATACCAAGCAGGGCAGAAAAGTCTATAAAACATCATTCTAAGCTTGATACAATGAATAATTACATTCCTTAAGTGGAGGTCAGTAAAGTAAGGTTCCATTTAAGGCTCCGTTAATCAAGTAATTTGCGGATTCTCGTGGAAATATACGGAGCTCTGAGCTCGGACCAATTACAAGAGTGTGGATCATAAACGTTAAAATGCCCAAGCGCACATTAGGAACTGTGTTGAAACGCGCAGCTCATTGTCGCCTCGTTAGAATGCTGGCTAAAGGTACCGTTAAGATGAGAGCATTGAGGTCTCATACTTACTTACTATCCTGACCCCGAAGCGGGTCTTGGCCTCCGACACGATAGAACGCCACTGGCCTCTTGTACTGCCTCACTCCAGTACCTACGGCACTTGAAGAAAGCCGAGGTCGAGGCCAAGCCGAGGTTTCATACAATTTCATGTAATTCAAAGGTTAATGGTGGCTCAATCGGAAATCTATTACAAGATATTCAAAAGACATAATATTTAGTACGAATTCCGCTTTCCTTCTCTGACGGGTTTCAAAAAAATTCGACAGTGTTTCGCCTTCCCCATAAGGCATCATCAGGAAATTATCGACTCGCTCTCCGCCTTCGGCACTCCGCTGGACTCCGCAGACGTGTTGCTTCGATGAGCGCCAAACAGAAAGATTCTGATCGTCTCCACTCGACCAATTAGCTGCTACGAAAAAAGTTTTTAATTCAAACTCTTTGATTGCTACAGATTATATGAAATTTGATCACCGCAGTGGAGTTGCAAGCAAAGATTTTGCATAGAAACTTTTTTCTGGGTCAGGTCGCAGGTATTTTATCCGTCATTCCTACAGTAACTAACTTAAGTACCACTTTACTAATTTTAGTTAGTGTTCCTGAAATCTACAATACAGAAAATAATAAAAACTCCTTGTGTTTGGGGCTAGATGATGTTTTTTGGGGTATAAGGGGTTCTAACTTCATCTTGGGAACCCAAGCCAACCCGCGATGCATCCTGCTCATTCATTAGGAAAAGGGGCTCTGGCGGCGGCCGGCACAGCTAAATCCCTGGCCGCCGACAGGCAGCATCGTTGGCGATGCAAGAAGCTGTGCCCTGCGATCCCTAACCCATGCCCAGCGTGGGGCAAGGATATGATGAGCATTGGCCATAAAAGATCATAGCAATAGAGTCGGCACCTTAAGCCGTACGCACATGCGAAGATAACCACGTGCGTATTTTTTCCCATAACGGTGCGACGTAATTGCGACGCGCAATGTTAACGAGAGCGCTGGCTGAAATAACCCGACGATTATATAGAAAGATCTATCTCGTGTACGATTTGTGGGTTTTTGTTTAATCAGTGTGATGGAAAATGCGACGGTACGAACATAGTTGATGTCAGCTTGTAGGTGCCTCTATCTATGCTCATTTCTGAAATAAATAAATAATGCTGGACATCATCAACATAAATAACACTAGCCTACATCAGTCCACTGCTGGACATAAGCCTCCTCATTAAGAAGGGGAAACTGCCCATAACACACGGCACAGCTTCTCGCACCGCCGATGCTGCTGTCTGTCTGCAGTCAGAGGATGTAGCTACGCTGGGATGTGCTATGCCGCAATCAGCCGGCCGCCAGAGCCCCGTTTGTGAACTAGTAGGGCGCGCCACCGGTACGTGAGGGTGGATTGAGTTCCAAAGATTGAGGTGGGGAACCCAACAATATCATCTAACCCCAAACTAAGCAGAGGTTTTTGAAAAGATGTTCTCAAAGAATGTATTTTTTGCTGGAATTAACTTATAACTTTGCACGCATCTTCTATGTACGTTTTGTTTTGTTTTCTATGTTTTACCTCTAAAAATCTTTTAAGACGCACCTTGAAAAAAATATTAAAGCATCATATTTTTTGCATGCATTTGCATTTTCATTGAAAAAAATCTATTTGGCTCTACTTTTGAGATACATGCAATATTATTAGAAGAACTACATATAATAAAAGATCGTTTACCAACAGTTTTGCAATCCGATATTTTGCAACCACAAATTCGCATCACCAACCCCAGCCTTCATTTAACCAATACCCAACTACAATAGTGGTTTAAACAACAAAATCGATATATTAATTACCGTAATCGATACCATTTTTACGGTACGAATAATCTGAAAGACTTGGAGCGTTTACAAAACACTGGTTCATGCAAAAAGGACAAGCGAATCGGTTAATGAGACGTGAAATTAGGGTAGTACCTATAGGAGTCGCTAGTATCGCGTTACAACCCGAGTCATGGGAGCGAGCGATGGGTTTTAGGCGTTTCTGTGTCAAAGTCAAAGTCAAAGTCAAAATTCATTTATTCAGTAGGAACTGTATAGTACACTTTGAAACGTCATTTTTTTTAATTTACCACCAATTCGTAACGTGACCAAACAGAGAAGAATTGGTAAGAAACTCTGCTTGGCTTATATTTTTTTAACGTCATTGTACTTAATATCTATTACATTGTTTTTGATGGAGTTGGAGGCAGTTTCATCCCAAGCTTTGTCATCTAAATAATCAGATGTTTTATAATAAGCTTTATTACATAGATTACGTTTAACATTTTTGAATTTATTTACAGATAGATTAATCACATAATTTGGGATTTTGTTAAAAAATCGTACAGACATCCCTTTAAAAGATTGACTAACTTTTTGGAGCCTTACAGTGGGAACAGCTAGTTTATCTTTATTTCTAGTGTTAACATTATGATAGTCGCTATTTTTCTTGAACATGTTAATATGTTTTCGGACATATATTAAGTTTTCATATATATATTGGCACGGCACTGTCATAACATTTATGTGTCATTATCATAATCAGCCTATAAAAAGAAGAACGGAGAAAGAAAGAAAAAACATTTATTGACCCACACACAAAATAAAATATACAATGAAAGGACAATGCCGTCTGATGTATGGCGCTCAGTACCAAGACTAAAGTGAGTGCGTCAATACAAATTACGAACGTGAAATAATCTCCAATAAGTTTTTAGTCGATTCTACTGGAAACTAAATAATTAAATTAAAACAGCTTTTGCTGGAAGGGTGCTTTTACTCTATAGATGATTTTGTGATGCAATACTAAATAATTATAAAATTGGACATTGATATTCTGTTACTTATACGATTTTTATTTTTTATTTTATTTGGTTATTATTTATTTATTTCTGACATTTTTGATTGATTATTGTACTTAGATTTTAATTTGATATTTTAATAATCCTATTTTTAATGATTTTTATTTTATGTGTTTTAGATTGTATTCAAATACGATTGTGATTGATTGTTACTGAATAAATAAATGAATTAAAAATGAGGGTTGTTGCCATTTTAATTAAAAATTAAAGAATGTATAAAATATGCAGGCAGACAGGCGTGGAGTCAGTCCACTGCTGGACATAGCCTTCTCTGATGTGCACCATTACGCCCAACATTATTCAAAAGCCATAAAGATCCGTAAGCTTATGAATAATGTCAGGGGCCAGAGCACGAATATTTTGTGAAATCTTATTGTAAGCGTATACAAATAAGAAAGCCTCTGTGACGCAGTGGGCGAAAGTCCGCCTGAGACGCAGAAGGTTGCGGGTTCGATTCCCGCTGCGGGACAAATGTTTGCATGTTCTGTAGATATTTGTCTCGGGTCTGGGTGTTTTCTATGTATAATAAGTATGTATTTACAAAAAAAAATTATATGTGTAGTATATCAATTATGTGATTCCCATAATACAAGCTCTGCTTAGTTTGGGGCCACATGATGCTGTGTGATTACGTCCCGCATTATTTATTTATTTATATTTATTTATTTAATAATAAATATTGGCCAATAAAAAACGTAGGGCAAACGATGGGCAAAAATTTAGTTCTCTGGTAGAAAATAATCACGACACATTACACGTCACAAAGAATGTTAAATGAATCTACATGAATCCTCAGATTCACTTACGAACGACCAAGATAGACGATATCCTGGGACCGGATTCTGACCATTCGATATATTTGATTCCTTTAGAGGTAAATTGACAGTTCTCGCGATATATATCTAATAGAATCAAATATATCGAATCGTCAGAATAAGGCCCCTGTTCTGTCAACTTATCACTTGTACCGTACATTATTAACACGACCCAATGATGGCATGCGCTTCGTAGATCCCCAGCAACCCGACACCGGCATTGAGGTCCCAGATCCTGTGGTAACTCAATTGGGACCTAAATCATAATCATTTATAGCGTTCATCGCTTCTGGGTTTTAATAGAGGAGTGTTGTCTGGAACTTCTTTCGCGTTAGGAGGATCAAATTGAATTGATATCGGCGAACAGAGGTTCAATTTTTGAACACCACACCACACCAGCCTATATCAGTTCACTGCTGGACATAGGCCTCCCCTAATAAAGGGGGATATACCCATAATCCCCACGCTGGGCATGCGGGTTGGGGATCGCAGGGCACAGCTTCTCGCACCACCGACGCTGCTGCCCGTCGGTGGCCAGGAGATTTAGATGTGCCGATGTAGGCTGTGCTATGCCGCAATCAGCCGGCCGCCAGAGCCTCGTTCGTTGTTTAGCAGGATGCACCACGGCCAGGTGAGGTTGGCTTGGGTTCCGAAGATGGGTGTTGGAACCCCATACACCCTTTTGATACACCCCCATTTTTGAACAATAGGTAGATAATTAAATAATTAATTCATTTATTTATTTTTAAGGTGTATAGGTAGAAGGTCAGTTTAGCACTTAGTCCAAAAAGAAAACTCTTCATAATGGATTACACCAGACAGATGATAGAAATTTCCATAATGATACACCCTTGTCGAACCAGACCGAGTGGACGACGTACTGCAGAAGTACATCTGTGTTTTCAGCACTCAAAGTGTTATTTATCACCTTCATGCCTCAAGTTGATAGACGCAGTGCGTTGCATCGTAGTGCATTTTCAAAAAATACATGTCTTACTATGCAATGCTTTGAAATGATAGGTGTAACATCAAGTGGGTCATTCGCTTGATCTATCTTCAGGTAGCATATAAAACATCTTATTGTAGGCGACGGTACCAAAGTCTTACAGCCTGCGCACATTGGACGACAAACGTCAGCGATAAGACGCTACGACAAGCTGCGGGGGACAATTTTCATACATTTTGTTCAAAGCTCCGCACACGCGGCGACAATCGCGACAGCAAGATATGACAGACGCTCGCGACTAAGCGCGACGACAAAGCGTCGTGTTTGCGAGGTCTGTTAAAAAGGGAAAGTTAATCTCAAACCGCGTTTGAAAATAGCCTTCTGTGCCTAGATACAATATTTTGATTAAAATGCTAATATTACCCGGTGAACCAATTTGTGTGGTCTCATAAATATCTGTTGACACCTCGTAAATTATTTTAGCTTAATGGTTCCTATTGGAAATTGTTTTAAAACATTACAGTTCAGTTTAGTTAGTTTAATTAAATTACACTGGTGGGCTAGTCAAGATCTATTTTCATTGAGCGCAAATAACCGTCTGTTAACACGTTGATTGCTGGTCTAAAACACGATGCTCAGTTCCGAAGGGAACAACATGGAGGGTTTTGTTATTCAGTACTCAAAGCGTTAGACTCAGTCACTAGTAAGTTAGCTGCTGGTCGGAGGTTCATAACATGGTTGTGTTTTTCAGCACTCAAAGAATTAGTTCATTGACATACACTTATGCTCAGTATGGTTGCGGATACTTCGAAGAGCTGCATCTCGGCGTTCTATTACTTGACCGATTATTATAAAATATTATGTTTTAAATCAAAAATGTCATGTACTTAAACAAAATTTAAATCGATTTTGTAGACGTGTGGTTCTCGAAATGTTCGAGGTTACAGCCTGCGCACATTGAACGACAAACGTCAGCGATTAGACGCTACGACAAGCTGCGGGGGACAATTTTCATACATTTTGTTAAAAACTCTACACACACGGCGACAATCGCGACAGCAAGATATGACAGACGCTCGCGACTAAGACAAAGCGTCGTGTTTGCGAGGTCTGTTACATCGAACACTGTAATTCTGCATAGGTATTTTTCTTCCAAGCAAATTTCAGAATTACAAAATCGATCTGTACTTCTATGGCCGCTGGAAATGGGGCACGTACTCAATAACCGTTATTACCATGTAAACCTTATATATTCCACCAGTTAGTTTTATCAATTATACCATGTTTTACTATAGAATTATTTCCGTGTTCGTGTAATGTAAACTAAATTAACTACCAATCGAAGTGCAATATAGACGTATTATTCTGATCACCATCTACCAGAACCTTCATGAAGGAAGAGTGAGCGGTTACCGTAGCAATCTTTGCTGGTTTCTTTACTAGAGTTGGAAATTTTAAATTAGGTGCCAGCATCCATTTATCCCTTGACTTACGAATCCAACGTATAGGCATCTCCTGAGAAAGCTCGCCCCATCGTCGCCCTCATCCTTGCCCAAGCAAACCTCGAGGTCCAGAGCTTGCCCAATGCCCATAGCATAAAAAAAAATTACATGTACATTACATTTTTAAATAATATTTGAGATGACAATTTATAGTATTTTTTATGTGTAAAGGTGATAGCAGTGATGTAGAGTTCACTTAGGTATAAACTACGCCAGTTCTAGGCTAGGTCTTAAGTCTCTCTAAGTAAGAAACTTAGAGAGACTTAAGACCTACTAAACCAGCAAATCCTTGATCTTCAAATGACCTTTAAAACCTGCCGTCCTCTACCGATCGAAGCGGCATATTACCCTATAATATCGACACTTGATATGCCCAATCAGGCGGAAGGAGCCCGGCACAGGAGCAGGGCTTGCGACCAGGTGGGCTTCACGGCACACTACATATTATGTTACAGGTACCTGTTTGCCACCCTGACACGCTCTATAGACCTATATCTGGATGAAATGGGCCTGTTACACAACGACACCCACATAGCCACATTCTTAGCCTTGACACCATGCACCACACATCACAACCTCCCACATGGCTTATCGACTGAAGCACAGAAAATGAAGCAGATCTAAATGCCACTAAACGCTTTCCCATCCAAATAGTGACCGGACGGAGTGTTGCTTAACCAAGATAATTTGCTGAGAACACCGAAATAATTACGCCACGAGCGCTTGCATTTAATTAAAAGTAGCAAAGCACACACCGCAGGGGCTAATTATAAAAGAGCATAGAAAGACTATTCTAACATCTCCGATAATTTAGACAATTGCAATCTACCATCTCAAAAAAGCCGCCGAATCGATCAACCGATCTCGCTTCATTAATTAAGTCTGTACGCATGCGCCGGCGCAACAAAGAGAATTAACGGAGATCCGATTACTTCATTGGTAACTCGGTAACAGTGGATTTAGGTTATCCGGTTGTTACTGCGTACCGTGTAAACTGAGCCTTATCTCGTGCCTGGGTGATCCTCGATGTGTTATTTTAGGGCGAATTTAAAAATTCTGAAGTCTTTGGGTAACAACAGGCCAGGCAAGGATCGATACTTACTTTGTAATACCAAGTATTAGGTACTTCGCGTGAAACTTGGAATAAACACATTTTAAGAGCTGGATTAATACATAGTAATGATGTGCCTATGTCTGACTTTGGCCGACTCGCCGATTAGTCCGTTGTAAAGACGCCGACTAGTCAGCCGATTAGTTGGCAAAGCCGATCATGGTTCCGGGAGTTTTCGGCAATTTCTCGCGCAAGTCGCAACCGTCGCCTACAAGCGGTCGGAACATGTTTTACTTCGCATTGTTTCTTGATTGTTGCCTTTGCACGGGTCAGAGTGGTGTTTTTGTGTATAAAAATAAAGACAACATTGTTATTGATCAATAAAGTGAAAGATTTAAATTAAAATTTAATCATGCCAAAAAGAAAGTTTCATTCATTTGAGATTGAGATTGAGAAATACATACAAAGTAAGAAGCCAAATAGTCGGCGCTCTTTGCCGACTTGTCGCCGACTAAGCGGAACATCTCTAATGCATAGGCTACTTTTTATCCGGGTACTACACGAGCGAAGCCGCGGGCGGAAGCCTATCATAAAAATACAAAATTAAAATTATAGCATAGGATAATGATAACGAGTTTTAAAAAAAAGATTACTCGTACTTTTAAAAAAAATGCACAAAGCCAATTTTAAGCTTGAATAGGTATACTATAAGCCTGTTTTTGAACAAGATAAGCTGATCCATTCATAGCAATTTCATTATACTTAACATAAATTACGAAGCTAGCAGAAAATTACGATAGAACATAAAAATTATTAACTAGGTGCTAATTAAATAATTAAAACGAATAAGGCTCTTAACACATTCATCCTATTTCACGCTGCGTTGCCAATCAACTGTCAAAGTGTTAAAAAACTTCGAGCTGCACTTGCAAAATAGTATAATTAAAAGCAAGATTTATAAGGTATGAACTGTAGTCACCATGGGTATGAACATTAATGAATAAAACATAATGAGGCAAGAATTGCAGTAAAATGAATTTGAATGATATAAATTTGTTTTAAACCACAAAAACAACATCTAAGGAATGTTGCAAAATCAACCACAAGTCCAATAAAGTATCGCATATTAAACCTTAAACATGTTTTTATTATTCATCAAGGTGAGGGACACTAGCTAAAAATGATAAACCTATCAGGAACAAGCAATCCCAGGAAACACTTCTTACCTTACGCTTGGAGTGCTGAACAACACGACCGTGGAAGTGCAGCTTACGCTTACGCTTCATATAGTTTATTTCTACAAAACGGCACATAAGTATACCTCAACACAATTGAATAAGCCATGGCCGAGCAATTGGGCGAGCTCCTCGGGCATGGCGCGTAGCGTCATGTCCGTTGCCGGCAGTCAACGTGCTAACCGTGTAATGTATGTGGAATAAGCAACCAGAAAGAGTGATGTGTTCTCTCAAGACTCTATCTCTACAAAGATATGATGTACATGTATCAATGTATTAAACATAATAATACAAAATACAATTTAATTACAAATAATTTACTTACCAAAACAGCCTAATACAGAATCAAAGATTAGTGACCTCTAATGCCTAGTGTAAAGGTTTTGGCCTGCAGGAGGCCTCTAGCACAACACATGCTAAGTAACCTGCTAGGCTATAACTTCATAGACTTATTACTCTGAGAAAAAAACTTTATAAAATACCATCTCCATAAAGCTACTTTACCCCAGTCTACCCTTTTTAATTAAATTCTGAAGATGATTAGAGTAATTAGGGTTTCCACCTGTTAGTGCTAAAGCTATTTCTATGGTTAAATTACCTATTTTAGGTAATTTTTTGTGGTGTTGGTATCACTTTGGTATGTTTTGGATAAAGTGGATTTTCACTAGTTATGTGCTTCAGTATAACTGTTTAAAACAATTTGTTCGGAACATTTCCTATTTTTAAATATTTAGATAGGAATACCAAAAGCATAACCGTTCCATTTATTACAGTTCTATAAGATAGCTAAAATGTCCTGTCAACTCTTTTCATTTACATAACAACTAAATAACAGGGACCAGTTTACTTTTTTGAGTGTTATAAAATGACATTTGGTTATGAAAAAGGGGGTAAATGTTTAAATGTTCTATGTATATAGAACAACAGCTTAGAAATAGCTTAGATCTGCAGCTAAGATTATAAATTAAATAACAGAGCTGTTTAATTAAACCTACATTGAAATGTCTCTACAAATAATGTTGCGATAGGAAATTACATTTTTATTGAAGTTACTAACTAGTTGAATACTACACTAATGTTGTTAATGCAAGAATGTAAATAAGTTATATTTCCTTTATTCTATATAAGCGAGTGGCTAACTCTGGTTTCGGAGTATTTAGGCCGCCCGAAGGCCTCTGACCGCCGAGGAAATTATATGAATTGAAAACATCTTTAGTCAATAGAATCTAAGGATTTCATTGACCGTTACACGTAACGTGACCAAACAGAAAATTGTAACAGTGAAGGATTTCTTTGAAACGTTAATTGATTTAAATTTAAACCACGTAACGTGACCAAAAAAGCCATTATTAAAGTGAATTGGCAAGAAACTGCTTGAATAAATGAATGAAACTTTCATTTTGACACACACAAAAACAGGGTAAATAAACATTTAACAAACAAAGACACCTACTTATCTTAGTATAATAAAACTAATTAACTAATGATGCTGACAAGTAGCACTACCCGTGTGTTCATTTAATATCACCATTACAGCAACACCCAGTATATCTGAGCACCAAAAAACGTTGTCCAGCTCAGCACGTGTTGGTAGTTCAGCATGCGAAGCACACTCAACGCTGATTTTCAGCTGTAACCTGAGTAGAGAGGGTATGCTGCTTGGCTTGAGCATTAGGAGAGGCCTATGTCCAGCAGTGGACTGCTATAGGCTGATGATGATGATGATGAAGCTTTTTATAGAAGGCTTACCCTTTGACTTCTAATATCAAAGGCTTTTTTTAGAACATTAGAGTCGATGTATCACTTATGATCAGTGATCGGAATTAGGTGAGCTAATTTACCTAAAGTTCAAAGAATAGAGTCAAAAAAAATGGAGACTTCCTTACCATTAACATTTTTTTCCGGGAAATCTTTCCCGGAAATTGGGAATTTGTTCCAAGTTTTAGGATATCAGTTAAGTACATTTAATATTAATGTTATTCATACAGAAAACTAACTGAATTAATTTTCCTTTTTAACAAACTTCAATAAGATTTATTTTGTTATTAACTCAGGTAAAAAACTGGATTCGCCTATGTTTTCGTTTCCCAGAATAGCCAAATCATGCTGTCCCTTTAAGTGTTTGTAGCAATACACAGCAAACCAGTGATAAACAACAACAACAAACGCTAAGAAAGGGACAGCATGCTTTGGCTATTCTGGGAAACGAATCATTGTTTAAGTAAACAATGACAAAAGGGTTGAAGGGTGAGGGTGTTTTGCATCCAAACGGCGTCATAACTTGTATGCGTGCGTGCATCACTTCTGTAGTTACCTCGGCAGCGTGTGTATCTTAGACTCGTGAATATTTTATTAACCTGTTTTCGTATCGATTATTGGATCTGCTTCACATAACTACCTTGGCTTGAATTTACGGACTGCGATTTATTGCAACCATATCACTACTTGTACCTATCTACCTTGGCTTGAATTTACGGACTACGATTTACTGCAACCAGAAATTTACTGCGCTTTACGGCAATCAAATTACTTGGTAAGTCTTTGATTTGTACTACACTTTTAAAACATTCTAAATATTAGACTGCTTTTGATAAATTTACCAAATTCAAACAATTTTATGCAACTATTTATTTATGGAATTTTATTCAGTGTTTTATATTTGAGTTCGTGCACAAATGTTGGAGCTACTGGCAATTCTATCATCAAACTATATTTTACGCGAAGACGTCCCTGGAAAAGTGTAGAAACTATATATTTGTCTCATTGTTTTCAGTAATTTTTCTGCCTCAACGCAACTAGCAAATAAATGGCGACCAAACCTACCGACGGGATTGTACAGTCGTGGATTAGAGATCACCCCGAATTGTACCACGACCCCGCTAGCAACACGATATTTTGTTCTAAATGTGAGAATTCTATTGTATGCAAAAAAAGCAATATACAGAGGCATATTGACGGACCAAAACATCAAGGTACTGCTAGGCAAGTGAACGAAGAATTTTATTTAGATTTAATACAATTTCTTATATTGTGTAACATACCCTGGTCACGAGTAAATCGACCAGAGTTTAAAACTTTTTTAATGAAATATATGTGTTGTAAATGTACAAATGTTAAAAGGATTCCCGATGAATCGTTATTGAGAAAGGTTTATTTAGACGTAGTTTTTAAAAAAAAAATTGCATTAATCCATGACCATGTTCTTAATCAGAAACTTTGGATATCTCTAGATGAAACTACCGACTATTTAGGTCGTTATATTGTAAATTTTCTTGTAAAACCTTTAAATCTCGCAACAAACAAACCATTTTTAATAGCTTGCAAAATGTTAGAAAAAGTAAATGGAGAGACAATAGCTCATTTTGTGATTGGATGCCTAGAAAATATGTGGGGAGACTCGTATGAAGACAAAGTAGGAGATGTTTTAGTTTTATGTTCTGATAGCGTAGCATATATGTTAAAAGCAGGAAGAATGTTAAAGAACTCCTTGCCAAATATGATACATGTTACCTGTTTAGCACACGCTCTTAACCGCGTTGCAGAAAAAATACGGACACAATATGCGGATGTGGATACTTTAATTTCAAATGTAAAAAAAATATTTTTAAAGGCTCCTAATAGAGTAAAATTGTTAAGGGAAAAATTTCCGAGCCTGCCATTGCCACCTGAACCTGTCATAACAAGGTGGGGTACATGGCTAGAAGCAGCTTCGTATTATGCTGAATATTACGAAGAAATAAAAACTATTGTAAGACTTCTAAGAAGTTCTGATTCTTTGTCTATCAGGCATGCTAAAACTGTCCTAGGAAAAGAAAGTTTAAAAACTGATTTAGATTACATTGACGAATATTTTAAAATAATTCAAATTTCATTAAAAAAATTGCAAAAGTCTAACTTATTGTTGACGGAATCTTTCCATATTTTTGATGAAGCAAGAATTGTTCTAAGCTGGTGTTCTTCTGAACCAGTAAAACAAAAATTAGAAAACGTTATGGACAGAAATCCCGATCTAGATGCATTAAGAGACATTTGTGAAAATATAGATAAAGGATTAGATAATGAAAATGAATTATTGTCATTCTATAAATATGTACCTGTAACTTCAGTTGATGTTGAAAGGTCCTTCTCTACGTATAAATGGATTTTAAGTACAAAAAGAAATCGTTTGAAAATAGATAATATGGAAAAACTCCTAATGATTTTCTTTAATTCTCCGGACGAAGATATTTCTTTATACTCCGTCCATGATGAAAACGTTAGCGATTCAGATTAAGGGACAAATTCAACATCAATGGAAATAATGTTTAGAGTTCCGACTGTGTATCTTAGGTAGGACTGGTTACTTTCTTAATTATTGATTTTGAGTTCCATTATCTGTACAAAATGAATAAATGGTACAAAAACTATAAAATGGCTTTTTTATTCCCTTGCTTAAATAAATGTTTTTATTACTATAGCTATTTACTAAAGCTGGTTTATAAATCACATTAGCTTCCGCGCTTACTTACATCGTTCATTTTATTTGTTGAAAACAATAAAAATCGTGCTTACCGTTTTTTACAACAATCGAATTCGTTTCCTCTTCTTGTTATCAATAATAAGAAGAGGAAATTAATTCGATTGTTATTTTACTGTATTAATTTTAGATGGACCTAAGTAATTTCTCGAAACCCGGGAAAATTTTCCCGGAAAAATATTTAGTCGCAAGGCGTCTCCACTTAGTCTCTGTTATTTTTCGAACTTTAGGTATTTTAGCTCACCTAATTCCGATCACTGCTTATGATACATCATGATGATCATAAATGCTCGGTGTCGCCGTAACGAATGGCGTTCCCACAACCTCCGCCTAAACGTTTTTCCCAAACGCGTCATTAGTAGGGACGTGTGGTATAAGTTACAAGAGTCAAGATCAATACGTCGAATCCAATGACATCCATTTTAGCCCTTACCTTCTGAATCCAATTGGATTCTATTGGAATTCGATTCTACTAATAAATAATCTTAGTTTGAAGTTATGGCACTTTGACATATGTATGAAATATATAGAGTTAAAGTTTTAAAGTGTTGAACGGTTGAAGTGTTGAAGTGTTTCCTTTCTCTCTTCTGTTTCTCCAAAACCAAACACAAAATTTCCTCCGTAAATCCAACCTGGTTGGTATACGCTCTGTCCATGACGTGCTCCTCGCTATCTGTCCTACAAAAAGTCGGTCGTGGTCGTAGGTGGAGAGCCTTATACCTATTCTATAACCCATAGATAGCTCGTATTACTTACCATATTAGCATATCCTTCTATAAAAGCATGAACGGAACAATACGGAAAAAAAATGCATGACATTCAAATATGATCTTTATAATTTCTATGTTTTTCAATGCTTGTAAAAGACAATTTAGTTTTTAAAGTACATTTTATGTTTAGCATTAAAATCATGCCCTACACTTAGTTATGCAAATACATTAAATAACCTTGAATCTTGAAATTATCGTTGTGGGAATCAAAGTCGCAGTACGATTTAAAAGGTGTCATAAGGAGCAACCTGCACGTAACTTCCTTTTCTATCCTACTTTTAAGTTTTTGAGGGTGGATGGATGGACGGTTCAATGGATGTTTGTTGAGTCACAAACTATATTCCAAGTTTCATGCAATTTTAGGTTACTTTTTATCCGGGTACCGCGCGAGCGAAGTTAATTTAAGGAAAACGCTCCTATCACCTCTGACATGCACCAACTGTCGAAAATCCGTCAAGTGGTACAGTTTTTGTATTGTGCAACAAGACGTGTATCAAACGTGAGCCCTGGCCGCGGCATTCTCGGTGCATTCCGTTGCAAATGGACCGGCTATAATTTATATCTGATTTGATGGAGTTAGCCGCTAGGACCGAGACAGACAGGATAAGACATAGACATAGACAAAGACATAGACATATATTTATTTGAAACTGAACACACAACACAACAAAAATAAAAACGTAACAAACAAAATAGAGAAACAGTGAACATAAAACATGGTGGGATGTGTGCTACAGCAGCAAAATGGCTTCAACTCAGTATTATAACCGCTGTTTTAGCAGTGGAAGCTGGTATTCTGCCAAATCCATCATGTGTAGAGCCATTAAACCCTGTGAGACTAATTAAGACTAGTTTAGGTAGGTATGTGCTTTCCTGAAATAGTAAATGACATCATCATCATTATCATCCACATCCCGAATTCATCTACTGCTGGTTATACTACTGCTATAACCATCATAATTTCCTTACCCACTCTAGATGGGGTCGGCACAACATGTTTTCTTTCTCCATTCACTCCAATCTAGCATCTAGGTATTATGCAGGTACTTTAAGTAATTTTTGAATGTAAGTTTATTTTTATCTTTAGTACCTATGGTATAGGTTTTTTTTTGTTTTTTTTTCTCTATCTCATTTATTATTATTTAATTTTTTACAATTCATTGTCAAAATTTGCAGCACTACCAATCTATCTCCACACTACACAAAAGTTATCTGGAAGAAAGTTCTATTTAGCAATAAGTTCGCCTGTGTACTTGTATTTTATCTTATCCAATAAAAAACTTTCTATCTACCTATCTATCTATCGGCTGTCAACTCTGTATTCACTTCTTTCACTCTCATATCCTCTTTCACGCAATCCATCCATCTCATATACGGCCTCCCTCTACTCGTACATCCAGTTACCTTTATACTCATCACTTTTTAGTCACATGGCTTTCATCCCTCCTCATCACATGCCCATACCATGCTAGTCTTCCACTCCTCACCTTACCTGCCACAGGTGCCACTTTCAAGCTTCTATATCCAGCAGTAGATAAATAGTAAATAGTAGAGTAGGGAGGCCTATTCCTTCTGAAGTTTGTGCCATCCACCACGGTCTTGTGCTAGTCACATCCACGAACGCCCAGTGACGTGTACTATGTCGTCGACCCATCTCGCTACTGGTCTTCCGACGCTTCCTCTACCTACCCTCGGCCACCATTCGGTGAATGTCTTGCTCCACCTGTCATCACCACGCCTCGCAAAGTGTCCCGCCCTCCCCACTTGAGCTCGTAAGTCGATTTCTTATGTCCTGGACTTTGGTCCGTTTTCGGATCTGCGGAGTTCTATGTAATAGGTACCGAAGGCAAACTGCGGGTCGATAATTTCCTGATGATGATTATGGGGAAGGCGAAACATTAGTGTCGATTCTGTTATTCACTTTTCTAAACTTAACTAAATTTAGCAGCTTTAAAGTTATAGCTATCCTTGTTATTTATACCTAAAAGTATTATTTATAGTATTACTTTTAGGAATGTCAAACTAAGTTCAATTTAGGAAAATGCACAAAAGAACCGACATCACTGTCGAATTTCTGTTGGATTTTTGTGAAACTCAGAGAAGCGGAATTTGGACTAAATATTTTGTCTCTTGTCTCTCCTACTCTGTTGTAATTTTGTCTCTCCTACTCTGTAGTTGTCTCTTATACAATCTTGGGGCTCTAGCGGCGCCTGCTGATTGCGGCATAGCGCAGTCTAACACTGGCACATCTAAATCCTCTGGCCGTCGACGGACTGCAACGTCGGTGGTGCAAGAACCTGTGCCCTACGATCCCCAACGCTGGGTATGCCAGCGTGGGGATTATGGGTATATCTCCCTTGTCTATTATAGGGTAGGCAGGCCTATATCCAACAGTGGACTAAATAGTATGGTGTTGCCTACCTTCACCACGTTTCGCCAGATGCATAACTCCACTCCACTCTGCCCAAATTCCGATATCCCTGACCGAAATGACCGAGTGGCAAAAGGAATGTTCACAGCAGTGTGTCAAATTAGTCCACGGATGATGATGATGAAAGTGTTTTCCCAAACCTTGACATCAGAAAGTAAGCCCAAAAAGGCTGCACAATTTATTGTTGCGACGGTTCTGATTGATGTCCAAAATGGGCGCGAAAAACTTAGCATGTTGAGAAAAACTCGCCATTTTATGGACACAGCCGCCTATGGACAGACATGCTGCGCGCGCGCAGAGTCCCTGATTGAGTTTTTCAAGTGTCGATCCGACAAATGTTGACATTGAATTTCATTATTGATAAAAAATAAAGCGATGAGTAGATTTTTAATTATTCCTTGTTGCATTTAGTTAAATAAATTACTTTAAGTACTTCCATAATAAAGTAATATGTACAGTTAACGAAAAATAACCGGCCAAGTGCAAGTCGTACTTTCGCACGAAGGCTTCCGTACCGTTGTATGGGAGCTTCACTTAAATATTTATTTTATTCTGTTTTTAGTATTTGTTGTTATAGCGGCAACAGAAATACATCATTTGTGAAATTTCACTTGTCTAGCTACCACGATTTATGAGATACAGCCTTGTGACAGACAGACAGACGGACTGTGGCGTCTTATTAATTTTTTATCCTTTGGGTACGGAACCCTAAAAAATAGTTTGATAACTTTAATTGTTACAAATTTAAATTACGGTAAATATTAAACTTCAGGCTAATGTTATAAGCTTAATTCTATCGTTATTGTACTCAGAAACATAATACAGAAATAAATTAACTTATTTGCTATGTAGATACAAAAGTGAGCTTAAAGAGTTTTCTTAAAGCAAACAGGGTAGCTTTATTTAATAATTAAATTAAGATTTGCCTTGAAATAACCTTTTATTTCAGATATGTCAGGATTGAAAAAACATTTTCAAATTATGACGATTTTATATTCTTTTATTAATCGACTTTTGTTGCTGACCTGAATGTAACAGTGGTATTTCACTGCTGAACATAATGTCTCTCCCCATGAATTCCACGAAGAACGTCTTGAACCCTCTCCATCCACCGATGACCTGCAATATTGACGATGATGTCGGTCCATCTGGTGGGGGAACTCCCTAGGTATCCTATATAACTACTACCCATATCATACAATAGTTAATTTAGAAAAAAAAGTTATATGAAAAATAGTACCTAAGCTAAGTTTTTGGGATACAATGCAAATATCACATAACAGAAAAGTATTTATTTTCATTCATCAAATTTCTTGTTAAATAAAACCCATTTTGAAAAAAATAATCAAAACTTAAATGCGAGAAAGTGAGCACTAAGTGACCTTATCAAGCGAAAAATTCTGCCCCAAATGAGGAAAGAGAACCCTCTTTTATGATGTCGGTTAAAACTAATAATTCACTTAACTCGATAATGGCACCACATCAAAAAGATTCCAAAAAAACGCATTAATCTAAAATCGCATTCGGAAGTAAAAACTTTCACCTTTCACATGATGAATCCTTAACGTATCAATTTTAACCCTTAATTACCGCGGCCGGTCCACGAGACCGCCTCGACGCGACGCTAAGTGTTATTGATGTTTCAACCACATTAACTACCACGGGCAAATTGAAGTAGCTATCAGACAGGTGTCAAAAGTTTTGCCGAACTGGGACAAAAAAGGTCATCAGCTATAACACGTGTAGATTGCTGTCATAGCTTGCGGACGGCAGAGTGGAGCTGCATCATTTCCTGTACTCGCAAGATGTTTTTGATATGGAAACTTGGGGTGACATGACAGTCTTAAAGTTAATGACTTCATTTCAAATTGGTTCATAAAAATGTTAATTCAGCGATTGAGCAATCGGAAAAACTTAACTGAATGCTCCTAAAGTGATGAGGCCTGTATGAGTGAACTTAGAAAGACTAAAGAAGATCGAATATCGAGTAGCCTCGAAAGCAAATAGTGTCATTCATTATTTTACCTATTTCACACACTATGCTATAATAAGCAAATACTTTTAAAAAAGCCTTGATTTCCATCTATAGTACATACATTCAACTATGATTTATACAGAAAAGTATTTATTTGCTGTAGCAAGCGAAAAGCGAGCAAGTCTAGTCCAGAGTTTTTCTGCAACCTCTACTAGCAAATACTTACTATTTAAGTGCTTATAATTGCTATTGTATTTATAACTGCGAAATCATTATATACTATCTTAATTAATTATTGTGTCGTTAACATTTTATGTACATTTTTTTTCAAAATTAATATTATTTAGAAATTATAGAAAATTCCACTACTATAATAGCGCTTAAAGTCGACACATCTAATAGAAAAGGGCATGCTCCATTGAATTGACGTCATTTTGCCGTGTTGGAACATCTGCTCGTCACAGCTCTGTGCTCGCGAGTGCGTTAACGCGAGTTTTTATTATTATGACAATATTAAATCAAGGGGCGGCGGAGGCCGTGAGATGATTTATTGGGCTCGTTGGCGCGGCCCGAGAAGTCTGGGAGACCGTCTTTTTGTGAGGTTTAGTCAATTCGGTGTTCGCGTGGCGAGGTAAATAACGGGTTAAATTGCATTATAATTACTTATTAAATGGCGTTTTCCATATGCATGAACAATGCTCGGGTAAAGATTTTATTCACCTATAAATAGCTTAATAGTGTATAGGTAATTAACCTACTTATTCGAAATTTCATCAATATAGGCACCGGTTTGTTAGATTACTCCCGCCACTGTTTTAGATAGATAGATAAATTCTTGCACACAACACCAATAAAAAAATTACAAGATAGAAATAAAATAGTAATGTAGGTACAATTATGTATATGTATGATATGTATGTATTTACAAAAAAATATATATGTGTGTAGTATATCAATCATGTGGTTCCCATAATACAAGCTCTGCTTAGTTTGGGGCTGCATGATGCTGTGTGATTACATCCCGCATTATTTATTTTATTTTTATTTATTTGAATTGGCGGTCTTATCGCCATCTATGTATATACTTGGGCGTTCTTATTTTAGGTTACTTCTTCTTCTTCTTCGGATATGATAGTGACCAACTCTGGTGTCGAAGTTTTTAGGCCGCACGAAATCCTCCGACGTGGTTAAACATCTTAACGTGCCTTCCGAAGCACGGAAACGCTCAAATCTAAATGTCACTAAACAGTCACCCGTCCAAGTAGTGACCGGGCGGAATGTTGCTTAACCAAGGTGATCTGTCAAGAGCAAGTAAACCACGCCACGAGCGCTTCATCGAGCGTATTTAGGTTACTTATGTAATGGACTTTAAGGTTATTATTGATGAAAAGCCTTAACATGTTGACTGCAGGCCTTGGACATGACGCATAGCATAGAAGAACTAGTCCTGTGGCAGGTTCGCCGTTGCTTTTTCAGCACTCAAAGCGTTATAACATTACACAAGCAGTGATGGGTCTAATGTTTCTAAGCAGCTTGCGAAAACCAGTGTTAAAAAATTATGTGAACTATTCGCTGTTTGGATTGAGTGTCTCTCACCCAATGTCTATATTTGCGTTAGTAGTATGTTATTGGGAGTTCTAGACCACCAGCGGTTTAGCCGTCAGAACACCTTCGTTCGCTTCACTCACTCCGTTCGCTACGCTCACTACGGTTTGTTCTGCCGGCTAAACCGCCGGTGTTCTAGAACTCCCAATAACTGAGAAGAAGTTTATGGTCTGCTGGATCTTACATCGCTTGGTCGCTAACAGACGTTTTTTATAACAGTCATTTCCTACTATCTGCGATTAATATTTTCAAAGAGCTTGGTAGGAAATATATCTCACTGCTTTGTGAAGGCAAACACAAACGGTTGGGTGAACCATGGTAAGTAGCACCCGGAGAGCCCAAGGTAGGGTTAACTCTCACCGGCTGTGATATGTAAAAGCGAATACAAATTGGCTTGGTGAACCTTGGTAAGTAACACCTCGAGAGCCCAAGGTAGGATTAACTCTCAACCAGTATTGCGCACAGTTAATTTTCCTTCTAATAATTTGTATACCTACTTATTTGTGAATGAAACACAAACGGTTGGGTGAACCATGGTAAGTAGCACCCTGAGAGTCCAAGGTAGGGTTAACTCTCACCGGCTGTGATATGTAAAAGCGAATACAAATCGGCTTGGTGAACCTTGATAAGTAACACCTTGAGAGCCCAAGGTAGGATTAACTCTCAACCAGTATTGCGCACAGTTAATTTTCTTTCTAATAATTTGTATACCTACTTATTTGTGAATGAAAACACAAACGGTTGGGTGAACCATGGTAAGTAGCACCCTGAGAGCCCAAGGTAGGGTTAACTCTCACCGGCTGTGATATGTAAAAGTGAATTACAAATCGGCTTGGTGAACCTTGGTAAGTAACACCTTGAGAGCCCAAGGTAGGATTAACTCTCAACCAGTATTGCGCACAGTTAATTTTCTTTCTAATAATTTGTATACCTACTTATTTGTGAATGAAAACACAAACGGTTGGGTGAACCATGGTAAGTAGCACCCTGAGAGCCCAAGGTAGGGTTAACTCTCACCGGCTGTGATATGTAAAAGCGAACACAAATCGGCTTGGTGAACCATGGTAAGTAGCACCTTGAGAGCCCAAGGTAGGATTAACTCTCAACCAGTATTGCGCACAGCTAATTTTCTTTCTAATAATTTCTATCCCTACTTATTTGTGAATGAAAACACAAACGGTTGGGTGAACCATGGTAAGTAGCACCCTGAGAGCCCAAGGTAGGGTTAACTCTCACCGGCTGTGATATGTAAAAGCGAATACAAATCGGCTTGGTGAACCATGGTAAGTAGCACCTTGAGAGCCCAAGGTAGGATTACCTCTCACCGACTGTAATGTGTAAAAGCAAATACAAAGTGGCTGGACGAACCATGGTAAGTATCGCCCTGAGAGCCCATGGTAGGATTATCTCTCACCGTTTGTGATGTCTTACACTTGATGAATGATTTGGTGCTTAAAGTTTTTACTAACTAAATAATTACCACCTGTTCGGAACCTACTCTCTTCCGAGGAAAGAACAGGCAAGAAACTCGGAGAGTAAATAAAGTTGATATATATGTTTCTACAACTTGAGAAATTCATGAACATCCCAGAGAGCAAACTCATTATTTTGTGAAGGCAAACACAAATCGGTTGGGTGAACCTTGGTAAGAAGCACCCTGAGAGCCCGAGGTAGGATTAACTCTCACCATTGTGATGTCTAACACGTACAAGGGAAAATTCATGAATTACCTCTCTGTCTACCTAGCTTTTACCATAGTTTTAATAGTTCAGCTGAGGAAACTCAAGAATATCCCAGAGAGCGAACTCTCTTTGTTTTGTGAAAAGGCAAACACATCGGTTGGGTGAACCGTGGTAAGTAGCACCCTGAGAGCCCGAGGTAGGATTATCTCTCACCATTGTGTTGTCTAGTACATACAGCGGGAAACCCATGAGCTACCTCACACTAAACCCTACTTTTATAAGTTAAAGCTATTTACCAATTATACCAATACTTACTTTGTTTTACCGCGCATTGAAAATCAAATGCGTCTTTTTACCGCGCATTAATTACCAAATGCGACTTTATACCGCGCACTGAAAACCAAATGCGTCTTTATTACCGCGCACTGAAAACCAAATGCGTCTTTATTACCGCGCATTAATTACCAAATGCGACTTTATACCGCGCACTGAAAACCAAATGCGTCTTTATTACCGCGCACTGAAAACCAAATGCGTCTTTATTACCGCGCACTGAAAACCAAATGCGTCTTTATTACCGCGCACTGAAAACCAAATGCGTCTTTTTTACCACGCATTAAATACCAAATGCGATTTTTTTACCGCGCATTTAATACCAAATGCGACTTTTTGTCTGGAAGAAAAAAAAAACAAATAATAAACCTTCAGTTATTAACAGTTTCATCATTTGAACTGCAATAGCTGAAGGTTTCTTTAGTAAATATTTTTTTATAATTACAATACCTAATGTTATACTAATACACTAACTAGTACCTTAAACTATAATATTAACATTAAATCGTTAGTATGCTGGACTGGAGACTCGATGATTTATTAGATAGCGTCTGGAATTTCTTCGATCCAAAACCTGAAATAAAAACAAATTTATTAAGTAAGTATGCGAAAGGCTGGTAGAAACTGGATGCGTCAAGCTGATAACAGGACGCAATGGTGCTCATTATGAGTAGCATATGTCCTTCAGCAATGGACTGCTATTAGGCTGATGGTGGTGATGATGATGATGAAGTACGTTCCTACATAAGATTATTAATAACTCAATTTATTAACGATAAAATAATAATGCAAGCAGTAATTTTATGATTAATGAAGCTAAAATGGTTAATATTGTATTTATTTCCTGCGTGAAAGGAAATTCTTCTTATTTTTGTAAGAGCTACCTTAGTGGAAAACCTACGAAGTATTTTAGTAATAGTGGTACCTGTGAATAAAGGTAGGTGAAGTTGCTGTCCGTTTTCAAGTAGGTAGGTAATGCTGCCACCTCTTCAGTTTTTTCAAATCTGTAAAAAAAGTATTTATTTGTAAATTTAAAAAATAACTTGCCAGTAAAATTAATGTAAAATTTTTTTTTTATAGTAATATGCTTAAAAACTCCTCGGTAAAATACCTACTACCTGTTTATTTTTTGCATTCGAAGGTTAACAAAACTTACTGCTTTATTAGTATGTTTATAATCGAGAAATAGATTTTATTCAATCTTAACTAGAATAACGATGTAATTTTGAGAGTTTATTAAAACTACTTAGGTAGGTAGGACCTACATGGATTTTGTTAGTTTTTTTTAAATTGGTCTTCTTATATAGATAAGTACTTACTTTCTTTTTTCACTGGTTTAAGATCACTTGTTCACTTTTAATATCCGCGTAATGATTAAGATATTTACTTGGTTAATAATTTTTACTATACAACACGTGTTGTGCAAGTTCGGACACGTTCTCAGGACTCGCCTGGTCACACGGTCGGCCGCCGCATCGGCTTGGCACCTGAGGCGCTGGCTACTATTACAGTTCCTGGAAAGCGCAGTGACAAAACTGCAAGCTTGCACATTAAGGCCATCACCCACTGCAGCTTCATGACATTTTACTATAAAAACATCTTACCACAACTACCTAAGTATTATGATGATGACATAGGTACTTTATTATTACCAATGCTTTCAACGATTATTTTCATAATATGTATCTAAATACCTAAATACTCTTTTACTTCGGTTTATTTTGCACAGGAACTTAAATAGGTTGGCTGTTTAAATTACTCAAGTATAGGTACCTACCAATAGCATATAACTACAATAAGCTCTTGATTCTCACATTGAAATAAGCACAAATCAATTCTTACATTTACTTATAATAAAATACATTAGGCTTTAGAAGGTTATGGTCTTTAAGTCACTGTTAATAGTTCAGATCCATAATAAATGGATGTGCTTTAAATTGACATTAAAAGGTCTAACTTTTGAAAAATAGTTTGAGGGTTAGTAACGTACGGAATTACCTACCAAAATAGCGCATAGCTTAAATAGCACAAAGGTTACCAAAAAAACAAAATTGAATTTTTTGGTAACCAATATAATACTTTAATTAACTTTTTTATTAGGTACTTTATTAAAATGATTATGTCTATGCATTACTTAATGACTTTTTTTAAGATAATAGAAGATTATACCTAATCATTATTCTACTTATCCATTTATTTCATAATCACCGCGGCGCTACTTGCTTTTGATCAGATTTCAAAGAAGTTCAACGTTATTGTTACTTTTGTTAGTACGTTAACTGTTTACTGAACACGTAATAGTTCTTTTATTCGTATTATAAATAAGAGTAAAATTTGTATACACCGTTGGGGTACTCTATAACATTATGTTATAAGCTGAAATTGAAAATTCAATTTTCATGTATTGAATACGGTTGAAAATCGTAAAACTAAATTTCAATGTAATAATTACAATTGTTTTGTTTTTTAAATAACCTTCCCATAGTTAAAAATAAGACTCAAATTTGTTTGATGTGTGTTATACATAACTCATTTGGATTGATTTATAATATTTATTGCTGACACTTTGATTAACGTGGTATAAATTGATGGAAAATTGGAAAATAACCACATTCTTTGTGGAATCTTCGCTACGTTCACTAAGGCCCGCCCGCCCAGTGTCACAACCTCCGCCGCCCGCCCGAGCATCTTCGTGACATATCTCTGCCCTTGCGCCTGTGCTCCGCCCGCCCTCGACGCCTACCGCTGTCGTGCTGTCTCACTGATCGCGCTGTTATCAACAACAATCAAAGAAAATGTTCGTAAGTTTCTTAATCAAGCTGAAATGTTTGGTTCTTTGCAAAATTTAATTCTGACGGCTAACTTCAATTTTATTTTTTCAGGTTTGACTACGATACTGAAAGCGAATCAACTGTAGCCGCCGTGCCTGTGAAGCACATCAAAAAGTCACCGGCTACGAGAACAAAGGTGCAAAAACGTAAAATAGCGCCTGCCAGTCCCGCCGCCGTCGCTGCCGTGCTGCCGCGGTCGGATACACCGCCATCGCCATCACCTCAGGAAGAATTCCATCGGTGAGTGAATCAATCATAATGTTGGAGCCATAAACACTTGCAATATCCTGCATTCCAGAACTAATAACAGCTACCTACAGTACCTACTCTTAACTTATAAATCCCAAGTCTTAACATGACATTAAGTAGGTACATATTCAGAATAATTAAATTAACTCTGAGAAAATTAAATCTCATCCCAACATAGAGTTTTCTTCTTCTTCTTCTTCTTCGTATGAGCTAAGTGACCAACTCTGGTGTCAGCGTTATTAAGCCGCCCGAAGGCCTCCGTCATGGCTTAACGACTGAAAAGCCGGGACCAATATCTTAACGTGCCTTCCGAAACACAGAAGCGCTCAAATAGAAATGTCACTTAACGGTCACCCATCCAAGTAACGACCGGGCGGAGTGATATAGGGATAGGTTCTTACGGTTTATGTACAGTTTAATATTTAGTTTATGTTGTCGACAGGTCCAAGAAGCCCAAAAGAGACATCTTTGCTATTTTGAGGTCCGAAGAGTCGAGCTCTTCGTTCAACAACAAAGACCGCGGTAGCTCGGTAACAACATCTTCGTTCGTGTCTCGGGTCTCCGATGGACAGTCGCGCCGCACGGTTACCATCAGCGAAGGCGACTTCTTCTGCGACCTAAAATTCTACCGCATCGGAGACGTCGAAAGTACCCGACCAGAAGAACGGTACAAGAAGGCTCTAACATCAATAAAACTCCGGCTAGGTGAAGACTGTCCGGAGTGGGACGCTTTGCAAGACTTTATAACAACTGTTTTTAAAAAATTTAAAGGCACTGAGCCCACTTTTTATTCTAATAAGGTTACCTTTAAATAAATTTAATTATATAGGTAATACCTACTGAACGTCTACTACTTTTTTCATTAAATTAAATAAATAGCAGACCTTTTTTTCATAAAGTAGGCTACACCTTTTTCATAAATATCATAGGTAGGCACTTAAGTATTTAGTCTAAATAGGTAGGTAGGTACTTTAATTTTTTTAACTAAATAGGTAGTTTGGTAGATTTTTCGTAATAGGTATTTTTTTTTTTTTAGCTCGTAGGTAAGTAACTCTACTTTTTTTCCATTGGACAGATACACCCTATATCGAATAAATAATAAATCTGTACAACAAGTTGTAGGTAGGTAGGTTATTAAGGATTTTAGTGATAGCTTCATTAATCGAAATGCCATTCTGTCAAGTGTGTAACCTAACAGTTTGTAATCGATTATGGATAGGGCATTTACGTAGTAATAAACATAAACAAAACAATGCGAGTCAGCCACATATCGATGGCGTTGAAACAGTAGCTTCGGCGTTTCGATGTCGCATTATTTCTTATAGAATAGCTGCACAAGATACAAATCAAAATAATATAGACGTATTTTTAAATTCAATTCGTGATAAAATAAAACTTGTCATAGACGAATGCTTGCAAAAACACATTTGTATAAAAGTAAATTTTGAACTTTTTTCAAAGTTTTTGTTGTTTAAAAATGATGAAGAAGAAATCAAATCATTCGGAACGAAAAATATTGTTGTCTATAATAATTATGATTTCATGCCTTTGTTTTTATCGATGGTAGACACATTACGAACGAAAGTTGATGAATTACAAGACCGGGATTCGGGATGGAGCTTTTTGAATTGCCTGCATTTAGAGGTAAACGTGAATAAGTATCAACCGCTAGGTGGCTCCACTTTCATTGAACTTCCGGGATACATTAGACACAAAAAGGCTTGTGTAAATATTCGGAACGCTGATGAATATTGTTTTCTATGGAGTGTAGTTGCTGCTCTTTATCCAGCTAAGAGCCATCCAGAAAGAGTTACATCGTACCCACATTTCAGCGAGGTTTTAAATATTGATAACATGTCATTTCCAGTTACATTCTCGGACATAAATATTTTTGAAAAAAATAATCCACAGCTCAGTTTTATTATTTATGGCTTGGAAAAAAATAAAACTATCATAGGTCCACTCTACAAATCAGAGACTACTGTACACAAAAAGACTATACATTTGCTGTACATAGAAAATGGCTTAACATCACATTATTGTCTCATTAAAAACTTGTCGCGATTGGTTAGAAGTCAAATAACAAGACATAATCGGAAATTATTCTTTTGTGACTCGTGCTTACTGTTTTTCTCTACAGCTGATGATGTTGAACGTCACACTTGCAATGGAATTGTTACCGTGTTACCAGAAAATGGATCTGTGATTAAATTTAAAAATTTTGATAGAAAACAAGACGTGCCTTTTGTAATTTATGCAGATTTTGAATCGATGTTGGTAGATGTAGACGACAGTGAGCTAGAAAGAGAAGGCGTCCATACATGTACCATACAAAAACATGTACCAGTGGCATTCGCTTACAATATTGTATGTTCTGTTGATCCTTCTCATAATAAATACGTGACATATCGCGGATTCGATTGTGTTGATAAATTTGTCTCCTCTCTTTACCGAGACACACGGCAAATTCATACTATTTTGTCACAAAATGTGCCTTTAGAGTTCAGTGAAATTGATGCTTTTAATTATAAAAATGAAGTTCAATGCCACATTTGTCAAAGTTTTTTATTTGGAGATAAAGTTAGAGATCACTGTCATATAACAGGTCACTACCGAGGGGCAGCTCATAGTTTATGTAATTTAAAGTATAAAATACCAAAATTTGTTCCAATTTTTTTCCATAATTTGGCAGGATATGACTGTCACTTATTCATCAAGAAGTTAGGCGAAGCGCCAGGCTCTATTAAAATTATTCCTAAAACGAAAGAAAATTACATCTCTTTTACTAAATTCATTCCAATCACAAAAAGCGAATTTGTTCAATTGCGTTTTGTAGACTCTTTTAAATTTTTAGGAACTAGTTTAGAAAAATTAGCCAATACTATGAAAGCATGTGAGTTTAAACACTTACGTCAATGTTATCCAAATGAAACACAGTTTGCTCTATTAAAACGTAAAGGCGTTTATCCTTACGAATATATGAATTCATGGGAACGCTACAATGACCAGTCTCTACCCGAAAAAGACAGTTTTTATAGCTCTTTAAACAATGAGCATATTTCTTATGAAGACTACACACATGCACAATCGGTTTGGACGCAATTTAATATTAATAATTTGGGACAATACACCGACTTATATTTAAAAACTGATGTGTTATTGTTAACAGATATCTTTGAAAACTTTAGAAGAACTTGTAAACATCATTATCACTTGGATCCTGCTTTTTATGTAACTGCACCGAGTTTGTCATTCGACGCAATGCTTTATAAAACTGGAATTGAATTGGAACTCATAGACGACTTTGCGATTATAAATATGATCGAGTCCGGAATTCGTGGAGGTATTTCTATGGTTTCAAAAAGACACGCGCAAGCTAACAACGAATTTGTTGAAGGATATGATCCGTTAATGCCGCAATCTTACATTGGCTATATAGATTGCAACAATCTCTATGGATATAGTATGTGTCAGACATTACCGTTATCAAATTTTAGATTTCTCAATCAAAACGAAATCGATGAATTGGACATAAACAATGTTTCTGATGATGCCAAGTTTGGGTTCATACTTGAAGTAGACTTAGTTTACCCAAAACAATTACATTGTAATCATAACGACTTGCCCTTTTGCCCTGAAAAAGGAATTCCACCTGGTGGAAAAACTTCGAAGCTCCTTCCCAATCTGTATGATAAATTTCAGTATGTCATTCATTATGTGCATTTAAAAACATGCATTAAACACGGCTTAATCTTAAAAAAAATTCATCGCGTAATTACGTTTCAACAAAGCGCCTACCTAAAGCAGTATATTGATTTAAATACAAGCTTGCGTCAAAAAGCTACCTCAACTTTTGAACAAGATTTCTTTAAGTTGCTCAATAATAGTGTTTTCGGAAAAACACTAGAAAATAATCGAAAGAAAGTCAACGTTCAACTTATAAATCAATGGAACGATCGGACTAATAGAACAAAAAAACGAAATAATGCAGAAAAATTAATCGCTCGTCCAAATTTTCATAGTGCATCAATATTTACAGAAAATTTAGTTGCAATTCAATTGAAGCCTGAACGTATAGTTTTAGACAAACCGTTGTATATAGGATTTACAGTACTTGAATTATCAAAAGCACATATGTATGATTTTCATTATTCAGTTTTTAAGCCATTCTATGGAGACCGCCTGCAGATGTGTTATACTGATACAGATAGCTTTATTTATCATATTAAGACTAAACAATTTTACCAAGACATAAAAAGGTACTTTATGAAATATTTCGACACTAGTAATTATCCTCCAGACAATTATCATGGATTGCCAATAATTAATAAAAAAGTACCAGGTCTTTTTAAAGACGAGATGGGTGGGAAAATTATTAGTGAATTTGTTGGATTACGCTCTAAACTGTACTGTATTAAAAATACTGAGGGTGTCATTAAAAAGGCTAAAGGAGTAAAATCATGTGTCGTGCGTGACCTCGATATTTCAGACTATAAACAAACATTGCTAAAGGAAGACATACTACGTAGGAAGAATATTTTGTTTAAAAGTATAAAACATGAAATATTCACTCGTTCAGTAAACAAAATTGCGCTCTCTAGCACTGATGATAAACGTTTTATTTTAAAAGATAAAAAATCGAGCCGGGCTTGGGGACACGTATCTATACTCGGAATTTAGGGTTTTTTACTTATTAAATGACATAAAATTTGTAGTACTTGAGTTTACGGTACATACTTAATGAATATTATATAATGAGTTGTAGTGCCTACTTAGTTTTATGTAAGAAAAACAATTTAAATTTAAAGCTTTGTAATACTTATTGTGCAGTTAGTTACAGTGTGTTGTAGTGTTTAAGATAGAAATATTATAAACTTAACTATATAAAAAAATATGTGTTTTATTTCATCTACATATACCTACCTCATACTTAAGTTGTTGACATAGCACAGAGAATCAGTAACTATGTATAATAACAATAACCGTTGAGGCAAACGTAGTGTAGGACTCTCTCCGGCCAGGTGGAGTGACGAAAGGCTGCTATAGGCTGATGATGATGATGATACCTCATACACTGACATCAGTTTGCCTAGTGCAGCAAAAATGCACGAAGGTACCTACCGCACCGCGACGGCGTCGGGCGCAGCGCGGCGACAGGTCATAACATGATTTCATTCACTTTCCACGCTTGATAGCGAGAGCACACTTTGAAGTGTTTATTTGCGAGTTGCATATCGGTAAGTTTATTATCTTATAAACATTTTAAATTAAACTTCGCTTTCCGTTATGTTTTACTTATTTTTTTTTTAATGTTTTTTTTTTTCTTTTTTTTTTCAGATTATGACGGATTTGGAAATCAGAAACGATACCGAAAACCAAGATGGGCTATTTGGCATTAATACGCAAGACCTTCTATTCCACTGCGCACAAAAACCAGTGGAAGACTACGATGAAAATTTTCCCATCATACATTTCAAGAAAACTCCAAAACGTACAAAGAGGAAAGCGAAAAAATTATCTGATGTAGAAAAGCGTCGCCGCAGCTCGCAGCCTCCACCTTCGTTTGTTTTACGACGCGATGGATGCAGAGGGAAGCGATTGATACAAATAAAAATATTCGAATTAAGTGATAATAATAACTGCAGTGAAAGTGAAAATGAGGTTATATCGGCTCAATACGTAGTGAAAGATATGGTGGATAGTATTATGGACCAAACGGAAAGAGTGATCAAAAATATATCAGAAAATTTGTGTGATTCCTAAATTATAAAGGTAAATTGTAAATTAAATTTCTAAGTTATCATTTATTCTTAGTTTGATAAGTTTTATGTAATTATATCTATTAGAATGTTAAAAGTTGTTCATATAAAGTAAATAATTATAAGTTTTATTAAATAAAATTATCTAAAATAAGCAAGTTTTTTATTTCTATGTTAAATAAAATACAAGTAGGTAGGTAAATCTATTTATTTAAAAAAAAATATGTCTAGGTACATAGGTTACTTAATTAGTAGGTAAAGTACAGTAATAATTATATTCAATTAATTATATTTAGATTAGACAATAACTTATTAACATTGTTATCATCGCACCATTTTTTTATGCATAGCACATTTTTCAATGCGCACTTTTTGGTATGATGTACACAGTTAATACTAGTATTTGCTTTTTCATAGTCATTATGAAGTTTCAAAAGATTAGGACATCCATTTTCACCCACATCTATTATAAGACAGGTTTTACATAACTCTTGAGTCCATTTTACTTTCTCAGTGCCCTTAACAACAATTTTTTTATTATTTAAATAAGGTATAATAGTACGTTTAAATTCTTGATAATCAATAAATCCTTCACTCCAAAAAATTCCACGATTTTTTTCTAACCACCTCACTTGCTTCTTTTCTTCTTTTGTTAAGTTGTTGTATGGGTAAGGAGGCTTGACAAGAAACGTCTGTGTATATCCATTTATTAAACAAGCAAATTCTTTAATAATAAATCCATTATTTATATCCTTGAATCCTTGTAGATCTACAATTACGATGTCGTTCATGATATTTTCTTCACCAAGTTGCTCAGTGGTCTGTATTCAATCAGACAATCATTTAAAATGAGGCAATATGCCGCTGTTTGATCAGGTATCTCTGAATTGCACTCCAGCTCCACGCGCACGCTTACTACAGGACCGCTTTTAAGATTTTCGCTTTGTCTAGAGCAATCAATCACAAAAAGCGGTGCCTTGTCTTTAAAATCGGAAGCGTTCAACAACGGCTCACTTCTGCGTCCATAATAAGACTGTTGAAATTGAATATACTGTTCATATATCAGAGCCATTTTTGAATCATTAAAATTTGTATTCAGATTTTCATAAGGAAAATATGTTGAATTGAGATAAACTTTTACATCTCTTAAATTGCAATGATCAAAACGAGACATATCGTTCTCTGCTGAGTTTTTTCTATTTGTTTGTAGACCTACGATGACATATCTAGGTTTTTCAATTTGTGACGCGGTTTTTATTGACCACGTATGTTTAGTAGTTTGTGGTAATAATGGATACTCATATAAATCCCAATTTCGGAACGCAAAATGTATAGGACGATCTTTTTCTAAGATCTTTAGTAAATTAATTTTTTCCTTGTCAGACACTTTTACATGTGGAACGCGCCAAACTAATTTATTTATTACTATGTCTTCTAGAGCATCAGTGGATGGAATTTTTAAAGAATTTAAATCTGTATTACTGCGTAGAAGAATCAATTCATGTTTACAGTTAATAATAATTTTTTTATAGTCTTCAGCAAAACCTAAAATATTACTGAGCGGGATTGAAGCCGAGAAACTACCTCCATGAGTTGTTTTTGTTCCATTAACATCCCAACCCCAAGCTTTTGATGTTTTACTCATGTTTTCGGTAAAAGATAAAAGACCTTTTATAGTTGTCGTCAAGCCAGCATTTTTGATTCTATCTATTTCCACTCCATTTAATTCATATCTTATATCTTGGAAAAGAAATAGTATTGGATTGTTTGTAAATTCTACGTTTGTAACTTTTTGTTTCGTATCCTTTTTAATAATGTTTACTGTTCCTTCTATATAAATAGTACTTGCTGAAGGTAGTAAGTATAAATCTTGTTGATTGATAGGTATACGAATTTCATCATTCCTGTTGAAACTAGTTACATATGGTTTATATGAATGATATTCTATACCATCTATAGTATTATCGTATGCTGGTAAACTTGATATATCCAAAATATTCATTTTAGTAGTCCGATTAATTTAAGAAATCTTTTATTTTCTTTAGTTATTTTGTTTTTTCTTGATTTATTGGTTCCTTTACAGGTTTTTGGATTGGAACTAGTGTGCTTGGTTTTATTTTTTTTCTTCTTAGTTATTCCTTTATAGATTGATAGATTAGCTCCGACGTGTTTTGTTTTATTTTTTCTCTTCCGAGTTGTTCGCTTATGGATTGTTGGATTAGCACTGATGTGTTTTGCTTTCGTATTACCGTATTTATTATAGTCAATCATGTTTTCTGAATATGTAAATATAATTGGACTTCTTCGCCACGTAAATTAATCAAATTATTATTTATATCTAATAATCTGATGTTAATACAGCTGACATTAGTTTGATTGACAGGAAAGTAGATGATGTTTCTAGGTATTTCAATAATTCGATATCCTGGTGGTACGTTCGGTGCAAATTCATGAATTATGTGACTTGATTTTCCATTAATATACGATCCGCTCACTATATCACATTCGACTCTCACCACAGTTGTTGATAGAATGTTAACAGGAAGCTGAGACTCGTGTAATATATTAGCTTTTAAGGTTTGTTTACCAAATCCGAGTAAACTTCCAAGTGAATTGTCCTTTTCAAAATGAATGTCCTTGGAACAGTATATAAAAGTTTTCAACGTATTGTTGTTACAAAATAAATTAAAAGTTATTCCTTTGTTTACACTTGCTCGTATAAAATCTGAAATATCTTGCAGTTCATAAGCTCCTTCTGGTATTTCTAGGATTTCGTTCTCACCATAATAAAATTTATTATTTCTACTATCGATGTTAGGAATTGAATTAAACGTTGACAAATGTAATAGAGCGCATTCATAACCACCATCAAATTGTAAAGTAGGGTAATAGTTTGTTGATAAAGTTGATTTATTACCGGTTATAGACAGTGTGAAAGACATTGTAAGAATGAAGCAAATAAATGTATTTTCTGAATATATATATATTTAATTTATCACATACATTTGACAGGCTAATCTATATTATTTTAACAATTTGTTCCAAAATTGATGGAGGAACTTAAGACAAAGATGACCACAATTTGACGTATTAAAACGTTGATAACTATAATAGTTGTATGTTATATCATATTTTAAGTATTTCACCACTTCAGAGGGAGGCTTTAAATCTCCAAAACTATCAAAATACTCACAATAATCAAAGTATTTTGCAAAGGCTACCCAGTGTGTCCCTTCATTCTTTGAACTATCTAAATTAACAATAGCACATTCAATTTCTTTTGGTTTATTGGGTAATTCGTCCCTCATATAAACACCTCTGAAATAGGGTATGTATTCACTAGCGTATTCTAATAGTTCTATATTAGTTAGAGCACGATTGGGTAACCTTTTCATTAGTTTTTTGAACTATTAACAAATAAACCGTTACCTTTCTTATAAGGTTTAATATATAAGCCTTTACCCAAAGCAATAGATTCCATAACTTTATTATGCCTTTGAGCTTCTTCAAAGTTCTTTTTGGCAGATTTGTGATCATTTACAGCCTTTGTTATACCTGCAGCTCCTCCAGCCAATGCGCCGAGTGCAGAAAGTCCAGCAAATATTGGTATTAGTGGTAGGACCCCACCTGTTTTTGGTAAAGGTATGATACGAGGCAGACGAACTCCTTTGTTATATTTTAGAATTTTTTTCGCAGCTGAGTACGCTAATCGAATAGCTTTAGAGTTATTTGATGGTTTCAGTTTCTTCAAATGGTTGCGTATTGTTGAAACAATAGATTTAAATGATTTCGTTCCAGCACCATGCTTCACTTTGGTTTTCATTACTTTTTTCACTAACCAGCATGCTAATTTTTCTCCTTTCCCAACATTCTTAGATTTCATTCGTTGCTTTGCCATGTTTAACAATTCTAAATCAGCTTTATGACGCTCTTCTAAATTATTTGAATTACTATATGCGATATCGTGCTGCATACATGCGTTATCCAACGGGTTGATGCCTTGATCACCTCTTATCAAACGTTCTTTCAATCTCGTACCAGGTCCACAATAATTATATCCAGGTAAATGCAGTTCAAACGGGAGCTTATTTATAACACTGTTGAGTAGTCCTCCACCGCTCATTGCTGGTTTAGTAATGGCTAATTTTCAGCCATTATTATTATTTTTATATAAATTCTTAACAATTGTACAAATCATAAAAGTGAACGTTTTTCAATCCAACTATTTTCACTATCAGGGAGACCTAACCATTTAACAAGAAGTTTGCTGCCTTTCGTTCTTAAAACTTTTTCTATTAGATAAATATTAGGACAGTTTGTTTTCTTAAGTTCTTGTTCATAAAAAGTTCCCAATATCGGTTGTCTATGCAAATCTTCAATAACATATGTAAATGGCTTTGAAGGATTTATTGTTTTGATTTTAAATAATTCAGTGGACCAGTTTGGCGTATAACCTTTTTGAAAGCAAGCTTTATATTTACTTATGCGCACAAAATCTCCAACAATAAATTTATTTTTCTTTGATATATTAGTTTTCATTTGCGATTTTAATATATTACTCAACACTGTACTCTTATTTGACTGGTTAACATCATTTGGTTTATGTTTTGTAATCCGGTGTCTTGTATTGTTGTATGTAGCTGCAACTTTTTCTAAAGGCTCTCCAATCCATTTGTAACTTCCACTTAAACTAAAATATTTATACAATTTATTTTTTAGAGTTCGTATTAACCGTTCAACTATTGAAGCTTTTTTAATGGAGTATGTAGAATAATGATTTATTTTATGCGAAATCATTATTTTATTAAATTCATCATTATAAAACTCTGTACCCATATCCGTTTGCAAGTTTAGAGGCGTACGATGAGTTTTGTCTAAGATGTTTTTAAATGCATTTGCTATCTCTGACTTGGTCTTAGTCTTAACTGGAATCGTCCATGTAAATTTTGAGAAACAATCTAATACTACTAATATAAACTTATAGCCTTTATTGTATTTTTTTAAATTTTGTAAATCAATAAGATCTGCTTGCCATAAGTCATCGATCCCTTTCAATACTACAGATCGACGACAAAAGTTTCTTCGAGCTGCACTATGAATTTCATTTACAACTTGTGCTTTACTCATTTTTTTGGAGAAATTTTAACGATTTTGTCTAACGGCTTTTGTGCTGTCTTCCTTAGACTGTTGAATATATTTTTGAATGTCTGATTTTATAGCATTTATTAAATTGTAAACTTCTTCCTTGCTTGCAAACAAATCAAATTTTTGATCAACATATTCTTTATTAACAGCATCGTTTGCTTTTAGAGGTTTTGATACACCTGTTAATCTCTTAAATTGTAAATCGATTTCTTCTTTATTTCCATTCGTTATTGTTTTTTCAAGAATTTCTAATACATCTGGAAACCGTAATCGTTTATGAATATGATGACCGAATTTATCCATGGCAATAAGAGTGAACTGACAGGTATCAAGGATTAAGTTCAAATGAAAGAATTTTTTAAAGTGTATCTTATTTATTATCAATAATACCACTTTCGCGCAACTCTTCTATAATAGATATTATTTCATTATCCAATCCAGTATTACCAGCATCTCGAGAAGCAATTAATAACTTTAATCGATCAATTAATTCATTAGGATCGTCCCAGTATACATAATCCACATTTTTCTTCCATTTTTTCAAAATTGGCAACCCTTGTCCTTCGTGTGTGTCAGGCTGACTACCATCAGTACTTGCTGAAACCTTGCGTAGCTTAAATAGTGGTTTTATAATGTTTAAATATTTTCGCCCCCTGTTGCTTCTGATTGGTTTATTTGGATCATAATCACGTCGATGAACATTTGATTCTAGTAGCATCATCTTATAATGTCTCAAATCTTCGTCAGTTATTGTTGATAATTCAGGCACTCTCTTGAATAGCAGCTCGCTTAAACCAAGTGTCTTTTTATACTTGTTTGAACCAATTTGAATAAATTCATCAGAAACCAATACACGTGCTGATCCCATCATCAGTTTACCACGTTCATTTCTCACGCCAAAAGGAACATCACCTACAGCTTCAGAGGACAGAGACCAGGAAGAAATGTCGAAGCTTTTATTACTTGACTCTGAATCGACAGTTTTAAATGATTCATCATTTCTTTCTTCATTACCTTCTGATTCATTTGTACAATCCGAATCATTCGAATATTTATCTGCAGGGCTAAAATCTTGAAAACCAACAGTAGAAACTCTCTTAATAAGTGTTTTATCTGTATCCAATGGACTTGATGCTTCAAACATATCTTTCGTTTTCATCTCTTCCAAATTTTTATTTTTATTAACCATTTCATTGAGAGGATTGGTTATAGGTTTCAAAACAGATTCTATTATATTATTTTTTTCTACTTCTATGTCGCGCATCTTTCGCACCTTCTTTTTAACTGCTTCTGTTGCAGTTACAATTTGTCTCTTTAATATTTTTTCCATTATAATTTATTTCTTTAATTAAGTTGAACAACCAGCACTTCGAGCTATGTTACATGAATGGTTACATTTTACTTATAGTTCTAATATTTATAGTAGGTAATTAAAAATATATACGAATCAAATCCATATATTTTTTTCTACAAATAGGACATTCAATCTTGTGTAACGAAAGAGCACACTTTGCGCAAGCCACAGCATGACCACACGGTATAAAACACGTGTTTATCTGTTCCTCTAAACAAATTTTGCAGACAGTTGATATATTTTTTTGGATATTTATTTCAGGTTCATCACATTTTTTATCATCTGTATTTTGATGTTCACCTTTAGCTGCAACTGTTTCCTCCTCATTTTGAATTTTGTCAATATACTCTTGTCCTTTCAATAATTTAACATGATCACAGTAATCACCAAAACGCGCATGCATTTCCCAAGGGTCATCTCCAGGAGACCAGTCTTGTAGCCTTAAATCGCAGTGATAACAAATTACTCTATCACCTTCTTTTGTGTAAAAAAATCCAGCTTCCACAAGGTCATGCGGCTTTTGCGTTAAACCTATTGGCCAGCTACGGAAGGAATCTCTGCGACTCTTTTCTGTAGTCATAGATAAATAATATGCTCTATTAATATAAGACACACTGTTTGCCATTTTAAAGCTTTAGACAATTTTATCTACCCACGACACACCTTCACGATGTTTGAACGAAGTATGACTCAAATGAACAAAATGTGAGTATCTATTTACTGATGAAATATGATCACCTTGTATAATCGACTAATCAAACACAATATAAGTATCGAATGTTTTACGATAACAACCCTTATTTTTTTCACAATCTTTGTTTATTACCAAATAACTATAAGGTTGCTTCCAAACATTTGAACACATATTTCTAAATTCTTGCCATGTCATATCTGTGTTTACGTGTTCATCATAAATATGTTTCATATTGATTTCATCTTGTTTAAATAGAACTATTAAATTTGCATTATCCCTTACTAGCTGTTTAGGTATTTTACTGTAGGTCTGATTTAAATAGAAACAATCTATGTACTTATGTCTACCCATTGCAAAATAATCGCGAATGCTATTTTGATTTTCACATGCTACGTCATCGAATATCATAACTGAATTACATTTAGCTGCATTTGGAGACAGAACTTTTTCATTCTCATGATATTTAGAAAATGTAACACCTGGAACCTTTCTTAAAACCTGTTCCAAAAATATGTACTTAGGTTGGTGAAGAGTTTTTGAATACACATACACATTTCGAAAGTTTAAACCGTTTTCATGCAGGAGTAGACCAATCACTAAATTAGTTTTTCCACAATTTGATGGACCACAAATCAAACAACGTATTGTATTAGGTAAAAGTTTCCCATGTCGATAACTGCAGGGCTCAGAATCAATACTAATGTTCTCAAACTGCAACGATACTGGCTGTTTAACGAACTTCATTGTAAGAGTAGCAGTCGAAGAATGGTCACTTTATCAAATGAATTACCATTTAAGTACCTACATACTTAATTTGAGTTGAGATGAGTTAGGGTACCTAACATTAATTTTGTTTTATCTTTTGAACGTTATACCTAGGTACCCATTTTTGTAACGAACTAAACCATGAGCAACTTCTTCCGGCGCCGGTTGTAAGATCCAGCACACCATAAACTTCTCCTCAGTTATTGGGAGTTCTAGAACACCGGCGGTTTAGCCGGCAGAACAAACCGTAGTGAGCGTAGCGAACGGAGTGAGTGAAGCGAACGAAGGTGTTCTGACGGCTAAACCGCTGGTGGTCTAGAACTCCCAATAACATACTACTTGCGTTGCTTTCCACTGCCCGCTTGTCTGTGTAAATTGGTAATATGCTACTATTTCAAGTGTGTTTGATTTTAAATGTTCTCAGTTCGTTTGTATTGCAGTCAATTGATAAGCAGTTTGATTTTGAAGGCACATTTTTTTGTATTCAAAATTTACATAAAAAATCGTTTTAGGGTTTCGTACCCAAAGGGTAAAAATGTGACCCTATAACTTCACTGGGACTTCACTGGCCGTATCTCATGAACCGTGATAGCTAGACAGTTGAAATTTTCACAGATCTAGTATTGTTGTCGCCGCTGTAACAAATACTAAAAACAGAATAAAATAAATATTTAAGTGGGGCTCCCAAACAACGGTAAGGCACCCTTCGTGCGCGATCCGACTCGCACTTGGCTGGTTTTTGATTTGTTCTGATCGTACTAGGTTTTGCTGAGTGTTCAGAACGAAAAAAAAACATGGATACCAGAAAAAAGTAAGTACCATTTCTTAGGGTAACAAACAAAACATGATAAAATCTACATAAACGCAAACAAAACCGCATGCTAAAGCTAGTTCCATTATAATAGAAAAATATGAGAAACCAATAAGGTTCTAATAAGAAAACATTCCGCTACACACCCCATTCACATCACTTTGATTTCTCGTCCAATTAGTAAGAAAAACAGCGGGCGATTATCCACAAAACAATACTCGACACTGACACATTATTTCGATTGTGTACGAAATAACCACTCTATACAAATCTATCATTCACTCAAATCACAGAAAAACCAAACTTAACTTCAGACACTAGAGTTGCAAATCCCAATTCCTTGCCTAAGCAGTTACAACCATTTCCAACTAGTGTTTCAAGCAATCCGTCACGGAAATATAAGCTTTAATAACTGATGTATAAAGTATAGTTTCGTGTGGTGTAAAATAGCTGTTGTTTACAAATGTCCATCTGAACAGTAGGAGGCTTATTACGAGCGTGTGAACGGTCGCCTGCGCTTGACAAACTGCGGACAATAGTCCGGTGATTGACCGATGGGATGGACGATGATAAATATTACCACTGAAATTAGTTCGTGGCTCGTCTAAAATTAAGAATATTACGATTTCGTAATAATTTTGTCAGTTACGTTAAAATATCACTGTCCGATTTTACTTTTTTTTGGATTTACAATATGGGCAGCCATTTTGTGTTTTGTTAATAAATAAAATGGTGACTTCGTTAAAAAATCCAAAAAACTTTTTTTTACTGAAAATATATTTAGATTTATAGTGTAAGTTCTCATTTGACTAAGATTATGTTTATTAAATTCTTCTAAATAATAAATAAAAATAAAATAGTATAGGTTGTTTTACAAGGGACTATTAATTATATATATTATTATTATAGAACCATCCCATTATATACGAGGTTGTTATACTCCCGCGCGTAGCGAGGGAGGATGACAAAACCGAGTTATAATGGGTGCTTTTGGCCCGAGTAAAACACTCTACTTTTCACTTCGATTGCGAGAAAATAAAACAATTCAAAATTAGACAATTTTCAGAAATTTTATTAAAAATTAATCAACCTTCATAAAACATCACCAAGACGGTTCTATTTTCAAAAAAAAGATTGACGGAGCACCAAGAAGTCGAGTTTTTATGTAAGAGAACGAATGCTTTGTACGGGCTGATGATTTTAGACAAAAATTAAAAAGAAAAAATACTTTTTAGCCGGGGTATTAAACTCGAGTTTTAGGCCCGCTAAGCTACACTATTATGATACACTTTTTGAGCAAGAGAAGTGAAAAATAATTTATTTCAGACCATATTCCATAAAAGTAAGATAAAATAATTGAACATTAAGTAAAAGAACAATAAGTGAATTGAAACAAAATGAATAACTTAAAATTGCTAAATAAATAAATTAAAATTAAAAATCTCGAAATGAATACATTAATAACAAAATAAATAAATTAAAATTACAATGACAATATAACTTACAAAATCAATAAATAAAATTTACAAAATAAATTATATCCTTCATTGGAATCTTTCAAGAAACGTGTCAAAGATTTTTACCTTCATCAATTCACATCAAGTGCTTAGCTAAATAGTATTTTATTGATAATTTTGGCTTTGAAATTATAATTGTACTTATTATTATGACACTTTATTTCATTTAAAACTCGTTAAAAAACATTTTTTACTATAAACCTAATATTATCTACTTTATACATAAATAACATCAAAACAATATAGTAAAAATATATGAAAACGGGAGACCACCGACCGCGGGGCAAGGCTCAAACGGTCAGTGGCTAGGGCTGCTTATTATTATTATTATTATAGTCTTTTTAATCAGATGTATGTAGTTGGTTTTGTCTGTTGTATTTTAAGCTATGTTGTTTTGTTATCATCTGTGTGCCCTACGGCAAAGGCCTCCTCCAACTTTTTCCATTTATCTCTATTTTGTGCGATTCTTGTCCATGTTTTTCCCGCTGTAAGCACTGTCTCATTCTCCCTCCTATAATTGTACTTAGTCTATTATAATAGGACATTTTCTAAATTTGGTTTAATAGTATAGGTACAATTTTTTTTTTTCTGTAATATGTAGTATATCTAATATAGGTAGGTAATTAGTTTTTGTATTATAAGCACCTCCGCTCAATTCTTTTACTTATATTCTTTCCATTCTTGGTTGTCTGGAAGAAATCGCTTTAAGCGATAAGACCGGGCGGTCTTATTGTACCTACATTACTATTTCATTTCTCTGTTTTTGTAAATTTTTGGTTTTTAATTGATGTTGTGTGCAATAAAGAGTTCATCTATCTTTATATCTATATTAAAGTTACACATGAAATTAAATTGACAATTGAGAACTGGAACGCGAATTTATTTGGCGCAACGCATTGCGTTGCAGGCATGTCCCGTGCCTGAGGAGCGAACCATCCACCAATATAATTATATTGTTTTTATGATTTTGTTCACAAAGAGAACCAGTTTCTTACACCTCATCTCACAATCAAGAGGAAGGATCGAATTAACACTACCCTCGTGTTTTCGTATTATACGCTCAATTATTCATTTCAATGGTGAATTCTTCAAAATTTGCTAAAACAATGAATTCTGTAATGGACAATCGGTATTTTTTGGAGCTGGATCGAATATCAAGAATACAGTACGCGCATCGTTGTAGCGCACATTTTACGTCCTATATATACTATCCTATTCTATTTACTCATTACTAATTTGTTTCACATAAAATATTTGCATGCCTATTAGGTACAATATAACAGGACATAACTTAATTTAAGACCTAAAATTGTAACATATATTCTGGAAAATAAATATATCTTACTTCCACATCAATAGATAGATAGCGATCGTGGCGTGACTTATTTTGGTGTTTTTAGCCAATCATCTGTGTTAAGCATCACTCATCATCACTCATTTATACTCATGCCTATTTTAAGCACGTTAAGATGTTATTCCCGGCTTTTTCACTTTTGAAAAAGCCACGTCGGAGGCTCTCGGGCAGCCCAAAAACTTCGACACCAGAGTAGTGGTCACCAACTCATACGAAAAGAAGGAGATTGGATATTTAAAAGTATATAATTATTAATATCAACGGGATATTTACCATGATTTGTGAGTTCTGTTATTTCCCGATATTTCGACGCAGTTGCATGCGCCATGACCACGGGAGAACTGAAGTCTGTGCGAGTGGGTAGTTACTGGCAGACGAAACGATCTACCCTCTTTCTCAGTCTTTTATTACGAACGACACGCGTTAATATCCCGTTGATATTAATAATTATGTTCTCAACCATGATAGTTTCAAAAGTTTTAAAAGTACAGTTAGAAAACTTTATAGATAGTTATACTTGTGTATCATACTTTACACTAATATTATAAATACAATAATTTGTGAGTTAGGGAGTGTTATTATGTTTGTTTCCGCTGAACTCTATAACGGTTGAACTGATTCGGATGAATCTTGGATTGGATTGAAACTTAGGCTACTTTTTATTTCAGTGACATGCGAGCGAAGCTTCAGGCGGAAGTCAATACGGTCACAAATATTTATTTAGACATACCTGCTGATAACTGAGTAGGAATAATGCAAAACTATATGAATGTAAGTTTTTTGAAAAAATGATTTATTGCTTTTGATGATTCTCATGCCCAATTTCCCTTTGAGACATCCGTAATTTTTTTATTTACCTATGGTAAAAATACTTATAAGTATTTACTGTGTTAGTTCCTTGGAGTACTTACTCATAGTTCCTGATACTGACGATACAGAGAAACCAAGTGGGCAAGGTTCTGTATGTGATGTTACTTGACTACATAATACATTATTACATAGGTTAGCTACGTAGTTTGTGCTACGTTGTGTAGTAAACCTACGCTGCGTAGTCCCGTAGCGTTCATGTGTGGTGTAATCGTACGCCGTCTACTGTAAGTACCAATACCTGAACATTAGCACTCTGGTATTGCGTTTCGCGCGTTCAATAAACCATTCATTGTATGAGTTGAAAACATAAAGAGCTGGAAAATGAATCACAAATAAATAAATAATTAGTAGAGTGTTGAGCGTTTAATATTACACGCAATAATTGATATTTGATAGGCATTTTATGGTAGCCCAAAAAAATTAAGCTGTTTTTTTAATGTAAAATATGATTTTGGTTTTTTGATACTTTGTAATTTCCATCTGGCCCGACCTGGCCGTTAACGTTTCATCATCATCATCATCATCAACCCATAGCAGTCCAATGCTGGACATAGGTTTTCCCTAATGAGCGCCATTGCGCCCTGTCGTCAGCTCCAGCATCAACGTCAACATCCAGCTTCTACCAAATTTCCTTTCCAATTACCAAATGCCTTTCTCAAATTTAGTTTAATTCCTTTTACGAATAGATTAGGTAGTTCAATTTTGATTAATTTTGTATACAACTTTTTTTGATGTATATAAATTTTGTACTTAAGTAAATAAATAATAAATAATGCTGGACACTATCACACAGCATCATGTAGCCCCAAACTAAGCAGAGCTTGTATTATGGGAACCACATGATTGATATATTACATATATACATTTTTTTTTTGTAAATAAATACTTAACATACATAGAAAACACCCAGACCCGAGACAAATATCTGCGAACATGCAAACATTTGTCCCGCGGCGGGAATCGAACCCGCAACCTTCTGCGTCTCAGGCGGACCTTCGCCCACTGCGCCACAGAGGTATTAATCATAAGGTAATGAAAATAACAATTTCACTGAGTAGGTTGTTACAATTACAATTACAATTACAATTACTTATTTTGTAAGCATTCATTCATGAAATAAGATGAAATTGAGTGAGATTAAAAGCTAGAAAAAACTATAATTAATTGAATAACATTTCACTAACAAGACGATATTAAATACCGCTCAACGCCATCCATCTAAAAACCAAATAGATTCGAATATAATGCCTATAAAGCGATTATGATATTCAAAGAATTATTCTGGATGACCTCACTCAGTTTTGATTCAAATAGTCATCAGCTATTGGACAGGAACTGGAAAAATACTCGTATATACCCAAATAGTGTTTTGTTTTAGGTTAAAGATTACATAAATTAATTTGAAAATTGGTTGAACTAACTTGAACTTGAACTCTAACTTTGCAAGATGAAAGATTAATTTGTACTTATAGTGTGGGATGGGAACTAAAGGAATCACAACGTTTTGTATAAGTCAGAGGATTCAAACTCTACCGCTTGATGGTCAAACATCATTTGCCATGTTTTAATACGCTATTATAATATCCGTAGGTACATAGTCTGTGATCATATCGGCCTGTCACAGTTTTTGAATGACCAAGTATCGCTTACGCATTCAGTCATAAACGCTCTTCAACCAGGTTGAGCGACGATTTACGAAAGACTGCTGATAGAAGTTGGATGCGTCCTGCTGAGAATAGGCCGCAATGGCGCTCATGAAGGGAGGCCTATGTCTACAGGTGGACTTCTACAAGCTGAAGATGATGATAATGATTTAGTCATAATCATTGTATTAGTCTTAAGTCCTCATATAAATTGATTACCGTGATTCTCATAGGAACACTTTTTTTACACCAATTATATAGCTAAAATAAAATACAATAAAAACTCAACGATCAATATTAAGATATCAGAGTCTATTTTCTAAGCACGAGTATAAAGTCATCCGTCTGCCACATTCGAAACCTGACAAATGAATGCCGAAGACTAATGTAATCACAACATGTACAATGGAGGCATTAATCAGAATAACAATACCGGGGATAAAGCGCGGTGCAATTAAAGAATGGCGAACACAAGCTCACCTGCTCGCGCCGTCCGCTGCCGCGATTAATCACGCCGATTCTTGCAAATGACAGTTAATATTGGCATTGGGCGTGGGATCCAGGACAGGCGAGAGCGGGGAAAGAATAACATCGCTACTATCATCGATACTGTTCCGTCCATCTTCTGAGGAGAAGAAGGATAATAAGGAAGAAGGCTTCGTATGAGCTAGTGGCCAACTCTGGTGTCGGAATTTTTAGGTATCCTGAAGGCCTCCGCCATCGCTTGACGACTTATAGAGCCGGGACCAATATAAAACGTGCTTTACGAAGCGCTCAGATCTAAGTGCCACTAAATGGTACCTTAACTAGTCACCAGGCGAAGTGTAGTGGCTTATCCAAGATCATCTACTAGGAACACCGCAGTAAGACACGCCACGAGGGCATCGATTTTATTACTATACTATTTAAAACTGTAAACTGACAAAAAAATACAAATTATTATTCAAGAATTACGCAAAAATTGCGAAATAAATTGTAGGATTTTCCAAACCTACAACATACGCTGCTACGCTGCTTTATTAAATTGTACAAATAAGCACCTGAAAAACAACTTAAGCTGTCCAAAATACCTCCTAACATACCGTTACCGTCAATTCAGCATATGAAAATAGCTTTGGCGGGAGTGAAAGAAATGTGCAATTTTTTTGAAATCGTAAAAACTTTTTTCGATGATCTTTATTATGGATCATTCAGGTGGAGAGATTTTTAAAGAATATAGAAAAACTTGCCTCCTAAAAACGTGCTATAAATGACTCGAGAGGCGATTCTTGCCATTTACGTTTGAGAAACTCGCTATCTAAATATCGCTTTATTTTCGCCTCCGCTCATGACTAACGTCAAATAACAATCCCCGACTCTTGTCAATCGCTGGCAGTCTGATTCAGCGGTATTGACTCCGTATGAATACTGTGTCATTGTGGAGTCGTACCTACTGCGATGTTTATTGCGCTGGTAGCCCGTCATTAAGGAATGGAATAAAATCATTTCAATGGGCTACGAATAAAATTGAGTATGTGGGGAGATATAACATACCTACAATAATGTATAGGTACCTACATCTCTATTGTCAATATGTCGACTGTGGAATGGAATGGATGTGGGTTGCTTGCTGACAGTGCGTCATGGTTTATAATCAGCAAATTATTTTTACCTTTGCTTGGTCATTGGTCAGGAAAATAGAAAAAAACAAACGATCGGATTTAAATATCATCTTCCCAGTAACCTATTGTAACGAAACAGGTCTCAGGAGAGTGTTCCGTCGTTCACAAATATAAGCAAACTTATCTAAATAAACTCCAAACTAAATACTTTTTGATTAGATAAAAATTAATGAAGAAATGGGGAGTGACAGGAGAAGTCAGGGAGGAAAAAAGAAAATTACGACAATTCATTGAGAGGATGTTTTTGAGGTTTTTCAGGGAATAATCAGCATGAAAAACATGGAATGTTCAATTCAAAAACAAGGAACGATGAGAGCTGATGTTCTCCATGTCAATTGGCGAGTGTACACAATGATAATGAGCGGAAAATCTGGCTATAGTTATGTGTAATCGTGAGTACTAGAATGTGGAATTCTGCTCATCCTAAGGGATGGAAATGTAGGTGGGTTGAGCACGGATAGATGCAGTAATGGACAGATGATAAAAGGCAGGTCCGGCGGGTTTAATTACTTTATTACAGAAAGACTAGATCTGAATTTCATACTGAGACAGAAGGTCCACTAGCGGGAGCCAGATAGAAAGAGTGTACAAGCTGCGGATGAGAGAGCAGCGGAGTCTCCATTTAACCAAGCACACAAGTTACTATGTGAGATAAAATTATTATAATTGTTGAACTGCTACTGTTGGGTGAGTTGCCAATATTTATCTTTAATGTTTTATGGTACTATAAAACTGACGGCCTCTGTGGCGCAGTGGGCGAGGGTCCGCCTGAGACGCGGAAGGTTGCGGGTTCGATTCCCGCCGCGGGACAAATGTTTGCATGTTCGCAGATATTTGTCTCGGGTCTGGGTGTTTTCTATGTATGATATGTATGTATTTGCAAAAAAAAAGTATATTATGTAATATATCAATCATGTGGTTCCCGTAACACAGGCTCTGCTTAGCTTGGGGCTACATGATGCTGTGTGATAGTTCAGCATTATTTATTTATTTATTTTATTTTTTTAACTCTGAATCACAAGATTTGTGAAATAGATACAATTTACTACCTACTAGCAATGGATTATGGAACTACATAAAACTAAGCCTTATCTCATATGGAGGTGAGTGTAAGTTTGTTTGTTTGTTATGTTTTCACACTATGAATATTCAACCAATTATCATAGCAATTACATTGTCCGAGAAACGAAAGACATGAAGTACCTACTTTGATCCAGAGAAGGATTATTGTTCCTACGGGATAACAAAACAACTTTCTACAGTGAAAAAGCGGGTAAAAGCTAGTTATGTAAAATATAATTTCAATATAAGATACCCCTTCTTAACCGTGGTACGGTTGTCAAAAGTAATGATTCTTCGGGAAGAATGAGCTGTTCAGTTCTATGATTCTTTATAAAACTGTCTAAGAAATGAGATTCTTTATATTTACATTAAATATTGTACCTAAGAGGTAACTGCTGATTTGATTAAGCTACTGAAGCTATTGAACCTACTATGACTAGCATGAGCAGTCTTTATCGTCACAATAAATCCTCACTAAGAAGAAAGAGGTATTTACAGCCAAAAATATGAGGCTTACTCTACAAAGACAAGCAAATGCAGTTCTTTTAGACAATCCTACGGGACTCTTGATGAAATATATCATTGAAACATTATATTATTTAGCAAAGCTAACATTTTAAGAATTGAATTTCTTGGATATTTTGTATTGTTTCAGCAGACAAATAGCTGCTTCATTTTACCTGAAATTAAGGTTTTTATTAACCATTTAGTGATTTGATGAAAGAAAGAAAGAAGAAAGAAGAAAGAAAACATTTATTTCAACATCAACTTACATATGACACAAAGAAAATGAGGTTGCTTAACATAGACGTTGAAACAGGTCGTCACTCAGCATGTGCTACGGCAGATGGCCTGTCGAAGCGCTGGTCTTCCGTGACGCCAAGTTGAGTGACAATTGGGTTATATTTGTTACATAAATGCACACATTATAATACAAATATAAGTAAACCTACTAGATACTATAATTAGAAAGACAATCTATTTATTGACAATCTATTGTGTTGGGTTGTAGCCCATGTTAAGATTCGGCATAGAACGGCTACATGTTTGCGGGGATTTTTGATATTCCAATAGTAATTTTTTGAGGTTGTTTTTAAAAGCACTAATTGATTCTCGATTTCTAAGAGGTGGGGGCAAGTTGTTCCAGCATTTCGTGGCAGCATACCGAAAGCTGCCACGAAAAGCAGCCGTTCTGTGCCGATAACAAACCAAGCGTACAGCATGACGCTTATGGCGATTAGAAAAAATTAGTTTAGCAAACAAATAAGGTGGCTGTCTATTTTTAATGACACCAAAGAGAAGGGTTGCAAAATGTAAAAAGCGCCTTGACGACATATTTAACAGTCCAATATTGTTAATGTATGGCGAGATGTGGGCTCTTCGCGGGATGGGAAAACAGAATCGTATACAGGCATTCTGAATGCGTTGGATAAGTTTTCTTGAACGAGCGAGCAAACATTCCCCAATAACATTGTCTGCGTAATTTAGTTTTGAGAGAATTAACGAGTCACAGAGTTGTATTCTTATATCAGTACTTAAATAATTACGCATTTTATATAAAACAGAAAGCCTATAAAAACAGTTACTGACAGTTTGTGTTACATGCTTTTCAAAGTGCAATGAGCTATCCATAAGCAACCCGAGATTACGGGCTTCATCAACACGATCGATAAGTATACCATCAACAGTGACTTTAGGATTGTACGAGGTTATAGCAGCTGTCTGGTTTCTGGTTCCGAGAACCATAAATTTAGACTTAGCTGGGTTGAGGACCAGATCATTTGAGACGCACCAGTTAACTATCCTTGACAAGTCATTGTTTAGCCTATCCACTGCAAGATTTACTTGGTCTGGTTTCGAAGAGATGTACAGTTGTAGGTCATCAGCGTAAATATGGTAATTGCAGTTTTTGATTGTTGATATGATATCTGCACAATACAGGATGAAAAGCATCGGACCAAGAATGGAACCTTGTGGAACTCCGCGGGTCACAGGGAGAGTATCTGACACAGAAGTAGAACCATCCATGCTACCAATTTCAATAAGTTGAGAACGCTCATCGAGGTAACTGGCAAACCATTTAGTCACGACAGGGTCAAAACCATAGTAGGAAAGCTTAGCCAATAATAGCGATGTATTTATAGTATCAAATGCTCGAGAAAAATCCAACAGTACCAGTAGGGTCCCTTCGCCGCTGTCCTGGGCAGCTAAGATATCGTCCACCACATCCATAAGAGCAGTTGCGGTGCTGTGACTTTTCCGAAAACCCGATTGCTTTATGGGTAGAATATGGTTTGTCTCCAAGAACCTGGTCATTTGAAGGCATACAGCCTTTTCAACTATTTTAGACAAAAATGGTAGCAAGCTGATTGGTCGTAAATCTTTAAACAGAACGGGATTGTTAATTTTAGGTATTGGTTTCACTAATGCTTTTTTCCAATATAAAGGAAAAGTTGAGGTCGTAATAGATGTATTAACTATTTTAGTTATAGTACTTAGCGATTGAGGAAGTGTTAGCAAAACCATATCCATGGACATACCATCCACGCCCATTGCATTGGTTGAAAAGGATGTAATAATCCTGCCTACTTCAAGTTCATCAAGTGTTTGCAACTTAAAAATGCTTGAGCCATACCTATTAAATTCATAATATGTTAAATCGGATATTGTAACATGTGTATTCTGAGGAAGCGTAAGAAAATGGTTATTTATAATATTAGGGTTATTCAAGTGCGGTGGTAGATCTACTGAATTTTGTTTGAAATTCACAACATTTTTCTTTATATTTTTCCACAAAGCACGAGGACTTTTGCAGTTATGGTTTATATTATAGTTAAAGAACGACTGTTTTTCAAAGAAAAGGGCAGTATTAACAGCCTTTTTCATATCTTTATAGAAAGTCTTATGTGCTTCAGAACCAGTTAAATAGCTGCGCGTGTGGGCTTTGTCACGGATTTTAATCATCTCTTTGATATTGTAGGCAATCCAAGGATATGATTGGGATCTGACTAAAGATCTTTTAACTGGTGCATGTTTGTCAAACAGACATAATATAGTAGTATTAAACTTCCCGACCATTTCGTTAATATCACCGACTAAACAAATATCATTCCAATTAGTAGCTTCGAGATCATCGTTAAACTTATCCAAACTTATACTCCTTAATGGTCTGTAAGTTATCCATTCGGGCGACGGTTTTTCTTTTTTAATACGAACTTGGTAAGAAATAAAAGCGTGCTTACATAGGTCCGGTATATGATCAACAACAACGTTAATAAGTTGCAAGTTAGAGCAAAGCAAGTCAATCAAGGTTGCGGAGTCGTCAGTAAAATGGGTTGGAACTGTTACATATTGTTCTAGCCTAAAACATTTCATAAAGTCTGTCAATTTTTTGGCATGGGAGTCCGACCTTAAAAGATCTATATTAAAGTCACCGGAAAGTATAACATGATCAGCAAAAGAAAGCGAAGCAATAGTATCCGATAGTGCGTCAAGGAACATTTCCACATCCTGCCAGGGGGGACGGTAGGCAGTTCCTACAGCCAGCTTCAGACCGTTTACCGACAGACGGAGCCACATTTGATCAACGCCTGGGCTCTGAGGGTGTGCGAGTAGATGCATTGATGCATTTTGCTGCAGATCACTCCTTACTTCTTTGCATAGCAAAAGATTTACCATAATATAAACAATAGCTAGTAATGAGGCATGCTCCCAATTCCAAAATGAAACTATGGTGGGGGGCTGTCCAGTCTGGTGACGAGGCTCACAGAAGGGCGCGGGGCGGAGCGTCATCCTTTGCCATTTAAATTCAGTATGAGAGAGATAAAACTATTCATGATCACATGCCGGTCAACAGAGTCAGAAAGAAAGAGAATAATCTAACTGAGAAGAATAGGTTTCACTGGTTGTTGCGTAGGTAGAGCTCCAATCCTATGCCTGATGTAGAGTCGGAATGAAAGAAATAATTCTACTCACAAGTCGATAAAAACTAAAGCTAGACTGTGGGAAGAATATAATAAATTATTTGTCATTCTTTATTACAAACTAAAAACATTAAAGTAAGTACATCGTTCATGTTCTTAAGGAAATCTAATTCTTTATTCCCTAAAACCTAAGCTTATTTACATATTCTAAACAGCGTTATTCTCCTCTTTCAAAACTAGGTGTTAGAATGTACAAGGATTAGGAATTTAATAGAAATGCTAGAATAAATATCGTTTCAAATGTCTTGAAAGATCCGTTGAGTTGCTACGTCCATTTCATAGAGTTCTAACTACTAAACTAGACGATTCACGTGGCCATAACAAATTAGTTTTCTTAGCACGTAGGTTCTTTATAAGTTAGGCAGGTTTATAATTATTAGGCTTTATTATTAGTATTAGGATAGTATAGGAGGGGGGGGGGGGGGTTTTCACACTATCTATTTAAATAAAAGCGTTATTTTGGTTTATTTGCAGTAATTTAAACTAAACATCAAAAATTAATAGTAGAAAAACAGGTTAGTTTGGTTACAGTACTTTAACTACTGTGTTAATTGGGAAACCGACGATCGAATAAACTGATTGGGACAAATTTTACCTCATTGAAGGCACCTTTTCTTTGGCAGTAAGAAGGTTTTGTTCTGAGGAAACTATACGTTTATTTTGAAGAAAAAAAAACAGTTGCATTTTCAGAACAAACCCTTCTACAAAAGAAAAGGTGGTTGTCCTCAATGAGGTAAAATTTTGCCCCACCCTTTTACATATTTTGAAAAGAAACTTATGATATTTTCATAAAGCGTTTTACTTTTATAATAAAATATTATTTTAAGTTCATATCGAATTCTTCATATATTCGGCATTCAATATGATTGCGAACATATTTTCAGAACGAACCTTGCTTCTAATACTGCGAGCAAAAATCTCTAAAGAGTCCGCGCAGATTTCCCCCTAATCTGAATATTGCAACTGGCAACACTAAAAAATCAATCGTTCACCCGTCAAACGAATAAAAATATCACCGTTCACATCAAACGGAGCTTCAACACCTCATCGTGGGGGCACAAAGGGCCCCTCGTTTGTACTTGTCGGCAAACATTGTCACAGGATTACGGATTAGCGCGGGAAATCAGATTGACTTGTTTGGGGACATTTTCAAGGTTTATTACTTCCTGATTGAGAGTTTCTCTTGCAAAAATCATTTATAGACAAGTAATGGGGACACTGAAGCATTTTCATAGAATTTTAACAAAACAAAAAAAAACAAACATCTTCACGAATTTTTCCCCACTATGGATATCTTCAGATATTGCTCAGTACGCAAATCTATTGAGGATACTTTAACAGGAGTAGTCAAGGGCAAGTCCAAACATTATGTTCGATACATGCCCACTTTTTACAAGCATCTAGCATTCCACGTGACAGATTGCCGTTTTTTATTGGAACACTAACCTAGCACACTACCTTTCGAACTTTTTAGTTCGATGGCATGCCGGTTTCCTCACGATGTTTTCCTTCACCGTTTCGAGCTCGTGGTAATGCGCACATAAATTTTTCGAAACGAAAAATCCATTGGTGCACGGCTGGGATTCGAAATCACGACCTCCAGATCGAAAGTCGGGGTACATCCCACTAGGCCACCACGGCTTTTGCTGCAAAATATGTTTATTCACAAAATAAACATTGAATCGTCAATTTTTTTTATTTACACCAATTCGTAACGCGACCAAACAGAGAAGAATTGGCAAGAAACTCTACTAGGCTTTTATTTTTTTAGTCTTTTTTTACAATCTTTATTCTTAACTATTACATTGTTTTGAAGGAGTTGGAGACAGTTTCATCCCACCCAACCTTTTTGGCATCTAATTAATCAGATATTTTATGATAAGCTTTATTACATAGATAACGTTTAACAACATTTTTGAATTTATCTACACACTATCGGCCCGTCCCAGCTTCGCACGGATTAGGACACTTTTTTAAACCTTGGGTTACGTTACTTAAGTTTTAGTAAGGATCCCTAATCTTTTCTAGCAATAAATATAGCCTATGTTACTCAAGGTGAAAGTAGCTTTCCAATGGTGAAAGAATTTTTGAAATCGCCACAGTCGTTTTTGACTTTATTCATTACAAACATACACACACACAAAAATATATTTTTTTCTCTTTATAATATTAGTTTAGATAAATTAATTCCAATTCAATGTGAGACATGAACTTTTTCCCTTAACCCGTAAAAATGCGTTCATATTTATACAGGGCCATTACAATATGAATAAACCCAAGGTACTTGTAAGAGTCGTGACACCAACATTTCTGAAGGCCCTCCAAAAGGCGAACCGTAAACAGTGCGTTTAGATTGTACACACATCGCGAAGGGCTCTCGTCCATTGTCTTACCGACACTCGCTTTAATGGCCCGATGTACTTTTTAATGCGTGGTTTGGACACCCTTGGGACGAGGGGAGTACGTGAACTATAAATGGATATTCAATATTTTTATTCTCTTTTACAAATTGTAGTTTACTCTTATTTACTTTTCTAATATCGATCTTCCATTCAATATTAGAAAAGTAGAGTCAAAGGAATGTTTCAAAAGATTAACCTTAAAATGTTATATACTTAGCAATCCTAATCATCTGCACAAGTAGGTCTTTATAGGTCACAAAATTCTGATCATATTTATTATAATAAATATTTTGATATTTTCTATTTGTATCTACTATTATATAAAATAAAATTATATATCTTGATAAGTAAGTATTTTATTAATATTATTTGTTTATTAATAAGTATTTATGTAGCTAGGTGTATGTAATTTTATATGTATTTTATTTATAAAATAGTTTATTATACATTTGTAGTTTTATTAATTTTAAGATAGAGCTATAGCACGCCTAGATGGTGGTCATCTAAAAACAAACCACAGGTATGTCTGGTAGAAAATGCTCGTAGTCAAGCCCACCTTTTTGTTACATTTAATGTACAATAAAATATAAATAATATAATAATAATTAATTATTAGTTAGACTTTCGTATTTGTGATTGTATCACCAACTTCAATTTTTGCATGAACAAAAAATAAATAAATTAATTAAGATATAAATATTATGACAGTTCCATGCCAATCCATATATGAAAACTTAATTTAAGTCCGAAACAATTTTTTATTTAATTGTTTTAAAAAAATAGCGACATTCATAATGTTAACACTAGAAATAAAGATAAACTAGCTGTTCCTACTGTAAGGCTCCATAAAGTTAATCTGCCCTTTAAAAGATTAAAGGGTGTACGATTTGTTAACCAAATCCCTAATGAAATGCTTAATTTATCTGTAAATAAATTCAAAAATGTTGTTAAACGTAACCTCTGTAATAAAGCTTTTTATAAAATTTCTGATTACTTAGATGACAAAAAATCTTGGGATGAAACTGTCTCCAACTCCCTCAAAAACAATGTAATAGTAAATAATGAACTTTGTAAAAAAACAAGACTTAAAAAAAATAAGCCAAGCAGAGTTTCTTGCCAATTCTTCTCTGTTTGGTCACGTTACGAATTGGTGTAAATTTAAATTTTAAAAAAATTACGTTCCAATGTGTACTGTATGAGCTTATTGAATAGACTTATTTTGATTTTGATGAATAGGTATTTAAAAGTTTGGTAGATTTACGAAGTTTCGAAGTCCATTCTATTTAAGAAAATGGAATTGGCCGCCGTTATCGGTGTTTAGCCAACTAGATCTCCAGGTTAATTACACCCCTTCCAATTATCTGTTTCGATCTTTCATCTCTTTGTAACGAGGAAGCCTTCATCATTGCAATCTCAGAACAAAGTTAGAAGAACGCATTAAAATTTCACAAAAGCTGTCCACCAGCCTCACTCCTTTAATATCTTTGAAGAATACCACTCCATCTATCTCTTTCACTCTTGGATGAAAAGGCTAGGTGCAAGCGAGATGAAGGAGTCTTGGTAGCCTGAATGCATGAAAATTGAATGTGCCGTAGCTTATACAGGGTGTTTGTAAATAAAATTGAATATTCAGAGAGGTATTCCGAAAATCACGGTTATCCGCCCTCAGATGGACTTACTATCCCCAGTCCTATTACGTATCTGGTTGCTATTATTCTGATAAACGTAAAACTATTCAACCAGACAGAGATTACATAAATCTTTATATATAAAAGAGAAGTATACTCACTGACACACTCATCACAAAATCTCAGAAACTACAGGTCCTAGAGGTTGAAATTTGGCACAGGCAGTCTTTAAAGAGTGTAGGCGCTCACTAAGAAACGATTTTTCAAAATTGAACTCTTAAGAGGGTGAAAAGGGGTAAAAACGTTTGTATGAAAATTCGTATTCCTTGAACTTAGAATCTTGAAACCTAGCTTATTGTATATATTTACCATGTTCGGGAAACATTAATCGTGAAAGTACATAAGTATACAGAAAGTATATATACGCAAACGAAGTTGCGGGCAGGTCAGCTAGTATGGCCAATATTTGTGTAGAGATTACACATCTGATTGAATAGTTTTACAAAGTTTTTAATGAAAAAATAATAAATGTTAAAACTGGACTTTGGTACCTAGTACATTATTTATGGAAGATATTTTAATTACATCCGGAAAATATGCAAAAAGAAAATAAAGGGAGAGGGCTCTTTGCGGAATTCCATTAATCGTCGTCATCATCATTTATAAAGAGCTGTGGTATTTTGGCGTAAGGATGCAGCTCTTTCCACATGCCTCTGCAAAGCAGCCAGCGATTAGATTCTAGATTAGATTTAGATTAGATTCATTTATTGATACTATTTCGTTCTTTATTCTCCCTATACGACATTACAGAGATTTTATCTTGAATATGGCTCATATTTATCCTTGGTCTTCTGCCATCTCTCTTTCCTTCTACTTTACCCTCTATAATATTGCGTATAAAGCAGTCATGTAGGTGCCCAAACATCTCTTTTCTGTTTTTTGTATACCTTCAATATAAGTCTTTCTACGATGACTCTACTCAAAACTTCTTTTTAACCGACTTCAAAAAGGAGGTTCTCAATTCATCGGAACCTTTTTTTGCCTCTCCATTGTGGACCGATTTTCAAAATTATTTTTTTGTTTAAAAGAGTATATTTCACAGGTGGTCCCATATAAATTTTATTCCTGAGGGATTGGTACTTTTTCCCGAAAACTCAAAAAACCTCATCCTCACTTGTAATTTTCGCCCTATGATCACCAATATCTAAAATTCTTTAGGGCAAGAAGTAACAAGTGAATTATTTGAAGTCGGTTTATTTATTTTCTAAAGTCCTACTTGTTAAGTATTTTTTCTGTCCAGCATATATGCAATCCTAATACGACTGGCATGTGATTCCAAATCGTTAGTCATAATTAAAGTGATGGCAATAGACACCACACGCGAGTTACCCAACACGTAATGGCCACCGGTCTTAAACCGAGATCTACCCCCTGTCAGGTGGAGTAAATTAAATTTCAGTCGTGTCCATGAGGATGACAGGTATTCATCCCTCTGTGGACGCCGCCGGAGCGGAGAGAATACGGAGATCTACAGTAAGGGTTGACTCATTTTTAACATTTTATTTCAATAACATAGAAAATCTGACTTGGAATGATTTGGACGTAAGCTCGAGGATCTATAGCATGAGAAATAACAAGCATTATAGTACCGACTATTCGGTTCAGTCCGATTCGAAAGCATCATCAGTTGGGTAATTAGAAAAGTAACGTGTAATTTTATCTGACTAATGAAACATTTGCTCTATATTTAGATAAATATTGGGAAAATTTGCTCTATGTTTAGGAACATAAAAGGCATTTTTTTTAAAAGAGATCGTTTATTGTCCAAATGTTTATTTAGAAATTATAGACAATCTGACTCTCGTGATGATAAAAAAAGTACCTAATCCTACTAATATTATAAATGCGAAAGTTTGTGGGTATAGTCGTATGTTCATTACTCTTTCACGCAAAAAATACTGAACGGATTTGGATGAAACTTGGAAAATACATAGTTTATGACTTGGATTAACACATATGCTACTTTTTATCCCGCTACAACGCGAACGAAGCCGCGGGTGGAAGCTAGTAACTAAATATATATAACTTATAAGAACTATACCTATTTATAGGATTTTAATGATGATGATTTGATTCTGAAGGATGGAAAAAGTTTGTAGAATTTGTATCATCATTTGCCTGCCCTTATCCCATTCTAGGTGGGTTCGGCACAAGATGTTTCTCTCTCCATTTACTCTCGGCTGTCAACTCTGTATTCCCTTCTTTCACTCTTAAGTCCTCTTTCACACAACCTATCCATCTCTTCTTCGGCCTCCCTCTACTCGTACATCCAGTCACATTCATACTCATCACTCTTTTAGTCACATGGTTTCATCCCTCCTCATCACATGCCCATACCTTGCTAATTGTAGTTTGTAAAATTTGTATGCTAGTAACTTTTCAAACCAATGATTAAACCTCATCAATGGTTTCTGCAAAATTCTTAGAAAGTAAGTATGGGTGAAAAAAGTCTCAGACTGGGGTGAACACAATCTTGTTCGCTTCAACCCCGCTAAGACACAAGTTTGCGCATTTACCGCTAAAAAAGCCCCATTTATCGTAGCTCCCAAATTCCAGAACGCTCCCCTAAACATTTCTAAGAGCATAGGAATCCTCGGTGTCGACATATCGAGTGAAGTCCAATTCCGTAGTCGCTTGGAAGGTAAGACCAAACTAGCCTCTAAGAAACTTGGCGTCCTCAACAGAGCGAGTTGGTACTTCACGCCGGACCAAAGACTGTTGCTATATAAAGCACAAGTCCGTCCCCATGTGGAGTACTGCTCTCATCTCTGGGCTGGAGCGCCCCAATACCAACTCCTTCCTCTTGACCGGATACAGCGCAGGGCAGCTCGTATTGTCGACAGTCCTAAGCTCACAGACGATCTAGACCCTTTAAGTTTGCGGAGAGACGTAGGATCTCTCTGTGTATTCTATAGTCTATATTTTGGGGAGTGTTCTGAGGAATTGTTTAACCTAGTGCCGGCAGCCGCTTTCCACCATCGCACCACACGCCGCAAAACCAAATTTCATCCGCACCACCTGGATGGTTGGTTCTCTAAAACCGTTCGCTTTGTACGATCTTTCCTGCCACGTACGTGCAAGTTGTGGAACGAACTCCCTCCTGCGGTTTTCCCTCAGAGCTACGACATGGGGTCCTTCAAAAGGCGGGTATTTCATTTCCTCAAGGGCCGGCAGCGCATCAGTATCGCATATTCAAAGATTCATGTTAAATAAATTACTACGAGAATGAGAATCTTTAAAAATATGATTACACCCTCCGGTACGTCATTTCCACCCCAATTCGAAATGGATTTAATTTATTGGAAAACTATTTGACCGGTCCGAGCAATATCTGATAGTGGCACGGCAGGAGTTAACGACAGGTCTCGTTTAAAGGGCACGAATATTATTGCATGTTGTATCGTAAGCGTAACGTAAAAATATGGCCAACGACAATGCGTTATTCCGAATTTATGCTTTTTCCTTGGCCATAATTTTACTATTACGACATGTCAAAATATTCGCGCTTCTACACACACTAGTACACTCAATGTTGTACTATTCCACATTTTTATCAAACACTGTGTATATTGTCTGATTACATTTATTCATCTTTCACTCCCTAGCGCACTTTAAAAACAAATTAAATCATTCAGACAAACACAGTTTTTCATCGTCTTGTAGAGTTTCCACGCAATTACAGTCGTCGCCAGAATAAGTTATCGTCTATCGTGACAAATCAACCATTAGTACCAACGGAAACAGACATGCAAAAACCTCTAGGGATGCCACTAGAACTCCATTGTCACAAAGATTGATAGTCTGCGGTCTCGGTCTTACAATTTTATAAGGACACAGTGTACTTAATGCTGTTTTAGAACTGTTTAGATTATGGAGGAACGTTTTATTGTCTATTACATCAATTAATCAATTTGATTTATACCTAACTAAATACTAAACTACTCCTAATATTTTTTACCCTTTGTGGTAATTATCCTGTTAATTATTTGTTCATCCAATTATTTGTTGTTAGTATTATTTGTTTACTGTACCATAAGTGTTTTTGAAATCTAGATTCCCTCGATACAGGCTCTGCCTAGTGAGGGAATCAACGAAATAAATGCAGGTACCCACCACAGTACCAAACATACTATCTGCAAAACAAACAATCCTAGCAATAAGTCATAGTCTAGATATAAATATAGACCTACATATTTATCTACACTTTTTAGATCTTAAGGAAAACGTGTATTTGCAGCAATAAACTTGTTTATTTTCATTTCATTTTCAATGCGATGTGATATTACAATTAAATGACAACATTATAAATCTATGAAGAAGAAGAAAAAGATCAATTTTTACCCATTTTCTCAATAAATTATTCTGATTCTGATGCTAAGTAAAGATGACAAATAAATTTTACTCATGAAACTAACATGTTTTTTTATGGTACATGAAGATAGAACAAGCACATGGCGCACCTGATGTTAAGTGGCACAAAGCATTGCATCGTAGATCCCATTTTTTTGAACGTTCTCTACGATGCAACGCCCTGCATTAATCAACTTGAGCCATGAAGATGATAAGCCTCTTGTGCCTGTAATTTTAACGGCGCCCTTCAAACCAAAATACAGCAATGCTTCACGGCAGAATAGGCATGGTGATAGTACTTCCTGGGACGAGCCCTCCACAAAGAACTCTACTAGTCTAAAAGAAAAAAAACAACTAAATTAACTCAATGGTCTCATCGGTCGGTGTATCCATCAGACACCGGCGGCAGATAAAGCGAGAAGTGGCAGACTAGTATGGTATTAGCATGCGATGAGGAGAGATGGAAACCATGTAACTAAAATAGTGATGAGCATGAATGTGATTGAATGTTCGAGTAGACGAAAGCCACAGAAGAGGTTAATGGATTGTGTGAAAGAGGATATAAGTGTAAAAGAAGTGAATACAGAGTTGACGGCTGATAAGAGTGATTCGAGAAAGATAACACCCCACCTATACTCTAGCCGTATTGGATGAAGAATGTTTGTAAACAAAAATTTCAACTATTATTGCAATTATTATTAAGTACGTACGTATTACGTATTTATGGATACGTAATTTTTCAGTTAACTAATGTCATAAATGAAACTTTTACTATATAAGCAAGATATTAATGAAGTGCACATATTTATAAAACAAATAATAAAAAAATACTTTTGAGGTTAAGTATGGGACTGAAGTATAGAGTGGGAAATGATCATGATGCTACGGTACGAGAAAATTCCCGTTTTTCAATATGAATGATTAGTCAATATTTAAATAACCCATAAAATTAACACATAACTAATATAGCTTAGACTTCGCAATATCTTGGACAAATGCCTTTGAATTAATATAACTTTCCCCTAAAAAGTTCTACAGTTTCTATCAGCATTTGGACTTAGAGGTGAACTATGACCGCGCTTCCAAGGGTTGACGAATATTGCTGTCACCCTGTTTTTCATGGCTGCAGAAATGCTCTACACATAAATCAATTAAAAAATAAATATATATGAAAACTTTATTTTTCTATCATTAGATTGATTTGGTCATTCAACCAAGATCGTAGCAAACTCGTGAGCAAACTATATCTTTCTAATGTTTTTTGTATTTTTCACTTTATTGCTCGACCAAAAGCGCAGAATCACGTCTAGAATACTTATCAAAGAAACTAGCACTAAACATATCCTACTAATATTATAAGTTTGTGAGTATGGATGTATGTATGGATGAATGAATGTTTGTTACTTTTTGACGCAAAAACTACTGAACGGATTTGGATGAAACTTAGAATATACATAGTTTCTGATCTGGATTAACGCATAGGCTACTTTTTCCCGGTACCATGTGAGCGAAGTCGCGGGCGGAAGCTAGTTTTCAATAAATATTTCAAGGCGTTTTTTATTTATGATCCCAATTTCAAACCTTTTAATACAGATATACTCTAATTGTAATGCAAGTAGCTACACAAGACTGCAAGATTGGTCTTTGAACGAAGCTCGGTCACATCACTAGGCACAAATTTACTCAATTAGCGAAGAAACAAGAACTCGTCTCACAAACACAATAGCACAGATGCGGATCGCTGCTTCACTTATCTATTGTTTATCGATGTGTTTCAAATCGGTGAGTGATCTGTGAATGATGAACAACACTAATATTCAGTGTCTCGTTAAAGGGTGTCCTAAGGAAATAGACTTCCAATCGTACCAATTTTTATCGTTCGAGAACCTGTACTATCATCATCATCATTATCATCATCATCAGCATAGCAGCCCAATAGACATAGGCCTCCCTTAATGAGTGCCATTGCGCCCTGTCCTCAGCTATGTATCCAACTTCTACCACTACTATCTGACGGCCTCTGTGGCGCAGTGGGCGAAAGTCCACCTGAGACGCAGAAGGTTGCGGGTTCGATTCCCACCGCGGAACAAATGCTTGCATTATTTGCAGATATTTGTCCCAGGTCTGGATATTTTCTTTGTATAATATGTATTATAAAAATTCTTTTTGTTTATAAAACAAAAATGTACAAGTATGTATGCATTATTTTATTCATCAAAACTTAATACTATTTTCAACAAAGTACACTGTAAAAACCCGTAGGGTTTGTCTCAGTTCCCACAGTAACATTGTAAATCATAGTCCAAATCATTAGAAAAAACTTATTAGAAAAATTATCATTAGACAAAGTTTATTAGAAGTAATTTAAGTACCTAGTATATCAGTCATGTGGTTCCCATAATATAAGCTCTGCCTATTTTGGGGCTACGTGATACTGTGTGGTATGTAGTATCCACCATTACCAGCAGCCTTTGGCAAATCGTCACTCCACCTGTACTAGAAACCACTAGCATAGATAAGCATAAAACAACCAGACACAGGAACAAACATTGCACTAAACAATTGTTGCCCACACAAATGTTTGTCGTGGGCGGGAATCGATCCCGCAATCCCCGCAGAAAATTAATTTTCAAGTGACAAAACCTTCACCTTAGTCCTTTAAGTTCTACACTTTGCAATCAGACAAACTTTTGAGTTACTACAAACTAGATGTAATATTTCACCCAACAAGCAGCGCATACGCACGCAAATGCCGGGTAAGGCGCCGCAGTACAATTAGCTCGTAGCCTTTACGCTGCGTCTGCGCAGATTGGGAAGGCAAATGTTAATTGTTTGTGTGCCAGTGAGATAGCTTTATGAGGATGTTACATGCGGAGAAACAGGTACGATAACTCGCTTGCGTAGGCTTGCATGTCCTTCTCAATATTTCAGCAGATCAATTTTAAATTGTTAGTAGAAAACTGAGGCTACATTTGAGATAGGTAAATGAAACAAAAGTTATACTACTAATAATTAATAAAAAATAAAAATAAATCGGACTACAAGATCCATATAAAACACAAAATTAGGTACCTAAAATAAAATAATAAAAAACGAAAAGAAAAACATGCAAAAAAAGAAAAACTTGCCCCGAGAGTTATATTTTGAGTGGAGTTCTCTGCAAGATCACTCTCCGTACAAGGCTCTTGCAGCGGCAATGTATATCCACAAAAGTCTTCAGGATGCTGTTGTGACTGCCGTGCACTCTGCGGATCAGGGATGCTATTTTCTTGCAAATAACGGCTTCAAAGCCATTCGTTTGGTATTCAGCAAACATCCCTGATGCACTGCAAAAACGAGGCAGGCTCAACGTCATCCTGAGATATTATTATATTGAACGTGTAGGGTATCCAGCAATTTTTTGGTATACTTGACCCACAGATTTCCGGTGAACATGCTCTGACAATATGCTTTAAAAAGCGTGACCTTCACTTACTCGGTACACCGGCAAAATCAAGCCAATTACCTCGAACCGCCAGAGCCCTACACTCCCTTTCAACGAATGTATAATGTATAACGCTTTGAGTGCTGAAAAGACACTTGCTCACGGGGACACTTGCTGTTCCTCAGGCATCAAAGAAGTCTGTGCTCATCACAAAGAATCCTAGAATCATTATGTGCCAATTATGTGATTCTGTCTTAGCTATTCCGTTGATTTTTTAAGAGATTTGGTGACAGTGTTATCCCAATCCATTTTGTCTTTTGAATAATCATACATTTTATAAGAGAGAACTGAGCTATCCAAACCAAACCAGCCTGTATCAGTTCACAGCTGGACATAGGCCTCTCCTAATAAAGGGGGATATTCATATAGTTTATTTCCACAAAACGGGACATCAGTATTGAAGTATACTCATGACACAAAGTAATAAGCTTATTGTGCTGACACGGACAATGCTTATATGCAGATATGTATATAATCCATACTGGGCATGCGGGTTGGGGATAGTAGAGCACAGCTTCTTGACGCTGCTGCCCGTTGGCAGTCAGGGAATGTGCCAAGCCGCAATCAGCCGGCCGCCAGAGCCCTGTTTGTTACACAGCAGGGTGTACCACGGGCATGTGAGGTTGGATTAGATTCCGAAGATGGACGTTGGAATCCCTTACACCTCTATAGATCCAGCCAGGATAGATAGATAGGTAGATAGATGAACTCTTTATTGCACACAACACCAATTAAAAACAAAAAAATTACAAAAACAGAAAGATTAAATAGTAATGTAGGTACAATGGGCGGTCTTATCGCTTAAAGCGATTTCTTCCAGACAACCAAGAATGGAAAGAATATAAGTAAAATTATTGAGCGGAGGTCATATAATCTACAGGATCTATGAGTCCAGGCAAATAGTTGGCATTTTAGCTTTCCATCTTATTCAACTGTGTGTAGCGTAGTACGCTGTAATCTGCTGTTCATGTTGAAGACAGTTTATCTGATACCCAGCTTTGTTCGTCGGCACCTTTCGGAATAGGAACCATCTCCATATCTTCACTCTGCTAGTAAAGGTAAGTTATATGCCCTTAGCTCGTAAGCTACCTGAAGCCTACAGTTATTATTTGTTGCCTACTTTGCAAAGAGTAATATTTTAATAACATCTACGAATGTTATTGTAATTTGTTTTCTTTGTGGAAATATGCCTACGTCGGATCTACTCCCAAACCCTAACTTGATCCTCATTATAATTTGTGTTTTAAAGTGCTTTTATGAACTTAATGAATAAATAAATAAATAATGCTGGAGAATATCACACAACATCATTTAGTTCCAAACTAAGCAGAGCTTGTATTATGGGAAACACTTGACTGATATATTACATAAGAGTTTCTGTGTTTCTGACTGTGAAGTACGTAAATCAAAATGAGTTCAGAACAGTGAATTGAAATTCTTAATAGCTGACCTGACGAACGTTATCCTCACAAAAGTGAATTTAAACTGAAATTATCAGATCAAGAAAATGGTTCGCGCATATATTTTTGACATTTTCGCCATTGCTATAAAGCAGAACAGAACCTGACTGAAGACTGGATGACTAGACTTATAAATCGTACTGTGTTGCCTTATTTATTATTAACATGATACTGGTGAATTTTGGAAAATTAACCCAGAAGACATTGAATAAAGAATTAATGAATCGTTATCCAATTTATCAAAATTCTCACATAGAAAAAATCACTAAATTTTTATAGTATTTTCCAATTTCTCTTTGGGAACTTCATAATTTTCTAAAAAAGGAGGAGTTTTCTCAATTCGATCGTATATTTTTTTCTTAACCTTTGAAATAAACAAAACAATTTTTTTTGTTTTGTTCCCTTACGTACGAACTGTTCTCGAGCTTTTGCTACAGACACGCACGTCAATTGATTTTTATCTAAATTATTAGTTATTATTAATCGAATATAAAATAAAATAATGAAATATAAATAACCTTTTTTTAATTCATACACATAATAAAAATCACCCAAGACCTGAGACTAATATTTGCAAACATTTGTCTTGCGGTGAGAATCGAACCGGCAACCTTTTGCGTCTCAGGCGGGCCGTCGCCCACTACGCCACAAAGTTCATCCATCATATGAATAGTATAATACTGTGCAACTAAAGATGTCATAACTTCAATATGACTTTGCTATATATTACGATTACATTACCGCAAAACTATTGCAGTAACATAGATTATTAACTCTCTGACAGTAATGTAAAGCAAACAGCCGTGTGCATGTGAAAAGGCACTTAGAACCACAATATTCCAGTACATATTAAAATTCTGATCACACAGGAACCACTCCGGGTACTTAGAAAGATAATTGTAACGAGGCTGGAACAAAAAGACACAACCATCGCGGCCGGTGTTGCTTTCAACCTATTTGCATATAATGTAGGGTGCGCAAAAAGTAGATATGAGATGTCTGGGAGACACGGCTTGGTGAGCAAGCTGCTGGTCTCACTGCTAGAGGTTAAGCGTTTTATTGGCTGAGGGAAGAGATAACTGCTAGCGGAGACTTGGTTGCTAGCTCAATGCACGTAGCTCATTATTTGCGTGGTAATAGTGAGCTACGTGCTACGTTTAGTATTATAAATGCGAAAGTTTGTGTGTGTGTGTGTGTGTGTGTGTGTGGTGTGTGTGAGCGAGAGAGAGGGAGAGAGAGTTTGTTTTTTCCTACTTGACTCCATAACGTCTAAACGGGTAGGGATTAAACTTCATAGATTATGGCCTGGATTACGTAAGCTACTTTTTATCCAGGTACCGCGTAAGCGAAGGCGCGAGTGGAAACTAGATCTATATAAGAAAGTACCCTATATGTTATTCCAGGTCTAATGTCAGGTCTTTATGTGCAAAATTTCAACTCAATCCGGTCAGTAGTTTTAGCTTGAAGGGGCGAAAAACATGGAAATCCAATAGCACTAATATACATACACACACACTAATCATAGTAATCATTATCATAATCATGATCTTTATTGTTTCATGTGGTAGATACATTTTGTTTTTATAATTATTGAGGTCCACAACATGAGCCTCGCAGAGGCACTTCAATATAGAAGACTGAAAGCCAATTATAGTTCACCTACTTCCTACTCGATATCCTATCCTACTTTTTATCTGGGCAGAAGCTAGTAAGTAAGAATTTAATAAAATCAAAAAAATACTAACACGTTGACATGCCTTGGGCATGGCGCGTGGAGCAGCAGCCCGAGTGTTTTCAGCCCTCACAGCGATAAAGCGTACTACAGCGTACGAATTACTGTAAATTATGATGTTTCAAAGTGTACTTAGGATAAGGTTCTATTACTATATTGAATAAAAAATGATAAGTTTGAAGTTTGATTACGTCACTTATTTTTTTATACTGGTAATAAAAATCGCTTGTACACCAACCACACCCATTATCTGATCTATCAGACTGGAGAAAATATTCAATACATAATTTAATTATTGAGTAACTTCATTTCTTGTCCACTATTTAATGTTAGCTTAGTTAGATTATTGCGAGCTTTATGAGAATTATCACTACATTGTTATTATCTTCATTTTTATAAAGTAAAGGGCCTCAAAACTCTCAAAGTGTAGAAAAAGATCGTGAGGAAAACCGTGGCTTAATCAGCTTGACAAGGCCATGTCTTTCCTGTGGTAAGGCCGACTAGGCTGAGAGGATGGTATAGGTGCTGAAGCCTACCCCATCTAACCATGTCCCAGGTACTACAACGCCCCTAACAGTGAGAAAACGCCTATATTCCCTTCTTCTGCTTCGCTGCATAAGCAAGTGGTTAAACGCTTATGCATGGTACCTACTTTTAATTATTTTGTTTTATTAGTTGATGTATTTTGTGGTGTAAGAGGTTTCAACCTCTTTCAGCCTTACACCGGCACAGCAAAATATCCTGACCAGAGACGGGCAGCAGCGTCGGTGGTGCAAAAAGCTGTGCTCTGCGATCCCCAACTCGCATGCCCAGCGTGGGATTACGGGCATATTCAGCAACAAAAAGAGAGTTAATAGGCATCTTTTGGGAAAGCTCGCAAGCCTCGAGGTCAAGAGCTGGTCCATTTTAAAATATAAAAAAATATATATATACCCCTTTATTGGAGGCCTATGTCCAGCAGTGGACTGATATAGGCTGGTGAATACACACATATTTTGGGGAAAATAAAATAAAAACTCTCTCTCTCTCGCTCTACTACTATATAAAACTTTAACTTCACTTGCGCGGTACTTGCGATATTTAAATGGCGAGTAGTGTTGCATACATGCAAGTTATTACCTCGATCTCGATTTCAGTGCGATAGTGATCGCCGCCGTCTTATTGATTCGCAGAAATAAAACAAACACCGGGTTAAATGGAAGCTGCCAGATTAACTTGTATTCCGTTTATTTTGAGGGCCGAGTTATAAACTGGAAGCGTGCTTAGGGTTTTATACAAAGTTAAAACATGACACATGTTAGTAAAAAACTTGAAACACTTTCGTGCACACATAACGCAAAGCAGAGGCACATTTAAAATGTGAGGATTGGTCTTTACCTGTCATTGCATTATTTTTTTAAACTAACGCATGAATACAGAAACCCTTTAAAAGAAACTATTTCTTTGTATTAAAAAATTCATCAATCACACAGCATCATCTAGCCCCAAACTAAGCAGAGCTTGTATTAAGGGAACCACTTGGCTGGTATACTACATAAATACATTTTTTTTGTAAATACATACATATTTGGTCATAGAAAACACCCAGACATGAGACAAATTCTTCGTTTATATTTGTTTCTCTTACAACTTATCCTGTGAGAGAGTTGGTCGGCGTGTTCAGTGCGTGCGTAACGGCGCCTGCGCCCGCGCATCGCAGCTCGCACCGATTTATTGCACCCGTTACCTTTAATTCAGACATAATTTAATTTGAACACGCCGCCATGCCCATGCGCCTTAATTATGATATCTCATGAACGAGTACCTTGTAACTATTATTTTATTCTGTGCTTACTGAGTACTCAACCTACGAATATACATATGAAGTTTGTATGGTTGTTTCGAGTGAAATTAAGAGCAAATTTTTAAATCAAGTATTTTACACACCTTTGATGAGAAAAGGGTCTGGATGGAAACCATACGAAACAGAAGAGGGAAAATGATAGGACACCTTATAGGACATGACAGCTTCATTAGAAACATCATCGACGGAAAGGTAGAAGAAAAGCTTGGAAGAGGTAGACCAAGAAAAAGCTACAGAGTCAGATAAAAGAGAAGCTCACCGTCATATTCTTTATGAAAGTGAAAGAGAGCAATGAAAAGAGTTAAGTGGAGAGAATTTCATCACTACATCGACAAGAGCTAAGCTCTTAAATAATAATGACGACCTCTGTGTCGCAGTGGGCGAAGGCACGGCTGAGACGCAGAAGGTTGCGGGTTTGATTCCCGCCGCGAGACAAATGTTTGTACGTTCTGCAAATATTTGTTTCGGGTCTGGGTGTTTTTTATGTATAATATGTATGTGTTAACAAAAAAAAACTATGGAATTTATCAGTCATGTGGTTCCCATAATACAAGCTCTGCTTAGTTTGGGGCTACATGCTAAATAATTAATTAATTTTATTAATAATAATAATAAATAAATAATAATGCTGGACATTATCACACAGCTTCATGTAGCCCCAAACTAAGCAGAGCTTGTTTTATGATAAACTACATAACATGCTTATGTAGTTTTTTTTACAAAATAAACAATAATAATCTCCTTATTTTCATATTATAATCATCTATTTTTGACATAGCGGCTAGCAGCTATGTCAGAGCTTTGGCCTCTAAAGATTTGATTGACTTTATCAAGTAGCAGGTAAAACCGTCGGCGTATACTAATAAAATATGCAAAGAAACGTCTGAGTGAAATTACTTGATGATCTGTAGTCGTCCATTCATCTTGGATTCAGGTCGCGGTGTGCCTCGATTCGGTTGTAATGAAAAGGATTCAATTTAATTATGAATAACTTTTATAAAACCATTTCGTATTGGTTAAGAAATGTATAAGTAACTAGTTTCCTTCTGCTGCTTCACTCGCGAGGTACCCGGATGAAATAATTACAATGTGCAAAATTCGTTCAGTAGTTTAGGCGTGGCAAACATTTCATTATTTTTAGCTACACAATTTTCACCTTTTTGATTTTTAACTGTGTTTTAACATTTTTGAAAGTACACAGCACCTACGCTACGACACAAGACTAACTAATTTGCGTTGGTGCTGTAACCCTATTTTATAAGATAAAAGCTTTAAATGTATTACGGTATTGGTAATTTAATATGTTAAGATATAGTTGAAATTAGAAATAAAGTAGGATGTTAAGTTTTTAAATCATCATTAAACTTGAATATTAATTTAGTTTATTGATTGGACTCTTCGATAAAAAATCTGGACAGATTACCAGAACTTCACTTCCCTGGTATGACTGTGATGAAAGAAGAAAGAAAGAAAGAAAGAAAGAAAAGTTATTTATTTTACCCAATGCATAAAAGTAGGTCTAAAACAATGGTACTTATACATATATTATATTCAAGTACTATATATAGCACTTAAATATCACACCTATTTATACAATCATCTTAAAATTAGATACCTAGTTATAAAAATTAAAAAAAAAAAATATTAGAACAGAGGGTAAAATAGGACCCTTACTCAGCATTTGCAGCATCAGAGATCAAGCTCAGATGCTGCGCTGGTTTTCAGTTAGGGCCCTTACAAGTGAAGTCACAAATTTATAACAAAAGTACAAATCAAAACATAACATATCTTCTAAAAGTAGGAAGGTAATAATAATTGGTGACATAAATTAATAAAAATAAAAATAACAAAACTCAAAACAATCAAACTCTAAAAAAACAAAATTGTCTATGGTTGACATTGACATACAAGCTCGACATGATGACGCTAACTCTATTTAGCTTAGGGTTATTAAACCGCCCGAAGGCTAAAAATATAGCAAAAAAGTACGAATATAATTGCTACGGGATTTATACCATGTCCAACATCTAACCGTCTGCCACAAGAGTGATTGTGGTGATCACCTTTGGCTAACGCTCCCAAACGAGGATCCCGCAACTATACCTAGATAGATAGATATAACTTTATTGCACACTATGCAAAGAATCGTTTTTGTTTTTAAAAGTTCTTTATTTATCATATAAACATACTTAAAATATAGTATACAAAAATACAGTTTAGTACCTACAAGCAGTAACTCGAGCCGGCTGTAGCACCTATAAAATTTTGGTGCTACAGCCAGCTTATACAAAGAATTACAACATAATGAAAAATGCATTAAAATTAATGGTATAATGGGCGACCTTATCGCTTAAAGCGAAAACAACAATTAGTTTACATGTTCGCCGGCTGATTGCGGCATAGCACAGCCTACATCGGCACAGCTAAATCCCCTGGCCACTGACGGGCAGCAGCGTCGGTGGTGCGAGAAGCTGTGCCCTGCGATCCCCAACCCGCATGCCCAGCGTGGGGATTATGGGCATATCCCCCTTTATTACGGGATCAGTGGACTGATATAGGCGTGTGTGTGTGTGTGTGTTCGGTAAACAGAATCGGTCCTCACGGAAGACCAGCGTGGGTTAGTTATTTATACTACGAAATATTATATTTTTATGTACTTACTAATACATTGTTAGTGTTGTTGTTGCTTGCTTAAATGATTATTCTATTCAATTCTATTAGTAGTCCGTAGATTTGCAAAACTGTCATATCATTTTGTGAGATTTTCGAAGTAGGTATCGCTATTTTACTTTTCCTCGCGTGTGGGCCTCCTCGAAACGTATGTTCTGCAAACTACTGTAAACTGAAGACGCACGTAAAACGAAAAAAAAGTAAAAGCTTTCATGTCTTTCTCATCCAAGCACCAAATACGACACCAGATTGCGATCCAACATTGCGTTCTCACAAGGTGTAATGTCTGCGCATCTCCGCGGGTTAATTATGAATTTTGCACACGTTGCTTACAATTTGGCGCGACTGTCCAGCGCCGCCATGTTGCCATATCTCCGATTGCGATGACAAATTGCCGGTGAATTTTGCACGCATACGAAACGCGAGGTTTCTTTTACTGCAATCTGTAAGGAGTTGAATTGAATGTGTGGTAATGGGGACACGGAATTGGATATTGGTTGCGTGAGGTTTTTAACAACGAATACAGGGATAAGGTTCGGCTGCAAGTTATGCTAAATTTCAGGTTTGGTTATTTGTTTTATTCCCCCACACACACCAAATAATAGACAAAAGGTTAAAAGTCGTAATTACAACAAGCGTAACATAGCAAGAAGACAACAAAACAGTTAGTTCTATTGCTGATGTTAGTTTAAAAACGAATTAATAGGCAATATTATACATTACTAGCTTCCGCCTGCGGCTTCGCTCGCGTGGTACTGGAATAATAAGTAGCATATGTGTTAATCCAGGTCACAAACTATGTATATTCCAAGTTTCATTCAAATCCGTTCAGTAGTTTTTGCGTGAAAGAGTAACAAACATCATTCATCCGTACATCCATCCATACTCACAAACTTTCGCATTTATAATATTAGTAGGATAGGATAGGATAGTAGGATAGTAGGATAGGATATATGTTCCTTCATATTGAAAAAATTCACGTACGACGCCATTTCGCCTCGTTCAAAGAGCCTTATTTATTTTAAACACTTTATTGTACAAAAACAAAAATATATCAAAAAAGAAGGACTTGCTAAATCATTTCCTGCCAGTCAACCAGTCTACCAGTAAATTTGAAAAATTGAAGATATTGAATAAAAAACTTTCCTGGTAGAAAACAAGGTCATCAAATAATCAATACCTACATCAGAGTGAGTGAACGCCAAGACCAATTCAAATCTGAATATTCTTTTTTAACTAAGGTCTCTAGGATCAGTTTGAACGATTAGAAGAAACACCATAAACATGAGCACTTAGGTATTCATTCCTCAATGAAGAAGGCCAGAGGCTCGACCAGTGGCTTGAGTGGTAATAATATTCCTTACTAAAAAGTGAACGATTTGATCGTATGGCTAATTAGGATTAAAGAAATAAACGAAAAAGTTTGCGTTAACTATATTTTTGTATGGAAATGGACTTGCCTCTAGCGGGAAGTTTGAAATATTTGAAATCTCTATACAAAAATATAGTGAACGCAAACTTCGTAGTAAGGTATATCACACTCAAGCCACATGAAGGCTAGTGAAAAAGTAATTGATATCGTAATAGTTTAGCAAATGAGAAAGCGTAGATTCAAATTAACGCTATTTCATTGGCCAAAATGTTTCGTTACGTTTACGAAATGTCAGGTTGAAATATTCGTGATAGCCCGCCGATATATCTAGTCTATGAAGAACAGATGTACTTAGTACTAGTTGGTACTATAGGTTTCTCAAGAGAGCCATCTTTGACGCAAGAGGAATGCTATGCAAATCAGTTCAAGGAACCACCTTTTTGCCGTTCTAGATTCTACTGCTCTGGGCACTAGGCGCGGCCTGAACACGATAGCGGTGCGGACGCGTCGTATATACAGCGACAGCTTCAAAACAGACACAGCACCCTTTAAAAAACTTTACTTTTATAAAAAAATAATATAGCTAATATAGCTTATGAATGCGATAGTTTGTGTGGGTACCCACCTATGTTTGTTCCCATTTCACGAAACTCCGTATACTGGCTAACGCATTTTCATGAAACTTAATTATACAAAGTTTGTGACTTGGATTAACATATCCTACATTTTTTTAAAATTAAATATGGGCCAGCTCTTGACCTCGAGGCTTGGATGAGGTCGACGATGGGGCGAGCCTTCCTAGAAGATTCCTATTAACTCTCTTTTTGAAGCCGTTAGGGTCGTAAGTCAATGGAAAAACAGACGCTGGCAGCTGATTCCATATTTTAGCAGTGCGCATTATAAACGATGTTTGGAAGCACTTAGTCCTGTTAAATGGAATATCAACTTGATGCGGATGGTAGTTAGCAGTGCGTCTGAAATTCCTATGGAAGACAGGTGAAGGTGGAATATTATCTTAAATATTATCGTTATCCCGTAGAGGAGCCACAGGCAGACACTAGTATATAGTAACTCTTAGTGAAGCGGACTAGCTTACTGACTTACCAACTCACTGACTGACTCCCTGACTGACTCTCTGACTGACTATCAACACAGAACTTAAGCTGTAGATCCTAAAAATTGAAAGTAGGAGGGACGTTCCTGAACATGTCCCTGAAAGGGAAAATCTTCTGCGCTAACGAAGTCACGGTGCATCCACTAATCAAAAACATAATACTTTATAAAATCGAAAAATCGTACCTTGAGAAATTTTCTTCGTGACTTTACTACGTCTTAGGTTTTACACTCTTGTACACAGACTTTAGCCTTCTACCGGCTCATGTTGACTACCCCCAGCAGCCAGCATCCAGTAGTCCCGCGGCTCATCAGATACCAATAACAAATTAATGTAAATAAACAAACTAAGAGGCGGCTCATGAGTTATGTCTTATAATTAAACCCTGTATTCATACCGGACGAGTTTTGTGTTTGATAGTGATGGGACAGCTCGATGTCGATTGATTAGAAACGTAGATACGATTATAATAATGACCTTCTCGACTTGAAAGCTGATGTTACTCTCACAGATAGCTTGTATCAGTCTACCGCTGGACAAACCCTATAAATATTATAATAAATAAAAATAAAAATAAATAAAATAATTTATTCAAAATTTCTTAAAATGGGAACATAAAAATATTAAAAGGTACAGAAATCTTAATTAAACATAGGTATAATAAAAACAAGAGCCTGAACTAGGTAATCCTGTGTTTCAGGCGAAGAGAGCTAACAAATAGAACATAGGAAATAAAATATGTGATATAAATTAATATCAAACAAAATAATAAGCTACTGCATTTTATTACTAAGGTACGACTAAATATTTAATAGGTATGATTAATAAATAAATATGATTAGGGAGGCTTTTATCCAGCGGTGGATATAAAGGCCCATAACCCCCACGCTGGAGATCCCCCAATGAAAACTACATGTTTTATCATTGCTTCTCCTCTAAGTAACTTCTCCTATCATAAATTGTAAATTAGTTATGGGCTTTATGAAATGTTTAAAAGTGTAAAAAGTGGTGAGAGCTGTATTATTTTGTGTAATAAATAAAGAGTAGCATTTGGTATTTACTAGACAGATTTATTCGATCACCAGGTAGCACTTTCTAAGAACGTGTTTCCATTCTATATGTTAATCTTCACATTAGATATACACGTTAGTATCAAAATTATAATTTAAAAAATCCCAAATATTGCAAAATATATTTTTTACATTTAGTGGACCTTCGTTTGACCACAAACTCACCTGATGTTAAGTGACGCTGTGACCACGAAGGTCCAGAAAGTATACACTCTAGACTTAAAGAGTCTTGGATTGTAGTTATCAAACAATACAGAGGCCGGTAGAGAGATGTTTTTGGTTCAAAAGTATCGATACTTTTTCTTATAGTTACAGCTAAATAGCAGCCATTTCGCTCGATGTTCGGTAAACGTACGTAAAGCTGGGTACGGGTAGCGCGTACATTGGTAACATTAACTGTATGCGTATCCAATGTACGCGTGCACAGCGAACCCCGACTACGCGTACCCAGCTTAAGTAGTTCTAGATTAGTCTTTAAAATGTATATGAATACAGTTTTAACCTCGGAAACCACCGACTAATTTCAGTTTTTATAAAAAGACGGAAAGAGAATGGGATTGTAGCTAACAAGAAAAACAAAGGCCAGTAGAGAGTTTAAGTTCAAAAGTATCGATACTTTTTCCTATCCCTACGGCTAAATAACTCCATTTGGCTCGATGCTCGGTAAACGTTCGTTTGGACATCGATAATTATTTACCTGTAAATTGGCACTACAATTATTGATGGCTTCATACGGTCCGTAGCTGCGACAGCATTGCACACGACTTCACTAGGCGGATTGCTGCGGGTCTCTAAATAATCATTCTTAGAGACCCGCAGATCCCTCTAGAGTTACCAGTATGCAGCAACAATATGCAAGCGTTCCACTTCTTACCTTTAAAGCACTTCTTACCTCACCACGTTAACTAACCGTTAGACTATACTGGCAACTTTTGATACATATTTAATTATTTATTGAAACGACGGTTCACAGATTTATAGGGTTAAATAATAGTCTAAGCTAAGGCTACTTAAACATATTTTGTACATAAAACAAAGCACTTAAAAATAACCTGACTTACGAACATACTTTGATTGTAAGCTTTATGAACGTTAGTACTACTGCCAATTTGGTAGGACCAGGCTTTCAATTTTAATTGAAGCATTTTTTTTATTTAATATGGGCCAGCTCTTGACCTCGAGGCTTGCATAGGCAAGGATGAGGTCGATGATGGGGTAAGCTTTCCCAGAAGATGCCTATTAACTCTCTTTTTGAATTAGGGTCGTAAGTCAATGGAAAAACAGACGCTGGCAGCTGATTCCATATTTTAGCAATGCGCAGTATGAATGATGTTTGGAAGCGCTTAGTCCTGTTAAATGGAATATCAACTTGATGCGGATGGTGTTTAGCACTGCGTCTGAAGCTCCAATGCAAAAAAGGTGAAGGCAGAATAAGGTTATGTAGCTCTGCACACACTCTCTGAAGTACAGTTTATAAAAGACCGACAAACACGCAACCTCGCGACGATGGCTCAAGCTCTCAAGCCTTGTTTTAGCGATATACTCTTGACCAACGAGCCTCTTACTTTACGGCAACTAACTCTTGAAATAGGAAAGGTGATTCGAAAACATCTTCAACCAATTACCATAACAGTATATCATTTGTCAAAAAACCGTATATAATAGTCACCACCACCACTCGACGCCTATCGGCGTCGTGTTTAAGAGCCCAACCCGTGTACGATCGCTCGTTTGACCCGCAAAAAATGATTTACAACGTGTTCTTTTTGTGTGACACTTTAATTAGAATACTTTGCTATTAGCAGTGGGACATGCAACGAGAACATGCAAACATGAAGTTGCTATATAGGTAGTAAAAATGTAAACTTCATTTCAATGAAACTAAGATGGCGGGATGAACTTGATAAATTTCTAACTTTGGTGGAAATAGCTCAGCATCGTGATGTCTGATGGGAATGGGGGGACGCCTTTGCTCAGCAGTAGGATATAGATGGCTAATATTATAATAATTACACCAGCATTCATCTTAAAACTCATCGAAAATATTTTTTACAAAGTTAAAACATTATTAATCTACTATTTAAATAAATAATATAAGAAAACATACACAAAATATATCCAAAATGGTGGACCAACCGCGAGGCAGGGTCGAAACGGTCGGTGGCTAGGGCTGCAGAGCGAGAAACCTCCGCACAATGCGTGTCGAATCCAGCAGATCCGCCTTCTAATAATAGTATTTTTATTTGGAAGGCCTCTGTGGCGCAGTGGGCGAAGGCCCGCCTGAGACGCAGAAGGTTGCGGGTTCGATTCCCGCTGCGGGACAACTGTTTGCATGTTCTGTAGATATTAGTCTCGAGTCTGGGTGTTTTCTATATGTATATATTTACAAAGAAAATATGTATATAAGTAGTTTTTCAATCATGTGGTACCCATAATAAAAGCTCTGCTTATTTTGGGGCTACATGATGCTGTGTAAAACAAAATCAACCAACTGGGTGCCTAGTGCGTGTTTTTTACCAGCTCGATCGCGTTTGTGTTTACGGAAATTTGTATCGAAAGGAGTCAGTGCCACGCGTTTTTCACTAGATGGTGATTCAATATAAATTTGCGTAAACGCAAACGCGATCGAGCTGGTAAAATACTCGCACTAAGCACCCTGAACGTGACAACTTAACAGATTTTTTGTCAGTTTCTAGCAAATCTTAGCTCAGATTGCTACTCATTGGTATCAAGATCCAAATTAGCCTTAATTTGGACCTTGATGCCATTACATATGTATCCATACGTTTACGTTGATAACAATCCTCCGTCATGCCGGCCGCCGATGTGCGCTGGCCTATGAGATAGCGTCCGCATTTTATTGATAACCACCGCTTAAATTCCAAGGACAGTACCGCAACGTTCCGTGTTACTTTAAAAAATGCAAAAGTTTGTGAAATCTGGATAAAAAAAAATCCGCTAATTAATCTATATAAATAAAAATGAAACCCGTTTTCCTTGGTCATGGCATCACGCGTGAATGGCTGGACCGATTTCACTAATTCTTTTTTTGTTGTATTTGTTATTATTAGGAGAAGGTTCTTACGGAAAAAAATATTAAGAAAATATTGACAAAATAAAGTAGTGCAATAAGTTCGCCGGGTCAGCTAGTAATTAATAAATTAATAATATTAGGAAACCGCGTTTCGGCTAACGTAGTGTAGGAAGCCATTCAGCTAGACAGAGTGACGATCTGCGAAAGGTAGAAGCTGGATGCGTCGAGCTGAGGACAGGGCGCAATGGCGCCTATTGGGGGATTCCTATATCTAGTAGTGGACTGCTATAGGCTGATCATGATGATAGTTTTATGTTGGATATCAGATTTTCCATTAAGAAACTAGTATTTTTACAACTGGTAACTGAGAACGCTATCAAGTATTTACAACTGTGAATGTATATAACTGTACAACTAAATAATCTTAGCATATATTTATGGTCACAGTAAAATAACACTAACCATTCAGAACATGGTTCCGTCTTGGTCGGATGGACACCCTCTTGGAAACTCCAGGATCCCTGGAGGTCACACAATCTATTTTAAATATAAGTACACTTATTTGAAATTAACCTCGTTCCTACATAGTTAATACAGATAGATAGATAGAAAATTCTTTATTGCACAAGATAAAATACAAGTAAACAGACGAACGCTCGACTAAACGACGAACTATTAATGCTAAATAGCATTTTCTTCCAGATAACCTTTTTTGTGTAGTGTGGAGATAGATTAGAAGAGCTGCAAATATTATTATGGAAATTGTAGATAATTAGTATAACATAACTAATAATAATAGAAGAGATAGAGAAAAAACGAAAAAAAAGAAACCTAAACCCTATGGTTTAGGTTTCTTTTTTTTCGTTTTTTCTTTTTTTTCGTTTTTTTTTTTGTCGTTTAATAATTCGCATAGAGCTGAAAATTGGTATAAATTTTAGGAACATCACCATAAATGAAATGTGAAATCGATCCCACATTGTAAAAAGGTAAAAGTTAGCAAGCATTTTTCATACATTTTTGTCATTAATAGTTTATGATGATCCTAGGTCCTTTTGACCCTTGACAATGCACTATTGAAAAAACCATACAAACATATTCATATGCATGTGTCAACTAGTGTCATCTATGACTATTAAAGCAGTAGAAAATTGACCAATAAGTATCACTTGAGTTATATAGCGAGACGTAGAGCCGATAACTTAGAAAAGCTGGTTATTGTCGGCCATGCAGGGGGGAAACGTTCCAGAGGAAGATCCCCAACCCGATGGTCTGACCAGCTCAGAGACAAGGAAACGTCGCTCTACAGTGTGGTGCCGATGGCCACAAATCGGAGTCGCTGGAGACAGGACATCACATAGTGATCACGATCTTCAGCAATGAAGTACCGACTACAAAGAGAGAGTTATGCTTGCGTTACGGCATCTCATGTAAACATTTATTATTAACAATTTCTAAATTAAGTATTAACATTTTATTTTATTCTAAAATTATTCGTCAGACATTTTTATTAATTAAGTGCGAGTTAAATCTTATTATCTTAGAATTTGCATGCCTCTCTTACACCAGTCATTGTTATCAGTGTGCATCGCATCGGGTTTAGTTACACAGAAAACAGATCAGCGCCGACAAAAACCGGTAAGACCACCGGTACACTGAATTTTGAACGCTCGATCAATTTAAGATGTGCTGATTTACTAAGTGTGAGATGATAAATGCAAATTCTTGAGCCACACGTTTTGAATGATCATAAAATTAGAAGACCTAAACTTTTTCAGGGGGAAACTAAATCCCCTGAAAAAGCGTCGCTTTGGTTTCAAGCAGTTCTCACGAGTTTGTTTGAAAATAAAGATCTATTGAACATTAAAGGGCAAGATTAACATATGCTTTGAAACGAACTACAACATCAAAACATTGCTTAGAGAAAATATGAAAGTATCAGCTAATAAAACCAGCAAGAACCGGTTTTCTTTACCTGCTTTCTTAGTAATTCCATTGTTATCAGTGAGCATCGCAAAAAGCTGAATCTCGCCGACAAAAGCCGATACAGTAACATTGCGCGGGCGCAGGAATCCTACGGAACCCTCGCTCATTAACGCTTCTCCAGCGCAGCTCTATATCGAGATCCGTAATCGGCCTATCTTTACTAACAAACCATTCTAAAATCAACCTTAAAACAATTGTTTAAAGACAAAATTCAGAGGAAGAACTGGAGATAATTTACAGTAGCTAAATGATACATCCTCTCGTGGATCCTCTGTGACTGAAAATCAGACTTTATGACCAAATAAAAAAACCCAGTATTGAATAACTATTGATACTGGAACTTGAAGCGTTGCGATTTTGAAATCTCGCAACTTAGGTATTGTAAAACGCCGTATGTGGCATTTACGATATTTTAAGTTAAACTTTATAATAATGTCTGTGAGTTTAAAATTGACTGTATTTTATAGGGGTGTATGGTGTTTTGTAAGTGAAGATATAGTGTACGATGTGCGATTAGCGTTTTTGTGTCGGCGGCGTAATTAGGGACTATCGGCGCGGCGGCGCGTATGAAGACATAAATAAACCGAGATCGGAGGAATTAGCGACCCGCTCGCCGAGCACGGGTCGACTTAAATTTCAATCGATCGTCCAGATTTCACCTTTTTACAAATCTTTTTGCTACTATTTTGTACTAAAAATACGCGAGGTACAACGTTTCGTTAAAATACTTGGAGCGACGAATGTTCGCTCGCACGTTTACATACTGTTATCATTAATACATTAATTAAGCGGTCTTATAAGGCGAGGGTATTTTAATGTAATGTAATCGTTAATTTATTTAATTACTTTATTGCGTTCGTGTAAGGCGAAATGATGTCGAATGAAATGCTTTTGAGAATTATGAGCTGCATCGTTTTACGTTAAAATGAGTGCGGATGGATCCGTTACTTAATTACAATTTAAATTCTGCTTTAATAACTCCAATCATAATATTCTGCATCATCATTATCGGCCTATTTGTCTATTGCAGACGATATAAGTAGTGTGTAATTCCGACAATCTGAAGCTCCGTATGGTGACCGGAAAGGTGGAGGGTAATGTGGTGTAAGACGCGAAATCAGCACTTATCCAGCTTAGGTAATAGCCAACCAATAAAGAACCAACGAATAAAGACTGAACTGTGCCTCCCATCACTAAACTAGAAACGTCCTTCATTACATGGCGACCTTGCCAGGATTTTTATGCTTAAACAAGAAACTTGAAGGCCGCGAGAAAGAAGTCCCACGGAAAGGTGAAGGGTACAGGGAAGAAGTCCCAAACGATAGACGAACCAACTATCCGAACACCTAAAGATTTCAGTCAGTGTGGCTCTCCATCGGGCGGGTGATAGAAACCGATGAAGGCAGACATTGAAAAAACTACGCCAACAGAGTCACGATCTTCAGAACTGAGGGAAGGAAGGAGGAGGATAAGTAGAGTTCGTTGTTTGAGAAAGGGCATATATTTATGGTTTTTACCTGGGATTCCTCATTGCTGAAGATTGAGCCCATCCTCAAATACTAATAATACTAATATATTGATGACCTGTTTCCATACTGTTCTGTCATTATCAGCCAAAGGCAGTCCCGTTTTTATGGCTTTTTAGCCCTATTCTATTTTGTACCTAGTTTATAATCTCACTAGCCAACCCACGCGCAATTCCGTTTGCGGTTCGTCAAGACCTCTGACATAGAAATGAGCGTATGGTTGCGGGTACTTCGGAGGAGTCTAGCAGTAACTCAGGCCTGAAGTTATGCCATTCTATAAAAAATCTAACAAAATAACCTTTGTAGTTTTTACATCTACAATCATTTTTCATTAATTTTACAATTACTTTTACTTCATAGAAATATTATTAAGTAGCTTCTGCCCGCGGTTTCACTCGCGGGGTACCGGGAAAAAGTAGTCTATGTGTTAAACCAGGTATTCAAAGTTTCATTGAAATCCTTTCAGCCAGATTGAGTACAAACATCCATCTATCCAAACTTTTACATTGTCACATTTATACATAGAAAACACCCGGTCATACCCAAACCCGATATTATGATTATTAATTTAGTAGTTTTTTCGTGATCCTTAACCAAATATGTGACATCATTATACAGTTTTTTAATAGTATAGATGTAGGTCTAACTCAAAAGTTAAGTAGCATAATCAGACAGAGTAGTATGCAAAACTGAACACCTGTTAAAGGTGAAATGTTGCAAAACTAACATAATTAGTTAGGTGTTGCGTCCGCGCAGTGCATGTGACCGCGCTATGCAGTGACCAGCCGTTATTAATTGGGCCTGGTTAGTATGATAGCGCAAACATGCATACTTGTATTGAATAGTTAAATTATTATTAGATGATATGTTTAAAGGCGGGTACAGACGGCTGTTACGTTACAGCAATGTAACATTAAAGGAAAGGAGCATTTCATAAGTGAATGTATACAGAAATGCTCTGTTCGTGCGCGTAGTGTGCACAGTTAGTGCGCGCAAGGCGTCATCACTTCATTGCATGACACAATGCGACAATGTGGATGGCATATTCTTTAATTGCTTGTTAATAATCGCGCACCTCTAGTTAGAACCACGTGTTTAGGTGAATAAAGTTTACTGATAATTGTAAATATATGTCATTTGTTTTTTGAGCGGTACAGATGTTTAAAGTTAACTAAAAGTGTATTTAATGCACCTAGGTGAATTAACTCAGGTGAATTGAGTTTACGAAGCCGTTACATTGCATGTCACATTTCGTATGTCTGTACCCGCCATAATAGTGAGGTTTTCAAGTCGCTCTCAAATTAATATTTCAGACAATGCTTACTTTAGCTATGCTTAGTTTCATTGAATAACCTACTGCATTTCTTTTAAAAAAAAAAAATTATAGTCTTTTTCACCGACTTCAAAAAGGAGGAGGTTCTCAATTCGTAGGAACCTTTTTTTTGACTTTTTTATGTATGTTCACCGATAACTCCGTCAATTGTGGACAGATTTAAAAGTATTTTTTTTAAAGAGTATAAATTTTATTTCTGAGGAATTGGTTTTTTTCCAGGGAAACTCAAAAAACCTCATCCTCACTTGTAATTTTCGCCCTATGATCACCAATATCTCTGTCAATTGTGAACCGATTTTCAAAATTCTTTAGGGCAAGAAGTAAGAAGTGATTTATATGGAGTCGTTTTTTTTAAGTCCTACTTGTTCTTCTTCATATGAGCTAGTAGATAACTCTGGGGTCGGAATACTTTGAAGTTTACACTTAGTTGTGATGACATTAAGGTAGGTATTTCTTTTTATTTTGTTGTTTAATTTAATATCTCTTTTTAGACAGATGACATATAGGCGTATTGACTAGACGTTTATATGTCAACGAAACAAGACAATGATGATATAGTTTTTATTTAGTTAGTTTACATCTGCTGTTTATTAAGCTCAGAATACTGATTGCTTTCCGAAGAAAATAAAATAAATTTCAGCCGAATATAACCTATACCTACTACAAATTCCCAAATTGAAATTCGAATTTAAACTGCCAATCTCCACGAAAATAATGTTGGATATCTATAATTTTACATAAAATATGGTGAATGCAGTAATCATAAAAAAACGTGGTCACCTGATTATTGGCGCATGCAAATCGCGCGCGAAGCCGGAACGCCTTTCAGCCTCTACTAGATTTATGCGCTTGCGCACTTGTACATTACAAATTATAATGTAAGCACTAACCGAAATTACTATTTCTTTTTTTGATCTGAACTTGGGCCAAGTACATGGCCCACTTGCTAAAACTAAGTTTAATAAATTTTCTGGAGATGGAACAAGTAACATATCCTTAATGGTCATATGTTGTAACGTATCCTAGGGATCCATTGCTGTGTTTCGGTTTGAAGGGTGTGGATGAAAATACAGATACATGAAACCACCTTCATGCATCGAATTGATGCACGCAGGAAGTTGGATCCTAGGGTACGTTCTAAATATGAATATTAAGTGGACATGTTACTTGTTCCATCTCCAGATATGATCTGATATTTCTGCAGTGAAGATAAAGATAAAGATAAAGATAATTTATTTTGCGAACACATGTGTAGAAATAAGATAGAATTACAATAAAATATGTCACAACATGATTTACCTATAAATATAAGTATGCAAAATTGTAGAGAGAGTGCCATGCAAAATATAGTTATAAAATAAACAGTTGATAATAATATAATAAAAAATTAAACCAAATACATCAAATTAATTTAAGTAAAAAACAAATCAAATAAAATAACGAAAAATAAATCAAATTAATGTCAAGTTAAATTAAATATTGAATTAGCCCTACATTGTGTCATTTAAAAAATCTTTTATATCATAATAACATTTACTTAGCAATAGATCTTTAAATTTTAATTTAAACAAGCTATTGCTCATTTCCTTAAAACATTTTGGTATTTTATTATATATTTTTGATGCCATACAGATGACACTCTTCTGCTGTAAAGCGGTTTTACAGCTAGGGATGTATAATCTTTTGCCATCACGTGTTTTACGTTTTACAACATCAGTCATCCGTGGAAATAGATAAGGGTTGTGTCTTATAAATAAAGCAGTATTGCTTCGGTTGCATTGTTTCGGTCTGAAGGGTGTGGTCTGTGGGTGCAGGACACAGGGTGTTGTATCGTAGGACGTTACAAACATCCTGACCTACGAAGCAATACTTTGTTATAGGTAATCGTTATCACTTAACATCAGATGATGTGCTAGTTCCATCAATAGGTGTCATAAAAATATGCGTACGCAAAATCGTGTGATACACATATGTGTGACGCATATATAGGACGTACCCTAGGATCTAACTTAGGATCTAAATTCGATGCATGAAGGTGGCTTCATGTATCTGTATTTTCATCCACACCCTTCAAACCGAAACACAGCAATGCTGCTTCACGGCAGAAAGAGGCATAGTGGTAGTACTTCCAAGGACAAGCTCTTCACAAAGTCTACTACAGCCTACTATATACATAAAAGGCCTGATTTTTTATCTAATCGAAAACGACCACACCTGAGCCACTGAGACTCAGTTAGGGCCCGCCTGAAGCTGGGTACGGATAGCGCGTACATTGGTACGCGTAGTCGGGTCATGCGTATCCTCGAACGCCATGTCTGTACTTGCAGCTACGCGTACCCTCGGGGGAACGCGTGCCGCGCGAGATGGCTCGCGGCGCGATCCGTGGTCAGTCAGTTTCGGCTCGCGTAGCGCTATGGATCGATTGACTTCGCGTTCAGGTTCGCGGCGGTCCACATTAACAGTACGGGTATCCAAAATACGCGTGCAAAGCGAACCCCGACTACGCTTATAGGGGAACGCGCTATCCGTACTCAGCTTGATACAGAAGGTGCGCGATCTTTTCCCACCGCAAGTCAAATGTTCGTATGTCCTACAAATATTTGTCTCGGGTCTTGGAGTTTTTTTTCTTTTTTTTTTAACATAAAAACATTTATTTTCAGAAATCAAGGTTTACAGAGTACTTTTTATGAACTATTTAGATTTATTGCAGAACATATAATAAGATGTATTGCTTAATACCATAAGACACTGTAGGTGATTAATGTAGTACTTGTTACTAAAACCTTTGGAGAGTGAATGCGTGGACTCCTCGCTCTAACTAAGTTAGACACTTGTGTGTAGACGCGAGGGCTCCTGCTTCGGCAGTTCACAAAAGCTTAAGTCATGTAGGTACAAACGTGTTATTGGGCAAAATTTAAACATGTCTGTGGCAAAGGTGAAAAAAAATAAACAAAAATAAATCCATCTGTCTTCACAACAGTTTTAGCATTTGTTCCTAAAATATTATAACTATATTTAAAAGAAGAAGAAATAAAAATATAAAATAAGTTTTGTTGTTTTACAGCCGTAGAGTATTATAAGAATGTGGGTGTGTGTGTGTATATGTATTTGTGTATGTGTGTGTGTGTGTATGTATGTTTCATTTTTTATTTTGATAGGGTTGTCAGAGGCAATGGTGTGTTTGCGTGTTTGTGTCAATATAGGTGATGCGCTTATGACAGTATTGACAACAAGTCTTCTGTTTGTTTATAGTCCAAGCTCTCTAGGTATATTTTAATGTTCTTTTTGCATTCAAAATATGTAGTGTTATTTATTTGTGTGTGTTTATTAATTTTATTGTACAAATATGCTGATAAGTAATATGTATGTTTATGAGCAAATGAGGTTTTACAGAGCGTTGTTTGGTAAATTGTATCTGGTCTTTTATTATGTATTTGTATATCTGGAGTGAGTTTGTGTTGTTTCAGTATAGCTTGTTGTATGAACAGTTTGCGAACAGATAGGACTTTACATTCTTTATAGAGTTGTACTGTAGAGTAACTAAAGGGACGGGAGTTGGCCACCTTGAGAACTGCTCTTTGTGCTCTTTCGAGTTGGAGTATGTGTGAGAGCAGCGCCACCCCAAGATGTTATGCAGTAAGTCAAAAGTGATTGGGACAGAGCAAAATAGGTAGATTTAAGTTGGGTTTCATTTACTGCATGTCTAATATTTTTAAAAACATCAATCAACTTACGGACTCTAGCGGTGAGAAGAGAGATATGAGGTTTATAGGTCATATGCGAGTCTAGTGTTACGCCTAAATATTTTAAGGAGCTACAATTTTCCAATGTTGGACAGTCACAAAATATACCAAGAGCCTGGTGACATTTTGGTTTGTCCGCTTTTACAGAGTATATTCTATTCATAATATGAATGTATTCACAAAAATAAATTACTTAGCTCAAGTCACGTGGTTTCCATAAAACAAGCTCTGCTTATTTTGAAGCTAGATGATTTTGTGTGATAGTGTCCAGCGTTATATTTATTTTTATTATAATGATAGCATTAGGGATTACTGGCTTCCGCACACGGCTTCGCTCGCGTAGTACCGGGATAAATGATTCAGATTCAGATTTTTCAGATTTTATTTATTTACCATAACGTTACATAACATAACAGGCAAGTCGAAACATATTTACAATTTCAATTTAAAAAAAATAATATTTACAATTAGATACTACCTTATAATATAATGTGCCGACCTCACATCCTACAGATCAGAAGATGACATAACATTAAATAAATGAGCTACTCATGAATTCGCTGATGCTATAAAATGGGTGACATTGAAAAAACTGTTTTAATTTATTTTTGAATTGGTTTAAAGGCAACCGAGTTGTTTCAAGAGGCAATTTGTTATACATAAAAAGCTTTATGCATTGTCCCTGTTTGTCATTGTTTGTACGTTTTAACCAGTCTAGTTCTTGATATATTTAGCTTTGCTTTGTTTCCAGTGTTGTAATTGTGTATTTGCATTTTCGTTCGTCGCTTATGTGTTAATCGAGGTCACAAACTGTGTATATTCCAAGTTTCATCCAAATCCGTTCAGTAGTTTTTGCGTGAAAGAGTAACAAACATTCGTCCATTCATCCATACATCTATATACACACAAACTTTCGCATTTATAATATTAGTAGGATAGGATGAATACATTCCTTAATGCCTGTCTCTTTGAAATATAGAGACTTTCGTACAAGTGATAAATAAGATCATAAAGTAGTTCCTTCCTTATACGGGGTTCTATTTACCCCCCATGTTGTTGGAAATTATTGACCACTTTGAACAACAAACACATTTTACCTAAGTGGTTCAGGCCAACTTTTAGATTCCTTTTACGGTATTTTTTAAATATTATCTACATTGTTTATTGATTTAAGTTACTTTACGCATTAAGTAGTTGAATTGGTTGAAGTAGTAGTTATTATAGTCATTTATTTAACGGAACAGGATATAAATGTTCAAATTCTGCCATAACTCGCTTGTGTATCTTATTGAGTACATACAGCGAGTTGCCACTGTTGTCATACAAATACAAATATAAATATATTTATTTACCAAAAAACAGATTACAAAATATAATAATTTCTAGTGGTCCCCGCACAAGGCTGAGCCTGTATCGCGGGAGCCGGTTTACAATAAACTTATTACTTATTAACACTGAGTAGTAGCACAGAGACAAAATAAACTAAGAAACGAAACTAATTCGAATAAACAAAAGGCAAAATTGGTCAAACCAAACAAACTCGTGGAGTTTACCAGGATTAGTAGGAGGGGGGGGGGGGGGGGGGATGTTGTGTGTGTGTGTGTGTGTGACATAATCAACGAAAATAGATAAGTGCCTATTCAATGTCAAATAATAGAAAGCTTACTTCGGTGTTTAAGAACACCGAAGTAAGCCTTCGTCTTGGATAAGCAACACTTCACCCGATCACTGCTTCGATTAGAGACCATTTAGTAGCGTTAGATCTGAGCGCTTCCGTGCTTCGGAAGGCACATTAAGATGTTAGTCCCGGCTTACCCATGTTGGAGGCCTTTGGGCGGCCTAAAAACTAAGATACCAGAGAGCTCATACGAAAAAGAAGAAGAATTAACAAACCCGGTTGGTATTTACTTTTCACTAAAGAATATGTCTTAGTGTACAATTAGCGAGGGCAATGTTCTCGAGTGGTAGGGGCTAATTACATGGCAACTAATAGATATTTAATATTTAATTTGCAAAAAACATAAGAACCCAATTGTAGGCGTGATATGATCACGTAGATGCCGGCTGCTACGCAACTGTAGAGTACAGTACCGTTAGTACGAGTTGAACAATACAGAACAATTCAATAATTTTCGTTTTCAATTTTTAACCGACTTCAAAAGGAGGATATTCACCGATATCTCCTTCAATTGTAAACGGATTTTCAAAATTTTTTTTTTTTTAAAAGAGTTCACAGTTGGTCCCATATAAATTTTATTCCTGAGGGATTGGTACTTTTCCCGGAAAACTCAAAAAACCTCATTATCACTTGTAATTTTCGCCATAAGATCACCAATATCTCCGTCAATTGTAAACGGATTTTCAAAAATCTGTGAAGAAGTGATTTATTTGAAGTCGGTTTATTTTTTGTAAAAAGTTTATACATGTATTTATGTAGGTAATATGGAAATTACTGCTAAAAAATATTAACTGATCAAACGACATAGGTAAAGTAATGGTTGCAATGTTTTTCACTCAAATCAGACAGATAATTACCTAAAAAAGTAACTTTAAAATTGAGATCGGTAACGAAAACTATTAACATTTTCGTATTATGCAACTCGTACTAGGGTACAAAAAATAACCATGAGTTACTATTGGATCTCGATAGCATTGAATATTGTTTGCACTTCGACTTAGCAAATACCTACTTTATTCAACGACCTCTGTGGCGTAGGCGAAGGCTCGCTAACGCAGAGCTAGGCTACGAGGACGATTCCCGCCGCGACACGAATGTTTGATCTGCAAATATTAGTCACGGGTCCGGGGGTTTTCTATTCTATCTCTATCTATTTAAAGAAATGACTATATGAGTATTAGTTCCCATGATACAAACTCACTTTAGTTTATAGCTAGACGATTTTGTGATAATTTCTAGTATTATATTATTTAACTTTATTAGATGTAACGTATCAGCTCCTGTGCCCGATCTAACTCACGCATTTTGGCCTATGGGCCTACAAATTTCTCTTTTGACCATATGCCATGATTTACGGTCGAGAATTTTTAGTAGGTACTTAAATAAAACACGATTCCTTTCTTCTATGCTACAATACTTTATAACTGTTATTTAGTCACTATATAAGTACTTATTAAAAATACTGCTAAAATTGTATCATTACTTAAACCAGCGATAACGTAGCTGAATCTTAAGTAGCTAAGTTAGCCATGATCTCATTAATATGCAGACCACCCACACTTAATACTAACTTAACCAATAAAATGCAATAAATTAATTATTATTTGAGGAATAACTAACAGTTAGTTATTAGTTAGTTTAAATAGGGTGTGTGCCACCTTATCGAAGCAACGCTTCACGCATACTTAAATAACATTTACCTAAGTCCTAATTAAAATTATTTATGCGAAAGTGAGTAAATTTGTCTATTTGTTTGTAACGCTTTCACACCTTAACTACTGAATCGATAATAATGAAATTTCACATATACAGAAAAGGACATAAGGTACCTTTCACAAAGAAGTTCCCGATGGATAGAAAAATAACTTTAGCGCGAACGAAGCCACGGGCAGTAATGAGTAACCTACTTATGGCCGGTTCCTATATTATACCGTTACCGATTACGACTCGTTTTCCCCTGAAAAACTGTCAAATTTTCGACGCCTCGTTGTTAATTTTTGACAGTTTTTCAAGGGAAAACGAGGCGTAATGGGTAACGGTATAATATAGAAACCGGCCCTTAATCACTATAAGTACACAGGTAACCAAGCAAAAATTTAACCCGACAAACAGTAAAAACAGTCAAGTTTATACAGGGTGAGATAGAATTCGTAGGTATATTATCCCGAAGGGGTTAACCTATTTCCGAATTTTAATAACATTTGAATTACGACGAAATGACTTGAAAAGTTACGCCATAATTTTATTTAGCCCTGGTGAGGCAGCTATAGTAGTTAAAGCTGATTTTGTTGAACTTTGTTCTTGACATCATAATGATGATTGTAGCTCCGCCTTACAGTTTGGGTTGCCATGAACATTTCAAGGCTAGAAGGCAAGCTTAAAGTTTTTGTATCGAAACTTGGAAACACCTATCAGTAATCATAATATTTTGATTTGAGGCAACTTATTACAGCCTGCGCACATTGGACGACAAACGTCAGCGATTAGACGCTACGACACGCTGCGGGGGACAATTTTCATACATTTTGTTCAAAGCTCCGCACACACGGCGACAATCGCGACAGCAAGATATGACAGACGCTTGCGACTCAGCGCGACGAGAAAGCGTCGTGTTTGCGAGGTCTTTGGGTAATATGTACATCAATTAGCCCATGTTTAAATTAAAACTTTTTTATTTAATGCATCACATATCACTACTGATATAGATACTCGTACACTAGAGATACTGTTCAGAAACTTACCTCTAAATTTTCTGAACAGTACACCTTTCGGTCAAAGACTAAACTAGACTAGACTAGACTTTTTAGGTGAAGTTCTCAGAACACGTAGACAACCATTGTTCAAATCAATCCCTTTCGGGATGAAATACGAATTCAATTTCACGTTGTTTAAGCCTAGCTTCTGCCCACTATTCGATAATAGCTGACCCGACAAATGCTGATAAAATTCTTGAGTCCATACAAAAGCCCTATTGCAATACATAAAAAAAAACTATAGGTTTTTTTGTATTTTTCTAGCTACTTTCCCAGTTTTTACTAGTTAGTAGTTTAGAAATATGTTCCAGTACAATACAATAAACAGTCAAATAGTAGAACTACTGGTAGAACAGTTTCAATTAAAGTACGATCATCATATGCAGAGTTCTAACATTCTTTATTTACGGTACAAATAAATAAATAATAAATAATTCCGAGCCATACAACTTCATCTAACAACAAACTAAGCATAGCTTGTATTTTGTTTTATTTACATTATAAATAGAAAACACCCAGATTCAAGGCAAATATTTTCAGATCATACAAACATTTGTCACGAGGCTCACGCGGCGAGAATCGAATTCACAACCTAATAAGTCTCAGGCGTTTGTCCACTGCGCCACAGAGGGACTTAAACTCTGCTTTTGATGCAAACTTTATCCAGCAGGAATGAGAGCCCGCTTTCTCTCTCACTGAGCCACTCCACCGCAATGCCAGCGAGGTCTGGGAGCTGTTCGTTGGCCCGTCCAGTGATGCGCGTCGGGTGTAATCACTAATTACCGATCATAACTCATCAATATCGCAATTAATACTGCCCTGCTTATTTCACTAATAGCAAAAGTCTCGTAAAACACATCTTTTGTAACTGTTTTAATGCTAATTGAACTGTATAGAGCTGTCTGTGACAATCCTGACAAATATAGGCTTTTCCACCAATTGGGGAAGTTAGGTGACTAGAAACGTGGACACTCATAATACGGCTAGTTCACCAGTTAATAGTCGCTCAGCGAGCTATGGAACGAGCTATGCTCGGATAACTCTGAAGGATAGAATCCGCAACGAGACTATCCAACACAGAACTAAAGTTGTCGACATAGCTGAAGTGGCAGTGGGCTGGCCATATCTGTTAAAGAACCGATAACCGTTGGGGTAAACGAGTTCTTGAGTGGACCGCGGCTTGGCAAACATAATGTAGGACGCTCTCTGGCCAGGTAGAGTGACGATTTGTGAAACGTTGCTGGTGGAAGCTGGATGCGTCGAGCTCATTACAGGGTGCAATGGCGCTCATTAGGGGAGGTCTATGTCCAGCAGTGGACTGCTATAGGCCGATGATGATGATGAGGTGACTAGTGGTCAATATTACTGACAAACTCTTCTATAGTTTCTGCGGCTCTACTCGCGTTGTACCAGGATAAAGAGTATGTCATAATCATAATCAAGGTCACATATGTATTCTTAGTTTCATCTAAATCCGTTCAGCCGTTACAGAGTTGAGTGGGAACAAATATAACTAACACACAGATACAAGTTTCCAAGTCTGGTGATTATGACTTTTCCAAGTATTGATTTAACTTAAATCAGAACTGGCTTAATGTTGTATCCACTTAAAACTAATTCACATAAATTTTATTAGCTCAATATTTTTACTAAATTTATTTATCTTCTTTTATTAAAATTGTTTTAGATTTGTGCATTGTCGTTTTCTCTAAACTTTTTAATTATTAATAATAATAAATAATGCACTATCATACAGCATCATGTAGCCCCAATCTAAGCAGAGCTAATATAACTACATAGATTCATATCAGTGGAAACTTATAATTATTGTCTTTCAGCATACATTATATGCTTCACCATCATCATCATCTTAGTCAGACTTTAGCAGTCCACTTCTGCTAGACATAGGCCAACAACTCGACAATGCTGCTGAGGAGAGATCAGAACTAGCTGCTTTGCATGTATTAATATTGATCTTACTACAAATAAACATAGCTGTAAGTTTTCCTAAAAATCAAAATCAAATAAAAATAAATAAAAGTACCTAGTTACCTAATTTTTTTCTCTATTATCATTCATGAAAATATTTCAGAATCTTAGAGTAATAAGTATTGTGTCCGCTCTATAGTATTCCCGTGACGTAGAGCGAACGATGCGCCCGGAGCCGTTACAACGAGTCCGGCCAGTTTTTGTCGCAGCATCAGGCGCGGCGCCACTGTAACATTAGTAGCGGGGCGGCAAATCATACTTGATAAATTTAATGTTACTACTTATGGCAGACAATCCTCAAGCAAGGTGGAGAGGAAATGCTGCTGGTAGAAGCTGGATGCGTCGAGCTGAGCACAGGGCGCTATGACACTCATTAGGGGAGGCCTATGTTCAGCAGTGGACTGCTATAGGCTGATGATGATGATGATAAATGATAATGCTGGACTCTATCACACAGTATCCTGTAGCCCCAAACCAAGCAGAGATTGTATTATGGGAACCACATGACGGAATACTACTTAAATACATACAAATACATACAAAACACCCAGACCCAAGACAAATATTTTCAGAACCTACAAACATTTGTGTCGCGGTGGGAATCAAACCCGCAATCTTCTGCGTCTCAGGCGGGCCTGAGCGTCCTTTACGCCACAGAAGCCGTGCGTCAGAGGAGACTTCAATTACGATCCGCTAGCACCACGCCCAGGCCCGATCGCTATAGTTTTTGTTTATTAACATTTAATTAGAAGATAAAGTCGTACTTCTTAAGTGTAGCGATGTCCCATTCATTATTTAGCGTTTAATTGTGTTGCCGGTTAGGTGCATGACCTGAGGTCCCCACTGACCCCTTTTGCACATTCCAAGGAATGTTCTAGACGAGATAGAAATTACTTAGAAGAGTTTTTTGTGAAGGTTTCATCACTCCAGGAAAGCACTATGACTAGCATGCCTACTCACTGACCACTTTTGTACATTCCAAGGAATGTTCTAGACGAGATAGAAATTACTTAGTTAGAAGAGGTTTTTGTGAAAATTGCATTACTCCGGTAAGTACTACCATTACAACCATGCCTACTCACCGACCCCTTTTGTACCCTTGTGTTTGAATGTTTTAGACGAGATAGAAATTACTTACTTCGTAATAAGTAATGGTTGGGTCAATGTTTGGTTGGTTAAGTCATGGTTGGGGGCGAGAGATTAGAGATGGTCGACTCTTACGTGTATCTTGGGCATGTTTTATCTTTTGGCAGAGAGTATCAGATAAAAGAGGTCTCCAGAAGGGTACAACTAGGATGGGCAGCCTTCGGGAAGTTAGACGATATTTTTAAAGATACCCACATTCCACAATGTCTGAAAACACGTCTCTTTAACCAATGTGTCCTGCCAACTATGACTTACGGTGCTGAGACATGGCGGCTCACGAAAGAGGCTGTGCACAAAATCAGTGTTGCACAGAGAGCCATGGAGCGCGCCATGCTTGGCATTACACTTTTAGACCGAGTCCCCAATACCGAAATCCGCAAGCGAACTAAGGTCCAGGATATCAGCGAGCGGATATTGGGGCTCAAGTGGAGTTGGGCAGGACACTTGGCCAGACGGAGTGACGACAGGTGGACCAGATCTCTGACCGAGTGGTGGCCGAGAGTTGGTTACAGAAATAGAGGCCGTCCTCCAGCGAGATGGGTTGACGATATTAGAAAGACCGTCGGCGGCACCTGGTTAAGAATAGCTCAGGATCGAGGCAAGTGGCATAATCAAAGGAAGGCCTATGCCCAGCAGTGGGTCGATAAAGGTTGAAATGATGATGATGAATAAGTAATGGATACCACTTATTACAAAGTATTGTTATTATTATAGCATCAGGTGGCCCATGTGTTTCAGTTCAGGCTGGTATCATAGCAAAAACTTCTTGGTATTTTACTGCCGAGGTAGAAAAAGAACTTCTGTTACCAGTAGGAATTTTTGTTAACACATTTCAAACCTAGTGACATTTCGTAAACATAATTCGAAAGCAAAAGCTGATTCGGCAATGAGTGAAACAAATATAAGCCAAGCAGAGTTTCTTGCCAATTCCTCTCTGTTTGGTCGCGTTACGAATTGGTTGTATTAAAAAAAAACGTTACAAAGTGTACTATACAGTTCCTACTGAATAAATGAATTTTGAGTTTGAGTTTGAGTTTGAGTGATTTTAGTTGCTGAGAATGAGTTCGATTTTGTAGTTATAGTAGCTGTATGTGCTACGCCATGATGGAGGCCTAAAAAGTCATGCTCGTGGCGACCTCTAGTGCGGACTTTTTAGTATGAACGAAGAAGAATAAAAGAGCAGAAGGGAATAGGGATTATGGATGAGAAATCATTATCATGTTCCAGAATAGCTTAAAAAGACTCCTTTAGTTTAGATAGACGTATATACATAGGTACATACGAGTATGTACTTAGGTATCTTACCAGAGGGCTTACCACAGGTTTTGATAGTTTTCGAAAACTTTATAGGTTTCGGTATCTTTCCATACATTTTCGTACAGCGCCTCTAGGGAAACGTGCATGAACTACGAAAATGGAAAAATCAGTGTTGCCGTTTTTTATTTGGAGAAAATGCTAAAACTTGTTGCAAAAAATGCCAAAAAAATGCTAAATAACTTTTAAAAATGCTAAAATCTATATTTTTCTTTTGAATTCCTTAGGAATTTTGAATTTTTAGGTAACGTACAAAAAAATGTTAATCATGAAATATGCTAAATGCGAATTTTTCAAGCTAGCAGACCCGAAAATATGCTAAATTTAGCATTAAAAATGCTAAAACGGCAACACTTGGAAAGATACCGAAACTTTTAAAGTTTTCGAAAACTATCAAAACCTGTGGTAAGCCCTCAGCCTAGTTTATAGAAATAGAAATGACATGAAAATTAAACTAAGACCCTTAAAATACCTAATCACTATTAGACAAAAGTTCATTCATGTTCAATAAGCTAATGTTTGCTAAGATGTGGTCAGTACAGCTTACCTAAAAATAATCGATCGGTCGGTTTAGAACATTTCAACTAATTCTGAAGTCTCCTAGTACACATGAGTAAGAAAATATATTTTCTAGACTCATTACTAAATCATTCTTCGCTCGTGCTCTCGCATTATCTCCTTGACGAACTGTAATCTCCATGTGCCTAAAGAATTTTAATGACACATTATACACACACATACACGACTCACACATAGAGTTTTACCGTGAAACAGAGCCTTTTTAAGACATAATGCGTCCTACACTTTGCGCTTGCGCACGGTAATGTTTGTTAGAGAAAGAATTTAAATTGACACCCGCCAGTGTGATATTTATCCTTTACTGTGCCGTCTGTAGAAAAACTGAGATATAGTTTTAATCTTACGTGACGGGATTTGTTTTTTAAATAACAATAATTTAGTAGTAACAAAAACCACAAGGTTTAGCAGTGAAAGACACATTTTATTCATCTACATAAATACAAATTTAAAAATCTAACCAGTAAGGGGCGGCTTCATGTGCATCCTTTGCCGAAGTTTCGCCAGTTTTTCACTGAAAATTTGCCAAACGACAACGGCTTTGCTTTACGGACGGCTCACAACGTCGTCGGAATACTCTGCGCTGCTTTGCTGCTTTGACGTTGCAGCCTTATCCCCTCCCCACTTTGTCTCACTGGTCGCAGCACTTCATGAAGCATAGCAATGTCGTTGTGATTTATATAACCGCTCAGTCACAATCAATCGTAGAGCAACGGCAACGCACCGTGTCACATGACTCCAAAGACCGTTGAAAATAAAATGCAACAAGAAAAGTATGTTCCCGGGCTCGTATCGTCCCCACCCCGTTGTGACGTGGAAGCCCTCAAATGCTGGCAGGGTGTAGTCGCCGCGGCCCGATTAGGAGTGGTATTTGGTGGGGAAATTAATTGCAAGATGTCTTCATCTTTGCAACAGAAAAGGTTACATTGCAAATAATTATGGGGATAATTATTTCGCGTCCAAAACTGTTCTAGAAAAAACTGGGGATTGTGCCTTGTGTGTTCTCTAGGCCTTCTTATTTTAGGTTTTTTTTTTAATTAAAAATTAAATACCAGTAGACGTAGACAAATTATGCCTACTTACAAAGGTATGTAGATGTATTTACTTGTACCTACCTAAAAATTCTTAAGCATACGTTTTAGGTTGGATATTTCTATGATTTAATTAGAAAAATTTATGAGAATACCACCTACGCGTTCATTTTCTAATTGTCTAATAGTGATCATGATCACTGACGATTGGAAATCGGTCGGGAAAAACTTGAGTGGTTCCCCTTTCGATCATTTTATTTTTATTTACCCAAAATATTTTTGAAATAAGGTTCCGTGATTTTGATGATGAAGATGATCACATAACGTGTTATTTTAAAAAAATGAAAAAGTATGCAACAGTTTGCGTTAATAAACTGATATGCAAATATGCAAAAAGTTATAGCATAATAAATGCATACGGAATCGTGTAATCGTTAATTTATTGCTTCCTACACATAACCAATAAAGAGCGTTACAAATTCAGTTACACACAATACACTAAGTACAATAACAATAAAACTATAGTAAAATTTCCAGTTTTTTTTCTTCACATCAAAGAAACCGATGACTGCTGCTAAGTAGTCGTTTAATTCTACCGGAAATGCTAATTTATCTTTAACTAGCAACCCGTCCCGGCTTCGTACGGGTAGTAGAGCATATTTTGCCTTCTATTTTTTGAACATCACATAGCATCATATAGCTTAACAATACAGTATAGAAAACTCCCAGTTTTGAGACAAATATTTGCAAAGCATACAAACATTTTTCAGGCAGGAATCGAACCCGCAACCTGCTGCGTCTCAGGTGGGCTTTTGTCCACTGCCCCACAAAGGTCGTCAAATTTACAACAATTATCGTCATATATCAACCAATTAACACAAAACCTTAACAAATTAGGGATTCATTTAAACTTTCTTTCACACACTAACACTCTGGCTATTGGTGAAAACAGCGTTAATATCGGTTCAGTAGTTTTTAAGTTTATCGCCAACAGAAATAACAAACCTCGCAAACACGACACTGTCGTCGCGCTTAGTCGCGAGCGTCTGTCATATCTTGCTGTCGCGATTGTCGCCGTGTGTGCGGAGCTTTGAACAAAATGTATGAAAATTGACCCCCGCAGCTTGTCGTAGCGTCTAATCGCTGAAGTTTTACGTCCAATGTGCGCAGGCTGTTCATACACCTGAACTTTTCTCATGAATCATGGTGAAAACCGTATCAAAATCAGGGGAGTAGTTTCTAAATTTATCGCGAACAGACAGACAGACAAGTAATGAAAATTTACTTAATGAATTAAATGGAATATTACAATTAAGCTCACTAATTAATACCTTTTGCTTCTTTATCTGATTGCTTTGTAATTAATTGATCTATCAATGAAAGGTTAGCAAGTGTAGTTATTGACGCGATATGATAATGTGGGAGTACCTACCGTGGCTTGGGACAGGATGTCCAATTACTAAGATAAGTGGGTACCGCCAATGTAGTAATCTAGAGCTTCTTGGAGATTAAATAATGTATTTAAATCCTATCCTTTCCTACTTCCTACTATCCTACAAATTTATAAATGCGAAAGTTTGTGAGTATAGAGGTATGGATGTATGGATGAATGTTTATTACTCTTTCACGCAAAAACTACTGAACGGATTTGGATGAAACTTGGAATATACACAGTTTTGGACCTAGTTTAACACATAAGCTACTTTTTATCCCGGTACCACGCGAGCGAAGCCGTGGGCGGAAGCTAGTCATCTATAAAAGGAATTATAAAACTTGGAATATAGGTACTTATATTTATAGTTATTATAGCCAGGATTAACTACCATAGGCTACTTTTTATCCGGGTTCCATACAAACGAAGCCGCAGTCAATATAAAATAAATATTTTTTAACCTGAAGACCTATAAAAACTGTTCCTTACTTTTTTGTTACCTGAAGATTTAAAAAAGCTATTAGCTTCGACATATTTACTTAGAATGTCAAGTTTTACAACTCAAAGTATCATGCATTAGACCAAAACTTATAAACCGTACTGGCGAAATTGTGGAAACTATCCCAGAAGCCAATTAATAAAGAAGTGAAGTGAAGTGAAGGCAAAAAAAACAATTTATGTAAACACCTTAAATAAAATAAACTCCTGTTAAAAAAAAGAAATGTAAACAAAGGACATAAAATAAATAATATATTAATTTAATGTTTTTTATCGCAAAAACTGTGTATTGGAGTTGTTTCAGTAGAGTTTCTTTTATAACACCCTGTACCTTAATATATTAAGTTTGAATGCGTAAAGCACTTATCTTATGAAATAAACAAGTAATTATAAGGGCATGCAACAGTAGCGGCATCGCGGAATCGCCGCGAACAAAGCTCGCGCGGCAATTACCGGTCCGAGGGAATGCGCGCGGCAAAACACGACATTTCGACCCGGCCCATACCGCGACCGACTACCGTGCCTGACTCATTTAGGGTTCCGTACTGAGGCTCAGTTCTCAATTTAAATACTTAGTCAAAAAGTTCAGGGTGCTTACCACCGAGCCAAATCGAGAACGGGATTAGAATTGGATTTATGTCACTCGAAAGTCAAGATGGCAAACCCACATCCTCACAAATATATATTTTTTTATTAGTGCATTGTAAATTTTCGACTTGTAAATAACGTGAGCAGTACTCGAAAATTATTACCATTCATTATATTTTCTTTGTTTAGATAAATTTCTTAATATTTCATATTTTATTTAAAAATAGATAACTCAACGTTATTATAACTATCCGACATTGAAAGGTGTCTCGCCAGATTTAACGTCAAGAGGGTAAGATTCTGTTTGTCTTGCAAACGCACAGCAGAATATTTAAGTTTGTATCTAAATTTGTACCTCGGAAATAAGTTTTTGTAATAGGTAGCAATTCCAGTGAATATTAATAACAGATCATTTGTATGTACCTACCTACTTAGATGATTATTTATTAATTTAGCGCACAAGCATATAGTTATGTACCAAAATAATGTTTGGTTTTCTCGATAGTAAACTCGATCAATTACAAATTTATCGACGTCAACAATGTCAAAAATAGACAAGTCTATCCTAAATAGACTCGATTCAAATTCCACAAGTTGTCATTTTTTTGTATGAGTACGAGGAAGGCTTTCAATACTACCCAATAACAGAAGTCAAATCCTAATCCCGTTCTCGATTTGGCTCGGTGGTAAGCACCCAGATCTCTATTAGATCTCTTAGGTGTAAATTTGTGATATACGCGATCTACATATTTGAACATGATTTTTGAAAATTTTTGTTAGTACGAGAATTTATGCGTTTTGAGTATTATACGTAAAAGGATATAATTGTTTATGAGTCAAATTTTTATCCATTATTTACTCGTTTAAGCAATAAATCACCCTAGTCAGTTGTAATAGGATAATTATAATGCTTAGTAGAAGAACAATTGTGATGTTATTGAGCACGTTTGATTTACTACATAAGCCCTTTTCTTACTTGTTCTTCAAAAAGATGGAAACTTAATGTATAGAATAAGAAAAATTTGGTACTCTCTGATAGCAGTCAAGACAAAATTTACCTCTAATATTAATTCTAGTTTAGCCGTGATATGAAAGCTATGAAATCAAATTTAAAAAAAAAGTTAACCTCAAAGTCAAAGTCAAAGTAAAAAATATTTTATTTATTTGAAACCACCAGCGGGGTGATTGACTAACTTTGTTGCAAACAGAAATGATTGACACCGATCCTGTTTTTACAAACAAAGTCAATTTTTGTAATTGACCCTAAGTCGTAACGCGACCAAACAGAGAATAATTGGCAAGGCTCTGCCCACGGAACCCAATAAAATCTTCACAATTCACGCTCTATTTTTTATCGGTACATTTAATTGCGACGTATCATCGCATACTAAAATGCCCTTTATGTTTTTCCGAGCCGCCTGCCTAATGACATAATCGCGGCGCAGAAGACGCCTGTGCATTTTTACTTACCTGTACCTACCTACACCTACCTACCTTCACTAACAAAAAAAGAAGTTCAACAACCGTATTATAAATTTTTTTGTGAGAAAATTAACATAGAAAACAAAAAGTAAGTCTCCAATTTAATAAAAAAGAATATTAATTTGGGTAGGTATACATGTGTAAATGTATAATTGCATACATAAACTCAATGTTTAATGTGAATGGAGCTTCATAGAAATTGTATGGAAAACTTTTTTTTTCTTTTCGAGAAATCTGACGATCTGATTTGGTAAGTTACTTTGGAAAAAGTGTTTCTGTTGAGAAACAGAGTCGATTGTCTCTAGGATGACTGTAATTTTTTTCAAAATTCCGAATATTCAATTTTTTTTTTCATCAAAATAAACCTATAGGTTCCTCAGAAACCTTCACTAACAAAAAAAGAAGTTCAACAATCGTATTATAATTTTTTTTGTGAGAAAATTAACATAGAAAACAAAAAGTAAGTCTCCAATTTAATAAAAAAGAATATTAATTTGGGTAGGTATACATGTGTAAATGTATAATTGCATACATAAACTCAATGTTTATGGCGAATGGAGCTTCATAGAAATTGTATGGAAAACTTTTTTTTTCTTTTCGAGAAATCTGACGATCTGATTTGGTAAGTTACTTTGTAAAAAGTGTTTCTGTTGAGAAACAGAGTCGATTGATTCTAGGATGACTGTAATTTTTTTCAAAATTCCGAATATTCAATTGTTTTTTTCATCAAAATAAACCTATAGGTTCCTCAGAAAAAACCTTCTACCTACAAAAGAAAAGGTAGCTGCCCTCAATGAGGAAAAATTTTGCCCCAACCTTTAAAGGCACTTGAATATAAGGCATTGGTTATCAACCACTACCGAATTTTCGTTGTCAAACTCATAATCATGTAGGCTTCTAAGCTAATCGTTATACTGAATGGATTCTATGAAACAATAACAATATATATTCAACTAAACGACTTCCTCACAAGATAAGTGATCCAGCACTTACAATTTCATATGCAAGACGCTTCGCTTAATGTAGCACAAAAACTATAACCACGCTATAGACTGCCGATTAATTACAGCGGAGCACTAACTCACAAACAACGTTATCATCTATTGATAGCTAATAAAAACAAACCCAGTCACACGTATAACATTACCATAATTCACTAAACAAAAACTCTTGAATGGAAACTCCGCCATCTTGTTCCACCATCTTGTGTTTAATTACTCAAAATGGCGGCAGTGCTTGGATCGCGGGAAAAAAGCGCGAAGTGTTAACAGCTGAGATTCGCTAACGAAGTGCGATTGGAGATAATTGTCTGTTGCTAATTAATAAGATAGAATGCAATATGTCGTGAGAATTCGACGGTAAAAGGTGCCATTGAACTTTGGTGGCGCAAGATGCTGGATGACTATCACTAAAATAATTTGTTTCCACGCTCAAACTTATATAAATATATTCACGATGATTAAACTATTTTACCTTCTTATTTGCCCCTTGTGCCCTACCACCTGCACAAGGGATGACATTATAAACGCCACAGACGTTGGAGTGAAGGTGGCAAAATTCTACTCAAATATAATATAGGTAATAGGTTGTTGTGACTATTGACACGCCAGAAGAAGAAATAACTATTTTACCATACTTATATTTATAAAAACCAACATTAACAGCTACTGTTCACTGCCTAATAGCCTCCCCTATAAGAAAGGGGATATGCCAATAATATCCACGCTGGCATGCAGGGATCAAAAGGCAGTTTCTCGCACCACCGACTCTGGTGCCCATCGGCAGTCATGAGATTTAGCTGTGCCAGTTATAAATAAATAAAATAATTTTATTTCGGACAACAGGATCCATATGTTCGTAACACTACTAATTGACACAAAAAACTAAATATTAAAAAAAAACACACACACATAAAACTATTATAAGAAAAACTAAATATTAAAAGTAAAATATTAGTTAGATCACCCTCCGCACGAAGCAATGGCATATGGGAGAGGTGATCCTGCCAGCTACAGTTTGTAGGATTGTGTTGGGGCTGTCACGTACTCGGCGCATCAGGGATGCAGTCTTCTTACGGAGAATCGCTTCAAAACCGTTATGCAACATTCAGCCAGCTGCCAGAGCCCCGTTTGTTTACAGAAGTGTTCACCACTGGCAGGTGAGCTTGGCTTGGGTTCCAAACATGGAGGTTGGAACCCCTTACACCCCATTCAAAGATTTAAAGCTTGTTTTTCCGTTATGGATTTTCAATTATCTCCTGGTTGTAAAAATAAACCCATTCCCTAGTTTTTTTTTATTAATTTCAACATCACTGTTGCTATTTAATTGCAATTAAAAATTACATTTATTCATTATATCTTATAGGGAAATAAATAACTTAAATAACTTTGAGTATGTAAATACTTAAAATTTTTAAACATAAGCTTATAATGATACAGCCATTATCTATAGTTACCTGCACAATATAATAACAAGAAAAATAAGAAAACAATACAAAATAAATAAAAAAAAAGGTAGATAGAAGATATTCATAGAAAACAAAACAAAATTATAATTAATCCACCACTCCAACACTCCAGCCTATATCAGTCCACTGCTGGACATAGGCCTCCCCTAATAAAGGGGGATATGCCCATAATCTCCACGCTGGGCATGCGGGTTGGGGATCGCAGTTCACAGTTTCTCGCACCACCGACGCTGCTGCCCGTCGGTGGCCAGGGGATTTAGCTGTGCCGATGTAGGCTGTGCTATGCCGCAATCAGCTGGCCGCCAGAGCCCCGTTCGTTGTTTAGCAGGGTGCACCACGGGCAGGTGGGGTTGGCTTGGGTTCCGGAGATAGGGGTTGGAACCCCGTACACCCCAAAAATAGATTATAGATATAGTATATAGATTCCTAAAAATAGATTAACCTAATTTAGATCTAGTGACACCTCTACCAAATGTAGGCTAACGCATACACAGGTAGAGCTACAACAGATTAAACACAATAAGCACATACATCGTCTAAATTTTATCAACAACCATTACGAACAAACAGACATTTAAAAACAGTTATTATCTGAACTCCCACCACCCACCATCACACCGTTACAATCCACCTAAGCTCCATTAGATTTTCAACTTAAAGCATAGTATTTATAGAGGTGATTCAAGGTTGGCTGGCTAGGGCAATAAAGAGGTCCGTTAATTAAGCAGGACTGACACGCCCCGCGTCATGAGTATTCTGATATGGACTTAGTAAGTTGTATCTACCACTTTACTAAGGAAATAATCCTTTCCTAAGCTATAAAGGCTAATATAATAATGTCTAGATTTTAGTTTAAAGTACTTTTTCACCCCCCCCCCCCCCCCCACAATCTGAGTACAAAAGCCGTTTGTATCCAACATCGTGTGCACTAAATTTGTGAACTCAAAACATGTGAACCGGTTTGGAAAATTATTTTTTCGTTGGAGTTGGCGTTTTCTTTCCAATTGGTCCCATATCAATTTTAAGAAAAAATATCCACCCTAAGGGTGAGACAATTGGAAATGAACCTTTTTTGAGCTCAAATTTTATTATTTATTTAGGTTTCTCCGTTCATTTTTTTTTTTGGTCTCATATGAATTTGAAGTCAAAATATTAACCCTAAAGGTGAGAAAACTGGGAATGAAAATTTTATGGACTCAAATTTTATTCGTTTTTTTCATGTTTGTTACCTCATAACTCCGTCATTTATGAACTGATTTAAAAAACTCTCAGTTTTTTGTATAGGGTATACTTTTTGATTAGTCCCATAAACATTTGAAGAAAAAATACCAACTCTAAAGATAAAAAAACAGGAACTAAGATTTTATGGGCTCGAATTTCATTCATGTTTTATGTGTGTTATCTCATAACTCCGTCATTTATGAACCAATTTGGAAAATTATTTTTCGTTGTGTTTTTCGGAGGTAAGACAATAGGGAATGAAATTTCTATATGACTCCGACTCCAAAACTAACAGTTAGGTATCTAGATCTACCTATATGGTACATATGTGGTATCGTAAGGGATAAATTTATAGAAAAAAGGTGGATGAACCAAAAAATAAGCAATTATTTTTAACTTTTTAGTTTTTCATTTAGTCATTTCCTCGCTGAGGTGGGACGAAAAGTTACGTGTTGCACTCGAGTGCAAAGACTAATTAATTCTAATTTTAGAATCCTTCGCTTGCTCGGTCATCAAAATTGAGCACGCGGTTAAAAAGCAACCTTGCACTCTTGTATAACAAATAACTACACTCGAGAGCAATGAATCCGGGTCACTCAAAGAATCCAAAAAATCTCGGAAAGTAAGAATGCTAGGTTAATGCAATAAATTGTATATAATAGACAATTTAATACTCCTTAAATAAAAGTTAAAAAAATATGAGTCACCATACATTTTATTTACACAAAATTACATAAAGAAAAAAAACTGCTGATCTCTCCTTAAAACAAAAATAGGAAACATGAAATTTTTGAACTTTATGACGATTTTCTTGAATTTCAATACTTCGTATTACCTCCTCGTGCTTCCATTACTGCGTTTACGCGGTTTGGCATGCTGTACACCAAGTTCCTTATACGATTTTGGGGAATATTCTCCCATTCCTCTGTGAGAGCAATTTTGAGCTCAGGAAGCGTGATTGGGGGAGGGTTTCGTTGTTTTACGCATCTCCCTAGCTCGTCCCAAGCATGCTCGATCGGGTTGATATCCGGGCTGCGCGCTGGCCACTCCATACAAGTAATGTTCATCTCTTGAAGGTAGTCATTCACAATCCTACCTGTATGAGGTCGGGCATTGTCATGCATAAATATAGCATCCTCACCCAAATTGACCATAAATGGACCAACGTGTTCGTTGAGGATTTCTTCCACATATAGTTAAAGAGCCGTTTTCTATGATCACCAGCTCTGTGCGACTTTCAGAGGAAATTCCGGCCCACACAAGTACAGACCCACCACCGTAGGTAGGCTACTTTTTCTTCGATGCATGCTTGCTTGAATCTTTCCCCTGGTCTTCTATACACTCTGTGTCTTCCATCGTGCTTGTAGAGCATAAATTTTGTCTATTAAATACAATTTATTGCATTAACCTAGCATTCTTACTTTCCGAGATTTTTTGGATTCTTTGAGTGACCCGGATTCATTGCTCTCGAGGGTATTATTTCCAAGGATAATGATTTTGATTAGACATTGGTAGTTACTTTTTCATTACTAGCACATTTCCCACTTGGTGTTAAGTGGTATCTATTACTTATGACAAAGTATTGCTTCATATGTCACGCTTGTATGGAACGTACCCTACGATGAACTTGAGGCATGAAGGTGTTTAAGCCTCATGTGCCTGTAATTTCACCGGAACCCACACCCTTCAAACTGACACACAGCACAGCTGCTTCACGGCAGAAATAGGCATGGTGGTAGTACTACCCCGGACGAGCCCCTTATAAAAAAAAAGTCTTTATTGATAACACAGTGACCGATACAATCAGTTTTTAAAAATAATTTTAAAACTAGGCACTTGCGTTTCAAAAGGTGGTCTTATCGTATTGCACGATTTCTTCCAGACTACCTATTATATTAACTTAAACTAAAAAATAAGAATTAAAAACAATATATATATTGATACCTACTTATTACCTGTAACTGTAAACAGCTACGTTTTTGTCCACGGAGGTAAACGAATCGTCATTCACTGCCCCCCGAACTAGCTGTGTCTCGGAGTCCAGTGTTTGCTTTCAACGCTAAGCCCCGTATACAAAAGCATAACTATGTACAGTGTACGCATTCGGCATTATTACAATAGAACACTAGGTTTGTGTGTTGTGTTGTGGTGTGTAAAATGGAGGAGTAGGATAAAGAACTACCACTAAATATACTCATAACTACCTATTTAATACCTTATTATCTAGTTTAATATGTTTAACACGTAGGTTTTATACACCTATAATGTATGTAGTTGATAAAGCATTTGTGGATAAATATAATATAATAGATATATAATTTAAATATCGATGTGGAGTGGACTGACCTATAAGTTTCTAAGTTACGAGGTCATGATGAGGCATTCCCATCGTGATATTAGTAAGGATATGACAAGTCAAGGCTCCGCTCGAGTTTTCGTAATTTCACGCCAAAAAAATTAAATTTTGTAAATGGATATTAGTGTAGCTTCATAGAAGTGAAAATCATTTTTACCTACCTAATAACTATTTTCCAAAGTTCAATATAATATGCATGCAGAATCCGTAAAACACGGATAAAAAGATAAGAACTGTTACTTACAGAATAATTTGTAGACTATGTTTTTTTTAATAATAAGTATAAAGATTGAATAAATATTACCTTTAAAAAAGGAGGTCATCACTATTATTTATTTATTGTATACTTTACCAAGTGTAAAGATGAAGTGACAAACTGGCTCAAATCACTGCACTACCAGCAGACCGAAGACTTGTTATCGCCTATCTCGTAATCTCTTTTTAACCGACTTCAAAAAGGAGGAGGTTCTTAATTCGTCTCATATAGAATCATTTTCATTTCTTTTTATTTAGTAACCTTTTGCCCTTGATAATCTGACTACTTATTTAAAATTGCCCTTTCAACTTTATATATAACTTGGCTTGCTATATCATGGTTCATAATGGTTCTCACTCTCATTCATCTACTCACACTTCACACATCCACACACTCTTTCCTACGTGGGTTATTCCTGGGATAACCAGACTCTCCTGAGTCTGGGAGGAACAGGATAACCCGCAAACACCACACACACACACACACACACACACACACACACACACACACACACACACACACACACACACACACACATTTACACACACATATACCCACGCATACATACATACATACGCACATACTCACACACACACACATACATACACACACACACACACACACACACACACACACACACACACACACACCAATCACACCTTCTATTCCATTCTTTTTACCTTATTATTATTACTGGAAAGTAAATTACTGTGCATCCGTGGAGTGGGGGCCTGGTGACCAGTATTACAGGTTTTTCTTAAACCTACTTCTGGCTCCAGTCTCTCACAAAACAGGTTTTTCATTGTTACAACTACCTAGCTAATTTTAATTTATGTTTGTAAGAAACCTTGTTGTGAGAGAAAATAAAATATTTTTATTATTATTTTTCTTTATTCATTTTAAAACTCATCAAAAATACATTTTTTACTATAAAATTTAAAACATTATTAATCTACTATGTACAAAAATAATATAAAAAAACGTAAACACACACACCTTTATTATTATTATTATTATTGTATATATTTTTAACTTGATGTGTTTAGCAAAGAATTATAATTATTTTAATGTAATTAATTTTATGTAGCCCTTGATATATGATAACGAGCGAAACAATACACAACTTTACGCCGTTTCGGTAATTGTTAACACTTCAGAAAAACAAAACAATATGTTGGCCATATTATGATATAAATAACCTTTGACATGTATCTCAAGCAATAAATGAACTTTATCTTTGTGTTCGATTTATGAAGTTATTTGGGATTATTGGTCAGCTACAACTACAACTTCTAATGAAGTGTATCCATACTATCCTCACGTGCCGAAACGATTCGCTAATGAAGATATTCGGCCGTTATCTCGTTGTCAATAAATATGCCGCCCGCCCCCGCCTCCGCCCGCCCTCGCCCGCGGCGCCGCTCTTCCGCCCGAGAGCCTTTTATTACCTCTTTTGTTACGAAATCGATATTGCGCACCCCTTCACTATTGCAATATATTTTGAAGCCAAAACTCTCTTCTTCACCCAGTTCTTTTTTCAAAACTGTTTATAAAATTCTCAAAACAAAGTTGGCCATGTCAAAGGGCGGTCTTATTGAAATACGACGTAGTACTGAATTTTTTAAAAATTTTTATAAAACGTATTCAACAACAAACAACAATGTATGCATGCAGCAAGCAGTCCACCCGAACAGTTTTAAAATCTGTAAACATTGTTTTCTCCGGTTATAATTATTTTATTTTCCGACAAATGACTTATTTGGCTGGATTTTGGTGTGCCTTTCTACCACCTTTCGTTTTCGGTAGACATCTTTTTACACCCGATATTAGTTGAAGGGGGTAAAGAAAGTAAGAAGGGGGATATGCCCATAATCTCCACGCTGGGCGTGCGGGTTGTGGTTGAGGATCGTCGGCTACTGCTTCTCACTTGTTTTGACGCTGATGCTCGTCGACTGTCAGGTAATTTAGCTGTACCGAAGAAGGACTACGTTATGACGCAATCAGTCGGCCGCCAAAGCCCGGTTTGTTAGTTAGCAGGGTGCACCACGGGCAGTTGAGGTTGGAGCCCCTTACACCAAACAAACCCATTCAATTTTATTTAAAATCTTGCTGAATCCAAAACTACCCAATGTCATCAATATTCTGCACACGGAGGATTAAAATAAGTATTTTCTGCAGCAAGGGGTTCGATCATAAAAATTCAGTCGGTTGCCGCCGCGTGACAACTGATTTGGCAAATATGCGTGTGTAATGTACTACTTTGCAACTTTACCGATTTGATTTTGTTCACAAGTCGAGAATACTGATATAAGAAAAGGGGGCTTAAGGAACTAGTAAAACGCTTGCAACTTTGTCTGTAATAGTTGTTCCACCCAAGTTAGGGAGTAGGTATTAGGTACTCATCAAATATATTGAACTTGGTTTCTGTTTTTACCGTAAGTATTATATTATATTTACTATTATGATTATATATTTCGTACACTTGCTATTTATTAACATATATTTGTATGTATTTATTATTAGACTTTTTGGCTTGATTTTAACAACATAATGATTATTTAATTTATTAATATACTTATATTTAATACTTTTATAATTTTTTTATACCAAGCCGTACGTTTTTTCACATAAAAAGTACGGCTTGGTATATAGTCCAAAGGTTGTCTGGAAGAGATCGGTAACAAGCGATAAGAACGCCCATTATACCTTTTTTTAAGAATCTGTTTGCTGTGTTTTTTTATAAAGGTGTACAGTAAAAAAATTTCATTCATTGGTTCTATATTTATGAATTTCTAGAAAATCACTCGGCTGTGTCGCTTCAATTCAGTCTTTTAATACTGAAATGTAATGATCAAAGTCAAAAAAAAATGTATTAGATGAAGGGTTTGTGATCAACTGATCAGTTTGATCAAGTCCTTGTTCACACTGACCCTAATACCATGTAGGTATATTGTTTTAAACACAGAAAAGTAAATCTATTACCCAATAGAATTGCCGGTTTAATTATTCCTCTCCCTCACCCATACGTTCAGGGTAAATAGTTCTGAGTCCAACGTGTGCTCTACCCAGAACTTTCTTTAGAAAATAACTTTTTATTTTATTTTAATATTTATTTTCCAGAATTTATGTAATTTATTTTAGTTATATTTTGTATTAAATTGATTGATCTTGTACATTCTTACTACTAAAGCAAGCAAATTTAGAAATATAACATACATCACTTTAAAGCTAACATAATAAATAAATATCTAATTTCGTCTCTAAGAAACTTTTATATTGAGTAACATTTATCGATTAGAAGTGCCCTCAGATTATTCTTAAAACTAATAATGTTGCCATGTTTTATAATCATCATCATCATCAGCCTATAGCAGTCCACTGCTGGACATATGCCTCTCCTAATGAGCGCCATGGCGCGCTGTCCTGGGCTCAACTAATCCAGTTTCTTGTTCGGTTTCTTTTATGATCTCTGGTACCTTAAATATGGATATGTTAACAATTATAACTAGATATAGGAGTTTTTTTTTTATCTTAAACAACAGTAAAGCCGGCTTTTGACTATCAAACTCAAACTCAAACTCAACATTCATTTATTCAGTAGGAACTGTATAGTACTTTGAAACGTCATTTTTTTTAATTTACCACCAATTCGTAATGCGACCAAACAGAGAAGAATTGGCAAGAAACTCTGCTTGGCTTATATTTATACTTGGCTAATATCTATGGAATATATATTACATCTTGAGCTTTAATATTTCATCGCTCATCATACATTTTGAATGACACACCTCCCCGAACACCGCACCTTCCCTGCCTCGCCCTGAGTTTGAAGTGTCAAATGATCACGTGTGAAGATGTAATATACATTACATCTCATAGTCAAAAGCTGGCTTAATTCATGTCATCCAAATCAGCCGTATCAATGTGAACATAGGGTAACAACATATAAGAAACCACCAACACGCAACCGCCTTAGGTACTTGTACTGGAACTGTATCAGTCCAGGCCATAATTTACACAAACCACTGATTTATGCCTCTCCGAGAATCCAACACTGCTATTATTCAGCTAATAGCTGTATTATTGAGATATGGATGACTTAATTACTGGAGAGATCGAAAAGATGTGAATAGCAGTGGCCCCAGGCGATAACCGGAGTAACACCTTACAAATGCTAATTATACGTGATGGTGTGATAGTGCTTTCCTGGATTGCCTTTGGGTCTGCCGTGGCTGTGGTTTGATAAGATAAGGGAGACATGGAACAAGATTTTACGTAACATATTTGTTATTACAAACTGCATTTAAAATTTGACTGTAAAATTAGTTACTTTTAAAGGCTCACAATCCCTGGGAAAATTGAGGGATGAAGGCCTAGATGACGTAGTCCAATGCGCTGGTCAGATCTAATACGTACCGCGCGATGAAGTGGAAAGCAATCATAAGAGAAAGGTTTATTATCACGTCAAGACCCTCTGCAATGGAATTCTACGCATAAAGAGAGAGAGGGAGAATTTATTTTAATCATTATCATTATCATCTTATTCCGCTTTCACCTTTCTTCCATAGAAACTTCAGACGCACTGCCAATTATCATCTACACCAAGTTGATATTCCATTTACCAGAACTAAGTGCTTCCAAGCATCATTTATAATGCGCACTGCTAAAATATGGAATCAGCTGCCACCGTCTGGTTTTCCATTGACTTACGACCCTAACAGCTTCAAAAAGAGAGTTAATAGGCATCTTCTTGAAAAGCTCGCCCCATTGTCGACCTCATTCTTGCCTATGTAAGCCTCGAGGTCAAGAGCTGGTCCATTTAAAAAATAAAATAAAACCATGTAGGGGTCACCAACTAACAAAGGTCCTCTATAGATATCAATGAAAGAATCTTGAGCACTATTCCTCTACCGACTTCTCCCAATCTTGACGATGGCGACAATCCATCTGGTGAGGGTGTTTACACTTTTACTTTCAGTTTGCGGAACGGGATATACTGTATATACGGTTTGCGAGTTTATTTTGTTTCGTTGATATTCTTAATTATGTTCACAGCTATGATCGTTTCAAAATTTATTTCCCTACCGGTGTCCCATTTGTCGACCTTAGCTTAGCTACAAATAAATAAATAAAAGACAATTATTCACCAACTTACAATTACCCACAACAAATACAAATACCTTATAACAAAATATCTACTTATTACAAAAACCCCCCTTACAATCATCATCATTCAGCTCGTTAACACCCACTGTTGGGTATAGGCCTCCTCTTTATCACGCCACTCCTTTCTGTCCCTTGCAAGCTTCATCCACAGATTCCCCGCTACGTCCACGATGTCGTTCGGCCATCGGGCAGGTGGTCGGCCTCTTGGCCTTCGAGCATCTCTGGGCCACCACTCTGTGACTGTCTTTGTCCATCTTTCATCTTCTCTTCTAGCCAAGTGTCCAGCCCATTTCCACTTTAGCTTAGCATTCCGCATACACACGTCTACAACCTTCGTGCGACGTCGAATTTCGACATTGGGTATGTGAACCAGCAGTGAAATTCAAAGCATGGCGCGCTCCATTGCTCGTTGTGCTACTCTGATCTTATGCATGTATTCCTTTGTGAGCGGCCATGTCTCAGAGCCATAAGTGAGAATAGGCAAAACACATTGGTTGAACACCAGGTATTGAGGGATTTTAGACTTAAAGACGTCCTCCAACTTGGTAAAGGCAGACCATCCCAGCTGAACACGTCTTGAAATCTCCTTCAACTGAGAGAGTGGGCCGAAAGATAAACAGTGTCCTAGATATATGCAATCATCCACTGCTTCTATTTGGCAGTTACCAACGGTAATGTTAGGTTTAGGACCAGCAAGGTTAGTCATAACCTTGGTTTTGGACATGTTCATCCTTAGGCCCACCCTCTGTGAAGCTTGATGCAGATGTTTTAGCATCTTTTGCAGTTCCTTAGTATTTTCAGCTAGGAGAACTAGATCATAATCATATCATACCCTTACTAGAACGACCTAAATTTAGCCATAGCTTAAAGTTATACCTGTCACTTTAGCGTGAATTGGCAATCGTTTGACAATTTAGTCCTCACGATAGAGATCTTGCCTAGTATAGGGATTGTCAGACATTTAATTTCTCTGCTTAAACTGTCCTTACTTAAACATAATTAATTTATAATAAATTAATTGTATGTTACTAGTCTGAGTATGTAGTACAATATATCTGTTTAAGTTGAAATAAAGAGAAAAAATTTGTTCATCTTGAACGACTGTTGTCATTTTTATTTCATTTAATTTTCTCGTGTTCTTCTGATTTATATTGTTTAAATCGTTTGGCAATTTAACCAATCTATCTTAGTAATAAGACACAAGTTTAGTGGAATGGAATAAAAGCTGATTTGGACTGGAAGTCTCTGATGAAGAAAATTGTTCGCCGATCGTTTTTTGTTATAGTCGCCATTGCTATAACAGAAAACAGGACCTGACTGAAGAATGGACGACTGAACTGACTGACTTATAAACCGTACGTATGAACAATTATACTTTACACTGGCGAAATTGTGGAGAATTATCCCAGAAGTCTATAAACAACAAAGTGAAGTGAAGTCAAAATATTTTTTTTTACTTTACCTTTGCCCTGGTTCTTCAACTTACTAATTCTCCTACTACGTATTCTGTGTCACAGCTCTTTTCCAAAATATCGTACAATTTACCAAAGGTAGTTAACAATATATCATTACGGGAGGGGCGGGGCGGGCGGGATCGCTCGCGAGGTGTCGAATAAATCTACCGAGATTGATATCGAGAGCTGGTGATCCTCCTTTGTGATAGCGGCTCCGCTGATACGGACAGAACCAGCTTGAAAAGCTGGTAACTTTACTCGGTTAGCTGGTATCTTTCTTGATTTCATGAGCAAAGCTTGACGGACTATGTGGCGTAGTGGCCGAAAGAGACGTAGTCGGTTGCGGGTTCGATTCCTGCTGCGAGATAAATTTTTGTATCGGAGCTGGGTATTTTATAATGTATGTAGTACTTATATACAAAAAAATCTGCCTTAGTTTGGGGTTATTTATAATGCTGTGTGATCCCGTAAAGCATTTTTATTATTATTTTGGTGATAGGGAGGAATAGGCGGCTGAGGTGTTCGATTCCCGCTTCGGTTCAAATGTTTACATGATCTGGCAAAATGTGTGTTATTTAGATACTTCTAATAAATAAGTTAATACGTACTTTAAACTGTGAATCATTTTTTTATTTTTCTAGAAAGATTTTTTTAAGAAATCTTATCCATTCTCCATACTAATCTTATAAATATATGACAAAATATTAGTCTGTATGTAGTCGCTTTTTATACTTCTTAGTTAGCAAACAGGCATATTTAAATTTATAGGAATCAATCGTACTTTTATATCAGGCATGAGGCTCTTTATTAATTGCACAATTCTGGAAGGCTTGGATTATTGGCCGAAAAGAATAGATGCGGATTCATTCAGGATAGTTTGATTATCAATAGATCTCAGACACTTCGAACGCGTAGGTAATACCTGAGACAAAAGGGAGATTTTTTTACAAAATCCACATAAACGCGCGCGAAAGCGCAGACTAGGAAGCTATCCTTCTATAATGATCGAAGGTGGATTATAGTGCCAAACATATTTGTTACGTTTAACCCTTGAACCGTTTTTTTTTTCAATTCATAACGAACACAAGGAAAGGATATAGGCAATTTTTATTCGCAAATGGACCCAATATAGCGGATAAAATAATATTTTATAATTCAAATATAATTCACAAGAACATGTTTAAACAAACACTCTCACAATTACCCCATTAACGCTAACGAACACAATCAATGACTAAGGATGCACATCACATAAAGGTCACGCCACACTCAACCCAAACAACGCGGCGACAAATTGTCGCGTCCTGAGGCGTCAATTGATTGCAATCTACGTCCGCATTGACGTAGAAAGCAGGTTGCTGTCGGTTTGCCGGCGTACCGGCAAACCGACAGCAAATCGAGAAATAAGTAAGCTATCTTTGGATCATAATAAAATAGATTTATTTCATTTTACATGTGTCATTGTGTTATATGATGTTGTCATAGTTAATTACGTATCTATCTTAAATTAAGAATGAAAATATTAAGTTACCGTATAATTTAAGGGTATTTTTTTGTCATTTTCACTTCAATCAAGGTTTCAAATGTTTGGTACCTAATGTTAAAAAGTTAGAAGTATTTGACTTGCAGACTGGACTATACATCGTACAACAATGTGAAAAATACAACGTAATATTAGCGAGCTTGTAGAAATTTTACACTAGATGGCGTTGAATAAAGAACTGAATTGAACCTGCTTCACCGGCACAGCTATACTAACAATAACTGACCGTCAGCGGTCAGCAGTATCGGCGGTACGAGCAATGCGATCCCCAACTCGTATGCCCAGAGCGTGGGGGTTATGAGCATATCCCCCCATATTAGGGGATGCCTATGCATATGCATATGCAGCATTGACTAATATATGCTGGTGTTGTTGAACCTGCTTCATGTCAAAATGTGGTCTAAGGCCGGATATAGATCGATTAAAGGACTACCGTGCGCAAGCGCAATTTTACGCCACTTTATGGAGTTATTAAATATTATGAGGCGATTAAATTAAATTATTAAACAACTGCATAACTATGGAAAAATTATTTAAAAATAAATATTATTTGTAGAGTTATTTTCGCGCAGTAAAGTTAATGAAGCCAACAAATAATTCGTATGAAACTTTTAAAAATAAATAATGTTTTTTTTAAAGCTTTAATTATTTTTATTCATAACGATAACTCTAACGTGATCAACTAAATGTAAACAATAATTCGTAAAAGCCTAAGTTATTATAAAAATATAAAGTAACGCTATATGTAATGTTTATAAAACGTAACTTTTAACAATTTGAAAAAAGTCAATGTTAATCTAATTTTGTCGTTGACTGTACCATTATTTTTTTGTACTAATTCACATCTGCTTTCAAGTGCTTCGTAATAGGACTGGAACTTATTGAAACAATAGGATCGAATTATTGACAGCTCGTGAAAATTATTGCTTTATCAACTCTCTCAACATCTCACATCCTTATTAGGAGACAATTATGTTTCTTCGCAGGCTGTTAGTCACTGGATATGTACAGTCGGGCATTTAATACATAGATTTCTTATATAATTTGAAATGGAACAAGGATGGCAGGCCCTTCTGATGCATACTCTACCAAACAACTATGTTCGCTGGAGAAGACATAGACTTTTTGCAGTACCCTCGCGCAGAACAGTCGCAAGTGCTAACTCTCCGTTACTCGAACTCTCGCCGCCTTCAACTAACTTTACAGACAATCCAAATTGTGACATATTTTATGACGAATGGGATATCTTAGGTCGTTATTTCTGAAGAACTTAGAAAGAATGATGTATGTGTGACAGTCTGAGTGTGAAAGTAGTAAGTCAATGAGTATGTAAAAAGTGTAAGGTGTTCCAACCCTTATCTTCGGAACCCAAGCCAACCCCACCTGCACGTGGTGCACCCTGCTAAACAACGAACGGGGCTCTGGCGGCCGGCTTATTGCGGCATAGCATAGCCTACATCAGCACAGCTAAATCCCCTGGCCACCGACGGGCAGCAGCGTCGGTGGTGCGAGAAGCTGTGCCCTGCGATCCCTAACCCACATGCCCAGCGTGGGGATTATGGGCATATCCCCCTTTATTAGGGGAGGCCTATGTCCAGCAGTGGACTGATATAGGCTGGTGTGGTGTGGTGTGGTGTGGAATGAGATAAGTGAGGTTGTCGAAGAAGTCTAATATTGTTATTCCATAGCATAGTAAATAGCAAAGTTATGTTATTAATCCGACTGTACTACGTGTGAAATGTAAAAACAGGCAACAAATACATCAAAAGTAACGATCATAGCAAGTGATATATTTAAGAAACTTTGTACAAATTCTTACAAATTGGCTGTTTTTTTTTTCAGCTGTCCCTGTATTTTTCCACGTATGGTCAATAAAGTAGTGATATATTACGATGAAAAAATAATCAATTTCACAAAATACACAAACTTTAAAAACTTTACTGACTGATTTATATATCAGTTGGTAGTGGCTCTGCCTTCTGAGCTAACAGGTTGCAGGTTTAATGCAACCAGGACAAATATTATGAATATATATTATATATTAATAATATATATTATTACCATGTGTCGTGATTTGGGCATTCCTGAGACAGCAATCGGTCATATTCTCATTTACATGAATAAGCCTATGTCGTGCAGTTCCCTCCTTCATTATGAGCTAGTGTCCAACCTTGGTGTTGAAGTTTTAGGCATTCGTAGGCCTCTGACTAAAAAAGGCGATCCTTATGCTGACCCGACTGACCCCGCGATTTCAACGTCATGAAGTGACGCGTCGTGGTGATGGGGACAAACCCTTAGGCAGTGTGTTGATATCTAGAATACTTGAACTGAATAACCAATTACAGGCACATGAGATAAACACGATAAAATAAATTTATTCACAGCAAAAACACAATCTAAAAAAATCTCTAGAAAGTAAACTAGTGGAAGACACTGCAAGACCTCATTAATAAACCTGATTTAGGAAATGTACTTTGTATGACCTAGGCTTTGTATCCTAACATACAATAATTCGTATGCTAGGATACAAAGTAAGCTTCCTAAATCAGGTTTATTAATGAAGCCTTGCAGTGACTTCCACATACTGATGATGACGACAATGTCACAGCTATAAACCACAAATAGACCGCTCGCCGATTGTTATCCAGCACGCTAAGCCATAAAGTGAATACTTTTTGCAATTAATTTTCAACGTAAAACTATTTGCATGAAAAATATTGTATGCCCCATCGATTAGTGTTGGATGATAAAGTACAGTTGTTAATTAAGTGGAAGTGCTATGTGCCTTGTAAAATGTGTCAGCACTGGTGTTAGTATTTTAATGTTTATGACAGCCTCATTTGAAATGCTGAAAAAACGCGACCTTTTTCTGTCTCTGCGTGGCGATGGCTGCGACGGCCATGGAATTACTATAGTAGGTACCGTACGTAGATAGGTCCTTGGTGGCGACAGACACGACAGTCGTAGTTCCATCACAATAGGTTCAATTCCGTCATAATAGGCTGATTATGTATAACTTTACAAACCAATACAAAATTCAAAAGGCCTCGCACGAGGAGTGAGGACGTGCAGAACCACACCTGTGTTTTCAGCACTCAAAAGTTAACAGCAGCCTCCACACTATGCGTAGCCTATATCGAGGAGACCAAGATCAGCCTTTGATCAAATGTGTGTTTAAGATTTCTTTATACTCTTTAATATTTTTATGTTACTAATTTAAGAAATTTTGAATAAAACATTTTATTTTATTTAAAAGTTGTTGATTTTCGGGATTAGATATTTCAGAATAAAACACAAATTCAAATACCCGTGCATATTTTCTGCAGAGCTTGGTCTTATTACTTTTTAGTGTTTTATTTTTTGGCGACAAGGAATCGCATGAGCAAACTCAGGTTTTATGCTGTTGCCAACGACTTTGAACGTGTAAATTAGAACGTCCTACACGTTGACGGTTATCTCTTTTACAGCAGGTAATATCTCTTCCGTCTTCCACTTATTCAATGAGCGAGTGGTCAACTCCGATGTCGGAGTTTTGTGGCCGCCCCAAGGCCTCCATCATGACGGTCTAAAGCAGGACCAGCATCTGAAGCACGGAAGCGCAGAGATCTAAATGTCACTAAAAGGTAACCCATCCATGATGATCTGTATTGAACACCACACCCCGAACGCTTCATTTTCGTACAGTTCTTAAGTTTCATATTCGTTCATTTCGTATTTCAATATTTTCCGTATTAATACAGTATCCACTGATCCTGTGTGTTGTAATAAGTATGTACCTTTTCCATTTCTTTCTAACTATATATTTTTATTTCCAAGTGTACCTACTATTGCAATTAAATAAATAAACCTATCTGTATCTATGAATTGAAATAGATAAGGCAGGCTAAATTATCAATTCATGTAGTTAGTTCCATCTTTTACTGGGTGGTGCTGCCAATCCAAAGTAGCTATTTTGCAAAAAGCTCTATTCAATATACCTACGTGAAAATAATGGAGCTAAAATTATTTGCCAGAACCACATCGCTCAACACTTATTACAACAAAAACAATCAGTTCAACTTCAAAATTCCCACGCACAAAAAAACCCAAGATAAAATGAAATTGTCCCTAAAAATACCAAATTAACGAACAAAAGCCCATTAATTAACCGACTGCAATACAATCAATCAACAATTACATTAAAATACTACTGAACCATAAAATGTAAGTACACTGCCATTACTGCGACCATCTGCTTTGCGGAATGAGTTTTTAAATTGAGTTTGTAACGTGACAATAGGATGATATTTATTTGTTTGATAAAATAATTGCTTGTATATACATGGGTTCTTGTTAATGCGCCAAAGGTCAAGGGACAAAACCTTCTTAATATGTATAAAATTATGTATAGGTACGCTTTGAAACTTACCCACTCTATCAGACCTCGCAAACACGACGCTTTGTCGTCGCGCTTAGTCGCGAGCTTCTGTCATATCTTGCTGTCGCGATTGTCACCGTGTGTGCGGATCTTTGAACAAAATGAATGAAAATTGTCCCCCGTAGCTTGTCGTAGCGTCTAATCGCTGACGTTCGTCGTCCAATGTGCGCAGGCTGTTAAGGCATTCTTAGATGCATAGAGCAAAACTTAAAATCAGAGAAAATGTTTGTTTTACATACATTTTTTTTTATAAGCTTAAAAAATACATTTTTAAATACTTGTGATGCAGCCCTGGAAACAAAACAGCTGGTTTTGTTAAAATTTGCCCTTGACTTAATGATGATATTAGTGTTCTGCCCTAATTTTAGGGCTGCTTTATTTAAGTTTTTACTTACATCTGGATGTAAGTAGGCCTACCACTTTAGGTTGTTGTATTTGTTATATACCATGTCATATGTTTATCTTTAATTTAGTTTGTTTATTTTTATTATTTGAGCTTATTGTTTGTTTAATCAAATAAAAGTTATTTCTTTCATTCTTTATTTCTTTCTTTCTTTCAGGGCACAGTCTGCTTGCAAAGAAGAAAGCCGATAACCCATACCAATTGTTTCAAAACCAAACGTATCCCATAAAAGTGCTTTTACTTTATAAATAACATTAACATTTTCTTTAGTTTTACACACCGACTCTATTAATAATCACGTAAAAAAACTTTCGTTTATTTGGTTTCCAGCGCACGGCGCCATGACACTGCAACAACCCTCACTTTTAATTATTTAGACAGAAGAATCGACTGAAAACATTGGAGATTTTTTCACATTTTATCAAAGATATTTTATCAAAGAGGTTGGATCAGAAACTTTTTTGTGGTACTACTAAACTATCACTTATCTTTATGTATTTCATATGCTCTCACTAAAGTGTTCTGTGGCACTGTGTAGCAGTGTTTATTCTGTAAATAGATATTTCATTAGACATCATCACAATAATGTACGATAAACAATCGTTGCATCAACTGTTTGCTAATAACCGGTGACGCGAAACCAGCATAGTTTGGAAGAGGCATCCATGGCCTTTTCGTGGTTGTGATGAATGTGTTAAGATTTTGGATCTTAGCTTGGATTTCAAATTCACCAGTTAGTACTTATATCTATTATAACCATAAATCATGTAAATGCCTATCTACTTTCTCGTCACTATCATTATTCGAAAATAATATAAAGGAGAAATTAGAACACAGACTAGTAATGTATGTAAGATGTCCTTCCTACGAATTAGCAGTTAAAACACCCTTTTACCTATCTGTGTGAGGTATATAAACCTTTTCTTATAGATATAATATCATAGTTAAATATCTATAGTGTAATACTTATAATTATGTAGACAAAACTGAACACACAAGGTCTCGGGAAAGCATTTTTTGAAAAACAAACTCTAAAACTAATATCAAATAAAAACAATTTGTTGACGTTTATCTTAAACAAGACTTATTATTCCATGAATAACAGTTAAATATCTTTCGAAAAAATTAGGTTTCGTCTTGACGCAATCACTTTAGCATTGGTACCGAGCGCCATACATCTGACGGCATTGTCCTTTCAATATTGGGGACTCGGTCTAACAGCCTGCGCACATTGGACGACAAACGTCAGCGATTAGACGTTACGACAAGCTGCGGGGGACAATTTTCATACATTTTGTTCAAAGCTCCGGTGACACACGGCGAAAATCGCGACAGCAAGATATGACAGACTCTCGGGACTAATCGCAACGTCATTGCGTGTTTGCGAGGTCTGTAAAAGTAATAAACAAATGTAAATAACAATGTAGAACTAGAAACCTACAGTGGTATCGTTGAATTACAGCTCGGTGCCTCGTACGTAACATATTGCCAGGCGGCACGGCACGCGGCTATCTTGAATAATAATTAATACAACTAGTACCTTCTATACATCTGGTAGATAGCTACGTGAGTTGGAGTTAGTTTAGTGCCAACTGCCGGTGAAAATAGGGACCATTTGCGTGACCTGGAGGTTTTAAAGGAGACTTTATAACTGCCAAAGGGAATCGATTAATAAATGAGGTTGACATTGATAACGATTTTTTTTATGTTCGCTATATTTTAGAAGATTAGCATGAAGTGGCAAATGGGCTGGCCATATCTGTCGAAAAAACTACAACCGTTGCGGAAAACGAGTTCTTGTTTGAGACCGCGTCTCGGCAAACCTACTGTAGGAAGTTCTCCGGCTATATGGAATTACGATCTGTGAAAGGCTGTTGGTAGAAGCTGAATACGTCGATATAAGGTCATGGTCATGGCGCAATGGCGCTCATTAGAGGAGCCTATCTCCAGCAGTGGTCTGCTTGATAATGGTAATGATATTTTGTATATTACTTCTTTGTTATAAATTACATGAATATATAAGATTATGGTAGCGAAACATTTTTAACCGGCTCAAAAAGGAGGAGGTTCTCAATTCGTCTGAACCTTTTTTTCGACGTTTTTATATACCGACATCTCCTTCAATTGAAAACCGATTTTATAAATTTTATTCCTGAGGGATAGGTACTTTTCCCGGAAAACTCAAAAAACCTCATCCTCAATGAGGTTTTGCTTTTTAATTTTCGCCCTATGATCACCAATATCTCCGTCAATTGTAAACCGATTTTCAAAATTCTTTAAAGCAAGAAGTAAGAAGTGATTTATTTGAAGTCGGTTTAATTTTTTATAAAAAAATATACTTGTTGAAATTGATTATTAAAATTGATTATTATCGCCGAGTTGGCGACGCTGCATACAGTGGAGCCGACTATCAAGATCTACCTCTCCTGTTTCGATGAGACGACCACTGGAGAAGATTTCGTTCAGTACATCAAAGAGAGAGCCCAGGGTCGGTGTCAGGGGGCTGTCCGAATGTCTCTTCAGAGGCTGGAGAGCAGTAGAAATACAGGTTTCAAGTCCGACAATCTCCAGATTCTGGCGAAGCTTACGGATGTACTCATGGATCTGAATTTCTGACCCGCGGGTATCGTCTACAGACGCATGTGAATATTGCCTGAAATAAATTATTATCGACGGCCTCTGTGGCGCAGTGGGCGAAGGTCCGCCTGAGACGCAGAAGGTTGCCGGTTCGATTCCCGCTGCGGGACAAATGTTTGCATGTTTTGTAGATATTTGTCCCGGGTCTGGGTGTTTTCTATGTATGATATGTATGTATTTATAAAAAAATATATAAATAGTGATGTGTAGTATATCAATCATGTGCTTCCCATAATACAAGCTCTGCTTAGTTTGGGGCTACATGAAACTGTGTGATTACGTCCCGCATTATTTATTTATTATTTATTTTATTTGATTTAATTATTTATACATTATCACGAATTTAAGTTCTAGTATTTTCTCACCTTCACTCCAATTTACGTCCTGTACACTAGTAGGACTTTAAAAAAAACCGACTTCAAATAAATCATTTCTTACTTGTTGCCCTAAAGAATTTTGAAAATCGGTTCACAATTGACGGAGACATTGGTACAAGTGAGGATGACGTTTTTTGGGTTTTCCGGTAAAAGTACCAATCCCTCAGGAATAAAATTTATATGGGACTACCTGTGAAGTATACTCTTTTAAACAAAAAAGGAATTTTAAAAATCGGTTTACAATTGAAGGAGATATCGGTGAACATACATTTAAAAAAGTTCCTATGAATTGAGAACCTCCTCCTTTTTTGAAGTCGGTTAAAAATCCAGTATTTTCAGGACGTAATGAGTACTTGAGGGGTAATTTTTATTCTGACACTAGTGATTCTGACCGAATTTCAGCCACTAGCCTTATGTTCAGAAGTGAAATCTTACATGTACTTATGTATATTACTGTATTTACTTTTAGCTAACTTCCGTCCGCGGCTTCGCTTGCGTGATTACCGGATAAAGAGTAGCATATGTGTTAGTCCAGGCCACAATCTATGTATATTCCTAGTTACATCCAAATCTGTTCATTAATTCATTCATTTCTTTATTCAATGGCTTCTGGGATAAATTCCTCAGTTTCGCCAGTATGGAGTATAATTTTCGTATGAGGCAACGTAGTTCGGTTTCCAGTCGTCCAGTCTTCAGTCCTATGATTGCAATGGCAATGGTATATGTATAGCAATGACAACTATGACAAAAAACGATCGGCGAACAATTTTCTTCATCAGAGAAGAACCATTCACTTATAATACATTTTACTACACTTGTGTCTTATTAAGTACTTACGTAGATCGGGTAAATTGCTAAATGATTTTACACAATATAAATTTAAAAAAACTACAAAAAAAAACTAAATGAGACTATCGGCGTTCAAGATGAAAAAAAGGGTTCCCCCTTTTCAGCCGTTCTAGCGTGGGTGGAACAGTAGGTACCAAACATCCAACTACAAGACCCGTCTTATTTTAAGGTCCATCGTACTCTTGGCTAACTCACTCCGCTATCCAAAACAATCTTGGTTTATAATGAGGTCGTATGTAACCACGTTACCCTCGGTTCCTGCTCCATCCGCCTTTATCGCGTAAACGAGCCTTTGTGCGACAGTGAAAATGAGCTTGGAAACGTTCAAATTACGCTATTGTACGCTCAGCGAAACGCGGCGTTTACCTATAAATCTAGCGTTTTCCTTGAATTACAGTTTACGTACTTTCTCTATATTAAATTAATAGTATTCTCTATGCCCATGTCAAATTTCTTAACGTGACACCATGGCGTGCTTAGAAAACGCGTTTGTGTTTGAAGCACGTTATGACGTCACACGTTATCGGCAAGAAATCCTTGGACCATTTGCTTGTTTTATCATCAGGTTTATAAAATAATAGCACCATCATTTAAAATTCCAGAGTACTCAAGTTCCTCGATTGACAGTACCTCGCTCGGAGCCTCCGGGCACCTATTAGCTACACAAAGCTCCTCTCCCGCTTCCTGAGACCAAACATTTTAACTCGATTCTGACTGTACCCGGCTGCGGTAGCTATTACAGCCTAAATACGCTTTCAGAACATTTTAACAGCTGTAATTACAGTCTGGTATAAATTGGTGTCATAACCAGCAACCTTGGCGTGTTTTTAAGCAAAATTATGTAAAATTCAAAACTTAACTATTTGTATGAATAAGGACTAAATTCAAGGTATAGGTATAGGCTTAGCTCTGCAGCATATGCTATCCGCAAAGTAAGTCAACTAACAAATACCGCCACAGCCCGCCTCGTTTACTTTAGCTACTTTCATAGCGTCATGTCATATGGCATACTCCTCTGGGGAAGAGCTGCTGGGGCTGAATCTATATTTGTACTTCAAAAAAGAGCTGTCAGGGCTATCTACAGGCTTGGCCCACGAGTTTCTCTAAAAGAACTTTTTAAGACAATTAAAATATTAACAATGCCTTCTTTGTACATTTACATGAATATAATGTATGTTAGGAAAAATTATGGAAAAATGAAAAGGCTTGGAGATGGGCATATGTACAATACAAGAAATAGAAATAAAATTGCTTGTACAAAAACTAGATTAGCTAGAGTAAATAAGTCATTCTTAGGACAATGTGTTAAGTACTTCAATAAATTACCAGATAAAATTGTTAACCTCTCAGAGAATAAATTTAAGAAAAGTGTTCAAACAATCTTATTAAATAAGGCGTATTATGATGACAATGATTATCTTGATGACAAAAGAGCCTCGGCACATGAGTATGTAGGGATACATGGGATTATGTACTAAATTAATTGAACGACTTTGTAAAAATGTGCATTTGCTTGAAATTGTAAAAATCTCTTACTTGCAATAAATATATTGAATTGAATTGTATTTGGAAACATTTCGTGAGTGCGGTCTTTTACTGTAAGCTTGTGGATCAGACTTGGCCTCAAAATAAAAAATAAAAGCCAAAACAGTCCTATAAAGACCACAGTTACTCAACATCTCTACAGAATTAAAGTTAAAAATGAACCCTAATAATCAAAATAATTGAACATATTTAAATTTAGCTAGATCAATTTGCGAAGGATCTCGTCTCGAATTCAAATCAAAACTAACTAATCCACAACTCAAACAATAGCAATTCCATCAAATCATAAAGGCTCATTCACATAACACAATTTGGCACAGACATGAGACTGTATAATACAATATTCGTGCAATATTCGTAACGAGATCAGTGCGGTCCGACGACGCACAATATTGGAGACGCGCCCTTAGGCGACGCTACTCCGGACTGTGCGGTTATTTTATACATTGGAGTTACTAGACAGTTACTTTATTTCTAGCTATCATACTTATAAGTAGTTACAGACGTAAAATACGCCTTATTTACCTTTCCAAACTAATGTCGGGTTATATAGACTGTTCAGATCTTGTTAATAAACAAAATTTTTATGTTCATAATAGATCCTATCGTAATAATCCAACGTTTCAACTGGAATTTATAACAACCAACTATCGGCGTAATTCATATTTGTGGAGGGTGTGCAATTCATACAATAAGTTAATGTCAAAAGTAGATCTTGATATATTTGAGTGCAGTCATAATAGTCATTAATAGTCAATAATAGTCATTTATTCATAAATATTATTATACGTCACAATGTAAAAAATAAAGTGATTGTAAAATTAAATTTACAAAGAATCTGTAATTATATTATACTAAGGTGACCAGTACTGGCATTTTCATTTACGATATATGAACTCATCATAGGAGTAGAAAGTTTGCTCGATAAGCCAGCCTTTTAATTTGTTTTTAAAAAAAAAACCTACGTAAACTTCCCATGCTTATAACTTCGGTAATATTGCACCGATCGATGCGAAATAAAAACTAGAATAATGTGAACGGTCTAGACTTTGATTCTACGTACGTAAAAGTGTAATATTTTAACCTTGTTATCTTCTTCATTGTAGCTAGAAGCCCGCGTTACGGTATCCGGAAGTCTATTATAAATAGCTGGACCCATGATATGCGTCAGTTTAGATGATTTAGTAAGTGACCGCGATATTGTTTCCAGCTTGTGTGCATTACGAGTGGCGTATGTGTGCACGTGGCTATGCTCATACAAAGATGAGGCGCATTTTAAGTGGCGATTTCTATTAAACAATAGTCTCGCGGTGGGAACTGAACCCGCAACCTTCTGCGACTCAGGCGGACCTGCGCCCACCATGGCACAGAGGCCGTCAAATACAATATTAATGTAAACCAAATCAAAGCGACTCCTGTACTCTACATCCTTTATTACTTATTCACAGGCCCACTCCGGGCCGGGTCCGTGGGCCGTGAAACATTCGGTTATTTTCTCATTTAGTTGATACAGCCCGTAATTGTGTGGGGATTAGGGTATCAGGTTACTGGGCCCTGGAAGGGTGCAGACTACTAATTGCCCCCGGGCTTGTTCTGGTCAAATTATAGCGGTCAAATCTCAGGGACAGGTAACTGAAATGAAATCAAAATTGTTTTGAAATCCCCCCATTTTGTGCTATGCAACTGTTGGTAATTAGTAGTGTAATGTACCAACATTTTCAAATATCTATGATAATAAATAATTCGCGAAATTATAAGTCAAAGTTATTTTATGGAAAAACAAAAAATTAGGGTTGAAAACCAGTGCACCTTATCTGCAACCAACCAGATTCTAATTAAGGCATAGATTAGGCATCAGGTATATCTAAAACTGATTGCAATACGCCAGACAATGGTATCAAGAGAACTCGAGACGAGTCAAATCGAATCAGGGGCAATCCTCGAGACATATTGTTCTGATCCAATCTCTGTACCGATAGCAATCTGATGCAGAACTGTTTAGCTTACCCTTGAACCCAGTTATAATCCTAATTCATTTCCAACCCTTCAACATGAGGACATTCCATGATTTTTGTTAATGTCCATATACCAAACACGATAGTTTTCCTAAAAAACATCATCAAAAACGATATGGAGCACCTACTACCAATAAAATGGTTAAAATCAAGAAAGGCATACTTCGGAATAGAGATTAAAAGGTCGACCACAAACTTTTTGTAATACGAATATGTGGAGTACCCATTTTCGAAATATTAAAGTTCTCTCATATCCGTAAGAAAACTAATTACTTAAAAAAATGTTTTTTAACCTCAGTTATCAAAAAAACCGGCCAAGTGCGGACTCGCGCACGAAGGTGTCCGAGTATACATGTATGGGAGCCCTTGTTAATTTATTTGATTTTAATTTAATTATTAATTTTTGAAGTGAATATTCAACTAAATATTCTGTGAATATTTCAAGCGTCTACCTGTTGCCGTTATTAATTCTATTTTTGTATTTGTTGTTATAGCGACAACAGATACATCATCTGTGAAAATTTGAACTGTCTTGCTATTACAGTTCATGAGAGATAGCCTGGTAGACAGACGGACAGACAGACAGACGAATAAAGAGTTAAACAGAAGGACAGTGGTTTCTTTGTAATAGGGTTTCCGTTTTTACCCTTTGTGTAGGGAAGCATAAAAACATCAGCAATATTTACGCGCAACTAATAGTGATTACAAAAAAAAAATATACCTACGCGTCGACTTGAGAACCTCCCCTTTTTTTTTCGTCGGTTAAAAACCGAACTTGAGATAATCTTACAGTAGGTAATTAAGACCAGATAATTCTGTCAATTTCCGAAAAAAAAACATTGATGTGCTTCAAAACTCCTTTTATATCATCACTGTATCAACTGATGTACTTCAGAAAGAAGCAGAAAGCGTGGTTAACACGATAATACGACTCTATCAACATTCGCAATTAAAATTAGTCGAATTTTTGACGAGCGGAATTCATTCTTAACTATATTTACCGCGTCGCCGGACCCGCTTTGTTATCTCAGCTTTGTATTAAAATTAGTAGCTTCGAGTTAGTTGAAACAACCTTTATAATGAGCTAGTTAAATTACAGCGTAAAATACAGGAGAAATTGAGTAAAGTTTAGTAAGGTCGGTAAAAATATTTTCGCATAATGTTTCAATATAGAGACAAAATATTTAGTTCATATTCCGCTAACCTCTGACGAGTTTCACAAGAACCCAACAGAAATTCGACAATGTTTCGCCTTCCCCATGAAGCATCTTCAGGAAATGATCGACTCGCTGTCCGCCTTTAAGTACTGCTTCGAGGAGTGCCGAATTTCTACTAAATACACTCGAGAGCAATGAATCCGGGTCAATTAGACAATTGAATACTCCTTAAATGAAAGTTAAAAAAATATGAGTCACCATACATTTTATTTACACAAAATTACATAAAGAAAAAAAACTGCTGATTTCTCCTTAAAACAAAAATAGGAAACATGAAATTTTTGAACTTTATGACGATTTTCTTGAATTTCAATACTTCGTATTACCTCCTCGTGCTTCCATTACTGCGTTTACGCGGTTTGGCATGCTGTACACCAAGTTCCTTATACGATTTTGGGGAATATTCTCCCATTCCTCTGTGAGAGCAATTTTGAGCTCAGGAAGCGTGATTGGGGGAGGGTTTCGTTGTTTTACGCATCTCCCTAGCTCGTCCCAAGCATGCTCGATCGGGTTGATATCCGGGCTGCGCGCTGGCCACTCCATACAAGTAATGTTCATCTCTTGAAGGTAGTCATTCACAATCCTACCTGTATGAGGTCGGGCATTGTCATGCATAAATATAGCATCCTCACCCAAATTGACCATAAATGGACCAACGTGTTCGTTGAGGATTTCTTCCACATATCTTACGCTAGTTAAAGAGCCGTTTTCTATGATCACCAGCTCTGTGCGACTTTCAGAGGAAATTCCGGCCCACACAAGTACAGACCCACCACCGTAGGCTACTTTTTCTTCGATGCATGCTTGCTTGAATCTTTCCCCTGGTCTTCTATACACTCTGTGTCTTCCATCGTGCTTGTAGAGCATAAATTTTGATTCGTCGGAGAACATAACTTTCGACCAATCTTCAATACTCCAATTTACGTGGTTCTGGGCATATCTTAGTCTTGAAATACGATGGCCACGCTCCAGTTTAGGGCCGTTTGCAGGTCTAAGGGGTTTTAAGTTAGATTCAGCAAGCCGACGTCTTACTGTCCATGCACTTGGGTTACTTCCTCCGAGGCGTCGAAACTGATTTGTGAGTTCAGTTCCTGTGAGAAAGCGATTTCGAAGCATGGTGTTCACCAAGTATCGGTCTTCTCGTGCTGTGGTACACCTAGTTCTGCCCGTTCCTGGTCTGCGTAGGTTAGAACCAGTTTCTTCGTAACGTCGGAGAACTCTTTGTACTGTTGACAGCGACACACCGGCAGTCCTGGCTGTATCGCGCTGACTCCGGCCGGTTTCCACCAATGTAAGTATTCTGGTGCATTCTTCAAGTGTAAGCGACATGATTTCAGCTTGAATAATGAATATTGAGCACTATCAACCTGGTTTATGTACCAACATAAATGACAGATTACAAACAAAAGCAAAAACAAATCCTGTAATTTCGTAGTTCCATCTTCGACAGTGTTCCCTTTTCAAATTTGATTTTTTTATGATATAACTTTACAATAACTAAGAAGTTTTAATACTTTCATTTAAGGAGTATTAAATTGTCTATTAAATACAATTTATTGCATTAACCTAGCATTCTTACTTTCCGAGATTTTTTGGATTCTTTGAGTGACCCGGATTCATTGCTCTCGAGGGTATTTTGTCTTTTTAATATCTTGTAATGGATTTTCGCAAAGTTACGCTTGAGTCAATTAAATATGGGTAATCTTTCTTCAGCCTAAAAGTACAAGTATAAGTCTAGATGTTACAGGGTTAAGTGGTAACTTTTACTAACTGGCTGGGACGCTGTTATGCCTCGGACCTGAATAGATGGCTTAAGGTACCATACCATTATCTCAGCCTAATCAGCTTCCATAGAAAAGATTGGTAAGTAGATAGATAGATAGATAGATAGATACACCAAAAAAATACAAATTTTAAAATTAACTTACTAAACTATAAAACTAATCCGCGGTTGTACAATGTGCGGCCTTATCGCTAAATTAGTAATTAATTAGTAGGTACGTGTGGAGACCCTCGCGGGTTTCAAGTATGTTTTGAGCGTGAGGTAATCGCATAATTTTACGTATGATATTTTGTTTTTGAGACAGATTCATACTCACTGGCTTTCACAAATGTTACTGCAGCTTCTTAAGAGTGGCTAAAAAAAGAACTAGCTACTTATAGAAGTGTAGGTGGAAATTTTTGCTTATATAACGACACCCCTAAAATTAAGTAACTACGCTTGAATGACTAAAAAAATATTTAGTGAAGCTTCTCCCTAAAGAATGTGAAAGATAACTAAACAAAAATAATCCAGTAAAAATGGCTAAATGAGGGACAATAGACAGGGCAATCAGTAACGGAAATAAGATGTCCTCAAAAACTGTTTCTTTTTTTAGGGTTTCGTACCCAAAGGGTAAAAGCGGACCCTATTACTAAGACTACACTGTCCACCTGTCTGTCACCAGGCTGTATCTCATGAACCGTGATAGCTAGACAGTTGAAATTAGCGGCAACAAAAATACATCATCTGTGAAATTTTCAACTGTCTAGCTACCACGGTTACTCCTACACTATTACAAAGACTCCACTGTCCGTCTGTCTGTATCTCATGAATCATGATAGCTCGACAGTTAAAATTAGCGGCAACAAATATACATCATCTGTGAAAATTTCAACTGTCTAGCTATCAAGGTTTATGAGATACATCCTGGTGACAGACAGACAGACAGACAGTGGAGTCTTAGTAATAGGGTCCCGTTTTTACCCTTTGGACACGGAACCCTAAAAAATTGCACACATCACACGACCAAGATTTAAAACTTCAGTTCGGGAACCTTGACCCCAAGGCCAAGTCTCATAATCAAAATATCATTCTCATATACTCTTCGATAGATGATGGACCACCAATACCGTGGAGGCTTCAAGTGGGGTGATGTTGTTGTAAGTTCAAATGTCACGTCACTTTCGCCCGACTGTGGGAACATCACTGTACCTACTGATTGGTATCGCTGAGAATATTCTTGTTCTGTTTTGTTAATGCTTATCTTTTTTGTTTGGGTAATTAAATCTTGTAGTATTTTGAATATTTAGGTAATTCTGCTAGTTGTTTATTTTTTGTAGGTTCCCCTACCTAGATATGACTCACGGAGACGTTTGGCTATCCCTTGGTTACTCTTACGGTGTTTTTCTATACTAAAAGCATCCTAAGTAATTTTCCTGTTGTTGGACATTATCATATCTTAAAAATAATTTTGAGAAGGAGGCCAAGAGGATTCAGCTGGGTTGGGCATCATTTGGAAAACTACGTCGAGTTTTCTCGTCACCCATACAACGATGTCTGAAAACGAAATTTTTCAATGTCCTGCCTGTCATGACATACAGGGCCGAAACGAGCCATGGAACGAGCTATGCTCGGAGTTTCTCTGAAGGATAGAATCCGCAACGAGATCATCCGACATAGAACTAAAGTTAGCTCAGAGAAATAGCAAGCTGAAGTGGCAGTGGGCTGGCCATATCTGCCGAAGAACCGATAACCGTTGGGGTAAACGAGTTCTTGAGTAGAGACCGCGGCTTGGCAAACGTCGTGTAGGACGCCTTCCGGCCAGGTGGAGTGACGATCTGCGAAAGGCTGCATGCGTCAAACTCAGGACAGGGTGCAATGGCGCTCATTAGGGGATACCTATGTCCAGCAGTGGCCTGCTTTGGGCTGATGATGATGATAAACATAACAAGCTTTTACTTAATTGACAGGATTGGCAGAATCACATTTACCAAGCCAGAACACTTTAACACACACACACACCAGCCTATATTAGTCCACTGCTGGACATAGGCCCCCTAATAATAATATGAAAATCTTCGGAATAAATTTATTATTTATGATTTAAAAAAAATGAAATAATGTTTGACGACGTCTGTGGCGCAGTGGGCCCGCCTGAGACGCAGAAGATTGCGGGTTCGATTCCCGCTGGGGGACAAATGTTTGCATGTTCTGCAGATATTAGTCTTGGGTCTAGGTGTTTTCAATGTATGATATGTAAGTATGTATTTACAAAATATATATATGTTATTATGTAGTATATAAATCATGTGGTTCCCATAATACAAGCTCTGCTTAATTTGATGCTACATAATGCTGTGTGATAGCTTCCAGCATTAACAAGAAGGTTTTTTTGTATTTTAAGTGTCAACCCACCCTTGAGGGAAAATCTAAGTTAAAAATCTAAATTGCAAGTCTCCAAATGTACATACTTGGGTATCTACTGGTACCCTACGTCTAAGTGGTAGGTAGCTGCAATAGCGTAAAACGAGGAGGCTTGAACATTTAACGATGCAGCCCGTCCAAATTCTGAAGCATTCATTAAGCTGAAAAACGGGTCAAAGAAGAAAAAGTTCGACAGTTTTCAGCTCGTTAGAGGTAGGTACAATTTACGTGAGCTTAAACAAAAAAAATAGTGTTTTAAATGGTCCTGAGAGTCAATAAAATATTATTAAACAAAATCAAAAATATACTTATGTTGCTATTAATGTCGTATTGAGTGCTGAACCACGGGCTATGGAGAAAGCTTTGCTCGGAGTCTCTCTGCGTGATCGAATTCGAAAAGAAGAAATCCGTAGGAGAACCAGCGTAACCGACATAGCTCTCAGAATCAGCAAGTTGAAGTGGTAGTGGGCAGGCCATATAGCCCGTAGAACCAATAACCGATATAGGTTCTCGAATGGCGACCGCGATCTGGAAGACGAAGTTTAGGGAGTCCCCCCACCAGATGGACCGACGACATCGTCAAGATTGCAGGTAATCGGTGGATGGAGAGGGTTCAAGACCGTTCTTCGTGGAATTCCTTGGGGGAGACCTATGTTCAGCAGTGGACTTCTATAGGTTGTTGATGATAATGCTGAGTGCTGAAACACAACTTTGCTCCGCGAGAAGAACTAGCAAGCCCAAAACGATTTCAGGTTTCTATAAGGGATTTCGACTCAGGCGGTATTTGAACCCGCGACCTAAGCATAAATACCGGGACGCGAAAACCAAATGCGCTACCGAGCCAACTCCTCGCCTTGTCGATTTGTTTTCATTCGATTTCAGTCTCCAAGTTTGTTATTACATAGGTACCTACATTGATACTTTTACTCTCACAGATCAAATAAATTTTAACAAACAATAAAAATGTGAAACAGCCTCAAAAGAAAACTTCAACTTTGACTTTTAAAATCAAAAAGCTATTATAAACCGACCCTGCATACAAAGTCGATACAAAGTCCATAGTTTATGCCCAACATTTTAACAGAAAAGTACCAAAGTATTATAAAACAATGACGACCCTTGACTAATCAAGGGCACTCGACCAAGGGTGCTTGAAGACAAAGGGTTGGGCATTTCTACACGATTTAGCTGTATTTTGCAAACAGCCCTTCAAATAAGGGCCAATGGAAATGGAATTCTTACATTTAAATTATTTTGTTTCATTTAGTTTCTCGTGGGAATCTCACGTTTTAGTCTTAGTCGATTGATCAAGTGGTTTCAGAGTGTTTGTTATTAGTGAATTGACTTCGGTCTAATATGTAAGCAATTGTTCTGATTTCTTAGTTGCTCTTGATTTTTGCAATAAGAAAGGTTCTTATAATAATATTTTTATACTTTTTCGTACTAGTCTCCGTGGGAAGGCTTAGCGTTAAAATAAAATGTAATTATATTAAATTGGAATGAGGCTTCATTATGATTTTGAAGTGGAGGTAGAGGTAGGAGGAAGCGCGACCTTTAAAGAAATAGTCACTATCAACATTTTCAAAAGTGCCCACAGCTTATTTTGACTTTTGAAAGTCTCTGTTGATAACATGAACACTAAATGAAATACTCTTCAAACTTGGAGTTTTCATCTTGTGTTCTCTATAATGAATCAATAAGTGTGAGTCAATAAGTACTCTACATTTTAAAGCAAATAATAAAACTCAATTTACATTATTTATTTTACGCATCAAGAAGCTGCAAAAAGTTTCCGTATCTTATAAAAAGGAGTTCCTACCTAACCCTGATCCAAATAGCGTTAACTCCAACGAAATGTAAAGAAATGTATGCAAATAGGATAGGGTTATGCAATAATATGCCAAGATCTTTATTTCTCAAATTCTTCGAGTTTAACATGCAATAGTTAATTCCTGATATAACTATTGCTCAATAATTTCCCGGCTCTTTCAGTTGCTAAGCCTTGTCGGAGGCCTTAGGGCGGCCTTAAAACTCCGACAACAGAGTTGGCCACTAGCTTATATGAAGAAGGAAGGAATTGCTTAATACCCGTCTGGGATAAAAGGTGGAAATAGTTAAATATTTGGTGTGCAGTGCTGCCACTACGTGAGACTGAGTTCTTATGGTTTAACATAATGGGGCCGATGATGATGATAAACGAATACTATAAGTATTGATTATACCTAAATAAAGTCAAGGACAAGGCTGGCAAGTAATAGGGAGGAGTGGAAGCATTGAAGCGTGTTGAAAAATAAATCTAATCTTATTTTTATTAATTTAAATAGCGCCACAAATGTGATTGGATCAATGAATCCGTTTGTTGAAATTGGTGTACAGTTTGGATCAATGAATTGGTTGGTTGGAATACGTGAACAGTTTGGATCAATCAATTGGTTGCTTGGAATCGGTGTACCTACAGTTTAACAATGGATTTTAGATGCACGAAACGATGACTTAAACCAAATAAAATAAAAGCCATGATTTTATCGTATGAAGAGACACAATAAGATTTTGCATTAAGCCATCCATTTTGATTCCAGACCCCTGATATTTTATGCGTCATCAGCGTCGATCAAACCCGTCTATTTGTTACTATATTGACACAATCACAAACAGGACAGGGGTGCTCACACTGTCACTTTTCTGCAGGTTTAGAAGATCCGTCACCTTTTCTTAGTAGTTGATATATCTTCCAACGTGCATAGATTGCAATGAGCGTTAAATAGTGGTCATTACAAAAACGAAAGGTTGGTATATACACAAAGTACTTATAAAAATGTACTAGCTGACCCGCTGGCAAGTTTGTTTGCGTGTATAATTGTGCTTTCACGTAAGTTGTTTTCCGAATATGAATATTATAAACGGGGCCTTATATATGAACAGAATAGACGACCGCGATCTGCAGCGCATAAATTTTAACCAACTGTGAAAACATAACAGACAGACAGACAAACAGACATACAGAGTTAGTTTTGCATTTGTAATATAAGTTAGGAAATCAGGTTGTTAAATACTCACATAATACTTACAAGTTGATAATTTATACTTTTGACTTAGCTTCGATTTGTGTAGGTTTTAATTCAGCGCGTGTCGGTACCAAATTACCAATCCAATCAATAGGATATTAATATGTAAACTAATTTATTCCCCACCAAACCGTAATCAAAACCAGAAATCTTCAAAGCATCACCGTTTATCTAAACGAAATGTTTCAAAGAAAATCCAACGTCTGGTCATTACTCAAATTAGAAAAAGAAAAAGTCGAAGAAAAAAAATCTAAATGCATTTCCCGCCACGCCGTTTCGTGTTGCCATTCAAAATAGGAACGTATTACTTCGCCTGTGAAAAGAACTGTCTCAAATTACTTTGCATCTCCCTTCCTTGTTACTCTGCAGAGTTCATATATGCCCGTCCCTTTCTAACGCTATACAAACTCAGATAAACAAATACAAAGGGCCTAATTGAGTAACTAGTAAAACGAACGGCTGTGCGCCGTCCCTCCGTATATCTTTACAAAGTTATCCGTGCTTTTGAATAAGTAAACATTTTAGAATTTTAAATTTTATTTCCTTGTATTATTGTCCATTTTGAGATGTATTTCTATTGAAATTACTAAGCAGTATTTCGGCGAGTCTCGTTCTCAAGTGGCAGGGAGTTCGACTTCGGGCAGGGAACTTAATTTGTCAACAATTTTCGATATTTGAATACGTTTCGCTGTTCAATGAGCTTCTGTCAGCGTTGAATTGTTTTTTTTATCTTTTAAAATAATTCAGCTTGACGTGTACACGTGCTTCGAGTTATTTTTTCTTAAATTGATTCAGAAATCGAATTTTGATTTACTGATTTAGGTACAAAATCAACATTCGTCAAAAACTTTCTTCTTATGACAAAAGAAGGTACGGTAGGTACATGTTTAATTTAGACCTAATATACCCTTTTTACTTTATCTAATGTTGAAGGAATAAATGGAAAAAGAATGAACACTTTATTGCGTAAAACATAAAACATAACAACAAGATATATAAAAATCATTCCTACAATATGTCCATTTTTAAAAGTCATTGTGTTTTATTTATAACTAAAAGCTATTTCTTCCAGACATCTTTTGACTTGAGAAAGCGATTAATTGTAGCGATGGATTGTAGTGTCAGAAAATCTATTGGATTCTATCGACCAAACCAGAAACAGATAACCATAGGTATCTTCTAAGACCCTGGCCAGCAATAAAGATTGACACTGGAGGGAGTGTCTACATCCGCCAATCAGAGGGGCATCCTCATTGCAACGCAGGAAGACGGCAATTCCATGACCATTGGCGGCCGTGCAGGACCCATTACTGACGTATGTGGAGGTATATAGATGACCTCCGTGATAGATATCTGACTGATGTGTATAGTCTATACCTTGGCTTCAATAAATACTACGTCCAAACACTATAACCTATTTTACATTTTCAGAAGTTTTTATTGAAGATATTGTGTAGATAGTAGAGTTTCAACAGGCTGCGCTGGGTGAAAAAAGGCATGAAGCCTTATCCTAGCACGAACATCAATAATGAAAAATTTTAAAATATTTCTATTCCCTAATTTGAATTTAAAACAGTCAAAAAAAATTGCACTTTTATATGTGCAACACCTTTTTATTAGACATTTTGTGATGTGCGCCAACTCGAATAATGATAAAAATCCACAGAGCAAAATCTTGTCGGTGGCTTGATTAATACGTACGTGAATTACTTTCAAATCCACTACCTATAAATATTACAAATATCTGCACGTCAACACGCATTTCCAATCAATCAAACAATCACGAGCACGATCCAAACCATAACTATTACAAAGGCAAAATAAACCGTTGCTATCATTATAGTAAAAACTGCTACTCACTGCTTACTCAGCGGCCGGTGAATAAGAATTAAATAAAATAATGCGACCAACTTATCTTTACGATAATAAGAGTCGCTAGTGGTAACCAAATGGACAGAAATGTGAATAAATATTTTAGTTCCAAGTTCGGCCACCGGCACGGATAAGTTGGTCGCACTCACATTATCGTGAGGCATTCGGTAGCCGCGGCGAGCTGTCACGGGCCTTTGTCCAGCCATCAGTAGCAAGCCACAGTAGGCTAACGACCAAACTGTTTTTAGAAAACAATTTAAGAAGCTTCCGTTTAGGCTGTGTTTAGAGCCCGGTTTATTTAGACTATTGTGCGTAAGCGGATCGGTTCTTCGCCTTTTGGAGTTGTATTTTTTACTTGAATCAAATAAACATTAATTTTCAATGTCAAAACGTTGGAAGTCGTTACCGTGGGCTGTTATTGGAACCGGGTTACTGACGTGTGAACGGAAGAATAACTTTAAATTGATAATGAGTATTGAAATATTCAAACTCAGGGACTGGGTCTGTATCATTATAATTTCAAAATAAATACTGACTGAAAAAACTGTTCCAAAATCATCATAATCATTGTGTTTAAGTCCACTGCTGGACCTATGTCCAGCTAGGAAGGGAATATGCCTAGGTATATCTACAACTGTTTTGTTTTTCCAAAAAACAGATTTAACATTTAACAGAAATCGCTTCCTAGCGATAAGACCGCCGATTGTACCTTTTTATTTGTTTTTGTCTGTTGTTTCTATAATTAAGGTGTACAATACAGAATTTTCATTCATTCATTCATTATAATATATTATAATAATTACAGGCACACGAAGCTTATGATCTTCATGCCCCAAGTTGATTCACGCAGGGCATTGCATCGTAGAGCACATTCCAAAAAACGTGATCTACGATGCCATACTTTGTGTTAAGTAATGGTTACCACTTAACATCAGATGGGCCATGTGCTTTTCAATGTTCAAGTACCATAAAAAATGATAATCTCCAACAAATCTTGTTTTTTTTATGGATGTCACCTCACTCATGTGGGTTGTGAAGTTAAATTACCTACCGTATTTACTTGTACTTTCTACTGACTGACAAAAAGGGTGAGATGAACTTTCTACTGAATGAAAAAAAGGATATGAACCGGTTTTCCCCAGACGCGAATATCAAATCAATTTAACAATTACCGAATTTTATGATACATTCTTTATAAGTTGCAAGATTAATTTCAATAAAGGTTCTGTACTCTTTAATCTTTTCGAATTTTTAATTAAATGAGTTTAAAATAACCATAATTGAATTTGATCTTGAATTTTTTTTTAATGTGTCTGAAAATTAGGTTTACCTAGTTAAATTGAGCTTTTCGCTTGTGGGGCAAACCGGTTCATCTCCTTCTTTCATTCAGTAGAAAGTATTCAATTCTCTTCTGCCAGGGGTCAAAAATTGAAAATAATTCCCAAAATCAATAACAGTTTATTGTTTTCATGTCTTCATCGTCTTCATGTCTACTAACCATGGACTCTTATATTATACAGTAACCAATGACGTTTCCCCTTGAAAAATTGACAAAAATAAACAACGAGGAGTCGAAAAGTTGTCAGTTTTTCGAGGGAAAACGAAGCGTCTTCAGTAACAGTCTAAAGGAACCGGCCGTGTGGGTGAGTGCACCTTCATCTGAGGGAGAGCCAGACCTTTGATTGCCCCACACTTTACACCACTTATTACCTATTAAATGTTTCCCCAATTACATGTTTAATGTAATAGCAGGTGCTTCTATTACATTTAGTTTTCCAGCTCGTTAGTTGTAAATGTGGTAATGACTGGATAGCGGGTTCCAACATCTTAATCAGTAAATATTTGCAGGTAATTTTACTATTTTCTTGTCGGCTTTGAGAAGTTCCAACTTATAATTTGTTTGAGTTTTTGTTAAAATTAAAAAATATTTACGATAAAAATGGTTCGTTTTATTTGTTAGTATCACTGGGTAGTTTATAGGACATAATTCTATTTTAATAACCTAGCAGAGATAATATTACCTACTACATAACTATTTTAAAAAAGTTTTCGTTAAGTAGTATCTACTTATTTCGGCTCGAAACCGAAACTGGACGAGACGATTGTTTTTTATCTGATTATATTCTATTTTGTGTGCCATATATCAATAAACAAACAAACAAATAGACGAGCTTTCGACTCTCGTAAACCGTTCGTAAAGTCGGGTTGCATATGATGATGATGATAATATACTTATTACAGTTTTACCTATATCTTCCAACTTAGATGTACGAGTAAATCTCAAAAAATCCTGGTGTGTTCAATCAAACCTAATTCCCTAAAATATCTACTAAACATTACCTATATAGTTTTCATTGACAGCTATCGTACATTCTGTTGATAATACATTTAGATCTCAAATATATCTTTATATTTTTTTAATTATTTCCCGCTATAACTCTGACCTCACCCTTCAGTAATTGTGCGCGAAACTTATCACATTATCAAAAAGCGTCGATTCAAATCCTTTGATCTGCGTCTGCGCCGCTAATTCGACAATTACCCTCCGTGGGGTGATTTGACACCGAATAGGGAGGGAAAATGATCGTACCTACACCATGAGGTAGTGTAGACAATTTTACCTCAGTTCATGGTTTTTTTTTTAATATGATATTGCCAGCTCTTGACCTTAAAGCTTGCGTTGGCAAGGAATCTATTACAATTTGTATGAAGTTAAGTTTGTATTATTTGTGTTTACAGTGCGTACCCACGCTTATGGGAAAATCTTATCCCGGTACTTAGGGGGTTTCGGGTTCAAATCTCGTCCGAGTTGAAATTTTTGAGATATTATAAAATCCTTAGTTTGAATGAATCAGTTGTACACTAAATAATAAGAAGATGGTAAATCATTGTTAATTTATTTTTATTTATGATTTCATGGCTATCATATCACTGCAGTCCATGAGGGCCATGTCCTATTATTATCGGAAATATTGTTACACTTATATCTGTAGTATTTTTTTTATTATATCTGAAGATGGAACAAGCCACCTGATGTTAAATAGTAACCATTACTTATCACAAAGCATAGCATCGTAGTCACGCTTAATTATTTTCAAGTATTATCAACACTAACTCTCGCTCTAGTAGTAGTCCCCATGTCTTTTTCTGGCGTGAAGAAGCATTGCAGTGTTTCGGTTTGAAGGGTGTTGGTTTGGTGCCGTAAGAATTAGGTAACAGGCACATGTGCCTTATCACCTTTATGCGTCAAGTTGCTCAAGTTGATTGATGCAGGGCGCATCATAGGGCATATACATGACATTTGAAACATATATGATTCAATAGTTTGTTAAAGGTACACATAACATCTGGTGGGCCATATACTTGTTCCATCTTCAATTATTTAAAAAAACTCATTCTTCGTATGAGCTAGTGTCCAACTCTAGTGTCGGAGTTTTTAGGCTTCCGACATGGTTTAACGACTGAAAAGTCGGGACCAACATCTGTATTCCAAAGCACGGAAGCGTTCAAATCTAAATGTCACTAAACGGTCACCCATCCAAGTAATGACGGGCGGAGTGCTGCTTAGCAGCAGTAAACCACGCCACGAGCGCTTCTGTTAAGAACATCGAAGAAAACCACGCTTCAAAACTCATTAAAAGCCTGCGCACATTGGACAACAAACGTCAGCGATTAGACGCTACGACAAGCTGCGGGGGTCAATTTTCATACATTTTGTTCAAAGCTCCGCACACACTGCGACAATCACAACAGCAAGATATGACAGACGCTCGCGCGCGACTAAGCGCGACGACAAAGCGTCGTGTATGCGAGGTCTTATATTTGTTATAGTTGAAGTAGAACCATCTTGACACCCTCTGTTTGGACAAAGGGCGCTGATGACGGCACGTGGCAGCCGATTGATGCATGACACCGAACGGATTATTAGATCATGCAGATTATGAGTGTAATGATACCCTGGGATCTTTTAGCGTCATCAAATATTCATAACGTGCCATGTTCTGTCCTATATCTGTTACTCAAGAATGGTAGAAAACGGGCGATGCTATTGGAGTTTTTTTTTTACATTAAATAGCAAGCATTTGACCACTATCACACCTGAAACAGGTGCTGTCGTCTAAGATGGAGCACGCTTGCCTAGAAGGAACCGATTCATTCTGGATTTGAAGACGCCCAGATTGTTCTGATCCGGAAAACAGACAATTGAAGCAGGTTCCACTCCTTACTAGTACTAACAAACAATTAATGTGGAAGCGAATCGTTTGGTACGGCAAGGTGTTCGTTATTTAGCAGGGTCCACCACGTGCAGGTGAGGTTGGCTTGGGCACCGAAGATGGTGGTTGAAACCCCGAACACCCCATGGATTAACACATAGGCTACATTCTGTCCGCGTACCATACAGGTGAAGCCGTGGACGCAAGCTAGTGTATAAATAAACTCAAAAATGCTAACAAAGGTACTTTTTTTCTAACGCGTCAACAAAAACCCTAACAAAAGAAATATGAACCCACCTTGATCGATATAAACGTTGACCATACAAACCCGTAATGAAATTAAAGTCGCCTCACCATTGCAGTCGTCTCTATAGTGGTGAAACATGGCGATGGAATCCGATCTCTTCATTCATTCAAGGTTTGCGAAACGCGATAACTTTAAACTGATGCGAGAATTACTCCTACTAATTTCAACTACCAATTTTGTGATCAGGCCCTCATTCGAAGAACGTTAAAGTTCAATCTTATTTCTGAACTAAATGCTATCGTAACTTTTATGGGAGTAATCTCTATGAAAAGACAATTGTGGACCATAGCCAGGAATAAATGAAACAACAAAGTAATTAACTACCCTAATATATAATTAAATCTAGCCAAAACCATATTTTATACCCTACCTTTTGTTACTATAAATAATACACGACAAATTCCTTGTACAAAAAAAAATTACTGGTATTAAACTTACGGATAAAAGTTTTGTCCTAGAAAAAATGCGGATTAATCCTTTTTTTTTTAAATAACATATTTGTATGAAGGACTTAAAACAACCTATTATGAACACTCAAAAATCGTGGACTATATTTTTAATTGATAAAAATGTCATGCATCATGAATATTATTTAGCAAAAAAAAGCTTCGTATCGAATAAATCAGCCTAAATCTCTTATTTTAATAGTTTTCGTACTTATAAAGTTCAGAATTTAACATAAAACAAGATTCGTAGAGTTCTAACCAAGTTGGTCTGACCAAGTCAAGGCGCTGACGGGGCTGCCTTTGACTGCCGCCATGAAGCAAGCTGAATACAAAACAGCATAAAAACAGCTCATCAATACTTCAATAAAAGTTTTTCAGGGTGGACGTTCAGAAATGAAAAATAAGAGGAAGAAGAAGTAGAGTTCTTCGAAAAAGGCTCACATTCGCTGAAATTCGCTCCATAGAATTCGGCGTCGTTTGAGAGCGCGCAATATTGTTCGCTCAGTTTCCTGCACAATGCATTATTTCACGTTGCTTCATTGATGTGAGGAATCACCGCGACCATTATATGCTCATTTGAGGCTCATTGTGAGGGCCCTCGGCGACACTCGTCGCTTCCGCCCATTTCATCAATTAGCTGTTTGTTTAGAACAATAGCATGCACTGCTCATTTTGAGCTGCATCTCGGCAAAAACAACCCCTTGTGAGTTGGCTGCTGCTGTGGCACATTTTGTATGGAGTCTATAGTTTATAGGCTTACGTATGATCGCCATCTCACCTGTTGGTTGAAGATGCGGTCGGCGTTGTAGCACGCTTGCCTAGAATGTACCTATTTACTCTTCTTGATGATTTATTTTGATGTTTTCTATGTATTATATGTATGTATTTACAAAACAAAAATTATATGCGTATTATATCAATCATGTGGTTCCCATAATACAAGCTCTGCTTAGTTTGTGGCTACATGATGCTGTGTGATTACGTCCCGCATTATTTATTTATTTATTTATTTATTTGACGATTGACGATAGTGACTTGGACATGACTTTATACATAGGTATTGAAATGTTTTTTAGTAAAATTCATAAAACTGCAAATTGAAGTCGTAACATAAACTACTTTAAGTTAGTTGACGGTCAGCAATTTCCGAAATGAAAGCCAGAAATCTGCTCTTGGATTTTAACTACATACCCATAGGGGGGAGGCACATAGGGGAAGGCCTATGTCCAGCAGTGGACTGCTATAGGCTGATGATGATGATGATGATGATGATGACACATACACATACACACCAGCCTATATGAGTCCACTGCAGCTGCTGGCCATAAAATCCTCCTTTAATAAGAAAGGTGATATAATACATGCCCATAACCCCCACGCTGGGCATGCGGTACCAAGTACCTACTACATCTTAGCTATAATTTTGTTTCCTTTTCCAATGCATGTTTTATTTACTGAAGAACTCTAATTAGTTTGAAATTTAGTATTTAAATAATGAAATGCCACACCGAGAGCCGTTAACTAAATGCATTTCACTGTCCATTTATAGAAGACATTACTCAAATGATGAAAAAACCCCGCGTTTTTACCTCAACACCTTCACAGATTTGCAAGTCGAATGCGCCCATAATAGGGAATCGATCGATGCTATAAATTCACTTACAAACAAAATTAACTCAACGTGGGTTTATTTACGGTGTCAGTGAGGCACCGCTTTGATCAGTTGAGTATTTACGCGTGTCGCAGAAGGATTTTTCCTTTGTCAGCGCTGTATCGCGAATATGATTGACGGTCGATTCGCGCCGCGAGAAATCATATCGCAATCAACGTTTGCGAAAGAAAAACTTCTTGCTATTGAAAATAGAACCTCATTCTTACCGATTTAAGGACTTTCAAGTTTGGGCTACACGGAAAGCGTAACGTTGTCAAAGCGTAAAGTAACAATGCAACGAAACAGTCAACGCAATCAAATCTCAGCTCTATTACGATGCGGAAAGTACAGTCACGATGGTAATACTATGCTTGCCGCAGCCTAATAAGTGAGCGGACTGAGTCGGCGTTGGAAAATGAGTTTCCTCGCGGGTGGGGAGAGGGGGTAATTGTGGCAGGATCAAAGCGCGGCTCGTCCGATCTGGCGGCAAAGCGCGGCGCCTTTTGATTGTTTTTCTCGCGACGATCGAACCATCGTTTTTGCGGGCCCACCTGTCCGAGTAATAGCGTAATCGAAGATTATTTACGAGGTCGACTGTACGAATGTTGGAGAGGAATGATACTGGTTCGATGATTGTGTCAAACGAGCTATAAAGACGTCGTTTAATTATCTCGAACTGAGATATCCAATCATGAGATAATTTGGCAGTATAATTGGTCGAGCAGGAATGCCTTAATGAGTGAAGTGGTCCTTGATCTTTATTTCGTGCGATAAAGGAATTGGCTGATGGTATTGTTTGCACCTTCGTTACTTTACAGTAATTGGTGATATAGAGCTATGCTTTTCTTGTTTCCACGCCATTTCAATTGTTCATAGCACGTAGAGCGAGATAACGATTGACTCTGGTATCAATATTATGACAACATACCATACTCTTCGTTTATGAAGAAGAGATACATCATTTTTACATGTCGCAAAATATAGTCCCTGTTATGATAGGAGTGTAAGGTATTCCATCTTCCATCTTCGGGAGCCAAGCCAACCTCAACTACACGTGGTGCATCCTTGCCTGCCTTGCTACAAACCCGGCTCTGGAGGTGCTATCCCAAGCCCTTATGGGCATATCCTCCGTCTTATAGAGTAGGATTACGTCCAGCTGTGGACTGAATAGGCTGCTGTTGATATTGTTTTTTAATGATAATAGAACAGAAAAACCTAATTTATCACCCACTATTTTTTACTTTACCTAATGGTCCGCTTTAGGCTCATCTCCCCTAAGTTGCTCTTACAAGACACTTAGGCATCGATATAATACTGTTACTATTTATCTCAATGTGCTTAGGTATAATCCGTTATTTACATATCCAAAAAATATTGGACACGTATTTTTTCTTTTGTCAATTAAACAAAAAATAACAAAGATATAGTGCGTTAAAGTTCCGCGCGACGGCGACGTCACGATATAGTACACTTTACTTACTCCCGAACTTTCACGTTTTTTATCTCCGTCAATTTCTATTGATTCGGTAAATAAAAAAAATGTGTGTCAGGTATTTTTTTTTTATCTAACTGACGGACTAATTAGAATTATTATTTTTTGATCCAGTCGTCATGCCTATTACAAATATTTACGCGTAAAATCATAATTATGTTATGTAAAGTCTCAAGCTCCAAAAATGCAAGATTTTATTTATTTATCGACCTTTGTGGCACAGTGGGTGAAAGTCCACCTAATACGCAGAAGGTTTTGGGTTTGATTTTGTGTAATTTACCAAACAAAAAAGTATTTAAGTACCTATCAGCCATGTGGTTCCCGTAATACAAGCTCTGCATGAGATAGTATCTAGTATTACCTAGGTTTATTTAGACGGCATCTGTGGCGTAGTGGGTGAAGGTTGCGGGTTCGATTCCCGCCGCGGGACAAATATTTGCATTAGTTGCAGATAATTATTTCCATGTATATTAAATATGAATTTACAAAATATCACATCACACTAATATTATAAATACGAAAGTTTGTGAGTATGTATGGATGTATGGATGAATGGATGAATGTTTGTTACTCTTTCACGCGAAAACTACTGAAAGGATTTGCATGAAGCTTGGAATATACATAGTTTATGACCTGGATTAACATATAGGCTACTTTTTATCCGGGTACCACGCGAGCGAAGCCGCGGGCGGAAGTTAGTATATATACATATATATATATATATATATATATATATATATATATATATATATATATATATATATATATATATATGTATATATATTACATATATAATTAGGTTATCCGTTATGTAGTTCCCATGATACAAGCTCTGCTTAGTTTGGGGCTATATAATGCTGTATGATTACCTAGTGTTCAACATTATTTGTTTATTTATCACTAGCTTTCACGAGCGTCTTCGCTCGCGTGGTATATGTATATGTAGTAGTAATGTATATTACAAGATTCATCCAAACCAGTTCAGTTGTTGTCGCGTGAAAGAGTAACAAACATTCATCCATCCATCCATACATCTATACTCATAAATAAAATTTCGCATTTATAATATTATAGTAGGACTATATATTTATAATCAAAACACAGCCTGCTCCCACTGATGTCCCATTAAACATTATAATAGAACAATCAATAAGATGATTCGAGTGTTTTTGTCCGTCCGTTAATTGATTTGAAAACAGTCTCGAGGCATCATCTCTGTTTGACGCTCATGACATGTTTGGAGAGCTCTTTCTTGGAACCTTTTAGAATTCCTTATGGGAAAGTTGAGATGTAACCCTAACCCCTAAATCGAAAGCTTGACGACCTCTGTGGCGCAGTGGGCGAAGGTCCGCCTGAGACGCAGACGGTAGCGGGTTTATTTCCCGCTGCGGGACAATGTTTGAATGTTCTGCAGATATTTGTCTCGGATCTGGGTGTTTTTTATGTATGATACGTATGTCTTAAAAATGTATAAATTTAGTAGGTATATCAATCATGTGGTTCCCATAATACAAGCTCTGCTTAGTTTATGGCTACATGCTGTGTAATAACGTCCAGCATTATTTATTTATTTATTTTATTAATCAATTTAGACTACCGTTTTGGAAATGTAAAGTCTAAATTGAGTAAATGATTATGAATAAACTTAAATAATTTTCATTTACTTCTATTTGAAACTTGGAGTGGAAACCCGGATAAAAAGTAGGTTTCATCTAAATCTATTTAACTAACTTTAGTATTTTTAATAATCCTACTAAAAGTATAAAAGCTTAATTTTATGAAATGAAGGAGACTCATCAAACAGTAGTTTAACCGTTCAGTAGAACGGTTGCAGCAAGAATTTTTAGGCATAGGTCACACATATCGGGCAAGGACATGGCGCGGAAATGACGTGACAGAGGCACAAGTGTAGTGCAGTCTGTTGTCCGGTATCGATGTGTCAGCATGTCATCCTCAGAAGACGAAGATGCTCTTGCTCTCGTGCATACAATTAATGAATATACAGATCAGGGCCCGTACAACCCCGATTTCGAGTTAGTTGCTTCGAAAGTGAAACCCCTTCATTGGGTTATACAGTTGACGGGATTACCCTTTCGTTCGGCTATTCTCCTCATAACACAAGCGAAAGTGTAACCCGTTCCTTTTGGCTTTCGATAGTTTAGTTTAGTTTAGTCGATAGGGTTACCCTCTTATGAGGTTAAACGAATGAATGGAGTTACCTCTTGATAGGTTTTTTTGAATGTTACACAATGGTTATCATTACTAATATTTATTAATTAATAATAATTTCGGATTGTCACTGTCACTGTCACTCTAAAACTCAAACTCAAAACTCAACTCAAAGCTCCACTCGAAACTCATTCTACAAATTCATCTGTAAATGGTTATATCTCTGGAACTACTCATCCTAGAATAGCTGTTAATTGCTCAAAAGATAGCTATCGACAAGATCTTTATTTTCAATGACATATGTCAAAATTGAATTTGCCATATCTCGAGAAGTACTCATCCTAGACTTGCCGTTACTAGCTCAAATGATAGCTACTAATAAAATCTTAATTTTCGATGACAGCTGTCAAACTAAAAACTGTCATCGAAAATTAAGATCTTAACAATAGCTATCATGTGAGCTAGTAACGGCAAGCCTAGGATGAGTAGCTCTCGAGATATGGTTGTTTTAAGTTTGACAGCTGTCATCGAAAATTAAGGTCTTGTCAATAGCTATCATTTGAGCTAGTAAAGGCAAGTCTAAGATAAGTAGTTCTCAAGATATGGTCGATTTAAATTTGACAGCTGCCATCGAAAATTAAGTTCATGTCAATAGCAATCATTTGAGCTAGTAAAGGCAAGTCTAAGATAAGTAGTTCCCGAGATATGGTCGTTTTAAGTTTGACAGCTGTCATCGAAAATTAAGTTCATGTCAAGAGCAATCATTTGAGCTAGTAAAAGCAAGTCTAAGATAAGTAGTTCCCGAGATATGGTCGATTTAAGTTTGACAACTGTCATCGAAAATTAAGTTCATGTCAATAGCAATCATTTGAACTAGTAAAAGCAAGTCTAAGATAAGTAGTTCTCGAGATATGGTCGATTTAAGTTTGACAGCTGTCATCGAAAATTAAGGTCTTGTCAATAGCTATCATTTGAGCTAGTAAAGGCAATTCTAAGATAAGTAGTTCTCGAGATATGGTCGATTTAAGTTTAACAGCTGTCATTGAAAATTAAGGTCTTGTCAATAGCTATCATTTGAGCTAGTAAAGGCAAGTCTAAGATAAGTAGTTCTCGAGATATGGTCGATTTAAATTTGACAGCTGTCATCGAAAATTAAGTTCATGTCAATAGCAATCATTTGAGCTAGTAAAGGCAAGTCTAAGATAAGTAGTTCCCGAGATATGGTCGATTTAAGTTTGACAGCTGTCATCGAAAATTAAGTTCATGTCAATAGCAATCATTTGAACTAGTAAAAGCAAGTCTAGGATGAGTAGTTCTCGAGATATGTTCGATTTAAGTTTGACAGCTGTCATCGAAAATTAAGGTCTTGTCAATAGCTATCATTTGAGCTAGTAAAGGCAAGTCTAAGATAAGTAGTTCTCGAGATATGGTCGATTTAAGTTTGACAGCTGTCATCGAAAATTAAGGTCTTGTCAATAGCTATCATTTGAGCTAGTAAAGGCAAGTCTAAGATAAGTAGTTCTCGAGATATGGTCGATTTAGGTTTGACAGCTGTTATTGAAAATTTATTCCAATTTTATTATAATTTAATTATTATTGCGTAAAATAAACAATTAGTAGTCTGTATTTCCGCCCTTAATGCTTAGAACACAATTACCGCAATTAATTTTCATCTTTTGACCGATTTTTTTTTCTCCTTTATCTCCTATAACCCACGTATAACCCGTGTTACAATGATAAAAAGGGTAACCCTAAGGAATGGGTTTTGGAATAATACCAAAACCCAATACTATTGATAACCCTCATGATCAGGTAACCTAATCAAAAGGGTTTTGAATGGTTTAGACCCATCAAATAATAGTGTAACCCATACGGAGAGGGTTAACTAAGCATTTGAAATTACTAAATTACTAAGCTTTTGAAAAAACCCTGCCGAAAACCTCTTCATCGGGTTACCAAATCGGGCCCTGATACAGATGAAGAAAATACGCGCAAACGAATTTGCACAAGGATTAGCTAGTATTACCATGGGTATTACATAAAAAATCTTAGTACCGGTTTAATCTCTTTCCGATATCCAGCCACAATTTATCTTGAACATTTCAGTTACAATAATTGGAACGACAATGATCATAAAGCGTTGCATATTTTACAATCAATTCACAAAATTCAATATTAAATTCGATATCGTCATTCGTCACGCATTTTTACATCACTAACAGACGTATGTCGCAAGCAAGTACATACTACGAACTGGCGGCCATCTGACGCTCATCTGGCGGCGATCGGGCGCGGGCGCCGAAAAGGCGCGTCATACGTCCGAGCAACGACATACTATGTGCCCTAAATTGTGCTTTATTTCCATGCATTTTGTATGAAATTTGAATGGAATAGGAAACCACCTGTGCCATGTCCGTGTCATGTCCGTGCCCGATGAATGTGACTAGCGTCGGGCGCAGACATGGCACTGGCGGTTTCTTATTCCATTCAAATTTCATACAAAATGCATGGAAATAAAGTATAATTTAGGACACACGGTATGTCGTTGATCGGACGTGGTTATTACGCGAAGTCGTCGAGCTAAATTGTGCTTTATTTCCGTGAATTTTGTATTAAACTTGAATGGAATAGGAAAGCGCCCGCGCCATGCCCGCGCCAGGTCAGACAGGTGAGGCCTACGCCTTAGGCTAGATGCCTAAAAAAAACTAATTAGTCCGTCATTTTCTATTAATTGTCTTATAATTGTATTAAATTTCTTATTACTAATTTGTTTCACATCCAATATTTGCATGCCTATTAGGTAGAATATAATTGGACATTAACATAATTTAAGACCTAAAATTGTGACATATATAAAGCAAATAAATATATTTTATCTTATCTTTTATCTTACACTATAAAAAAATATTGGACACGTATTTTTTTGTCAATTAAACTAAAAATAACAAAGATATGGTGTGTTGAAGTTCCGCGTGACGTCACGGGTAAGTACACTTTTTACATACAAGTGACGTCACGAGCCCCCACTCCCGATCTTTGACGTTCTTTATCTCTGTCAATTTCTATTGATTTGATAAATAAAAAAATACGTGTCCAATATTTTTTTTTATCTAACTGACTAATTAGTCCAATTAGAATTATCATTTTTTTACCCAGGCATCATCCCTACATACCTAGTCCACTTTTTATCCCGGTACATACAACGCGGGCGAAGCTGTGGGGGGAAGCTAGTTATATTAGTGTTATTTTAAAAACAAGACCAGATTTCTTTAGCAGTCCTTTTAAAATGGTATAAAAGTATAATTATGTTCATGACTTAAAAAACATTAATGTTTTGTAACAATACGGAACCCTTAGCTACATTCAAACGTTTGTATGAGTTTTTTTACAAATATCTATGAAGTTTTTGTAGTGTTTGCCGGCAGGCGCCTCGGAGGGTTGTCGAATATTGTTTTAAAATCGATCCTGTAACCGGAGATGTGTTTACACAGTTTTAAAGACACGTCAACAGACCTTGAGAACACTGCGAGCTGTGTGAGAGATACCTTAGCTGTTAGCTTCTTCTTCGTATGAGCTAGTGGCCAACTCTGGTGTCACAGTTTTTAGGCCGCCCGAATGCTTCCCATGGCTTGATGACTGGAAAAACCGAGACTAACAGCTTAAAGTGTCTTCCAAAGCAGTGCCTTTATTAGGCATTTGTGCGCCCCGTACGGGTTTCTTTAACTCCACCTAAAATATGGATATACAATTATACACCCCACAGAAGATTTGAGTATTCACCCTATATTAACGACGTTTTAGTGCATAGTTAGGTTATCTCTCTGAAGAAATAAAATTTGCACGAAACCGCGATTATTTTTCTAGTACAGGTTTAACAAACATACTGCTGATATGATAGTAGGGCGCATCTATAAGCGTTTTATTAAATTACTAGCGGCCCGTCCCGGCTACGCACGGGTTAGGGCACTTTTTACACCTTGGGTTACGTTACTTAAGTTTTAGTAAGGATCTGAATGAATAAAGAATAAATATAGCCTATGTTACTCAGGGTAAATGTGATTTTCCAATGGTGAAAGAATTTTTGAAATCGGCACAGTAATTTTTGAGTTTATTAATTACAAACATACACACACACATAAATACATTTTTTTCCTCTTTATAATATTACTGTAGATATGATCAAAAACTTGGACCTGGTTAGACCATTTCTGCGCCTTCCCACCTGCGCCCTTTGCCTGTGCACTGCTGGTACCGTCATATTTACGTAACTGGGGCGTTCAGATTTAAATGCTTCTAAATATGTTGTAAACTTCAATCGCGTGAAAAGTAAGGTCGTGTCCTAAGTCGTGTAGCTTATTTTCTCGGGTATCACGGCCGGTAGCTAGTAAAGTATATTTCTAATAGGTTACAACCATACCACCATACCAGCCTATATCAGTCCACTGCTGGACATAGGCCTCCCCTAATAAAGGGGGATATACCCATAATCCCCACGTTGAGCATGCGGGTAAAAGGTTACGCTGGCGATAAATTAAAAAATAAATTGTATTGTCAAAAAACATTAACGACTCCACTCCATTCACTTCATAGACCGGTCACCTCTCCCCTTCCTTCAATTACGAGACGACTTCATTTCCCCTCATAATTAAAACAAGATTACACCTGTTTTTGCAAGTTTTTAATGTGTCATGGCGGGTCGAGGTTTTTGAGAGGGTTTTGAGGGAGTTTTCTAATTAACCGTTATTTTTATATAAGACTTAAGAAAAAAACCTTTTTCAGTAGGTACCTAAGGAAATATATAATAGTGTTATACTAATCATCCATGTTTTGTACCTAACATTATGACTGCAATATAAAAAAAAAAAGTCTTTTTTCCAAATCACTAGATCTATGAAGAAAAATAACTAATCCTTTCTAGTGTACTTGTTGGATACACCCTTGGATACACCCTTGAAGGAGTTGTTGAGGTGAACCTGTTTTAGTATTGGGCACAGTATTTTATTTAGAGTTGAATGAAAATAGCATTTCATGTGTCAGGTTATCAGGTTGTAAACTCTAACCTACCATTGATGATCGTGATTGACACAATATTTAAAAAAATGTTCAATTACAATAAATGCATGGATACAGCATTTGAAATATAAAGGCCCTATATCAGAAAAAAAACATTGTCTGTTAAAATAGTCGTATGAGAGACTGATATTATTTTCTTAATAAACTTGAAATCGGGGTAAGAAACCCAGGATCTGTCAACTCACTCCAAAAAAAGCTGGCGCCACCGTTCCAACTCCACCCCAAAGACAGTAATTCAATACTTTGTATTTTTGTAATGTTTTTGCAAAGTTTAATGTCATATCGGAAGTATCCGCTGTTTGTTTAGGCATCTTCTGTAATGGACGATAATATTTGTGGAAGCCATCGCTAAATATTATACGGTGGTTCAGTTGTTTTTATTGCAAACATACATTGTTTTGGGAGACAGTGTCAAGACTCTTAGGCCTGGCTATTGAAACAATGGGTTTGTTAATTTGATGAATTGTTCTTCATTGCAAAGTAACTTGGCTCATTCTAACTATTATAATAAATGCGAAAGTGAGTATAATTGTTTTTTGTTTGTTACTATTCAACCGACCATCATGAAATTATGACATGTGGTCAGGGGTATAGAAAAGGACGTTCATCCAGAAGAAAATACTTTACACGAGGGATAGAATAACTTGAAGCGAGTGAAGCTGCGAACAAAAGCTAGTTTCTCAATAAATTCTTCATCGGACAGGTAATTATAGGCCCTTAGCTATATAGGTTAAGCTAGTAATGTTCTAGAATGTACCTATACTTTTAAGTAAGTTGTCCGTTTCAAAATATCTAAACCATTTTTCGACCATTTGCTGGTAGATACCTATTCGGTTGAGCTGAAGTTTGGCATCATATTAATTTTCAATAAGCGCGTTCGTTCGCGTTTCAAATGTTGAACGAAGTATGGCAAATAATATTGTTGAAGTAAACAAATAGTCTAACTTCATAATTTCAGGCACTTTTGTCTCGCTGGGGCCTAGGGATAGGACCGGCCTCCTTTTGAGTATGCCACTCGCCTCGATCCTGCGCTAGTATGGGTCAAGATTACTGGCTTATAAAGTAAAAATTTATAAATTTTTCATATTCAGGATTTTTGGCAGTATAATGCTATCGCATTACACTCATATCTAAGACTTTACCTACCAGTGTAAAATTGTATAATATCCCGAAAACCCGCCTGAGTTTTAGACTCAGAAAACCATCCCATAAAATAACAACCAGGACGCGCTACCAACTGCGCTACCGACCCAACTCCTACCTTGAAGACATATTCGGATGAACACGGCTAAACGCCGTGCCCCACTCTTGTCAATTTTTTTGGGATATTATAAAATCTTATATGTATTTATTTGTGTTTTTAACCATCAAATATTGTGGTGGATTTTGAGTAACACTATAACTAGCTAGAAGTCATTTCGTCTCGTTTTACTTCCAACAAGAAAAAAACAGCTCCTTTAAGATTAACGATAAGTTTACTGAAAATCTATTAGAATCACCTTTTCTTGACAAACGGTGTTTATATGCGTATGAAGACTGTACTAATTCTACATTAACAAAGCCGGATGATGAAGAAAATGATGAACTTCTCAAAATCTGAAACCAAAGTGATAATGGGCAAGTCTCAGTAAACTGTAATCATACACTGCTAGTGTCGGGACTTCAGACATGGGATAGACAGGACGGATGCGAGGCGCCGGCGCACAGCGCAGTTGGGACGTGTCGCGCATGCGTATGCACTAACATTACAACACTCACTCAAGTCTTGAGCTGAAGAGATCATAGAAAGATCATTAAAACAGGCCTTTCCTAGGTGCAAACATTGATTGATAAGAGAATAAATATAATAGAAATGGTTTATTTGCTAGAAATATGATTAAGTACAAGTTTCTTAAGTTCTATGGTACAGGATTCTCATATTTTACTAAATAGGTAGGATCTGATTTGCAAAATTTAAACATAGGTTTGTGACGACCTTTAAACGAATTTTAAGTAATACAAACATAATTTTGTCAGTTCATTTAAATTATAATAAGGTTATAATTATGTGTCAGGTTAAGATAGGTATATTATAATTTTTTGGTGTTAAGAAATTCAAGCGCTCTGGAACTCTGGAAAGAATTATTCTGATATGTATAAACTTATTCATATTCCTCATAGTACCGTCTAGCTACACTCAACAGTGCAGTCAGTGCAAGACGGGACGCGGAGGGAGAGCTTCGCTATCACTTACCCTGATGAAGACTCTCTTAATGAGTCGAAACGCAGTCGGCGTCGGTGCCTTCATCGGTGATGTAACGGTACGTGAAAATACCCGTTTTCCAATAGGAATGAGTAAATTCACTTTAGTTTCATGAGTAAAATAGGTATTCCTACCTTACTGCAAACATTGATACCTGTTCGATGCACATCGAACACCTTACCTAGCAATTTTGACAATGTCAATCGCGTGAGGCATCGCGCAGTAAACCTTGTCAGTGCATATTCGGCTTAGACACATATTTGCAGAATATACAAACATTTGTCTCGGACCTTCACCCACAGAGGCCGTTGTTCTTTTTTCCGCTTTCGCTCACCACTTGTGGCGTACAGAAACCTGATCATCCCAGGGTCGGAAGGTGATAGCCTGGCTGGGTGACAGCTCTGTAATGAACTGCTAAATGCGGTGTCAACACATCGCGGCTAAAATTAGTTGCCTTTGCAATCTGCTTTCAGGGTTGCTGCTGCTGATGGAAACAAATCTTTGTCATGTTTTATGTACCTACCTATTACTGAGTACCTACACTAACACTTTGACAAATAGGCCTAGTAGACCACGTGGTATTTAGGCTGTCTTAGTAAGACTTTCTTGCACTTAGCGTAGTGTAATAAGAGTAAGTCACTTACGGCCGGTTTCTTTTTTCGGTTGGTTTTCCCTTGAAAAACTGTCAAAAATTAACAACGAGGCGTCGAAAATTGACAGTTTTTCAGGGCAGAACGAGGCGTAATCGGTAACGGTATAATATAGAAACCGGCCATCAGTCGGTCATAGAAAGTATAATTAGTCAGGAAGACAGTCTTACGAAGACAGAATGAATACCGCGTGGTGTAATAAGCCTTTTTGTATGATAAGAGTAAGCCACTAAGTCCGTCTTTGGCTTGACTAATTAGTCAGTAAGACAGTCTTACTAAGACAGAATGAATACCGCGTGGTGTAATAAGCCTTTTTGTATAATAAGAGTAAGCCACTAAGTCAGCCTTAAGCTTGACTAATTAGTCAGTAAGACAGTCTTACTAAGACAGGCTTTATACCGCGTGGTCTAAACAGCCTTTAAGTTAGTACCTATGCTATAGAAATATTCTGAAAAAGGTTACATCCAACCTCTTTGGGATAAACAAATGAAGGCCCTAACGACGACCTCTGTGGCGCAGTGGGTAAAAGCCCTGAGACGCGAAGTTTGTGAGTTCGATTCCCGCTGCAATACAGAGGAAACGTCACAATCGCAAAATAATATCATGAGCTTGCAAACCAAGCCGTGGATACTAGCTAGTTTAAATAGCTTAGTTAGGCTCGTCTATTCCACTAGATTGCTGTCCATCCCAATCAACGGGCAAATTATCAGCAAACAGCGAATCGCGTAATCAACGACCAAATTACTAGTCGGCTACCATGGCTACAAACGAACTTAACCCTTCACGATCAGTTTGCACGTGGCCTTTCTGATCCAGCCTTTTTGTGCTATAGTATTAAAGGCTAGTGAAGATGGTGTGTGAGGTTCCAACCTCTATCTTTAGAACCCTTTTTTTTATCTGTTTGAAAAGCATGTTATTTTTGCGTTAAGCATGTTCTCAAACTCGGGGAGAGTTAGAGGGGTCTGTCGGGCTCTCCGTTAGCGACTAGCTGTCGCTCAGCGTCCTACCGACTAAAAACACACCGTGTTCCTTCACTCACTGTAGTGCTAGGCATCATCGAACTAGTCATCGCCTGTTGAAGGGCTCGACGCTGCAGCAGCACTTGACGGGGTCATGGGGTCCCAGTAGGTTTCTACCACAGGCCCATTGGTCTATCTTTAGAACCCAAGCCAACCTCAGCTGCCTTTGGCGCACAATGCTGTGATTACGGAATAGCGAGCTTTACACCTGCAGAGCTAAATCCCCTGGCTGCCGACGGGCTGCAGTCGGTGGTATGAGAAGCTGTACCCTACGATCTGACCCGAAACGAAGTGACGATTATATTATTTATTACATTTGTTGGTGACGTTTTATTTATTTTATTTATTGACATAAAAAACTAGAGAGAAACTAAGTAGATAACTCTACTTCGAAAGTTTTCAGAAATTCAGACTAAATAGCCGTGGTGGCCAAGTGGGATGTACCCCAACTTAAGATCTAGAGGTCGTGGATTTTTCGTTTCGAAAAATGTATGTGCGCATCACCACGAGCTCGAAACGGTGAAGGAAAACATCGTGAGGAAACCGGCATGCACTCGAACTAAAAAGTTCGAAAGGTATGTGCTAGGTTATTGTTCCAATAAAAAGCGGCGATGGGCTTGCAACCTGTCACGTGGAATGCTAGCTGCTTGCAAAAAGTGGGCATGTATCGAACGTAATGTCTGGACTTGCCTCTGGCTACCCCCGTTCAGGTATCCTCAATAGATTTGCGACCATAGCAATATTTGAAGATATTCATAATGGGGAAAAAGTCGTGAAGATGTTTTTTTTTAAATGGTCTCTCATAGTTTATTACTTTTTTTTTATCTTTAGAGCCTGTCTAATCCCACTGTAAGGCAAAGGCCTTTCCTTTTTCAACATGCTTAGGAATGCGCTGGCAAGGATACCGATACATATATTACATTTGTCGGATCGACCTAATATTCTAGTGACTAGATAACGACTGAAAACGACAGCTCGCAATCAGCAGCTAAATCATCGCAACCCAAATGACTACAGCCACAAACAGTCGGCCGGCACAATCAACCCTTCAGTGTTTGCGCGGCGACGCTGAATTATTCATACGACGTCACAGCTAATTGTAATGAAATTTACGCCCCCCGGACGACTCTTGGACTGTTGGGATGTGACTACATGGCGGCTTGGGACTGAGCTTGCTGACTTTAGGTGGTAAGCCTGTAATTCATGATTTGAATCCAGTTTAGTTGCTATTTTCAAAGCGCTGAGTGCTCGAGAGACACCAACATTTTTATAATTGGTACCAACCAACTTTATATACAAAAATATAAAGAACGAGATTTTGGCCGCAGTTTCGAGTTAAAGATTATTTAATAATTAAAATTTCGCTAATTTTTTTTTTTATGAAAGGTTCCCTATTTCCTTTTTTGTACACCTGACAACGTGTATGAGAAATTTCATGATAATCGGTTAAGTAGATAAGGCGTGGAAGCATAAAAAACAACCTCGCACTTATTATTTAATTTATATTTTAGTTTTATTATTTAGCTGTAAGTGTAACTTATTTTCCCTTTGTCTAAATAATAAAATAACAATGCAGGTATGTTATTAGGTAAAATCTATAACTTTTATTTCTTTAAATCATTGTATCTGTCCTTTGTAGTCAAATAGCCACCATTTCACCATATAAACCGACCCGAAGAGCAAGCATTTGAGAGCAAGACTTATTATTTTATTAGTTCACGCGCGATTTAATCACGATTGTTGGTTTTGGTAAGTTAATAAGCGGACGGGTTGCGCCCTCTCGGCATTGACGAGCGGGGCCTCTGTGACACCGCGCGCGGTTAACGTGTTAATATGATAATTTTGTACAAATCAAGAGTTCTTTTTATTAATTTTTTATTTTATTTCATTTTGAAGTTCGCAATTTTTTAAATATTTTGAGAGGTTGAAGAAGCTTTTCAATTTTTTTTACTCTTATATTAATTACACGGTTTTATCGAGAATAACTCTCTTTATCTATTAAAACTCTACTAACTTAGAAGCTTTCACACAAGGCAATAGACTAGATTTAGTGTTTTTATTTTTTTCTATGTTTAATTTTGTATAGATTAGAAATATTATGGTTTGATAATGTAGGTATCTTCCTACTTGAATTTGATCAGCAACACAAAAGATTATGGAAAAGATGCCTAAGTACCTACTTTTCACCTACTTTTAAGAAAGTACAATAGGTACTTACCTACATAGGTAAATTAAGTAAATATTTGAATAATATGCATGTGTATATGTATGGAATATTCTAATATTAAATAATATTCAAGGTATCATTTAATATTAAAATATTCCATACACAAATTCAGACGTTTTGATGATGATAATGTTGGATCAACATAAAAAGCTTTTTGAGCTTACGATAATGCTTACCAGTAGCGCCATCTATCGTACACAAGTATGGACTAAAATGTTCAGTAAATGGCTTGCGAGATACAGAAGGTTTAACAACTGTCTAAAGTATAGCGCAAAATGAAAGTTGGTGGCAAATCCAAATTATCTAGGTCCCTCAGTTAGTTTGGGGGTTTGGGGTAGCCTTCATAATAATTAATTATTATTATAGTATGAATGAATGAATGAATGAAAATTCTCAAAAGTACCTATACACCTTGATTTTAGAAACAACAGACAAAAACTTAAAATAAATAAAAATTTAAAAAGGCGGTCTTATCGCTAGGAAGCGATCTCTTCCAGACAACCTCTTCCAGAAATAGTAGTTTATTTTTAGAATCTGTCTGTTGTCAAAAATTTTTAGTCGATTCTACTGTCAAAATAATCATAAATGAGGGTTGTTGCCATAGTAACACTTTAAATCAATGTTTGTTGCCATAGTAACGTATATATAATTAGTTGTAGGAGTCCAATTTTAGCGTGCGGCGGAAACCAAATCAAAAAAATATTTTTTTACTTGATTATTAATTCCGTCGGTGTGTAAAACTAAAGAAAATGTTAATGTCATATATAAAACATAATAAATTTTATGGGATACGTTTGGCTTCGACGCAATTGGTACGGGTTCTCGGCATTCTCCTATAGTTAAGTTTAGAAAAGTGAACAACAGAATTGACACTAATATCTTATACGTAGGTAAATACCTATTGTAGGTATAAGCAGCCAGGAAATATTTAAACATAACCAAAACTAAACCCCGAGAAAATGATCTCAATCTTAACCCTCAAAAGAATTTATAGATTCTAACAATAGATTTAACCGAACATTAGGGTGTTTCTACACAATGTCATTTTTTATACCAAAACCAAAGTTTCAATAGACTTTTTTATTAACTACAACACCTTAACATAACTACAGAAGGTTGGTTTTCGAATACATAAATGGTACAGTTAGTTTTTGTAAGTTGGTGGTGGTTTTGGGGAGAGTGGGGCGTTATCGCAGCCGTGTCCATCTATTTACTAATGACTTCCGGCATCAGGTGTGCCCTGCCTCCCCTTGTAATGATTTTTTTGTTCGATTACGAAACCATTGACCCAGTGTAACGACTTTTTGATAGTTGGTAAATATTAATCGTTTTATTTATTCAAAGTCAAGTCTCTGGTGGTATTGCAGCTGAGCTTAATTACCACCTTTACATATAAAGCTATATTTATTTAAAATCATCAATATAATATAGGTATTACACCCATAAAAATAAAACGTGACAAGTATTAGGTATGACTTTTGTGGTACTACCCTATTAGGTAGGTACCTAAAGGAGAATGCCGTCTGATGTATGGCGCTCAGTACCAAGACTAAAGTGGATGCGTCAAATAAATCTCCAATAAGTTTTTAGTCGATTCTACTGTCAAAATAATTAAATATGAGGGTTATTGCCATAGTAACACTTTACATCAATGATTGTTGCCATAGTAATGTATATATCATTGGTTGTTGTAGTCTAATGGCGGCGTGCAACGGAAACCAAATCAACAAAATATTTTTTTACTTGATTATTAATCCCGTCGGTGTGTGAAACTAAAAAAATGTTAATGTAATTTATAAAATAGAATAAATTTTATGGCATACGTTCGGTTTTGACGCAATTGGTACGGGTTCTCGGTATTCTCCTTTGTAACTAAGTATTTTTTTTTTATTTCATTTTATTTTACTATACATTACACTTGAAAGAGTGTACAAGGGAATGCGCACATAGAACAAAAAAATATGCATAATGTATTCTCCATAAAAGGTCGTCTCTGTTCCTCTTCAGTGTCATACAAACGAGGAAACGATAAATTTTTATTGAAAAAAATCAAGCACAGATTTTTGTTCAAAGCGCGCGCTCCCCTTTAAAAACTTGAATAATGACTAGGATAGTCTTTTGCAGTTAACACTTATGTGTCTACTAATGAGTGTGGTTAAGTTAAATTTAAACCTATGCCTGGCTTTGGGTTCAAGGATTGTGAAATACGAATTATCTACACATTTTAAAATTCGAGCCCAAAAAAGGTTCATTCCCAATGTTCTCACCCTTAGGGTTAGTATTTTTTCTTTAAATTTATATGGGACCAATTGGAAAGTATACCCTTTCCAACGAAAAAGAATTTTCCAAATCAGTTCATAAATGACAGAGTTATGAGCTAACAAACATAAAAAAAATACAGCCGAATTGAGAACCTCCTCCTTTTTTTGAAGTCGGTTAATAAGTAACAATATAAAATAGTATATATAAAGCTTCATAGACAAGCCAAGCCCCTCCAGCCCACCAAAATACCTACAACTATTATTCAAATCACACCAATTTGGGCCATCCATATCCATTACACTCCAATACCGCCCAAAACTCAACTCTAACCCGCCCAAACACGATACCAAATCCCTTGCGCTACACAAAAAGAACTAGGGTATCGTTTACAAGAATGGAAATAATTGTCTTTGGATTTTATACTTTGCTAGTAGAAAATAAGGATGGGTTTTGGATGGAGTGTGTGTAGGAGATGTAGGGTATCAGTTACAGGATTGGCTGAGTGAGCCCCGCCCAGTAGGGCAAGTATCGATATCACACACACCTAAAGTCCACCCACAGTACATAGCGTGTAATCGATAGGCCAAGCACGCCCAGTCGAAGTTGACTTTCTGTGTTGTGTTTGCCTATACTGTGCCAAATAGTCATAGGTCATCAACATTTTCAAAGTTCTACCAATTTTGACTGTAAGTTATAAATAAATAAATAATGCTGGACACTATCACACAACATCATGTAGCCCCAAACTAAGCAGAGCTTGTATTATGGGAACCACATGACTGAAAAACTACATAGATATTTTTTTATTTGTAAATACATACTTATTATACATAGAAAACACCCAAACCAGAAACAAATATTTGCAGAACGTACAAACATTTGTCTCGAGGCGGGAATCGAATCCGCAACCTTCGTTATGTTTTATAAGTACCTATAGGTAAGTACTGTTTCTAACTGCTTGTTACAGTTGTCATCAACATTTTCTTCAAATCTCTACCAATTTCAACTGTAAGTTATGTTGAATAACCTGATATCTTTCCTGTTTTCGTGAAAGCTTTATTTTTACCTGTACATTAAGTGGTGTTGGTGTACTAAATATTGCTTGTATACGGTCATAGATCATCAACATTTTCACCAAAGCTCTACCAATTTTGACTGTAAATTATGTTGTGTAGTTAATACCTTTTTTTTATTAATTTATAATGTGCCAGCTCTTGACCTCGCGGCTTGCGTGGGCCAGGATGAGGTCGACGATGGGACGAGCTTACCCAGAAGATGCCTATTAATTCTCTTTTTGAAACTGTTAGGGTCGTAAGTTAATGGAAAAACAGACGCTGGCAGCTGATTCCATATTTTAGCAGTGCGCACTATAAATTATTTTGGAAGCGCTTAGTCCTGTTAATGATGTTAATACTTCCTATAACTGTGCCAAATATCGCTTGCTATACGGTCCTTAGTCGTACATTATGTTATGTTATGTTATAGTGTGTACTTAGTATACCTACTTGGCAGAGTTTCTTGTCATTTTTACTCTGTTTGGTCGCGTCGTTACAAATATGTGTAAATTTAAAAAAATGATCATTCAAAGTGTTTACAGTTCTTGTTGAATAAATAAATTTCAAGTTTTTTTAATAGGTCCGATTTTTCTACCAATCTGTTACTAGATATAAAGTCCATGTATATTCTATTTACTGGACTAGCCTACGCAGTGGCTTTGCTCGCGTTGTACCGGGATAAAGTAGCCTAAGTATATCATCATCATCATCAGCCTATAGCAGTCCACTGCTGGACATAGGCCTCCCCTAATGAGCGCCATTGCGCCCTGTCCTGAGCTCGACGCATCCAGCTTCTACCAGCAGCCTTTCGCAATTCAAACTACCACTGTATCTATTTAAAAAAAACTACGAAGAATGGTGTGGACTTGTTAAAATGTAACATTTTGTACAACATTATTAAACTTAGTAGATTATTATTTATTTAAACATTGCGACAGCTGACCAAACGCAAAGTTATAGATACCATTTTATTCGATGACCACAGTCCACACTCCACAATGACCGCCACTTGAAGCTACTTACTTGACATTGTCTGTGGTCACGTACTGTCACCGTCAACCGGAATTTCGAATTCCAAATTTCTCTTTCTAACCTTGCTGTTCGAGGCTTTAGAAAGGGATGTAAGTAGTTATTGAAGGAGATAAAATAGTTTGTTGTCCTAAGTGTTCTGTTTTCATCTAAAACGGGATAGGTGACAAAGCAAGCGGGATGCTGTGTTATTTCATCTGGACCGCGCGTGACTCGATGACTTGAATTCTAATTAGGTCCTTATTGGTTTGTGTTTGCTTTAGAATTCATTTTTTTATTTGGATAATGACAACTTCGTGCTCAAAATTTTTGAGCACTTCAGAATTTACGTGATGCAAAACTTTTTCTCCAAAATCTTTAAGCTTATCATGTTATTTTTGGCAGCCCTAAAATCATTTTCATCATCTACAGGTAAGCTTATAGGTAGCCCTCCGGCCAGGTGGAGTGACGATCTGCGAAAGACTGCTGGTAGAAGCTGGATGCGTCGAGCTCAGGACAGGGCGCAATGGCACTCATTAGGGGAGGCCTATGTCCAGCAGTGGACTGCTATAGGCTGATGATGATAGGTAAGCTTAGGACAAAATTAAACAAAATCAGCTGTTCTAAAGCTCCCTTACAATTTATTGAGTAAAATGAAGTTGAATTTTAAAAGTCTTCTAATTTTCAAGGCATGTTATTGTATTTTTTTATGTGTGCATATATTTTTTAAATATTTGTACCTTTGTTTCGATTTTATAGGCCGCTCGAGGGCCTCCAACAAGACTTAACGACTGAAAAAGTCGGGACCAACATCTTAACGTGCCTTCCGAAGAATGGAAAGCGCTCAGATCTAAAGCTACTAAACGGTCACCCATCCAAGTAGTGACCGCGCGGAGTGTTGCTTAACCAAGATGATCTACGAAGAATGCCGAAGTGAGCCATACTATTATTATTTATTTATTTATTTATTATTTATTTATTTATTGGAAAACCAACAGCTAAAGATAAATACTATAAACGTTTCATAGGTACATACTAAATGAATTTTACTTACCTGTGTAGACACAGTAATTCAATGACATAGCTCGCACCACCGACGCGACGCTGCTGTCCGTCAGCGTCCACGGGCTTTAGCTGGCCAGTGTTAGGCTACGCTATGCCGCAATCAGCCGGCCATTAGAGCCCCGTTTCTTAATCAGATGTATACACCACGGGCAGGTGAGGTCGGCTCGGGTTCCAGAGATGGAACTTGTAACCCCTTATACCCGATCCGTACCGTACCCTATACAATGATCAAAGGATAATGCCGTCTGATGTAGGCCCTCGGTACCAAGACTAATCTCGGTGCCTAATCCAATAAGTTTTTAGTCGATTTTACGGTCTAAATAATTAAAAATGAGGGTTGTTGCCATAGTCTAATGGTGGCGTGCGGTGGAAGCCAAATCAACGAAATGTTTTTTTACTTGATAATTAATCCCGTTGGTGTGTAAAACTAAAGAAAATGTTAATGTCATCTATAATATAATAAATTTTATGGGATACGTTTGGTTTTAACGCAACTGATGCGGGTTCTCGGCATTCTCCGTTTCCATCTAACTTTTTCTTAGCATAGTTTTCATGCTTCTTGATATACCTACTAGGCAAAAGACCGAGAGGGAGGAGCCCGAAACGCTGGTCTGACCAGGTTTCGGAACAGCTGGAAACTCCAGTTAACGTCGCACTCCGCCAAGCCGAAGACCGTGGCAGGTGGAGGAAAACCATCTACAGTGTTCTTGCACGGAATCACGATCCTCAACTATGGGGGACCGATTAAGGAGGATATACCTACTATAAAGGTAAAAATTTGTGTGCATGACAAAAAATCCGCGAAGTCTTGTAGTAGTGGGCTGGTTGACTCATAAAATCGTTGCATTAACATAAACATAAAATGTAGGAACCTTGGTTGATGTGTGTAAAATTGTAAATTATAAGAAGGTATGCCATGGGCGGAAGGAGCGTCGTTTCCGGTGCAGACAAGCCCTTATCATGCTCGTTGTTTATGGTCCGTATAAGTGGTAGGGAATTATCAGCAAGTGGTTACCTGCCTTTGTTTATCTGTTTTATCTATGTGTAGCTGGAAAATCCCCTTGATAGGTATTGCGTTGAGTTTCTTGTTTAATATTTTGTTTTTTTGTCCACGTTGTTTACCTTGTTTTTAATGTTTCGCCTTTTTATTTCTTGTTAAATTTAGTTTTTAGTCCATGTAATGAAAAATAAATACCTACCTACCTATGTAATTTTTATTTATTTATTGCTTCATGTTTGTTTTGCCTTTTATACAGGCAAGTTGCACAAGCTTTTTTATACGAAAACTTATAAATGTTTTTTAGTAATCAACAAATACTTAAGTAATTAGACTTTAAGATACCTACCAAAATAAAATCACACTAATATTATAAATGAGAAATTTGGGTGTATGTTCGGTGGTATATTTAATTTTGTCCCCACTCAACTCCTTAATGGCTGAACGGATTTGGATGAATATCGGAATATACCTACATAGTTTATGACCTGGATTAACATATAATGCTATCCGGGTACCATGGGGTGGAAGCTAGTAAAAATAATAATCATCATCATCAACAACCTATAGAAGTCCCCTGCTGAACATAGATATTTCCCAAGGAATTCCACGAAGAACGGTCTAGAGCCCTCTCCATCCACCGATTACCTGCAATCTTGACGATGTCGTCGGTCCATCTGGTGGAGTCTCCCTACACTTCGTCGTCCAGATCGCGGTCGTCATTCGAGAACCTTTATTCCCCAACGGTTATCAGTTCTACGAGCTATGTGGCCTGCCCACTACCACTTTAACTTGCTGATTCTGAGAGCTATGTCGGTTACCCTGGTTCTTTTACGGATTTCTATGTAATTCTATCACGTAGAGAGACTCCAAGCATAGCTCTCTCCATAGCCCGTTGTGCTACTTTGAGCTTGTGCATGAGACCAATAGTTAGCAACCAAGTTTCAGTACGTTAAGTCATTACTGGCAACACGCACTGATTGAAGACTTTTGTCTTGAAGCTTTGTGGTATCTGTGACGAGAAGATATGCCGTAATTTCCCGAATTACTTTGCTAGCTATATTAATTAATATAAAATATAAACTCAATTACCTAACCGTTTTACATAGTAGGTAACTTATAGATATAATCTATTATATTTTATAACCTACATACTCTCTAAGAAATTGTTAAGGAACCTATCTAATTGTTACTCTGTGAGTGGTGTACCTACCTAAAGTGAAAAAGTCTACGATTCAAAGTGTTCCTTATAATTGAATAAATCATTTTTGAAGTTTGAAGTTAAGTTGACGGCCTCTGTGGCGCAGTGGGCGAAGGTCCACCTGAGACGCACAAGGTTGCGGGTGCGGTTCCCGCTGGGGGCCAAATATTTGCATGTTCTGTAGATCTTTGTCTCGGGTCTGGGCGTTTTCTATGTATGATATGTATGTTTTTTTGTCAATACATTACAAAAAAACATATATGTGTTGTAAATCAATCATGTGGTTCCCATAATACAAGCTCTGCTTAGTTTGGGGCAACATGATGCTGTGTGGTTACGTCCCGCATTATTCCCGCATTTATTGTACCTACCTAAAAAAGAAAAAAAATTAAGCAACTTAGAACGTTGACAGTTAGTTCCACTAGTTTTTTTTTTACATTTCTAATGTTATTCCTATAACGACACTCTTCTCGTAACTGCGCTCTACGGCCTTGAGAACTTGTACCAACATTATTATCCCAGAACTAAAGGGTGCTAGATTATCATTTTGAAAGGAACCTCCCCCAGGGTGTGGAACTGCGCTGAGTCCCTGCGAGCCCTTACAGTAACGAAGCCACTCCAGAGAGTGGCATCTGCTCGTCATGACAGGGGGAAGTAGTTTCATGTCATTATTTAAAAAATAACGAAGTGAAAGAAGAAATCATCATATTTTATTGTTATATTTGCATATTTTAACAATGCAAGACAAAACCTTAATAAACCTTGTTTTTGTGTCAAATAATAATATGCATACTATAATTATTTGTTATTCAAGAGTGCAAAGTTGCTTTTCAAGCGTGCTCAATTTTGATGAACGAGCAAGCGATGAATTCTAAAATTAGATTATAATAAAACACCAAGAAGGTTCTGAACTCTTTCTAACAAATTAAAAAAAGGTTGTATGATAAATTCAGAACCATGGAAATAGAAGTAAATAGGTTTAATGCTGTTTTTAATTCACAAACACAGTGCGCATGATGTTCTAAATTCAATTTATTTTATCCTCTAGCGGATATCGAAGAGCAAAAATACTCTTTCCAAGATGGGGGGATGAAAAAATATTTTACTATTATAATATCTACTAACATCATCATCATCAACCTATAGCAGTCCACTGCTGGACGTAAGGTATATCCCAAGGTACGCCACTGAGCCGTGGCTAACCATTTGGGAGGTAATGCCCATAATCGCCACGCTGGGGCTTGTTCCCGCCAACTCCAAGAATTCTTCCCACAAACTCCAAAACATTATAAATAATTAAAATAAAATATTTTATTCACTAAAAACTTCCCGCTGGCTCCAAAAAGTATTGAAGCAGTACCTTCAGATTTTTCTTGCATATATATGCAGATATTTGTCTCGGGTCTGTGTGTGATATAAATAAATAAATAATGCTGGACACACACCATCAGTAGCCCCAAGCTAAGCAGAGCTTGTGTTATGGGAACCACATGATTGATATATTACTTATATACATTTTTTTTGTAAATACATACATATCATACATAGAAAACACCCAGACCCGAGACAAATATCTGCAGAACATGCAAACATTTGTCCCACGGCGGGAATCGAACCCGCTGAATCGACCTTCGCCCACTGCGCCACAGAGGTTGTCAAATATGTTTGTTATGTATGTATTTGGTATATGGCACAGTTTGTCGCGCCGCTGTACTGCCCGTCAGCGGCTAGACCATTTAACTGAACTGAGAAGGGTTATACCGCCATCAACCGATCGTCAGAGCCTCGTGACATAAAGCAGGATATACCACGTGCAGGTGAGCTTGACGCTAAGAGCAAAGGTGGTAGTTGCTCCCTTACACCCCTACTACCTTATATTATTGTTATTTTATTGTCATCGTGCCTTGTCCTTGCGTCAAACGCGGCTCGTGCTGAACATCAGCGCTGCAGTCTACAGCAGCATAATGCCGAGCACGAGCCTTTTTGACTACACTGTACACAGCAGATATTATTATAAAAGTATTTTTTTATGTGTTTTGTATGGTTATAGTCAAAGTAATCGATTTTTCTATTTACGATACATGGGTATATAACAATGTGGGATAGGTACTAAATTATAAACAGCCATGATCGGCATAAAAGCGTGTAAAAATAAATATTATACAAATAAAAAAAAATTGACAACTTATCAAAAGTAGTAACATAATTAATGCAATTAAGAATATATGAGTATGTATAGAAATTAAATAACTTAAAAAACAGTCAGACTTAGGTATATACCTAAATGTCAAATTAAAATAGAAAATAAAAAAACACAAATTACTCACTTACTTTCTACTTGCTTAGGTACTTAGTTGTATAAATTTAATACAAAAAAGAACTCAGAAATATCGCATAAAACGACCTAAGTATAGATACTTACTTAGGTCTTATTTGTAACTTAGGTAGTAGACCTATCAAGGTTTTTTTACTAAGTAGGTACTTTAAATTAGATACCTCTTCAGTTTTTAACTCAAGTTCCATTTGATTGACGGACACTTTACAAACACCTCAATCTAACTCAATTAACAAATCACTTCAACCGAGAGATGATGCTAAAAGAATAAAAAGAAGACGAACAGTCTTTGGTCAACGTAGAACGATAGACGGGGAGCTTCATTAAGGCACAAATTACCTTCGTTACATGACGCTGGGAACCGGAGCTTTGCGTATCTACGTACATAAGTAGGTAGGAAAGCAGCCCCGTATCTATACATTTTTAATTTGATGACCTTACTTATGACTTTCAAAAGATTAACGATGCTTAGGCTATTGCCATCTGTTACTGTTGGATAATAATAAATGAAAATAAAAATACCATAATTTTGCGTCGTACATAGGGCTTACCACAGGTTTTTATAGTTTACGAAAACTTTATAAGTTTCGGTATCTTTCCATACATTTTCAGTACAGCGCCTCTAGGGAAACGTGCATGAACTACGAAAATGTATCGAAAGATACCGAAACTTATAAAGTTTTCGAAAACTATCAAAACCTGTGGTAAGCCCTCAGGACGGCGTTGGTGCTGACCCGTGTCCTTCGCACGAGGTATAATGATGGAATAATGACAAACAGTGACAGGGCTAACTTTGAGCATTGTTTAACTTTGAGTAGCGTACATAAGTAAGGGGGTGAATAAGGAGGTAAGTAAGTAATCTTCATTTCCTAGGTTTTTAGGTAAAAAAAGAACGCCCAAATACATATCACTACTAAAATATTTGACCTTGTTATTAATCAAATTAAATAAATAAATAAATAATGCGAGACGTAATCACACAGCATCATGTAGCCCCAAACTAAGCAGAGCTTGTATTATGGAAACCATTTTTTTTTAAATACATACATATCATACATAGAAAACACCCAGACCCGTGAAAAATATCTACAGAACATGCAAACATTTGTCCTGCAGCGGGAATCGAACCGCAACCTTCTGCGTCTCAGGCGGACCTTCACCCACTGCGCCACAGAGGCTGCCGAGACGAGAAGTTGACGTTTCGATACAGATTTTAAAAGACGGTGACGTCTGAAATGGTTGAGACTTGGTTGAGACGATCCCAAATGACTGAGTTGCGTTTCAAATTTCAATATTCGGGTGATAGTCTAGTAACAGATGGGGAACGGTATACAATCCTTAAGTGGTTGTTTTTGCAAATTTTTTGAAAGTAATCTGTGAATAACGCCGTGGGCTACATTATTACACAACATTGTCTTGTTATACCTACTTATTGTATATTTATAATGTAGCTGTTTGTTGTTCCAATAAATAATAAAAAAAAATAAAAAAAAAATCTTTGGTCTGTATATTTTAACCTGACGTATCGTAAGCGTACCGAAAAATTTGGGCTAATGACCAAGCATTAATAGTTCTATCTACGTTTTCTCATTGGCCAAAATTTTACATCTTCTATACTACTTTTTCTCTAGGCTTCGTGATTGAGCGGAAAATACCTAAATAAATAAATACTAAACTTTGGACACTATCACACAGCATCATGGTGGCTCTAATCTCTCGAATGCGGTACAGCATGTTCACAATTGGGATGACACTATCGCCTGTCAGACCGATAACTGAAGCAATGAAGATCGGTCAGTTTCATACAACCTGTGACCTGAGCCTGACCATAAAATGTTGCGTCTAGAAATAACCTATATCTTAATTGATAGTTCTTATTCCAGGATATCATGTGCAATTAATAGTTTTTTTTTTATTAAAGCCGGAGAATTTTGCGGGGATTTATTTTATACTTTTAGGTTAGGATACGTTATGATAGGACGTACTGCGAGCAATATTTTACTAACAATTTACTAAGTATTCCCGGCTTTAATAGATAAAGTTATTGGTTATTATTTCAATACTCTATTATAAAGAAATTATCGTGCTAACTCATTTGAAGTGGTGGCAGTGGGTCTCTGGAATGCTCTCCCTCTTAGCATCAAAAAAGCATCCTCCAAACTGGCGTTTAAGCGCCTTGTGCATGACTACTATTTCGGTTCCAATGACAAGCATGGTTCTACCTAATTAGCTACCTAATGTTATCTCCTACTTTGTTTATTTTTAATTATCTGCAATTTGGGAGTAAGTATTATTTTTGTTATTTTATCTTTGATGTTGTGTTTTAATGGTTATGTACCAACCGTTTTTTTTTATATTACTGTTTCATTATATATATATATGTGTATATGTATATTTATTTATATATAAATTTATTTTTAAGGAGATTTGTTTGGTAGGTTAGTTTTGTTTTTTTATGTATACTTTTCTCTTTTGTTGTTGTTTTTAGTTATGTTCATGCACGCCAACCATAATTTTCTACCTATCATGGTTGACTGGCAGAAAATGCTTCCTAGCATTAAGTCCACCAATTGTACTATTATCTCTGTAAAAGTGCAATAAAGAATTAAATAAATAAATAAAATAATAAATAAAGAATATTTTTACATAATTAGCATTTTTAGTCGCTTTCATTTATGGTCAGGTCTGAAATGATCGGCCTTCTTTATGAAAATTATATCGTGTGTTCACGATAGATCGTTGGTAGTAAACGGAGAGAACATTTTACATAAATGTTTGCTCTTCTGTGGGCTATCATTGTGTCGTCTATCTTCACGACATCTATCATCTATGTGAGCATGCTCGTACTCCAACAAGACAATGTAAAATTGAGCTGAGGACAGGGCGAAATGGTGCTCATTAGGGGAGCCTATGTCCAGCAGTGGAGTGCTTTATGCGATGATGATGATGTAAATTGGTATTTAGGTAATTGGCATTAAGCTGGGTACGGATAGCGCGTACATTGGTTCTCGGTTACGCGTGTCCTGGAATGCTATTTCTATATTTCCAGCTACGCGTACACTCTTGGGGTACGCGTACCGCTGCTGCGTACGGACAGCTACAAGCTGCGTACGGACAGCGCGTTCCTGTTTCCATGGCGTTCTGGGACACGCGTAACCGCCTACGCGTACCAATGTACACTCTGTCCGTACGCAGGTTTAGGTAAAATCAGGATAAAATACAAGTACTGCATTTTATAAAACAAAACATTCTAAAGATTCATTTTTCAAAATGAATTTAGAAGTGTTCTAAATTAAAACGCGTTATCCACTCCATCTAACTCAATAACTACACGAGTCAATGACAACACCCTGACAAAATGGCGTCGATATAATTATGCCTCTAGCCATAAAGTTCAAAATCAAATAAAAACTCCTTACATCGTGAATGCAATGTTACATAGAATAACGATTGAGCACAATAGAGGTAGTGGGTAGATGCTGGGAGTAATAACATTTTGAATAAATCTATTCGTAGGGTGCCATAATAGACATTACGGCGAGTGACGGTCCCTTCGCGAAATCAGAATGCTGGGTTTTTGTACTAGTGTGAGTCGGACACTTAGATTTTCATAATAAAAACGGGATCTAAAACTATTTATTGCCTATTTATTGATTCTTTATGCCGTTCTTCGTTCGAGGTTTCGAATGGTTTCACAATATAGTTTTCCGATTCGATAACCTTTGTGACGTTCTATTTTTGAAACAGTTTTAAAACACATCTTCGAGGTGGTGTTCGTTAGGAATAACAAAGAAAAGTTTGACTTTGTAGTGAGAAAGCGAGGTCTAAATAACATAAACATGCCTAAACATGTGACAGCTCTCTTTAATAAAAGTATATTTTGTATGGCTCCTCGAATCTATAATAAATTACCAAAAACTATAAAATACATTCAAAATCCTAATCTATTTAAGAAAACTTTATATCGTATACTTATTAATAAAACATACTACACAGTTAATGAATATCTGACGGACAAGGACATTTTGTAAATTTTTCTTTGTTTGACATTCCTATTTTATTTTTGACATTGTTATTAATTGATCTTATTATTGTTTGTTTAATTCTTCTATCGTTTAAGTATGCGCGTTATACATGACATAATAATAATTCTTCTTAGTTTGACATCATATTATTATTATTTCTTTGACATTGTTATTATCTGATTTATTAATAAACATTTCCTAAATATTTGCATGCTCTTGACAGTAGAATATGGTAGAACTGTATTGAAAATGACATAAGATCTGTTAATTTATCGTAATACCCATGTTCGTTGCAAATAAATAATTATGAATTATGAATTATTATGGATAAAAAAATCACACAATCACATTAAGATTAAAAATGCGAAAGTTTGTATGTGTGTATGTTTGTCACCACTCAACTCTATAGCGGCTGAACGGATTTGGATGAAAGTTGGAATATATATAGTTTTTGACCTGGATTAACACATAGGCTATACTTATATTTTTATTATTGTGAGTGAAGCCGCGGGCGTCTTCATGGCGCGGAAATCTTTGTATAGTGACGATTTAGAGAACTTCTACTAAACTTATCGTTTAATTTAGAGTATACTGTAACTAATAGAGATAACAGGGATCAAAATTCAAACTCAAACTCAAACTCAAAATTTATTTATTCAGTAGGAACTGTATAGTACTTTCACTTTACTTTGAAACGTCATTTTTTTTTTAATTTACCACCAATTCGTAACGCGACCAAACAGAGAAGAATTGGCAAGAAACTCTGCTTGGTTTATATTTTTTTAACGTCATTGTTCTTAATGTAGGACTAGCCTACTATATCAGGACTTCGTGGACGAGGTAGGAAAAACGATAGAACTTTAGAACTTTGTAGACTAATTTATTTTAAACTTTTATTCTGCAGTATCACAATTATACGTAGTGCTTGTTCGGCTCCCCAGAACAGAATGCCCCCAAAATGACATTTTCATTACAAGACACTTTTCGAATGTCAAGCTCCTCGATTGGTCGACGAGTTTCTGTCAGCCCGTGGCGTTTTCTGTGATTAGCCAGTGCAACACTTTCGAAACAATCGAGGGACTTTACATCCGGAAATTATATTTTAAAAATGAAAATAAAATCTAAACATAAATAATAATAATTTGAAACAATAAATAAGCCAAACCAAACTACGTATTAATTTCTCCAATTTGGACAATTCAAAACACGAGGCTCGACTATAGCCGGAAATGATAAAATAAGCAATTGTTACATCAAAATATTAGTTAAACATAATTTTATAGAGACTTTCAACAATGTTTGTACCAAAATTAAGTAGAGAATTTTACAACAAATCAGAAAACCCTAACAATCGACCATCCTGACAACGTGTGCGTCCACGCACACGGTACCAGGTGGAACCCTAACAATCGGCATATCCATTTAAAAAATACCTGAAAGCGGACTATTATATAATACATTATTCACGACTATTAAATATTACATTATTCACGATATTAAGAAGTGGTAGTTTTGACAAATATACAATAAACTTTGGTCAAACGTACAAGTACAAGTACATACATTTACACGATTCGAATACGAATTCTTAATCTATATACCTATTGTATTAGCAAGATAATTGTGGCTTACTATTCGCTTCTTAAACTGATTACTATTTGAAATTCTTATAATGATTCAATAACAATCATTAGCAAGTAGATAACATTAAGTAATTACAATTTTAATGAATACCTATCAAAACTTATAGACCTACAGAAAATAAATCCTTTTCTACAAAATAACATGATTTAGTTCGTATCTTAAGTTCACTCAACAAACAACTAAATTATAATAAGACAATCGATATGTCTTCTTATAAGTAGGTACAAGCAGGACGATCGATAACCTGCGACGAAAAAGTACAAACACGGACTGATCGATTCAGTTTCATGTTTGATCCTCGAATAAGCTACATTGAAATAAGATCGATTCGTCAGGCTGACGCTCACAGGACGATCGATTACCTGTGTTTGCGCCCATTGGACAATAGCGGGCAAATATAAGACGATCGGTTACTTGTACATACAACCGCTGGACTAAGCTACATTGAAAGACGATCGGCGATACGTCAGGCTGACGCTCACATGACGATCGATTACCTGCGTTTGCGCCTATTGGACAATAGCGGGCATGTACAAGACGATCGATTACTTGTAAATGCAACCGCTGGACTAAACTACATTGAAAGACGATCTATACGTCAGGCTGACGCTCACAGGACGATCGATTACCTGTGTTTGCGCCCATTGGACAATAGCGGTCATGTATAAGACGATCGGTTACTTGTACATACAACCACTGGACTAAGCTACATTGAAAGACAATCGATACGTCAGGCTGACGCTCACAGGACGATCGATTACCTGTATTTGCGCCCATTGGACAATAGCGGGCATGTACAAGACGATCGATTACTTGTGCATGCAACCGCTGGACTAAGCTAAATCGAAAGACGATCGATACGTCAGGCTGATGTTCACAGGACGATCGATTACCTGTGGTTGCGCCCAAAGGACACCAGCAGGCACGCACAAGACGATCGATTACTTGTACATGCAACTGCTAGACTTCGGCACAAAACTTCAAAACACGGTCGGTCGATCCGCGTGTTTTGATCTGAAACAACGAAAAAACCATCTGTAGTTACATTCACGATATTAAAATCATTATTAGTCGTTAGCATTGCTAGAGTTGTTAGATTCATTCTCATTGAGTTGTAAAGCGGCAACGTGAATCCATGGCCTCATACAATAAGACAGACTCTCTATTATTTGGTGTGCAATGTAATCTCGGGACGGAAACCAACTTAACTAGCTCATATTCACGCGCTAGCTTTCTACCTTTATCGTACCAATCTACTCTCAATATATCTATCAATCTAGCGTACCTCGCTGCGTATGCCCTGACGATCGCTACAGTTTCGTCAGTAACGTTTGTAACAGAACCAAATAACATTTCTGCGGGGGTCCTGCCAGTGGTCTTTTGTATATTGTTATTTAATTCCTGTGTAACTTTAACCCAGTGACAATAGGTACCAATCTTCAAAATGTTTCAGATTTTACACTTTGAAAGAGTTGAGAATTGTACGATTATTCCATTCCACTTTGCCATTTAAATTTATACTTAAATAAATAAATAAATGATAAGTAACTGCTGGGCACTATAACACAGCATCATCTAGCCCCAAACTAACCAGTATTACGGGAACCAATTCTACTGTATGTGTCTGATTGTATTTGCAAATAAACATTTTATCTATCTATCTATCTATCAAAACACCCAGACCTGAGACCAATTTTTTTCAGAATACAAACATTTGTCACGCGGCGGGAATCGAACCCGCTACCTTCTGCGTCTCAGGCGGGCCTTTGCCTACTGCGCCACATAAGTCATCATCACTTGACCTCGAGTAAGCCACAGTATTCCGTATATGCTTGAAAACAAACAAGTGCAGACTTTTTGAAAGATAGAGAAACTTTTTGAAACAACTGCCACGATTACTAATAAAACGATCAGGTATCCTAAGAGTTTCAAATATATCTATCAAGACCATGAAAACGTTAGAGTGTCTGTGTCTCTGACAGGCTTCACGAAGCAAAACTTTGTGAAACCGTGCACGACTACCAGCAGGTCAGTATGACCCCTACTAGATTTGACGAAGGGTCCAAGGTGTTTAATAAATAAAGTCTGAAGCGGTACATCTTCTTTGGCTATAGGATGGAGAAACCCTTCACATTTCATTAGATTTATTTCTTTGCAAAAGTAATTCTATGCTTGCGCTTTTATTTTAAAAAATCTGACATTTTGGCGAACCATCAGATTTTTGACGCTACAAACTTTTCTCAACTCTAAAATGTCCAATCGATGACATCATGATTCATCAGACACAATTGCCACCTTGCACCCTTTGGTACTACGTATTATGATATCTGTGGTACTACCCATCGATTGTATTTCATGACTCCATCCAGACAACGAAACAGCGAATTGTCCTTTTTATCACAAACTTGTTGTTTATGTACTCGGGACCTTTTTCATCAAGATTACAGCCTAAAATATTTTTAATCAACGTGGTATTAAAAATTTCTAAGTTTAGAGTCCTCAATTTGGAGGGCGTGTAGCTAATAATCATCACCATCAGAAATCGACATTACGGCGGGAAACAGTTTAAAAGACATTATCTACTACAGTAACGGGGTATCTGGACAATGTATCAACGTGACATATTTTAGAATCGGCTTTTTATTCAACCGAACAATCTAACTACTGCAAAGTTTTATTTTATTTTATTTTATTTTATTATTTTTGGAACAACAAACAGCTACATTATAAATATACAATAAGTAGGTATAACAAGACAATGTTATGTAATAATGTAGCCCACGGCGTTATTCACAGATTACTTTCAAAAAATTTACAAAAACAACCACATGAGGTTGCTGACCCAAACAAAACAGAGCCATTAAAAAAAACGTCCTTATTTGCTAATCTGATTATTATGTAGGTACTTATTGATTACGGTAATATAATAATAATAATAAATAAAGTAAGTATTTAGGTACGTAATATAAACCACGAGTAATAAGCAAATATAAAAGAAAAGATAAGCTGAAGAGCAATTAGGACGAGAGCACACTCAAAACAGAAAATTTAAATTGCCCTATACTAGTAGCTAGAATATCAATTTCAATCAAACTGTCGTTGTAAAACTCTACCATACGACGAGTGGGCGCGCGCCATCCTGTGTTAGTGCGACATGTGTTGGTTGCAAAGAGACTACCGGCACGCACAGCGCGTCTGTGAACTGTCCTAGGTACAAGAAACCCTAAGCCCGAGACTAGTTCCATACAGTCAAAATTATTATTTACTATTTTATAAAGTGTGGTTGCCTCAAGGTACCTGCGTCTAGTCTCAAGTGTAAGTAAATTGTATTTATCGAGCAGTCGATTGTATGATAAGTATTTTCTGAAACACCTGTAGTGCATTCCACGTAGGAATTTACGCTGAACTCTCTCAATAACCTCTATGTACTTATGGTAAAAAGGGTTCCATATAGGAACTGCATACTCAAGTTGAGAACGAACTAGTGTTTTGTACAGATATAAATAAGTGGTTGTACGCTTGAATTCGGTAGAAGACCTCATTACGAATCCGTACATTTTGAAAGCTTTATTAACGATGTTATCGATATGACCGCTTAAGCATAATTTTTCATCCAATTGAATCCCTAAATCTCTCACAGCCGAAACTTTGGCTAGAGGGGAATTACATAAAGTGTAAGTAAAATGCGTTATATTTATCTTGGTCGTGAAAGTAATTAAGTTACATTTAGGGATACTTAACATAAGTTTATTTTCGTAGCAGTAAGTGGATAGCCTATCAAGGTCTTGTTGAAAGGAGATACAGTCATCAGGTGTCCTAATGATTTTATAAGCTTTGAGGTCATCGGCGTATAATAAGACATTGGAATGTAAAAAGCAATTCTTAATGTCATTAATAAATAATATGAAAAGAAGTGGCCCAAGTATAGATCCCTGGGGGACACCAGATGTTACAATTGTACTTCTAGAATTATATCCATTGACAACAACCCTCTGTGACCTATTCTGAATATAAGATGCAAACCAACGGAGCAAATTACCTCGTATACCATTAAACGCTAGCTTATTAAGAAGTAGCTCATGATCCAGCCTATCAAAGGCCTTTTTAAAATCTGTGTAGACTGCATCTATTTGTGCGCGATCATCAATATTTGTGAATAAAAAATTTGTAAATATTAACAAGTTAGATGTTGTAGATCTATGTTTAACGAAACCGTGTTGTTCATTAATTATGGCATTATGCAATATTGGGTACACTTCCATATGAACTAACCTCTCAAAGAGCTTTGACAGGGTGGATAATATTGATATGGGACGATATTGTTCTATATCATGCCTAGAGCCACTCTTGTGAACTGGAGTAATGTTAGCGCGCTTCCATATCTCCGGGAAAACTCCTTCAGAAAGACATTTATTATACAGTATGAACAGTGGTTTGCTTATTTCTTCTGCAGTTCGTCTAAAAAATAACGAGGGGAGACCATCAGGGCCAGGGCCTTTAGAAGGATCCAGATGTTTAAGTTCATATAAAAGTTTAGAATTACTAATTCGGATATTTGATATAAGGGTGCTGTTATCATGTAGATGTGTGGGGGGCTGCCATTGCGAAATATTAGGAGAAGTTGGCTCAAAGACAGATTGAAAGTAGTCAGAAAACATATTGCAGATGGCTTCAGGGTCATTAGATTTATTGTCATGGTATTTCATAGAGGAGGGGATTTCCTGTTTACTTTTTCGGTTCGATAGATAGGTCCAAAAATGTTTGACATTTTTAGTAATGTTTTCTTCTACAGTTTGCATGTATTTCTGATAGCACTGATCACATTTAGATTTAAATTTAGTTCTTTGTTCAGAGAATTCCTCGTAATCACGTTCATTTTTAAATTTCTTCCACCTGACCCAAGCTTTTTGTTTTTTCTTAAAAATTCGTATTAGTGATTGTGTAAACCAAATTGGGAAGGCAGTTTTTTTAATGCTTGCTAATGGTGTATGCTGCCTTATTACACTATCTAATGTATTATAAAAAGTATCAACAGCTACCTCCGAGGGAAGATTTACCAAAAGCTCACTCCAATCAATGTCATTTAATTTATCATTAATTAGCTCGTAGTCGGCTTTATAGAAATTATATTTTGTCATTTGACGTCTTTTCATTGGTCGGATAACATGGTGTATATTCGCTATCGCTACAAACGGTGGGTGAGCAGGGTCAAGTCGTACGAGTGAGCTGGCTGTTTGTGGGACAAGTGCTGTGGGGGAGTTAGAAATGAATAAGTCAAGTATGTTATTATTTACATTAACAAAACTATTATACTGTTCCGCATCAAGAAGCGACATAAAGTTGATCAGCGCTGAGCAAACACTTGAGGATCCTGAACCTTGTAGAGCTGAGATCTGGGATTGATTAAAAGAGTTGGGTGGAGGTAGAGTCCAAAACATGTCGGGGATATTGTAATCACCCAAAATATAAAAATTAAATGTTAAACACCAACGTGTGATTCTCGAAACGATATCATTTTTTTTTCAGAAAACAGAACTAAACCACTACAATTCTACCATTTTAAATTCCTTACTTAGTAGAAAAATTCCCTAATCTTCCGCAGGGAAAAGACGACCGCTAGAGGTTGTAACTCATACGAACAGTGACAGAAGATACCCAGTCACAGCATACGAATGGAAATTATTTCCTTCGGCGAAGTTTGTCTACTCTAGTAAGCTACCGGGTGAAATGGTTAATTTTATGATAAACGTTAGAGCAATATACCGCTAATGCTTATCCTACTTGTATCAGTGTGCAGGTCTATTTCTGCTACTGGGTCGTATATTGCTAGAATTGACCTGTCTCAACTTTATTAACCTGGACTTAAGCTAGCACCCCTTACCCAAACCACACTTTTCTCTCGTTCAAGGTGAGACGATCTGTAAATTCGATATATTTACTACAAGGTGATCACTGCTCAATTCTATGTACATGTTAGCTTTATTAGTAACCAAGTCTTTGAGAGAAGAGGCAAAACAATGCATCGACCTTTTAAGCAACTAGAAAGTACTGCTGCACCTGTTTCTCATCAAAACACGTGAAGTCACCTCTTCTAACTGCGGCTCTACTACTACCCTGTTTATAAAATCTATAATATCTGCTAGGTAAAACACGGTCTATTTTAGAATCTGACAAGACATTGAACAAGAAGTCACTCAGTCAAGTAATATTTATAAACCCTACCACATTTTTCACCATAAAGGCATCCCATGACAAATTATGGATTATTTGGTTCTCCCACGACAGTATTCTTTAAATACTTAGGTACAAGCTGCCGCTAAAAGAATGATCAAAACGAGTTCTCACAGTAGCTGCGCCACAAAACTGCAGAACACCGGCTGATCTAACTTTGTAAGAGCTTTCACGATCAGGTAAAGGTTATTATTTTCTATCATGTCAAGGAATTGTAGTTTAGTCACATTCTTGTAGACGATTAAAACTATGTTCGACGCAGAAAACATAGACCTTTTTTCTGTACCCTCTAGTAGAACAGTCGCACGTGCAACTCTCCGCTATCTCGACCCTCGCTGCCTTCAATAAACTCCTAGCAGACAATCTAGATTGTGACATAATTTTTGACGAATGGCATAATCTTTTGTGATAGTCCGAGTGTGAAAGTGTGTGAATGTGTTTGACTGTACAAGAACTAGTATTTATTTCCCTTTTTAAATATTTTTGATTGATTATTAATATATTTAAGCTCGCCTGTGCACATATTTTGTTGCCATATTCCTTGTATTTATTATAACTGCGTACAATAAAGAATTACAGAATCTTTTAATAATTGATTATTATTGTATACTAATTCTGTTTGTAATGTATAATCCTATTCTAATGTAAATGTAAATATTTTATTGTTAAATACTTTAATTAGTGTTATTAGTTGTGAAGCGACCATACTAATTAAATATATAATTAAATGGGGATGCTCCGTAAAAGACTACCATAATAACACATATTTATCTTTAAATAACGGCAGCGCTAACGTCGTTAGCCTCGATAGCAATAGACAGCTCTCCTAAAGAATATACTACTTCATTACCAAAACCCTTTCATAACCGACAAAAATGTCGTGGGCCAATCTTAAACTATGTGCGGATTCTTTCAACACAGTTACGTCACTCCCAAAATCTATAAAAGCCTTAAATCCGTTCACTCTAATATCTTTCAAAATTTCGAATTTGATACGGATTTGATTCGTATACTAAATATTTTGATCACTATTAGAATCGATACACATGGTTTTTGGCCCTTTAACATTGGCACCTTTGCCGGTTTGCTAAGATGATTTTCTAAAGCATTTCTCGGGCATATGCCCTACCTTGCTACATTTGGAGCAATTAAACATTGGTTTAGGACAATTCAAGAAATAATGCCCTATTTCTTTACAATTATAACATCCTGTTAAAGGCTGCCTAAATCTTTTGTAAAAGTGGTGTACTTCGAGTATACTGGGACGTAAGATCATCGTTTAAACATTTAAGAATATCTACAAAATCTTTTTTTGTATAAAGAAAGACTACGTGACCTTTGTTCTCCGGCGCTGCACATGGCTCCGGGTGGCTCTCTCCATGTTGCAAATAGAAGCGGCTGTTGCTTCCATCGCAAAGTGGCCTGGTCCACCATGATAAATCTTGCACGTGGAGTCGCGTTCTCGCTGCAGCTCGACACGCAGCCACGTTCCCGCTCTTTGTCTCATTCAGCGTAGCTAGAGCTGCGAGGCCGGACACGGCTCCGACTCCAAGACACGGTGCGGTGAACCCGCTGATCAGGTGTCTCACGCCTTCGACTGTTCCGGTTGGAGCCCCCATGTTGAAAATTCGGTTCGTCTATAGGTACTCTGAAAGAACTTGCGATGCATAGCAATCGCAGAAAAAAACAATTTAAAAATAATATTTGAGGGTAGTTGAATAATTTCTAAGCACTTGCTAATAACTTAAAATATTTAGACTCATAATTCGTTATAATATTAGCAGAAAGCGAGTTGCCGGTAATTAATGACTAAAACAAAATATTTGATGTTCTTCCAATAAAACTGAATAAATTATTTCGCTTAATATTCTTTTATGAATTCTTAACACTTTATTAATGCAAGAAATAAAAAATATTTAGATTGCTTTATTATATGAAACAAAGATAGATTTAGCTGCTAAAAAGTACCACGTTACTCTGCATGTTAGGAACGATGATTTCATACAGGACACAAAGAAACGATAATAAGTAAAGAAAACCTCATTGCACTGAACTGAACATTAATTTCGATTGATTTGTTTTAAATCGAGAGGTACCCTACACAAAATAACAAGAAGAACAAGAATTATTATAAACGTGACACAAGAACCACAAAATCACAAAGAAATTTCAAATAATTTTGGGCGTGTACTTAACCACTTACGTTAATATGGTCTCGATCCAGCACTTCTGATATGTAGGACTAGCCTACTATATCAGGACTTCGTGGACGAGGTAGGAAAAACGATAGAACTTTAGAACTTTGTAGACTAATTTATTTTAAACTTTTATTCTGCAGTATCACAATTATACGTAGTGCTTGTTCGGCTCCCCAGAACAGAATGCCCCCAAAATGACATTTTCATTACAAGACACTTTTCGAATGTCAAGCTCCTCGATTGGTCGACGAGTTTCTGTCAGCCCGTGGCGTTTTCTGTGATTAGCCAGTGCAACACTTTCGAAACAATCGAGGGACTTTACATCCGGAAATTATATTTTAAAAATGAAAATAAAATCTAAACATAAATAATAATAATTTGAAACAATAAATAAGCCAAACCAAACTACGTATTAATTTCTCCAATTTGGACAATTCAAAACACGAGGCTCGACTATAGCCGGAAATGATAAAATAAGCAATTGTTACATCAAAATATTAGTTAAACATAATTTTATAGAGACTTTCAACAATGTTTGTACCAAAGTTAAGTAGAGAATTTTACAACAAATCAGAAAACCCTAACATTAATAACTATTACATTGTTTTTGATGGAGTTGGAGGCAGTGATGAAATTATTTTTAGAGTTGTAAAAATGCGAAACAGAAGCGTGCCCAATGTCCGCAACGCTCCAGTACACTAACCCGAAGCAATACAAGCTCTCACAAACGAAGTTACACAGTCAAGTAGGTAACGAGAGGCCCTACCGCCATTGTACTGCATGCAGTCAACTGACATCCACCAGCCTCACTCAATTTCCAACCCTAATCCCTAAGAATAGGATTCAGTATAAATAAACGTAAATAAAAAAGGTTTCAGTCAGTCGAGTCGGTAACTCACATAACGCATTTACCGACCTCACTCGGTGCATGCTAATGTTGCAAAAAAATAAAAAAATATTGTCTGTGTCCATCCGTGCTCCGTTCGTCATTTGAAAATTGAATTTCTATTGGTCATTTTTCAGGACGGTTCTGGAATGGTAAGTTTAAAACAAGGAGTTTTTATTAGCGAGTGCAAGCTCTGAACTAAAATCTGAGCCCGATTTTTCTGAATAAAAACGCCCAAAAACGTGTTGTGTCTTGTTTCCTCTTTAGTGTTACACATAAGAGGAAACGAGACACAACCCCCCTTTGGGACATTACATTAGTTTAAAATGAATCTTCAGGTGAATCTGTGTTGATCTTTATTATAATTTTCTTCGTTTTATTGGATCATGGTCTTTGCTCAGCTATTACTAAAAACTCCATTAGCTTATTCTCAGATTGTCAAAGTACCTACAAATTTTAAAAAAATACATTAATACTATATTCATTAGAAACAAGTGGTTGGTCTACAATCTTCTTAAGGGTTGGGATCTCTTCTTTTAAGTTTAAAAACGTGTGATGAAAGAGTATAGTTTAACGCGTTGACTGCTCGGCCAGCTGCAATTTTATGGATGCGTTATTCAGCAGTCAAGAATATACCTTTTTACGAACGCTAGTCAGCTCCTTGTATTACCTATCTAAGGTAGGTACCTATTAAAGTTAAACATGTCGAACTATTCGACATAGACCCAAAGTTGTTGACATAGCTCAGAGAATTAGCAAGCTGAAGTGGCAGTGGGCTGGTCGTATCTGCCGAAAACCGATGACCGTTATGGTAAACGAGTTCGACACGGCTCGGCAAACGTAGTGTAGTACGCCCTCCGGCCAGGTGGAGTGACGATTTATGAAAGGCCTACCTGCCTTGCTGGTAGAAGCTGGATGCGTCGAGCTCAGGACAGGGTGCAAAACGCTCATTATGATGATGTCTAGCTAGTCTATCTAAGTATAATTTACTGAATTAACTGCAAAACCATAACAATATCTATTATGAAACGTTAATAAAACCAAGTACAATACTTAACTTCAAACTAAGCCACGCCTCTAACCATAACCTAAATAATTTGACCGCTAACATGCGGGCCGAACGTCACATCATATTACAGACTATATCAATGCTACGCGAATTATAGAATTATGGAACGCGATGTTTATCGCACATTACCTCACAATGAACCATTCTGTATAATGGTGGTACCAGGTGAAGGGTGTTGGGTACCCACGTCGGTAATATGACGCTGATCGCTAGCGGATACTTTGGAAAGACGAGGTTTTTTTGCCTATACATTTAATATAAATGATTATTCCTGGACGATAAAATAGCTAAACATCAGATACTTAATTCTGTTTTACTTAAATGTTTTAGCTGTGGCTACCTTAAAAGAGTAAGCGCAGGAAAGGAATTTTAAATATTAAGAATTTTTGTAAGAGTTGTGTAATTACTCATTGGAAGTCCTAAATAAATAAACAAATAAACAAATGTTTATTTAAATCTATTGCCGTGCGTGTGTCTCGTAGACAACTAGCTCAAAGACTGCTGATGCGCTTATTCCTTATATTATACCACAGGGTATTCAGTCTGTCTTAGAAAGACTGTCACACTTAGCGTAGTAAGCCACTAGCATAGTAAATCTAGTTAGTCAGTAAGACATTACTAAGACAGACTGAATACGGCGTGGTTACCTTTGACCGATTTGAATATACATATTCAAAAGAAAAAATATTTAGTACTAACTCCGCTAAACTTATCTGACGAGTTTCATAAAAAACTTACATAAAGGAGAATGCCGTCTGATGTATGGCGCTCGGTAACAAGGCTAAAGTGAGTGCGTCAAAAAAATCTCTAATAAGTTTTTAGTCGATTCTACTGACTTAAATTAAAAATGAGGGTTATTGCCAAAGTAACACTTTACATCACTGTTTATTGTCATAGTAACGTATATATCATTGGTTGTTGCAGTCTAATGGCGGCGTGGTGCGGCGGAAACCAAATCAACAAAATATTTTTTTACTTGATTATTAATCCCGTCGGTGTGTAAAACTAAAGAAAATGTTAATGTCATAGGATACGTTCGGTTTTGACGCAATTGGTACGGGTTCTCGGTATTCTCCTTTGACAATGTTTCACCTTCCCCTTATGGCAACATCAGGAAACGATAGACTCTCTCTCCGCCTTCGGCACTCCGCAGACGTATTGCTTGCTTCACCGAGCGCGCCAAACAGAAAGACTTCTGACATTATGTTTGGCGCTTAGCGTTTATTAATTTACATTTTGTGTCTTGAATATCATGTAATGGATTTGAATATATATTTTTGGTTGTGTTCGCATTCATTCCTGGAGTTGTTATGAAAAATTAAACTACATAAAGTGTGTAGGTACTTACTCATGTGTACCTGTGAAATTCATTTGACTGAGTGAAGCAGTAAATACCTACCTGGGTAAGCTAAACCGGTGCTTCACTAACCGACGAATCCCTTATTATACCGTAACCGATAACGCTTCGTTTTCTTTTGAAAAACTGTCAAAAATTAACGAAGCGTTGAAAATTTGACAGTTTTTCAAGGGAAAACGAATCGTCATCAGTAACGGTATTTCGACCGTACTATACCGCTCGCAATACATACTGGTACCTTATGGTTCCACTTGTTTACAAGCATTTTCAAACGGGACATTTTGCGATTGGGTCTTTTCACCGACGGGACTTTTTGAGAATGGACCGCTATGCAGTAGGGACGTTCAGCAAAAGGAACATTCACAGAAGGGACATTTTGCGAAAGGTATGGAACCTTTACAGAAAAGGACGTTTAGAGAAAGGGGTATTTTGCGCACAAGGGACAATTTGCAAAGAAAAAGTTTTGTTGTATTTTTGTTTGGACGTGATTTTTGTAGAAGGACGTTTTGCGAGTGGGACCTTATGCGCCTAAACCCAATGATGGTTGCTCTAGTTTCATTTTATTTTCACTTCACTTCTTTATTAAATGGCTTCTGGGATAGTTATCCACAATTTCGCCAGTATCATGTATAATGTTCATAATAATATGAGGCAACGTAGTACGGTTCATAAGTCCAGTCGTCCAGTCTTCAGTCAGGTCCTGTTTTCTGCTATAGCCATGGCGAATATAACAAAAAACGATCGGCGCACAATTTTCTTCATCAGAGAATTCCCGTTCAATCTTCTTTTATTCCATTTCACTAACACTTGTGTCTTAAAACTAACATTTATCGGTATAATACCATGAATATTAAACGACATACATTAGAAAAACACTAGAAAATAAAATTTAATAAAATTGACAACCGTCGTTCAAGATGAAAATAATGGTGTCCCATTTTATTTTCAGGCTCTAAACTAAATAATTGACAGGGCCCTGGTTCCAGCAAGGAGGCCAAGGTGTATTAAAAAAAGAGGCTAAAGCTCAACTAAGTGCTGAGTGGTAGTACCTATATACCTATACCTTATAAGCGATATTAAAATTTGCCATGTGGTCGTTGCGGCATGATATATGATGCTGGGTGCTAAGAAACTATTTACCTAATGGTCCATCTGCGACATTAGGTAGGTAGGTATAGTTACATAAGTATCCACGGGGGAGTAACGATTGTCATGTTAATGTGCCTGACAGCTTCACGACATGACCGGGGATCCCGTCGTGACGTGATTATTATACAAAGCGGAGATTGAGAGGGTGGTGAAAATATAGAACACACTGGACTTTTCATGTGAAATAACTGAGTGAAGTAATACATGAATTTTGAGAACTTTTTACTGAATTTACGGTAAAATTTAAAGTAGCTCATATTTCGATGGAAAAGAGAGGAATGAAATGATTAAATTATAACCATAACCTTTCACCACTACAAATTAATGTATGTTTTTTTTTATTTAGTTTTTTAAGGTTCCGTCCCCAAAGGGTAAAAACGAGACCTTATTACTAAGACTCCAATGTCCGTCTTTCTGTCTATCTGTCTGTCACGAGGCTGTAGCTCATAAGCCGGTATTAGCTAGACAGTTGAAATTTTCATGATGTATTTCTGTTGCCGCTATAAGAACAAATACTAAAAACAGAATAAAATAAATATTTAAGGGGGGTTCCCATATAAAAAGTGTTTTTTGCTATTTTTTGCTCGATATTAATAGCGGCAACAGCTAAAAATATTCACAGAATAGTTGTACGTTCACTTAAAAAATAAATAATTAAATTAAAATAAAATAAATTAATGGTACCGTATCCTTCGTGCGCAAGTACGACTAGCACTTGGCCGGTTTTTACTAGTTTAGTTCTAGTAAGAAGTTTCATAGCTGTTAAAATATTTATTTTATTTTCTTTTACTGTGAGTTCTGGTGTATAAATACCTCAGTACTCCACTCTACTATACTCTACTCTCCTCTAAAAGTTAGCTATAATTGCCAGCTGTCGGATAAACAAATTGAATGCGGAATGATAATAATAATAGGCTAGACGACTGAAAAATTCTAATGAATCCGTTATTTACATATCCAAAAAATATTGGACACGTATTTTTTCTTTTGTCAATCAAACAAAAAAATAACAAAGATATAGTGCGTTAAGGTTCCGTGGGACGTCACGATATAGTACATTTTTTACCTAGCCGTGACGTCACGAGCCCCCACTCCCGAACTCTCACGTTCTTTATCTCCGTCAATTTCTATTGATTCGATAAATAAAAAAATACGTGTCCAGTATTTTTTGTTGATCTAACTGACGGACTAATTAGAATTATTATTTTTTGACCCATTCGTCATACCTATTGTAATTAAAACGAGGGCAATGATCAAAACGCGGTAAATCATTATTAAGTCATCATCATCATCCACAGCTTGAATTTACCCACCCACCACGATCCTGCGATAATAAGTCTTAATATAAATTAATGGATAATCTGAACTTTAGTTTTCGGAGGTAGTTCTATTACACCCTGTATAATTAATATCCCCGATCTCCCCTTATATACTTACTAGTATTTACAACAGAACAGATATTACAGCTCTCTGAGGGAAGCGGAACGTGCCCACGCATTCAGAGGAGGCTGGGGGGCGACTGGTACTATCAAGTGCCTCTTGTTTTTATTGGTCACAAGTTTTATTGGATGACAATTTTGGTCACCGAGTCTGCAAAAGTTAAATACCTACTACTAAATTTTACTAATATTATAAATGCGAAAGTGAGTATATTTGTTTGTATGTAAGGGACGCTTTCACGCCTTAATGCGAGTATAAAAATGGTCAAACCACCCTGTCGCTCGCACTATTCAACATTTTTGAAGATATAAAATCACTGAATGTAGTTATGCAAAAAAGCAAACCTTCACGGCCTAGAAAATAACAATACAAAGGTTCAGCAATAATATCATTTTGATTCTATCACGTTTTCTTACCAAAAAACTTGCACCAATGTGATCAATTTTGGTTCAAATTTTTTGGTAGAAAAACTTGTTGGGTTCAACATGATATTCTTGCTGAACCTTTGTATTGTTATTTTCTAGGCCGTGAAGGTTTGCTATTTTTGACATGTATCGTCGCCTTAACTCACAGATATAGGAACAAACTAGATAAAGTCTTAAAATTCAATACGGCTGATACCTACTTTCTTATGTCCATTATTATCAGTTAGAAAGAGATGCATGCATATCAATGCGACTTAAAAAAGCTAATCGTACCAGAGCGCTCGAACAAATTTCTATGGAGGTTCATACAAATTCCCTGGTACGAAGTCGTACGAAGTCGCAAAAATCGTATTGAGATAAAGTATGCATCTCTTTCTAGCTAACATATATGGACATAAGAAAGTAGAGATCAGCCGTATGAGTTAATGTTCAGAGCATACATGAATTTTAAGACTTCTTCTATGCTTTAGTCCTATTTCTTTGCCTTAACTAAAGAGTACCGCAGAGAGTGCAGAGCACTTTATATGGAATCTAGGTAGCGCCATCTAGTGAGAAACGCCAGGCACTGACTCCTTTCCATTTAAAAATACGAAAACGGAAACGCGATCGAGCTGGTAAAAAAACTCGCACTAAGCACTCCGAACCGAAAATCATGAAATTTCGCATGCACGTTGGGTACAAAAAAGGAGATAGGGTACTTTTCATAAAGAACAAAGGTTACTGAGGGATAGAAAGAAGATAGCTAGTACTTCCTACTTATATTATAAATTTAAAAGTTTGTGAGGATGGATGTCTTTCCCGTAACAACTACTGAACGGATTTGGATGAAACTTGGAATATACATATACATAGTTTGTGACCTGGATTAACACATAGGTACTTTTTATCCGGGTATCACGCAAGTAACGTCGTGGGCGAAAGCTAAGTTCATAATAGCAAGAAACAACGTAGGTTTAGTTGACAGTTTCTTCTACTAAAGTTTCTATGTAAACATCTCCTTATATCCCGCAGATATTATGAATCTCTCATAATAAAGTAACAATGCATATAGCAAGGATTCTATATGCATTTTTTTATTGGTATTTAAATAGAGTTTCATCATCAGCCTATACCAGTCCACTGCTGGACATATGCTTTCCCTAATGAGCGCCATTGTGCCCTGTAAATAGAGAGTATCCAATAGTGTAAATAGGGTTTTTCTAATCTAAAACAGAACGCCCTTCTAATTCTAATTTGAAGTGGGAGGGAAAAGTTCTGCACAGACCGACGTCCCGCTAACGTGGCTAACGTGCTTACGTGGCCCCAGCCAGCCTAACTCCTTAAAATAACGGAGAAGGACTCTGGGTTGATGACAACATTGCTCTAGGATCCCCGTTCCTGCCTGCGTTTGTGAGAATTGATCAAGCAGTTTTTGTGGAACGCCTTTCCTCTACTCTAACTCAACAAACAGTATGCAACACTTAAACTTGCTTAACACTTTAAATGGGTGTTCATTTTAGGTTTCCGTCAAATCTCCAACTAGATCCGCCTCTACTAGAACGTGACTCTCTTAATGTAGGTACTATAAACTCATCTAGCTTTAGAGACAAGAGGCGCATTTATTAAGAGGCTTTAAGGTCATGTCTCAGGACAGGGCGCAATGGCGCTCATTAGGGGAGGCCTATGTCCAGCAGTGGACTGCTATAGGCTGATGATGATGATGAGGATGATGAATGTCATTTTGGTACATTGCCTTTAAAACCAACAGTCTTATAATTTCGTAGCACCTGCTACGAAATCCAAGAACGCGTTTATGTCTTTTCTAAGAAGTTAGTGACGTCCAGATGGAATGACGATATGCGAAAGAATGGAAGAAGCTGGATGTGAGGGCTGCAGAGGGCACAATGGCGCTCATTACGGGATATCTATCTCCAACTGTGGACTGCTATATGCTGATAATAAATAATAATAAATAATGCGGGACGTAATCACACAGCATCATGTAGCCCCAAACTAAGCAGAGCTTGATGATGATGTTTCAAGTTCTTTAAACCAAAATAGTATTAGTATTGGAAGCATAAGTAATCTGTATTATTGTATTTTGTAGTCTGTTTTTGGGTTGCTGTTTTTCATACCTTTTTATGTTAATTATTTGTGGAAACTTCTAATTGGCCAGCGTACATGTAGCAATGTATGTGTGGCTGCAAGTATTTATTATTATACTATTGTGCTCCCGCTTAGCTGTAAGTTTTCCCATAACTTTTAAAAGATAATATAAAATAAAGGACACATTGCGAGGCGAGGTGATGACCGATGGAGTAGGATAGTTACAGAGTGGTGGCCTAGGGATGGCGTTAGGAGTGTGGGACGTCCGGCTGCAAGATGGGCAGACGACATTGTCAAAGTCGCGGCCGTACGTGGGTTAGACTAGCCCAGGATCGTGGTGGATGGCACAAGTTGAGGGAGGCCTACAGCGGTGGGTGAAATCGGGCTATGGATGATGATGATGATGATGATGAAATGATGAAGTGACGTAAGATGTAAGTGCTACGTGAGCCATTCCTTGTCATATCAACAACCTCACCAACTTATGTCGGTCGACTGCTGGACCTGTCCAGCAGTAGAGGCTATGCCTCCCCTGTTAAGAAGAGGCAAATTCTGCCCATAACCCTCATGCTGGACATGCGGACCGGGGAACGCAAGGAAGAGTTTCTCGCACCGCCGACATTGCCCGTCGGAATCCAGAGCAAATAACTCGCATCCTTCAACCTTTTACTCGTTCGTGGCGTAGCTTTCTTTGGTGGTCTTAGCAGATCATCTTGGTTAAGCAACACTCCGCCCGGCCACTACTTGGATGGGTGACCGTTAAGTGGAATTTAGATCTGGACGCTTCCGTCCTTCGGAAAGCACGTTAAGATGTTGGTCCCGACTTTTTCAGTCGTTAAACCATGTCGGAGGCCTTCGGATGGCCTAAAACCGACACCAGGGTTGGCCCCTAGCTTATACGAAGAAGCAAGGATTTTAAAATTTGTCCCACAAGGGGAATCAAACCGCAAAAAAATAGTGTTAAAAAAATACGATTCAGCGTATTTTAAGTTCTTACTACCTAACATTTTACCGACTTCAAAAAAAGGATGTTATTTGTGCTACTGCTGAATGTTTTTTTTACTCTAGGTACATACTTCACCAATTTTATAAACTTTTGTCTGTCTGGTTTTTGGCTCAGTGAAGTGACTCATCAATACCATATAACCTACCTAAATACAAATAAATATACGGACATCACACTCATGGTCAACTCACCCTAATCCTCATCTAAGCAGAGCTTGTAGGTTAGGTACTCGTACTATGGGTACCAGAGTCAGAAAAACATACATCGTCATCATCATCACTGATGATTATGATGACGATGTATGTTTTTAGGCTGATGCCTATATCAGTCCACTGCTGGACCTAGGCCTCCCCTAATGAGCGCCATTGCGCCTTATCCTGAGCTTGACACATCCAGCTTCTACCAGAAGCCTTTCGCAAATCGTCACTCCACCTGGCCCAAGGGCGTACACTACGTTCGTTTTAAAAACATACATAGTTATTAAACACAAAATACAGAACCAAATGTTTGTCCTCGGCAAGAATCGAACCCACAACCTACTACCAATTGAGCTATGAGGCAGTCAAATGATGTGTTCCCTAAGCATTCAACAGCTTCCGCCCATTGAAGCAACAGTCATCAAGGTCGTTGTCCGATGGCATTGCGCATGCGACTTCAATAGGCGTTTGCGCAAATCAATTTATCACCATCCATTCAATTCTCCGAGTAAGTTTAATGGCAATTTAATGCGCAAAATTATAGTTATGAACCTTATGTGTAGGTATGACTTGGGTCAGGCTTTTGTGGTAAGAAACAGGATTAATATGTAGGTACGTATTTATTTTCTTATCGATTAAAATGGTCGGTAAGTCTGTCTGAACTCAATTATACTGTTTATCAGGTATAACAAATAACATAGGAACGTTATAAAAATTGTACATATCTAAACTTTTTATATACCTAGGTAGATGTATACTTTTTTCAAGAAGACTTCTGTTTAAGGCGACTGTACAGGACAAACCTCCCTCTCGCTCGCACTATTCAATATTTTTGAAGATATAAAATCACTGAATGTAGTTATGCAAAATAGCAAATCTTCACATTCTAGAGAATAACAATACAAAGGTTCAGCAATAATATCATTTTGATTCTATCACGTTTACTTACCATAAAACTTGTACCAATGTGATCAATTTTGGAACAAATTTTTTGGTAGGAAAACGTGTTGGGTTCAACATTATATTATTGCTGAACCTTTGTATTGTTATTGTCTAGGCCGTGAAGGTTTGCTATTTTGCATAACTACATTCAGTTATTATATATCTTCAAAAATGTTGAATAGTGCGAGCGAGAGGGAGGTTTGACCTGTATCGTCACCTTAAGTATACTATTTTACTGTATAACTTTAAATTTCTGAATGACTAAGTGTATTAGTATTAGGGTCTCTAGTAGTAGGTATTTCATCTTCGTAAGAGCTAGTGGTCAACTCTGGTGTTGGAGTTTTTAGGCCGCCCGAAGGCCTCTGATATAGCTTAACGACTAAAGAAGCCGGGCCTAACATCTTAACGTGCCTTCCGAAGCACACAATAGTCACCCATCCAAGTAGTAACCGGGCGGAGTGTTGCTTAACTAATGGTCGATTCCTATAATAAACTGAAAAACCATCGAGATTTTATATTAGAGTACTCTATCTCGATGCAAAAAACTGTCAAAAATTTATCAGTTTTCAAGGGAAAACAAAGCTATATAGGTTACGGTTGAATCGGACATAAGATGATCTAAGCTACGTCCCGAGCGCTTCAAAGAACTTTCAATAAAAAGATGTCAGTTACTTACATAAAAAATACCTATATTTTATGTATACTTGAGCAACCTCAGGCAAAATGCAAAGTACAAGTAAATGGCCTACTTAAAGATAAGTGGTCACTTACACCTAAAACAAAGGTTTACAATGTAGGTCACGCACTTTGGGAATGTGCCCTAGAATATTAATTGAGATAAAGTAAGTCACTGTAATTTATCCAATTCATATCACAAAGGTGAATGGTAAATTCACCTTGCTAGTTCCTCCCAACCAAGAAACGTCAAGAATGTTTGAAGAGACCTTAGGACATACATAACAAAGAATATGTTGTAGGTTTGATTTCTTCGAATGGCCATCGAAGTATTACTAGATTACTACAGGAGGAGTGGAAGGTGCAAATGAAATAATAGGGAAAGGATCTAAGATAATGACTTGTTTTTGTCCTTCCGAGACAGATCTCCACTTGCTACGATCCTGGCATACATCTTCAGCTCCTTTCACTCTAATCACATTCTTCATTCTTTCATACATGCTCGTTGGTTAATGGTACTCTTGACCTGGCCTTTTTGCAGCGTGTCTCCAATTTCATCAGAGAAATAAAACAGAATGAGCCGTAGGTGTCCCCGTACAACTATACCATTTTCACTCGCCTCATACTTTCCGTGCTCAGATGAAAAAAATTGACCACTCAATGAAAGTGTTCTAAAATGAAGAAGTTAGGTAGATAAATGTAGTTAAATTGTTTTCTTCACTAATCGAATAAACCTCTTTGGCAAAATAAATACTATAGAAGCACTAACAGCACTAACATCAGCTTGATGTTGGTGAAGAACTCAGGGCTAAGGACAGAGCGATAGAAAAATGTAGATAAACTGTTTTCTTCACTCGTCGAATAAAAATTAGACTGCATTCTTCAGTTGACAGATCAAAATACGGCAATAGACAGAACACTAAGTCCATGCGACACGATTTGCGGCTCTTTAATACAAAAACATCTTTGGAAAAATAAATACTACTGACGAAATCACAAGCTGATGTTAGTGCACTCAGTGCGGAGGACAGAGCGATATAAAAATGTAGTTAAACCACAGATTTATATAAATCTATCAGGGTAACTGTTTTCTTCGCTCATTGAATAAACCTCCTTGCCAAATTAATACTACAAACGAAGTCACAAGCTGATGTTAGTGCACTCAGTGTGAATAGAAAATTGTAGTTAAACCATAGATTTATGTACAGGAGAATGCCGAAAACCCGTACCAATTGCGTCAAAACCGAACGTATCCCATAAAATTTATTATATGTTATAAATGACACTAACGTTTTCATTAGTTTTATACACCGACGGGATTAATAATCAAGTAAAAAAAATATTTTGTTGATTTGGTTTCCGCCGCACGCCGCCATTAGACTGCAACAACCAATGATATATACGTTACTATGGCAACAAACATTGATGTAAAGTGTTACTATGGCAATAACCCTCATTTTTAATTATTTTGACAGTAGAATCGACTAAAAACTTATTGAGAGGTTTTTTTGAGGCACGCATTAGTCTTGGTACCGAGCGCCATACATCAGACGGCATTCTCCTATATGAGTTAAACTGTTTTCTTCGCTCATTGAATAAACCTCCTTGGCAAAATAAATACTACAGACGAAGTCACAAGATGATGTTAGTGCAGAACTCAGTGCCGAGGACAGAGCGGTCACCATCGTTAACTACCGTGACTGGTGGATTCTGTGTCCTCTCGCCTCTCAGCCGTCATTATCCTGAGTGCCTCGTCTCGCCAGTAATATGTTTTCAATAAACCCTTCAGAAGGACCAACAATATGGCAGACATGTTTACAAAAAAACAATGACAGCTTTTTGTTAAATAAGGGAGGACAGGATTAGATTTGGGGAATTTTTTAAACAACTCAATAATAGTTACATAGAGCTTGCTAAGGGTGCTATGGTATCCCGAGTTCTGATCTGCGGGCGTAGGTTCGAATCTTGGCGTACACAAATGAAATTGCCATGTATAAAAAAAATATGCGCATAACCAGACCCGTCATTTTGTCAGCTCCATACAAATTTACCATGTCTTTACTTGGGGTACCTAAGGCGACTAGGCCAGAGGGTGATATAAATGCTGACTATAGCTTTACCCTTTGTCGTGAAGAGTATAAGGCTCACCTGGATCTCCTTCCACGGCCTCGCGCTCCGTCCGAGGTTGTTCGGCGATGGATCAGGGTTTTGGTTGAAAATCCTTATTTTTGGGCACGACAGAAATGAAATATGACACAGGACGCTTGGTGCTGATCCCGTTTATGGTGGTCACAAACACTCGCAGTTATCACACAATTAGCTAGGGTTTTTGAATTTTGTTCTAAGGAGCCGGGACGAAGCTCGCGCTTTCGAATAAAACGACAACACAGAGTGCGCCTGCGTCGCGTCATGCACATAGAAATTGCCTGAGTTTGAGGATTTCTCAGCGCGCGAAATTTGAAATCAGGATATGCCTCAAACTCTCACGACCCTTATGATATCTGGTTGTCTCCAGAGTAAGTTGTCACAAATTTAGGCAGATACCTATTTGAAATTCAACTACGTTAATATATAATGAGGAAGCTATTCCGGTACGGAACACCCCTATCTTCGGAACCCAAGCCAACCCCACCTGCACATGGTGCACCCTGCTAAACAACGACCGGGGCTCTGATTGCGGCATAGCGCAGCCTACATCGGCCCAGCTAAATCAACTGGAACGGGCCGCAGCGTCGGTGGTGCGAGAAGTTGTGCCTGCGATCCTCAACCCGCATGCCCAGCGTGGGAATTATGGGCATATCCCCCTTTATTAGAGGAGGCCTATGTCCAGCAGTGGACTGATATAGGCTAGTGTGGTGTGGATACAGCTTTGATTTTCTAGTGTAGATCGTATCTTCTTTCCCTTGAACCGTCTTTTACGTCACTATCGTATATGATCATAAACATCGGAATCCTTGACACAATAATAAATTCATTAGTAAAAATGTTTGCGACCTAACTCCTCAGTAAGTCTTAGCTGACCAAATTCCAAATAAACCCAGGAACCCACTGTTATCTAAAAGCGCATGAATCATTCACTTGTAACCAAATTTAGCATGATACCACCCATCTGTTTATTTCTCATCTACCCTACAACGAAAGTCGAAAGTCGATAAAACATTGATAACGTACGCGTCGAACGATTTCTGTTTATCACAGCAGTGCTTTATCACTTAGTAGAAGACCTTTGAGCCTACAACACGTCTCGCTTCATAATACTATTCAAATAACTAACAATTCAAAAACATGAGTGCGTGTGATAAAATTCTCCAAGTGGTAACCGGCTGGCAGGCTGTGGAATTGGTACTGAAGTGTGTATTTGTAGGAATTTGGCAAATAGTCCAGATTGTTTTGAAGAAGCTGTGGAAAGGACACCGCAGAAAAACCAAGAATTATCAACCAGTAGAACTTACTGTAGACTCGTCTATTGGTACTCATTGTTATATCAAAATTATGGTGAGTGTTTCATAATATCATAATAGGTCGCGTATACATTACGCTCTTCGGCGAAGGCTTGCGTATTGCCTCTATCTGTCGAGTCAAAAGTTTAAGTCAGTGTCTTTTTCACATGTGCAAAACATCTGCACATGCATATACTTAGGTATGAGATGCCACATAAAAACCCTCTCTAATCATAAAAACGGTGTTTGTGGTCGCAGTCTCCGAAACGGCTCGACTGATTTTTATGATGTTTGCTCGCGACCCGCCCCGGCTTTGCACGGATGTAAGTTATACATATTAATCTTCCTCTTGAATCACTCTATCTATTAAAAAAACCGCATCAAAATCCGTTGCGTAGTTTTAAAGATCTAAGCATACATACCGACAGACAGACAGCGAGTAGTGACTTTGTTTTATAGTATGTAGTGATGATATTGATAGTGATAAGTAGGTATATTTGGTAGGTATGACGATAGGTCGTAAAGTATATTTCATATTGCTAGGTGGTTAGGGTGTCCCTATACATATATTAATTTATGTTATGTAGTTTAGACCTGTTACACATAGGTATTATTATCAGAATACCACGCGACCGAAGCCGCAGACGGAAGCTAGTATAAGCTAATAATACATATGTACCTATTGATCTCTTAGTTACCATAAGTACTTACTACTTAGTTATTATTATTATTATGAATGCTGTGTCCGCCTGTAATTAGTTTCTATATCAGAATGAAAACTTTGTCAGTGTAACTCTACAATGTATTGATATTTAAGCTGTTGGCGTTCCTATTAAATAAATAAATAAGCTAGTTTACCATGATCACTAAGTTTGGTAGACAGGTTATGGATCTCAGTATTGGTGTTGAACAAGTAAGTGGCTGCAACTGCCTATCGCTGGAGTTAAGCATCAGATTACTTACTTTAGGTACCTCGTAACATCAGTGGTAGGAAAAGGGGGACCAATATTGCTCTTCAGGGCCTCCATGGGCAAGTATTAATGTTGCTATTTTGAAAGTCACTGTCCAAAGAATAAACCTTACTTAATTGTTTACTGTTAGATGAAGGAAATTTACAAAAACAATCAATCTCGTTAAATGTAAACAGAACATTAAAATCAACTTTCATTCAGATAGGAACACTTTGTAACTACAATAATAAGACAGTATGTTGATTTGATACCTGTGAAAATGACAAATGTATTTCGTAGATAACTATTAACTACCTACCTATTGAGTAGGTATTCCTAGCACTAAGTAGGTACACCTAGAACAACCTTTAAGACAATTAAAATATTAACAATGCCTTCTTTGTACATTTACATGAATATAATGTATGTTAGGAAAAATTATGGACAAATGAAAAGGCTTGGAGATGGGTATATGTACAATACAAGAAATAGAAATAAAATTGCTTGTACAAAAACTAGATTAGCTAGAGTAAATAAGTCATTCTTAGGACAATGTGTTAAGTACTTCAATAAATTACCAGATAAAATTGTTAACCTCTCAGAGAATAAATTTAAGAAAAGTGTTCAAACAATCTTATTAATTAAGGCGTATTATGATGTCAATGATTATCTTGATGACAAAAGAGCCTGGGAGCTCGGCACATGAGTATTTAGGGATACATGGATTATGTATTAAATTAATTTAACGACTTTGTAAAAATGTGCATTTGCTTGAAATTGTAAAATCTCTTGTAAATCTCCCTTGCAATAAATATATTGAATTGAATTGACAGCCTTCTATCTGATCACCCAGAACCTATATAGAAGGTCTTGGAGCGTAGGTAATTTTAACACTCTAAGTGCTAGATATAATCACAACCGTGTTATGCGTCGATATCAGCAGCCAGCAGTCTACGTGCTAGTGTATAACGCTTTGAGTGGTGAATACACAGATGTGATCCTGCACGTCGGTCGACCTCTCGCCAGGCCAGCAGTCAACGTGCACTATCATCTGTGGGACCGTCTGACGACAGCGGGAGCAAATATAATGAAAATATTATCGTGTATCGTGACGATATATCGATGGTAGTGTGAACGAAGAGCGATAACACGATAGTCACGAAAAACGCCAGCTACTTTATCGTTAGCTAACACGATCTTAGCCGTTCGTCATAATTAATTTATGGGCTAAAATTTACAGTATTAGAAGTCTACAAACTAAAACTCCGACACCAAAGTTGGCCACTAGCTAACAACAACAACAACAACAACAACAACAACACCAGTCTTCAGTACACTGCCGGTTATAAGCCTCGCTATAAAAAGGGGGCTTTGCCCATAACCTCACTGGACATGAATGTTAAGGGTTCGCAGAGCACAGCTTGTCGCACCATTGATGCTGCTGCCCGTCAGCGGCCAGGGGCTTTAGCTGTGCCAATGTTAGGCTGTGCTATTCCGCAATCAGCCGGCCATCAGATCCCCATTTATTAAACAGCAAGGTGCATCTTGTGTCGTTCTACTGGCCGCTAGCTCTAGAGTCTATAAGATCTGAAAGATGTAAAATACCTCTCCTGCTTCAGAAAGCACCAAAAGAGATGTACAAAACCTGTCATAGTCTAACTATTGTTGCAGGGTGTAAAATATCACTACGTGGAAACAGGTCCGAAGTCCGGCCAAATCGTACTAATACTCGGAGATGCACCAGACACTGGCAACCTATGGTGTCCGAACTGGACTAACGTGGTCCGAAGACTGGCTGAATCAGGCCATCATGTGGTGACCCTGGATCTGAGGGGCACAGGGGCGAGTGAGGGGGGAGGGCGAAGGGAGTTGTCCCCTCCGCGGGTGGTGGAGGAGCTGTCTACACTTTTGGAGGCTCTAGGGGCGTCACAGCACAGACCAGCTGTGGTCATCGGCTTTGGGATTGGAGGAATGCTTACTTGGTGAGTAGTTTTTATCTGAAGAATTCTATTTCGGAGCGATAATGTCATTGGTACACGGCTAAAATTCAAACCCACGATCTCGGGATCGGATATCGGGGTACATCCTACTAGCTAGGCCAATGCGGCTCAAAATACAAGCAAGTGGATTTTTGCATTTCAATAACTTATTTATAAATTCTTTGATAAAAACTTATCAGTCATGTTATAATTATCAGCAATATATATAGTTCTAGCCTAATATGATGCAAATATCAGTCACCACCCATATCCGAGACAAATATTTGCAAATCATAAAACAAACATTTGTCTCGCGGCCGGAATCGAACCCGCAACCTTCGCGCCTCATACGGGCCATCGTTCACTACATTCCTATTGTTATCTCCAAGATTACGATCCCAAAGTTGAGCATGCGTCTAGCTATGACTAAAAAGATAAGTAGGGTTATCTTTCAATGAATTGTAATCATAATTTATTTAGTATTAATAATTGTTGATATACTATCTACTTATAGTTTTCATATCCGCTGCGTCGGGGTGGCGCCCAGTCGTATTATGGTTGGGTTATCTTCATGCAATCAGTGTGAAAAAAAATTAAACATTACGTTGGTAGTACGGTACCTCTATTTATCTCGCTATACCCAACACGATATAGTAACAAGCAGGACTTTTAAAAAAAAAACCGACTTCAAACAAATCACTTCTTACTTCTTGCGCTAAAAAATTTTGAAAATCGATTCACGATTGACGGAGATATTGGTGATCATAGGGCGAAAATTACAAGTGAGGATGAGGTTTTTTGAGTTTTCCGGGAAAAGTACCAATTCCTCAGGAATAAAATTTATATGGGACCATCTGTGAAGTATACTCTTTAAAACAAAAAAAGAATTTTTAAAATCGGTCCACAATTGACGGAGTTATCGGTGAACATGCATAAAAAAAAGGTTCCAACAAATTGAGAACCTCCTCCTTTTTGAAGTCGGTTAAAAAAGAATTTTTTGTATGGAAATGTCAATGCTTTACAAGCTTCCTGATATGGGCGATGTTTCATTTCCATACAAAAATATAGTTACTTAACGCAAACTTTGTAGTAAGGCATATATTTCCCACTCAAACCACTGAGCGTTTACAGCTATTTTTAACCGACTTCAAAAAGGAGGAGGTTCTCAATTCGTCGGAACCTTTTTTTTCGACTTTTTTTATGTATGTTCACCGATATCTCCTTCAATTGTGAACCAAAATTCTTTAGGGCACGAAGTAAGAAGTGATTTATTTGAAGTCGGTTTATTTTTATAAAAATTGTATACTTGTGGACTAGCTTTTTCAGTCGTTATGCATAAAGGCCTTCGGGTGGCCTACAAACTCAACTCTGACACCAGAGTTGACAACTCAAACGAAGAAAGGAAGAACTCATTTATTCATTGGTACCTAACTAAATTCTAAAAAAAAAAACTTTAAAAACGCCTGTTACTTAATCCACATAGCGGTTTTTCAAACATCAACTCTCAGTATTTCAATTTCACGTATAATTTTCTTAAAATAATATAGCAAGTAGCTATTCGCATGATACGGCACTGCTGAACATTAAAGAAAAGAAAGAAAGAAAGAAAATATATTTATTTCACCCGAAATTTTATACAATGTACCTGCTTAACAATAACAAAACAACAAATACAAATACAAATAACTAGATATATAAGTAGGTATAATGCACTTGAACAGTGGGTGAAATAGGACCCTCACTCAGCATATGCAGCATGTGAGACAAAGCTCAGATGCTGCGCTGATTTTCAGTAAGGGCCCTTTACAAGTGACATTTACAAGAGAACAGAAACCGAACTTTAAAGTTAAACTATATCTATAAATAAACAATTAAAAAGGAATAGGTACATTAGACCTACTTATATCGCAATAGTTGTGATATAGTACATACCTACATTAGATTGCGTAAACACGTGAATGCCATGAGCGTCTAATGACAAGTAAATGGATTTTATCAGAACACGTAAGCACCGGACAGTATTTAGGATTAAGGTCATGATCATGAATTGATCAACTATTTTTCTTTAGATGGGAAATAGCATGAACTAGAAGCAGGTCAGTTGGGTAGCTATATGTGAAATGTTAAGAAGTAGATTGTTCCTTGAGCTGAATTTTGCTTAGTTCTACTCCAGCAATAACATATAATTAGCTACCTAGACAATAGTAGTGAAGTGACACAAATATCGTTTAGTTACATAAGCGGTCGAAGAAAGAAGGACCTAGGTTGTATAGGAGATAGATATCTACTTTCTTTAAAATTCTTATAACTACCTCTAAATTGAGATATATAAGATAGGATATCATCATCATCATCAACAGCTAATAACAGTCCATCACAGGACATGGGGCCTCCCCTAATGAGTGCCATTGCGCCCTGTCTTGAGATAGGATATACCAAGTAAAATAATAGTACACAGTTGTTTTATCTCGTTCAATTTTTTTGGCTGAAATGAAGCCAAATATAGTTAAAAGAAAAGGTATTGTTGTGCCGCGCCGACCGACCTGTTAGACTGATATAATTATGTAGTTGTTGATTCATTAGCACGGCCCAATTGCGCTCATTAGGGGAGGCCTAAGTCCAGCAGTAGAATGCTATAGACTGATGATAATGATAATTCATTATGGTTGTCTGAAAGAGATCGCTTTCAGTGCTAAGGCCGCCAATTATATAACCTTCATATTCCTTACACTAAGATTGACGACCTCTGTGGCGCAGTGGGCGAAGGTCCGCCTGAGACGCAGAAGGTTGCGTGTTCGATTCCCGCCGCGGGACAAATATTTGCATGATCTACAGATATTTGTCTCGAGTCTGGGTGTTTTCTTGATATGTATGTATTTACAAAAAAAAATGTTTATATGTAATATATCAATCATGTGGTTCCCATAATACAAGCTCTGCTTAGTTTGGGGCTACATGATGCTGTGTGATAATGTACAGCATTATTTATTTATTTAAGATTATTTTACTTTTTCCTGTATGAATGTGAACAATAAAGTGTAATCTAATCATCATATTTGCAGGTATCTGGTACACAGCTACGGGTCCCTGGTCAGCAAGTTCGCAGTGATTGGTGCTCCACATCCTAACCTCTACTGGCAGTATCATCCCGCAGAGTTCTGCCACAATGCATTGCACTTCATTCAGGTAAGGCTTGAGGCCACCAAATTATAACCACCATAAAAACGAATGTATACGTTTTTATGGAATCCTAAAAACGTATACATTCGTTTTTAGGATTCCGTACCTGAAAAGTACCCCACCGGGACCCTATTACTAAGCCTCCACTGTCCGTCCGTCGGTCTGTCTCATGAACCGTAAAAAGAGGAAAATTGAATTTTTCATACCGTGTATTTCTATTGCCGTTGCCTATGGTTTCCGCACCACTGTACAAGATATAACACGCTGTCTTCATGTGAGAGTTCGACACGCACTTCGACCGGTTTTTATAAGCTAGGTATTTATCAATTCATTACCTAATTCACAAACCTACTCCACCTAATCACGTCCCAGGCTGGGACTTCCCAGGCACTATAGCGTCCCGGTCTTTTAGTAAGTTACCACTCGACGCTGTTCAGATACCTAATCTAGAATAGATTCAACTGCCTATGTTTTATCTATTCATATCGTAGAACATTAAATATGACAATATGAACAAAAAACTAGCTTAGCAAGAAACTAAGTTACTATATTACCTATCTTTAACAATAAATCTTACGTTGATTTTCATATTAATTATCATAATTATTTTGATTTAAAATTTTAAAACATACTATTTTGAAAAATTATTTTTTTCGAGAAAAGTTTCTGATATTATGTTTTCTGCTAAGCCAGAATCGACGTAAGAATCTGAAGTAACATTTATGTAAAAATTGTGGATTTGGCTCGTTCAGAAGTATTATAATTTTCTACTTGAAAACGAGCAATCTTCGCGCCTTAAAGTAATTGAAATTAGGAGAATATTCTGTGATCTTCCTACGGTGCAGACCTAATTACATCTTATATGTAGTTAGGTACTCTTTCAATTTACATAAGGAGTGACTACGCTAATACTTACAAACAAACCGTTACTACCTACTTAGTGCAAAACCTCAGAAAATAGTAGGCCTTAGCAAATCATTTGATAACCCCAATTCCTCTGTAGAGGTGAACATTCATAAAGTTAAACATTCATGATAACTGTTCTTTGACAGTACTTACCTACTCCCGTTCATTATCCTGAAGAAAGTAAGTGCCTATCCATTACTTTTACAATAATTCTCATTATAAGATACACCTACTTATCGACTGCTCAAAGTCAAAGCAATTATGGAGGTGTCTTGGCAATTCTTTTAATTACTAATTGTCATAATAAATACTTGATAAATGGCTCTCACATGATTCAGTATTTACAATTAGCTTATCATTTGACACATTTATTTCCTAATTAAAAGAATAAGAAGGCCTAAGTCTCCCTTTGTGCCAACCACCACGATCCTGATAAGAACCACGATGCTGATAGCAGCGAGTGAGAGTGAGTGAAGTCATGATGCAAAAGATGATCACGACGGTGAACTAGCTTTTCAGATAACACCCTATTTGACCTTGTAACTCTCTTTATAGCTTGACCAACTGTCGTTAGTACATTTATTACGTTTTCTACAAAACCGTTTTTGCTAGAGACTTCGCTATAATTAAAAGAAGCGTGAGTACCTACCTTCTGAGTTTGGTCGTTAGAGACAGAGAAGCCATGAATGTCCACCGCCGAAGAAAAAAGTTTTACCAAGGAATTCAAATAAAATAGGTCAAATAATTTAAAAATATTTTGAAAATATTAGTGCATGAGCATCTGCCGATCTCAAAATGATTGGAAAGCAAATAGGTACATGCTTGAGAAGTAGAGAAGGGAGATCCGAAATAAGAAGATTAACTTTGTCCTCTCTACGCAGGTAGACTTGGACTTACGTTTAGGGGACTGAACTGTGGGGCAGTACCTTACCTATGGCACTAAGCCAAGGCTAAGGCCCAACAGAAAACAAAGAAGGGCCTAGCGTGGGCGTAACGTGGAAAAACTTAGATCCTATAACCACACAATGACCTTACCTGGTGGTACTCCGGCAGACGGGCTAGCCTAGGAGTACCTAACTACAATTTGAATTAAAACACCAGTTTTTCCTATGAGTGGCTTCGGTTATAGGTATTTCATTCATTTGGTTCTAGTGGCCTTTCCTCCCGGAACGGTGGCTGGCGGACAGCGAGACGCATGAAGAAGGCAGGTGGACAAGCTCGAGGGCAAGGGACTGGTCCGGGGCGCTCAATTACGTCAGGGGTAAGGCTTGGTTTTCTTTAGCCAGTTGGCTTTAGCAGTCCAGTGAAAGCAAATCACACGTTTCTTCCCTCATAACTCCGTAACAGTTGAAAAGATTTGGATGGAACTTGGAATATTACATAGTTCGTGACATAGGCTTCTTTTATCCTTTTTACCGTTTATGCCTGGTAGTCCGATCGGTAGTCCGACTATCGAACTACTGGGAATGAAATGCCAAAAATGTTTCCTCGTAGTCCGATTGCATAGTCGGACTACTAAGACATGCTGAATTTTTACTCGGGTATTCCTGCCAGTCCGACCGGTAGCTCGGTTTTCCAAATCTTAGCCGGACGCTGAATTCGTTTACCGGTCCGTTTTCAGTTAACGTTTTCTTTCTGAAGTACCAGGGCGGCATAATATAATTATACCCACCTACTGGCTCAAAATGTAAGATCTCTTTGTATCTTATGCCAGCTTATGTAGCTAACATAGCTGACCAGGAGGCTACTGGTTGGAATAAAATGGTTTTCTTAGTAAAATTTATCATTTTCATAGCCTATCGAGTTATAATCTCCTGGTACTTTATGGTCAGAAAGTTATCTAAAAATATAAAAAAATGTATGAAGCAGGATGCATCGAGCTGAGGACAGGCTTCAGATCTTTCCATAATTATACCTATCTACTGGCTCAAAATATAAGATCTCTTTGTGACTTATGCCGCCCTGGTACTTCAGGAAGAAAACGTTAACTGAAACCCGGACCGGTAAACGAATTCAGCGTCCGGCTAAGGTTTGGAAAACCGTGCTACCGGTCGGACTGGTAGGAATACCTACCCGAGTAAAAATTCAGCGTGTGACTACGCAATCGGACTACGAGGAAAAATGTTTGGCATTTCATTCCCAGTAGTCCGATAGTCGGACTACCGATCGGACTACCAGGCATAAACGCTTTTTACTAAGCGAGCAAAGCAGCGGACTAAAGCTAGTTTTCTATAGTTTACCGTACCTGCTTAGCAGACGGGTTTGTGACAGGGTGGTGTCACCAGTGGTCCGAGTGATTGTACCACGGGATATTCAGTTTATCCATGAGCTAAACATAAAATTTGCTAATAAATTCTCTATTATCAATCCCAATGCGTCAACGCTAGGAAATAGAGCGCGCCCTAACCGTACCAAAACCGTATCTGCTAAGTTCAACTCAATCAATCTTCATTTGAGTAATTCTTAAAGACAATTGATAACTGTACAAAAAAAATATTTCATCTAAAATACACTCGAGAGCAATGAATCCGGGTCACTCAAAGAATCCAAAAAATCTCGGAAAGTAAGAATGCTAGGTTAATGCAATAAATTGTATTTAATAGACAATTTAATACTCCTTAAATGAAAGTATTAAAACTTCTTAGTTATTGTAAAGTTATATCATAAAAAAATCAAATTTGAAAAGGGAACACTGTCGAAGATGGAACTACGAAATTACAGGATTTGTTATTGCTTTTGTTTGTAATCTGTCATTTATGTTGGTACATAAACCAGGTTGATAGTGCTCAATATTCATTATTCAAGCTGAAATCATGTCGCTTACACTTGAAGAATGCACCAGAATACTTACATTGGTGGAAACCGGCCGGAGTCAGCGCGATACAGCCAGGACTGTCGGTGTGTCGCTGTCAACAGTACAAAGAGTTCTCCGACGTTACGAAGAAACTGGTTCTAACCTACGCAGACCAGGAACGGGCAGAACTAGGTGTACCACAGCACGAGAAGACCGATACTTGGTGAACACCATGCTTCGAAATCGCTTTCTCACAGGAACTGAACTCACAAATCAGTTTCGACGCCTCGGAGGAAGTAACCCAAGTGCATGGACAGTAAGACGTCGGCTTGCTGAATCTAACTTAAAACCCCTTAGACCTGCAAACGGCCCTAAACTGGAGCGTGGCCATCGTATTTCAAGACTAAGATATGCCCAGAACCACGTAAATTGGAGTATTGAAGATTGGTCGAAAGTTATGTTCTCCGACGAATCAAAATTTATGCTCTACAAGCACGATGGAAGACACAGAGTGTATAGAAGACCAGGGGAAAGATTCAAGCAAGCATGCATCGAAGAAAAAGTAGCCTACGGTGGTGGGTCTGTACTTGTGTGGGCCGGAATTTCCTCTGAAAGTCGCACAGAGCTGGTGATCATAGAAAACGGCTCTTTAACTAGCGTAAGATATGTGGAAGAAATCCTCAACGAACACGTTGGTCCATTTATGGTCAATTTGGGTGAGGATGCTATATTTATGCATGACAATGCCCGACCTCATACAGGTAGGATTGTGAATGACTACCTTCAAGAGATGAACATTACTTATATGGAGTGGCCAGCGCGCAGCCCGGATATCAACCCGATCGAGCATGCTTGGGACGAGCTAGGGAGATGCGTAAAACAACGAAACCCTCCCCCAATCACGCTTCCTGAGCTCAAAATTGCTCTCACAGAGGAATGGGAGAATATTCCCAAAATCGTATAAGGAACTTGGTGTACAGCATGCCAAACCGCGTAAACGCAGTAATGGAAGCACGAGGAGGTAATACGAAGTATTGAAATTCAAGAAAATCGTCATAAAGTTCAAAAATTTCATGTTTCCTATTTTTGTTTTAAGGAGAGATCAGCAGTTTTTTTTCTTTATGTAATTTTGTGTAAATAAAATGTATGGTGACTCATATTTTTTTAACTTTCATTTAAGGAGTATTAAATTGTCTATTAAATACAATTTATTGCATTAACCTAGCATTCTTACTTTCCGAGATTTTTTGGATTCTTTGAGTGACCCGGATTCATTGCTCTCGAGGGTACTAATACCTACTTTTTTTATCTAGCCTATTTCGTCCCACTGCTGGGCAAAGGCCTCCCCGAAACTCTTCCACAGGTCCCTGTCTTTGGCGGTCTCTCACCATTCCGTCTTAAATGCATCAAGATCGTCCCGCCAACGCTTTCTCGGCCGACCCCGATGTCGCCGTCCGCAAGGTGTCCATTTCGTGGTGATGTTTGCCCACCTCTCTGGGGGCATACGGCTTACAACGATACATTTATTATTTAAAATGTAATAAAAATGAGATGCGAATAATTTCCCTTGACCGTTTATTCTTATGTAAAAGAAACTCGTGTCACTATGTTTGTGGTCGCACTCCTCCGAAACAATGTTCCTACCTACCTTCTCTGTCTAGCCTTCGGACGGCTAAAAACTCCGTCACCAGAGTTGGTGACTAGCTCATACGAAAGAAGAAGAAGAAGATAAGCTAGCGGCTAGCCAAGTAGTCTTAATAGCCGGTTTACTGGTACTAGGTAGGTACATAATACACCCAGGTCATTTACTCTATGTGAAATAAGTCTACGGGCCCACTGTATAACAACAAGTATAAACTTTTTATAAAAAATAAACCGACTTCAAATAAATCACTTCTTACTTCTTGCCCTAAAGAATTTTGAAAATCGGTTCACAATTGACGGAGATATTGATGATCATAGGGCGAAAATTACAAGTGAGCATGAGGTTTTTTGAGTTTTCCGGGAAAAGTATCCTTCAGGAATAAAATTTATATGGGACCACCTGTGAAGTATACTCTTTTAAACAAAAAAAAATTTGAAAATCGGTTAACAATTGAAAGAGATATCGGTGAACATACATAAAAAAAAAACAAAAAAAAAAAAGGTTCTGACGCATTGAGAACCTCCTCCTTTTTGAAGTCGGTTAAAAACCATTAAATCGAAGGCATGAGAAAAAATACTCCCGCTCCTCCTACCAATCGGAATTTCGATCGGAGGACAGGGAATAACCCGTATAAATCAATAGAAAAGATCATGCTTATTTTGCTTCAGGAGCGGCCTGGTGGCAAATCCAGCCAGATCACCGCGTCTCCCCGCCAGCATTGCTGGTAGGAGCCAAGGACAGCGCTGCTCAGCTGGTCTCCAGCGCTGCCCACTGCACAACCTCAACCCTTCGCCTGGTGGCAAGACCTGAGCCGCCTGATGCTGGATTACAGTCTGTTGTGCTGGATTTTTTACTTGGTAAGTTGACGGTCTACAAAAAGCTCCTGGTAGAAGCTATATGCGCCAAGCCACAGAATACAGAGAGGGCCAAGCTGAGAGCGCAATGGCGATCATTGAAGCCTACCTATGTCTAGCTAAGTTAATACCTACTTTATCATGATGATAATACCTAGGAAATGACGATCTATGAAAAGCTGCTGGTAGAATCTTCTAGATGTGCCAAGCTCAGAGCGCAATGGCGCTCATTGAAGCCTACCTATGTCTACCAATGGTCTGGAAATGCTGATAATAGATAATGAACATATCTAAACGAATTCTTCAATCGTCAAATGTCAATCCATTAGAAAGCCTTCGGATGGTCAAAAAAACTCTTAACACCCGACGCGGTTACTAAATAGAAAGGCTGGCCATATCTGCCGAATAACCGATAACCGTTGGGATAAACGAGTTCTGGAGTAGAAAGAAAACGTATCTCGTGTAGAGCGCCTTCCGGCTAGATAAAGTGACGATCTACGAAAGGGGTAGAAGCTTGCGTCGAGCTGAGGACAGTGCGCAATAGCGCTCATTAGGGTACGCCTATGTCCAGCAGTGGATTTCTATAGGCTGATGATGATGATGAAGAGTTATTGGCCCAGTTCTCTGTCCAAGTTGCAATTCAATTTTCACTGGCACGTTTGTCATTCGCAAATATCAAGGACTAGTGAATCGCCCGCGACTTCATACGAGTATTGCTTCATCTTTTTAAGTTTTTTACATATGTGAAGAAGACTTTTGTTTTTAAAAATTACGTAAAAACTTATCATTCCATTCATTTACTGAATATAAATAAAACATTTAAAAAAAATCGATTTGTACGTTGTTTTACGTTGTTACTGTGGGCGCTGAGACAAACCCTGGGTTTTACAGTGTACATTTTTGAGAATAGTATTAAGTTTTGAAGAATATAATACATATATACATACATTTGTGAGATAGGTATCCACAATGATAAGTACATATACCCCTACAATGTAGGGCGAAGGAGTATAATGTAAGGCCACTATATCTACATTATTGTATCACCTCTTTGGATGAACAAGCACATCTCTTCATACCAAGCCAATAACTCTTTTTTTACAGGTAAAGAGAAGAGTCTACCAGACGCCCCTAGCCGAACCTTAGTAGGCAGTGTCGGCAGAATGTTCGGGGGCTTAGCAGGCAAGGGCAGGGAGCTCACTGCCACTAGTTTAGCCGCCTGGCTGCCCCCAGTCCAAGCCTGAGACTCGGTTACAAGTCTAGAGTCTTGTAAAGAGCATGATCTAAGTAGGTTCACCTAATCATTAGGTTAAAGCGTCAATTATGGACCTATCCCCTTCTTTTTAGGGGAGGCCTATGTCCAGTAGTGGACTGAATAGGATGGTAACGTTGGTATAGGGCAATCACGAATATTTTCCAAACTGTCGTTTTGCAAACGTGTAAAAAAGGTCTTGCACAAAATAGTCAAGCGTTTGACCATTATCATACCTGAAACAGGTGATTTAAACAATATAAATAAGTATACAAACAGCACGAAGCATGTAGATTGCAGACTTAGCTGCTAGTTCGTACAACAAAATTATTATAACCTTACTAAAATTGTAAAAAACTATTGTACCGCGTTATACCTCCGTGCTTTGAAATCAACGATTCTTCTGTTTTAGCGTAATATTTATGTGCCATTTGAATGACATAATCTAATAGGGAATTAACAACACTATATTTTATTAATAAATAACCGTGGTAGCAATTATATCAATATCTCTTCTCGAATCTATCTTTAAATATGTTTTAAACTTGTAATACACTCGAGAGCAATGAATCCGGGTCACTCAAAGAATCCAAAAAATCTCGGAAAGTAAGAATGCTAGGTTAATGCAATAAATTGTATTTAATAGACAATTTAATACTCCTTAAATGAAAGTTAAAAAAATATGAGTCACCATACATTTTATTTACACAAAATTACATAAAGAAAAAAAACTGCTGATCTCTCCTTAAAACAAAAATAGGAAACATGAAATTTTTGAACTTTATGACGATTTTCTTGAATTTCAATACTTCGTATTACCTCCTCGTGCTTCCATTACTGCGTTTACGCGGTTTGGCATGCTGTACACCAAGTTCCTTATACGATTTTGGGGAATATTCTCCCATTCCTCTGTGAGAGCAATTTTGAGCTCAGGAAGCGTGATTGGGGGAGGGTTTCGTTGTTTTACGCATCTCCCTAGCTCGTCCCAAGCATGCTCGATCGGGTTGATATCCGGGCTGCGCGCTGGCCACTCCATACAAGTAATGTTCATCTCTTGAAGGTAGTCATTCACAATCCTACCTGTATGAGGTCGGGCATTGTCATGCATAAATATAGCATCCTCACCCAAATTGACCATAAATGGACCAACGTGTTCGTTGAGGATTTCTTCCACATATCTTACGCTAGTTAAAGAGCCGTTTTCTATGATCACCAGCTCTGTGCGACTTTCAGAGGAAATTCCGGCCCACACAAGTACAGACCCACCACCGTAGGCTACTTTTTCTTCGATGCATGCTTGCTTGAATCTTTCCCCTGGTCTTCTATACACTCTGTGTCTTCCATCGTGCTTGTAGAGCATAAATTTTGATTCGTCGGAGAACATAACTTTCGACCAATCTTCAATACTCCAATTTACGTGGTTCTGGGCATATCTTAGTCTTGAAATACGATGGCCACGCTCCAGTTTAGGGCCGTTTGCAGGTCTAAGGGGTTTTAAGTTAGATTCAGCAAGCCGACGTCTTACTGTCCATGCACTTGGGTTACTTCCTCCGAGGCGTCGAAACTGATTTGTGAGTTCAGTTCCTGTGAGAAAGCGATTTCGAAGCATGGTGTTCACCAAGTATCGGTCTTCTCGTGCTGTGGTACACCTAGTTCTGCCCGTTCCTGGTCTGCGTAGGTTAGAACCAGTTTCTTCGTAACGTCGGAGAACTCTTTGTACTGTTGACAGCGACACACCGACAGTCCTGGCTGTATCGCGCTGACTCCGGCCGGTTTCCACCAATGTAAGTATTCTGGTGCATTCTTCAAGTGTAAGCGACATGATTTCAGCTTGAATAATGAATATTGAGCACTATCAACCTGGTTTATGTACCAACATAAATGACAGATTACAAACAAAAGCAAAAACAAATCCTGTAATTTCGTAGTTCCATCTTCGACAGTGTTCCCTTTTCAAATTTGATTTTTTTATGATATAACTTTACAATAACTAAGAAGTTTTAATACTTTCATTTAAGGAGTATTAAATTGTCTATTAAATACAATTTATTGCATTAACCTAGCATTCTTACTTTCCGAGATTTTTTGGATTCTTTGAGTGACCCGGATTCATTGCTCTCGAGGGTATTTTACCGAAATGATTTTTTTTATACTTGATTATAAAATTCATCATCGATGTTACAATAAGTTAGATTTTTTAAGCAAAACTCCTTCAATTTTATAAAACTAAGATTATTTTTATATTAATTTGTAAATAATAAACAATATCTAGTGCAACGCCTCGTTTTATTCGCAAAATGCCCACAAAAGCTAACCATCCATAAAACTCCGCTATCAATATACAAAATGGCAAATATAATGAATCTACAAAACATCTACAGTACATTTCGCGTCACTGCACACTCGCAGTGGGGAAGATATATTATCACAATAGCTTGATAACTTTTCTATTATAAAACTTTCAAATTTTCCTAAAATTTAATGTATTGTTTATTCTATGCAGCATTTTTATACCAAACTAGAAAAATATTACAGAAAATAGTTTTAGACTCAACATAAAGTTTATACAGGGTGGGGCAAAATTTTACCTCATTGAGGGCAGCCACCTTTTCTATTGTAGTAAGAGGGTTTTGTCCTATAGAAACTATATGTTTATTTTGTTCGAAAATTTGTAAAATGTGTGGTCTCAATCGACTCTATTTCCCAGCAGAAACACTTTTCCCAAAGTAACTTACCATATCAAATCGTAATATTTCGCGAAAATTGAAAAAAAGTTATTTTTATATACTATTTGTATGAAACAACATTCGCCAAACATTGAGTTCATGCATTTAATTTGACGCAAAGTGGAAATGTGATATGGTAAGTTACTTTGGGGCTTTCCACAAAAGGGGCTTTGTTTCTGGTGGGAAATAAGAGTCAATTGACTTGAAACCAACTTGTTTTTTTACATATGACATTTTCTAGGCGGACTGTACATTTTTTCGAAATTCCGGAAATGCGATTGTTTTATTTGTCAAAATAAACCTATAGTTTTCTAAGAACAAAACCCTCTAACTACAAAAGAAAACGTGGCTGCCCTCAATTAGGTATCACCCTGTATAGCGTTATTTTAACAACCAATGACATATTCATAGTAATTTTACAGTGTATTGCGTTTGAATAGATATTATTTTACCGAAATTGAACATTCGTAATTACATGAAGTTGCACTCTTTGCTCGCCGGTGTAAGAAGCAGCATTGCTGCTTCGGTTTGAAAGTTTAACTGATGATTTTAGTATGTCTACTTCTAGGATGATTCCTACATAGAGCAATCACGAATTTTTCAACAATTCGTAAAATTTTGACCAATGATAACGCGTTGTTTCGCCTTATACCCTTCTCATTGGGCAAAATTATGGTATACGCTTACGATACGAATTGTTTCGCGATTGGACTGTAAAAACCGCGTGCGCGCAACAAGCTTATTTGCTTTGTGTTGAAGTATACTAATATGCCGTTTTGTGGAAACTATATGAATAAGCGTAAATAGTACCGTACTTTTCGTTAGGTTACAAGACTAAATGCTGCACAGAATAAACACATTGTTGCAAATAAATTGTAGACTGCTAATTATTGAAATCACAAATTACACGTTTTATTGTCTATATTAGATAAGGATAACAATTACCATGCGGTTCCAGTTATTACATAAAATTCACAGTAACCATAATTATTGCATTCAAAATCAAATAAAACGTTTCAGTGATATACAGGGTGTTCAGCAGAGCGTTGTCAAAACGTAACAGAGGGCCTACCATGAGTTGCACAATACGACAACTTTTATAGTATACTATGAAAGTTTTCGTATTGTGCAACTCATGGTAGGCCCTCAGAAGAGCCAAGGAGACCTTTGGATAGTTTGTCCGCTACCGCTGTATCACTCCTTAGGTATGTGCGCGGCGCGGGGAGGGACGTTTATGTCAAACACACATGACATAAATATCCAGAGATGTATCGTACGTTACGTACGATCTTGTAATATTAAGAACCTTATTTGAAGTATTTACATATTTATGTATAAACTGACGGCCTCTGTGGCGCAGTGGGCGAAGGTCCGCCTGTGACGCAGAAGGTTGCGGGTTCGATTCCCGCTGCGGGACAAATGTTTGTATGTTCTGTAGATATTTGTCTCGGGTCTGGGTGTTTTCTATGTATGATATGTGTGTATTTACAAAATATATATGTTGTATATCAATCATGTGGTTCCCATAATACAAGCTCTGCTTAGTTTGGGGCTACATGATGCTGTGTGATTAAGTCCCGCATTATTTATTTATTTATTTATTAAACATCTGCCTGATGATTATGACCATAAGAATTATGAAATAAAAATTACAATATTTTAAACTGATATCGTGAGAAATGTCCGACAATATCGATCTCATGTGTACTCTTGCTCTTCTTTCCTCGGCCCCCACCTCGCCGCTCTTTCCTAAGGAGTGGTACAGCAGTAGCGGTCAAACTATACCTCAACTATACATTCATGAGTAAAAAAATCTATACCTACCTACTCCAGGCACATTTTTTAATTTTAGGTTAAAAGATTTTTTTCTGCTCCCAATACCAATTTTATTTGAACACCACAACATTTAAGATTGAAACAAAAGGAGAATGCCGTCTGATGTATGGCGCTCGGTAGCAAGACTAAAGTGAGTGCGTCAAAAAAATATCCAATAAGTTTTTAGTCGATTCTACTGTCAAAATAATTCAAAATGAGGGTTATTGCCATAGTAACACTTTATATCAATGTTTATTGCCATAGCAACGTATATATCATTGGTTGTCGTAGTCTAATGGCGGCGTGTAACGGAAACCAAATCAACAAAATATTTTTTTACTTGATTATTAATCGAGTCGGTGTGTAAAACTAAAGAAAATGTTAATGTCATTCATAAAATATAATACATTTTATGGGATACGTTCGGTTTTGACGCAATTGGTACGGGTTTTCGGCATTCTCCTTTACATATTATATAAACCACCATTTATCTTCTCTTTCAAAAGTAAAGTTCGTGCCCAAATTAGCCCTTAGGCTGTGCCGTAGGCAATGACGTGCGGGAGGAATGACTACCGTGTATGGGTGACGAAATTCCGTGCGTCTGGTTAATGTGCATGAAGTAGGTAGCCAAAGGTCACCTCGGCTCGCCTGTTTCGTTTTGACAACCGTGCCGACACCCTGTATTCTTATTGCTTTTAAATATACAAACATAAAAATTAAGTGCATTAACAAAAAATCATCTTTGACATTTCTACATTATATTTGCAACAATTTATAGAATGCCTAATATTAGGCCAATTTACAACATCGATAGGCACACGCGCAAATGTACACTTTACAATTCACTTAACACAAAATCCAATGATAAATGTGTGATAAAAACCTGTTACTGATGAAACGAAAGCACTTTAGGGAATTGTTTTTATCTCACTCTAGAGATTAATTAGACGGACCCACTGCGGCGCACGTAGAAGCTATACACGTACGACTTGTATCAAAATGTAAGGTATGATTAGGAGCCAATCTATTATGTAATAGGCTAGATGCATAGCCTAAAAAATGCAATTTATAACTAATTTTATTTAATTTATAAAAAAATATTGGAAACTTATTTTTTCTTTTATCAATTAAACTAAAAATGACAAAGATAATAATAAGTCCCGCGTGACGTCGCAGGTAAGTACACTCCCGAACTATGACGCTCTATAACTTTGTCAATTTCTATTGATTTGATAAATAAAAAAATACGTGTCCAATATGTTTTGTTGTATGTCTGACGGATTAATTAGAATTATATTTTTTTTACCCAGGCCTCATCCCTATTTATCACAACCTATCTTCACATTGATTGAAGTTTTTGAGTGTGTGAGTATGTTTGTTCTTACCAATTTCCATAACGGCTAAACGGATTTGGATGAAACTTGGAATATACATACATATATTGTGGCCTGGATTAACACATAGGCTTCTTTTTATCCGGATATCACGCGAGCGAAGCCGCGGGCGGAAGCTAGAACTATATATATCAGAGCTACATAGTACACTCTTTTAATTTACAAATCCTTACAGTTTAAAAAATGTATTTTTGAAAACAAAAACAAATTGTCTTTTATGTATTTTACGTATTCCGTTCCCAACCTCTCCGTATGCCGCAGTTGGTTTGAGCCTTTACGCAGAGAGAATAAACCAGTCGTTTTAGTAAATCAATGTTTAAACTCGTCATTCCATAATTTGGCACTTTTTAGGCTAAAATTAATCTCCACAAACACATAAGCAGAGCAGATCAGACTCAAAATCAAACTTAAAAATAAATTACTATACAATAGTATGTACAATTATAACTATGATACGTTATACAATCTTATGATAAGAAGATATTTGTCGATATTACAATTTCTTTCAATCAGTCAAAGATAACAAAAAATCTAAGAAATTTTGGCAGTACATGGTTTACTATTTATTTAATCCACATTTTTATCTTTAAATCATTGTAACGTACAAAATCATGGCACGGTTCTTTAAAAATAATCTAGCATTTCTGATAATTTGGATACATCGTAAATAAAGTCACTGAGATCGAAGACAAGTCAATAAATCTAATATAGCTACTCATAAACTTCTATAATACAAACGGTATTAAAACAATCCTATACAAAAAACTACACGGTAGTTTTCGCCATTCAATGAACATAAGCTTCAAAACGTCCACGAATCAAACGTGGAACACATCATAAGCCCACGTGATTGTTGTGCCCGTACGCCACAGATGATTAGCAGCTTAAGCTACCTAAACAGTAGTTTCACTTTTCACTTCCACATCAGAAACGGCTTCACTAACACAACTGTCACTATCTGGTTTCAATGTCACATCACTATTGAGCGTCACATCTAACCCCGTCTCTTTCCGCGTCCTATCTTTCTCCCTCTCTCTACTAGTAATTTGCGTGTAAAGTTCATCTATCTCGCTCGTGAAAGAGACGGGACTACTGTCCCGGTTGACCTCGGGACAACTGACCGCGGGTGTTGGCACGTATTTGCCTAGTTTAGGGTTGCTTTTGATAGTTTTCCGCCATCCAGGATCGTAGTTCACGTATTGACTTTCTATATTAGATACGTCTTCGTTGCTGAAGCTTATTTCGTTGGGGCACATAGATGAGGGCGAGGGTGCGTATAGCCCGTGACTTCGTATGCTGACTTCGGACATCTGATAGTTAGGGCAGTAGATATCGCTTTCATTCTCGCCTTGCTCGCTCGCGTTCGTGCTGCAAGTTTCGAAGTCGTACGTTGTTTTCGCTAAGAAAAACGTGTCTTTCTCATCGTCCATTTTCTCTTTCGAAGCGCTAACCTCAGGGTTTTGCAGGAGATTCTCTAGCTCCCCCGAACCAGTTTCTAGAATATGTGGTGTGCTGGAGCGATTAATTTCATCGCTATTCATAGTGCACTCCTCAGATATGTCTTGTAATGATTTGTCTATGTTGTCTTTGCTCTCTTGCTTTGGTTGTAGATAGTCTATGTACTGGCCGAAACTTTCCGTGTCTGTTATCTCATTGGTCGAGCATAAGGCACTGTGCGTTTCTTGAAACGAGGTCAATTCCGAATGAGTATTTAATGTCTGATCGGAGCATGTGTGTGGCATAGCTATTTCAGACGCCGAACTGTATTCTAAGCTGCATTGCTGAGATATAGTCCTCATCTCTGGCTGTTCCGCTTGACTTTGCAAACATTCCTCGGATACGCTGCTTCGTTGCCCGTTGAACTGCTTAGGAACATTCGACTTTATTACTTGATGCTGAGGGACTAAAGTTTCAGGGACGTTGGTGTAGATGTTCATGATTTGTGTTCGTTTAGGGTCCTCATTCTTGTTCCACGACTTTCTATCGGTGGAATAGTTTTTGTAGTCTTTCTGTTGCTCGTCTTCTAGCAAATTGGGGTTCAGGACATGTCTCGTTTCTTTGATACCGTTGTTGGATCTTTCTACGTGTATATTTGTGTTGTTGACTTTAGACCCTGAGTTAATGATGTTAGCTACGCCGTTGTAAGCTTCTCTCGTCGGGAGAGGGAGGGAGAAATGCGAGTCGTTGTCGCAATCGCGTCTGGTCGGCAGTTCTAGGCAGTTCCTCTTCATGTGCTGCCTTTGCTTCTTGAAGAATTTCTTAGCAACGTTCATCTGGTTCGGATTGTAGAATATTTCAGGGCCCACGGTGCTGTTCTCAGGATACGTCATCATTGAATTGTTCGATCTGTATTGCTGTCTGTGTAGGACAACTAGGTTGATATTAGGAGTTTTTCCATTGGTGTTCTTCAGGTCTTTAGGTAAGGTCTGACCGTTGAGTTCAGCGCCAGCTTTGTACGTCCCGCTGTTGTTAGTCTTTGAATTCGTTCTATTCGAACTTCTGCTTTCGGATCTGGATCGATTATCGTTCGGTATTTGCAGGGTAGGAGCGGCCGATTGAGTCGTTGTAACATTTTGCGCGTTTGTATCGAAAACGCTACGATTTCTGCAGCACTGCTTACTCTTTTGCAGGTAGCAATGCATGAGGGACCATTGCGCTCTGACATCGCTGCGCGCTATCCCATAGAAGAAAAGTATGAATGTTCCCAATACTGTTGAGCATACAGCGTAAACTATACTGCAGATGTCTTCCTGGTAAGGTAAATAGGCGGGTAGGGGTCGATACACAGCTATGGCACCGCAAGCCCACACGGATATGTATAAACACAGCACTATAACTTGCGCTCGTAGCTGTATAATCGGGGTGTGTTCTAAATCCTCAATTTCAGAGTCTAACGCGGATTTAACACTACGCCTCTCCGTTCGATCAGTAGCTTGCGGCTCCCACATCTCCAAATCAACATTCTCAGTCGCCTGAGTGCCCTCAGACAACTGTACATTCAAGTTCCTTATCGTACACCGTATCAGCAAGAACAGAATAAGCAGAAACACTAGAAGAATCCCTCCAGGTACAAATAAAGCGCTTAAAGCGGGCGCTGTGCTGAGAAAACACTGCGTGTACCCCGCATAGTCCTTCAAATTAACAGCCCCGGATATCCCACAGACGATCAGCGCTATCCCCCACCCGACCAAATACAATCCAAGGATAGGTTTCTGGATCGGAACGTCCGGTGGCAGCTCATCTTCCGGCGTCCTAACCGGACTGTGCGTCTTTGTCACCCATTTGTACATATTGCTAGCCGAAACGCACATCCACAGCAAGCAAGAGAGAGACAGATAGTGTATCAACAGTCCTAGTATCTGGCAGAGCTTCACATCCTCAGTCTGGTAGATACCGAGCGTGTACAGAAAGCAGAGCAGTCCGATTGCTATCCAAGTATTTATGAGCGCGTGTTTAGTTTTCTTTGCCATCTGTATTGCGGGATAGCACATGATGTAGGTGAGTGTGGAACAGCTGACGCAGCCTATGAGAATCAAGCTGCCTACGTAGACGGCGGGATGAGAGACTTTGAACCTTGCGCCGTCGGTCCGAGCGCCGTAAATGCCAGTTTCGACGTTCTGGAGTAGACCAACGTACGCCAACTTTGTACAGCTGATAATGATCATCTCTGACACAACGTGGGAGACTTTGCAATCTGAAAGGTGAAAAATAAGCACCCGTTAATATCATCAGCCTGTATCAGTACACTGCTAGGAGATAGGCTTTCAAGTTGAGGGAGGCCTATACCCAGCGGTGGGTGGAATCAGGCTGTGGATGATGATGAAGTAGTCAGGTTTCGAAAAGATAATAATTCATTTTACTTCGGTCTTTTATAGATTATATATAGAGTGTGTGCAGGAGCTACATGACCTTATTCCGCCTTCACCTTTCTTCCATAGGAACTTCAGACGAACTGCCAATTACCATCCACATCAAGTTGATATTCCATCTACCAGAACTAAGCGCTTCCAAATATCATTTATAATGCGCACTGCAAAATATGGAATCAGCTGCCAGCGTCTGTTTATCCATTGACTTATGACCCTAACAGCTTCAAAAAGAGAGTTAATAGGCATCTCCTGGGAAAGCTCACCCCATCGTCGACCTCACCCTTGCCTATGCAAGCCTCGAGGTCAAGAGCTGGCACATTATAAATAAAAAATAAAAAATATCGTTTGATAATAACAATAAATTGCACTCATAAAAGTGAACCGTATTCTACTAACGTTAATTTTTGCGGTTACGTCTATATGAACGCACAAAGCGTCAACGTGCCACCCGTAGCCCCCTTTTTTGGTTTTTATTTATTCTTTGTTAATTTGTTATGAAACATATGAATATCTTACGGCGATAATTATCCGATAATTATCAAGAAGCATAATTATCTTCTCTAACGGACAGAATCTGCAACGAGACTATCCGACATAGAACTAAAGTTGTCGACATAGCGCAGAGAATTAGCAAGTTGAAGTGGCGTTGGGCTGGCCATATCTGCTGAAGAACCGATAACTGTTGGGGAAACGAGTTCTTGAGTGGAGACAGCGGTAGTGTAGGACGCCCTCCGGCCAGGTGGAGTGACGATTTGCGAAAGGCTGCTGGTAGAAGCTGGATACGTCGAGCTCAGAACAGGGCGCAATGGCGGTCATTAGGGCAGGCCTGTGTTCAGCAGTGGACTGCTATATGCTGATGATGATGGTGATGTAATTATCCTGATAATTTCTAACCCTGGAAGTAGTATATAAATACCTGAGGTATTGTCCTGCCAGCGCCTCGAATGCGGGTCCCAGACTGCCGCCCGGCCATCCACTCCGCCGACGGAGCTCGCGCGCACTGTGGCTATGATCGGCTCTAGAAGCTTCTCCCGAAGCGACACGTTCCCTGAAACGAGAGAGTTAATTTTTTTCACATCAAAATCGTTATTTAACCTACATTTTAACTTTAACCGTTGGGGAATAAAGGTTCTCGAATGGCGACTGCGATTTGGAAGATGGAAACCCCGACCAGATGAACCGAAGATATCGTCAAGATTGTAGGTAATCGGTGGATTGAGAGGGCTCAAGACGATTCTTCGTGGAATTCCTTTGGGGAGACCTGTGTTCAGCAGTGGACTTCTATAGGTTGTTGATGTTGATGATGATGAACCTACAACTCGAATTAGAAAGAGTATTATATTCCGAGAAGAGTATTATATTAAGAGTATAAATAAAGAGTATTAGTATTTTAGTAGTAGTAGAGTTCTTTGTGGAGGGCTCGTCCGGGGAAGTACTGCCACCATGTCTATTTCTGCCGTGAAGCAGCTGAGCTGTGTTTCAGTTTGAAGGGTGTGGGTGCCGGTGAAATTACAGGCACAAGAGGCTTATAATCTTCATGCCTCAAGTTAAAAACCTCCTCCTTTTTTTGACTCCGACTCCAAAACTAACAGATAGGTATCTAGATCTACCTATGTGGTAAACGCATAGATCGTAAGGGATACATTTATAGAAAAAAGGTGGATGAACCAAAAAATAAGCAATTATTTTTAACTTTTTAGTTTTACAGTTTTTTCAATAAATGTTTTTGAAGTCGGTTTTTTTTTATTTTAAATTATTGTTTATTTTAAATCATGATTTGCAAGTACCCGCCTACCTACTTACTTATTGCCGTTATTCAGTAGATGTCTTATTGAGGGGAAGGCGCTTATAACTGTTAAGTACGAGTGGTACGAGGCAGGTAGATGGTAGGTAAGATAGCTTAGTAGGGTAGTTATGTTATACACAAAGTTTGTCCATTCTGGCCATTGGTCAAAGTCAAAGTCAAAGTCGTAGCCGTAGCCGAAGCAGCCTCGGTTTGGCAACTACCTTATTATTATTACAAACAAACACCGGTTTTTATTTAAAACTGAAAATTACGAAGTAAAAAATAATAATTTGAAAAAATTTAATCGACTTCAAAGAGAAATTAACTCAAAATTAAGAAAAAATATTTTTTTACATTATACACGAAATTAACAACAAATACGAAATAATCAGTAGTTAAGAAACAAATTAGCGGCCTGCAATTATTTTTAGGTGTATTCAGGCTGCATGTAGGCATGTACTAACAAAGCTATATTACCTTGTTGTGAAAATAATTATATTTTATTAAATAAACATTTGAATCGTGAATCTGGATTTTGTCTATGCATGTGATTATTGACTGCTATTATTGGTACCGGCAAACGACTGCTGTTTTTCTTGCTAGCATGTATGTACAGACAGCGTCAGAGTCTGGTAACCCCCCTAGTTAACGTTAGTAGGTTCAAACCGTCGCGGTGTCGGTCGTGCATCTCGAACTTTTTGCACAAATGTGTGTTTTATAAACCTTCTCCTCCTTGCTTAGGCATATTTAATTTCGTCCATAAATCTATATGAGACGATGGAGTGGAGGTTACAACACTCGACATTAATATACGCTATAAGAGTACTGGGTTCAAATCCCTCAATGCCTAAATTTATTTTTGTTTTTTTTTTATTTTCGTTACTAACATAATGGACTACGTTTTAAGTGTAGTAGGTAAGTTACCTAATTATTTAAGGTAAAATAATAAAACAATTTTCAAAACTATAACAAATTTATTAAAACACCATTTAACATAACACAATAAAGATGATAATACTTATTTTTTTGAATTTTCAAAACTGTTTTAAATGATATAAAACAAACATGTTAACATTGGAACAGGTTATACTTGCCGTATAAAATCCAATAAACAATTTAGATCACTCGCAAATACTTACTCTGGTATTTTATCTATTATTGAAAACATTATATATCTGAATATTTATTAATACCGAATGGGATGGATGTCTTTCACTTAAAATAATTGGTTGAAGCCTTATTTTCATTCGGGTAACCAAAGTCCTCCCAAAACCACTAGGACGCATCAGTTCCCAGGTTCTTAGGACCTCCTGTTGCAGGTGGACAACACGTCACTCGTGTCCCAATTAGGACAAATTGACCCCACATATGCTCACACTTTCTTCACATATTTCAATCTGGACTTTTAGATGACCAATGCTGTGGTGATTATGCCCGTCTGAGAAGCGAGCCAATTGGTCAGAATTCGCGAACGATGAACCACGCAGTTATCATGAACTAACTACACTGTTCCTTCTGGACGCTTATCCACTGCTTGCACTGTTAACAGCATTATTTCTTGCAAAACTGGCCAATTATGCGTCCACTCACTTCAACAATTTCTCCTGGTCCCATTGATGACATCCATCACCAATAACCTGAAAATAAAAACACAATATTATAAACGTATGACAGAGTTTATATAATATAAAAGGGAATAGGTTTACTAAGCACATTGTTTATGATAATCCTACTTATAATTGTCATACCACTTACCTAATGTTATTCTGCCATTTCCTCCTACATTTGATGGGTTGTAGCGTTCCGAAATGTTATTTTGCAAAACCCACTCTTTAGCTCAATTTTTCGGCTGTTATACTATACATGCACAATTATTTTTCATAAACAAAATCAATGACACACACCCAAGACGAAACAAGTAACCTTTTGTTCTGAACTATTATTTAATACACACCTACCCTCAATAGTCCAGTTCTGCACAGAATAATTTGAAGTAGTTGCGCACTACCGTGATAAACAAATGAAAAAGTTACTAGCTGACGCATCCATTCATACCTAGACAAAATAATAAACGAATACTGTAACTTAAAATTTCGTCATAACCGCCAACCGCTACGATAGCTCAGTTGGTTAGAGCGTCTCATTCATAAACTGGTATGAATAAATTGCTGGTTCGATTCTCCAGCCAAGTATAAATATTTTTGTATAAGATTTTGGCCATTTGAATATGGTAGCCTCCACGGCAGTAGTTTAAATTTATACTTGAAAGGGGTATACCAGATCGTGACTCTGTGTGTACTATACATAGCACTTCACTATGTACAGCATTATAATATCATAGACATGACCTAGAGTCATACTGGTGTCAATTCTGTAGTGAATTTTTCTTTACTAAACTTAATTTGACAGTCCTAAAAGTGATGCTGTCCTTTTCTTATAAGTGAAAATGACAAGGATCGCTATAACTTGAAAGCTGTCTAATTAAGTTAAGTTTAGAAAAGTGAACAGAATTGACATTTTGAAACTATCCCAGAAGCCAATTAATAAAGAAGTGAAGTGCATTTAACAGCACTGTGTACATAGAGCATGGTCTACACTCTACACTGTAAACAATGGTTGCAACCTTTGTAAAGACGCGCATTCTTTTCTATTTTAAGGCTTATTACACCACGTGGTATTCAGTCTGTCTTGGTAAGACTAGGTCTTTATACTGTGGTATGAGCTAGAACGAGCTACGCTCAGAGTTTCTCTGAAGCATAGAATCCGAATCAAGTATATCCGACATAGAACTAAAGTTGTCGACATATCTCAGAGAATTAGCAAGCTGAAGTGGCAGTGGGCTGGCCATATCTGCCGAAGAATCGATAACCGTTGGGGTAAACAAGTTCTTGAGTGGAGACCGCGGCTCGGCAAACGTAGTGTAGGACGCCCTGCGGCCAGATGGAGTGACGATCTGCGAAAGGCTCCTGATAGAAGCTGGATGCATCGAGCTCAGGACAGGGCGCAATGGCGCTCATTATGGGAGGCCTATGTACAGCAGTAGACTGCTGTATGCTGATGATGATGATGATGATGAGCTAGAGGCCAACTCTGCTCTGGTATCGCAGTTTCCGCTCGAAGGCCTCCTAAAAGGCTTATTACACCACGCGGTATTCAGTCTGTCTTAGTAAGACTCTCGTACACTTAGATAGATAGATGAACTCTTTATTGCACACAACACCAATTAAAAACCACAAATTAACAAAAACAGAGAAATCAAATAGTAATGTAGGTACAGTGGGCGGTCTTAGCGTACTTAGCGTAGTGTAAGTCACTAAGTACATCATAGAAAAACTAATAAGTCAGTAAGACAGTAACAGTGTTTTTCACATCGTAGCTGCAGTTCTCAAAACGACGAGCGAGCATGTTTCCCCTAACGGCGAGAGCTCCACTCTCCCTCTCTATGTCGTTGTCATCTTTTAGTGACGTGGTCAACAAGTGCCCTAGGTACTTGAACTGTTTGACAATTTTAATAGTAGTACCATCTATTCTTACTTTAGGCACTCTCTCTGGTCCTCGACCCGATCTGAAGCCCATCATTTCGGTTTTCGTAACATTACATTTTAACCCATGCGCAACGGCATATTGCTCACAGATTAAAAGTAAACACTTCATCGAGGGGCTGAGGAACACATAAGTTATTAACGCATACGTTGCCTAAATGGATCTTAGCACTCCTCAGCTCCCCGATCAGATCGTTAACGTAGAGGTTAAACAGGTCGGGAGAAGTTAAACCACCTTGACGAACCCCGCATTCTAGTTTATAATCGCTAGAAGTCGTGTCGCCCCATCTTACATTGTTACTTTGGTTTTCGTACCAATATCTCAACAGATTCTCCGCATGATTTGGTACTTGCGCATCTGACAGTTTGGCCCAGAGAATTTCATAATTCACCAAGTCAAACGCACGGCTCAGGTCTAAGAAATAAGCATAGACATCTGTATCCTGTGAAGTGTAATAATTCACGGTACTTTTTAAACTCATGATTGCCGAATCTGTTGAGAGACCGGGACAAAAACCAAATAGCGCATCATCAATATTTATATTATTCAGCAGATCAGGGTAGATAAGTCGTTCCAGCACTTTACCTATGACAGTACCTAACGTACCTAACGATATCGGTCTGTAGTTTGTAGAGGAACTAAGGTCACCGGTTTTATTATTTACGATAGGTACTACTACAGTCTTCATGAAGTCATGCATTGCTAATATACTCAGTTTCATTTTTCTTCATTTTTCTTTACCCATCATTTAACTTTATTTTTAAATTCCGTACGGCTATTTCGCATTCGATTAAATATTTGCCCCGCTGACGGCCTCCCGGCCATTACCCAGCATCTGAAACTTAATCTCGCGGCCTGATGGCTGTCTCTGACGTGATAGTTCCAACCAATCACCTTTCGGCGACCCTTACGTGCATTATTAGGACGCGAGCTTTTTATTGCTGCAGTTTGTATTGATCTTACTACGTTGTCATATAAACTATCAATGTACTTATAATAATCACATAAATGTGTGCAAGTTAAAATAGTATCACAAGAACATGTAAATTTAAAATTATCACAGGAGTTAAGTTCTTCAAAGCAATATTTACCATACAACTGAAATGCCGACAAGTGACACGAAAATGTATTGGCAAGGATGGCAAGGATTATCAGAAGAAGGTAGGTAAACTTTGTGTACCTTCCTTTTGAATGTCAAAAGGAAATAAAATAAATCAATAGATTATTGTTCTTGTTTATTCCTACTTATTATTATTTATAGGTAAGTGCCTAAACAATAGGTGACAACATGTTAAATCATAATAACAATAATATTCAAGTGTAAAGAAAAGGTCTATGAAGAAATCTATGAAAATGTAGGTTTGTACGAGATGGACAACTACGATGTCTCTCGCAGAATGATGTATACACCAAAAATTAATGGAAATCACAAATTGAAAGAATAAGTCTAATAAATGAATAAGCTAAATAAGTGAATAAGCTAAATTCAAATCAAACTTCATTGCTCAGAATTTGTATTTTTATCAAAAAAAAAAAGTTTTGACTTCCGGTATTTGTTCTACACCGCGCTAGCCCTTAAAGTTATGTTCATACATTTTTAATGTATGCAACTCGGGACCAGCCTTCCCGCGTCTCGCCCCGCCAGGCAGAGCAATCGTACGGGGTGTACGATTGCTCTGCCTGGACGCCTCCGTTGGGCAACTGTATGGATTTATAGTCTGTGCTTCTACGAAAAAGACACAAGTCCTGCTACACCGTATTTCAGTTTCAGTTTAACGAATTTATTTACTCAAAAGAACAATGTTCACTTAAATGAGTACATACAATATTCTTACTTACTATCTTAACTAATTATGTAATATTAAACTACACACAGTTCACCAACTGTAGGTAGCAGTAGGTAAAGTAAGTTTTACAAATTTTACTATAATGGTTGGTACCGTTACGCTAATTTAATAAATATTGTCATAAATATATTGTTTCAATCTTTTCTTAAATATGTGCATTGATAAACAGTTCTTAATTGTATCAGGTAAGCTATTGTATAACTGTGCACCTTCATAAAGTATATTTCTTTTTCCATAGTTTGTTCGCGGACTCCTTAGTGTTAACTTATTTTTATTTCTCAAATTGTAGGTGTGGGTTTTTTTTGTAAGTGTAATTTGGGTATGTATATTTTTTGTTAATATTTTCTTAATAAGGATACAGGTTAGGTAAGTATAAAGTTGTTTGATATTAAAAATGTTAGTTCGTTTGTAAATAATACATGTGCTAGTTAGGTAGTCAAATTTGTACAGAACTTTAATTACTTTGTTTTGTGTTATTTGTAATGCTTTAAGATTTGACACAGCTGCAGTCCCCCAAACCTCTAATAGGTATTGCAAATGAGATTTAGCTAGGGAATTATAGATAGTCGTCCGAACTTTACGTGGAATGCAGCCCACGGATCTTCGTAGTGCACCTGTAAGCGAGACTAATTTAGTTCTTACGTAGTCAATATGAGATCGCCATGTTAGGCCGTCGTCGAGTATTAGACCTAGGTATCTTTCCTGTCGTGAGCGCTGTAATGTCGAATTGCCTATAGTGAGTGGCGGTAGGTGTGGGATTTTTTTGTTTTTCGCCGCGAATATCATAAAAGAGGTTTTCTTTGTGTTGACTGTCATCAAATTGCTCTGACACCAAATGTTAAATTTAAGTAAGTCGGCTTGTGCATCTTTAAACAGTTCGCCGAGGTCAGGGCCGAAGTAGAATAGGCAGGTATCGTCGGCGTATAAAGTAATGTGCCCTTTTATTCCTATTTTGCTAATATTATTAATATATATTAAAAAAATTAGTGTTCCGACGATGGATCCTTGAGGAATTCCGTAGGCAATTTTTTGACGACTACTTTCACTATTTCCCATCTTTACAACTTGGTATCTATCCTGTAGGTATGATGTAAATAGTTTCAGTGCTTTATTTTTTATTCCTAAGTCGCAAAGTTTTTTTAAAAGTATATCGTGGCTAATTGTGTCGAAAGCTTTTTTAAAATCGATAAATATCCCCAAACAATAGGATTTTTCGTCTATATTTACTTTAATTTTAGTTATTAAATCGATAGTAGCCGACAGAGTATTCGACTTCGGCCTAAACCCGTACTGATGCTCGTATAAGAAATTTATTTTGGTAAGGTGATGCTCGAGCCGATTGTAAATAACTTTCTCAAAGATTTTAGAGATAGCGGGTAGAACTGATACGGGTCTGTAATTCCCCGGGTCTGATTTGCTTCCCGATTTATAAATAGGTGTGACTTTTGCATTCTTTAAACTATCTGGAAATACGCCGTCTTGGAGGCATTGATTAATACAGTTTGTTAGTACGGGAATAATTATGTCAGAAATGCATTTAACAGACTTCGTGGTGATTCCATCCAGCCCGGTGCTGGAGGACGAGTCAAGGTTGTGTATTATTTTATAAATCTCATCTTCGGTACAAGGTCTTAAGAAATGCATTTCGTCCGGTGGTTTGCTTTGCTGGTAAGTAAGCGTGTAGTAGGTATTATTTTGATAAGTTGTCGGGATATCTTTAGCTAATTGTGTACCTATCGATGAAAAAAATAAGTTAAAGTGTTCGCAAATTTGAATGGGATCTGTAATATCTGCGTCGTTTATTTTTAGTTTAGAGGGTAAAGAGGGGTTTTGATTTTTGTTTGTTACTAATGAGTTGATAAGGCCCCATATTTTTTTGGGGGTTTTACATCGGTCGAATTCTTTGCAAAAGTATTTTTCTTTAGTATTTTTGATAAACATACCTACTTTATTTCTTTCTATTTTAAAATCTTTCCTAAGTTTCTGTATGGATTTATAGTCTGTGCTTCTACGAAAAAGACACAAGTCCTGCTACACCGTATTTACGGGTATATGCATCAGCATTATTATTTATTATTGTCCTCATATAAGTATATCAAGGAAAATGTTATAACGACGTCACTTAAATGAAACAAATAACAAAACTTTTCCCTTGTACTGTGTTTACTCAATTTTATTGTTTATTCAATTATCGAAGTTCGACATGTTGGGAGCGACTCAATTTTTTTACAAATATTAAATCTTTTTAAACAGTGTATTTGGAGTGTTGATTTTTGAAATTACACAGTTTACTTGTGAAATAACCAGGCTCGGTTTACTTTCCACTATTAATTTGTTTGGTTTCGCTACAACATTAGTTAAAATGATGCCTTTCGGAGCCTTTAGAGATATGTATAATGAAAGACAGATAGATTTAAAAAAACCCTTGATAATGGCATTCACTCCAAAAATAGTGACCACAGATAACAACCCCACTGAAATTTACGGCACTACGGAAACATACACTTTGGAAACTTCGGAAAGTGTATACTCGTCTACGGAAATGCCTATGGGAGAATTGTACAATTTAAGAGTATTTTCCCCACCTTTGGATAGTGAAATTGGAATCACCGACCTCGTCATGTGGATCATACACACATTAGTTTCGATCCTGTCGCTAGCCGCTCTGCTGTACGGCGTTACAACATGGATTGCTCTGCCCAAATCCCGCACCTTCCACAACTACGTGTACTTAAACGGAGTTTTAGCTTTAACTCTGAATCTGTGGCTATCATACTTAAGACTTATACATTCAATAGGAAAAAGTTATATTATTTTTGTCTTATTTTTCGAGGTCAGCTTTCAATGTTGGCTAGCTGTGTCTCTAATAGTGATCTATAGAGATATAGTGATAATCATAACTACTACTGTAAGGAGAAAGATGTTGAAATGCAACTTGTTCGCTTGGGGCGTTCCATTAATTTGCCTGATAGGTGTGATCTCGACAAGTTTGAACGAGTTCGCGCTGTGGTACGCAATAATTTTATGTATAGCATTAGTGGTGCAGATTTTCCTTTATGTGAGGGTTTTGCACAGTTTGTTCAAAGGTTCTACAGCTGTAGGGACGTCTAATTCATTCCAAAAAGCTCAAACAACAACATTTACGTTCTTCATGGGCGGAATACCTTTAATAGTCGGGATAGTTATAACCCAACAGCCACTGACTCTATCTCGTATAGGCGTGTTTGCTGATAGCATTGTGTCAGTAATTTTGCAAGTGCCTAATTTTGCATTCACTGTCTTTTTTCTAATGTTGAATGTGTAAGATTTTACATGTTTTAAATATAAATTTCACAAGTACCGATTGTTTCCCATTATTTCTTTTCATGTTATGTGAAACTAATGAGTAAGATTTTATATGTTTTATATATAAATTTCACAAGCACCGATTGTTTATCAATCATTGCTTTTCATGTTTTGTGAAACTAATGTGTAAGATTTTACATGTTTTTATAGATAAATTTCAAAAGTACTGATAGTTTACCAATCATTTCTTTTCATGTTTTGTGAAACTAATATGTAAGATTTTACATGTTTTATATATAAATTTCACAAGTACCGATTGTTTACCAATCATTGCTTTTCATGTTTTGTGAAACTTATGTGTAAGATTTTAGATGTTTTTATAGATAAATTTAAAAAGTACTGATAGTTTACCAATCATTTCTTTTCATGTTTTGTGAAACTAATAAGTAAGATTTTACATGTTTTATATATAAATTTCACAAGTACCGATTGTTTACCAATCATTGCTTTTCATGTTTTGTGAAACTTATGTGAAAGATTTTACATGTTTTTATAGATAAAGGAGAATGCCGTCTGATGTATGGCGCTCGGTACCAAGACTAAAGTGAGTGCGTCGATTCTACTGTCAAAATAATTAAAAATGAGGGTTATTGCCATAGTAATGGCGGCGTGCAGCGGAAACCAAATCAACAAAATATATTTTTACTTAATTATTAATCCCGACGGTGTGTAAAACTTAAGAAAATGTTAATGTCATTTATAAAATATAATAAATTTTATGGGATACGTTCGGTTTTGACGCAATTGGTACGGGTTCTCGGCATTCTCCTTTCATAAGTACTGTTATTGTTATTTAACGCAATACTTACTATAAATAAAATAAATAAGAATAACTATTATCAAACAAAAACAAGAAAAACTTATGTATACAGTTTTGGTAGGTAGGTCGTTATGCTAGTTAGGTACCTAAATATAAGTTATAAATTATAGACTAGTGTACTACAATACTATTTATGTAAAAATAAATGACGGTAGTTATAAACTATACAGTTTGGAAGCCCCACCTGCCATGCTATTTTAGCAATATTATTATACTTCTTATGTATTCATAAATAAAATAAAAAATTTTAGGCATCTTTGTTTATTACCTAAGTTAATTCTAGTTTTATTATAAGCTTTTCATAGATGTGTAGTTTTACTCTGTTAATTTTTGTATAAATTATCCGGTCTCAAATGTCTTGAACGGAAGACCACTACAGGACGACAGTCCAGTAGGAACTGTATAGTACACTTTGAAACGTATTTTTTTTTTTATTTACCACCAATTCGTAACGCTACCAAACAGAGAAGAATTATTAGCAAGAAACTCTGCTTGGCTTATATTTTATTAACGTCATTGTTATTAATAACTATTACATTGTTTTTGAGTTGGAGGCAGTTTCATCCCAAGCGATCACGACATTTGGGATTTTGTTAAAAAATCGTACACACATCCCTTTAAAAGATTGACTAAACTTTATGGAGCCTTACAGTAGGAACAGCTAGTTTATCTTTATTTCTAGTGTTAACATTGACACATGATAGTCGCTATTTTTCTTGAACATGTTAATATGTTTTCGGACATACATTAAGTTTTCATATATATATTGGCAACTGCAAATAAACTGGCGGTTGCAAATAAACAATTTGATTTTAATTTGATTTAATCGAGTTAGTAAATATGAAGCATGTTGTCTTTTCGGGGCTCTGGTGGCCGGCTGATTGCGGCATAGCGCAGGCTAAGTGGCTCAGCTAAATTCCCTGCAGAGACAGGACAGAGGCAGGGCTGCAGGCCGCCAACGGGCAGCAGCGACTGCGAGAAGCGATCTACAATCTGCAAGCCCAGCAGGGGGATATTCACCTTCTTATTATTCTTAGTCGTAACACTCTTGACAGAGCGGTCGTGGTCGTTATGTCGGGACGGTAGCCTGCCTCACAATCCTTTTGGATTGTGATCCAACTGATCAAATCCGCCCCTGATCCCTGGTCTCTGCCTACCCATACCCACCCCTCTGGGAAAAAGGCGTGACTGTGTGTATGAATTAAAACCAAACATAAGTCTATACTAACATCGCTAAGACGATTGGTTGTTATATGCGAATTCGTACTAAACGATTGACACATACATAAACACTGTATACAAAAAACAAAAAATGTTTCTAACTACATTGTCTGCTATAGACTTAGAAACAATTCAATCGATGTGCCCCAAACGGTATCATTCGAAAGGTAATATGCGAAGGTGGTATCCATATTCATATAGTTTATAGTTTATTTCCACAAAACGGCACATAAGTGCTTCAACAGTCTAGCACGGAAGGTAAAGTTCTTTATCTGATTTGATGAAAGCTTGTCCCATCTTCGACCTCATCCTTGCCCACGCAAGCCTCGAGGTCAAGAGCTGTCCCATAGTAAAAAAAAAAATGCCTGATTGTATCTCATATAGCACTCATGTTCCTTACAACTTAGCCTAACTTATTATGTTTATTTGTATACAGATATCTATAAACTGATACTTTGTAAAGGAGAATGCCGTCTGATGTATGGCGCTCGGTACCAAGACTAAAGTGAGTGCGTCAAAAAATCTCCAATAAGTTTATAGTCGATTCTACTGTCACAATAATTAAAAATGAGGGTTATTGCCATAGTAACACTTTACATTAATGTTTGTTGCCATAGTAACGTAAATATCATTGGTTGTTGCAGTCTAATGGCGGCGTGCGGCGGAAACCAAATCAACAAAATATTTTTTTACTTGATCATTAATCTCGTCCGTGTGTAAAACTAAATAAAATGTTAATGTCATTTATAAAATATGATATATTGTATGGGATACGTTCGGTTTTGACGCAATTGTCACCATTGTTGACAGATATTTTGGAAAATAAATTTATTCTTATCCTTATTCTCAAAACAAAGTAATATGCTTGTTGTGCCCACGCCGACACCGCAGGCTCCATGGCTTGCCCGCATGCATTAGACCACTAAAGCAATAAACAAATAATGGTGGACGCTATCTCACAGCATCATGAAGCCCCAAACTATGCAGAGCTTGTATTATGGGAACCACATGACTGATAAACTATTTATACAGGTACATTCTTTTGTAAATGTATTTACAAAAAAAAATAAGTATCTATGTAGTATATCAATCATGTGGTTCCCATAATACAAGCTCTGCTTAGTTTGGGTCTACATGATGCTGTGTGATAACGTCCAGGATTATTTATTATTAATTTATTATTACTGTAGGTTGCTATGGTGATAAATGAGTATAAGTACTCACGTAGAGTAAATCCAACGACAGGCGAGGTGATCTCCATATTCATATCTTCTCTCTTGGTACTCCTTCCGTAGTAGTCCTTGGCTCTATGGCCACTGCGTCTGCCGTCGTCCTCATCAACGATAGGCAGAAGGGGGAACAACGATGCGTCTTCGTAAACAGACACCACGAGGTCGTGAGGGTTCTGTTGCAGCATTTCCCCGGTCGATGTTATACTGTATAACAGTGACTGCGGTATCTAAAGAAAGAAGATACGTGCTGTATAATTAAAATTAGGAGAATAAGCGCTGTGTCGACCAGCAAATTTTGTTATCGCATTTGTTTGGTTTATACTGGCGAGTACAGTGATAATGATAATTACCTACAAAACTGCGTGATAACAATTACCTGTACTGTACTGTATGATTATTGAATATGATAATTACATGTACGCAGGCAAATATCGAAATGACAATCACCTAAGCAGGCATACAGACATGGACAACTAAGTAGGGACAGCACCAACAAACTTTTTCTTTTAGGCTTACTCTATAATAACGACCTGTACGCTGGCATGTCAACCATAATGACCTGAATGATGATGATGGTTTTATTATTTATTTATATACCAGCGGAGGTTGTAACGAAGCAGGACCGAATAAAATATTTTTTTTTACACTGGCATATGATAATGGTAATGACCTGTATTCTGGCATATAAATATATTTGTTTACACTGGCATATGATAATGGTAATGACCTGTACGCTGGCATATAAATATTTTTTTTTACACTGGCATATGATGATGGTAATGACCTGTATTCTGGCATATAAATATATTTGTTTACACTGGCATATGATAATGGTAATGACCTGTACGCTGGCATATAAATATTTTTTTTTACACTGGCATATGATAATGGTAATGACCTGTATTCTGGCATATAAATATTTTTTTTTTACACTGGCATATGATAATGGTAATGACCTGTACGCTGGCATATAAATATATTTGTTTACACTGGCATAAGATAATGGTAATGACCTGTACGCTGGCATATAAATATATTTTTTTACACTGACATATGATAATGGTAATGACCTGTACGCTGACATATAAATATATTTGTTTACACTGGCATAAGATAATGGTAATGACCTGTACGCTGGCATATAAATATATTTGTTTACACTGGCATAAGATAATGGTAATGACCTGTACGCTGGCGTGTATGAGTGCGTCGGTGACGGAGAGTAGTGGCGCCACGGTCCGGTTGGTGGTGGTGCAGTGAAGACGCGGCGGGTCGCCGGCCGCGGCGCTGTACCACACGCAGGTCGCACCACCGAACCCTTCGCTCACACGGAAATGTTCCGCTGCCAGGTTCACCTGCAATAGGCAAGACAAATGAAAAATTCTAATTAGTCCGTTATTTACATATCCAAAAAATATTGGACACGTATTTTTTCTTTTGTCAATTAAACAAAAAATAACAAAGATATAGTGCGTTAAAGTTTCGCGTGACGTCACGAGCATTTTTTACCAAGGCGTGACGTCACGAGCCCCCACTCCCGAACTTTCACGTTCTTTATCTCCGTCAATTTCTATTGATTTTATAAATAAAAAAATACGTGTCCAGTATTTTTTGTTGATCTATCTGACGGACTAATATGATTATTATTTTTTTACCCAGTCGTCATCTCTCCTCATGCTCTGAAAGTACTTATTTGTGCAGGATATAGGCTGCACAAAATTCAATTTTGTGCACAAGTGCATTAACATATCTACTCATAAATGTATTTATATTAAGGCAACGAAAATGAGCCACACACCCAAACATAATAAGAAGTTCATAGATAGAATTTGTTATTTTATAAAATTTACTTAAATTTTTTGCTTTATGTGTTTTTTAAGACATCCGCCGGGATCCACATCCACATCCACTATTTTACTTTAAATTTTAATTAAAGAAATGTTATATTACCACCACCACACCAGCCTATATCAGTCCACTGCTGGACATAGGCCTCCCCTAATAAAAGGGGGATATACCCATAATCCCCACGCTGGGCATGCGGGTTGGGGATCGCAGGGCACAGCTTCTCGCACCACCGACGCTGCTGCCCGTCGGTGGCCAGGGGATTTAGATGTGCCGATCTAGGCTGTGCTATACCGCAATCAGCCGGCCGCCAGAGCCCCGTTCGTTGTTTAGCAGGATGCACCACGTGCAGGTGAGGTTGGCTTGGGTTCGAAGATGGGGGTTGGAACCCCGTACACCCCGGTTATGTTACACTACTGTTTTATTTCCTCGCAATCGAAGTAAAAAGCAGAGTTTATAACTCGTCCACAAAGCGATTTTATCCTCGACACTACTATCAGTATCTGATAAAAAATGGTTCGTTTTGTGCACTTTTTCTAAAATCTACTATTCTGTTGTGCAAAGCTTGTATTGTATTGCTTGTATTATGGTAACCACGTGACTTCTTCGTATGTGGCCAACTCTAGTGTCGGAGTTTTTAGGCCTCCCGAAGGCCTTCGACAGGGCTTAACGGTTGAAAAAGCCGGGAACGTCTTAACATGTATTCCGAAGCACAGAAGCGTTAAGATCTAAATGCCAGTGAGCCTGTTATACTACTTATATAATTTGACGAGACAAATATCTGCAGATAATGCAAATATTTGTCCCGCGACGGATCGAACCCGCAACTTTCTGCGTCTCAGGCGGAAATTCGCCCATTACGCCACAAAGGTCGTCTAAATATTCCAGGTGAAAATCTACAAATTTGCAAAATTGCAACTCATTTCATTCAGTAGTTTTGCGTGAAAGAGGTACAAACATTTTACATCATCATCAGCCTAAAGCAGTCCACTGCTGGACATAGGCCTCTCCTAATGGGCGCCATTGTGCCCTGTCCTCAGCTCGACGCATCCAGCTTCTACCAGCAGCCTTTCGAAAATCATCACCCCACCAACTCTTCACATGTTCATCTGGAACACGGACTTTTTGACCGTACCACGTGAACGAAGCCACGGGCGGACGCTTGTATATAATGTTAGTAGGTTAAGCACCTTCTGCCCATTAACATTGGTGATGTAAGTTGATATCTCTTCAGCAGCCCGCACCATATCCGTACAAGCTCCGTACAAAGTCTCCGCGCGCGCCATAGCCACGGTTGAGATGTTCATCGCTGAGCTGATCACATCCAGTAAGGCAGGCCCTGGAAATACACAACATATACATACATAAGACAAGGATATGGAGATAGCTATACTCGGAGTCTCTCATCATCATCAGTCTATATCATCTGCTGAACATAGGCCTCCCCTAATGAGCGCCATTGCGCCCTGTCCTCAGCTCGACACATCCAGCTTCTACCAGCAACCTATCGCAGATCGTCACTACACCTGGCCGGAGGGCGAGCAAATGGCAGTGGGCTAACCATATCTGCCGAACCACACGTACAATGAACCAACAAGGAGTTCAATTGCGGAAAAGGGAGTCCATTTACATATCTGCCGAAGAACCGATAACCGTTGGGGTAAACGAGTTCTTGAGTGGAGACTGGCTCGACAAACGTAGTGTAGGAGTCTCACTACGTGATAGGGTAACCGACATAGCTCTCAGAATCAGAAAGTTGAAGTGGCAATGGGCGGGCCACATAGCCCGTAGAATTGATAGCCCTTGGAGGATAAAGGTTTCCGAATGGCGACTGCGATCTGGAAGACGAAATGTAGGGAGACCCCCACCAGATGGACCGACGACATCGTCAAGATGGAATCCATGAACAATATTAAACAAGTGTTGATTTGACGAAGACAAACGAGAGAACATCAAAGCTTTATCTTATGTCTAGCTTGTGTGGTCTGCAGACATCAACTAATAAACAAATCAAATGATAATAAGATTTATGGATGTTTATAGTTAGCAAATGCTGGAGTTAAAAATAACAGGAAATACTAAGAACTCGAATTATTGATGTGTACCAGATTTTGGCCTGCTTTGTAGGAATTGAATAAAACTAGTCTCTGGAAAAGCTTGTGTTTGCTTGATTATCTCACTAGCTTTACCATCATCATCAGCCTACACCAGTCCATTGCTGGACATAGGCCCCCCCCTAATGATCGCCAGCTTGAGGTATCTACCAGCTTCTACGAGCAGCCTTCCGCCTGGCCCGAGGGCGTCCTACAAAACGTTTGCTGATCCGCGGTCTCCACTCAAGAACTCGTAACCTTTTACCAGAACAACAATTATTTATACAGCGTCAAGGGGTAGCTTTTACTTGCTTCTTCTTCTTCGTATGAGCTAGTGACCAACTCTGGTGTCGGAGTTTTTAGGCCGCCCGAAGGCCTCCGACATGGCTTAACGACTGAAAAGCCGGGACCAACATCTTAACGTGCCTTCCGAAGCACGAAAGCGCTCAGATCTAAATGTCACTAAACGGTCACCCATCCAAGTAATGACCGGGCGCTGTAGTAAGTGCTAAGATGGGTTAGGCTTCAGCACCTTTACTATCCTCAGTCTATTTCACCTGACTCACAGGAAAGTCATGGTCGTGGAGCTGAATAAGATTGCGGGTTCACGATGTGTTCCTTCACCTGTTGGTGGGTATTTTCTATGTATGATATGTATGTAAATACATAATAGTAAACCATAGCCAGGTTCTGAAAGTCACAACGGCTGCAATGGGCAGGACACTTGGAGGACTAGATGACACAAGACCCGTCAAAATGATCTCCAAGTGGCCGCCGCAACAGAAGAGACCCAGAGGAAGATCCAGAAAACGCTGGATGGACTGCGTTGAGGAGGATCTTAGGAAAATGGGAAAGTTAACCTCTTGGAGAACGCAGGCGGGAGATAGATCTAAACGAAGGAAAAGAGGCCAAGACATACAATAGGTTGTAGCACCGCAGGAAGTAAGTAAGATATATATTTACAAAAAAAAAAATAGTATATCAGTCATGTGGTGTGAAAAATATCCAGCTTATATACATTTTGTATCCAAATACATACATATTTTAACGACACAATCTGTCAATATCTGCAGATCATGCAAACATTACTCCCACGGCGGGTTTCGAACCCGTAAACTTCAACAGGCGGACCTTCGCCCAATGCGCCACAGTGGTCGTCGAATATATACTTCATTTAATCACTTACCTAAATCCCTTTCCTCTGGTATATACTGCATATAATTCCTAATAGCCTGAGCTATGAACATCACATCATCTGGATCAGATATCTCTGCTATAGGATAAGTCCTTTCGTGAATCAGCATAGCCAATCGTTCTGTCGCGTTCACTGCCGAATATTGCACCAAACTAACATTTAGCAACGCGAATTGCTGCAGCAGTTTCGTAACATTACTGATGTAGGAACATTCTGTTGTATTAGCCTCTCCCCATGTCCCATCCGCGAAGCAATGCCGGTAAGCCATCCCTTCTCCATTAGTGCAAGGTACGGACGCTGTGTGATTCGTCAATAACTGAGGCCAGGAGTATAAACCTTTATTGTTGACAATAGAGTCCGTTTTACAATACTGCGTGCTGTTTGATAAAACCATTACTAGAACGGAATGGTTATGGCGAATATGATTCTGATCGGTGTACAGACAAGTCCAGTTACCAGTGTGGTGGTTGGTTATGTTCGGAAAGTGTATGGTTGTTTCCGCCATGCCGTCCTCTTGAATGTCTGTATGAGTGATGTTTACGTCGCATATTTCTAGCATGGGGTGTAGCCATTTTAGTTCAAACTTGGCGATGCCAGAAGCGAACGGTGCATTGCAGGTTAGGGAAAGTGTGTCCCCTTCGAAAACCACTTGGTCATGATTTGGTTTGACGATCAGTGTGTTTGAAGGTAGGGCGCTCCCACAGGCAGATAGATCTAGGAATATCTTTAGCTTGCGGACAGTTTTGTTGACCATGTTTTCGGGGAATGCGCATTTGGGGTTGCCAACTAGTTTGACGCTGGTGTTCCGCGCCCAGTCCCCGACCCATAGGAGCTCACAATCACATATCAGAGGATTTTCTGTTATGTCCCTGAGAAGAAAGAAAACATGAATATAATGTGTTAAGTTCAAAATAGTTTACACGATAGTGTTATAGCTTCCAGTTATTACTATTAAAAAAAATTGAATACCCGCGTTACGACTTTGCGCTCCAAAACCGCGAACATAACCCGCGTTACGACTTCGCGCTCCAAATCCGCGAACATTGGCGCGTTCTCTAGCCATGCGAAATAGATAACGTGTTCGCGCGTCAATACGAACGTTGGAACGCTCGAACATAGAGCGCGTCATGCCATTGTCAGTTTTTTTGCCGCACATCAAAAGCTATGAATCGATTATATGGAAGATCGAATACGGCCAACCGAATAACCGTATACATTAGTCAGTGACAGTAAACGGCTGAAGTCGAATTCGGCCTAACCGACCTAATGTAAAAGCGCCATTTGTGATTGTGACATAGAACTTTGACAAAAATGAAAGTGAAATTGAAAATTTATTTATTCAGTACGAACATTACACACTATGTAGTATTTTTTTTGTTTATATTTTATTTAAGGTAACTGTAATGATAGGTTAGGTACGTATCCATTTTCTATTCTTTGTTTTGTTTGTTGTGTCGTGTCAAATAAATATTTCCATTTCTATTTACACTTTGAATCGTCAATTTTTTTAATTTACATCAATTCGTTACGCGACCAAACAGGGTGCGTAGTGCAAGTTTTTTACCAGCTCGATCGCGTTTGCGTTTACAAAAATTTATATGGCATCGAGGTAGCGCCATCTAGTGAAAAACGCGTGGCACTGACTCCTTTCCATACAAATTTGCGTAAACGCAAACGCGATCGAGCTGGTAAAGAAACTCGCACTAGGCACCCTGAGAAGAATTGGCAAGCAACTCTGCTAGGCATATATTTTTTTAATGTCATTTTTACAATTTTGTTTCCCATTACACTGGTTTTGAGGGAGTTGGAGACAGTTTCATCCCAAGCTTTTTTGCCATCTAAATAATCAGAATTTTTATAATAAATTTTATTACAGAAATTACGTTTAACAACATTTTTGAATTTATTTACAGATATAAATTAATCACGTCAGTTGGAGTTTTGTTAAAAAAACGTACCTACGTTATGCCCTTTAAATGATTGACTAACTTTATGGAGCCTTACAGTAGGCAGCAAGTTTATCTTTATTTCTAGTGTTAACATTATGATTGTCACTATTATTTTTGAACAAATTAATATATTTTCGGACAAACATTAAGACAACCTATCTGACTCAATAGTTGACCGACGCAAGAGGGTTTGATTTCCGATGCGGGACAGCTTCCAGGATTGAGTGGTTTCATATTACTCATAGTTAGATGGAACTTAAGCCAAACTCACTGGCTCATGGTGTACCCTGCTAACTAACAGGGCTCTATCAGCAGGCCAATTTTGGCATAGAGCAGCCTAATATGGGTCTAGCTAGGGTCTATAGTAATCTTATAAGCTGTTAACACCTGTATGAGTACATATTTACATTATGGAATGCAATAAATGATTGAGTATTGAGTATCAATACCAACTCAACTAAATTCCCTGGCCACCACTGGCAGGGACTATGCATTGCGTCCCCAACCCGCATGCCCATTGTGTGGATTATGGGCATAACCATGTTCATATAAGGCTCTTCTCTAGCTTGTTACAGGCTAATTATGATTATGATAAATACTTACAACTGTTTCAAACCAACAAGATGATCAAATGTGCCAGCTCCCATAGCTGAAATGTGATTCTGAGTCAAGATCAACCTCTCTAAATTAACCAGTCCCTTGAACATCTCCTTGTAAACATTGCTGATCTGATTGTAGGAGAGATCCAGCCGCTGTAGAGATGTGAGATTGTAGAAGGCATCGGATTCTATGAGGGATATTTGGTTATGGCTTAGGTCCCTGTAAACAATTATAATATCATGGTAGTGGGACAGTGGCAGTATCAGTGGGGGTGTACAGGGTTCCAAACCCCCACCTTCGGAACCCAAGCCAACCTCACCTGCATGTGGTGTGCCCTCCTAAACAACGAACAAGGCTCTGGCGGCGGCTGATTGCGGCATAGCACAGCCTACATCGGCACAGCTAAATCCCCTGGCCACTGACGGGCAGCAGCGTTGGTGGTGCGAGAAGCTGTGCCCTGCGATCCCCAACCTGCATGCCCAGTGTGGGGATTACGGGCATATCCCCCTTTATTAGGGGAGGCCTATGTCCAGCAGTGGACTGATATAGGCTGGTGTGTGTGTGTGTGTTAAAAATTAATCACCTTGCTTCTTCGTATAAACTAGCATCAACTCTGGTGTCAGAGTTTTAGGCTGCTCGAAGGCCTCCAACATGGCTTAACAACTGACAAAGCCGGGGCCAAATTCTTAAGAATATCCTTCCAAACCAAGGAAGCGCTCAGATCTAGATGCCATGAAACGGTCACATATCCAGGCGAGTGGGAACCCCACCACAAGAAATATGTATGATTGGTTTACAAATATTTGGGTTCAGTTTAATTTGGGATGTTTCAGTCACTTTGCTGCATATTTGTTTGTTTTATTTTTATTTTGATCTTTTCTGTATCAAACCAACCAACCATATCGGTTCCATGAGTTCATTACATAGATATACTGTTTTGTTTTGATAAAAATAACATTTTGTGAAGTGATTTACTTTGAGTATTTTTACTTGGTTTATATTATCTTGTTACAAATAGTAAAAGCTAAAAAGATCCTGAATTTATCAGACTAAAGATTGGCTTGGGACTGTATAGAGTTACTTACAGTTTTTGTAGATTTGGTAGATACAGCTCTCTGGATAGCGTAGATACAGCGTTTCCAGATAGGTTCCTATAAATTCAATTGGAATTTGAGACTATGATAATCATTGACTATGATTTCAAGAGTTTTGATAAAAATAGTATTACTTACAAGCTCACAACAATAGTCCACAACTTGCTGAGGTCTATCTCATTGAGCTCAGTGATCTGAGCGGGGCTACCGCCACACTTCAGCCTCAACAGTTCTCCCGGAAGGAGCTCCGATGAAGGACCTTCGGATGCCTTGTTGCTCTTACATAGGCATAGAGAGGGGCAGTACCCCAGGCCACTTCGTACGCATACCAGCGCCAAAACGACAAACTCTAAACACTTCATGACGCCTATTTCCGTTAGAACTTCAATTAAATCTATGGCACCACGCCAAATACCAGAAACTATCACATTTTCACAAATTCTATAAATTCGTAGAACAACATTGGGATGTTTTCGGAATGTACACAGCAGCGACACAAGTGATTGTTGTATGGGTTTAAAAAAGACACATTTTGTTTGATAATTCAATTTTGTATTGAAAATAAACAAAATTGAAACAATTCAAGAAACACATCCGACATTACAAAACAAAATTGACTGAATGAGTTGAGATTTGAATGAATGAATTGAAATAAAAGAACAGATTATAAGCAGGGATGCCAGTAAAGTAAAAATGTATTACTAGGGATAGTAACCGAAAGCCGGCTTTACACATTTGTTGTCAGCACTCGTCGTACTCGAGTGCTGAGTCCTAGAAGTAGCATGCCTGCCCTTCACATAAAAGCGCTCGGTTCGTGTCGCGATGAATCTGGACTCGAGCTCGAGTCACGAGACGAGCTTGTCAATGTTTTCCTAAACGTACTCGTCGTTTGTTTAAGCCCGGTGCAAGAATCAGCAATCAATAATGTGTAAATGTGCATTTGTACCAACATTTTAAAACCAACCATAAATAAAAAAAAAAACAGTTTTTGAAATGAAAGTCAAACCGTTGCCTGCCGTTTCGTAATAAAATTCAAGTTTCAAATTTCATTGTAGCTCCGTAGAGTAAAAATAATGGAACAACGCTTCTCTGATAATGATGTATCCGGGCGGGACATACCATCGTTCATAGAACCTCCTCCACCACTGATAAACAACCCATTCATGAGACCTCGTCCACAAAAGGGTACAAACCTATTGGAACTATTCGAGGAAGATTCAGAGCCCGAAGAACCAGATTTGGTTCAGGTATACTTGCGTATGAAACCTCACGAGGGGCCCAACAACTTGTATGAAGTTCGCTCAGACAAGTGCCTGGTCACATCTTTGGACACTGCGACCGCTGGTCATGGAAGGCGGACCCAACACAATGTGTCGCGAATGTATACTTTTTCACGTATTTTTGATGCTCATTGCAGTCAGAAAGTGAGTAAAACCTATTTTTTAATATTGCACGGCTGTTTTTGGAAACTAATAAGTGAAATTTTATGTAAAGTACCAAGATTCTGCTAAGTAAACACTGTTTTCTGACATACAACTATCTCTAGTACAGGAGCCAGCTTCAACCTGAGCTGTTTAAATGTTGGTAATTTCAATAAAAACCCTCAACCTTTGCTATCTCAATCCATAAATCAAAGCCTAAAAAGTGTTAACAACTTTATTCCCCCTTTATGCCAAAAATACTGAACGGATTAATCTGAAATTTTAACCGTTGGGGTAAATGAGTTCTTGAGTGAAGACCGCAGCCCGGTAAACGTAATGTAGGAAGCCTCAAGCCAGGTGCAGTGACAATCTGTGAAAGGCTGCTGGTACAAGCTAGATGCGTCGAGCTGAGGACAGGCTGCAATGGCGCTCATTAGGGGAGGCCTATGTCTACCAGTGGACTGCTATAGGCTGATGATGATGATGAGATAACCTGCTGCCAAAGGAAGGATTAAGGACCGATGAGTCTGGATCCTAATCGACACTGCTATACCACTCATCTGCTTATAATCCACCAACTGATTGCGTATTTTAAATGGAACTGAAATATATAATAAATCAGTTGTGTTTTACTAAATTTTCAGGAAATATTTGAACAAGTGGTCAAAGAGAATCTGAAAAAGCTTCCTGAGGGTCACAGTTTCACTCTCCTCACATATGGAGCCTCTGGTTCAGGCAAAACATACACGCTGATGGGCACCGTAAAGTCCCCGGGTCTAATTCCTCGCTCACTGGAGTATGTGTTCAAATTGGTTGATGCCTCACCAGTGCCGTTATATAAGCCTTCTGATGGAGGAGCTGATACCCTTGGGTATAGTCAGCAGCAATTTGAATTACAGGTAAATTCCGAAATTGTCATAATATTATTTTACAAAATGTAAAGCCTCTCACTATCGTCAAGTAATGTCAAAGTAAGATAATAATGGTTAGTTAAAGTGGCAGTGGTAAGTGGAACGCCATGGTCACAAACTATATATATTCAAATTTTCATCCAAATCTGTTCAGCTGTTATGGAGTTGAGTGGGTACTAACATACTCAGTACTCAGTCGCACACATAATTTTGAGACACATTACTTACTAAATATTTAATTCAACACACCAACCTTTATCTTTAAAGTTTATATAATATCTTTATAAAATATAAGCCATGCAGAATTTCTTGCCAAGTCTTTGTTTGATCTCGTTATGTACGATTCACACTTAACGGCGCGTGTCGAAGCGCATTTTATAACATGCTAAAGAAAATTGAAACATCCACAAAGCAGTTAAGTTTCTTATTTGCATGCAATTACGCATCTATTAGTACTTTATCTACTTACGGATAAATTTATGTCAGTGTTTGACAAAGCTTTCAATATTTAATAATGTTTATATATTTATTTAGAATCCACCTTGTGTGTAATATAACAGCAACCATGTTTTAATTCCCAGTGGGTGAAACGCCTGTGTAAAATGTCAGATCATCAAAGGGACAAGTACAGGAGAATGAGTGCGCAACTTAAAAATGATCTTACAACCAGCAACTTTGACTTGGCCAACAGAACTAAATACTATGTCTGGGTAAGTTATTTTGAACAACAACACTAGCCTATGTCAGTTCACTGCTGGACATAGGAATAAGAAAGGGAACATTCACACAATCCCCATGCTGGGCATGTGGGCAGGTGGATCGTAGAGCACAGCTTCTTGCATCGCTGACGCTGCTTCCTGTCGGCGGCCAGGGGATGAGGCTGTGCCGGTTTAAGGCTGCTCTATGCCGCTATCAGCCAGTCGCCAGAGCGTTTTGTACATAACTACGTGTATGGGCAGGTGAGGTTGATTCCCTCCAGACATCACGATCTGGTGCTATTTTTACCAAATTCATTAAAAATTTATACAGTTCGTCCCGCCATCTTCATTTTGGCCTACCGCTTCGCCTTCTCGGTAGATCAGGGTGCCATGTAGTGGTAGTCTTTGCGTGACCAGCCCAATCCCACTTTAACTTAGCGGCTCTAGGAGCTACGTCTACGATTTGGTTTTTTTAGTGTAGTTCGGTGTTCTCTCGGTATGTTATATCTCTTCGGGTATGGACTCTGTCCTTTCGTATTAAAAAAATTAAAATAAGTTTAACAGTAATGTGGTTCCCATAATACAAGCTCTGCTTAGTTTGGTAATATAAGGCGACTATACAGGTCAGGTAATATAACAATACAAAAATTTCAGCAAGAATATCATGATGAACCCAAGACGTTTTCTTACCAAAAAATTTGCACCAAAATTGATCACATTGGTGCAAGTTCTATGGTAAGGAAACGTGATAGAATCAATATGATTTTATTGCTGAACCTTTGTATTATTATTTTGTAGGCCGTGAACGTCTGCTATTTTGCATAACTACATTCAGTGATTTTGTCTTCAAAAATGTTGAATAGTGCGAGCGAGAGTGAGGTTTGACATGTATCGTCGTCATAAGATGCTGTGTGATAGTATCCAGCATTATTTATTATTTATTTATGTTTATTGGTTATAGGTATCGTTTGTGGAAATCTACAATGAAGCGATATACGACTTATTAGCGCCGCCAGAGAAGAGGACTAAGCTACAAATAAGAGAGGACTCTAAAGGACAAGTGTTTGTGAAAGTATGTTAGTTAATATCTCCTTCATACCTACCTTAAAAATACCTACTGTTAAATATAGATTGGTTCATGGAATATGGACATTAGTGATGGCGAAAAAGCCTTTGGTTTCTCAAACCAATGAAAATCCATTATGGTTTTCGTCATCTACTACTAATTCGTAATGCAACCTTTATATGTTTATGATGACGAATTGCGCAGTGGGCGAAGGTCCGCCTGAGACGCAGAGGGTTTCGGGTTGATTCCCGCCGCGGGACAAATATTTGTCTCTGGTCTGGGTGTTTTCTATGAATGTATTTACAAAAAACAATGTATATAATGTAGTATATCAGTCATGTAGTTCCCATAATACAAGCTCTGCTTAGTTTGGGGCTAGATGGCGCTATGTGATTATGTCTAGCATTATGATCTATAATACACATAAATCACTCACATTATCTAGGTTTCCCTTTGCAACTCATCCATCATCATCAACCTACAGTAGTCCACTGCTGGACATAGGATTCTCCCAATCTGAAGGTACGCCACTAAAATCATTCAAACGTTAAGCATAGGAATTGATTCAGCAGTTGCTATAATATCGTATTTCTTTAGCTGACTCCGACCCCAAATATAACAGGTAGGTATCTAGATCTACCTACGTGGTAAAGGCATAGTTCGTACGGGATAAAATGAGTAGAATAAAGGGTTGATTGTTTGTTGTATGAACAAAAAAATAAGCAATTATTTTTTAGTTTTGCAGTTTTTGTTTTTCAATATTTTTTTCTGATGTGTGACTGTGTTTGATATTTACAGGGAGTAACCCAAGCGTTCGTCCGTACCGGTCTAGAAGCGTACGACGTGATGGTGGCAGGAAAGCTGAACTTGGTAGTGGCGGCCACCGGCGTCCACGCACAATCTTCGAGATCGCACTGCATATTCACCATTACTATGCTGACGGAGACAGGTGAGGACTGAATAGAGAAACAGATTAGCCTAACTGCTTACACAACACGAAGTTTATGTAGGCTTGTAGAGAGTTACCCTTATTCATAACCAAATTTCATTTTATAACTGCTCGATAAAGTAAGCTTGTCACTGTTATTTCAACCAAAATAAAAAGAGGTGATGTGATATTTTAATGCCAGTTTATCTAACTGAAAGAAAGAAAGAAAATACATTTATTTTTACCCAATACAATAATATAAAAAAATAAAAGAAAAACAGTTTTTTTTTACTAAAACTAATAAAACTACTTATTACTATTCTTGAATAAATGAACTGAACTGAGCATATATTGACATTACAAAGTAGAGATCAGTCGTATGAGTTGATGTTTCAAAGCATGGGGAAAGGAGAATGCCGAGAACCCGTACCAATTGCGTCAAAACCGAACGTATCCCATAAAATTTATTATATTTTAAAAATGACATTAACATTTTCTTTAGTTTTACACACAGACGGGATTAATAATCAAGTAAAAAAATATTTTCTTGATTTGGTTTCCGCCGCACGCCGCCATTAGATTGCAACGACCAATGATATATACGTTAATATAGCAATAAACATTGATGTAAAGTGTTACTGTGGCAATAACCCTCATTTTTAATTATTTTGACAGTAGAATCGACTAAAAACTTATTGGATTTTTTTTTGACGCACTCACTTTAGTCTTGGTACCGAGCGCCATACATCAGACGGCATTCTCCTTTAAGATTTCTTCTAGATCTTTTCCTTATTGTGATGTTTGTTACTAGATGGTGAGATACGCACTTCTTGTATCCGGCTCTGCGACTTGGCCGGGTGCGAGCGAGCGCGCGCCACTCGCAACACTGGCACGCGAATGCAGGAGTCGCGCGCCATCAACTCTTCTCTTCACGTGCTGGAGCGATGTCTGCATATGCTGCGGCGCAACCAGAAGCAGCGGCAAGAAGCTTTAGTCCCTTACAGGTACGGCATGGACTAAGTGAGAGCTAAAATAGATCATGTACAAATGCTCAGACTTGTCTTTACCTACCCCCTTATGATATCCTCAATAGATTCACCGACACAATAATATAAACGATATATGTAACGAGGGTATCAGAGTCCAATCAACCAGATACGATTCAGCTGATAATAAAGGTGCGTACAAATTAACCGCGGCAAAGGCAAACCATCGAACATTGGCTTTTATGTAGACAGATTGCCGTGCGCTCGAGCGAATAAGCTCCTTCGATGCAGTCTCAAAAACCGACATTGAAGGGTTTCGCCCCGCGGCACTTTGGAGCGCGGCAATGCTCGATGGTTTGCCGCGGTTAATACGCACCTTTATTATCAGCTGAATCGTATCTGGCTGATTGGACTCTAATACCCTTGCAAATACTGTTATTGTTTTTACTTATTATTCTTACACGACGACCTCTATGGCGCAGTGAGCGAGCCTGAGACGCATAAGTTTGCGGGCTCGATTCCCGCCGCGGGACAAATGTTTGATACGAAAATATTATATTGTCTCAGGTCTGATTGTTTTATATCTATAATATGCTTGTATTTACAACAAAAAAATTATATAAGTAGTATATCAGTCGTGTGGTTCCTGCTTGCTCTGCTTAGTTTGGGCCTATATAATGCTGTAATAAATTAATTAATATGAATAAATAGTGTCGAGCATTATATATATATTTCCTTCTACAGAGAGTCGAAACTGAGCCTGCCAGGCTCCGAACTGTCATTCGGATGCTGATGCGCCAGTTTTTGTTTTATTCTAATTATTCCTCATCCAAAATCGGATCTTACATCTCAAGAGATTCTAATGGAGCTTCGACACACCCCAACTCATAATCGTTTGCAAATACAGTTTTTATTCCCATCTGCAGAGAGTCGAAACTAACCCGCCTGCTTGGCTCCGGGCTGTCAGGGTCTCGCGGCGAGGCGGTGAGCATGGTGGTAACCCTGAACCCCGCGCCGCAGTACGCTCAAGAGACGAAACATGTGCTGCTGTTAGCCGCTGTCGCCCAGGATATACGTGAGTTGATATTTCTACCTTATTTTTAACTAGCGGAATGCCCGTAGCTGTCTTTCAACTTCAAGGAACCCCTCCAAATTTCACTTAACGTGACGATACATATCAAACCTCGCTCTCGCTCGCACTATTCAACATTTTTAAAGATATAAAATCACTGAATGTAGTTATGCAAAATAGCAAACCTTCACGGCCTAGAAAATAACAATACAAAGGTTCAGCAAGAGCCTTTCAGCATTTTGATTCCATCACGTTTTCCTACCAAAAAATTTGCACCAAAATTTATCACATTGGTAGCAGTTTTTTGGTAAGAAAACGTGAACGTGAATAACGTCTTAAGGGCGCGTATACAGACAGATTTTTTTATTTATACCACGTGACTCGATTCTTTAGTTACTTACTGGCGAAATAAGTGTCATTCATAATTTTAGCGATCTTGCGAAGGATAATATTACGTAATACTAGCTTCCGCCCGCGGCTTAGCTCGCGTTGTACCAGGATAAAAAGTAGCCTTTGTGGTAATCCAGGTCACAAACTATGTATATTCCAAGTTTAATCTAAATCCGTTCTGTAGTTTTTACGTGAAGGAGTAACAAACATCCATCTATACGTCCATAAATAAATAAATAAATAAATAATGCTAGACTATCACACAGCCTCATGTAGCCCCAAACTAAGCAGAGCTTGTGTTATGGTGATAACGTCCAGGATTATTTCTTATTATAATAAAATGTATTTAAATTGTTATCTGCATTGTTTCTCTCGCAACCTTCTGCTCAGGCGGGCCCTTGCCCACTGCACCACAGAGCTCGTCACTTGAAATTTAAGTTTATTTTTTATGGTATTTGAAGATGGAACAAGCACATGGCCGACCTGATGTAAAGTGGTAACCATTACCTATCACAAAGCATTGCATCGTAAATCACGTTTTTTGGAACGTGCTTAACGATGCAACGCCCTGCGTCCATCAACTTGAGGCATGAAGATGATAAGCCTTATGCCTGTAATTTCACCGGCACACACACCCTTCAAACCGAAACACAGCACAGCTGCTTCACGGTAGAAATAAGCATGGTGGCAGTACTTCCCGGGACGAGCCCTCCACAAAGAGCTCTACTACTACAGCTCTTGTATTTACAGAAATCAACAACACAGTAATGTTTGCGAGTACTCTAGAGAGCAGTGCACAAGACTCGACGTTATCAAGCACGACTGAACTGATGAAACTACGCTCTGAAAACGAGCTGCTGCATTTTGAATTGTTACAGTTAGTACTTTACTATTATCCTTTTACTACCTTTAAGGGTTCCGACCTCCATCTTCGGAACCCAAGCTAACCTCACCTGGCCGTGCTGCACCCTGCTATCTTACAAACGGGGCTCTGGCGGCCGGCTGATTGCGGCATAGCGCAGCCTAACACCGGCACAGCTACATTCCCAAGCCGCCGATGGGCAGCAGCGTCGGTGGTGCAAGAAGCTGTGCTCTGCGATCCCCAACTCGCATGCCCAGCGTGGGGATATCCTCCTTCTTAGTAGAGGAGGCCTATGTCCAGCAGTTGACTGTTATAGGCCGAAGTTCTTCTTCTTTTGAGTATAATTTTTTATAAGGGTCAGCAACGCGCATGCAATTCCTCTTGATGTTACAGGCGTAAATAGGCTACGGGAACCGCTTACCATCAGGAGGACCGTATGCCTGTTTGCTAACTTAGTAGTATAAAAAAATGAATTAGAAGCCAAATAGTTGTCGTAGTTCATCTAAACGTGCCTTCCGAAGCACGGAAGCGCTCAGATCTAAATGCCAATAATCGGTCACCCATACAAGTAGTGACCACGCGGAGTGTTGCTGAACCAAGGTGATCTTAAGAACACCGAAGAAAGCCTCGCCACGAGCGCTTTATAGGCATAGGCCGATGATGAACCAACTGTGTATAATGTTAATTTCTGTTCGGGTATGATGGAGCTGGAAAGACACGAGGTTCTTGTGTCAATGTTTTTTAAATGTATACTTGTATTCAGAGCGCAAGCCCGCACTAAGGAGGCCATGGCGATGATGGAGGAGAAGCAGCAGCAGGCCGCCAACACCATGCGGGAACTGGTGGAGGAAGCCAAGGACATGACGCGACAGTACTACCAGGCGCAGATAGACGCGCTCCGGGCAGAGGTGAGACGATCAAAGGAGAATGCCGTCTGATGTATGGCGCTGGGTACCAAGACCAAAGAGTGTGCGTCAAAAAAATATCCAATAAGTTTATAGACAATTCTACTGTCAAAATAATTAAAAATGAGGGGATATTGCCATAGTAACACTTTACATCAATGTTTATTGCCATAGCAACGTATATATCATTAGTTGTTGTAGTCTAATGGCGGCGTGCAACGGAAACGAAATCAACAAAATATTTTTTTACTTGATTATTAATCGAGTCGGTGTGTAAAACTAAAGAAAATGTTAATGTCATTTATAAAATATAATAAATTTTATGGAATACGTTCGGTTTTGACGCAATTGGTACGGGATCTCGGCATTCTCCTTTAGGATTTGTAAAGATCGAATCGCTACACCATTAACACAAGTCGTTGAACATTGCAGTTGACTACACTGCGATTTACAAAATACACTGACTAAAAGTCGTTGAACATTGCAGTTGACTACACTGCGATTTACAAAATACACTGACTAACTGACTGCGATTGATAGACAAACAACTGCGACTGTAGTCACCTACAGGGTGGGGCAAAATTCTACCTCATTGATGGCAGCTACCTTTTCCTTTGTAGTTAGAAGGTTTTGTTCTGAGGAAACTATAGGTTTATTTTGAAAGGAAAAAACAATTGCATTTACGGATTTTTGAAAAAATGTACAGTTACCTAAAAGATGTCATTTGTCAAAAAAACAAGTTCATCTCAATCGACTCTATTTCCCAACGGGTACACTTTTCCTAAAGTAACTTACAAATCAAAGCGGCATAGAAAATTGATTTTTCAAATAATGCAAACGCGATCAAGCACAAACTAACTTATTTACATTAAAAATACACATTTTGTAAAAATTCACATGAGATCAGAGGTCAAGCTAAATCTCACATCTCACCAAGGGGGTCCACCAAGGGGATTGGCGATTTTTCGCCAAAATCGTCTCACGTAAACAATGTATGCCGCCTAAATGATGATGAATGAATGAACACTTTATTGCGTGAAACATATAAGAATACAATGTTATTTAAAAATGGTACAATGAGCGGCCATATCGCCGAAAGCTATTTCTTCCATTCAACATTTGGATGGAGTAACAATCGAAATAATATGTTTTTTTTATTATACTATATAAACAATTTTTTACAATATTATTTGTTTCGAATAGCATCTAAAAACCACTAAAGTTTGGGCTGGTGCTATAGTGAGTTTACATCTTTTAGTTAAAATTTGGATAATCAAGATACCTAGGTACATTATTAAACAAATAGCAAGAGTAGGTACACAGATTAAGTTGTAAAATAAAGTAAAGGTATTTTTACAATATTTTCAAAACACAATCAACGATGTATTAGACTATATCAAACTACTCAAAAAAATTTTCTTAAGTTTATTCTTTATGTTAAATTATTGACATCAATGTTTTACAACAGATGGAAGACATGATAGAGGAGTACGAAGCGCGCCTGGAGAAGGCATCTGCTCCGCCCGTCGCAGCCATGGGGACCCCCACACGGTACCTGCAAGCGAAAGTCGCACAGCTTATTAAGGAAAAGACCATTTTAGAGGTAAGTGAGATATCAAGGATGTAAGGGATTCCAACGGTGAGGTTTTCTTAATGATGGAGGGTTTAAAAAAAAAAGGTAAATGTGGTTATTAGATAAATCATTTTATATGCTGGATGAGTGGTCTGGTATAAAACTTCATTAATATTAGTAATTATCATTATAATTACCTACCTTAAAATTCATATATACACCCCAATTTCAAAACTCTTTTTTTGTTTAAAAGACTATACTTCACAGGTGGTCCCATATAAATTTTATTCCTGAGCGATTGGTATTTTTCCCGGAAAATTCAAAAAACCTCATCCTCACTTGTAATTTTCGCCCTATGACCACAAATATCTCCGTCAATTGTGAACCGATTTTCAAAATTCTTTAGGGCAAGAAGTAAGAAGTGATTTATTTAAGTCGGTTTTTTTAAATAAAAAGTTTATTATGATACTAAAAGGTGCAACTACAACATGGCCCACCTGATGTTAAGGGGTAACCATTACATAAAACAAAGTATTGCATCGTAGGTAACGCCTTACGATGCATCGCCTTGCGTCCATCAGCTTGAGGCATGAAAGTGTTGAGGGTGGGTGCCTGTAATTTCACCGGCACCCACACCCCTCAAACCGAAACACAGCTCAGCTGCTTCACTGCAGAAATAGGCATGGTGGTGGTAGATCTCCGGATGAGAACTTCACAAAGAACTCTACTACTAAACAAATGATACTTCCTATGTTCTAGCTAAATAATTTCTTAAATAACCACTGATCGGCCGTCTTGTTTAGGATACCTGATGAACTGATAATGTAAATGATATGTTCTAGGATCAAATATCTGCCGAGAAACAAGCGCGGACATGGATGGAAGAGGAATTGAAGCATTTGCGGACGTGTATAGCTGAAAGAGATGGTAAGAGACTTTATTAACCAATACCATTGGAGTAAACTAGTTGAGTGTAGAATCGGCAAACGTAGTGTAGGATGGATGGAGTGACGATCCTAGAAAAGAGGAAAGGCTGCAGGTGGAAGCTGGATGCGTCGAGCTGAGGACAGGGTCAATTTCTATATCAGAATGAAAACTTTGTCAGTGTAACTCTACAATGTATTGATATTTAAGCTGTTGGCATTCCTATTAAATAAATAAATAAATGGCGTTCATTAGGGGAGGTATGTCCAACAGTGGACTACTATTACTTATTATGATAAATAAATAAATAAATAGTGCGGGACGTAATCACACAGCATCTTGTAGCCCCAAACTAAGCAGAGCTTGTATTATGGGAACCACATGATTGATATACTACACATATAATTTTTTTTTTGTAAATACATACATATCATACATAGAAAACACCCAAACCCGAGACAAATATCTACAGAACATGCAAACATTTGTCCCGTAGCGGGAATCGAACCCGCAGCCTTCTGCGTCTCAGGCGGACTTTCGCCCACTGCGCCACAGATGCCGTTGATGATGATGATGAACTTAAGAGTACTTGTGGTAAAATAATAGTAAATTAATAAACATATACATCATCAACATATAGCTCCAAATTAAGCATCTATTATAGGAACGACATGCATGCATACTTCTTATGTACCTATTTTTGTAAAGACATATAGAAAACACCTAGACAGACCCGAGACAAATCATACAAACCTTTGTCTCGCGGCGGGAATCGAACCTGAACCTACTGCGTTTCAGGCGGGCCTTCATCCACTGCGCCGAACAGAGGTCGTCAAATATATAGATAGATAGAACATAAGAAGTTTTATGAACTGCCAGTTCCGTCAAGTCCAAGTTTTTTTGACTTTGTCTGTCTAGCTGTGGAGTGCTAAAGGCTGATGATAATTTTGTTATTACTCAATCATCACAATATCGTTCCACACTACAATTCCCTTCTTTATCATTGACAAGAACTAAAAACCATTCAAATCCCATGATTCAGATCACACATTTGTCTGTAGCAGAAGTTAAACCTGCACCTCCCATAGCCAACCACTCGCTCACTGCAAAAGTCTGTAACTCAATCCTCTTTACTCGCACAAGGCCTATGTAGGCTGCCCATTCAAGGAGCAATTTTTTTGCGATTTTATTGATTACCCTAAGAAAATTACCTTGCAAGACCTCACTTTACAGTCCAAATACTACCTTTAAATTTAATACTAAAATTTATGTTGCAGAAAAAGCATACAAAGAAATCGTATCCGACCCCGGGGATGTGGTATTGACAGACAGCGATAATGATAACACAGACCCATTCAATCAGAGCCTTGAGCCCGTATTCAGAAAGGAATTGAACCGTTCTAAAGCCGTCAAAACTGGTTGCCAAATCAGAACTACCCTACATCTTAATGATAAAGAACATCTTAATGTTAAAGAACACCATGATGACAAAGAAAGTACTTCGGATGAAGACGAGAGCGATATTGATAAATCTACAGTCGCCATTAAACAGGATAATAATGATGATGACACGCCAAGGAATTCTGATTATGCCACTGGTGATGAAAGTGAACTCAAAGATTCAGCAGTTGATTACACCGCTAAGAATGATATGGATAAGGTTAATGACACTCAAAGCAAAATTGAAGATCCACCATACATAGAACCGAAAACTGTAAACGAATGCGTAGACGGTAATGTATCTAGTGTGAGAGGAACTTACTTCGTATCAGATGTAGAGCAAGACAATGGTCCAAATGACAGTGTTGAAGTAAAAAATGAAGTTAGAGGTACATATTTTGTAATAAAATCCACTTTAAGTAGTAGTGATGACGAAGACGAAGATATTGACAATAAAGAGTACAATCTACAAGAAATGAAAAATGATGTTAAAGCTACTCGATCAGAAAAAGCTAGAGGGACTTTTGTAAAAAAAACTGTTATAGATATAAGCAGCGATGAAGAAAATGAAGAAGATAACCAAACAGAACTCTCTGAGCCAAGAGAAACTTATTTTGTTAGAACATCTGCTATTGATACTAGCATTGACGAAGAAATGCAAGAAGTGGTAGAATACAAAGCCCTTCCTATAGAACACATTAAAGTAAATACTAATGTATACACACCACCTAAGATCGAATCAGAAATATTAGTCAGTAAAATCATAAAATCTTTAAAGAAATCTACTCATGGTAATGTTAGTGATAGCTCGTTAAGACAATTCGAGCAGCTAGAAAGTGCATTTGATAAATGCAAAGATGATATTACTGATCGAAATAACGCTTTTGGTGATATAAAGATTTTGAAAGAGAAAAGAACATTTTTTGATGAAGACGCAAAGGTAGATGAGTTACATGTTACAGCGAAAACTGATTCCTCTAAATCTTTTATCAGTTTTAACAAACCCAAGGATAACAAGATTGAAGATAAGTTACACGTCTCAGCGAAAACTGATTCCTTTGAATCTTTAATCATTTCTAACAAAACCAAGGACAAGGTTGAAGATAAGTTACATGTTACAGCCAAAACTGATTCCTCTGAATCTTTTATCAGTTCTAACAAAACCAAGGATAATAAGGTTGAAAATAAGTTACATGTTACAGCCAAAATTGATTCCTCTGAATCTTTTATCAGTTCAAACAAAACCAAGGACAAGGTTGAAGATAAGTTACATGTCTCAGCCAAAATTGATTCCTCTGAATCTATTATCAGTTCTAACAAAACCAAGGATAATAAGGTTGAAAATAAGTTACATGTCTCAGCGAAAACTGATTGCACTGAATCTTTAATCAGTTCCAACAAAACCAATGATAATATAGTGCATGATAAGTCACATGCGACAACGAAAGCTGATGCCACTGAAACTTTAATCAGTTCTAACAAAAGTAATGACAATGTTAAGGTTGTAGATATCTTACATGTAACAGGAAAAACTGACAGCTCTGAAACTTTTATAAGTTGTAACAAAACTAAGGATTATATCGATAAATGCGATGACATAGAAAAATCAACAGATTTCGTAGAACACTGCACCAATTTAGATAAAATTGTAGATGCTGAAAACAAAACTAACCCTGGTGAAGAACTTATTTCTAAATCAGACACAGAAAAACGCACATATTTCGACAACATTGAAGTTAGTTATGGTCACGTTCCAAACAGAATGGTAGCGGATATAATAACAAGTGCTCGAAAATACCACGAAAGATCGCCCTCGATCGTTTCAGATGATATCGACAAGCCTTCTGAACCTAGCACTATGAAAAAGCTCTTAGGAGAAAACATAGCAAAACTAGAAATATTATCTTCAATCAACAAAGTTATCAAAAAGCATGAATCGATAGACGTTTTCGAAGGACTGGATTCTCCAGTCGTGAAATCAAAACAACAGACAGTTACACCTAAAACCAACTGTGGCAGTTTAGAAGAAGTCCGCAAATCTATTGAAAAGCTTGTCTTGAAGCAGAAAACAAGAAATGAAGTCAGACTAGAAACATTAACATCAGTTGAAGAACCAGCAACAGTCAAAAAGATTCATGTCATCCCAAAAGTAACCATATCTAAAATCGATCAAACAAGCACAGAACTAAATGAAACTCACACGAAACAAGACAACACAATCGAAGCATTCGAAAATATTTACAAAGATCTATCAACTCACAGACCTACCGAGTTCGACTTGCTAGCAGCAACAACACAAGATATAGAATCAAACGACAAAGAAATTGAAAATGATGAATACAAAGAGAACAAAAAAACCGAAGAAACTCTCGAAAAAGAAATCAAATACAATCTGAGACACAAAAGCAAACTAAACTTCTCCAATGATAAGAAAATCAAAGAAGAAGTACTTGTAGAAAGCACAGCGAAATGCGAGAGTAAGAAATTAAGCAAACGCAGTTTAAGACTACGCAGGCGAAAGAATGAAGAGGATTCCGATCCTGACAGTGACAAATTGAAAGATATTCTCAACTTGAAGAAGGAGTTCTCAGACGTTACTATGGGTCTGCCGGCGTTCAAGAAAGAGGTAAAGGATATACCGTCACCGGAGAAATTACCGGGAGAAGAAAATGCGCCGCTATTAATGGGGATACAGAGTTGTCCTTCTAAAAGGTAAAAACCAACTCCCAATTATAGTACGCGTCACTTAAAAAGAACCCTGGATTAAGTGGAGGGTGTTTGCGCACGGGTAGATAAATCGCCTATTGCGCAGCTTCCCCTAAGAGTTCTTTTTACGTTGCGCGACCTCTTTGTCAGGAATGATGCGTGGGTATAAAAAAAATCTAATTAGTCCGTCAGTTAGATCAACATAAAATATTGGACACGTTTTTATTTATCAAATCGATAGAAAATGACGGAGATAAAGAGCGTCAAAGTTCGAGAGTGGGGGCTCGTGACGTCACGGTTATATAATAAACGTACTATACTGAGACGTCATGCGGAACTTCAACGCACTATAAACTTTGTCATTTTTAGTATAATTGACAAAAGAAAAAATATGTGTCCAATATTTTTTGATAATGTAAATGACGGACTAATTAGAATATTTCAGGCATCTAGCCTAGCCTATTCTCTGTAGTTTCATGGTTTAATGAATTCAGCACGTCACATCTATATATTATGCTGACATCTATCCCGCAGCACGAATCGAACCCGCAACCTCGTGCGTCTTTATTTACAACAATAGCCTTATAAGAAGAGGGATATGCTCATAATCCCCACGCTGGGCATGCGGGTTGGGGATCGCAGGGCACATCTTTTCGCAGCCGACGCTGCTGCCCGTCGGCGGTCAGAAAATTTAGCTGTGCCGGTTTTAAGCTGCGCTATGCCGCAATCAGCTGGCCGCCAAATTCGCATTTTCGACTTCCAAGTGTACCTTTACTTAATTAAGCAACCTTAGCAAGCGTACCTTGACTAATTAATATAATTTTGTATTGCAGTGTAACGCGAAGTCGCCGCAAGCTATTCACGCCTCGCGCTGAGCCATTGGAGGAGTCCCTGAGCCAAGCTGGAGATAGCAACGAGCGTATCTACGTCCCCCGCCCTTCCTACCACCGCGCTAGGGCTCGGCGCAAGCTGTAGATACAACAAGCTGTAGATGAAGCAAGCTGTAGATTAAACAAACAGTAGACAAAACAAGCTATACATGAAGCAAGCTTAGCTTAGAAATATTACGACCTTACGACATTAAGATAGTATTCTAGAGTTACAGTTTTCAAGTGAAAACTGACTAAAATCGTCCAAGCGTATTTGACATAAATAAACTTCAAAATGCCAAAGGAGAATGCCGAGAACCTGTACCAATTGCGTGAAAATCGAACGTATCCCATAAAATTTATTATATTTTATAAATTACATTAACATTTTCTTTAGTTTTATACACCGACGGGATTAATAATCAAGTAAAAAAATATTTTGTTGATTTGGTTTCCGCCGCACGCCGCCATTAAACTGCAACAACCAATGATATACGTTACTATGGCAACGAACATTGACGTAAAGTATTACTATGGCAATAACCCTATTTTTTTTATTATTTTGACAGTAGAATCGACAAAAAACTTGTTGGATATTTTTTTGACGCACTCACTTTAGTCTTGGTACTGAGCGCCATACATCAGACGGCATTCTCATTTGCACTAATTTAGACCTATGACTGTCAATGAGCTTTGATACAGACACTTTTTTCCACGTTTGTGGCTGTACAGTATAACTATTTCGATGCCTTACGATTATTTTACTGAATTATACCTAAAATCTATTTTTTATTAGTTGTTAGCTAAATAACTTACCGCTATGCTCGGAGTTGACGCAAGCTGTAAATAAAACTATCTGAAGATATAGCAAGCTGTTGATTAGCTTAGAAATATTACGACCTTAGGGTAATTTTACGGAATTATGCCTAAACAAACATCTATTTTTTTCATTATTTGTTAATTAAATAACGGACCACCGAGCAAGAGCTCGACGCAAGCTGTAAATAAAACTAGCTGAAGATAAAGCAAGCTGTTGATTAGCTTAGAAATATTACGACCTTAGGGTAATTTTACGGAATTATGCCTAAACAAACATCTATTTTTTTCATTGTTAATTAAATAACGGACCACCGAGCAAGAGCTCGACGCAAGCTGTAAATAAAACTAGCTGAAGATAAAGCAAGCTGTTGATTAGCTTAGAAATATTACGACCTTACGGTTATTTGACGGAATTATGCCTAAACAAACATCTATTTTTTTTATTATTTGTTAATTAAATAACGGACCACCGAGCAAGAGCTCGACGCAAGCTGTAAATAAAACTAGCTGAAGATAAAGCAAGCTGTTGATTAGCTTAGAAATATTACGACCTGTTCGGAATTATGCATAAACACATCTATTTGTACTTATTATATTAGTTGTTAATTAAATAATTATTTTAAATATATAAAATTGTTTTATTTGAATGGACAGAGTAGGCAGTTCAACAAGTATAATCTCTACTCTACTTGACAATGTTGAAGTGATTGCTGATTTTCGTACGTAGCGCAGGCGCAACTTAATATTTAGGTAGCCTTGGTAGGTGAGGTGTAAGCAAAAATCACAAATTTTGCTCCGCTTCAGTGGAAACTCACCTAAACTCACACAAGATGGGCTTCGTCAAAGATGGAGTTCAAAAGCGGAAACTTTCGCGCGGCTATAACGCGACGCGACCTGTAGGATTTCTTGGTTCACATCTCCGCTCCACTCCGTTCCGCTTCAATGCAGAAGCACCTTAACTATTCCACCACAGACAAGTAAGTCAGGTTACCCGTTACACCAACCTTAAAAAACTAATTGTCACACAAATCTAATGTCAATGTCAGTCATCAGCAATCAATAATCATTCATTCTCATTCATTTCATTTCATTTAGCAGTGTTGCCGGTGTAGCATTTTTAATGCTATATTTAGCATATTTCCGGGACTGTTAGCTTGAAAAATTCGCATTCAGCGTATATCATGATATCATTTTTGAACGTTACCTACTTAATAAAAAAGATTTTATAGAAACCAGAGACACTTTGTTTTTTAACTCGAAGTAGTTTTTTAAAATATGGGGAACTCTCTTTAAAGGCCTTCCCCGAAATTTATGTTAATCTTTTGCTCAGCGATTGTTAATTTTTTACGAACGATCAATGCAGTGTTTTATTTTTTACGTCTAATTTGAATCTGATGTGTTAATTCATGGCTTCTCATATTTGTGATAAAATATTGCGCGAACAACGGGAAAAGATGACAGAGTTTAACTTATTGCAAATGTTGTAAGTGTAACATAAAAGCTAAAATTTACTTCACATGTTAACAAAAACATGCAAAATGTGAAGGGTCAATGAAAATTAATTAACCTACGATGCAAATTAATCTTAACACCCAAAGAGCAGTCTTCTCTTGCGTTATTTAGATGCGAATATGCATCTATTTTAACAGTTGACCACTTCAGTTTGCTATACGGGAATACAATTTAGATTTTAGCATTTTATTTAGCATTTTTAAAAGTTATTTAGCATTTTTTTGGCAGTTTTCTAAAACAAGTTTTAGCATTTTCTCCAAATAAAAAACGGCAACACTGTCATTTAGTTCATTTCATTCAATTTCATTCATTGTTTACGTGCATGTATTTTATTTTTCTCAGATTAATAATTTTGTAATTGATTCTCTTTCTTTTCTCGACTCCAAAATTTGACTCCCATAATTATTTCTATAACAGCAATAGAAATAGACAGTGAAAATGGCGACAAACGCCCGTGTGGCGGTGTCTCAAATACTGCGAAGCAAGGACGATGCTGGCGACGAAGATGACGAACCCAAGAAGAAGTCCAGAGAAGACTGGAGGAAGGCCAAAGAGTTGGAAGAGGCCCGTAAAGCGGGCACAGCGCCCGCAGCGGTCGACGAAACAGGTAATCTGGATAATACTCCAACACAATCAAACAGTGAGGTCCCTAAAACAACAAAATAGACATAAACACTTTCATATTTATCAACAGCTTTTCTATTAGTACAGAGATTGAGCACTTTATTCCTGGTGTGTAAATGTGTGTGTGCGTGTGTGTGTCTTTATTATATACACCTTCCTTACTATTCTTCGTATATTATTGTTTATTTTGTATTTACCTATCTGCGGACACATATAATTGGCCTTCCTGTATTTGTAGCTAGCCAAAATTGAATAGATAAATAAATAAATAAACAACAGCAGCAACAGTGTAACTGACCACAGTGTCCGCTGCTAGTTGTGAACTCCATCTTTTATTCATTTTATATGTTGCGACTTGCTACCAATGTCCTGTCTGTCATTGAAATTTGGGTTGTTCATAGAAACTCGTCCAGTATCTTTCTCTCATTAATTATCTGTGAATCTATCCGCTAGACTTTGAACACCATGTCTCTTCAGTCTGGTGAATTGTAGTCTACTAGATCCCTGCAGTTGAGTGGTGAATTGGTTTCTGTGGTTAGTCAGTCTTGTTTGGTACTTTGCGCTCTGCAGCCTCTTGTTCCTGTTTGATAGTTTTCATTTTTATATAGTCCCCTAATGAGAAGGGGCAGGGCATGATCATGGGAGTTTAGTATCACAGGGCATAGCTTCTTGCTGCTGCTGTCTGTCGGCAGCCAGGGTATGCTAAGCCATAATAAGTTAAGGCTGTTTTTTGCCGAAACTTTTCTCTGAAACTGGTGTACCTACTATAAATATGGTCTCAGAAATTCCTATATCCTGCACTGTCATATAATTTTTCAATGTAAGCAGTTAACTAGTTTAAACCACACCGCTCCATATAAATCAATGTACCTGGGGTTGTTATCATATCTTTGAAGCCTCAAATTACAGTACCTTTTACCTGAGCCATTAACCCCACAGTGCTGAGTGAGGTCAGATCGGACTAAGGTTAACATTTCAGTAGACTCACAACATCGGGCCCTTGCTCTCTCGCTTCCCCCTATCCCCTATATAATTTTTTTCATTTGCTTTGCCCGTTATAGCCAAATAGGTAAAACAATAGCACCAAGCAAAAGGGTTAACAGAGTTAGATGGAAACAATCATACATATAAACATTCACATTTTATAGTAATGAATGATGTGATACATCTCGTAACTAATCATTGTAATTCACAGGCAAAGACATAAATCCACATATACCGCAGTACATTTCATCGGCTCCATGGTACTATGGCACGGCTGGACCTACACTGAAGCATCAGCGGCCACAGGAAGACAGAGAATCCGGTTTCACCAAACTTGATACATACTACAATAAGGGTGTTGATACAGTAAGATCATTTAAATTATTTACACTTATGTTTACACTTGGGGCAGAATTTGCAGTTATAGTTGGGCAGCATTTGGAAAACTATGTCGAGTTTTCTAGTTACCCATACTGCAATGTTTGAAAACAAAAGTTTTCGATCAGTGCGTCCTACCTGTCATGACATACGGAGCCAAAATATGGACTCTCAGTACAAATAGTCCACCAGCTTAATGTCGCTCAGTGAGCTATGGAACAAGCTATGCTCGGAGTTTCCCTAAAGGATAAAATCCGTAACGAGTATATCTAACATAGAACTAAAGTTGTTGGCATAGCTCAGAGAATTAGTAAGCTGAAGTGGCAGTGGGCTGGCCATATCTGCCGAAAAACCGATAACCATTGGGGTAAACGAGTTCTTGAGTGGAGGCCGCGGCTTGGCAAAGTAATGTAGGACGCCCTCCGGCTAGGTGGAGTGACGATATGCGAAATGCTGTTGGTAGAAGCTGGATACGTCGAGCTCAGGACAGGTCGCAATGGCACCCAGTAGAGGAAGCCTATGTCCAGTAGTGGTCTGCTATAGGCTAATGAATGATGATGATAATGTTGTTTGAGTAACAGACATTTTAGATTAGATTCTTAATTTTAGATTCTAAGACTCAAGACCCAAAGGGAAACTACCTCTAGATCCCATGTCCATATTTTGAAATGGGAAATTCATTTTGATGCCCCAAAGAGAATTTCCAACAGCTTCCATAGAACATCCTTTTTTTTCAAGTCTTCTAATGTACCTACAACACATTCATTAAAACCATTGTATGGACTGTAACTTTATTACACCATTTTTTACAACATTTTTGAATTTATTTACAGATAAATTAAGCACATCATTAGGTATTTCACATTCCTTCAATGTGACATTTTACTTACTTTTAAGACATTATTATTAATAGACTTTTGTAGTTGTATTTAACTTTTATTTAATTTTACTGTAAATAAATTGTAAATGCTTGCTCAAATATAATATTGCAGCACCTTTACAGGGCACCTTTAAGCTTTATCTTACACCTTTTTTTGTCGGTGTGACAATGCGTTGCGCATGTTCTTCAAATCGATAGTTGGAGAGGTCTGTCGGGCCCTCCGCCAGCGAGTAACTCTCGCAAGCTCGGCGGCCTACCAACTAAAAACACACCGTGTTCCTTCACTCACCGCAGTGCTAGTGCATCATCGAACCATTCATCGCCTGATGAAGGGCTCGACGCTGCACCAGCACTTGACGGGGATCTTACACCTAAGCTAACCAAAGTATGTGGTGTTTAAAAAAACGTACACATTGCCCTTTAAAGATCATCATAGAATTAAATTATACTCTTGATTTCAGAGTAAAATAGCAACAAAGTTCAGAAAAGGTGCTTGTGAAAACTGTGGAGCGGTGACACACAAAAAGAAAGATTGCTTGGAAAGACCTAGGAAGGTTAGTTGCAAGTCTATCAATGCTTTTATTATGACAAGCTATCTGATTATGTAGTTTGCTAATATTTGTAGTTCTGCAAAATTGCTGCCAATGATGCCAGATGCTTACCACCTTCGTGCCTCAAATTGATGGACGCAGAGCGTTGCATCGTAGGGCCCTTTCCTAAAAGGCGTGATCTACGAAGCAATGCTTTGTGATAGGTAATTGTCCAGCGTGAGGATTATGGGTATATCCCCCTTCTTATAGGGGAGGCTTATGTCCAGCAGTGGACTGGACTGGCTAGTTGTTGTTGTTGTATGGTGAATTATACAGAAAAGATCTTAAAGGCTATGTGGGTCGCATACTTATACTTCGTTACAGAATCATGCAAATGTTAGATTATGTTCCTTGACTAACACTTTGTAGTCTCATTGGTCGACGACATTGCGAAAGTCGCTGGGTATACCTGGATGAGAGAGGCGCAAGGCAGAGGCTGGCAAAAGCTAAGCGAGGCCTATACCCAGCAGTGGGTGACTCCAGGCTGGGATGATTTATTTTATTTTAAGAGTTTTAAGAAAACTTTGTAGTAAGATTAATATTAATACATGCAAAGCATATATTGTATGCCGAAGGTCAATTACAAGTAGTCATAAAAGTGGTTTTATGGTGATGATGATGATGATGCCTAGTCACTATTTTACTACCATTTAATGACATTAAAATCTGAGTGCTGCTGTGCTTCGGAAGGCATTACGAAGATGGTCAAATACAATACAAATACAAATAGTTGATTTACCAAAAAGCCTTATCATATAGTTGCTGATGATCCCCGCACGAGGCATGCCTGTATCGCGGTAAATGTTTAGCGGTGTGATCCGGGCTTTTTCAGTCGTTGAGCCATGTCGGGGGCTTTCGCTTGCTTAAAAACTCCCAGAGTTGGCCACTACCTCATAATGAAGAAAAAAGAAAAGGATTGTTTCTTATCTGCCGATTTCACCATGAAAATATATTTTCAGATTGGTGCAAAGTTCACGAATGCAGGCATTGCGTCAGATGAATTCGCGCAGCCCACGTTAAACCTCAGCTATGATGGAAAGCGAGACAGATGGAATGGGTACGATCCGTCGCAGCACAAAGCCATTATTGAAGAGTATCAGAAGGTGGAGGACGCTAAACGAGAGATGAGGGCTAAGAATCTTGAACAGGGTAAGGATTTCAGTCGTGTCTGTTTCGAGTATCAGTTGTTTTTAAAAGTTCTTTATATATCATTTAAAATATCGTATACAAAAACACAGTTTTGTACCTACAAGCAGTAAAGCTTTATGTAACTCGAGCAAGCTGTAGCACCTATATAGATTTTTTTAAATTAAATTACTGTTTATGAATTTTTAAAATTAATATTTTAAATCAATAAAATTATAATAAATATCATAGCGCAATCTATGCAAACAAACAATAAATTTTACTATGATTACTTTGTATAGCGCGCATTTTTATTAACTTAATTATTTTCAAGCTCAATAAGTCGAGTATAATTGTCAGTTGGTGAGGGAAGATTAGAAGCTGGATACAGAGGGACTATAAGAACCACATGACTAATATACTGCTTGTATAATTATTTTATAAATATTAGTTACTAGCTTCATCCCGCAGTTTCGCTCGCGTTCCTACGCGATTAAAAGTAGCCTATGTGTTAATCCAGGTCACAAACTATGTATATTCCAAGTTCCATCTAAATTCGTTTAGTAATTTTTGCGTGAAAGAGTAACAAACATCCATTCATTTAGGTTAGGCTCACATCGTTTAGAGCCTATTGCACTTCACTCACACATGCAGCCTGTGGGCTAAATACACTCAAGTGGCGTATGGCGCCCTCCGCGTCCAGTTTAATAACGCGTTCAGAGCTGTTTTGGGGCTGCCCTGCTATTGCAGCGCCTCCGGCATGTTCTCGCAAGCACACACCGATTGTTTTTACGCCACTATGCGGAAGAGGTGTGCATCCCTCGTGCGAAGGACACGGGCCAGCACCAACGCCGTCCTGGCGATGATCGCCGGACGAATAGACTGCCCCTATATACGACGCTGCTGCGACAGACATGTCGTGTATAGGGTCCACCCTATTAAACTTATAAATTATTATAAATTTCAATATGAGCCATGTTGCTTGAAATATTTTTTTTTATTTCTTTCATATCGCAAAAGCAATGCATCAGAGCTATTTGTGACGTCAGTCGTTTGACAACATGTAGACCCTTATTCAAAGCTCTCAATCTGCTTACTCTTCCAAGCCTCTACATTTATGAGGTCTGTAATTTTGTTAAGTCGAATCCCAAACTTTTCATTGAGAAGGGTAATGTTTGTAATTTTAATACAAGGTTTCCTAATAGACTCTATATACCAAAGATAAAGACCGACATTTGTAATAGAAGCTGCTACTCTATGTGTGTAAGAATATTTAACAAGTTACCAATATCAATGACAAACTTACCACCTAAACAATTTAAAAACAAGTTATTTAAATGGTTAACTGAGAATTGTTTTTATTCAATGAAAGAATTTTTTGACAAGAAAGTTAGTAATTAGTAATGTATATAAGGTATGAATTCTTGACATTCTTTGGTATTTTGACATTACATATTATTATTAGGTATTATTGTTTTTATTTCTATTATTTTATTTATTTTTTGACATTCATTGTGACTTTAATTAATCATAGTTCTTATGTGGGTATTTGTATAACAAGGTTGTGTATTTATTTTATGTTAAATTAATAATTCTTAATAAATTGTATTTTGCTTAAATATATAAGTTAAAGAAAAAACTATATAATAATTTAAATATTTGCATGCTAGAAATAGTAATGTGCCGATCTAATTTTAATTATGACGAACCTGTAACCACATTATTCGCAAATAAATATGATTTGATTGATTGATTGATTGATTTATTTATTTATCCATACATCCATCCTCACAAACTTTCGCATTTATAATATTAGTTGTCGTCTATCCGGGCACTTCCGTAGTCAGCGACTAGGCTTACTTCGTATATATTTCTTAATAAAATATGGGGGAATTCCATTGAATAAAAACTAATTAATATATTCAGCTTTTTCGAGATATCTTATACCCTACTTCCTGGCATGCAGTAGAATACCTACTTCCTACTTATGTAATAAATAGGAAAGTTATTTGCTTGAAGATAATATTTTACAATACAATTATTTGTTTTAGACGATGACAATAGAGAAGAGGACGATAAAGAGGAAGATGAAGATAAATATGTAGACGAAGTCGACATGCCGGGTACTAAGGTAAGACATACAAACAAACAAACATATACCCCCTTATTCCAAAACGAAGACTAAATAAAGTCTAGGTTTAAATCTGGACTAGCTTTAACTTTCGTTTTGAAATAAGACTGATAAGCGTATCTAACTTAAGGAATACAACCACAAAGAACAGCAGCTTTTATATATACGTACATATTTACAAAAAAAATATTTATGATTTTCAAAACGTCCGTGTTTGATTCCCGAGCTGAGTACAAGTTTTTTAATGCAGTTTTCCTTGTTACTAAAATCGATGACATGGTTCCTGACAACAGATCTTATGTCATAAAGTTTTTCTATATGTTTTTTTTATAAAGTCTTTCCCTAGGGAAAGTCTGAAATATGTACTTACATATTAGACATAGAAAGGCTGCTGTTGTTCGTGGTTGTATTCCTTAAGTTAGATAATCCGATCTAAATGTTACACCTTTGTATAAGGTTCCCATAATACATGCTCTGTATAGTTTGAGCATAATTTAAGGCTACATGATGTTGTGTGATGCCCGAGGGCATCCGACATGGCTTAACGACTTAAAAATCCCGGCACCAACATGCCTTCCGAATTTTTATTTTTAAGCCGGGATTTTTAAGTCGTTAAGCCATGTCGGATGCCCTCGGGCATCACACGGCATCATGTAGCCTTAAATAGTGCTCAAACTATGCAGAGCATGTATTATGGGAACCTTATCATGCCTTCCGAAGCACGGAAGCGCCCATATTGAAATGCAACGAAACGGTCACCCATCCAAGTAGTGAGTGGGCGGAGTGTTGCTTAACCAAGATCTGAACACACGCCACGAACGCTTCATTCATTCATTTCATTTAAAGTAAATTCAGGCGAAATGTAGTCAAACGTAAGCCTATATATTATTTAAAAAAAGTAATTAATCTAAATCTCTTTTGCATTCTCCAGGTAGACTCAAAGCAGCGTATCACAGTACGTAACTTGCGTATCAGAGAGGACACCGCTAAGTACCTGCGCAATTTGGACCCTAACTCTGCGTACTACGACCCTAAGACACGCTCTATGAGGGACAACCCTAACCCTGAATCAGAGTAAGTATTTATTTATTTATTTTATTTAACACTTTATTGCACAAAAACAAAGAATTGTACAAAAGGAGGACTTAATGCTAAAGCATTTTCTGCCAGTCCACCTTTCCTGGTAGAAAAGCAAGGTTGGCGTGCTAACTAAACTAGGTACATACCTAACGTTAACAATATTAAAGAATCAACAGAAAGACAGAATTACAGAAGGGAACAAAAAAAACAAATTTTAACACTACCTAAAATAAATTTGAATGTTAACAGTTTTTTGAAACTCATAAAATATATATTTTATATGTATCTGTATATGCAGTACAACATACATGTATTTATAATTAGTATATTAATGAATAAATATAAAAATACACATATATATTTAAATAAATAACAATAAATAAATAAATAAAATTACGTTGCTGTTTGAATTTAGACAGTAACATTAGTTATTAGTCATTATTATTAGCTTTAGAAATTAATTTCAGAGTTTTCTGTTCCCTTTATTCTCTTCTTCTGTCATGTTGTATATACTAGTGGCTACAACTCGGGATTTTTTCTGAAACTCAACACAAAATTCTGCTTAAAAACCTTAAAACTTCACCGAACTATAACTGCATTTATATACTCTATACTATATACTAGTTATATACTCTAACATTTTAAACATATCGCGCGAAAACACTCCAGCAATATGGAAAAGATAGTTATTTGAAGAATGGACACCGGTTGTGGTTGATAATAATTAGATGGATCTTGTTTTGTAGATCTATTAAATTGGCGTTTTGTATTGTATGTAGAAATAGAGAAAATTGATTTCTCAATTAATACATTTTTTTTTTTTTTTCTGGAACTACAAATCCTATTCCCCCCTTTTGTGTGTATGATTAGACAACATTTGGAAAAGTATGCATAGCCTCATTTTAAAAAAAGGAATACATAAAAAAAATACAACGAATTTAAGCATTGAAAGCGACAAGACACGAAATGAACTGTTTTAAAGTTAAATAATTTTTTGAAGATGTACTTCCCCGAAAAAGTTATTTATTGAATTTTCAATCTTTGCATTAATGTTACGTTCAGAATATAAAATAAATAAATGACTGATGAATTTTTTAAAATATTAACAAATTAAAATAAAGTGAAAACGCCAATTTCATATGCAAGGGCCTATTATTATTGCGATTGTGAGTTAGTTGATCATCCCCCAGATCAGAGTACCTGGGCGAGAACTTTGTCCGGTTCAGTGGAGACACGCGCGCGCACGCGGCCGCGGCTGTGTTCGCGTGGGAGGCAGCCGCGAGAGGACTCGACGTGCATCTGCTCGCTGAACCCACCAAACTACAGCTGCTGCAGTCACAATACACAGAGAAGAAAGCTCAGTTCAAGAGCCAGGTATTTTATTATAAATTATTATTATTACTTCATTTGTTTCAGATAAAGATTCAAGATTTATTTATGAAATCACTTAAAAGTAGGTGTACAATTCTACTAATCTATTGTCTTAAATTAACTTAGGCAAATAAAAACAAAACATTATTAAAACATAGATTTGTCTAAGTTGTATACATATATCACCTTTAACAATCTTGCTAGTGCTTTATCAGCTGTGCTAGGATTATCCTGTGTTACAGCTTCCTTATAAAAAATGGTATTTACTTACTTAACTAATTAACTATATAAACAAAAACTTTTTTAGCTCTAGTGGGTAGATCATAAAATCCATATGATACTTAAATTAAATTAATTAAAATGTCACACTTAAAAAAATTTATTAAACATTAAAAACACAAATCTTCTTCTTCGTATGAACTAGTGACCAACTCTAGTATCGGAGTTTTCAGGCCGCCCGAAGGCCTCCGATATGGATTAACGACTGAAAAGCCGGGACCAACATCTTAACGTGCCTTCCGAAGCACGGAAGCGCTCAGATCTAAATGTCACTAAACGGTCACCCATCCAAGTAATGACCGGGCGGAGTGTTGCTTAACCAAGGTGATCTGCTAAGTACACCGAAGTAAACCACGCAACGAGCGTATCGACACAAAAACACAAATAATAAATATAGTATATTTCATTACGAGTGCGGAAAGCCTGTCATTGCAAAGAGTTCTGACAAATGTCTACCCGAGCCGAGGCGCAGCCGAAGGTGACGGTTGACAGTCGGAACAAGTTGCAATGACGGTTCCGCACCTCTACTGAACAACTATTTTTAATACAGTTGCGAAAAAATGAAGCAATTTAACAAAAATAAAATTTCTGGAAAATGACGCCAACCGTAAAATAATATAAGCAGAGATTTTTTTGTTTTCTTCACCCATTCTGGGTAGGCAAAGGGAACTATGCCCATACAGCCAAGTCTTCAGTAGAATTTTTTTATTGATATGAAATGAAAATGAAATTTAATGAGATGAAATGAAATGAAACCTAACCTGACTCATTGAATCAAATCATTAAATCTGATATTGAAACAAATTAGTAGCTTCTTTTTATAAATATTTGCATGAATCATAAAAACTTCTATTATTTTTTTTAGTAAAAACTTCGTAACCAACATTGAGTTGGTTACAGAAATAGAGGCCGTCCTCCAGCGAGATGGGTTGACGATATTAGAAAGACCGTCGGCGGCACCTGGTTCAGAATAGCGCAGGATCGAGGCAAGTGGCATAATCAAAGGAAGGCCTGTGCCCAGCACTGGGTCGATAAAGGTTGAAATGATGATGATGATGATGAAAAACTTCGTGGTTGTTTTTTTCTTTTTAATAGACATTATTTTGTACAGTTGGGAAAGAGAACGCACGAGTTCGGAAAAGGTATAAAAAAGCTCCAGTATGTAATAGCCCACATCCCGAACGCTATACGTCCCTGCAATACGCCACTTTTTGAGCAACTGTATTAAAAATATTAATTGATAGAGCCCATGACAATTTTCATCCATTTATATTGAATGGGACAGTCATTGCGGAATAAAATCTTCTTTAGGATGCTGTAGCCGCTGCCTTGCACACACTGAAGTAGGGATGTGACTTTCTTTCGAATGACCGCATGATAGCCATCCATGAGCGCCTCCACAAACATCCCAGAGGCACTGCAAAAACGGGGCAGCTGCATCATCATCCTAAAGACATTGTTATATTGGACTCGCAGGGTACTGGCTGTCAGTCGGCTGTGCTTTATCCAAAGGCTGCTCGAGCAAAAAGACTGGCAGTTGAAAACTCAAACTCAAACTCAAAATTCATTTATTCATTAGGAACTGTATAGTACACTTTGAAACGTCATTTTTTTAATTTACCACCAATTCGTAACGTGACCAAACAGAGAAGAATTGGCAAGAAACTCTGCTTGGCTTATATTTTAACGTCATTGTTCTTAATAAATATTACATTGTTTTTGATGGAGTTGGAGGCAGTTTCATCCCAAGCTTTTTTGTCATCTAAATAATCAGATATTTTATAATAAGCTTTATTACTTGAAGAGTGTAACTTTAACTTCCCTCGAGCAGCGAGTGAATGCGGGGAAACTTGCTTATACGAAGGGTATAAGCATGTTTCCCCTCATTAATAAAACAGATATCGCAATATCACATCCGATATTTTCGACCGATAATAACGCGCCTATGTGGGGGATAATATTAAAGTTCTCTCGCATAATTTTTGTAACATAGATTTATGTTTTCAGGTGAAAGAGTCCATCCTAGAGAAGTATGGGGGCGAGGAGCATTTGAAGGCTCCTCCTAAGGAACTGCTGCTCGCCCAAACGGAAGTGTTCACGCGGTACAATCGAGACGGGACGCTGGTCCATGGACCTGAAAAACAACTGGCTAAGTATGTTGTAATTAACAACCACATCCACATCCACATCAGCCTATATCAGTCCACTGCTGGACATAGGCCTCCCCTAATAAAGGGGGATATACCCATAATCCCCACGCTGGGCATGCGGGTTGGGGATCGCAGGGCACAACTTCTCGCACCACCGACGCTGCTGCCCGTCAGTGGCCAGGGGATTTAGCTGTGCCGATGTAGGCTGTGCTATTCCGCAATCAGCCGGCTGCCAGAGCCCCGTTCGTTGTTTAGCAGGGTGCACCACGTGCAGGTGGGGTTGGCTTGGGTTCCGAAGATAGGGGTTGGAACCCTGTAAACCCCGTAATTAACAACATATCCTTCTAATATTATAATTTACTAGCTTCCGCCCGCGGCTTCGCTCGCGTGGTACCTGTATAAAAGTAGCCTATGTATTAATCCAGGTCACAAACTGTGTATATTCCAAGTTTCATCCAAATCCGTTCAGTAGTTTTTTCGTGAAAGAGTAACAAACATTAATCCATTCATTTCATTTTATATCTACTTTCTTAATCTGGGAATTGCACTGTTTTCTTCAATCATTTTTCTTATTCTTCATTGCTACTTGCCTACAGATTTGAAAGAGCAAATAAAGAAGAAGTAGTATTTATAAGCTAAGTTCCTAACCTTAACGAATATTATGGCTAGTCATATACTATAAGTACTAGGTACCTACTACTAAAGTATCATAGGCTTCTTAAACCTACTTTAAGTTCCCAAGTCATAGTGTTGCAAACCTACCCACAAAGGAGAATGCCTAGAACCCGTACCAATTGCATCAAAAGGAACGTATCCCATAAAATTTATTATATTTTATAAATTACATTAACGTTTTCTTTAGTTTTACACACCACACCGACGGGATTAATAATCAAGTAAGAAAATATTTTGTTGATTTGGTTTCCGCCGCACGTCACCATTAGGCTGCAACAACCAATGATATATACGTTACTATGGCAACAAAAATTGACGTTAAGTTTACTATGACCAATTTTAATTATTTTGACAGTAGAATCGACCAAAAACTTATTGGAGATTTTTTTGACCCACTCACTTTCGTCTTGGTACCGAGCCCCATACATCAGACAGCATTCTCCTTTAATTAGGGCAACATTGTATGTCCGAAATGGACAGACTGTTGCGTCACAAACTTACATAAAAGACCTATTCTTTACACCGTTTTTAGAGTTCCATACCTAAAGGGTAAAAACGGGATCCTATTACTAAGACTCCACTGTCCGTCTGTCTGTCACAAGGCTGTATCTCATGAACCGTGATAGCTAGACAGTTTAAATTTTCACAGATGATGTATTTTTGTCGTCGCACAAAATAAAATAAATATTTAAGTGGGGCTCCCATACAACGGTACGACACCCTTCGTGCTCGAGTCTGACTCGACACTTGGCCGGTTTATTATACAATAAGTGATTTTTATTTTTCTTTGAATATAAGAGTTATATATGGAGTTGAAGGCTAATCTCAACTTTGGCACCACAATTGAGACTAAAGCACAAACTGCGGCCAAGAAACTGAGCATCCTAAATAGGGTTAAGCGATACTTCACACCTGGACAGCTTCTGACCCTGTATAAAGCTCAAGTCCGATCCTGTATGGAGTATTGCAGCCACCTTTGGGATGGTTCAGCCACGTATCAACTTGCCGCACTAGACTCAGTTGAACGCAGGGCTAAGAGGCTCATTGGTCAAGAGTATCTTGCTAAAGCAAGGCTTGAGAGCTTGAGCCGTCGTCGCGAGGTTGAGTGTGTGCGCAGGAGCTACATGACCTTATTCCGCCTTCACCTTTCTTCCATAGGAACTTCAGACGCGTTGCCAGCTACCATCTGCATCAAGTTGATATTCCATTTACCAGAACTAAGGGCTTCCAAACATAATTTATAATACGTACTGCTAAAATATGGAATCAGCCACCAGCGTCTGTTTTTCAATCGAGTTACGACCCTAACGGTTTCAAAAAGAGAGTTAATAGGCATCTTCTTGGAAAGCTCGCCCCATCGTCGACCTCATCCTTGCCTATGCAAGCCTCGAGGTCAAGAGCTGGCCCATATTAAATTTAAAAAAAAATGGATGCAATATTTATTAGTAGGATTTGATTCGTATCATTGACCCTATTAATTGGTATTTTGTTATTTCAGGAGTAAATACGAGGAGGATGTGTTGATAAACAACCACACGTCAGTTTGGGGATCTTACTGGCGCGACGGCCAGTGGGGTTTCAAGTGTTGCCATTCCTTCATCAAGGTACTTCTGCTTATTTTGATTAGAATAGTGCTGGACGGTATCACACAGCATCATGTAGCCCCAAACTAAGCAGAGCTTGTATTATGGGATCCACAGGACTGATATGTTACCTAAATAAATACTTTTTTTGTAAATACATACATACTTTACATGGAAAACACCCAGGTCCGAGACAAATCACCTAAAATTACCTAGTTCAGGCTCTTGTTTTTATCATACCTATGTTTAATTAAGAATCATGTATGTACTTTTTAATATTTTTATGTTCCCATTTTAAGAAACTTTGAATAAATTATTTTATTATTATTATTCATTATTAAATATCTGCAACACATGTATAAAAAATTCCCGCAGTGGCAATCGAACCCACGACCTTCTGCGTCTTAGGCGGGCCTTCGCACCACTGCTGTGGCACAGTGGGTCTGCAGTTGTAGAGATCTTCCAGTCTAAAATTAAGTTACTTTGCCCCGCTTTGTCAGCATTGAAGGATGCTTGCATCCACCACACACCAGCCTTTATCTGTGCACTGCTGGACAGCCTTCCCTAATAAAGGGGGATATGCCCTTAATCCCCACGCTGGGCATGCGGGTTGGGGATCGCAAGGCACAGCTTCTCGCATGCTGCCGGGAATGTAGCTGTGTCGGTGTTAGGCTGCGCTATGCTGCATTCAGCCGGCCGCTAGAGCCTCGTTTGTGAGCTAGCAGGGTGCACCACGGGCAGGTTAAGTTAGCTTAGATTTCGAAGATGGAGGTTTGAACCGGTTCTTGTGTATTTACTAAATAAATGTATGTACAAAGTAAACCAGTTAATATGCATCTTTTGGGAAAACTCGCCCCATCGTCGACCTCATCCTTGCTTAAGCAAGCCTCGAGCTGGCCCATAATAAATGAATAAAAAAATGTTATTTGATTCCGATAACATAAGCTCTGCTTACTTTGAAGCTTGAAAGTGCTGAAAATGGTATTATTTTTATATATATTTATTTGACAGATGTCGTACTGTGTCGGTGAAGCTGGCAAGTCAGTTGTGTTAGAAGTGCCAGAGATCAAAGCGTCTACGAGCGCGCCAGAACCAGCCCAAGAAGTCAAAAGAAAAGGTATTTTATTATACGTAATAAAAAAAACACTAAAAATTTATTGGACAACATACAACATGACAACTTTGTACGCAACATCATAGAGGAAAAAGTAGAAGGAAAGAGAGGAAGGGAAAGACCAAGGATAAATTATATGAGCAACATTAAAATTAAAGTAGATGTCATGTTGTATAGGGACGTAAAGGAGGCTTTAGAGAGAGGCAGATGGAAGGAGCTGCATCAGTTGCGCTGACGAGAACTCTTAAATAAATGATGATGATGATGATGATGAATAAAAAAACATACAGTTTTCGCAATCAATCAAAAACAAATCTACAAATTAAAATCTTATTTCTTAAATGCACTTACCTAGCTCCTTTGTTAAAGTGGACTGGAACCTACCAGGTAGGTACATAATTTAAGTACCAGTCTACGTAATTTAGCCTACCTAATTATATATAATAATTTATGTATTTTGAGACTTTTCAAAAAGCAAGTATGTTTAAGCCTCGGTGGTTTTTTGGTTGCTATTTATAATTAAAATCATTTTTATGTAAAACTTTTAAATGATAAATAAATTTTAAAAAAATCACTATAATTAGGTAACCAATTTACATAATTATTCACCATCATCGTTATCAGTTGTTTTCGAACCCACTGCTGGGCATAGGCCTTCTTTTTATTAGGTGTCATCCCACGGTTTTTCTTATAACGTCGACCCATCTCATCATCAGCCTATAGCAGTCCACTGCTGGACATAGGCCTCCCCTAATGAGCGCCATTGCGCCCTGTCCTGAGCTCGACGCATCCAGCTTCTACCAGAAGCCTTTTGCAAATCGTCACTCTACCTGGCCGGAGGGCGTCCTACACTACGTTTGACCCATCTCGCTGGATTATTATTGATTATCCTTGTTTTTGTTAAATGGTAAGGGTCATCTTGTAAAACCATAACTGTCAACTGTCACATTTAGGTGAACTTCGTGCCACAGTTGATAATGTACGATTGCACTTACCGGCGCGCGTCGGAGAGCGTGGAAGCGCATTTTAAAGAGGAAATTGAAACATCCACAAACCAGTTAAGTTCCTTATTTGAATGCAATTTACGCAGCTTTGTCAAACACTGACATAAATAGATCCGTTAGTAGATAAAGTAGTAATAGCGTAAATTGCATGCAAATAAAGAACTTAACTGGTTTGTCGATGATTCAATTTCCTCTAGCATGTTTTAAAATGCGCTGCGACGCGCGCCGGTGAGAATCGTACATTATGGTATTTTGTGTATGTGCGAGTGTATAGGTTATCCTGATCCCTCCAATCTCTTGAGTCTGGTTATCACCGTTATCACGCTATCACAGTGACTGACAACGTTATCACCAGATAGTCGACCTTATACCTGAGATGCAGAAGGTTCGATTCCCCCTGCGGGACAAATGTTTGCATGATCTGTAGATATTTGTCTCGGGTCTGGGTGTTTTCTATGTATGATATGTATGTATTTACAAAACAAAAAATATATGTTTAGTATATCAATCATGTGGTTCCCATAATACAAGCTCTGCTTAGTTTGGGGCTACATGATGCTGTGTGATTACGTCCCGCGTTATTTATTTATTTATTTACTATTTATTTATGTGAAAATGCTTTAATATAGTTACTATTTTTCCAACCCCCTTCTATTTACCAGAAAAAGAATCATCATCGTCAAGTTCCAGCAGTTCATCAGACTCGGAGACTGAGATCAGATCTAAAACGGAGAAGACAAGCAAGAAGAAGAAGAAATCCAAAAAGAAGAAGAAGAAAAGTAAAAAGAAAGACGAAGACAAACTGAAAAAGGTACGTAAATAAAGTTTTAGTTGGTTTTCAAAGCAAAATACTTTCATAATAACGACAACACTGATTCATACATATACTGCATGTGATAGTGTACAGTATATATATATTTTTTGGAGTGTAAGGGGTTGATTACATATATCTAGGACACTGTTAATCTTTCGGCCCACTATCTCAGTTGAAGGAGATTTCAAGATGTGTTCAGCTGGGATGGGCTGACTTTCCAAGTTGGAGGACGTCTTTAAGTCTAAAATCCCTCAATACCTGGTGTTCAACCTATCTGTTCTGCCCATTCTCACTCATGGATCTGAGACATGGCCGCTCACAAAGGAATACATGCATAAGATCAGAGCACAACGAGCAATGGAGCGCGCCATGCTCGTAATTTCACTGCTGGACCACATACCCAATGTCGAAATTCGACGTCGCACGAAGGTTGTAGACGTGTGTATGCGGATTGCTAAGCTAAAGTGGAAATGGGCAGGACACTTGGCTAGAAGGGAAGACGGAAGATGGATAAGGACAGTCACAGAGTGGTGGCCCAGAGATGCTCGAAGGCCAAGAGGCGACCACCTGCTCAATGGTCGAACGACATTAGTGGGGAATCTGTGGATGAAGCTTGCAAGGGACAAAATAGAGTGGTGTGATAAAGAGGAGGCCTATCCCCATTAGTGGGTGTCAACGAGCTGAATGATGATGAAGGGGTTCTAACCTCCATCTTTGAAATCCAAGCCAACCTGCCCTGCACGTGGTACACCCTACTAACTAACAAACGGGGCTCTGGCGGCCGGCTGATTGCGGCATAGCGCAGCCTAACATGGCATAGTTAAATCCCCTGACTCCCGACGGGCAGCAGCGTCGGCGGCTTGAGAAGCTGTGCCCTGCGATCCTCAACGCGCATGCCCAGCGTGGGGATTATGGGCATATCCCCCTTTTTATAGGGGAGTTCTATGTCCAGCAGTGGACTGAATAGGCTGGTGTTGTTGTTGTTGTGGGGCAAAATTTTACCTCATTGAGGGCAGCTACGTTTTCTTTTGTAGTTAGAAGGTTTTGTTTTGACACAACTATAGGTTTATTTTGAAGAAAAAAATAATTACATTTTCGGATTTTTTAAAAATTATAGTCAGCCCCAAAAAATGACGTTTGTCAAAAAATTTTAAGGGAAATAGAGTCGATTAAGACCCACTTGTTCAAAAATAAGAAAATGTCATTTTTTTTTCTTACAGTCTTGCCATTCTTTAACTTACAGTTTCCTCAGAACAAAACCCACTAACTACAAAAGAAAAGGAAGCTGCCCTCAATGCGGTAAAATTTTGCCCGACCTAAGAAATATTGAGTATTGCATTGTATCGTTTCAGGCTTTGGAAAAAGAAGAAAAGCACCAGAAACGCGCTGAACACCTTCTCTCGATAGATGAGAGGAAGAGGCCTTATAACAGCATGTACGAAGTCAAAGAACCAACCAATGAGGAAATGGAAGCTTATCAGATGAAGAGGCGCCGGGAAGAGGACCCTATGGCTCAATTCCTGTAAACAACCGTGTAAATTATGTGAATAAAATGTAAATTGGATTGTTTTGTTCATGATTTTATTTCTGGCCCCAGAGAATCACTTAGAAGTAAGTTTAAAGAAATAAATGTTATGACAGTGCCGTGCCAATATATATATGAAAACTTAATGTATGTCCGAAAACATATTAACATGTTCAAGAAAAATAGCGACTATCATAATGTTACACTAGAAACAAAGATAAACTAGCTGTTCCTACTGTAAGGCTCCATAAAGTTAGTCAATCTTTTAAAGGGATGTGTGTACGATTTTTTAACAAAATCCCAAATGACGTGATTAATCTATCTGTTAATAAATTCAAAAATGTTGTTAAACGTCATCTATGTAATAAAGCTTATTATAAAATATCTGATTATTTAGATCACAAAAAAGCTTGGGATGAAACTGCCTCCAACTCCGTTAAAAAAATATAAGCCAAGCAGAGTTTCTTGCCAATTCTTCTCTGTTTGGTCGCGTTACGAATTGGTGGTAAATTAAAAAAAAATACGTTTCAAAGTGTACTATACAGTTCCTACTGAATAAATGAATTTTGAATTCTGTAAGTAGCGGTACGAAACTTTTGCGCTGATCGTTATTGCGTAGAAGTCAAAAGTAAGGTATCATGGAGGCTAGAGGCGAGAGAGAGCGAGAGAGCTATGCGCAGACGTTTCGTTCAGCGCTAGACTTAGAGCCGCTAGCTGGACTTGGCGTGTAGGTGTAGTGAATGTTTAGTATCGCGACGAATCGATACAAGATTTTATTGATAAAAACATATTTTACAAGTCAAATGTGTACAATTATTCACGTACATGAGTAGGTAGTACTCATAGCTGGGCATTAACTCGTTAATCCGTTCATCGTTAATTAACGAAGTTAAGATTTTGATTAACGGATTAACGATTAATTATTAACTTGCGTTAATTCTTCCGAAATGTAACGTTTATCGAAGCTAACTTTTTTTGTAGCGGATTAACGATTAACGAAGTTAACTATTTGATTAACGGTGCCCAGCTATGGTAGTACTTACCTACTTAAAAATAATATTTATCATAGATGCATAATAACCAGTTATTCTCTTTTTGCAATGAATGAGACAATAGTGTCGATTCTGTTCACTTTTCTAAACTTAACTAAATTTGGCAGCTTTAAAGTTATAGCTGTCCTTGTCATTTACACCTGAAAGAAAGGGATAGTATCACTTTTAGGAATGTCAAATTAAGTTTATTATAGGAAAATGCACAACAGAATCGATATCATGTAATATGTCATACAGGTACATATAACAAGTCTTGCCACTGATGACCCCCTACTAAAAGCTATGAGCAATAGTTAAAGTGATATAAATACTCAAATAGGCACCTACAAACAGACAAAGGAACTCAAAAAGTCAAGTGCGATATGATTTGTTTAAATTTTTTAAATCTTTTCTAAGAATGACGCAATATTGATGCATGTAGTAATAATAAAATACCCCAATCAATGCATGATTCACCATCATCGGTGAATCATAACACACACTTGTAATAAATGCAAAATGTTGTCTGTGTGAGTATGCTTGTTCTCATATCCCATTCAACTCCTGAACGGATTTACTACATGAGACTTGGAATATTTATTTTTAGCCCGGTAATAACACATGCATTTATCCCGCATGCGTGAAGCCGCTGGCAGAAGCTAGTTCTTTGAATAGTGGGAAATGTGGGAATAGATAGTTACAATAGTTAGTGATAGATTGTGTGAATGAATCATCAGTTGAATGGCATTTTAGAAAAAAAAAGGTAGGGTGTGTGTGTGCCCGTTTCTCCCAATCCTTCCATTTTGGAAACTTACGATTAGATCTCAACTCTCTTCGGGAGATAGTTTAATAAAATAATTTTAATCTATGACTAATAAGTGTTAACTTAATTAACTTAAATGACTGATAAATAATTATTAAGCAAACTTGCTGCTATAATGTTTTATAATCTTTTTGTTTTTGCAAATTAGGAGATTTTACTTTTAAAAGTTGGCAGCACCGTCCGCCATATTTGTTTCTATCATGTAAACTTCAAACAAACGTCAAACCATGTTTCAGTTTGTCATTTTTCATTTCAGTTTTGATTAGTGGGCCGTCCTTCCTATTTTTGTGCTTTGTGATTGATACAATAAATAAATCGTTATGATGGCTGCTGAGGATACTACAGCCGACGCGACCAGACGTCTAAACGTAAAGAAACAAACCCTGGATGATGCGTACGCTGCACCAGCGAACTTCTTAGAAATCGACGTAGTAAACCCTGTCACGACTATGGGAGTTGGAAAAAAACGCTATACAGATTACGAAGTTCGCATGAGGGTAACTAAATCCATCTATTATTATTGGGAGATAATTGGATTATACTTGCACGCACAGCGGTCGCTAATTGGGTTCCGTTTGGTGGGCGGTTGTATCGACACATTTACTTATACCAATGTTTGTCAGTGAATAACGCAGACTTTATGGTTCCAGACGAATCTTCCCGTGTTCAAAGTGAAAGAGTCTACTGTGAGGCGGCGATACAGCGACTTTGAGTGGCTGAGAAACGAACTGGAGAGAGATAGTAAGGTACGTTACTCATCCGATGATAATGACACTGTCAAAACGTTATCAATGCATGACAACTATTGTAAGCTATCAATGGCCAGCTTGATGAACAGCTGGCTGCAGAGAGCACTATTCTATTGACGTATTGCCTTTGAGCTGTTAGCGGTCAGGAAAATAAAACAAAGAGTTTTCACTCTGTATACTAACTGATAACAGAAATGTTCATAGTCGGGATAAAAAACCAAAACAAATGTAATTGGTCTGTTATACAAACTGATAACAGTTTGAGATGCTAAGATGGTTATTTGATCTTTTATTAAAGGGTTATGATCTTGTCTATTGTCTTAGGTTACACACACACACACACACACACACAAAAGCCTATATAAAAACACTGCTGGACATAGGCCTAATGAAGGGCCCCTATTGAAGGGGGATATGACCATAATTCCCATGCTAGGCATGCAGGTTGGGGATCGCAGGGCACAACTTCTTGCATCACCAATGCTGCTGCCCGTCCGCGGCCAGTAGATTTAGCTGTGTCGGCGTTAGGCTGCACCGAGCCGCAATCAGCCGGCAGCCAGAGCCCCGTTTGTTAGTTAGCAGGGTGCACGGTTTCCGAAGATGGGGGTTAGGTTCCAACCTTACACCTCTTCTTTGGCTCACACAATAATAGAAAAAATTCCATAAACACGATTTGACTGCGTATTCTACAATCTTGTCAGCAACATTTTAAAAACAATATAGTAACTAAATGAATCACAAATTTTTAGTCTCCTTTCCCTAAAGGTTTATAAATACCATTATTTCCTTCACATAGCCACAGCCACAGTAGTTGTCTGCAGTACCACTTGATATAAAACCACCATTGTAATTTTTTTGAAGGCTAACATTCTTATGCCCTTCCACCTTTTGCTGAAAAGGGGATGATGCATCATCAGGCTGCATCAAGCCTGCACCTGTGTGAAATCTATCTATGAGTACAATCAATCACAACTGAATGCCACAGCAACGGTGGGCTGATAAACCCTTAGGCTGGCTTGCTGAAATGTCACTTTTCTATGATTTTCACAACATGTAAGCTCACACTCGGAGCCAAGATAGGTCTTTATATACCATCCCTAGAGGTGGCAATGAAATCAAAGTGAAGACGGGGAGTCAACTTTCTTTTATGTCAGAAATCATTGTGCTAATTAATGAAATCAATGCTACTTGCTACCTGAAGATGTTCATAACTCTTTGACTGACCTTGTAGCTCAGGTGGAAGTATCTCTGCCTTCTAAGCTGCAGGTCGCGGGTTCGGTTCCCATGCAGAACAAACATTTGAGTGATAAACATGGATATTTGTTCTGTGTCTGGGTGTTTTATAAGGATCTATGTATTTTTATCAGTCTCTGGTACCCATAGTGTTGAGATGTCCTGTGTATTTACTTATTATCAAACACAACTTAGTTTCTTTGTATTCGAAAGTTAAAAACATTTTTTTTTCTCCCTATAGCACAAATTATTTTATCAATATGCCCTTGCTTTGTTTACTTATCTTGTACCAATATTATTTATCAATACTGGCCATTGACTTGCAATAAAAGATTGAATTGTGATGCCCATTTAGGTAAATCTGAAGTTGTATGATGTCAATAAGATGTGATATCCAAATTAGCACCTAATTAGTTAAGCCATGTAGGAGGCCTCCGGGTGACCTAAAAACTCTGACACCAGAGTTGGTCACTAGCCAATACAAAGAAGAACCTAATTAGTATATATTTTGGCTATTAATTACATGAGCATGTATATTTATGGGGCCTTTATTGGATCAATATAATGCACTGTAAAATGTCATTCATTTCCCTAACTGACTATCACTAGGTTTCTGTGTTTGGCACTTTTTAAATTTTTAATAATACTGTCTTCCACCGCGATTTCCCTCGCATGGCCAGATAATAGAGCAGATAGATTCCTAGTGTAGAATCTACATAACTGACTTTCTCTAAGTGCATGTAAGAGTGTTCAGCACTTTTTCACTTTATTATAATACTAGTCTCCGCCCGTGGCTTTCCTCGCGTGGCCAGATAAAAGAGCCTTTGTGATTCCTAGTGTACAATCTACATAACTGACTTTCTCTAGGTGCCTGTGTGTTCAGCACTTTATCACTATATTATATTACTAGCTTCCCCTGTGGCTTCCCTCGGGTGACCAGATGAAAGAGTCTATCATATGATTCCTATTAGAATCTTCATATCAGACTTTCTCTATGTGCCTGTAAGAGCGTTCGGCACTTTATCACTATATTAATATTACTGGCTTACCCTGTGGCTTCCCTCGCGTGGCCAGATGAAAGAGCCTTTTTGATTCCTAGAGTACAATCTTCATATCAGACTTTCTCTAGGTGCCTGTAAGTGTTGGGCACTTTTTATTTGTATGGTATTTGAAGATGGAACAAGCACATGGCCCACCTGATGTTAAGTGGTAACCATTACCTATTACAAATCATTGCATCGTAGGTCGAGGCATGAAGATGATAAGCCTTTTTTGCCTGTAATTTCACCGGCACCCATACCTTCGAACCGAAACACAGCACAGCTGCTGCACGGCAGAAATAGGCATGGTGGCTGTACTGCCTCAGACGAATCCTCCACAAAGTGCTCTACTACTCAGCTTTTTCACTTTATTATAATACTGGCTTCCGTCCCTGGCTTCCCATGCGTGGCCAGACAGAAGAGCCTTTGTGATTTCTGGTGTAGAATTAAGTCAAAAGCAAAAATTCTGAAGCTCGACCGAGATGCAAAATTTTGGGCAGTGAAAAAGCGTAGATTCAAAAAGCCTTCATTAGCTAAGATTTTTCGTGACGCTTACAATGTCAGGTTGAAATATTGGTGAGCGACCTACAGCTCTTGAGCTAAACAGATTGCTGGTTAGTATTTTTAACGTAAAGGGGGAACAGTACCCCTAGTACCAGTTGCACAATTCGAAATTCGGAAACTATAATAGTTTTACCGTTTAGAGCTCAATTTTAAAGTACCTTTTTCATAGTTTAAAGTACCAATTACGTACGTCGTGATAATCACTCGAAACAGTTAGGTAATTAACGAAAAAGGTACTTCAAAGTGATAATCATTTTAAGATTACTTTACCTACATTGTCCGATCAGTTTCTATTTAAAACCAGTTGCGTAATTTCTAAAAGTACGTATAAAATTGAGCTCAAAAATGAGAACTATGAGCGTACCGTATTGTGTTCTACGTTTCCATATTGTGTTACTCGTACTACGATAAACATTTTCCTGCATATTTCACAAACATTCAAATGTGAAAATGTTACAACATAAAAGATATTTAAAAGATAAAATATTTAGTACAAATTCCGCCAACTCTCTCTGACGAGTTTCATAAAAACTCAACAGAAATTCGTCAATATTTCGCCTTCCCCATATGGCATCATCAGGAAACGATAGACTCGCTGTCCGCCTTCGGCACTCCGCAAAAATTCGCAGACGTGTTGCTTCGCCGAGCGCCAAGCAGAAAGTAAAAAAAAAGCAGAAAGAAGACTTTGATGATGACTTATGGGGAAGGCGAAACATTGTCGAATTTCTGTTGCGTTTTTATGAAACTCGTCAGAGAGAGTTGGCGGAATTTGTACTACATATTTTATCTTTTAAATATCTTGTAATGGATTTCTGCAAAGTCACGCCTGATTCAATTCATTATGTTACATAGATATTTTTTTATAATATTTTTTTCTATAGATAACTTATAATTTCAGATTGTAGTACCACCTTTGCCTGGCAAAGCGCTAAAGCGGCAGCTACCGTTCCGCGGAGACGATGGTATATTTGAAGAGGAATTTATTGAAGACCGCAGAAAAGGTATGCCCTACTGAGTGTATCATCATCAGCCTATAGCAGTCCACTGCTGGATATGACTTCCCCTAATGAGCGCTACTGCGTTCTCAGCTTAACGCATCTAGCGTATACCAGCAGCCTTTTGCAGATCGTCACTTCACCTGGCTTTTCTGTTATGGTACCTGAAGATGGAACAAGCACATGATCCACCTGATTTTAAGTGGTAACCAAAGCATTGCATCTTAGGTAACATGCCTTACGATGTAACATCATTGCGTCTCTATCAACTTGGGACAAGAAGGTGTTAAGCCTCATGCCTGTGTGTGAGTAAAAAGTTACAACTTGACGCAAGCGGCTATATTCATCATCATCATCAGCCTATATCAGTCCACTGCTGGACATAGGCCTCCCTTAATGAGCTCCATAATAATCATCAAATACACAAAGGTCTAAGAAGGAATCATCACTTTTTATACTTGTTTTGTGCTATCGCCTCTCCTCTACTCAAAGGTTTGCTGAAAGAAAACTCTTAAAGGGCTCGCCTCTGTACATGTTTTTGCCATACTCTTTGTTTGTATTATTTCCGTGTACAACAAAGAATTACAGAATCATCTCATTAAATCCCCCAAACGTTTAACAGGCCTGGAAGTGTTCATAAACAAGATAGCCGGCCATCCACTAGCCCAGAACGAGAGGTGTCTGCATATGTTCCTTCAGGAGCCAACGATCGACAAGAACTACGTGCCGGGCAAGATCAGGAACACGTAATGACTAATGAATTAATGAGAGCTTCTGTTCAACTGTTTGTGAAATGAGTGTACATCAGTTTCTTCGTAACATCATTTATAATGCGCACTGCTAAAATATGGAAGCTGCCTCCGTCTGTTTTTCCATTGTCTTATGACCCTAACGGCTTCAAAAAGAGAGTTAATAATCTTCTGGGAAAGCTCGCCCCATCGTCGACCTCATCCTTGCCCACGCAAGCCGAGCCGGTCAAGAACTGTCCTATCATCATCATAATCCATAGCCCGATTTCACCCACTGCTGGGTATAGGCCTCCCTCAACTTGTGCCATCCACCACGATCCTGCTCTAGTCTAACCCACGTACAACCGAGACTTTGACAATGTCGTCTGCCCATCTTGCAGCCGGACTTCCCACACTCTGAAAGCCATCCCTAGGCCACCACTCTGTAATTTCCCTACTCCATCGGTCATCACCTCGCCTCGCAATGTGTCCTGCCCAGCTCCATTTGAGTTCCATAATACGGTTTCCAACTATACTAAATAGGTGTAAGAATATGCCCAAGTCTCTAGAACACTTAAATCAGGGCACTTAATTAAGGGTGGGCGTGGTTTCTAATTAAAGAAATCCATAATTAAAGTGTTTTATAAGTATGTATTGATAAAAAAAATATTATATGTGTAGTATATCAATCATGTGGTTCCCATAATACAAGCTCTGCTTAGTTTGGGGCTACATGATGCTGTGTGATTACGTCCCGCATTATTTATTTAATTATAAAAAAAAAACTTTTTTCTCGTAGACCACTTTCCAAATTTTACTGGTTTCGATGGACCCAACTGCTGCTACATTTCTACCATATTCCTAAAACTAAATGTTTTTGACTAGTGAATTATCTGCCTACATTGATAGGTAAAGCCAAACCAACATTTTTACTATAGAAACCATCATCATCATTAAGCCTATAGCAGTCCACTGTTGAACATAATGTCTCCCTTTATGAGCGCCATTGCGCCCTGTCCTCAGCTCGACGCATCCTGCTTCTACTAGCAGCCTTTCGCAGATCGTCACTCCACCTAGCTGTAGGGTCCTGCATTATGTTAGCAGCTTGATCTCCATACAAAAACTCATTTACCTCAACGTTTGACGATTCTTCGGCAGATATTATGGCCAGCCAGGCCATTGCAATTTCAGCTTGCTAATTCTGAGCTATGTCGACAGCTTTAGTTAGGGTAATCTTGCTGATTCTATCCTTCAGAGAGACTCCGAGAGCATAGCAGTTGCATAGTTTGCTGAGAGTACTCGCAGGTTCGTTTAATAACGGAATGCTTACTGCTTCATCTGCCTAGGATCTTCATCCACCCACGCTGTACTCTATAGGATTGATTTTCCTTGCTTAATGTACCCCAACACTTTGTAAGAAATATGCCCAAGTCTCTAGAACACTTAATTAAATCACGGCCCTAAATTAAGGGTGGGCGGGGTGGGCGTGGCTTCTAATTAGAGGCATACATTATTATATTACTCTATACAGATTTTACGCCCTACTCAGTCAGAGAGCGAATATTGGAGCGGATGGTCGCCATGCCACCTTTTTTATGAAACAAGTCGCTATTTACGGTGTGCGTTATTCTCAGTCAGATTGTAATCATCATCAACAACCTATAGAAGTCCATTGCTGAACATAGGTCTCCCCCAAGGAATTCCACAAAGAACGTTCTTGAGCCTTCTCCATCCACCGATTACCTGCAATCTTGACGATGTCGTCGGTCCATCTGGTGGGGGGTCTCCCTACACTTCGTCTTCCATATCGTGGTCGCCATTCGAGAACCTTTATTCCCCAACGGTTATCAGTTCTACGGGCTATGTGGCCTGCCCACTGCCCACTTCAACTTGCTGATTCTGAGAGCTATGTCGGTTACCCTGGTTCTCTTACGGATTTCTATGTAATTCTATCATGTAGAGAGACTCCGAGCATAGCTCTCTCCATAGCCGTTGTGCGACTTTGAGCTTGTGCATTAGGCCAATAGTTATAGACCAAGTTTCAGTACCATAAGTCATCACTGGCAACACTCACTGATCGATTGTAATAGATTTACTAAATGTTATCTCGTCCTGCCCGGAAGTACATCCATGTAGGTCACTGAACCAATTTATGAACAGAGTATCGATTCATCTATGTGAAAGGATCGTATTAGTTAGCTAATGTGTAGGTAGATAATGAGTATTTTTCCTTGTTTGTAACTAACTTTTAAATTAAATATATCATTGGATATTATGTAGGTATAAAGGTACATTGACCTTTTAGTTCATTATAATTTACCTTAATATAGGTACAATAAATATATTATATTCTTTAATTTATATCCTTTTTCGGAAGTTTGTACAAAAACTAATGGAATTATAGTATACTTGTATAGTAAATATTATCGTTTAAATTGATGAAGTGATAGCCAAAGATTAAGCTTGAAAATTAACAGAAAAATCTTTAGATTTTTTCCCAAAATATATGATCAATTGGTCATGCATTATTTCTAAGATTGTTGCAAAACTGGTATAACCACGTGACTGCGTCATATCTCTAAGTATGAATCACAAACAGATGTATTTAATTATATCGTTCTTCACTCGATGTTAAATCGCATAACATTCATAGCTTACTATACCTCAAACGTCTGATTCCTATAGCCCCCTGTTTTCCCCTGAAAAACTGACAATTATTTGTCACTTTTTCAGGGAAAAACTCTGAATAAATAAACAACTTTAAGAAATCTTAAAATTCACCATGCTCTGAAAGATCAACTCATATTTCTGATGTCTACTTTCTTATGTCCAATATGATCAGCTAGAAAGGGATGAATAATTTATCTCAATGCGATTGCTGCGACTTCGTACCAGGGCATTCGAGTACCCTCGTACGATTTACAATTGAACTAATTTGAAGTCTCATTGAGATGAGTATGCATCTCTTTCTAGCTGATCATATTGGACATAAGAAAGTAGAGATCAGCCGTATAAGTTGATCTTCAGAGCATGGGGAATTTAAGATTTCTTCTAGTTCTTTTACTTATTCTGAGAAGGAAACGAAACGTTATCGCTTACGATTAATTGTAGGAATCGGCCATAAGTTATTTTTTACCATCATCATCATTTATTGTTAATACTAGTAAGGAGTGGAACGCTCAGATCTAAATGCACTAAATGGTCACCCATCCAGTGACAAGGAGTGATGCCAAGATGATCTGCTAAGAACCCCGAAGTGAGTGACGGAAATTCGCGCTTCTCACTATTTACATTAATGAAAAAGCAGTATAATATTTGATAAAACTACACTCAATTCACAAACAGCGTCGCGCGAATGTTATTGCAGTTGTGCCGGGTGGATTTTATATTTATAAATAGCCATTTTCTATATCACAATTTGCAATAATTTTGCGATATTATAAATTGTACACTTCAAGTTAGAACAGCACATCATTCCACGAAATATATTTTTTAAAATACATATAATAAGGCTTGTTTATACTACGACGGACAAGTTAATTTTCTAAAAGTAACATCCAAAAGATGAAACTGAAGAAATCTAAACGCAAGTGTAAGATTAAGGTGACGATACATGTCAAACCTCCCTCTCGCTCGCACTATTCAACATTTTTGAAGATATAAAATCACTGAATGTAGTTATGCAAAATAGCAAACCTTCACGGCCTACAAAACAACAATACAAAGGTTCAGCAATAATATAATTTTGATTCTATCACGTTTTCTTACCAAAAAACTTGTACCAATGTGATCAATTTTGGTGCAAATTTTTTTAGTAGAAAAACGTATTTGGTTCAACACGATATTCTTGCTGAACCTTTGTATTGTTATTTTCTAGGCAGTGAGGGTTTGCTAGTTTGCATAACTACATTCAGCGATTTTATATCTTCAAATATGTTGAATAGTGCGAGCGAGAGGGAGGTTTGACATGTATCGTCGCCTTAACGCGATGACTGCGGACCTCATTTGCTCTAGGACGGGAGTAGCAGCTCGCACCTTAGAGCAGGTGTGTTTTCAGCACTCAAAGTGTTAATACCTATATCTTGTCGTAGTGTAAACACACCTTTCTAACGAGGACATGGTCTTAATCATAAATTAGAACAAAATTAATATAATCTTATTGTTTGTAAGCAATACTTATTATTGGAATTGTTATAAATTGATAAATTGGTCCATTTTGTAGTTTTTAATGTGGATTGCATTATTTTAACGTTTGCCTGTAAATCTCATTATTATAAAAAACTTATTTTAGTACGTTTTATTGTATTTATTTGATTTGGCTCGATAACTTTTGATTGTGTTAGTCAAAAATTATGTTGGTATAAATGACCCCGGTCTCAGATAATATCCCCAAAAACACATTTTGCAGTAGTTTTGTTTTGTATGTAGACAACATAACGCAATAATTTAAGTCGTCCTATTTGGGCCGGGGGTAAAATGTAGTTAGAAAAAAAACCTAGTTATTATTTTTGGTTTATTGTTGTTTGACTATGTAAAAATAAATAGTGATAGTCTATTTGGCGCTAAAGAAGTATGTTTCACAAAGTGCTAGAAGAATGACAATTTGCTTTCACCACTTTTTGAAACCGACTAAGGTATGACGCACACATACTATTTAGTTCGGAAACGGATCAGAGGGTTTTTATAGTTTACGAAAACTTTAAGTTTCTGTATCTTTCCATACATTTTCAGTACAGCGCCTCAGGGAAACTTGCATGAACTACGAAAATGTACGGAAAGATACCGAAACTTATAAAGTTTTCGTAAACTATAAAAACCTGTGGTAAACCCTCGGTACAGCTTCGCCTTTCGATTCGCAAGACGAGGTGATGCTGTTTCAATGCTGATTACTTTCACATTCATTTCACTTCACTTCTTTATGTATTTACAAAAAAAAATTATATGTGTAGTATATCAATCATGTGGTTCCCATAAAACAAGCTCTGCTTAAATTGGGGCTGCATGATGCTATGTGATTACGTCCCGCATTTATTTATTTATTAAATGGCTTCTGGGATAGTTTTCCACAATTTCGCCAGTATCAAGTATAATCTTTGAATATAGGTTAATATGCGGAATATTGACATTATCAATATCACACACACGTAGTGATGACGACGACCAATGATAAACGATAACGAACAACCAATTTGGTTGTAAACCCTTTGGGCTGCTCAAGTTGCGGCACGTAATTCATTCAGAATGTTATTGTAATTAATTTGTCATTCATTGATGTATTTTAACTCATTGAAATAAGATTCAAAATACAAAATTCGCAAGTAGGACGACCGAGTCGACGGAACGTTTGCGTGTGGTACTAGAGTGACATTAAATACTCAAGGGGAATGAAAAGCCATTTCTGTTTTTGTCATCATTCATTATTGGTCGTCGTTCCATCACTACGTGTATTTCAATGTCGTATAATTCTGTAATTCTTTATTGTAGGTACACAGATATAATAAACGCAAAGAATATGGCAAAAATATGTACAAAGGCGAGCTTAACCCTGAGTTTACTTCCAGCAAACCTTTGAGTATAGGAGAGGCGATAGCAAAAAACAGGTAAAAAAAGTGGAAAACAGACAAGAATTTAAGTCTCGCGCGTATCAACCAACCTATATTATATACTATAGCGGATGTTGTAGAAGGAAATATAATAATTCATACATGGAACCCCACGAGGCGGCGTTTCCGCACTGTTGAATATGTGTGCGTCAAACTTTATCCTATTTTTGTTTTCACTAGAATATAATCTCTAGGTGATAATCCAATTGTCACACAAGTATACTTATATGAATTCGCCACTACATAAGGTCTATACAAGTCCTGCGATCATTTGAAGTCGATTAAAAGTGGGTCTCGAAACCATACATTTTGGTACTCTGAAATCGCTAATGACTTGTGTTGATCTGCTAAAACTTGGTTTGTATTTGTATTATGTCGATCATAATAAGATAAATAAAATTTGCTATCATGTCACTGCTATTTTATTTGTTTCGGCAGCATAATGTTTGTGAAGGTTATCGAGGTTTGTCGTGGCCCGAAGTCTACCTTCTGGGACCAATTGTCTATTTTAATCTACTAGAATCGTACAGTCAGCATCAAAAGTAGATGATGAGTTTCAGAATTTTAATACAGCTGATAGAAATTTGCGTCAGAATTAGATAGCACTAAAGTGTTCCATAAATAGGTGATTGAAAAATATGCCAACCATAAGCTGATGACACTAACCACCACATGTACCTGATGACTTTAAGGTTCAAAAGTATCTGATGTAAAATAGTTCTATAAATATACTAGCTACACCCCGCGGCTTCGCCCGCGTGGAAATGTATGTGTCAAATTGTGTTTCATTATTTACATAAAGGTTTATTTTTACCACGTTTTGCGCGGAATAAAAAGTACTAACATATTTGATAACATAGTCAGATAAAGGCCTATTCAGACAAGTGGTACTGTGGCGTTTATCGCTACCGTCTTGTCGGTAGTTGCGACTTGACGGGCGGTTATTTAAACTACTATTGAAAACTACGACGAAGCATAATAAACAAAAACATTTTCAATAAACAGTTTAATCAATAGTAGGTATAATCAAACTAACTAGGTATCATTATCACTCTTAGCCTTTTGTATGAAGGTTCTTCTTCCGGACGGGAATGAGTCCTCCTGACGCCACAGCTTCTGGCCTCTGATAGCAATCTCCTCGTGCCAAGCGTCTTGGGTTTTCCTAAAACATTAGATTATAGATGTACCTAAAAACTCAAGCCTATAACAGAGTTTGGTCGTACGCTTCTGGAACTCTCGTGAATATGTGCCTCCTCGTGCTTTGGATGCATAGAGTTTGTATGGAGCCTAAGGCACAAAATAAAGACGCGTGGGCAAAGGTGGATCTAGGATTTTTTCTGGGGCACAAGGGGCGGTCGGGCAAAAAATCGAACTCTCAAACCACGAACCAGCATCGCTGCCACATCCTGTAGACAGTGACTGTCACTTCTACTTACACGACACAGGAGCGAACCCTAGTCTATTCAAGTGTGCTTGAGATTGGTTGGTCTTCTTCTTCGTATGAGCTGTGGCCAACTCTAGTGTCAGGAGTTTTTAGGTCGCCCGAAGGCCTCCTACATGGCTTAGCGACTTAAAAAGCTGGGACCATCATCAAAAACCTGTGGTAAGCCTTCCGAAGCACGGAAGGCTTACCACAGGTTTTTATAGTTTACGAAAACTTTATAAGTTTCGGTATCTTTCCATACATTTTCAGTACATCGCCTCTAGGGAAACGTGCATGAACTACGAAAATGTATGGAAAGATACCGAAACTTATAAAGTTTTCGAAAACTATCAAAACCTGTGGTAAGCCCTCTGATCTAAATTCAAGTTGGTGACTGGGCAGAGTGTTCCTTATCTCAGATGATCCTACAAATAACACCGAAGTAAGCCACGCAACGAGCGCTTCGTTACCTGCAGTTGTCAGTAAGCGGCTGCATGTTAGGGAAGACGTTCTGCAGCAACAGAAGGCAGGGCAGCACCACCACAGAGAGGAACTGGATCTGCTCCGCGGGCTGGTTCACGCGCCGCCTGCGGTCCATCATGCTGAGAGGTGTGTAGCCCATCTCCCTCTCACGGTCACCCTGCCATTTCATAAGTTTCATATTTATTTGCTCACGTGTACACAATTAAAAAGTAAGCATTGTAGCGTAGCGGCACTAAGTATAGCGCTGAAGTCAAAATTACATTCAGTTTATTGTTGCCGCAAAAATTAGGTATGATATGAAGGCTAGAGGCGAGAGAGCGCGAGAGACCCATACGCAGAAGTTTCGTTCGATGGTAGAACTCTTCATAAAGTGTCTACTTACTTGATTGTAGAACTCTTTATAAAGTGTCTACTTACTTGATTGTAGAACTCTTTATAAAATGTCTACTTACTTGATTGTAGAACTCTTTATAAAGTGTCTACTTACTTGATTGTAGAACTCTTCATAAAGTGTCTACTTACTTGATAGTAGAACTCTTTATAAAGTGTCTACTTACTTGATTGTAGAACTCTTTATAAAGTGTCTACTTACTTGATTGTAGAACTCTTTATAAAGTGTCTACTTACTTGATTGTAGAACTCTTTATAAAGTGTCTACTTACTTGATAATAGAACTCTTTATAAAGTGTCTACTTACTTGATTGTAGAACTCTTTATAAAGTGTCTACTTACTTGATTGTAGAACTCTTCATAAAGTGTCTACTTACTTGATTGTAGAACTCTTTATAAAATGTCTACTTACTTGATAGTAGAACTCTTTATAAAGTGTCTAGTTACTTGATAGTAGAAATCTTTATAAAGCGTCTTCTTACTTGATAGTAGAACTCTTTATATTTATAAAGTGTCTACTTGATTGTAGAACTCTTTATAAAGTGTCTACTTACTTGATTGTAGAACTCTTTATAAAGTGTCTACTTACTTGATAATAGAACTCTTTATAAAGTGTCTACTTACTTGATTGTAGAACTCTTTATAAAGTGTCTACTTACTTTATTGTAGAACTCCTTATAAAGTGTCTACTTACTTGATTGTAGAACTCTTTATAAAGTGTCTACTTACTTGATAATAGAACTCTTTATAAAGTGTCTACTTACTTGATTGTAAAACTCTTCAGAAAGTGTCTACTTACTTGATTGTAGAACTCTTCATAAAGCGTCTCGGCGATCACCTTGGAAACTCCAAACGGCTTGCAACACCCAGAGAGATCGCTAGTCGTCATCAGAATACCCTGAAACAGCAAACATAATACATATAACTAATCATTTTATTTACCTCTCTAATTAAAATTACTTATGCTAAATGATAAAAAAAATATTGAAACTTACCAAAAAAGCCAGTAAGAGATTAGTGTGTCTAGATGCACCTGCATTAATCATCATTATCATTAGCATGTAGCAGTATAGTAGGGGTGTACGGGGTTCCAACCCCCTATCTTCGGAATCCAAGCCAACCCCACCTGCCCGTGGTGCAACCTGCTAAACAACGAACGGGGCTCTGGCGGCCGGCTGATTGCGGCATAGCACAGCCTACATCGGCACAGCTAAATACCATGGCCACCGACGGGCAGCAGCGTCGGTGGTGCGAGAAACTGTGCCCTGCGATCCCCAACCCGCATGCCCAGCGTGGAGATTATGGGCATATCCCCCTTTATTAGGGGAGGCCATGTCCAGCGGTGGAAAATGTCAGGCTTCGTTGCACAATCAGTGCGTAAAAACTGATACCTAATAATTATTAGTTTAAGTAGGAAGTACCTAACTACGTACCTACGTAAATATTAAATGAATACCTATAGCGTAAGTACCCTATTGCACCTTTATTAGTCATTATTAAGTAATAAAACAAAAAAAGAAAAAATCAACTGAACTTTACTGTCATAAGAATGGCTATGTACATTACCTAGCATAAGAAGGTAAACTTATAATTACTCATCAAATACTTAGGTAAATTAATTAGATACATAAGCACTTATGTAGAAAACCTATCGGTCTAGATAGGTGTGTGTGTAGGTACGTACCTAACCTAACTAGGTACCTTTTTCATCAGGTGCCTACCTCCAATCTAGTAGGTACTAACAAATGCCAATAAACCCAAGGTATAGCCACTAGAATACTAAGGCCCTTGTGCATCTAAATCAAGCAACGGTGACAGAAAAAGGATGATTTCTTCAAAAAGAACTTAAGCTGCCATTTAACTACCTGATACTTAAACGGTGCACATGGTCCAGAAAGAAAAATATCACATTATTCATAGTACATTTCGTAAATAGCAGTTGCCTTTTCCAAAGCAAATTCTTTGAAGGCACAGGCTCTGGCCCATGACGACACTCGTACTTGAGATTTCTCGAAGCCTAACTTCAAATCAATCAGATACGCCAATATCATACACAGCCGAATATTCTCCGCTGCTGACAGATCCTTATGATAAGACTCATCAAGAACTCTACAATACGGAAACCACTTTGCTGTTAATGGAGGAGTCTCCTTAGAAGCCATAAATTGCTTGTGATAAACTTCCGCCAGCTTGATTAGCGACGGAAAAGTATTATCGAAGCACAGATCGTCCCAAAGACGAGCCTCCTCGATACCATACAGCCTCGCGGCTCTGAAGAAAAGGTTCGGCAGATGAAGTCCGCTCCATTCCATGTATTGAACGCAAGTAACCTTCAACACTCGCTTGGATCTGGTGTCCGTCACAGTTGTGAACGCGTGGATGGCCAGGTAGGCTGGTGTTTGCAGCCGCTTCTCAGGCAGGTGCCTGTTGAAATGACGGCCTATCATTGGCAGTTCAGCATCGAAAGGATGAGGGCAAAATCTCACGTAATCATCGCGGGTGTTCATTCTATGCAGGGCACTTGAAAACTGAGAAGAGCCTTTTACAAGTCTTCGTAGGATTAAAAGAGTGAGATAAGTCACATTGCCATTTAGGATTCTGTATTTCGTCTCATCATACGTTCTCTTCAAGTCTTCGATCAAGCTCGTCACCTCGTTCATGTATTTCGAGGATGGAAGGGGATCTGATACAGACCCAATGTGTATATTCAGCTTTGGATCAACGGAACCGTTGTTTCCTTGAAGCTGAAACATATTCTGACTTTGATCGCCGAACAGTCTTGCATGTGTGAGTACGTAAGTGAAAGCTTCATAGAACCCGCTCACCACGTTCCCTGTATATGTGAGATAAATAGCCTTAGCACAGTCGAGGTACAAATCGATATCAAAGTTTTGATATTTTTCTAATATTTGTTTAACGGTTTTCAGGGCGATTGCGTCAGTCCAGTACAGCGACTTGTTCGGCTCCAAATGTAAACCAGTAAATGGTCCCATTGGATTAAGATTTTCATCGCAATGCTTCACAAACATTTCTTCATCGCCGTCCTCATCATTGTCTTCTCCAGCCGTGTTCTCTGCTTTTCCGATGGCGCACAAGAACCAGCGTTTCTCTATCTCCAGAGTTCTTTGAACTTCAGATTTATCTGGCTGATCCTTTTCAACGTTCAATTTACGAAAAGTCTGTAGAAAATCCATGTCGGATCGATGGATTTTGAGTTTAATTTTACGAATCCAACGAAGTCATACAAAACTTGAGAATATTTTGTTTATTTTTGACACCAAATCAAACAATTCACTTCAACATTCAATGACATGACATGACATTTACATTTATCAATCAACATCAAAGTGAGGGTAGGTAAAAATGGCCGAACCGAATGCAATCTTGCTCCCGTACGTCAAATTAATTGATAGTTGACAACCTCTTTTTTTTTTTTACAAAATCGAAACGTAACTGTCATCTCGTAAACAGTGTTATGTGTGTAATGGACTTCGATGGCCTGTCTGGCGCAGTGGGTGAAGGTCCGCCTGAGACGCAGAAGGTTGCGGGTTCGAATCCCGCCGCGGGACAAATGTTTATTTTTGCATTAATTGCAGATCTTTGTCAATTCAATTCAATTCAATATATTTATTGCAAGTAAGAGATTTACAAGAGATTTTTACAATTTCAAGCAAATGCACAAGTTTACAAAGTCATTAAATTAATTTGGTACATAATCCCATGTATACCTACACACTCATGTGCCGAGCTCCCAGGCTCTTTTGTCATCAAGATAATCATTGACATCATAATACGCCATATTTATTAAGATTGTTTGAACACTTTTCTTAAATTTATTCTATGAGAGGTTAACAATTTTATCTGGTAATTTATTGAAGTACTCAACACATTGTCCTAAGAATGACTTATTTACTCTAGCTAATCTAGTTTTTGTACAAGCAATTTTATTTCTATTTCTTGTATTGTACATATGCCCATCTCCAAGCCTTTTCATTTGTCCATAATCTTTCCTAACATACATTATATTCATGTAAATGTACAAAGAAGGCATTGTTAATATTTTAATTGTCTTAAAAAGTTCTTTTAGAGAAACTCGTGGGCCAAGCTTGTAGATAGCCCTGAGTATACTCGGCTCAATTTATGTCGAGTAATCGGCAAATCACTACTGGTTCCATGTCTAGTATAAATCAGTCATACAAGCAAGCAAGTCAAATACAAGCTCGGCTGAGTTTTGGGCTACATGATGCTGTGATAGTCTCCGGCATTATTATAAAAAAAAACTTAGACAAAAGGTTGTTGTTGTCAGCCTGAACCATCTCACTAGGTAAAGGCCTCCACACATTTTTGCACCTAAGTAATGAATTAAGTAGAACTAAGACGAAGTTGATAGATGTTAAACTAGGTAGGTAAGTGATCAATTGGTGCCTCATATCTGGGATCCATGCCAAGTCAAGCGTAGTATACCTTTACCGGAACCAACTCTGCCATTTTTCAGCCCCCTATAACTTCGTTACAACTTACAGCACGATGTTGAGCCACAAGGACATCGATTGCATTGGTATGTTTTATTGTTTCAATATTATTAGGGGCCTTACTTATAAAAATCTGTCAAAAGATAACTATTGCTATCTCTTACTTTTGGATATTGACAAACAGTGACAGGAATAACTTTAAGCAATAGCTAAATTTAAGTAGCGTTTTTAGGTAAGGAGGTAGATATGCAAAGTTTATTGAGAATGTCTAACTTCGTAGTACACCAGCGGGGTGATTGGCTATCTCTGTTGCAAACAAAAATGATTGACACCGATCCTGTTTTAACAAAGGAGGTAGATATGCAAAGTTTATTGAGAATGTCTAACTTCGTAGTACACCAGCGGGGTGATTGATTGGCTATCTCTGTTGCAAACAAAAATGATTGAAACCGATCCTGTTTTAACAAACAAGGAGGTAGATATGCAAAGTTTATTGAGAATGTCTAACTTCGTAGTACACCAGCGGGGTGATCGGCTACCTCTGTTGCAAACAAAAATGATTGAAACCGATCCTGTTTTAACAAACAAGGAGGTAGATATGCAAAGTTTATTGAGAATGTCTAACTTCGTAGTACACCAGCGGGGTGATCGGCTACCTCTGTTGCAAACAAAAATGATTGAAACCGATCCTGTTTTAACAAACAAGGAGGTAGATATGCAAAGTTTATTGAGAATGTCTAACTTCGTAGTACACCAGCGGGGTGATCGGCTACCTCTGTTGCAAACAAAAATGATTGAAACCGATCCTGTTTTAACAAACAAGGAGGTAGATATGCAAAGTTTATTGAGAATGTCTAACTTCGTAGTACACCAGCGGGGTGATCGGCTACCTCTGTTGCAAACAAAAATGATTGAAACCGATCCTGTTTTAACAAACAAGGAGGTAGATATGCAAAGTTTATTGAGAATGTCTAACTTCGTAGTACACCAGCGGGGTGATCGGCTACCTCTGTTGCAAACAAAAATGATTGAAACCGATCCTGTTTTAACAAACAAGGAGGTAGATATGCAAAGTTTATTGAGAATGTCTAACTTCGTAGTACACCAGCGGGGTGATCGGCTACCTCTGTTGCAAACAAAAATGATTGAAACCGATCCTGTTTTAACAAACAAGGAGGTAGATATGCAAAGTTTATTGAGAATGTCTAACTTCGTAGTACACCAGCGGGGTGATCGGCTACCTCTGTTGCAAACAAAAATGATTGAAACCGATCCTGTTTTAACAAACAAGGAGGTAGATATGCAAAGTTTATTGAGAATGTCTAACTTCGTAGTACACCAGCGGGGTGATCGGCTACCTCTGTTGCAAACAAAAATGATTGACACCGATCCTGTTTTAACAAACTGTGACGACGTTCATTGAATTTCGACGGATGAAAAGTCAAAGTTTGTAAAAACAGGATCGGTTTCAATCATTTCTGTTTGCAACAGAGTTAGCCGATCACCCCGCTGATCTCACTTTTTTGAGCGGTAACAGAAGTACTCCACGAAAAGTAGGCATAATTTTTGCATTTGTTGAAATGGTTTTGTATGGATTATTATGAACAATACTTAAACTACGTGATATTGTGTGAGTCCTGCAATCCCCAATATGCATGTCCAGCGTGGGGAATAAGATGATTATAATAATAATAATATAAAACGATAATTTTCTCTTACAAAAGATTGGGTACAAGTAGGTATACAAATATTAAAAATAATAACGTTCTATACCAATTTTGCAAGAGAGCCTGAGATAGGCTTTTTTAAAAAACCTGTGATACAGGTCACCAGGTGCTCTCGCTCCTCGGAATTGAACGAGTGACTGGGTGGCAGCTCACATATTTATATACTAGTCTATTTGATTGATCTCTATACCACAATTTTGTAGAAAAATACCTAAAGCTAATTATAATTAAGGCGACTATAAGGGTCAAACCTTTGACCGACTAGATAGACAAGTTGTTACAACCTAGTTACCTAATATATAAATAGGTAAATAATGCTGGACATCATCACACAACATCATCGAGCCCCAAACAAAAGAGAGCATGTATTATGTGAACCACATGACTGATATAGGTATTACATACCTACATACATAATATTTTATTTTTATTTTATTTTTATTGGAAAACTTACAGCTCTGTTCAATTTTTTTGAATAAAGCGATTAAACATTACAGAAGGCCAATTAAAAGTTTCCACAGATAACTAAGTAAGTAGACGGACAACAAACACAAGACTTTCCTAGGCACTAGACATAAACAGGGAAAGAATAAACTTACTAATAAAAACAAACGAATATATACATACATTTACATATCAGCAGATTAACCAAACATTTGTCTCGCGGCGGGAATTGAACCCGTCGGTCCCAGAGGTCGTCAAAGTCAAAGTCAGTTCTTTATTTCGTTCATGTGTAGATACAGAAAGTTCTTAAATCTATGGCCTTACTTATAAAAATCTGTCAAATCTTAAATAATGCTTAAACTATTGCCATCTCTTACCGTTGGATAATGACAAGCAGTGACAGGTATAACATTAAACAATGGCTAAATTTAAGTAGCGTTTTTATGTAAGGGGGCTATTGTTTTAGTATTAACATGAGCTCAGGAAGGGCATAGCAAAATAGGTACTTTAATATGTTTTAACAAAAAAGAAAAAAAAGTCCAACTTCTTTGGTTTTAACTATCTTATTTATATAAAAATAAGGAGGCTGTGCACAAAATCAGTGTCGCACAGAGCCATGGAGCGCGCCATGCTTGGCGTTACACTTTTAGACTGAGTCCCCAATACCGAAATCCGCAAGCGGACTAGGGTTCAGGACGTCAGCGAGCGGATATTGGGGCTTAAGTGGAGTTGGGCCGGACACTTGGCCAGACGGAGTGTCTACAGGTGGACCAGAGTGCTGACCGAGTGGTGGCCGAGAGTTGGTTACAGAAATAGAGGCTGTTCTCCAGCGAGATGGGTTGACGATATTAGAAAAAAAAACCACCTGGTACCTGGTTCAGAATAGCGCAGGATCGAGGCAAGTGGCTTAATCTAAGGAAGGCCTATGCCCAGCAGTGGGTCGATAAAGGTTGAAATGATGATGATATACAAAAAAAACAAATTACGGGTCATCTCATACACGTTCAACTGATCCCAAACTAGGCAGAGCCTGTACTATGGGTACCAGGGACTGATAAAAATACATAGACACTTATAAAAGTCTAAGTCAAAGATATTTATTGCGTTCATGTGTAGGTAGAAAAAGTTCTTAAATCTAATGTATGTAGCAACATGAGCCCAGGAAGGGCATGTCAACATTTAGGTTTACCTATGTAATAAGTACTTCTTCTTTTTAACTTTAAAACAACCAGACACAGAGGGCTTACCACAGGTTTTTATGTTTACGAAAACTTTATAAGTTTCGGTATCTTTCCATACATTTTCAGTACAGCGCCTCTAGGGAAACGTGCATGAACTACGAAAATGTATGGAAAGATACCGAAACTTATAAAGTTTTCGAAAACTATCAAAACCTGTGGTAAGCCCTCTGAACAAACATCCATGTTCATCACACAAATGTTTGTCTTGAGCGGGAATGGAACCCGCGACCTGCAGCTCAGGAGGCAGAGTAACTACCAACTGAGCTGCGAGGCCAGTCAAGTAAGTTACCTTCAACATTCTCCTATGCGAGTTATCAGTCCAGTCGAAGCTGTGCTCTGCTACTAGCGGAGTCAGCTGCGCGCGCACTTGGAAGTAAACCGCCAGGTCAGTGCAAAGGATGTCGTACTTTATCTCTTCTAGGATCCTTTCACGGTCTGATGTCGGCAGCTTGGCTAGGATCTTCTTATCCTAATATTCAACGAATAGTTTTTTCTGTTATATCTTCTATTATATCCTACTTATACTTATCCTACTTCCTACTAATCCTATTTCCTTCCTACTTCCTTCCTACTTCCTACTTCGTAGCCTACTTCCTACTACCTTCCTACTTCCTATCCTACTTCACATCACAATAATATCATAAATGCGAAAGTTTCTGAGTATGTATGGATGTATGGATAAATGTTTGTTACCCTTTCACGCAAAAAGTACTGAACAGATTTGGATGAAACTTGGAACATACATAGTTTGTAACCTGGATTAACACATAGGCTTTTTATCACGGTAGTACGCGAGCGAAGCCGCGGGCGGAAGCTAGTATTATTATAAATGCGATAGTTTGTGAGTATGGATGGATGAATGTTTGTTACTCTTTCCTGCAAAAAACTACTGAACGGATTTGGATGAAACTTGGAATATACATAGTTTGTAACCTGGATTAACACATGCTATCACAATTTTGAAATAAAATGTTAGATAAGAAGACAATTAAGATAACCGCACAAAACCAATAGCTAACATTTGATAGTTCATCTATCCAAGAGAACTTTGCAAAAATATTTTGATTTGTGGTCATGCCATCGAAAAGAGTGATCAAGATTTTAAAATGGTCAATAAGTTGAAAAACATGATGTTTTTTATTATCTGATCGTGATCAGTCAGGACACCCCCACAGGTGATGGCTTAACTACTTCTTACGCCACACCCTGTATGTTATAGGCCATAGGTGGGCCACAGAACAACATACATCCTTACAGTCTAACATACCTACATATTACTTTTAACAAGTAAAGAACAACTATTTCCTTATTTACATGCACAGAGGTATTGAAACTTACTAACCTCAATAATCTTCTTAGCCAAGAAGTAATGATGGTACTCCAACAAGGAAGACTTGTACATTTGCGCGAGGGGGTGTTTGCAGAGCGTCAAAAAGTTATTATTGAACCCTGGATGGTCCAGGTCGTGGCACAGCCCTGACAGCATCAGGGCTGCAGTCTGTCGGAAAAACAAAAGTATAGAAATGTAAGTAAACTGCTGGAATATCTAGTTAAAACTGGATGCGTCGAGCTCCGGACAGGGCGCAATGGCGTTCAATAAGGGAGGCCTATGTTCAGCAGTGGACTGCTATAAGCTGATAATGATGAGGTAAACTATAGTTTCACAGGGTTTAAAGGCTCTACACATAATAGCTCCAGCAGAAGACCAGCTTCTGATGCTAAAACAGTGGATATTATGCGGAGTCCATTCAGAAAAAAAAACGTCTGCGGAGTTCTGCGGAGTGCCGAAGTCGGACAGCGAGTCGATCATTTCCTGATGATTTAGTATTATTTAGCAAAGGATTTCCGCAAAGCCACGCCTGACCCAATTAGCCATCTTTGGTCAGTAGGTACAGCAGAAAAGGCAAGTCCACTTTTTGGAAAAAAATATAGAAAATTGTGACGGCCCATCAAAAAAGCCACAACAAAAGAAGAGTTCTCTCCTCAATCAAATTAAAGTACCCGTAATTATTGACAAGCACCAAAAACATAGTATGCGTGAAACAGAACGCATGCTCCGCGTTATGGTAAGGGTTGTACCGGTAACAGCTGAGGATGGTCAGAGCAAAGTCTGCCTTGTGTTCGACAAAAGTTTCCGTGTGAATAGCAGACATAACTGGGCATATTCATAGTTTTAGTTCAGCTTTATAATATTAATAGGAAACAGAACAATAGTTTGAGCAAGTCCACTTTTTACAAGAAATAAATTACTACAAATTCGTGGCAGCTCATCGAAAAAGCCACAACAAAAGAAGAAGAGTTCTTACCTCAATAAAATCAAAGTACCCGCAATTATTGACAAGCACCAGAAACATAGTATGCGTGAAACAGAACGCATGCTCCGCGTTATGGTAAGGGTTGTTCCGGTAACAGCTGAGGATGGTCAGAACAAAGTCTGCCTTGCGTTTGACAAAAGTTTTCGTGTGAATAGCAGACATAACTGGGCATATTCATAGTTTTAGTTCACCTTTATAATATTAATAGGAAACAGATAGGAAGTAGTTTGAGTAAGTCCACTTTTTACAAGAAATAAATTACTATAATTTCGTGGCAGATCATCAAAAAAGCCATAACAAAAGAAGAAGAGTTCTCACCTCAATAAAATCAAAGTACCCGCAATTATTGACCAGCACCAGAAACATAGTATGCGTAAAACAGAAGGCATGCTCCGCGTTATGGTAAGGGTTGTTCCGGTAACAGCTGAGGATGGTCAGAGCGAAGTCAGCCAACTGGGGCCTGTCGAAGTTGCGATCGGCAAAAGTCTCAGTGTACATGTAGCAGACCAGGCCAGGCATGTCCTCTTTGCTGCCTTCGCTTATGTGGTAGTCGAAGCTGAAATTAAATAAGTTAGAAGGCCTTTGAAACTGCTGGATATAGGCCCCTATAAAGAGGGTTATGCCCTTAATAGTAGAAGTAAAGTTCTTTGTTAAGGGCTCGTCCCGGAAAGTACTGCCACCATGCCTATTTCTGCCGTGAAGCAGCTGTGCTGTGTTTCGGTTTGAAGGGTGTGGGTGCCGGTGAAATCATAGACACAAAAGGCAACAAGTATTTAATTATAAAAATAAACCCGACTACAGGAAGTTTTTAGTGCTTTTTAGTTTGTAATTTGAAAATGGCTTCTTACAGTCGCTATATTGGATTTTTTGAAATTTCACCCTGTCACCCTCGTGATCTAGACGAATCCAACGACACCTCATTAGTCAAAATCCGTCCAGCCGTTTGTGCTACAGTGATCGACAAATGATATTACATACATACATACACCCTAAAAACATAACCTGACTGAAGAGGATTTCAGTCGGGTAAAAACAATCCACGCTGGATATGTGGGTTGAGAATCATAGGGTATACAGCTTCTCGCACCGTCAACGCTGCTGCCCGTCAGTGGCCAGGGGATTTAGCTGTGCCAGTGTTAGGCTGCGCTATGCCGCGATCAGCCGGCCGCCAAAGCCCCGTTTGTTATACAGCAGGGTAGATTAGGCACCACGGGCAGGTCAAGATGGCGTGGGTTCCAAAGATGCGACCTTAACCCCTTGACACGAATTGCTGCGATACGATTTCATGCGGCAAGGCATTTCCCTTCATCATTCTAATATCGCAGTAATGCGCGATGCGAATTCTTGCGATGCGTCGCGCGAGCTCGCAGATTTTTACGATGCTAGACGGCGCATCGTAGTTATGTGTCAAGCCTTTACCAACCAAATAGAATAGAATAGAATTAATGCTGTTTATTATTTACTCAGCATCATCTAGCCCCAAACGGGCCCAAACTGTGACCAAACTAAGCAGAGCTTGTATTATGGGACCCAAAATACACCAGTTTTTTTTTGTATATTAGGTACATAGCACATATTAAAGCAAATACACCCGAGACAATTATTTACAAATCATACAAAAAAAAAACAAATGGGTATATCTCCCTTTATTAGGGGAGGCCTATGTCCAGCAGTGGACTGGTATAGGCTGGTGTGGTGGTGGTGGTGGATACAAAAATTAGTCTCGCGGCTGGAAACGATACCACAACTTTGTCTCAGGTTGACCTATCGCCCACTATGCCACAGAGGTCGAATGAGTACGTACACACGAAATTATGATCTAACCTTCTAAAGTTAGCAGCAGGTAAAACGATTCCATTAGTCTCCATCAATTCATCCACATCATGCTTGCAAGGCTTGAGATGCAAACTCATCAGTTGTCCGTAAACCTTATTCAAATTCTCGTGATATGTCTTCCTCTGCTGCATATTGTAGAAGTGGATGATGAGGGAACAGTAGCTTACGAAAACCTTAAAGATCATCTCGTCTTCATTGCTGAACGGTTGGGCGTTCGTTTTGTTTATTAGTTGCACTACACCTGAAAGATTTTTTCGGAGTAACTTCGTATGAGTGAACTACTAGCTTCGTAGTTTTTAGACCGCTCGTATACAACCTGTATGGGGGTGTACGGGGTTCCAACCCCCATCTTCGGAACCCAAGCCAACCTCACCTGCACGTGGTGCATCCTTCTAAACAACGAACGGGGCTCTGGCGGCCGGCTGATTGCGGCAGAGCACAGCCTACATCGGCACAGCTAAATCCCCTGGCCACCGACGGGCGGCAGCGTCGGTGGTGCGAGAAGCTGTGCCCTGCGATCCCCAACCCGCATGCCCAGCGTGGGGATTATTGGCATATCCCTCTATATTAGGGGAGGCCTACGTCCAGCAGTGGACTGATATAGGCTGGTGTGGTGGTGGTGGTGGTATACAACCTACCAATAAAATGAATGATTGATAAATTACTATTGTTATGGATCCACTACGTAGAGCAGTGCAGCTAGATTTATTATGAAATAGAAATAGAAAATATTTATTTGACATGACAAAAAATATATTAGAAAATAGGTACCTAGCCTACCAGTAAAGACTTATGAGTTATGATAAATAAAATGACGAAAAGTAAACAAATAGACTAGTCGACTGCTTGCATACTAGTTTTATGCACATTAAGCATTCAGTACTCACAACTGAACCCACTGCCACACACCCTATGCATTAGGTACCTATCATGATCACATTTGAATGAAAGTAATGATGAATGATGATGATGAAGTACCTAGGTACCTACACATATCGATTCCAAACAGAACCTGTAGACAGAACAGGGTGCCTAGTGCGAGTTTTTTACCAGCTCAATCGCGTTTACGTTTACGCAAATTCATATAGAATCGAGGTAGTATCTAGTGAGAGACGCGTGGTACAGACTCCTTTTCATACAAATTTCGAGCTGACAAAAAAACTCGCACTAGGCACCCAGTTGGAGACCGAAGCGAATAAGAAATCAAAAGTACAGACTACAAGAAGGCACGTAAAGGACAATATATCTGTTGAACAGAAAATACTTGAAGAGAGGATTGTGAGAATCTCTAAGGTTAGATTAGTGGGAGACCTGTTGATTTTGCTTTACTTTTGATTTTTTATTCCATTTTATTATTCCATACGACAGTGGCGCCGCGTTTAAAGGACTTCTTTCGTGAAAAGGACTCTAGTACTCATACGGGGCTAATTTAATAGTTTTGGAATTAACACTATAAAGAAAACAAAAATATTTTATTTTGGACAACTTAGATCCATATTTACAAAAATTGGGAACATTTTGTGTTCCCAATTTTTGTACACACATAAATTACAAAGGAAACACAAAAGAGAAAAGGAAAAGCCCAGAAAATAACTAATATTGGAAATAGAATACATTATTATATTATTAAAAAATATATATTATATTTTAATTTGGACAATTTGATCCGTAATAAAATAAATGGGAACACAAAAACATACATAATTACAAAATAAACACAAAAGAGAAAAGGAAAAGCCCTGAAAATGACTAATATTGAAAATAGATTCCATTATTAGTCACTCTCTGCACGAAGCATTTCCAGAGAGGAGACATGCAGTTCTCTGCTACTGACATCAGGATTAGGGGTCGCGAACCGGGATCCCGAATCCCGAAAATACCGGAATACCGGACCGAAAAGAACGCTTTCAAATACCGGCATTGAGAAAATGGAAATCGGGATTTACGTTATTTTTAGTATTTCACTATAAATCTATATTATGTCAATAAACAATTAAAATAACTCAGCAGAAGCGAGTTATTTATAATACTTTCGTAATAAATGATTGTTTTTTTTTTATAAATGTGATTTTCTTATCATAACGCACTTTTATTGTTTGGCTGGTGACTATTCCCTTACGAAAATTACGATTCCATTACATATTTCAAATATTTTTCTCACTATATTGAAAATACCGAAACTACCGGAATATCGGTATTCATTTCAAAGTAATACCGAAAACACCGATTTTTGAAAAGAGGTCCGGTATTGGGACCCCTAATCAGGATGCTGTTGCAGCTGCTCCGAATTCTGTTCATCGGGGATATAGTTTTTTTGCGAATGACGGCATGAAAGCCATCAGTATGATAGTGAACAAACTATGATCATGATTACTTACCAATAACACCATGTTTGTCCATGATAGGAGATACCAGACAGGACCTCACAACGGTACCAGTTGTTGGATCCACGTCCTTCGTGAACCGAGGGTCCTTGTACGCATCTCGCACGTTCAGGGTTTCACCTGTCTTCGCCACCAGGCCTACTGGAGTCTGGTCTTGGTTTATGCTGGATAAAGTAATTTCTAGTTCATCAGGTAATATGACTTGTTGTTTATTGTGTTATGATTGTGATGTGTAATGCCGAAGCGGATAGATTTTTTTTGAAATAATTTAGATATTCTTAGATTATCAAACTCAAAATGTGACAAGGCCTATGTAAAGCCGCTTCTCAAAAATGTGTTTTGACGAACCAAAGTGTTTCAACGGCTAAATAAAACAAAAACAAAACAAACATCTTCACGACTATTTCCCCATTATGGATATCTTCGGATATTGCTTAGTACGCAAATCTATTAAGGATACGTTCAGAGGCAACTCCAGACATTACGTTCGATACATGCCCACTTTTTGCAAGCAGCTAGCATTCCACGTGACAGGTTGCAAGCCCATCGCCGCTTTCGATTGGAACACTAACCTAGCACATACCTTTCGAACTTTTTAGTTCGAGGGCATGCCGGTTTCCTCACGATGTTTTCCTTCACCGTTACGAGCTCATGGTAATGCGCACATAATATTTTCTAAACGAAAAATCCATTGGGCTGGGATTCGAACCCACGATCTCCAGATCGTAAGTCGGGGTACATCCCACTAGGGGCCACCACGGCTAATTAAAGAATATGAATATATAATGGCGGTTCTGCGCTTGTCGGCTAATTGCGGCATAGCGCAACCTTCAACTGGCACAGCTAAATCCACTGGGCGCGGACGAGCAGCAGCGTCCGTGGTGCAAGCTGAGCCCTACGATCTCCAACCCGCATGCCCAGCGTGGGCATATCCCCTTCTCATAAAGGAGACCTATGTCCAGTAGTGGACTGAATAGACTGGTGTTGTTGTTGCCTGCGCTTGACCTTGAAGGGCTTTTTCGTCGTTAAACCATGTCGACAGGGGGTGTACGCGGTTCCAACATGAATCTTCGGTGACCAAGCCATCCTCACTGCACGTGGTGCACCCTGCTAAATAACGAACGTGGCTCTCGCGGCCGGCTGATTGCGGCATAGCGCAGCCTACATCGACACAGCTAAATCCCCTGGCCACAGACGGGCAGCAGCGTCGGTGGTGCGAGAAGCTGTACCCTGCGATCCCCGACCCGCATGCCCAGCGTTTGGATTATGGGCAAATCCCCCTTTATTAGGGGAGGCCTATGTCCAGCAGTGGACTGATATATGCTGGTGGTGTGTGTGTGTATATGATGAGAAAACAATTGAACAATTATAAACTCCGACACTAAATTACGACTATTAACTCATACGAGAAATCAACAATCAAAAATCAAAATGTATTTATTCAATAGGCACTGTAAAATACACTTTGAAACTTCATTTTTTAATTTACACCAATTCGTAACGCGACCAAACAGAAGAATTGGCAAGAAACTCGGCTTGCCTTATATTTTTTTGAAGTCCTTGTTCCTTACAATTTCTATTCTTATCTATTACATTGTTTTTGAGGGAGTTTGAAACAATTTTATCCCAAATTTGTTTGTCATCTAATAAACAGAAATTTTATGATAAGGTTTACCTATACAATGATTACGTTTCACAACATTTATTTACAGATCAATTTGGGTTTTTTTTTTAAAACTTACACTCATCCCTTTAAAAGATTGACTAACTTTATTAATAAGAATAATGCGGGACGTAATTACACAGCATCACGTAGCCCCAAACTAAGCAGAGCTTGTATTATGGGAACCACATGATTGATATAATACACATTTTTTTTTTTTGTTGTGAATACATACATATCATACATAGAAAACACCCAGACCCGAGACATATATCTACAGAACATGCAAACATTTGTCCCACAGCGGGAATCGAACGCGCAACCTTCTGCGTCTCAGGCGGACCTTCGCCCACTGCGCCACAGAGGCCGTCGAAGATATATAGATAGATAGATAAATGGATTCTTTAGTGTACACCAAAATAAAAAAATCCAATTTGGAGAAAAAATTACATTAAAAAAAAGGTACAATGGGCGGTCTTATCGCTTATAGCAATAATAAGAATATATATAGCTAATAAGAAGGTAAGGAAGTAAACTCACTTTAATTATTAATATCAACGGGATATTTACCATGATTTGTGAGTTCTGTTACTTCCCGATATTTCGACGCAGTTGCATGCGCCATGATCACGGGAGAACTGAAGTCTGTGCGAGTGGGTAGTTACTGGCAGACGAAACGATCTACCCTCTTTCTCAGTCTTTTATTACGAACGACACCCCTACCACTCGCGTCGAAATATCGGGAAATAAAAGAACTCACAAATCATGGTAAATATCCCGTTGATATTAATAATTATGTTCTCAACCATGATAGTTTCAAAAGTTAAACTCACTTTACTTTGACCTTCTTCCTAGGCATGGTTGTCTTCTCCGAAGCCCAGCCGTCGTCCCACATGTCAGCATACTTCTGCTGGCCCATTTGATCGCGATCGATGATGAAGAAACTGCTGCGCATCGCACCCATGAAGGATTTCACCACAGCCTGTTAGACCAGAAAAAATCTTGTTATTTGTTTACCAATTTACATTCAGGAATGTACCTTGATAAGATTACGATCTTGCCTACTTTTTTTAGGTAGCTGAAGATGGAACAAGCACATGGCCCACCTGTTGTGAAATTGTAACCATTACCTATCACAAAGCATTGCATCTCTAGGTCACGCTTGCTTGAAACTTTCCCTACAATCCAACGCCCTGCGTCCAACATGAGGCATAAGGTGATAAGCCTCGTGTGCCTGTTCAAGACACATACAAAGGGAGGCCTATACCCAGCAGTGGCTGAAACCGGGCTATCGATGATGATGATGATGATCCTATTGAGGAATGGACGCTTTTGTGATTAGGTAGGTACCTACATGGTAACACGCTCAAATCTAGCAAGTTTTTTTTTATTTATAATGGGCCCGCTCTTGAGCTCGAGGCTTGCATAGGCAAGGATGAGGTCGACGATGGGACGAGCTTTCCTAGAAGATGCCTATTTATTTCATTTTTATTTTTATTTTATCTATTTAGGGTAACAAACAATTACACTCTTAGCCTAATTAAATGTATACTTATTCTAAGATGTTGTTCTTTAAGTGCAATCAACACCGCTACCCTCATAGAGGTATAAAAATAGTCGGGGCGACAGTTAAGCAGCGCGCAAGTACATGACTTATTGATTAGCAAAAGTATGTATCTTTTATGTCAGACTCCCACATCGTTTATAGGCACAGGCACCCACATAGATGTCGCGCTGTTTGTGTGTGAGTGTGAATCTGGCATATAAGACAACAAAATGACACAGTGCAAAATATTATTACGAACATTATAAAAGGAAAGAAAAAGTAGGTACAATGCTATTAAGTCTCTTTCTGAAGCCGTTAGTGTATTAAGATTATGTAAGTATAACATTTGGCCCTAAAAGCTTGTCCAGATTGTAATTGTCCAAGTTAAGATTACCAGCATATCCGTAAGCATGGTGTCGATAGACGCCAGATCGCAGAAATAGTTCTGCAGCAAGGACCTCAGCTCCGTGTTGAGATGGGCAGTCTTCTGCAGCATGATGCGAGCCTGCGCCTGGTGCACCGCCGCGCCAGCCCAGCATGCTACGCTCACCACCGTGTAAACTGTGTTCTGATGAAGACAATAGCCACTAGCAGCAGAATCTAAATGATTATCTTATATCCAAATCAAACAAGGGGTTTATGGGTTTCCAACCCTCATCTCCGGAACCAAAGCCAACCTCACCTGCACATCAGTCCACTGCTGAACATAGGCCTCCCCTAATAAGGGGGAAATGCACTAACCGACGAATCCTATATTATACCCTATGACGCTTCGTTTTTCCTTGAAAAACTCTCAGAAATTATAAAACGAAACAACGAGGCGTTGAAAATTTGACAGTATTTCAAGGAAAACGAAGCGTCATCGGTAACGGTATAATATAGGAACCGGCCGTTAATCCCCACGCTGGAATTGCAGGTTGGGGATGGCAGGGCACAGCTTCTCGCACCATGCCGACGCAGGCCCATCGGTGGTCAGAAAATTTATCTGTGCCGGTGTCAGGCTACGCTATGACGCAATCAGCCGGCCACCGAAGCCCCGTTTCTAACACACCAGGGCGCACCACGGGCAGGTGAGGTGGCCTGGAGTTCCAGAGATGGGGTTTGGAACCCCTTACATTCCACACTATCATATCGCTCGAATCATTTAACAATCGGCTTTATCTTCAAGCCTAATTCTGGGAAAGTGGTACTTGACATAGCGCAGCCCGAGTCTGGCACAGCCAAGTTCCTTGTAGGCCTGACAGCAGCGTCGGCGGCGCAAGATGCTGTGCCTGCGATCCCCAACCCTTATGCTTAACGTGGGGATTATAGGCTTATCCCCTTCCTTTATAAAGGGAGATCTATGTGTAGCTGTGGATTGATTTATTATGCTGATGTAGTTTGAGTACCTTCTTCTTAGTATGAGCACGTATGAGGTAGTGGCCAATTCTGGTGTCAGAGTTTTTAGACCCGTAGGCTTTTGACACAGCTTAATGACTGCAACAGCCGGTACCAACATCTTAATGTGCCTTCCGAAGCACGGAAGCGCCCACATCTAAATGGCAGTAAAAGGTCACCCATCCATGTGGCGACTGGGTGGAGTAATGGAAATCAGATGATCAGCTAAAAACACCGAAACAAGCTACACCACGCGCGATTCAGTTAGTACGCGAACCCTTTTAAGAATTTTGAAAATATCTATGTGTATGCTGGGCACGTTCACACCTTTAAGAAGTCTGGTCAGTAAACAAAGACAAAGAGCAGCTGAATTAGGTCTCAATATCCTGGCATATACCCTAGGGCCTAGACATCTGCAATGGAAATTGGACTAACACTATCATACGGTTCCGTATAAGTCCTGTAAAGCTCGAGAACAGCATAACACTCTCCGTCTGGCTTAACGACGGGCATGCAAAGAGCCACTTTCGCGTCCACCCACTTGAGACCTTCAGCGAACCTCCTGTCGCGAGGCACGTCTTCCAAGAGCAGGAACTCCTTGGTGAATGCGACGTGTGCTGCTGCCACTTTACCTTCCTCTAGTAAAGGAGACAATGCAGTCAGTAGAACCTTAACAGTCTAGCTAAGATAAAAAAGTGGCAAATAGATACCTCCCGTTATACTTTAAACGGTAGATACCTAAGTACATAAACAGCCTTAGATGAACCAAAGCCAACCTCACCTGCACGTGGTGCACCCTGCTAACAAACGGGGCTCTGGCGGCCGGCTGATTGCGGCAAAGCGCAGCCTAACACCAGCATAACTAAATCTCCTGGCCGAAGACGGGCCGCAGCGTCAGCGGTGCGAGAACTGGTGCACTGCGATCCCCGACCCGCATGCTCAGCGAGGGGATTAAGGGCATATCCCCCTTTATTAGGGGAGGCCTATGGCCAGCTGTGGACTGATACAGGCCCGTGTGGTGGTGGTGGATGAAGATCTTCTCAGTACCTCTGTTCGGCAGAGGACTTTAACTGCTAGATTGTTTACGATGAGCTACAACGCCGTTTAGGAAGTGCCTAGGAAGGTTCCGAGGAATAGGTATATTAATACTCAACGGCCTCTGTGGCGCAATGGGCGAAGATCCGCCTGAGATGCAGAAGGTTGCGGGGTCGATTCCCTCCGAGGGACAAATGTTTGCATTATTTGTAGATATTTGTCTCAGGTCTGGAGGTTTTCTATGAACAATATCACAACATCACTCATATGCGCTATGCGCCACTTTCAAGTGGTAGGCAAATACTCAACGATGCACAAGTTCAATCCGATTAATTACAAAAAAATATATTATATAGTTTATCAGTCATGTGGTTCCCATAATACAAGCTCTGCTTAGTTTTGGGCTACATGATGCTGTGTGATAACGTGAGCATTATATTATATTAACTTACCGATAGGAATATTCACTTCATGTCGTTGTGGGTTTTTCGTATTATGGGGCATCAAAACTATTTCATTCTTTGCATTGTCAACAATATAAAGGAAAACGCCTGAAAAACAAGTGGTTACAGTCTTGTCTACCACAGCTACTAGTACTTCATCATCACCAACCAGCCTATAGCAACCACTGCTGGATATAGGCCTCCCCCGCAGCCAATGCGCCTTGTCCTTCAGCTCGACACATCCAGCTTCTACCAGAAGCCTTTCGCAGATAGATATTCCACCTAACCCGGTGGGCGTCCTACACTAAGTTTGACGAGACGCGGTCTTCGTTCAAGAACTTGTCGGTTCTTTGGCCGATATGGCCAGCCCACTGCCACTTCATGAGCTATGTTGACAACTAGTTCTCTGTCTAATAGTATCTTTATTACGGATTTCTATCCTAAGCTCGCTGAGCGATTTTGAACTGGCCGTACCTACTGGAGTGTCCACGTTTCAGTTCTCAAGCTTAACTCGTTCCATGGCTCGCTAAGCGACTTTGAACTAGCCTTTCTATGAGTGTCCACGTTTCGACTACCGAGCTTAGCCCGTTCCATAGTTTGCTGAGCGACTTTAAACTAGTCGTACCTAATGTGTGTCCACGTTTCGGATTAAAAAACTTTCTTTTTCAGACATTGCGGTATGGGTGACGAGAATATATATATCACGACTGTTATAGCACCATAACTAAGCTAGCTAGAGCAGCATTTTAACATACCAGAACTGTTACTAACGGTCTTCAAAACATTAGCAGTTTCAAAAAGCAACGAGTCCAGATCCACTGTGTCCTCAAGGAAGACATTGAACCTATTGATATCGAGATATTTCCCAGCTTTCTCTTCTTCTTCTTTCACGCCTTTTCTCTCTATCTGTGCGTAGGGAGCGATGACCCTTCTGGTGACCTTGTCTAACTTCTCAGAGGGTACCAAGAAGTGGGAGTGGACTTTAGCCATATTTGTTTTCTTCGAAGGCTCTTGGTTGATGGTGTCCAGTCTGCTTTTTGTGGACTTCACATTCTTTGGTGTTGGGTCGTGCATTATTACCTATTGGTATTTATAAATTATTTTTTACAGAAATAAGTAAATTATTATACACAAAAACCAGATTTGTTTTGATGGATTTGATTGATGCTTCACATGTCATTATTTTTTTGTTAGATACTTTTTACTTGATTGAACCAAAAAGTTTTTAGTAGCATGCTACTTTTTGAACTTTAACTAACTTCTAACTTTTTGATCTCATGAGATTAGCATCATCATTTGCCTGTAAATCATAGAGGAAAACAGTTTCTGGTCCAACATTCTGGTAAAAATCCACTTCAATAAAACACTTCGAGCAAAATAAGACTTTTATGCAAATTCTATGAGGCAAACATAGGCTTCCCCCGACTTTCACTACAGTTAGATGTCTTTGCAAGTAACTGGATGGTAATTGATGATAGGTTCTGCATGGACTACTGTGAGCAACAAAACAAACTTGTTCCATGGTGAAATAGTTTTAGTTACTTAGTAGATTTATGGACCTAGTTTATCTAAATTTTTATACATTTTTTATTGACCTTTGTTCTTTTTATTTTTATATGTCCTACAACATCCAGATGGTTAGATTAACACATAGGTATGTACCTACATTTGTACTTACACTACATGTAGGTATCTTGTGTTCATAAATGTAAGATTTTTTATTTAATAAGATGCACCTGCCTATAAGTTTTGGCTATATTTTATTTATAACGCCTTGGATATTTTTCTTTAATGTTATATGTAATATCATAGTGTATTGTAGTGATGTGCTAGTGCTACATATAAAGAACACATGAACAAAGTGACTTCGCCTTAAATAGAGACAGTAAGAAAAGTGTTAATGGACACATTCTTAGTGTTAACTCGGTATAAATCTAGTTCAATGTAAAATTAATCATTAGCCTACAGTAAGGCTAGATCGTAATCTTATTAGGGTGCATTTATAAATGGACATTAAGTAATGGAAAAAAAATTTTGAATAGTGCGAGCGAGAGGGAGGTTTGACCCTTATAGTCGCCTTAAGTTATGGTCTGTCTTTTAAGCCCTTTTGATACATCCACAGAGTTCCCACTACTTTGCTTTCGAAGTTATTGTTGTGGGCCAGCTCTTAACCTCGAGGCTTACCTGCGAGGATGAGGTTGACAATAGGGAGTAACAATTCCAGAAGACCTTCATCCCTCAATATTGATGGTACAGGGTCTTGCATTGTAGGGCATGTTCTAAACATGAGTGAGCTCAAAAGCAATACTTTGTTATAGGTAATAGATACCATTTTAACATCAGGTGGGCAGTGTTTGTTCCATCGAAGCAATACTACCACCATACCTATTTTTGCCGTGAAGCAGTATTGTTGTGTTTCGGTCTGAAGGGTGCCGGTGAAATTACAGGCACAAGAGGCTTAACACCTTGATGCCTCAAGTTCCACACATCCGTGTCCTACGAAGTAATAGTTTGGTATAAGTTCCATCTTCATGTAATCATGAAAGTCTTCCATTCTGGTCTTGGTTACTTTAGAACGTTTGCCCTGCAACCTCTGTCCTACAGTATACTTGTTAATGTTGATAATGTACGATTCACACTTACCGGCGCGCGTCGGAGAGCATCGAGCATCATTTTAAGACATGCTTGACGACGCAGCGGATCTATTTGTAAGTGTTTGACATGCTGCGTAAATCGCATGCAAATAAGGAACTTAACTGCTTTGTGGATGTTTCAATTTCCTTTAGCATGTTATAAAATGCTCTCAGATGCTCTCCGACGCGCGCCGGTAAGTGAGAATCGTGCATTATCAGCATTAACAAGTATACTGTAGGACAGAGGCGCGCGCCGGTAAGTGTGAACCGTACATTAGTTCTACAGCAGGGTTTTTTTTTAAAACATTCAAAAAATTTAATCCAGCTTGAATCAGACGTAAATTTTTGACGGCTTCTGTGGCGCAGTGGGCGAAGGCCCGCCTGAGACCCAGAAGGTTGCGGGTTCGATTCCCGCTGCGGGACAAATGTTTGCATGTTCTGCAGATATTGGTCTTAGATCTGGGTGTTTATTATGTATAATATGTATGTATTTACAAAAAAAAATACCTATGTAGTATATCACTTGTGGTTCCCATAATGGTTTCGAATGGATTCCTAGGATCTTAAAAGCTGCTGACGTGATTCTGAAGAATACTACGACACTATGGCGCATCACACACAACACGTAAAGTAATTTTCTCAAACATGCTTGGAAATTAGAGCATTATTTTGACAACCTTCTTCGAGATAAATCGAGATTGCTGTACCGGCCCAATACATGCGAGCAGCGGCCGGAAAAAGTTGTATGAAAATTCATATATGTCGTGTATATCTGTCGTGTTTAGCGGCCAAATAAATTACTATGAAAACTCATATCTGTTGTGGTATTTAAACATGGAACGATCTTTTACTCCGAAATATGGCAACCAAGGAGGTAACTAAACAAAGGGTTTAGTTAGTTTTAAATTTCGAACAGGCTTGCAAATAGAATGCTGTTTATCATGGACTCACGTATGTGTGCCCCACATTTACACGTTCGTCCATCAATGCCTTTTTGCTGGCCTCTGCAGTAATGTACTATTCGACTCAAATTGCCACCGTCAGATTTGACTCGGAAATATTTTGAACGTTTTAATATAATGGCAAAGGTATGGTGCATAAGTGAAACATGATGGATTCATTTAAAATTGGCTTATTATTTCATTGTACTCTTAAAACTAATTAATCTCAAATCTATAAACTAAATTATTGTATATACACATCAATTCAAATAAACAATTATTATTACAACTTAATGATTTTTATGAACACACATTAATTAAAATTAAAATATGTTTGTTCATTAGCTACCTGGACCAAATCTAATGGTTTAAAGTAATTTAAAACAAAGCTTTAACATTTTGTTAAGCCCATTTCTGAATTAATGCCCAAACCTCTTTTGGGTCAATCGCACATTGAGCTAGTCGCGGCCACTAGACGTGACCACAAACTGCGGACGCGTTTTTTCATACGTTTAGAGTATCGGCGCAAAGCGAACGTTCGAGTAGCCGCGCGCATGGTTGAATCACTGACACGCAAAGAAGAAGAAGTAGCCGGCTTCTGGTGGCCGCCACTAGTGGTCCCGTTTAGTTGCCGCGACTAGTGGCTCAATGTGCGATTGACCTTATACTTCGATTTAACCTATTGTGTGACCATTTTATCTATTGTGTCATTATCTGGATATGCATTCCGACATCATCTTATCTTCGTCATATACAATATCAGTCCACTGCTGGACATAGACCTCTTCCAGAAAGCGCCACTGAGGCCAATCTTTGGTTCTCCGCAACCACTTTCTGCCAGCCAGTTATTACGTACAATAATACATATGATTTTTTGTATTTTAAGTGTTTACCCACACTTCAGGGAAAATCTAAGATTTTATATATCCCAAAAATTTCGACTCACGCGGGATTTGAACCCGCGACCTTCCCATCAATACCGGGACTATTAGTCATTGAGCAGGCTTGGAAGCTGAAACGTTTCCCCTGTAGGTGAAGCAAACGGCGCTTAGTCGTGACTGCCCGAAAATTTCGACAAGGCAAGGAGTTGACTCGGTAGCGCAGTTGGTTAGCGCGTCCCGGTATGGATGGGAAGGTCGCGGGTTCAAATCCCGCCTGAATCGAAATTTTTGGGATAAATAAAAAATACATGTAAATATAATAAGTTATCAGCCATCATTTCATTGATAGAAAGGTACAATTGTTACAACAGATAACAAGTAAATTCGAGTAAGCAAGTCGTCAAGGTATAAGTTCGTAGCCGAATGCAGACAGCAGCAGCAGGCGACGTGTCGCCGCGTAATGTCGCGACGACATGTTCGTAGCCAACTGCAGACTGCAGCAGCAGGCGACATCACTGACGTCACTGCGACACTACTGGTTTATATGGATTTCTATGAAACACCTTCCGCGGCTACGACACGTCGTCTGCTGCTACCGGCCGAACGTCAGTAGTAACCATCTAGTATGTACCTGCAGTCAGAATAATTTATGACTGCAGCGACATGACGCCACGTGTCGTCGCGACGTGACGCGGCCACATGTCGCCTGCTGCTGCTGTCTGCGGTCAGCTACGAATATTATATCTTAGACCAGTAGTTTCGTATCGACATGTCGCCAGCTACAGGTCGCGTCGCGCAAAAAGAACGATGGTGCTAAGCTGCGCATTAGGCGATTTATCGGTATTTACCCGTGCACAAAGACACCCCCTCTAGTTCTTCCAGCGTTATTTTTACATGTCGCATATTATACTACTGTTCTGTGCCGATTCAGTGCGGAAGGCGCCGCAGGGGTGTCATAAAAATCTGTTTCTTCAGGCGTATGGGAAATCCTAAAACGTGATGTGGGAGAGGTTAATCCTCCCTCGTTCTTGCCTGTTGCCAAATGCTGCTGTTTGGCCAGTGACATGCACAAATATAAGCTATCTTTTAAGCTACTTTAAATTTGGCTAAGGTTAATGGGTAAAAACCATGCCGCTGCAGTAACGTTTTCAGGCGTTACTACAGCGGCATCTTATTTTCTCGAATAACTCTGGAACCTTAGTAGGCACAAATTTAATTTTTGGGGCACATTTACAGGGCATAGTGCTCAAATTTTTCTGTTTATTTCATTCTGATCCGAGTCGAAATGCCGCTGGAGTAACGCACACCTACTGTTTGCTACGGCTATGAACTTGAACCTCAGCAAAACGATTCAACCAATCCTAGTACAATTCGACCCAAAATTGGAAGTACAGTCCGCGCCATTACTCAAATCTTTTAAACGCGGCGCTTCTATCGCACAACTATAGAAAATGTAACATTTAGTTATTTACATAATTATGGCCTCTGTGGCGCAATGGGCGAAGGTCCGCCTGAGACGCAGAAGGTTGCGGGTTCGATTCCCGCTGCGGGACAAATGATTGCATGTTCTGTAGATATTTGTCTCGGGTCTGGGTGTTTTCTATGTATGATATGTAAGTATTAACAAAAAAAAAATATGTGTGGTATATCAATCATGTGGTTCCCATAATACAAGCTCTGCTTAGTTTGGGGCTACATGATGCTGTGTGATTATGTCCCGCATTATTATGCTCTTCTGGTCTTATCATTATCAGGCTATTGCAATCCACTGCTGGACACAAGACCCCCCTCATGAGCGGTATTGCGCCCTGTCTTGAGCTCGACGCATCCAGCTTCTACCAGCAGCCTTTCGCAGATCGTCACTCCACTTGGCCGGTCGTGCTACACACGTTTGCCGAGCCGCGGTCTCCACTCAAGAAATCGTTTACCCCAACGGTTATCGGTTCTTCCGCAGATATGGTCGATGGATATGGCTCTTCTGGTCAAAGTGGTCTTATTCTGGACATTTCGTAGTCAAAATCGCTCGTAGATATCCAATAATTCACTACAGGAATCGACTTCAATCGAGTTGTACCCCTTTTGCCTTCAGACTTCAGTCGTGGCGCGGAGTTTATGTAGCTATTTGCAGTCAACTTCAGTTGCACAAAGATACATTGTATGTAGTGTAATAGCTTTTTCAATGTAATGGCTTTGTCCAAAGTTTAAAATTATTGATAAACCTACCTTATTTTAATGAGAACATTGGTCTTTTTTTCATAGATTGTTAGCAAGCTTTGTTAATAATATTGTGATGCTGCACTGATAGGTCTCACTTATGTAGTTCTTGTAGTTGACCGGTTGATAATCCAAGTCAATTGATGATATTTTATCCAAGATTGCGTTGAATTTGTTACGGCCAAGTAATGGGTTTCCGATCTTTTTTGGCAGGTGGACTTTCTACAGCTATATCCTGGAACATAAATCAAAATTTGGTGCACATCTCTTTTAATTGAAAAATTCCAACAATGCTAAAATTTAAGCAAAAAGTCTATTGAATTACTTAAAGTCTAAGTAACTTAGACTCTTAGTCTTAATTGGTGTTATTTAATAGGACAAACATACAATGTTTTTATTTATATAGATTAGGTTATTGCTCTTTCGAAACTTAAAGATTTGAATTTTGCTGAAAACGATTCTCCTTTTATTAATTCACTTTTTTTTTGATTAGCCGAAAACACTATTGCCATCTTTATAAAGGCCACATTTTTAGTTGCAGTTTTTTTCAATTTACAGATATTTTAATTTCCAACAAAACGTTTTACCGCAGTAACGATTGCCATATGATTTAATATATACCGCATGTTTGTTTTCCATACAATTCGATTTCCATAAAATCAATTTACTGAAAGTTCATTTTCCATCAAATCAATGTCCCGAAATGTTTTTTCCATAAAGTCATTTTCCAGAAAATTCATTTTCCATGTAGCCTATTATGTTATTCCAGGTCTAAAACTACATACATATGTGCAAAATTTCAGCTAAATCCATTCAATCGATTGAGCATTGTCTATCGTGTGTACATGGATTATCAGGCTGTGCAATATTGGCTCCCTTTTTTATCTAAAAATATTATGGAAAAGGTATTTCCTGTTCAGTGATATTGTAGAAAACATATTTTCGTTCTAATAATTTTATGTCGAATCTTAATTCGGCCTAAACTTCAATCAAAAGGTACTGTTGTCTAAAGAAAAAAAACCATAGTGATAATCTGGCAATAGTTTTTATGTCAAATGATTCATCTGTAAGTTGTATTTTCGGTGGATCAAAAAGATGGCTATAAAAAATCTGGAAATCGTACTTTCTATTAACCTTTTTCGGTAAATTAAGATTCAGTTTGTAAATTACGAATGTGTGATAGGTTACCAGATTAGGTACTTTACTATGTAAGATTTAAGTAGCTTGGTGATCTTTCTCACGGTGTAACAAATGCAGGTGAGGTTGGCTTGGCTTCCAAAGATATGGGTTGGGCCCCTTAACCACATTCATTACTCTTTAGTCATTAGTCAATAGGTCGCTTAATATATATAAAAGCAGTATAATATATATATACTTACGGAGTCTACAGACATCTTCCTTTTACATTTATTTACATCACATACAAAATTGTCTAGCTTTATCCTCTTCATATGACCAGAGAGGATGTCCGGCGGAGGCTTGATCCTGTCGTAGTTACAACGTAACGCTTTACTGCAATGATTGTTGCAAAAAACGTTCAATTTTCCCGCCGGTTCTGGACTACTGTGTCTAGCTTTGTTTAGCACTTTGCCTCTGCCAGAATCTCGGTATTTCCTTTGTCCGTAAGGCACACAGTAGTTCCGGAACAGCTCTATTAGTTCGCACCGCGGCATTCGTTCTATATCATCAACGCGAAGGTGCCTCTGCGAATAATAAACAAAGATGTTATGAAGTTCGGAAGAACTTATCGGAGCTGTTAAAAATGTTACAGACTTCTAGTATGATGCAAATTAATTGTTCGTTGCTCAGTAGTTCTGGATAAAGCAACATTTCGCAGGATACGGCCATTTTAGCATGAATTCTAGTATTTAATAAATAAAAACGGTGTAAAATAAAATTGTACACTTGGTTTGGTTGGAGACAGTGTTGCCAGGGCCCTTGATGCCTAACCTAAGTTACATTTCGTTTCCTGAAATGTTACTTTTTTACTACAAAAGTTACAATATCGTTTTTTTAACACTGAAAATGTTTGTTTTCCTGTTCAAGGACTTCAAAGCGCAATTTGAATTCTCAAAAAGGGTCGGTAACTTCCTGATATTTTAAAAAAATTGATAAACTTTAAAAAAAAACGATTAAAAAAAACGGCAAACAAACATCACAACGAAACAAAAAAAAAACACAATCGGCCATGTTTGTTTGTGTGAACTCAAGAAGTAGGAAACGTGCGCGTACACACTCGACGCTCAAGCAAAATAAAGTACGCCAGTTTTATGTACGTTGAATTCGGATGCGTATACAGTTTGCATTGCATTATATTTTGTATTGCAAATCTCGTTTTTATATTTTAAGAATTTGTTCCATGTTACTTGAGGGGATCAAAAGATACGAAAAATGTAAGAAATGTAACCTTCTGGCAACGCTGGTTGGAAAGGTTTTTTTATTCATCCAAGCAAATGACACTGACACTGACAACTGATAATATCATGTCAGAACTCGGCAGCTGATTGAAATACGTTTACGGGACACCATTTTTTTCATCTTGAACGACGGTTGTCAATTTTATTAAATTTTATTTACTAGTGTTTTTCTAATGTATGTCGTTTAACACGTTCGTGGACAGAACGCCGTTTCACGTCCTTTCGATGAATATGTGATATGACACAACGTGAAATCACGTCTTTTTAGTTCCGACGCTAGTGGCCAGAACGTGATGCCACGTTTGATTTCAATACAAATTTTGGATTTTTCTTACTCTGTGTCACATCATATCAAAATATCAAGCGGCTACTGTCACTTAGGACGGTTCAAATAATAGCCTAAGCATAGAGTTGAATATGGCTTGGCTATGTGCTGCTCCCGCGACACAACGCCATTACACGTCGTATCCCCCCGCACATTGCCATATAGCTCAGTCTAGCTGTGTCACCGGAGAGAGACTCCCGTGTACTTCACGCGCATTTCGCGCGCAAACACGTGTTTTTGTGAAGTTTTGGAAAAAAACGTAAGTATTTATGTTGATATTATATATAATATGCAGTTTCAACAACATCATCAACCTATAGCAGTCCACTGTTGGACGTAGGTCCCAAAGTAGGTAAGTCACTGAGCCGTGCTAACCATTTGGGAGGTAATGCCCATAATCACCACGCTGGGCATACGGGTTGGCGATCGCAAGGCACAGCTTCTCGCACTGTAGACGCTGCTGCCCGTCGGCGGCCAGGGGATTTAGCTGTGCCAGTGTTAGGCTGCGCTATGCCGCAATCAGCCGCCGCCAGAGCCCCGTTTGTTAGTTAGCAGGGTGCACCAAATGCAAGTGAGGTTGGCTTGGGTTTCGAAGATGGGGTTAGGAACCCCTTACACCCCAAATATACCGTTTGAAACTTTAAAAAGAAGAATTTGATCATTTCTAGAAAATTAGAAACTGTTTTCTCAATAAATTCGTGTTACGATAGGTTAGTTACCAGAACACTTTTTGTTTAGATGGACCCTTTTGAGAAACGGCTGCTAAAGTTATTTGATGAAGTTTCATCAGGTAAAACTACCCCAGACCCGTTTAGCGACAACGATGGTGAGTTTGGTTCGGACAAAGACTATGACCCCGGACGAAGCAACTTGTCAGATAGTTCTGATACTTCGATTGAACTGGCAAATCGACCACGCTATGCTCATAGTATCCCACAGGATGGCAGTGATACTGATTCAGGATCTGAAAGTATACTTACCGCACCTTCTTGTGAAGCACTTCGTTCAAATGAATATGATTCAGCACTGCAAACCATCGTGAACCCGACTGACAACCACTTACCCAATGATCTTTTCAACGAGCCGATGCCTGGAGACCTGATAGAAATAGCGACAGGATCCAATCTAGGTAATGATCAAAATATTATAACTGAACCATGTGCTCTAAGCTGTTCCACCTCATTCACTCACGAGGACCTTCGTACAGGAAGCAATCCACCATCTTCGTTTGATCGTAGATCTGATGCGATACCGCCTACTTTTGTGGCCCCGGCTGATAACCTTACATCCGATACTATCTACATTGATCTGATACCTGAAGACTCGAGCCAAATAGTGCTTGTTTCTAGTATTGAACGAGGTAATGATCAAGATAATAATCTAACATGCCCTCCCAACCATGCAGTGCCAGAGAGCAGCAATTGTGATACGCCTCCGCCAACAACCTATGAATGGGAAACCACCACATCTGACATACCACAATTTCAATTTGACCAAAGTTCCACTGGGATACAGTTTATGATTGAAGAAAACACTACGGAAATCGAAATTTTCAATAAACTATTTCCAATTGATATAGTGAATCACATAGTTCGCTGCACAAATGCATATGGCCATGCGCTTTGTAACTCCAACCGGCCGGTGACGAGGAATAGCAGACGATTTTCATACAAAGACACTGATCCAGATGAAATAAAAGCTTTTCTAGGTTTGTGCCTGTTACAGGGCCAAATGAGTGCTTGTCAAAAACGGAAGCTATTTACCTACTCGGATATACTGTACTATCATCCAATATTTACATATTGTATGTCTGGAAGAAGGTTTGAACAGCTGTTGCGATGCGTTTACGTATCAGAACTCAATGCTACAGGTCATGAAAAAATTTCGCTCTTCATAGACGCTATGATGAAAATCTTCCAGGGCTGTTATAAACCTAGTCAAGAGTTGTCTTTGGACGAATCCTTGTTACTTTTTAGAGGAAGGCTGTCATTCCGACAATACATAAAGTCTAAAAAAGCCCGATATGGAATTAAATTTTATGAGCTAACATCTTACGATGGCTATGTTTTGAATATGAAAATGTTTGTCGGCAAAACGGAGGATGAAGCAGGAACTAAAACTGAAAAACTGGTCCTACACCTAATGAATCCTTACCTCATGCGAGGGCATCATTTGTTTATGGATAACTACTACAACTCGATACAGCTATCCGAAAAGTTGTTGAATTTCAGAACACACTCATGCGGGACATTGAGGCCTAATAGAAAAGATAACCCAAAACAAATGTTATCGAGAAAGTTAAAAAAACATGAACATGTTTGGGTTCGAAAGAATAAGATATATCCAAGTGGGTAGACAAACGACCAGTGCACATGATAACAACGTTGCACCACCCAAAACTGATCGATGTTTCAAACAGACGTGGTCAGTGGTCTAAAAAACCTGAAGAAGTGGCTGTATACAACCAATTCATGTCTGGTATTGATAGAATGGATCAAATGGTTTCCTACTATTCTTCGCCAAGGAAGACAATCCGATGGTACAAAAAAGTATTCTTCCACCTATTAGACCTCACTGTGTGGAATAGTTACTTTCTGCACAAAAAATATTGCAAAAACAAAGATTTTCTGTCATTCCGAGAAAATCTCATAAGAAATCTCATCAAGGCTAGTCCAAATATGAAGCCAGAGACCTTGATGAAATTTAACAAACATTCCAACCGAAAACAAGGAAATGAACGAGTAGCTCAGATGGAAGAAATATCTACCTCAGGGGTTGGATTCGGGCACTGGCCTGAAAAAAATCCAGAAACAACAACAAATCCAACAAAAAAGTATTATAAGAAATGCAAATTGGTCACCACAAAGAAAATACGACGGGAAACTAGCCTTTGATGTAAAGGGTGTGATGAAAAACCACCACTTTGTGCCTTGTGCTTCGAAGAATGGCATAGCCTGCGTCCATAATAAAGCCATTATAGATTTAAGTATGACTTGTGATTCAACCATCTGATAATTATACCTACTAAGTGTTATTTTGTTAGAAACTAAGGAATACTCTGATTTTAAAAGCGTATCCAGTAGCATACCTACCCGAATATGTGATTTGTTGTAAAATTCGGAATTGAATTTTTGTTTTCCATTTCTGCTAGAAGTTAGCATTTTTTAAATAATATTTTTTATATTGTTCAAATGCGAAAATTTATGTTTTTATTTCGCATAGTTTTGGTTTAAGCGAAAATTTTGTTGATTATTTTAATAAGAAATGATTAATTTACTCCACATGCCAATTATTGCAATGTGATCTCTATTAAATAAACTACTACTAAGACTGTATGTGAGACTGATTAAAGTTACGTGCATTAAAAACGATGATTATGAACTTATTTTTGTTGCGTCTATACTATAGACGTTGTATGTGTCATTTTATATAGAAAGTTTTTTACGTTATACGACACAACTTGTAATGAAGTCATAGAAAACAGGACGTTACTAGACGTTGTGTCATGTAAGTCAGCTTACTACCTGTGTGACACGGCAGAACGTATATAAACGTAAAACGTTATAACACGTTCTGTCGTGTAATAGATAATTTCATTGGGGAAATACAACACAACGTACATACACGTCGTACTCAATTGTATGGGCAAATAATGTGTCAATATAAGCAGTCCGAAAAAATGGCTTGTTCGCGCGAACGTGTTAATATTCATGGTATTATAACCGATAAATGTTAGTTAAAAGACACAAGTATTAGTGAAATGGAATAAAAGAAGATTGAACGGGAATTCTCTGATGAAGAAAATTGTGCGCCGATCGTCTTTTGTTATAGTTGCCATGGCTATAGCAGAAAGCAGGACCTGACCGAAGACTGGACGACTGGACTTATAAACCGTACTACGTTGCCTCATATTATTATGAACAATTATTATACTTGATACTAGCGAAATTGTGGATAACTATACCAGAAGCCATTTAATAAAGAAGTGAAGTGAAGTGAAATACGTTTACGAAGACTGTACATATTAAATGTGACATAAAAATTACCATAAACTAAATATGGAATTTAAATAAAAAAATAACAATAGTTTTTTACGTCTTGACTAGTATTGAAGATATTTTACTAGGTATTTATTAATATTATAAAAAAAATATCACTACTACTGATACTGATACAAAACAATCTTCGTAAATTCTATCTATGGAGAATAGTGATGTACCATGAAAGTTTCTCGCTACATTATACGGGCCCGTCGCGTCGGTCGGTCGCGTCGCGTCGGTCGGGTGGATTGAATTGGGTAGAATAGTACACGATAAAAAAAAAATGATAAAGCATTTTTTACCGTTTTTGTTTGACGGAGTAATTTTCATTGAGCTTAAACTAGACAAAAAATTCAAAAAGCCTGACTGAGACCGATACTATTACAGGAATAATTTTTCGAGTGTATGATTTTATTGTTAAGATAAATTAAAGTATTTTGGTTTAACGACAGCAGCGGAAGTGCCTGTGCCTACGCCACGATTACTTACTCTACTCATAGTCATACATAATGCGAGTACCATCTGTATGCGTAATACCATCATCAAACAAGATGGTGATGTTGCCAAAGCATTCGAATCCTTTTTTACAGACATTCCAGTTTCTACCACAAGATCCTTAAACTCTTCTCCAATAATTGCGGATTCATTACTAAATAAAAATGTACCAAAATGTGAAATACCGTTTTATTTTAAATATGTAAACAGTAATGATATTATTAAAACATTCAAACTGATAAATGTCAAAAAAACTACGGATCTCTGGGGCATTTCTGTTAGCGTTGTAACATCGTTGATTGACATTGTCGCACCAGAACTAGCGTTTATATTTAACGAATGTATTGACTGTGGTGAGTTTCCTGATTTAATGAAACATAGTAAAATAACACCTTTATTTAAATCCGGTAGTAGTTCTGACCCTACTAACTTTAGACCGATATCAGTACTGCCAACATTTAGTAAAATTTTTGAAAAGCTTATTCTCAGTCAACTGCAAAGCCATTTTAACTTTAACAACTTACTAGATGTCAAACAATTCGGATTTACGCGGGGCAGATGCCGGTGTTGAGTTGGTATCGCATATCTACGATGCCTGGGAGGACTCACATGATGCTTTAGGCATCTTTTGTGATTTTTCTAAGGCATTTGACTGCGTACACCATGAAACATTAATCAGGAAACTAGATCACTATGGCGTCAGGGGTATGGCTTTAGCCCTTCTCACTTCTTACCTATCTGACAGAATACAGAAAGTAAACGTAAATGGAAAATGTTCTCCGGGATCTGTAGTAAAGATGGGTGTTCCGCAAGGGTCAATACTTGGACCATTTTTATTTTTAATTTACATCAACGACCTACCTCAACTTGTGAGAGACAACCACGAAATTGTATTGTTTGCGGATGACACGTCACTTTTATTTAAATTAAAGCGACGGCAGACCAATTTTGACGACGTGAACAATGCAATAGTGAAAGTTGTTAACTGGTTCGATGTAAATAATTTATTACTGAACGAGACTAAAACAAATTGTATGAGATTTATATTACCAAATGTTAAACAAGTTAAACCTAACATTAAAATAAAAGATAAAGATCTAAATCTAACAGCCAATCACAGTCGAGCAATCACCCCAGTCCACAGACCTATTCTTTATTTCACTTCACTACTTTAAATAATGGCTTCTGGGATAACTCTCCACAATTCCTCAAAACATCCTTTTCCTTCTTGTTTCTAAATTAAATAAATCAATACAGAAAATAAATAATACTTGACAATCCATTATACCATAGTGAAAATAAATTGTTACATGTACACTATAGCATGATATTATAACATTTATTATATATTATTTTTCTTTAACTTAGCTAATTTAAAGAAAAATAATATATAATAAATGTTAATATTAATATAATATTAAATATTTGAATGTACCTTTTTATTTAAATTGTAATTAAATTTGAGATATAAGTATTGGTATCTATCTAATCCTATCTACGTAAAAATATGTAATATGTACCTAGCTATATAAATTAGTTCATGTAGTTTAGTTTTCACGTTCCCGATTTTCGTGTCTTCACACTTCGGCCTCGTCTGAAAAACAGCGCTGTGCCATTCCTGCCTTGGTATGGTGCAGCACATGCTGAGACGAGACCCATTCGACCCCACGCAATGCGAAATAATAGTGTTATTTTTTTATGTTTTTTTATAACTTTCAAGTGTGTTTTTTCTTTTTTTTTTCTTTTTGCTTGTTTTTTTTAATTTTATTCTTTGTATTTTGTGTATTACCAACTTTGTACCTACCTACTTATTTTGTATGCATTGTGGTTGTGGGCCGAATAAATTGATTTTCTTTCTTTCTTTCTTTCTTAAATCTTGTGGACAGTACTGTATTTTTAGGCATAACTTTAGATAATAAGCTTCAATGGGGCGCTCACATAGATGTGTTGTCGAACAGACTCAGTTCTGCAGCATACGCAGTCAAAAGAATCCGTCAACTTACTGACGTAGAAACGGCTAGACTAGTTTATTTCAGCTACTTCCATAGCATTATGTCGTACGGCATTTTGTTGTGGGGGAATGCTGCAGATATCAACACCATATTTGTGTTGCAGAAGAGGGCTGTTCGTGCAATTTATAATATGGGCCCCAGAGAATCACTTAGAACTAAGTTTAAAGAAATCAATGTTATGACAGTGCCGTGCCAATATATATATGAAAACTTAATGTATGTCCGAAAACATATTAACATGTTCAAGAAAAATAGCGACTATCATAATGTTAACACTAGAAATAAAGATAAACTAGCTGTTCCCACTGTAAGGCTCCATAAAGTTAGTCAATCTTTTAAAGGGATGTCTGTACGATTTTTTAACAAAATACCAAATGATGTGATTAATCTATCTGTAAATAAATTCAAAAATGTTGTTAAATGTAATCTATGTAATAAAGCTTATTATAAAATATCTGATTATTTAGATGACAAAAAAGCTTGGGATGAAACTGCCTCCAACTCCATCAAAAACAATGTAATAGATATTAAGTACAATGACGTTAAAAAAATATAAGCCAAGCAGAGTTTCTTGCCAATTCTTCTCTGTTTATTACGAATTGGTGGTAAATTAAAAAAAAAATTACGTTTCAAAGTGTACTATACAGTTCCTACTGAATAAATGAATTTTTACTTTACTTTACTAGTGTGTGCGAAGTGCTGTCCGGAATTCGGAAGTCAAAAAAGTAAGCGGCCATCACTAGCGCAAGAAGAAAGAAAGAACACTTTTTTTAGTTGGCCATGATTGCTGTCTGAGTTCGGTCCTGTTTAGATTATTGCTGTGCTTCGATTGTTTGCTTTTCTATTTCTATTTTCCCAGTTATTTTAATTCCCTGGTGTGATTTTAATACAGTTAAAAATAATAAACACAGCAATTTTATCCCTGGTAAAATTTTAGTTTTCCTTTGGTGCCTCTACCCTCGCCAGTCGTGTTTTCGTGCAGGCAGCGTTATTTTATTTCAATATTTTTTAGAGACACCTAAACCTGTGCTTAGTGATAAATCTAAACAAACGCAAATGCAAATAGTGTATGAATTTTCGATGACAGGACTGATCGTGAATTGTGTGAGACCGAGGTGGGACTATGTTGTTTCTGAGTGCCTTAGCGATCGGTATGATAAGTGGCCTGCAGAATGTTACCACGGAGGTTCCTACCACTGATGTCACGGAGAATACCGCAGAGGATACTACGATGGGGCTTGTCGAGACCACGAAGCTATCAGGGCAGACAGGTGACTTCGTGAATGTAACATTGCAAGAGCGCCCTTCAATGTGGGACCTGTACCTGAATCACTGCCCAAAGTGGAGGCCTATAAACCACGTATTTTTCCAAGTGGCCAATATATTTTTCCTGTTCTCTTTCCTGACGCCGCACACATCCAGTGGTCTGATTTGGCTGCGAGCATTGTTGATGCTCGGTTGTGCTTTCTTCGGTTTGTGGGCGATGACTATTGAGTGTTTTTTGGATGCTGTGGTGTGGAATAGTGCATTTGTTGTGATAAACTTTGTGTATTTTGCGGTGCAGTTGTATTTGATGAGGCCGATCAAGTTTCATAAGGAGATCGAAGAGGTATGTATCTAATATATATTTTAAAATGTCTTTCAATGTTTAAATATCTACAGATGTTCACCACCCTTCATAGTTTTAATGGGCTTTTGACTAATTAATAATTTGGCTTACATAAAGCCTGGACTGGAAAACCGGGTCACCAAACAAATTGCACCAGCGTCCAAGTCAAGCCAAGTAGAGATAGCAGGAGATGGCAGGGTCTATAGTTGTATGTGAAGTTCTACAATACATCACTGTCACATGTCTATTTACTTGATGTTTATGTTCCTTGAAGCAAGTATAGATGTTTCACAAGCGATACATGATTTATCATTTTTATTGGTAAGGTAATAAGTAGAATACATTTTATTCATACTTATTTAGGGTTCCGTCTTAAATAACCATGTTCGGGAAACTTTTTAAATGAAAGCATAAATATACATGCAAACAAAGTTGCAGGTGGGTCAGCTAGTTGATAAATAACTATTATTCTGGCACCACAATCCATTTTGGCGCAGAGTTAACTTGTAAGCTTACTTGTAAATGTTTTATTTATAACTAGCTGACCAGATATATATTCATGATCATCATCAGCCTATAGCAGTCCTCTGCAGGACATAGGCCTCCCTTAATGAGCGCCATTGCACACTGTCCTGAGCTCGACGCAGCCAGCTTCTACCAGCAGCCTTTTGCAGATTGTCACTCCACCTGGCCGGATATGTTGTCCTGTCCAAATTATTACCCAAGTTCTACAAAAACAACTGAAGAATTAAAACTCAGTCATTTTATTCAGCTACACGTCGCTAGCTACAGAAGGAAGTTTTCTTCGAAACACATAGAAGAAACTAGTAGTGGCGTGGCGACCCGTCGCCAGCCGGCTTTGGGTACGAATATAATTCACGCGCGAACTTCTTAAAAATTGAATCACCTGTTAGATGATGTATCTAACCAACGAGTACCTACGCATGTGACACATTTGCATTAACAAAGAGCTGTGACTACGAAAATCGAAACTCTCAATGATGCTAATTGTATCACATAACTACCTACAAACAAGTGCTATTTACTCCTGATGACACATCTGCGTTGGAGATACTGACTAGTCATTAATTAAAAGAAAAATGGGCTAAGAGCGCTTTCACATCTGCAACTCAGCAGACTCGGCTGGTCGCGCGACTGGTGTCTTAAAAAAATATGGCAGCGCGACAATCCGCTGCAAAAGATCGCGAGCAGCCGCGCCGGCCAAATTCGATAAGTGAAATTCGTGCGATGATGGCGTAGAACTAAATAAATAATGCGGGACGTAATCTTACAGCATCTTGTAGCCCCAAACTAAGCAGAGCTTGTATTATGGGAACCACATGATTGATATACTACACATATATATATTTTTTTATACATAGACAACACTCCCGAGACAAATATCTACAGAAGATGCAAACATTTGTCCCGCAGCGGGAATCGAACCCGCAACCTTCTGCATCTCAGGCGGACCTCCGCCCACTGCGCCACAGAGGCCGTCGAAGTATTAAAAATAAACGATACAATAGTGTTTCTTTAATGAAATCCTTATTTAAAATGGCAGCTTCTGCTCCGCATGACACAATAACGCGTTTCAGCAAAGACAAAGTACAATCCAATACAATACATTTATTGCTTTCACATGTTGTTAAATTGCATGTATTCTTAGCCTAGTAGTACCTAGGTAACAAATTGTCCTTGGGTTGGCTATTAATTATTATTATTTTAAGTAGCTCTGAACGAGCTGAAGCGCTCGTGGCGTGGTTAACTTCGGTGATCTCAGCAGATCACGTTGGCAACACTCCGCCCAGTCATTACTTGGATGGGTGACCGTTTGGTGATATTTAGATTTGATTTCCGTGCTTCGGTAGGCACGTTAAGATGTTGGTCCGTTTTCAGTCGTTAAGCCATGTCGGAGGCCTTTAGGCGGCCTAGAAACTCTGACACCAGAGTTGGTCATTAGCTCATACAAAGAAGAAGAAGAGCGCGACATTACATTAGAAGGCACCTACTGCTGAAATTCTGCTGTCGCGCGACTAAACCGCCGAATGTGATTGCGCTCTAAAAGCTCTTACGGGTTTTTTAAGCTCTTTTAGCGAGCAAGGTGAATCACATAGGTTCCTAAAGTCGATAGATGCGAGGTACCTACCAGTACCTACACCTATTTCGTAGGTGGTAGTCTGCGTGCAGTGCTGTCTTTATATCCGAGTCCAATTCATGGTCGAAACGCGATTTGACAACATCGGTGGTTAAAACAAGTAGGAACTTGGAAGATAGGTACGATAATACCTGTCTCTCTCTGCTCCTCGTTTCTTCTGGGGTCATGTCATAACCATTTTGCATGCTCTTATCTCTTATGATCTTTAACCATTTAATAACAATCTCCGGCAACTCAAATGGCGTGTTGTAATTGAGTATCGAGTGTGAATGGGAATGGTCCTCGCGGTTGCCTTCCCGTGATCTTTCTTTCTGGGTTGTCAGGGTTGCGTTTTAATAAATTTCTGAAATATTCCAGTGTGTCTAAGGCAGGTAATACCGATATCAACACCTATCTACCTACCAAAGACTTGTCCTTAGGTCATTTTAGTAGATTATACAGCCTATAATATTACTAAAGCCAGTATTTATAGACCGATCTCCGCTCTCGTTTCGATCCCGCTATCGCTTTTCAATGGTACCCCCAAAAGGGGTGCCGCATTCAATCCGAAGTTGCATAACAATAAGCCACCCACAACACCACGCATTGGCGCCGCTCGTTCGCTGCAACTCTGTTTCGACCTGTCCTTATTGCCGTTGAATTTAGTTGACCTGATTCTTTATTTTACCAAAAAAATTGAGGACAGCCACAGAAAACTCTTAAATTGTTAAGTTCGCCTACGTACATATTTTTTGCCATAGCTACTCTTTGTTTTTATTATTTCTGTGTAGGTATAGGCACATTATAGAATATTACAGATTAATTAATCACACTTCACAATAATATTATAAACGCGAAAGTTTGTGTGTATGTTTGTTCCCACTCAACTCAGTAACGGCTGAACCGATTTGCATGAAGCTTGGAATACCTATAGTTTGTGACCTGGATTAACACATACTTTTTTTCCGGGTATTACGCGGACGAAGCACCGGCACCGGGCGGAAACTAGTTGCAAATAAATAATGCTGGACACTATCATACGGTATCATGTAGCTCAAAACTAAATAGAGCTTGTATTAAGGGGACCACATGACTGATATACTACTTACATACATTTATATGTAATTATACTTAAGTATTATACCTAAATAGTAAACACCCAGACCCGAGACAAATATTTGTAGTACATGAAAACATATGTCTCGCGGTGGGAATCGAAACCTCGACCTTTTATGTCACAGGCGGGTATTTGCACACTGCGCCACAGTGGTGGTCAAAAATGGTTTATAGGCTTTGTTTTAACTGTTTGTATTTTTGTTTTAAAACTTGATTTACTTTGGCACGGGGCGTTTGATTTGTGGTTGTGAAAGGGTAGGTATTGAACTGCCTTTATTTAAAACCTTCCTGTTTGTTGTATTACTTTTGTGGTTTTAATCATTCCTGTTTATGAAGTCACAATAGGTAGGTTCTACCCACCTACCTACCATCGTCACATCGGATCTCTGTCACTCTGAAGTTAGCTATTCAGATTAGGCTCAGTCATCGAGGAGTCATTCTTTATGGGCTCAGCAAATAATTCGACCAATCCTACAATCCGACACTTAAACAGGTGGGGCAAAATTTTATCTCATTAAGGGCCACCTTTTCTTTTGTACCTAGTTAGAAGGTTTTGTTCTTAGAAAACCATCGAGGTATTTATAATTATCTCGATGTAGAAAACTATAAGTTGAATTGGAAGATATGCATTTTTGGATTTTTGAAAAAATTTACAGACAGCCTAGAAAATCACATTCGTTAAAAAAATCAATTTGGTCGCAATTGACTCTATTTCTCACAAAGATTTACAGTCAGGCTAGAAAATCACATTCGTCAAAAAAATAAATTTGGTCGCAATCGACTCTATTTCTCACAAAGTAACTTACACAGTCAAATCGTAAGATTTTGCGAAAATGAAAAATAAGAGAGAGATTTTGATACAATTTCTTTGAAACGTCATTCGTCTTATCATTGAGTTTCCTTAATAACTAAAAACTATCCACAAGATGTAAGGCAGGTTTACGTACGTAACTTAACTAGGTAGAATATTAAGTAACTTACTTAAAATACGAAATAGAAGTACCTACCTATTAACATCATCTGTGCATGTAAACATTGTCAGCTGTCATGCTAGGCGGTGATTGAGCTTGGAAATCAGGTTTATGCCCCGCTATGTGCTGCATTACTTCGATACAGCGCTGATTTTAAACAAGCACAGTTAGTTAGTTTAGTTGACACGAACACCATGTAAAGGCATTTTTTTAACGTAGGTAACACCGATCAATTCCGCAACAACGCTTGCTAAGTAATTAATGGAGCAACCGCTCCAGTTAGCCATACCAAACACTTTGATGGATGGTGTTTCAAGATCTAAAACTTGCAAGCACTTTTAAACGGGGGATCATTAGTTTGATCAGGTCAGTGGGGCAAGTTGAATGACCTTTCAGGTGATGACGTCAGCCGTCACCCCTCGCTGGTACCCTATCGGGTTAACAGTTTAGCACCGATTAAAGTTTCACTGTTTGTAATCATACCCTGGAGAGCTTCAATCTTGATATCTGAGATTGCGGGACGAACCTTATTTAATATCGCTGGAAGTTATAGTTCTTGAAGTTTAATGAGTTCAGCGTTTCGCTCACTTTGTTTGTTGCATTCGCCTTTGGTGGCCTTTTGCAGATTCTGAAAGCTCCTGTCATTGCTTTAGCAAATAACAGCTGTTCTGTTCCGTGACTTTTGTTATAAACTGGGTTTTTCTTGGTTGGTCCAAAGCACGAGGCAGTAACTGTAATAGTTCTACTAATATTATAAAGGCTAGTGAAGATTGAACATGTGAAGCGTTAAACGTTTGGCTCTCCTTCACGCCAAAATTACTGAACTGGATAGAGTTCGTTGATATTGTAGCTCTAGACCTATGTTCCTCGCAAGCAAAGCCGCAGGAGAAAGCTGATTCATAAATAATTATTAAATTCAAAATCTGATAAAAGGCGAAATCGAATTGGATCGGAAATCTGATACGGGAGCGCCAGCAAAAAAAACAAAATACAATCACACTACGCCAATTAGGTAAATTATGCTCAGCCTCCTATAAAATTGGATCCCTGAAATATCGAGGCTTTTGGCAATTAGCCTGACATGCTCTTTGGTTTCCACTGCCAACTGAGTCGAGGTTGCAGAGCTAGGCAAAAACAGTTTTTAATCTGTTTCCACCAAAGCTTTGGGGCAGGGGTGCTGCGGTGACTAAGCTATCGATTTATGCTAAAACCACCTTGCACCCTAATGTCAATATGGTTAGAGCACTTTTTATTATCCAATATTAGTGGCAGGCTGTTTAATAATATGCATAAGCTTTTTCGCTTTCGCACACCACTTTTTTTGGAGCAAGACTGCTCATGTTTTTGGGACCCAGTCCCTAACTACGACTATATGGGGTTCTAACCCCAAGCCAACCTCACCTGTACGTGGTGCTCCCTGCAAACTAACAAACGTGGCTCTGGCGGCCGGCTGATTGCGGCGTAGCGCAGCCTAACACCGGCACAGCTATATCCCTCGACCGCGCCAATAGGCTGCAGCTGCAGCGTCGGTGGTGCGAGAAGTTAGGCTGCGATCCTCAACCCGCATCCCCAGCGTGGGGATTATGGGCATATCCTAGGGGAGGCCTATGTACAACAGTGGACTGATGGCTGGTGTGGTGGGGGATCCCTAACTGTGAAGTGCTCACTATTTTCGGTGCGCAAATCGCAATTTCTCCTCTCTTACCATACAAATAGTAAATTAGTAAAAATACCACAGGATTTCAAATTTCAAGAAATCTTTACCCTGATGTGCTTGTTAAAATCAGCTTTCAGATAGGATCGTCCGATCAGTTGAAAAAAACATTTTAAAATGCATAATTGCAGTAGTCATCATTAGCAGGCCACTACTGGACATAGGCCTCCCCTAATAAGCGCATTTGCACCCGGTCCTCAGTTAACCCTTTTCAATAGCTGTGCCATCTAGCTAGCTGGTTTCCACAAAATTTTCTCACCGTTTAAAGGCACGTTATTGCCTGAAACTGATCTGCCAGCATACCATTACATGTGATCGATGTGACAGACAGCTTTATGTCACTGTCAAGACGACGAGCAAGACGAATACATCTGCATCAATTAATATTAGATTTTAGCTTGCTAGTAACATTTACCTACAAGGTAATATCATTTTATACAAATGGGTACATAACATACATATTAATTATTATTGAATATGGAATGTGTTAATATGAAAAACATTTAGTTTTGAAGATTCTTATGGCGTCCTTACTGATTTTACCTTCCTTCAGGAATGTACCACATTAGTTCTGTGGCATGTACCCCGATAAAACCGGCAGTTTTTAGTAATTGTTGATAGCGGCAACAGAAATACATTATCTGTGAAAATTTCAACTGTCTAGTTATGACGTTTAGTAAGATATAGCCTGGTGACAGAAAGGCAGACAGACAGACGGACAGTGGAGTCTCAGTAATAGGGTCCCGTTTTAACCACTTGAGTTCGAAACCCTAAAAAGAAGTAGGTTAATCAGATCCAGGGTCATGTCTAGGTCTTTTGGGTTTTATAATAATGGTGGACACTATCACTCGGGATAATCTAGCCCCAAACTAAGCAGAGCTTATATTATGGGTACCACATGATTGATGGTTTGATATATTTTTTTATAAATACATACTTATTATGCATGGAAATTTAAATAATGTTGGTTCTACATCTAAATATGATATTATTATCCAATCCTCATTCACTTCGGTCTACAAACAATTTTGCTCTGAAAATACCTACTCAACTAATACAATACCACATTTTAAATCTATAGACTCATTTTCAGTGCAGGCTGTTCGGCTTTGGAACACCTTGCTGGTATCTATAAGACTGGCTCCTTCATTGGAATCTTTTAAAAAACGTGTCAAAGATTTTTACCTTCATCAATTCACATCTACTGCTTAGCTAAGTAAATACTATTTTATTGATAATTTTGGCTTTTTATACTTGGTCTATTTTATTAGACTATTTTCTAAATTATATTTAATAGTATAGGTATAATTTAATTATTTTTTAATATGTAGTATATCTAATGTAGGTAGGTAATTAGTTTTTGTATGTATAAGCCCACCGCTCAATTCTTTTAATTATATTATTTCCATCCTTGGTTGTCTGGAAGAAATCGCTTTAAGCGATAAGACCGCCCATTGTACCTACATTACTATTTAATTTCTCTGTTTTTGTAAATTTTTGGTTTTTAATTGGTGTTTTGTGCTAAAGAGTTTATCTATAAATAATATAGCATTTATTTCCATTAATCACTAGGTAAAGAGTATGGTTTAGGTTTTATGTGTGAGTGACCTTAAAAAATATAATTAAAACTATCTACAAGATTTACTATTATTTACTGACAATCTGGTGCCTTAAGGACGAGATGCGGGTTCATGTCCCGTCTAGTTTGAAAATGTTGTAGCATTTAAATTTGTTTTCTAATCTACCCTCATTATGATGAAACATACAAGTTTAACTTTATGCATGAACTTAAAATTAAATCACGTCCGTCCGAGTCTTAGGGATTTTATCTCAAATTGAATGCTCAGCAAAGTGGTTGGTATCACTCAGCAAAGGAATGTTAACGTTATAATAAGACTTATGTTGTACCATATAAGGAAAGAAATCCCATGCATCATATGAAAATCCCTATTACATTCCCCGCAACTTGCGAGCGAAAATCATGACCAAAAATAGTAACGAAAACACGAATAATTTTGTTTAAAATGCCCCATTTTGGCTTCCTCTTGCATTTGAGGTTTTTATTTAAGACTTAATGGGTGTTATGCGAGCTTAGGGCCTTCTACTACCTGTCCACTTTAATACCTGCGAAAGGTTTGAAATAAAAACATTAAATGAATGGATTTGAGTCCTTTGAGCCGTGGTGGAAAATTGTTCAAAAGCCGTGGCCTAGTGGCATGTATCTCGACTCGACATCAAGAGGTTGTGGATTCCGTGCACCAATGGAAATAAATTATTCCAGTTCTAGAACTACATAATATTAGGTGCTTACATATGAAATTGGCGATTTGTATGGAGAATTTCGAGAAAATTGATTTCTTCACATACATACATTTTTGTATTTTTTTCTGGAAGTACTAATCCTATTCTCCTTTTTTGTGTATGATTTAAAAAAGAAAAGTAACATGTATACAAAAATACTACGAATTTAAGCATTGAAAATGTCAACACGTGAAAAGAACTGTTTTTAAGTTTAATTTTTTGCAGAAGAACTTTCTCAAATTTTGTATTTTATTGAATTTTCAATCATTGCAATAATGTTACGTTCAGAAAATAAATGTTGTTTAAGACTGTTGAATAAAATAAAATATGTGCAAAATGAAATGGAGAGAAAAACGCCAATTTCATAGGTAAGGACCTAATATGAAAAAAAGGGTAGGGAGTAGGGATAGCCCCTTATAACCTGGCGGTATGAAATATAATTTACGACCTATTACCATATACTCATACCAAATTACACGTAAAAAAAACATAAAATCGGTCGAGCCGTTTCAGAGCGCGACCACTAACAGCGTGACACGAGATTTTATATAAAAGATTGATAAATAAATTAAATACATTTTTAAGAATAATACCAGATGATAATACTTAGGTACCTACATACGTACACTGTCTATGTTTTACAGAAAAAGGTCCACTAATACCAATTATACCTACCTACCTACCTAATATGTGGCAATTGAAATAAAAACACACGAGCTATAGCGAATATAAAACGGGTATATTCAGCATAATACGATTAATTTATAATTTTACACACTGTAAAAGATAGCGACCATAATTCACATTTTTTCATCGCAGAAAAAATAATATTACCTACATAACTCTCTAACTCTAACTGCGAAAGGCTGATGGTAGAAGCTGGATGCGTCGAGCTCAGGACAGGGCGCAATGGCGCTCATTAGTAGAAGGCCAATGTCCAGCAGTGGACTGATATAGGCTGATGATGATGATGATAGTATAACTAATGCAAAGTTAAATCTCTTGAATATTCCGCGAGCGACGACACTGTAAGCAGATTTTAATCTGGTTTCGGGGTGTGCAGAAGTGTCTGTCTGCCGAGTACTTAGCTCCAGCCACTGTAGCATCTCTTAAAAGATTACTTGACCCATTTGTACTGAGTGACCGACTTGTCTGGCAAATAACATAGCCATTGGGAATTGAATGTCTACTAAACCATATTGAACTAACACCATATTGAAGATAAAGGTAAACTTTTGCGTTCTGGGAAGAAAGTAAACTTCGTACTGGGTCGTACTGTTTAGGTTTAAATATCTTTTATTTCTCTCAAAAACAATTCAGTTCACTCATTTAATTTGATATCTAATTAAAAGCTGACCCGACAAACTTTTTTCCGTCCAAATTCTAGAGTTTATACAAAAAGTGGCTATTCCCATACAATATTACAACCAGTCCCCTATATCAAGGCAAACAAAAACAAATATTCAAATCAGTCGAACTGTTATATCTTATATCACTGATGTGTGTGTGTGCGTGCGTGCGTGCGTGCGTGCGTGCGTGCGTGCGTGCGTGTGTGTGTGTGTGTGTGTGTGTGTGTGTGTGTGTGTGTGTGTGTGTGTGTGTGTGTGTGTGTGTGTGTGTGTGTGTGTGTGTGTAACAAACTTTCCTACCCTTCTGCGGGAAATGAGGGAGAAATAATCTAGAGGGATAAGATGAAGGAAGCATTAATCTTAATTTTCTTCCTTGTGTTTTCTTTCGTGAACTCGGTACATAAACGAAACGTCTGCGTTACATTACGTTACTTGTCCCATAAATATTTTTATTGCATCGCAAACAAATCGCATACGTTCATGGCTTTCTCAATCATCCACCATTGTCTGATATACGACCGTGAATAACCTTTTTGCATTTTACATAACAATAGGTTACAATAGAATTTATCGTTGAAGCAATTCAAAGAAAATTACTGTACAATTAACAGTTGATAGAAGTTTTTCTTAAAAACGTATTGAGTTCATTTTTTTTTACAAAAACTTGTCAAGTGTTTGACCACTGTGACAGGTGTGATACCTGAGACAGGTGAAGATGACGTCTGAGATGGAGCACGCTTGTCAAGAAGGAACCGATTTACTCTGGATTTGAAGAACCGTAAGGTTGCTTGCTTATCGATCTTCTATAGGCTACATTTCGGCGAGTGTTCTCAGGATCTACATGGACTGATCCCACCCTCTCCATTCCACTTTAGGACAAGCAGACGCACGGCTCAGTACCATCCTTACCTAGTAGATATACCACCTATTCGTACCAAGCGGTTTTCTTCTACTTTTATTTTGCGAACTGCTAAGGATTGGAACTCTATACCGGCCTCTGTCTTTCCTGATAACTATAATCCGGGACTATTTTAAGTCTAGAGTGAATATGTGTCTTCTGGACCTTCGTTCTCTATCTTAGACCATAACGTTACTTACTATTATCAGGCGTGTTCATGGTCAAACGAAGGTCCATCCAATGTAAAAAAAAACTGTAGTAGTATCTTTCAAATTATTATAGGTATATTAACACCCAGGACTCTTTGGATTACCACTCCCAACGGATGTAGAAATGAATCATCATAATATTATTGCGTTTGAAAGTTAAGTAAGGTAAAGGCTGTATCCTTCCCGCCATCTATACGTATCCTGCTGATTTTCAATATCTATAGATACTCGTAATAGGCAATTAGTCGCGATGATGTCTTCTTCTACAAAATATGAACCAGTATTTACCCGACTACGAGAAAGCAAAATAGGGGTTGTGCTTATGTTTGACGGTTATCGGAATTGTTATGTATGTATCGTTTATGTATTATCGTAATTTCACAAAATGAGGTATCGTCGGAAGTGTCTTGACCGTCCACTGACTATGTGACTTATTAAATTTATTAATGGCTCACTCTAGAGGTGATGGTTGGAGGAAGGAGGTCCTAGTTGTGGATCACATTAGTGCTTGGTTTGCACACTTTGCACTCTCCCACAAGCACGAACTGCGTCACAAAATTCTCTGTACATAAGTATTTCAGATGAGAATATTTTCTTATTTCATGCTTTTTAGAGCGTGATCTTTCAGGAGTAGGGTTTTAGTTTTTGGTCTTACCTTTTTAGCAATGTGTACTGAACCCACAAATTGGATGTTTACCATCAAGACATTGTAAACAAGCTTTGCTGACTCAGCTAGTAATGGCAGTGATCAAGTCAGCCTTGTCAACGCTGTCGTAGTCATTTAGCAGTGACCTTATTAGGTTCCTATAACAAAAACACCATTAATATAGTTTTGTAAAAACGTTCAACCCAGATGGCATTGAAATACTAATTTCTATAATAATAATAATAATAATAATGCACTATTATTATGTAGCCTAAATCGAAGCACAGCTTGTATTATGGGAATCAGATAAGTGATATCTACCTAAATACATTTTTTTTTTATTTACACATTGATATGTACATAGAAAACAACCAGACCTGAGACGAATATTTGCAGAACATACAAACAATTATAAAACCTTTATTAAACAAAAATAGTTGGGGTAAACCTGTTCTTGAGTGGAGACCGCGGCTTGGCAAACGTAGTGTAGGATGCCCTCAGGTGGAGTGACGATTTGCGAAAGGCTGCTAGTAGAATCTGGATGAGTCGAGCTCAGGACAGGGCGCAAAGGCGCTCATTGGGGGAGGCCCATGTCCAGCAGTGGACTGCTATAGGCCGATGATGATAGAAACAATTTTCAGAAGACGAACAGTTCTCCTATATGGAAGACTGGCAAAAACAGCGCTGAATAGAGAGGAATGGAAGGAACTAAGGGAGGCCTTTGCCCTGCATTGGGACAACTCAGGCTTATAATAATAATAATACAAACAAGAAGTCTCGCGTCGGGAATCAAACCTTCAACCTTCTGCGTCTGAGGTGGGCCTTTGTTCACTGCGTTACAGAGGGATTTCGTACGCAGTATTTGAAAAAATCTTTCATTTATATACGATTCAAACTTACCGGCGCGCGTCGGAGAGCATCGGAGCGCGTTTTAAAACATGCTAGAGGAAATTGACAACCATAAAGCAGTTATGTTCCTTATTTGCATGCAATTTACGCTTTTTGCAACTTCGAGCTTTGCCAAACACTGACATAAATAGATCCGCTTAATTACATAGTTGTAGCTGCTAAAAAAACTGCCCAACCACTAAACCACTCCGATTTTATTACCTTTATTCAGGGTATGAGGAAGTCGGAATATTCACTTAACTTTTTCCGTAGGGACATTAGCGGGATTGAAAAAGTTTGCCCAAAAAAATTAAAATAAGCGCCTACGTGTGTAGCAAGTCAATCATGCTGGGCCAGATATGGCGCGTTTCTTATTTTATGGCTTTTTGCTTCTTGCCGAATATGTTTATTTATGTGATTCAACTGTAAGAAATGTCACTGTTTCACTTATTACATTTAAGCACTACCCTTCGTTTATTTTTGTATTATTTGTTGAATCGTCAGATAAGGTAAGCGGAATTTGTACTAAATATTTTGTCTTGTTTTAGTTATTTTATTTTGAAAACAAAATCCACAGCTCTATAGTATAATATAAATTAAACTTATCTCCTTAACTGAAAGCCGAAGTCGGATTTACATTTTACGAGTATTACATATTGACATCGACAGTTGCATAAAATATCTCGCCTAATTTTTACTTATATTATTATAATACAAATTAGTACACCCAACAATAATACACTACACTTAAAAATATCACTCAAGCCTAATTTTTCAACTGCCAGATACCTACTGTTACAGATGATTGAAAGTAGAAAGAATAATTTACGTTTTCGAATTTATTCTGCGAATTGTTGAATACCTTATAAATAAATAAATAATCCTGGACGTTATCACACAGCATCATGTAGCCCCAAACTAAGCAGAGCTTGTATTATGGGAACCACATGATTGATATACTACATAGATACATTTTGTTTTTGTAAATACATACATAACATACATAGAAAACACCCAGGCCCGAGACAAATATCTGCAGAACATGCAAGCATTTGTCCCGCAGCGGGAATCGGACCCACAACCTTCTGCGTCACAGGCGGACTTTCGCCCACTGCGCCACAGAGGTCGTTATTCACGTATATTTAAATGGAATCTCTGTGAACAGTATAATAAAGTGAATCCCCCATCACACCAGTCGGATTCAAAATAACCAACCCCAATACCCGAGGCAAACGATCTTTCCCAGTCGAGTAAACAGAACCGTTAGGCCTTCGATATTAACAGTTTTCTAAGAATGCCGGCAGTGTAGTCGACGTTCGACGTCCAATACTAAAAAATTTGTTCCAAAATCAATGTCGAGAACGGATTTACTGACTTCGATGAATTTTTGAACGGTATCGCGAGCTGGAGTGAGACTTGTTAAACCTTGGGCGTTGTAGGTCTTGGAGTCGAAGTCTTTTAAGTCTTATGTTAATATTAAACTGAATTGAATTCAGCTTATAAGTTTAACAACATTCATTGTGTCTGAGGCGGTAGGAAGTGCGCCAAAATATCTTTGGTCAACCAAACATTAAAATCAAAGGCAGATTGTACCGATGCCAACTTAGGAAGCGTTGAATTCCTTTACCATCAGTCTGTAACTAAAATATGTATAATATTGATTGCTCTTCTCTCGTCCATGTTAACATGATGATTAATACATAGTCCGGCCGCTGAATGAACATGTAAACCCGACTAGTTGATCGTTTACGTTTTGTCAAGAGTCGTGTTCTAATCTATGTATGAAGAAAGCGGACGGATATGTTAAGCGACTGTGCGATTGACTTGTTGATTAACTTGTTTACAGACTGGCATTTGTGTACCAACATCGTCTCGTTTGATAATTTTAAAATGCATGACTCGACATGTTTAATTAACAGTATTTAATACTGGTAAAAGATCTAATTTGACAGAAATGATGGATGAATCACAAGTCAATATAGAAAAATAACCGTCTCCCGTCCCCGAGTAAAGTAAACAGAGCCTGTTTTGCTCTCGAGATGGATATTTTTCTGCGCACTCTTGGATCTGATACAATGGCTAGGAACAATATGGCGTCCGGAATTTCGCCGTTCTCTAAAAAGGTTCTATTGTTTTGCCTCTTAAGCGTCGGCGCTGCAGTTTAGTCTGCGCTTTTTAATAGATTAGCTGGGGTGTTTAGCTCTTTTGTGTAAAATGCATTTGCGATGCAAACCTGACATGATGTAGTCTTTGTTCTTTCTAAACTATGGAATGATCCCGCCCACTCCATACTACTTGAGAACTTTATCTCGCTAAATTGCATAAGACTTGAAAATACTAATTCCAATATAAACCCTTTCTAGCACGTTGACTGCTGCGAGGACGAGGACGTGCAGAACCACATCTGTGTTTTCAGGACTCAAAGTCTTAATAGTGCCACGATGATGAATATTCGATCGAAGGCGTGCGTAACTGCATTTTTAAACTTTCCTGATGATTCTTTCCCCTGGGTTGCCGGTCCAATTAGTTCGGTGGTCCAATCGCCCAGTTCAGTCTTAGCCAAGCTAGCCAAGTTACTCACATTGTTACACTCATCTCACTCTCATTGTTAAGTTACACTCATTGGTGAAATTTGAGAATTAAAGTAAACGGGTTTCAAAAATAGCAAACTAAACATTGCAGGAAATGTTACATATTACTGAAAGACATACAAAAACAAGCATATAAATGCAAGCAATGTGCAAGCTTGCTGGCCTATTTACGTGAATCGCAATAGCCTCCTCAGATTGCCTGCTGCGCTACAAATGCATTTGTAGATTGTCTTCTGGGTGAATGTCAACCTGAAATGCAATATGTATTACGAAGCCCGATAGTTCAGCTCCTGAATAGAGGTGAATTTCTCTGGGAAACTTCAAATTGGATAACAGCTTATCCCCCTGATATAACTTGATATTGAACATTTGAGCATTATCTGGTGACTCAAAACGGTTTAAATTCTAAAACAGTCTGTACTCTGTAGCTTGTTGCTAAGCTGTTCATTACTATAAATAGTTTTCCGAGAGTTTGAAAGGAGCCACTTGCTTATTAATTCGTTTCCCAGAAGTTTGGCCGATGACGCCTACTCGCATTACTGGCTTAAATTACCTAATAAATACTATTACAGGTACCTATAAAATAAATTATTTGTGGTCCTATTGAGGATCAAGTAAGTTGTTTGATGATTTTGTTTGGAAACGAATGAGAAGAAAAACAAATTTGATGACCAAGGAAGGCGTCCTTTCCTGATTATCTGATTGTCCATTGAAGAGTTATTTATATGCGGATGAAAAGGCCATCTAGAATTACGTATCAAAAGAGCCCTTTTCGTATGATTGCTTACCCTATTTTATTTTTATTTTATTTTATTTACTAGGATAGACAGGTTAACGTAGTATGAAAAAGAAATTAGGTACCTACGAGTCCCTACGATGACAAATAATCGATTGGCTATTCAGATTAGTAACCGTATTGAATTTCCTAGCTGTGTCACACATTTGTATGGCCAGAGCTGGTCATTTATTTATGTATTAATTTATAAGTTCAAAGTTCATTTATTCACAAAATTAAGGCATCGTAGAGCATACATGGATGAAAGTCCTAGATGGAAGTACATTATTAGGTATAGTTTTGGTTTAGTTTATTTGCTGCATTATGAATAAGTTTTCGTCGATTTTGGTGCCAACTGTATGATTGTTTCTGTGCCTGTAATCCTTGTTCATTCGGTTCATAGTGATGCACATCTCGCCGGCGTACAGGCATTCGACAGGCATGTGAATTTATAAAAATATTTTTTTTACATTTTACTTAAAAAATCTGTCGAATCTGTCATTCACTAAATAAAAATATTATGAAAACCATTTGGCCATTTCAAAATAGAATTAACATTTCAACGCTTACATTTTGAACGCTAACAGATTAAATATTACATCGCAGGGTTTAATTGCTAGTGTGTATTTGGTAAAAAGAAGCCAATTACAGATGGGACACAACGTCAATTATGAAAAGCGTATACTTACTATTTGAAATCTGATCCTGTGACCTTCATGCTAAGTTAATCTCTATGACCTCAACTCCAGACTTATCCTACGAGAAACAGCTCCAGCCAATTAATCCGACGAAGGGTCTTCCATTTTAATTAAAAATACTGAGGACATCAGAAAGCTAATTTTTACTTTTTGCCATTTTCTCATGTCTTAGTGCTTGTGTAATTTGAATTACAAATTGGTCGTGGAGCTGTTTTATAACATGCTTATCGACTTAAAATTATCTTTTACACTGCTGTAAAATTATACTGCCGAAGATGAAATGAAACCAATCAAACTTCACAAATTGAAATCTTCAACGTGCTTGGTGTTGTGTTTATTTTAGGGGAATTTAGTCCCAAGGATTTTTCGTTTGATTACATTATGTGTTTATGTAATAATGATATCATGATTTTGTTGAGTATCCTGTATCACTTTGCACGAGCCTTTCTGCAGTGCAGCTTTCATGCTTACTAGTTTTTTTAGGGTTCCCTACCCATAGGCTAAAAACGGGACCTTATAACTAAGACTTCACTGACCGTATGTCTGTCACCAAGCTAGACTAGACAGTTTAAATTTTAACAGATGACGTATTTCTGTTGCCGTTAATAACAACAAATACTAAAAACATATTCAAATAAATATTTACCCCATACAACGGCACGGAACCCTTTGTGCGCGAGTCTGACTCGCACTTGTCCGTTTTTTTTTTTTAAATATGGATTTCATTTCTCCGCTGAAAGATATTATTTATCTTTCTGCGATTTTATTTGAAGACTTAAAACTTCTCTCAAAGTCTTGCTTATTTGTGTATTCACTGATAAGAATTCTACAAATAAGGTTCAATAAAACACTTAGCCTATTACGTTGTAATTTATAATGTTTATTGCATTTATCACAAGGTCATGTGAGATTATTTTATTGGTGGGTGAATGTGAATTTTCATGATATAGTAATTCGGTTGTGTAGTCGTTTTTTTTGTATTCAACTTGTACGACAACCACGGAATTAAAAGGTGGGTTAGGCCCCACTCTTTTCGAAAACAGCTAATACTAGTGCTCATAGTATAACTTCTTTGTCTAATCTGTCGTGTTCTTGTTTTTCTAATCAAGGCATTAAATAAAATCTAACCTCTATCCTCTCCTAGAGGAGGATTTAACCTGTTATCTATATTTCGTCCAGTTCAGACATATTTTATTCTTGTAACAGAATAAGATGATTGTACGCCGACGCCTTTTGCAAATAATTGAATAAGTGAATTTTCATGATATAGTAATTCGGTTGTGTAGTCGTTTTTTTTGTATTCAACTTGTACGACAACCACGGAATTAAAAGGTGGGTTAGGCCCCACTCTTTTCGAAAACAGCTAATACAAGTGCTCATAGTATAACTTCTTTGTCTAATCTGTCGTGTTCTTGTTTTTCTAATCAAGGCATTAAATAAAATCTAACCTCTATCCTCTCCTAGAGGAGGATTTAACCTGTTATCTATATTTCGTCCAGTTCAGACATATTTTATTCTTGTAACAGAATAAGATGATTGTACGCCGACGCCTTTTGCAAATAATTTGCAAAAAAAGCGTCTCACGATGAAGACGTGAAGATTCTTTATTTGTTGTGTATTCTTGGAACCGCTCTTGAGTTTTGTATGTGAGCCCGCAGCTTGTAGGATCGCCAGTAAAGTACCGGCACGTGAGATTTGCCATTGTGGTCTCAAGGTGACTAGTACAATACAAAATAACCTTAGGACATGACAATTTCTAAGATATATTATCTGTTGCAATGTATCTTCTATATTGCTAGAAGTATAGGAGCTGACCATAACCCGGGTTTATTGTAATCTTTATTATGAATAATGATGGTGAATACTTATTAATTTTGAAAATATGCCTCGTTAGATCTTCCTAAATATTAATCAACAACCTTCAAAAGTTGCGATGCGAAACCTTTCAAGGATGTGAATAACTGTCTTAACTGATTCTGCTAATCTTATGATGTTTGTCACCAGGTCTACTGCGCGCTGTTCAAGCCCCTCCGGGTTTCCAGGCGACAGTTCCGACGGGTTCTGATGTGCATGCGGAACGTACGGCATCTGAAATGCCACGAGCTATACGCACACGAGAAGGTCACCAAAGTCGACAGCCTCTCCCTGGTCTTGTCTGGCAAGTGAGTGAATCATCGACAGCTATTACTGTCCTATGCTCAACGCAAGCTTTAGTGCGTCACTACACTTTAACTGGTTTTTGTTTTCCAGTTGCTTAAACTCCTCGTTTGGCCATACAGATTTTATTCATTGCCAACTTGGTTAGATAACTTAGGTAGCTTGGCTCCTTTAAGTCGATTAAGTGCAATTTCTTGTCGCTTATTACTCTAAGTGAAATTATTCTCGAAATAAGAACACGGAACGGTCCATCACTTCACTGTTATACTGAGCTCAGTACAGTTTCCTTGCAATGAGTGCTGACAGTGGTGACTTGAAGAAATTCTGAAGCTATTATACGAATCAAACTACTATAGTTTTAAGTATAGTTTACCATATTTGTAAGTATTTGCATTATTTGTCTTCGAGATCATTAAATATTAGTAGTGTTAAGTCAAGCGATAAACTGCATGCATTACTGACGTGACTTCTTGCAATCATCAACAGCTTATGAGCGTACATGATCATACTTTCTACTTGGTGTAAACACGTGAAAAGTGCCTGCTAGATTTTTATCGTGGTAATCATGCGATTGGTTGGATAATAATCAATTTCTTTGCGTGCGAATGAAGTAGGAACCGAAGGCGCTTTGTTGCCAGTGGCCACGTGAAATGTGATTTTACTAATTGGGTTTGAAATGATATAATGCATCTAGATAACCAGCCTACTAGCCGCCTACTGGCCTACGTATTGTTATATAGCTAGGCCAAACTATTACCAAGCATGTGACTATTTTTGGTCTCGCACCAATCGATTGTTTGGAGACTTTATTTATATTGAGATCGAAATCGAAGACAATTTAAACGAAATGTTCAATTCATTTGAGCTGAGGACATGGCGCAATGGGGCTCATTCATTGCAGTAGGCCTATGTCCAGGAGTGAACTGCCATAGGCTGATGATGATGATAATGTTCAATTAATTATCTCGTTGACTCTGTTTATTAAATCACTTAAAGGCTGATGTTGGCTTCCCGAATTCTTTCTATTAATTTTTTTTAGTTATGAAATACTAAATGTATTTCATAACTAACTTTATTTAGTCTCGAACAAAACCTACAGATTGAATAAAGTTTATATTGCAATTAATCAGATAAAAGGATTTACAAGTTTTGTCATATCAACGTAAAACTACCAATGTTTGAAGAAAGATTAGTTGATATCAGATTTTAATGTAAGTGGCTAAGTGCTTGTAATATTTTTATACCAATCGCAGGAAATGCCAATGTTGTTATGACTACATGTTTTTGTTATAATGTTACATTGACCTTTTAGTGAATCATGTCTGGCTTCTTTACTGTGTAATAGTTACAGGTCTTTATTACCTGTCTTCGGTAAGAAACTGAGCCAAATTAATTTTGGGCTTGTGTCATTGATTGGAAGAACGTGGGGTGCAGGATCGTGCCTCCTACAACGTTTGGTATACCTATAGAATGCAAAATTGTAACAATCTTGTTTCGTGCCTGTAAATAATGCAATCCTTTCATTTTACCCGTGAAAGCATGACTTCCAGAGGCGATAGAGGTTACATCAAGGTATCAGCTACCTTCTAAGTACTCAACAGTTCAACAATAATGCTCCTATTAATGATCCTCCAAACCGAACTCATGCGTGGTCTTCAGGGCAAACCCTACTAGTTTGAAATAAGCCTATTTCATGCAGAATATTTACGACCTTGTAGCGTAGTGGGCGAAGGTCGGATAAGGTTGCGGGTTCGATTCCCGGCGCGAGACAAATGTTTGTATTATCTGCAAATATTTGTATCGGGTCTGGGTGCTTTCTATAAAAAAATAGTATATCAGTTATTTGGTTCCTTATCACAAGCTCTGCTTAGTTTCTGACTACATGTTGCTATGCTGTGTTATAGTGTCCAGCATTATTTTATTTATTATTTATTTTTTGAGATTAATAATGAGAAAATAATTCTATCACTTACTCAAAACGAAAAAATACAAGAAAAATCTTGACTATACTCCTCAGTGTTCAAACAAAGTATTAGAGAGCAAACTATTCATAAATTAACTAGAGCTAATACAGAAATCCTTCAGCAAACACAAGCTGGTTTCATAAAATATCATGACGCCATGATATAATTATACCTTGGAGCTTTTGAGTGAGATGCTATCGAGCTGATTACACGGGGAGATAAAACGTGACGTCATCGCCAAACCAGTTCAGCTGATTGAATTAATAATAAATTAGCAAAGAGTAAATTGTGACACAGATCTGGTTATGAAGGTCAAAATATTTAAAAGTAAAATCGAAAAACTGAATATGTTCTTGGATAACCATTTCCTTGTCACTTATCTATAAATTAAAAATTGTCAGTGGGTAGGTACCTAAAGTACCTGATCAAAGTTTTGGGCACCACAGACAGCCTGCAGAAAAAGAGAACTGAAGCAAATAATGTTGCCAGAAAAAACAATAGGCTTGTAATTGAAATACCTATTAAAACTAAAAACCAACCATAGACAAGCCGTTCAAAATTAAATTAGATTGAATTTAAATTGAAGTTGACTAATTTAATGTTTTAATTCGACCTCAAAACGATGATCATTCAGAAAACCGAACGAAAAATGATCGAAAAAGGCATCGATTACTCCTAATTGCCAACTAGCTTGACAACGCCTAGATATCATCTCTCAGCGGGGGCGTAGATTCTGGTAATGATACCCGAAGCAGATTGCAAATGTCCCTAATTGAATGAAATAAACTGTAACAACGCCAACGTAGTTTCGTCATTCCATTCAACGGTCAATGTTAACATCTTTTATGTAACTCAGAAGTTCAATGTTACCAGCTCGTTGATAACTTTGGTGTATCGAAATGTTATACTGTTCATTTCACCTTGAAATTGTGACTTATAATAAGTAATTCACAATGCAATTAAAAGTCTTAAGTAGAATAAATTGATTCTCAGGACGATACCTCGTATTATTATGAACAACTAGGTTCAGTCCACGGCTTCTATCGCGTGGTTCCCGGATAAAAAGTAACCTATGTGTTTACAATATCATAGTCACTATGTTTCTATTTTCACCCAAGCCGTTGTGTGTTGACACACACACACACACACACACACACACACACACAAATTTACATTTACAAATCAGTGTGATAAAACGTGATACTGACGATATTTTAGAATTGTTATTCCAGAAAATTAAAGAAGAAGCAGAGGAAGAAGTTTACATGGCGATCAAATTGACGTTTTAGAACACATCTGAAGTATGCGTCTCAAACATTTGAGGTGATCTCAAATAGGCTGTTAGATTGGGTCCTCTTTTGGCTCTCTGTGCTCTGATGCAGCTGGCTGGCAGGCTAAAAACCAGGTCCGTAGCTGGGGAGAGACAGAGTAACCTTCCGAGAACTGACTGAAAATAATCATTAAATAGTCAATGTGTGAGTGAGGCATAACTTACCACCTCTGCTTAATTTCAGCTATTATTAAGGTTGTGTAACAAGGCGTTTCAGTATTTGCGTGGGGCCCCGTTGGTCAAATAATAAACGAAGTACTCGTAACTTTTAACACGTTTGATCGACAGTTGTATTATTCAGCAATCAAAGCGTTATACATTATACACTAGCACGTTGACTATGGCCCTTGAGGAGGGCTTCATGCTCGATATTTACAGATAAATAACACAATTCAGCACATAAGTGTTACAAGAGCTTATTTATGAAATTTGACCTTCATAAAACTCAGATTCCAACAAGTACAAAGACTTTAACCTCGTCCTAAATCTACAAACTTAATATAATTTTTCCTTCAACGGATAATCTATCGCATAATCACATTTAACAATTCGATAAATATTAAAATCAAAATTATTTATCAAACTATAATTATTAAGTTCAATCAATATTTATTTGGGTAAGTTGGTAAACTAGTTAAGCTAATCTAAGAAGCATTTTTGCATTTTATTACAACAAGTAGGCTCCCTGTGTTTAACATGTTTTTGGAATATTAGGCAAAATATAATATGCTAATATAAGTCGCATATTGCTTATGCCCACGACTTCGTCCGTGTGGAGTATTTCTTTCTATTTAGTGGTTTTTACATTGAACATGAACATTATCCGCCCATCATTTTTTGGAATCATCAAATCGCTGATAATACAATCGTCAGCCTGAATACAAAACTTAAAGATCCTAATCACGAAATCGACGGGACTTTCATACAAACTTGCATCCCCTATTTTATCCCTTTCGGGGTGGAATTTCTAAAAATTCTTCCTTAGTAGATGCCTACACTATAAGGTAATTATGTGCAAAATTTCAAGTCTCTAGGTCCAGCGACTTGGGCTGTGCGTTAAATATTCGGTTCAGTCCCAGTCAGTCAGTTTAACGTTTTATATAATACTAGCTGCGCCCCGCGGCTTCGCCCGCGTGGAAATTTATTTGTCAAAATGTGTTTCATTATTTAAAGACTTTGCCACCCCCGTTTACCACTTTAGAGGTTAATTTTTCAAAATTTGATTAGCCTTTGTGTTATTCTGGCATCTAAACTATCTTTATACCAAATTACATCTAAATTTGTTCAGTGGTTACGGAGATAAGTGGTAACAAACATTCACAAAGACTTTTGTTCCCCGTACAAAATTTGCCTCTCCCGTTAACCGTCTTAGGGGTTGAATTGCGAAAAATCCTGAAACACGTGTTCATTTATTTTCACTAGAGAGTCTCTGTGCAAAATTTTAACTTGATTGGTCAAGATTTTTTTTGTTTCCCATACAAACTTTGCCACCCCCGTTTAACACTTTAGAGGTTGTTTTTTCAAAATTTGATTAGCCCATGTGTTATTCTGGCACCTAAACTATCTACGTACCAAATTTCATCTAAATTGGTTTGGTGGTTACGGAGATACGCGGTAACAAACATTCACACAGACTTACGTATTTATAATATTATTAGGATTTACATAATGTTACAATATGGCAGGCGGAAGGCGGCATATGGGCTTTTAATTAACGCTGATGGGGGTCCCTAAACTTGAAAATTGGTAACCCGATCTGGTTTCATACAAAGTTTGAGATTTCCTTGAGTTGTAACATCATAAACTTCTCTACTTCGTCTGTATACTTTTCTTAAACTTATGAGCTGGTTATGATCGCGTAATCCAAACTGGGTTGTAGTATTATAGTTACTATATTGTAGATCCCATAGGCGGCGGTCACGAAGTCAGCGGGAGCGGGGCGGCGGCGGCGCGGCGCGAAGGAATGCTCCCCGCGCCGCCGCCGCTGACTTCGTAACCGCGGCCTTAAACTGTTTTTTTTGGCTATTACTTCAATATACTTAATTGTATCGTTGTAAACTACTTCAGATCTTTACTCATTAATACGCTTATCTTAGTGGAGTAAGTTCAATACAAACATTTTTTGTACCTGCCCTTTTTTTATTATTAAAGTTTGAATTCGGCGTATCGTCTGTGTGTTTCTTTACCACATTGTTTGACCACACACAATACACTTTCAATATCATTGACTTACAAAAAGTCTCGACGAAATCATGATCCCGTCGGATCGAAGTCGAAAGAAGTATGAATGAAAGTTCATTGAAAGTAAAAGCACGTAGGTGTCGGCTCAGTATGTTTCGGCTCTGTCGCAGCCGAGTTACATAACAAGTCTGACCACTTGTCCATAGCCACCGTATTGCCATCACTCTTGCACAATCTGTGTGCGGCCTGTTTGAGTTTAGCGTTTGTTTAACCCCTGCTGTTGTACTAATTCTTGAAAGTTTCATGATTTACATGAACCATGACCAACAGGGTTCGAAATTATCAAGATAATTTCGATTCTTGATAATTATCTGATAATTATCGCCATATAAAAGCCACAATCAAGAAGTGAAGTGAGAATTTTTCTTGTAAGTGGATTAGGGGAATCCCCACGGGCGGTATGTTGATGCTTCGTGCGTTCGGATAGACACAAGCGCGGAAATACACGTTCGTCGAATACAGTTCACTTTTATGAGTGCATCTTTTTGTTAATATCCTTTCTAATAGATCCTTTCGAACCCTGAATTGACCGACTAAAACATGTAAGAGATTTAGCCAACAGCTTTTTACCAGAGATAAAAAAGAAAAAGCCGCAGTGAGCGATGAAAAATCCATAAATAAATGACACAAAATTCACACTATGGTAGCCTCGTATGGTATATATTCTCCGACGGCTCTCAAATCACCCCTTTTTGAATATGCTGCTAGAAGACCACTTATCTGCCAACACTGTCAAGAGATTGATTGACAGCAGTTCCAATTTTTTATCAATTTTGTTCTTAGCACTGAAACCCTTAGCTCTAAGGTACGAGTAAACGGCCTAATTCTGTCCAACTTGATTTATTTTCAATCTGCAAAGAATGAGAACGGGGTGTAAAGTAATTTGGAAACATTTCCGAGCCAATATCTCAGCTGGAGTAGATACCATTATCAGAGTCGTGTCACTCCAGATTGAATGCACCTATCGCGATAATAAAGTCCAGAAAATGCTTTTATTTAGAAGTGTATAGTTCATAATTATGTTTGGCACGTACGCCAGTTGATAAATGCAAGAAGAAGGAGATAAACGAAATTTTTTTAAGCAAATAACATAATAGTTTATTATTAGGATATTATACAAGTACCATATATACAAAAAAGTCTAATAAATTATAAGGTGCGGCAAGAAAAGAGAAACAAATATCGAATCTTGCTTTTTCGCTATTATAGCTTATGCCAGTGTCAAAAAATAGGTCTTACATTTGTTCGATCATCTGGCCAGTTCTGAATGCTTGCACATGGCTGAGTTATCTGTCTTTACCCTTTCATTACCATTATTACCATATCCATTAATAGACCCTTATCAGAGCTAATATTCGCATTACCCAGGTCATTCTCCTGTGACCAAAAAATAACTAGAAAATACAAGATCAATGATCCAAATTTTTTGGAGTGAAACTTTTAACCTGGTTCTACTTAGATACTACTGTTTCTTCTGCCCTTTCATCCTGTCAGAATCAATTTGAACAAAAGCTTTTGGCGACTCAGTATTTATGATTTAAGATTACCCACCTATATTATTCAGGTGTTCCGACGCCCAACCCGGTTCTAGTTATCGAATGGAGTGCACGAGACATTTAATTTCGTAATGATAATTTTGAATCGTTTTTGGTCTAGTCTAGGTTCGTTTTGATCGGTGTGGGCGCTTGCCGAAACACGCCATCCTATACCCACTCTCTATAAATGTTTTATGACTTGATCTTTATTATAAATCTTCAATCTTTTTTTTTCAGTTTGATTCTTCTGTCTTCGTTGAATTGCCAATGAATAGCTATTAAATTGCCTGTGCACCTGAAAAAACTCGCGTTCGCTCTCCATTTCTAGATGATATCGTAATTGCCCATTGAACTCGATGAATCGTTCTCAGCGAATCATTGAAGTGGATCTGTTAGATCCATAAAACGGGGATATCTACATTTCGTCCGATGCAAAAGTTTATTACCATTCCATCTAAAACAAATCATATCCTGCTCCAAGGACCAAAGTTGGGTAAGATAAATTACCTACCCAACACGGGTATGTTATGATATTGGTACCATTAATGATTGAAGTTTCGAGGTTTTTATTTGCATAACCATCTGTAATGAATGGTCTTAAAAATGCTAAACTTATGTACTTAAAAAACTACTTTGTTAGCAAGGATGTGATTTATAGTACATTAGCAAGTGGCTGTTTGAAATTGTTTGATTTGTTTTGGATTATTTGAGCACTAATGTGTATCAATATCATAAATCGTGTACAACTCCACGATTTTATGTTGTAGTTTTAAGTTAACCAACCTCCGTCAACCAACTAGGTTGGATTGACAGAGGAATTAAGGCCTTATGAGCTAAAATGGAATTGAATTCTACGTATTGATATAATTATTTTATGTTCTATAACTTTTTTCCGCAAAGTTCATAGTGTTGGAGTTAGGGCACTTTTAAATATGTATGAAAATTTATTTTTCTGGATTCAGAACGTAAGGCCTTGAGAGCTAAAATGGTTGGAATTGGATTCTACGTATTGATATATAAGTAATTGCTGTAATATGTATATTATATTTATTTTATGTATTCCTACTTATGTATCTATATTATATTAATAAACTGTATGTATACTGAAGGTGTACCTATTATAATGGTTTAATGATTTTGAGTCTGTAAACTAGGCACCTACTTACTACTTCAAAGTTATTTTTTTTTTGCATTTTGACTCTTATGGCCTTACTTCCTCCGTCAATCCAACCTAGTTGGTTGGTATACACTCTGTCCATGACGTGCTCCTCCTTAACTGTCCTACAAAAAATCGGTGGAAAAATCGGTCGTGGGCGAGCCTAAATATTGCACAATTTATACACGACCTGTATATATTTCATTATTCCAAAATAGTCTTTTTATTATTTTCTGCTACATCTTATCGACAGCATGGTGATGCAGTTGGATTACGCCCAACTCCATGTTGGGCACCAATTCTCCTTGAATTCGTACTTGTTTTGGTAATCAGCTGTCATGTCAGTTTCTCCTTTAGGGTATTGAGGTTATCCGTAACTCAATACCTAAGTTGATGTTTAAGCCAGTTTGGCACGTATGTAAATTTTAAAGTAACAACGCCTTAAGTAATTAAGATCTATGCATAATTAAGAAGAAACGTTGCGTAACTTGGCTGTCTTGCAGATCATCAAAGACTAAGTTAGACAACCTCCTTGTCAGTTTGGATGTGTGACTGTTTAGCGGCGCTTTTTGAGCGGTTCTGTTATGTGCTTTGGAGGGCACGTTATTTGTACCCTGCCTTTTTTGCTGCAAACTTTCGCGCCTTAAAACTCGACACCACTAGCTCATACAAAATTGTTAGGATCTGACAATTTAATGTTGATTTGTTATAGTTGTGTTCGTTATTTGTTGGCTCGTATGTCGCACAGAAAGAGCGCAGAATTTACAGTCTAGTTAGATTTTATTTTACTGCCAGACACGATGCACACATTGCCATTGCAGATGTGATATTTTATTTACTAACTGGAACATTTATACTGCAGACATTGCGATTTGGGAAATTATGGTTATATTCACATACAGTCACGCCTATTTCCCAGAGGGGTAGGCAGAGACCACGGATCTACACTTGCCACGATCCTCATTCCTCTTTCTTTTGCTTTGACTCTTATCGCTTTCTTTATACATGCTCATCGACTTAGGGTCGGGACCATAAGAGGGAGAGGGAAAGTCAAAGAAGCAAAAGAAATAACAAAATAGTCTTAATATAACCCCGGTGTAGGTTATATTTTATTGAAAACATATTATTATAAGTAAAATGACTAGGTATCGGATTTCGTAAAGCAATATTATTACACACATGCGTTATGATATCATCTTATCGTCTTCAAGAAGCCAGGCCGGTTGGACTTTGGCCGTGCTAGTCCTGGCACGTAATAACATCTTCATAACCTTTCATTTCCTCCCTTCGATCTCGTTAAAAGTGAGTAGGGGGTAGGGGGCAACATCCTCTTGTTTACCTAACTACGTTCACTGCCATTCGTCGTGATTATGGTAATCCCTCCCAAATAGGGATGACTGAAAAATTCTAATTAGTCCGTCATTTACATTATAAAAAAATATTGGACACGTATACTTTCTTTTGTCAATTAAACAAAAAATGACAAAGATATATTGCGTTGAAATTCCGCGTCACGGCTTAATACACTTTTTACCTAGTCGTAACGTCAGTCACGAGCCTCCACTCCCGAACTTTGACGCTCTTTATCTCCGTCAATTATTATTTATTTGACAAATAAAAAAATACGTGTCCAATTATTTTTTGTTGATCTTTCTGACGGACTAATTAGAATCATTATTTTCTTACCCAGTTTGTTATCCCTATTGTGAGAGGCCTATAATCTGTAATGGACTCCTAGTTAGACATTATTTTTTCTTCGTCCATGGTAAGCACTGTTGAAAGTCTTCGGGCGGCCTAAATCTCCGCCAGATTAACCACTAATTCATATTATACAGTTAGACATGGGAATGGAATAAGAGCATTGTATCATACGAGTTTTCATGCTATACCGTACTGTATTGTGTGGTTTGCGGTTTATTCTTATTATATAGTGATCAAGCCTGACGACGGAGTTTTTAGTCCGCATGCAGGCCATTAGATCAGGTCAGACATGCATTAAATTGGTCTGCGGTTCAATTGCTCTTAAATCCGTTACGGCTACGAATAATCATTGTCATTGTGCAATTTATCACCTCATTACTCATTTAACGATGCTTTGCACGTGCAAATGGGAGATAAAAAACCGGTCACCACACCACAATCAATAAACCTAGTTCTGAAGTTGGATAAGTTCGACTAAGCGGTAGGAATTAGCCAAGTTGGTACATGCGGCGCAGATCTGTGGGCCAGCTATAGTGCTAATTAAATAACATTGTCGAGGGTTTATGAGTATCTGCCTACATGTTTCTGAAATCATCCTAGTTCGAGGGAAATTCAGAGCCATCGAAAAGGACCTTCTTTTCTTTCCTTCGTGGATTTCACTTTGAGATATTCTTAAAGTTTGAAGGCTTTAATTACGACGTTTATCGGTGGATGAAGAGGGCTCAAGACCGTTCTTCGTGGAATTCCTTGGAGGAGACCTATCTTCAGCAGTGGACTTCAATAGGTTGATGATGATGATGAACCAACGTTTGAAGAATGATCTGCTGAGTGGTATAATACTTTGATATTGATACAATATTAAGAGATACAAGAGCAAAACCAAAAGCTGAAGCAAGGTTTATAATAAAGAGTGCCTCTTTTTATTGCAGCCAGGTTTAGTACTTTTATTGGGGCGAGGAGAAGATTGAAAGAGGTAATGTGTTACAGCCTGAATTTATATTCGGGGGGTATTCTTAATTTGTTGACATTCTTAAATCGTGTGGGTGGGGTGGTGTAACATGTGCCTAAATGATGCTAGGCAAGATGTTTCAAGCAACTAATTAGATTTTTAGTCATGATTTGCAGTTCACAGCTTCAATTTCTTGGCGGCGCGGCGGTCTGAATATGGCGTGCAATATATAATAATAAATAATGAAAAAGGAATAAAATAAATAGGGAAAAACGATAACTGCAATAGTTGTTAAACTGTGCCGCAGCTACCAAAACGCCCGCCTCCATATCTAGAGTTAGTTTCCAAACAGAAACAATATAGAAAGAAAGAAAGGAAACATTTATTTCAACATTTTTTAAATTGACACTTAATAAAAATATGAACGTGGTGTCGGAAGTACAAAATCGCACGTTTCCAAATCACTAAATGCTTACCGGGAAAAGGGGGTTCCCTACTAGCAGATGTACATACACACATCGCTCTTGTTGCTAAGCTGCGTTGCTGGCTACCATTTCAGGTCACAATGATAACTTATTGGTCTGCTAAAAAGCTTACTACGACACTATATAACTATTACAAAATTATTATTGAGATAAAGATTATTATCAATCAGTGCAGATAAGGAAAACGGAAACGGATCGGGGTCACCATTTTCGTGAGATTTTCGTTTCGAACGGGCACGTGGGCAGAGCCTTGGGGTATTCACAACGAATCTTTTGAAATATTTCACAATTTATAACTTGAAAGTAGGAGCTGCGATGGTAAGCAGCTGGATGAATTGAGCTGAGGACAAGGCGCAATGGCGCTCATTAAGGCATATTTCCAGCAGTAGACTGCTATTGGCTCATAATGACTTAAAGATACTGTTAATGATGATGGAATTTAAAAAAAAAACTGCAGTTTTCTACATCAAAAATTGTGTATTCGAGCGCGTTGACGCTAACGCGGATTATAATGGTGATTGGAGACAGGTGTTTCTTCTGGTTTCACAGGCCTGTCACTAGATGGCGCTGCTTAATATATGCGTAACTTAGTCACGCGTACCCAATCAGATTTGCGAAATGTGACGGCTCCATATGATTGGCTACGCTCAAGTAAAACGCCCATTGGATTAGCTAGTAGGTCAAAAGCTCGCGAAGTTAAGGCGACGATACATGTCGCAGTTTACATACGGCCTAGGAAACAACAATACAAAGGTTCAGCAAGAATATCATGTTGAACCGTTTTCCTACCAAAAAATGTGCACCAAATTTGATCACATTGGTACAAGTTTTTTGGTAAGAAAACGTGATAAAATCAAAATGATATTATTGCTGAACCTTTGTATTGTTATTCTCTAGAATGTGAAGGTTTGCTATTTTGCATAACTACATTCAGTGATTTTATATCTTCAAAAATGTTGAATAGTGCAAGCGAGAGGGAGGTTTGATATGTATAGTCGCCTTAAGTGTATTTTTTGGACCCCGGGATCCGGTCCGGACACGGCACGTATGGAGATTGACCTTTAAGAGCAAAGTTTCTAAGGAAAGGGCAGGCCGTGAGAACCAAAACTTTTCCTATACCGTGTAGGTGTAGGTGCTAAAGTAGCGAGAAATGTATTTTCATAACATAAATATTAAACAATAAATCAAGCGAAACAGAACTGTATGGAGGACATGTAAAAGCTGGCTGAAGATTAAGGGTGGCATACTACGAGTATCACCGAGGAATCATTCATATTATTATAGATGGATAGACAAAGCATTTAACGAAATATGGTAGAATTGCCATATCTGTCGAAAAACTGATAACTGTTGAGGTAGACAAGTTCTTTAGTTGAGACCGCGACCCGGCAAATGTTGTGTAGGATTCTCTCCGGCCGCGGCCAGCTGGGGTGGCGATCTGCGAAATGCTGCTGGTAGAGGCACGACAAGATGCGTCTAGCTAAGGACAATGGACAAATGCGCTCATTAGGAGATACCTATGCCCTATGCTGCTATAGGTTGATGATGGTGATGATGTTACTACGAAATAGCTATCCTTCTAGAATATAAATAGAAATACTTTATTCGACAAACATCCTTATTTTTATTCCTAAGAAACTTACCGCAAAATAATTACATTCAAAATTCTGACTGAATTAATTCCTTATTCAAAACATTTCGCGTCTTTTAGTTTCCCAATCAATTATTCAGTTATTCTGTCACCAACTGTGAAGGATCAGAGGGATTTGTCCTTACGAAATTGACTTTTGATCCTACTCAACCACTACTACATATACAACAGTCGTACCAACTGCTGCGCACGGCCGTAGTACTTTTAGTAGAAACTACATAATTATATAAGTAATAACATATTTGGCCAGCTGGAATAAATTGTTAATAAAAACTCCACTAAAAGCCAAAATCATTTGATTTGGCTACATACAAAAATCAAGAGGTTAAAACTAGCATTTTTTGCGAAAACTTATCCCTCTCGCTCCTTGCATAGCACGTCTTGCCTGCCATAAAACGCGTGTATCGCAGTGGGCTGGCGCTCTTATGTCGTATTTACGGTTCTTGTTTTATTTATTCAACCGACCTTTAACATTTGCGAATCGGTAATAGCTAGGCCCTTTTGTAATGAGCTTGGGAACGATTGAAACGTCTCGAAAAGCGGGATTTTTGTGGTTTCCTCGGGCACTGTTTGACGTAGTTATTCCGTAGGGTTGGAATGTTTAAGCTCTAACATTGTTTTCCTTACTTTTCTCCTCATCAAATAGACTGGGGCGGATTGTCAATTATTCATGTACTAGCTTCTGCTTGCGTGGTAACCGAAAAAAGCCTTTATGTTATTTCAGCTCTAGAACTACTTATGTGTAAATTTCCGTTTAATCCGTTCAGTAGTTTTTGCGTGAAAGAGTACAAACATCCATCAATCCATCACAAATTTTCACAGTTATAATATTAGTAGGATTATTATCCACCACTTACAAGTGTCGCCAACTGATATGTTCAACTGTATGCGGTGTCTCTAAAGCTGAGCGAAAAATGGTAAAACCCTTTACAGAAAGTCGTAGCGGAATCAAAATGTCAAATTAAAAGAATTACAACGAACAATGTTGACATGACAACCCTAATTCCAGGGGCGAGCTTTATTATATTCTGAAAGTCGATTAAACGACCTTTATAACGACACCGCCGAGTGTGATCTATTCTGTGGCCGCGGCCTGTTCGGGGATTGTGCTCGGGCGTGAAGGCGGGTGAAAAGCGAATGTCAAGGATCGTGATATTTGCGATCACAGCCCGTGTTTTTGGGGGAAATTTCAACCATGAGATAGAATTACCTATTTAATGTAATTCAAATTTTCAACCAGGATTTATGTCATCGGTATTTTTCAGTCCCTCTGGTCATGTTAAAATTTTCCACGTAAAAACCACAACATTCTCATCAAGATATAGCAGTCCACAGCTGGATATAGGCTTCCCTTAATGAGCGCCATTGCGCCCTGTCCTTAGCTCGAGGCATCGAGCAGCCTTTCGCAGATCGTCACTCTATCTAACCAGGTTTTTCTAAAACAAAAACACAAAGTTAAATATTTTTTTAGAAAATACTTTTCCGGTAATGCTTAGTGTCGCTTATCCCTGAAATGATTGCTCCAGGATATTTATGAGAAACGTTTAAGGAAACGTGGTTCTCAAGGCGTGGCCTTGCTTTTCATATTCGGAGTATCAGTTTAAACGCGGCTATTTAGGTCAAATGAAATGCTTTGTATATTTAAGTCTAATAGTTACGTACGTTATATGAGTCCAAAGATGAATTTTATTATTGGTGTTTTCTATACGCCGCTATAAATCCGACATCATCATCGAAATCAAAATAAGAGCAAAAATTCAAAAATCGAACACATTATCCTAACATACAGGCATTTGGGGCAATTTTTCGCCGGCACGTCGACAGGTAATGAATGTGGGCTCTCGGTCCCGTTGTTATTGTGGGCTGGGACTGTTCGTTACGAACAAGTGACGTGTCAGGAACGGACGGCTTACCCAACAATGGAAATGAGAAATGGACCGCGTCGCTTTGAAGGATGTAATCTCACAATCCTACTTTGTGGTTACACGAAATATTGCCACAATTTAATAAGTTCTTCAATAGAAATTTGCACCCTATCATATTTTGGATATCGCAAATCTTACCTTACATTACTTATACTTGTAGTTCGTCGATTGGGTTTGATAGGGAGCGGTATGGGATTGGAATGGACTCTGAAGGTGGTAGGTATATAGTTGTTAATTAAGCAAGAAGAAGTGAATTTTCCGATTCTATTACAAATAGACGAATCCCTCAAACCTAACGCTTATCAGTACTGAATTAGGGATGCAAAATCATATGATTCCCACACAGGCGATACTAAATAAGAATCACAATAGTAAAAGCCTGATAAAGTGCCAAATTCATAATTCGGGGAGCCGGCATCGTCCCTGACACAGCCCGGCTCAGCCCCTGCAGTGCGCTTATCCTGTGGTAGTACAGTATGTACAAAGTACACATTTTAATTAGCGGCTTCTCACTGCAGAGGGTTTATTAAACTTCGTTTATTAAACTTTTCCCTCGCACTCATTTTGCAACTCCCCGTGAGGGGCTTGTGGGGACGGCTTGCTTCATTAAGTTGCTTGTATTCTTCGACGGTAAATCTGCTTACTAAACAGTAGGTACAGGCTATTGATAAGATTGTTCATTTAATATTGAAATCAGAACTTTTCCATTACGCAGAGGCCGTCATGTCTGAGTACTTTTATTTAGGTATAGGCACAGAATACAGAAGGGACAGAAGCGTCACTCCGCGCAATCATTTAAATAAATAGCGACTTTAGCTGCTACGCAATAAAGTGCTATTCAGCTCGCAACGAACTCAGTGCCTAACAGTTATATTAACCTACACCTTGCATCCCTTTCTATCGTATAGCTCTATCTCTACTGACGTGGCACGTGTAACGTTAGGGTTGTCTTGAGAATTATTCTGTGACGAATAATAATAACCTGGCCGCCGACGGGCCGCAGCGTCGGTGGTGCGAGAAGCTGTATCCTGCGATCCTCAACCCGCATGCCCAGCGTGGGGATTATGGGCATATCCCCCTTCTTATAGGGGAGGCCTATGTCCAGCAGTGGACTGAATAGACTGTTGTTGTTGAACATTTTACTATCCAGTTACCTAGCCACCTATTTCTTTTTAGGAACAATGATAATTCAAATAATATCTACCTACCTAGTATTAGATCAGAAAACTATTTTACACTGGCTGGCTGCATTAAGAACTCAGAAAATAGGCATACCTACTAGGTAGGTACATGGGTCCTTAACACTTACATAAGTGTTTAGGTGTCTTGTGTACGAAAACTGAATAATCACTGTTTAAGGTAGGTAGGTACATCATGCTAAATCTTAAGAGACATTTTAGTAGGTTGTAGGTAACCTAGGTATCTAGTTTTAGTTGTTAGTACACCTACCTTTAGGTAACTTACCAAATCGATTTGTCTTCCTACACCTACCTACCCGACTGTTTTTAAGTAGATAACCTACACTGCCTACTTAAAGTTAAACCAAATAAAAATTTACCTAGCTTGGGTTTCTAATCTTGCTCTCAGTCTACATAATTAAAATCATAATACCTACTTACTACAGCACTATGTAGGTAGATACCTACCAATGGCACAAAAATTGTCTATGAAAAAATACCTACATAATAATATTACGTTTATTTATGTAGGTAGGTACCGCATTCAAACAGAACTTGTACCTAAGTACCTACCTACTTACTTATTTGGTAGAAAAACTTTCAGTTCTGTACCTACTATTGGTATTATTTACATTTTCTTATTATTATTCAGGCAACCAAATGCTATGCAGTATTTTTTTGCCTTCATTTGGCGAAAAATATAGGTACATTAACAAAAACAAACTAAAATGCCGCGGCTGCTCAAGGACACTTTCGTTCCGGGCAGAACGCGGCAACCGACGTAACGAACCATGCTAGCAGGGCCGGCGATGCGTAGGTATATTTTTATACCTATTCTGCGGAGTGAAAGAGGCCTGGTATAGGACGGTCATAGTAACATGGAATTTGGAGAGATATGTTGGTAAAAGTACGGCAAAGAAGATGGAAAGATGGATTATGTGAGTAAGGAGTTGGTGTTTAGATGACTGGTAAGGGAAAGTGGAAGGAAGTAATGCGGTTGGCATTACCACATAACGTAGAAATAGGGTAAGGAAATAATGATGAAGAAGTGGATGGTGGGACAACCGCTACAGTCTTATATAGACTTCTAAAAGTAGCCCGGCTGAAATGGGACTGGGCCATGTTAGCCGGATGCCTCCGGACAGATCGGCGAATGCCATAACATCCTGGCAGCCCTATGGAAGATGAGGTCGTGGTCGGCTAACCGACGAATCCTATAATATACCGTAACAGATAACGCTTCGTTTTCCTTTGAAAAACTGACAAAAATTAACAACGAGGCGTCGAAAATTTGACAGTTTTTCAAGAGAAAACGAAGCGTCATCGGTAACGGTATAATATAGGAACCGGCTGTAAGAAAGCGATGGCGAGACGAGCTCGAGGCCTTCGAGAGAGGATGGTGAGATATGGAAGGATAAGGATAGAGATAGTTGGAGAAATTTGGGGGAGACTGTTGCCCAGCAGTGGGACGATGCAGGTTGAAAATAAAATATTGAGTTTAGTTTCAATAAAAAAAGAAAACTTTATTACTCTCTAACAGGTTAACAGGTGTTAGACCTGTTCGGCCGAGGATGCATGGGAGGAAGGAGTGTTTGGAAGTGTATGGGGGAGATATTTGCCCGGCAATGGGACAGGAAATAGGGGTGTACAGGGTTCCAACCCCTATCTTCGAAACCCAAGCCAACCCCACCTGCACGTGGTGCACCCTGCTAAACAACGAACGGGGCTCTGGCGGCCGGCTGATTGTGGCATAGCACAGCCTACATCGGCACAGCTAAATCCCCTGGCCACTGACGGGCAGCAGCGTCGGTGGTGCGAGAAGCTGTGCCCTGCGATCCCCAACCCGCATGCCCAGCGTGGGGATTATGGGTGTATCCCCCTTTATTATGGGAGGCCTATGTCCAGCAGTGGACTGATATAGGCTGATGTGGGACAGGAAATGTTAAATAAAAAATAAATCTAAACTGAAATACTTTATTATTCTTTAAATAACATATTTCGCTGTTTCTCGCGTAGTATTAGATTTGTTAGAGGTCCTCGAAAAGCATATTGATATACCCTAGTTTCAAATATGAACTTCAACATTAGAGTTTGACTTTAGCCGGGAACACAGGCTATTGATTAAAAGCATACAGTTGAATAATTTATAAGGATGAAAGGACTCGGGACGCCGGTGTAAGGATAAAAGGATAAACCTCCATGTATATTCTATTAGCGAATGAGTATGTTTTTACTTTTTTATTAACCTTTATGTTAAACGTTTGGTTTGTTCTGAAAAAATAACACTAAATATCATACAACAGTTTAAATGCTTTTGTTAAACTCTTGTGGCCTTACCTATGAACATCTTTCAAAAGTTAAACGATGCTTAGGCTATTGCCATCTCTTACCGTTTGATAATGACAAACAGTGACAGGGCTGACTTTGAGCATTGGTTAACTTTAAGTAGCATTCATAAGTAAGAGGGTTTATGTCTGTCAAATGATTATTTAAATGACAATTTTGATTCCATTATTATATGACATTATAATTTTTAATTGAGTATATTGTATTATGTACAGCCATTGACTTCCATTAGATTTTTTAAAATACCTACCTAATTTATATAACCTAATTATTTTAATGTGTAGTAAGGCGGATTATGGAGGAACTTTTTGTATGTAACACAATTTGTTGTACTCATTTTCGCTGATTGATTCTGATTCTGTCTGCTTTTGTCACGAGGCGAATTAACGAAACAACAAGTCTTAAAAAAAACCGACTTCAAATAAATCACTTCTTACTTCTTACCCTAAAGAATTTTGAAAATCGGTTCACAATTGACGGTGTGGATGAGGTTTTTTGAGTTTTCCGGGAAAAGTACCAATCCCTCAGGAATAAAATTTATATGGCCACCTGTGAAGTATAACAAAAAACTCTTTTAAACAAAAAAAGAATTTTGAAAATCCGTCCACAATTGACTGGAGTTATCAGTGAACATACATAAAAAAAAATCGAAGAAAAAGGTTCCGTCGAATTGAGAACCTCCTCCTTTTTGAAGTCGTTTAAAAAAGAAGATAGAACAACACCAATTCGTCGAAGGCAATTCGTCAAAAGGTGATACTAATGCGCAGTATAATCTTGAAGCAAACATTTATGGTAATTGAAGATTGAGCCAACACATGGCCCACCTGTGGCTTGGTGCGAAGAAAATACCTAACGTCAAAGTTTTAGATAACTTTATTTTTGTATGAAAATGGAGCAGCGCCCCTAGCGGGAAGTTTGTAAAACCTTGACATCTCCATTCAAAGTATAGTTAACGCCACAGATATAGAAGAGAACTAGATAAATTCTTAAAATTCAATATGTCTGATCTCTACTATCTTATGTCCAATGTCATTAGTTAGAAAGGGATGCATACATATATCAATGTGACTTCAAAAAGTTGATCGTACCAGGGCGCTCGAACAAATTTCTATGCAGGTGCCCTGGTATGAAGTAGCAGAAATAGCATTGAGATAAAGTATGCATCCCTTTCTAGCAAATTATATATGGACAAAGGAAGGTAGAGTTCAGCCGTATGAGTTGACATTCAGAGAATAGTGAATTTTAAGGCTTTATCTAGTTGTCTTATATATCTGTGGTTAACGCAAACTTTGACGTTAAGTATTTTCTTCGCACTCAGGCCACTGATGTTAAGTGGTAACTAACTAAGCATCACAAAGCATTGCATCGCAGATCACGTTTTTTTCGGAACGTGCTCTACGATGCAACTCCCTGTGTCCATCAACTTAAGGCATGAAGATGATAAGCCTCTTGTGCTTGTAATTTCACCGGCACCTACATCCTCCAAACCGAAACAGCACAGCTGCTTCATGCAGAAATAGACAAGGTGCCAGTACTTCCCCGGACGAAGAACTCTGCTACTTTTAAGTTCATTGGTAATGCCTATTTTGTCTGCTATTGCCCTTTCCAAGCAGTGCTGCCACGAAAAAATATTATTTATGTAGCATTCGTTATGTTCCAGATTAGTGGTGTCACAGAACCAGAGAGCGCTGCATATAGTGTTCCCCCACCACTTCCTGGACTCGCCAGAGTGGTTCGGCGTTTCTACAGACGAATTCTTTCAGGTAATATATTCTTTTCTTTTTCACATTTTTTTTTTATTTATTTTATTTTACTTTAACTACCAATTACAGTAATTAAAGACACACATTGGAAAGACACATTCCAAAGTTAGTCAACAAAAAATTAAATCAAAATTACAAATACAAAATTAGATATAACAATCGCAAATAATGTCAAAACATACTCACTCAAACATCCTCACAGAACTTCAGACATACTATTAAAATCTTCTTCCATGCATCCTCAAACGAAACACAGTCCGGGCTGGCCATCAGAAGGGCGTTGAGTGAAGCGAGGGTGCGGGGCTTATGATTAACTAGCTTCAACCCGCGGCTTCTCTCACGTGGTACCGGGATATAAAGTAGCCTATGTGTTAATCCAGGTCACAAACTGTGTATATTCCAAGTTTCATCCAAATCCGTTCAGTATCCCTACTCACAAACTTTCGCATTTATAATATTAGTAGGACTTATTTAGGTCTAAAATCGTTTTAATCACTAGAATATTATGTCCCGTCCCAAGCAGTATTCGAGAATAATCTCTGTAAGAAATCCCATTGCTCATCAGCATATTAACCTTTTTGTGTCCGAGTTTTGCTTGATGAAGTATGGCACCCTCTTTTGTTTAATGTGCAAACGATGTTTACGTGCAAACATGCCCTGCTAATAAGGGGGGTGTAAGGGGTTCCTACCTCTTCGGAAACCAAGCCAACCTCACCTGCCCGTGGTGCACCCTGCTAACAAACAAACGGGGCTCTGGCGGCCGGCTGATTGTGGCATAGCGCAGCCTAACACCTGCACAGCTACATTCCCTGGCTGCCGACGGGCAGCAGCATCAGCGCTGCGAGAAGCTGTGCCCTGCGATCCCCAATCCGCATGCCTAGCGTGGGGATTATGGGCATATTCCCCTTCTTATTAGTGGAGGCCTATGTCCAGCAGTGGACTGATATAGGATGTTGTTGTTGTATGCGCAGTCAAAATTGATACAAATTGAAGTAAACGTGTGCGTTTCCTGCCCGTGCGCTGCAGTTGGCTGGCAGCCTTGTGGCAGGAAAATTATTCGCGAAGGAAACAGCACTTCCTTCCTCCACTCGTAAGTCTCAGGGAAATGCTTGGAAGCAAGGAAATGAGCGCGTCACATCTCGTTAGGGCGAAGAAAAATGTACCTACAGATGCAGGGTGCTTGCTTTTAGGATGTTATTGTCACTATTTTGAAGATTTAAGGTACATTCACTGGCTTTTAGAGGGCAACCATACTTTAGTTTGCTCACTGAGCTATAACCTACATATAACACATTGACTGCGGACGCACACACTTCTGGAACAGCACCACCTCTACTAGGCGTATCGGTCGGCAACTAAAGTAATCTTGAGTATCTATATGATCACGCTCATTCGCATGCGCGTGCTCAAATGGATACAAGGCTTTAGTGATTTTAATATACCTGAAGATTAGACTATCACACGGCCCATATGATATTAAGCAGTAACCATTACATAAAACAAAGTATTGCTTCGTAAGTGACGCATGTTTAAGACGTGCCCACTTGGGGCATCAAGGTGCCTGTAATTTCACTTCAAACCGAAACACAGCAATGCTGCTTCACGGCAGAAATAGGCATGGTACTTCCCCGGGTGAGCCTTTCACAAAGAACTGTACTACTTCTTCTTCGTATGAGGTAGTGGCCATCTCTGGTGTCGGAGTTTTTAGGCCACCCAAAGGCCTCCGACATGGCTTAGCGACTGTAAAAGCCGGGACCAACATCTTAACTGTATTACTTATATTCAAGGGTCAAACATGGCTAACAGCGGGGTCGGTGAGTGATCCTTATACGTAACTCGTTACTTGTAACTTGTTACGGTACTCCGGTACTTGCCTGGATAGCAAGTAGTCCATGCTGCTAGACATATGAACCGGCCTATCCAGCTGAACAGTTTGGGGAGGTGCGCAAGGTGCTTTACAGCTCCGGTACTATTCATGGAAAAATAGTAGTCGGCTTCACTGACGGCATAAGCTGGGTTACAAATTAGCTATCCTTCAGTGGTCAGCGGGTAGTGAGCGACATAACAGCTCCGGTACCATTCATGGACAAATGGTATTGCGCCCTTAGCGCACGAGTAACTCACCTGAGTACCGGGGTGCACTTTGCATCTCGGTAGCAAGACCTACTGTTCGCAGGTGGTATTTGCCAGTTTAATCGTCTGCATAATAAACTATTGGTTGGTAAGGGGACGTTAAACATTTTCGTAGATTTTATTGGGTTCTGTACTACATAAATTATAAGTGATAATGATAGTCTGTCTGAAGTGAACCAAGAAGGAATTGAATTGAAAATATAATTTAATAACTTAACAATAACATACCAATTAGCATATAGAGACAACAAGTTAACCCGACTCGTTGATCGTGTACGTTATGTCAAGAATCGTGTTCTCACTATGTATGAAGGAAAAAGACGGATATGACATTTGTGCGTGTGCCATTGACTAGTTTTATTATTCACTGTTTTATAAATATTGTTTTTTGACTAGTGAAGACGCACAGTAAGAGAAATTATACCTCTAGAGAAAGAATTCCCAAACACGGCATAGAAAAGGCACTGAATACATAAATTCGGTACTAGATTACACCATCTTACACAACATTCTCGTCTCAACTTGTTGTCTCAAGTGATATTACAAAAACAACAATACCTTGTAGAGCGGAACGGATGTACCGAACAATAAAAACAGCTATTGTGGATTACATAATGCTCTTAATAAGCCCTTCAACTGGGCGGTTCTCGCTTGTGACATAAGGTAACCACCGACTAGACTCTGAAGACATTTTTCCATTAGGATAGGAACATGCCGAAGATGCTCGCAATCGCGGTCGCTACCTCGATATCGATAATCACTATGAATCACCTCTGTATAGTATAAGCCATGGCCACAAGCTTTTACGAAGAAGAACCTCTGTATGAGGTGATGATGTATGGCAGTGAGGTTCCTTTTTCATGTGCTTGTCTATTAGCATGCATTTGCTACACGAGGTGATACCGAGCGAGCGAAACCGCAATCGCGAATCGAAGTTTGGCATTTTCTGCATGTTAATTATCTTAAGAAATAACTTTAGTAACAGCACGGCTCTTGTGAAGGACTGCCTGTGAAGTACTACGACCATGATCATTCTTGCCGCGATGAACTTCGTCCTTTTACGGGTTCCTTTTTTTACTTTTGAGGTACGGATCCCTAAATATATTACGAAACGCCACCTACCTATCTAAACTTAGGGTAAAGAAGACTTTGTACTGAATTTATTACTCTTATACGGCTATAATTGATTACTAACAAACTTTAATATCCACGTAAAATGAAAAATTCGTATGTGTAATTATTTTTCCGGCACAGCTCTATCGGAAAGTACCCTTACGCGTTATTATTCAATGTAGCCGAGATTTCGCTGCGCTGACTACATTACCATACTCGTAGTCTCGAACACATGGACTAAATGAACAGCGTTGTTTTAGTTGTTTTGCATATAGCTGTCTGGATAATATCCGTGCAACTCTACGGACAAGTTGATGGGTTTATATCTGTGTAAACCTTGAGAGAGAGCAGCGGCATCGGAATAATTTCTGTTTGCCATCTGGTTCTGTCATGGATTACTTATTACGTTCTATGTTTTATAGACCCTTTAGCAATAGTTCTGAGTAAAAACTGAGTACAGAAAATACAAGCTCTGCTTAGCTTGGGGTAAAATATGAGTGTGATAATGTCCAGCATTATTTATTTGTTTTATTCTGCTTTCCAATAAATTTAAAATCCCTCCAATCTATTATACCTCCGGAAGTATTTATATTCTGTTGGATAGGATGTAAATATGATATATAGCGTGACTGCAATGTATTGCATTATTTATTTCGAGCCGGATATTGGATTCCAGGCCTGAATTTTACGTGCAGTCAATTTAAATTTTTAAGTAACAGAAGTGTACTTAACTACGTGTGTATATTACGTGGCAAATAATAATTATTTGTGTTTTGATTATAGTTTTATTAATATGTATGTTAGTCTCTAAGGTATATGGGCCGTAGAATAAGTAAAACACCATCTGTATTTATTCTATTGTAGCCTGAAATAAAGTTTATATTATTAATATTATTAACTCTTAATTGAACTAGTCTGGGACTTTTATATTGGAGAATACTTTCTAGTGATATTTGTGGTGTAAGGCGTGAACTCAACACTAATCCACGCCTATACAGCTTAAGGCGACTATAAGGGTCAAACCTCCCGCTCGCTCGCTCGTAATATTCAGTAAGCATTGCATGTGTCTGTATGGGCCTTCTCACTTAACCATCAACGAATAAAGACGTACTCTAACAATGAAGATTACACTGCACCGTGCCTCACAATACCAACGAGAACCAACACCATTGCATAAAATCATTGGTATAATTTTAAATCAAATAACCTTAATTGGCTCAGGTAAGGCCTGGACTGCCCGACTGGGCCGCCGTACTTGTACCGGCAACTCAATGGGCATTGGCAATTCGTTGTATATTTATATCGAAAAACGAGAAATTTCGGTCGGTATCAGTAAACCAAACCCACCAACATCGACATACGATTTTGAATTTGCAAGTCAAAGCGACATGTATAAGCCTTACATCCAGCAGAACCAACAGGTATATATAGCACGCAAATGGCGGCCGTACAAATCGCAGACCGGCAAACATTGACAAGAAAATTAATGCTACCTATATAGGTTGATCCAGACACCTATCTATACCTAATACATTCTGAAACTCCCACTCCCATTGCAGGGCAAGGCTCGATATTCCTCATAAGTGCATTCCTCTCTCTTTAGCGCTTTGTTCTGCCAGTTTTCGAATCAAATTCGCCTCTCCATCTTTGCCGCGGTCTGCCGCGTCTTGCAGCACCCATAGTAAACATAGTAATTTAAGAACGTGCTCGACACGGTGAAGGAAACATCAAGAAACCAGCATGCTCTATTTAAAACTTCTATTCGAAAAGCATATGCTAAGTTTGTCTTCTAAGAAACGGAAGTTTCCATACTCGTATGTGCGGCGATGGCATGCGGAAATGATTTGACAGGTTTTCACGCGGAATGCTAGCTTGCAAAAAGTTTGCATGTATATTGCAGAGTAATATTTGGACTAGCCTCTGTCTACCCCCTATAGGCCTATATGGTATCCTCAATAAAGAAGGCCTGTCATTTCAGTCCTGACTATAAATCGAAGCGAATAAATATACGAATTATGTAAAAATATTCTTGATAACGGAGTATTGAAATAATAACTAATAACTTTATTTATTAAAGCCGGAATACTTAGTAAATTTATAATAAATATTGATCGCAATACGCCCTATCATAACGTATCATGGTTTTTGAACGCACTCTCATCCACATTGTGCATCTCTCGTCCCAATATCAACCGTCTAAAACAAAACTGCCACCAACAAAGCACGCGTCGATATCGATCGTTGAATGAAAAATTATCCGGCTTTGATAAAAAAAAAACGATTAACTGAACATGATATTCTGCAATAAGAACTATCAATTAGGACATAGGTCATTTCTAGACGCGACACTTTATGGTCAGGTCTCAGGTCACTGGTTGTATGAAACTGACCGATCTTCTTTGTCGACTAAGAAATATTTGGATAAAAAGTCGTGATGATGTTCGATTACTGCCATTGCCGACATGGGCAGGAAAGCAGCTCGGCTCAAATAGAACTGGGCGGGCTATGTTAGCCAGATGCCTCCTGCCAGATGGCCGAATGCCATAACATCCTGGCAGCCCGATGGAGGGCGAGATCTTGGTCGACCAAAAACACGTTGGCGGAACGAACCCTAAGCCTTCGAGAGGTTGGGATACCGCGAAGGATGGTTGACAGACTTTGTTGATTAATAAAAATGTAAAATCGACCCTTACGTTTTTTAAGAAACGCTTCATCGAATTCCAGGTGTCTATAATGGCGATGGAAGAGTCTCGCGTGCTGGTCTGGCACCGAGATAAGCTGAAGCTGTCGATAATGTCTGATGCCTTCCTGCAGTCCGTGTTCGACCATATCCTGGGACGGGATGTCGTGCATAAACTTATGCAGGTGAGTAGAAAATTAGCAATGTGATTCCTACGAATATTTTAAGGCGAAAGTTTGTAAAAATCACACTACGCGCAACTATCAAAGGCATTGAAAATGTGATTTTGAAATAAAGCACACGAAAAAATTTCACTTTATCGTATCCATTATATTAACGGTCCATCAGCGTACCTATTATATCCGCGAAACTACAGGCAAATGTCACAATTTCATAAATCGGGACACTATACTTTATCAGGAAAACAATGTTCATTTCTTCTTCACGCCAAAACTACTACCCGTATACAAAAAAACTAATGTACTCGTATGTATATATAGCGTTGAAAACATGTCTTTACTAATTAATTGCCTGAAGAACTTTGATACTTTATTCAAGAAGTAGCTAAATAATTGGTTAGTAAATCAATTGTTTTTATAAGCCAAAATAAATATTTAAATTAAAAGTTTTCCTGTAACGATACTGTTATAATATTTGCAAGGCTGAATACATAATACTAACATAGCTATGAAACCTGATTGTGAAAATAATTATGTATTCTAGCAAAAAATCATCTGAATCTTGAATCGTAAACCATTTAGCTAAAATTTAGCACATTGTAGTTCTAGACCAGCTGCCTGATCAGCTAACTCAGTTGCCGAAATGATAAGCACCGGTTCTGTTTTCGCAAACTTTGACAGTTTGTCAATTGACGTTCTTTGAATTGCGACAGATGAAATATTTATAAAAACAGGACCGGACAACTGTGCAACTGAGCTAGGTGATCAATTTTTCATGGCTTTTTGTCCATGTACCACACAAGCCAAGCCGCGGCCAGAAGCTATTAGAATATAATATGTATTTAGTGCGTCAACATAACAGGATACGGAAAGATTTAAATAGGTACAAGGATATTAAAATCTATGATTTTTTGTATTTTTAGTGTTAGCCCACACTTCAGGGAAAATTATATGCAAAATAGTGATACATAACTTAATTATTTATAATTTGAAGAAAATTAATAGAAGCAGTAGATGGGTATTATTTAGGTAGATATTATATTATTATTAGTATTAAAGGAATAAGCTGTAAATAACATTTATAATAAAAGTTTAAAACTAAATTTAATACTTGCATAAAAAGCTGTATAAAAGTACCTATTACATAGGTAAACCTAAATGTTGCCATGCCCTTCCTGGGCTCATGTTGATACATATATATATATAAGAACTTTTTGTACCTACACATGAACGCAATAAATAACTTTGACTTTGACTTTGAATCTAAGATTTTTATTTAACCCAAAAATTTCCACTCATGCGGGAATATTATTATTATTATTGGGGGTATTGATGGGAAAGTCGCGAGTTACAATCCCACCACCACCACTACTCCAGCATTTATCAGTCCACTGCTGGACATAGACCTCCCTCAATAAAGGGGAATATGCCCATAATCTCCACGCTGGGCATGCGGGTTGGGGATCGCAGAGCACAGCTTTTCGCACCACCAACGCTGCTGCCCGTCGGTGGCCAGGGGATTTAGCTGTGCCGATGTAAGCTGCGCTATGCCGCAATCAGCCGGCTGCCAGAGCCCCGTTACAATCCCGCCTGAGTCGAAATTTTTGGGTTAAATAAAAATATTAAAATCGAATCCTAAATAACATAACATAATCGAACTCAAGATTGCAGCGCCCCAACGGGTACATGTACCTAGTACCTACTCACTAATGTACGATTCACACTTACCGGCGCGCGTCGGAGAGCATCGGAGCGCATTTTAAAACATGCTAGAGGAAACTGAAACATCCAAAAAGTAGTTACGTTCCTTATTTGTATGCAATTTACACAGCTTGAGCTTTGTCAAACACTGACATAATAGATCCGCTGCGTAAATTGCAGCAAATAAGGAACTTAACTGTGGATGTTCAGTTTCCTTTAGCATGTTATAAAATGCGCTCCGACGCGTCCCGGTAATTGAGAATCGTACATAATAAGTCTTTAAAAAATAATTACGATTTTTTTATCTTCTTTCCAGGTGAGCGAAACGATGGCAGTCAGTAATGGTCACCTACCCAACAGCTACGAGGAGGGGGAGGATAAGCCGATGCTGGTCGTCAAGAAAGCGGGGGATGGACCAGGTATCACCGCTTTGCTGAACAGACAACTGCAAGGTAGGATATTTTGGACTTTCCATTTGCATTTTTTGCACCAGACCTTCACAATTTTGCTGATAAATAAACAAATAATAATACTACTAGGAATCGAATACCGATTTTGGGTAATTTGTCATCTAGTTTTGGGTAATTTTAAAATCAGGTACTAGCAACATTGGGGCGGGCTGAAGATAAGCTTAAGCGGCTAAGGTTATTGATAGATAGATAAACTTTTCAATTTTACACCAGAAAAATAAGCAATATTCAGGAAAATTTACGATTTACATAAAAGGTACAATGGGCGGTCTTGCCGCTAACAGCTATATCTTCCAGAAAACCTTTGGTTGGACAGGCTAGAGTCGTAGCGAATAAGAGCTTAATTTATAAAACGTTTTGTCTAGGGAAAACCGGACTACTTTTAGTTTGTTTTTATTTCTTTAACGACACCGGGGCAGGCCTCGGAGACGTAGACGTGACGATATCGATGCCTTTCGTACGAACTGGTTGGAGGCAGCAAGCGATCGTATGTTGTGGAAAGAGATGGGGGAGATTTTTGCCCAGCAGTGAGGCAGTAAAGATTAATCATAAAAAATGCCAGTGTTGCCACTAGCTGGTTTGACAATTACCCAAAACAAGAGACAAATTACCCAAAACCGGTTATTCATACTTCTCAGCACTCATAAATTTGCTAGTTACGGGACCTTGCCCAGCAGTGGTTACTCTTAGGTTGGTACGTAGGACTATAAATATTATTATAATAATAGCATGCTGTTTTAAGTTTTTTTGGACTTATCAACTCATTATTTTAAGTATGTAATGAAATGCCAACATTCATTAAAGCAAAACTCGATGTTGTTTGTATGTGATACTAATCATTATTGTAGATAAATCCAGTCTGTCGGTTTTTAAATTTTTATGTGTTATTTTTACTTTATTTTACTGGTCCAAGTCTGGAGTCGGGAGTTTTTAAGGCCGTTTGAAGGACTAACGTATACCATTTTGCTCAAATTATTACCAAGTAATTTTGTAATGAACCGACAAACTGGATTAAACTTTAATGTAGTTATAATAAAGTAAATAATCGCGTTCGGCTTTTTGTCCCTCATTGCATTAATGTATTACTTATTGCTAGCTTATTCGATAGTCCAATAGCATTAATTTCGTTGCTTCCAACAATTATATGGAATCATTCTTAATAATACAAAATTAGATCCAAACTGGAGGTTATTTGGATCAAGTATTTTTCTAGTAATAGGGATAAAGTCTGAAAAATTCTAATTAGTCCGTCATTTATATTATCCAAAAATATTATATTCTTTTCTATTCTATTGTCAATTAAATAAAAAAAAATACAAATATATAGTGCGTTGAATTTCAACATGACTGTAATACATTTTTTACATAACCCTGACGTCACGAGCCCCACTTCCGAACTTTGACGCTCTTTATCCGTCATTTTTTATATAGTTGATAAATAAAAAAAATCGTGCCCAAATTTTTTGTAGATCTATTTGACGGACTAATTAGATTTTTTTTTACCCAGTAGTTATCCTTATTGCTTTAACAAGTGGGTCGACTTGGAAGAAATTTGACCGCAAGTGTGACGAGTTGGACCAAATTTTCCAGCAAATTGGTCTAAATAATGAAAGTGGGACGAACAGTCGAAAGCGTCGTTGTCGTGTCGTGTCGTTGACGTTGTGTGTTGTGCGGCAGACGAACAGGCGCCGCTGCTGCGCGTCGCGCCCGCTTCACACGCCTGACCTGCGCCGATGCCATTACCCATCCTTGTCCACCATTCACTATACTCTAGTCTATAATACATACATACGTACAGACACGCCTTTTTCCCAGAGGGGTAGGCAGATACCACGGATCTCCATTTGCTACGATCCTGGCCATTCCTGGCATACCTTGCGTAACATAATCTTATATATAAAAAAAAATATAAGAACTTTCAAACTGTACGATCGGGCCACACGCTTGCATTATTAGCATTTCCACATTATGTAAAGTTTAAGGACTTACATATTTTAAAAATCTACAGATCTCACACTACGCTCAACTATCAAAGGCATTGAAAATGTAATTTAGAAATAAAGCACACGATAAAATTTGACTTTATCGTACTGACGATAAAGTGAACGGAGCACAGACTAGACTCGCGAGTCGCGCGTATAGGCCCTTCTACGGTCTACAGTTTTTGTCCGCACGCCTCCTAAAATGGCTCAAACTGTAGCTTAATTCAATCCCGAGATTTCTCGATCCAAGTCAACGAAAAATTTTGACAAATATTTGGAAAATCTAAAAAAGTTACCGACCTATTTTGAGAATTCAAATTGTAATTTGAAACCCTCCCGCAGACGCACATTTTGGCCCATAGCGTACCTCTCATATCTGCGAAACTACAGACAAATGTCACAATTTCATAATGCACTATATTTGACCAGGAAAACAAACATTTTCAATGTTAAAAACGTAAATTGATCACATTAACACGAAACGCGGCTGTGTTGTAATTCAATTACATTTCTTGGTATAAAACCTAAGTACAAGTAGCGGCACGACAACTAGCGCTGACCGTTATTGCGCAGAAGTCAAAAGTAAGACTAGAGGCGAGAGACAGAGAGAGAGAGAGCGAGAGACCCATGCGCTGACGTTTTGTTCAGCGCTAGACATACGTGCCGCTAACTGTACAAACAAGAGACTCATAAGATACAAGAATATTACATCAATAAATGTTTTTCTATTCTATTTTTCTATATTCTTAAAAAGCTCTTCGCTGAAGCTTGCGTCAGTCACTAACTACCTACTTATCTAGGACAGAGTATAGTGAATGTTTCTATTTCCTTCATCCCACACATTATGAACACCCAATCATACTTATCTGGTGATGGATTGATGAATTCAAAAACAGTATTAACATTTATCATAAGTTTCGCTTGAAAGTTTGTTCCGGTTCTCCTATGATTGGTTGAACATGTATATTGAGTGAATAATTAGATAATTCAAGATTATTCTATATTAAATATTATTTCTTTGGCTTCTTTTCTTGTAAAACCGATAGTGGATGAGATGAAACAAACTTTAACATTCGGTATTCTTGGTGGATTGAATTCATTAACTTCGTATCATCGTGATTTATGTATTATATTATTATTATTTAAAAAATATATTGCCATGATCCTATTCCTACATTTCTGATACCAACACAAACTTTCCTATAAATTATGTAACATAAATACTCATACATTATACTGTGATGATATAATATTTAAAAAGGTTTGTTGTTTAAAATAGGTTACAAAATTAATCATTTATATTTTAGATGTCTTACAGCATGATAATATTTGGTATAGCAGCTTGGGTTTTCCCTCTTAACATAACATAATAAGTATTAAACTAGTCTTTTCTGTCCTATGTTTTTAGTAATATGCATGAAAGTAATTTAGAGTAGGTTTTAAAAAAATATTTAGGTCTTGCACCCTTTAACTAGGTATAAGAAAAGTACAATATAGCCGAAGTAAGTAAAAGTGAACTTTTATGGCCGTTGTGGCAGCTTATATGTGCTTTAGTCTTACTGTTATTTGTTACCCTTGAGTATTGATGCATGGATCTGAATACAAACCGGTCGCCCTTAATAAGTATATTTTATGTTATATTCATTGGTGTATGAAAGCTTTATAAACAATAACACGTTCCTAGTATCCCTTTCCTAAAACCCAAATCCCTTAAAGCATGTTTGGAAGATCAACGTATGAGGTAATTTTATTATTTTTTTGATTATGTTTTCCACAAAAATTCACGAGTTTTATTGTGAGATTCTCTATGACTACATTGTTTTTAAAAAATTACATGAACGAGCTTGTCAACTTTTAGGAATTAATAACTACTAACTTAACTAAAAACTTTTGTAAATGTTTTATCACAGTTAAAATACACTGATTTGTTAGCCGTCATAGTTAATCCCACAAGAAAACTCGAAAGCCAAAAGCGTTTTATAGCCCAGCTTACATTATTAAGTTATTCTTACGAGCTCTTCAACATGTTAGCCAAAACCGATGTCGAACGAGACAGATGTAAGAATATAATTTTGTTCGATTCAGCGTCTTATGTACTATTCACTTACCGGTGCGCGTCGGAGAGCATCGAAGCGCATTTTAGAACATGCTAGAGGAAATTGAAACATCTACAAAACAGTTTAGTTCCTTATTTGCATGCAATTTACGCATCTATTACTACTTTATCTACTTACGGATCTATTAATGTCAGTGTTCGACAAAGCTTAAAGCTGGGTAAATTGCATGCAAATAAGGAACTTATCTGCTTTGTGGATGTTTCAATTTCTTCTAGGTTGTTTTAAAATGCGCTTCGATGCTCTCCAACGCGCGCCGGCGATTCTTAATCTCAACGACGATTAATGGCGTGACAGGAAGAGCTTGGAATAAATTCATCACAAAGTTCACCTTCGCGATCATTGAATAAAAATATTGTGTTGTATTGTCTTGTATATTTTTTAATATGCTATGCACGTACTAATACAAACTCTTTCACGTCAATTATTTTTCAAGATTTAAGTTATTATTTTATGCTTTGAATTTTTGCATTGTATTTATTGGATTTCGCTAGTTCACATCCACACAATCGCTGATTGGCTTTGCAGATAGTGCTGAAAGCTTTTACAAACAACAAAATATTATTACAGTGATACATTAAAAAAACCGTCAACGACACGTATAATACGCACAGATGACTTAAACCGCAAGCAACATGTTTTGCTTGTGTGAATGTTGACTAGTGATGAATTTTATCCCCCTCATTCCCAAACGAGGACTAAAGATAGTCTAGGTTTAAATATGACATTCTGTACACAAAATACTAGATTTCAATGTATTGTAGATTATCTTTAGGCTCCGTTTTCGAATGAGTTTGAATAAATTTCCAACACTGCTTCAAAAGCACAGAATTTTCACAAAAAACGATTTCGAAATATTCATGCATACTGGCATAGAGCCTTCCCAGATGAGCGATGTACTCGCCCGAGTTGCTCACGCGATTTACATGCGTATCCTATCAGGCTTGCTGTATGTCACGTGGAATGTGTCAGCGCGACCAACTCGCGCGAGCAAAACGCCCATCTGGGAAGGCTCAAAAGAAAAGTTTAACTGTATTTCTATGTTAATATTGATTATGTTATTTTATAATTCAGCGACTGACCCGAACGCGTGGCGACTAGGTCGGATAGAAGAGGCAGATCACGAGACACAAGTGTGAGGACGGACTCTGCACGTTGCCGTGCGACCGCCGCGTGGCAAACGTGCAAGGCGCTAGTGTGCATGTAAACTTATCTCGAGCAACTAGCCTCCTGAAACGTGCAAAGCGCTAGTGTGCATGTAAACGTCTCTCAAGCAACTAGCCACCTGAAACGCACATGACGGAATACTCGTTTTATTGTCTTTTAAATAAGAGTAGGGACGAAGTGCAGTTGTAGAGTGGGACGAGTTGGAATAATTCAGAGTGGAGCAAGTGGTGGTGAAGATAACCCAAGCCTAGTCAGTTTATGTGATCAAAATGCAGGCATTTCGATCAGTGCCTGAAGTGTACGTACGTGTTCGTAATCTCTAGTGTTAGTCGCCTGTGTGAATGTTTTGCGCCGAGGGAAAGGAACTTATCAAATGGACTTTGTAGTTAAGAGGAGCAAAGTTGCATTTTGATTGTGTGAAGTAAGAAATAGACTGAAAACGCCCAAGTGAATTCTCTTTATAATATTGATATCAAAGTTCCATATTATATAGATATTATTGTTTAATGCACTTGTGATTTGTTTAATATTTTTACAAATATATATCCAGAGGCATAATTGTAAAGATATAACGTTATTTTACTAATGGTGAAGGTTTATTTTATAAAATATCGAAAGGAAACGATTATTTTTAAAGCAAACTTCAGAGTTTAGAGTTTACTCTGCATTTACTCACGTGTATCTAGGTTAGACTCGGAAGAGTTATTTTGTGTACACCTTTATTAATAAAATTATAATAATCTTCGATTGCAATTTATATAGTAGAAAATGACGTTATCTCTATCGAATTCTAAAATAGAAATTTAATGTTGTAAATAGATAAATAGAAAATGTATTAATTCGAAAATTGTGTGTACAAAATGTAAATGGTAGATAGTACGATACGGCCATAATAATTGGTTAAGTGAATGTCATATTTTTTTTTATACTCTGCAAGTTTCTTGTAAAAGAGCCGCAGAAAATGTACCTGATCTGAATTTAACTTTAATTCCGAAACTTGCTTGAGGGACACGACTAAGACTTAACTTACTTCTGTTTGATAATGCTTAAAGCTTTTAGATGAGCTAACAAAAGATACGAACAATTAGCCATAGGCCACAGATGCCCGTTTGCGGTTTAGATTTACATTCGTTTTTGAACTACAAGTATTTGTTTCGGGCCTGGATATTGTATCGTGTTAACTTTTAATTTGTGATGCAATACGACATAACAAAATCATAGTGTCGGATCAGAACTATATTTTCATCTGAACCCAACAAGTTTCTATTATACAATTGAACAATAAGAAGTAAGATAGGTTCTTTATGTTATTTAGAACAAAATAGTTTTCATAAACACAAGTCACAAAGTAAGAGAATATTTTATTAGTTTTTAGTAAAATGTTACCTAGAACAGGCTTTAATGCAGTCACATAATATCGAACATCAATAGAAATAGCAGGGTCACGTCAAAATAGTTGTTACTATAATTCAACTAATAGTTTGTCGGTAACAATATTTAGAATCAATATATGACAAATAGTAACAGTGTTACTACTGGTACCAATAGTTTTGGTTAACTATAAATTTAAAAAATGGTCCTATTTTTCACTGTTCATTCCCAAGATCGGGATGTGTCAAAAGAGGGAAGGAAGGCCTTTGCCCTGCAGTGAGATCAGACAGGCTAAGATAAGATAAGGTTTTTCATAAGCCGAAAGGTAACGATAAGGTTCTGAGTCGAAAACGAAGCCGGGCCTACGCAATATAATAACTAACCCAATAACTGGACATTGTCGCCTTAACAAGCACATGTTTAAGTTGAGGCTTTGCGACACTCCAACCTGCAGGTTCTGCAAAGAGGCGGATGAATCGCCCTTTCATCTGCTAGGAGAGTGTGGGCCACTAATGCACAAACATAGCGCCATTCTGGGCAAATTGACTTTAAGCCCAGAGGAGCTAAGAGAATTCACACCCAAAAAGGTCCTACAGTTTCTGTCAGCAGTAGGGCTTAGTTGTGAACTGTGAACGCCCCGCCTCAAGGGGCGACTTGAATAAAAGTGGCGATCACAATAGGTCTTTGGCCGCAGTGATATGAAAGCCACGCAAGCAATCAATAATCAATACTACAAAAATAAATAGGGTCGTCGAAATCGATGACAAGGACAATTTAATATACCTACTAACAAGTCTTTGAAATTCCCATAAGTGAGGGTCAATGCTTAAAAACAGTTATTATAAAGAAATATGGGGACTTGTCCCATATGTGAGGGTCAACACTTAAAAACAGTTATTATAAAGAAATATGGGGACTTGTCCCATATGTGAGGGTCAACACTTAAAAACAGTTATTATAAAGGAATATGGGTACTTGTCCCATATGTGAGGGTCAATGCTTAAAAACAGTTATTATAAAGAAATATGGGGACTTATCCCATATGTGAGGGTCAATGCTTAAAAACAGTTATTATAAAGGAATATGGGGACTTGTCCCATATGTGAGGGTCAATGCTTAAAAACAGTTATTATAAAGGAATATGGGGACTTGTCCCTTATGTGAGGGTCAATGCTTAAAAACAGTTATTATAAAGAAATATGGGGACTTGTCTTAAGTGAGGGTCAACACTTAAAAACAGTTATTATAAAGGAATATGGGGACTTATCCCATATGTGAGGGTCAACACTTAAAAACAGTTATTATAAAGGAATATGGGGACTTATCCCATAAGTGAGGGTCAACACTTAAAAACAGTTATAATAAAGAAATATGGGGACTTGTCCCATAAGTGAGGGTCAACACTTAAAAACAGTTATAATAAAGAAATATGGGGACTTGTCCCATATGTGAGGGTCAATGCTTAAAAACAGTTATTATAAAGAAATATGGGGACTTGTCCCATTAGTGAGGGTCAACGCTTAAAAACAGTTATTATAAAGTAATATGGGGACTTGTCCCTTATGTGAGGGTCAACACTTAAAAACAGTTATTATAAAGAAATATGGTGACTAGTCCTTTTTCTCGAACATTTACCGACTGAAATAGCTTATTTAAATGAAATTCTACGTCAGATAAGGAAATTGAATGAAATAGTCTGGTTTTATGGTAGTCTAGATTCCACACACTAAAGCCATACTCAAGGTAATTACCTACATTTGTTGTTAACATTTTGTTGAGCAACATCTAATCAACATTGTTAATTTGATGAGCTAGATCTTTTCAACATGCAGTGATCAACTGCAACACTCAGTTTACCAGCAGCATTTAGTAATCTGGCTGAGATTTGAATTATCAAAAAAAATTGCGCTCAAGTCACAATCACTTTTGAATTTAGTTCTTAAGGCTACTTACGCACTGACAAGTGGCTTGCAATTTAGTGCCTAGAGTCTATCATGTACCTGTACATACATATGTGTACTTGGCATGTAGTTTCCTAGGGATTCAAGACTCAAACCCTTAATTCAGTCCTCAGTGTATCAAAACACGTAACTCTAATGTATGTCAGTAAGCAAGCCACGCGTCACTGACAAGTGGATTGCTTGGTGCCTAGAGCCTAGCAAGTCTCACTACATGACAGGTGATTTGCTAGGCTCTAGCAGGGGCTTGCTTAGCGCCTAGACCCACGTGCTAGGATACACGAAGTTTGCGTGTTGAATCCTTAGAGAACAGGCAATGTCGTAATACGTAGCCTAAGGCTATTAAGGCATTGACTTATTTATTTATTTATTTAATTCATAGGTTCTATGAATTAAATAAATAAATAAATAAGTCAATGCGTATGTAGCCTTAGGCTTCATATTACGACATTACCTGAAAATCAATATCTGATATACAATATCTGAGCAAATTATTGCAGTTCAAACAATATTTGCAGAGTTTTGTATGTTCGTACGTAGTCTTAGGTTACGTACGCACTGACAGGTGGCTTGCTTAGTGCCTAGATCCTAGCAAGTCACCTGGCGTGTAGTTTCCCAGGAATCAACTTTGCAGTGTCGCCTCCGATTTATCCAAGCATGTAAGTCACTAGCCTAGGCTCTAAGCAAGCCACTTGTCAGTGCGTACGTAGCCTTATAGTTACGTGTACCTTAAGTCACAACGTATCTATGTCTCCCTGAAGTTGGCTGCAAGTAGCGACATAGATTCTATATTTGGGTTTGATTGTACTAGGATTGGTCAAATCCTGAGCCTAACTTCAAAGATACATAGTTCCGTTTTGACTATTGTATTGTACAATAGTGTTCATAAAACAGCAGAGTGTAAGTAGGTGCCCAAGTCCCTTGTTTGTCGCGGAAGGTCATTTTATTGCAAGCTGGCATTATTTCCTAAACCTACTACAAGAAGTATTGTTAGGAACCTTCTTACTTATCAACGTTTTTGAGGTAAGACCGTAAGTTATAGTGCCTTCATTCCATATACATTAGTACCTACTTCTCAAAAATCTCTAGGTCTCTAAATATTGACCTCTTTCAATCTGAAATATTTCATGACACTAATATTAAACTTCCCTAATTTTCATCATAGGACTAGGTAGGTTCTTGTTTGGTAATTTCATGTCGGAGTTTTTGGACCGCCCTAAAGCTATTGTTTATATAATTAAGGGGATAACTGAGATGCCACATTCAGTTGCTTCAGTGTCAGTGTACGTACCTTAGGTACTAACCTTTACTTATTTTTTCCACTCAAGGCAAAGGCCTTTGATAACACCTAACTATAGCCAATTTTAGTAGTTGATAAGGTAACTCAATTAAGCTGATTACAAATCATAGGCATGGGCAAAGTGGGTATACCTAGCTACCTTACTTTAATCTACCTAATTCTTCGATTGAATATTGAAAAAGGGTTTAAAAAGCAGTGCAGCATGTCATCTTACACTACACTGCCACAAACGAAGCCAGAGCAAAATCCTGGTTACAAAAGCTGCTTGATCAAACCTCTCAGACAGGCAGCATCGGGAATTCTAGAGCAGTGTTGCCACCAAACCAGAGTTCTACTCATTTTAAGAAGTTGGGCTGGCTGGGGTCATGCAGAAGGGTGGGCAATGCACAATACACCTCAAATAATAATTAGAGTGTAAGCGATACTTGTCATAGAATTCTAAAATATTGACTGCATAAAGTTAAAGTAAGTTACTCGTAACTATTATTGCGACTGGATCGCGAAAGTGAAAGTGTGACTGTTACCATTGTTTATTTTGTCATTCTATAGCCTACTTTACGGTCTAGTGGTTTCTATTCTTACTATTTGTCTGCAACTTGACTAAGCAATATGATTAACCAAGAGTTTACTGAGGTACATACCTAGTACCATGACATACCAAACGCTACAATAACGGTTGGCCCACACACTTTGACGATGTTTTTTTGCCATGAATGCTATTATCACCATCATAATCAGCCTATTGCAGTCTACTGCTAAACATAGACTTCCCATACGTTCCAGAATTGTATGACTATGATTAAAATGCGAGACATTATTCATGAAAGTTTTTTTCTTTAAACATTTATTTACCTATCTTTATAAACCTATGTATGTGTCAATTGGGTGTTAAGTATGAAAGAAATAGCTAGGTAAGGAACAGTTAAATGTTTTGATATCTACCTAACAACTTTAAGGTGTGTATTTCTTAAAACTAGAGCATTTTTATGCAATGTAACGTTCTTACGAATGCTCGACGCTGCGTTCGACGTAATGCTCTAGACTAGCGAGCATTTACCTGTAACATTTCTTTATATTTTGCGTATATTTTTCACTGAAATGTCGGAACTCGCGTTCGTTGGTCTGTAAAACCAGTTGTAACACAGCGTCGACCGACGTGCTCTATGTTCGGTTTGTGAGAGGGGGATACATTAGAGCGGCTCGATGTTCTGTTACGAGTAATGCTCTTGTGTATGTGAGTATACATTAGTTATTTACTTGGATTACTACCTTGATCACAATAAGTCTTCATGGCCGCAGTGATATGAAAGCCACGCAATCAATCAATAGGTTACTACCTTACCTTACACCTACCTAAAGGTCCCTTACTGCAGAAACGCGCCTAATTTTAATAGTTTTTTTGTAAATTCAAACAGTTGTGAAATGAAATGGCAGGTAGGCCATTACTAGATACCCGCTTAACATAACCAGTTGTTCAAATAACATTATGCTCATGCAAATTAACTAAGCAACCGAAATTGTGATAACAGATACCTTTCAGTTTTTTTTAAGTAACCTATCTACATACTTATTTATATTAGTGATTCTTAAGTTGTCTATTGTACATCTGCTCTTATGTTATGTGGCACTATATATGGACTCATGTCATGTGCATTAACTACATTGAAATGTATAAAATTAAAACATTCCATTGCATTTCATTTTGGCTGTTATAAAATTATTTAAGACTTATCAAGAATGCACTGCCAATGCAACTTATGCATAAATTTAAATGTCAAATTAATTATTATTTAGATCTCAAATTGTTGACAATATTTTTTTGAATTTATTTTGATTTAAGGTTCATCCACTCTGTGCTTGCACCTAAGGTGTTGTATCAGGGCTCATTATACCTAATTCTAGCACAGCATGTGGAAAGACCTTAAATCAGTTTATTATTTTGGTAATTAACTTGCCTCTGTGTTGTGTGCTAGGCACTGTGTGATTGGATTAGTATGCCTTATATGCCATTTGTGATTGATTGATGTGAACGCAATGTTGTATGATAACTATATTTGTAATTGATCATCTTAGTACATGTTGACACAATTAGATATATTACAAATAAAGTAACAAATTGTGTATAAAAATTGTTTTATTTCCGTGTTAGTACATAGAAAAGTAAATTAGAAATGCATGTTCAGAACGTGAGCAGTTCTTATGTATATTAAGTTCATCAATAAATAAGTTTGTTTTATTCACTTTTTTTAATATCTATTATTAACAATCATGAATCGTCGAATGTCATTCTACCGACACCATGCTGTTTAATATACCTTCTGTATTGTTTGTATTTGTTGTTTTCAGCTAGAGCTTTTTTGGCTTCCTCATCTTTGATTTCTTTCCACACTCGGAAGTTCTCTTTTATCCATAACTCTTCGTCAAGGTACTCTTGCCTTTCCTCCTCTTCTAAAGCATTAAACTGATGAACTCCTAATTTCATGTATTTCCTAATCAAGTATAATTTCTCCTCTTCACCATATGGATGTTTCATTATTGTGAACTTCCAAATCCATCTTACAAACCAGTAGATGTAACATGCTATTGTATATGGAAGGATAATGAGTTGAATCCATAGAATGTCCATTATTTCCGGCTTTGCATAAGCCCCCTTGATGTCCATGTTTTCTTCAATAACTCTCCTAATGATTCTATCTTGTTCCTCTTTCTGTTCCGCTTTACTTTTTTTGGGTCCCTTTCTTGAATTGGATTCTTTTGTTTCCGCTTTGGCTATTTCTAAAGCTTTATTTCTATATTTTGGCACTGTCATGAAGTATTTTATAGCGGTGTCGTATTTGGACCATGCGCTGTAGTACTGCATCAGTGATATGATTGTGATAGTCACTGCCACGACGATTCGTACGTCGACTTTCGGCGCCATGCGTCGCCGGTAGTACCTATAGTAGTGAGCATAGTACTCCTGCGGATTGTCCAACATGTAATCGTAGTCAGATCTCTCTTCATCATCTCGCAGGATCTCGTAGGCTGTCGCGATCTCTTTGAATTTTTCTTCAGCAACCTTCTTCTCTTCCACACCTCTGTGCATGTCAGGATGGAACTTTTTGGCGAGTTGCCGATAGCTTCTGCCAATTTCATTTTTCGTAGCTTCTCTTGTGACTCCAAGAACTTCGTAACAGTTCTCTTTTCCACAGTAAATACCTTCCAACAGATGATCGTGTGCAGACACTTCGGCGAATTGCCATGATAGACAGGCAAAGAGGAAAAAGTTGAAATATAGGTACATTTTCACGTTAATTCATAATAGTTCTTTATAATAAAACGCGAATAGAACTAATAATACTAAAATTGTTACTTGTTTTTGATGAATTTACGAGAGGATTGATCACAACTTGCCTTTGCTTTGGCTGTTTGCCAGCAACTTGCCAGCTTGATTTGCTTGCTGGGTTGCTGGCTGCCACGATTGACAAATTAACAAATTGACATCGACAAATTTTAGGCGGACAATACTGACAGTGACAGATACAGAGTATTGCATTCTGTCAAAGGGAACAGGCTCCGTACAGAGGGCCTAGTACGAGTTGCACAATTCGAAAACTTTTATAGTATACTACAATATCGAGCTCAATTTTGAAGTACCTTTTTTCGTTAATTACCTCACCGTTTTGAGTCATAATTGTTGCAATCTGCAAGAAGATTACATTACTTACGTTGTTCGTTCAGTTAACCAGTTGCGTAATTTCCAAAAAACGTTACATTAAAATTGTGCTCATGTGGTAAACCAAGAAAGTTTTCGAATTGTGCAACTCGTACTAGGAGTACAGAGGGCCTGGTACAAGTTGCATAATTTGAAAACTTTTAATAATTACTTTAAACCATTTAACTATAACGAGCTCAATTTTGAAGTACCTTTTTTTAGGGTGACGTTACCGAGCCGGCGAAACGAACCCTTGTGATGCCGCTTTGTACGTATGTCCGTCTGTCACAACTGATTATTTCAGGAACTTTAAGGCTAAGTTCACATGAAAAGTGAGTCTAAGTTCGTCGACGGGCGTTTGCGCGTATGAGCAGAAGTGAAATTAAGATACTGAAATACTAATATAAATCATTTTACTTCAATAAAACATGTTAAAACTTTCCTTTATGTTTATGCAATTAGGGCAATTAGCATGTTATTTTACAAAATAACCTTAAAATATTGTCAAGAGGCCCAAAAACATATTCAAACTACTTAGCTCATTTTGCCTCCATTGGCTGGAGGTGTATTCAAAGCCGAATAATATCGACAGGGTGCAGAGCGGGAAGTCTTTCCCTTCTCGAAGGTCGAACCAGCATGTCAGAATCCACCGCCTCGGACTCCCTGACTAACTTCAATACACTTCCCCTCTGTACCACCTCTGACTACTTTAATAACATTTTATACCTCAAAAAAAATATTATTAAATCAGAAAAATAATAAAGATTTAATTTTATCTGCAAAGTACAACTAACATGAATTTCAGTTTTAGGCTACTTCAAAATAGCTTCCGGTAACAATTATTTTATATCAAAATTAATTGTTATTTATTTAAAATATGTTACAAAAAATTACATAATTAATTATTAACCTAATATTTAATCTGTAAAAAATGTTATAATTGTAGACTGATTTTAAGGAGGTTTCTAATTTCAATATTTAATTTGAAAAATTACTTGCAACAGTAACTACTATTTTATTTATATAAATACTTGGTATTCATTCTCACAGTATCTAATACGCGTTAACGCGCGTGCCCGCGCGCTTCGCCATGCACCGCACGCCAGTTCTCATTCACATGAACGCGTGTCGACGCGCGTGGCCGCGCGTTGCAGCTGTTCAGATGACGGCGGCTTGCGCGCGGCTGTCTAGCGTGAACATTCAGTGAGATTATACGTGGAGGAGGCTATTTGCTTGTGAGTTTTATACCGCAAACTGCGACGTCGTCGTCGAAAGCAAAGATGATACTGGGTGCACCCTATTTTGAGTCAAAGACTGTCTTTAAGCCTGTTTGTGACTTTATATCCCACACTAAGACTACACGAAGATCGATTTTTCAACTACTTTAGGATGTCGTTTGTGTTTGGGTTGTGTTTTACTTTTTGTATGATTTCGTTGAAAACGATTTGCAGCCTTACAGATGGTGCTGTGAGATATTTTCCAATAAAATATCACCAAAAGAAATTATTAGTTGCCTGAATAAAAATTAGGACCGGGCATCTCACGTTTTTCATACTACCTAATGACAGCGAAAGGTCAAAAATGTACCTAAATATTATTAGTTATTTCTAATAGTAGGTACCTACAGAAATGAAAGTTTTTCTACGAAATGTTGCGGTATTTAGATTAGTTCTCAAATATTACCGTATTTACTTAAGTATGCACTTATTAGGATTTTGATTAAGTTGACTGGGATCAAGAGTAGAAACCTAGGTACTTTTTTTATTTGATTTAAATTTAAGTAGGCAGTGTAGGTACGTAGATATCTACTTAAAACAGTCAGGTAGGTATAACATTAACAGACAGTTTGCTGTGCAGTTCAGTAGGTATAGGTACACATATCGAAGTGGTAATTTATTACGCCTACCGATAGGTAGGTAGGTTACCTACATACCAAATAGTTTTCTGATTTAATACTAGGTGAGTATATATTATTTGAAATATCATTGTTCTGAAAAGGAGGTACCTAGGTAGGTACGTAACTCGGTAGTAAAATGTTCAGATTTATTATTATTCGCAACAGAACCCTAACGTTAGGACACGTGCTGCGTCAGTAGAGATAGAGGTACGCGATAGAAAGCGAATAGGTGGAAATAAAGCGAATTTTTAACTTACCCAAGCTTTTCTTTTTTTCTTCTGAGGCATCATGGCCACAGAAAATTAACACTAATTCTCCCCAAGACCTTCTTTTTATTATTATATCTGAATAGTGCCTCGAGTTAAAATTCCAAATCGTGTCTCTTTTTTCAATAACAAAATATTCAAATACCCAGCTGGAATGCATATACATCTACCTGTACAAACAATAATCCAATTCAAAATGATGGCGTAGTAATCTTTATAAAAAATAATTTGATATCGAAGGCCTATGAACCTCCATTTATGGAAGCCAACTGTTTGGTAACTGAACTAGATAATTCAATAGCAATCATCGCACTTTACCGTTCTCCATCTTACCAACACTGCGATAAATTTATGGAATCATTGGATAGGCTGCTTCACTCGTTACGCAGGTTCAAAAACATTATCATTACAGGAGACATAAATATTAACATCTCAGAAAAATCTGAGCATCCGCATGCCGCAGAATACATGGAAATAGTGGCTTACCACGGCTTATTGCCTGCACATACGTTTCCCACTAGAGAATCAAACTGCTTAGATCACGTCTTTCTAAAAACCGATAGACAAGCGCGGACGCTTGTTATCAACAACTCTGTCACGGATCATTACACAGTATTACTCGCTCTGGAATCTGTTGTGCCAAAAATTCAAACTGATCCAAATCTGAAAAAACTAGACTACGAGGCAATCTCGAAAGAGTTAGCAAACATTTGCTTTGACGAGGTGTTAACTGCAACAGATCCTAATTCTGCTGCAGAAATGCTTGTTCATACTATAATGAAAACAATAGCAAACCACACAACTGTAATAAAGCTATCCCGTAGGAAAACCCCTCTCAAACCCTGGGTAACGCCAGGTCTTATACGCTGCATGAGACACCGCGACAAACTGCATACTAAACAAAGAAAACAACCTGATAACGATACACTCAAATCTACGTATAAACGATACCGAAACTTCTGTAATTCCCTGCTCCGGAGGCTCAAAAAAGAGTATGAAAGATCGCTTCTTGAGAAAGCCGGTAAAAACATTAGGAAAACGTGGGAAATTATTAACGGCATTACTCATTATAAACCCAAAAAACAGCTACCAGTAGAACTTATTAAAGCCAACGACCCAATCGCTAATCTGAACTCTGTAAATCAGTACTTCGTAAACATTGGAAAGACCTTGGCCGAAAAAATTCCAGCAGCAGATATTAGAAAACTTGAAATGAACCATATGATCAATAGTGTAAATCTAAACTCATTTGTACTCCTTGATACTGATGAAGAGGAAATGCTTCAACTCATCGACTCACTTAAACCAGCTTGCTCGACAGGATAGGATGATATATCGTCACGCATCTTAAAAGAAAACAAGATGATGCTTAAATTGCCGCTCACTTACTTATGCAACTTATGCTTTCATCCTATGTCTTCCCGGACATTTTTAAAAAGTCTCTGATCCTACCTGTTTTTAAAAATGGTGATAAAATGCAAGCCTCTAACTACCGTCCAATATCAATCTTGCCCGCATTGTCAAAGATAATAGAAAAAGCGATCAATAATCGACTGATCAAGTACCTAGACAAGTATAATCTGATTTCCAATAATCAATTCGGTTTCCGGAGAGGTAAATCGTGTGGGGATGCAGTGTCGGAGCTTGACCAATATGTTACCAACTCATTGGATAATAAAGATAAATGTCTGGCTATCTTCCTTGACTTGGCTAAAGCCTTCGATACGGTATCGATTCCACTGCTTCTTAAAAAACTTGAAAATCTAGGAATTCGTGGTGGCCAGTTACAGTTATTCCAGAGCTATCTCAGTAACCGCAGACAGAGCGTCAAAATTAAAAACTATTTAAGCTCTGAAGTTACAACTTCACAATATGGTATTCCACAAGGAAGTATAATCGGCCCAACCCTGTTCTTGATTTATATGAATCAAATATGTCAACTAGAGCTTAATAACGGGAAATTAATAGCCTTTGCTGACGACACCGTACTTTTATTTCGTGGCAATAACTGGGAACTAACATTTAAAAGCGCTCAAGAAGGTTTTAACTTAGTCTACAGGCTCCTCAACCTAAATTTACTAACACTGAACGCAGTGAAAACCAAATACCTTCCATTCACATTACAAAATAATAAAGTCCCAGATACAATTGAACATCTCATCAAAGTCCACTCTACTAAATGCCTTTCCCTCCAACCAATTGAATGCTGTTGTCCAAAACTCGAAACCTGTCAGACCATTAAATACTTGGGCATTATTATTGACTCGAGGTTAAACTACACAATCCATATAAAACAACTAACAGCTAGGGTCCGGAAACTCATTGCGGTGTTCAGAAATATAAGGCACGCAGCAAACGAGTCCCAGCTCAGACTTCTATATTACGCACTTTGTCATTCCCTTCTTATGTACTGTGTAACCTCATGGGGTGGTGCAGCAAAAACACACATGTTACCACTTGAGAGAGCTCAACGAGCAGTTCTTAAAGTTGCCCTCTCCCATTCGTACAGGTATCCAACGACGCATTTATACCTGGAATGTAAAATCCTAACCTGCAGACAAACTTTTATCCACCAAATGATATTAAGACAGCATTTAAAACCTTTTGTTGCTAATTCAGGCAGGCGTAGAGACAAAGTGTTTTTAATAAATCGCTGTAGGACCACATTTGCACAAAAACATAGTTCTTTTCTAGCACCATTTATTTACAACAAAATAAATAAAGTCATCAGGATTCATGGACTCTCGCTGAATGAATGCAAATCAAAAGTTAGCAAATACCTACAATCCCTAACCTATGCTCAAACAGAAGACTTATTACAAATAATTGCATAAACCTGCTTTTCTTTGTACCAAATCCTAATCCACTAATCAGATTTCATCATATATTCGTACACAATTCATGGCTTACAACATCACTTATGTACCTACTTAATCATTAAATGTATCTTGAGATCATAGGTGAGAATCGTATCAACAATAAACTTATCGCTCTCGGCAATATAAACAACTAAACAATTAAACATTTACTCCCTTGTCCTTTACTCCTGTATTCCTTCCTACCTATCCCTATACTCATCTTCCCCGACCAGGATATTAGCGCACTTCTTAATTGATTAGTTTTTTTTAAGTAAAATCTAGCTCTTTACAATAGCTAGCTATTAAGTCTAGTTTAGTAAGCAATCAATTGTATTCTTTTTTTTCTTTTTATGTACCTTGCATTTTAAAATTATATTAACATTTGTCTGTAGATCTAGTAGTTACGTAGATTACAAACTATATCTTCGTATTGTGTAAAACTCCTTGAGCTAGCCAGAGCAGGAGCCCTCGTTTCTACATACAAGTTTCTACTTAGTTAGAGCGAGGAACTCAATGCAATTGTCTAACCTTAGGGTCTTATTAACACAACTCTATAAATTATTGGTAACTAACATGTTCAACAAATTTAGTTAGTACTACTACTATTTGCAATGTTCCATATATATTCTTAAGACCAATGCAAAAAAAAAAAAAAAAAAAACGAAGTGTGAATCGACCCGAATCGACTAAAAAGCTGGCTTCAGGCGATCGATTCCAAATTTCCAATAAATCCATTTTTTTTCAATTTCGTCAATGAATAAATCAATAGATACCTCGTCCTCCATTTTCGTAGCTCCGTGCGTCCGTACGCCTCAAACCGCGCGGGTCATCTGAACAGGTCGATACAGAATTGTAGATCTCAAACCGCACGTTCATGTGAACTTAGCCTAAGAGCTACCGTTTTGAAAAAAGATCGGTCAGTTTCATACAACCTGTGACCTGAGACTTGACTATAAAATGTTGCGTCTAGAAATGACCTGTGTCTTAATTGATAGTTCTTACTGCAGGATATCATGTTCAATTAATCGATTTTTTTATTAAAGCCGGAGAATTTTTCTGGGTATTTATTTTAAACTTTTAGGTTACGAATGCAAATATTCGAAAATATTCATATTCCAATATTCGAATTTTTTTCGGGTACTATTCGAATTATTCGAATATTATTCGAATAATAGAAAAACACTATGATTTTATTAAAATCACATCTTATTTTGTTATTTTGAGTGTTATTTTCATGAAGAAGTTTAAAATATCAACTTATTTTATTCTTAAACGCGTTTATTCCATGAACTAATTTAAAAAAAAAATACAAAAAGGTATGTCACCGTAACGAGACATTGGTAATTTACACGCACAATCAACCACAAATTAAAATTTTCTTCTTCGTATGAGCTAGTAGCCAAATCTAGTGTCGGAGATTTTAGGCCACCCGAAGGCCTCAGACATGGCTTAACGACTGAAAAGCCGGGACCAACATCTTAACGTGCCTTCCGAAGCACGGAAGTGGTCAAATCTAAATGTCACTAAACAGTCATCCATCCAAGTAATGACCACGCGGAGAGTTGCTTATTATCATCATCATCATCAGCCTATAGCAGTCCACTGCTGGACATAGGCCTCCCCTAATGAGCGCCATTGCGCCCTGTCCTGAGCTCGACGCATCCAGCTTCTACCAGCAGCCTTTCGCAGATCGTCACCCCACCTGGCCGGAGGGCGTACTACACTACGTTTGCCGAGCCGTGGTCTCCACTCAAGAACTCGTTTACCCCAAGGGTTATCGGTTCTTCGGCAGATATGACCAGCCCACTGCCACTTCAGCTTGCTAATTCTCTGAGCTATGTCGACAACTTTAGTTCTATGTCGGATAAACTCGTTACGGATTTTATCCTTCAGAGAAACCCCGAGCATAGCTCGTTCCATAGCTCGCTGAGCGACTTTAAACTGGTGGACTAGCCGTACTGTGAGTGTCCACATTTCGGCTCCGTATGTCATGACGGGTAGGACGCACTGATTGAAAACTTTTGTTTTCAAACATTGCGGTATGGGTGACGAGAAAACTCGACGTAGTTTTCCAAATACTGCCCAACCCAGCTGAATCCTCCTCTTGGCCTCCTTCTCGAAGTTGTTTCTACCCAACTGCAATATCTGGCCGAGGTATGTATACTCCGGAACAACTTCAAGAAGGTGTCCATTAACGACGACAGGACTCGGATCAATTCGGTCATTGACCATAACTTTGGTCTTGTCCAAATTCATACCGAGACCTATCTTTTGCGAGGCTGATGCTAGGCCAAAAGGGTTCGTTTGACTGGCTCGGTAATGTCACTCTAAAAACAGTCTTATAAATCTTGGTTAGTTTTTATTTTAACAAAAACAATAAAATAAACATTCACGTTAACGACAGAGACGAATGAACAGAACAGTCTCGTCAACTTCGCGAATGCACTACGCGACACTTCCAAGTGTATCCGAACCGTGTTCTGAACCCGATAAAAGTTATTGGGTTTGGATCGGATCGTTCGACATGTTGTTTACCCGAACGACGACGTAAACTTGTATAGTCTTGTATGGATATATCGCGCGAACTCTTAAGTGGCATTTCATGCACATCTGAGTTCCGATTTCGGTGTTATTAATTTAAATAGAATATTCGAATATTGAAATATCAGTATTCGAATATTCGAATATTCGAATGCAAGCCCTAGTTACGATCGATTAGGAAACTGGCTTCAATAAACAAAAACCAACCAAACGCGTGCTTTGCCAATGGTAGTTTCGTTTTAGACGGTTGACATTGGGACGAGAGATGACAATGTGGATGAGAGTGAGTTCAATAACCATGATACGTTATGATAGGGCGTATTGCGATCAATATTTATTATTAATTCACGAAGTATTCCGGCTTTAATATGTAAAGTTATTAGTTATAATTTCGAAACTCTATTATCAAGAATATTTTTACATAGTTCGTATTTTTATTCGCTTCGTTTTATAATCAGGTCTGAAATAACCGGCCTTGTAAAATGCACTAAGTGAATAAGATTGCCAGTAAAAAATAAAAAAATATTTTATTTTCTTCCCCAAAGCCAAAGGGTGCAAAATAAATAAAGTCAAAATTTCAAACTGGCGCCAATAGGTCGAGTGGTATATCATATGAAAAGCCTTAATTATCACAGAATAAAACTGTTTCTTATTTTTTGCTAAAATGATTTGTGATGAAAAACGTCCAAAAAACGACTGTCCCCCTCACGATAATGTAACTTTTGTAGCAAAAATAAAATGTAACATTTCAGGAAACGAAACGTAACTTATGACTCAAGGGTCCTGGCAACACTGGTGCCCTGTGGCTCGATCAGTGTTGCCGTTTTAGCATTTTTAATGCTAAATTTAGCATATTTCCGGGTCTGTTAGCTTGTAAAATTCGCATTTAGCATTTTGTTCTTTAACTCAAAGTAGTTTTTTAAAACATGGGAACTCTATTTAAAGGAATTAGGACTTACCCGAAATTTATGTTTATCTTCTACTTAGTGATTGTCAATTCGTTACGAACGATCAGTGCAGTGTTCTTAATTTTTACGTCTTATTTGAATCTGATGTGTTATTAAGATATCACGGCTACTCATATTTATGAGAAAATTTACCGCGAACAACGGGAAAGGATGACAGAGTTTTACAAGTTTAACTTAAATTTACTGAAGCAACACATTTACACCGCAAAACATACAAAATGTGAAGGGTCAATGAAAAGCAAAAGCAATTAGCCTACGATGCAAGATAATCTTAGAACCCAAAGAGCAGGGTCTTCTCTTGCGTTCTTTGTATGCGAATATGCATCTATTTTAACAAGCAGTTGACCACTTCAGTTTGCTATTCGGAAATAAAATTTAGATTTTAGCATTTTATTTGGCATTTTTAAAAGTTATTTAGCATTTTATTGGCATTTTCTGCCACAAGTTGTAGCATTTTCTCCAAATAAAAAACGGAAACACTGGGCTCGATCGCGATCGATTGTTTGATGTTGTTGAAGGACGCAGTAAATAATTAATAATTCGTCCAAAACTCCAAACATGATAGAAAATGCACTAGAAATATTATCTGAACATGTGTTTACGACTGTGACTGGAAGAGCCGGTAGCGCCAAAGGATTGCTCGTGAAAAAACATTCAGAAAACTTACAAACTCATGGGGATTTCAGTTTACCGAATTCTGTGAAGTCCTGGCACGGATACCTAGAACCAAATGAGCATACAACAAACGGAGACGTTACCTTACTTCAGTGTATTGGTAAAAGCCCAAAGACCTTGGTCGAAGAGTCTACCCATTGGAATTTACCATTGAAAAGTGTGAAGGAAGATGCAGCTCGTGTTTACTTATTTCTGGATCGACCCGTGGCTATAGCCGTTGGATTCTCTGAAGCAAAGAGAAACAACATGTTGATAACTCAACTGCTTGAGCATAAAACCTTTTCGGTGAAGATTGATCCACTTAGTGAAGAAGCAAACAGTATTACCTCAATGCGAATTAATTATCTCAGTAAAGTTATTGAGAACCTGTGTGCAATTCATGGAGAGTTTCCAGATGTGATGGTAACGTCAAGATCAACCTGTGAGAGTTCAGGAAGCAAACGAATTTTATGTGGATCTGTTCTGAATATTTTTACCGGAGCCAAAGAAACATCCATTGGGTCAGATATGTTTATAAGGTAAAATATTTATTAATTATTATGTATCAAATGATACAGTCCTTTAGGTTTGTAAGATTTTTATTTATCCCAAAAATTTCAACTCAGGCAGGATTTGAACCCGCGACCTTCCCATCAATACCGGGACACGCTAACCAACTGCGCTACCGAGTCAACTCCTCGCATTGTCGAAATTTTCGGGCAGTCACGGCTAAGTGCTCTAATTTTGTGTCTATTAATATGGCTGTAACATGTAAACTGTGAAGCTGAAATAAAAATTTTGATTTGATATGATTTAATGCTACGGCTGTTACTCATTACAATAATTTTAGTTTCTACATGGTACCCATGACTTTTTTAGGCTTAAAGTTTACTTGATACAAGAAAGGACAAAAAAGGGGAAAAAATATGAATAAATGATCATTATTATTGTTATTTAATTTTGGACGAGCAGCTTGACACTAATGTGTCCATTTCAGGCAGTGATAAAAACAAAATTAAGTCATTGATTGATTTAGTCGTAGCCAGATGTCGAGCTTATTTTTGAAGTTGTTTACTGAAGTATTCTATGCAACATGTTCAGGTTGCATGTTCCATTTGTGAACCACTTGGTTACTAAGAAAGTGATGATACAAGAAAGGACAAAAAAAGAAAAGATTTTCCATAAATTATCATCAATAATTATTATAATTTAAGAGCTGAGCTCTTGTTGATGTAGTGATGCAATTCTCTCCATTTTGCTCTTTCCTTTCCGGTCTCTTTCTCTTCTGTTTGGTTACGTCACTTTCTCTTTTAAATATCACAAAACATATCAATGAAAAATCAAAGTAACAACAAAAAACCAGCCAAGCGCAAGTCAGGCTTGCAGACGAAGGTTTCCATACCATTATAATAATATAAATAATATTAATTATAATATGTATTTTATTCTGTTTTTAGTATTTGTTGTTATAGTGGCAACAGAAATACATGCTGTGAATAGTTCAACTGTCTAGCTGTCATGGATCAAATCAAATCAAATCTATATCAACCTTTTTTCATAATGTAATTAATTAAAAAATATTAATACCATCTGACCTGTGACATTCTAGGTTTCATACCAAAATCCCCTATAACAAAAACACTTATTATCTTCTAATTTACCTTTGGATTTATCCAATTTTCGATTTCCTAAACAAATTCTGAATAAAGGCGAATAAAACAAAAAATATCAAATACAAATCAGCTGAGCCGTTTTCGAGCTATTATGATACACCCATAGCGTATTGGTTTTAATATACATAGATATTTGTAATTCTTTTCAGGATCAGACAAAATGAAATGACCCTCATCGCCCGACATAAGTATGGAGTGAGAGTAACCACAGATTCAAAATGGAAAGAGTTCTTAACTCACCTTGGAGAGTCAGCGGTAGCATTTGAATTATTGCAAAGCAAGCCATCATCACCTACCAAAGTCAACTTTAATAGTTTCTCTGCTGGGTCTAGTAAAGGTAAGGTTCAGTAAATAGGGCAGATAGGATATCATTCTTGTTGTATAAACATGTATGTACTTGTCAAACCTTCTTTCAATAATATGGTTGATACAGTGCTTTTAGGGTAGTTTATAAAAACTCTGTCTGATTCACTACATGTTTTGCTACTGAGGTCAATATACCAATTTACATAAATGTGGTGTTTTACTGGACATAATAATTCTAAAGTATTTATCATTGATAAGTTCATAAAGACAGGGTGAATTTTATTTGGGCTGAATAATAATTACGGTTTTACTTATGAAACTAACGTGAATTAACTCATTCATATTTTCACGTAATGTTACATTAGTGAAGGCACTGACTGTGTATCTCATTAAGGCAACTATACAGGTCAAACCTCCCTCTCACTCGCACTATTCAAAATTTTTGAAGATATTAAATCACTAAATGTTGTTATGCAAAATAGCAAACCTTCACGGCCTAGAAAATAACAATACAAAGTTTCAACAATAATATCATTTTGATTCTATCACGTTTTCTTACCAAAAATCTTGCAACAATGTGATCAATTTTGGTGCAAATTTTTTGGTAGGAAAATATGTTGGGTGCGACATGACATTCTTGTTGAACCTTTGTATTGTTATTTTCTAGGCCGTGAAGGTTTGCTATTTTGCATAACTACATTCAGTGATTTTATAACTTCAAAAATGTTGAATAGTGCGAGCGAGAGGGAGGTTTGACATGTATCGTCGCCATAAGAGGGTCAATATAATAATTACCATTACTATTTGATGAACAAAACGGGTACGATGTTTAGGCTATGACTGCCGCGACGTATGATATGGCTTTTTTTTTTGTAATAGACATCCTACCAAAATTATAAACATGAAAGTTTGTGAGGATGTATGGTATTCATGTATGGATGTTTGTTACTCTTTCATGCAAAAACTATTGAACGAATTTGGATGTAACTTGGATTATAGATACTGGATTTACACACAGATTACCTTTTATCCCGGTACCACGTGAGCGAAGCCGCGGGCGAATGCTAGTACATTATACATAAAAACACCCAGACCTGAGACAAATATTTGCAGATTCGGGCGCGAGATAAATGTTTGTTTATACTATAGATGTCTCTGTGTTTTCAATGTTTAATATGTATGTATTTACAAAAAAAATTAAGTAAATTATGTCATTTGGTTTCCATAATACCAGCGCTGCTTAGTTTGAGGCTTCATGATGGTGTGTTAGTGTCCAGCATTATTTATTTATTTGTCTGACAGCAGGAAATTATTAATGCACAGCCTAAACAGGAAATGCTGACTTGAAATATGGGGGAGGTGTTTGGGTTCCTTGCATATTCTAGGAGTGTACTACGAACGGATTCTTGATCAATGTTCATCATCAGCGTCCACTCAAGCCCAATTCAAGTCCACTGCTGGACTGGAAATGGGCTTCCCATAATGAGCGCCATTGCGCCCTGTCCTCAGCTCGACGCATCAATATTATGTTGATGATTCTTGATGAAATTCGAGAAGCTGTGCCCTGCGATCCCCAACCCGCATGCCTAGCGTGGGGATTATGGGCATAATAAACAGATCAATAATAAAACCTTCTCTCTTACTTTCAGGAGTATCTTTCGTTCTTTACAACTGCGCCAGATTGGAAACAATAATCAAGGCATACAATGAAAAAGTTGAGGAAGGGATTTATCCTGTTTTACCAAACTTGGAAGATATTGACCTAAGATTGCTGGCTCCAGAGGTAGGTTGAGAAACAAATATTTATTTAAACTAATTTACTAGTCATTATTATCTTAATCATTATTTCAGCCATGGTCGGCTCACTGCTGGGCATAGGCCTCTCTTTGATTATGCAACTCGTTTCGATCCGGCCCCAGTGTTAGGTTTTTTGTATTTTTACAAATTTATTAATAATTTATTTATTTCACTGGCAACCCGAATGCATTGCTGTGAAGTTGTCGCTAAAACTTCCTAGCGATGACGTCATATCAATGTCGCAGGGTGGGGTGATCGGCTGAAGATCGAGTGAAGACATTCTAAAATAGGAGAAAGTGAATTTACAGTCTGTAAAGTACTATTGTGGATGGAAATATAAGTATGCAAGGTTGTCATTTATTTTATAATACTCTACCCCCTAGCTGAAAGCTTACACTAGTCTGAAGCAGATCCCGCCCACGGTTTTTCTGATATCGTTGACCCATCTGGCCAGTAGACATCCCTTATATCTATGTCCATCTCTTGGCCATGACTAGGTCAGCGCCTTTGTCCACCTGTCGTCACTCAGTCTGGCCAAGTGTCAAACTACACTTGATCCCCAATATCCGCTCGCTGACATCATAGACTTTAGTCTGCATACGTATTTCGGTGTTGGGGACTCGGTCTAAAAGTGTGATGCCGAGCATAGCGCGCTCCATAGCTCTCTGTGCTACGCTGAATTTATGGATAGCCTCCTCCGATATCCTAGCTTTGTTTTTAAATTTACTTAATTTAATTTATTTGTACCTGGATATAGTATCTATTTTTATTTCTGCAGGAGAATTTTTAGTTGTGACGGTTTTAGGCTGCGCTATGCCGCAATCAGCCGGCCGCCAACGCCCCGTTTGTTAGGTTGGCTTGGGTTCCAAAGAAGGAGAGAAAAATTAAGTTGAGTTATGTTTCTTATAAAAATCTAAAATAATAGTCTCATATTAAGTTTCGCTACAAATAAAACATTATTCTATTATATTCTAGTGTCGCAAATAAATTTATTCCTTTTTTTCTTTCGTTTTTTATTTCTTCTTTCATTTCAGTAGGATTTTTGTTACAGGACGAATGGAACCTTCTATTCAACTACATTCTAGGCTTTCCCACGATGCTAGCCCAGTGTGTGGAGGTCACAGAGCAAACCTGCGAGTTCCGACCTCATCATATCTGCGCCTTCCTGTCTTCTATGGTCAGGGTCTTCAGTCAGTACTATAGGAATACCAGGATATTGGTGGTAAGTTTTTACTCATTGATTGCTTTGTAATGGGGTGTATGCGTTGTAAGGGGTTGGAACGTCAGCCAACCTCACCTGCCCGTAGTGCACCCTGCTAATAACCAAAGAATAATCGCACTAATATTATAAATGCGTAAGATTGTGTGTGTGTATGTATGTTTGTGGTCACTTCACTCCGTAACTGTCGGCTGAACGGATTCGGCTGAAACTTGGAATATATATAGTTTATGACCTGAATTAAACATTTTATCCGGGTACTACGCGAGCGAAGCCGCGGGCGAAAGCTAGTAATAAATACACACCTCATCACACGTACCTATAGTTCAAATGGCGTTCAAATTTCATGTCATTTCTTTCTATTTACATTTAAATGACAGGGAATGTTATAAAATGACATTTGGTTATGACTATGGGTGTAAACATTGATAGATATTTGTTTTAAATAAATAAATAAAAACTTTTTACAAACTCTGGTTTAGGTCGTGTTCCCTGTAGGCGAACAGTGAGCGGCCAACTGCTTGCTTCCAGTTTGCCTTCTTTTATTTTTTAAATGGAGTGATCATACGCGGGATAATAATAATAATAAAACATTTAATTCAGACACAAGATCCATATCATAGGTACATCAGGCGAAGAGTAAAAAATATAAAACTAGAAAATAACTACTTATTCTACTTCATACCACACTTAAATTAGGTTATGTACGCAGTTTGCGGCGTTTTGATTGCCTACTCATTTAGTGAGTGGCCGAATAGCATTTCAAAGATTGCATTGAACACAACCACTCCTCTCAGAACACTGACTTATTGTCATTGATTGAGTTATTGTCTGTTTTGTTCTTTATGTTTAAGTTGGTGTGAGTACAATAAAGAGTTATCTATCTATCTGTTGTCTATCTATCTATCTGTTGTCTGATATATACTAACCGTTTACCTACCCATCATAGAGTTCGCAAGCGCTTCGCAGCTAATACGTAGCGTATTAGCCGTAGTTCGCTACTTACTGGACATTAGTTAGCGACCGATACGCGCCTCAGAGTTAGCAAGCAAACAGTCAACCGCTCACTGTTCGTCTAATGGGGACACGTCCTTAATGTCTTAAGATCTATGTTAGGTTTGTCTAGACACTAGGTTCTAGATATATTCACGTACCTATGTTAATTACCTTATTTAGATGTTTCACATGTTAGATTTTTATAATAATAGTAAAATCGAATGATGAAATAGACATTTTTAACTCAAAATTAAACAGATTTATAAAAACTATCAAAAACATCCTCCATATTACCAGTAGCTCAGATACCGATAATAGCGTCCTGGGCTACCATGTCACTTGATCAGCAAATTTGTTTTCATTTATTTTTTGTAATTTTATCGCCCCAAATTGTTTTATACTTTGGTATGCATAGATACTTTATCTAGTTTGCTTGTTTTTTCTTCTTCGTTTCTTTCCGTTTAGCTCAAGTTTTTTGAACACATTTTCTGTCCACTCAGCACTAATATATTTTTCTTAAGTGCGCACTTAAGTTTTGTTTCAAGCCAGATCAAAACCGTTGAATTTAATAAGAAAATTATTTTTATTGCTTATAATGTGTGCTTAAATCAATAAAATAAAATTTGAATAGAATGCTTATAGGAATAATTCTTTACAGGAGCCCAGAACCCATCTTCTACCGACAATATGCGCGAGGATTCACATGCTGAAAATACTAAATGATACACTAAAAACATGTTTGAAAATACTTAATATTAAAAGTGTTTCGCAAATGTAAACCAGTTTGAGTTTTATTTTCGTAATGGCGACTGTGGCGCTCGGCAAATGTAGTGTAGGCCCTCCGCCTAGGTGGACTGACGATCTGGGAAAGGCTGCTGGTAGAAGCTGGATGCGTTGAGCTCAGGACACGGCGCAATGGCGCTCATTAGGGGAGGCCTATGTCCAGAAGTGGACTGCTATAGGATGATGATGATTATGGCGCCGCGTGCGGCTGCCTGAGACGCAGAAGGTTGTGGGTTCGATTCCCGTTGCGAGGCAAATGTTTGTTCTGCAAATATTTGTCTCGGAATTCGGGCCTTCTTCGTATGAGTGGCTAACTCTGGTATCGGAGCTTTTAAGCCGCCTGAAGGACTCCGACATGGCTTAAGGACTGAAAAGCCGGAACTAACATAGCGCTCAGCGGGGTGATCGGCTAACTCTATTGCAAACGAAAATGATTGACACCGATCCTATTTTTACAAATTTTCCGCTGAAATTCTATGAACGTTAATTGTGAAGGGACACCATTTTTTTCATCTTGAACGACGGTTGCCATTTTTATTACCTATATTTTATTTTCTAGTGTTTTTTTCTAATATATGTCGTTTATTAGTCATGGCATTATATCCGTTATACGTTAGTTATGAGACATAAGTAGTGAAATGGAATAAAAGAAGATTGAACGGGAATTCTCGTCTCGTTTTTTATTATATTCGCCATGGCTATAGCAGAAAACAGGACCTGACTGAAGACTGGACGACTGGACTTATAAACCGTACAACGTTGCCTCATATTATTATGAACATTATACTTGATACTGGCGAAATTGTGGAAACTATCCCAGAAGCCAATTAATAAAGTAGTGAAGTGAAGTTAATTGACAAACAGTTTATTAAAACAGAATCGATGTCAATCATTTCTGTTTGCAACAGAACTAGCTGATCACCCCGCTGATCTTAATGCCACTAAATAGGCACCCACACATTCTGGGTGTTTTCTATGTTGTACAAAAAAGTAGTAAATATTAGCCATGTGGTTCCCATATTACAAGCTCTGCTTAGTTTGGGTCTACATGACGATATGTGATAGTGTCCAGCATTATTTAAAAAAACTAGCCAAGTGCGAGTCGGACTCGAGCACAAAGGGTTCCGTACAGTTTTTTGGGGGGCCCCACTTCAATGATTTATTTTATTCTGTCTTTACTATTTGTTGTTATAGCGGCGACAGAAATACATCATCTGTGATAATGTCGAAAAAGGATAGGACGCAATGGCGCTCATTGGGGGAGGCCTATGTCCAGCAGTGGACTGCTATAGGCTGATGATTATGATGCTAATGTCAACTATTTAACTATTTTTTTTGTCTAGCTATTTTTCTATTTATTTATCCTTTATTGTACATTAAATGTAACAAAAAGGTGGGCTTAATGCCCATTTTCTACCAGCCAAATATGTGGTTTGTTTTTAGATGGTGGTAGGCGTGCTATAATTCAATCTTAAGCTATCACGGTTCATTACTGGGGACTGACAGACAGACAGACGGATAGTGGAGTTTTCGTAATAGGGACCCTATTTTATCGTTTTTATCCCGTTTTTATCATTTTGATACGAAACCCTAAAATTTTTTAAAATTCAACATTTGCCTGGGATAAGGTCCTACTCTAGGTGGTGTCGGCACATGTTTTCTTTCTCCATTCACTCCTATCAGCTGTCAACTCTATTCAATTCTTTCACTCTGATATCCTCCGACATGACCTCTTGTGACTATAGGCTAGAGTGCGGCGTTCGTCAAGGAGGGTTGACCTCTCCCGACCTGTTTAACCTGTATATTAACAGAGAGCTGCGGAGCACCAAGGTGGGCTGTTATCTGGGTAACGTTAATAACCTAATAATAACCTAAGCTATGCCGATGACATGGTGCTCCTCAGTCCTTCGATTAAGGGTTTAAAAAAGTTACTTTTAGTCTGTGAGCAATATGCTATTGCACACGGGCTAAAATATAATATTAGTAAAACCCAGCTATTGGTATTCAGGTCCGGACGTGGCCCAGAACGGGTGCCCGAGGTATATATGCCCTGGCCATAAATATGGTAAAGCAGTTCAGGTACCTAGGCCACTTATTAACAGAGAAGGTGAAAGACGATGGTGACATCGAAAGGGAGCGAAGAATGCACGCCGTTCGGAGTAACACGCTCGCCTCTTCACGAACTGCAGTCCAGATGTAAAAAAAACTTTATTCAGTGCATATTGTCTGGGGATGTACTCATGTCAACTTTGGACGAACTTCACCAGAAGGGCCTTCAACACCATAAGGGTCCAGTACAATGATGCTTACAGGATCCTCATGAGGTTGCCGATGTACTGGTCCCCGACTTCTTTGCCATCATCCGAACTCGCGTAGCGTCCTTCTGGAGTAAGTTGAGTCGCTCCAACAATATTATTCTGAGTGCTGTCTATGACCAGGTTTAAAGGAATCTTCCGCCATTGGATTTCAGTCCATTCGGATGGAAACTGAAAATGACCACGCAGCCGCTCTTAGCTCTGTGATGTTTTTAATTTTAATTTAATTTTGTATTATATAATTTAATTTTTTACCTTTATGAATCATGTGAGTGTGATATGGGTCTATTTTTGTGCATGCAATAAACGGAATTTATTTTTATAATCCATCTATTTCTTCTTCGGCCTCCCTTTACTCATATATCCAGTCACATTCATACTCATCACGCTTTTATTCACATGACAGTTAGTTAAATTCAGTTTAAAAGTAGGGTAGATTAATTAATTAATTTAAGTCGGGTTGTAGCGTGGCTTTCTTCGGGGTTCGTAGCAGATCACCTTGGTTAGGCAATGTTCCGCTCGGTCACTACTTGTATGGGTGCCCGGTTTAGTGGTATTTAGATGACTACCCCGTTTCACAATTCGAAAACTTTCATAGTGAACTAACTATTCGAGCTCAATTTTTACAGTATATTTTTTTGTTAATTACCTATTTACATTGCAACTGCAAGAAGATTATATTACAAGGGGTACTGAACGCTTCTGTGCTTCGGAAGGATTTGACGACTAGCCCATACGAAGGACTGGGGTTGTGCATGATAATGGTAAAGTAAATTAAGAAGGAACCTCAATTTTAATGATATATTTTCTAGGGAGAAACATTTTCGTATAGACACCAAGGCATGGTAAATAAAAAGTTGGCAAGTAGTTAAACAAAGTTACGAATCAGTGATTATACTCGGCAAACCTATTTTGCAACGCGATATAATAATGTCGTGTGCATTTCAATGCGATGCCGACATGCACTACAAATTATTCAAGAAAATAAACTCCACCACTAGAGAGTTAGCAGCAAAAAAAATGTTTTGTTTGAAAACAGTGAGTTCACGTGATTGACCCAGGTATTTTATTGTGGGCTTCGCGAGCCGCGATTGGCTCCGAGCGTCGCCGATCGCGCCCCGAGTGGGAGCGAGAGAGAACGCGCCCGATCGCGGCCGAGCACACGGAACCAAACGAAACTCGCCCAGTGTGTTTTTGACATCGGTGCGCGCAGTCGTGGACCTCGGACCGCTCCGACACTTTTATTTATAGTTTTTAATCGAATAAATTCGCGTCACGTTCGTGGATACCTGTGCTAACTCTCGGATAATAAATATGAGTATTGCTGCTCTGCTCAAAGCTGCTGAATACATAGACAGGCGCGATAGAGGTGAATTGGATTTTCTTTGTTTGAATTGTCAATCGAGTGCAGTATACGCACACGTCAACATGGCTCCCGTCTATTTTTGCCGTGGTGCGATCAGCTGATTTTGACGGAATGGCAGTGTTGCTTGTTGCAGAAGCGGAACACGGGTACGCCTCCAGTTTGCCGGTTTTCGAGGAGAATAGGAGCGGGGGAAGGCGGCCGAAGACGAAGAAGTCTCAGGGCAGCAGGTGAGTGTCCCATTCACCGGTGCTGGCGTGCCAGTGTGAACTGTGATAGTGTTTTGAAATGTGACAGTGCCGCGGACGCGTATATAACCTATGTTTTTGTTTCAGGACGACTCATAACGAATTGGAAAAAAACAGGTGAGTTTTTAATGTTATTGTTGTATTAGTAGACAACACAGTTCCCCTGTGTTGCCGGCTTGTGGGTGCCGGCGCGCGACTCGCGTGGCGCATTGAGTGACCTTGGCAGACGGCTAGTCGTAGGGTAAGTGCATTGGGCGTAATGAGACGCGGAGTCGGCCGGGCGTCGGTCGTTTCTAACCCATTTGGCAACACCACCAGCCACCGCCGGCACTTTTACGTCATACCCTCTGTGACTGAATCCTACTGTTTCAATGACTAAACACACCTCGATAAAACGTTACGTGTTAGCCTACCAACTTACCCAAAAATTTGTTTGAAAAATATCAAACAAATTTATCCTCTTCCTAACATTATAGAAGAGTGTCTTATAGGATATGCCGTGGTTTTTTTCTTATATAATGTCCGTACCTATTAGAAAGTCTTTATTTAAAATTTGAATGTCTCTATTAAATGTATAGAAGAAATATAAATAGGATTTTTCCATTGCCGTATAGAAAAAGCCTTTGTTTAAAATTTGAATGCCTATTAAATTTATAGAAGAAATAGAAAAAGGGTTAAGGTACCTATCCGTAGTTTATATCCTTAAAGAATTTCCGTATTTGAAATTCTTTGTTGAAAATTTAAATGACTATAAAATTTATAGAACACAGAAATATTTTAACACCCATAAAAAAATCCATAGAAAGTCTCTTTAAAATTTGAATGCCTCCATAACCTCCAATTAGCTAAATTCTATGCAATAATCCGAATAACCATAATTAAGAGGCAGATCAAATAAAAGAGCAAGAATAAGACCACACAGTGAAACTAAAAATGCATCATGCAATATATTAGCCAACTATCTTATGTACTATTTACAAAGGTACATAGGATACATCGGCGTTAAGGCCCTTGAGGCACAGAACTACCTTGTTAGGACTGGCTATCCAACAATACTGGTCTATTTTCCTTAGAACTGCTTTGCTAGAGCTCAAAGGTACGTGTTTAGATAATCACCGCTAACTCGTTGACTATTATCGCTATTAGCATTGTCTTGAGAACTTGTTGGGATCGTAAAACAATCAGGTTACAGATTTCATTGTGTACTTGTGCTTAGATTACTCTACTTGCTTAAAATCCGGAGGCCTACCCATTCCCGAAGTATTGATCTAACTCTACATTTCTCATTTATGAACCAATAATTTGTTTGAGACATCTAAAACGTAGGCCTATCAATACCCGACACAGGGATTGATTAAAGTTCAAAGTGATTTTTTTCATTTTTCACATAAGTCAATGAAAGTTTTACAATTATATTCATAAATATCAATTTGTGTCCATTTATATGTCATTCATTGAATAAAAATACGATCAGACCATTTCGTCAAAATTTCTATAAAATTCAATGTACACGTAGCATGCTCAGAGTTTTGGTGCGGACATTTTTTTCCACGTTTGCGGCTTTAAGTCTAGAGTATAGCATATCCATGCCAGTTTGGCATATGACTAGAATAGAATTTACAAATCAATACATATTCTGAAACACATCCAAAAACATCACCAATACCTATAGCTTTATCTGTGAAACCTTTTCATCACAAATACCTTTTAAGAAGTAGAGATGGTAAAAGCATCAGGTTGAGTAGTAGATTTCATTGTATACATGGAATATAATATCGGTAGAACTCGAGACTTGCTTTTAAGATACCTTCTGTCTGGGGTCTTCTACTGCTCTTGTAACGACATGAGATAGCTGCTTGCCTCTTTCAAATTTACATAAGATATCAGTTAGTTCTAGGATTAATATTGATAGGTACTAGGTTACCGCTTGGTCTAGTATCTCCGTTTCGTCCGTTACCGGTTTTGTCAACTTTCCTTTTAGTCTTACCCTTTTACGTCTTAAACTCTCTAAAACGTCACCGATATAACCTTATTACGCGCTATTGCAACCTTTTAAAAGCACCTTTAATCATGCAAGGTAGGAGATAGGGTTCAAGCTATACTGGTCATTTCGTTACGTAATTATATAGATGTTGCTAAGAATATCATTACCTGTGGCCGATACCCTGACCTTTACTAATCCCTTATAATATTATATGATACAATATTTGTATTGTTCACATTCAGTATGCTGAAAAAATCCATTACTCAAGCACAAAATAATGATGTAATCTAATGAGTTTAGTAAGCAATACCGGTACATCATTGTCTTTGGAAATTTTACAATTCAGTTAAATTTTTGCTCGCAGTGTCCGACAATATTATGTGGCAATGGGAATTCTGTTGTTTATAAAAGACGATGACTCTATCTATATTATCCTTGTACCTACATTGAGAAGGTAAAGCCTTTTAGGTCAATCTGTCGTGCTAGGATTTTCAATTATAACAGATGTTTGACGTAAAACCTTACAAGAACTCCGTTACACGTGATTTTCATCAGCTACAACTTAGAAACAGTCGACCGTAGGTATTTAAAACCGCCTTATCTAAACTCGTAAACAGCTGATTTGAAGTACCTACGTGCTGGCAAATCGCAGTTGCACAGAATAAACGTCAGTACCCATGTGTGGGGGAATATGTTAACCATTAGACTGGATAACCTTTGATGACCTTAGTCGTTATAATGATCTACCCAGTGATACGAACATAATTATATTGATTGGATAGTTGCTAGGGTGTTGTAGTTACGTCCACAGTTTACTTAGTTAGTAATTAGGTAGACACTAGGTAGTCATAAAAAGCTTCTATAATTTGAAACAAACAATGGTTGATGGATTTAAAGACCCATTAGGGTAATTAATCCGACACCAACGTCGCTGATATAAATCCTTGCGCGACCTTGTATTTGTGCGAACGAATTTGCGAGGTTACCATCATGTACGTACTGATATTTATTAATACTGGATGTGATTCCGTTTCCGACTGCAGCCAGACTGCCGTCGTAGCCTAGCGTAGCGACACGTCGCTTTTATAGAATTGGAATACATAGAAACCAGTAGTGTCGCGACGACACTTCGCCTGCTACAAAAGGCTACCTTTATGGTGTATTTCTGTTATATTTCGCCTCGTTTACCCGAAAAGCTATCATCTTAAATTTTTTGTCAGTTTTTCAAGGGCCAAAATTTTCGGTAACAAACCATCTAGTGACAATAGCTAGGTATATGTATCGATGTTACAAACAATCAAAGTAACTTATTGTTTTTGCGCATTGATGATCCATTGCGAAAGGCTGCTGGTAGAAGCTGGGTGCGTCGAGCTCAGGACAGGGCGCAATAGCGCTCATTATGGGAGGCCTATATCCATCTGTAGACTGCTATAGGCTGATGATAATGATGATTCATAAATTGGATGCACTACCTCTGAGAGAACTATTAAACCTAATTTTTCAATTTGAATGGCTTGATATTGATATAGTACCTAGATATATCAAATAATTACATACTCAAGTCATGTGATGTAACTTGAAATATATATAGCTGGGTAAGTGCAGTGATCTACAGATGCTACTCTGTACATAACCGCCGAATCAATTATCGAAGCTCTTACTATGTCTGCTAATTCCACTTAATTAATATTACAATTATCTGCTCTGACTTACTAATCTAACATTATGTAAGATAATCTAACATTATGTAAGCCGGATTATATATTTGGACTGACTACTCCCTATATCAGCTTTACGAAAAGATTTATTTACCAAAACGTGTTTGTAATTTTGTTGTATTGGCGTTCGATTAGGTTCTGTCATTTATGCATTGTCACTTAAAACTGAGCAAACCAACCAATGATTAAAACATTTACTAGTTTATCATCTTCACCATCACCTCAGCCCGGAACCACTGCTGGGTATAGACCTCTCCTAGCTTTTGCCAACCTCCTTTGTCTTGTGCCTCTCTCATCCAGGTATGCCCTGCGAAAATCGCAATATCGTCGACCCAGCGCTCTATATATATTAAAATATATATATGATACCAGTTTTGGAGTGTAAGGGGTTCCAACCCCCTTATTCGGAACCCAAACCTCCTGCACGTGATGCACCCTGATCCTCACCTGCACGTGATGCACCCTGATCCTCACCTGCACGTGATGCACCCTGATCCTCACCTGCACGTGATGCACCCTGATCCTCACCTGCACGTGGTGCACCCGGCTAACTGGCGGCCGGCTTATTGCGGCATAGCGCAAGTAATATTTTCATGCCAAACATCTAAAGAGATTGAGCTGTAGTCAGTTATTTAAAGGGAGAAGTGTACGCTTTTTTAACTAAATCCCAAATGACGTGATTAATTTAGCTGTAAATATATTCAAAAATCTTTTTAACTGTAATCTCTGTAATAAAAAATATTATAAAATGTCTGATTATTTAGATGACAAAAAAGCTTGGGATGAAACTGTCTCCAACTCCATCAAAAACACATTCAAATAGTTAAAAATAAACTTTGTAAAAAACAAGACTTTAAAAAAATATAAGTCAAGCAGAGTTTCTTGTCAATTTTTCTCTGTTTAGTCGCGTTACGAATTGGTGTAAATTAAAATTAAAAAAAACTGACTATTCAAAGTGTACTTTATGTGCTTATTGAATAAACTTATTTTGATTTTGATTTTGCTGAAATTTTGTACATATTTTTCGTGACCAGGAATATAATTAGACTACTTTTTATACTGGTACCACGCTAGCGAAGCCGTGGCCAGAAGCTAGAGATGGAGATGTGAAATTTCGCTCATCCATTGTAGAGGAATATATAAAGTTACTTTTTATACTGGTAACTCGCTAGCGTAGCGACCAGAAGCTACAGATGGAGATGTCTGTTAAGCTTTATAATTGCCCTTTTATGTACCGGCGCCGTCCATAGATTCATAGGTAGACGTAGGCTGAACAAGCTTATGTCGGGAAGTCCATTGTTCGTTTATGTGAATAGGCTTGACGTGTGATTTAGTGGCTAGCTCTATATAACAATACCCGAGCTGTAAATGCACGCACATGCCACTACCTAGGCCACTACCTAACCTTGTGTTGTAGATTCCGCTAATACAGACCACCCAACAGATGCGTTGTTTAATATTATGATGTTGCGTTGTCTAGAAATAAAGATAAACTAGCTGTGTAAGGCTCTACAAAGTTAGTCAGTCATTTAGTGTACGTGTTTTTTAACAAAATCCCAAATGTCGTGATTAATTTATCTGTAAATAAATTCAAAAATGTTGTTAAACAAAAAAATCGGGTTTTCTTTCTTTAAAATCACCATGTTCATATAATATCGTTTTAGAGCAAATACTTGCACTGATTTAAGTATAGATTCTTTAATTACACTGATTGGTAAACCTACATAGAGTACCGGTGATGATTCGTAATCGCTATGTAATAGATAAATGCGTCATTTCGTTATCAAAGCTGTTATCATTGATCTGGTGACGCCTAAACTACGTTCTTTTAGTTTCGTGTTTGGAAAAACTGTCTTGGTTTGTTGCAAAATTTGGCAACACTACAATTCTTAATTCGTCTCTAGACTCTAGAATGCGATAGTTTAACGTTAATCATAATATTTATTTACGAGTCATCTAAAAGGCTTTTCTTTACAGTTCTCAAATACTTGTATATTTGTATAATTTGTACAAAAAATTACTCTTTCTTTACTGTAAAATGTTTGTTTGAGTTTCACGCAAAAATTGCAAAATCAATTTCGAGGAAACTTTAGTTTTAGTAGTTTGATAGCATATTTTGTGACTAACATATAATATTTTATTTCAATCGGGCTAGTAATACCAGAGATCAACCTCTCCGAAATTTCGACAACCATACTTAGCAAAGATCTATTTCAAATGGCTTTGACAGACTAGACATAAACCTCGCAAACGGTATTTGCCCGCGGGTATGCTATTGTATACTATGCATGTACCAAATAACATCTCTCCTCCATATATTTTGTATTGGATACTAAAAAACTCATTTTCGTCGTCGCTTGGCGGGCGATCGAAATGCGTAGACTATTTAGTCTAGATTTGACCTACCTTGTTTGTACCTAGGTATTTGGACAAACAGACGGTCAGTCCATTTAATATGCGGGTCAGTGCGGCTGACATCACGTCTGTCTCATATCGATTGATTCTTATCTTGTATTTTTTGATTGTGATTATGTCTAGGTTCAGATATTTACTTTGATCCTTGGTAGTGTGTATTCTATCTCCCTTATTCATAACCTAGTGTAATTAAATAACGCTCGATAAAGGGAACCTTGTCCTTGTCATTTAACTGTAAATAAAAAGAGGTGACATGACATTTTTATACCATTTTAGCAATCAGAGGTTTAAAGAACTGTTATGAAATCTAGAACTGCGTCGGCGGAGCGTGGAGCTATGCCGTGCGATCTCCAATCCGCATGCCCAGCGTAGGGATTATGGGCATATCGACCTTATCAGGGGAGGGCTATGTCCACCAGTGGACATATATAGACTGGTGTAAATATTTATGTTAGATGTCCCGTATGTTACCAAATAATAATTAAAATATATATTTTTGAGAATTGTTATGCTACTTTCGAAAATCTTGAATGTAACTACTAGTACATGGATGTTTAATGAACGACCTCTGTGGCGCAGTGGGCGAAGATCCGCCTGGGGCGCAGAAGGTTGCAGGTTCGATTCCCGCCGCGGGACAAATGTTTGCATGTTCTGCAGATATTTTTCCGGGACTGGGTGTTTTCTATGTATGGTATGTATGTATTTACCAAAAAAATGTATATAAGTAGTTTATCAATCGTGTGGTTCCCATAATACAAGCTCTGCTTAGTTTGGGGTTACATGATGCTGTGTGATAGCGTCCAGCATATTTTTTTTTATGCAGTACAAAATTCATTAAAATACCTCTTAATGGTAAGTCTAATGGGTATAAAGGGTTTATTGCCAGCGACAAAGCTAGAGGTCATATTCTTCTAGGCTTTAGTTTGAGGTTATACTAATGTCTCATAGAAGGAACCAGTGTGTTGATTCGTTGCGAGTGAAGCCTTTTATGCAATATGTTATTCATTCTGACTCAGGTAAAATATTCCCCTACGCCTCTGAAAATGTAGGACCGCCTTTAAGAATTTTCATAAAACGCTTTTGGTAGGAATGTGAGCGTGATTGATGGACAGTTCTGTTATATAAACCGGCTATTGTATGATGAAATGTTTTTACCTTCATTTCACTCGGCATATGTGGGAGATGTGTTTTTTTTTTGGATTTTGTATTAATTTCCTAAGGAGACGAAGAAATTCGCGATGTCTTTTTTGCATTTTGGTCTCTCAACAATAAGGTACGAGTAATCGTTACGATCGCAGTGTGCTGCTTGAACTGCACTAATTTATATTAACCTGTGTACCAACCATAAGTTGAACTGAGTTTTCATCACACACACGTTTCGATTAATCGGTGCACTTTAAACGGTACAGCGCGATCATAACGATTTCTCGCAACGTGTGTGCCACCCATAAGTAGGTATAATACGTCTACTTGATTAATTATGATAGATTACCTTTCGCTAGCGGCTTCGCTCGCCGTATAAAAAGTAGCTGTGTTAATCCAGGTCATAAACTATGTATATTCCAAGTTTCATCCAAATCCGTTCAGTAGTTATTGCGTGAAAGAGTAACAAACACATCCATCCACATATACCCACAATCTTTCGCATTTAGTATGATAGGATCTATGTTAAAGTAAAATTTTTTTTCTTAAAATAGACCTTTTGAACTCCCTTAACGCATTGAGTGCTGAAAACACACTTACTCTAGGCGGCTTGCTGCTACTCGGGCTTGGTGAGAAGCGTCATGTCCAAGGCCTGCAGTCAACATGTTAGTGAATTGTATTAACGGTTTGAGTGCTGAAAAAGCACTTGCGGCGTGCACGGCAATGCAAATCTATGCATTGAAATGCGCCATTACAACGCGCCGCGCCGCCGCCGCCCCGCTCCCGCTGACTTTGTGACCGCGGCCTTAAACGAAGTACTTAATTTACATATTTACCTTTTCAGCAATAATTACATTACATTGGTTGCTTACACAATTAAAACAACAAATTCTCCTTAGCGAGGCGGCTCAGTGCGTGAGAATTACTCTGTCTTAGCAAGTTTATTTACATTATTACTCCAAATCACCCCCCCTAGTACCGAGCCTCGTTTAATGTACCTATATAGGCACTCAAGAATATCTAGATATCTCGCTCCCTACTGTTACTGCCACTATTTGCCCGTAATGCGTATTTACTTTACCACCAGACGGTAAAAAAGTAGTTTTTCGGAGTGTTTTCTTGATGAAAGTTCCTGAAGGTGCCTGAAAGAGGATTGAGATAAGGGCTTGTAAATTGGCTAGGGCACACTTTTGTGCTGGAAAAAGGTCTATTGGAGCCGAACTTCTAACATAAATAAGGATGTTATTTATTGCTTTTGATATTTGTAGTGTAGATGGCATTTAACCTTATGAAGTCTTAAATTCCGTCATTCAATAAGGAAATCTTTTCATAATGCTTCCTTACACTGCGCAAGGAACATACTTTCTAAGTCTTTAGGACTTTTTAGGCTATATGTTTTTGTTAGTCAGTCATAATCATCATTATCAGCCTTTAGGAGTCCCCAGCTGGACATAGTCCTCCCCCAATGAGCTCCTTTGTGCCCTATGCTCAGCTCAATACAACGATTTTATAAATACAGACAGAATTCTTCTTTAGATCATCATGCTTAGAATGATTGTAAAAATATATATTAAATACCATTTCATTTTCAACGATGGTTTGTATGCGATTCGTTATAAAATTCCTATCTTTCACTTTGTTCGCATGTGCGTTTCGTTGCGCTCCGGTGCGTGTGCGTTTCGTTTCAATATTCTGCGTATCGCATATCGTTTAACCAGTAGACAATTTGGTATGCATAATGCTCTTTTGAAATGCAATACACATGCTACTATGGTTTACCTGAGTTTCGTTGAGTGGAGACCGGATCTCGGCAAACGTATTTGTAGTACGCTCTCCGGGTCGACGAGCTGAGGACTGGGCGCAATGGCGCTTATTTAGGGAGGCCTATATCCAGCAGTGGACTGCTATGTACTATATGGTGGTGGTTTATTTATAAAACTTAAAACATTTATAGGGGCGATCAACGGATCCCAAACCAAACAGAGCCGGTAATATAGACTGATTAACATACAAACATTCAGATTCAACAAAATTTTATGTACTATCAGCTACAAGTCTACCATCTTAAGGGTGCATTTTCTGTGCAGCGACTAGCTGCTAGCCTCGCCTTATAAAGACAGCTCTTCTGATACCTGGGAGATGTTTCTTCCCAGGTTCCTCAAAGTACAATTTCTAGAGGCTTATACTTAAATTCGAAGGGTCATAAAAACAAATGTGTATCTCGTATTGGTCAAAATAAGTGGACAAAGAAAATGGCGGGGTCAGCTAGCTAAACTACTTGCAAGCGAAACTGTTTTAAAATTGGTTAGGTAGACTAGTTGCTGATAGTACATCCCACAAATGTTTGTCCTGGTTGAGACATCGAATCGCCTGTAGAGGAGTGTCTATGACCAACTGAGCTATGAAGTCATTGCAAGCAGGTATATGTACATGTAAAACGACTAGAGAATAGTCAAGCGTATTGTCGTCAAGCTTGTTTTCAAGACATTTGATATCGTAACCTTGAAGCTTACCGTAAAAGGGAGTAACCGAATAAAACCACAGATAATAGATAAAAGTCGTATCATTATAAAGTCAAGCATTATAATGGTTCATTAGTCATGTGATTTATGGTAGATTCAATATTATGTCGTAAATAAAATACCACACACACATCACAGCCTATATCAGTCCACTGCTGGACGTAGGCCTCCCAAAAGGGGGATATGCCCATAATCCCCACGCTGGGCATGCGGGTTGGGGATCGCAGGGCACAGCTTCTCGCACCGCCGACGCTGCTGCCCGTCGGCGGCCAGGGTATTTAGATGTAGATATTTGAAGTCGGTTTATTTTTTTATAAAAAGTTTATACATTTCAACTCTAGGTTAGATACTAGAGAACTAAGTTTGACCTTCGGATTTTGTAGACTATGAGCAGAGCAGGTTATCTAACTAACATAGTGGATTACGTTCCGGCGTGCCGTCACAGCATGGCATAGTGTGGCATGCAGTGATTCATCTACACACGTCGCCGCTACGTCTGCAGACTGCTGCCCCAGTCACGCACACAGAAGCTAGTTACATTGTTGACTGACGGTCGTTGTTGGGTTGTTTTATATTTAGATAAGGTTAATACTAAGGTATTAGAAGTATGACTTTCAGTGTGCTTATTTTGATTCATGATTCAAATGTTTACTTGCTAGACTACATAATTATTTTCATAATATTAATACAATTTCTTATAAGCTATGTTAGTACGTGTATTCAACCTGGATTCAGACATGCAGACATTAAAAGTGACGCTACAGAATTAATAACTAACAATTTAAATATTCTATTAGGCTATAAAAACTATTATTTATTTGTTCAAACAAAGATTCACAGTTTTAGAGTGTTTAATTATAGGCTAGTTAAACATATTATGTACTTAAACCAATTTGAATCGACATTTTGTAAACAGCTAAGTTTGTTACTAATAAATACACAATTATTTTACTTATCTTGTGTTGTATTATTTCTAACTAATTTGCTGATTAACCGACTCGACTCTAGTCAACTCTCGACTTCGTTGGCGTGACCTCTCGTCTACCCCAAAACCAAAAGCACTTATCTTAGTATTTTTAGGAACGTTAGCAACCTCCCTTCTAACAATAAAAAATACAGCCGAATTGAGAACCGCCTCCTTTTTTGAAGTCGGTAAAAAATCCTATTAGCACTTATTATGTTCAGTAATGTTCGCAGTTGCGCTACTGTCATCTCTATTAGCATTGTCCTGCGCCTGCGCCACGCCCGCATGCGCGAGTAATTTTCCAATACAACACACAAGCACGTCAACACTTACGTCTTCTGTGACAGTAGTTAGTCTATATGAACTAATATAATAAAAGCGTAGTTTGTGGGCTTGTTTTTTTGTAATCTATGGAATATTACTGGTCCAATTCAATTGGATGCGTCGAGGTGAGGACGGGGCGCAATGGCGCTCATTAGGGGAAGCCTATGTCCGTCCTGCAGTGGACTTCTATAGGCTAATGATGATGATGATTCAAAATTTATGCAGAAATACAACTCTTGCTCTTCTGACGATTCAAAGTGGTCCTAGAATCTAGCTTTCTCCCGTGGCTTCGTTCGCTTGCTATCGGGATAAAAAGCCTAAAGTAAAGCCTATGTGTTAATTCAGGCCACAAGCTATGTTTCATCCAAATCCAGTTGGCCGTTACGGAATTGAGTGGGAAAAAACCTACTCACATACACACACAAGCTTTCGCATTTATTATAAATTCTTAATACTTTATTGCGCACAGAAACATAATATAGAAACAAATATACTTCAATGCTATAAATCTGATGTAGAGTTTACAAATTTTGAATTAAAATTATCGTAAGTCAGAAAATCACACAAACGAAGTTGCGAGCAGGTCCTCTCAATAAAAGTACTGTTTTGTTAATGTTGCGCTTGCGTTGATTGCTATCTCCACGGCAGACTTGTTGCCAACTCGGATTTGTCATCAGCTTCAAATTGTTCTTTGTTGGCTTGACAGTATTGTTTTGCTAATGACATGCAATTTTCTGTGCTCCGGTCGCTGTCAAGGTGGCTGGTTCTGAAAACTACATTTAAAACTGCCTTGACTTTAAGAAAATGTAGTACTTTCATCGAGATATACTCTAGAATGGAAAACGTGGAAAAAAGTGTCTGCACCAAAACTCGTCGCACGCCGCACTCGGACATTTTATTTATGTCAAATACGCTTGGACGATTTTTGTCAGTTTCCACTTTAAGACTGTCACTTTGAGTAGAAAACGTGACCACCTGAAAGCGGTAACGGGTCGCCACTTTACCAGAATTGACTTGAACCTCGCCTTTAATGGAAAAGAGATGGCTGATCGTGTTCTCTTAGAATATATCTCTACTAAATGAAATTGAAACGCTCGTTTGCAGTGGCTGTCGAAACTATCCTGTACATTGGATGGAGATAATGCTGTTTATCATAAAATCTCACAAGACCGTTTTTTTAGATAATTCTCTTTATTTTTAAAAGTGCGATAAGATTTCTCATTCATAACGTTTCTCATTGGTTGCATTGAAAATCTGCGAGATGCTTGAACCAAGATCAGGGACACATTGAAACTTTAGTCTAACGCCAACAAACGTCATTATTAATCTACACGTTCTCATTATAACCTAGGTTTGGCTGAGTTTTTGTTATTCCTTTCTTTTCTAGAAGCCCACTTTACTGCAAAAGTTTGTGTGGTAGAGTGTTTATGCGTTTTTATGTTTCATCATCATCATTATTGTCATCAGCCTATGTCTTCCACAGCTGGACATAGGCCTCCCCTAATGAGCGTCAGTGCGCCCTTTGTATCTTAGTTCCTACTCAACTCCACAACGGCCGGACCGATTTGGATGAAACTACAGTGCGACCTAAATAACACATATAGTCCAAGAATATTTTGTCAAATGAGGGCAAGCATCTCGGAATGAGAGATACTCGGCTATAATCTTGTATAAACCTTTATTTTGGCACCCTAAAACTTGTCTCAAAGCCTACTTATCGTAGGGTGTTAGCGACTAAGATATTCCAAGGTCAAAGGTAAAAAATCTATCTATTGCAAAATTCAATCTTGTTTCCTATGAGTTAATGCTATTTGTATGTATAAAAAATATTGTAGAGCATTCAATTTTTTACAACTTTTGTTTAAAATTTTTGATACCCCTAACTCTCCTGGATTAATAGGGTTTTTATCCGTGGACTACGCAAAAGCCACGGGAAGGCTTGTATAGTATAAATAAAACATGATTAGGTACTCATATCTAAAACATTTCTGCATTCATACAAAGTATATATAAACAAAACGCTATAATGCTATATAAAACGCTTTAGCACAGTACAATGCCCATAAATAGCAGATCATAATTCAACAAAGTCATTCAGCATTGCGTAATGTGAATTAGTGTCAGCCTATTCTATGACATAGTAACATGATAACTGTTTACATTAAGGTCTATATATTGTTCCCATTCGGCTGTAACGATTTTAATGGTCCCGTTGTTACATCGGATGTTTTCATGACATAGGCTGGCGAGGAGCGCTGTGTTTCTTGTTTGGAAGAAAAAACAGCTCAGCTGCCAGCGTCTGTTTTTCAATAAAAAAAAAAGGTCGAAATACGACCCTAACGGCCTCAAAAAGAGAGTTATAGGCCTCTTCTGGGAAAGCTCGCCCCTTCGTGGATCTCATCCTTGCCTATGCAAGGCCCGAGGTCAAGAGCTGGCCCATAAAATAAAATAAAAAATATTGAACCTCTTTTGGTATGAATTTTGATTTCGGAGTTTTCAGGCCGTCGCTTCTCCTTCGTATGAGCTAATGGCCAACCTGTTGTCGCAGATTTTAGGCCGCCTAGAGGCCTCCGAACTAGCGAAGGACTAAAAAGCCGGGACCAACACCTTAACTTGCTTTCCGAAGCATTGTAGTACTCGAAAATAAATACCACTAAACAGCAATCAAAGTAGTGACAGCGCGGAGTTTTGCTTAACCAAGACCATCTAAGAATACCAAAAATGGCCACATAGCCATGAGCACCTTATACATGTATGAGATGGTTAAACGACTGAAAAGATAGGAATGAAGGAAAGTTAAAATGAAAGTTTGATTCTACAGTCAGTCAAATGTGAAATGGTCAGTCAACATCAACATTGCATTGTTGTGTATTAACTTGGGCTTGGTTTTTTTATATCAACCGTTCCTGTCCCACTACCGGAAAAAGGTCCCCCCTATAGACTTCCAAACATCCCTGTCCCGAGCTATCTCCCACCACCCTCTGTTGAGGGGCTTGTCACGCCAACACATCCTCGGCCAACACCGACGCCGCCGTCCCTCAGGTATCTAGGTCGTGGTGATGGTCGCCTATTTAGTTTTAATTATAAACCTATATTTTATAGAACTTAGGAGTAATTGCCTGCTCTCTTCCTCTTTGATGGTGACACGAGTTTGCTTTTCAACGGTCAAATTGGTTTTCTATATTAAAGGTAAAACGAAAACTCACTTAACTCTCTCTCTCGGTATATTCTATTCACCTGTAAAATTGGTATATTGGTATAGAAGCAGCACGTGCTCTTGAGTGTGTTTTCAGCAATCAAAGGCAAAAAAGAGAACAGTTTGACTCTCTCCCGGTATTGTGGTCTACCGTTGTCATCGAATATGTAAAATGTGTAATGAAGAAGCGATTCTATCCTACCCATAACATAGTATACAACTAACCTTCAATCTAGATGTGATTAGCCAGTGAACACATGACATCACAGTAATCATTGTGCGATGCCTACATTAACTGCGATGTGCTTTGTTATTTGAGGTATAATTGGTTAATGTAGTTTGTTTACTATTTTGTTCAATGGTTTTATCATTTTCTTCTTTTTCATCTATAACTTTATTTTGGAAACGCTTTGCAGACGGGTTTCCTTTTTTAGTTAGAGATAATCTATTACGTACGTCTGATTATTTAAATACTAATGATTCTTATATCTCTGGAAGAGGTTACGAGTGTAAAAGGAGTGAATACAGAGTTGACAGCTGATAGGAGTGAATGGAGAAAGAAAAGATTTAGTGCCGACCCCACCTACGAGTAGATTGGTAGAGCAGGCGAAGATACGTTTAATTGTGAGCACTTCAGTGCATATTATAAGTGCGTTCTACACTAAAACAATATTTCCTTTAAAATCAACAATCACAAGTATTCCGACCTTATGTAGGTTTCAAGTGTCTGCTTTCATACAAGAGTCAATAACGATTGTATTATCTAATAATGGCCCTGGTTCACGACACCAGTCTTGTCGCCTTCAAACAGAGGCCAAAGCTCCTTTTACTTCTTTCAGTTACGTAATAAAGTATCATTATTTTATTAAGGCGACTAGTAGGGTCAAACCTCCCTCTCGCTCGCACTATTCAACATTTTTGAAGATATAAAATCACTGAATGTAGTTATGCAAAATAGCAAACCTTCACGGCCTAGAAAATAACAATACAAAGGTTCAGCAAGAATATCATGTTGAACCCAACACGTTTTCCTACAAAAAAATTGGCACCAAAATTGATCACATTGGTACCAGTTTTTTGTTAAGAAAACGTGAAAGAATCAAAATGAGATTATTGCTGAACCTTTGTATTGTTATTTTCTAGGCCATGAAGGTTTGCTATTTGGCATAACTACATTCAGTGATTTTATATCTTCAAAAATGTTGAATAGTGCGAGCGAGAGAGAGGTTTGACCCTACTAGTCGTCTTAAGAGTCGATAACTTTGACGGTAACGTATAAGAGCAATTCAAGAAGCTCTGGAATTACGAAGAATTTATTAATAAACTGAAATTCTTTTAATTATTCTCGTACTAACGCTACGCTAAGATTGCGGGAATTTTCAGCCTCTCTTAGGTCGGAATCTCAGTTATGGAGCACTAGCTTGCGCTCGTGGCTTCGCCCACTTTGTACCCCGATACAAAGTTATCTATGTGTCAATCCAGGTCACAAACTATGTATATTCCAAGTTCCATCCAAATCCGTTCAGTAGTTTTAGCATAAAATCCATCCGCCTACATCCATACTCACAAAATTTCGCATGTTTTATAATATTTAGTAGGATGTTATTGTCCTAACTAGTACAAATCGGTAGCGCGTTGGGACACCCGGACCATTAATTCCTGGAAGTAGTAAAAATATGTCTAACACTCGAATGTGACACATGTCCCGTGTAGGAGGCTCTTACCATTCCCGTTCGCACGCCCACACCCCAACACAAAGAAAATAAACATTAACCAGCCGAGCTGCAGCTTACCTAATAGTAACAGCGTCAGCGTCGGCTAGAAAATATAATAGCAAGCACAAGCGTGGTCCTAAAAATGTGGCGTAATAAATCCCCAAGCACTATCGTAAACTCTTACGATCCTATCTGAGTAGGTATTCCTGTTAGAATCCTTTGCACCCGTTCAGAGCTCGCCTCGGATGGGCACGCCCTTTCCGTCTAACGTTTTCCTTCCCACCTCTTCATTTATCTTGGAGATTGCTTACTTGTAGTTGTGAACTTTGTTTATAAAGGCATCTATTTTTTCCAGCGAAATTGTTTTCAAGCCTCTCAAAGTTTCTCGGGCGTTATGGCAGCTTTCCATGAATTTATTACTACAATTTTGAGTCAGTCCTTCGGTCGTCTTTTGATAATCATCTCCTTTACGTATAATCTCTCTTCTTTTTACTTGTAATATGACATAATTCATTCAATTTTCTCAATTAGTACCTTCTGAATTTCACTTGTGAATTTCAACTTCTAGATTTTTTATTTTATGAACGCTTGGGTTTTTCTTATTAGTTGGGTAACGACTGAGTAGCACTTGGCTGTTTCCATTAAGCCTCCAGTAAATGCCGGTCCGAATAGATTGAGCGCCATTATTTTAATTTAACTGAATCGTGAAATACGGAAGTTCTTTTCTATGCCAGTCTTGGACGCACGTTTTTTACGAAAACGTTCTTCTTCATATGAGTTGGCAACTAGCAACTGTGTTGTCGAAGTTTTAAGGCCCCCCGAAGGCCTCCGACATGGCTTAACGAATTAAAAAGCCGGGACCAACATCTTAACGTGCTTTCCGAAGCACGGAAGCGCTCAGATCTAAATTCCACTAAATCGTCCCCACCCAAGTCAACCCAACCAACCCATCCAAGTAGTGACCGGGTGGAGTGTTGCTAAACTCAAAAACGGAAATGTTCTAGAACACCTAGGCATTTTGATTTTTTATTTCAATTAGATTCCTCATGAACATCATTCATTGATTATCTCAGCTAGTGTGTAGGGTATCTTCATTACGTTAGCTGTGGTTAGATAATGCTTTACAAAGCAAAAAATATATAATGAAAGTAGTGATTTTTCTAACACCCATTGGTTTTTGCTATAGATTAAGTTGATTTACGATTAGTTGGACGAGCACCTAAAGGCTAGCTCATATACGATCCTACTATATTAGATGAACAAAGAAAGTTTGCAGCGTAAACGTTGCGCAAATGTAGTTGCAGCCGAGAACTGATATTTAAAAGTAGAATATAACCACAATAAACTAAGCACTTCAAGCCAAGCTTGGTAAGCAACCATATATAATTCACAAGCAACCAACCAAGTAATTGTGACTGGATTAGTCTGTTGTTTACCATCGATTTTTAGTTTCGCATGCATAATAGGCAGAACAGGCTTGGCAGGCCCATTATGTCATTAGAACGAAGGCAAGTAAAGGGAATATTCTACATAGTATTTACTGGCATGCCATTTCAAAGGTAGAGACTAGATTGGACATGATGCTTCTTAATAATAATAGAAAATAAGTGTATTTTCTTTCATCTTTCATATACTTGCGATAAAATCTCAGACTTCAGATACTTATCAAATTATGATGATGATATCTAAGTACACCCCTACCTATATTTGTTACCGAGTGATTGTGTCTATCATGTGACAATGTGTTTTCTATTAATATGGCACTTTCGCAAAGATTCACGTGTTGCCTTCGTCTGCTGAATGTAAAGTCTGTAGTTTGTCTTTTTCACGCACTGTAGCCTGCCTCGCGAAATGCAGTTCTATCCAAAAACTTTGTCTATAAATATGTTGAAGCCCCAATCTCTAGTTAATATAGCCTATAGTAGTCCACTGCTGGACATAGGCCTCCCCTAATGAGCGCCATTGCGCCCTGTCCTGAGCTCGACGCATCCAGCTTCTACCAGCAGCTGAAGTGGCAGTGGGCTGGTCATATCTGCCGAAGAACCGTTGGGGTAAACAAGTTCTTAAGTGGAGACCGCGGCTTGGCAAACGTAGTGTAGGACGCCCTCCGGCTAGGCGGAGTGACGATCTGCGAAATATAGAGTAGGTTTATTAAAATTAGGGTACTTATATTATGATATAGTTACTAAAAATATGGGTTTTTTTTGATGCGATATTGATCCAACTCCAAAATATCTTGTATATTTCTGAACAACAAAAACGAAACTACAAAATCAGCCTATATAAGTCTACTGCTGGACATAGGCTCCTCTAATCAGAAGGAGCAATAGTTTCTGATAGTGTTATAATAAAAGTGTTATTTTTGATAAATGACAGACGTGAGAAGATGATCATGCACACAAAGTTGCTGGCGGGTTGGCTAGTAATTGCAATTACCGTGTGACAATGTGATGGTGGTCGGTTGCTATGCTATCGACTCGCGTTGATAACGATCGCGTCAGACCGCCTGTCGACGGTGAAGCTTGCACTATGACTGTCACTCTGATTTACTATCTTTCGACGAGCTCGTGGCGTGGCTTTCTTCGGCGTTCTTTGTCTTTATAATTAACACGTTGACTGCGGGCCTCGGACGTGACAATACAGCAGCCCGGCTTGAGCAAGTGTGTTTTCGGCACTCAAAAAGTGGCGTGGCTTACTTAGGTATTAAGAATAAGAATAAGAATAATTTATTTTTACAAAACTTATAGGTACAGGTACATAATGCTTATGCTATAACTAAGGGTAGAATATTAAATCTTAAGTTCAACAAATGCTCAATACTAGTTTAGCACATACACTATGAAGTAGGTAACATACCTCCCGTGCTAGTTAAAAAAACTGTGTTACGGCAAGGCAGCTCTTTCCTCCATAAGCAGAGCAGACATTAACATATTCGCATTAGTAGCACTGTTTTTTAATAGATCTAATACTATCGCTTTATATCTACAGTTACAATTAAGTAAAAAATACTATTATATATAATTTTAAAAAGTTCACATAATAATGGCTAGTAAATTTTCAGTGCTTTCATAATCAAAATGTCTTAAGTAAATATCTAGACTTCTTCCACATAAATGCCTAGTCTTAAGCAGATATCTTAATTAAGCATTATTCCGTCTGGTTACTACTTGGATGTTCGTTGGACGGTTTAGTGGTATTAAGATATGAGCGCTTTCGTGTTTTAGAAATACAAGTTTACTTTTAACCTCATACTCTAGTGGTAGTAAGTAGGTGGTTTTAATCTTGTATTTGGAAGGCACGTTAAGATGTTGAACCTTTTTCAATCGTTAAAGCCGTATCGCAGGCCTTCGGGCATCCAACTCCGTCACCGCGACGTGACATCAAAGTTGGCCAATAACTGATACGGAAAGAAAAATACAATAGCTTAGACCTTTGTATTTACCTTATACAGCTTCAAGTGGTACCCATCAGTGAGTGTTACTTTTCTAAGATGAAACACCGAAGTAAGCCTCCCCAAGAGCGCTTCCTTCTGACTGGAAAAAGTCTTTTTCTTGATTTATGAGTTCTTTGCTGAATGCAACTAGCAAATTCATAATCACTCTAATATTATAAATTCAACATGTTTTAAGGAAGTGCCGAATACGTCGTTCCATTTTCCGTATCGATAAGTTATGATTGAGTCATCAAAATGTTTTGTAATAAGCTGTCCTTACGTAATATTATAGGTATGAGAGGTATGTTTTAAAGTATGAAATTGAAAGATACTAGAATTTTGTGGTTGCCAAACGCTGTTGGTGAAACGTGGTGTTTGCTGAATGAATGAATGAATGAATGAATGAATGAATGAATGAATGAAAACTCTTTATTGTAACTCTTGTATGAATGAAAACTCTTTATTGTAACGACACCATAATTTAAAAAACAGCAGACAGGATCTTAAAAATAAAAATGTACAATGGGCGGTCTTATCGCTTAGAAGCGATCTCTTCCAGACAACCTTTGTATGGAGAGGATTATGCTAATAAAAAAGTACGGCTGGGGGTGTACATGTAATAAGAAATATAATATTTTCAATAAAAAACAATAAAACAAAGCAAACATTAGAAAACTAAGAAATAAATAAATATATGAATAAATTAAATAATAAAGTTCTTAATAAAAAAAGCATATTAAGTATAATCACAAAAATAAATATATATCTCTATATATAACTTATACACACACATAAATATATATATGTGAATGAATGTGGTATAGAATAGAATAGGTTATTCGTGACAGCACAAAATCTATCATAGGGCAGCCTAACATTGGCACAGCTCAGGCAGAAGCTGCAGCTGCCGACGGGCAGCAGCGCCGGTGGAACGAAAAGCTGTGCCCTGGGGTTTCCAACCCGCATACCCAGTGTGAGGATTATGGAAATATCTCCCATTTTGTCTTTCATTAATAGTTATTGTCTATTTTTTACTTTATGTTGAAGTTGGTGTGAGTACAATAAAGAGTTATCTATCTATCTATCTATCTATCTATCTATCTATCTTGTTAGGGGAGACCTATGTCCAGCAGTGGACCGTATGGTGGTGTTGTGTTGTATTGTTGTTGTTGTTGTTGTTGTTGTACTAGAAGGTTACCGCCCATACCTTTTCCGCTATTGATTCAAAAACATTTGCAACACTGCAACACAGTGCTGTAATTTTATCTTAAGGAACTATTTTCAACTTACCACATTCTTTGAATATTTTTCCGATAAAAATGCTAAAACCATTGTTACTGGCACTTAAAAGCATGTAACCATAATCAATATCCCTGTACATTTGACTGATAGTATGTTTATCCTCCAGTTATTTATTGCCAGTCGTAAAACCATTGGTTAATGGCAAACTACGGGAACCCAGCTATGATACCTACGAATTGCCTGATTAACATTCATTTTAGTCCATTCTTTTAGTTTTTATGTCATAATTTGCATGTGAAATGTGTTGTAAATTATAGCAAGTAGGTGCGTGTCGTATAACGACAGCTAGTTGTTAGTTATTCTGTGGTTTTACTCGTAAACTGTGTGAACTTGCACACATTAGTTTCTATACCTTTTCAAGTTTTTACTTTTTAGGTTATGAAGTAATTGTTAACATTTCTCAATAATTATTACACTCTATTTCATTTAAAACTCGTCCAAAATACATTTTTTACTATAAATCTAATATTATCTAGTTTATATATAAATAACATCAAAAACATTATAGTAAAAAAAATATAAAAACTGCAGACCACCGACCGTGGGGCAAGGATCAAACGGTCGGTGGCTAGGGCTACAGAGAGAGGAAACTCCTCATGATGCGTGCCGAATCCAGCAAAGCCGCCTTCTATATCTGATCCTTTATCCAGCAGACTAGCCAGCTTCTTAAGATCTCAATTATTATTATTAAGCCTAGCTCTTGTCGGTGTAGTATGCAATTCTCTCCATTTAGTTATTTCCATTGCGGTCTCTTTCTGATCCTTATGTGACATGACGGCGACCTTCTCTTTTTCTGGCTCATGTAGCTTATTCTTGGTCTTTCTCGTCCACGCTTTTCTGCTATCTTACCTTCGATGATGTTTCTATTGAAGCTGTCATGTCGTATAGGTGTCGTATAAATTTTCTTCTTTTGTTTTGTATGGTTGTCATCAAGACCTTTTTGTAACCCACTCGTTTTTGATCGTCCTCTCAATAAGTACTGCACCAAAAATAATAAATACATTTTTATTCTTTACTTAATAAAATCAATTATTCAATTAGAACCTTAACTTAGGAACACATTTATGAATTTTATCTATCTATAAAAGAAAAAAAATAGCCTTTCAAATGTTTCCGTCACCAAGTTAATACATTATGTACCCCAACGTAATGATAGTGTTCTCTTTGTCTAGAAACTGGATCGTAAAGTGTCCTTTTTCAAACCTTTTTGAACAAGACCTTTATACGTCGGGTAGTTAGGACAGAAAGGCTCTACTATTCTGTCCCTTATCGCATACGCGTACCCTAAGCGGTGGAAAGGTACCTTTTTTATATGTTATGGGCCAGCTCTTGACCTCGTGGCTTGCGTACCAAGAATGGTGGACATACCATCGGACTTGCGAAGCTACGAGCTTTTGCCAGGCCAAATATTCTTTTTTTTATACTATAATTTCATAATATGGCTTATCTTATTACATATATATTACATATATGTATTCAGTCTGTCTTAGTATGACTGTCTTACTAGATTTATTACACTACGCTTTAAACAAAGATTAGGCTTTTGAATATAGATGACTTATGCAGAAATAATGAAAATTATTTTATTTAAAGATTTAACGATGACATATACAATGAATGGTGACAATAAAAACATTAAATCTAGGATACGGCTCAGCACTGTAGCTCGCTGAGGCGAAGCTGCGCAATAGGCGATTTATCGGTATTTACTCGTGCGCAAACACATCCCCTCCACTTCTCCCAGCGTTATTTTACCATGACGTGTACTATACGCCACGTAGAAGTACGCAGTGCCCTGATCTTCCGCCGGCTCAGACAATATCAGGTAGTTATGGATCTAAACAATGTAGACATTAATCTACGACAAAAAAGTATAAACTACTATAAAACGTCAAGTGGTAGCTATACTGGCTGATTGGGACGTTGTAGTGCGTGGGTCATCGTTAGATGCAGTAGGCTTCAGCACCTATACCATCCTCTCAGCCTAATCGGTCTTACTCACACGAAAGACATGCTCAATACGTGTGGAGCTGACTAAGCCGCGGGTTTCCCATAGTTTCACATCCACTTCAGCCTATATCAGTCACTGGACATAGGCCTCCCCTAATAAAGGGGGATATGCCTATAATCCCCACGCTGGGCATGCGGGTTGGGGATCGCAGGGCACAGCTTCTCGCACCACCGACGCTGCTACCCGTCGGTGGTCAGGGCCGTGCCGATGTAGGCTGTGATATGCCGCAATCAGCCGGCCGCCAGAGCCCCGTTCGTTGTTTAGCAGGGTGCACCACGGGCAGGTGGGGTTGGCTTGGGTTCCGAAGATAGAGGTTGGAACCCCGTACACCCCCCACATAGTTTCACATAGATAGGTTTTTTTTTATGAAACTTTCACGAGTATTGAACATTCTACTTCCTACTTATCGTATCCTACTAATATTACAAATGCGAAAGTTTGTGAGTATGGATGTATGGATGAATGTTTGTTACTCTTTCACGCGAAAACTACTGAACGGATTTGGATGAAACTTGGAACATACATAGTTTGTAACCTGGATTAACACATAGGCTACTTTTCATCCCGGTACCACGCGAGCAAAGCCGCAGGTGGAAGCTAGTAAGCTATAATAAGCTAGTAAAGCTAGTATTAATATTGTTCAACTAGTCTTCCACGCGTTTTACTTTTCTATTTATTTAATCGTATGACTTATAACTAGGAGTTTACAATAGAATCGAAATAAAAATCATAAATATAATCAAAATTTAACGCTAATTTATAGGTCACTATTTTATATTTTCAAGCCAAGAGACCGCCCCAGGACGGAGATTCACCAGATCATCACATTTCTATTCACTTTTCTATTTTCCCGACGTTTGGATCATCGTTATGGGATGACTACAAAAAAAAATTACAAAAAAAAGTATAAAAGCTAAGGTGAGGAAAACCCGTTAAACAATTTTAATTAATATATATATTGTTCACCATTTACATGAATTAATAAATAAAGCTGGATATTCTTTCACACTACATCAATAATAACAAGTATAAACAGTAAGTAACCTAAAGTAAACAGAGCCTGTGTTATGGGAACCATATGACTTATACTTATATTATTTTTTGTGAGAACATACATCAATAAACAGTGATTTTGAATCTACATAGTATTTACTTGGTATATTGTTTAGTAAATTACGCGAACGAAGCCGCGAGTAAAAGCTTGTACTATGAATGATTAGATAATATTCTAATAGGCAGTTCAAGTTGCCGTAAAATCTTTTACGACTATTTCTTTGCATAATGAACGGTGTAGTTAAAAAGTTCTGTAGGGTTCCCTGGAAAACAAAAAGTCCCAATTTTTCAGTAAGATTAATTTATTCGTAATATTTTGTACATGTCAATTTAATATGAGTTTGTACACATAGTACACAATTATAAAAAAAGCAAAGTTACTAAAAAAATAAATCTAAATAGAAATAACTAGTACATTTATAAACACAACGTTAAAATTATGAATTTGGACAGGCGAACTCATCGAATGTATAGCATATGTACAAATAAACTTTAACTCAATCCGTTCTATAGTTTTGGCGTGAAGAAAGGACAAAGATTTCACATATATTTCACAATCTTTAGCATTTATAATGTTACTAGCTTCAGCCCGCGGCTTCGCTCAAGTAGTACCGAGATCAAAAGTAACATGTGTGTTAATCCAATTCATTAACTATGTATATTCCAAGATTCATCCACACCCGTTACGGAGTTGAGTGGGGACAAACATACTCAGATACACAAACTTTCGCATTATTAATATTAGTGTGATAGTAGGAAGATTGTTTTTCTAACATTGACACCTGGCTCTGACGGAAGACCAGCGTTGGTTGCCTGCTAGTCCTGATTTTGTGACGTCCGGCCTTACGGTAATTTCAATACCATTGTTTTGTTGTATATAAGCCTATTTAAGTCTATTATTGCAAATAAATAAATTTTATTTCTATAATATTATAGTAGGAACTGACTAAGCAGGTTTTCGTACGGAACTCTCTTCAGGCAGGAGTGGTCCGACTCGCGCCTGTTTATTTTATTACTCAATTTTCTTTTACTCAAACTGGTACGTTTTCTATTGAGTTAATTTATGAGGTTTCTTTGAGGGAACATTTCCCAAGTTATGAATTGATAATTTCCTCAATGAATTACTTACAGATGAAGCGGTTGTTTTTATATTGTAGAAAATTTATTATTTTTAACCGTTTTATAAAGTTACTTTTACCTTTCGGTAAGTTAAATAAATAAAAATAAATAATGCTAGACGGACATGAACACAAAATTATCTTGCCCGAAATAAGAGCTTATATTATGGGAACCACATGACTGATACTACAATTATTTTTTTGTAATTACATACGCATTTTTTTGAAATCTTCAGAGCCGATAAAAATATTTGCAGATCATATTGGGTGACGCCTATGTCCAGCAGTGGACTGCAGTGGGCTGATGATGATGTTACAAACATTTGCTTCGTCTTAATCGAACCCGCAACATTTTGTGTCTAAGGCAGGCCTGCGCCCACTGACCCACAAATGTCTTCGAGTTGATCAACCGTATGAGTGGATATTTCAAAGCATGGTCAATTTTAAGATTTCTTTTCCTTATTTTGAGGGCCGTTTCCTATAATAGTCCTAAGCGATGACGCTTCGCTTTTCCATGAAAAACTGTGAAATTTACTGTTTTTACTGACATAAGACTTACAGCCCGTTCACACATAGTCTCCGTATTTACGGTACCCGTTTTAACGGATATGTCAAAAAATTATGCTTTGTTCACACATAGGCACCGTATAACGTTCAACGTATCCGTCATTACTGGTTACGATGTTCACGCGCAAATTCGCATTATACCACGGCTACTCTACCTGGAGTTTATATCCAGTAAAGTTAGATAAGATAATGTTTTTATTGAGATAAACCTCTTTTGCGATAATATAAAAAAAAGATAATGTTTTTATTGACGGCCTCTGTGGCGCAGTGGGCGAAGGTCCGCCTGAGACGCAGAAGGTTGCGGGTTCGAATCCCGCTGCGGGACAAATGTTTGCATGTTCTGTAGATATTTGTCTCTGGTCTGGGTGTTTTCTATGTATAATATGTATGTATTTACAAAAAAAAAAAAATATGTGTAATATATCAATCATGTGGTTCCCATAATACAAGCTCTGCTTAGTTTGGGGCTACATGATGCTGTGTGATTAAGTCCCGTATTATTTTTTTTTTTTTTTTTTTTATTTATTTTATTAAACCAACATAAATACAGTTCAGGTTGAAGCCCTGGCTCCTAAACTTGCGTTAGCTGTATGTCAGGAGTTGTACGGATACATGACGGATACGTATTCCATTCATCCAGTATTCGATGACAAAACGGAATGTCATAATTTAACGGACCGACATTTTTTATTGTATACGGAATACAGTGATACATGTGAAGTCGCTCACACAACTCCATACGCAATCAATGAAAAAAAGGTATCCTATAAAACGGAATAGTAAAACGGATACCATGTGTGAACGGGCTCTTGATTTTCTGACGAGCCGTCATCGGTTAAGAAGTGTATATGAATGCACCGGCCGGTTCCTATAATGTACCGTTAAAAATGACGCTTCATTTTCCTTTGAAAAACTGACAAATTTTCGACGACTCGTTAATTTTTGACAGTTTTTCAAGGGAAAATGAAGCGTTATCGGTTACGGCACAGAATAGAAAAAGGAACAGAATTTTCACTCCGCAAAAACGTTTAACCAATAGCGACTTTAAGCAGCGACACAATAAAGTGCTATTCAGCTCGTACCTAACATTTTATATTCACCAATACCTTGCATCCCTTTCTATACGTAACTCTTATCTCTCCTCACGCGTACAAACCTACGGAGTGAGCCCCGCAGTCGGGGCCCGCCGATGTACTTATAGCTTCGTACCTAAAGTGCGGAGTGAGACTGGCCTAGTTACTGTATAATATAGAATTCCATGGCAAACAATAGATACAATACAATTAACTGTCTGATTTATTGAATTAACCATTGGCGTAAAGTTACATCTTTTCGTGAAAGTTTAAAACCAGCTATTTTAATTAATAACGCATGCTATTAAATTAACTAAGCATGCTTATTAAGGTTATGCTATTGTGTGTTTTATGATGCTATAACTCAGTTAAACGAGATTATAAACAACGCTTAACAAAGATGTTTAATAGTGTTTCAAGTCAGCATACTAAGTTGTTTTACATTGCCCACTATTTAAAAGCAATGAAAAATTTCAGTTTTCCTTTCACAAAATGGCGATGACTTGGAAGGCCTAGAATATGATGGCGGGTTCAGCATAAAGCGAAGTGTTTTTTCTTTTTTTTTTAAATTGGTTAGGTAGACATTGTTAGTGGAATTCATCATCATCCGCAGCCCTATTTGTTCCACTGCTGAGTATAGCCTTTGTTCTTGCCACTTGCCACGGTCCTGCGCTAGCCTGTTCCACTGGCGGCCCACGACGCTAAGCTGTAGATTACATTTTGTAAAATATTTTAAATATGCGCAATAGTGTTCAAACAAACAAACAAGAGTGGATGAAGGGAAGGGAGGTCTTAGGACAGCGTTGGCTTATCAATAATGTGTCTTTAGTCGAAGGTGACTTCCCATCATGGGGTCCGTCTGTTCGTTTGCAAGCGTTGGCATTAAAAAAAAGTTCTGGTTTAATCAGCCTAGCAGATATTTAGCAAGCTGGGATGGCAGTGGGCTGGCCATATCTGTCAAAGAACCGATAACCGCTGGGGCAAACGAGTTCTTGAGTGGAGACCGCGTATCGGTTTGACGTTTGCCTAGTGTAGGACGCCTTTCGGCCAGGTGGAGTGATGATCTGCGAAAGGCTGCTGGTAGAAGTTGGATGCGACCGGCTCAAGACGGCGCAATGGTGCTCATTAGGGAAGGCCTATGTCCAGCAATAGTGACTGCTACTGGCTGATGATGATAATGAAATCGGCCTAGCAAGCTTTGCTATGAGTACTCCAATAAACGGATGGTTGTTTCATTATCCTTTCACGAGATGACTACTACGTTGATGATGCTTTTTATTTACCCAGTTAGAGGAAGACGTAAAACCACAATGGGGCAATAAAATAAATGCCTGCTGAATGAACTATATTTTATATAGCAGTAGAACGGATTTTTTTACAAGAAAATCTATTTACCAGGGCCGGACTTGGTATTTTATATTGGGGTAAATGAGTTCTTGAGTGGACCATGTGCAGGTTGTTATACGGCAGACGTAGTGTAAGACACATGGTCCAGGCTGAGTGACGATCTGCGAAAGGCTGTATCGAGCGGACAGGGCGCCATGGCGCTCATTAGGGGTTAGATAGATGTTTATTTTATTTAAAAAAACGCTATATAAATTTAGCGAAGTATTTTGTCCACTGCTAGTTCCCGAGCGGTTTGGGGAGGTGCACGTTAAGTGTACCGAAAAGTGAGCGTGCTTACAGCTCAGCTACTATTTATGGAGATACAGTAGTATATATATATAGTATATATGGCTTCACTGACGGCCTAAGCTGGGTTACAAGTTAGCTATTCTTCAGTGGTCAGCGGGTAGTGAGCGACATAACAGCTACCGTACAATTCATGGACAAATCTCAGTCTGAGTGCCGTGGTGCACTTTGCATCTCGGCAGCAAGATCTACTGCATACTGGTCCTGGTATTTGCCAGTTTAATCGTCTGCTTCATAACTCACCGGTTGGTAAGGGGACGTTAAACATTTCGTAGATTTTATTGGGTTTGTCCTCAGCTAGTTTTGTGTGATCTGACCGTGACTGTGACCGATGGTTCTTTAAATTTAGCAGTTGCTTTTGTTATCTAGAGTATATTTCATAATATTTATTTAGCATCATTATGCAATATGTTTCTTGGCTTAGGGAGAGTAGGGGGGTGTAGCAGTTCTAAATGAAGAGTATTTTTTTATCATCATCATCATCATAATGTCCACTGCTGGACATAGGCTTTAAGAAAAGTTATCGTAAAATGTATGGTGTATGGTGTCTCATAATTAGCAATGTTAGATTTTGTCTTGTATGTATGGAATGGTTCCTTCACAATATCCTTCGATCATTGTTTTCGATGGAAGACAGTAGGAGAGCAGTGGATCCTGCTGGCACAAGATCGCCAAGAGTGGCATGTTAGAGAAGAGGCCGTTCCTCAGCAGTGGGTATTACCGGCTGAATAGATAGATAGAGAGATATAGCTAGAGAAGATGTATGGGTTAACCCCAAAACCATGCCTTGCAACGAGACCGCCTAAAACTCGTAAATACAGATTTTTACGATTCAGAATCATAGGAGCGTTATTGTTATTAAGATATCAAAATTTTCTGGTTCATGGAATTCCATTTTGATCAGGTTGTTTGTCAAAACAAGTATTTGGTGGCTGTAAAGTTGTTTGTCGGCATTGTGCCTATTTGAAGATGCAATCATCTGCCGATATCGTTGTCGTTGGCGATAAACAAGATTTTGGGATAATTTGATAAAGTCAGCCAATCGGGGGATTGAGGGCTTAACATGGCAACTTTAGAAGGTTTTGTCGCAGGATTAATAAAGACAAATTACTGTTGGATGTGGACATCATCAATACTTACTCTTTTTTTTCTTTTAATGTACTAACTATATAGGAAGGCAGTCAAGGTTTGCCTAAGACGATTTTTTTGAAATAATATAAAATCTCCGCGTGATACCCTCGAGAGCAATGAATCCGGGTCACTCAAAGAATCCAAAAAATCTCGGAAAGTAAGAATGCTAGGTTAATGCAATAAATTGTATTTAATAGACAAAATTTATGCTCTACAAGCACGATGGAAGACACAGAGTGTATAGAAGACCAGGGGAAAGATTCAAGCAAGCATGCATCGAAGAAAAAGTAGCCTACGGTGGTGGGTCTGTACTTGTGTGGGCCGGAATTTCCTCTGAAAGTCGCACAGAGCTGGTGATCATAGAAAACGGCTCTTTAACTAGCGTAAGATATGTGGAAGAAATCCTCAACGAACACGTTGGTCCATTTATGGTCAATTTGGGTGAGGATGCTATATTTATGCATGACAATGCCCGACCTCATACAGGTAGGATTGTGAATGACTACCTTCAAGAGATGAACATTACTTGTATGGAGTGGCCAGCGCGCAGCCCGGATATCAACCCGATCGAGCATGCTTGGGACGAGCTAGGGAGATGCGTAAAACAACGAAACCCTCCCCCAATCACGCTTCCTGAGCTCAAAATTGCTCTCACAGAGGAATGGGAGAATATTCCCCAAAATCGTATAAGGAACTTGGTGTACAGCATGCCAAACCGCGTAAACGCAGTAATGGAAGCACGAGGAGGTAATACGAAGTATTGAAATTCAAGAAAATCGTCATAAAGTTCAAAAATTTCATGTTTCCTATTTTTGTTTTAAGGAGAGATCAGCAGTTTTTTTTCTTTATGTAATTTTGTGTAAATAAAATGTATGGTGACTCATATTTTTTTAACTTTCATTTAAGGAGTATTAAATTGTCTATTAAATACAATTTATTGCATTAACCTAGCATTCTTACTTTCCGAGATTTTTTGGATTCTTTGAGTGACCCGGATTCATTGCTCTCGAGTGTATTTTGCGATATCGTTATTCCTTCATAGTTAGGAATCTACATGGTTGAAGCTTGCTTTTCTCAATAATTTTCTCTAAATACAAAGACCCGACTCATTTGCTTTTAAAATTTGTACACATTTTTTGCTTTGTAAGCATATCTTTGATCTTAACACATTGACTGCTGGCCTCGGTAATGACGTTTCGCCTATGCCTGCGGAGCACGTCTTGTACGGCGGTGTGTTGAGCACTCAAAGCATTATTAATTGGAATTACTGTTTGACTGACTGACTGACAATCAACGCATAGCCTAAACCATAATTAATATAGGCCATATTTGAAATTTAAAGGGTTCCTTGTATAGTGGAGGGGTTCAATAAGAAATAATTTTCTGAATTCTGCCCTTAAAGGGGTGGGGATGTGGGAAAAAAACCTTTACGCAGAAGAAGCAGCAATCATACTTTTAGTAATATATTTAGAATGGTAAGCACACTAATAGATGTTCATGTTTGTTAATAAATAAAATATATAAAAATAATACTTATAAACGCGAAAGTTGGTGTGTGTGTGTGAGTATGTTTGTTCCCAATCAACTCCGTAACGGATGAACGGATATGGATGAAATTTATAATATAGGTACGTACATACATGGATTTTAACCTGGGTTAACAGATAGGCTACTTTAGTTTAGCACGCGAGTAAAGCCGCGGGCGGAAGAAGGTTTTAGGAATAGAAACATCGCTGGTTCTATTGAACCTGATTTAGCCAGACAGTTTCTGGTTCAGTACCTACTAGCTGACGATAATGATAGTAAAATATCACTGCTTTGAACAAACGTACAGTGCAAATACTCTGTATCACTTGATAATATGCTCACTATGAGTAATTAATTACAATAATAGAACGTAGGTGGGTTTATCGTAGAGGCGGATGATATGCTCCTTGTTTTGTTTGATGTATTCAACAACAATAACACCAGCCTATTCAGTTCACTGCTGGACATAGACCTTCTCTATGAGATGGGGGATATGCCCAATCCCCACGCTGGGCATGCGGGTTGGGGATCGCAGGGTACAGCTTCTCGCATCGCCTACACTGCCCATTGGCGGCCAGGGGATTTGGCTGTGCCAGTGTTAGGCTGCGCTATGCCGCAATCAGCCGGCAGCCAGAGCCTCGTTTTGTTAGTTAGAAATACTCCACGTGCAGGTGAGGTTGGCTTGGGTTCCCGAGATGCGGTCTGGAAACCCTTAGCACACTGTAGAAGTCTACTGCGTTAGAATTACGATAGAGATGCCGAGAGGAATCGCTGTGACCTCGCTAAACAGGCTGACTCGAGACCTAGTGCGGGGAAAAGAGCTCCCTTTGGTACAATTATTTGTAAACTTATTACGCATAAACCTCATCAAACTTGTGTATCTTATGTACCGACAAATGTTTTGTGTTACAAATAAACTTATATTTATATAATTAGCGTGATCAAAGAAGAAAAGGGTATGCGGGGAAACAATGAAGAAATAGATAGATAGATAGATAGATAAATTCTTTATTGTACACCAAATTAATACAATTTGCAGAAACTTTACAATTTAAAAAAAGGTACAATGGGCGGTCTTATCGCTAATAGCGATCTCTTCCAGATAACCTTTGGATGGACAGGATAGCACGAAAAACAAAATAAATCTGTTTTTGAAAAATGACTGATATTTTTTTCGACTCCTCATCCATAGCCCGACTTTATCCACTGCTGGATATATGCCTCCTAAAGTTTGTGCCATCCACCACGGTCTTGTAGTAGGTTGTCTCGTTTGACTGAAGTTAAGAATTCAAAGAATGATTGTAAAGAATGTCTTATGGACTTTTTGACACCATGCCTATTTCTGCCGTGAAGCAGCATTGTTGTATTTCAGTTTGAGGGGTGTTCCGGTGAAATTATAGGCACATGAGACTTAAAACTTTTTGTTTAAGGCGACTATATACATGTCAAACATCGGTCCTAACGGAAGATCAGCGTGGGTGGTTTGTTTACTTCCAACTCGCATAATGCTGAGTTAGGGTCCATTTTGTAGCACATCATATACAATGTACTATCTTAATAATAACTATTATTATTCTATGTACCATGTACCAATGCATGTTGATGTTGTTACAAATAAGTATCGCACTTTTCAACATTTTTGAAGATATAAAATCACTGACTATCGTTATGCAAAATAGCAAACCTTCATATTCTAGAGAATAACAATTCAAAGGTTCAGCAATAATATCATTTTGATTCTATCATAACCAAAAACACAACCAAAAAACTTGTACCAATGTGATCAATTTTGGTACAATTTTTTTGGTAGGAAAACGTGTTGAGTTCAACGTGATATTCGTACTGAACCATTGTATTGTTATTTTCTAGGCCGTGAAGGTTTGCTATTTTGCATAAATACATTCAGTGATTTTATATCTTCTAAAATGTTGAATTGTGCGAGCGAGGGGGAGGTTTGACATGTATCGTCACCTTAAGGTGATGTACGCAGGGCGTTGCATCGTAAGGGACGTTCACCTTCATCATCATCATCATAGGCCTTTAATATATAAAAATGATGATATAAGCAGCGTCTATGTGACTTGTAAGGCCGATACGAGAGCAACAGCTTCGACCGCGTAAGTCACTTACACATTGTGTTCCTGGAGAGGTTGGAGGAAGAGCAGCGCATTTGTGACGCAGTTTGCGCTTGTGGGAGGTGAACTCTCCCACAAGCGAAGGTAGGTATCATGAATGCAGTTAATATCCGGTATAGTTTTTCGAAAAACAGACAAAAATTTTATGCCCCGTTTTTAAATTTCACGGTTTTTCAAAGGAAACCTAGGCATTATAAGTTACGAACTGTTATAAGAATTCACCTTTTATTAGATAGAAAACTTTCTCGTACTCACATCAACATAAACATACATATCAAAAGGGACAATAACTATCATCAAAGTACAATGGGCGGTCTTATAGCTTACAGCGACTCCTTTAGTATACTCTATTACCTTGAAATAACGTGGTCGAAACCAGAGGCGAAACCTATCATTTATAATTTGCAAAGCACCCTAAAATAAGATGCGTACGCTCACCGCAGAATATCTTGGCTTTCCGTCCGCTTGTGGCACATCGCAGTCTCCCTTAGTTAAAATGACTCCATTCCAAGTTATTTATGGACGTGTGAGAACGCCCGTTGCGGCCTATTTACTGAATAAATGATTTGATTACAAAATTGCAAATGGAAAATGCACGGAGCAAAGTGCTCGCCTCCTGATGTGGGTTGCCAACGTTGTAAACCAAACGAACCTCGCACAAAAGAATATTATATTAAATATTCCCTATTCCGCGGCAGTCAGCTTCGTTACTTTATCTTTTTATTGGTCGTCCGGTCCTTCGATGGAGCTGGCAGTTTCATTATTATTTCCTTATTTGTGAGACTCGTTTAGTATGCGTAGACAACTTTCGAGATCATAGGTACGTACGAGTACCTAGAGCAAGACGTTCGTTTTCGACCAGAGGGCCCTGGTTTTCAGCAAGTAAATCGTGAATAACTCAAAATTCCAAATTATGAGCGGTCTAGAGCGGTAAGTGGTCGGCATCTACTTATGATTTTCGAACAACACAAACCATGGCAACTTAAAAAGCTTCTAATAGCGTGCGCACTTTTTGTCGAGTGATTCGGCTTGGTCGTGAGCCATCGGCGTAGAGTCAACCAGTTTTTGAGAAGGTTTAAATGATCCTTGTAATTTCAACAATTCTATTGACTTTGACTGCGAAGAGCCCTCACCGACGAACAGTGGAACAATAGAGGAACCGTAAGTGTGCGGTACACTGATTGCATTCTGCTTCATGCGTTCGACTCATTGTTGACTCAGCCTTTATTGTTGTGAAAACTCCGACACGCAGACAGCTGTCCGCTAACTGCGAAGAAAATTGTGCGGGTTCCACCGACCTCGTTCCTCGTCCGCAGGCCGATCGAATACCCGCTCATTATACGATGCGAACCGCCACGTGTCGATGACTAATTGACGGGCCAATCGATTCGGCGCGAAAGAAGGGAGAATATTGCAATTTGTTGGTACCACTTACCATGCACGCTGGTAGAGTTGCAATCGTCCAGTCTTTTGTGTGGTTTTTGATTGGGGATCATGTATCAAATGCTTCAAAAGTATGCCTTATCATGTAGCCAAAGATGAATCATTTTAACTAAGTGCAGAAACTTTATCTTACATTCTGTTAAATATAAGTTTAATGATTCTGTTTGTTTCCTATATAAATTATCTATCTTGGCTTAAAATTCAAAAACATTTGGAATGAAAAACATAAGCAAAACAGTTACTTAGTTGGCACATGCTTAGGATTTTTTCGTGAGCAGATCAAAAAGTCAGAGTTTTAGTAACGTTACATACAACCTTATCATGCTATATGAAGCTCGAGTGCACACTGGACATGGAGACCAATCTCAGTAAAGTGGTCTGGTTCACCTTGACTTTTGGCGCGCTCAGCGCACGCGCTTGATATGTTTTTGTGCCAGTATCCCGGTCGAAATCGCAAGTGAACGGACTGCACTGACTGCCGGCCTTGCTGACTTTTTTCTCTCGTTACGATATTCGGCAGCCGATGACGTAATTCGCTCGGACCATTGTGCAAATTGATTCCACCTTCGCCGGCGGGGAAGAATTGCGAATTGAATTTGGCTCATGCATCGGAATCTTTGCGATGCGCTCGTGCCACTCGTGTTGCGACCGATAGACGACACTTACGATTTTGTCAAGCGACAAATTACCAGTCACGTTCTACCCGTACAGTTGCATTTCAAAACCTTGAAATACTCTGTGTAAACACGCTTACATTTTCCCATACCATTACCGCAGATTTTAATTTCAAAGCTCGTCTATTTAAGCTTTGGTGCTTATCTTAATGTTTACCATTTGAAACTAGCCGAGTTGGTTTCGAAGTAACGTGTTGAATCGTTCAATATTCGGGGAGTTTGTTTGGTAGAACCGCCTGTAAAGCTTGTTTATCGTAAGCTTATAAATTGTTTCGGAAGGAAGAGGCTAGAGGGGCGCGACTGGCAGCGGCTCCGCTCCGGCGTAATCACGCCGCTCGCTCGCGCCTTGATTACTACCATTGTCTTCAGGAAATCCTCGCTCTTCACCATCGCCTTTGTCCCGGCCTCCATTAATCCGAAAGAACGTTTAAAAACTCCCGTCCGGAGCGATCCACGATTCCTACACAACATCGATGAAAGTTATTACCGTTACCCTTCACAGGGGATTGGATTTTGCGATTGAATTGCAATTTGACCCCTTTTAATTTGGTTCGGGTGCTGTTAGTTTGAAAGTACGCAGCGGCACGCGAAGGTTAAGCGGTGTGCGATCATCTGATACGTGTAACGCGCACGGAATAATCTCCGGTCCCTGCGCACGAATGTTAATTGAGTATTTGATGAGATAGACTGATTATTCAGGGTGCGCCCAATGTTCACCGGCAACCCTAGTTTCGTAGAATGTATGGCTACCTCCCGTATCTACATAATCTGGGATGGAGTTAAAGTAAAATTTGAGAGTTCTCGGAACGTGACTGAAAAACATCACGCACGGTATCCATGTAAAGGAAGCAGATTTTTGTGTGATGTCCGAATATGGGCGACGGCAGCCCTACTGCACGTGTTGGGCCATCAATCAATACACGTAGCCGGCACCGCACCCCCCCCCCCCCTCCCTCTCCTGCCCACCACTAACTAAATAACAACCAGATAAAGGAAAACGCATTCATTTGCTACTTGAATTCGATGTAACTTATCTCGCTCTTCGAAGAATCGCTTTCTGATTTATATCTTCCCGTTTCCTTTATTCAGTCACTTATTTGTAGCTTTTGTTTCCATTAAGTATTATCCGCCAGGGAAACTTTTAATTAGGTATAACATTTGAGTAAGGAACAAAGCGGTACCTCCTCGGGAATTTGTTGAAGTAGGATCTATTTCGCTCGCTTCTCCGGGTCAAAATCCTTCTGTATTTGTTTTAAAAGAAAAGTTATTCTGATTAGAATTAGAAGAAATAAGTTAAAACGCCTCATGTCATACGAAAGGAAAAAAATATTGCAAACAGTCTCAGTCATGGTCGTAGAAAATATGAATATCAAAATGAAAGAAAATCTATTATACACATAACCGGTCCACGAACTATTGAATATAAAACGGGTTTTGATGTTTGCTTCTATCCTTTAGTTTGTTATCGTATAATCTCAATTGTTTCGCCTTTCACGATGTTACAACCACAGAGGAATATTTCTTTTTTATCTCACCCGTATAGTTAAGTGCCGGTATTACACAGCTCCTTTTAACATAACTTTCGCGTTTTATTTTATAGAATTTCCTTAAATCCGTACGGAATATTTTTCGCTGAGTCAAAAGCCGTCGATTTTCAAAAGGGGTGCCTTTGTTTCGATGGCAATTTATTTGAGATGTGTTTGTGTGTCATAGGTCGGTCGGTCGTCGTACGCCCCGCGTCGTATCATGTATTAGCTATCTTGTCGCTGTCTGCATTGTGTTCTGACATCTTTTACTTATCGCCTTAGCTTTCCTACAATCTTTATACATTACCATACCATTTTGTTCTACACCGTATGTGTCCGGTTTATCGTGCTGGGTACCGCTGGTGGTCTCCAACGTTCACTAGATAAATTGTCATTTGAATAAAAAATAATACTTCCCTTTTGCGTCATTTTATTGTTCTTTTATCCATTGAAACTATTGTATGTATCGCGATCGTTATCTTTATTCACATATCGGCATATATCGGCCCTGTATGTAGAAATGTTTTGATTGAAAATTAGTGGATGATTGGATTAGTCATTTTACTTACTATAATTATAGTAGTATTTAGAATTTAGTCTGCAATCAGTAAACATAACTCAGGTGCCTATTTGTTCCCGAAACACACTTAATACTCGGGCCTACCTTTTGTACCGTTACTCAGAAGCGTGGTTGAATTTCAGTTATATATTGCTTTGTAGTTAAATGCTAAGTGGGAAAGTACATGTTGTTTCTCGACACGCCTAGCTTGCACCATTATACTATTGCTCCTAATGTTTTAAGACGCTCTGTACAATTTTACGACTATGATAAACTGCCTAGTGTAATACCCAAAGGGTTCAACAGAGCGATGAATGGCGCGTTCGGTTTGTTCCTAATCTTTTATTTGTGTCTGCTTTTGTCTTTAGTTTTGTTTGACGTTCTATACTGTAATGTAACTCATGTATGGGATTAGATGTATTGTTTTAAACTAGTTTTTGTAACGTGAATGGAGACGGTGAGAAGTTTTTTTGATTACCTTAATGAGATGGTTTTGTTCTTGTGGTTTTTATATTGAACTCGTTTGTGGTTGTGTTAGACGTGAATTATCATCATTAGATTTCGTTTTGTATGATCGTTACAAATCGGTATTTCGAAATTAAATGGTTTTTTAGTTGTTTTTATTAGTAACACACCTACTATACATTCAATTTGAATTTAAAGAATATGATATTCACGATCAATGATTCATCATGTTTGACATAATTAAAGTCTTAAAACAAATTATGCAAAAATTATCTAACCATTCATTCACAAAGTAGTTATTAAGATGCAGAGTTAATATGACTACTCAACTTTGATTCATGCTAAATCAATAGGCATCAACAGACGCTGCAAAGTAAGCGTTTCTTACACGTGTGAACTAGCTGTTTGTAAACAATGACTCAACCTGTGTTATTACACTTTTTACATTGTCATCGAGAAATTACGCTTAGAGCACATAAACGGTAGTTTCTTCTGTTTGCGCCTACTCATCGAACTTACTTGTTATATCTCTAAGCAACCTTACATAGGCTTGTTTTTATATGTTTGAGATATTGTAGCATAGTTATTCACTTGTTATTTTGTAAATCTGCTTTATTAATGAAACTATCTAGCTTCTAAATATTTATAAGTTAAATTTGATTGCCTTGGCTGGTTTTTGTATCATTCATTAACCGACAAAAATTCCGAACTTTGCATATTTCTCCATTATTAGTTATTCTTTAAATATTTTTATTAATGAAACTATAATGAAACTACTAACTTCTAATAAAAAAATATGATTGCCTTGGCCGGTTTTTGTATGATTTATTAACCGAAAAAAATACCGAACTTTTGTTAATACATTAACATAAGTTCGCTATTTTTATATTACATTTTTGTAATCTACTTTAGCTTTTGGTATACCAGTTGTAGAGTGGAGACCGTGTCTTGGTATATATACATAGGGCGCTCTCAGGTCAGGTGGAGCGATGACTTGCGAAGGTAGCTGGTAGAAAGTGGACGTCGAAAGCCGAAGATCGGGTTCAGTGACTATTACTAAGAGAGGCCTTTATCTAGCACTGGACTGATACAGGCGATGGCAATGATGATGATGATGGCACATCACGAAGTGTGAGACAAAGTTGCTTTAGCACGATTCCAGATACAATTTAACGGATAAAAATATCTATTGGTGCTAAACTGCTCCATTATGTAAGTTACAATATTCGAGCAAGCGGTTTTTATGCGATAGTTAGAGGGGATACCGAAGGTGCCTCGATCGGTGTTATTTATGAGTCCATAAAATATTTAAAGCACCTGTGGTTATTTATAGGCGTGAACTTGTACGGGGAAATAGCAATAGTTGAGTTTTGTGGTTTTGATTGATGGGGAATTGGAAGTTTGTTGTTTCTATTCATCTCGGCGATATGTTCGCCCTTTCTACCACTTTTAAGACTTGGTATCTAAATACTTCTGTTATTCTTTTGTGTGGTTTAGAATGTAAAGATATATCTGTCTATTCATCTCTTTGATCTTTCATGCCCCTTTTATTTGTTACTAGCTTTTGCTCGCGGTTTCGCTCGCGTGTATATTTTGTCGATGCGTTTAAATAGTGATTTTTATTTCCCTCAGGGACAGTACTTTTTACTGGATGATAAACCCTTTGTCTTTTTCTGAACCCCTGATTCCGTTGAGGCCGTTTGAGACAATCCTTTCTGTAGTTTAAGGAGGAACAAACATTTCAAATCTAGCATCACATTCTTTTAGTATTCGTAGTTATAGGAGTTTCTGTTCTTTTGTGTGGCTTAGAATTATAAGATCTTGTTTATTATTATTTTTTGGTCTTTCATGTCTCTTAAACTTGTTTAAACGTCTTTTCACAAAAAGATGAGTGCGTTCCATTTGAATTTGAGTATTCTTTTACTTGATAGTCATCATGTGTTTGTGCTATCTTCATCTCTTTTAAGCCCTCGTTTTATTTCTTAAAGAAGGCCGGTCATTTCAGACCTGACTATAAATCGAAGCGAATAAAAATACCAATTAAGTATAAATATTTTTGATTATGGAGTATCGAAATTATAACTAATAACTTTATTTATTAAAGCCAGGATACTTCGTAAATTAATTATTATTTGCCTAAATAATATTTACTATTATAGGACCTACCCAAACTAGTCTTAATTAGTCTCACAGGGTTTAATGGCCTTTTGTCTACACATGATGGATTCGGCAGAATACCAGCTTCCGCCGCTAAGACAGCGGATATAATGCTGAGTCGAAGCCATTTTGCTGCTGTAGCACACATCCCACCATATTTTATGTTCACTTTTTCTCTATTTTGTTTGTTACTTTTTTATTTTTGTTGTGTTGTGTGTTCAGTTAAATAAATATAAAAAATAAATATATGTCTATGTCTATGTCTATGTCTAATTAATAATAAATATTGATCGCAATACGCCCTATCATAACATATCATGGTTATTGAACGCACTCTCATCCATGTGCATCTCTCGTCCCAATGTCAACCATCTAAAACAAAACTGCCAATAGCAAAGCACGCGTACGGTTGGTTTTTATTTAATGGCGCCAGTGTCCTAATCGATCGTAACCTTAAAGTATAAAAAAAATACCCTATAAAATAAATACACTAAAAGTATATAAAAAAAACGATTAATTAACTTGATATCCTGCAATAAGAACTATCAATTAGGACATAGGTCATTTCCAATCGCGACTTTTTATGGTCAGGTCTCAGGTCACAGGTTGTATGAAACTGACCGATCTTCTTTAATGACATTGTTTATTACATAAGACTTTGCATCTATTGTAGACGCTCTATACAATAGTGGTAGCTTTAACTTTTTTTAGGGTACCTACTTGATGATGAAACAAGCACACGACCCACCTCATGTTAAGTGGTAACCTATTACTAAGCATTGCATCGTAGATCACGTTTTGAACTTACTGGACGGTATTGCGCCATCGTTAGATGGAGTAAGCTTGCCCAGCACTACCCACAGGAAAGACATGGCCAAGACGTGTGGTGCTGACGTCGGTTTCCTCGCGATGTTCATTCTGAAAACGCACCGTTTTGACCATGTGGTAATGCGCCCATAATATATTCTAAACGAAAATCCAACTGTTTATCCTTTACGGAGGCCATCACGGCTTATATGGAAATCCTATACTTTCTGCTAATCTTAATCAAATATGGACGTATGATATGTTTTTTACTCTTTCATGCAAAAACTACCGAACGGATTTGGATGTAACTTGAAATATACATAGATTGTGATCTAGATTGACACATAGGCTACTTTTTATCCGGGTACCATGTGAGCGAAGCCGCGGGCGAATGCTAGTAAAACAATAATTTGGCCTGTCTGGTCTTCATATTATTTTACTGCCATTACAAAACTTCGAGTCGTCCTTCACAACACTTTGAAGTAATTTCAGAGTTACCAAAATTATAATGTGCTGGCTTGTCAATACTAGTTCAGAACTAGTACTTATATTGTAATTACTTAGGCGTTAGGCTGTGAACTTCGGTTGCTAATGGAAACACATGGTTGGAAAGTGGAGACCGAGAATTGAATTATTGTCTGCGGGCGAAGTTTGTACAAGATTGTGTTGATCTTGCATTTATCATTTAAGTAGTTAATGGGTTTGCTTTGCTACAGAGACGAAGTGTTGAAATAGGCTAACCTACCTGATTTCTAAATTTCCTTATCTGTACTGAAATGAATAAGTAATAGTTACTATGCTTTTTACCTGTAATCCTGAATATCTCCATTATTACTTAAAATAATTTCACCAACAGACAAATGTTTTTAAGCATCACGAAAAACAATTTAACTTAAAGGAAAATATAACATAAATGCGTTTCGCGAGGATGGGATAAATTAAAAGAATTATTTTAAAGAGGAATAGTATACATCTAATATAACTATCTAGTCTAAGAGCCCAACAGACCTTCGTACTCTACAATAGATCTAAAGATATCCATAGAGAATCACTAGAGAAAAATGATGATATTTGTATCGTAATTATAAGTTAAATTAAACCGTCCAAAACCCATCATGTCTGTGAAAGCTGTCATCATTTACACGAAACATAGCGCATTAAAAATGAATGTTTCCTCTCCGCCAGCTGAGCTGAAAGCCAGGCCCTCGAGTGCCTACTGCCGGAGCAGCAAAATAGTGGTGAACTTTCAGAGGCTGGAGGGCTACCGTGAAACTTATTCCTTCCCATCTTCAGACCTTCTGGCCTAAATCTAATCTTAAGAGCTGGTCTGATTAAACTGGCTCAATTATTATAGATAATTCAAAATTCCTATTATAATTCAAAGACCTTAATTATTTATTACTAGCTTCCGCCCGCGGCTTCGCTCGCGTGGTACCCGGATAAAAAGTAGTTTATGTGTTAATCCAGGTCACCAACTGTGTATATTCCAAGTTTCATCTAATTCCGTTCAGTAGTTTTTGCGTGAAAGAGTAACAAACATTCATCCATCCATCCATACATCTATACTCACAAACTTTCGCATTTATAATATTAGTAGTATAGGATGATTCAAAATTTCTATTATAATTCAAATACATCATTAAAAATACCTTAATTATTTATTTAATTATTAATTCTTAATTATTGTTTTCTATGTATGATAAGTATGTATTTACAAAAAAAAATTATATGTGTAGTATATCAATCATGTGGTTCCCATAATACACGCTCTGCTTAGTTTGGGGCTACATGATGCTGTGTGATTACGTCCAGCATTATTTATTTTATTTTATTTATTTATTATTACAAAAATATTATGAAGAAGTAAAATGTATATTAAAGTAACATGTTGAATAGTGCGATAGTGCTTTATAAAGAACACAAGAACAAAGTGTCACCTTAAGTAAATAGAGACAGTAAGAAAGTATTGATGGACACATTCTCCTTTATACTATGAAACTAGGTCAATGTTAAGTTACTTATTATCCTTTCATATGGCTAGATTGTAATATTTTTAGTGTTTATTTCTTATAATAATGTGCACAAGGCAAAAAAAATGTAGCATGTGAAAAAAAGTAAAAACGTAGTATAGGACTCTCTCCGGTCAGGTGATGATCTGAGAAAAGCTGCTGGTAGAAGCTGGATGCGTCGAACTGAGGACAAGGCGCAATGGCGCTCTTTAGAGGAGGAATATGCCCAGTTGTGGACTGCTATTGGATGATGATGATGATGATGAAATGTATCTATGTTCCTTTTTCACGACTAAACTACTGCATGGATCGAGTTTTGTTAATGGCCGTTTTGTGCTCGCCAATGTAACTAAAATAATTGGTTAATAAAGATTCATGAAGTTTACTAAGGTAATCTCAATGATATCTAGTAAAATATAATACGACAAAAGATGAAATTTTAATCAGTTTTAGAACCCCTTCCAAGAGATGGCACTAAAGATAACATTACCAAGGTCTTTCTGCAACCTCATTGAAACCGAAATGCAACTAACCGCGCCAAACATAATTCTTTATGTATCTGTTGCAAAATCTACGCTATTTTTGATATCAGATTAAAATGAATTTCAGTGACTTATATCTCGACGTCGCTATCGTTTTGGCAGCGGCATTACAACGGGAGTTATTGTTATTGCACTTGTTGTAGAGGCTGCTAAACTGGGCCATCTTTGCCGCGAAAGTAAGAATAGATCACTGTAAATTTTATATATTGTAACAGCTATCAAATAAATACCTTCACTACTTCATCTGATGAATTGAGGATAGAAAAGAGTAGTCAGGGATAAGTCCAAATATTAAGTTATTGCTACAAGTAACTGCGATGGGTTATTGATGTATGTTGAACTGATTATTGTTACTTCTTCTGATTATTGCTAATTCTTTCTTTATTTCTGTGCTGCCGGGATTACACTTATTACTCAGCTTGTAGAACTCAAATGCACGATAGGTCTCCGTATTCGGAGGTCTTGCCATCATCGTTTTTATTTTAATTTTTTTATACTACTAAGTTAGCAAACAGGCTTATGGTGCCCCTGATGGTAAGCGGTACCCTTACCCTATGCACGCCTGTAACATCAAGAGTATGACATGCGCATTGCTAGACCTTTTACATATTTTAAAACGCCCTTTTCGAAACGCTGCATATTGTAATCTCTGGGGAAAACCTCGGCAGGGAGACCATTCCACAGCTTTATTGTTCGCGGGAGGAAATTCCACTGGAACCTCACAGTACCTTTAAAATGAACACCAGTTTTTGAGACGTCATAAATCATAACTTATTATAATAGGTACCTATTGCCGAGGCAGTCTGAATTCTCGTTTCGCAGTAGCGCCCTCTGAATGCAAGTTTGCTGAATTTATAATTGTTGCGCAGGGCGTGCCGATCTCGTCGCGGAGTCGCCTTGCTCCGGCCTCCGTGCAGGCGTGATTAGGCTGCAATGGTTTCCACACATCAGCGGCTTATACGCTTTACGAGTTCTCATAAGGAAAGTACTAGATGCTAGTCTCTCGTCCGATAGAAGACGCAACGATATTTCACATGGAAGCAAATATATGAAAAATAAGTACTCAAATCTCAAATCGTTTATTGTGTACATGCTGTTTACAAGGTCTTAAATTCTGTGTTTATAGTTAAGTTTCAACATTAATCCTGTTAGGGCATAGAAAAATTTAGGCATCTTGCTATTAAAATTTCTTACAAACTAAAATACGTCATATTATATAACTAAAATTGCGCAAAAAAATCAAATTATGTATGTAAATTACATTTACCATTTTACATATATCATAATTAACATTTTTGAATAATACTAACGTATTATTTTCTAATCAAAGAACTCTTGCAGCGAGTAGAAGCAGTTTTCCAGTAAATATTTTTTTAATAATAATTTTGTTTTCTGCTTAGATTTCTAGGGGGATCCTGTTATATATTTTAATAGACATTGCATGGGGGCCCGTGTGGAATAATTTTAGTTTTGAGAAGAGAATGGCTAATCGGGTTTTTGGTCTCAGACTATCTGTTCACACTACCAATGATCTATCGTCACGACACATGATAGCTTCTTCATATAGTTGACCGCTAACGGTCTAACAGACAATAGTATCGTGCATAATTTACATACTCTTATATTGTACTGTATATAAGCGCCATCTTGTTGCACGTCTGTCACTAGATGGCGCTTCTATTTCTTCGAAATCTGCGGAAACTTAAACACTATCGAGTGGGTAAAAACCTTCAACTAGGCATTGAGCTGTGAATGAGCAGAATCAAATCCTAAATCTTAATCGTTGTGAGTTGTAAATCTACGAACTAACTTATAAGAAAATAAGACATTTTACTGGTTTATTTTGTCCTCGATTATCCCTCGTGTTATTATGTTGGAATGATGTTCTTTCGATCAGCATTTATTTTCGCAGAATAATAGCCAAAGATTTTTACTTAGTCAATATGGATTGAGAACCATTTTAAAACCCTAATTTTGGACACCTTATTATGTCATATATTATTTATAAATATTTATTTACCAATCAATTGCATATTCCCAATCTCAATCTCAGATCTCTATCTCAACCAAGAGACAATAAGGCTTCAAAGGTACTAATTTGTTAATTATACCTTTATGATTTGTGTTTGGTTTTATAATTTAACTTACATTGTTCGTTGTACAGTCTTCTTGTGTCGAAATAAATGTTTTTTCTGTTCTACTTCTTCTGTTCTGGTCACGAAGACGTTACGAAGGTGCATTTACAAATACCTGTTTTCACAGCGTTTAATAAACGCTAGTGTATGTGTCCCGGACTATCTGCTATCCTTGCGGGCTAGGAACGCAAGGAGTACTGTACACCCGCCAATTATAGATCGTAGCTTCATTGTATACCTGGCGAGAACCCCTTTCTATTGTATTTTTCTCGTGTTTTAGCTTGTCGGCTGTGTGTTAACTTTACACAGAAATTATGAATAGTAGAGGCGCTCATGGCGTGGCTAACTTTGGTGTTTTTAGCCGATCATCTTGCTTACAATCCGCCAGGTCACTATTTGTATGGGTGATCGTTTAGTGGCATTTAGAGCGTTTCCATGCTTCAGAAGTCACGTTGAGATGATGAATGTCCTCGAGCTGGCAATTCTCATACAAAGAAGAATTAATAGTTGACAATTTTAGGAGAAAACTGAGGTTAAATGAAAATTAATCCTAAGGTAAATATGGAAAGGTAAAATGCAACTTTTGTGATGGAAGAAATATTTTAAACTAAATTACAATGAAGAAGAAAACCATTTTTTGTTATATATGCCAAAAAAATCTACAAAAAATTACGAGAACAACTGTGTTTTTATTATTTTTTTATCTCTAAAACTGACCAAGATATCAAAGTGCAAAGTTAACATTTTCGGTCCGAGCCGCGAACCGAGCGCGATATCGTTGATGACGTCACGGATCCTGCCTCCGCGCGAGTGACTCGGGGATTGGAAGCATTTACCCCAATGTGCCCGTCGCGCGCGTAACTACTTTGTTTATTTTAAATAAGAAACAATAAAAACTATAGCCTGGCAAAAAAATATAGAAAATAATGGAGGCGCCACTGTCGCTATTATATGGCCACCCGAAAATGTTATTCTAAATAGTTTTGATACTTGATAATTTTTATAATTTTACGCCTTCTTCAAACACAAATTCTGAACAATTATCCACTAAAGTAGTTCACTAAATTTCATCTAAATCCTATCCGGCGTGAGGGAGTAAGAAACATACAAGAATACAAACATAATTTTGCATTAATTTGGACAAATTATAATTTAAAAAAAACCACTTTTTTTACAAAGAATACATTTTACAAAAATAATCCATGAGATCCTCCTTCAAATATTCAACTCCTGATAATTCCTATTCACTTCCAATTTTGAGCCTTGCTTGTGTAATAATAATATAAAATAAAATAATAAAATAAATAAATAAATAAAATAATTTATTCAAAATTTCTTAAATTGGTAACATAAAAATATTAAAAGGTACAGAAATCTTAATTAAACATAGGTATAATAAAAACAAGAGCCTGAACTAGGTAATCCTGTGTTTCAGGCGAAGAGAGCTAACAAATAGAACATAGGATATAAAATATGTGATTAAAATAAAATAATATCAAACAAAATAATAAGCTACTGCATTTTATTACTAAGGTACGATTAAATATTTAATAGGTATGTACATATTAAAATTAAATCAAAATAACAGTCTCTAATGACGTAGGTAGTATTTGAGAAATCTTATATAACCTAAACTTAACTTAAAATAAATTAAACAGATTATACGTTATAGTTATAACTTATTTTAGCACACTTAATAATTTCTCTGTATCATCGTAGGACATTTTTTGCAGTACATCCTTAAGGATTATTTTGCAGTTGTAGTAATTAAGGGGATATATATTAGCTAAAGCATTCAGATATAGATAGATAGATATAGAATATGAAAGTTATCTTCCCGGTTACCATTCAAATTCGAATCTCCTCCATTGTTTACTGTACCCTCATTCTCCTTCTCACTATGCAGACAGATTTACCTATAAGGAAACAAAGATTTAACGACCTCATGATTGCTTAACAAAACGACACCAAAAGTAAAGAGAAAAAAAGTAAAAGGTAAAAGTATCAAGTTGATAGGTTACTCTATTTTGTTTTGTAAACATAACCTCAAAATAGCCACTTCATAATTTATCAATATTATTAAACGCAAAGGCTTGAAACTAGTTTAATGAAACCTTAATAGCTCTATTTTACAGGAGAAATTATCTTATCACAGTAAAATACCTGTTATTTCAGCGATTCTCGGTAAAACAATGTCTAGATTGGACAACATTATTCCGGCCTCCTTTTCCAACAAAAATCACTTGTAAACCTTAAAAATCAATCTTCTCTGGCACTGCTCCGGATGGCTTTATTCATTTTTAACACTTTATCCACAGGAAATCACCGGAATTGATTAATAAACATACAAAATTCAAGATTATTATGACTATCTGATGTTACATGTACTTGTGCTTGACAATATGAAAAGGGTTGCCAGTGCATAATAATTTTAGTTCCGTTTCTAAACATTTTTGCCAAGCTGTACATGCGTTCATAAAATAAATGTTTTATTGTGTCTCAGTGTAAAAATAGGGCCACAAAAACACCCGAAAAGTTGTTTTTTTACGTTCCTAAGGATGCGAAAATCAGAAAAAATGGACAAATGCTATGAGAAGAGCACATCCATTAGGGCCAAAAACAACAGCATATATATTGTTGTGAGGATCATTTCTATGTCAATTGTTCAAATACCATGTGAAATACTAAGTAGTAGGTACTTAACCTTGCCATGTGAAATACTAAGTACCTAGGTAGGTAGGTAGACTAGGTAGGTACTTGGTTTTTGCTAGTAATATGCTTTTTAGGGTTCCATACCCAAAGGGTAAAAACGGAAACCCTATTACTAAGACTTCGCTGTCCGTCTGTATGTCTGTCTGTCCGTCTATCTGTCACCAAGCTGTATTCCTTGAACCGTGATTGTTAGACAGTTGAAATGTTCACCGATGATGTATTTCTGTTGCCACTTTTTTGCCGTTTTTTTGCTCGATATTAATAACAGCAACAGGTAGACGCTTGTAATATGCACAGAATATTTTGTTTATATATTTACTTCAAAAATAAATAATTAAATTAAATTAAAATGAATTAAGGGGGGCTCCCCGATGCATTTATATATTAGTAGGTATGTAGGGTACTCGACTCGCAGTTTATTGAACCATTCCAAGGTTAATGATTTCATTATTTTTATAAAATATTCTGCCACCATCATATCGTGAACTATGGGAAGGTTGTTAGATTGGCCTTTTTTAAATCCTTCTTCCATTTTAGTTCTAAAACAATAATTTACACGATACACTCACTAAATCAGCATTCTTTTAAATTAATAAAAATAACCAGAGCGCACGAGAGCAAACAACTAAGCAGCGAAATGTACTACGGACGCCCGCCGCCGCCGAGCGATGACGTCACTCGCTACTCGCGATCACTAGCGAGATTTAAAAAACCTACGTAAACTTCCCATGCTATAACTTCGGTAATATTGCACCGATCGATGCGAAATAAAAACAAGAATAATGTGAACGGTCTAGACTTTGATTCTACGTAAGTAAAAGTGTAATATTTTAACCTTGTTATCTTCTTCATTGCAACAAAAAACTACTAGAAAATATAGCATAGCATAGGTCTCATGAAAATATTATAATGCTTAGGTCTGACTAATCTGAATTTAGGAGTTTATTTTGTAACACCATATTTTCCTGTTTACGGTTTAGATTTTTCTGGTGTAGAATGGATTTCTGATTTATTTATTTATTAGATCACTAACGCTGTTTAAACCATTAAAATTTATACAAAACATTTTTACGTTAAGTTGAATGCCACATCAAATAAAGGCGAAGACAACTTGTTGGAATATGTAATAAAATTGTTATTTTAATTTAAAATTAAAAGAACATAAAGAAATTGAATGTATCATAGTGATGAAATTATCAACAACAATAATTCAAAGAAATCGGATGTATCATAGTAAAGAGATTATCAACAACAACAACATCAACCTAGGTATAGATAGTCCACTGCTGTACATAGGTCTTCCCTAAGGAATTCCACGAAGAACAGTCTCGAGATCGTAAAAGAAAGAAATCACGACATCTAGCTACTCCTTCAGGAAACAGGTTTTGACTTTGTCTAAACTCGCCCATAGATACTTCTAAACAGAACAATAGATCTCAAAGTCTTTATGCGATAATTTACAAAGTTGTACGTCTCAAGCGTCGTGACTGCACTAATTTACTAAACAACTCTACTCGTACGTGGAACGGTTATCTACCAAATAATAGTTCTTGAAGTTAGTTCAATTCGGGGTAATCCTTACATTGTTATTCGTTTAGACAATGTGTTGGGGAAGGCGGCGTTTGTACTCTCAGCGATAAACTCTTGTAATCATCCTATGAATAATGCCTATTATATTCCTTTCATTGACTTAGCACAAGCCTCCAAGCATGGTCAAGAGCTGGCCCATTACATCAAAAAAAAATATTAAAGCCTAAGTTAACATGGTACATTAAATAACTACAAGATCATGTTTAAACATCAGAAATCGGATTTTTTGAATTGAATCAGGAAATTTGAAATGTTTGAACATCATTCACGCCAAAACTTTTTGATCTGAAATTTTGCACAAATGAAGTTCAAGGCCAGGAGCATATAAACCAACTAACATTTAGGTGACTTTTTATCCTAGTACCATGCGAGCAAAGCTGCGGGCGAAAGCTAGTGAGTCATAAATCATAACACTAGTGGATTGTGACTTTGACCGCGTATGTTTTTAACATGAATCCTTACTTTGAAAGATCCTCCTTCCCAAGGACTGCATCCTCTATTGAATATATCTTTTTCTTTTGTCTAGCTGTCAACTCTGATGACATCATCAACATCAGCCTATATGTTCTTATTGCAGCTGTAAAACTTTACCATTGATAGGTGAATATAATTCTGTGACGCAAGAGGTAGCGGGTTCGTTTCCTGCTGCGGGGCATGTTTGTTTTGCAGATTTCTCTGTCTACTTTGGTGACATCATCTTCAGCCTATAGCAGTCCACAGTTTACTGCTCGACATATGCCTCTCCTTATGAGCACCATTGCGCCTTGTCTCTATCAACTCTGGTGCCAATTTTTTTTTGGTTTTCGGATTTTTCTTTCACAGGCGTTCTCACCCGCTCCCCGCTTACACTCGCCCCGCCGACACTCCATCCACAGACCATCCGGTCGTGTGAGTGCCGGCCAGCTAATTATTAACACAATTAAGATAACATAAACTTATCTCGGATGTTTGCTCTTCGACTACAAACTACAAAGCGTTGTCTTATCTGGACACTGACTATGAGCGTACTGTCTCTAGTATTCTATCATCTTCTCTACATTATAAAATTCTATACCTAACGAAAATTTTTAGTAAAACTCTAAAAACTACTATAATATTAATCACAAAATTATCAATAATCGTCCGTCTTTCGTGAGCCTGAGACGCAGAAGGTTTCGGGTTGAATTCCCGCCGCGAGACAAATGTTTGCATTATCTGCTGATATTTCTGTCAGGTCTGGGTGTTTTCCATGTATAATATGTATGTTTTTACAAAAAAATAAAATTGTATTACATATCAACCAATTATAGTTACCATAATACAAGCTCTGCTTAGTTTGGGGCTCCATGATGCTGTGTGATAGTGTCATGCATTATTTATTTATTTATGAGACGACTTAAACTTCTTCTACTCCTTCGTATTGAGCTAGTGGCCTAGTATGGTGTCGTATTTAGGCATTTGGAAGGCCTTTGCGACTAAAAAACCCAACATCTTAACTTGCACCAACATCCAAACAAAATTCATACCCAAAAATTTATATAGTAGGATTAGGATTACTTTGTTATGTACGCTCTGTTCTTGGCTATATATCCCACATGGTGATGTGGTCGGCCTTTTCACAATTTTCCTTCCACTTAGCTCTATTTGACGTCTTCATCGGATATGCTCCATGCCACCATGTCTCAACCACTGTCCAAATGGTCTTAAGTCCCCTCTAAATCGACTACCGGGCACAACTTGACAAGTCAACTTTTTTAAATTTACTGTAAAAGCATATTTTGTCTTTAAACATCAACATCATTATCATGATGATCACATTAGGTAACTACTACTACCACTCCAGCCTATATAAGTCCACTGCTAGACATAGGCCTCCCCTAATAAAGGGGGATATGCCCATAATCCCCACGATGGGCATCGCAGGGCACAGCTTCTCGCACCACCGACGCTGCTGCCCGTCGGTGGTCAGGGGATTCAGCTCTGCCGATGTAGGCTGTGCTATGCCGCAATCAGCCGGCCGCCAGAGCCCCGTTCGTTGTTTAGCAGGGTGCACCACGAGCACGTGGGGTTGGCTTGGGTTCCGAAGTTAGGGGTTGGAACCCCGTACACCCCGTTAACGTTATTAGGTAACTGCCTCTTCTTTATCGCGCAATTCCTCTGTTCACAAGCAAACCTCATCCACAGATTCCCAGCTACGTTCACGATATCATTCATCTAAGCATAAGGTAGGATTTATTTTATATATTTGACCTCTCCAAAGAAGTTACCTCAACCAAACCGTCCGTATCAACGAACTAACGGGCGGTTAAACGGCTGTTTATATTAACCAGTACTTTTTTACAAGACGTCTGATGATTGCCCGTCTTCTTAAACGAAGGGTGAACATAGGCCTTAGTAGATTTATTTTACAGTGGCCTTTGACGGAAGGCAGGAAAAATACCAAAATGTATGCTTAACGATTTAAACTACAATAGTGTCGATTCTGTTGTTCTTTTTTCTAAACACCAAAATTTTACCACTTTAAAGTTATAGCTATCCTTGTCATTTACACCTAAAAGAAAGAGATAGTATCACGTTAAATTAAGTTTAGTTTAGGAGATGATTGTGAGAATGCACAAAAGAATCGACATCAATATAAGATTTAACTGTTTCGTTACGGAATTACTACTAAATATAAAAGAAAGATAAAGAAACATATTAGAAGATTGGCACTCAGCGTATACTGCAGAAGCATGGAAGCAACTGCAGCGCTGCTTTCAAGTTAGTGTAGTAGTTTAGTGGGTAGTGACTCTGGCAAGCTTTGAACAAAAATATATTCCTTATTAGCCGTATAATCCCGCGGTTTCGGTCCGTTCGCAATAAGCAATTATAGTCCGCCCCCAAATAACATTATAATGATCGATTTGCACATTATTTGACCATTAAGGTGCTGTACAGGAGCTGGAGAAACAATAGTCATAACTTTTATGTTTCACTTTGAATACAGTGATATAACATATAGAATAATCCTAATCTACACTTCTACACTAATATTATAAAGAGGAAATATTTGTATTTTTGTGTGTGTGTATGTTTGTAATGAATAAACTCAAAAAGCTACATTCACCCTGAGTAACTTATGCTATATTTATTGCTAGAAAAGATTAGGGATCCTTACTAAAACTTAAGTAACGTAACCCAAGGTGTAAAAAAGTGCCCTAACCCGTGCGAAGCCGGGACGGGCCGCTAGTAATGTTATGAAGTTGGTTGGTTCTCTGCAACTGTTCTTTTTGCACGATCTTTCCTGCCACGTATACGTGCAAGTTGTGGAACGAGCTCCCTTCTAAGGTTTTTCCTCAAATTTACGACATGGGGTCCTTCAAAAGGCGGGTATTTCATTACCTCAAGGGCCGGCAGCGCATCAGTATCTCCCCTGGTGATGCAAGTGTCCATGGGCGGTGGTGCTTACTTCCCATCTGGTCGCCCGTCTGTTCGTCTGCTTATAGAATAGAACCTGCATCTTTTACTAGTCGAACACTACAGTTCAGTACGATAAACATGCAAAATGATCTGAGCAATACTGGCAAGAAAATCTTTAAAGATTATGTTAGAGACATTTGAAATTCTAAAAACGTTGTAATAGAGTTCAATATCTATCAAGTTTATTAGTGAAATAGGCCAGTCATTACGGAAGGGTGGCCAGTGTTGCCGCGTAATGAAAAAAAACCCGGGAAATTAACATACAGATTGACATATTGGCGACGGATGTGAAGCAATCATAACCGTATTACCTCTTTGTTTCTGCACGTGGCGTGTATAATGCGTTTATTTGTTAGCATGTGTTGCACATGGCTTCGGCAGAATACCAGCGTCTGCTCCTAAAACAGTAGATGTAATGTTGATGCTATATTGCTGTTGAAGTGTGCTACAGCAGCAATATAGCATTAACTTCCACCATTTTTGATGTACTCATTTTTTCTCTTTTTTGTTAAACTTTTGAATACAAAATGTCAGATTTAAACTTAGACTGTATTTTAGTATTTAGTATCGTTTTGGAATGAGGGGAATTGGTTTTACTTATAAAAATCTGTCAAAAATCATAAACGTCTAGGGAGGACAAAGTCAAATAAAAAAAACCCTCATAATAATATAATAGGTACTTCAGTGAAGTAGGTATGTTGCTGAAATCTTATACCGTGTCCAGCACAAGCGTAACCATCGAAATCCGATATTCCTAGACTTGGCTAGTCAAAACAAATAATATTTTCCAAGCCCAGCCAATATTTAGTTTATTTATTTTATTCAGGAGAACTTTTACTGAAATGAATCGCATTTCAGTGTTTTGACTGGAGTTATTGTTAGTGTTGATCATCATCATCATTCTATAGCAGTCTACTGCTGGACATAGGCCTTCCCTAATGAGCGCCATTGCGCCCTGTCCTGAGCGCGACGCATCCAGCATCTACCAGCAGCCTTTGTGTTGATACTTATAACTAATCTGCTAGACTGAATATATCAGAGGTCCATCAAAGTATATTATTAGGCCTCCGAGTGGCCAAAAACTCCGACACCAGAGTTGACCACTAGCTTATACGAAAAGGAAGGATCAAAGTGTATTTCATAAGATATCATTGTCATCTCATCAAGCTTCTTCACTTTGAGTACTGATTAACTTACCGGCGCAGGACATGCTTCTCGGGCATGTCATGTCTGAGGCCCGCAGTCAACGGGTTAGTGTATAGGGTATAAAAGTCCACTGCAGATTTATTATCTCTTCATATATGTGGTAGGTAGGTACCTAAGGATAAGGTAGGTATATTATAATCGATCATCCCTGATTCTAACTCGTGTTTCCAAAATTACACTTTTTTTATAGGCAATTAGATTTTGCTCGTGGCTTTGCTTGCGTTAAAAGGTACTCTATTTTTCTATCACTCGAGAACTGATCTTTTTTGAGATGAAAGGTACCCTATTTTCTGTACCCTTGACAACGCGTATTCGAAATTTCATGATGATCAGTCGAATTGTTTAGGCGTGAAAGCGTAACAAAATAATAAAGTAACGATTACGGTTTTGATAACTCTATATAAAATTCTTCGCACAGCTAAGATCGGTCTATAAATACCAGTTCTAAACTTCGTTTGAAATGTGTTGAAGCATGATGAACTTGATCGTTCGCTTTGGATTTGTACTTTACATAGTAGCAAGTTACAATAGTATCTAATTACGTCTCGGCGAGACAGTTCGCGAGTCGCAGATTACGCAACTGCACTTGACGCCGCCGGCGCGCGCGATCCCAACTCCCCAATTTGCGAACAACTCGGCGAGCACTCGAACAAGTCGCGACACATCCAGTTACTGGCACGAGTGAGCGCCAGTGCCGTGCCGAGGTGCGCCTTTTATCCATTATTTTCCAGCAGTTTTGACGTTGATTTCCAACGCGCTCGTGCCAACTACTCTTGGCTATCACTTCGTTACCGCTTGTCCCCAAGCCAAATGTCACGCCCACTGCACGCCTGTCTTCATATTTCTGCGCACGATGATGCATAATACTTAAAATCCTCATTTAATTCGGCCCCGCGCGGCGCGAGTCAATGGTGCGTGCACACAAACTCGTTTTGCTTCAGCGTCTTGTTCCAAACATGGGCGTTTTGGCTCCGGCCGCGGCCGGCGGGCGCGTATTTCACGGAGAAACAGCAGGAGTGCCCGGCTATGTGGGACAGCTACGAAATTTCCCCAAACCATCCGTGGCATACCGTCACGCTCAATAAATCCTACGAATCCACCGCCGGTTAAGTGACAAAGAAATTTGTGGGAGCTATAATGTTCTAATGATATCACGCGATACGCCTCGAATAGCTAAAGCGCTAAATGCCTCTTCTCACGGCACGTGAACAAAAACCAGCGCTACCCCTTTGCCGATTATTTTGTTGCTCGAATTCGGTGTTAATTCTCGATTGTAATTAGGTAAGTTTTTATAGGCGCGTGCGGCGTGCGTTCGTGACTTTATCAAAGAGTTATGTAACAACAGGTCGTCTCGTCCAGGCCGCGGCTGGGGCCGGTCCGGGTGCCGAGGTCGCCTCTGCGCTAACGGTACGCACCGGTACCACCGCCACCGACCGCGCCTCCGCACCCGCCTGCCCTTCTTTCGATGCGCCATCGCGCCTCTACCTGCCTACCTACACCTTCCCGACTGCCACACCGCAACGAGCTACTAATACTAAACTACCTTGTGCTTGCCGCTTATACCCATATACATCGCGAATATCATATGCGTCTCGTTACACTCAAATGTGAAAGTAACTAGACAATGAGGTTGGCGGTACGCCTCTATTGCCTCCTAATTACCTTGTCCAAACAATCGGTTGGAAAGCGGTAAAAATTCTAACGCCGCGCGCCGTCGACACGAAGTCGATTCGCGAATTTGCATAAAGCTCGCGCCGAGCTTTGACGTTTCGATTTTCGCTTAATTAACGCTTGTCGGGGATGACGTTCCTCCAAAGAAAGAGTTAGAATTCCCTCTCGTTCCCGTTCGTTTCCGGCGCCGGGGCCTTCTTCCTTTCCAATTTCAGGACGGACTTTATTCGGAGGCAATAAATTGGCGTCGTCGAAGTTTCACCCCATCTTTTGATAGTCAAATTATTTTATCTTCATCAACGTTCTATTTTGTTATCGTCGCGTAATGAAGGTGTTTCGTCGGGCGCGGGCGGTACGATTGCGTAATTGCCTCGTTCGGGTGGCCTTCGCGAATTAATCGTAATGGCATCGGTAAACAGGAGGTGAGGGCCGGCTCGCGGCGGGACTGCTCTGTACGTGACTGCAGGATGACCGAGAGACTCGACGACTATTTGCATAATAAGCCCGTCCGCCGCTCCGGGAGATTAAACTTTGGCGTATGACGTCCCGGCTGCACAGCTCTCGTATAATTCAATAGTGGCAAACTGATTTCCAACTCCGGAGGCTGGGTCGGCGGCGGCGGCGCGTCGCCCCGTGATTGGATGCACCGATTTACGTAGCGAGTGCGAGGGCGCCGGCGGCCGCAGGCGGCGCGCTCTCCGTAACCGACTCCATCTTTGTGGCCGACATGCATGCGAATATTGGAAGCGGAAATAATTATCCAATCTTTTCTGCCGTCATCGTGCATCTTTGTGCGACTACATCGTCAATTATTCACGTACAATAGCGAGACGAACTAAAAGACTCACGTGGACGCCCGTTTAAAAGGTCATTAAAATGTCACATGCTTGATGTGGGTAAACTGAACTCGTCTCCGAGGGGAGCTTGCTAATTAATTATTTATAGTTCTTATTACACGAAGAGATTTCGAGTCGGATGTTGACTTCAATTTCGCGGGCGGGTCGCGGAACGGTCTAAACGAAAGCGATTAGGGTGTCTTGTGTCCCTTCATGTTCCTTTATTAATTTCTATCTGGGCGATCCGGGGTGCTGTGCCCCGGAATCGTATTCGGCATTGATTGATGCGGTTCGCCGTGTCCGGCGTCGTTAGGCTCCGGACGGCTAGCCACATATCTCGCCCTGTCGCCCGGGGCCAGGGCGCCGGGCGCACCGCACGCCGCCCATAAATGTTCGTCCTGCCCACTCCGCCGTTTCACTTTTCTCAATTTCGTTGACCCCATTAACAGAGACGCGCTCCGTTTGGCTGCGGCTCACAACCCTCTCGCGTACCGTTACACTGTCACATTCATTGTCAATTAAATACTTTCCGCCTCTGGGTATGAAATTTTACACGCGTGGTTTAACTCGTATGTAAGATGTACGCGCCGGCGAATGCGCCTATTTCGGACGGTAGGAGTGTAGATTATCGGAAGCACTCATGTCCTTGGAATCGCGAGGGGAGCGCTGCAGTTTTCTGGGAACGGAGACCACTCGAAACGCAATCCGGTGCAGGGTTGATGCATCTCGTCAACGTCTAGACGGGACGAGAGCGACACGTCGCTATCGATTATGCAGTTAAGAGAAATTATGTAAGCGGGGAGAGGCGCGGAAAGCTCCTGGTACCCAGGGGACCGGCGGGACAAAGCGTGGCTCGCTTCTTAATTACTTGTGACGCTCGTTACAGATATCTTCCCTTTAGTGCGGTAAAGGGTGACGTCTGACAGCCGGAGGTCGTGCGTCGTCGAGCGCATAGAACGCGGCCCGGGTTCCGACCTCACGCGCCGTCTACATAATACGTGTCAGCCTATGAAAACATTATGATGCTGGGCTCGCGCCCTGTTAATTATTGCGGGACTCGCTCGCGTACGTAAATTATACAAAATGAGCGCCTCCGTGTATCGGTTTACGCGATCGCGCATTCGCTCTCTAATGAATCTCGAGCAAACTTGACATGTTCACCTTCATCAATTACCGGTAACACCTCAAAGCATTCGTTAACGTTAGCGAGCATTCAAGGATTGTGTCCGCCGCAGTGTGAGCTTTTAAAATTAAATTTGAGCACTCCAGTTATGTAGTTCGGTTTGTAGATTGTTTTGTTCGCTGTAATAATAATTTATAAAGTTTCCGATTGTCGGGCGGTCGCGGTTGGGTGACGGCGGACACGAAATTCATTTAGAACCGAATACGAATAACAGAATGAATTTACATGGAAGCAATCAAAATAAGGGGTAGAGCAGTGCGCTTATTGCGAAGCTTGATTTAATTAGTGTTCCCTGCATAATGGTATTCGATTGCTCTTGTTTTTTTATGCGACAAACGAAACGGTGCGGTTCATTTCACCCTGCTCCCGAGACGGCTGAATAAAACTGCTAGTGTATTTTGTTTTTCTTCGGTTTCACGTCGATGCTGGCGCTCGGGGAGTATATTTGCCGCTTCCGTATCTGTGACAATGTTCAATTCTGTTGATTTCGCTCTTGTAACTTTTTATTTCCAGGAAAAACGTGTATTTTCTTTTATTATTTTTATTTTAAGCATGTTGAAATAGTACACGCTGGTTAAACGCAACGATCACGCGGCAGTCTGCAGGCACAACATAACACGACTCGCGCAACCCGTCTGCGGTTTGTTCGACCGAAGATAAAAACGTGACTTGATCTATCGCTCCTCTCATCTAGGTAAATGCCAGGATTGTAAGCTCACTTGGCAGCTTTTGTTCAAACTAGTTGGATTTACGCTACTTGAAATGTTATCTGCGAAACTATATAGGAACAAAACTGATAGCCGAAACATCCTCAGACCTTTTCGACCCTTGCTAGATAGTTTTGCCGAGAAGTTTTCTTCGGATACTCAACTTGTGGAATAATTGCAAGTGCCAAAGGAAATCCAGACCTTGTAAAGAACAAAATCAACTGGCTGTTTCCACACAAATGTCTAGTGAAGTTATTTTTCATTTAGGTTATTGTTCGCCCTCGAATGGGGCTCATATCGTGGAGCTGTGAATATGAGAGGATTAACTTGGTGAAATAGTAAAATGATTTTACTTTTTTACGAGCATGGCAAGGCCGGAATGAAAGGGTAGGGTTTTAAATGTACTTTTGTTGTTGATGCACAAAAATAAAGTGAATTAAAAACTGTGCCTTTGTGGATCCGACGTGGAATAATGGCAGGGAGGTTTGTTTGTAAATTTGTGTTATTCAGCTAATGCGAATCCATGAAAGGAAATGTTTGACCCCAAGAGTGGTCCGCAAGATTCCTGCAACAAAAAACAACCTTTGAACTGTTTTTTCTATGATTTGATATGAAAGAAGTTTTCGGGTTAGTAAAGAATCGAACCCTCACAGAAGCACGTATCATGTATATGGATGGTGCTAATAAACCGGCAGTGGATATGCTATGCGAGTCGACCCCTGGTTTCCGCCGAGTTGTCTATTACAGGGCTATTACTGAGGGAGCGGAGCTGACTTGTCGCAAGAAAGTTATTGTTAAAGTGAGCGATTTCTATTCATGAAGCACGCACAGCTCGGCGCATATTGCGTACGCTGCGTACGGCACTTTCCGACTTTGTTTGACGGAACAGCGCGTAGCGGATTCCACTTCAATACGCTTCACGCCGTAATATGCACATCACGCGCTGCCTACTATCTACTTCTTGACATCTGGCGAATTCAACACTCCACCCGATATAACTACCGCCTTATTTATATAACGTCTTTGCCGCGGACAGATTTTCCCGTTCGAATTTTGCATATAAAATTGACAAAATGAAATCTTGAATGACAAAGGAAGTTCATTACGACTTTTCAGTACTACGTTCAGTACTTCTTCTGGCATAGAAAAGCGAAAGACACTTGACAGGAATCGGTAGAGGTATTTGCTTCTTGTACGAGTGTAACCTGTGACCTCACCTTCGAGAATGACATGAATCTTTAGCAAATTGTAGCCAATTCGTGTCTTCTGGTACTTAGTATGATGCTCGGTTCAAGTTTCATCATGGCTGAGGAAAGCGGCTTCATCGCGATGGTATTATGACCTTTATATCTGCGGCTGTGGCATTTCAAAGGGTAGTTGAGTAATGATCCTGTGGTTTCCAACTAAAGTAACGTGATTTGTGGTATTGTGTTTGCGGGCTATTTGACTTCTCTACGTGTATTGTTACAGTAATAGGCTTTTGGAATGAATTGCTATAGAGAGTGCAAAAGGTTACGAAAATGTTTCCCATTTGTTGCCGAAATCTTTGGAATTACTTTTCTTTTTCTTAGTAAAGTTGATGAATGAAAAAGTAGCCTCATATTACCTACATTTATTGACATGTAGGGTAAGGTTTTTACAAAGTTTGAATTATGTTAATAAATACTAACTATAATATTACTAATTGTATTTTTTTTATATTGTTATCAAACCCTTGTTACCATGTTGATGCTCATTCACCACGTAGGTATGATGATCCGAGACCTTATAAATTCAGAATCATAAGTCTGTATGGGTGGAATTTTCTTTGGCCCCGCAATTTACTTGCCCTCGCTCGGTGCGAAAATTGGTCGGTAGGCGTATTATCGCCGTTCATGAAACTATCCGCCGTGCTACCCCCACTCTCCCCCGCCGACTATTCTGATATATTGACGAGATTCCGAACGCACTTTGCCCACGAAAAAAAGTAACGACCATTTTCATGGATGCTCTTCGGATAGACGTTGTTTAGAGAAAATGAAGAGATATCCTTCTAAGCGCTGGACGACGTGAAATATGAAGCGAACATCCGTGATAAATGAAAACAGTTTTTATGCGGATCCGATCGGGCAGAATTTGATTAGATACATTTTTTACGTTGGGCGTTGTCAAGCGCTTATCTTTGTTTAGTTTGCGATCGAAAGTGGGCTTACGGCTTACACGTGCCGGCTCTCCGAACCGGGATTATGGAGGCGAAGTTTATCTGAGATCAAAGACCTGTTCGATGCGATTTCGGTCAAGCGAGCGCTGTATGTGGCACGGGACACGGTGAATCACATTTCGCATGCAAATGGCATTGCATCGGCGCGTGCGCAGGACACGTAGCGCGGGCGAGGCGAGCGCGCGATTTGGTAATAGCCGTAGGTAGGGGTCGACGACCGCAGCTTCAATGCTATCGTAATTGTTTACTTTGGCACGGCTGAGCCGTTATTCCTTGGCGGGTTGGATAACGCCACGCATCCGATGCACGCGCCTTCGCTGCGCAAATCGCTGCAACCTCAATACGCAAAAACTGGGTTCGACGAACTTGCCTACTCTGTTGTAAGAGGTTAGCCTAGGTGCTGTTATACGGCCGATTTAAATTGCTCCGTTCTGTCAAATTCGCGTGCGTTACCCTAAGGTTTGCCCTTGAATTGGACTAGAGTATAAAGGTTGTGTAATTGTATCAAAAACTAAACTATACATATACCTTGCTCTGCTACGATTTGACCATAAAAAAGATAATAACGTAGATGATGTAATAACGCCGTGACAATTATTTAAAAAAAAATACTTACCGCAGTAGTATGGCCGTCTCGCGTTGCATCTCAATCGGAATCAGTTGTGTCCAATTAAAAAAGAGTGAGTCAATTTTGCATAATTTAAACCAGTCCAGTCCAGATATCTCTAACTCCGTTCTATTGCCCCACTTAGTTGCCCTGTGATTAAAATAAAAATTGCCCGCGTGAATCGCACCGATCGTAATGTTTTCGACCTACAAACGCTACGTTACGTGTAAATCCTAAGTTCCTAAACTAAAACTCGCCCAATTTTGGAAAAACAAACAAAACGGATAGTGTAATTAAACGCTTGCTTTTATAGTCACAGTCAACGTACTCTTTATGACTTTATTTATGGGCTCGCCTATTGCGAATTCACGCGGTATTGTTGTGAAGATCGGGAAGCTTGTATGTTTGAAAACGGGGTATTTTGAATTCCTCCTTCTTCGTATGTGTGTTTGTTCGTATGATGTATGTGACTGTAGAAAGGTTTGGGCAGAATACCATCGCCTCTTTCTCCGTGGCAAGGCATTAATAGTAGTAGAGTTTTTTGTGGAAGTTATTCACGGCCTATTTCTGCCGTGAAGCAGCTGTGCTGTGTTTCGGTTTGAAGGGTGTGGGTGCCGGTGAAATTACAGGCACAAGAGGCTTATCATCTTCATGCCTCAAGTTGATGGACGCAGGGCATTGCATCGTAGAGCACGTTCCAAAAAAACGTGATCTACGATGCAATGTTTTGTGATAGGTAATGGTTACCAATTAACATCAGGTGGACCATGTGCTTGTGCCATCTTCCAGTATCATAAAAGGCCTTTTTGCAGCTGTGGCACACTATTGTCTGTTGTATCTTGTCTATTGTATGAGCTATTTATTGGGTGGTTTTAGGACACCTGAAGACTTGGCATGGCTTAGTGACAGAAAGAGCCGGATCAAATCTTCCGAATCACAGATACGCTCGGATCTAAGTATCAACAATCGGTCACTTATTCAAATAGTGACCGGGCGAAGACTTGGCCAATTAAATTGATCTGCTGATGAATTAAGTAGTAAATAAATAATAAATACAGGGATATCTCACACACGGTCAACAGATCCCAAATTAGGTGGAACCTGGGGGGTCTACTACTATTCACCGAAGTACGAAATTTCGTGTTTCGTTTCGTGCGATTGGTCGTATTTCATACTGTCAATTCCAATATTGCGGTCGTATGTTTTGTGAAATAGGATGCGCAACGTTCGGACTGTTAGGCCGCGGTCACGAAGTCAGCGGGAGCGGGGCGGCGGCGGCGGCAACGCAAGGAATGGCGCGTTTCGATGCATAGATTTGAGTTGGCGCGCCGCTCAACAGAAACTTCGTGCCGAAATTTCGGTTTTCGTTTAATTATCAATCAACAAGCAACAACCAATCGCAAGAAACGAAACACGTATTTTCGTACTTCGGTGAATTGTAGCAGACCCCTGTAATGGGTACCAGAGACTGATAAACATACTTACATACTTATTTTTGAACGGCCTAAAAATTCCGACAGTAGAGTTGGTCACTAGCTCATACGAAGAACAACTACAAATGATAATGGTTGCGATTTTCAACTCGCATACGATTTCTTTCGTTGTGCGTGGACTCTAGTTTATTGGTGTTATCCGCACCGATTACAATTCCTAGTCCTCATTTAGTAGTGTGAACAAAAAGAACCAGTGTCAAGCTGTTAAATAAGTAATAAATAAATAAATATACCAGACATCTTACACATGGTCAAGTGATTCCGCCAGAGCCTGTGCTATGTACCAGAGACTGATAAACATACATAGATACTCATAAAACACCCAGAAACAGAACAAAAATTCATGTACATCGCCCAAATTTTTGTCCTGGGAATCTAACCCGCGACCAGCAACTCAAAAGGCAGAGTTAGTACCAACTGAGCTGAGGGGCCAGTCAGTGATGTTAGGCAAGCCTTAATTAAACTGAAGATTTCACAACACAGAATAAATATTAGTGAGGAGGCGTTCGTAATTGATTGTGCCACTTTTTTATGGCGTGCACACGCGAAATGTTGGTGCTTGTTTAGGTACATCGCATTGTGAACAGTCTACGCATGTGCGGCTTACTTAGATACTTACATCATCACTTTCATCAATAACTTTAGCATCGTCGTCATTATCATAATTTTCATTATCATCATCAAAACCGACGTTATCATGATCCTCTGTTTCCACTACCACAACAAGAAACACATATCATGTTTAAACATGGTCTGTCTTTATTTATTACACACTTAGTTCTAAAGACAGAGACGAGAAAGAGTTCTGGCAGAGGTACCATCCACATACATTGCCTCCTTTATCTTTTCGCACTCTGAGGTTCCAGAGGAATTTCCTCCCGCGAACAATCAAGCTGTGGAATGGTCTCCCTGCCGAGGTTTTCCCCAGAGACTACAATATGCAGCTTTTCAAAAAGGGCGTTTTAAATTTTTTTAAAAAGGTCAACAACGCGCATGTTCTACCTCTTGATGTTAGTCTGTAACCGCTTACCATCAGGAGGACCGTAGGTATGCTTGTTTGCTAACTTAGTACAAGTCTGTTAACGAGTTTCTTTCTTTCTTGATCGTGATAAAATGTCAAGAGACGTGTTCACTCTATGTAAAAGAAATAGATGGATATGAAAATTGCATTGACTTAAATACTCCAACGTTAGAGTTGGCCAATATCGAACTGCGAAGTAAAATATTAGGACACACCTCTGTGACAGACGAATGTGCAGACACTCAAAAAGACAACGTGGAATAATGCATACCGTAGATACTGGCTCGGGTACGTAATACATCTTTGCAGCTTCGATGTAGCCTCAGTCCGTTCCGCTACATTACGCGACGTGACGCGATGCATTCGCCGAGTCACACCGCGCCGCGTCACGTAAGTGCCATTTGTCGCGAGCCTTTTGCGAACTAAGTTTATGTGACATAGCGTTTTATTTTATGGGAAAACTGTTGGCCGTATTCACTTATGAACTTTTGATGGAGTTATGGACTTGAATATTGAATTAAATTTGCAAAGTTTTTCTGTGATGGTTTTTACGGGCTAATTCTGTTTTATAGAGTTTAAATTGATGGGTCAGTTTTTTACTTTTAACTTGTCTTAGGAAAGATAAAGTTAATACCTTTTTAAATTAAATGCCTCTTCCTATTCTCAATTCCGTTAAAATATGCTTCTTGTTATAACTTTTGGTATGAATCTGTGGATGAGGTTTGCAAGGGCAGCAGAAGTAGCGTTATAAAGAAGAGGTCTATACTTGTGTATAGACCTGTAACCACAACTGTTTGCAGTGGGGTGTTAACGGGATGAATCATTTCACGATGCGATGGATGATATTGGGGCAGCCCCAGGTTGTTTGCTCCCTATTACCGATGGTTTTCATGCCGTCATGCGCAATCAAACTAAATCCCTGATGAGTAGAATTCGGAGCAGCCGCAACAGCATCCTGATGACAGTATCAGATAACTGCACGTCTTCTCTCTGAAAGTCTTCTGTGTAGAGATTGTCTTATAATGACATTTATTTCCAATATTAGTCATTTTCTGTCCTTTCTTGTGCCACTTGTTTATTATATTTTATTTTTGTTGTTCAATGTACCTAGCTAATTCTTCTATTGATTTTAGCTGTCCGAATTAAATATTTTTTTTTTAAAATGATGATGGCAAAAGTAAGTCCAAAATTTACAATTCCTTATTTTAAGTCTCTAGATGACCAAAAATAACGAGTAGTACCAAGGATCACTCGTTAACCCTCAACGACGCGTCACATAAACGTGCATATAACAAGTAATTTCGTCTTTACTGCGAGTCACAACAACAACGCAAATTAAACGTTGCCCGCTCTAAACTTTACGAGTGATGATTTATCACGCAGACGCAGTGAGTAATGAGACTTTGAATGAGATCGGAATGTAGAAATGTGGTCTAGAAATTGTTATTTATACATATACAACGATTTATATTTTTGTAGATGAACCAATTAAATTATATTTTGAAAAGTCGGGACATGAAAACGTACGCCTTTAGATTTAGATTTAGTCGCTTCAACACTAACCTATATCAGTCCACAATACAAAGGGGGATATGCCCATAATCTCCACGCTGGACATGCGGGTTGGGGATCGCAGGGCACAGCTTCTCGCTGGGCCAACGCTGCTGCTGGTTGGATTCCTCACTCCATAAAAGGATTCCTTTCTTACGCCTATTAAAAATAACATGACATAAAGTCAGGTCTATTTCGCAGAAGGGTAGGCAGATTTCCATTTGATACAATCCTGATAGTGGTGATTTTGGCAAACTCTCTAAACTAGATTCTTCTGCAATTTAAGAGAAAGATACTCGTACTTAGTAGTAGAATATATAGATAGATAGAAAATTCTTAATTGCACAAGATAAAATAGAAGTAGGTACACAGGCAAACTTAATTAATAATTAGAATAGCAGGTATTTACTCCAAATAAATGAATCACTGAAACGCAGTCAACAAAATTTTCAGTTTAAATAAGCGGTTAACTTCACTCTTGCTTTAACATGAAATGTAAGTAGGTACTGGCAAAGTTGTGCTCGCCTGAACTAAGTAAAACAGACACGGAAGTACGGAACTGAGTTAGTTAATAAGCAGATTATTTATACATTGCGACGTCGTCACACAGATAAGTGTCACAAGTCACAAGTTTCGTCTTCTATATGCGCCGGCGAAGGGTTACGAAAATGGCAGTTCTGCCAAAGAATTTGGCCCCTTCGATTTCCTCTTGAATCACTTGTACTGAAGCAATTGAAATGCCACTATCCTTCAGAATGTATACAGAAACGTCCATTTTATCACGTAAACGTCTTATAAACGCTAATTTAATATGGCATTTTAGATGGGGTGTTAGGGGTTGCTCTTGAGAGATATAAGCAACTGGCTGCTATACCATTGTGTCAAGAAATTAAAAACCAGTCCGTTTACGAGCACCTTTAGTGAATAGGTGAAAAATTAGAAACTTTATATATAACTAGCTGACCCGGCGAACTTCGTACCGCCTTAGCGTAGCAATGATTAAATGTATATTTTTCAATATTTCTGAGAGATTTTCTTAATATTTTTTTCCGTAAGAACCTTCTCCTAATAATAACAAATACAACAAAAAAAGAATTAGTGAAATCGGTCCAGCCATTCACGCGTGATGCCGTGACCAAGGAAAACGGGTTTCATTTTTATATATATACATTATATGTAGATATAGAAACATGTAACACGTTGAGAGATCCCCCAAACGGTCAAAATGAATCTGCATTGTGTCTGTTTACTGATTTAATTTCTTAGTAAATAGGTGAAAAATTAGAAATTAGAAATAACATAGAAACATGTGTACGTAATTAATTACACCCGTTAAAAACAGTTGTTTTGGCTGCGGTCGCAAACCGTAACGAAATGTGAATGTAATTTAATTGCTACAAAAAGTTATTACTTGCCCATAACTTTTCACTAATCTTATAAACTTTCACTTGGGCTATTTTTGAGAAAATTTCGATCTAACATAAATAACTCTATAAATAAAAATTCTATATTTTTTTAGGAATCAATTATTTTTTTTTAATAAATTATTATAAATTGATTTATTGAGTGTAATTTAAATTTAAATTTAATTATGAATTATATTTTCGGATTTTGGTCAATGTACCGCATTAACAAAAAAACTTTGAGATTGATATGACTCTGATATATCTTCATAGTTCAAAACGGTGAAAGAAAACATCGTGAGTAAAACCCGGGGCTTAGTCCTAAAAATAAATAAGTAGATAAGTATATTAAAATAACAAAATACTTTAATTTAAATCAATTAAAATACTAAATAAATCAAATAGAATTCCAAAAAAATAAATTAAAATGACTAAATTAAATTACTTAATAAATTAGATTAAAATTTCAAATTTAATTATAAAAGTTGCTAGTAAACTATGAAATCATCTAGATTAGGCAAAAGCCCTAACTAGTACTTCAAAACTGTGTGAGAATTAGGTATTAGTCCCGATATAGATATACATAGGTACAGTCAAAATCACTGACCCATCGTTACAAAAATCGTTCTACACGAATAATTTTCACGTTCGATTGAACAAAGGCTATCAATATGTTTTCGTCACTGACATTAGCGGCGCGAGTCGTGTACGATACTCATTGCCAAACGGCTAGAACAGTTTTGTTATCAAATATCCATTTTGTAAAAAAATTGTGTACATATCAGCATAGGGCTTGTTTCCATCATCACGTCGTCGTTGCTTTTCTCTAAAGGTATGATTCTGAACTCTGCTGCACGCAGCAGTGCTGCTACAGCACTACTGGTTCCCATAATATTCTTCATTGGTGTATCAAAGATTCCATTCCGAGCTCCGCAGCAGTGCCGCGGCTGCAATGCAGCGGCAGCACTGTCGCGGCAGTGTCGCCCGCCGCCGCGACAGAATGAAAGATGAATACTCAACAGCGCAACACCACGAACAGCACAACACTGCCGCCTTGCTCGGAATCAACGCGGCATTCCGCAGCAGTGCAGCCGAGATCGGAATCATACATTTATCGACTAAAAACACCGAATTAACCTAAGAGAGCTTGTTTTAGTGTGCTGATAAATAATAAAGTGTAGTCGACCCGCTCGGCTCACTCTGCACGCGGCAGTCGAGGCGAGCGGACGTGCTATAGCGATATAATTTTGTGCATTGTCATTCAACCACCCTTAGTATATATTTCATGTACTCTACACGTGTGATGATGATGATGATGATGATGATGATGATGTAAATAGCTGTAATAAAAAGTGCGATTCTTTAATAACATTGTTTGCGATATTATTAAGGTTTTCGGGCAGTCGGCTAATGGCCATTCGGGACTATTCTTTCCCTTTTGGAAATTCACGTTTCGCGGCGGAGACAGCCGGGATGAAAATCTGTTGGTAGACAAGTGTCGATGCGAAACGATCACGTATTACGTTGACTTTATATCTATACGAGCTTTATGTGCCACCGAGATAAATATTAGACTTGCTGTACTATTCATAACAGTACTATAAACGTCAGATAACTGAAATGGCGTGAAAATATCATGTCATCTCTTTCTTTTTACATTTAAATGACAGGGACAATCTTACTTTATCGAGCCCTTATAAAATGACATTTGGTTAAGAATAAGAGCGAATTAGAACTACAAATAGATAGGTAAACTCTTTATTGTACTCCAGAAAACAAAAAACAGTATGCAGGACAATTTTGAATTAATAAATGTACATTGGGTGGTCTTATCACAAATTGCAGAGAGTAGCAGAGAAAACGTTGAAGCATTAAAAAGATTTACGTTTTCATTACCATTTATCTATAGATGCTAATGATATGCGTATTGCGTACATTTTGTTTAATGAAAACGATTACGTTCTGACTGTGCACGACCCATTTCAAATGGGATGAATGTAGATACTCTTTATATATATCTACAGTTATTATTGTTAAACTTCCTAGCGTTTTACTTTTTTTATTTTCCTGACGTTTCGACCGTGTTGCAATGATCGTGGTCAAGGGATCACTGGAGTACCGGAGCTACCGCCGAGAAACGCAAGCAGTTTCCGCAACTACCCGCATTTATATTGAAATATTGAAATATATTTATTAGACAACAAACATAAATGTACAAATAATCACAATCATAAAAGTAGTTATTAATTTTAACAATTTTAAATTCATGATTGGACAACATTAGTACCCAAACTAGGATGACCTGTGATATGGCGTACTAATGCCCTCCGCCGAACTAAGTTGATTGTTATACAATAATCACTTATGACTATAAGAATTATGACTTAATAATAGATTATATTGTTTGTTGTAAAAGGAAGCTTGGGGATGTGGAAATATATTAGGAAAATTATATATGTTTATATTAATAAATAATGTTTTATTGATTTTTATCGATTTAGTATAATAAAATTATGTGAAATTAATAGGAGTAGATATAATTAAAATAAATAGGTAGGTAGTGTAAATTGTTTATGCCAGGGCAGTTAATAAAGCTTCTGTAGAAGCATAGTCCTGGTCCAAGAGCCATTCACGAGCAGCTTTCTTGCATTTAGGAGTTGTTAGGGCATACAATTTTAAAATTTTGTCAGTTTTTTTATATAAGTAAGAGCTCATGTAGTTATGCTGTCTTCTGAAAAAAGCGGTTCGACACATTTGTAATTGAATGTTTCTGATTGCTCTAGATTCTGTAAGATTCTCCAAATCAAAATGTAGGGTCTGATGATATTCTATGATATTGTACAGAATAAATAATTTTCTAACAGAGAGAACTTCACATTCCTTGTAGAGAGCGGTGGTTGGGTAACGGAAAGGCTTGAATGAGATCACTTTAAGTACCGAGCGCTGTGCTCTTTCAGCTTTAATTAGGTAGGATTTGCAGGCTCCGCCCCAAACTGGGATACAATAACTTAACACTGACTGACAGAGGGCAAAATAAATAGTTTTTAGTAAAGTAGGAGTAGCAACAGAGCGTAAATTTTTGAAGACCCAGATAAGTTTCCGAACACGACCAGCAACTAGTTCTGTCTGCGCTATCCAGTTTAATTGACTGTCAAGAATAATTCCTAGGTATTTAATGGAATTGGCTTGTTGGTACTAATGTTGTAAGTACAGGCAGTCACACGAACTAGACACACGGTGCATGCAGGTGTGGGCTTGGATTTTAAGGGCAGGAATTTTATGTTTGAGTATGCTAAAGGGTATAAATTTAGTTTTATCATAGTTAAGAGTGAGAAATTTTTTTCCTAGCCAGGTGATAACATTATGGAGTCCCTGTTCCGCACAATTCTGGACATAATCCCAGGAGTCACCCTGAAAAACAAGAGCTGTGTCGTCGGCAAAAGTAATAATTTTTCCATTTGTAGGCAAGTGTAGACACAGTTCATTTATGAAAATGAGGAAGAGCGTTGGGCCAAGTATACTTCCTTGAGGGACACCATAAGTAACAGATTCATCTTCGCTAACTATGCCATCGATTATGACTCGCTGAGTTCTTTCATTGAGGAAGCTCTTGAATAGCAAGAGTGGTGTACCGCGAATTCCAATGTTCTCCAGCTTGGTCAAAAGTATGGGAATCGAGACAGTGTCGAACGCCTTAGCCATGTCCAAGAAGATGCTTATTACTTTTTTATGTTTGTCTAAGTTGTAGCTTATAAAGTCAGTTAGATTCGAGATTGCCATTTGTGTGGATTTTTTAGCTCGGAAACCAAATTGCGATTCTGATATTAATTTTTCGTGCTCTAAATAATTTACTAATCTTTTGTTTAATAATTTTTCCACAATTTTAGATATCGCTGGGAGTACTGATATTGGTCGAAAGTTGTTGATACTGTCTCGAGGCCCGGCTTTATGAATTGGATGAATAATCGAACGTTTAAGTGCCTCGGGAAAGATTCCCAGCGAGAATATAAGGTTGATTATGTGAGTCAGAGGAGGGACTATGATATCACTACACATTTTTAGCAGTTTAGATGGGATACCGTCCCAGCCACTCGCACTATCGGTTTTAAGTCCACATATTGCGTACTCTACCTCTTTCTCATCAACTTCAAGCAGGACAAAAGATCTACTATGTGTCTGTGTTAGAATATTGCAGTTTAGTTGTGATAAATAGGTATTTTGGGAAATTTGTTCCGCTAAGGTCCTTCCAACACTAGCGAAATAAGAGTTTACTTTATTTACAGCAACATGAGGATTACTTTCTGATTGCAATAGCTCAGTAGGTGGTTGTCTATTTTGGGTAATACCGGCGATATTTTTTACAACTTTCCATGTTTTCTTAGTATTACCTGCAGCTTTTTCTAACTCAGATCGTTCGTGGGCTAATTTTAGTTTTTTTAGAAGAGAGTTACAGAAATTGCGATATCTGCGGTAACTTTTGGATAGAATTAGATTTAGGGTATTTCCTTACTTTGTTATGCATATTATCCCTATGACGGATGCATTTTAGTAGACCTGGTGTAATCCAGGGCTTGGCTATTCGTCGTCTGTATGGGATCGGTCTTTCAATTGTACCTAATTGGATAGCACTTGTTAGGATATGTAAGAGAGAGTTCACTGCGAAGTGCGGATCGGTCATTTTCTTAATATCTGATAGTAATATAATATTTCATCATAAGACTCAAAAATGTCAAAAACTGTATCCACAGAACGCAAAGATCGTTCACGGTATTTACATTTAACTATATCGGCGTTCCAATTCGGAGAGAGTCTGAACCCATTTTCACGGTTAAAAAATACTATATCTACAGTTTTTTAAATATAGCCTGATACGAGGGACATTGACATACACGTAGTGATGATGACCAATGATGAGCGTTGACGGAAACCAATTTGGTTGTCAAACCAATGAAAAGTCATTTTTTTAGTAATTGACTGCGGCGTGCATTTTCAGATTCCATTATCAGATATTCAAAAGACAAAATGTTTAGTGAAAATTCTGCTAAGCTTAGATTTTTGCAAAATCCCAAAATAAATTCGGTAATGTTAATGTTATGATAAAACTTTTCCGAGCGTACTGTACCAGTCTATATAGATAGATAGATAGAAAACTTTTATTCATACCACCACAATGTAACAAAACAAAATAAAAATAATAAGAGAAATCAACTATGCTAAGGCTTAAACTAAACAAGGATACACAGTTTATGAAAGTGCTCTGTGTGGTGGTGAAATGGTCCTCAGCTCAGCATTTGCTACTGCATGTTGCCATGGTGCAGCGCTGGTTTTCAGCTAAGGCCAGCGTTGAATTCACGGACATCCTGTCCGGAGCAACTCAATTGTATCTATCTGCTAAATAAAACTACATCGTAAGACAAAAACATGAAAAGAAGAAATTATATTTAAAATTATTATATGTACAAGCAGCCTGTGGGTTAAACAGTACAACGCCCTACGTGTACAGTAGAATAACGGGTTCAGGGTGATGCTGGGACTGCCTTGGTTCTGCAGCAACTCGGGGATGTTCGCCGAGGCACGAGTGACCATCATGCGCAAGCGGTGCACATCCTTGTTGCGCAGGGTTCGGGCCAGTCCCACCCAACATCATACTAAATGCGTTCTCAGACAGATTTGACTGCCAATACTTGCACCACTGCTCAGCAATACATCTAAAGTAATTTATTTAAAAGCCTTGTGTTTTTATTTAATTTTATGTGTTTGTCTTTAATTTGAGTATTAGTATTTCGTATTTAATTTTATTTTTAATTGGAATGTAATTGTAAATAAAAATTGTAATGATCCTAGTTGGTCGAAATAAATAAAATGAATGAATGAATGTTTCGCCTTTCCCATAAGGCATTTTTTTGTCTGAGGTGTGATAGTGGTCAAACTCTTGACTATGTTTTCTTGTTGTTTTCACGACAATGAAAAAAAAATATGCCAGGACAGAGTTTGTATGGGCCATTGCGAGTTTATAGAGAATCGCCCCTATAGCAGTCCACTGCTGGACATAGGCCTCCCCTTTATTTACTTACTATTAATTTACTATGTTGTAACTTTTATGGTATAATGTATTAATGAACAATATTTCTTTTTACAGGTAAGCAACTTAAGAAATTGGATTACAGATTCAGAAATTGCATTTTGAAGGTATGTAACGGTATGTAACAGACAGACAATTACCGTATTTTTTTCCAATAAGGACAAGATCTATAGTTTATTTCCACAAAACAGCACATAAGTATACTTCAACATAAAGTAATAAGCTTGTTGCGTGTACGCGGACACCGCAGGCTCCATGGCTTGCCTGCGCGTCCAAGGCGACAACCCGCCTTTGTTTGCGTGCAGCAAGTGTAGATCGTGATGCATGGGCAGCAGCTGCAGCCACCGCAGCCACCGCCACAACCTCCGCAAGGTCCGCAGCACATCTTGTTTTTTAGTGATTGAATGAGTACTACTAGAGTTCTATAAATGGGTCGAGAGGACCGAAGAAGTTGCAGAGTAGTGAAAAGAATATAAATAATTGTTTGTGGATTATTTTTGAAAAATGATGACCCGATGAACTTCTTACTGGTACAGATCACGATGGTTTCGTAATGGAAGAGTACATAAATTTGATTTTTAATCCGAAGTAGCAATTCCCATACAAAATTACTAATTTTTAAATTATTAGGTTTTTTTTACTTTTCCCGCTGCTCCTTTAGGTTGTTCCTAATTTTCTTTTTCCCTAAACCACACCAGTATTGACGCGAACAAAACAAAATAAAGTTATTCAAATCAGTCGAGACATTTTCGAGTTTCTTCGAGACTAACACAGCAATTGATTTTTATATAAATAGATAGGTTACTACTGTGTTTATTCTTAACACGTTGACTGCAGGCCTTGCACTTGACGCTGAGTCATGCACGCGAAGCAGCAGTTCGTGCCCTAGGACAAGTGTGGCTTCAGCACTTAAAGTGTTATAGACTATTAAATAAAACGTGTCTTGCCACTCTAAAATCTTCTATTATGATCGGAGGTGGATCGAAGCGCCGACTGGCTTATTAAACATCTATACAATTAATAAAAATAACAAATAATACATTATTGCACAGCATCATATAGCCCCAAACCAAACTAAGCAGAGCTTGTATTATGGAAACCACATAAATGATAAACTACTTACTTGTATATACATTTTTTTTTATAAATACATACATATTATTCTTAGAAAACACCCAAACCCAAACAAATATCTGCAAATTATGCAAACATTTGTCCATCGGCGGGAATCAAACCAGCAACCTTCTGCGTCTCAGGCGGACCTTCGCCCACTGCGCCACAGAGGCCGTGAACGCTAATCAGCCTCGCTTCTTAAATTTTCTCCGTATAACGCAGCCTCAATCAGCTGTTTGCGGGTCATCGACCGCAGGGCTTGTGACGTCACTGCCCTACCGCGCCCACTACACTAAATGTATAAGTAAAGGTTCACTGGAAGGCGAAGTGTTTGTAGAGTAGCTGTTTCTGGCGTTGAGAATGATTACGATTCGATTTAGTTTAAATTTATAAGTCTTTATTTAAGTCGTCAGTATTTAATACTGGATCTCGACCAATGAGGATGGCCAAAACTCTCATACTACCAATTTCTGGTGCAACTCGTTGGTATTGTGCCCATAACGACCCACCCCCCTAGATCACATCTGACTGAAGAGCCAATTGCAGATAAGAAGAGGAAAAAAATATGAGTCCTATGATTCTGAATGATTCACTGACTGACGTACGACTCAACGTACAATCTAATAGGAATTAAATCGAAATCTACACTACTATTGTAAAGAGGAAAGATTAAGATTTTTTATATGGACGGCCTTTGTGGCGCAGTGGGCTAATGTCTGTTTGAGACGCACAAGGTTGCGGGTTCGATTCCCGCCGAGGAACAAAATTTTTGCTTTATTTTCTGATATTTATCTCAGGTCTGGGTGTTTTGTATGTATAATATGTATGTATTTAGAAACAAAAATATAAGTAGTTTATCAGTCACGTGGTTCCCATAACACAAGCTCTGCATACTTTGAGGCTACATGATGCTGTATGGTAGTGTCCATTATTTATTATTTTTGTTTGTTTCTAATGGATAAACTCAAAATGTACTAAGCCGATAAAAAATCACCTATAAAAAGCTTATATTATCAGTGTCGAACATATGCTATGTTTTATTTTCAAAAATATTAGAGATCCTTACGATAATTGCAATAATATGTAACGAAAAAATTGCCTTTATGTAGAAGTCATTATAATTTGGCGTGCATTAAATTTTCAATTTTAAAATTTATTTAAATATTTATATTTTATTCAATTTTAACTCTACATTTAATATTAAGAATCTGACATTGTGTTTCATGATTCACGGTCCAGCACAACTCAAGCATCACGCTCAATGATGATGAATGATGACGATGCATCATGCTTGTAGCAGTTCCATGATAAAAAATGCCAACTTTTTATTTCATCATACATAGGTATTTAGGGTTCCCCGTAAAATATATATCCAAGTAAACAAATACACGCAAAGCTGCGGGTGGGTCAGCTCGTTGAATGAATCATCAAAGTTTGCCTGGAAGAAAGCTTTCAGCGCTAAGGCCGCCCTTTGTACAATTTTTTTAATGTCATTGTGTTTTTTTATATGTTTCATAAATAACCTGATAAACTGACTTTCGATTTTATAATATTAAAGATTAGTTTAGTTTTTCAAATTAGAACACAGCCTCAATAAGCTGTTCGCCGGTTATCGGAGAGGCAGGATGACAAAGAAGAAGTTAGGATAGATAATATCCTTTCCTTCAATCAATTTCCTGTAATCTAAAGATTCTACGTAATTCACGAATGAAAAATGTTAAGGAAAAAATCTCAATAGACTTGTATTATGACAATTCGATTTTTCAAATATAGTTATGAATTTTGAACTTCTAGAATGTCTTTAATAGTAATATAAAAGTATCGCTAGTTTGTTTCTCCCGGCCAGCACTAAGATGGGTGACCTTAGTATGTTTTCCAAATCGAACTATATTAAATTTAATAGAAACGGTATAAAGATCATTTTCCATTAGCATATGAAAGTACAGGGGAGGTTGGGCCCACCCCCTAAGGACAATTATTTCCAGGATGCGATCCATCATTGTTACAGGCTCACGAAATCCCCTTTGTTCTTATAAATTTCGGGACACTCCTAACGTCCCTTACGCGTTTAAAGGTAACATTGTCTGTTTTTGAATGGATTTGGAGATATTATACGCTTAGGTATTCCGTATTGCGGTGCGAGAAGCTGTGTCGTGTGATCCCCAACCTACCCAGCGTGGGGATTAAGGGCATATACCCCTTATAAGGAGAGGCCTTTGTCCAGCAGTGGACTGATAAAGGCTGTTGTTGCTGTTTTCCGTATTCCTTATGGTGGCCATACCATGCTGCTTATGGTCCGATCGGCATGACGCTGCAGGCTTGATCCAATCTGCAGTTCGTCCATATACACCACACAAAAACTGTCATGCCAAGCAAAGCCCACCCACGGTCAGTTCTACTTGATCCGATCGGCAGTGTCATGCCGATTGGACGATGTACTTGATCGTGTATGGCAGCCATAACGTCGCGGTAGAGATGCAAAATCGAACAAATATCAAAGACGTTGGGAACTGCATAACGGAACTAAAATGGAGTTGGGCAGGATACCTGGCCAGACGAGGTGATGATAGGTGGAGGATTCACACATACCGGCATGCGTCGGAGAGCATCCGAGAGCATTTTATAACATGGACTGAACTAAACTGCTTTGTGGATGTTTCAATTTCCACTAGCATGTTTTAAAATGCGCTTCGATGCTCTCCGACACGCGCCAGTAGGTGTGAATCGTACATAAGTCGATGAATGGCGTCCAAGATCCGGGACAGAAACGTCGGTACTCCAGCAGTCAGATGGGCGGACAATATTGCATGCATCGTGGGCCGAAATTGGTGGTTTTTGTTTAAAGCGACTATAAGGGTCAAACCTCCCTCTCGCTCGCACTATTCAACATTTTTGAAGATATAAAATCACTGAATGTAGTTATGCAAAAGCAATAATATTATGTTGAACCCAACACGTTTTCCTACCAAAAAATTTGCACCAAAATTGATCACATTGGTGCAAGTTTTTTGGTAAGAAAACGTGATAGAATCAAAATGATATTGTTGCTGAACCTTTGTATTGTTATTTTCTAGGCCGTGAAGGTTTGCTATTTTGCATAACTACATTCAGTGATTTTATATCTCCAAAAATGTTGAATGGTGCGAGCGAGAGGGAGGTTTGACCCTTATAGTTGCCTTAATTCAAAAATTTTTTGAAACAAAAGGCATGTTTAAGTACCAATACCTTTCTGAAATTCTTAGATTTCTAAAATACATTTTGTTAATGTCTTTAGTCGCTGACAGTACGTTACATCGTTGGTCTATTTTCTAATTAACATTTACTCGTTATTATCATGTTTTCGCGTGTTTAATTTGATTTATTGCCGCTAAAACAGCGCGTTTATAATCATTTGTTCAAATCATGCTTGTTCCACATTAGCAGTTAGTTAGATTACATTGTAATTTACTTAACATGTACAGTATGTATGTACTTATTTACAAAATGTGTATGAATAGTATATAATTCATCGGTTCTCATAATACAGGCTCTGCTTAGTTTGGGACTATGATGCTGTGTGATAACGTAACGTGCGGTAACGATGATAGTGTTCATCATTATTATTTTATTATTATTTTGTTGTGGTCTAGTGGGCTTTAAGTTCTGATCTGGAGGACGTGGGTTCAAATCACGACATTTTTTTAGTATGTACAAAGTACAAAGTATGTACAATATTTTTTATCGAAAATAATCAAGTACTCGTAAATCCTCCTTATTCATAACCCTTTGTAATTTATAATGCTCGATAAATGGCGCTTAATAGGGGAGGCCTATGTCCAGCGGTGGACTGCTATAGGCCGATGATGATGATGATGATAAAGAAAGCTTGTCCCTGTCATTTAAATGTGAATAAAAAGAGGTGACATGATATTTTAACGCCTTTTTAGCTATCAGAGTTTTATAGAACTGTTATGAATAGGACGTCTCGTCTTTTTCTAAAGTCTAAATACAGTAAATGAACAAATTTCATCAATCTTCAATTCTTTGGACAAATCACCCGAAATGAGGTCTTGATGGAGACTTTTGGTTCAAGGCCAGAAGGAAAAACGGTGCGGCCGATCACCAACTCGCTGGCGGATGCTTTAAAAAAGCTACCCTGACCACCATAGTGAAGTGCTCTCGCAATGCAACTAGCCGACATAAATGGAGATGCATCGGCAGAGCTGCAGCCCTCGGAAAGAAAACCGAAGACGACGACATTAACTTGCGAATATATATTTCAAAATCGAATTTATGCAAAATTACCTTTCATCATCATCATCATCCCGACTTTATCCACTGCTGGATTTAGGCCTTGGAGTTTGTGCCATCCACCACGGTCTTGTGCTAGTCGTATCCACGCTCGCTCTGCGACGCGTACTATGTTGTACCTAAAAAAGTTACCTTTAGATAATTTTAAATCCATAAAATATGTGCACATCCATAATACACGAAATAAAAATAATAAAGTTGTTCCATCGTGTAGATTAGCAAAAGTAAACAAAAGTTTATTTTATGTATATGTATGAATAATATTAATTATTTTATAAATTTATCTTTGGACAATATAAATTTTTAATTATTTGAATTTTAGAGAATTTAGTTTGAAGTATCAGATATGTTTTACTGTTTAAATCATTCTATGATATTGATGAAGCTATGGCGGATAATTTAATGTTCTGTACCGTATCTGTGCTGTATACCTACTTTTAAATTTTGATTTTTCCCAGTGTACTTACTTAAAAGTGTGTCAATTGGAATAAATAATTAAGAATTGAAATTTGACCCCAATGTGGACACCATTAGCTCAAACACGACCACTCTGTCAAGAATTAACGACTGAGGAGAAGAATCATATTTTCATTCGTTGCTTATTCCATCGCCTTCTGTAAGGCAACTGAAGTTTGGAACAAGATAATTAATTACATACATATTAACGATCGATCGAATTTAATTATGTTTTAATTGAACCTTCACTACGTTGAGTTCAGGTAATACGAAGTTTACGTTGCTTCTATAAGGTGTGGTATAGTAATGAGATTCGAAGGTCTGGGTCTAGGTATGGTGATTCGTAAATCAGGTTCAGGTTAAAGAAAGGTTCCTTCAGTAAATTTTTCTATCTGGTCTGATTTTTAGCAATAGCTGAAATAGGCTTTTTTCTCCTATTTTAACTAATAAAGCAACAGTCAGAAATAATTCAAGGTAAAATATATTTTCTGCATAATATTAAAATGTAATATTATGTGTGTGGGTACGTAATTAGTCAGAAAATTTGCAATGCTCGAAAAAAATCAGAATTCAATGACTGTTCCCAAAATATAAAACAATAAATGGGAAACTTATCAGTTCACATCAATCATAAAAAACTTACTTAATTTAAACAGATTTGAATATTTGACTTGAAAAAGGTGTCTGGTCCAACCCACTCTGACAATGCATAAGAACCAGATCAATAACCTTAATATTATCTAGTGATATAAAAAAAACAATCTCAGAAATATAACGAATTCGGTAATATTTTTGCATAACGATCCGTAAAAGGAAGTCTCAGTCTAGACAATTTTGAATTCCGACAATCTTGACAAGAATATATTGTTTTAAATTGTTTCTGCATTATATTGTCGTCAAGACCAACTTTGACTTTAATTTATTTTGTGTTATTTTTATAATAAATTCAGCGATAATAAATTAGTTGCATTCATTACATATTCTACAGACCAGTCTATTGCCAGTCTTTTTTGCACTACATATTTTTATTTTTATACTATTCATATAGCGATCCTAAACATGGCTATACCATCAAACTATTTATTCGCTCTGATAACCAAATGTCAATTTGTATAAAGTTTAGTGACCGAAAGTTTATGAATGAAACTTTAACCCTCTACTTCATCCCTATTGTTGGGGAATACAGAAAGCATTAACATTTATAATGCAAAATTGCGCTTCATCATTAAAACTTGTTTTATGCTAACCCATTTGTCAGCAACCGTAAAAGTTGATTTTGAAAATTATAGTAAACTAGCATGACAGCTTTATTCGCAACATCATAGAGGGAAAATTAGAAGGAAAGAGAAGTAGGGGAAGACCTAGGATAAATTATATGAGCCAAATTAAAGAGAAAGTGAATGTCATGTCCATGTCCTTTTCTGTACCCCTGACAAAGTGTATGCGAAATTTCATGGTTATCAGTTGAGTAGTGAAGACGTGAAAGCGTAACAAACAAATATACTCTCTTTCGTATTTATAATATTAGTAAGGGGTAAGGGTTTCTTGGTGAATTAAGCACCAGAATAGTATACACCATGGTACTACAACACCTCCCGTACGAATATCTGCATATAATGAAAAAAAAATCTTCTAGTGGGAATCGAGCCCGCTTCTTCTTGCGTCTCAGCCGGCTATTCGCCGCTTGCGTCAGAGAGGTCGTATCATCATAATTATTATTATCATCATCATCAATCTAATGCAGTCAATTGCTGGACTTGGGGTGTACGGGGTTCCGACCCCGGTGTTCGGAACCCAAGCCAACCATACCTGCACGTGGTGCACCCTGCTAAACAACGAACGGGGCTCTGGCAGCCGGCTGATTGCGGCATAGCACAGCCTAAATCGGCGGGCAGCAGCGTCGGTGGTGCCAGAGACTGTGCCCTGTGATCCCCAACCCGCATGCCCAGCGTGGGGATTATGGGCATATCTCCCTTTATTAGGGGAGACCTATGTCCGGCAGTGGACTGATATAGGCTGGTGTGGTGGCTGGACTTGGCAGACTCCAGTGGCGTACCTTGGGATAGCCTAAGGTACGCCACTGATCCAATAAGAGGTCGTATAGCCATTGTTAATGTGTTGAACTGCCTGTGTAGCCTCCTAGGCTGCAACTTATCTATTCCGTGTCTCTAACGTTTTATTATTCATCAAACATGAACTCCTAATCTTGCGTGTAGCTACTCGTTCATTTGCATAGTGATTAACGCTGGTGTTGTACTCTCTGGTACAAGTTTATTGACATTTGTGCTAATTTACGCTATACGTGGATTCACTTAGTATCCTAATACCATCTTCTTTATTCCATCTTATATCTGTTTATTATTCAGCTCACTTGACTTTTGAATATGTTGGCCGTTGCACCTATTGTTCAGCAATGTTCTTTCTGATAAAGAAAGGCGTTGAGCAAAGCTAAACTGTGCCGTGTCTAAACCAAGTTTGAATAACGGGGTCTGTGTACAGCTAGGCTAGACAAGAATATAGAGACTATTACGATAACTGTCTAGTCCTGTGCTTATTCAAGTGTCATGCTATCTGTATTCATCACCTATAGCACCCTAACTAATCTAAGTTTGAGCTAAGATGTTCCAGGTGTATCACCTATCATAGCAAATAACCGAAACTTCATGGATCGGAATAACATCAGAGTTCAGACAGTCTCCTAAGTTAATCCATTGATTAAACATTAACGATATCACAGACTAGTGTCTGTGTAACGGTCATCGCACCTCTTTCGGACACTTCGGACTCATAACCACCTACCTGTTCCACGACATTTGCTTTTATGTAACGACTTTGATTTGACACGGTAGAGTCTTTAAGAATAATGGTTGCTCACATTATTTTGAATTGTAATACCGGTGGCATGCGACTTTGTCGAAAAATCTCGATAGAGCTGAAGGCAAAACTCAGAAACGTTTAAAAGTTCAAAAAAGGATCTAAAAAAATTTAAAATTATTGTTGTTTAAAATTTAAGAGCTAAGGAGCCACAGAATTGAGAAAATAATGTATGTCAAGAATTCGTTTCTCTTAACATAATCTATCATCAGATATATTAGATACATACATTTATAAGTTGCACCTATTTCCCGCAAGGGTAGGCAGAGACCACGGATCTCCACTTACTAAGATTCTGGCATACCTCTTTTGCTTCTTTCACTCTCATCATCTCTCATACCTTAGATGTTACTTGATTGTTCTATGGTGAAATAAATGGGTATGAGTACTAAGACTGAATGTAAGATGGCAAGTCTGCTAAGTATGGGCTAAGTAACTTTTGAGAGAAACATAAAGAAACTAACAATATCGTTGGCTATAAAGATAATGGACTCGTGAAAGTAGGGAATGACGCCTATCAAAGTCGAAATGTTGACCTTGGAAACGAAATCGGTCATTGGTAGTGACTTCGTGACATTCACGATAAGATTGTTGTGGATTTTAATCTGGTGACTTAATGTTTTGAGGATGATTATCATTTCTTATCACATCGTGAAAGTCAGCACAATAATTGATAATGTTTCTTTCCAAAAGTTGAAATTCTTACTGAAAATTCAAAGATTTTGGTGAGCATGCTTCTGTGATTCAAGTCCACAACATAGCTTGACCGTTGGTTTAATATATAGTATTGTGAAAGCATGTTGCGGTCTCCTCCCACCCTCATCTTTTGGACAATCTGGCTTATGTAATCTGTTTTCTTGAATAGCAGTGACATCGTTTTTTTATTTTTTACGGCAGACGATATTCGTATATTTCCAGAACAACATATTCGTCGTCTTCATTCTCTTAATTATTTTTTCTATAATCATTACTAAGTCTATATAATCTGTTCCCTATTCTTCAAATCCCATATCAGCAATTTCTCACGTAGAGGAGATTCAGAAGAACAGCAGCCTCAATCCTTTCCTTACATCATCTCCGCCCGCAGGCATGGCAGTCTCGTGGCCCGCTCGCGTAACCTTGCGTACTATGATAAACAAGTGACGTCACGGCGTATTTATAGCGTGTTTGCGCCGAGCTGCGCGAGCGCCGGGTCGTTGAACCCGCGTATCTCGATTTGAAGCGGAGTGCGTATTCTATCGCTCGCCGATTTCTGTATTATTCGAGTTGGGTTGCGGTGCATTGCTATTAGAAAGTTCAGAATGTAATAAATGAAAATATATTTCGCCTTCCTTTGTTGTCTTTCTGATTTTGTCTTGATCGTTGTTAGATCTATTTTAATTTTAAGAATCCCGGCTTGCCTAACCTTGACTACAATTTGGTTTCAAAAATGGTGCTGAGTTGTGGTTTTTGGTAACGCACCTACAAAGTAACCAACTTAATTTTGTGCCTAGGTACACCCAGTGAATAAACTTTGATTTGATAATTATAGCTAAAACTACTTAAATACGCTGTATAAGGTCGACAACGTATATTACTTTTCACATTAATTTATTTATGAGTCGAGTCGAGTTCGTTTATGTAAACTGGACTTGAACTGGTATAACTAGTTGATACATTTATCCACGAAAGTTGTAAAATAAATCACTGTCTGTGAGAATTAACATGATTTATTTACACTAATAAAGTACATTCATCCAAGTACCGAATTACCTACCACATAGGCAGAAACTAGTAAAACAGGTAGCATGTTTGATTGGGTATTTGTAAGAAATAATTGTAAGTTAGATAAAATTTTGAGCGATCGATTTTATAGTCGGTGAACTTAATATTATCAACGATTGATCGGCATTTAGAAAGATATAAAGAATATTTAAAAATAAAGTAGTTATATATGTACACATTCAGCGCGAGTTTGATAAAATATGTAAGTAATGTAAGAAAAGGAATAACACGACTAACGGATTTTGTTTAAATTGGAGAAGGTAACAAAGAGAAGAAAATTAGAGATATTTCGGATAGAGTAAATTTTAACTAACTGCAAAATTAATTAAGAGAAAATAAAATTTTATCGTTTTTTATTCTTGATTCTCGATCTAGATTATTAGCAGGATCTAGTGATTCATATGTTTCCATCTGAAATGTAGGTAACACTTACCTGGATCCACAAATAATAAATGAATTATGAATTAATTGCTAGCAAAAAAACGAGCCGTTACAAAATTACATTTGCTTATGAATTAAGGGGTTAACATTTTCAAGGGTCAAAGATCCTAAGATCATCGTGAATAAAGTGTAATTGAGTTTAAGTTTGAGTTTTATTCTTATTATTTGTATGAGCTAGTGGCCAACTCTGGTATCGTAGTTTTGGGGCGACTTATTAATTTTCATTGAAAATCGGTCAAGTAACCGAAACGATTAAAACAATACAGTTTCAAGTTGTAAAACACGTATTCATGCATATAGCAGAAAAAAAGTCACAGTAAACTTTACAAAATGCCTACAATTTCAAGAAATTCGGCAAATATCTTCCGTATTACAAGAAAATGTTTTAGAATCCCCTCGCAGTGTCCATGTCCAATTTGGGTGGACGACAAATAGCCACCTAATAGGAATAGCGGCCATTAATTCCGTGGAAACAAGTGGTCCGATTGGATTGCGTAACGGGGGCATTGTCCGCACGATACCTAGCCAGAGATCACTGCAAATAATAGTTTTGATGCAGCTTTGTTACCACGACCTTCGGTTATAAATAGCCTTACATAAAGAAACTGATGAAATTGAAGTAATTGTTGGTACTGTAGAAGCTGAAGGTTGTATGTCAGCTCTTGGTTCCAAGGTTGATGATTTATTGAATTTACTATCAATAAACGTTAACAGTAAAGACTGAGAGTTTCGAAATTGCAATCTGGTGCGCTATTTTCGAACTGATCCGTAATAATACCAACACACACTTGACCAAAGCGTCTTTTAAATAAATATTTATGCTTTTTATACCGACTGAAAATATTAAATACAGTTCTAAAGAGATTAGCAATATGTGGATAGGTAAGGTATAAACAATAACATCTTTATTCTAGAATTTTATTATTACAAAATCATATAGTTTTATTATTCAATTTAAGTGCCTAGCTCTTGTCGTTGTTGCAATTCTCTAAATTCTTCTCTGGTCTCTTGTACTTCCTGATACGACATGACAGCGACCTGTTCCTTGATTCTCGGGAATATATGTAATTATCACATCAGATATATCGCAAACACTGACAAACATACAAACAGTTTTGTGATATATATCTAACGTGACATTGAATGTATATTGCTGACCTCTGCTCTTGTATCTGTCTCATGTAGCTTATTTCAATTGAACTCATCAGAGAAAAAGAAAAGCGGAATTAGTCAATTAATATTGTCCCTTATTTGATATCTTCTAATGGATTTCCGCCTGAGTCAATACATTAACATTACAGGTATGTTTAAGCTTATATGTTAGTCGTGTTTCCGACACCATAGTCCGACCTTGCGTACCTTCGTCACTAGATCCCGCAGCTCCTATTAACAAGGACGTTCCGCCTGAATTGTGACCGCAATATACCACCTTGGATATTTACGTGTTCGAGACCCCTATCTTTAGACTGCTATATGCTCTATATTCTCTAACTAGAAGCGAATTGTCTTGGTTTTGGCTAATTAATTTTGCTTTTTCGGATGTAATATTTTAGAAAACTTGGAATAATTAAATGCCCAGTCTGATTTTTCATCATCATCATCATCACCATCATCGGCCTATAGCAGTCCACTGCTGGACATAGGCCAATTGCAATTGCAGTTTATACAAAAAATTGTCTCGCAGCGGAATCAAGCCCCCAACCTTTTGCGTCTCAGGCGAGTTTTCGCCCAATGTGTAACAGAGTCGTTCAATTTAATGTGTTTCAGATAATACATTTTTAGAGCGTTAGATTTCATCGTTCTGTCTTGTCTCATGTTGTAGCGAACCTATTTTGTGAAATCATTTTCTAAGTTGGCTACATCAATTTTCATTCTTACTTCTTCTGTAGCCATCATTTAGGTATGGTTTACTTTCTTATTCACTAACATATTTGACACAATTCGTTCATTATACAAGCTTTATATGACTTCCAATGTTTGTAGGTATGTTTGTTCGGTTAAAATTTGGCAACTGTTTTTTTAATATAATCTTAATTCACAATAAGGCATTAATATTGTTTGGAATGGATACTTTCATCATGTTTGTTTTGTAAATCTTGATACTATATTATTTAATTAATTTGATTAACTATAAACAATATTATAGAAACATTACACAAATCATGGTAAATATCCCATTGATATTTATAATTACTATAGAAAAAGATGCTCATCAATCGTTTTTGCGTGTAAAGAACAAACAAACCTCCCCTTTACAATATTAGTTTGATAGCCATCTCTCCGCTGGGTATATTTGTGGACTCGTTATTGGTAATGGTGGTATTATGTGATATAATAGTGTTGCGTTCTATAAATCGGTTATTTTTACTGTAACTGTTATGGGGTTACGTCGATCTAGTGTTTTAATGCGGCTGTTTCAGCTCGTTATCAGAAGACGTTATTTTGCTTTTTTATTGCCACTTCAGCTGTATGTCGGAGCTTCCGAATTTGTATTTAGGATATTACCGATCGGATACTTGGTTTCATCACTATCAGTTTGTAGAAAAGGTACTGTAGTGTACTGATAAACGTGCTATAGCGATATAATTTTGTGCATTGTCATTCAACCACCCTTAGAGTACATTTCATGTACTTACAGGTACGCTCTGCAAAGTATGGGATCAGTTGATCTTGTGTTATAGTTACTCAGTCAATCTTGATGTCCGGTGTATTTATCTATTTATTTATTATTTTTACCCTCCTGCGAAGGAGACTAATGTGTTTTTTTTATTAGATTTTATATGATGATGACAATGAAAAAAATCTAGATCTATGTATTTGTACATTATATTGGCAGTATTGGCACCTCTATAACAATTTATTGTTTATTGTCATATATTGTATGATTCTTTGTTATGATGTTGGACTGTCCAAAAGATTTCTTCTCAACCATGACGTATGCCAGAACTATTGAAATTAATTGAAATCATTTTGGGGTGTACGGGGTTCCAACCCCCATCTTAGGAACCCAAGTCAGCCTCACCTGCACGTGGTGCACCCTGCTAAACAACGAACGGGTCTCTGGCGGCCGGCTGATTGCGGCATAGCACAGCCTACATTGGCACATCTAAATTCCCTGGCCACCGACGGGCAGCAGCGTCGGTGGTGCGAGAAGCTGAGCCCTGCGATCACCACCACTGCCCAGCGTGGGGATTATGGGTATATCCCCCTTTTATTAGGGGAGGCCTATGTCCAGCAGTGGACTGATATAGGCTGGTGTGGTGTGGTGGTGGTGGGAAATCATTTTTGTCAGAGTAAAATAACTATTTGAGTACCTAATTGGCAAAATAAGAGTCACAGTTACAAAGACTCGTCGAGGAAGGTTACATTTAGTCCTCAAACGAAAGGTATGCGTGTAAGAGTGATAAAAATATATAATTATTGTAATGACCTTTCTCCGCAATATTGCGATGAGGTATTCTCAACACAATACTATAGTATAGCAATCTATTTCTTTTAGGATTTTTTTGTATAAAACGTAGTTCATTTTAGTTGTTTGTATATAATTTTAGTTGTTTTTTGTCGTTTATTCCTTAAATTCCCAAATAAGTATATTTAAGATTGCAAAAAGTTATGGCGTTACTTTATCAGCGAATTATAAGCATCATATAAAATCAATGTTTTGATAACGTTGACATTTGATTGCCCTTATCAAAATTATTATCAATGAGGAAAACAATTTTGTCAGCCAAAACCAATCTACATAATAACGTACGAAAAAAACATCTCGAGTAACATTTAACGACTTATTTTTCTACTGACATGCTAATGTTATGGCGCCTATAGCTTACCATGGAGTCATAATCTTTTTAGCATGAACTGATTCTGTGTAACTGTAACTTTATTATTAGTATTATTATTATTTATTACACCATAGGAAGCTTAAAGCTAACCATGGTTATTTTTCAGTGCACTTTTAATATTGGTCGTATTTTTTTTTTATTTCATTGATGGAGCACTAACTGCATGCCTAATCTAGGTGTATATGATACAGTCGGGCAATATGTGCTTTGGATTACTTAGTGTGGTAGTGCGCCTTCAGCGCACGAGTAACTCAGCCTGAGTACCGGGGTGCACTTTGCATCTCGGCAGCAAGACCTACTGTTCGCAGGTCCTGGTATTTGCCAGTTTAATAGTCTGCTTCATAACCTATTGGTTGATAAGGGGACGTTAAACATTTCGTAGATTTGATTGGGTCTGTACTTACAAAAAAATTAAATACTCAACACACAAATTATCTCTGTGAAGGTGGCAGTGAGTAGTGATTTAGTTTCTATTTTTGGGTCGGATTGTACTTGGATGGGTTGAATGCTTGATGGCTCTCACTTCAGCCGGATAAAGATCATGTTTGACTGTACATTTAAGTCATATGGTTCCCAAAACACAGCGCTGTTTTGTTTGATGTTGTGTGAAAATAACCAGCATTATTTATTTATAGTCTTAATATATATCTTGTATAGTTAGTTATCTAACTTATATATTATGTAGTCGTCCGGGGAAGAATTGCCACTATGCCTATTTCTGCCGGGGTGCCGTGGAAATTACAGGCACAAGAGCTTATCATCGTCATACCTCAATTCGATGAATGCAGGGCAGCAACGTAGAGCAAGTTCCAAAAAAACGTGACCTACAATGCAATGTTTTGTGATAGGTAATGGTTAATACTTAACATCAGGTGGGCCATATGCTTGTTTCGTCTTCAAGTACCTATAAAATAAAAATAAAGTTGTTTTTATGTTCTCGTTCATTATTTCGTTAACCAATTCACTTACTGGCGCGATCGTAATTTCTTTTCCAGTTTTCTTACTTGGCCCTTCACACTTATTGTCACTTGGTCTAGCTACTGGCTCATTTCCATAAACATTTAACTTTCCCATGTAGCAATCGGCAGACACTTTAAAATCGATAGGTCTAGTCTGAGCCAAGCCATACATTTTATTGGGCAGGTACGGGTCGCTACGGACTAGACTAGACTAGCTGGATAGAGATGCAACGATTATCCGTTTGCTAACCGGTATTTAAAAAAATATATATAGTAGGCTAGATGCCTAAAAAATTCTAAATAGTCAGTCATTTATATTATAAAAAAGTATTGGATAAGTATTTTTTCTTTTGTCAATTAAACTAAAATTAACAAAGATGTTGAAATTCCGCGTGACGTCACGGGTAAGTACACTTTTTACATACAAGTGACGTCACGATCTTTGACGCTCTTTAACTTTGTTGTTTCTATCGATTTGATCAATAAAAAAATACTTGTCCAACCTTTTTATACTGTCCGGTATCCGGCGATATAATGAATATCAGTTGCATATACGCTTTGTGTGGTTGAATTTGTAAAAAAACATTACATAAAAAAATATTCTGATGAATTGAAAACCTCCTCCTTTTTCGAAGTCAGTTAAAAATCTAGTAAGATCCTCTCTGTATTCTGTGGTAAGAGTTAAATGTTTACATTTTCTGCAGATATTATCTGAGCGTTGTGGTACCTATGGTACCGTGTACTTGTAGTTCCTCATTAAGACAATAAAAAAAAAGATATACTTACTTTATTTTTATTAACTTTTGAAACTATTGCTGTAACACAGTTTTATAACTAGCGCGGGAGCTATGTTCCTTACTTCATGGTGTATGTGCTAGACTAGTTCTGAATATGTACGTGGGTGTTTCTTCTTTTTACTCTTAGTTATAGCATAGGCACTATGTAATCGTACGTATAAGTTTTATGAAATAAATTATTCTTATTCTTATTGTGAACAATAGAACTCACAAATCATGGTAAATATCCCGTTGATATTAATGATTATTGAAGAGAAAGTCTAAGGTCAAAGCTTAGTGTTGGGTGTTATGTTGTATAATTTTAATATGTATGTTAAAATTCATGACCAGTCAAAACTAATTTTATCAAAACAAGAGGACGTCAGACGTCTATCAAAAGTATGGAATGGAACCCTGGCAACGCTGGTTATCGTCGATAATGCATATATTTTTGGTCATCACATGGTTATTAAGGTAACAGAATCAGCACAGGTAGGATCACATGCCCTTGAGACCTAGGGCATAGCAATAAGTAATTTCGTATATCCTAACACATGCAGGCCATAGCAATGAGTAATTGCTCCATCTTAGACCACAACATTACTTAACATCAGGTGAGTTCGTGGTCAAAAGAAGGTCCATCCAATGTAAAACATAAATTAAAAAATTCGAAAGATTAATTAAATTCCACTTATATACGTTTGAGCGTTCTTATATTTTGTTGTGCATTGTAGATTGATTTATTTTCTGTTGTGTACCTGTATCAAAATAAATGTTTTTCTATTCTATGAATATCCGGAATTAGTACTCCAGCTAAACCGCTATCCGTTGGATCTCAACTCTAGGCTCGCCTATATTCGCACGACTTTCACCTCGCCCTGTGCAGAGGTGAAACTAATAACGGGCTAAAAATAAACGGGGCTTTTTTGAGGAACGCCGCTGTTAATGATTGCATAATGAGACTATTCGGTTGAAGGTGAATCGGTTAGAAATAAATTGGTGGGTGATATTAGGTTCTTGGAGCCACATTAAAGAGAAAGTAGATGTTATGTCGTATAGGGAAGTTAAAGAGCTGCATTAGTTGCGCCGAAAAGAGCACAGCTTTTAAATAAATTAATGTGATGATGATGATGATTAGGTTATTGAGCTTTTTGTTAGAGTTATCGGCTCTAATTTTACGGTAATTTGAATAAACGAATACTCGTTAGAAGATAATATGCATTTTTTTTATTAATTTAGTCCCACTGGTAGAATAAGGTCTCCCCCATCTCCGTTGTAGTCTCAATCGCTTGCTACTAGACAGTACGAAAGACTTAGATATCACGCCATTGTTTCCGAGGCCTGCCCCGGCGTCTATTTAGGTATTATCCAATATGAATAGTTAATTAACTATGTCCACTGGTCCTATTTCGAGATGTCCCTGTGTCCAACTCTACCCACTGGTCCAGCTCTAGTATCTAGTGTCCATTGGTCAGTTTAGTACCCCTACGAAAATAATAATTAAACTTGATTAAATATCTACAGATTAAGACCTTTCGTCTATTTGTTTATAAGCACGCAGAAAATTTCAGTGTTACGAAATAAGCATTATTGCAAATGTTGACACTGCCTCATTTACTCAGTGTATTACTCTCTCTCTCACTCCTTTAACTGGTAACTGCCTTCTGCACTATAGGTCGTTCGATCCCTACGATAAACATTAGAAAACATCTCTTATTGGGTGTTTAATATGTATCCCTAAGCCTCTGCCTTGTTCGGGATCAGTCGGCCTTGCGTGAGATGTTCCGTATTTTTTAGATTTTTTGATGCTTTGATATCTCTGAAAATAAATGGTGCTCAGCTTTCAAGTCTATAAGCGGTTCACACCAATAAAAGTCAGACAGGGACCATCGTTGATCGATCCTTATCAAGATCCCATCAATCAGATGAAACGCAAGACTTCAGCTAAAGTTGGGTTCTGTTACATATACCTACGACCAGGATATAATAGTGTGTGTGACGTAACCGTTCTCTGGAGGAAGGTTGATAAGGGTCAAGAAGCCTTAATCAGCTTTGGATGGCTCGTTCAACTAAATATTATCATCATCAGCCTATTGTCACAGAACAGATAATAAATAGTACTGCGTACAGAAAGTACTTTCTACCTACCACCGCCACTTACTTTACCCCTCCCCCCGCGAGTTCATAGACTCAACAACTCGTTTACCACTTTGGCTGGCGTTTCTTATCATCATCATCAGTGTTGCAGCGTCATCAGTGCTGCAACTACTGACCCAAGTATGAAAGATTTACGATTTACAATATTCCTTTCGAGTTCCTCCGTTAGAGGCGCTGTACAAAACTATAAAACGCGAAGATTGCGGCTCTGGATCCTCTCATTCAGAACAGTGACTGTCTATCAATTTATAAGAACAAATAGATTTATTAAACCCTGTTCTAGCTGGGTTTTTTCTTCCTGGTCGACTGCAAGAGCAAACAATCAGGATGTAGTAGTCCACAGCTGGACGTAAGCCTTATCCAATGAGCGTAATTGCGCTTTGCCCTCAGCTCGACGCATCCAGCTTCTACCAGCAGCCTTTCACAGATCGTCACCCCACCTGGCCGGAGGACCTCCGGAGCGCTTTACCTCAATGGTTGTGGGTTCTTATACCGTGAGGTTAAATGCCAGACTTAGATCGTTACTTTTTGTCTAAATTATGCAGATTATTGAAAGAAAATTGTGTAGCTGTGTGTGGTAGCTAATGAATTAAACTTATCTATCTAGGGCATGATGTAAATGAAGTTGTGTGCGGGTTGTCAAGTCTATTGATTTATCTGTAAGGTATAAATTAAATTAAATTCCTCATCTATGAAAGATTGAGAACTTGTGATTTTTTTGTTGTGCTTGTAATTATCAGAACGTTTGTACTGACTTTAAGGGCGACCGCAGGTGATCCGCAAAACGACTGTCCGATACAGATGACGGACGCCCAGATTTGTCAAGTTTCTGACCGTGTGCGGGGCCTGGCGAGTGCTTGAACATTTTGTATGGAGGTAAAGCTTTCCGGCGAGTGTCCTACGTTTATCTGACAAACATTTTCTGATGGCCCTAAACATGGTGTAAAAATTGTTTGCATGCGGATCAGCTAGTTTATTATAAAGATATGAGGTACCTACTGTGGATGATTTATTGTGTGATAGAAGTTATGAGAGTGAAAGAAGTGAATACAGACAGCCGATAGAAGTGAATGGAGAAAGAAAACATGTGCCGACCCCACCTAGAGACCTACTATGTCACCTAACTCAAAAGAGCCTAGTTACTGATAAAACCTTCAAACACTCGGTTCAATTTATAAATCGGGTCGTAAATCAACGCTTCACATCCATCGCTCGCTACCAAGAAATTGTTTGTTGTTTGCTTTCACTAAAATAACTGCGACCTTCACGCGGTTAATTTATTTGGCATGCGATGTATGTCACCGGGTGTGATATGGCAGCGATTCCATGACACGTGTACGAAACTATCGTCATCTAGGCTAGAATCTTAGGCTTTTGCATCTAATCTAGCGCATCTGTACTTCAAAAGACACGTAGAAGCTTTTATTTAGTTTCATTTGCCCCATTGTCTGTAATCAATCTTGCAAGTTTTTGACACTTCCCGGTTTCCGATTGAGCAGAATACCTGGTACCCGAAGATGCAACTAGCACATGGCCCGTCTGATGTTAGTGCCATAAGTAACCATTAAAAGTATTATTATGCCCTATGAAGCAACGCCCTGCGTCCATCAACTTGAGGTATGAAGGTGTAAAGTCTCAGGTGTTTGTGATTTCACCGGCACCAACACCCTTCAAATCAATCAATCAATCATTTATTCATTTCCATAATAAAATTATGATAAATAAAATTGATAAAAATCTAACCTATAACTACAGTATATCAAGTGATATAAAAATAAATATAATAATTACACAAGAGTAAAAATTAAAAATTAAAATACAAATTAAGCAAAAAATAATAATCATTCTAAGATCGCCGGACGAATAGACTGCCTCTATATACGACGCTGCTGCGACAGACATGTCGTGTATTTATAGGGCTGGTCATTAAACTTGTAAATTATTATAAATTTCAATATGAGCCCTGTTGCTTGAAATAAAATTATTTTATTTTATTTTAATTTTATTTTTTATTTAAGAACCGAACTTCTTATAATTCAAACCGAAACACAGCAATGCTGATTCAGGGTAGAAATAGGTACTTTCCCGATGAGCCCTTCACAAGGAACTACTACTGCTAAACTACTTTGACATCAAACAACAGTGATTTGGAACGTGCATGTGATGTTCCGTGATCAGTCACACAGGTGTTATCACATCTGTGATATTTTCACACCTCTCTGTCTGATGTCTGACCTTTCAATGAAAAGTGCATTTGGTATTGTGTAATGTTCAATTACACCTCGGTTTAGAATTAGTTTTTGAAGCAAGCTTCGAGAGTTTGATGAAATATGAACACCACGGTTGATCAGCGTAGAGTATATGAGCCATAAGGCATAGCTCTGGTGTAAGTATAAGTATAAACTAAGGGTTGTTGAATGACAATGCATAAAATTGTATCTTTGCAGCACGTCCGCTCTCCTCGACCGCTGCGTGCAGAATATGTCGAGTGGGTCACTATGTTTTATGTTATCACATCAGTAAGAATTATTAAACCCTTATGCTACATCCTACATCCCTTAAGTTTAAGAACAGACTTTGTCCAACGGTCAGTGTTTCTGATTAAAATCTAGGAAATGTATGCACTTTACTTAATCCCATTTAAAGTCCTGCACAGCTGCTGCAGCTGTTAAGTTAAAGTGTCTAGATATTCTAAGAACGACCGAATATTCCGGTAATCGCTTTCAGAGTACAAGACTCCATTTTCTTTCACCTTATCTGGGGCTTTGCATATTTTCTGAATAGCTTCTTTCCTAGCTTGAAAAACCATTAATTCTTGCAAAAAGTGGACATGTACCGAATGTAATGTTTGAACTTGCCTTGTCTTGATTTTCCTTTTATTTTTATTTTATTTCTGTTTCATTATGATTTTCGCACAACTGTTTCGCTGCTTCTCACCATCATTATTATCTTTTAGCCCGTTAACACACCCTGTTGGGTATAACCATATTGGGTATATATAAAAAGAGTCTCGGGTCCTTGCAAGCCTCATTCATAGATTCCCAGCTACTTGCACGATTTCGTTTGACCATTGCTCTTGGTGGTTTTGCTGCCTCTGCGAGACTTCCGTGCATAAGACTAGTTATAACACCTTCTATTGTCAAGTGGTAACAACAAAATCATAACACCCTCACTAAATAATCGGCAATCGCGTCGGCAATCAATAGGCGCGCGTGGACAGCGCACGTAATCCATGACTAACGATCGGCCCTAACGACCGAACTTCCATGTTTGTTCACGTGACTGTACATGACTGATGGACTCCTTCGTCTCTGCTAGGGACGTAGTCACAGTCCGGACGCGGAGTAGCAAGAAATAAGGATATTAACCGGCTACGGCTAAACGCTCTAAGCGTCAATGCCAGTGGTCTAGAGTTCTGTATTCAGAGCTATTATGGTTACTGGTACTGATCTGCGAAAGGCTGCTGTTAGAAGCTGGATGCGTTGAGTTGAGAACAGGGCGCAATCGCGCTCATCGGGGGAGGCTCATGTCCCCATATATATTAACAGTAATATTTCTGAAATCCTTTGTAATTGACATTGTTTGTCACCTTGTCCAAAGTGCTTCTAGCGCTGAAAATGCACATACCCCAGAGCTGAACGAGGATATTGATAAACCTAGGAACTGCATCAAGCGGATCTAGTAAAAAATCTGATCAGTTTGGAATCTGTCCTATTACACCCTAACGTAGTCCTTGGCGAAACGAATCGGCGAAATGACGCGTAAAATGAAAATATTAAACTTAAGTCATAGGAATATCTTAAGATATGTCAAAATGTAAAAGACATACAAGACAAGAAAAAACCATTAAAATAAAAATAGCTCAACTTGTTCTGACAGTCGCAACTCTACCCCATCTCAGGGGTTAACCAACTATCCGGGCAAAACCTCGCGACACTTGAAGGGTTCGTGTAATTATCTTGGATATTGTTTCCGAGGGCACTGAAGTACTTGCGGTCTTAAAGTGTAACTGTAAGTATTTGGGAGGGTTACTCATCAGGAAACATTACGGCTGGCGTATTTCGTAAAATTTGCAATAGCATTTCGACAGCAATCCGGCTCGAAAGACCAATGAAAAATGAGGCTATGAACTATTTCAGGCTATGGCTACGAATTTAACCACCCGTTTAATAAATGCACTGTAAATTCTTCAGACAATCTGCCAAAACACTCTTATATTTTATCATCTACAGTGGATGATGCCTCGAACTATACTTCTATAAGAACCTAAACAATTTCGCTTCGTAATAATTTGCATCATTTTTTGACCCTAGGCATAGGCCTTTTGATTTCACCTTTCGTATATGTGTAATTAAACAATATTACTGAGATTCACAGATAATGCCCTAATTTTTTTTAGCAGGATCTATCTACTTGATATGTTAGGGCAAGTAAGTCGGTATTTAGTAATGGAAATGTAAAAAAATAAACTAAATTATGCCACTTCCCGATCCTGCACTAGTCTGAGCTAGGTGCTGCCTTTTCTTTAGCAAAAAAATAAATTAGTGCATTCCTATCAGCGAGCAATCAGCAATCGGTCAAATTGATAGAAATTTTTTGACTGATCGTAAAGTGATTGCATCGTCGCATCTTGTTCTTTTTTCATTTTTATTTTTATTAGGGGTTTTTCCTGATAAGCAGCAGGATTGTACATCAATAATTTGGTGCCTGTGTTCTAGGCTCTAAGACCTTCGGCAATCGATCGCAAAGAGGCGAGACCAACAAATATCGGCTTCTGAAAGGACAAAATTCACGACATCATATACCCTCTTCATTCCATTCCTTATTCTTGAATTTAAAATCGCGATATCATATACCCTCTTCCATATTCTTGAGTTTAAAATTCTATAATTACTCTAAGAGCTTGCTATAGCGTCGTCGGTGTCATTAAGAGTACTTGATAACATCTAAGAGTACTTATTGAGGGAGTCAAAAATCCAGCTGTGCGTAGTGAGAATCATGAAGTCAAAAGTCCAACTGTGCGTAAGCAAATTACAAACGTTTCAAAAACTAACCTCATAAACAATGTTTCATACGATCTAAATCAATTTGTATTTCCAACGAGTCTTGTTTTTGTTACGAAGTCAACTTTTGATTTCCGATACCCCACAACATAATTAAATGCCTCGATGTATTATGGCGTCACTTCGCACCCTTTACATAATCTGTAACCCTAAGGGCACATTTACGTGTTAAGCTGGTGCCTGCTACTGGCGTTACCGAAACAATTTTCAACTGTAACGAATGAAGTAAGCCCTTTCGTTTTTAAGGTCGGTGTGCCTGTGAGGTAGCTGATAAGCTTTGATCTTTAAACCTTCTGTTTAGTTCCACCATGGACTCTCATCTACATGGGCTCACAAAATCAAGCTTTCGCGTCAGAAAAAAAACATTTTATCATCTTTAAAAGCAGGGATCTTTAATTATTTAATTCTTTATTGTACATAGAAACATAACACGGAAACAAATATACTTGAATGCTATGTACAAAGGCGAGCTTAACCCTAATACTTTTCTTACAGCAATCCTTTAAATCTATAACTGAAGGCTCGTAAAGATTTCACGAACGTTCTTGAATCTATTCCATACATCGATTTTCCGCAATTCTGACGATGTTGGTCACTGTTGAAATCTATTGGTGTTTTGAATGTTCTATCGCGACATCTGTCTAAACACTTTCAGTGCTGACCACACCAATGCTGCCGTGCCGTCTTGCTTCTAGCATTCCATTCATTCATCAGTGGGGATGACTGATTTTTACCCCCAGTTTAAGATGGTTTAGTCAGCGTTGTGAGCCCCAACCTGCTTTCTATATGATAGCGGCTAACGGCCCTTCAGAAACTAGTTCTATTTAACGAGCGTGCATGCGATTGATCCGATGTGCCCCAATACCGCTCGATAATGACGAGCCCACGGAAATCCCCTGGGTTCCACCCGCAGTGGCTTTACTCAGTGGCTGGGACACTTTCCTTTTCAACTGCTTTTGGCCACTTTCCTTTTAAACTGCTTTTGGCCAGCTGTGTGGTGTCAATTGTGTTTTTCTTCTGGTGACCAGAATGATAATATTATGAAGAGATGAGTTATGCTTTGTTAAAGCGTTTTAAACTAGCACGTTGACTGCGGACTCTTACATTAAACGGGTTGCCATGGACGAAGAGCAAAACTGGCATTTAGAGGAGAGATGTTTTTGCCGCAGACAAAGCGAAACAAAAGAAAAATCTGGTATGCAAAGTACAGCTCTGGAATCAGTTTTCCATGTGTGAGATACCACGTATATTTATTATTTATCTTTTACAGCTCTTCCATTTGTACACGGTCAATAAGAATTCTTAGATCACCAGCTGTTGTCCCACAGGCTGTGCATCGACCACGTTGAAAATTAATACCCCCTTTAATCCTATCAGGGCTATTGTTAAAGTTCATGACATAACTATGGTAAATGGTAATCACTGTAAAAGCCATGCCCTTTGTTATTTGATGGTGCAAGCGCGGACACGGTTATTGAAAAGGTTTTATAAGTTTTTACAACCTTTGAGAGGCCCCACATGAGTGTCGATTCTGTTTTACTTATTCTTATTCGTATCAGGTAGTGGCCAACTCTGGTGGAGGAGTTTTTAAGCCGTCTGAAGGCCTCCGACATGCCTTAACGACTGAAAAAGCCGGGACTAACATCTTAACGTGCTTTCCAAAGCACGGAAGCGCTCAAATCTAAATGACACTCAATGGTCACCCATCCCAGTAGTGACCGGGCTGAGCGTTGCTTAACCAAGAGGATCTGCGAAAAACACCGAAGTAAGCCTCTCTACGAGAACTTCATCGAAGAAGAAGAATTCTTAAACTAAGGCTAAGGGCCTCGTTCACCATCCTCATATAACGTCAAAGTTAGATCATTGTTGGTTAAAGTGATAAATTCGCACAGAGGTTTTATTAAATAATTAATTGAAGATCCTACAAATATCGTTGTTATTAGTTAAAACTACTCAATGGAGATGACAGGGATCACTTTATTTAGAGTCGTCAAATTAAGTTTAGTTTTTTTTTCATTTCCTATGAGTTATGGTCCAATCTATGATGGTGTTAAAATCTTAATGTCTTCTATCTTATATCTACGGCAAAAAATAGTGGTATTCCAGCACCGCGAGAACTCGTAAAAAATGCAAACAGCCGTAGAAGCCGCCGTAATAGAGATTCACATAAATGTGTCACGAATGCCCGAATCATTCGAGCAAGATATTTTTAATATTCTGTAGCGAATCGATTTTGCAATCGATTTTGTAATAGCGTCTGTTCAGTGTCACCGGTATCGAGTTGGATACGCTAACTCGATGAGCGTGTATATTTTTTGTGCCGACACGTTGTCAAATCATACTTTTTATTTTAGTTTATATACTAGGTTTCGTCCGCGGCTTCGCTAGCAGTGTTCCCATCTGGTTTAATCGTAAAAGTTTTAACAATTTTTCAGTAGTAAATAGCTTCGTAATTCGTTTTTATCAAATAGTAAATAAATAGGTAGTATTTTTAGTGTGTACATTTAAATAACCCGACCGAAGAGGACTTCAGTCGGGTAAAAATATATAGTGGTTCATTGACAGTTTTTTCGGAAGTAAAATATTAATTCCTAAATGAGGAGGAAGTCTACCAAAAAAAGATTAATCAGCTCTTACCGTCGCCTTAAGGCATGGTGGCGATGGTTTTATAGCATCGCCCGCCCACGCGTCCAAATTCTACGCGTTCGAGACATTAAACTTTTACTGCCGCACTCGGTTCCAACCGGGCGATAAGCGCGTGAGATGATTTTGATAAGAGAAGCTTACTTACTGAGACTTTGTTCCGATTTTCCAGTGTGAAATTACGCATACTCCATCCTTAATTTGAATTCCTGAGATCAAAACATGCTCAATACTCCATCCTTCATTCAATTTCGTGAGACCAAATACGCATAATCCTAAAGTAAAAAATAGCTATCTATCTAATACTCCATTCTTTATTGGAATTCGTGAGACCAAAACGCTACTTTACTAGTGTGGTATCTGATACAATCATAGTTTGGTTGTATTTTATCCTATCCCACTTAAATTTTAAGCAGAAAATTAAATGAGAATGTGAAAATCTGAAATGCATGATCCTCCTTCACGCCAAAATTATTGAACGGATTAAATTGATTTATTTTCCTATTGAAGCTAGATTAGCATATAGGCTACTTTTTAGCTGAGTATAACGCCAACGAAGACACATGAGGACTGCGTGAAGCGCTTACCATCACGACTACTGTATGCTTGTTTGCTAACTTAGTAGTATAAAATCTGGCTAACTTAGAAGGACATTCATTAATTCATGATTATTTTTATTATACTTTAAGAGCCTAGCTCTTGTCGGTATAGTGATGCAATTCTGTTTATTTAGCTCCATTGCTGTCTCTTTCATTTCCTTAAACGACATGACGGCGACCTTCTCTATTATCTGGCTCATTTAGCTTATTCTTGGTCTTCTTCTTCCACGCTTTCCCTCGATGATGTTTTTCATGAAGATGTTATGTCGCATAAGGTGTCCAATCATTTTTCCTACTCTGTTTTGTATGGTTTCCATCAGGACCCTTTTCTCATCTACTCGTTTTAAAACTTCCTCGTTAGTAATCTTCTCAGTTCAACTGATCCTCTCCATTATCTTATAGCACCACATTTCAAATGCTTCAAATCTTTATCTATCTTATTAATGCATGAATAATTCCAAAAAATATTGTATTTTCTAACAAGTTGTGGAATGTGGGAATCGACTGTTACATCGTGGTCATCGTTATCTCGAACAAAGGACGGGGTGTGGCTCGTCGGTCGAGTCACGATCGTACCACGCCTGTGTCACTACGCGCTGCTTTCTATGCAAAATTAGCTTTTATTATCCTGATTTAAAACTATTTTATTTTGTTACTATAACTAAACTATTAATTGACTCAAGCGAGACTTTGTGGAAATCAATAACAAGATATTCAACAGACAAAATGTTTAGTACTAATTTCACTAACCATCTCTGAAGAGTTTCACAAAAATCCAACAGAAATTCGACAATCTTTCACGATACCCATAAGGCATCCTCAGGAAATGATCGACACGTGGCGCTGTCCGCCTTTGGCACTCCGCAGAACTCCGCAGACGCTCGGCGAAGCAACACGTCTCTTTCCGAGTGTCTTTTGAATAACTATTTTTTTTTTCATCATCATCGTCGTCCACAGACTGACTTTATCCACTACTGGATATAGGCCTTCCAAAGTTTGTTAGTATAATATCGTTAGTATTAAGAATGTGTCACATTAATACTTTTTTTACTGTCTCTATTTAAATTATTTGTTAGATTGTTAGATACTCAATCTCATCTACAGCTTCTACATTAATGTCATAGGGTTTATTTACGGACCTACGATTATTCGTACCTTAGTACTTACTATCTGCTATCTGTTTTAGTCCTCCCACTCGCATAATATGACTTCAACTGTCCGTCTTCTGTCTGGCCAAAGAGTTACACGCAATGCCAGTATATGAAACACAAGAAACGTTTGGAAGAGAGGAGAAAGAAATAAAATATTTGTTTTTTCTCATATATTACAAACAAGTAATAAGAGGCTGAAAAAAACTATAAGCTTGCCTTTCCCAACTGAAGCTCTTGTTCGCAGTATTGCTAGGTTCGAATTTTACGCTAATTTTGAGACAACGCCATCTGCTAGTGAAATTAGGAGTGAAACTTATGAATGCTGTAGTATGCCTTTACGTTTGTGCCCGTTCTTTATGCCTTTTCCGTGACTTTTGTAGGCACGATACCTAATTTCACAAACGTAATGATCAGATACCAAACTTGTTGCTGTATGTGCGTTGTTGGATTTTTTTGGACTTTTACCGACCAAGATTTTTATATATCCCAAAAATTTCGACTCAGGCGGGTTTTGGAACGGCGACCTTCCCTTCAATTTATTGGTAGTTATTTATTGGTAGGTATTGATTAGTCGCGGGTTCATTTCACCTGAAGTGTGGGCAAACACTTAAAATACAAAAAAATTATACCAACCAAGCTTTTGAAATATTTGAATTGGTTTTTGGGTTATATTACACAGCCAGAAATTACTATTATTGGTGATTATGAAGTATAATCTCAATGTTTTATTGACAATACATACATAAAACACATTAATACATCGTTAAAGTCATATATAACAAAAATATGTAATACCTAGCGAGTAGGACCTTACTGTTATTGAACTAAGTATAGTGGATAGGTAAACATTAAGTTATATATGTATACTACTATCATATACTACCTACGCGCTATACCTGGATACAAAAAGCGCAAAACCGTATGCAACGGCGTTTGAAGGAGGAGGCTTATGCCCAGCAGTGGGTTTTGAAAAGCTGAGAATGATGATGATGATGATGATGATACCTACGTTTATATTGTAGTGCCTCTACTCACCTCATTAATTTTAAGATCAAAATGTAGCACATGAATTAAGATTATGATCATTATATTATGAGTGTTAGATATGCTTGTTGGAGTAGGCTAAAGAATAGATGGTTGGACTATGTGAAAGATGACGTGAGTAAGAAAGGAGGTGAGAGTGGAGATGACGACTGACAGAGAGGATTGGAAGAAAAATATATGTTATGCGGACCCCACAAAAAATAAAAAAGGCTGCTGGTAGAAGCTGGATGAATTGAGCTCAGGATAGGGCGCAATGGCGCTCATTAGGGGAGGCCTATGTCCAGCAGTGGACTGCTATAGGCTGATGATGAAGATGACCTCACAAAACGTCGGATAATGCAGAGAGATATGATGATGTTGATATGTCCTATGTATTAAAACTAGTTCTCCCATTCGATCATGATTCATAAATGAAAAGCTCAATATCAAAGCATTGTAATATATTTCTTGAATTCAGTCACTATTTCTCCACTGAAACGTCATGTTGCAATTAATCTCTGTCGAATATGGACAAATTCTGCTGAATCTGGCTTTAGTAAACAACAAAGTCGAGATGTAGATGGAAGCACATTTCCAATACCTTTGATCGAGGCACACAGCACGCAGTAATTAACTGTAGCCGATACAGTTGTTTCGTAGGATTCGTAGGCCTCAAAGGCTCGTCTGGACCGTATCGAAAGCTTTGGCTTTCGATACGGTCCAGACGTATATCCTTTGGGATATAATGTGGTGTTGAATTTGTTGGTGCATTGGTACATGAAGGAAATATAGGCTTATTCAAGCCAATGCCAAATCTATTGAAGCAGGTATACTCCTTGTGAAGGGCTCGTCCGGGGAAGTACTACCACTTTACTTAATTCTCCGTAGAGCTGTATTTTGCTTTGAAGGATGTGAGTGAATGATGATTGAATTCTTTGTTGAAAACAAAGGTTATGGTTACCACTTAACATCGAGTGAGCCATTTGTTTGTTCCATCTTCGAATATCTTAAAAAAAATGTTGTAATGTATTATTTTGGGATATAATACAACCCAATGAATAAATTACCGTTGTCATCTCTGAATATAAACTACGCTTGTTGTAAGTGTTTTCTGAACGTCATATTTCAATATATATGGCGAGGTGGAGTGACGATCTGCGAAAGGCTGCTGGTAGAAGTTGGATGCGTCGAGCTCAGGAAAGGGCGCAATGGCGCTCATTAGGGGAGGCCTATGTCCATCAGTGTACTGCTATAGGCTATATTTCAATAACAAATCACCTATCCAAATACATGCATAGTTTGGAGTATGGCTTAACTAAAATCATCTGCTACGAACGTAGACGTAAGGTTCAGGCTTTTGGAATTAATGTACGATCGAATGTATCTATAATGTAAATGATTAATACAGCATCAACCTTTTACTTACTGACCGAGACGCTGTAGTATCTGATACATTGTTAGATTGAGTATAGACAATCCTCTCGGCCTATTCTGCTGCTATTTGTGCTGAGATTCTAAGCGACGCCACTACGCCGGTTTATACCGAACTAATCCACGCCTGAATCTCTTCTCAGTCGTAACAATCTTGACAGACTCGTGGTCGTCATGTCGGGACGGTGGCCTCACAACCTTACGCGTTTCCTCTCGCTGTCTTTTTGGTGCACTTGTTCAGGGGAATATCAATTACAGCCTTTATTTGTTCGGCCCATCTCATGGGTGATATGCCGCGCGCTCCTTTGCCCTCGAATTTCCCTTGTACTCGGCGCTCAACGGTGCCTTCCTCTCTGGGTGACACGTATCTAAAGTATGCGAGACTGTACCATAGCTGAGAGACGCTGCTTGATGCCGAGTTCTTGAAGTTGGAACTGGTTTGTTTGGAATATTTTCGGAACGCGTATATATTCACAGTATCGGATAACTGGCGAGGCCTAGAACAAATCCTTTGTACAGGATTTAAATCACATCACAGCATTGCCTTTGATCTGACATTACTCAATGAGCGAGGGTTACAAAGACTTGCTTCTATAGCCGTAACAATGACGACTATTGCCACTGTATACATTTTACATTGTTGCTTCGATGAAATCCATACTAATAATTTAAGCGAAAGTTAATCTGTCGGTTGGGGTGTAGGTAACGGGGCACTATGGAAAAAAGACTTAGAAAATATCGTGTTGGATATTTTCATCCCAATTATTTCGAACACACTGACCGGGTTTGGGTGCCAGTGAAATTACAGGCTTATAACCTTCATGCCTCAAGTTGATGGACGCAGGGTATTGCATTGTTGTGCACGTTCCAAAAAAGAGTGATCTACGATGCAATGCTTTGTGATAGGTAATGGTTAACACTTAACATCAGGTCGGCCATGTGCTTGTTCCATCTTCATTGTTTATTGATTTAATAACTATAACGGCTTGCGCCAATTACTCTAATTATAAAAAAATATGTTGAGTTTACATCTTATATATAGTCAAAATTCTATAATAATAGTCAGTAAAATCAATCAATATCTTACTTACACACACTTCTGTCAGAATTAAAATTGTAGATATTTAGTACATAGTCAATAATAATAATGTCAGTAATTATAAATTCCAATACTTAATAGTCAAATCACATGTCAAGCATGGAGGTGCCATAAAAAAATCTCAATCACGGTCAATTGATTCCAAACTAGAGCCTCCCTGGTACAGTACTATTCTAGTGCAACTGATAATAAAACATAGGTTTTATAATAAAACACACAAAACAAATAAATACCCATATTTAAGACACAAATATCGAGCCGGTAATCAAACCCGCGACAGCTCAGAAGGCAGAACTTCACGATTGATCTGCTGTACCAATTTTGATTTTTCTTTTATATACAAAACATTAGTAACCTCTCTTTTTCTCCTCACTTCAAGAAAGAGACATTTTTTTAAATCTCCTAAAAGGGTTAGAATTAAAAGGTACCCTCAATAGCTAAGCGAGTGAAACCTCTCGTCTGCAACTAGGGTATTATATACAATGTTGCTAATTGTATACTTTGAAGCATTGTGTAATGTTCAATGTAACGTAATGTCTTAAACGTGTACATAACTTACACGTGTTATGAAATTCACTCAAGAAATTATGATGGAAAGTATTATTTGTTTGTCATGCATGTATGAAGAATGACACGGTAGTTTTTTTGATTCTTTGAATAATTAAATAAATCTTTCAAAAAAAAAGAAAAAAAAATCTTAAATTTAAATAGGACCAAACGGGAGTGTACCCTCCCAAACGCCATGAAGATAAAGACCCCAAGATGATTGTGATAGATATTATATTTCTATTTGCACAAGATAAAACAAGTAGGTACGTATGCGAACTTAATGCTAAATAGCAATTTCTTCCAGATACGTTGAATGTAGTGTGGAGATGATAGGCAGTGCTATAAATTTTATAGTTTAAACAGAAGAAAATATAAATTGACTATAAAAATAGTAAGTACATGAGAGTAAACGATCATAAAACATTAATGAAGATTTAAACGTACAAGTTTATTTTCACTTCTCTTGCTCAAAAAGTGTATCATAATAGTGTAGCTTAGCGGGCCTAAAACTCGAGTTTAATACCTCGGGCTAAAAAGTGTTTTTTCTTTTTATTTTTGTCTAAAATCATCAGCCCCGTACAAAGCATTCGTTCTCTTACATAAAAACTCGACTTCTTGGTGCTCAGTCAATCTTTTTTTTTGAAAATAGAACCGTCTTGGTGATGTTTTATGAAGGTTGATTAATTTTTAATAAAATTTCTGAAAATTGTCTAATTTTGAATTGTTTTATTTTCTCGCAATCGAAGTGAAAAGTAGTGTTTTACTCGGGCCAAAACCACCCATTATAAATCGGTCTTGTCTTCCTCCCTCGCTACGCTCGGGAGTATAACAACCTCGTATATAATGGGATGGTTTAGTCCCTTATAAAACTACTATACTATTTTATGTTTAATAAAAATAAACTTACATACAAAGACTAAAACATCATAAAGATATTTACATACATTTCTTAAAGTGCATAATTAAATATATAAAAGCTCAATTTTTTCATCATCAACAACCTATAGAAGTCCGCTGCTGAACATAGGTCTCCCCAAGGAATTCCACGAAGAACGGTCTTGAAACCTCTCCATCCACCGATTACCTGCAATCTGATGCTAATGGTTTATTGTGATTGATAAAATTATTAAACTTTATTTTCCACTGCGCATGATTAAATTGTTTATTTCGGGGACGTGACCCGACCCCAACTTTCTTTTGCAAAACTGAAATTATGTTTGAAAACTTTTTATTTTTTGAATAAGTGTTATCATCGGCTTGAAATGTCCGAAGTTTTTAAATTTCAAACTCTGTCCCAATTTTTGTGATGAAACCAGTTGTTGTTTAGTTGAAAAACGTTTGGTTAAATGTATTTTAGTAGTAAGTCTGGTAAAATTAAAAAAATATCAAATAACAGTACGCTACCGAAGTTTTTTAATTAAACAAAAATTACATGTTTTCCTTCACCGTTTAGAGAACCACACCAGCCTATATCAGTCCAATGCCTGACATTGGTTTCCCCTGGTTTGTTATACAGGACGAGCTGGTGAGCTTGGCTTGGATTCCGAAGATCGAAGTTTAAACCCCTTACGTGTGACCCCCTTTAAGTACCCCTAAGGCTCCCCGCAGACGACCGACTTTTTGTAGGACAGAAAATCGGACAGTTAGGGAGGAGCACGTCATGGATAGAGCGTATACCAACCAGGTTGTATTTACGGAGGAAAGTAAGCCCTTAAGAGCTAAAATGGTTGGAATTGGATTGTACGTATTGATATAAGTATTTTATGTTCTATTACTTTTTTTCGTTAAGTTTTGCATGTATGGCACCTTGAAATATGTATGAAAATTTCGTTTTTTGGATTCAGAAAGTAAGGTCTTTAGATCTAAAATGGTTGTAATTAGATTTTACGTATTGATATAAGTATTTTATGTTCTATAATTTTTTCGTAAAGTTCATAGTATTGGAGTTATGGAAATTTGAAATATGTATGACAATTTCAAAAAAGTAATAGAACATAAAAAACTTATATCAATACGTAGAATCCAAATACAACCATTTTAGCTCTTATGGACTTAATTTCTGAATCCAGAAAACGAAATTTTCATTCATATTTCAAAGTGCCATAACTCCAAAACTATGAACTTAACGAAAAAAGTAATAGAACATAAAATACTTATTTAAATACGTACAATCCAATCCCAACCATTTTAACTTTTAAGGCCTTACTTGCTTCGTCAATCCAACCTGGTTGGTATACGCTCCGTGCATGACGTGCTCCTCCCTACCTGTCCTACAAAAAATCGGTCGTAAAGTCGATCGTGTGCGGGGAGCCTTAAGTGGTAACATATTTTTATCGGGACAAAAACCCTTGGTTCACGGCTGGGATTTGAACCCATGGCTTCCTTCCTTACTCCTTTAATATACTTCTCCTTTAATGTACGTCATGCGAAGGTAACAAAGGACCGCTATGCTTGGGGTTCCAACCTGTCACGTGGCAAGTCACCGCGTGTTAAACTCAAGTTCGAACTACAGGACCCTAAAAAGCAAGTTCTTAAGAAAACCGGCACTTATTTTTAGTTCAATTAGCTCTATGATTTAATATTTCAAATTTTTATTTCGTATCAATTAGGGTTACGTACAATACAAATTATACTTTTAAAAATATTTTAACACATTGACTACAGGCCTCGGAGAGCCTAAAGGAGAGCTGGTCCAGCAGTGCAGTTGTTATTCAGCACTCAAAGCGTATATTTCATTCAAGCTCAAAAATAACTCATGTCGAATTCTAAGCTTTAATATTTCCTTACTCGCATAAAGCAGGAGCAGCAGTACAGCAGCCGTTGCCCCGAATAAACCATTGTACCATTGAACTCAAAGGATTAAATACAAATAAACATGACATTTATTCATCACTCTGTATTATTATGTACTAGACGATTCACGTGGCCATAACAGATTAGTATTCTGAGATACATAGGTTCATGATAAATTATGCAGGTGACCGCTTATAATTATTATTATACATGTACCTATATAATGTTTCACCATGATCAGGCTCTTTTTACATTGATGCCAGCGTGACCAGGATTTGAATGGTAGGCCGCCTATTTTTTTTTCTTCTAATAAACATATAGTTCATTAATAGTAGATTAGTAGCCAAGGGCTGTAAGCAACAATTGCAGCCCGAGATATTTAGGCGCACGAGCGCAGCGAGGGTGCCTATAGTTCGAGAGTGCAATTGGTGCTTACACCCGAGCTAACTATTCTGCTTTACATCTCGATTGTGAGGTAAGTAGAAAAAACCGGCATTACAAGAATAAAACAATTTTAATTTTTAAGCTATTGCATAGCTTCTATCGAGGGCCTTGAGCGCGGGGACCGAATCCAGAAATTCCGTAACGAAAAAAAACCTCACGCCCCCCACTCCGACGGGTACGGAGGTGTGGCTTGAAGGCCGTGCATTGTCTAATGTCGTTTCTTTTCGGCAGTCTTCGACACGGTGTCTGTGTGCGTTCAACTAGACGTATTTTTATTTAATAAAAGAAAAAAAAATGTTTTCTTATCGGTTTTGTTGTGAAAAAAAAAATGTTTTCTTATTGTTCTTTTTCTTTGATATTAATTCAAGTGTAACTTGAATTAATATCAAAGAAAAAGAACTAAAATAAATAAATAATTATAATTGCATAAGTTGATACAAAATGCTATGCAATAGCTTTACCGCGGCAGTCCCCGAGTGCCACACGTATTTTTTTTTAAAGAACGAAATTGAGCTTCGCCGTTCGATATTTAAAATTGATGACTATTATACTCACACGAAGACAAGGCTGAATAGCAAAGCGACATTTTGGTCATTGGGCTGGATGCATGATGTCTATTGCCAGTATGATGGTTAGATGTATGCGAACTTTTTGAAAGAAAGAAGTGTTTTTTTTTAATTACTTACCGCCCTAGGGCTTTTCTAGCTACATTATTACCCTACCCTACCCTAGCGCTAATTAGTCACCTACAAGCCAAGCCCTACAAGGTAATAAGAACCTACTTACCGAACATGAGAGATGTAAAATAAATAAATACACAGAACATCTCACACACAGCCAACTGATCCCAAACTAGGCAGAGCCTGTACTTAGATGGGGACCAGAGACTGTTAGACATGCATAGATAAAACAACTAGACACAGAACAAACATCCATGTTCATCACACAAATGTTTGATCTGAGCGGGAATCGAACCCGCGACCTGTAGCTCAAAAGGCAGAGTTACTAGGTTACTACCAGCTGTATTATGAAGCCAATCAATGGCCAATTGTAAGACTAATGGCCGATTACCGTATCAGTATATTATAAGAAACGGCCCTATGTAAAGTAAAATCAAAGTGAATGCCTAGACTGATAAAGCAACCTAGACCTTGACGTTAGGGCTGTCACCGTCAATAATGTTGGAGAACAAAGGGTCGGCACGTGCGTATTGATCCGCGCGGGCCCCGGACAACCCTACCCCGGGACTGCGCAATGCAACCCTATGATGCAAGCTTACAAGGTTACGGTCGCTAGGGGAGTGTCGTAAGCAATACCAATTGAGTGATTTAAATCTTTTGGATAAAGATTTTTATTTATTTGTTTGACGGCCTCTGTGGCGCAGTGGGCGAAGGTCTGCCTGAGACGCAGAAGGTTGCGGGTTCGATTCCCGCTGCGGGACAAATGTTTGCATGTTCTGTAGATATTTGTCTCTGGTCTGGGTGTTTTCTATGTATGATATGTATGTATTTACAAAAAAAAAAAACATTATATGTGCAGTATATCAATCATGTGGTTCCCATAATACAAGCTCTGCTTAGTTTGGGGCTACATGTTGCTGTGTGATTACGTCCCGCATTATTTATTTATTTATCTATTTTGTTGCTAGTTTGTACTGTTCCACTGTTGGGAAAATGCTTCCCTTCGAATTCTCCATCGCAAAGATTGGCAAAGAATAGTGGAACTTACTTTAAAAAATCTATCAAACACAAATAATGCTTAGACCAGGTAGGTATTGCTATTTCTTATCGTTGGATGCTAACCTTTAGTAAGTTTCAGGTATACGTCAAACTTAAAACTAAAAAAATATTTTTTAAATTAGAACCTTAAACTCAACTTTTTTAATTTACATGAATTCGTAATGCGACCAAACAGAGAAGAATTAGTTATTATTGTTAATTGTTACATAGTTTTGAGGGATTTGGAGACAAGTATGTTGGTAGGTAAGTTATGAATCTATTTAAGAACTGTGAATATAAATGGTCATGAAGATCAAAGGTTTAAAATTAAATTTAAATTGCCTAAAATTGTTTGTCATTTCCGTACAAACTATCGGATTGCTCAAAAGCTCTAGATAGGTTTTCTCATTTGTCATTTTCGTACTATCTTTCCGCAAAATTATCAGAATAATTTAATAAAAACTGAATAAACCATAACTTTGGTGGTAGCCTAGTCTAACATTCAAATCTAAGTAATATAACACACTATGCGCTTACAATATCCAAGGTTATCGCCATGTTGCAAGGTTAGATAGAATGGCATAAGCGCCGTCAATTTTTTTAATCGAAAATATCTCCTCTCGTCCCCTTTCCTGGATGAGGATCGATCGGTTTGCTACAATGGGGTGTGCTTTATTTAATTTTCCTTCTACGAAGAATATTTACATGCGTAAGTACCCACTTTCTGTTTTGCGGAGAAGTTGATTTAAATAATAACAAACCAGTATTTTCTTTCTATGTCCAGTACAGGAGATCTCTTTCCTGCCTGCCTTCCATCATCAACATCATCAAGCTATAGCAGTCCACTGCTGGGTTGTAGGTCTCTTCCTTCTCTTCCAAGGTACGCCACTGAGCCCGATTCTGCCAGCTACATTACGCAGATCGTCACTCCATCTAGCCAGGGGGCGAAGCCTCTCGAAGAAAAATGGTGTTCACACTAATTGTTTGTTTTTGTTCAAAAAAGTTGGGTACAGCAAATTAGTGCTCTCTACGAGTAGTCTAAGGCTGCCGACCCATCAGGCATATAGTTGGTTTCTGATTGTTTACTTCTCTTATATTTTATCTTTTCCCACAGCTTGACGTTTAAAGTTTGCGTTGAAAGTTATTTTGAAGCTATTTTTCTATCCCTTGGCAATATTAGTTTTTCTTCTTGGTGTAAGCGAAATTTTATGACGATCGCTTGAGTAGTCAAGTCGTGAAAACGTATCACTCCTTACTATATAATCAAAGAAACACACTTATGCACTTATAATATTAGTTAGGATAGTGCAGCAATCAGACTGACTAAACATCTTTGTTCATGCCTACTAATGTTTCGTTTGGGTCTCCGGGGTGGATATTGAACCTAAGCTTGAGTCCTTCAGACCTTCCCGCTGAGCTTCTTCTTCTTCTCATGAGCTAGTGTCAGAGCTGGAACTGAGCTATTTGGGATATCGTGTAATTACGGGTGCAATGGGACTTTAAGGGAGCAACTACCACCTTTGCTCTTAGCGCCAACCTGGACGCGATATATCTTGCTTTAAGGCTGCGGTCACGAAGTCAGCGGGAGCAGGGCGGCGGAGGCAGCGGCGCAAGGAATGGCGCGTTTCAATGCATAGATTTGCGTTGGCGCGCCGCTCCCCGTGCCGCCGCATCTGTCTTCGTGACCGCAGCGTAACTAACGAGGCTCTGACGACCGGTTAAGGAGGCGGCATAGTCCTTCCTACTAGTGCAGTTAAATGGTCTGGCCGCTGAGGGGTAGCAGCGTCAGTGGCTCAACAAATTGTGCCCCTGCGGTCACCAACCCGCATGCCCCGCGCGGTGATTATGGGCATTACATCCCTAATGGTTAGCACGGCACAGTGGCGTACCTTGGCAGAGACCTACGCCCAGCAGTGGACTGCTATAGGTTGAAGATGATGATGACGTTGAGACTTTAACCTTTTGTCAGTTATTTTCTATCTGTGCTGTTAACCTGTGTTGGGTTTTTACAAATAAATAAATAAAATACATCAAAACAGTCAGAAGTGAACGAACTCTGATTTTGTGAGAGAAATCCCAAGAAAATATTGAATCTTGAGGAAGCTGGGACAACAAAGACAGTTATAACAACGTTGTTTTCATCCCTTACACAATAACAACGAAACTACAATACGTTAATGGACGCGTTTAATATTTTAACGCGCTAACTTGCAGTCGGGCCCCGGGAGATGTAGGGTAGGGATGCCTCGCAAAAAACGAAAAGTCGGTAAAAAAGTACCTAAGATGAAAGTCGGTAAACATTCTTGAATTATCATCGCTGTAGCACAGTACTTAAATTGTCCTAAAACTTTGACAATTAGGATCCCTAAGTAGTCTTACAAAAGTTGACAATGTTATAATTTATTTATTTTACGTTAAGCTAAAGATATCGCTTTTAAAAAACCGATCAAGTGATCCGCACATCGTCATCGTACAAGAGGTAGGTAAAACTTTTTAAATACTTTTAATAAAACGACAATAGAAATAAACACTGCAATTAATTCAACTCTCTATATAATACAGTTTATGAGATACAGCTGACAGACAGATCGACGAACAGCGAAGGCTGAGGTCAAGTCCATGTTCTAAGTTTTTTTTTTCTCTTTGTACGATAAATATGTATTTTACAAAAAAAATATGTAGTACTTATACCAATCATTTGGTTCCCATAATACAAGCTCTGCTTAGTTTGGGGCTACATGATGCTGTGTGATAACGTCCAGTAATTTTTTTTTTTTTAGTTAGAAATTTGAAATGATCCTAAAGCCTCATCAAAGTTATTTTTGTTCTTCCGTGAAACTCTAGGCTCTATTTTTCAACTGTAGGAGATAATCTAGTAAAAAGCTAATTCGCAGAATGAATTCGAAAACGTAAATTATTCTTTCTATCTTCAATCATCTGTAACAGTAGGTATCTGGCAGTTGAAAAATTAGGCTTGATTGATTTTTTTAAGTGTAGTGTATTATTATTAGGTGTACTACCTTATATTATAATAATATAAGTAAAAATTTTGCGAGATATTTTATGATATAAATACTCGTAAAAAGTAAATCCGACTTTGGCTTTCAGTTAAGGTGATAAGTTTGATTTATACTGTACTCAAGAGCCGTGGATTTTGTTAAAAAAAACTCGGGACATTTACATATTTAAAATAATAGAGATTACTTTTGATAAGGGTTTGAGCATCGAGCACATAGAACGTTTAGCCGGATAAAATTTGACACAAGCCGATCAGTTTTAGCCGGATAGATGTTTCTGGTACTCAACTACTCTAGTATGATGTAAACAAGGGGGCTATCCTGCCGTCGATTGTTGTCGCTGTGCAGAGTGGCCAGCCATTGTTCCTTCGAGCCGGAGCCCTGAGGTGTCGGTGCAGGTTGTGAACATGGCAACTATTAGTGATGAGCTTAACGCTACTGAAACTTATGTTTAAATGTTCACAGTTTAGTCGTTTATTAACTAATTGCACCGTAAACTCAAAGGGTTAAATAAATTCATATCGAACCGCTGTTGTCAATCGTGGGTATGCAGGAGCCCATAGAGCTGGCCATTAGTTCCTACGAAAATGTAGAAGAAGAAGAAGAAGAAGAAGAAACCACACTGCATTAGATTCGTTGGTTAAAAGGCTCTTAATAATCTACCCCGTTACTTATGAACGCTACTTAAGTAAATCAATGTTCAAAGCTAGCCCTGTCACTGTTTGTCATCAACGAACGGTCAGAGATGGCGATAGTTTAAGCATCGTTTAACTTTGGAAAGATGTTAATAAGTAAGGCCAATAATGCCTAATTTATCACTAATCAGGTAATCCAATGAACAGGTTATCAATTGAATAAATTCGAAAAATGTATGATTTGTGCGGATGATATTGCATTATTGGCCCAAAACTGTATGAGACGCGCTTTGGACCGTGTAGGTTGGCACACACAATATCTTACCCAGCTGTGGGTGAAGTCGTGTTGCGGGACGATGATGATGATGATGATTAATTACGCTATCTATTTTCAAATTATGTGATAGATCAGATAGTGGTAACTGACGATTAATTACCTACCGTCAATAGTTGAAATTTTCTTTCAAACGGCCGTTAAATCCACGATAAGCCAACCAATGTTCCTTTCTTTGACGTATGTTTTGTGTTTATTTTAATCTATGCAGTTTTGTCCACCTAGATACATGTGTTGTATGTATCAAATAAAGTTTATTATATCCTAGTATTATATATCAGTAGCGAGATGGGTCGACGACATAGTACGCGTCGCCGGGCGATCGTGGATACGACTAGCACAAGACCGTGGTCGATGGCACAAACTCCGGGAGGCCTATATCCAGCAGTGGATAAAGTCAGGCTGTGGATGATGATGATGATGATGATATCCTATTCCAATGTGTAACTAACTGGTAAAACTAAACTGCCTTTTGACCAAGCGCTGTCGGTCACATGGACCCTAAAAGGTATTTTAATTGTTTACTGATGACATTTTCTGCTTTGTTACAGGTTAGTAACCAGACGAAAATGGAAAGATAACAGAATTGTAAGTTAAGCTATATAATCTGTAAGTACTCTATCTGTTTAAAAATATCATAAGAGGAGCCTAAGAAACATTTTTTAAGGGAATTTTTTCACAATTGATTAAGGTATAAATACGAATTTTATTATTTAAAAAGAAAGAAATGGGATTGGGGGTGGGGTGGTTATATCATTCGTATGCACCCGGAGTGGTGGACCAACATAGTGATCCCCACTGACAGCAAACGGCACACAGGCAGGCCACCTCTGTGGCGACCTCTGTGACGACCTCTGTGGCGCAGTGGGCGAAGGTCCGCCTGTGACGCAGAAGGTTGCGGGTTCAATTCCCGCTGCGGGACAAATGTTTGCATGTTCTGCAGATATTTGTCTCGGGTCTGGGTGTTTTCTATGTATGATATGTATATATTTACAAAAAAAAAATGTATCTATGTAGTATATCAATCATGTGGTTCCCATAATACAAGCTCTGCTTAGTTTGGGGCTACATGATGCTGTGTGATAACGTCCCGGATTATTTATTTTATTTATTTTATTTAAAAAAACCTGGACGCCTTTATCACTAATTGGCAAAAACTTGCACAAGACGCAAGAGTGGAGGGAGGCATTTGCTCAGCAATGAGGCAGCCTAGGCTAATAATAATAAATAATAATAAAAATTTAGAAGACCAGTATGTTTTGTGTATGTGCATAGTTTTCATATTCATCTTATTTCAATCGAAACTTGTTAGAAAGATCCTGTGACTATTCAATTTACTAAGCTCAATGCAAACCTAGTTCAATCTCGCTAAAAGACTTGCACGTTTTAAATTCAATCTATCTTTTGTTAGATTCGATCAGTTGCAATCTGTGATGGTTCTTTCGACTGAGTTCATCAGCGTTGAATTATGTACGTGACGTTGGCGTAGACTTTCAATCAATCAGATTGGTGAAGAGGTAAGTGACACATTGATATGCTGAACAGATACATCAACTCTTTTCAAAATGTTCTGTTGATTCACGTGACAAATCAATGTACTGAACCCAAGCATTCTAAGCTCAGCTATTTTCAAGCTCTTTTAAAAATGTTCTGATCAGGTAAATGACAAATCAACACGCTGAACACATACATCAAACTCTTTAAAATGTTCTTATGAGGTAGCTGATAAATCAATAGGTTGAACACATCCAACTCCTTATATAAAATGCCTTTTTTCTTTCGAGTTTAGTGATTAATTAATTTATTCCTATTAGGGATTCCTACAGGGTAAAAAAATAATAATTCTAATTAGTGAGTCAGATAGATCAACAAAAAATATTGGACACGTATTATTTTATTTATCAAATAAATAAAAATTGATGGAGACAGAGCGTTAAAGTTCGGGAGTGGCGGCTCGTGACATCACGGCTAGGTAAAAAGTGTACTACCGTGACGTCACGCGGAACTAGAGCGCACTATATCTTTGTCAATTAAACTAAAAATGACAAATATATTTTTTTTGATTACATAAATGACGGACTAATTAGAATTCTCCAGTCGCCATCCCTATAGTAACAGGCCCGTGTATAATAAGAACTGAATAAAGAGTTCTCGCCACACGATTTAAAAAGCAAAAAAGGTTGGGTTCTTTTATGGCTTTGAATCATTTGTAGTTTCAGTCAGTCATCACCACAGATAACTTTTCTAGCACGCCTTTGACATACTCAGGAGTAGGACAATCAATTTGGCTGACTGGATTGTGATTTGTCTAATGACGCCATAAGGATAGTTGGGACAATTTTGTCGTGAGTCGAAAACCCCTAACCTAACCTAACATAGGTTTGAAGGCCTAACCAGAATTTTGTTAAAAGTTTACTGAATAAATAAATATCTAATACCTAATCATCATCATCATCAGCCTATAGCATTCCACTGCTGGACATAGGCCTCCCCCAATGAGCGCCATTGCGCCCTGTCCTGAGCTCGATGCATCCAGCTTCTACCAGCAGCCTTTCGCAGATCGTCACCCCACCTGGCTGGAGGGCGCCCTACACTACGTTTGCCGAGCCGCGGTCTCCACTCAAGAACTCGTTTACCCCAACGGTAATCGGTTCTTTGGCAGATATGGCCAGCCCACTGCCACTTCAGCTTGCTAATTCTCTGAGCTATGTCGACAACTTTAGTTCTATGTCGTATAAACTCATTGCGGATTTTATCCTTCAGAGAAACCCCGAGCATAGCTCGTTCCATAGCTCGCTGAGCGACTTTAAACTGGTGGACCGTGGTAGCCGCACTGTGAGAGTCCACGTTTCGGCTCCTTATGTCATGACGGGTAGGACACACTGATTGAAAACTTTCGTTTTCAAACATTGCGGTATGGGTGACGAGAAAACTCGACGTAGTTTTCCAAATGCTGCCCAACCCAGATGAATCCTCCTCTTGGCCTCCTTCTCGAAGTTGTTTCTACCCAACTGCAATATCTGCCCGAGGTATGTATACTCCGAAACAACTTCAAGAAGGTGTCCATTAACGACGACAGGACTCGGATCAATTCGGTCATTGACCATAACTTTGGTCTTGTCCAAATTCATGCCGAGACCTATCTTTCGCGAGGCTGATGCTAGGCCGTCCAGCATCTGTTGCAGCTCCTCCAGCGACTCCGCCATTAGGACTATGTCATCAGCGAATCGCAAGTGTGAGATGTGCTCGCCGTTTATGTTTATGCCCATATCTTTCCAATAATAATTAATACCTAATATCCTCATTCAAAGCTCCGAGCTCCCATATCATCATCATCTTTAATATACTCTTCTTCTTCTCCCGTGTCAACGATCTTTCAACTTGGTTAGATTAGTTTCAATCAGAAGGTTGCCACAATAAGGTAGGCTCTCGTACCATCTCTCAAAGTCAATCCTTGGCTAAACCTAAATCGAAAAATCATCATCCTATAGTTGCTGGACTTAGCAACAACAACAACACCAGCCTACTCAGTCCACTGCTGGACATAGGCCTCCCCTTGAAAAGAAGGGGGATATGCCCATAATCCCCGCGTTAGACATGCGGGTTGGGGATTGCAATGCACCGCTTCTCGCACCTTCCACAAATGAGCGCCATTGCGCCTTGTACTCAGCTTGACGCATCCTAATATACTTGTATATTTGTACCTAAATCATACAAAGTATTTACTAATGAGAAATATAAAATACTTTTACCGTTCGACAAGTTTACCAATCGGTGCGCAATCGTACTTATTTACGGCAATTATAGCCATCCACTAGATATTCACCGGCTAATCGGCCCTAAATTAGCGACTGGTGTGGCAACCCGTTAATCAGTTAAACTTGCGCAATACGAAGCGAACATTCGCATAGAGACTAGGTATACTAATAAGTAGGCGATAATACACTAGAATTGGCCACCAACTCATACCACAAAACGTTTTTTGTAACTGATTTTCAAATCAAAAATCAAATATATTTTTTTTTTGCGATATTTTATTTTTATGTTACCTGAAGATGGAACTAGCACATGACCCACCTGATGTTAAGTGGTAACCATTACCTATCACAAAGCATTGCATTACTAGAACATTTAAAAGTATTAACCAACAATGTGAATTCATATTGAAAAACGGGAATTTTCACGTACCGTTACGTCAGTGAAGGCACCGACCGCGTTTCGACTCGTTAAGAGAGTCTTCATTAGGGTGAGTGAACGCGACGCCCCCTCCGCGTCCCGACTAGCACGTCTTCGTAACGCCGTCGGTGCCTTCACTTACGTAACGGTACGTGAAAATTCTTGTTTTTCAATATGAAACTTAATTCACGTTATGTTCATGAGTAAAATAATGCGAAAATTAAAAAAACCTGTCCGACTCGCACTTGATTGCTTTACATCGTACAAGATACAACTCTATGTATTTTTTAAATACTATTTGTTATTATAGCGCCCATAGAACAAAACACGGTGACTATAATGTTGTCGCAGCGTCGTTCAGATGGTGGACGCAGCAAGAGTTGCGTTTGAAACTACAACGCTGATCTTCCGGTCGGATCCATGGAGGTTCAATCACGTACATGGAGGTGCAAATGCTTAAGGCGACTATAATTTATCAACATTTTAGAAGATATAAAATCACTGAATGTAGATGCAAAATAGCAAACCGCAAAAAGGCCGTGAAGGCCTAGAAAATAACAATACAAAGGTTCAGCAATAATATAATTTTGATTCTATCACGTTTTCTTACCAAAAAACTTGCACCAATGTGATCAATTTTGGTGCAAATTTTTTGGTCAGAAAGCGTGTTGGGTTTAACATGATATTATTGCTTTTGCATAACTACATTCAGTGATTTTATATCTTCAATAACGTTGAATAGTGCGAGCGAGAGGGAGGTTTGACATGTATCGTCACCTTAAGGCGACTAGTAGGGTCAAACCTCCCTCTCGCTCGCACTATTCAACATTTTTGAAGATATAAAATCACTGAATGTAGTAATGCAAAATAGCAAACCTTCACGGCCTAGAAAATAACAATACAAAGGTTCAGTAAGAATATCATTTTGAACCCAACACGTTTTCCTACAAAAAAATTGGCACCAAAATTCATCACATTGGTACCAGTTTTTTGTTAAGAAAACGTGAAAGAATCAAAATGAGATTATTGCTGAACCTTTGTATTGTTATTTTCTAGCCCGTGAAGGTTTGCTATTTTGCATAACTACATTCAGTGATTTTATATCTTCAAAAATGTTGAATAGTGCGAGCGAGAGGGAGGTTTGACCCTACTAGTCGTCTTAAAGCACGATTAGACAATATACGAGCATGTCCAATCGTGCTTATAAACTTGCCTTTAACAGTGAATCAATACCAATACCTTTACATCTCTAACAACTCCACTCGCGAACCGGAACGGAACTCAAATAAAACTAATACCCGTCGATTCCACTACAACCATTGGACTGGCCAATCTCAGCTTAAATAAATACTGGTCTGCAGATTTAGTTGAAGCCTGGGATAGTTATAGATAAAACGCCCATGCTAAAAATCTACTTTTTTAATAAAAATAGTAAAATAAAACACCTGAAACAGGTGTCATAAATGTGGTCCAAGATGGAGCGCGCTCACCTAAATTGCTAACATTATTGATCCGAATGTATTTACATGTTATTTGTTACTTCAACATCAACAACAGACCGAATGTGTTTACATGTTATTTGCTACTTCATCATCAACACCAGATCAGTCTGCTGCTGGAATATATAGACCTCCCCTACTAAAAATGTTTCCCTAAGAAGATATTCCCATAATCCCTAAGCTGGGAATCCGGGTTGGGGTTCGCAGGGGATTGCTTCTCGCACCGCCGACGCTGCCGTCGGTGGCCAGAAGATTTAGGAAGATTTAGCTGTGGCCTTCTGGTGGTCACTCGGCCACAAGAATTGGCCTTTACTGAATAAGGAATAACTAACTCATATGATGCAGTAGAATTTCTGTCGCAACTACCAACTACTTATTGAACCGAAATAAGCTTAAAATCGTGAATAATCCAACTAACAATTAAAGGTAGGTTAATTATTGTCGGGACGGTACACCACGTCGTTGGAGCTTATCCCTTGAAGGGATCGCAATAACGGAGGCATTATGTACCCATTCACTCCAACAGTGACAAGGGAAACTGATCTTTGTCGGCCTGGTTATAGGTTCGGTAATTGTGATGTTAGCTTTTTCAAAAACTGAAAAAGTTTCAAATACTAACTTCCTAACTGCTTCAATACAGGGGTACAATATTGGCTCGATCACTAGAACTATTCGTATCGTAGTAGTTTTGACCAATGAGAAAGCGTAGATTGAAAATAACGTCTATGGGCAATGTTTCGTTACACTTACGGAACGTCAGCTTGAAAACAAGGACTTAAAAATTAAATGCTAGTTAGATATGGGTACAACACAAAGATATCATATGTATTTAAAGTGCCATGTCAAATTCGCCGTTCGTCAACAAAATTGGTTATTTTTATGAAAATCAGCGCTGTACAGGTCCATAACTTACACGCACATGCTGAGCCCTTTTCGGCGCATAGCATATAGGGGATCATTCCTTCTTTTATTATGATAATGTTGAGTAGGTACTTAATAGCTTTAATATTATGGCTTCTTATGTCTTAGCTTTGTTCTTACACTGTCATGTGTTGCGAAATAAATATTTGTATCCATCTAGCTATCCCTGTCGGCAGGAACAAGAAAGGTAGGTATACCACTAACTAGCTCGAAGGGCAGATGGGATGAGGAAAGTATCCAACCTTCAAAACTGCATAAAATTAGCAGAAGACCGTGAGCTGTGGTTAGAGCTGGAGCCTTTACCCGTGAGGGGTTTTTACTACTCATACCAAATCAGATTAAAAAAAATAAACTTGAAAGACAAAATGAGCTAAGTCACTTAGCTCATTGCTGCAAAATGAGCTAAGTTACTTAGCTCATTTTGCAGCAATGGAGGTGTAGTTAAAGCCGAATAATACCGGCAGGGTGCAGAGCGGGACTTCTTTCCCTTCTTGAAGGTCGAACCAGAATGTCAGAATCCACCGCCTCGGACTCCCTGACTACCTTCAATACACTTCCCCTCTGTACCACCTCTGACTACTTTATTATCATTATATATCTCAAATAAAATGTTATTAAATCAGAAAAATACCTTTGAAAATAATAACGATTTAATTTTATCTTCGTTATAAAAAATTACATAATTAATTACTTACATAGTATTTAATCTGTATTTAATCTGTAAACTTTTTTATAATTTTAGATGGATTTTAAGGAGGTTTTACTAATTTCAATATTTAATTTGAAAAAATTACTTACAACAGTAACTGCTATTTTAATCATATATTTAATCATATTATAGCCTTTGTAACGCTGCGTACATCGAACAAGACAAACTAATGTGACATGGTACTAGTATATGTTGTTACCGCGGTAGGGTAACTAGGCGGTATCTGAATCCATCTATATCCGAAGTGCCCTAGACATTAATACGTCCCAGCTGACTCGACAGATTTACGATCAGCGGTTGAAAACTCCGAAGCCTGCAGAGCCACGTGAGATCTCCAGTAAATTACTTACGTCTGGATGTTTCGTGTATGTAACTCATCCTTATGTAAATCCTTCAGCTTTAACGTTAATGATTGCTTTGAAATTGAATTTAGAGTGTTGGGTTGTACAGCTAGCGGCACGTTAGTCTAGCGGTGAACAAAACTTCTGCACATGGGTCTCGCTCTCTCTCGCTCACTTTTGACTTCTGCGCAATAACGTTCAGCGCAAAATTTCATGCAGCTACTTGTATCCCGACAAAATCAGCTTGTTCGGTTTACTTGCATTTCTAAATGTATAGTGACTGGACTATGATACTCGTACATGTTAAATTACACTACTACGTGAAGGCCGAAGGGGTGATCGAGTATCTAAAGCTGAAGACCGGCCTTACCATGAGGGTCGAGAAGTTAGAGTCTCGCCGTAATGTGAGTTTTAACTCCTTTATGGTGAGAGTACCTACGGATCGACTGTCAATATTTATGTCAGCTGAATGCTGGCCGAAGGATGTCAAGTTCAGGAAGTTCATCGGACGCTTGAACCAAGACACCGCGCGTGCGGTACACGATGAACAATAACTGTGCAATTAGTTATTCAAGTTTTATTTTTATATGTATGTTAGACTTTAAGGTATTTATCTATGGGCCAATATTGTTGTACTGCGTAGGACAATTCGATGCCTGAAATAAATAAATTATTATTATAATTATTAAATTACTGTGCATGTTAGTTTACATTTAAAAAGTCTATCACTATTAACTATACTGTAGCGGTTTTAGAGAAAAGTTCCCCTCACTTCACTACATAGTATAAAACAAAGTCGCGTCCCGCTGTCTGTCTGTCCGTATATATGCTTAGATCTTTAAAACTACGCAACGGATTTTGATGCGGTTTTTTTAATAGATAGAGTGATTCAATAGCAAGGTTTCTATCAGCATTCCACCCGTGCGAAGCCGGGGCGGGTCGCAGGTCTACAAAACACAGGCTTATGCTTACTTACAGTGAAGAGTCGACGCATAGTTAACGCTTAGGTTTGGGCATATATTGTCCGTCATTTACATTATCTAAAAATATTGGACACGTATTTTTTCTTTCGTCAATTAAACTTGAAATGACAAAGATATAGTGTGTTGAAGTTCCGCGTGACGTCACGGGTAAGTAAATTTTTTGCATAGCCGTGACGTCACGAGCCCTCTCTCCCGAACTTTGACGCTCTATAACTCTAATTGTCAATTTCTATTGATATGATAAATAAAAAAATACGTGTCGAATATTTTTTGTTAATATAACTGACGGACTTATAATTTCATTTTTTACCCAGGCATCATTCCTATTATATTGCTAGAGTAAGTTAAATAGAATATTTATTTAGCCTTGCTTTAGTTAGCACCTAAAACATAATATTTTTTTGTCAAACCTGTTTGACTAATAAATACATTTTTATTATTAAAAAAAAGTAGGCAGTGACAAACTTACCTAAAAATATTAAAATAATTTGAGCGATGACAAAGTTACAATAGATTTTTACGATGTCAATTTTACCTGGAGAAATGTTTTCCTATCCCTTTTGAATCGAGGTTCCTGTGTCGTTGGCATCAGGAACCATAAGTACACCATCAATATCTTAACTTACTAAACACTTTGCCCAGTCACTACTGAGTTCAAGCAGAGTTTCTTGCCAATTCTTCACTGTTTGGTCACGCGCATAACGCATTGAATGAATGAATGAATAAATGAACAATTGTTTGAATGAATGAACACTTTATTGCGTGAAACATATAACGAAACACAATGACATAAAAAATTGGTATAAAGACGGCCTTTTCGCTGTAAGCTATATCTTCCAAGAATTGGACGGAATTGGTGTAAATTCATGAACTTTGCGTGTCAAAGTGTTCCTTATGGTACTCACTGACTAAAAATATTTATTTTGAATTAAATCGATCTCTTCAAGATTTTGGTCCCGTATCTTGTCGGAATGGAACACCTAGACCTGGAATATACAATATCCACAGAATATATTACGATGTGAGCAATCCTAGATCTGAAAAAGTTCTTTCTAACTGTAATTTTTGCTTCGCTACATTCGCTATTTACTTTACGCGATATCACTTTACTTACTTTACTTCAATTCACTTCACTTCACTTAACTTTACAACCTCATCGTCACAGCCGCATTCACGGCTGCAACGAGATTATAAATACTGCATCATCAGAACGATTATTTTTCAATTGGAAGCTGATGCAGCGTGATTCTCTGCAAAGGACACTTGGTCTTGAAGAGTGTAAAAGGCCAGCATGCAGTGTCGAGTGTCTCGTAACGAGCTGAGGTCAAGCGGGAAGGTACTTTATGGCTTGGACGACGGTACTTGAACTGAAGCGTTATTTGCAACGCCTACGTCCATAAGGGTGAGTTTCCGTTGAGGAGTCAAATAAAATCCCTTCAAAAACGTCTTTTTCTATGCCAAAGCTGGCAGATGAACAGGCGGGCTATCTGATGGGAAGTAGTCATGGCTACCCATGTACACCTGTGTTTACGCGGTTAAAGCTAGATTAGCGAAATTTTATAATATGGTTGTTGCAAGTAGATGGAGGAATGGAACTGCGTAGGATTTGGAAGAATAAAAGCAGTTCCACCTGGGAAAGGTGCACAATACCTTCAGGATATGGAGCAGCTCCCGGTCGACGTAATTAGCACAATTTTTAAAGTTAACAGGCACAACACAATATTATTATTGCGATTTTCTTGCGATGAAAACGAGCGCGTGCGCGGGTGTAGCCATGACAGTTTTTTCAAACAGTTGCTTATTAGATTGCGCCACTGTCCATAGTGTGGCGCGATGCATATCGCGGTCTCACTCTCACTTATGAGTGCAAGGTATGTGCGGGAGCGGGATGGGAAAAGGAGGCTTGCAACAACCAAAATTAAACGTTTCGAATTACGTATTAAAACAATATCAAATCAGCGCAACCAACCTGCATCACCAGAGGCGAAACTGATGCGATGCTGGCCCTTGAAAATGAAATACCCGCCTTTTAAAGGACCCCATGTTCTATCTCTAGGGAAAACCGTAGAAGGGAGTTCGTTCCACAACTTGCACGTACGTGGCAGGAAAGATCGTGCAAAACGAACATGAATTATATTTCAAAACATTTTTTTTTCTATGTAATTTTGCACATCTTCGCTCCGTTGGATTCCTCAATAGAAACGCACCCTAAGACGTGTGTTTAGTTCGTAAAAATCTTGGGAAAATATTGAGTAACTAGTAAAAATAAACCTATCTGTTAATTCAAGTCACTTAAGAGCTCTACTTAGTTTGGAGGTTATTTATTAATTATTAAATCCGTTCAGCCATCACCGAGTTGAGTGGCAAACAAACTCACACACACGACTTTCGTATTTACAATATTGGTTAGCATTTTAGTATTCTTCTGATCGTTTGTGCTCCATCTTATAGTCCAAAGCATTACTTAATAGAGAGTCATACTTTGAGTTCGCTGTCGAATGTCCATCCAATGCAAAAAAACTATAATTCAATAAATGTTTGAACTATCTTCACTTGCCTATCTAAAAACAATAAAGCATTATCCTTACATTATCTAGACTAGAATTAGATAATAGGGATAAGAGATTAGATACTGTAGATTCTAGAGTAATCTAGACAAAGCCTTTAGATCCTAAAACAAAGCGAGCCTTTCTAAATAGTTCAAGGACAAATAACTGAAATCTCTCAAAGCATCTAATAATTCTGGAAGCGAAATAAAAAGTTAATAAAGCTAAGTAAGCTGACTTTGAGTCTCATAGCTTAAAAAATAGATAAAGATATTTTTTATAATTCCATAAGTACAGGTTATTTACTAACAAAATGTTAAATAATATAACCTAGGGTTTGTATAACTTAGTGCTTCTTTTACCAAGGATGTACGGGATTCCAAAATCCATCTTCGGTGCCCAAGACATGCTCACCTGCATGTGGTGCACCCTGCTATATAACGAACGGGGCTCTGGCTGGCTGATTGTGGCATAGCGCAGCCTAATGGCCACCGATGGGTAGCAGCATCTGCGGTGCGAGAAACTGTGCCCTGCGATCCCCAATCCCATGCCTGGCTTGGGGATTATGGGAATATCCCACTACATATAAGGGGATGTCCAGCTGTGGATAAAGGCTGGTGCGTTTGCGTGCGTTTGTGTGTTTCAATGGCAAATGGGGTGCGCTGCTTAGCCCACCCCAGGCAAAGTAGCATCAAGCTGAGAAGGGACCTTTTTGGCACATACCGTTGCAGCACCGATAACACCCACACAACTTTAGTGCTACTTTATAGTTTTTCTTAACTTTAGTTATGTACAAATACTTATTTTTTATTAAGTCATATTATGTTTCTAATATTAGTTTCTTTTTTACCCTGCAAGATACCTTTGTTATATTTATTAATGTACTACCTACCTACTTGGATATCAGTGTTTTTCTGTTTGTTTTTATGATGTACCTACATATGCTGTAATTGTTTGAGCCAAATAAAGTCTATCTTAAATGAGGAATATGAAAATGTCGGGAGTTTCAAGGCGGCCCGAAGGCCACCGACATGGCTAAACGTCTCAATAAGCATTACCAGACAAACCATTTAATCCCTACACATTTTATAGTTACTGAACAAAGAAAGCGTATATAAAACTAAAAGCGCAAAGCAATCGACATGTATTACCCAGTAGAGTGGGAGGCGTGCCTGTAGACTAGTGGCAGTTCCCGCCTCCGCCTCTAAATAAAAGATCACCGGCCGAGAGCCTCAGTGCCTTCCTGGTTCCTGCAAAATTCACAGGAGATACGTCTTGTTTATACACTACATGATTTTGATATTAGCTCTTAGTTTCCCTAGTACCTACGAAAAGCACGAATCGAAAACTTTATAATTTTCGAACGTTCTCGAGCTCACTTTTAATTAAATGTATAATAAAATCTGCGAGTTTTTTAAGTTATCTACACTAATATTATAAATAGGAAAAATTTGTATTTTTGTATGTGTGTATGTTGGTAATGAATAAACTCAAAAACTACTGTGTCAATTTCAAAAATTCTTTCACCATTGAAAAGCTACATTCATCTTGAGTAACATAGGCTATATTTATTGCTAGAAAAGATTAGGAATCCTTACTGAAACTTAAGTTACGTAACCCAAGGTATAAAAAAGTGCACTAACCCGTGCGAAGCCGGGACAGGCCGCTAGTGTATAATAAAATTAGAGAGTTATTTAAGTTAAAACAATATTTATTAACATACTTAACAAAAATGAACTAAAACTACCACTGAAAACTAATTGTACTAGTCAATAAGTTATATTTTCAATAAATAAACTAAACTAAATGTATTAAAAATACATGAAATGTCATGGTTTATGAATAATATAAAAGTGGAGATCCGTGGTTTCTGCCTACCCCTAAGGAAATAGGCGCTCGTGGCTGTATGTTTTTATGTATGTATGAATAAATTTTATCAATGTAACCTTATTCGCTAATACTCAACTGGTTTTAAATTGAAACTGATCGAACAACGTAGGTAACGTAATCTAATTCCTGATTACAATGTTTAAGGCGACTATACAGGTCAAACCTCCCTCTCGCTCGCACTATTCAACATTTTTGAAGGTATAAAATCACTGAATATATCTATGCAAAATAGCAAACCTTCACGGCCTACAAAATAACAATACAAAGGTTCACCAATAATATCATTTTGATTCTACAATGTTTTCTTACCAAAAAACTTGCACCAATGTGATCGATTTTGGTGCAAATTTTTTGGTAGGAAAACGTGTTGGGTTTAACATGATATTCTTGCTGAACCTTTGTATTGTTATTTTCTAGGCCGTGAAGGTTTGCTATTTTGCATAACTACATTCAGTGATTTTATATCTTCAAAAATGTTGAATAGTGCGAGCGAGAGTGAGGTTTGACCTGTATCGTCGCCTTAACACTCAAAACAGTTAGGTAATTAACGTAAAATGGTACCTTCTTTAGAATTGAGCTCAAAAACGTAAACTATCAAAGTTTTCGAATTGTGTATACTCACAAAATGTGTACAAATTCTGTGAATTTAGCATCATTAGCGTAGACAAGAGTTTTGACGACGGAAGAATAGAGAAAATGTATTATTTTATGTAGACAAGCTTTTGCCCGCGGCTTTGCTCGCTTTAAAAGTTAATTTTCTATATTTCGGGAGCAGAACTTTTTCCAAGATTAAAGTTACCCTATAACCTTTTCTCAACCCCTGACAACGTGTATGTAACGTGTAATGATCGGTTGAATAGCTAAGATGTGAAAGCGTAGCAAACAAACGAACAGTCATAATATTATTTAGGATTATATATTTTTTTTCATGGTACTTGAAGATGGAATAAGCGCATGGTCCACCTGATGTTAAGTAGAAACCATTACCCATCACAAAGCATTGCATCGTAGATCAAGTTTGTTTGGGAACGTGCTCTACGATGCAACGCCCTGCGTCCATCAACTTGAGGCATGATGATGATAAGCCTCTTATGCCTGTAATTTCACCGGCACCCAGACCCTTCAAACCGAAACACAGCACAGCTGCTTTACGGCAGATATAGGCATGGTAGCAATACCCTGGACGAGTGCTCCACAAAGAACTCTACTACTACTTAGCTTTAGGCCTTACTTATGAAAATTTTTCAAAAGATAAACTATTGTCATCTCTAACCGTTGTATATAATGACAAACAGTGACAGGGATAACTTTGACTATTGGTTAACTTTGAGTAGTTTTCATAAGTAAGGGGAAGGGAGCAAATGTTTTAAGCATGGTTATCTCAAGATTGAATTAAATTACACGCTTGGGGAAAAATAGACATGTTCGGGATGTAGGGAGACCCAATTAGGAAAAATACGTTGTCTTCTCTCTTTCTCTTCTCTCTGTCTTGACGACCTCTTTGGCGCAGCGGGCGAAGACCCGCCTGAGACGCAGAAGGTTCCGGGTTCGATCCCCGCCGCGAGACAAAGGTACACATACAATTTTTATCTTGGGTGAAAAATGTTTCTTTGTAGTTTATCAGTCATGTGGTTCCCATAATACAAGCTCTGCTTAGTTTGGGGCTACGTGATGCTGTATAATAGTGTTCAGCATTATTTATTTCTCTGCCGTATACAATACATTATAACCGAAGATAGAAAAGTAGAAGGAAAGAGAGTAAGGGGAAGACCAAGGATATATTATATGAGCCACATTTAAGAGAAAGTAGATGTCATGTCGTATAGGGAAGTAAAGGAGATTGCTTTGAAGAGAGGCAGATGGAAGGAGCTGTATCAGTTGCGCCGACAAGAGCACAGCTCTTAAATAAATGATGATGATGAGATGATACAATACATTAAAACGGCCATTAAAATTACACTAAAGAGGCCGAAAGCACATAAGATGTCTATCTTCCTTTTAATTCGATAACTCATGTAGGAGGCATTGAAAGACCTTAAATCTCGAAATCAAAGTTAATTGGTAACACCCAGTTTGAATATTTAATTGAACGTCTCAAAAGCTTAAAGAACCGTTTCAAAGAACGATAGAAAATAAACATCAAAGTGAAATTTAAGACTGGATTACGTATTGTTAAATTTGTAGATCTCAAAACGCTTTCGTAGAACGCCTTGCTAGACAAAGTACAGAAAACACAATATTTCACACGTTCTAACATTACCCCATCGCTCAAACATCAAATACCGACACGTAACTAGGGTTACCAGATAGCAAATTTAAAAGTCCGGAGAAAAAGCTTGACTTCCATTGAAAAATCCTGGGATTTACTGGTTTTTTTCGAATCCTCGCAAAACGCAATTTACAGTTTTGTGGCCCGCGGTACAAAGATAAAGTTTACTTGAAAAGGTATCAATCGCAAATAAAATATGATAAAACAGGTGATTAAAATAGGTTCATAGATTTTAAGTGTTGATTTTATTTGTGCAATTCACATGAGTAATGTTTGTTATTTATTATAATATAATTATTCTCTATATACTTAAAGAATATTATTATTTCTTTATGTACATGATAATAATATCTGAAAAATCTAGTTTATTTTACAGAAAATTTTAAAATCCTGATATTTAAAAAATCTGGCCGCAATCCTGACAAGAGCCTAAAAATTTCTGAGATCTCATAGTGAGATATGGTAACCCTACATGTGACGAGCTCCACGTTTCATCATCTTGTTTTGCTTTTATCTTTATTGCAAACGTTAGGAGCATTACCTTCTCAACATGTATTTTTGTTATAATAATACCGTTCCGTTGCTTGGCAACCCCTACCCTGTTTACCCAGTCAGCAGTGATGGTGTGATGGAGTAGGGGTCCGAGGTAGAAGTTAATTTGTTATAACGATTATCGGAGGTTTAGTTGGTAGGCTAGGAAGGTAGGTTGCGTGTAACTGACCCTTGTTTTACTAGGTGTTACCAGGGATTACAGTAATTTCATTAGGTAAGTCAACGATTCTTAAAAGCAATATTTATTAACCAGAAATATTGGGCGGCACACACGTTACGAGAAATCGTTACGATCGCACTGTACCGTTTTAACTGCACCGACCAATCGAAACGTGTGGGTGATGTAAACTCAGTATTCAGCTCAGTTTTCATCACACACACGTTTTGATTAATCGCTTTAGTTTAAACGGTACAGTACAATCGTACGAATTTCTCGTAACGTGTGTCCCACACATAACGTGATCACGCTCTTAAGTGATATCCAAATGACACTTTTTTCCAAACAAAAATCGATTTTGACAACTCTCGAGTTGCACTTTGACTTCACACGAAGGCCATTTAATAATTTATTCGTTTATTCTTTATTCAATGGCGTCTGGGAGAATTTTCCATAATTTTGCCAGTACTAAGTAATATATATATATCTATATGTTCATAATGATATGAGGCAACGTAGTGTAACGGGTTGTTTTTGGTTTCCCCGTTTTTATAATTTTGTGGAAGGGATCGGATGTCTCGTTTACATGGTCCTGGCCCTTTCGAACAGTGTCACTGTCAAAATGGCATTGTGAAGTTGACGTTGACATCTAAAGTGCGTCGTCACTCGGAAAGTTGCCAACAAGCTTACCCTACCATTTTGGGTGGTTATTTTGGAAGATTTTCTGTAACTTTGTAATATTTTATAGACATATAAATTAGCAGTTTTACACCTGGAGTGTCGAAATGATTCAGATAAATATTGTCCATCGTTTTTAAGGTTATGGGAACTTCTACATTTGCAATTTCAGAAATTTAAATAAAACATATTAGGAACTTTTGTACGAATTTTATTCCAACAGTTGGAAACTGGAGTTAAGTGAAAAATCATGGCTCGACCGCCATTCGCTTTCTTTTGATTGAAGTCGTTCGATTCTCAAAGTCAAGTTTTTGTAAAATCTTGTGTTCCGGCTGGTACGTATGAGAAGCTGAAGGCATTCAACCTTGGGCGCAGCCACCGGCGTTCTCTAGTTAAAGAATCTGGTATTTCCAGGGCTCCGATTCGATTTGGTGGAGGCAGTTGAACGCGTGGCGTGTACTTAATTTATTTTGGAATTGGCCCCCTCATCTGCCCAGTGAAGCACCCACGTCGACCGGCATCAGCCTTTACTTTTTCGGAGCTTTGCTTTGAGTCGTCCAGGTCAGTATTGGTGTTTTACCTCTAAGATGAATAACCTTCACTTCCATGTGCTCATGCCTCATTTTCCTTTCAGCCTCCATCCAGCGGAGTCCAGCCGGAGTTCCCACAGAAGTGGCGATATTAGAATGCTCTGTTGAGCAATAAAATCTAAAATTTAATAAACCCCCTCGGGGTAAGTTACTTTAATTATTTAACTTGGTCAGGTTAGGTCCAAGGTAGAAGTTAGTTGTTCTAACCTCCTGTTTCTTCAACAGGGTTTTTTATGATTTCCCTCGGATATCAGTTAGCTTTTATGCTAACCACCTTTTCAAAAGCGGGGAGCTAGCGGTACGGTCGGTCTACCGGCTGAGGATCCTGTTGCCTCCGGCCTCTCCGGATTGTATCATCGTTTGCGGACCTTTGGGCCAGATCGTCGGAGCTACCCCTGCCGGTATTGCGGTCTGATACGGGTCACCCCTGTCAGCCGCCTTTTTTGTAGTTCTGTGAAGTTCTCTACTAACCCAACCTTTAAACTTCTTTAAACTTTAAACTTTAAAATTACCACTGGATATGGTTGCAAAGAGTGGGATATTCTTACTATAGGCCTGTTCCCACGCCCTAGATAAATAGTCTTTTGCTGAACGGTATAGATTTTACAAGGGTTACAGTAGTAGGGTTTAATAAGTCCTGTCGTCCTTCAGTCTTCAGTCAGGTCATCTTGAACGACGGTTGTCATTTTTTTTCTAGTATTTTTCAGATTTATGTTGTTTAAAAATTATTGGCATTATAACCAATTTACGTTAGTAATAAGACACAAGTTTAGTGTAATGAAATAGAAGTGAATTTGGACTGGAATTCTTTGATGAAGTAAGTTGTTCGCTGAGATTTTATTTATTTTTTACACTAAATTTTGAGTGGATTATGAGATTCACAGTGAAGGAAAACATCGTGGTCAACCAGAAAGCCTTAGAACTAAAAATACAAAAGGTTTTTTAATGTCCCAATAAAATCATCTTTTATTTTATTATTTTTTTTACTTATTTTTTTTTTATTTTATATAAAAAAAAATCAGTGGAATCGTATCAAGTGGATTACTAGAAACTCAAAATAGCGTATCCATTTCTAAAAATAGGCATGTATAGAATTTGTAATATTTATAAGATTTTTGACATCTTTGCTATAAATAAATAGTTAGATAGATTGGTAATTCTTTATTGCACAAGATATATAACAAGTACACGGTGGAATTTGATACTAATTTTATCATTATCTAGCAATGGACAGGCAAAGGTGGAAGGAACTTGAGGAGGCCTATTTCGCTAGACAGCATAACCTGAAACAAATAGAAATTAGTTTATGTTTTATTATATTACAAATTGTGCAAAGGTCAGAGTAAATAAAAGCTATTTTACTTAATAACCTTTGTGTAGTGTAGAGAAAGATTTGTATTATATTGATACATATAATAGATAGCTATACACTTGCTTTAGATTATATGTTACAGCATGTTACGCACATAAAACTCAAACGAGGCAATTCTCAAAAATCCCCCTCTGCAATTTTCTAACATCTATCGAGTTGAATGAATAAAACGAATCGCACAAATCAAACGTTATCATCGAATCAGTTCCATTCGGAGCAAGCTAAAGCTATTCATTTGTTAATTAATTCCTTTCATACAAACAAAGATACGCAGTGGAATATACAAACAGCTTTAAGCATTATGTCGCGGTTATATGGAGAGAAACAGGCTTGTTGAAGTAATTCTAGTATCATCATCATTATCAGCCTATAGCAGTCCACTGCTGGATATAGGCCTCCCCTAATGAGCGCCATTGCGCCCTGTGCTGAGCTCGACGCATCCAGCTTCTACCAGCAGCCTTACGCAAATCTACTACTACACTAGAATACACTAGAATTGCAATGTTTGAAAACAAAAATTTTCAATCAGTGCGTGCCATACGGAGCCGAAACGTGGACACTCACGGCTAATCCACTAGTTTAAAGTCGCTCAGCGAGCTATGGAACGAGCCATGATTGGAGTTTGAATGGAGATCGCGGCTCGGTAAACGTAGTGTAGGACTCCGGCCAGGTGGAGTGACGATTTGCGAAAGGCTTCTGGTAGAATCTGGATGCATCTAACTCAGGACAGGGCGCAATAGCGCTCATTAGGGGAGGCCAATGTCCGGCAGTGGACTGCTATAGGCTGATGATGATGATGATGATGAGCGTCATTGCACCCTCAGCACAGTCTTTAACTTGTCGAATCCAGCTTGAACCAGCAGCCTTTCGCAGATGTCACTCCTATTTTTGCGAGTCTGTATACTCAAGTCTTCGCCCACACAAGGCCAACCTGTCCCGTCGATTCAATACAAAAGTTGAAGCGCTCGGTTAACTTCGATGTTCTTATTATATCACCTTGGTTAAGCAACACTCCGCCCGATCATTACTTGGATGGGTGACCGTTTAAGTGATATTTAGATTTCAGTGCTTCCGTGCTTCGGAAGGCACGGAACCCGGCTTTTCAGTCGTTAAGCCATGTCGGAGGCCTTCGGGCTTTTTATGAGAGTTATTGATGGCACACGGCCTACCTGATGTTAAGTGGTCACCATTACCTATAACAAAGTATTGCTTCGTAGGTCACGGATGTTTGGAAAGTGCCCTACGATGCAACGCTCTGCGTCCATCAACTTGAGGAAGGTGTTAATCCTCATGTCCCTATAACTTCACCCTTCAAACTGAAACAGCAATGCTGCTTCACAGCAGAAATAGGCATACTAGTAATACTTCTCCGGATGAGTCCTTCACAAAGAACTCAACTACAGCTAAAACTTGAAACTGAGAACGTGGGAAAAAGCATGTATGACAAAATGACCCTTAAAACCTTGAGATTTAGCCACTGAAAGAATTCAAGGCCTTACAATGAAATATTATATCCCCTTCATAGAAAAAGTGGGATTCACCGAAATTTTCACATGACCGGCTTCAATATTCCCCGCGACATACAGTTTGCATAAAAACCTCTTCTGAACCGTGAATATGTATGCACATGTGCGGAGGCTCTCGAGGACTTGCTCGTGTTTGATCCGTCGGTGCTCGCGAACCCGTCTCGCTCCGATATCGGCAAACAATTGGCCCGTTTGTGTCAGACCAAAGAACTATGACTAAAGCCAAGAAAAAATCTTAAAATGCATTAATTCTCTGAACATCAACTCATACGGCTGATACTTCTCTCAATGCGACTTCAAATCAGTTCAAAAATAAAATCGTACCAGTGCGCTCGAATCTAGTGCTATACAGTTTCATTAAAATACCCTGGTACGAAATCGCAGCAATCGCATTGAGATTATGTATGCATCTCTTTCTAGCTAATAATATATGGACTTATGAAAGTAGAGATCAGCCGTATGTGTAGAAGTTCAGAGCTAAATTTTAAGACTTCATGTATTTCTCTTCTATAATCTAAGTGTCAGACTACCCAATTGGGTAGTAGGTACTTAGATTATATATGGACAACAATTTTCGAGTAGACTCTTCTCTGACTAATTCTTGGTCTCAGTCGTTTAATATTCTCTGTCTTCCCTGACTAATTCTCTCTCAATCGCTCTCTTGGCAGAGTGGTCGTGGTTATGCTGATGGTGTCCACATTGAGGTCATCTTCGGTCTTCCTTCTGGGAGCTGCAGCTATTGCGAGACTTCTCCATTTTACGATTAGATGCGAGAACATTGCGCCATGGTTGTCTGAACTACATTTATAAAACATGGTTGAAGATACATTAATTTGTACCATGGTGGTCTGGACAATACTTATGTATGGACAATTATTTGAATTTCTGTCTACTAAAGTGATCATTATGTCACTTTTTCGCTTATGCAGTTGTCTCGTCATCAGGATCTATTCACCTGATCTGACTTCCGATGACGACACTGGTTATTGTCCTGACACTAGTAGTGCCCATCACTGAACCAGTATTTAAGGTTGAAGTTCTAAAACTGCCCAGCATTGAACAAGTATTTTCAGGAGTGCGATGCAAATTCTCCAATAAACTTCACACATTGTAAATCTCAAAAATGCCCGGTCTTCAGCTACAATCCGTTCTGCTATACCGGGCTTCTATTTTCTATGTATAGCTATATAAAATAGTTCCGTTACTGACTGACCATGAACGCACCCTCAACCTCAAGACCAACCGTAAGTTTAAAAACACAAACTCCTTGTAGTGCCCAAAGCTAGGACTAATTTAATGAAAGAAGCACCGCTTACAAGAGCCCTTCGTACAATTAATAAATTATGCGAAGGAAATGATTTTGATCTGTTTGTTATTTCCTTGACGAAATTCACAGAAAGGGCCCTCATATTATTAAGTAGGTCTTAAGTTTTTGGTACTGTAATTTTCAATATCGCTTTGGTCTAATACTGTTATGATATTGTAAATGTTAAATCATTAAATAAATAAATAAATAATAAATAAATAAAAGACTTCAAATTTGGAGGGTATACTCCTGGTTTCGGGGAGCACTATTCGGAACTCCTTGCGTGCCCAAAATTCTGCCAAAATGGTGCAAGCGGTTCGATGTTAATAATCAGCCAAAGATGTAACCTTTTTGGCTGAATTTCGGGAGTCTTTATGCGAAGCCACGAGCGTTCTACTAGTACTACTCCGCTACAATGTACCTACCTTATGTTCGCCAGTTTTTCGGCGCACTTAAGTAAAGGGAAAAACTTCCCAAAATTCTGGCTGATTTTTGAGAATTAATATTGACGTGCGGATAAAGTCGCGAGTGCTCCACAGTGAGATTTAGCTATAGGATAACCCCGAATACAGGTTACAGGCGAGTATACGCTATAGCCGGCTGTCATAACTGAGTGGGCGCCAATTACTCACACCTGCGGCACGGCACCGCACGCCTTTCGACACTTTAATCTCGATGTAACTTGTTTACGCTGGTAGGAGGCAGACGGACGCTGTTCAAACGATTAGTCGGCAACTACTCCCGTATATTGGATTGGAATGGTGCTGATTGGAAATTTATTTTAGCTGACTGATTTAGAAATGATTGGGAGTCAGCTAGTACGAGACGTGAAAAAGGCATTAGACTTAAATTAGATTAGAAAACTACTTTAACACTTCGAGTGCTGAAAACACAGATGTGCTTCTTGCTGGACGTTATTCTCGTGCATGGCGCGTAGCGTCATGTTCGAGGCCCGAAGCCAACGTGCTAGTGTGTAAAACTTTGAGGTCTAAAAATAACAGATGTGCTTTTGCAGGAGCTCGTCCTCCCAGACATCAATATTTGCACCTACATAGGTAAATAATTTTAATGGAAAAGCATGCAGCACGCAATAAATTATATTTATCCTAAAACTGATCAAAACTGAATTGGTGACGTTAAAAAACTATCGCAAATAGTTATTCGTTTTGTTGTTCAAAGGTATTTTATATCTCTAATCCATGTAGGAATTTTGTTCCTGCGTGTAGGAATAACTTATTTAGGCAGGGTAGGTGAATTTGCAGTGAAGTGAACACTCCAATCCATCACGTACGAAAACGTCTAACCCATTCAGTCCCACGTATATGGGTCACCGTTCGCATAGCCCTCACATATTCCATGCATTCACTCACAAAAGGGAGTGCACATCGAAAGCAAATCCAGCCCTTCCGCATCGCGGAGCGTTGGTTATTTGCAAAAAAAGACGCAACCCAAAAAAACACTAAATTCATTTCATTTATTTTACTCAATATCTGAACACTTATATACGCCAAATTATTACATAAGCAGAGCATATACTTGCACATACATTAAATTCACAAAACTATGATTATTATTAATCGTAACTTCTTCGTCTTCTTTCGTATGAGCTAGTGACGAACTCTGTTGCGGAGTTTTTAGGTTGTTTAGAACATTAACCATGATAAAACATAGTATTATTGTAAATGCAAAGTGTTTGTTATGTTTTTATGTTTGTTTCCATTTATTTTCTCATTGGCTGAACGGATTTTAACAAAAATTGGAATATACATAGTTTGTGACTGTATTACAGTAGGCTTTCGTAGTCATGGACGAAAAACCTGTAATGACAATAAATATAACATGAATGCTCTCCCAAACGTGTATAGAAAAGAATTTACAATGGAGTCTAAACAAAAGGTTTGTTATGCAAAATTAAAATACTATTGTAATTTCATCGCTGTTACAAAAATACCGTAAATCAGCATTAGTACGACCAGTTTTAGGCTTCTATTTGACATGATCGCATGCTACCGAAATTTCCGATACATAAAACAAGATAACGGTGAATATTTTGTCAAAGATAAATGTTGTACAATATCCATTGTTATATTTAGATTACAATGTAGTTGTAGGACGCCCTCTGGTCTGATGTAGTGTGAAAGGCTGTTGGTAGAAGCTGGATGCGTTGAGCTGAGGACAGGGCGCAATGGCGCTCATTAGGAGAGGTCTATGTCCAGCAGTGAACTGCTGTATAGGCGAATGATGATGATGAAATATTAAAAAAAATAAAGGCCCTAAAATTTCTTGTATATGACGCAAAAATAACATTGACGACGGTGACAAAAATGAGCCACTAAAAAAGTAAAATCATTATGAATAATGCATAAAAATGAAATCGTAAGCTTTTTATCGAGAAGGGCTGGTCATAACTCCCGCAATACTAAAACAGAATAAACACAGAATCCCAAAAGTTGCTCTGCTTATTATTTTTACCATTTCATAAAGCATCCAAGCTTGTGACTTTATTTAGGGTTAAAGCATTATTCATCCCTCTGGATGCCTCAAAAGTCACTTTATTTTTATAGATGGCTTACGCCGAAACTCGGTTTACGCTGTTGAGTTGGGCAAAAAGTTATTACCGTCGGAACCCGAACTGAGTTTGCTCAAGTCCTTTGCGGATATGGGCCCTGCTGAGGCGGATTTGCGGATAATTACACGTTTCTTATTAAGCCATCTGTAAATACTTCGTACCCCGAGCCGTAGTTTGGAGTTTATCGATCCGCGGTGTTTTACTCAACTACTCTCGCTGCTAGTTTTACAAAATTCGGTCTTCATCGTCTTCTTGTCCCTCTTCCCATTTTCATCTGTAGTCGGTACTCCTAGCGGCGTCAGAACGCTCGGTCCTGGGTTGTCGTAGATGCAATGTGAAGGGTTTTTAAATCATTCTCGACATTGAACCACCACGTAGATGATGGTCTACCTCTGCTTCGGGGTTTTGTTGATAAGTTGAGTACAGTTTTTACTGTTAGTAAAAACTAATAGTTTTCTTCTCTCCGTATAACATGACCATTTTACAAGTTTCAGTGTTAATTTATCGGATGTTTTCATAAAATACCTATTTTTATTTCATAATGGATATTTTCAATGTAAATCTAATCGGTACGTTTGGCAACCCCTGTTCTTTTGTGAATATGTTAGGGTGATTTGAGTTGATTTCCATTTCCTCCATAGAAACACCGTCTACGACTCATATATCGAGTAATTTACAGACGTCAAACATCTGGCAGGTCATTTTTATATATCCTCGAAACACGTTCATCGTAAAATGTACTTTTCACATCAGATTTTTCATTTCACTGCTTACGTGACACGCCAACGGTTTCGCATTTCGCCCAAAATGTTTCCATATAAATTATGTTTATTCCGTACCTTTCGATTCTATACATTGTCAGCAGTTCTAGAATAACATTTGTTCGGGTGTCGCAAATCTGCCCACATTCATATCTCCTATATTTACTCTGAATATTTTCCAAGACACTGTTTATTTATACAAGTCTTTCATATTTCAGTTTCGGAATCCACCCTTCGGTCGTATAAATCTCAATTTGCATAATATTTTTTCTTCGCCGGTTTAAAGGTGTTGCGGGTTCTATAAGCTTAAGTTCTGCACATTCACGTCGCAGGCTATTGTAATCTTTATAACGAAGAGGCCAAAGTTGATATCGCGTTGTGTGATCCGCGGTCACGGTATAATCCCGGAGCTGATTGTACATAAAACATCAACCTCATTTGTCATTCACCTCCGGGCCCACATTTAATTTTGGCGAGGTCTTAAAGTCCTTCACGCCTCGGTTGGATACGTCAATACTTTTAAGTCGAGAAGTTTTTACGACCACTTACTATCATCGGCTACACGATTTTATGGCACCTGAACTGTGACTTGATTATGTAGGTACAGCCTACCACCATAGAAAAATAAAATTAACTTCGACTTCTTTAGCGATATTTTGTACATTCGAATATTTCCCAATATAGGTGAAATAATATTTGTGTGCTTACGAACCGTCTCTAGTTCAAAATTTATTAGAGAATATACGCAGAAAGTTTCAAATATAGCTTCCTCCAATAAAATACGGGAGACCGGCGACGTTCCCTGTTGACTGACGTATTTATAGGTTTTCATATACTGTCTTGATGGGATTTGTTGTGATATATAGACTTTTGCTGGGGCAAGCATCTCGGGCTATTTCTACCGGTGATTGCCTTCAAAGATGGGATGGCACATTTCATACAATGTGGACCGGGAATGGAATTGTAAATGTCATCTTTTTGTCCAGATTTTATCTAGCGAAAGCATCGGGCATGGAGTATCCCGTCCCGTGTGATTGCCATGACGACCGCCGGCGCGGCTCCGGCGCTCGAGGCCGGCCGATGCGGGCATCGTGAGGGCTCTCCAGTAGCGATACCCACCCTTGTTATAAAAAGCTTATCACGAATCCACCCGGCATAGTTACTGAACAAAATTGGATCCGATAAAAAGTTTCTGCCATTTTTTTTGTTACTCGTAAAAAGATATCTGGAACGTTCGCCTCAGGCGAATGTCATTGAATTTTCAACAACGATTTGAGAAGATTGTTGTGCCGTCTCCCGGGTGCGAGGCAATCTATTTACACCGGGTTAGCTTCGAGGCTTGTCAATACTAATTTTTATGAGATGCTTTGAATACATCAGCTTTTGTGCTCGAATTCTATCCATAGCCCACATTAAAACAGCGTAGTAACTTCAAAGAAGTGGAAGAAAGCTGCTCAAGTAATAGAAAAGTCATTAATGTTAAAACTTTCTTTAAACTGACTAAAACAAGTAAAACTTTATCTAACCCAACAAGACGATTGTACCCAAAACTGTGAAGACTTATTTATTATACAGAACAAAAAAATGGCCGAATTGTAGATAGAATAGAATATCAAGATTCCCAGAGCGCAGATAAGTCGTACAAGCCTCGTACGCTAGAGGTGAATGACTCTCGTTATTATTACACATCGTATAAAATCACTGGATATCGTAAAATTACTAGTGACGCCGAAACTCCTCGGCGAATCATCTTGAAAAAGCAGATTTATGCTTATCGCAAGTCCGTCTCCATTATCATAACTTAAGAAAAGTGGGAGATGAAATATTGTTCCGTTTTATATCTGGACATATTGCTGGAATTATGCAAAACTCTGGGAAGAATAGTAATTTACTAATGGAGATCGAGATGGATAAAGCTGAGTACAAACACGAGTTGAAAACTTTTGTAACGTGTTAAAATGATTGAGGATTTTCTTCTCATAAGAAATATGTTGCACTAGATTCCGCCCGCGGCTTTACTCAGTACTGTGGAGAAAAGTTCGGGAAAACTTTATGTTATTCCTTGTCTAGACCTATATAAAAAAGCTTTTTTTTGGTCTGGGTAGCTACCCAGACCACCATAGTGCAGTGTTCTCGCAATGCAAGTAACCGACACAAATGGAGATGCATCACTAGAGCTGCAGCATTCGGAAGGAACACCGAAGACAACCAATGTGGACAGCATCAGTACAACCACGACCATTCTGCCAAGGGCGACTTTGAAGAAGAAAAACTATATAACTGCTAAATTATTATGGTTCACCTTCGTCTACTTAAAGAGATCGACAACAATACATTATGCATCAATGACCGTAACTAGTACTGATCTACGACAGGGATCAATTTATTGCTTGTACTAAAAGTATTTTACTATTTCTTCACATTTGCAACCTGATATGGCACTTCTAGGCTAATGAGAACATTTGTGTGGCTCGGTTGACTTGAGTGAGTACTCTACATAGTAAGCAAATGCGTCTAAGGCAATCTATTTGCTTTGCTAACAACTTCTTCTGGTTTTTCGTACGTACTAGTGGACAACACTGGTGTCTGAGTTTTTAGGCCGCCCGTAGGCCTCGTCCAATGCAATCCATTTGCTTTGCTTAAAACTTCTTCTTGTATTTCTGGTGCGGAGTTTTTAGGCCGCCCGTAGGCCTCGTCTAAAGCAATCAATTTGCTCTTCTAACAACTTCTTTTTGTTTTTCTGGAAATGTTATTATGTCTAAATGAAGCAGGAATTATTGTTAAGAAGATATGTCTAAGAAACATATTGTGTACTTACTTTACTTTTGTTATTGCTGAAATAATTTTTTTTCATTTTCATTTTCATTTTTCGTGCGTGTAATAGGCACTAGTGGACAACACTGGTGTCGGAGTTATTAGTTTTAAGCACAGCAGTGCTCGGGTTAAAATGTCAATAAACGGTCACCCATTCATACAGTGATCGGGTGGAGTGTGGACTAGCTAAGAGCATCGGAGTAAGCCGTGCCACCGCTTTAATGTGCTCTCAGCCCAAGACAAGGGATCTTATTCATTTCATTTCGCGAAGTACCTTCCTACGATCTTTCGGAGACAATAGCCGTCCAGACGAAACCGACGCTTTGTCTCCTGGGTTGTTGTTGCCGTTTGATTTTACCTTTTTCAATGTTTAATGTTTTTAAAATTACTTGAATCTTTAGTTTCTTTGCGAACTGATCGGCTTTTATATCGAGTTTCACGTCAAAACCGTTTATTGTTACAAAGTTGCTCAAGTTTATGTTGATGTTTCGCTTCCAGTAGTTTCCTTTATCCACTTCATAATGTGCATAAACATCTTTAGTTACATTGGATACTGCAGTCAATATTTGCTGTACAATTTTAATTGAATGTTCGGTATTGGCTTCGATTGATACAAGTGTTATCTACAACAAAATCAATAGGATTACAGTATCAGCACAAACAGCTAGCATGTATGTGGAGGGTGCGACCGATCTCCGTTGTTTGTTCCACTCTTGAGCTTAAAACGTTAGTAAGCTGGCGAAATAGTGAGTTCTGTTTGCGTTCTGTTTAGTACGTGTTCCCACTATTTGCTAGCTCCACTTATTCGATATCAATTTATGTTTCAATCTGTCTTATTTTGTTTAGTAATGGAGTTCTGTTGTTTTGGAGGGGATGAGCGCTTCCGTTTCAAGGTTTTCACACTCTGTGGAATTCAATTTGCTTTTTGACTGATTTGAATCAATGTTCGTAATAGAATTCTTGTTTGTTTCAGGTAAATGTTTCTGCGGAAGGAAATTGTGTTTTGAATGGTGTCATACGTATGTAGGTAAGTCCTAATAGATCACAAGGTACGTCTTCGAGTTCTAGTCCAAGATCTCGATAGTTACATGTATGGAGTTGATGTCCTCTCGTAGACCGGTTTAGAATACAATGACTTAGCGTACATCCTACCGCTAAACCGAACGCAACGTTCAACTTGAACTTTGTTCAATAGTAATACAGGCGAAGCGTATAACAAACTTTTGCTGCGGACTGTTGATTTTATCCAGTTTTAGATATGGTGTGTTCTCAGATTGAGATGTTTTTAGTAATTTTGCAAATCCGACCGTGGTAGGGCAAGGACCCCGGATCGTAGAGCACTGACGCAAGATACTCTGCCTATTGAGTCATCGACACGCTAATTTGGGTCCAAAAAATGGTAATGGAGCAAAAAGTTTCAACCAAAACTGACCCGTCTAAATATAGCGTTGTTGGGCTTAGAAACAAAAACCTAAAGGCTTTGTGAACAAAAAAGATAGTAACGTAATCTAGATTGTATAGGGGACATTGAATCGTCACTGATACCGTGGGGTGATATAAATAGCCCTGTTGATGTAACGTTTGTGGTATAAAGAACGACGAAACGATCGAACCCACAACTAATCATTTCGAAATCAACATCAAAGAAATGGCTTATTCAATACTCAATACAAACGCCATAACTTATTTTATGGTATCGCGCTATTGAACGACAAAAAGAGGCTCGTTGATCCAGTGGCATGGTTTCGTCTTGCAAGACTTTCACTAGTGAAATTAAATCATCTAGATTTTTTGCTCGTTTTAATGAACGATGATTCAATGAATTATGAATTGAGATAAGACGAAGCGCCGAAACGCTAACCGCTATTTATGTTTACGTTTCTAATTTAATCCAGCGGCGAAGAATTGCCATTTACCTTTAGCTGATAGTAAAAAATTAATTTAAACTTTGACGCTGTTCGCGAATTCATCTCGGATTTTTGTCAAAGTTTTGACGACGCGGAGCGCGTAGCTCATTATGAGAGCTGTAAAAGTGGTCAGGATCTCAGGATGTTATTGCATTAGACAAATAAACGTTGCTCCTGTACACGCGGAGTTTTGGGTTGGGATTCTGTGGATATACACACCGTGTATTTGTATTTTATTTATTTGGGTCATATGTTATAACATTTGTACGTACAAATGGTATTAATAAGTAAGATAAACTTTATAATGATTACCTTAGTCTATAGACACATATTATGAGTATGCTATTGATACGAGATAAAATCAAGATCTAAAACAATGTGATTATAATTTAAACAATACAGACTGCTGGAATACGCTCTAATCTTGGATAGTGTATGTGACAAACTAACCGAAAATATATATTTAGTAACCACTAAAATACTGAGGATCTAATTGATGGAAATAAATTGCGTTATTTGTCACTATGACTCTGTCTTTATTGCCACGCCGGGGTTAGAACCGAGGTTGTCTTGACGACCGAAAATAACAAGAATCGAATTGGAAGTAAATGAGAAAATACGCGTTTAATTAAAGTTGAAATACCTACACAACGATACTCGACACTAAGTAAAAACTGTAGACTACAATTTCGAATTTCTTTTGTACTCAAGATTTCTTGAATTTAGACGGTAGAGCTCCATTTTTGTAGCAGCTCGAACTTTCTTTGTCCCTGTCCTGGATTCATCGTCGAATTCATCATGACCTCAGAATCGTACCGCTCGTAAAAGCGGGGTACCATTACGGGCCACGTGGTTAGCGCGTGTGCGTAGTATGTAACCGGGGTGAGTGAACGCTTCACTGCCAGCTACAGTTATACCGCGGCGCAAACTACGAAAGATCGCGCCTAGGAACCGACGATGGATCGTAGGTAGGTACAGAGAATTACATTTTTTGTCGTTAGGTGGCTTAAGGTTTCCGTAAAATTATTATGACTATCTCTTAGCTTATACTTATGCTATAGCTACCTTAAAAGAGTAATCATCATTGAGGATACCTGCTATGAATGAGAAGTCATAGGCAAGTCTAAACTGACTACATTCGGAACCTACATACAATATGCCTGATAGAGAAAAAAATATTAGGCGAATAAGTGCTCTATGAATATCGTAACACATGACTTAGCTACTGGTTTTTGCTTGCACCACTGGTGGATTATCTAGGATAACAAAAAGCGATTATCTAAGGAATAGACTGGCCTTTCTTTCGACATAGGCAAAAATTTACAGAGATGGAAATATGGGGGTGTAAGGGGTTCCAAACACCACCTTCGGAACTGCACCTTGCTAACTAATAATCGGGGCTCTGGCGGTCGGCTGATTGTGGCATAGCGCAGCCTAACAAAGGCACAGCTACATCCCCTGACCTCCGACGGGCAGCAGCGTTGGCGGTGCGAAAAAGCTGTGCCCTGCGATCCCCAACCCCCATGCCCTGCGTGGGGAATAAGGGCATATTCCTATTATAAGGGAAGGTCTATGTCCAGCAGTGGGCTGATATAGGCTGGTATTGTTGTTGTTGTTGTGTAATAGGATTATATGTTTCTTCGTTCTTTACTCTAAAACTACTGAACAGATAAAGCTAACATTTTGGAATTCCTTCTACATCAGCAAGATATTAGGCTATATATTGTTAGAGTACCTACTTACTGTTTCAGTGGATATAATTCTAACTGTGGCTATTTAATACATAACATTTTGGAAGGTACACAGAACCTTCCAGTGTAGGTGCTGTAACCCAATTTTATGAGATACAAGCCTTAAATGTATTTAGGTATTAGTAATTTAAAATTGTAATATTGTATGCTTGAAATGAGACATAAAGTATTAATTTATTTATTTTATTAATATATAGGCTACTTTTTACGGGCGGATTGGTGTTGAGTGTTGCTAAAACCCAGTTTATGTCTTTTAACGATCCAGACTCTAATGACCAACCTATCAGCATTGATGGTGAACTTGTCACCAAGTGTGACCAATACAAATATTTAGGAAACATGATGCACAGTTCTGGAAATCTGGAGTGTAACATTCAACACCGAATAGCAGCTGCATGGCTTAAGTGGCGAGAAGTAACAGGTGTTACATGTGATAAAAAGATGCCGGTCAAACTCAAAGGGCTAGTATATAAGAGCATAGTAAGACCCGTGCTTATGTATGGCAGCGAGACCTAGGCGGTCACACAGGGTCCTGTCCATGCTATCCATGTTGCCGAAATGAAGATGCTACGGTGGATGTGTGGAGTTACCAGGCGCGACAAAATTCGAAACGAGTACGTACGAGGCAGCCTGGGGGTCCGTGATATCGCCGATAAGCTGCAAGAGAGTAGGCTGAGATGGTACGGGCATGTCAAGAGACTTCCACCTGAATACGTTGGCAACCAAGTACAGGAACTGTCCGTCTCCGGTAGAAGATCTAGAGGGAGACCTAAGACAACTTGGACAGAGGTGTTGCGTAGAGACATGGTGGCATGCAATGTTTCCGATGCAGATGTCAAAGATAGAGCGAAGTGGAAGAAAAGTTGTAGGAAGGCTGACCCCATCATCATGTGGGATATATAGCCAGGAAGAGAGAGAGATAGGCTACTTTTTATCCGGGTACAACGCGAGCGAAGTCGCGGACGGGAACCTTTGTATTGTTATTTTCTAGGCCGTAAAGGTTTGCTATTTTGCATAACTACATTCAGTGATTTTAAATCTTCAAAAATGTTGAATAGTGCTTGCGAGAGGGAGGTTTGACCTGTATAGTCGCCTTAATATTTGCTCGCGACTATACATGAGCAAGTTCACTTACTTAAGGACAATACGTGTATAATCCAGAGTGTAGCGTGCTTGCTCGGTAATTACTAAGGCTTGCCTACCCCTCGCCTTTTTACCGCTGAAATTAAACACTTACCTTCCTTAAGTTACAGTTTTAGGGTAAGATTTACCGGTAATCCTTTTTTTGTGTTTGTCGGTAGTTTTTTGGAGTTCCGTGCGCGAAAATTTGCAACGATATGTTTTGTATCTTGGTTAAAGGACACAAAATATGTTTTTTTTTATTTACTATGGGCCAGCTCTTGACCTCGAGGCTTGCATACACAAGGATGAGGTCGACGATGGGACGAGCTTTCCCAGAAGATGCCTATTAACTCTCTTTTTGATACCGTTGATATAAATAAGATATTCAAGAGACAAAAAAAAAATACAACGCAACCTTCTCTGAAGAGTTCCATTAAAATCCAACAGAAATACGACATGTTTTTTTATAATATGTTTCGCCTTCTCCATGAGGCATCATCAGAAAATATGTAATGGAAGAACTAATGGAGAACTAACTGAAACATCTGACATTTTGTGTACAAAATACTAGATTTAAATCTGCGCTATCTTAGTCTTCGTTTTGAAATAAGACAGTAAATGTTTTCGCCGATATGATGTGTACCTACTATACGTGGGAACCTTTTATTGGCTCTTTATAGTATATACATGGTTACTCTATTTTAAAAATGCTGCGGTGGTCAGGGAATTAAATTGTGTCTGTGTGCATGTAGGCCACCCGGCCAGGTGGAGTGACGATCAGCGAAAGGCTACTGGTAGAAGCTAGATGCGTTGCGCTGACGACAGGGTGAAATGGCGCTTATCAGGGTATGCCTATGTCCAGCAGTGAACTGCTGAAGGCTAATGATGATGATGATGTATATAGTCACCCTTTTGGCCAACCAGAACATAACATACCTACTCTAATTGAACCCTCTTAGCTTGAATAACAACTCACACTTAGCTCTTTGCGGAAACAAAGCCTTGCCCGGCAACTTATAGCGGAAAGCCGGTATGGTGAAACATCTATACCCTTCTTTGTTGGATTTGCAGTAACACTCTCCAAATGAAATTGATTTGTTTTGTTTGGGTTTCGCCACCTTTCTTTAGTCGGCTTACTGCCGTAATCGGTTTTTGGAAGATATTGTTGTGGACAGGGCATGCCAATGGATGTGTTAGAAACGCGTGCGAGCAAGATAGTTCTCTGGGTGCGGTCAGACCGCGAGCTTCATAAAGCGAGCTAAATTAATTTTACATGTTTTTAACTACTGATATAAATGGGGTTAACTGTATTTTATGTAAAAAAAAAAATATTTACACATAATTCGTAACCCGACCACCACACCAGCCTATATCAGTCCACTGCTGGACATAGGCCTCCCCTAATAAAGGGGGATATGCCCATAATCCCCACGCTGGGCTGTCGGGTTGGGGATCGCAGGGCACAACTTCTCGCACCACCGACGCTGCTTCCCGTCGGCGGCCAGGGGATTTAGCTGTGCCGGTGTTAGGCTGCGCTATGCCGCAATCCACCGGCTGCCAGAGCCTCGTTTGTTAGTTAGCAGGGTGCACCACGGGCAGGTGAGGTTGGCTTGGGTTCCAAAGATGGGGGTTGGAAACCCTTACACCCCTTACAAACCCGACCAAACAGAGAATAATTGGCAAGAAACTCTGCTTGGCTTATATTTTTTAAAGTCTTGTTTTTATTCAAAGTTTATTCTTAACTAATACATATTAACTGACAACATTGATGTACACTATACTAAGCGTTTGTGATGTTTGTTATTGAATAAACTAATTTCAATTTCAAAACTTCTAGCATATGACAATCATCAGATCAGTAAGCTCTTAATATGAGGATAGTGATTCTGCTCCTCGCATAAGCTAGTAGCCAATTAGTGTCGGAGTTATAAGGCCACTTGAAGGCTTTCGACATGACTTATCTATTGAAAAAGACCCAATATTTAGCAATGTGACGCCTTCCGGCCAGGTGGACTCAACTCTTAGTCTGTCCGTGCCCTCAATGACACCTTCCTCAGATTCACGCCAAAATACTCAGTCTGTAGAAGTCGACTCAACAAAAATAAATAAGTGTTTTCTACAAAATAAGCAAAACTGTAAATGTTATGTTTCTTAATAACATTCACAGTTTTCTGGCCAACTGTCTGTTGGCCAAGTTGAGTTACTAAGTCGCCTGAAAGTCTTCAACATGTCTAAAGAAACTACCAGAAGCAACTTCTTATCTTGTCTTCTGAAGCATAGAAGCGCTTGATCTAAATACCAAAGAACGGTCATCCATCCAAATAGTGACCCGACAGAGGGTTGCTTATGGTATTGTATTTATTTATTTCAGATAATAATATCCATATCATTCATACACAATTAAATTAAATTCCAATAAAATAATTATAAATAAGATAGGATTAGGTTACAAATTGATATCACATTACATTAAAATTACATTACATCAAATTATATAATATCTACGTACAATCATCATCATCATCATCATCATCAGGGATCATAGTCACAGACTGGTGCGATACATTTAGAAAAATGTGTCCACATGGGGGACAGACAATGCTCCGCCACGGTTTTTAGGATGCTGTTGTGACTGGCCTTCGTCCTGCTCATCAGATATGCTGTTTTCTTAACTTCCGTTATTTATTTATTAAATTTTTTCGGTCGCCGACCATTATGGGTGACCACATCATGCACATTTACTTATATAGACTAGGTTAGAAATTTAGACTAGGTAAAATAAATTGTTAATACATTTTATAAAAAGCATTAGCACTACAAAAAATATTTCAAAGAACTAAGTACTTAGGTAGGTACTCAAATATGTATACCATAAATTATACAAGCAAAATCTTTAGGTAACAGTTACAAAAGAAGCAGGAGGGAACTGATTTTAAAATAAGCAACTACTGATTAACAAAGGGAAATTACATCAGTTAGTCATTATTATCAGTTGTAATTTTCTCACAGAGTTATATGTAATTGGAACAGCGTCCCTAAAGAGGAGTTTGTAAAACTTTGACATCTCCATCATCATCAGTATCAGCGTATAGCAGTCAACTGCTGGAGATCTCCAATTCTCAATACATAGTACTTATTAACGCAACTCTGAAGTGAGGTGTGAAATATCACGATTAAGGTTTGAATAAGAAGACCTACGAAACAGAATGAAATAGAGAGGAATGGCCAATAGCACCTTTAGTATTTTACTATTTGCCTGAACTACTTAGATAACTCCGATTTAAATATTAATTCCCGTGTGTTGACTGCAATCTCTACACACAATTACATAAAACTTGTATGTTTTTGTTTTATTCCCTATCTAGCTCTGTTTATTATCTTACACTGTTTTATCTCTTTTATTAGGGTTCCGTGCCCGAAGGTTGCGAGCCGGTATCTCTAAGCCACCGATGTCTGTCTGCCACAGTGCTCTTATCTGTTTAAGAGATAGGTATTTGGCATTTTAAGATAGTGTAGCGTGCGAATTGGTATGCGTCGTCGTTTTTTAGGGACGATACATTTCTGACGGAAGATGGGTCGTCAGTTGCGTAACGCCAGAACGGTCGAATTAGATAATAAAACATCCTACCTTACACACATAACCGATGATGCGTTAGGACGTCGGCCGTACCAACTGACGCATCTGCCGTCATATGTGCACCCATCCTTAACTTCAATTCCTGCTTCATCTTTTCAGGGACTGAATTTCTTGAAATACATTCTCAGTGCAACCCTAAACTATCATTATCATCATCAGGCTAGAGTTCTTGAGTGGAGACCGCGGCTCGGCAAACGTAGTGTAGGACGCCCTACGGCCAGGTGGAGTGACGATCTGCGAAAGGCTGCTGGTAGAAGCTGGATGCGTCAGCAGGACAGGGCGCAATGGCGCTCATTAGGGGAGGCTTATGTCCAGCAGTGAACTGCTATAGGCTGATGATGATGATGATCAGCCTATACTAGTCCCCTGCCAGACATAGGCCTCCCTCAATGAGCGCCATAGCATCCTGTCCCCAGCATCGCATCCAGTTTCCACCAGCAGCCTTTCGCAGATTTTCACTCTTTTTAGCCGGGGGGCATCTTACACTGCGTTTGCCGAGATGCGGTCTCAACTCAAGGAACAAATCTTCGAAATTTCAAATATTTAGGACTTAGCTTTTAATTAGTTGTCAGTCAGTCAGTCAGTCGGTCAATGTATCACCCAGCTTCATATAAGATTTACACATTTAGCAACCTAAACCTTTAACAACCCACCAAATACTGGAAACCATCACTGATACCATACATCACTTGTTTGGTAGCAGCATTTAGCTGAGACTGAACCTGTTTGGCCGCAGCAGGAATTGGCTGAAATTATTTTCTCTGTTGTGTGTATTTTATTGTAACCTACTGTTTTTCCTTTTGTGTGTCACATAAATTCATTAATATTCTAAAAACGCAGGTAGACTTCAATAAATCTACCGACCTAGCCGTGGAGGTGGCTACCTATTGGTCCAAACAAATTTAAAAACAAAAAAGACGCTTGAATCATTGATATGCAAATAAGTAGAAGATTCTTAAAATATTGGCAAAATATGCGCACGCTTTGACAACCTGTAATATCTTTATACCATGTTTTATGAAAACAAACAATTATCATTACGTTTATGATAAAATGTAACGGAACCCCCAAAGCGCTAACAAAACTCACACTTAGCTTCTAAATGAGTCCATCACTCAGAGTATCTACGGAAACGCTGTTTGCGATTTAACATACATAATATATCAGGGTTGAACGACCTCGCGTGTCGCGAACTGGCCGTGACCCCTAATTTGGCTGTACCGAATTTGAATGATAGCATTTGATATTGCTTATCATATTTAGTGCCAGTAAATAATAAATAAGTAAATAATCAGCATTGCAGTGCTAATGGCGTGGCATACTTCGGTGTTTTAGCAGATTATCTTGGTTAAGCAACACTCGAATATTGCTTGGATGGGTGACCGTTTCTCTGAGCAGTTCGTGAACATTCCCGTTTTTTAATACGAATCAGAGCTGTGCTCTTGTCGGCGCAACTGATGCAGCTCCTTCCATTTGCCTCTCTCCGAAACAGCCTCCTTTACTTTCCTATACGACATGACAACTACCTTCTCTTTAACGTGGATTATACAATGTATCCTTGGTCTTCCCCTTCCTCTCTTTCCTACTATCCCTTTATGATGTTGCCTATAAAGCTGTTAAGTCGTATAAGGTATCCATAATGTCCAATCATGATGCATTCAATTTAATTTTATGAGTATATAAAACATATATACGTACTTGAGGAGTGTGCACTATGAAAGGATTTACTGAAATTCAACCCCTTAGATTTCATACAATTCGCTTCGTGGGATAATTGAATAAATATAATAGAAAAGGAAACATTAAAAAGTCATAATCCATCCCCCTCCTTATCTTAATCAAATAAAATCAATACTAAACCATAGGTAATAACTTCACACTTAATTTTACGTAAAACTATCCCCCAAATTTATGACTCATGAAACGGTTCGGCACAGCTGTGTTGTATTGTAAGGCTGCTCCCTCATAAACGCGGGGCGACGAGCGCAGCGTTTAAAATCTTTTTAAGAGGGTTTAGGGAGGTAATAATACTGGACATTCCGCCCTCTGCTTCGGCTCGCGTGATATTCTTCTCAGTCGTAACACTCTTGACAGAGCAGTCGTGGACGGTAGCATCACAATCCTACGCCATTCTTTTCGCACCGCTGCTTTTCTGCTTCCTGTGAACAGGATGAAAACATATATCCTGGTCTAGAAGAACATAATGTGCAAAATTTCAGCTCATTGCGGTGAGTAGTTTTATCGTGAAGGAGCAAGAAATAAACAAGTCACATCTCACATCTGTAACATCTTTCACACTTTCACCGTTAATAATATTAGCACGATTAGTTGAAAACATCCTCGCTTCGCTTCCCTTTCTCGCTTCGCTTCCGCAAGTTATTAGCTTTATTCAAAGTGCTATGTTCGCGCGTTAAAACGTTTTTACAGCACCGGTGCCGCACGCGAAATGACAAATCAAGAACACACAGCATAAAATTGATGGTATAAACTTTACGACCAATGAAATCTTCATTTGATGTAAATAACTTGATATTGAACCGGCTGATCTCAAATAAGTTTTCTGTTTGTATATTTATGTTTTTTCATGTCGAATATCCAACAATTGGCTCTCCACAACCGGTTCCGCTGAATTAAATGTACGTATATCATGACATTACTCTATACGATGCGATAATCACCTCGTAAGTAATGAGTTGTCTGACATAATGAGCCCAACTTAGCAATACAGCGGCTGACTGTACCCCCTGAGGATATTATCATTGTGGACCATTCTGACATTATTCAAAAGGATTATGTATTTGGAATGGTATCCTATTAGTCTAGCCTCTCGGATCAGGGTCCTGGTTTTCATGAAGTGATATTATTTTCACGTTAGCCCATATCAGGCCCCCGGCAAGGTGGGGTGACGATCTGCAAAAGGCTGCTGGTAGAAGCTGGATGCGTCGAGCTCAGGACAGGGCGCAATGGCGCTCATTAGGGGAGGCCTATGTCCAGCAGTGGACTGCTATAGGCTGATGATGAGATGAGATGTACCCATATCATTTGACATAATATATATTGCGAGAGCCGTCAAATTTAAAGGATGTAAGTAAAGGGTTCCCTCCATCTTCGCAACTCAAGCTAGAGCTCTTTTACTCGAACGACAAAGTGCCAACGGCAGAGCAACTGCAGCCGACGACGCGGCGTTGACGGCTGCCGCCGACTGCAGTTGGTCTGCCGTTGGCACTTTGCCGCTTGTGCATAACCTGCCTGTGGAGCTCCGGTACCATTCATGGACAAATGTTAGTGCGTCCTTAGCGCACGAGTAAATCACCTGAGTACCGGGGTGCACTTTGCATCTCGGCAGCAAGACCTACTGTTCGCAGGTCCTGGTATTTTCCAGTTTAATCGTCTGCATAATAACCTATTGGTTGGTAAGGGGACGTTATACATTTCGTAGATTTGATAAGGTTCTGCCCGTGGTGTTCCCTGTTAACTGACAAACGGAGCTCTGGCGACCGGCAGAATGCGGCATAGCACAGCCTAACACCACAGCTAAATAACCTGACAGCCTTTCGTAGATTTTATATTCAGAAATAGCTGATGCTATATTTCGACTATTGTGACAAACATCAAAACTTTCTGATTAACTATGTTATCCAATTTAGTAACTCGAACGTGAACTTATCATTTATTTCAGTTTTCAATTATAGTTCGGAAGCAATACATTTAATAAACGCCTGATGTCCTTAAAGTACAATCACAAAGTTCATTATAACTTAAGTTTGTGATCTCGCACGTGCCTCGCACCTACGGGTCAATCGCCCACGTGTTCGCGGGTTCGATACCCGCCGTGATCCAATACAATGGCGTTTACCGTTGTCGCCAAGCCCTCGGACAATCGCCACCAAATTGGTATTACGATGGCACATTCAGTAACAAAAGTAGATAGACGCTTCAATTTTTTAACACGTTGACCCCACAGTCAACCTTGGGCACGTTCTGCAGCGGGTACGGCGGTGTGTTACTCAGCATTCAAAGCGTTATACATTAAACTACCTTTAAATTATCAAGCTGTCGGTATCAAGCAATGAAATTAGATAATTCTTTACCTATAGACTTGAAAACTACCGACAGCCCTAACATATTCAAAAATAAATTAAAACAGCTTTTCCTGGAAGGGTGCTTTTACTCTATAGATAATTTTGTGGTGCAATACTAAATAATTATATTCTAACGTTGGTTGGAAACGATCATTTTATTACGTATACGATTTTTTATTTTTTTATTTAATTTGGTTATTATTTATTTATTTTTGACAATTATGATTAATTATTGTACTTAGATTTTTAATTTAATATTGTAGTAACCCTATTTTAATGAATTTTTATGTGTTTTAGATTTTATTTAAATACGATTATGTGATTGATTGTTTCTGAATAAATAAATTAGTTAAATCCTAACTTAATTTAGATTTTTTATTTTTTATTTTTATAGTAACGTATGTGCCATAAAGAACACTTTAAATCGTTTTTTAATCGATTCGTAACGGATACGGGATGACTGAATTAAAAAAATTATATGAAATTATATATTTAAAAAATTTTATGAATTAAAAATTCGAATTAGTTCGTCATTTACATTTTCAAAAAATATTGTACACGTCGTTCTTTTGTCAATTAAACAAAAAATAAGTAAGATATATAGTGCGTTAAAGTTCCGCGTGACGTCACAACTTAGTACACTTTTCACCTAGCGACGTCACGAGCCCCCACTCCCGAACTTTGACGCTCTTTATCTCCGTAAATATTTATTTATTTGATAAATAAAAAAATAGAATTTACAAGGCTTATTGTCTTGCAGTAGATTGATATAGGCTGGTAGTGGGGGTGGTAATTTATCTTATTTATTGACTACTATGACTTTTTTGACTTTTTGCAGTTGTAGTAACGCACGGTAAGATTTACGCGCATGTCGAACAGTACTCGATATTGCTAAATCAGATATATCGTAATACGATACGCATCGCGAATGATCTAAGAAGCCCTTTTACTTTCATTGACGGCCGATACAATGATAAGAATGAATGATTTATGTCTGACTGCGCAAGGGTTGGACGGTCCTTTTGGCTTTTATATGCTTGAAGCGCCTACAAGGAAGACCACAAATAAGTATGTACGATTATGTCAAGCGAACAGCTGGAGTGTTTGGATGGAAATAACACATGATTGTGAAAAATAGCTTATTTATGAATGCCACACCCTTAGGTTTGGAAATGGCTACGAAGAAGAAAAAAGATTCTCGAAGAATCGACTTTTGCAATGTTTACCAACATAAAGAGATATCACACACACACCTGTCTATATTAGTCCACTGCTGGACATAGCCTCTCCTAATAAAGGGGGATGTGCCCATAAAACCCACAATGGGCATGCCAAGGAGATATCTTTGTTTGTAATTATAGAAATAAATAGTAATATTTAAATAAAACTGTATATTTTCATACAGCATCGTATAGCCCCTAAGTAAGCAGAGCTTTTGTAATAGTAACCACCTGACTATCCTATTTATGTTATTAAATGCAAGTAAGTATATTTGTTTGTTAGTTTGTTACGCTTTCACGCAATAACTACTCAACCGAACTGGATGAAATTTTGTATACATGTTGTCAGGGCTATAGAGAAGGACTTTAGCCAGGAAAAAGTCACAGAACGACAGCGATAGAAAAATAACTATAATGCGAACAAAGTTGACACAAGTTGAGCCTATACCCAGCGCTGTGGTAGAATCCTACCGGGACCCCATGACCCCGTCAAGTGCTGCTGCAGCGTCGAGCCCTTCATCAGGAGATGAATGGTTCAATGAAGCACTAGCACTGCGGTGAGTAAAGGAACACGGTGTGTTTTTAGTCGGTAGGCCGCCGAGCAAGCGACAACTAGTAGCTGGCGGAGAGCCCGACAGACCCCTCCAACTCTCCCCGAGCTGAAGGACATACGTAACGCATTTTCACACCAACAAAAAAAAGGCCTATACCCAGCAGTGGGTGATATCAGGCTGTGGATGATGATGAGCAAAGCCATAGCTAGAAACTAGTGTAACATGAAAAAAATCGGTGGCAAAAACAGGCAAACATTCCGAAATTTCCCGTTTTTTCAACAATATCATTTGGTATTTCCCCCGCGTCTATGCAAAAACAATGTTAAATTTTAGTCACGTTTGCAAGCTGCAGGTGAGTAGGGTCATATACACCATGTGTCAATGATTGTGCGATAAATATGCTTATAGTCGCTAAGAAAGTATGACTAACAATAAACGTTTACCTGACTATATGATGACGAGGAAGTAAACAGATTAACATTTTACTGTTTTTTTTCTCTATTATTATAATAACACTTAATTCATTTTAAAACTCATCAAACATACATTTTACTCTACAAAGCTTAAAACATTATTAATCTACTATATACAAAAATAATATAAAAAACATTATACTAAAAAAACATATCCAAAATGGTGGACCACCGACCGCGGGGCAGGCCTCAAACGGTCGGTGGCTAGGGCTGCAGAGAGAGGAACCTCCGCACAATGCGTGCCGAATCCAGGAGAGCCGCCTTCTGTATCTGACCCTTGATCCAGCTGCCTAGCGAGAGCCTATTAAGATATTTATTTACACTCGAGAGCAATGAATCCGGGTCACAAAACCCGAAAGAATCCAAAAAATCTCGGAAAGTAAGAATGCTAGGTTAATGCAATAAATTGTATTTAATAGACAATTTAATACTCCTTAAATGAAAGTATTAAAACTTCTTAGTTATTGTAAAGTTATATCATAAAAAAATCAAATTTGAAAAGGGAACACTGTCGAAGATGGAACTACGAAATTACAGGATTTGTTTTTGCTTTTGTTTGTAATCTGTCATTTATGTTGGTACATAAACCAGGTTGATAGTGCTCAATATTCATTATTCAAGCTGAAATCATGTCGCTTACACTTGAAGAATGCACCAGAATACTTACATTGGTGGAAACCGGCCGGAGTCAGCGCGATACAGCCAGGACTGTCGGTGTGTCGCTGTCAACAGTACAAAGAGTTCTCCGACGTTACGAAGAAACTGGTTCTAACCTACGCAGACCAGGAACGGGCAGAACTAGGTGTACCACAGCACGAGAAGACCGATACTTGGTGAACACCATGCTTCGAAATCGCTTTCTCACAGGAACTGAACTCACAAATCAGTTTCGACGCCTCGGAGGAAGTAACCCAAGTGCATGGACAGTAAGACGTCAGCTTGCTGAATCTAACTTAAAACCCCTTAGACCTGCAAACGGCCCTAAACTGGAGCGTGGCCATCGTATTTCAAGACTAAGATATGCCCAGAACCACGTAAATTGGAGTATTGAACATTGGTCGAAAGTTATGTTCTCCGACGAATCAAAATTTATGCTCTACAAGCACGATGGAAGACACAGAGTGTATAGAAGACCAGGGGAAAGATTCAAGCAAGCATGCATCGAAGAAAAAGTAGCCTACGGTGGTGGGTCTGTGTGGGCCAGAATTTCCTCTGAAAGTCGCACAGAGCTGGTGATCATAGAAAACGGCTCTTTAACTAGCGTAAGATATGTGGAAGAAATCCTCAACGAACACGTTGGTCCATTTATGGTCAATTTGGGTGAGGATGCTATATTTATGCATGACAATGCCCGACCTCATACAGGTAGGATTGTGAATGACTACCTTCAAGAGATGAACATTACTTGTATGGAGTGGCCAGCGCGCAGCCCGGATATCAACCCGATCGAGCATGCTTGGGACGAGCTAGGGAGATGCGTAAAACAACGAAACCCTCCCCCAATCACGCTTCCTGAGCTCAAAATTGCTCTCACAGAGGAATGGGAGAATATTCCCCAAAATCGTATAAGGAACTTGGTGTACAGCATGCCAAACCGCGTAAACGCAGTAATGGAAGCACGAGGAGGTAATACGAAGTATTGAAATTCAAGAAAATCGTCATAAAGTTCAAAAATTTCATGTTTCCTATTTTTGTTTTAAGGAGAGATCAGCAGTTTTTTTTCTTTATGTAATTTTGTGTAAATAAAATGTATGGTGACTCATATTTTTTTAACTTTCATTTAAGGAGTATTAAATTGTGTATTAAATACAATTTATTGCATTAACCTAGCATTCTTACTTTCCGAGATTTTTTGGATTCTTTGAGTGACCCGGATTCATTGCTCTCGAGGGTAGATTTACTATAATTAAAGTCCAAACAATCGATCGATAAATGAAATCAGTTATTAATGCACTTTTGTGTCATATTACTAGCTGACCCGCCTGCAACTTCGTTTGCGTATATACTTGAGGTTTCGCGTAAAATGTTTGCAAAACATGGTAATTTTACGCGAAACCCTAAATAAGTACGGCATAAAGAGTACCTACCAGTGAAATTTAATTTCGCGTATAAATCATCCCTTACCTTACATTAATATATCAAAATCGTTGAAACACTATAATATAGGTAATTCAGATAACCTTTTATAACCCTAACTTGAGAAATGAATGGTTACCCTTACAAACTTTCATCTCCGTTTTCTGACAATCATTGGGGTAAACGAGTTCTGGAGTAGAAACTGCGGCTCGACAAATGTAGGGACACCCTCCGGTCAGGTGAAGTGAAGATCTGCGAAAGGCTGCTGGTAGAAGCTGGATGCGTCGAGCTGAGGACAGGGCGCAATGGCGCTCATTAGGCCCTTGGTCCTGCATTGGCTGATGATGATGATAAAGAGAGCATTTTGTCAAATGAAGTAAAACATTCGCTATTAAGTTCATTTGTATGTACACATAATAGAATTCAAACAATAGGTGGTGTCTCCGTAACGGCTGAACGGATTTAATTGAAATTTGGAATGTACATAGATTGTGGCCTGGATTAACACACAGGCTAGGTCGCGTCACGTAAAAAGAACGTTGGATGAAGTAGAGGGGGTGTGTTTGCGCACTGGTAAATACGATATCACCCAATACGCAGCTCACCGCCAGCGTTCTTGTTACGTGACGCGACTTCTACTTTTTATCCGGTAGCCACGCGAGCAAAGCCGCGGGTAGAAGCTAGTAGAAGTATAAATGGTCATGATGCTCTATAGTCTTTAAATTCATTTTTATTGCCATATCAGTAAATAGCTAGACGTCTTACAAGTAAATTGGAATGATTCTAGTGCTCAATTGTTTAGTTAGACTATTGCTATTGTACCTAATTGAGTTCATCCACCTCGAGTACAATAAAAATTCTCACAACATTTTTAGAGAGGTCGAAATGTCGTGGACACTAATAGTTTTGTAATTTCTGTAACATCGAGTATGAAAATTACATATTTTTCATTCTTCACTATAAAGTTTGCGATAACTATATTTTTCTATGGTTTAGTCAGTTTTACAACGTATATCGTATGAAGCTCTCGTGAAGGCTTACTTCGCAGCAGATCATATTGGCTATGCAACCCTCCGCTCGAATGAACTTGGATGGGTGACCGTTTAGTGGCAATTAGATGTGAGCGTTTATGTCCTTCGGAAGGCATGTTAAAGGTATCGTCTTTTTCAGTCTTTAAACCATGTCGGAGTCCTTCAGAAAATATAACATAGAATTTTAAAAGTTTTCGCGATATTTTAATAATGTGATAATTTATTCTATTCTCTATTCCCCAGAACCAGGCCCAGCTTGACTTTCAATAAAACGTGGGTGATATTTGCTAATGACGTCCAGCTGTCAACTTTGACGTACGATACGACTGTCGGCTGTCAGATGTCATGTGGATTTAGTGCGCTTGCCAGGAGTAAAAAAAACAAAATATTTATATCGAGAAGGTGAAAAAGTAGTTGCATCGCGACAAATGAATTCAGAATTGCTGGTTTAAATGACACTTGTTTTTCTTGTTCAACAAAATATTGCGTTGTTTACCGAGGCTGGTGGCATTTAGCTGAACCAAGCTTAACTTTGTCTCGAAGTGTTTTCACAAAACAAAAAACAATTTTCGAATTTTATTTGCAAAAATAAAAATATAATCTAATTTAAATACCCATTGTATTTCAATTATTTAATATTGACTCAAAAAACAAACATGGCAAGTAAAAAAACAGTTTTAAAACAAAACATTTTTGGAATTTTGGTCTCTCATGGGTCTGGTATTGACAAATTGACTATGATTTTAATGTTATGATACTTGAAGATGGTACAACCATATAGCCCACCTGCTGCGTAGTGGTAACCATCACTTCTTACCAGGTATTGCATCGCAGGCCATGTTAGGAACAGGAAGATCAACCTCTATTTTCGGAACTCAAGCAAACCTGCCCGTGGTGCGCCCTGCGAACTAACAAACGGGGCTCTGGCGGCCGGCTGATTGCGGCATAGCGCAGCTTTACACCGGCACAGCTACATACATCCCCTGGCCGCCAACGGGCAACAGCGTCGACGGTACGAGAAGTTGTGCCCTCATCCGTGTTATGGGCATATCCCCCTTCTTAAGGCGACTATACATGTCAAACCTCCCTTTCGCTCGCACTATTCAACATTTTTGAAGATATAAAATCACTGACTATAGTTATGCAAAATAGCAAACCTTCACATTCAAAGGTTCAGTGTGATAAACCAATGTAATCAATTTTGGTACAATTTTTTTCGTATGAAAACGTGTTGGGTTCAACATGATATTCTTGCGGAACCTTTATATTGTTATTTTCTAGGCCGTGAAGGTTTGCTATTTTGCATAACTACATTCAGTGATTTTGCATAACTACATTCAGTGATTTTATATCTTCTAAAATGTTGAATTGTCGAGCGAGAGTGAGGTTTGACATGTATCGTCCCCTTAATAGGGGAGGCTTATGTCCAGCAGTAGACTGATATAATAGGCTGGTGTTATTAAAGTATAAGCTCACGATGATGATGATGATGAGTGTGATCACACCTCCCGGTGAGCTACATAAAAAGATCTACTTACGCAGTAATGAAGGAAAATTACTGCATCTTGTCATAATGTTGACTTGTTATGCAACTGACAGGCTGCTTCACACGGGAACAGTGCCAGTTCATCCGTCAGGATGGCAAAAAAATTGGCACACTTTCCAGTTAGAAATTAATCTCTTTCCATCAATGACGTCAGTGTCGAAACTCATTAGGGTCGGTGCAGACGGCGATGTTGATAAGCTGATTTGCATTGGGATAGTGACTGGCGGTAGTAGTTCATCAGCGCTGGTTTGCCTGTTTGGATATTTTTATGGTTCATTTTTAAACCGTTCGTTGAAATAGTTGAAAAAAATGTTCTTTCATTCATTAATTATTTTTTTTCAAACATGCTTGGAAATTAGAGCATTATTTTGACAACCTTCTTCGAGATAAAGCGAAATTGCTGTACCGGCCCAATATATGCGAGCAGCGGCCGGCAAAAGTTGTATGAAAATTAATATATGTCGTGTTTAGCGGCCAAATAAATTACTATGAAAACTCTTAACTGTTATGTTATTTAAAAATAGAACGATCTTAGGCAACCAAGGAGGTAAATAATCAAAGGGTTTATTTAAATTTCGAACTGGCTTGCCAATATAATGCTGTTTATTGAAAAATGCACAAGTTCTGTCTAGGAACTATTTTGTTTTAATTTCCGCGCATTATTTGAGAAATGTACTATACAAGCCTTAGCCACAACTAGGCAATGATGGACTCGTCTCATGGTATGTTCGTCCATCAATGCCTCTTTTGCTGTCCTCTGCAGTAATGTACTAATTCAATGGAATCTATATTATCATTTCCACAATTTTGCCAATATATCGTATATTTTTTAGTTAAAAAAAGAATTCTGGCCTCTCATCTACATAGACATGCTTTTGTAGATATATTTCGAAGGTAGAATACCTAATATCTACCTCTACCTGTATGTATACCATCATAATTATGTCTGACATCAGACCTACCTATGCCATCTACCACGCTTTTGGCCCATCCATATGGCTAGTAACGCGTAAAAGCACTTACTCCTTGACTATCCCCATCTGCACTTGCCTTAGCTGACAGCTGCACCTCACTAACCTACACTAATACGAAACGTAAGACAGGATGTTACGCGTTTGTTCCAGAAAATCACACTAATATTTTAAATGCTAAAATTTGTGCGTTCGTATTTGTTCCACTCAACACCGCAAAGAGTTTGGATTTTTTAGAGATAGAAAGATTATTCATGAGTAGAAATGAGAAAGACTACTATAAACATTTTGGATTTGAAAATTTTAAGCACTTTGTCAAACTATCTGTGGCTGATAGGCCGCAAATTTATCAACTAAACTCTATGACTAAACTTCACTAGTTCATCACAGATGCTCATGTGCGATTAATAAATTGTCAGTCCAAAAGTAGTTTAATTTTTGAGATCCCTCATCTACTGGTAATATACATAACCTATGGGCTGAACGGATTATAAATAAATAAATATATAATGTGGGACGTAATCACACAGCATCATGTAGCCCCAAACTAAGCAGAGCTTGTATCACGGGAACGACATGAACGATATATATACTACACATATTTTTTTTTTGTAAATACATACATATCATTCATAAAAAACACCCAGACCCGAAACAAATATCTACAGAACATGCAAACATTGGTCCCGCAACCTTTTGCGTCTCAGGCGGACCTTCGCCCACTGCGCCACAGAGGCTGTCCTTTTCGGGCGATTTGAATGAAACATGGAATATGATGATGATGTCCTTGACGTGTCGGTCAACGGTAAACCTTGTCAGCTCCGGCCATGGGAACGGAGTTGGTTTGCAATCAGAATTTTATTTTGAAAGCCCTATTGCAGGACCTACAATGCAATAGGCTAGATGCCTAAAAAATTCTAATTAGTCCGTCATTTAAATTATCAAAAAATATTTTGGACACGTATTTTTTATTTTGTCAATTAAACTAAAAATGACAAAGATATAGCGTGTTTAAGTTCAGCGTGACGTCAAGGGTAAGTACACTTTTTACATACAAGTGACGTCACTAGCCCCCACTCCCGAACTTTGACGCCCTATAACTTTGTTAATTTCTATCGATTAAATAAATAAAAAAATACGTGTCCAATATTTTTTGTTAATCAAACTGACGGACTAATTAATTTTATTATTTGTTTACCCAGTCATCCCTATTGACCTGAAAAGATAAGTGATACTAGCTTCCACTCGCGGCTTCGCTCGCGTGGTACCGGGATAAATAAATAAATAAATTAATAATGCGGGACGTAATCACATACTTGATAAAAAGTTGCATATGTGTTAATCTGGATCACAAACTATGTATATTCCAAGGTTCATCCAAATCCGTTCAATAGTTTTTACGTCAAAGAGTAACAAACATTCATCCATTCATCCATACGTCCATACTAACTATCGCATTTATAATATTAGTAGGATAGTAGGACTAGTAGGATTGTCCAGTATTTTTATAATTATAATAATTTGTTAATTTCACTTCCAATAACTAGCTATATAAGTGTAAGGTTTAGTAAGAAGCCAATCGTATTGTTTTTTATATTGCATTTTAAAATTATATTAACTCATTTGTCTGTTGATCAAGTGGTAACGTAGTTTACAACCTATATCTTCGTAATGTGTAAAACTCCTTGAGCTAGCCTGAGCCCTCAAATGTAGAAACATACAAGTTTTTACTTAGTTAGAGCGAGGAACTCATTGTAATTGTCTAAGCTTAGGGTCTTAATAACACAACTTTACAAATTATTTGTTACTTAGATACAGCAAATTTAATATCTACTATTGCAGTGTTACATAAGTAAACTTACACCAATAATAATCAGACTAAGTACCTTAAAAGGGTAGCTTCAAAAGCTGTACAAATCATCAAGGCGTAAGTTTTCGTGGGCTTTTTTAAAAATCCATAAATTTCAACTGTATTTCAGTGTTCCACAGATGTGCGTTTTGGGCCGGAGAAGTGCTATGGTCGTAAATTTTCATTACAAATTCTCATTCAAACGAGAGCTTTTTCAGCGCGTGATAAAAAAAAGTTTTCATGGAAAGTAATCAAGCATTTCTGTCCCTTTTCGGGTTTTCACTCGTCTGAGACTAAGATTAGAATCAATTAATCTATAATTATTTATTCTGGGACAACTCGTAGTACTTGATCTTTCATGCTATAATTCGCGTGTCAAAAGCTGAACTGCAATAAAATAAGATTTGATACCTGGAACATTCACACAAATTGTCATTCGTTCTTTCGCGCGCAATCGTGCTGTCACGCGTTTTCACGCGATCTTTGAGAAAAAATTATAAAAACTAAGATACTACTGATTTTTTGCATATTGGGCAGTGGTTTTATAAGTAAGCATCAAGATAGTATTCTTAAATTTGCCCAAAAGAAAGAGGGACAGGAGCCCCGAAGAGAAGATTTGAAAATTAAGGAAAAGACTGGAAAATTGACTGGTATGAAAAACAAATGGAAGACGACAAGAAAGGTATGTTGTTACCTAGGATCATCTATTTATTCACCCCAAGTGTAAGTATTTAAGTACGAAACAAGTTAGGTATGTTTGTGTATTTCATTGTAATCAGGATAGAACATCACTCTAGGTGAGTTCGTTTAATCCTGTAATAATTAATTAATTCAGAAGAATGAAAGAAAGAAAGCTGCTGCTAGAAGCCGGATGCGTCGAGCTGAGGACAGGGCGCAATGGCGCTCATTAGATGAGGCCTATGTCCAGTACTGGATTGCTATAGGCTGATGATGATGATGATTATGATGACATAGTTACGTTAATCGAAATATTTTTTTTATGATAATTATCAAGGTTGACGTTATGGGGTCATGATGTAGTAGATAGCATATTGATAAAGTGAGTTATTATTTTTAATTAGTTTTTCAAACGGATCATTTCAAAGGTTAATGTGTCGCTTGATGTATTGATATAACGAATAATATAATTAAAAAATCGCATATTTTTGCATAGTTATTACATTAGTCAGCATATGGCTTAAAAAGTACCTTTTAATATATACTGGACACACACAGCATTATCTATTTCCATGACTAAAACATCATTAATTTATTATATACGAGTACATAAAAAATGCTCAGACCGGAGACAAAAATCTGCAAATCATAAAAACATGGTTCCAGAGCATGCCAGTTTCCTCACGGTGTTTTCCTTCACCGTTTCGGGCACGTGGTAAAGCAACACTCCGCTCGATCACTACTTGGATGGGTGACTGTTTAGTGGCATTTAGATCTGAGCGCTTCCGTGCTTCGGAAGGCACGATAAAACGTTTTCTATCGGAGGCCTGCGAGCGGCCTAGAAACTCCGACACCAGAGTTAACTACTACTAGCATAGAACAACGAAAAAGAAGAAGATCTATATCACCATCATCAGCCTATAGCAGTGCACTGCTGAGCATAGGCCTCCCCTAATGAGCGCCATTGCGCCCTGTCCTGAGCTCCATATCCTATACTAAAGACCAAAATTGCGTAACTCAGAGACAAAATTTTCGTTATTAATATATCTGTATTGACGGTCGGCACCGGATGTTTTATTATCTGGAAATAGATCTTGGATTCTTTTCATCAACATCATATCTTGAGAACTCTCATAGAAAGTGCCCTGGCGAATATATTTATCCGTGACGAAATGGACCTATTCATGTTTCGGGCGAAAGTTGTTTACTTCGCGTGCCTCAAATTAGTATCTTTTTTGTGAAAAATGTTCGTGAGATATTAGTATTTTTTTAAATTACAAATACAAAATCATTTATTGACATAAAGCAATGACGCAATTCATAATAGATCCATAGGCTCGCGAACTAGTGGTAACTGTATTTCAAGAGACTTTTATTTCGAATGATTTTATTGATTTTTCTCAAATAAAAAAATCGTAACAAAAGCAAGTATGTTTGTTTGTATAGCAACAAATGAACATACTTGTTGCATTTGTAATAAATAAAAAAAGTTATAACATCATCATCATCAGCTTATAGCAGTCCACAGCTGGAGATAGCCCTCCCCAAATGAGCGCCATTGCGCCCTATTCTCAACAAAGCTAATATAAGCATAAATCATCACTACACATATAAAATGAGGTCATTTCCCGCTGACTGTCTGTCTCTCTATGTATGCTTAGATCTTTAAAACTACGCAACGGATTTTTAAGCGGTTTTTAATAGATAGAGTGATTCAAGAGGAAGGTTTAAATGTGTAACTTGTACCAGTGCGAAAGCTGGGGCGAGTCGCTAGTTAATAATAAATATTTCAAGGTCATCATCATCATCATCATCATCATCATCATCATCATCATAGTCTATAGGTTACATTTCGCTTATATTTTGCGAGTTCGGTTTGTTACCGAACTTTATTGCAAATTTTCTCGTATAAATTTCGCAAAAGTTTAAAAGATAACTTTATCGCCACACGTCACTGGGGGGCGCTGCTATCGATGATATAATGTTTAAGATATCGCATTTTTTGGATAGATGCCAGATGCACTTCTTAACGGTCTTAGAAAATTTTAAGCTTTCAGAGAGATATTCGAAAAGATGGTAAGTTTTTAGGAACGAATTGTGCACTTGAGCTGCCAGACTCAATTTCGTTTTAGGACAATCTCACTTTTTGGGGGACAAATATCACGTAATTTTGTTCCCTCAAGAAAAAGATACTACGAGAAAACTTGATTAAATTAAGTAAAAAAGTTTTCCCACTAAAAGATGGTTAAATCATAAATATGTTGATGTTTTTCAAAAAAATCAAATGCAATCAAGCCCAAATTGACTTATTTACATTAAATTAACACATTTTGTGAGATTAGGGGTCGAGCAAAAACTCACGACATCTCACTAAGGTGAGACCAAGGGGCCGAAAAATCGCCTCATGTGTTTGATTACCACTGATAGTCACAACTGTACTCTGTATGTAATTGCTCATATCCTTGATTACCTTATCACACAGGAGATAGTGGGTATGGAAGCTCGGAAGACTCACTATCTCTTGTGTGATAAGGTAATCAAGGATATGAGCAATTACATACAGAGTACAGTTGGTTATCAATCACATGAGGCGATTTTTCGGCCCCTTGGTCTCACCTTGGTGAGAAGTCGTGAGTTTTTGCTCGTATAAAGATGTCATTACGTTATACGTTAAGACATCTTTATACGTGTCCAAACAACTTATCTCTTCTGTTTTCTATATTTACATAATTCTTTATACGTGTATTTTTATACGCAACATCATAGAGGGAAAAGTAGAAGGAAAGAGAGGTAGAGGAATAGAATAAATTATATGAGCCACAGTAAAGAGAAAGTAGATGTCATGTCGTATAGGGAAGTAAAGGAGACTTTGGAGAGAGGCAGATGGAAGGAGCTGCATCAGTTGCGCCGACAAGAGCACAGCATTGAAATAAATAATGAACATCGAAGAACTATCGCGCGTGTAAAGATTTTTTTCTTACTAGTTCAAAGGATGAATAAACAGAATGTAGAGCGCTTACGTAATTTTATTGGTGTAGATAATTTTATCTGGCCTTGACTGAGTATTTGGACATCCAAAGTCAAGTTCGAGGTTACACGCCTGTCCTTGCCTGAACAGGTGCGGTCGATACGAGCAGCTGAGATGCTGCTTTTCTACAATCAGCTTTGTCACATCGTGATAAAACTGAAGCTCGCTTGACTCGCTCGGGGGTATCGATTTTTGGCATGCCGCTACATTGTTCAATTTAAATGTTTGTGCAACAGAATTTATAGCTAATAATTTATTAAATAATTCTGTTTTCGCTTTGATGTTTTGAACAATTTAAAATGGAGTTATGTGTTCGGCATTTTGTAAATTATGAGTCTGTTTGTGAAGGTTGTTCAATGTTGTAATTATAAAAGCTTTTTTTTTTTTTATAGATTAGGAAGCCCTTAAATCAATATCATCAGCCAATGACCGCCATTGCGCCCTGTCCTCAGCTTGATGCATCCAGCTTTAACCAGCAGCCTTTCGCAGATCTAAATCTTCTATTTAAATAAATAAAATCAATGTATGTTTGTTGTCCTCTATGCGTTCCAAAACCATTGATCAGATTGTGATATACCTACAAGTATACAAGCAAACGAAGTTGCGGGATTGTCAGATAGTGTTAATATAAAAATAACGTTTACGCGGGTATTAATTTATTACATTTTGCTAAACCTAGTTAGTTTCTCTAACTTTTAACGACGCAGTAATAACGGTATATAATAATTAGTTACAAATTTTAACTTAAGTATTAGTTAACTTCGTTAATTTTATCACCGTTTTATTAGACTAGGCTTCTAAGGTATAGTATTATCAATATCAGCAATAAGACATTACGGGTTTAATCAATATAAATTAATTGATCACTTCTGCCTATTTAAAAATTTGCAAATTAGTTTTTTATTTTATTCATTATAGGCGAGCACTTGACGTGGGCAAGGCAAGGTCAACGATGGGGTGAGCTTTCCCAGAAGATGCCTATTAACTCTTTATTGAAGCCGTTCGTGTCGTTAGTCAATGGAAAAATAGACGCTGGCTGCTGATTCAATAATTTAGATCATAACAATCTAATATGAATTCATATAAAATTCATATAAAAAAAATCAATCGCCGTGCGTGTGATTTACAGTGACAAAATGGCCAGACCGTTTTGAATAATTTTTATTTTGTTTTTGTCACCATGAATCAGGGGTCAGCAAATGGAAAGGAACAGCCGAAAATTTAAAGAGCTCTAAATAATTTTATATTCATATTCATATAGTTTATTTCCACAAAACGGCACATAAGTATACTTCAACACAAAGTAATAAGCTTGTTGCGCCCACGCGGACACCGCAGGCTCCATGGCTTGCCCGCGCGTCCAAGGCGACAACACGCCTTTGTTTGCGATTAGCAAATCTTGGTGCAGCAAGTGTAGATAGTGATGCAAGGGCAGCCGCTGCCACCGCAGCAGCCACCGCAGCAACCTCCGCAAGGTCCGCAACACTACTAGATACATATACTAGAGTTCTAAAAATGGGTCGAGAGGACCGAAGAAGCATAATATATGGTATATGCCCCTATATTAGGGGATGCCTATGTCCAGCAGTGGACTGATATTGGCTGGTGTGGTGGTCGTGTTTGGAATGGGATTTTAGTATGAACTCTAGAATTTACACAGGATTTTGGCTGTCGGGTAAGCTAGCAATAAAACCAACTCACAAACTAAATCTTATTTCCTAAATACACTCGCGAATGCAAATAAAAAACCTCATGCTTAGACCAAATTATTAATATCATGTATCGGTGATATATCGGGGAGGAGGCCTTCACCCAAAGAGGCGTTATCAAATCAATTACCTAAATTTTTTAGTCTAAATACGTCCATTCAATACTGTGTTTTTTAAGATTATGTATGTATTAAATAAATAAATAGTTAAAATTAAAACATAAATTAATTAAAATTACAAAATAATTTAATTAAAATTACAAAATAAACAATAACACAAATTAATTAAAATTGCAAAATAAATTAATCACAAAATAATTAAATCAAGGTCATAAAATCATAAAATTATCCTATGTAGTGAGAAAAATAAAAGGCTATTTTATATTATTTTTTTACTTTATTGTTTATCAAATATTTATCTGATAATAACTTGATAGATGATTAGTGCCTATATAAAGAAGTTTTAGCAGCTGTATCAGGGTTATCTAGCACTGTTTACCCATACTTTGTACCTTTATTGTACTGAATTTTTGCCATAAATTGAATTCCCTGTACTCTTTCTTGAATAAATACATATACTTATATTTTAGTAGTTATCGCCAAAATACGAAATAAGTTACTTTTACATTTCACATAATTAAGTAGGATGAACGTTTCTTACTTATACTTTGTACCTTTATTTGTTATCTATACTGTTTTTTTTTGTCATAAATTAGATTCAGATTCAGATACAGATTCTCTTTATTTGCGAAACATGGGTATATAATAATATGTGGTCGGTACTAAATTATGAACAGTCATGATCGGCATAAAAGCATGCAAAATTAAATTTAAACAAATTTTAAAAAAAAATTATTACAATAATAAATTAGTCAAACTAATATAAATGTCAGATAAAATAAAAAGGATTAAAATACGTCAAACTTATATAAATGTCACATTAAAAAAGGTGAAATTAAATACAAATTGAAAGAGTTAAACAATAATCATTAATAAAACTTGGCAAAACAATACTTATTAATACACATTTAGGTCCATAACAAAAATCAATTACAAATTATCAAATTTGTCAATTAAATATTCATTTAAATTATAATAAGCTTTCTGTTAAAGTAGTTTTTTAAGTTTCTTTTTAAAATGATTAATTTGGTCAGCTTCTAAAATGTCTTTGGGCAAATGGTTAAATATGCGAGGTATTAATATTTCGTATTTTAATTGTAATCGAAAAAATACGAAATAAGTTAAGAAATAAGCTTGTATATTTTACACGAGTAAGTAGGGTGAACCATTGTTTCCACTCATGCGGCTGATACATGCGCGGGAGTGGCGGAGCGTGACTCGGTACCAATGTCAAGGTCACCACACAAATAGACATAGACTAGTTACCGAAATAGTAGAGGAATAGTTTATATCGGTGCGGCATTAACGCGCCGGATTCCTTTCTATTTACAACTTCAGATTTTGTTTTGATTTAGTTATTTGCTAGCGACCCGTCCCCGGTTCGCGCGGGTAGTAGAGCATATGACCTATGTTTGTTTTAAGTTTTAACAACTAAATTTACATGAAATCGTTCTTAATTATCAAAGATACGAAAATGAAGTTAGTACATAAACTACTAATAATAATAATAATACGGTCTTATAGCTAAGAGCCTTGACCAGTACCTTAAGAGGCTCTCGCTAGGCAGCTGGATCAAGGGTCAGATACAGAAGGCGACTCTCCTGGACTCGGCACGCATTGTGCGGAGGTTCCTCTCTCTGCAGCCCTAGCCACCGACCGTTTGAGCCTTGCCTCGCGGTCGGTGGTCCACCATTTTGGATATATTTTGTACTATAATGTTTTTTTATATTATTTTTGTACATAGTAGATTAATAATGTTTAAAATTTTATAGTAAAAAAATGTATTTTTGATGAGTTTTAAAATGAATAAAGTGTCATAATAATAGAAATAGGATTAATTATTATTACTTAAGCTAACCCATCAAACTCAGCAAGCAGTTTTCAAACGAAGCTCGCAAGCGGCTGACTTCTTCCGATTTTTTTCCAACAATTATCATCATATTTCAACCAATTTATACAAACCTTAATAAATTATAAACCTTCCACATGAATCATTCCGTCTATTGCTGAAAACCGCATGAAAATCCGTTCCGTAGTTATTGAGTTTATCACGAACAGACAGACAGACGCGGCAGGAGACTTTGTTTTATAAATAATAAATGATAGTGATAAAATAAATATTAGCCAAGCAGAGTTTCTTACCAATTCTTCTCTATTTGATGATTGATCTTCTCTACATATGTTGATTTTAATTGACTAAATGAAATTTCATCCAAATCCGTTCAGCGGTTCTGGTGTGATTGTGTAACAAACGTCCATGTCTATCCATTCATTTATAAATCCATCCATCCTCAGAAACTTTATATATAAACAATATATATAAATATATAAAAAGTCGTGTTCGTTACACTATTTATAACACAAGAACGGCTGAACCGATTTGGCTGAAAATTGGTGGGGAGGTAGCTTAGAACCAGGACATAGGATATTTATAGACGGACATAACTTTTAATTAATTAATTAATATTTATTTTTTAATATTATAATGTTTAGAGGTAGGGGTGGGTAGGATAAGGGGTAGGGTAGTTGTTGTTGTGCTTTTATCGTCATTGATTGCTTTTTCCATTCGATATATTAATTGAATGTTTCTTTAACTTCATCGAGATAATTATAAAGAACTCTATAGAGTGACAGTCTTCAAGTGAAAACCGACAAAATCGTCCAATGCCAAATTTGCAACTAATTTAGAGCCTATGTTACTTGAAAAGTGTTCAAAGTCCGTTGAGACAAGACAACATCTGTCGGGTCAGTTAGTTTATAATATTAGTATGTTAGGATTAATATTAAGTATTGTATTAAGTACAACACACTCAAATAATTTAATCCAACAGTATTCATGCCTGCTTCAATTTTAATAAACATAACAAACAATACTTACGTTATTAAAAACATTCCGTATGAATATCATTTCTGGCGCAGCGCCACGTAAAAACAAAAGGTTAGGACAATAACGTAAACGTAATACGTAAATTAAAGTCCCACAGGGTGAAATTCCAATGGACAAAACATGTACGAAAGAAATATCAGGGTCGGATTAAAATTATACCCCGAAATCCCTGTTTTATCTAATGGCTCCAAATTACGTTCTGTTTGTTTTTACGCAGACTCAATTTATGCCTGACCTAGCTGCCACACGCGGCTTCGCTCACGTTCTGCCCGGATAAAAAGTATGTGTTAATCCAGGTCCATAAACTAAGTATATCCCAAGTTTCATCCAAATCCGTCCATTAGTTTTTGGTTCCATCCATCCATTCCATCCACATCAGCCTATATCAGTCCACTGCTGGACATAGGCCTCCCCTAATAAAGGGGGATATACCCATAATCCCCACGCTGGGCATGCGGGTTGGGGATCACAGGGCACAGCTTCTCGCACCACCGACGCTGCTGCCCGTCAGTGGCCACGGGATTTAGCTGTGCCGATGTAGGCTGTGCTATGCCGCAATCAGCTGGCCGCCAGAGCCCCGTTCGTTGTTTAGCAGGGTGCACGGTTGGCTTGGGTTCCGAAGATAGGGGTTGGAACCCTGTACACCCCTCCATTCATCCTCACAAAATTTCAAATTGATAAAATTATTAGGAAAGAAAAAAGATTATTATGATTACGTATTTATTCTAATAGTTTCATCCAAATTTCATTCAGTAGTTTTTGCGTGAAAGGGTATCAAACATCCCGTACACAAAGTACATAGTATATTTGTTAAACCAGAGGCCTCATTTACTAACTCAGTTGTACACTGAAATGATCGGCACCGGACCTTTATTTGCAAACTTTGACAATTCATATGTCGAAATTCAAAGAACATCAATTGACAAACTGTCAACGTTTATAAAAAGAGGACCGGAAGAGGGTGCTTATCATTTCGGTGTGCAACTAAGTTAGTAAATGAGGCCTCTAGTCGTGTATCGTATCTTAATCCGTTCAGTAGTTTTTGCGTGAAAGAGTAACATATTCAACAAAAGTAAGTTACATAATTAGTTAACAGTACAATAAACCCTATCCGTCCAGTTCATAACAGCTATATAAACCTCAGACAGCTAAAATGGCGTTTAAATATCATGTCAACTATTTTTATTTATATGTAAAGGACAGGGACAAGCTCATAAATAAGGGGGTTTATTATAAGGTTTGTCTAAGCACTTAATTAAAAAACAATATCCATCCATCCACACAACTTTCACATTTTTATTATTAGTACGATTTTACTTTGGTTTTTTAACAAAGCCCATTTTAAATTCATACCGACGCGAATCGCTAATGAATAACACTAACAAAAGAGGTTTATGAAACACGAATTTACGATTCAATAAACCAATCAGATTGTTAGTTTCGATGAAATTATCTTGTGAATTATTTCGATTGTCTAGTGCGAACAGCTTGCTCTAATCATTTTGTAGTTTGAATAACATTTGATCGAAATTTAATGCATAATTTATTCAAGTTTCTGTCGCAACTCGGCAACAGCGTGATAAACGCTACATAGTAATTTAAACTTAATGTATTCATAGATAACGAACATCAACATTGCCCTACTTATTTTTTTCTATTTACGCACTGTTGATTTATCAAAGAGCAACACATAAATTTACCACTTTCCGGCTGATTGTAAATTATGCTGGTTTATTTTTGAGCATTTTCTATTTTAAAATTGTAATTTAGTTAATTAAAGTACTGTATCAGGTCGGAGTTGTCACGCGGGCCGATCGATCCCGGCGGTCACGGCGCGAAGGGTGTGACAAACGGACATACACCGGTTGACCCCTTATCTAGATCTATAAATTACAACTGGACCTATTGTTCACACGACTATATTTTTTGTGCGGCGTCATTTGATACCCTTTAGGGTGAGATTTCTCTACAAAATATTTTGGGTTTTGTGAGTTACGCGCTTGCGTCGCAAGGGTGCCGATTTGACCCTTCACCATAAATATTTTAATTAATCGCGCGTTATCTATACAGATGTTTAACGCAACCTGTTTCTGTACAAGTTTGGTTATATATTCTCATAGTGAATATTTATAACTGGTTTTCTCAAAAAGTTTAATGATCTGTATGTGATCTGGGGTATTTTTTTTGTTATGTTTATTTGGTAGTCCTCATAAATGGGTATTATTATTGTTGTATGTGGCTGTTTTCTAAGGATAGATAAAGCGATTAAACATTTACCGCGGTAAAATACATTTCGTGTTTGACTTTAGGGGATTGTTTTTAGAATTTAAAATAAAAATTTGGCAACAGAAAGATCTAGGATTTAGTAGTTTTGGCCTGAAAATGAGTAGATTGGCCTCTTTAGTAGGATTTGTGAAAGAAACTTGATTTTATATCCTAAACCATTTTGCCTTTTTCTAAAGAAATAAAATTATGTAAAAGTCCTGGCTAAAGTGCGGCGGTAATTCACTCTGGGCAGCTTCTTAGTCTGTACTCTCTGTACAAAGCACAAGTCCGATCGTGCATGGAGTACTGCTGCCATCTCTGGGATGGCTCGGCAAAATATCAGCTTCAAGCTTTCGACTCGATTGAGCGTCGAGCTGCCAGGTTCATCGGCGATGATTCGGTGGTAAAAACAAATCTACAGGGCTTCGAAAACAGACGTCGAGTGTCCAGACAAAATAATCTGGTAGGCACATCATTTTAGAAGGTACACGGTATGTACACTGATAAGTTAGGATTTTTACAATAACACTCAAATATTTCACTAAGCTCACATAGCTTAGAGAATTAGCAACCTGAAGTGGCAGTGGCTGGCCATATCTGCCGTTAGGGTAAATAACCGTTACATACATAACCGTTAGGGTAAATGAGTTATTGAGTGGAGATCGCGGCTCGGCAAACGTGGTGTAGGACGCCTTCCGCCGAGGTGGAGTGACGATCTGCGAAAGGCTTCTGGTAGCTGGATGCGTTGAGCTCAGGACAGGGCGCAATAGCGCTCATTAGGGGAGGCCTATGTCCAGCAGTGGACTGCTGTAGGCTGATGATGATGATGATGATGATTTCACTAATAGCCACAATACTTTAATAAGCCACACCGCACAGGAACAGCTAATTTATCACCATAAACCAGCAACGTTTCGCTTCCGTGTAACAAAAGTAACAAAATAAATCTAATAAAACCTTTCTCTGGCCGACAGCTAAGGAATGGCTGCGGAACAGCGAACGCTCATTAATACCGTTTCCGATAACTATAACAGATAACTATGCTATTATAGATAACTACACTATTATAGAAAACAACAAGGTGCCCCAGAATATGTATGATATTCTAAAAGGGTTGATTTTATCCAACAACAACAACACTAGCCTATCAATGTTTATTGTTTAACGTGTCTTTTTCGCGTAAACACCCGTTATACAATAATTATTATGTTTAATACTCGTGAAAGTTTAAAAAATACTAGCCAATCAGATTATTACTGGACATGCACCTCCCCTAAGAAGGATATGCCCATAATAACCACGCTGGGTTAGGGAATGCAGAGACTCGAAAAATTCTTGTAGATTTTGGTACCCTAAGTGCGAGACCGAGGAGTTTATGTAGATTCTATTGATTAATATAATCTACTAGCTCCGTTTGCTTTTGTAGGTTTATATTGGTATGAGTACAACAACGAGTTTTCTATCGTCTATATATGGTCGTCCAGATAAAAAGAAATCTATTTCAACTCAATCCAAGTAGTATTCGCATAAGAGAGGAACAAACATTACAAACTTGCATTTATATTATTATAATGTGCATTTATAAATTGTAGGAATATATCGAATTTTGTCTTTTATCAATCCTCTCAATAATTCGCAATAAAAAATGTATATCTTTTTTTGAAATATAAAACTACTCGTAATTATCGTTACAGTATAAAACAAAAACAAAAAAATATTTTGAAATTATATTTCGTTCCATGGTTAGAATCATCCCTATTCGGGATATTCAACCTATTCTAGGACAACTTGTAGATAACTATAAAACCGTGCAATACAAATATCTACTATTTCCGGGCACTGGAAAAACGGGATGGAGATATTATTACGAGTTGAAATGCGAAAGGGATGTACGGACAAACAAACAAACTATACGAACTTTTCCCTCGGGGACTGGTTATTTTTAGATAGAGGTAGATACAGTAGTCATCATCATCAGCCTATAGCTGCAGTCCACTGCTGGACATAGGCCTCCCCTAATGAGCGCCAGTGCGCCCTGTCCTCAGCTCGATGCATCCAGCTTCTACCAGCAGCCTTTCGCAGATCGTCACTCCACCTGGCCGGAGGGCGTCCTACGTTTGTCAAGCCGCGGTCTCCACTCAAGAACTCGTTTATCCTAACGGTTATCGGTTCTTCGGCAGATATGGCCAGCCCACTGCCACTTCAGCTTGCTTAAGCGCCCTTCACACGTAAAGTTCGGACCGCGGAAAACAGCACGCGCCATTCCAACCAGCACTCCGAAACGTACGTGTAGATGCATGGGTCTGACAGTCCGATCTGACATGTCGACGCGAAGGCAAATCTCACAGTTTTAACCGCGCATCACTTCAGTGATCAGTCCCAGATGCGCGGTCTGATCTTTACGCGCCATTAGCACGACAATTTGATCTGCAGTCCAAGCCGTACAGATCGGACTGCGGTTTTGGAACGCAGTCCTGTTGCGCGGTCCGATCTTTACGTGTGCAGGGCGCTTATTCCTCTGAGCTATGTTGACAACTATGGTTCTATGTCGGATAGTCTCGTTACAGATCCTAACTTACCACTTGACTTGAAGCTCCTGTCAATTCTATACAAGTTTCAAATAAGATTGACTCTTGGGCGCAATGAGGCTCATTAGCGGAGGCCTATGTCCAGCAATGGACTGATAGATACTGATGATGCTGATTCTGCTGATGATGCTGCTGCTAATGATGATGATGATGATAAACTTGTTGACTATGGACACGATCGTGTTTTGGCCAACTTTAATGATCTTAGTTAGTAAGTTGACGCTGGCGCAGTTTGCGTGGGTCAGATAATTTCAACTATAAAAAAATCAAGATGGCCGCGGTGAATCCGTTTATCATGAAGTTCAAAAGCTTATCCTCGTTTTGTTCAACTCATTCGGAAACAACCCCTTTGTCTATCCGGTTAATGTAAATGAGATCTTAAAGACTCCCGCCATAACTTTTTCTCGGTACTGCATAAGGGTTCTGTGTGAGTGTAAACGGAACGGACACCGGTTGTTTCAAACTGATGAGTAAGATTGTAAAATCTAGAATTTTACTTATAAAAATCAGACAAAAGATAAACGGTTCTTAGACAATTGCCATCTGTTATCGTTGGATTTTGACAAACAGTGACAGACCTAACTTTAAGCAATGGTTAACGTTGAGTAGCGTTTATGATGGTAAATCCTCTCTTACCAATATTAAACTGTAGGGTAAAATTTTTGTTCGTGGATCACGCAAAAACTACAAAATCATTTTATGACTTGTTTATAGTCTAAAAGCATAGTTCTATAATAAAATATGCTAAGTATTTTTATACACTAGTACGTTGAGTGGGGTTTCGTATATGACGCTGCGCGCCATACACGAGGAGGACGAGGTGCGCGAAAGGAATAGCACCCCTACAATAAACGTACTCTCCAAATTTCATGTCTCTAGGCCTCACGAGGCTATTTGTTCATTGTCACATATCAGTCAGCTTCGTCACAGTTGATATATGAGATTAAAATCAATGCCAGTTTAGTCAAATTAACTGTGTCGCACTGAGGTCAGCTCTCCAAACCGACGGTTTCTGTGGCGAAGTGGGCGATGGTCCGCCTGAGACGCAGAAGATCGATTCCGCCACGGGACAAATGTTTGTTTTCTATGCATAGTATGTACGCATTTACAACAAAAAAAATCTCTATGTAGTTTATCAGTCATGTGGTTCCCATAATACAAGCTCTGCTTAGTTTGGGGCTACATGATGCTGTGTTATAGTGTTCAGCATTATTCACCTCGATACTGAACACTTGGTCAGCTTCACATTTTCAGTTTTATTTTTCTTGTCCCGCCTGTATCGGCGACGGAAGCTGGCAATATTATACAACTCCTTACTCCGTGTTTCCGCTGAGTAATAACCTCTGACTGCAGGTTCTCAACGTTCATGACTATTTCATTAGGAGTCGGTTTCTTTAACGTACTCGTTAATATTTGTTCTGACGGAATCGATATAAGGATAATGCATTATTCACATTATCTCAGGTTAAATAACTTTATTATGATGAGAGTGAATGAAGCAAAAGAGGCATGTCAGGTTCGTAGCCAGTGGAGATCCGTGGTATCTGCCACTACCCCTCTGGGAAATAGGCGTGACTGTATGTATGTAATGTATGTAAATAACTTTATTCTAATACAAACACGTGGTTCACTTATAATAATGAGATACATAAGAAATAAATTGAGATAAAGATAATGGAGAATTATCTTATATTTTCAATTATTCCCATTCTCTTAAAATGGAAATAAATCAGTACATCGCTATTCTTCTGCCCTTGTCCCACTAAGTGGGATCGATACAGCATGTTTTCTTCTTTCACTTAGTTCTATCAGCCGTAAAATCTGTGCCAATCCTTTCCTTATATAATCCCATAATTTTCCTCTTTTATACAATCAATCTATTTCTCTCTTAAAAAATAAATAAATACAATATATAGAATTTTTTTCTGATTTTGAAAATGTTTTTGATTAACTTTGTTAAAAGCGTCAACTTATGTTGTTTATACTTTTTGTTTCAGGTAAAATAAACGGACCGATTTCTAAGACAGAACAATTCAAGGGTATGGTACTAATTATGGTTTGATGATTATTTATATTGTATCGAACACTTGCCGGGAAATACTGTGTTCTTGTTTCAAATTTATCTTTCATAATGTGTTGGTGGAATGATGATACCACCGATTACCACTTTGCGTCGAAATGCATACAAAGGCTCAATGTTATGGCGAATGGCGTTTCATAGAAATTGTATAGAAGACCTTATTTTAATTTTCGTCAAAACTTACGTTTTGGTAAGTTATTTTGGGAAAAGTTTTCCTGTTGGGAAATAGAGTCGATTGAGACCTACTGTTTTTTTTGACATATGTAATTTTTGGCTAACTGTACGTTTTCCCATAATTCTGAAAACGCAATTATTTTTTACTTCAAAATTAATCTACAGTTTCCTCAGAACAAAACCTTCTAACTACAAAATAAGAGTTAGCTGCCCTCAATGAGGTAAATTTTTGCCCCACCCTGTACATTAGAATGAAATTGAATCGATTTTACCATCATCATCATCCACAGTCCGACTTCATCCATTGATAGATATAGGCCTCCTGAAGTTTGTGCCATCCACCACGGTCTTGTGCTAGTCGCATCGCCAGGTGACGCATCGAGCCATCTCGCTACTGGTCTTCCGTCGCTTCTTCTAACTAGAATCGATTTGATTAAAAAAATCTGGCTACATATTTTTTCAGTAAAAGACACGCTTGACAAAAATTTTACTCAAAATACTGTTTTGTTACTGTCGGCCAGAATCATTCCATTGTAGAACAAAGGCCTCCCACCATTTTTGTCCACTTCATCCTATGCTAAAGTTTCCTAGTCTTTTTGGGAGAAGTCTAGTTCGACACGCTAATAGACATAGACATAGACATAGACATACGTTTATTTACTACTTAAGCACACATACAGCATAATTATCACTAAAACAGTTTATGTTTAACCTAAGTACCTACATACATAATTACTATTATATTATATATAACAAGAGTATAGAAAAATTAAAAAATAAAAAGAGTACAGTACCTATATATATGACAATACAAATCTATATGTAGTGTTGTTCTGTGTGCTACAGCAGTAAAACGGTCCCGACTCAGCACTATGCTTCGCTATCCGAAGACAGGTCAGCGCTTTAATAAATAATAATACTCAAAATAATTTCCTTCAAAAAGCAAATGGCAGCAACAATTTCTCTGTATCTGCTACGGTTTCTGATACTGTCCCAGTTTTCAAACACTGTATTTCAAGTGTTATCATTTAGCACTCAGTCGCCTTCAATAATATTTAATTAAAATAATTTCACTTTGCCAGTTCCAATCGTTGCATTTGAAAGTATTATATCCATACCGCATAGTTAAACACTAGCTTCTATCATAGGCTTCACTTGCGTGGTACCGGATAAGAATAAGTCTTTAGATAAATTATGTGCAAAATGACATAGTAAAATGATAGATGTGGTTACACTTTACATCAAGTAGGCCATATGGTTGTACCATCTTCAAGTAGGTACAATAAAAAAAGGATTTAAGAATGACCAACAACACAAGTCTATAGCCCACTGCTCTATATCAGTACTTGCCTGAATAGCAAGTAGTTCATGCTGCTAGACATATGAACCGGCCTACCCAGCTGAGCAGTTTGGGGAGGTGCGCATATGTGTACCGAGAAGTGAGCGTGCTTTACAGCTCCGGTACTATTCATGGAAAATAGTAGTCGGCTTCACTGACAGCCTAAGCTGGGTTACATGTTAGCTATCCTTCAGTGGTCAGCGGGTAGTGAGCGACATAACAGCTCCGGTACCATTCATGGACAAATGGTACTGCGTCTTTAGCACACGAGTAACTCACCTGAGTACCGGGGTGCACTATTGCATCTCGGCAGCAAAACCTACTGTTCGCAGGTTCTGGTATTTGTCAGTTTAATCGTCTGCTTCATAACCTACTAGTTGGTATGGGGACGTTAAACATTTCGTAGATTTGATTGAGTTGCGCTCTATATCAGTGCACTCCTATCGGGGTGGAAGGTGCTCCAATCACAATCTTCGTAAGCCAACCTCAGCTGCCTGTGGTGCACCTTGCTAACCAATAAATGTGGCTCTATCGGCCAGCTGATTGCGGTACAGTGCAGCCTAACACTGGCATAGCTACATCCCCTGGCTGTCGATAGGTAGTCCGAGAAGCTCTTCCCTGCGATCCCCAACCCCCATGCCTAGCGTGAGGATTATGTGCGTATCCTCCTTCTTATTTTGTATTTATATGTACATATAATATATTTCTTATGTATATGACGGAACAAGTATGCTCCAAAGATGAATGTTGATACGGGAAGTGACGTCAGCAGACACCAACAGTACTGAAGTCACTCCCTATAGCCAGGAATGTGGTGTGATAGAGCAGAGATATGCCCCATAGGTGGTTGTTGTTAAGGGAAGTGACGTCATTCACGGAACAGACGTCACTCCTGTCGTCAGAGTGTGGTGGTCCCCCATGAAGTAGGGGTTGCAGTGGTAGCCCATGATACGCATGTCATCAGGCAGGTCGTGGTCGCCCGTGACCTGCCTCTGCACCAGGCAGGTCAAGGCAGTGTGGTAGTCGCCCGTGACACGCATATCACCAGGCAGGTGGTGGTGGCCCATGACATACTCCTGTCATCAGGCTGGTGGTGGATGCCCATGACATACTCCTGTCATCAGGCTGATGGTGGATGCCCATGACATACTCCTGTCATCAGGCTGGTGGTGGATGCCCATGACATACTCCTGTCATCAGGCTGGTGGTGGATGCCCATGACATACTCCTGTCATCAGGCTGGTGGTGGATGCCCATGACATACTCCTGTCATCAGGCTGGTGGTGGATGTCCATGGTGGAAGGAAATGAAACTCCAGTAGACGTTGTTCCAATTTATTGTCGGGTAGCAGTGTTTAGGTCCGCACTGTCCGACAGCTCGAGCGAGAATGCTTGATTGTCGACAGTGGGCGCGTATTTATAGCAAAGCGCTGTGTCGCCAACCATGCGGTTTTGAATAAGCGAAACAAACAAACTTGTATTGACGACACAGAGTCCTACTTTTTACAGTAAGCATAAAGGAATTATTCTAACAATCATTTTTAGAGGTACCAAACTATCGAATTAACGTCTTTTAACAGGTTTGACATTAGAACTTGACTTAAACTTGATTTTGACTAAAGATAAACTAACGATAAATCCGTTTATGATTTTTAGACAATGTTTTATCAGTTAACGAGAACTTTTTGCGACACGTGGCATGCAACCACGTGTTGTTATTGAATTATCTTGTTGAAATAACGCTTTCGCGCCGACACGGCCATTCTGACAGGTGGCGTAAAAAGGTTAGTATCTCGGGGGTTTTTTGAAGTTCCTGATTCTCGAAGGTTCACGAAAACTATGGCGCCGACATATATATTCATACCTATATATTTCTCATATATATTTCTTGTCTTTATATGCATAGATATTTATATGTAAAGATAAGAAATGTACCGGCCAAGTAAAGTAAATGTGACGGCCTCTGTGGCGCAGTGGGCGAAGGTCCGCCTGAGACGCAGAAAGTTGTGGGTTCGATTCCCGCTGCGGGACAAATGTTTGCATGTTCTGTAAATATTTGTCTCAGGCTATGCATACATAGAAAACACCAAGCCTGAGACAAATATTTACATATCACAATATGTATGTATTTACAAACAAAAAATTATATGTGTAGTATATCAATCATGTGGCTCCCATAATACGAGCTCTGCTTAGTTTGGGGCTACATGATGCTGTGTGATTACGTCCCGCATTATTTATTTATTTATAAATTATATGATAAATCGCTTCTATCTATTTAGATAGGTACACAGGCAGGCATTATAAGAATAATTATTTTATATAAATCTGAGAGAGTGTAATTTTCTGAGGCTACCAAATTTCACTTTATTTTACTTAAATACCTTGGGAATTGATTTTTTTCTATTTTTTTTACCTAATTATATAAAACTATTAATGATAGACATTGAAACTTTAAAACGTTAAGGCATAATTATATTACTTAAGTTCAAAAACTGAGAGAAGCCACTGGCTCCTGAACACAGGTTTCAACTAGTTCGGGAGCCTATGGATTCATAAAGAAAACTTTATTATGTCAATTAAACATTTTAATTATTGGTATTATTATTATTAACGAGAGCCTATGTCCAGCAGTGAACTGATAAGCTGGTGTTGTTGTGTTTTTTTAATACACTGTCCATAATCTGTGGCCGATATGAGTCATACAAAGAGAGTACCATTCGCCTCTATTTAATTATTTAAATGAATTCTTATGAATAAATAGTTAGGCAAAGATTTGCATACAAATTGACCTCTGGGGTCTGTTCCAGTGACATGTGTTAATTACGTATGTCTGGGCATAGAATATGTTAATGTTTCATCTATTTATTACTAGCTGCTGCCCGTAGCTCCGTTTACATGCTACCTGGATGTTTAGGGACGTTTAAAACAGTAAGTAGAGAAAGCTGGAGTTAGATAGCTAAGGGCTAGGGGATGGTGATACCGAAGATAGCTAAAAATAACCAAACCCGTTGAGTGATGAACGTACGCTGCTTTATAGTCCACAAACACACACACACAGTCGAGTACAATATTGCAGCATAGGGCAAGCTATGCAAAAATAAAGTAGTTAATTTAAATGTATTATGTATTAGCTCATACACCGGATGGAAAGTCATTATTAGTTCCGGGTCCACAAAATATACATACATATACATACATACAGTCACGCCTATTTCTCAGGGGTAGGTAGAGACCACGGATCTTCACTTGCTACGATTCTGGCAAACCTATTGCTTCATTCACTCTCATCACGTTCTTCATACATGCTCGTCGGTTTAGGGTACTCCTGACCTGGCCTTTTACCAGAACGTCTCCGATTTAATCGTAGAACGTACGTCGAGATTATGATCTTCGAACTGTCCCATTCACACACGCCTCTTTTTTCGTCAATCTTCTTTCATCCATACAAAATATTTAGTAGAAATACCGCTTACCTTCTCTGGCGAGTTCAACAAATGCATACGTGTGTACACCACACAGCTCACAGACCCACATGCAAAGCAATGAAAGAACAAACAAACAAGCAATTTAATAAATGCAAACCTCTACTCACATTTTTGCGAAATAAAACAAACACATTACACATACATGAAAAAACCCAATAGAAATTCCATAATGTTTTGCTTTCCCCATAAAAAACAAAGGAAATTAATAAAATGATCTGACTAAGTCATGGTAAAACAGTGGGCGACCTTATCGTTCAAAGCAATCTCTTCTAGGCAACCGTGTTCATGTGTGTGAAAGTATTTAATAAACAAGTTGATCTAATATACAGACATCAATTCTATGAAACTAGAACTAATTTAGTCTTTAATTTGACTAGCTCCAAAAACTAGTCCAACAAGTGTTAAAAAAAGGAGAATGCCGTCTGATGTATGGCGCTCGGTACCAAGACTAAAGTGAGTGCGTCAAAAAATCTCCAATAAGTTTTTAGTCGATTCTACTGTCAAAATAATTAAAAATGAGGGTTATTGCCCTAGTAACACTTTACATTAATGTTTGTTGCCATAGTAACGTATATATCATTGGTTATTGCAGTCTAATGGCTGGCTTGCAGCGGAAACCAAATTAACAAAATATTTTTTATGTGATTAGTAATCCTGTCGGTGTGTTAAAATAAAGAAAATGTTAATGTAATAAATAAAATATATTAAATTTTATGGGATACGTTCGGTTTCGACGCCATTGGTACGGGTTCTCGGCATTCTCCTTTACATTTAAAGTTAAAAAGGGGCTTTGGACGATAAATCTATCGAGAAAAGTTTAACCTACCGTGTTGCGTCCTTAATTTGACTCTACTCTGAAGTTATTTTAGTCATTAAAATCAAAACAAAAGGCTTTGTGACCATCGAGAATGGTAACGTCGATGGTAAAATCAGTAAAATTTCATTCCTCCCCTGCGAGTATTCGAAAAGGCCCAAATCAGGATATCGTAATGCAAAGACAATAGTTCAAACACAAGCCGGGCCCGAGGCGAATACTTATCCGGCTCACAAATGTTTGTCTTGGCACGGGAATCGAACCGGCGCTGTTTGTGCGGGGCACCGTTGCTTTATTCATTAGTTTAGGAGCTGGGTCTTATATATAAGACCCTATAATATAGTCCAAATCCATAGACTAAAGGATAAGTTATTTTAAAGTTTTTGTGTTGTTAGTTCTAATAAAAGTAAGTATAATGAAAAATAAAAACTTCATAATAAATAACACAAAAAAAGGGTTGATTTACGGTATTTATCTCGAGTTCTGCTTGCCTGAATTTTTCATAAAATATAGCCCATGTTTCAAGTTAGAAAATGTACTAAAAGTCACATCAAAATTAACTTTGTAGTTTTTGCGTTACGCTCGAAACATCTGACATTTTTCATGTTACAATTTTATAACAGTAGAGAAGTTAATAACACCATGTATTTATCTAAGTTCAGAAACGTTTAGCGCGTTAGTTCCCAACTTTGTACATTACGTGAAAATAGTTAAACATGAAACGTTTGCAATTTTAATATTCCTTTTAATTTACTAAAACAAAGTTTGAATGCGAACAATTTGCGAATTTTTGTGTAAAACTTTTTAGAGCTTTTTTATGTTTTGTTTTAAAACTGGTATTTGAAACTGAAAACATAAATATCCAGTTTTACAGTTTAGTATTCAGCTTTGGTTACCTCTTTGATAGAGTAGGTGGACGGAGGGGGGGTTCAATTCCCGCTTAGAGTAAATTTTGTGATGTAGAAGGATTTGCTGGCGGATGTTCGCCGAGAAAAGATGGATGGATTGGATTGTGTAAAAGATGATTTGAGTGAGAAAGGAGTGAGTGTTGAGATGACGGCTGATAGAAGATTGAAAAGAGGAAAGCATGCTGTGCCAACCCCACTTGGAGTGGAATAAGGGCATCTCACGATGATAATGGTAAATGCATTGTTTTCCTCTTCACACCTATTTTTCAGGACAAAATCCTGGTGGATCCAGGTCGACTATGTATACTTATTTTAGAATATTCTGGGATTTTTTCTTAAAAACTATAGAAATGCTTGTAAATATTTCACTTTAATTATTTTCTAGAAAAAAAAGATTAATAAACAAGCAATGTTGGACACTATCACGCAGCATCATATGGCCTCAAACTAAGCAGAGCTCGCATTATAGGAACCATATTACTAATGTACTACTTAAATACTTTTGTTTTTGTAAATAGTATACATAAGAAAACACCCAGACCCGAAACAAATATTTGCTGAATACAAACAGAAAAAAAAGATTATTTCTTAAAAAAATAATTCATAAAAACCTTAAAGAAAACTAGATTATTGATAATTATAACAGTATTTTCTTATAGAGTTGAAATAAAATAGAAATTACTTTAACTCAGATGAGCGGGCAGGGATAATTGAGCTGAGTCGAAGGGCAACAAAGGGCAGGGGGGTTACCGATAAGTGGGAGTACGCTCGGCTACAAGGGTGGTTACCACCTGTAAAAATTGAGTAGTTAAGGGGATTCGATGCGGTCAGCTAGGCACAGTAGCGCTAATAGATGGCGTTGATGCTCAAATTTTCCGTATTTAATTTTTTTATACATTAAAACGTGCGTTTTATTGCAAAGTAATCAGCGACGCGCTAAAAGTTAATAATTTGCTATGTACCCAGCTATAATTTATATTTTTTTAGTCTATGTAGCACTTGTCGTTGAGTCAGACAATTTTCTAGCAGCGTACACGCACACATACAAGGCATCATGACGTTAACCTTCGTCCGTCCGTTTGAATTGACTGGCCTCTTAGCCCGGTTGGTAGAGCTCTGCGTTCTGAGCCGCAGGTCGCGGATTCGATTTCCGCTCAGGACAGATATTTTTATACTGAACATGTTTCCTCTGTGTCTACAACTACAACAGTCCTCTGCTGGACATAGGCCTCCCCTAAGAAGAAGAGGGATATGTTATTCCCCAGGCATGCGGGGATCGTATATTTATTGCATACAGGTAAATGTTTTTGTTGCTTAGATCTAAGTAGCATATGCCAGTTAATTCATGTACCCTGTCAGGGCGTAAGTTTAAGCTTGTCATCTCGCACAAAATAATCTATCACATTATTATTTTTATTACACTTTATTTCATTGAGTGTACTATCGTTCAATTTATGCAACGTAAAACCAAGTTCGTTATAGTGTCCAAAACACATTTTTTTTTAGTCAAAAATGCATTTTTTTTAGTAAAAAATGTATAAAATATTATTAATCTACTATATACAAAAATAATATAAAAAAACATCACAGTAAAATATATCCAAAACTATAGCGAGTCCAGGAGAGCCGCCTTCTGTATCTGACCCTTGAACCAGCAGCCTAGCGAGAGCCTCTTAAGGTATTGGCTAATAATATAATATTTATTATTATTTTTGTGATTATTATTTTTAGGCAACATCGTCTTACTGCAGGGCAAAGGCCTCCCTATCCCCCTTCCAATCTTCACGATCCAGGACTCTGGTGGTCCAATCTCTATTAAAAGAGTCCAGGTCGTCGCGCCATCATTTGGGTCTGCCAATAATAAAACAAAATAGTTAAAAATTATCTAACAATAAAAAAAATGTTCCTTTAAAAAAACTTCTGAATAAAATACGACCGCTCATTGAACCGTTTTCAATTTAAAGTTTTGCAGCATACTGTATTTTCAATAAAGAGTTTATCTATACAATCACGCGGCTGAGTGTACCCGTGGGTGTCTGCTCTCACTGTGATATAAAATTGAAAGGAATCTGTGGATTATTATGTGCCTACTTTGTGATGATATAATAATAGCTAGATGAGAGATCAAAGTACCTACGGTTACGTCTGTGAGCCATATTTCTTTTCATCATATTTTTCTGCTCAGCTTAACATTAGTCCGTACCGTTCCTTTGCTTTTTATTATCATCTGATATTACATATAAACATATGTTGAATAAATACACAAACACAGTTACTCAGTACTTCTGCATCTCAGGCGAGCCTTCGCCCACTGCGCCACTGAGGTCGTTCATCATAAATAGCAATTTTCTACCCACTGCTGGCCTAAAATCTGGCCTATTATTTAACCGACTTCATTATTATGCCACTCGCCTTGATTCTGCGCTATTCTAAACAGTATAATCTAGCTCGCGACTTCTCTCGGGTTACTGTGGATTTTTCCAAATGTTTTGTTTATTGTCTTAAGGAACAATAGGTAGTTCTTTCTAAATGAAAGATACCATGTATGTCCTTTTCTGGACCCCTGGTAACATATATGAGAAATTTCATGATGATCAATTGAGTAAAAGACGTAAAAGAGCAGATCGTCAAAACCCTAACTAAATTTTGTGTGGTGGTAAGTGTGTAACGGATACAGGGTGTAAAGGCTTCCAACCTCCACCTCCAGAATCCAAGCCAACCTGACCTACCCGTGGTGCACCCTGCTGGATAACGGACGGGGCTCTGGTGGCCAGCTGAAAAATAAACACTGAATTCCCTGATCGCAGACGGGCAGCAGCGTCTGTGCCCTGCGATCTCCAACATGCCCAGCGTGGGCATTATGGGCATATCCCCCGTATAAGGGAAAGCCTATTTCCAGGCTATGCCCAGCAGTAGACCGAAAATGGCTGAAATGATGATGGTGAAGAGTTAAATATACCTGTCCAAAATACGAACAGTCCCTGTAGCCGAATTCGGCCAGGACTCATCGTCAAGGCGTGAAAGCATAACAAACCAACTTACTTTCGCATTCATATTATTAGTTGGGATAGGATATAGAAGGCATAGCTGCGCGTAGAAGCTAGTATTAAGCAAAGTTTCCAAGCACAGCCAAGCCCACGCACCGTGCGACAAGCTAAGTTATCATTACGCTGTGTTGCCAGCTATAGAACAATATGGCAGCGGGCTTTATAGAATTGGCAACATTCTCTGTTAATATGTGTTTAGCAGGTTTATCGGACCTTAGCTCACTGCACTTTATGTTGCAGATTTAAACGTTGAAATGTCTTTTGTGAACACATAATGTGGTTTTTCTATTGAGATTGTTTTCTTGTAGGTAAGCACTAAACAGTGTTTTCTTTAAGCTTGACTTTATTGTATTTTCACTGATGTACAAAAAGTCCTCCGGCTAGGTGGATTGATGATTTGTGAAAGGCTCCTAGTAGGAGCTGGATGTGTCTAGCTCAGGATAGGATACAATGGCGCTCATTAGGGGAGGCCTATGTCCAGCAGTGGATTGCTATAGGCAGATGATGATGATGTAAAAAAAGTCCCGTCAGTTACCATTACCACTATTTGTTTCTACAACAACACCTAAAATGAGTCTCACTGAGCAAACCACTTTATATCTGTGTTATACATCTTATTTATTGGACGGCCTCTGTGGCGTAGTGGGCGAAGGTCCGCCTGAGACGCAGAAGGTTGCGGGTTCGATTCCCGCCGCGGGACAAATATTAGCATGTTCTGTAGATATTTGTCTCGGGTCTGGGTGTTTCCATGTATGATATGTATGTATTTACAAAAAAAATAATTATATGTGTAGTATATCAATCATGTGGTTCCCATAATACAAGCTCTGCTTAGTTTGGGGCTGCATGATGCTGTGTGATTACGTCCCGCATTATTTATTTATTTATTTATTTATACCAAATGAATAGAATTCTTTATTAGTCATTCCTAGTATAGCACAGATCTTAACACATTTTTAAATTCATAAAATATTAAGTGAGTTAGTGCAATTGTATAATATCGTGAATACATTTTGTAATGATTAAAGTAAATAGTTTTTATTGATAATAATTATATAATTCAATTAATATTCCAATTTATTTAATTTATTTATTATTTAATTATTGCGGCATTGTCCATAGGCAAGTATTTCATTATCGGTTTTAATCTGTCTGTACTCACCACTCCCACCACTCCAGCCTATATCAGTCCACTGCTGGACAGAGGCCTCCCCTAATAAAGGGGGATATGCCCATAATCCCCAGCGTGGGGATTCCAATCCCCAGCGTGGGGATTCCAATCCCCAGCGTGGGGATTATGGGCATATCCCCCTTTATTAGGGGAGGCCTCTGTCCAGCAGTGGACTGATATAGGCTGGAGTGGTGGGAGTGGTGAGTACAGACAGATTAAAACCGATAATGAAATACTTGCCTATGGACAATGCCGCAATAATTAAATAATAAATAAATTAAATAAATTGGAATATTAATTGAATTATATAATTATTATCAATAAAAACTATTTACTTTAATCATTACAAAATGTATTCACGATATTATACAATTGTACTAACTCACTTAATATTTAATGAATTTAAAAATGTGTTAAGATCTGTGCTATACTAGGAATGACTAATAAAGAATTCTATTCATTTGGTATAAATAAATAAATAAATAAATAATGCGGGACGTAATCACACAGCATCATGCAGCTGCGGGTTGGGGATCGCAGGGCACAACTTCTCGCACCACCGACGCTGCTGCCCGTCGGTGGTCAGGGGATTTAGCTCTGTCGATGTAGGCTGTGCTATGCCGCAATCAGCCGGCCGCCAGAGCCCCGTTCGTTGTTTAGCAGGGTGCACCACGGGCAGGTGGGGTTGGCTTGGGTTCCAAAGATAGGGGTTGGAACCCCGTACACCCCTGTCTGTACTCATTATCAAGATATTCTTTTATGCTGTACAATGTCTTTATCTAAGTGAGTGAAACATGATTATTAAATAAATATTAATTGGGCAATAACTTTTATACTATATATTTAAGAATTTATTAGTAAAATCACTTTAAATGACATATTTTTATAATAACAAAAAAAATACATACAGACAAAAATAGAACCTCCTCCTTTTTTGAAGTCCGTTAAAACTAATAGCCAGGTTGTATTACGCGAATCATATGCATCCATCCTAACAAACTTTCACATTTATAAGTAGTATGACAAGTCATCGATAATAATGACAGCGAACGTGTCCTCCACACAAATGCATTCAGCATTGAATAGTTAAACGTGAAGCCCCGCGCCGCCAAGCGGTCTGTATTGGCTGTCTCGTTCCGCACTACGTATTATACTGGCTAGGTGCATGGTAGGTAGTTTCAAGTTTCATTTATTTAACGTAAAAATTTACATATGCTTAAAGATCTATGGCGTTACATTAACAGAGTCCGACACGGTTATAAAACTATAGCTAGCGGCATAGCGGCGGCTAGGGGTGTACAGGGTTCCAACCCCTATCTTCGGAACCCAAGCCAACCCCACCTGCACGTGGTGCACCCTGCTAAACAACGAACGGGGCTCTGGCGGCCGGCTGATTGCGGCATAGCACAGCCTACATCGGCACAGCTAAATCCCCTGGCCACTGACGGGCAGCAGCGTCGTTGGTGCGAGAAGCTGTGCCCTGCGATCCCCAACCCGCATGCCCAGCGTGGGGATTATGGGTATATCCCCCTTTAATAGGGGACGCATATGTCCAGCAGTGGACTGATATAGGCTGATGTGGTGTGGTGGTAGCGGCATTAGCGGTCTGCTATAGGCTGATGATGATGATGATGACAGCTTGCACTTTCATCCAGTGCCTCATAAAGGCACTGTTGGTGTCCATCCTCTCCGCTATCACGTGCAGGTAGCTGTTCAACATCATAGACGCTGTTGTCTTGCGGATGATCGCGTAGAAATTGTCTACGCGTGCAGAAGCGCGGCAGCCACTTCAGCACCCTGACCCCGTTACTATACTGGACTTATCAAAACTAATATAATTTTTTTTTACGAAAAAACGCTGTCCGGAACCCGACACGCCATGCAAATCGCCGCGAATGTGTATCGACCCGATGATTGCTCGTCAATTTTCTTGATTCAATTACCTACCTACGATGTTATCAATCAATTTGATTATAGGGAAATGTGTTAGGCATTTTCTACTGTAGCGCGTAACAAACGTTAGATTACGGGTTTCTTGGTTATGATTTTAATGAAATGTTCTTTTGATTTAAAAAAAATCAACAAAGTTGTACGAAAAGGAATAGTTTTTTATATATTTTGTGCAACACTAACAATACACAGAAGGTACTTAAGAGACAAAATAGGTGAGAAGGTAATATCAAAATTAGTCGATAGGTTGCACAAAAATTTCAAAAATAACACAAAAGTAACAAAATCTTTATAAAAAAATGATCTGATTCTGAATCAAAAAATTAAGGAATATTTTATTCCATAATCAGTTTTTGGCATTAGCAAATCATTCATTACATCGTAAATTGCTTAATCAATTATTGCAGTTTCAAAATGTTTTATACCTTGATTGATTGACCTCTGTGGTGCAGGGCCTGAGACGCAGAAGATTTCGGGTTTGATACCCGCCGCGAGAATTTTTTTTATGCAAATATTAGTCTCGGGTCTGGCTGTTTTCTATTCATTCTAGGCATTCGGTTCCCATAATGAGCTCCGCTTAATTTAGGGCTACATGATACTGTGTGAAAGTGTCAAGCTTTGTTTATTTTGTTTATTTTTACCACTGACGGCAAACGGCACAGAGGCAGGCCAAAAAAACGCTGGTGTGCCGTCCTGGACGCCTTCACTACTAGTTGGCAAGAACTTGCACAAGACCGGCAAGAGTGGAGGGTGGCGTGGGGGGCCTTTGCTCAGCAGTGGGACAGTCTAGGCTAATAATAATAATAATATTTTTTATTACTACGCCATTACGTTATAGTACTTACTACTTACTCATCTGTTAGGAACGATGAGTTCAGGTCTTCTCAGAAATAAATCTGTTTACCTTTGCCACTTATTTATAATATTATTTTAAAGAGATTGAGATTTTATCATTCATAGATTGGAAGTGTTATGAATGTGAACTGTATGCTGGGGAAGTGAATGTTTCAAATATTTTGCTGTTTGTAATTTCAAATCGCATTATAATCTTGATTATATATTATCATTATATATATTATCATATATATATCATTATATATATATATATATATATATATATTACATATTACGATTTGAAATTACAAACAGCAAAATAGGCATAAATAAGTCTTCCATATTATATATATATATATATATATATATATATATATATATAATATGGAATATATATATATATATATATATATATATATATATATATATGTAAGACTGGCAAAATACAGCACTCAATAGAGAGGAGTGGAAGGAGGGAAAGGAGGCCTTTGCCCTGCAGTGGGACAACTCAGGCTTATAATAATAATAATAATAATAATTATAATCTTGATCATACATGTTATGCATCACGATCTACAGTTGCGTCATCTTTCAAACAATCCAACATATCTTTAACCTAGAAATAAGCCTACACTTCTGTAGCCACTTATAGATAGTTTTAGATAGAAAACTCTGGTACTCACGGCAACATAAACATTCATATAGTTTATTTCCACAAAACGGCACTCTACTGCGCGTCTAAGGCGACAACACGCCTTTGTTTGCGATTAGCAAATCTTGCTGAGTTTTCTATCTAAAACTATCTATAAGTGGCTACAGAAGTGTAGGCTTATTTCTAGGTTAAAGATATGTTGGATTGTTTGAAAGATGACTTTAGTAAGGAGAAGTATTGATTGAGATGACGACTGGTAGAAGGAATATGAGAGAATGCCAACACGACGAGGTCTGATGAGTTGCTGAAGACAATTCTTACCCTTATGGCATGATACTGCTATTACGTTTGTTGTTGTGAGTACATCATAGAGTTATATCAATTTATAAGTATATTTAGGCACTGGCAGGCTTTGGCCTTTTTTTTTATAGGTTGTATTGAGTGAAAGATGACGAGTGAAATGAGGACTTTTAGAAGGAATAGGAGAGAATACTCACATGACGTTGGGACAAAGTCTGATGAGTTCATCATTCCCCAGTGCATCCCTATTTGAGGTCGAGGTTGGGGTTTCTTTTATGCCAAAGCTGGTTGACGAACAGACGGGCCACCTCATAGGAAGTAGTCACCGCCACCCTTGGACACCTGCATCACCAGAGGCGCTGCCGGCCCTCGAAGAAATGGAATTTAGTATTCGCATTTTGAAGTACTCCATGCTCTGAAGGAAAACCGCAGAAGGGACTGATCGCCACTTGGAGATGGTTCTAGTCCAGGTAGTTGGCGGTTGACCTTTTCCTCTCTTCATCATCATCGTTTCAACCGTTATCGACCCACTGCTGGGCATAGGCCTTCCTTTGATTATGCTATTCGCCTCGATCCTACGCTCTTCTGAACCAGGTGCTGCCCACGGTTTCTAATATCGTCAACCCATCTCGCTGGAGGACCGTATATCTGTAACCAATTTCTGTAACCTCTCTTGCTCTCGTCTGTCTCGTCATATGTTATTCGTCTGAAGAGTTGCAGCAGGCGATTTTCACCCTTATGATGTGACTATTACCACCTATTACGTGATGTCAGTGGCTCGGCAGGTAGCGGGTGCAGTGAGTGAGTCGGCAAGGCCGCTTGACGTCACACTCACGCCACCGCCCACGTAAGGTTTCCGCACTTAGCAACTGTGCTGATTGTATTCGATCAAATAAGTACTCTTTGTATTGCTTGGGCTACATTTTCCTATCTACCTGAAACATTTTTCGACTACCTACGTACGAGGTCTTGTGTCTTTTGTGTATTGTTTCGTGTGTACTAAAGATACTAGCTGCTAACTATGCTGTCGATAACAGTATTTTTAAACTAACTACCCAGGTCTCTTTAGTCTCATTTGTATATTGTTTCGTGTGTGTTAAATAAATGATATTAACTAGCCCAGCCTATGGCCGCGGTTTGGTTAACATTTAAAGTTACTTTCCCTCGGGAACTACGAAATTGACAGCTCAGTCACTTTCTCTCATCAGAGAAAAAGAAAAGCGAATTCAGTAACTGAATATTGTTCCTTTTATGATATTTTATAAAATTAATAGGATAGAATAGAATAATGTACCAATCCAACTATCCTATCCTACTATCCTACTACCTACTAATACTACTTACTACTAAATTATAAATGCGAAATTTTGTTAGAATAGATATATGGATGAATGTTTGTTACTCTTTCACGCAAAAACTACTGAACGGATTTCGATGAAACTTGGAATATACATAGTTTGTGACCTGGTTTTAACATAAAGGCTACTTTTTATGCCACGCGAGCGAAGCCGCGGGCGGAAGGGAAGGACTACTGGTGGCGGCCCTAGCCATGAATAATTTGGGGATAGTTATTTTGGGGCTACATAATGCTAAGAGATCATGTCAATCTTCATTTTAAAAAATCACATAAATCTGTCTCGCGGTGGGAATCGCCCGCAACCTTCTGCGTCTTAGGCCTTCGCCCACTGCGCCGAGGTCATCGAAGAATGCCTCTTCGTTAAAGACAACACACCTCCCGCACTACAGTCCGAGTGTTAAGACTTGACTTGAGGAGTGCATATTGCATCAAGTGCAACAGTGACTCAATTTGAATCGTAAAACTAACCTACGGTACGTTGTGTAACCTGATAACAACGCCTGGTAACCAAGTCACTGGTACACTCAGCGACGGTAGCAAGAGCTGCATTTTGTCACTATCACTAGTAGTAGTATACAAGTATAAACTTTTTATAAATCAATGACTTCAAATAAATCACTTCTTACTTCTTGCCCTAAAGAATTTTGAAAATCGGTTCACAATTGACTGAGATATTGGTGATCATAGGGCGAAAATTATAATTGAGATTGAGGTATTTTTTTGAGCAGTTTTCCGGGAAAAGTACCAATCCCTCAGAAATAAATGAGACCACCTGTGAAATATGCTCTTTTAAACAAAAAAAATGGTTTACAATTGAAGGAGATATCGGTGAACATACATAAAAAAGTCGAAAAAAAAGGTTCCGACGAATTGAGAACCTCCTCCTTTTTGAAGCCTGTTAAAATCAAAGTCTCTTCCCGTTTTCTATCTATCGCTATGTATGCTTACACACACACACACACACACAGACACACACACACACACACACACACACACACACCAGTTGTATCAGTCCACTACTGAACATAGGCCTCCATATGTATGCTTAGATCTTTAAAACTACGCAACTATTTTGATGCGGTTTTTTAATAGATAGAGTCATTCCAGAAGAAGGTTTTTATGTAAAACTTGCACCCGTGCAAAGCCGGGGCGGGTCGTATATTTTTATAAACAGAGTTTTTGGTGGAATAATGCAGGGATTGAATGAGCTGATCAAGGGTACTCATGTACATACTCATTCAACCTCAACAAACGGAATCTAATATTTAGATGAAATGACAAGCATATCATTTATATAAAAAAAAACTGGAATCTACGTGTAACGTTACATTGGTAAAGGTACGTGATCGACTAAGCGTTACACGCAACGTGTAGACTCCTTCAGAAAGTTTTCTTTAGGGCAAGTGAACACGTAGCACTAGGACGGATGTGAAGCGTAATATAAAAAAAAATCGTTAAAAAATCATGAGCTATCACGTGGGAGTATCGTTGCTCATATTAGAGACTAGCGGCCCGTCCCGGCTTCGCACGGGTTAGTGCACTTTTTTTACACCTTGGGTTACGTTAATTAAGTTTTAGTAAGGATCCCTAATCTTTTCTAACAATAAATATAGCGTATGTTACTCAGGGTGAAAGTAGCTTTCCAATGGTGAAAGAATTTTTGAAATTGGCTCAGTAGTTTTTGAGTTTATTCATTACAAACATACACACACACACACATACAAAAATAAATATTTTTCCTCTTTATAATATTAGTGTAGAAGTATAGATAAAACTGATTATTTAGATCCTTAAAATCAAAATATTTATTTGCAAACACCGGTCACAGGTATAAGGTTTTTTCTTATACGTCCAATGCAAGGTCTTGCCAACTATAGACATGCAAATATTAAACTATTTTAGTAGAGTCATTTTTGTCAGCTTTTATAAATTAAACTAAAACAAATCATGATATTTTAACCGTTGATTGTACATTGGAGTGTTTTTCGACGAGCTATCAACAGTTTGAGTTAATCGGTGAAAGTTGATAAACAATGCAAAATAAATAATCTGATAAATATTGTGCACAGTGATTATATTCATCATAATCATCATCAGCTAGACATAGGCGATTATACATGCGGGTAAATTTTTGTCCCACATAAGCATTGTGGCCTTGCTAGGTGTAAGCCTGTTTTTTCATACTACCTGAAGATGGAACTAGTTTACGGCGACCTATTGTTAAGTGGTAACCATTACTTATAAAAAGGAATTGTTTCGGGGTCACTCATATTAGGAACATGCCCTATACGATGCAACGCCTTGCATTCATCAACTTCAGGCATGAAGGTGAAGGCCTCATGTGTCTGTACTTTCACCGGCACTCACTCCCTACGATCAACTATACAAAGGATTTTGCACTATCCGCCGGAAAGCGGCTTGTCTAAAACTCCGCCAAAACGCATCGGAGCAGCAGTTTTCATATATTCGGTTACTTAGATTTTCTGTCTTATCATCATTGTTATAGAGTCGATATTTGTATGACGTGATTATCGGAGCAGCAGTTTTCATTTAGTCGGCTTACTTAGATTTTCTGTCTTAACATCTTTGTTGTAGAGTTGATATTTGTATGACGTGATTATCGGAGCAGCAGTTTTCATTTAGTCGGCTGTTATTTGGTTAGTTTCGGCTAGTTGGTTGCTATAATAAAGAGGCGATATTTGTATGACGTGGTTTTGACAAATGATAGCTAGCAATATATGCCACTTTTTTCACAGTGCATAAAACGGCGTGCGATATCCTTTTTATAGTTGATCGAAGCTCACACCCTTCAAATTAAAACACAGCAATGCTGCTTCACGGCAGAAATAAGTGGTAGTACTTCCTTGGACGAGTTCTTCACAAAGAACTCTAGTACTTCTATGTTAGGTACTCCTGTTGCGTACACCGAACACGGAACCCTAATAACATCGTGACTCCACCTAGCAACTATTCTAGCCATCATAATAACAGCTATTATAGTGCAGTAAAGATTCCAGAGCGGATCCAAGGTCGTGCATGATATCATCTTGCTACGTAGATAAATGCATCTATCAACATTGAGTGCACTTGACTCGCGCGCAACTCGTTTACGTGGCCTTTCTTTCCCGTTCAAAGACTCGCATGAAAGGCCTGTTAGACCCCGCGGTATTTAGTATGTCTTACTGACTAATTAGTCAAGCCTAAGACTGACTTAGTGGCCTACTCTTATTATATTACGCTAAGTGTAAGACAGTCATTTGCATATAAGAGCGTATCCACATTATGCGATCCAATATTGGATCGGATAATCTGGAATATCGGGGCAATTAAATTTTTTGATATTGTCGGCTCCGATATCCGTCCGATACCTATCGAGGCGGAAAATATGAAAGACACATCTACAATAATATTATAAAGAGGATTTTTTTTTATTTGTGTGTGTGTGTGTGTGTGTATGTTTGTAATGAACAAACTCAAAAACTATTGTGTCGATTTCAAAAATTTTTTCACCCTTGGAAAGCTACATTCACCCTGAGTAACATAGGCTATATGTATTGCTAGAAATGATTAGGGATCCTTAATAAAACTTAAGTAATGTAACCCAAGGTTATTATAATTTTGTATTGTATTCATGTTATAGGTACCTTACCTACATATTTTGTATTTTATTTATCTGGGTCAATAAATGTAATTTCTTTCTTCTTTCTTTCTTTCCAAGGTGTAAAAAAAGTGCCCTAACCCGTGCGAAGCCGGGACGGGCCGCTAGTTTGATATATTTTACTTGCCCTGAGATCAGTATCGGACGCCGATATGATCGGATCGGATGATGTGGAAACGCGTTGACGTCGCGCCCTAAATAGCCCCAGAAGAGATACAAGACGTTTAATCTAAAACTGTAATGACGATGACTGACAATCATCGAGATAATTATATAGAACACTATAGAGTGACATTCTTCAAGTGAAATTTAACAAAAATCGTCCAAACGTGTTCGACTTTTGAAATAAACTTCAAAATGCCATATTTGCACGAATTTAACCTTATATCGCTTGAAAAGTGTTAAAACATCGCGCAATTGACAGCGTGCGCGGAGTTTTGGTGCAGACATTTTTTTTCACGTTTTCCACTCTATGGTATAAATATCTCGATGCTGACAATCAATGCATAGGGATGAAATAATTTTAATTTTATTCCGATACATTATCTCGATAGCCACAAATCGTATTCATTGTTTTAATTTTTTTTTACTAAGATAATATCAGGATCTAATAGAGTCAATTTAAAGAAACACGATTTATAGTTTTTACTATTTTTTCCGGTTTTTTCTCTCGATGGCCACAAAACGTATTGTTTTAATATCAATTACTAACTTCGGGATCTAATAGAGTCAAATTAAAGACAGAAATACAATTTGTGGGTTATGTCCTATGTTGACTCTTCCTAAACTTATTTTTTCTTTTGTATTCTAAAGTATATAGATCTTGTTATGAATTGGTGTAAAATAAAAATAAATTATGATTCAAAGTGTACGTTAGGTTTCTTCTACTGAATAAATTAATTTCGAATTTGAATTTGAATTCATAAATATATATAAACATTTATACGATGACGGCCTCTGTGGCGCAGTGGGCGAAGGTCCGCCTGAGACGCAGAAGGTTGCGGGTTCGATTCCCGCTGCGGGACAAATGTTTGCATATTCTGTAGATATTTGTCTCGGGTCTGGGTGTTTTCTATGTATGATATGTATGTATTTACAAAAAAAAAAAATTATATGTGTAGTATATCAATCATGTGGTTCCCATAATACAAGCTCTGCTTAGTTTGGGGCTACATGATGCTGTGTGATTACGTCCCGCATTATTTATTATTTATTTATTTATTTCTTTAGACCGCTTGTTGGACAATCATACGGATGTTTGAAGGTTTGTCAATTGACGTTATTAGATTTTCGACATATGAAATGTCAAAGTCTCTAAATACAGGATCGGTGCGTATCGGAATTGTGGAAAATTATCCCAGAAGCTATTGAATACTGAATGAACGAATGAATGAGTTGGAAACTGAGTTAACGAATAAAGGGCCTGGTTTGCTTCACGGTCGAAAATCTTGCGAAGTTTCGTGTCAAGCTCGCAAGTGAAAACTGTAAACACCGTCCAATAATATTTTTATAGCGAGAGAATTCGGTGTGAAACTTCATTAGGGCCTAACGAGTGCTATTCAAGTGAATTGACATTCAGTCCAGCCCAATATCACGACCTTTTTACCCTCCAAAATACACGAAATAGCTAGGATAGCCGGTAAAGAGCTCAGTCAGGTGAGGGTTCCGTGTTTAATGAAGAAGGGAGTGCAAGTTTTGTTGCACGACCTGAGGGGGAAGGCCCGTCTGAGACGCAGAAGCTAACAGGTTAGATCCCCGTCGCTTGACAAATTTACACTTATATTATCAAGTAGAAAAAAAAATATTATTGTGTGTGTGTATGTTTGTAATGAATAAACTCACTACTGTGCCGATTTCAAAAAATCATTCACCATTGGAAAGCTACATTCACCCTGAGTAACATAGGCTATATTTATTGCTAGAAAAGATTAGGGATCCTTACTAAAACTTATGTAACGTAACCCAAGGTGTAAAAACTTGAGAGGTGTCAAGGGACACCCGGATGGAATGAAGTTCCTTTAACTTCACCCACTCAGGCACCTCGGGCACCTCGGTCTTAATTTTTTCCGTCTAGTCCCCTTTCGCAACGTGCGATAAGGAACTTCGTTCCAAAAATGCCCTATGTCCACTCGTGCGACATTATTGCAGTCTACTGTTTTGGCAACGGAACCCTAAAAACAAGCTGTACAAATACGATGACGTATTGATCGTTGAGTTTGACATTCAGCTGACGTATGTCATTGGTTAAAAACAGCTGTTTGTTCTTGTCATAAATGTCGGAGTGTGATCGGTCATTCGCTACGCTACGGGTCACAGACTTATGTACAGTACATAATTTGGTCACTTAAGGTATACCTTAATAATAATGGTCGTCTATAGACGACCATTATTATTTTGATATATTCCTTTATCATCCCGCAACTAGTCACTCCACGCGCAACCCCGTTTGTGAGATTTTTCTTTCTGTCAAAGACCTCGGCTACGCGGACTTCGATAAGATCATCCTTTTTTTCTTTTTTTTTATGGTACCTGAACATGGAACAAGCATATGGTCCACCTGATGTTAAATGGTAACCATTTCCTATCACAAAGCATTCCATCGTAGATCATACTTTTTGGAACGTGCTCTACGATGCTACGCCATGCGTCCATCAACTTGAAGCATGAAGATGATAAGCCTCTTGTGCCTGTAATTTTACCGGCACCCATTCAAACACCCCTTCAAACCGAAACACAGCACAGCTGCTTCACGGCAGATATAGACATAGTGGCAGTACTTCCCCGGACGAGCCCTCCACAAAGAACTCTACTACTACAAAAATATCCTTTCTCAACTCAGTTCCACTTGCCATATATTGCTATAATTAATCAATTAATTTATTTACAAGTGAAATTTTCACAATTTTCTTACCTGACAAGTTTTGTAAGTCAAACAAATTGACATAACATCTTTATCGGCTGATTACATTACTGACGATAAACAGATGAATTTGGTGTAAATGTCATATGACGCACACAAAATGTATGTTAGCGCACCAAACTTGACATTGACATTACTACGAAACTGCGATCTCAACTCGAACCATCGAGATGTAATATCTCGATGACTAGAACATTATAAAGTACTAGCTTCCGCTCGCGTTAATGCGGATTTTGTCAAATAAATTCATCCCCCTTTTCACCCCTTTGAGGGTAGAATTATCAAAAACGCACGTATAAACTTATTTGTTTATCACACATACTATCTGGCCCCAAACTTAGCAGAGCTTGTGTTATGGGAACCACATGATAAACGACACTATAATTTTTTTTGTAAATACATTCATAGAAAACACCTAGACCCGAGACGAATATTTGCAGATGATACGGATAGGGGTAGGGGTAGGGGTAGAGGGTAGGGGGTAGGGTAGGGGTAGGGTAGGGTAGTGTAGGAGTAGGGGTAGGGGTAGGGTAGTTGTTGTTGTTTTATCCTCATTGATTGCTTTTTCCATTTCGATATCTTTTTTGAATGTTTCTTTAACTTCGAACCCTCCTTGAGACTGGACAACGTCTGTTAGAACAGCTTGTGTGTAAAAACACTAGCTGACCCAACAGACAACAGACTTTTACGTTTCTAACGAGACTGACTCATCTAGGTCACATACCGATCTTGGTATGTTTGATAATAAACGAACAGCTTTGTTATGATTCATTTACTGCGCACATTATAAAGTTATTGTAATCGAGACTAAGGATTAAAATCACCAAATCTAATTTAATTTGTTTATGCCTGTGTTAAACGCAGTTTTGCATCTTTTGTAGTGTTAGTGTTTCAACTGTTTTTACAAGATTTTTCTGTTTACCTTGTTTGTGTTCCTAATAGTTACTCAATCTATTAAATATATAAAGTGGAAAACTGAATGAATGGGTAATATATCAACGCACAGCTTAAACCGCTGTACATAGAGACTGGAAATCCTGCTCATAGATACCTTAATGTACGATTCTCACCCACCGGCGCGCGCCGGAGCGCGTCTGAGCACATTTTATGATATGCTAAAGGAAATTCAAACATCCACGAAGCTTATTTGCATGCAATTTACGCTAATGCGTCTAGATCTAATGATCTATTTATGTCAGTGTTTTACAAAGCTCGAAAGCGTAAATTGCATGCAAATAAGGAACTTAACTACTACCTTGTGGATGTTTCAATTTCCTCTAGCATGTTTTAAAAGGCGTTCCGATGCTCTCCGACGCCAGTAAGTGTGAATCGTACATAATAGTGTATGCATCCACTAAGGAAGGATTTTTAGATATTCTACCCCATAAGAGTGTAAAATAGGGGATGAAAATTTTAGTACGAAAGTCCATCAGCTTCGAAGATAGGATTTTGAGACTGACGATTGAAAATTAATTTATACGTGTCTCAGCGTATTTGGTAACTCCACCCCCGAAGGGGTTAAAAGGGGATGAATATATTTGATAAAGTGCTCATTTACGCGAGTGAAGCCGGGCGGAACCTAGTCTATATTATCTTCTTCTTCGTATGAGCTAGTGACCAACTCTGGTGTCGGAGTTTTTAGGCCGCCCGAAGGCCTCCGACATGGCTTAACGACTGAAAAGCTGGGACCAATACATCAAAATATCGGGGGTCTTTATCATAAACAACTAAAACTAAGAATTTTATCTAGTGAGTTACAAAATTATGTTCGTGTAACAATAGTATCAGAACATGTGTTTACTTTCTTCGACAATAAACATTTCGACGATTTTAATTACTCTACTGGTTTTAACTGCTTTTTTGTTCGTTGAGAAAGTCACTCGTTAATTCTCTACGCGACCTTGATCACGTAGGCTAATGTACGATTAATGTCTTATTAAATCGTGACGTCGTTTTGGGCTAACCAGTGATACAAACATACATTATTCGTACATTATATTCAAAAGACAAAATATTTAACTGCTTTTTTGTTCATTGAGAAAGTCACTTGTTAATTCTCTACGTGACCTTGATCACGTAGGCTAATGTACGATTAATGTCTTATTAAATCGTGACGTCGTTTTGGGCTAACCAGTGATACAAACATACATTATTCGTACATTATATTCAAAAGACAAAATATTTATTACTAATACTTTCCTTAGTTACGAGTTTCACAAAAATCCAACAGGAATTTTACAATGTTTCGCTTTCCCCGAAAGGCATCACCAGGTAACGATAGACTCGCTGTCCACCTTCACTTTCTGTTTGGGGCTCGGCGAAGCAACACGTCTGTGATCTGTGGAGTGCCGAAGGCGAGTCTGTCGTTTCCTGATGGTGCTTTATCGGGAAGGCGAAACATTGTCGAATTTCTGTTGGGTTTTTTCTGTTACCTGGCTACAGGTGCCAGAGCAGCTAAGGGAATGAAAATAGATCAGGGTCAATTGTAAAGACAATTTAGCCCCCACCATATGTAATTTTGTCAAATGACTCAAGGGGGGCATGCAGTCATTTTTGTATTAGTTATTGCTTAGTAATATACGCGGTAACAAAAGTTAAAATTGCTGCTCATTTTGGTTTATTTGGACCTTTGGTTGACACGCACGTAACTCCACTTACGTCAAAAATTTTTTTTCTTTCCCCTCAAAGTCTCTATTCGCCCATTATGGTAACAGCCGTCACTTAAAAAATACTTCTAAGTGCAGATTGCGAGCACATCTGGGGAGATGTACGTACAATATGTGCAAGTAGGGAATGCTAGACTATGGACTATGCTTCTCTAGTATTTTGAAAGAACATTGGCTCGAAAGAAGAAGAAGAAGTGCAGGCCGGGTACAGGTACAGAGTACAGTCATCGGCAGTAAAAAGGCCGGTACACGTGCTCGGCCTTGGCGGTGCAGACTGCAGCGCCAGGGCTGCCTCTTGGCAGTTATTGCTTAAACTTTGAGAATTATTGTCTCCTTTAGTTGAATACTGGGTTTAGTTGTGGGTGCTGTTAGTTAAAAAGCAGGTTAACGGCAACTATGTGATGCCGTTATTATAAAACTGTTGTTATCGGTTCATCATCATCAGTCGATAGCAGCCCACTACTATAGGCCTCCCCTAATGAACGCCATTGCGCCCTGTCCTCAGTTCAATGATCAAGATCAAACTATTTTTTTTCAATCGTTTCGTATACGTTTCACTTTATATAATGTTCAGGGGGACTATTCTGGAAAACAATTTCGATTTTTTCGGAAAGATACGGCATTGTTTCGAATTATTTTGTTTTCTTATACTGTCAATTTAGTACCGTCCGTTCGTCGGGTTCCAGCCAGAGCTTATTCTGAGTTACATTCTAATATGAGTACGACCCCTATTTTGTCACCGTTATTGACGTGATGTATCGAAAATGAAAAGAAATTTATTGAATTAAGAACCTTAAGGAATAATTAGAAACGTATTTTTTTATTAACAGCTTTTCGTAACACGACTAAACAGAAAAGCATTTTAGTAGTAGTTAGAGCTCTTTGAGAAGGGCTCGTTGGGGAAGTCAAAGTTCTTTATTGCGTTCATGTTCAAATTCAAAATTTATTTATTCAGCAGGAACTGTAAAGTACACTTTAAAACGATTTTTTTGGTTTACACCAATTCGTAACGCTACCAAACAGACGAATTGGCAAGAAACTGTGATAGGCTTATATTTTTTAAAGTCCATGTTATTACAATTTTAATTCTTAACTATAACATTGTTTTTGAGGGAGTTGGAGACAGTTTCATCCCAAGCTTTTTTGTCGTCTAAATAAATATTTTATAATAAGCCTTATGTGTATAAAATATATTACCACCATGCCTATTGTGCGGTGAAGCAGCGTTGCTGTGTTTCAATTTGAAGGGTGTGGGTGCCGGTGAAATTACAGGCACATAAAATTTCCTTGACCTTCATGCCTCTAGTTGATGGATTCAGGATGCTGCAACGCAGGTCACGCTCCAAAAATGCATGACTTACTTTGTAATGCTTTGTTGGCTTTCTGCTTGTAAAATCTTCAGGTACCATAAAAAATTGCCAAGAAGCTGTATCAAAAGTCAAAAGTCAAAATTCATTTATTCAGTAGGAACTGTATAGTACACTTTGAAACGTCATTTTTTTTTAATTTACCACCAATTCGTAACGTGACCAAACAGAGAAGAATTGGCAAGAAACTCTGCTTGGCTTATATTTTTTTAACGTCGTATCAGTTCTTCTCTCTTTCTCATCCTTTATAGTTTCACTGAGTAGAGGCCCAGTTTGCACTATGGCAATCGTTTAGATCTGCTTTCTATGTAAATGCGGTTGTAAGAGACCAGCTGTTGTAGCTTCCTAATTCAGTGAAATTTAGGATGACTATAATAGACTTTGTCTGTGCTAGTTTTCCTTTTGCCCGCGGTTTCCTTCGCGTGGTACCCGGATATAACGTAGCCTATAAGTTATTCTTGATCTCGAACTAAATAGAACTTAAGGGTATAGCAACCAACTTGGGTGGTTGAATTGTGTGACTCCAATTCAGTTATCGTCATCTATCAACTCACTTAATAAAATAAAAAAAATTACAAAGTCATCATTTCCCTGCCCTTGTCCCATGCTAGGTGGGGTCGGCACAACATGATTTTTTCTATCAGCCGTCAAATCTGTATCCACTCTTTTCATTTTCATATCCTCTTTCACATACTCCATCCATCTCTTCTTCGGTCTCCCTCTATTCGTGCATCCATGCACCTTCATATTCATCACTATTTTAGTCACGTGACTTTTATCCCTCCTCATGACATGCCCACACCATGCCCACACCATGCCAGTCTACCACTCTTCACCTTATCTGCCACAGGTGCTACTTTCAAACTTCCCCTGATATACTCGTAAAAAAAATTACAAAGTAATCATAGGTATTACATGGTTTGGGATCTCCTCTTTTAAGTTGCTTTAACCTCTGTTAGAGGAGTCCCCTCTTTATTGTTGCCTTTAAGCTTAGGTGACTTAGTATAAACTAATTATAAGATATTCTATAAAGCAAAATATTTAGTACAAATTCCGCTAACATTTTCTGACGAGTGCCACAAAATGCTTACGCGTGTACCGCCCTCCCGCATGCACATTCACATGCAAATCAGAGAATGAACAAGCAAACGTGGTGCACGCATATGCATTTTGTGGAACTCGTCGAAGAAAGCTAGCGGAATTTGTACGAAATATTTAGCCTTGTAGAATGTCTTGTAAAGGATTTCCGCAAAGTTACGCCGAGTCAATTTAATTTAAACTAATTATTTTAAGCAAATTTTGCGAATCAAATACATCTCATTGCAATAAAAGCGCTTCGACATCCCTAATGAACAATACGCGGCCTTGCGCGTTGCCCTGAGCCGACCCGCGCCGCTGATTTGTAAAAACAACTGCAGTGCCCGCAATGACTATGATTAATTGTATTATTCACTTTGCTGCTCTTATTAATGAGCTGTGCTGAATAAAAACGGTGTAAAAATGAGCCTCATTATTTTCTGTGGGAATTTCTATCAAGATTTCATTTTATAGCATCTCTTGAAGTTCTAGTTTTTTTGCGATTTTGGCATCATTTTTTTATCCACGCGTTACTAATTGGTTACTTACTGACAATTTCTTTGAATAAAATATTAGATATTTTAATTCTTTTTATGATTTAAAACTAAACTTATTCTTATTTTTTGTACTATGCTTCTAATATTATACAGGTTAACGTTATGTGAAATATATGTGCGGTGTATCCGAACGGAAGCGGCAGGTTCGAACCCGCATCCTTCAGCGTCCAAGGCGGGCTTTTGCCCACTGCCAGAGGTCATCTTAATATTAGTAGGAAGAAAAATAGGAAGATAGTCTCAATGGATCTCACTCTAAAGTTAGGCTCAGCAAACGATTCAATTAATCCTTGTACATCATCATCATCATTTAAGAGCTGTGCTCCTGTCGGCGCAACTGATGCAGCTATTTCCCTATACGACATGACATCTACTTTCTCTTTAATGTGGATCATATAATTTATCCTTGGTCTTCCCCTTCCTCTCTTTCCTTCTACTTTTCCCTCTATGATGCGTATAAAGTTGTCATGTCGTATAAGGTATGAGGTTAACTCTTCTATTTTCTTTATTTTTTAACATAATTCTAGTACAATCCGGCTCAAAAACAGGATCTACGTCGCTACTTGTATCCAACTTCAGAGGGATATAGATACTTTGTGAATAAGGTAATACTATGATCTTCGGCAAGTCGAATCATGTTAGTAGTAACGCAACCAGCCCTATACATTGCGCGTGTCACGTACGCCACGGTGACGTCACGACTGCACACGACTCAAGGAAATTGCATGACGCTTCCCGCCAGTGTTTACTGTTTTTGAATGCAGGCTAATCTTAACCTTGAATACTTTACTAATCTTCTTCTTTCGACCGGCTTCATAGTTCAGTTAGCTCTATTTTCTGAGTGGTGGCTCCAGGTTCTATTCCAATGGGTACTAAATTCTCGTTATTTTATTGTGTTACTTGTTGGAAATTTTTAGGTGTTCTTAATCGTTTACATTTTTTTTCTGTTTGTTACTTCGTTCATAACTCCTTAATTTATGTACTGATTATAATGATTATTTATGTATTGCAAAAATGTTATTTTTTTGGGAGCGTTTACGTCCCGTTTGGTTCTATTAAATTTGAAGAAAAATTAACACTAAGAATTGATTCTTCTTTGAATTGTAGGTTTTTTAAATTGCATAATTATTATTATACTAGAGCATTTAAGAAGAGGACGTTACAGTATTTAAGTCAAACGATAGATCAAGACGATAAATTTTCTTTGCTGAAAACATACTTGCTCTAGGCGGGTTATTTTAGTAGAGGTTGACGCGGCCCTTCGGCTTTCAGGAAATTTAGCTGTGCCTGTGTTAGGCTGTGCTATGCTGTAACCAGTCGACCACTAGAGCCCCGGGTGCACGGGCCGGTGATTTTGGCCTGGGTTCTGAATCGGTTCTGAAATCAACCTGCAATCCTTGCAGAGTTAAAAATATCAATGTATTGCGCAATGGCTACCTACAGACCACCAAACAAAAGCCAATGCGGTCAACACAATCGCGCTATTGTTCGCCCAGTCTAGACTAGTTATTGTAATTAAATGAGGTCTGTAACTGCGATATCGATCGTTTGTCAATGCAAAGGACAATAAATACCTTTGCTGCATTGGCATGTTTAATTTACAATGTAATTTTCAAGTACTAAACTTCAGGTTATTGGCAGAAGCGGCATTGGATCGAGAGACCTGGTGAACTGGGGAACTCTGGTTCAGAGACCAAGATCCTCCTTAGGTCGCCGGGACACTGCAATAGTTTAAGATATTTCCAAAGATATGCATAAAATTTGGTGACCTCGTTGGTATAACGGCTATAAAGCCAGCTGATACACTGGAGGTTGCGTTTTCATTCCCGTTGCGGGTGTAATGTTTGCATTTTCTGCAAATAATTGTTCGGGCCGTGGTATTGTGGTACCGCGTATTCATAGTGCTGGCACATCATCGGGTTTACTTTGGAGAATGATTTTTTTTGCAGCTGTTCATATCAGCATTTTTAAAGAATTGGAACTGGGTAGGACGTGGCGCAGATGATATGTTGATGCAGCGCGTTCGCAAAGTTGTTTTACCAATGTATGCAATATTTTGCATGTATTGGTTAAGTTTGGTAACTAAAGTAGTCAGCGTCATGGACGCTGAAGTTACAGGCACATGAGGTTTAACACCTTCATGCCTCAAGTTGATCGACGCAGAATGTTGCATCGAGAGCACCCTCCAACCGAAAACAATTAAATACATGGCATGGGTTTCGTGTTCTCTTGTTCGTCTAAATGCGTGTTTTTTTTGCACCTAAGTTCAACATAGGATAAAAAACAGAGCGGTAGAAAATGTATCGTCATTCGGACACTTGTCAGCGTAGTCTTGGTTAACAAGTTCTAGTAGGAGCGGTTCTTGAAATGTGTATCCATTGGAGCCTATAAACAGGTAAAAGTCATAGTGGCTTGTCTGATTTTATGTCAGAAAACAGCTGAATCAGACTTCCAAAAACACCATCTCACAAGCACCAACAGTTTGCAACTGTATTGCTTACAGTGTAATCTGAAACAGCATTGTTAGTACTTTTGGTTTGATGCCAGCGCCCAAGCGGCCTGACCAATTTGGATAAAAGGTTGCTAAGCTGCGGCGTAAGTACCATAAGTACTGCAGGGTCGCAGATTATATGCTAATAATGTGCTTAAGTGAAGAGGATAGCCTCCGTTTTTGGCAACAGCCGCCTAAAAGTTTGAAGAAGTTTGTGACGCCCATTAAAAATTATTGCCGCTCTATTGTGATTGAAGTGGCACGGGGTTTCAGGGCTAGACAGACTGTGTTGCGGCCAAGTGAAACTATACGCTCTATCTACTGCTGAGGGTTTTATTTCGAAGTGATCAGTTTCATCTATTAGATGGGGCTAAAAATATCAATTTCTTCAAGATAAATAGCAACAATCATAATGTTAACACTAGTAATAAATATAAAATATCTGCTCCCACTGTAAGGCTCCATAAAGTTAATCAATCTTTTTTAAATGGCAATGTGTACGCTTTTACAACCAGTCCCAAGTTATATGCAAAATGTAGTTTAAAACGTAATCTTTGTACAGCTAACTACTATCATTATTCAATTTCTGATTATTTAGATTAAAAAAGCTTGGGTTGTAACTATCTCCAACTCCCTCAAAAACAATGTTATAGTTAAGAATAATAATGATTTTAAAGACGTTTTAAGATGTTAGCCAAGCGGAGATTCTTGACAATTCTTCTCTGCTTGGACGCGTCACAAACACACGGTTTAAATAAAAAAAATACTATTAAAAGTGCTCCTAATGGTTCTTTAGTGAAGAATTTATGTATTTGAATTTGCTGATGATCGAAGCATAGCACAAAATAATATAAAACAAAATAATACTGCATTTTATTACTAAGGTACGACTAAATATTTAATAGATATGTACATTATAATAGTGTATTAAAACTAAATCAAAATAACTGTCTCTAATGGCGTATCTGAGAAATCTTATTTAACTTAAACTTAACTTAAAATAAAACTAAACAGATTGCGTTATAACTTATTTTAGCAAAGTTAATAACTGATGATGACCACATGATGACAATGTGGGATCAAAGCTGTATTTCTAGTGGATAAAAGGTAAGAAATTACAGGTATTTAACAAGATAATGGCTTAAATTAAACTAGTTAATAGCTACAGCAATTCAGTATTTACGTATGCATTATTCAGAATGCATTCGAAACACTCAAGACATGTGCCAAATGCCTCATAATTGTATAACTGGCGCGAAATCTGTTTCGTTGAGTTATTGCCAGAATCTAATACAAATAAACCTATAATCGTTGCATTTGGCACTGTGTACACGCTTCATAATTTGATACATATTTGTGTCTTCTTCTTCAAAATACTACTTACGAGCTTCCGCCCGCGGCTTCGCTCGCGTGGATAAAGAGTAGCCTATGTGTTAATCCAGGTCATAAACTATGTATAATATTCCCAAGTTTCATTCAAATCCGTTCTGTAGATTTGGCATGAAAGAACATACAAACATACAAACATACTCACAAACTTTCGCATTTATAATATTAATAGGATAGTAGGAAGTACGCTACATTGTAATACTGAATTATAATGGATTGTACATGGGATTACGTTCAGCGAAGGTACGCGTTTTCCATCTTTGTCTGTCGAGTGAAAAGTTAATAGCGTGTCTTTTTCACACAGCGCAAACGAACGCAGTCCTAGATGTACCTAAAGGAGCCTATTAAAAACCTAACCCGGTTCTTGTGTAGAATGCATCTATACAGTATTGTGCACAATCCGCGAGTACTGATGTGCGTGGGTTTGTACGTACCTGACAACTATGTGTACGCTCGATGTCGACCTAGGCTGCATATGATCCCGTGGGCAAGGACTAATCTTCACAATGAAGCGCCTTTCACTCGAGCCCTTCGTATAATCAACAGCTTATGCGCTGCCGAGGATGTTGATATATTCAATAAAAAGCATGAAAATTAGCAAAAAGAATTATATGCTGAGATACGTATTATGGAATTTTCAATCGTCAGCCTAATTACAAAATTTGAGGATCTTAACTTCGAAAGTGACGGACTTTCATACAAACTTACATACAATTCCTACCTTAGTGGATGCCTACACTATTAAAAGGTCTAGCTGTTTAGGCTGTGCGTAGATTATATCTATGTATGGAGTTCCAAACCCCATCTCCGGAACCAACCTCACCGAAAGAAAGGAATATAATAATAATAATAATTTTTTTACTAAAAAAAAAAAAAAAAATGTCACCGCTGACACAAGCTTTTTCAACAAATATTTTCTTCATTTTTATTTTTCATGGTTTTCCCAATGTTTTGCCGAGATTTTGTTGTAAATCACAAACCGTACAAAGTAATAACTGTTGCAGTTCAACCTATTTTTATCATACATAATACTAATCTGTGATTTTTATTTCACGTCAATCTCTATAAAATGTCAAAATAGAAAAATAGCTCCATACAATGATTACAAGAAGTAAAGGAAAAGCAAAAGCGGAAACTAGCATAGCACACCCAACACCACCTCCACCTGCTCCGTCAAGCTCCGCGTCGTCGTCTGGGGATGAGGTATTCGCCACCCCCCCGGACACCAGCGCGTCGAGCGACGAGAGCAGGCCCCCGTCGCCTCCGCCGCCGCGACCACCTGTGCGGCGTGGGCGGCCACCGCTGTCGGCCGGCTTGGGGTCTGCGGGACAATCTGCCCCGCGTCCGACCCCCGCCTCCACCAGCGATGTGCGACGTATGAAGTGGACAAAGATAATAAATGAAAACGTCATGCGCGCATATTATAGGGCTACAGAGGGAGGAACCAACCGCACCGCGTACATTGTCCGGATGCTGCCTCTATTTCAGGTGCTTGAGCCAGCTGTCACCGCCACTGCACAACGGCTATCGGATCAGGTACGAGCCATCCAACGATTAAAATTGTTGGATGACTCGGTACTTGACCGGCTTCGCGCTGAAATCCAAAGTGATCAAGTAGCTGACCACTCGCAGCGGGTCCTGGCTACCACGTCGCCGGTTACGACTACTCCGATACCGGTAACGACGCAGCCGGACCCCGCTGCTGACAACGTCGACTACGAGATCACCAGCGTGACAAACCAGGTAAATGAGCAGTTGAGGAGGACTTTGGAGGATGCGATTTTATCATACCGGTCCGCAACTCTCGATGAAAGACCGCGTTTGCCTCGCTTGCCCACTCACAGACGAAACTTAGCTCTAATGGAGGCCTTGAATCCTTTGTTGGTCCCTTACCTAGAGACTAGCGAAGGACTAGCCGATACCCATTCGATCCTTTACTGCGGAGCCGTGGCGGCATGTCGTGTTGCACGTGTCAAGTTCCCAAACTCCACGCGAGCACCACGACCTGTCGACAAAATTCCAGCTTGGCAAGTACGGATCGAACGGCGGATCGGTAAATTCAGGACCCTCATTGCAAAGCTAAGTTGCTTCAGAGAGGGCAATACCCGCCCTCGAGTGATGCGTTTTGTGACACAGGCCTTTGCTGGAACCGATACTCGGCCCCGAGATTATATGGCATGTGTCACAGAACGCATTGACTTTCTGAAGCAGAAAATCTCTGCATGGGCAAGCCGCATTCGTCGGTATCGAGAACGTGTGGACCGATATTGGCAAAATCGAAACTTCCAAAGTGACCAGAGGAAGGTGTACCGAAACTGGGAGAAACCTGATCAATGTGTGATGGACAGGCGTGTACCGGATGCGGACGCCATGAATAATTTCTGGCGCAGCATCTGGTCTGTGCCCATCCAGCACACGGAGGGAGATTGGATGGATGTGGTGAGTAGAGAGTGTGAATCTATTGAAACCATGGGAGCTGTTGAGATTAGCCCCATAGATGTCAGATTTGCAATCCGTTCGGCCCATAACTGGAAAAGTCCTGGACCGGACGGGTTGCATAACTTCTGGCTGAAGTGGTTTCGGTGTTCACACCCTGTACTCGCCACACAGTTTCAAGAAGCCCTCGAGCTTGGGTCTCTCCCAAGTTTCATGACGACTGGAGTCACCTTCCTGCTCCACAAATCTGGTAGTACCGCGGAAGCAAAGAACTACAGACCCATAACGTAGGTAAGCACCTACCATCTACAAGCTCCTTACGTCCATTCTGACCGTAAAAATTAATGCGCACATAGTTGCAAATAATATTTTGGCTCCTGCTCAGAATGGATGTAGGGTGGGGTCCCGCGGTACTAAGGAGCTCCTCCTCATTGACATGACCATTAGCCAGCAGATCAGGCGCAGCAAGGGGAACCTCTCCACTGCATGGATAGACTACAAGAAGGCGTATGATTCGGTGCCTCATACATGGCTGGAGAGGATCTTAGAGTTGTATAAAATTGATGCAACTTTGAGATCCTTCTTAGGTACATGCATGAGACAGTGGATCACAGTTCTTCGTCATCCAGGTAGCGGACGGGATCCCTCTGCTCCGCAAGATCTGATTCGCATAGAGCGGGGTATTTTCCAGGGCGACAGTCTGAGTCCCCTATGGTTCTGCCTGGCACTGAATCCTCTTAGTACTCTGCTAAAGGATTCAGGGCTAGGCTATCGACTTCGGAGAGAGGGTGGTATCGTTTCTCACCTGTTGTACATGGATGACCTCAAACTTTTCGCGCCGAGAAAACCAGAGCTGCTGACTCTGTTGAATATCACACAGATATTCAGCAGTGCCATCAGCATGGAGTTCGGTGTCGAGAAGTGTGCGGTCATGCAAGTACAGCGGGGGAAAGTTGTAAATACTACAAACTTACAGCTTTCCGATACGATATCCCTCAGATCTCTTTCCGATATCGAAACCTACAAATATCTCGGTATGTCAGAAGCGTTAGGTATAGTAGACAGAGACATAAAACAGTCGGTGAAGGAGCGATTCTTTTGCCGCCTGACTAAAGTACTCAATAGTCTTCTGTCGGGTGGTAACAAGGTTCGAGCCTTCAACGGCTGGGTTATGCCTCTGCTCATCTATACTTTTGGCATATTGAAATGGACTCAGACTGAACTTGACGCCCTTGACTGTAAGGTTCGTCAACTTCTTACGACACACAGAATGCGACATCCACGCTCGTCGGTAATGAGGATGTACATCCCGCGGAAATGTGGGGGCCGCGGCTTTTTAAATGCCAAGACCCTCCATAACCGCGAGGTGTGCAAGCTCAGAGAATACTTCCTCCATGCCGACAGTGAGATGCATCGTGATGTCGTAGCAGTTGACAAGAACCTTACCCCGCTCTCACTGGCTAAGGAGAACTGGCACAAACCTACGGTGCTGAGTGCCCTCGAACGCAAGGTGGTATGGGAGAGTAAGGAGCTGCACGGACGGTTCTACAAAGCCCTTACAGGGCCTGATGTAGAGCTACTCGCATCCGTGAACTGGCTACGTTTCGGTGACCTCTTTGGGGAAACTGAAGGTTTTGTCTGTGCGATTATGGATGAGGTAATAAAGACGAACAACTACCGAAAGTATATCATGAAGGATGGAACCGTTGACATTTGCAGAGCTTGTCATCGTCCCGGTGAATCCCTTAGACATATACTTTCGGGTTGTTCGCACCTCGCTAACACTGAATACTTGCACAGACATAACCAAGTAGCAAAGATCATCCATCAGCAGCTTGCTCTCCAATACGACCTTGTCGGTCCAGAGGTTCCGTACTATAAGTACGCACCGGTACCGGTTCTCGAAAATGGTCGTGCTACGCTCTACTGGGACCGCTCTATTATCACGGACAGGACTATTCTTGCGAATAAACCTGATATCGTCTTGGTAGACCGGTCGGAACGCCGGGCGATACTTGTTGACATCACCATCCCACATGACGCTAATCTCGTGAAGGCCGAGAAGGACAAGCTTAGAAAGTACCTTGACTTGGCACACGAGATTACCGCTATGTGGGATGTCGACTCAACAATTATCGTTCCGATAGTCGTTTCAGTGAACGGTCTGATAGCGAAGAGCCTTGACCAATACCTTAAGAGGCTCTCGCTAGGCAGCTGGATCAAGGGTCAGATACAGAAGGCGGCTCTCCTGGACTCGGCACGCATTGTGCGGAGGTTCCTCTCTCTGCAGCCCTAACCACCGACCGTTTGAGCCTTGCCCCGCGGTCGGTGGTCCACCATTTTGGATATATTTTTTACTATAATGTTTTTTTTATATTATTTTTGTACATAGTAGATTAATAATGTTTTAAATTTTATAGTAAAAAATGTATTTTTTATGAGTTTTAAAATAAATAAAGTGTCATAATAATAATATAACGTTTATTTCAGGCAACTAGTATACAAAGTTACATAGGCCCATAACAATATATACCTTACAGTCTAACATATATAAATAAATCATAAAATTAATACCTTACAAACTAACATACATACAAAATACTACTTATAAAATTACTTAATTTAAACACGTCGCCGATGACGCATGCTTGGTGTCGCGTGCCAGGCTTCCGATGAACTTCCTGAACACGACACCTCTCGGCCAGAACCCGCTGTCCATCAAAGTAGAGAGGCGACTAGTTGGTACTCTCACCATAAATGAATTGAAATTCACGTTACGGCGAGATTCCAACTTTTCGACTCTCATGGTGAGGCCAGTTTTCTGCTTTAGATACTCCACCACCGCCTCAGCTTTCACGGCATAGTGGACCCGCGACACGTAGAGCTGTGTGGTGGGAATCTCGGCACGAAGAAGGCACAGCTGGCCTAATTCTGTCAGTGCTGCAGTCCCGCACTGATTACGACAAGGGGGCTTCTTCTTTTTCTTCTTCCGTTCCACAAGTATGAAACCCTCCTTATCATATTGGCCTTTTGAAGGGCACGACGGCATAGCGCCACGACCAGGTTCGCGACGTTGCTGCTTCTTCCCCTTAGGTAGTGGTCGCTCAGGTTTTGCTTGACTTGTAGCGACAGCGGCGTAGTCACGTTGCGGGGTGGACGTGACACGTGACGGTTCGACCAGCGCCGGTGCCGGCGCGGGTTGAGCGGACACGTCAGCAAGCACGGGCTGGGGCCGCGGCTGCGGGGCGGGGGCGGGGGGGGCACACGCTGACATGCGGTGGATCAGCCGTCACGGGCCGCGCGGGGAATGACGACGTGGACACAAAACTATACTATATAGGAACTAACTAACTATATAGGAAGAGAATAAGAAAGACTGATAGACAAGGGATTATTCTTAAATTATAGCTCTTTAATAAACTACCATTATGAATAACAAGACTTCAAATAAACGAGTTTAAACAAAAAATAAAATCATTTCTAGAAAATCATTCATTCTACAATATCAATGAATATTTAAATTCTTCATTTAATGACTTGCAATAATTTATTGAATTCATTTTTTCTACACTACCAAAGTTTTTAAAAAGTTTTTTATTTAAGGTGCTGACTATGTAGTTCAATTAGGCTTAAGAAATATTATTTGCCGTATCTTGACTTGCCAATGTTATGTGAATGACGAAATGGTTAAATAAATGAGTTTACTGAGTTTAATTGTGTTAGCTACATAAAGCTTTGACTTTTATTGATCATACATACATAGTACACATACATATGTTTTTGTATACATATGTTTTACATAGATATCTAGTAGGATGAGTGTATACCTGCGAGCGAACACGCAAATACATGAAACACTAATATTCGTAACAGTCATACACGTGTAACGAATAAGCAATAGCGTTTTATGTTGTTATGTTACTGCGAGAGACTTGTTACTATTCTGTGGCGATCACTCAACAGCTGATGTATGCGGCACAAGCAGCATTGAGTACCTACTAGTAACGCCATCTAGTGACGACTGGCTTTAATTTAATGAAACTGGAGATCTATACAGAAACTGTTTCAGCCATTGCACGGGATGCATGCATAGTGCAATGTTAATTTAATGTGTTAGGAATAGACGAATTTAAGAAGTTTAGGCTTGAAAATGTTTGAAAATTTTATGTTTTCCTGATCGAGTATAGTGCCCCGATTTATGAAACTCTAACATTTGCCTGTAGTTTCGGAGAGGTACGCGGATGGGCTATACTATATGTCAAAATGTGCACCTGCCGGAGGATTCCAAGTGCAATTTGAATTCCCAAAATAGGTTGAGATTTTTCAGATCGAGAGATTTGAGTTATGACAAATTTCGGAAAATCTCAAAAAGTTACCGACCGATTTTGGGAATACAAATTGCACTTTGAAGCCCTCAGGCAGACGCACATTTTGACATTCCGCGGACCTTTCATATCTGCGAAACTACAGGCAAATGTCACAATTTCATAAATCAGGGCACTATACTCGATCAGGAAACATTAAACATTTTCAATGTTAAAATATTACGTACTAAACCGATTGTTGACGGCTCGCTGATGGTTGGAACGGGAATGCACTAAAAGAACTAATACTGTACATAAAACATTGAATAGTTTAGGATTACGATTGACAGATGTTTTCGAACGCATAGCGATTGCTGTCGCATCAACGCAAAATTCTACATTGAGCCAGCGGGATATCTATGAGCACGTCGACGCGGAACTACTCTAGTTAAGTGAACTAGTGAATGCAGCGGACTTCGCAAATGTTTTTAATATCGATATTAAGAGTAGGTATGGAGTCGCAGATGTGGCGGGATTACCGCCCGACGGCTCGCCAAATTAATTCGTCCGTAATAAATTCTGGCTGTATGAAGGCCGTGCAGAGACGTAGCTAGGGGGGTATACCCCCCAAAATCTTAAAGCATGGAAATCATATTTTAATTCTTGCGTAAGTAATAAATTGTGGTGTAAAGGCAGGCAGAGATGGAGCTAGGGTTGAATGTGAGTAGCACGTGATATGGCACAATATTTTCTAGGTGTGTTCGAACCCGCTGCAATTGCTCAAAAAAAACCTAATGCGTGGAACATATCTGTGGAATATATCTGTATCCTATGAATAATTACCTGTATAACTAATCAAGTTTTGTATTTGAGCATTGCTTTTGTACAAATAAACATTTATCTTATCTTATCGGTACCAAGCGTATCAATGAATTTCTGATCTATTTTTTTTTCTTTTACATAAATTATTAATAGACAAGTAGGTATTAGGAAGTCATGTGTATTAAAATGATCAAGCTTACAGATGTTCAGTATTAGTGTCTAAATTCATCGCCCAGACTTATTGAAACTTTAAAGTCATACTTAAAATAATGTCACAGCTTTGTGTTCTGCTATTTAACAAACATAGTCCAAATGTATTAGCCCTATTTTTAGGATGCTACAGTATACCACACAGCAACTTGATAAAATGATAATAAAAAGCCCTTTTTCTTTAAACCCTAGCTCCAGCCCTGGTGTGTGGCTGTATAGGAATTATGAAGGTAATATAAATTACAGTGTTGCCCCCGCTGGTTATTGTTTTTGCTGAATTTATTTCGCCTATTCACCTAGTTTACGCTTTTATAACCTTTATAATGTTTACATCGACTTGGGGACGGAAAGAGATCTTTGTTTTGTCAAACTTTATTGGCGGTCTTTCAAATAAAACGGTTTTGTAAGGAGAGTAACGTATCTTATATCCGTATTCAAGAATCGAATTTAAACGAGATAATGACTTTAGAGAAATAGATAATAGATTTTCATTCGTCAACTGTCGGATATTCTGTGCTTGAGTTATTTATATTCGTTTCTTGGAATAAAGTAGGTTTATCTGCGTCATAGTCACATCGATACGTCGATTATTCGAGATACGTCTGTATACAGGCTTTCAAATTTCTTTCAACTGTATTCATTACAATCTTTCACCTGCACTTCCCCTCTCGTGATTCCAAAAGTAATTATGCTATTCTTGGTGGAAAACTACATACATACAACAATTTTAGCTCAATGCGAATAGTTTTAGTATGAAGGAGGGACAAATATTTTCACATCTTCACATTTTTTCCATTTATTGATTAAATTTTGCTCCACCCAAAAGTTGTCTGGTTTATATTGTTAAAATTTGCCCATCAAACAGCTGCTCAAGTATTTTCCTGTTTAACACGTTGTTTGCCGGCGTCGGACATCACACAAGGTCTCGGACGTGATGCCTGAGGAGCGCGACTACCAAAGTGGTGTTTTCAGCATTCAAAGCGTTTTAAATCTAGATAAAAAAATCAACCGAAGTAAAAACAAGTATTTTTCCTGGCTATATAAGTGAGCGACGATGTGGGCAAACGTCAGTTCACTAAAACGTACTTTAAACTGACATCAGGCCGTAATAAAACGACGACACGTTTGTACAAGTAATGCTTGGGTCAACAATGCCCCTCGACATAGAACAAAGTCATAGTGTCTATCGCTATGAAGTTTCACTGAAACTTGGTTGCTAAGATTTGTAATATGCACCAAGGGTTCGAAACTCAAACTTGAATTAGGAATTCGAAACTTAAAAGTTATTACGTACATTGGGTCCAAGAAAACTTTATCATGGGAGTGCGTGAATAAGGAATCGATTTTTGTTCAAAGCACACGCTTTCAAATAAAAAATAACTCCTTGCATTAGTTTATTAGACCTCTATCCGTCTGAAGTTGGCTGGCAGCAAGTAGCGACGTTGTTCTTTTATTTGGGTCGGACTGTGCTAGGATGGGTCGAATTATTGGGTTGGGTATATGGAATGATCACAGGGTAATAGACACGTTGTGAGTACCGTACGTATAGCGGCAACTTATTCAATGAAAGAAGCTTGCATAATTATAGGTATATTTACATATATATACTTATATATATGTTTATTTCCTAGGTAACAATCGTAAAAGCAACTATCAAAGGCATAATTTAAAAACTGACATATAATTTAAAAACTGACCTCGCGCGAATAGAGGTTAAAAAAAAGTTTTTGGGAAATTCACGATCCAAGTCAGCGTAAAATATTCAAAATTTTGTCATGGAAAATCGAAAGAGTGACTGATTTTGGGAATTCAAATTGCTCTGTAAAGCCCTAAAGGTCTAAAATAGCATGTTAAGTGGGGTATTAGCCTGTATAGCGAGATTACTTTATCTACATTCAACCTTAATTTCGAGCAATAAAGCTCATTTCAAACCGACACTCAATCGGGACAGACAAAGGCATAGTCCCGAGGGAGAATTCTTTTTTACCGGTTTTTCTCTTGGAAATAGGACAAATACGGTGCGTCCTGCAACCGACGGCCGAAGGACATATTGAGAGGTGTTAGTGGGACAAAGAGGGGGGATGCATGCCCCGTGACTGTTTGAGTGTGGATGATAGATTGAAATGGCTTTTGTGAGTGTAGCTGGGGGTTTAGAATGTATTGTTTGTTAACACGTAGGGCGGAAGTGTTCGATCTGCGTTTTTATGAGATAAAGATAATTGCGTCTTTGGGCTTAAGGTGTTTAGTTTGTTAGATGTAGGTTGATACGCGGGACATTGACATTGATACACGTAGTGATGACGACCACGAATGATGAACGGTGACGAAAACCAATTTGGTTTCTCATAATGCGAAAGTCTGTGTGTGTATGAGTACCTATGTTTGTTCCCACTCAAATACCTAAGGGCTGAATGGATTTGGATGAAACTTGGTATGTACATAGTTTTGTATTGGAATTAACACATAGGCTATTTTTTATCTGGGGACCACGAGCGAAGCCGCGGTCGGTAGCTAGTCAATGAATAAATCAAACAAATTATTTATTTATTTCAAATATGGCAACAGAGTTCTTTATTATACGGAAGGCACGTTAAAATGTTAGTATCGGCTTTTTTCTGTCTTTAAATCATAAATCATTTATTCAGAACAAGTTACAGTGAAATAGATTACATTTGAACAATGAAACCACAAAAGTTAAAAAACTGGTATCTTCAGCGCCCGCCTCCTTGACATATTCAAGTAGTAAGTGCACTAGACTAATCCACTGGTGGCCCACGACACTATCTATAGTAATTAGTAATAGTAATTTCATCATCATCATCATCAGCCTATAGCAGTCCACCGCTGGCCCTAGGCCTCCCCTAATGAGCGCCATTGCGCCCTGTCCTAAGCTCGACGCATCCAGCTTCTACCAGCAGCCTTTCGCAGATCGTCACCCCACCTGTCCGGAGGGCGTCCTACACTACGTTTGCCGAGCCGCGGTCTCCACTCAAGAACTCGTTTACCCCAACGGTTATCGGTTCTTCGGCATAGTAATTAATAAATAATATTTATTGCAATCATTATATTACATTGTCAGCGGGGTGATCGGCTAGACACCGATCCTGTTTTACAAACTTTGACATTTCGTCCGTCAAATTCAATGAACGTCAATTGACAAACTGTCACATCATAAGTTAAGAGTTAACCAATCACCCCGCAGATCTTATAATTGTTAATTGTGTTAGGTTTACACATAATGAATCCGTGTTGAATATAGCAATATTTGGAGTGGAAGCGGGCCGAAGTAGATATAAGGCAAGAACATATAACAAATAAAGAAACAAAGAAACAAATAAAGTTTATCAAGACATTAAATAAAATAAAATTCAAATAAACATAACAATTCAATAAATTATACTACAATTAAATTCAATCAAATTACACCTAAAATTAAATTCACTTGCAATAAAAATCTAATGGCATTATTGTATCATGGAAGAGTTCATTCAAATCGTAATAGCAATTTTTTTATCAATAAATCTATCTAGTAAAAACTATCATAAACAAAAGCAACTCTCAATTAGATAGAAGTAATAGTTCTATCTCTGTCTACGCATCAGTCCTCTCTCTCTACAACATTAGTGCCGACAAAGACAAATTGACGAGCCAAATGTTATCCCGCTCTGTTACTTGATTGTTTCAACTTGGAGTTGACTTATTAGGGTTGAGAACATCTTGAGAACTTACTTCTCTTCTTCTCGAAAAAATAAATACGGAAAATAAGACTGTCGGTCAATGTGTTTAGTTCAGGTCGCAAATTTAACTAAAACTGTTTTAAAAACGCAGGGTTGCGTTTAGCTGAGGACAAGGCCCAATAGCGCTCGTTAGGGGAGGCCTATGTCCAGCAGTGGACTGCTATAGGCTGATGATGATGATGATGATGATGATTTGACTTTACTGCATTACCTCACTATAATTATAAAAACAAAAAACTCGACTGCTAAGAATTTATGAACTGAAAATCGAAAAACAAGTACAACAATATCTACTAACTAATTATTTGTTTTGTAAGCTCAACTAAATACTACTCTAAGATGCTGCAGGCGGAGATTATTTGCTTGTTTGTTTGTTTGTTTGAAAACTTTATTGCACATACTTAAAATTTGTTACAAAGGGTGGGCTTAATGCCGTAGGCATTTTCTACCTGCCAACCAATAATAGGTTTATATAAGAGGTTGGCGTGCTAACCTTAAATTACTTACCAAGAGATAAAACTAATAATAGGTATACATATCAATATCAACGATAAACCAAATAAATATGCATTATATAAACAAATAACTAATTTACCGAAACAATTGATTACATAACGATTACAAAGATACCTACCGATACAATAATCAGATATACCGAATTCAGTGTATAACTTTTTGCCTATATAACTCTGCCTATTATTCGTAAAGTTTGAATGTGCGGGGTCTGACTGACCCGTTCAGGTTTTTATCTAAAGTTTTTCCTAGGAAGTAGGTAATAGGCTTTTATCTACAGGTTGTCCTAGGAAGTAATCTTGTGCCTATTATTCGTAAAGGTTGAATGTGCGGGGTCTGACTGACCTGTTCAGGTTTTTATCTAAAGTTTTTCCTAGGAAGTAGGTAATAGGCTTTTATCTACAGGTTGTCCTAGGAAGTAATCTTGTGCCTATTATTCGTAAAGGTTGAATGTGCGGGGTCTGACTGACCCATTCAGCTTTTTATCTAAAATTCGTCCTAGGAAGTAGGTAATAGGCTTTTATCTACAGGTTGTCCTAGGAAGTAATCTTGTGCCTATTATTCGCAAAGGTTATATGTGCGGAGTCTGACTGACCCGTTCAGGTTTTCATCTAAAGTTTTTCCTAGGAAGTAGGTAATAGGGTTTTATCTACAGGTTGTCCTAGGAAGTAATCTTGTGCCTATTATTCGTAAAGGTTGAATGTGCGGGGTCTGACTGACCCGTTCAGGTTTTTATTTAAAGTTTGTCCTAGGAAGTAGGTAAAAGGCTTTTATCTACAGGTTGTCCTAGTAAGTAATCTTGGAAGTCCAGAGTCTGACTCCTAGGGGTACTCGAATCATGCCTCTTAGACTTTTCACAATTTTAGTACTTACTTTATAACTTTTATATCAAAGATAAGCTATTCTGAATTCTGTTGACGCGCACTGAATTTCATAAGCGCGGCGTCAGCGCCTTGCAATTTTCTAAATGCAAACGGAAATGCAATTTTACTGGCGGGAAACTCCTGTTACATTTACAAATTTTTGAAACAGCTTTTGATTCGTCTGTTTGCTGGCTTTAAAGTGAAGATTCCAGAATAAGTAAGTAAACTTACACTATGCCAGAAGGGAGCGTTTCTATCTAATCGAAAAATCTAATCGAAAAATGTTGAATAGTGCGAGCGATAGGGTGGTTTGACATGTATCGTCGCCGTAATGTTATTTATAAAATAAAAAATTTATGGGATACGTTTGGTTTTGACGCAATTGGTACGGGTTCTCGGCACTCTCCTTTCAAGTTTTTATGGTCAGTTTGACAGTCAGACAGCCAGCCAGTCAGTTAAGACAGTTAGCCAATTAGTCAGTTAGTCAGCATAATTACAGTAGGTATTATAAATTAATTAAACCAATATGGCTGGACGTGCCATCCATTAAAAGTATATTATAATGTTATAAGTAATTCTCTTGCGCAAAGAAAAATTTAATAAGAATGTAATATTGAATTTTAAAATTCTTTATACACTTGGTGGTTCCCACATTTTTCTCGTCGCGTTCAAACGTTTGATTTGCATAGGAGTATGCAGAAATGGCATTTTTCTCTACATTAGCATATCCGTCAATATTATTTTACCCACGCGCCGTTTGTGATGCATTTGTGAAGTTTTTTTAAGCTCCCCTAACTGTTTTCTCTTCACTGATTTATGTTGTCATCTTTTGACGTTTTACTTAATTCTTAACTTTGCTGAAGATTTATCGATATTTTTATAATACTTAATAGAGCAAGTACGTTGCGCACGTTGAAGATGGAACAAGTACATGGCCTACCTGATGTTAAGTGGTAATTATTACCTATCACAAAGCATTGCATCGTAGATCACGTTTTTTGGAACGTGCTCTACGATGCAACGCCCTGCGTCCACCAATTTGAGGCATGAAGATGATAAGCTTCTTGTTCCTGTAATTTCACCGGCACTTCCTTTCAAACCGAAACACAGCACAGCTATGTAATAAAAGAATGGTTGACTTTGGCGATCGCAAATTTCTCTGTATCTGTTTTAGCTTCGGATTCTTTAGACTTCCCCAGAATAATAAAGTAATGTTTATTGTAACAGCTACACTATTAATACAACTCAAGCTTGACCGTTCCACAAAAAAGGCCATAATCAATGTTTCAAGATCAAAACAAAGGGGTCGTTAGAATTCGCTAAATCGCTTTTAAATTATCCGTTTCTATTGTAAAAGCGTTTGTTATCAATTTGAATGATTTATTTGCGAATCTTAACGATCGAAAGGGTTGGAGCGGACATTAATTTGTAATGATCATTCTGAGATTAATCTTTGTTTCAATCTTAGCTAAAGGAATGCTTAAAATATATGAAAATTCTTTACTTACTTCCGCCCGCGGCTCCACTCTCTTTCCATCGTATCCTAATGTAATAATCTAAATTCATGACAAGCATACTTTGTTCAGCCGTTCTTCGCGAACCAAGTCGTCAACTGGTGAGGTCTTATGACGGAGTTTTGCCGCTCGGCGCATGGCTTTTGTTCAATATATTCTAGAAAAAAAACTAAGATATACATTTATTGTAAAGAGTTTAAATAACGAACTCTACCCAACGATTTAAAAAAAAATCACGTGTGCCATCGGTGCGTGCTATTTAGCAAGTGTTCGTTTTTTGGCTGCAAAATGTACACTGATTTTGATATACTGTATTCTCTAGTAATAACCTCATTCTCACAAAATAGGAGAATTTTTAAAACATGCTTCATTTCTGTACTTATAATTTTAGTAATGGATTGCATATTGAATGCAAATTGCCATGTCCCAGGCGGACGATCGATCACCGCTTGTACTTTCCATTTAGCTTGCATGTCGAGTAAATTATTAATGAACAGTACTTACATTTAAATCTAGGATAGTTTTGTGTTTAGTTTAATATATAGGTGCACTGTTTTACCTAGATAAAAAGGAGCATTATATTTTTTGTAGCTTAAAAACGAATATTCCAAGTTTTTTCTATATCCGTACAGCTTTCTCTAATTCAGTAGAGAATTCAGTTTTAGTATAGTACTGAAAAAAAATTACAAGAAATGGCAAATTCGACCCTGAAAGAGTTCTCTTACAGTACCTTTGGGTATAAATAGAAATTATAATGAAAAGCATAGATAAATTTGTACATACTTATCTCTTATAAGAGAAAATGAGAATTAACTTTCATAAAACCATTACATAAACGTCCATAAAATGAATAATGTCCCAATATCAGCTGCGAGAATCTGAGTTGAGTGAAAACTAATGTACACACAAATAATCTACGCAAACCCACAAACATTAGCATTTTTTATATTAATGTGATGTGATACTACTTCTGTTAGGCAAAATCCAGTCAGATTTCTCTTGCCAAAATAAGCTTGAAGGAACATTTTCAAACCACTGCAATAAAAATCTATCTCTACACTACACACAAGTTTTTTGGAAGAAAATGATACTTAGCATTAAGTTCGGGTGTGTAAGGGGTTCCAACCCTTATCTTCGGAACCCAAGCCAACCCCACCTGCACGTGGTGCACCCTGCTAAACAACGAACGGGGCTCTGGCGGCTGGCTGATTGCGGCATAGCACAGCCTACATCGGCACAGCTAAATCCCATGGCCACCGACGGGCAGCAGCGTCGGTGGTGCGAGAAGCTGTGCCCTGCGATCCCCAACCCGCATGCCCAGCGTGGGGATTATGGGCATATCCCCCTTTATAAGGGGAGGCTTATGTCCAGCAGTGGACTGATATAGGCTGGTGTGGTGTGGTTACCCACGCGTATCGTACCCACTTGCAAATATTAATGGCTTTCGTTGCATCTTCTGCCAACATTACATGTAAAGCGTTGTGCGAGTGAGATGGACTGCACTAGCCGGCGTGTGCGTAAAGAATACGCACATGTTTTTACCTAGAAACAGTTACAATTAACGACGAATGTGAGTACCTAGTCAACCCTAAAGTTTTTAAGTACAACAATTACAAAAATGTATTTATATGTGTTCATATAACTATAAAAAAATGATTTATCTTGTGCAAAAAATAATTTTCCCAGCAGTGGGACGAAAGAGTTAAAAAAAATATCTATCTAAAAGTATTCAAGTTCCTACAATATCCCATTTTAAAAATTTTCATAAACACTACCCTAAAATATCTTTAAAGTTTTCGTGCCAAAACTAAACTCGGAAAAGGGCTGAAAGCCAAGAACAGCTGATAGTCAATAGCTGATAAGAGTGGTCCGCGAATGTTTATGTTAATCATTTGGCAAGCGCAGCCGGGCGCGAGTAGCTAGATTCTATCGCTAACACGAAGAACTGCGAAAAGCTTGGATTGGAATAATCTGGGCACACACTACACATACCAGATACCCTATCTGTAAGTAGTAATAAAAAAAAAGACGTGTGGCACTCGGGGACTGCCGCGGTAAAGCTATTGCATAGCATTTTGTATCATCTTATGCAATTATAATTATTTATTTATTTTATTTATGCAGTATTTCTTTTTCTTTAATATTAATTCAAGTTACACTTTTTGAGCGTGGTGACCGATAAGAAAACAATTTTATTTTCTTTTATTAAATAAAAATACGTCTAGTTGCACGCACACAAACACCGTGTCGAAGACTGCCGAAAAGAAACGACGTTAGACAATGCACGGCCTTCAAGCCACACCTCCGTGCCCTTCGGAGTGGGGAGCGTGAGGTTTTTTTTCGGTCCCCGCGCTCAAGGCCCTCGATAGAAACTATGCAATAGCTTAAAAATACAACCGAATTGAGATTATCCTCACTTTTTTAAAGTCGGTTAAAAAGATAAGATGAAAGAAAGATATTTGTGAAGGGCTCGTCGGAAGAAGTACTCTTTAAATTAGAGGGACTTTGAGGAATTCCAACTTCTATTAACAATTATTTATTTTGAAATTTGTGTCTATTTTATAATTGTACCATCAAATTATTAATTACTGAGGTTGATTACCTTCATGTCTCAAGTTTAAGGAATCATGATAGTGCATCATTCACACATGAGTATTGCATATGCCTCCAGTATGTGACCTGCGATTAAATAAATGAATAATGCTAGCTGTGTATGACTGCATTGGTATATGGCCCTAAACAAAACAGAGTTTTTTTTATGGGAACCACATGACCGATATACTACTTTTTTTTGTAAAAACACCTTTAGGAAATACCCAGACTCGTAACAAATATTTGAAGATCATACAAACATTTGTCATGCGGAAGATTCCGCATGTGTTGCAAGCGGACCTTCACCCACTGCGCCTCAGAGGTCGTCATTGTTACAATCGCTTAAGTTGTTCGGAAGGCACATTAAGATGTTGGTCCCGGCTTTTTGACGCTAAAGCTGGCCCCATTCATACGAAGTAGGAAGGTGATGGTTATCAATTAACATCCGAGGGCCTAGTGCTAGTTTTTTACCAGCTCGATCGCGTTTCCGTTTACGCAAATTTATTTGGAATCGAGGTAGCGCCATCTACTGAGAGACGCGAGACACTGACCCCTTTCCATGTAAATTTACGCAAACGGAAATGCGATCGAGCTGGTAAAAAAACTCGCACTAAGCACTCAGTTGCGCCCAATTGCTAGTTCAATCTCAGCTTGACAAGCTTGACAAGCGTCAACCCTATCGGAAACCCAAAACCATCAGCCCAAAGGTTCCAACATCACAGCCTCACAGCGCCGTAACAAAGAGGTGTCGAACAAACGAACTGTCAATCAGAGCGAATATTTTAAAAGGTGTTGTTCTCGCCGACCTAGTTACGCGAGCACGTGTGACATCGATCCTGATGTGTTCTCAATACACGATACTACCGTCTGTTGTACCCATAGCAACACCAGCATTTTCAGTCCACTGTTGGACATAAGCCTCATCTATAATCATCGGCCTAATCCACTGCTGGACATAGGTTTCCCCTAATGAGCGCTATTGCGTCCTGTCCTGAGTTCGACGCATCCAGTTTCTAACAGCAGCCTTTCGCAAATCGTTGCTCCACCTGGCCGAAGGGCCTACACTACGTTTTCCGTGTCGCGGTCTCCACTCAAGAACTCTTTTACTCCGATGGTTATCGGTTCTTCGGCAGATATGGCCATCCCACTGCCACTTGAGCTTGCTTATTAATTCTCTGGGCTAAGTCGACAGCTTTAGTTCTAGTGTAGTGTAGCCTCCCCTATAAAGATGGGGTATATGCTCATAATCCCCACGCTGGGCATGAGGATTAGGGCTCGCAGGGCACAGCTTCTCCGCCGATGCTGCTGCCAGTGGCTATGTGATTTATCATTGCCAGTGTTAGGCTACATCATCACTATCACCGGCCTATAGCAGTCCACTGCTGGACATAGGCCTCCCCTAATGAGCGCCATTGCGCCCTGTCCTGAGCTCGACGCATCCAGCTTCTACCAGCAGCCTTTCGCAAATCGTCACTCCACCTTTCCGGAGGGCGTCCTATACTACTAGGCTACGCTATGCCGTAATTATCCGGCCGCCAGAGCCCGTTTATTCAGCAGGATGCAACACGGGCTGGTGGGCTTGGCCTTGGTTCTAAAGATGGAAGTTAAAATCTTTTGTTCCCCGTATAGCAGCAAAAGATAGATAGAAACTTCTTTATTGCACAAAATAAAACAAGTACACAGGCGAACTTAAAGCTAATTAGCATTTTCTTCCAAATAACCTTTGTGTAGTGTGGAAATAGAATGGTAGTGCTTACAAATCTATATATATAAAAGAGAATTATACTCACTCACTCACTGACACACTCATCACGAAATCTCAGAAACTACAGGGTCTACAGATCTGAAATTTGGCACAAGTATTCTTTGTAGGGTGTAAGCGCTCATTAAGAAACGATTTTGGAAAATTCAACCCTTAAGAGGGTGAAAAGGGGTAAAAATGTTTGTATGAAAAATCGTATTCCTTGAACTTAGAAACTTGAAACCTGTGACATGTATTATTCCATACAATCAATAAAGATTGGCATCATTGAAAATTTGAAATAGGCCTCGAGGGGGTTGCAATGGGGTGGTAAAGTTTGTATGGGAAAATCTTAACGCGTGGTGTGATTTTCTTGAAACTTCGTCAGAACACTTTGAATATTAAATAATAAAAGACCGCATACCAGGTTTTTGAAAAAAATACATTAATGGAGGGTAATCTATACATATAAAATCCTTTGTCCTGAATGACTGACGGATCAACGCACAACCTAAACCACTGATCGTAGAGACCTGAAACTTAGAGGGCGTGTTCTTTGTATGACGTAGGCATCCGATAAGAAAAGATTTTCCGAGATTCTACCCCTAAAAGGGTGAAAAACATGGACAAAGTTTGTATGAACCAACGTGATTCCTTGGTCCAATCTACTTCAAATTTTGCATAAACATTCTTTAACAAAATTGATGAAAGACGTGTTTCGTATATTATTGAATATTATCGCCTAACGGGGTTAAAAAGGGGTAGAAAGTTATTTTAGGGGTGATTTGCATCGAAGTTGATATCAATACTCCTTAGTGACACATGTTATGCCATTTTATTTTGACACTGTCGTGTTTGAAAACTCATTCCAAATTTATTCAAAAAACGTTGTTCTCACATAAAGGCTCCTACACACAGGTGCGTGGGCATAGGTACGTTATTATCGGCGATAATATCAGATCTCGATCCAGAAAATTCAACAATTTTCTGGATGGAGAATTTACCAATTATTTTTTTCTAGCTCGCTATTCAAGAAACGGAAAAAATGATAACGCGAGATTGAATTAAGCTACAGCTTGAGCCATCTTAGGAGGCAGACAGACAAAAACTGTAGTCAGTAGAAGGGCCTTTACGCGCAAAGCCACTTTGCGCTCCGTTCACTTTTTCGTCAGTACATTATAGTAAAATTTTATCGTGTGCTTTATTTCTAAATTAAATTTTCAATACCTTTGATAGTTGCGCGTAGTGTGAGATCTGTAGAATTTTAGTACATTATGTATTAGGACGGCTAAAAAGTTGCATACTGCTGCGATAACGCAATTATGTGCAAGGAATTGGGACGCATTATCGCAATAACTCATGCGATATTATCGCCGATAATAACACACCTGTGTGGGGGAGCCTTAAAAGCTTGGTGCTATGCGATACTCTTTGAAATTGGAATGTCAAATAAAAAATAATATTTAAATCGGATTGGAATTCGAAAATTCAATTTCATTCATTTGTTCTTGGATATTTGAATACCACTGGGATAGAAAGTTTTTTTTTACATAAAGACTTGAGATTTTTCACAGAGACTTTAACGAAAATAAATAAACACCTAAAGCGCTGAACCATGGGTGGGACCTTGGAGAAGGACTTGCTGCTTTTTATAGCGAAAATGAAACTTACAGAGGGTGATTTATGTGATGAAAGATTGCATGGGTAACCAATCATAATCAAGAGTTAGGCATATAAAAATTCATCAAATCAATTCCGGCTGTTAACTTGGCGACGTGTTGCCAACGGAAACAGGAACGAAAAAAGGAGTGAGAGCAGGAACGGGAACAGGTACCTACATATTACTACATTACGGGGTAGTTAATGTAGTAATATGTAGGTACTTTTTATTGTATTCATATTTAGGGTTCCGTGTCAAATTACCGGACTTCGGAAACATTTCACATGAAAGGACATACGTAAAAAAGAGTATAAACGCAAACGAAGTTGCGAGCGGGTCAGCTAGTTTGTTATAAAAATAAAACAAATAGCAATGTATGAAAATAAAACCGTGTGTCATGATAATAGATCATTGTATTATACTGTAATGCTTTGTTAAATTGTGTGAATAAATACCTAAATATCTATTGTAGAGGTATATAATATATGTAATTTTAAATGTATATTTTTTTGTTGCAGGTATGAAAAGCTGTCTTACTCTCATCTCTGCTGCTGTAAGTGTACCCATTATGGCACGAATTATTGAAATGAAAATGAAAATAAAATTTTCTTTATTAAAATGTGAAAAACCTTATTGTATATAGGTACTCAATATTTAAAATTGATGTAAAAGGCTTAACATTATAGAACCACTGTTTTGATGGCCACAAACATCATCATAATTTCCCTACCCATATCCAACTCTAGATGGGGTCGCCACAACATGTTTTCTTTCACTCCTATCGGCTGTCAACTCTGTATTGACTTTTTTGACTCTCATATCTTCTTTCAGAGAATCCATCCATCTCTTCTTCGGCCTTCCTCTACTCGTACATCCAGTCACTTTCATACTCATCACTCTTTTAGTCACATGGTTTTCATCTCTCCTCATCACATGCCCATACCATGCTAGTCTTCCACTCCTCACCTTATCTTCCACAGTTGCCACTTTCAAGCTTGACTCGTTCCTTATTTTATCCATTCTTGTGATGGCCACAAACAAAATGAACAAAAAGGCCGATTGCATGCCAACAGGCCTCTTGGCTCGAAGGCCAGTGGCATACTAACAGGTCAGGGGCTTCAGCTAAAACAAACAAAACGGTGACATTAATCTGTTAAGGCGACGGCGACGCTGATAAACCGACTTACAGACTAGGCTCCTCCATATATCATCAAATCAAGAACCATATCCTGAATTAAGGCGGGATCAAGGGTTTAAAGTCTAGCGAGGCACACGTCAGGCATACGAGATAACGTAGGGTTAAGATGGTAGGTTTTGTGAGACGCGACTTGAGAACGCGACTTCAAAGCTTTATATAGAAATGGATAAGTTGGTGGGCGCCTGGGCGGGTACCTTCCAGTTAGTTCTTTTGCCAAGTTTTTGGATTTTTTTTCTTCTGGTGCCTAGACTTTGGTCAAATTCGAGTAGGTATCTACAGAGTTGGCCATTAACTCGTACAAAGAAGGAAGGAGGAAGAAAAGAAGGTCCTCAAGGTGTATTTAGTGTATCAGTTATCTACTGAAATTATTAACATCGGACATGTATTTGCAATCTTTGACATTTCATCGCTCGAAATTCAAACAACTTTAATTGACAAGCTGTCAAAGTTTGTAAAAACGAGTCCGGTGCTAATCCTTTCAGTCAGATCAAGTCTTGTAACTTGACCAATAAAAGTTTTAAGTTAATTCGACCGATAAAGAATATTATTAGGAATTTTATAAGTTTTTAGGAAAAGGTTTTTTGTATGCACTGCCAACTTCTCTATCGGTCGGTCTAACGAGGCTTATAAAGTCTTGACTGCGGCGACAACCTCAAAATCGCAACCGAAAGTCGCGTCCGCCCAAATGTTTACAGCTTATAAGACTACCAAGTTATTGAGTAAGGAATAACTGTTTTGACGTGAGCTTCCGTTTTATGAACAAACATGCAGAGTTGCGCAAACTTGTATGATGCAAGGATAGTTAAAAGTTGGACGCAGTAAACATGCCTTCATCCAACGCTTATCTTGGAAGGAAGTAATAATTTGATTTTGTAAAACTTGCGTTGTTAAGTTTACAACAAAGCATGTTTACTAAGATAAGGCAGATGTTCGAAAGTTTAAATTTGCCCGTCCCGGCTTCGCACGGGTTAGGGCACTTTTTTACACCTTGAGTTACGTTACTTAAGTTTTAGTAAGGATCCCTAATGTTTTCTAGCAATTAATATAGCCTATGTTACTCAGGGTGAATGTAGCTTTCCAATGATTCCAATGAATAATTTTTGCAATCGTCACAGTAGTTTTTGAATTTATTCATTACAAACATACACACACACAAAAATACAATTTATTTTCTGTTTATAATATTAGTGTAGACTAGGTGTAGGTGGCTCGTCATTTTTACTCGTCTTCGAAAAAGGAGGAGGTTCTCAATTCGTCGGAATTTCTCCGTCAATCGTGGACCGATATACGAAATTCATTGTTTTTTGTATCATCATCATCATCATCAGCCTATAGCAGTCCACTGCTGGATATAGGCCAGGCCTAATGAGCGCCATTGCGCCCTGTTCTGAGCTCGACGCATCCAGCTTCTACCAGCACCCTTTCGCAGATCGTCACCCCACCTTTTGTTTTTTTTGAAAGAGACTTATACTTACTTGATACTACACAAGTGGTCCCACATACATTTTATTCTTGTGCGATGTGGTATGTTCACGAATATCTCCCCGTTAATCTTAGATTAAATTAAATTTAGATTCTTAAAAGCGCTGGTACTCAAATAGATATTATTATCATCTAAATAAATATTTCAAGATCATACTCGTTTAGTACTTATATTAACATTACACAATAATCCAATGCGTTGTACCTATCAGCATAACATACAGGTTAAATTTCAGTCTGCGTTTATTTCCATTAGTGAATTCTACAAATAAAATAATAAAGCAGTGATGCTGAAACCTCACCGCAACGTATTAAAATAATACCTCCCTTTGTCGACAGTCCTTTGTAAAGATGAAATGAAATGGTAGTGAATTTTGCAATACATTGATGCAATATTTCCAATATCTTCCTTTTTAACATCACGTCTATTGGGAATACAGAGCGTATTTTCTAGGAAATACTAAAAGTGCATCCTAATAAAATAATGTCTTCCTACAATTTAATACTTTCATTTCGAAATATTTTACAAAAATGTTCAAAATGAGAGCTAAAGTTTAGATATTGTCAAAATTTATATTTTTGGGTATCGCGCAATAACATCAGAATCAATTCTATTGGGGTTGCAATATAAAAATGTTCGAAATGAGAGCTGAAGTTACAAGATTGCAAAATTATTTTGAGTATCACGCAATAATCAATTTTAATGGGGCTTAAACTATTTGATTGCATTTTCATTACCTAAAACATAGGCTAATAATATCAAAATTAGAGTAAATAGAATATTTACCGAAGAACTTGTTGTTGGGGTTAACTAGTTTTTGAGTAGAGACCGCGGCTTGGTAAACGTAGCAAATGGCGCAATGGCGCTCATAAGAGGAGGCCTATATCAAGCAGTGGACTGCTATAGGCTGATGATGATGATAATGATGAGAGGAAATTGTCCTGTCCCTTTGTTACCGGAAAAGTAAGATCACAAACGCAATTGTGTGAGGGCCGAAAGTTTTTACATAAGATTTTATCAAAGTAAATTGAATGTCATTTTGCAAGAAAATATTATGAAGAGGACAAAGCCGCGCTCTTTCACTAGTCTCCTCATAAATGCGTGCTTCTTGCTCTCATCCCAGTGCCTTTGTTTGGAAAATACATGTTAATATCATCCCTTTAGAAAGCATTTTTCATATAAAATATAAATTCTCCGCTTGCTAGGAAATTTATCTCAAAGAGTAGAGTTAAAACTGGAAATGGGATTTATATTACCTGAGCTATGTACTTTATAAACTGGTACCTAGAAGCTTTTAATGAAAACTGGAGTGTGCTAGTACATTTAATTTTAATTTGCTGTCCGTATTTTGAACTCTTCCTGCCTTGTAATTTTTGTCATTTTTGTATAGCAAAGATATATAATTTATTTATTACTAAAAAGCTACATAGGTAGCATGTAGATAGTTTAGAAACACATAGATATTTATAAATCCTTTAGAGTACAAATTTATCAGCAAGGTCTAAACTGGTCTCTGGAAATTGAGTAAATTATCCCTATGTGCAATATCATCGCTGAACTATAACCAATTTGTAACGCTGCAACACACACGTGCTTTTAGCTGTAAGTAGGTAAATAATGTTATTGTTTTTTCTTGTACCTACCACCTACAACTACAATGGGTAGGTAAGTAGTATGGTATGGTACTCACTTATAAATATGTATAATTTTTACCATATTTTGTTCTGTTATTGTATTATATCTACTAAGTGCCTAATGTCTGTACTGTGTTTACCACCGATACCTATTTAAATGTACGTGTGTGATTGAAGAAACAAATAAATGTTTTATATATCTTATCTATCTATCTATGTATTTAGTATTAAATTGGTCTTCATGCCTCAAGTTGATGAACGGAGGGCGCTGCATCGTAAGGCACATAACAAACAGGCGTTATCTACGAAGCAATACTTTGGTATGGGTAATGGTTACCACTTTATATCAGGTGGGCCATATGCTTGTCCCATCTTCAGATATCAAAAAAATTAATCAATTGATCAAAGCTGAATGTAAAAATATAGTGAAAGAATATAATTTGACTACCACAACCACCATACTATATCTAAATCATGTATATATTTATGTAGTTTATAAGGTATCTAATGTATTTCGTAGTTAGTTAGGTATCTGTATGATATTATTTATGTAGCTACTTTCGTATGTACACCGCCGTCTTTTGTTTATCGTGCTATCCTGTCCATCTATTAGCGATCTTATCGCTATTAGCGATAAGACCGCCCATTGTACCTTTTTTAATTGTAATTTTTCCTGTGAATTGTTGTATTTTTTTTTTGTACACCAAAAAAAAATATAGAATAATAATAATATAATATAATATAGATACATTCATAATATAGATACATATAATAATAATATAGATACATTCTTTATAGAATGTATCTATCCATCTATCTATCTATCTATATCAGTCCACTGCTGGATATAGGCCTTCTCTAATAAGAAGAGGAATATGTACATAATCCCCACGCTGGGCATGTGGGATACGAGTCGCAGGGCACAGCATCTTGCACTGCTGAAGCTGCATTTGTGTCCGTTTCCATCGAACAAACATTTGGGTCCTTACTTATAAAAACCTGTCAAAAGATAAACAATGTTTAAACTATTGCCATTTCTTACCGTTGGATAATGACAAACAGTGACAGGTATAGCTTTAAGCAACGGTTTTTAAGTAGCGGTTATAAGTAAGGGGGACGGTGTTTGTTATCATACAGTTTTCTAAGTAAAAGAAGTCAAATCATACGTAGTGTAGTTGGCTTATAACGTAGGCTCGCTTTAGTCATAAATCGCGGTTGTGGTCGTGTGGCAAACGTAGGGATTGGAGGACCACCGACGACGTGCCTCCGTGCCTTGCTGTTAGGGATGACAGACATAACACTCATATTTTACGACAGTATATATATTTATAGATAGATAGAAAACTCTTTATTGTACTCATACATTAACAGATAGAAAAATATGAATAAACAAATGGGACAGATGTTTGCATGTTCTGCAGATATTTGTCTCGGGTCTGGATGTTTCTATGTATGATATGTATGTATTTACAAAAAAAAAACTTTATGTATGTAGTATATTAACCATGTGGTTCCCACAATACAAGCTCTACTTAGTTTGGGGCTGCATGATGCTGTGTGGTAACGTCCAGCATTATTTATTTATTTAATAAACAATAATAATAATGAAATTACAATTGGCGTTTATCGCTAAGAGCGATCTCTTCCAGACAATCTTTGGATGGACTTGATTTTTTATTTAATTTAATATATTCAACAAAATCCACAGCTCTTAAATATAACAAACAAATCTTACAGCCAATAAAGGATTTAATTTTATAAACATTGATTATTTTATTATTATTATAAATTTGTTTTATAAGACTGTAGCAGACAATTGGTGTTATATCAATAAACATATTATATATAATCCATTGCGGACCAAATGAAAACTAAAATAAAAATGAGTACCCCGATTTATATAATAGGCTCGACGCCTGAAAAATTGAGGTTCTTCTTCTTCTTCTTCGTATGAGCTAGTGACCAACTCTGGTGTTGGAGTTTTTAGGTATTGCTAATAAATAAAGTTTGATTTTTTTATAAACTCGCCGCTGTTCTATAAAGTTTCGCCCACCCCGGTACATAGATTTTACGTTCGAAACATGATTCTCAAGTCACAAGTTTAACTAAATGGAACTCCCCGTGGTCAGTAATGGAACGCTTTTATACATAACCAATATATTTTACGTCCATCAAAAGGCCTAAAAGTATAAAGTAGAAAAAACCACAAGCATAAGTACACCAAATTTGAAAATAAAATAAATCAAAGACTAACCAAATATCGCGTGAGTAAAAATGGCCGTCGCATTTTAACGGTTATCTCACAAATTTTTTTGAATGCCACTCAAAGGCTTCGCGGTGTCAACCCTATGTCTATCTAAAATGTATCTCGTCCGCACCATTTGATGATTTGGCTCCTTCCGGCATCGCCTTTTTACAATTTATGTCGCTCTGATTCCCGAGCCTACCAGTTTATAGATTTTTTTACGTATTTTTGTGAATTTTCCCCCAGTTTGCGGTGCTGTGGTTTCTGAATTTTTATTTAATTTGGACGTGAACAGTTTTAGCACGGTGAAAATTAAATAGAAAACGAAGCTTTAGCGTACTTGTTTAGGGAGGAAGGAAGACCAAGGAAGTACTACTACCATGCATATTTCTGTAGTGAAACAGCATTGCTGTGTCTCAGTTTAAGGCGACTATACATGTCAAACCTCCCTCTCTCTCGCACTATTCAACATTTTTGAAGATATAAAATCACTGACTATAGTTATGCAAAATAACAAACCTTCACATTCTAGAGATTAACAATACAAAGGTTCAGCAATAATATATTTTTGATTTTATCACGTTTTCTTACGAAAAAACTTGTACCAATGTGATCAATTTTGGTGCAAATTTTTTGGCAGGAAAACGTTTTGGATTCCACATGATGTTCTTGCTGAACCGTTGTATTGTTAGTTTCTGGGTTGGCTTGAGTTCCGAAGATAGGGGTTGGAACCCCGTACACTTTTGTGTTATATATATAAAAAAACGTTCAAATGTTCGAATTTATATATCTATTTCAGACGTCGAAAACCAAAGTGAAAAGCCTTTTATTAAACCTTGAATCATTTTTCCACCTGAATGTTGTGATTCTCTTCAAGTGACTTTTTTTTTAGCAAATGAAATGAAAAAAAAAAAGATGAAATGAAAGCGATTTAACGGAGTAATAATTCGTTACTTCTGTGTTCTTTCTCAAAATAGGCATAGATTTTTCTTTAATATAGATAAATTATAATTTTATAAAAACGAATCATAAAAGGCCTTTGATTTTAGCATGACTACAATTTTCCCCTTCTTTTACATCAAGTGAGATTTCCCTTTTAATTTTTCACGCAACCGACTGTTGATAATTTGACTAATTTATCTTTTTCTGTCCAAAATTTACTCGGTTTTGGTCGTTTTCTTTTAGTTACCGCTTTTTCCGGTTGGAGAGTCTAAGATTTATTCCCTACTTTTACATTTTATTTCTTTAATGTAGGTACAATTTAAGTACTATGAAATTTTTAAGACCCACTTTGTTTAAGTAAAAAGGGCTAAGATAAAAAGCGGTTCTTCGTAAATAAGTATTTAACTTTATGATGCCTCTATCTCATCATCGTCATCATCATCCGCCTATAGCAGTCCAATGCTGTACATAGGCCTAATGAGCGTCATTGCACCCTGTCCTGAGTTCGACGCATCTAGTTTCTACCAGCAGCCTCTATCAACCTCTAAATTTTTTCTAGCCATCCTCATTTTCTTACATACTTTAAATAAGTATTACAATTCAATAATTAAAGACAATACGGTCCAGAAATACACGATGTAGATCTTGGTCCTTTTTTCTATTACTTGATTTGTTCTTATGGCGTTTCATAATTTTCTGGTCTAATCATCATTTAACCTATTAATCATTATTATCATACATTACATAAAGAAGTATAGAAGAACAGATTTTCTAATATAAAGTATCTGCTAGGATTTTGGTACCTCCCTTTATTTTTCCACACTTTCTTGTATGTAGGGGATATGCCATATGACGAATATAAAACAGATTTCGTTGATAACTCTGTCATAATTCTGTCGGGTCTGGGTGTTTTCTATGTATGATAAGTATGTATTTACAAAAAAAAATTATATGTGTAGTATATCAATCATGTGGTTCCCATAATACAAGCTCTGCTTAGTTTGGGGCTACATATTGCTGTGTGATTACGTCCCGCATTATTTATTTTATTTCTATTTATTTATAATAAGGTAAAGAAAATAGTTCATCATTCCCTCACCCATATAATCTAGACACGCGGTAGCGTGTCAAACCAAGTTCATGTTAACAGAACTGGCGAGCAGGACCGTCTATATTACTCGAACCATTTGGAGCCATTTTTGACCCCTAGCTATAAGCTCAAGACTAATCCTGCAACACCCAATAGAATGACTTTCCAAAAAACAATGAACACCTCCGTTTATCTAAGGCTCCTTCCGAAATGTGCTTATATCACCATCGTTATTGAGTGCAGGGCTGGGGTCCACATTAATCATAGCTAAATCGCGTAAATTTATCTGCTAGGGTCGGGCAGTGACTATGAGGACTCTGTGGCGTGCTGCTACTGCGTATTCTGTGGGATGGCCCTGGAAGCCTGGAACAGTGATGTACAGCCACGTGCAGTTAGATACTTTTTAGGACCTTTTCTATAACTGGTAGTAGAGCTCTTTGTGGAGGGCTCGACCGAGGAGGTACTGCCATCATGCCTATTTCTGTCTGAGCTGAGCTGTGTTTCGGTTTGAAGGGAACCAGAGGCTTATCATATTCATGCCTCAAGTTGATGAACGTAGGGCGTTGCATAGAAGAGCACGTTCCGGAAAACGTGATCTACGATGCAATGCTTTGTGATAGGTTACTACTTAACATCAGGTGGGCCATGTGCTTGTTCCATCTTCAAGTAGTATAAAAAAAACCCTTGCCGCTGTAAATTTGAATCGTTTGACGAGCGCGCTGTCGTCTGTATTTATAATTAAGCACTTTTTAGTTTTATATAGTATTCAATTGTTTACATATTAGTGCACGTGACTGTACTTCTTGGAACTTGGTTCCAAGTTCTTGGTAGGAATATTAGTTAAACATTTTTACTAATATTCCCTTTTAGATTCCGCCCGCGGCTTCGCTCGCTCGGCACCCGATAAAAAGTATTAAATATTTTATTCCTTCTAGAATCTATACGTGCTAAATTTCAGGACTTTGGACTATGGACTTGCGCCCTTTTTGCTTTCTGCGAATGAAGCTTCTATCAGCAGCTTTTTTCAGATTGTCGCTGTTTTTAAATTAACCCATATATACCCATATATAGTAAGGGGGTTTCTATGAACGCTACTCAAAGTTTGTTATCCAATGGTAAGAGATGGCAATTGCCTAAGCGCCGTTTATCTTTTGAAAGATGTTCATAAGTAACGCCATAACTGTCTATTATAGAGAACATACAAAACCGGAAGAACCCAACAATACACTAATAGTTCGTTTAGCTAAACCAAACAAGTTCAAGATAAGCACATCACTAGCTACCGCGTAACTATGCATCAATCTGTTGCCCGTTCTGAAGCCAACGGACCAGCATAATCTTGCCATTTCTGGCAGTTTGCGAACTCGACTAGCGGCCGCTGCAGTACACTAGGGCTACCCAAACTGGCCCGGGGCGTCACTCGGAAATCGCTGACGAGAGCTGACAGAATCCTTATCCTAGTTCATTCCGTCCCTTCCGGAAAATGACCTACTTATGTCTTTGTCTTTGCAAAACTACTAAAGGGTCACGAATAAATGGAATTGCGTGTTTTTGATTTGGCTTCCTGTCTCAAATTTTAGATATCCTTCCTTCTCTCTTTACTACACAAAGGTTATCTGAAATAAATTGCTATTTAACAATTCGCCTGGTTACTTGTTTTATCTTGTATAATAAATAATTTTCTATCTATCTATCTTCGTATGAGTGGTTAGCTCTGATGTCAGAGTTTTTAGGCCACCCGAAGTCCTCCGATAAGATTTACCGACTGAAAAAGCCTGGACCCATCATCTTAACGTGATCCCTAAGCTCTTAAGCGCTCTGATAGATAAATGGTCACCCATCTATGTAATGGCCAGGTGGAGTGTTGCTTAACCTCGATGATCTGCTAAGAACAACAAAGACACGCCACGAGCTCTTTAAATTTCAGACAATGACACGAAGTAACATTCAAACTATATCTACGTACTACTTGTGTACGTTACTATTTGTGTAAGAATTTACACACGAAAAGCTGAATCGCCACATTTTTAACTTTCTTTTCCCGTCCGCGGGAGGCAACTACACCGATAAATCCTAGTGTTGCCGTATGGTTATCGCGATCGACGGTCAGTGCTAGTGACGTGCTAGTTGGTGTGCCAGTAAATAAACTAGCACGGGTGAGGTAACAGCTTTACATCAACGTTTTGCCATCTCTTAAAGTTGGATAATGACAAACAGCGACAGGGCAAAGTTTAAGCAATGGATAACTTTGAATAGTGTTCGTAAGGGGTTAGTTCGTACGCCTCGGTTATACCAAATCCGTCAAAAACCGAAATATGATCGGATGTCAACGGCCAGATGACTCAAGAATCGGACGATGTTGGTGATTTAAAAATACCGCCAACTAAGCCCGTACAACGTACTTTCCACTGGCAGCTAAACAACCGCATTTTCCTTGTGGTCAATCGGCTATTTCCACTCACAAAATGTCTCTACGTCAATCATGAACTACCGTTTCGCGCAACTTGAAATGAAAGCTTACTAAGCCCGTGCAAACATACCTTCCACTGGCCGGCTAAACAACTGCACTTTCCCTGCGGTCAGTCTTTGTCCACTCGCCTCGTGCATTTGCCCTTTATGATACCCCTTTCAAAAGAATCTCTGAAAAATGTGCAGTGAAATGAAAGGGTTCCTTCTTTCACGTTTTATGATTCGAGATACGATTTATGGTGAAAAAGCGGGGGCTCCCTTGAATTTGTTTGAGTCGGAGTCGTTTAGATAAACTGTTTATACAAAGTGAACGGTCTTATCTGCCGGCAGTATCTGCGAATGACGTATGGTGCTTGTTTGATGTGTACTTTCTGAATTGAGGATTTAATATTTTAGTTATGTGTTGAAAAGTTTAAAACTTCTATAAATTAGCGTTTAAGTTTATTCATAAATAGATGACGCGTTGAACATTCATAAAATTGATTTGTAATCTGAAGTGGCAAATCCCATGAAAATACTCAATTATTATTTTTTCGATTTTGCTGTTTTTTTTTGGGTTTTTCCTACTTTTCTTTTTTCTTAAACCACTATTACTACTATTGAAGCGAACAAAACAAAAATATTCAAATCGGTTGAGCCATTTTTGAGTTTCTTGCGAGACTAACTCACAGCAATTATTTTTTATCTATAATTCTATAAATTAACATTTTGATAAAAGTGATATTTTTATATGAGCATAATTGCACTTGCTTTTGGAAAAAGCAGGATATCATTTAATGATAATGATGTGTTTGAGCAATATTTTTTGAATGTATTATATTCCAATGGCTATTATCTAATATTTCCATCACTTATTTTCTTAAATGTTTTTACATGAAAAGTGGGCAGGGTCATGAAGGTATAGTAGATGAGAATCGAAAGCTTCTAAATAAAGTATTTGCGTCAACTTTTTTTGCTAAAAAAATTACATGCCATAATTGCATCTGGCAAGACCTGCTTATTTCGAAAATTGAATTGGTAACCCCTTCCACATGTCATATCGTCTGGAATCGTTACAATAAAGGCTTGACTACACGTGCCAAATGCCCTTGCAATAATACCCCTGCAATATCTAGTACGGCGCTCGACCCTGACTGCGATCAAGATACAATAACCGTTTGTCACGGTGCTCATTTAAATGAGTTCATTGGCTTAGTGAGTGACCTTGGTTTAAGTCGTAGGTTCAATGGTTATATTCATATTCATTTATTTATTTCGACCAACTAGGATCAGAATGCAATTTACAGTTATAGTGATGGTTATTCTTCTTATAATTTGTATGGGATAGTGGTCAACTCTAGTGTCGGAGTTTTTAAGCCGCTCGAAGGCATCTCACATGGGTTGATGGTCATGCTAGGTGTAGGTTGTATTTCCATTGAGCTTGCGCGGAACAGATTTGTGCAAAATTTACCAATAGAATTGCGTTTACATGATGTGATAGTTAAATGATTCTTTATTGCATAAAATATTCATTGTACTAGGCAAACTTAATGCTAAAAGTATTCTCTACCCGCTAATCTTTGTGTATTGTGAAATCTTTTTCGATGTGATTGATTTATCTGAAAACGCTGCCCATGTCATCATTGGTGATGAGCAGCTGAGATAGGTCCTAATTGAGCCGCTTATTACCTACGAAGGTGGCTAAACGCACCCCTAAACTATACATAAGTATGCTACTTAAGACGCACCTAGCTTTGCGCGCTTTGTTAACAAATTAATTTGATAATTAACAAGAGCTTAAGACTACAAATAATTTTGCTTAGCGTCATAATTTATCTTCGGAATAGCGGACGGTATTTATTTTAAGGATAAATGTAATTTTATAGGTTTAGAAGCAAATTTAATGGAATATGATGCGCAAGGGGTGAAAGGCCGTGCCTTAACACGTTGAGTGCGGGCCTCGCCATGTCCGTGGAGTAAGTCCATCGGCAGGTGCGCTGTTATGTTTTAGGACTAAAAAGTGTTAATAGCGGCATAATATAATCATCATCATCATCATCATCAGCCTATAGCAGTCCAGTGCTGACATAGGCCTCCCCTAAGGAGCGCCATTGCGCCCTGTTCTGAGCTCGATAATGATGAATGTTTATTTGTACAGAAGGAATGGTCAGGTACAGATGGATTATAGTTATTACTTATTGATATTATGAGCAGATTTACCTAGATGAGCTATGAGTTATATTCCCAGCACCAGGTCTCTTTTGAGCCCGTACAGCGGGGTACCTACACAATGACTCGCCTCGGACTCTATCACAATGTTAAAGATATAGTATTAACAAATTCGTTTAATCCCCATTTCTAGAGTAATGACAATGAATATAGAAGATTTTTATGTTAGAGCATACGCAGCTATTAAGCAGGCACATAAGACAAATTTGTTTGTTTGTTACGCTCTTACGGCTTAGCTACTCAACCGATCATGATACAATTTTGCCCACACGTTGCCAAGTGTACAGAAGGAGACATATCTTTCATCCAAAAAAAATGCTGTTCCCGGGGGATAGAAATCCGTATCATTACCGGCCTATAGCAGTCCACTGGTGGACATTAGCTTCCCTTAATGAGCGCCATTACGCCCTGTCCTGAACTCGACGCATCCAGCTTCAGAACTATAAAACTTTATATATTATACTAACTTTATAATTTTATAAATTCGATAGTTTGTGAGTATGGATTATGGATGTATGAATGGATGAATGTTTGTTACTCTTTCACGCAAAAACTACTGAACGTATTTAGATGAAACTTTTAATAAACATAGTTTATGACCTGGATTAACACATAGGCTACTTTTTATCCCGGTACCACGCGATTGAAGCCGCGGGCGGAAGGCAGTAATAAATTATAAGAATGAACTATAACTTTTACATGGATTGACATCTAGATTAACGCAAACGAAGCCGCGTCACCTATAAATTTTTATCGACGCCTTCACAAAACAATGTTTACCCCGCTTGTTTTTTTGACTTTGACATGTTCCGTTTTATCTGTCCGCTTACTTAGCGATAAACATAAGCACATAAAAGTGACAGACGAATTCAGAATACGAGATCAGATAGGATACGACGGAAAAAACACTTTTACGGCTATGTGCTCGCAAAATCAAACGAACTGCGCAAGGCGTAGTTAGAGGTCCATGAAAACAGTAGTAATAAGTAACGACAGAGATTACGTAGAGGGTATCCATCGAAGATAGGAGATACGCTGAATACTGCTAATATTAAAAATGTGACAGTTTGTTCTAGATTTTTTTATGATACCTGAAGATGGAACAAGCACTTGGCCCAACTGATGCTAAAAGGTATTACAAAGCATTTTATTGTAGGTAACACATGTTGAAATCATTGAAACCATTTATTTATTGTAAATGTGGCATGATTCAGAACTTAGGTAAAAGTATCAATGTGTTCAATCACAAAATACTCTTACGAGTGTAAAATGTAGAGTAATTCTACTAATATTATAAATGCGAAAGTTTGTGAGTATGAATGGATGTATGGATCAATGGATGAATGTTTGTTACTATTTCACGCAAAAACTACTGAACGGATTTGAATGAAACTTGGAATACACATAGTTTGTGACCTGAATTAACATATAAGGCTACTTTTTATCCCGGTACCACGTGTGCGAAGCCGCGGGTGGAAGCTAGTATTTCATAGTTTTAAACGTTCCTTACGATGCATTACCCTGCGTCCATCAACTTGAGGCATAAAGGATCACCTCAGGTGTAGTTTAGAGGCACAGGCTTATCAAAGCCTTTGATTTAAATAACGTCTTCCTCAGTTCATCCATCTTTGTTACCCAAACATACCTCAGGGCACATACCTTGGTACGTGGTGAACCCTACTATTTAACAAACATTGGCTGACTGCAATGTAGCGCAGCCTGAAATCGGCACAGCTAATTACTCTGGCCACCGATGGAGGGAGCGCGCAAAAAACCGTGCCATGCAATTCCCAATTCACATGCTCAGCGTGGGGATCATAATACCCTTCTTATATTAGGGCGGCCTATGTCCAGCAGTGGACTGTTATAGGCTGCTGTTTTGTTTAGATGTATGTTACCCTTCATTTTAAAACTGAGTTGAAAGCGCATTGAAAAAAAGAAGATTAAGAAAGATTATTTGCAAAAAATATCACGCCATGTTTTTACAATTTCATTGGCTGAATTTACGAATCTTTCATCTTTGGTGGATAACGTAGTCTTAAAGTCTTAAAACGATGTCAATTTTTTCTCTGTAACGTGTAAGGTTCAGAATATTTCTGCTACTCTAATACTGTTAAGGTTCAAATATATCTTATCTATACGTACCTCTCGGACTTGAGATCAAAGACAGACAGGGTAAGGTAAAAAACCAGTTGTTGAGTTAGACGCGAAAAGGACGCGGGGGTCTCATCTCAAAACACATCCCATCATTTCTTTCATCGTATTAGCTAGTGGCCAACTCTGTTGTCAGAGTTTTTAAGCCACCCAAAGGCCTTCAACATGGTTTAACGACTGAAAAAGTCGGGATCTACGTCTTAAGGTGCCTTTCGACGCACGGAAGTGAAATCTATGACTCAAAATTGTCACCTCCAAGTAGTGGTCTTCTTAAGCTTGCTGCGAGCGCTTCCCCGAAATGACTATGTATGTTTGGTGTCACGATCTTTCATTGAAGAGCAGAATCAATCAATCTTAACTTTAGTTGACTACCCCTCATTGAATAGAATAATCAGTAAAACACGAGGGTACTTGAAGATGTTTTATTTTTAAACCGGTAATAATTTCTAAAGTGTCAGATAACCTCGTTTGAATGACTGTCTGCTCCGACATCTACAGCTCGCTCTCTCGTCGTGCGTTCGCTCAAAAACCGGAAAAAAGGACACTGACTTGTTAAATTTGTAAAACAACACTTCAACACTACTCAAGCACTTCTTTTGCTACGCCCGTACCACCGTATCGTCAACATAAATCTCTCGCGACACTACAGACGTTCGTCACGCCTTTGATTTACGCCGAGTGTTGCTTACGTAAACACGAAAAACATTTTTACTTCCACCATAAATAACATATCTCTTTATTGCTACAGTTGTATTATATACGTTAGATTTATTCATAGAATGTTAAACTCGGGGCATATGTGAAAAGTTTTCGCGCGTCAGTTGGTGCCGTAAAAATCTTATAGTCATTTCACAAGTTATGGTATGTATGCTTATAGTCATAATAAAAGACGATGTCTTTCTTTGTACTCTCTTGGCTTAAGCTTTCATGTTCTCTGCGAAAGGCGTTTTTCCTTGACGTTGATTTTTACCGACTTCCGTAAGAATAGAACACACTTTGTAGTTTCGAAAACAGCAAGGCATTTAAAGGATAAAAAATAATAATATTCGACATTATTCCGAATCGACTGTCACTTTTTACCCGTCTTCAAAAAAGGAGGAGGTTCTCAATTCGGTTGTATTTTTTTTAAATGTGTGTTACCTCATAACTCTGTCATTTAAGAACCGATTTTTGTTTTTCTATTCCGGTGGATTAGGACCTTAAAAGCTACTGTTGCTTCCAACAGTGAACTGATAAAGGCTGGTGTGGTGGCAGTGGTGATTTCATTAGTTAAAGGCAAGTGTCCTTTGGTCCCTCGCTGGGGGACTTGCGTGCCAGTGTCACTGACCTGATTTCCTCCTATCCAGTGTACTTTTAAGTGTCAGCGTTTCCATCAGCGCCATGTCCTTGTCCTTTATGAATATTTATTCATTCATCAAATTGACACGAACAAATCAAATTAATGTTATGTCACGTCCAGCGTTGCTCAATATTTATGAGAGGAGTGATAGCTGTCACCGCTTTGCTGTTTATTTGCTTTTGCTTGTGAGTATTGAGGAAGTGTAATAAAAAGGAAGCTTATCCAGAGATAAAAATAATACTTTGTCTACTAGCTCTCGCCCTTGGCTGCGCTCGCGTAGTGCCTTGTAAGTTTTGCTAGTATAAGTAATTTGTTATGCAAGTATGGTCTATTTTACTTTATTTTGTGACAATGTTTGGATGGGCCTTCGTTTAACACGAACTCACCTCATGTAAAGTAACGTTGTGGTGGTGGAGCACGAAGGTCCAGAAGACACTTATTCCCTCTAGACTGATACTTATGTTTTTCCTTATCTACCTTCCTCATAGTTTGATAGATCTAGGTAGATATTTCATTAGATAACTCTTTATTGTAAACCAAAAATACAATTCAATTTTATTAAATTTACTTTTACATTGGGCCCTAAAAGCATTTCTCTAAAAGCGATGTCTTCCAGGCAACCTAGTGAGGGAATTATTGTATGTCCAAAATGAGCACTTTTTGACCACGGTTTTAGCCAATAAAATATTCTTATTCTTAAATCTCCTGGTGGCCAACTGTGGTGTCGGAGTTTTTAAGCCGCCCGAAGGCCGAAGAAAAATACTGAGTATAAGCTATCTTCATTCAAAATTTTATTATATGATGATAATTACAGAGCGGCGTGGTGAAGAGTGCCTTTAACTTCGCCACCAGTTAATTCGACTTTCTAAATGCTCTATATGATGTAGATATTAGCAAAAAAACACCGCAACTTGCTTGTAACCGCTTAATGGCCGATAACCAACTGCCGAAGTAAACATTTCTACCCACATTGAAACTAAGATACTAAGAGGCCTCAAGAGCCTAAAAACTCCGACACCAGGGTAACCGCTAAACGAACCAACTAAACAGGGTAAATAAATAAATAAATAACTCGGCTACCAGTTACTTCGACTTTCTAAATGTTCTACATGTTGTGGATCTAAGAAACACCGCAACTTGCTTGTAAGCGTTTAATGGCCGACAACCAACTGCCAAGGTAAACATTCCTATCCACATCGAAACTAAGATGCACCATACTAAGAGCCCTCAAGAGCCTAAAAACTCCGACACCAGGGTAACCGCTAAACGAACCAACTAAACAGGGTGACTCGCCGAGGCTTGTTTATTAGAGCGCCAGTGCGCGCAGTTAATACCCCATTTCACTTTCAAACAAATGGCCAGTATTCGCAAGTCACTCGAGAAAAATTACTCGATTCATGCTTAGGGTTGTCCCGTAGTATTTTTTATTAACTGTAAAAATAATAAACGTAATGCAGGACACTATCACACACTATCACGCTAACCACGATGAGATTAGATTAGATAAGATAAGATAATTTATTTCACACAAAAACTTAATACAGTTAGTTCCATAGTACCTTACTTAATGTGCTATTTCTATTGGCAACATTATCTATAGGAATGTCACGACTGATTAAACTATTTATATGATTTGTTCTTGTAAATACAACCTTCGATGCCAATTTACAATTGTTAGATAGCTTGATGAACAACTGTTGGGGTAAACTAGTTTTTGAGTGGAGACCACGTCTGGACAAAGGTGTAGGCCCTCCGGCCAAATGGAGTGACGATCTGCGAAAGGTTGTTGGTGAAGCTGGATGCGTCAAGCTGAGGGCGCGGTGAAGCTCATTAGTAGAGACCTATGTCCAGCAGTGCACTGCTATAGACTTAATATTTTGATGATAAGAGAGCTCAATGTATACAGACACACCGAAGTTATGAGCTTTAACAATAGCATAAATAATTATTACGTTCTTTGATTATGCCACTTGTCTCGATCCTGCGCTAGTCTGAGCTGGGGACCGCCCACGGTTTTTACGTTGGAGTTACCCACACCACACACTAATCGAAAAGAGGCCTATGCCCAGCAGTGGGCCGAAAATGGCTGAAATAATGATGATAATAACGTTCTTTGAAAATAGCTTTTACTCGAATGCTCTTATTTCGTTTAATAATTTTCGACAGCCCTAATATCCTATTCGTAATCACGTTAGCCTTTCTCGAATAATTATCGATAATAACCCCTTCCTTGTTCTGGTGGGGGCGTCTCGGACCCTTTGAACTAACTTTAATAAACGATTTAAAGTCCAACCGTGAATTTTCTACCATTCGTAGGTTTTCTACTCTTAGCAAACACCTATAATAGTCGTTTTATGTAAATTTGTTGGGAATAGACTGTTTGAAACAATTTGGTGAACTGCAATGGCAAGTAAAAATGCCAACGGAATTCAAACCCACTTGCTTACGATCGATGAAGCCGTTTTCGCTTCGAAATCGAGTAGCGTTTAAAGAAAAAAACATTATTATATCGCTGTTAACGCTTTGAGTGCTGAAAACACAAATGTGATTCTGCACGTCGTCATCCTCCTCGTGCATGGCGCGGAGCGTCATGTGCGAGGCCAGCAGCCAACGTGCTAGTGTCTAGTGTATAACGCTTTGAGTGCTGAAAACACAAATGTGATTCTGCACGTCGTCATCCTCCTCGTGCATGGCGCGGAGCGTCATGTGCGAGGCCAGCAGCCAACGTGTTAATGGCTTCTGGTAGAACCTGAATATGTCGATCTTAGGACAGGGCGCAACGGCGCTCATTAGGGGAGGCATATGTCTAATAAAGGCTAATGATGCACTGCTATATGGACTGTTATAGGCTGATGATGATGATGCTATAGGCTGATAGTGATGAATCACTGTTAATATGCCTATATTTTTAAACAAGACGCCATCTTGTCATGGCTAATCGCGTCGATACGCTGATGAAAAAATCGTCATATCGTGGAGTTTACCCGACGATAAAAGCGCGGAATCGTCGCGTACTCGCTTAGAGGTGGCTCCTAAAGAATAACAGCTTATGGTCGATTTCTATCATACTTACTATGCATTTGTAGGCATCGATCGGTTAAACTCTCTTATAAAATTAAACTTAATATACTAGCCATATATTTGTACTCGCCTTTCGCGCGTGGCTTCGGTCGAGTGGTACCCGGTTAAGAAGAAGTCTATATTTATCCTACGTAAGCGTAACGAACGCGAAAAAAATAGGCCTATGAAGAAACTGTTATTTTGAATCTACTTAAAATAAACCACCCTAATAATTTTATTCATTGTATAAATTAATTATGATTGTTTAGAATCTTTAATGCAGATATATAGAGTCGGTCACTAGCTCGTACGAAGAAAAAGAAGAGTCGGTACGTAAAAAATATATTCATACTCACAAGATATTCAACGTGACCCCTATTTTAACAAATACCCTGTTTATCCGCAATAAATAGCAATGACAGACAGAATTAGCAAGCATAATTAATTTGTTATTGACGGAGTGACACAGTGATAGGAGTGAGCTTGCTGAACAACGGGCGGTGTGACAGTAGTGAGCTTGCTGAACAACGATTTGACAAATGATATTCATTCGAGCGTCAATAACGTAGCTTCGTTAGTTGTGATACCCTTTTCATTGAATTTGTTTCGCGTCAAATAACAATTTGTATTTTAAAGTACCACACGCTGATGAGTCATCATCATAATCAGCCTATAGCAGTCCACTGCTAGACATTATATTTAGAATGGTCGTGGTTATGGATGTCGAGTTTGAATGGTGGCTCTTGCAACATGCCTCCACTGCTCCACTGAGTTCTATCAGTAGCTTGATTTGTCTTTTGAATAATCAGTCAATACTTCAAGAAGTCTCTCGTCTTTCCAAATTAGTACAAGCTACAGAGCAACTTCTAGCTCATTTAAATAGACAGAAACAAGCTAAAGTTGCCTTACCGCCTGAAGGCAGTATGACTATTTTAGTTCTCGAAGTTTCTGAATTTCATGCCAAAAGCCTACGCCATTGCTTTTGATACAGTGAGCGACTAGACGATGCGATCGACCGAGCCAATAGAACTCGATAGGTGTCTGCTGAATGCGGAGACTGGACTCAAATGATGCAGTGGATATGGAATGCCACGGAACTAGCCTTGAAAAGATTGGTAGATGACAAGCGTGTCTATGGTCCATATTTTTTATGCTTCAACATGACCAGTCTATGTCAGTCCACTGCTGGATATAGTTCCCCCTTATTATGGAGGACCTTAGATAGGTAGAAAACACTTTGTTGATAAATAAAAGTAACTTAGTCAGAGCAATCTCTAGGTAACACAATTGGCGGCATTATCGCTAAAAACACTTTCTTCCAGGCAACCATAATACAGATAGGTAATCCAATATGGTTACATAATATATAATATGCTTTTAATCCCCAAGCCTAGGCATGCTTAGTCCAACAACTATCCTTAATCCAGAAGTAGATCATCATATTCTATCTAAAATTCAAACACTTTTATATATTTTTGATTTTCTTTGAAATATTATAACCTGTGCATCGCTTAGATTTAGAATTCATAATCATCATCATCGTGTTTTCAGCAATTTTCGGCTCAGTGCTGCCTATCTTTGATTATGCCACTCGTCATGGAATAAGTACACATTTCAATGCTTGTTTGTTTGTTTATCTGTCTATATAAAAAGCTTTGTAACATAGTATATTCCAAGTTTCATCGAAATCAAACACATAAACTTTGGCATGCAATATTAGTCGTTAGTGTAATGACTGTTTAGTACTCTAACTTCTAGAAGCTAAGTTGACTTAGCCTGTACACTTAACTTAGCCTATAGACACCAACACACTGAAAGAGTAGATAGCAAAGGAATTTTCCAGAAAGTATTCCCCGAAACTATAAAAGGGCGATATCTTATGCCCGAGATAGAGATATTTCCGTCTTTAACAATGTCTTAATATTGGATATTGGTGTTTTATTGGGAAATATCTTTAGTGGAATGCGTGTTAGTAGCCTCGTTATGTCCCTTATTACCTGTTTGATAAGTTATAAAACTATTCAGGTAGCTAACACATTATTCTTTATGATTATGATTCTTTGCGTAATGCTGTTGATTGAATTAGCTTTTGTAATACTAGATAGATTGAGATTCATCATTGTGGCGGGCCAGGTTTAATTTGGTTACTTAAAATTTGATAATTTCGACGGACACGTTTATGTTTTAGTGGTGGCGCCACTGAAAACCAGCGCTGCAGTAGCTCCCATGCTTCTGCAGCATATGCTGAGTGGTGACCTTTTTGTGTAATTATTTCTCGTATAAGATTTAATCACTTTATTGTTCTTTTGTGAACTTATTGTGTGATTCAAATAAATTTTTCTTCAAATAAATCTTTATCTTTTCTCAGATGTAGGAACAACACAGACATAAAAAAACAGTGTAGGCAGGCACGAGAATTAAAAACAAGTGACGCGAAGGTTTAAAACTAAACAATCATCATCATCATCAGCCTGTAGCAGTCTACTGCTGGACATAGGCCTCCCCTAATGAGCCATTGCGTCCTGATCTGAGCTCGTCGCATCCAGCTTCTACCAGCAGCCTTTCGCAAATCGTCACTCCACCTGCCGGCTTAACGATTATAGATTAACGCTTTGAGTGCTGAAAACACAAATGTGATTCTGCACGTCGTCTTCCATGTGGGTCTCAATCGACTCTATTTCCCAACACGAACTCTTATCGCAAAATCTTATGATTTGGTTTGGTAAGTCACTTTGGGAAAAGAGTTCGTGTTGGGAAATAGAGTCGATGCGTAAAACAATGTTTTGACAAATATCATTTTCTGTGCATTTCTCAAAAACCCAAAATTGCAATAGGGATGATGCCTGGGTAGAAAAATAATAATTCTAATTAGTCCGTCAATTAGATTAATAAAAAATATTAGACACGTTTTTTTTTTATTTTTAAAATCAATGGAAATCGACAGAGTTATAGAGCGTCCAAGTTCGGAAGTGGGGGCTCGTGACGTCACTAGTATGTAAAAAGTGTACTTACCCGTGACGTCACGCGGAACTTCAAGGCACTATATCTTTGTTATTTTTAGTTTAGTTGAAAAAAGAAAAAATACGTGTCCAATATTTTTTGATACTGTAAATGACGGAATAATTAGAATTTTTCAGGCATCTAGCCTATTGTTTTTCCTTCAAAATAAACCTATAGTTTGCTCAGACAGACAGAACAGAATCTTCTAACTACAAGAGAAAAGCTAGCTGCCCTCAATGAAGTCAAATTTTACCCCATTCTGTATATTTATTTCATATTTCACTCACATACTAAAAAAAACATATAAAAACTAAAAAGTAAGTAAAAATGATCTCATCCACTATTTCAGTGGTTTTCATAACATCTTTACCAGCACGCCATAATTCTGCCTCAAGTTAAAAACCTCAAAGTTAGATAAACGGTTCTCGCGAGCTTACATCGTTCCCCGGTTGCCAGTTGCTTGTCGTAAACCAGCTTCTGAGATGCATTTTTCATTTTTCATCGTCACTCCATATATATTTTTTTTATTTATTTCATTTATTAACCTCGCAAAACAGATTACTTAGCTATAACAAAATTTGAGAAAACATTCATAACCTAGATTTGTAATCAAATATGCAAGTATAACATAGTTTTAGTGTTGCATGCATAAAAGTTATAGGAACAGCAAATCTTAATAAATATTATGTTTAGTAAAATATAGAAGCAAGGCCTTGCAGACACACCGCTTAAATCTACCGTTATTGCCGTCAAATATATCTATCTCGTGAGAACTAACCAATTCGTTATAAAGACGACACATACGGGGAAGAGGGTTGTGGAACGAGACATTGTTTTTATATGTTCTTAAAGCAAAGGTTGCGGGATAACGGACTCTGTACTTAATGTTAATACTAAAGGCTGTTAATAAACTAGGACAATCTATCTATCTATCATCTAGCCAGGGGACGTTCTACTCAACGCTTACTTAAATGAATACCGTTAAACAAGAGGTTAATATTAATCGATATGGAAGAGCGGGATCTTCTTACATGAGCATTGTTTCTATAAAGAAAGATCCTAACCTAGATTATTCAATACTCAATATATTAATCGTCATCACATGGTTATAATTTTGGTATAGAGTTAGCACAGTATAGTGTGGCAGTATCATATGTGGACCCCTTAGGCCATTTTATGAAGAAGGCAGACCGATGCTTTCATTCATCAGAATTTAGGTACCTAGGTGAATTTTTATGAGTAGGTATTTAATCTTAGGTTTTATGAAAGTATGTTATAAGTAGGTATTACATAATTATATTTTCTCATGTAACCAATTTTACATGATTTGCATTTATGTAAAATTGGTTACAGCAATTCGATATTTTTATTAGCTGGTTGACTGTCGCCGGTTGCCGGTCAAATTGCCGACGTTTAACGATTATGCGATGACTCGGTGCATCCAAGTTGGAGCCGGACAACTTTGCCGGTTCAACAGAAGGGTAATTTGTTGGAATGGGGCTCAAGATTTACTTGATTCCACTTTTAGTTATTGAAGATGGAGAAGTGAGGACGGTATTTTTGCTGTCTCTAAAACTGCGTAAGTTTTAGAAGTTGCATTACCGTTTTGCATGTGCATTCGCTTTTGTCTTAAAACTATTTTAGTATGTTTTGTTCTGCAATACAATGGTCTTTATCTGATCTGACCCTAAAATTATATATTTCGGACCCTGTTTCTGTATTCTGTATACACGAAGGATATGGAGAAGGGTATGGCAGTCTATACCCATTGATTCTTTTTTCTTGAAGCTTTTTCAAAAAGAGGATCAAACTGATCAACTGATTAATAATCAAAGCATAGCATCGGAAGAATCCTTGCATCTGTTGTGTCCTCTACCACTAAAATAGGATTTCATTGAATTCAACCTTCAAAATGATTAACGTTGAAAAACCTCTATGCAAAAGTCGCAGGCATTCCTTTAGTTCCTATCATCCTTCGTGAACTAGTTGGTCAAGAGTTTTTAGGCCATTCGAAGGCCTCCGACAACGACTGAAAAAGTTAGGACCAACTCAACGTTCCAAAGCACGGAAGCGCTCAGATCTAAATACCATAAAACGGTAACCCAATACAATCCAAGTATTGACTGGGGAAAGTGTTGCTTAACACAAAATCGAAGTAATGGCATGAAAAAGGGCATGCGATTTTTTTTGAAATACCGTTTTTGTCCCATTTCTGGTCCGAGGCAAATTTATAACGTATTTATCTATTTTATCAAGTTAGCCTCTCGTAGTCCAGTCATCAGTTGCAGCTATCGCACGAACTTCCAGAACTTTCTAAGCGATTACGATCAATTATTTACACGCGGCACTGGCCCTAACCGCTTCTGTGTACAACTGTACCTTATGTACCGTTCCGATGGAGTACACCGCATTTACGTATAAAGCAGGTTTTTTAGGGTTCCGTAGCCAAAGGTTAAAGAAGGGATTCTGTCACTAAGACTCCACTGTCCGTCTGTCTGTCACCAGGATACAGCATGGTAACAGACTCATGCACCGTGATAGCTAGACATTGAAATTTTCAGAGATGATGAATTTCTGTTGCCGCTAACAAAAACAGGTTAAAATAAATATTTAAAGAGCGAGAAGAGAAGAGCTTATTTTCCTCGCCGTAACACAGTTAACAACTAGCACGGGAGGTAAGAACTCTGAGCCACATAGTGCCTGCGCTATTTTTGTCTCTCTATAGATAATGTTCCCTCTAGAAATAGCACATAAGTAAGGTACTATGTAACTATATTAAGTTTTTGTGTGAAATAAATTATCTTATCTTATCTTATCTTATTTACGTGGGGCTCTCATACAACGGTACAGAACTCTTCGTGCGTTCCGACCCGCTCACTTAGTACTCAGATAAAAGCCTTTATGTTTGGGTTTTCTATATTACTTTTCACGCTTTCAGTTCAACCGTTACGGAGATGATTAGGAATCTATATAATAAATTTCGCATTAAATAACAGCAATTGCCGAAGCACTAGCCGAGTTTCCAGATGACGATGTTATAAGGTTTGCAATTATAGAGGCTAGTGTTACACTGCACTATTTGAGGCATATTAAATGTATTAAATTACTCTTTAAACCAAACAAAACCAATGTTGTTTGACGGCAGAAATAGGCAGAGACCTAACCTAGATTACTGTACGGGCCTGGTGGGTTCGAGGACGACCTGCTGCTCCTGCAAAGTTGTGTTTTCAGCACTCAAAGAGTTAAGGAAGCCGTGTTTTTAGTTCTTATATGCCATAAGTGCTTTATAGCCGTTCTTAATATTATATACAGTTTCAAAAAATTTTTGCTAAAAAGAATTCTTTCTTTAATTTATTTTTGTACACGAAAACATAATATAGTAATAAATTTACTTAAAAGCTATGTACAATGGCGAGCTTAACCCTGAAAGAGACCCAACACAAACGAGTACAACAAATGAATACTTGAAGTATTTGTTGATCGATGTTGCTGTATGATGTTATTTAATAAATAAATTATATTTATTTAGCTACCTATGAAGTAGATCAGTTTATTGTCGATCAACTGCTGACTGGCAAACACGCACAAGTATAATTTCATTCAACTTTAGGCACGCGCCGGTAAATGTTTTCTGTGTCAATGCGGCTATAACGGCACCGTGGAAATGGTTAATGAGAGATACGAGATAGAAGCATTTGTGGAAGACTTAATTGAAAGTAGAAAATTGCATTCTGCGATACGAAAAAGCGATTTGCTTTGTTGAAAAACAATCAATTCGGACATCTATTTAATATTACTAATATTTAAAAGCAAAGGTTGTAAAAAATATGTGAATTGAGACATGTTTGTTACTTTTCTACCAATTTTGGTAACTGAACGGATTTCACTGCAAAATTATCGCTGAATTTTAGAAATATCTATTGTTGATGTCGATTCTGTTGTGCATTTTCCTAAACTAAACTTAATTTGACATTCCTAAAAGTGATACCTCATCCTTGCCCACGCAAGCCTCGAAGTCAAGAACGACAACAAGAAGAAAACGTGTGGAGCTTCGATACAATACTTTGGTATAGCATCACTTAACTTCAGGTGAACCATGTGCTTGTTCTACCTTCAAAACTGTAATACAGTTGAGTGCAAAATCCAAGTTCACTGAACCAAAAGACAGGCGCAAGCGCGTCTAATATCCGTTCTCCGAATCCGGAATAAAATGTAAATATGCCTGCAGTTTCCATTCAGAGAATCCCGACAGATGTATGCCTCATAAATACTTATTTTGGAAATGCATGAAAGAAGGTGGAAGGGCTGGTTAGGTATGTAGTTTTGATATACTTTTGTAAAATGAGTCTTTTACCTCGAGTGTCTTAGGGTTGTCGTGGAGTTGCATAAAACTGGTCTTTCTTTGGTCAGTCAATCAATCAATAAATGTATTTATTTGCTTCAAATAATTTAAAAGGTTCCTCAATAATATTTCTACTGTACCAAACTATTTTTACCAATTTTGGCTTGCAAACTAAAGTATATATCAAATGTATATTAATCAATGACTGATCAAAGAAATTGGATAAATTTTATACTATGAATAAGCACATTGCCCACCTCGTGTAAAGTGGTAACCATTACTACTTACAGCAAATCTTTATATTGCATCGTAAATCACACATGTTTGCAACGTGGCCATCAATGCTCTAACTTAAGGCATGAAGATGATAAGCCTATGTGCCTGTAATATCACCGGCACCCACACCCTTCAAACTGAAACAGCAATCATGGCAGAAACGGCCATGGTTCCCCGGACCAGACCATCTCAAAAAGCTGTACTTCTATTTACTAAAATACTGCACTGTGTATTCCCATGGAATGATCACCTTAAGAGCCTCATAGATTTTTGACAGTTGGATCCAATCAAATATTCGACAAAGATATATGACTATGGGCATGAGGCAATTGTCAAGGATATTTGATGAAATCTTCGATAAATGATTGGACAACGATATTTGGCATAAATTTGGCCACCTGCTTCTTACTTATATGAAAATTTAATCAAAAAGCCAAAAACGTCCATTCTGATTTTTTTTAAACATTTGGATATTAAACAATACTTATCCCAAAAATCTAAATTGCAAGCAATATTGAGCCTAAACCCAACACAATATAACTCTATTTGCATGAACACCGATAGAAGCCTCTGTGTCAGCCTTTGAGAGTTGTATCCGTCACAAAGGGACTTTGCAATGCAACACATTACGGCGCGCTCCAGAATTCACTGGGAAAGAAGCTGCAGGCGATATTGAAACTTAGCTGTTGTTGTTAGAGCAGAATTTTCATTGAACAAAAGCAGAGAATTCCTGTCGAGAATAAAGACATGCTATTTGAAATCTAATATCATCGCGGGAAAGCTTATTTTCCATTGTCAGTACAAGTGATGGCCCAGCTTCTCCGTTCGTTGGGTTTTACACCTTCTGTAGAGTTTTAGCTTTAAAATGGTATCGTATATACAAATTGAGAATATCTTTGGGCCATTCATAGCTTTGGGAGGTTATTTGAATGCTGAAACTGTATTCATAATAATAAATGTAAACGTAGAAAGCACTTTATAAATACCATAATAATAAATTTTATGAATCTCTAGAGTATAATTCCAGTGGATAAAGAAAATACTGAAAAATGGTAAAACTTTTATAGTTACTAGTTTTATATTACAAGCTTGTGTTGAAGCATTCTTACATAATGTGCCGTTTTGTGGAAATAAAATATGAATTTTCAGACCCTCTGTATAAAAACAAATAAATAATATTCAAATATACTTTCAATCGGTGAATGAAGAGGTCCAGCAGTGGGCTGAAAATGGTTGCACAGATGATAATGACGACGGATGGAGAGGACTCAAAACTGATCTTCGTGGTAATCCTTGGGGAGACCTATGTTCAGCAGAGAACTTCTTTATGTCGTTCATAATGATGAAGATATTCAAATGTGTACACTACATTATAAACATATTAATTTCTCAATTTCGACTCTGGCAGGATTTCAGGTACAAATCTTTCCCATTAAATTAGAATTTTTCAAAGCCATTCTACTAGGTTTTAATGATAATTTATTCATTTCATAATATTATGTTCATAATCCAATATTTATAACTGGTAGATGTGAATGTGAGTTTGTTTGTTTGCTTGTTTGTAACGCTTTCACGCCTTTGCATATATCACGTCAGGGGTACAGAAAAAGATGTAAAGAAATAATAAATAACAAATAACACATGATTTATAAAGGTAAAAATAAAATAATATAATATAAAAAGAAATTAAAATATCAGCACAGAGCTAAGAGCAGCTGCGTGGTCATATTCTGTTTCCTTCCGAATGGACGGAAATCCAATGGCGGAAGATCGGATTCCTTTAAACCTGGTCAGAGACAGCTCTCAGAATAGTATTGTTGGAGCCATTCAACCTATTCCAGAAGGACGCTACGCGAGTTCGGATGATGGTAAAGAAGTCGGGGATCCGCGCCTCGGAGAATATAGAGTAGCTTTCATCACATTCACATTCATTTATTAAATAAATAATGGTTTGTTATACAAGGCATGTCAAGGTTTACAATTCAATCATCATCATCAATAATGTATATAGCTAAAAATCCAGAATAAAAGCACTGGTTCCCGAGGGCAGCAAACAAACCATTTGGCAAAATCTACATTAACAGAAGAAGAAGAAGCGAGCGAAACTGCGGGCCAAAGCCAGTTAAAGCATATTTCTAAGTGTAAAAAGGTTTGCGATGTTACTATGATAATAAAACAGCTTAACACGTCAGGGGGTGAAATTATCGATTTTATTATTAAAATAAACGATCCCTAAAGCTGCAGAGGCCAATATAAAGATGCTGGACATCATAACACCAGGAGCTTAATCGTCCATAATAAAACTGCGGTCACCATGCACTAGTGATTTTGTAAGACAGAATTTATGATTTACTAGCGTCCTCCCGCGGCTTCGCTCGCGTGGTACCCGGATAAAAGCATATGTGTTAATCTAGGTCACAGACTATGTATATTCCAAGTTTCATCTTAATCCGTTCAGTAGATTTTGTGTGAAAGAGTAACAAATATTCATGCTCACAAACTTTTGCATTTATAATATAATAGTATGAGTATAGGTATATATAGTAGGAATATATATTTCTCAAAAACAGAATATTCACTCATGATGAGAAATACTAGAATCTTAATTAATTTTAAAGAATTAATAATTGATTGTAAGGCTTCTGTGATTTTTTGAACTGTAGACTATGGGTAGTACAATGATGTTAGTAAATCTAGAATGGTGGTAAAAAAACATAATTCAATTATTACATGTCGAGTCGGAGTGTCTATAATAGTTACTATTTATAAAGGAAATATTCGAATTGTAAGCACTCTAAAGGGAACCCTCGATAGTGGTTGAAATGGTACCTTTACTGACATTCCGGTACGTGAAAATATCCCATTGTTTTTAAGTTATGTGGTCACGAACGCGAGGGGTAGAATTAATCCCTACCATGTTGTATAATGGCATCAAAATAGTTAAATTGTTATTTTAGTTTTTTTCGAACCCAGCTATTTGGGTGATGATTGTCTATCGAGGCTAACTTTTGGAGCACATCCTGCAGGTACGGCGTTGTGTTATTCAGCACTCAGTGTTCTCAAAGCCTTTTTATTTTATTCATAAATTTAAGACAATAAGAGCCTATTTCCATTCTTAGGTTAACTGGAAGAAATCGCTTTAAGTTATAAGACCGCCGACTGTACCTACATTACTATTTGTTTTTCTGTTCTTGTAATATTTATTTTTGGTGTTTTGTGCAATGAACAGTTTATTTATTCCTCTGTGGCGCAGTGGGCGAAGGTCGCCTGAGACGCAGGAGGTTGCGGGTTCGATTCCCGCTGCGGGACAAATGTTTGCATGTTCTGTAGATATTTGTCTCGGGTCTGGGTGTTTTCTATGTATGATATGTATGAATTTACAAAAAAAAATATTTTATGTGTAGTATATCAATTTGTGGTTCCCATAATACAAGCTCTGCTTAGTTTGCTACATGATGCTGTGTGATTACGTCCCGCATTATTTATTATTTATTTATTATTTCACCATCATCAAGTAACGTCAAAGTAAGCTATTTGCTGTTTAAAGTGACAAATCTCTGAGCTAATTTGTCACTTTATTCGGTAATTATCTTACTTTTACGTTACTTGAGGATGGATAAAGAGGCCCTTACATGTACCTAGGTTCAAGATAAACTTCTGTGTATGAAGTCGGTTAAAAACAATTCTTATTCCCATCAATATTTTACGATAATGCAGAGGGCGTTGTCGTAAACTACGACAACATCCCACTCGCCGTAAAAGCGCGCATTAAAAATTAAGTAAATAAATAAGGCGACATCGCAAAATACTGCCTACCTCCGGTATATTTAATGGCATTTTTTATTCGCCATTTTTTATGCATCCGCCGAAGACGGAAGATTGTCCGGATTTCTTTTGAATTCTTTATTATGGAGACCCTACTCGGTGTGAATGCTGTGAATTTTTGGGTATACATAAAGCTGGAAACGTGATATTAGATGCGATTTACAGTCGCGAGTTTAGAGTAGATGCGACTAATTTAAATACTTAGTCATCTCAATAACTAAGGTTCGTATTCAAGAAGTAATAATATATCCCTGAGTAGAAATTTGAGCTGAGATTTTAATTAAAAAGTATCAAAAAATATGAGTCAATTTTTTTTTTGGATTCAGTGCACTGGGCCTAAGAGACGTAGTATTTGCTAATTAGTTTTCTTGTTATCATCAAACAATATCTGAGGATAGCTATCGCTCGCTACGGAGATAAAAAACAATGTATATCCAAATTTCATCGAACACACACACACACACACACACACACACACACACACACACAAATGCGATTGAAATAGAACAGTCGTTGTAATATTTAAAATTCTTTATAAAATTACCATTGTTGCTTTGTTGTTGTTACATCTTTTTACTCTTTATTGTTTCGTTTTTGTAACTAGTAACATACTCATCTGCTAACTTATCGTCCTAACGCATATTACGAGCTGTTTACAAAATGTGGATTCAAATTGGTTTATGTACAAATTATGTTTAACTAGCCTATAATTTAACATTGTAAAACTGTGAATCCTTGATTGATTGATTTGATTGAATAAAAATAAAATAAAATAAAACCGTTCAGTCGATCGTTACGGAGTTGAATCGAGTCAAACGTACTCACACAAACTTTCACACTTATAATATTAGTGTGATTACAAATACACTTAAAATGAGAACTTGACTTAAATTATTCACATTCTAAAACATATTGGCATTTGACGGCCTCTGTGGCGCAGTGGGCGATTCCCGCCGCGGGACAAATGTTTAGCATATTCTGCAGATATTTGTCTTGGGTCTGGGTGTTTCCTATGTATGTATTTACAAAAAAATAATTAATGTGTAGTATATCAATCATGTGGTTCCCTTATTACAAACTCTGCTTAGTTTGGGGCTACATGATGCTGTGTGATTACGTCCCTTATTATTATTATTATGATATGATATTGGCATATGATTTAGATTGCATGTCATAACGCGCTTGTAACATGTCTAAGCGCGACTGAAAATCGCGTTATATAAGCTAGCGTGGCTTAAATTCAGATACATTAAACGCGACCGAAAATCGCGTCCCCTATTTCACTGGCGCTTAAACTTTGCACTTCTCCCTAGAGCTTGTGAGCGACATTTTTCGGCGCATTAGACCGATGGCCATAAAAGTTTATTTACGGGCTCGGGTATGAATGTGCACCCTTTTTATTATGTTAATGCTGCGGCCGCACCGGCGCGTATTGTCACCGCTAATATACGGATGCGCGACGGAATTAAACGCTGACTGAGATGTTTCGTGTTGCCGGGAGGGTGCGCTTCGCACTGCGTATTAACATAGTTTACAATTCCTCTCCGGTTATTTATTGTTTTTTATGATAATTTTATTTTTAATCGACTTTGAAAAGGGAGGAGGTTCTCAATTCGTCAGAATCTTTTTTTTTCGACTTTATTTTACGTATGTTCACCGATATCTCCGTCAATCGTGGACTAATTTGACATGAACGACCGGACCGATTTGACCTGAGGGATTAGTACTTTTCCCGCAAAACTTATTTAAGTCTTTTTTTTTAAATTGTGCTATTTGCTTGTCTTAAAAGATTACCTGGATGAAGACACTTTAATATTTGAAAAGCTCGAAATTGTTTAGTGCCAGTATTAAATCGTCATCCACAGCCTGATTTCACCCACTGCTGGGTATAGGCCTTTTTTTGTTGGTGTGAAATTGCGTTACGTATGTCCTTCAGCTCGGAGAGAGTTGGAGGGGTCTGTCAGGCTCTCCGCCAGCTACTAGCTCTCGCTAGCTCGGCGGCCTACCGACTATAATAAACACACCGTGTTCCTTCACTCACCGCAGTGCTAGTGCATCATCGAACCATTCATCGCCTGATGAAGGGCTCGACGCTGCAGCAGCACTTGACGGGGTCATGGGGTCCCGGTAGGATTCTACCACGGCCCCGTCGGTGAGCGGTCTCCCCACCCTACCTCCCCACTAACCTAACCCACGTACGGCTCGACTTTGACAATGTCGTCTGCCCATCTTGCAGCCGGACGTCCCGTACTCGTCAAGTCATCCCTAGGCAAACACTCCGTAATTATCTTACTCCAAATTCAAAAGAAATTAGTCTACGAAAGAGCTAAAGAAAGAAAAACGAGAATAAAGTACTGATCTGTCGATGGGATTTAAAATGCTATACTGCAACAAAATATAGGCATTAATATGTATATAGGCATTACCATACATCGAACCCGCAACCTTCTGCTTCTCAGACAGACCTTCGCCTACTGCAGCACGAGGTCGTCAAAAGTTCATAAGTTCTCAGCCTCCTTGCTTCGTAGTTTTATGACTACTGAAAAATTATAATTAGTCCATTATTTACATTATTAAAAAATATTGGACAAGTAATTTTCTTTTGTCAATTAAACAAAAAATGACAAAGATATAGTGCGCTCAAATTCCGTGTGACATCCCTATTAGTACACTTTTTACCTAGCCGTGGCGTCACGAGCCCCCCACTCCCGAACTTTGCCGCTCTATATCTCAGTCAATTATTATTTATTTGATAAATAAAAAAATACGTGTCCAATATTTTTTGTTGATCTATCAGACGGACTAAATAGAATTATTTTTTTTTTACCCAGTCGTCATCTCTATGGCCGTAGTACAGAGTCAGCCAGTGTTAATATTTAGCACAAGTTTAAACTCCACGTGTTCTTTAGAAGGGGTCTTGCATGTGGGTCGTTGAAGCGATGGGAGCTTTGTTCCGCGTTAATATAAATTGCGCTCTTAATGTCAAACGGGTGGGATCGTCGGTCGTGATTCAGTCTGTATTATGGCAACACTCATATATCGTAAATTCGTAACGTACTTACTAAGCTTGGTTGTGAAGAAGAGTTGGCGTAGAGAATGATTTGATTGCAATTATTTTGACTTTTTTTTCCATACGTTATACCCTACTTTTAGGGCTACATTGCCGAGTCACATTGCAATACAAAAAAAAATATCTTCAGGACTTTTTCCCCATTATGGATATCTTCAGATATTGCCGAGTACGCAAATCTATTGAGGATACCTTAACGGGGGTAGTCAGAGGCAAGTCCAAACAGTACGTTCGATACATGCCCACTTTTTGCAAGCAGCTAGCATTCCACGTGACAGGTTGCAAGCCCATCGCCGCTTTTTATTGGAACACAACTAGTACATACCTTTCGAACTTTTTAGTTTGAGGGCATGCCGGTTTCCTCACGATGTTTTCTTCACCGTTTCGATCTCGTGGTAATGTGAAAATAAGTTTTTCGAAACGAAAAATCGATTGGTGCACTGCTGGGATTCGAACGTTAAGATCTCTTAATTCGGGGTACATCCCACTAGGCCACCAAGGCTCTTTTACACTGCAATACACACTTAAAAAATTGTAATTTTATGGTCTAGTATTCGTTTTTGTAAATTGTTGTTATTATTATGTATGTGTGTGTTTGTTGTTGCAAATAAAAGTGTATCTATCTATCATCATGTTTGCTAAAGATGCATTTGGTAAACCTCATTTTATACTTAATCAATGTGATGTTGACCAAATGGTATGTAATCCGATTTAGTACCGTTCTACTCGGACAACTCGAATTGTCAGAGTGTACCTCTGACAATAGCCTTGGTTGTGACGAAGAATTGGCGAAGAGCTTTAGCAAGATCAGATTTCGTTTTGACTTTATGTTTTCATATGATCACTACCAATTTAGGATTCATCCCGCTTGGAAAGGATCACATTTGGTATCCCTCATTATAGACTTATTCATTATGATTTTGACCAAATGGGGATGTATCCCAATTTTGTACCGATCTAACTCTAAAAACTCTGGGTGTCGTAATTTTTAAGCCTCTGAATATCCAATAGCTTCGATAATAAATCAGCTAAATTCAATCAAGAAATTCAACACTGAAACAAATGCTTATCCGATTATATTATTATTATTTTCTATAATGACATAATTGATAATTATTATTTGCCTAAATAGTATTTACTATTTCAGGAAAGCACATACCTACCTAAACTAGTCTTAATTAGTCTCACAGGGTTTAATGGCTCTTCAGAAATGATGGATTCGGCAGAATACCAGCTTCCGCTGCTAAGACAGCGGATATAATGCTGAGTCGAAGCTATTTTGCTGCTGTAGCACACATCCCACCATGTTTTATGTTCATTGTTTCTCTATATTGTTTGTTACGTTTTTATTTTTTGTTGTGTTGTGTGTTCAGTTGCAAATAAATATATGTCTTTGTCTATGTCTATGTCTATCCCAAACGTATGTAAACCATTTTATATTTACGTAAACAAATCGTAATATTTTAACGTTGTTTTCCGGTAATTTATAGGCAACCAACAAAGGACCGATACGCAAAGACACATGCGGGCGTGCACTCTCAACCGGAAAATGGATTTTTCGCATTTCCCAGCAAAACCTTACTTTAGTGAATTACAAAATGTTTTGGGAGTTTGTTTCATGAATTTGTTTTTATAAAGCTTAGTTTGGTAGCTGTATTATCTATTGTACCTATGTGGACTTATCTAAGTGCATTTATGTTATATCAGAAGACAAAAAAATAAATTTAATTTCTTCATCATCATCATCATCGGCCTATAGCAGTCCATTCCTGGACATAGGCCTCCTCTAATGAGCGCCATTACGCCCTGTCCTGAGCTCGACGCATTCAGCAAATTTAATTTAATTTCATTGAATTATGTGATTACAATTACGATGACCCTACCATCCCGCTGCTGGGTAAAGGCCTACCTATGATCCCACTAGTCATTTCGATCTTGAGTTATTTGTACCTACATGAAGGTACATCATCATCAACCTATACCAGTCCACTGCTGGACATAGGCCTCCACTAATGAGCACCATTGCGCCCTGTTCTGAGCTCGATGCATCCAGTTTCTACCAGCAGCCTTTCGCAAATCGTCATTCCACCTGTTCGGATACATACATGAAGGTACATTGATCATAATTCGCCTGCACTTATCCCGCTCTAGGTGGGGTCGGCACAATATGATTTCTTCTTCTTCCAATCACTTGTTTCAGCTTTGTATTCACTCCTGTTACACTCATACCCACCATCTATTACACAATCTAACTCTTCTTCGGCCTCTCTATACATGTTTTCGTTTTCCTTTCACTCCTATCAGCCTTCAACACTGTACTTCACTGCTTCACACTCATATTCTCTGTCACCCATCAATCTTTTTTTGGCCTCCCTCTACCCGGTACACCAGTATTATTTTATTCTTTACGTGCTTCGGAAGGCACGTCTAAAGATGTTGGTGCCGGCTTTGTCAGTCGTTATGCCATGTCGGAGGCCTTCGGGCAGATTAAAAACTCCGACACCAGAGTTGGCTACTAACTCATACGAAAGAAGAAGATTTTATTCTATGCTCGAAGGAAATTTATGTAATGTTTATTTTAAAATAGCTTTTCAAACATTTCGTATCTTAGATGATCGCAGCATCTGTGAGCTAAACGGCACATCTCGAATGCAACGAGCTGCAGTTTCTGCTTTATTGCGACTCAACAAGTACATCCGAATGTATTGTGCACTACGGCAGTTATGGCACAGCTCATTTTACTGTACACTAAGTCACTTCGAGTGTACCTGCTACCTTATACTTTAGCACTACCACATCTGTAGTGTTTTGTTAAATTATAAAGTGTGACTCGCTCGTTTCACTCTGCACGCGGCGGTTGAGTCGAGCGGACGTGCTGCAGCGATACAAATTTGAGTATTGTCATTCGACAACCCTTAATATATGACTTACTAGCTTCCACCCGTTAAAGAGTAAGAAACATTGATCTATAAATCCATACAATATAAACAGAAATTTCAGTTTAGTTTTCTTATTACACAGTTTTACCAGAATTTTATAGACTTGAAGCAGCGCCTAGTGACTAGACCTGAGAAACACATTAAAATACCTCAGTTCTCTACACTTTATTGATTTATTGCTTCTTCTATCTAGATATATGACGGAGAAAGTACGCTCCATGGTTGAATGTTGATACGGGAAGTGACGTCAGCAGACACCAACAGTGCTGAAGTCACTTCCTATAGCCAGGAATGTGGTGTGACAGGGCAGAGGTATGCCCCATAGGTGGTTATTGTTAAGAGAAGTGACGTTACTCCTGTCGTCTGTGGTCGAGTGTGGTGGTCCACCATGAAGTAGGGGCTGCTATCAGGTGGGTAGTGGTAGCCCATGATACGCATGTCATCAGGCAGGTCGTGGTCGCCCGTGACACGCTCGGCACCAGGCAGGTCAAGGCAGTGAAGTGGTCGCCCGTGACACGCATATCACCAGGCAGGTGGTGGTCGCCCATGACATTACTCCTGTCATCAGGCTAGTGGTGGATGCCCATGACATACTCCTGTCATCAGGCTAGTGGTGGATGCCCATGACATACTCCTGTCATCAGGCTGGTGGTGGATGCCCATGACATACTCCTGTCATCAGGCTGGTGGTGGATGCCCATGACATACTCCTGTCATCAGGCTGGTGGTGGATGCCCATGACATACTCCTGTCATCAGGCTGGTGGTAGAAGGAAATGAAACTCCAGTAGACGTATTTCCAATTTATTGTCGGGTAGCAGTGTTTAGGTCCGCACTGTCCGACAGCTCGAGCTAGAATGCCCGATTGTCGACAGCGGGGGCGTATTTATAGCAAAGCGACACAGCGTCGCCAACCACGTGGTTTTGAATAAGCGAACAAACTTGTATTGACGACACAGAGCCCTACTTTTTACAGTAAGCTTAAAGGAATTATTCTAACAATCATTTTTAGAGGTACCAAACTATCGAACTATCTGTCTTTTAACAGGTTTGACATTAGAACTTGACTTAAACTTGATTTTGACTAAAGATAAACTAACGATAAATCCGTTTATGATTTTTAGACAGTGTTTTATCAGTTACCTAGAACATTTTGCGACACGTGGCATGCAACCACGTGTTGTTATTGAACGATCTTGTTGAAATAACGCTTTCGCGCCGACATATATTATATTCGTAAAAGACAAAATTATTAAACAACATACGTAGTTTGCTACCTGAAATAAATTTTTACTGGGTACCACATTTGAGCTGGATACGTAGGTGCGGATAAAAGCTGTTTACTAGCTAGTTTGCTAGCTGTTTTGACAGCACTGCGGTTATATGGAGTGAAATGTAAACGTCCACTTACGAGTGAGGCTATTCAGAAGCAGTTTTGTGCAGGACTAAGAGACCATTAGCCGATAAAGCGGCCTGCAATTACACTTTTAGGGAGTTCTTGTTGCTTCGGATAGTCTTGTCTTGTCTTCAAGGATAAGTTTCTTTGTTACTAGGTTCTCGAAAAAAACCATAGATAAAGGTGGGCTTATATAACACCAGCTTCTGCCCGTGGCTTCGCTCGCGTTGTACCAGGATAATAAGGCTGGACACTTTAACACAGCATCATGTAGCCCCAAACTCAGCAGAGCAACGAGCTATGTAGAGAGCAATGCTCGGAGTCTCTCTGCGTGATAGAATTAGAAATGAAGAAATCCGTTAGAGAACCAGGGTAACCGACATAGCTCTCAGAATCAGCAAGTTGAAGTGACAGTGAGCAGGTCATATAGCCCTTAGAACCGATAACGAATGAGAAATAAAGGTTCTCGAATGGCGCGACCTGGAAGACGGAGTGTAGGGAGACCCCCCACCAGATGGACCGATGACACCGTCAAGATTGCAGGTCATCGGTGAATGGAGAGAGCTCAAGACCGTTCTTCGTGGAATTCCTTGGGGGAGACCTATGTTTAGCAGTGGACTTCTATAGGTTGTTGATGATGATGATGATGTTGAAGTGACATGGCGGGTTCATTGTTTCGTCACATGGCGGGACTTAGCTCTTGCGGAAGTAATGGCTAATCCTCTTAAGTTGCTCTGAGACGGCATCGGCGTGCGCTATTGAGAGTTCGAACGGTATAACGAACCTTCTAGGGATTCGAGTTATCGATAAAAATTATAATATTTTAGGTCTATGCACACCGGAGAACTTACAGGCGGTTATACGACTGTTTTATCATAACCAGCCCCCTGTCATAAAACCAACGAAAATTATTCTTTTTCCTTATATTGTTATTCACCAGATTACATATTTTTTAAAATTCTGACAGGACCACCTGTCAGATGTCTAAATTTTTTTACTACGATTTCTAAAATATGAAACAATGATTAAATAAATAAAAAATACGTGTCCAATATTTTTGTTAATCTAACTGACTATACTGAAGGGAGGCCTTTGCCCTGCAGTGGAATCAGACAAGCTCATAAGATAAGATAAGAAATATCTAACTGTAGGACTGACTGAATCGAAAATGAATATTTCATCATCATCATCAGCCTATAGCAGTCCAGTGCTGGACATAGGCCTCCCCTAATGAGCGCCATTGCGCCCTGTCCTGAGCTCGACGTTAATTATTTGGTGAATCAAAAATAAGTTTAAAAATATTGTTAACCGTAACCTCTGTAATAAAGCATTTAAAAAAAATCTTATTATTTTGATGACAAAATAGCTTGACATGAAACTGTCTCCAATTCCCTCACAAACAATGAAACAGAAAAATAATTGTAACAAAGACGTTAAAAAATATAAGCCAAGAGTTTCTTGCCAATTTTGCTCTGTTTGGTCGCGTTATGAATGGTATAAATATGTATAAAGACTTTTTATTTAATTTCATTATTTTAAGTAATAAACAATATTTTTTTTATTTCAGGTACGTCATACATTGACATGGATCTTGTCCTTCTGGGATTGGTGAGTGAATTTTATTTGATACAAAAAAAAGTTTTACATCCCTCTTACATAATTTTATTGGAAACCGAAATGTATGTAGAATTTGTGCCAGCTCAAGTCAACATAATAACAAGCGGCACCTGGTGCAACCAGTGGCAAAATCAAAAGAAGGCTTATGCCCAATTGCCTATATTATATAGCAGTGGGTTGAAAACGGCTGAAAATGTTAATGATTATGACGCCCACATAATCAATTCAGATCGGGTGCTCGATAGCATCCTCATTATTGAAGCAAAATAGAATATTGAAACCATAAAGCTTCACTAACATGTCTGACACCCCGTAATTACTGTTTTCTATCGTCGGACCTGTTCAATTATCGTGAATAATTGAACAAGACTATCTGAAAAATCAATTTTAAAAATAGTTGGCCATTTTGAAACAACTTAACACTAATGTTTTTAGAGTAATAATGATAGGTTTTAACATGGAATTAATAAAATAAACTTCGTACTTGGGGAATGCGCGCTTTGAATAAAAATCTGTATCTGATGGTTCGTAATAAAAATGCCGAAACTAGGGTTGTGTCTCGTTTCCTCTTATGTGTATTACTAAAGAGGAAACGAGACACAATCCTAATTTGGGAGAATACATTAGGCGCTCTCCCATACAAAACATCGTTAGATTTTAATGACTTATTATCACACCAATGGCTTTTCTTTGGTTTGACAAACAAAATTTGTTTTCGTCATCTTGAATCATCTCCACAATCATGTTTAACAATTTCCTGCGTATCAATCTATATTTAACAAACTGTAGTTTTCACATATTAAGATAAAATAAGATAAAGATTTTTTTTTTTCAAACTTTCTCCTTTAGTATTATTAGATAACTTTTTTGTTGATTCAAATTCAAAGTCAAAGTCAAAGTCAAAGTCAAAGTCAAAATTGTTTATTGCGTAATATGGATTAGTAACAGTTATATTTATGTGATACAGGTTAGTGCAGCCATATTCAGCGTAGTACGCATGCAATATTTTTATGTACACATTTTAACACTATGTACATTTACATTTATAATTAAATTATTTCAGTACAACAGAGATGCCAAAAACTATAAAATACAAATTACAATTCAAATTTTAATCAATATTTTTATCATCTAAATAGTGACTATTTAGATGATAATAGTGATAGTCACGGGTAGAATAATAAGCCCTTTCCAATAATAATTTCTTCAGTCTCACTTTAAATACTGCAATATCTGAGGTATCTAACAAAAAACTAGGTAGATGATTGTAAACACGAACAGCCATACATAATATACTCTTGTTAAACAACGCAGTCCTATTTCGGGGTAGACTTATTTTGTTATTATTACGTCTGCTCTTTAATTTCACAAAAAGGTCCATATTACATTTTACAAAAACAGATAGTTCGTAAATATAGAGACAAGGCAAAGTCAAAATTCTTAGTTTAGTGAAGTAAGGTTTGAGCTGTCAGTTTTTTGGAGTTTGCAAATGGCTCTGACACATTTCTTTTGGCTTACAAATATTTGCTCTTTTAAGGTACAATTGCCCCAAAATATAATGCCATATCGTAAAGCTAAACTTTAATTTTATGTAAATATTTGTAATATAATAAATTTGTAATATTGTATTTATTTGTATTGTATTTGTTATATTTTTAATATTATAAATATATTATGAATTTGTATTTAAATACTTTAATTTTGTAATATATGTCGTATAGGGAAGTAAAGGAGGTTGCTATGAGTTGAGGCAGATGGAAGGAGCTGCATCAGTTGCGCCGACAAGCGCACAGCTCTTAAATAATTGATGATGATGGTTTACTGGACGTGTGTAAATGCAGTAAACAATGCAGAATAAATAAATAAATAAAAAATATGGGACCACCAGTAAAGTTAGTTAAAGGCATTTGACTGCGTACACCATGAAACATTAGTCAGGAAACTAGATCACTATGGCGTCAGGGGTATGGCTTTAGCCCTTCTCACTTCTTACCTATCTGACAGAATACAGAAAGTAGACGTAAATGGAAAATGTTCTCCAGGATCTGTAGTAAAGATGGGTGTTCCGCAAGGGTCAATACTTAAAATCCCAAATGACGTGATTAATCTATCTGTAAATAAATTCAAAAATGTTGTTAAACGTAATCTATGTAATAAAGCTTATTATAAAATATCTGATTATTTAGATGACAAAAAATCTTGGGATGAAACTGCCTCCAACTCCATCAGAAACAATGTCATATAGTTATTAAGAACAATGACGTTAAAAAAATATAAGCCAAGCAGAGTTTCTTGCCAATTCTTCTCTGTTTGGTCACGTAACGAATTGGTGGTAAATTAACAAAATAACGTTTCAAAGTGTACTATACAGTTCCTACTGAATTAATTAATTTTGAATTTTGAATTTTTTTGAGTAAACTCTTTCGTACAAAAAATAATTTTTCAAAATCGGTCCACGATTCACGGAGATATACGTAAACGCATAAAAAAAACAAAAAAAGATTCCGACGAATTGAGAACCTACTCCTTTTTCGAAGTCGTCTAATAAATAAAAATACATCGATATTTTACATCGACTTTGCAGCATCACTAGTAGTTTTCCGGCTCACAGAGCCAGAATAGAATTTAGTTACATATTTTCTGTTTAGTAAAACGAGAATGGCCCCTGGCGTGGTGAGTAGAAGAGTAGTCGCGGTTCAGGCTCACTTTGAAGAGTTTATGGGTAGGAAAACTAGACGCACTAAATGACAGGGGAATATTTTTGATAGCATAGCTTACGCTCGCGGCTTCACTCGATAAAACGTACCCTGCTAATTATAATTATGTTATTTCTAGACTGGACCTTTTTCAGCTTAATCGGTTTTGTATTTTTGCGTCAAGGAGCAACTATCATATATTTTTAAATATCTTTACATTTATACAAACTTTTGCCTTCATAATGTAAGTAAGGTTGAAGCATTATTACTTAATCAAATCGGGCTACGCGTCATTCCCGAGCAAGTCCTGCGGAAGGTGGTGTAATAGTTTTGTTTTCAGCAATGAAAGCCTTATATTGATGTGGTAATTATCATAAACAGATGGTATCAGTAAACAGTGGTCATCTCTTTGTGTATTGCAAATCAAGGAAATATTTATAGGGATACGTTAGGTTTATAAAAAATATCATCAAAGGCTTTGAAGTAATTGCATCTCCCTCTATTTGCATTGAATGTAAAGCGATGTGCGAGTGAAATGGATTGCGCTAGCCGGCGTGTACGTATTTTTTCTTTTTTTTAATTATCGACGAATGTGAGTTCCTATTCAAACCTAATGCGGTTTTTAGGTACAATATTATACGAAAAATGTATTTTTGTGCGTTGAGATATACATCATCATCATTCTCAGTTTTTCAAAACCCACTGCTGGACATACCTCTTCTCCTTCAAACGTCATTGTATACAGAAGAAAGTACATATCTCTCATAAGAAAAAATATATCAGATCGAAAAAAAAAATGTATTTTACCTATATTTTTTAGTTTTCGCAAACTTAAAAAATATAGGTACAATACAATGCTATTCGCATTGTTTAGTTACACAAACTTTTTTTTTTCAATATTAACCAGAGCATTTTAAAGTATTTTTTTCTCTCGAACGCAGAAATAGAATCTAAACCCTTATCTTTAAAGCTCATTCTTCTTTAAACCATTCTAAAGTGACAAACGCTCTTAATAAAAGATCAGCGAATATTATTCTTTATCGAAGTTGATTATAACGGCTACGTGGTTTTCGTTATTGAATTTGTATCAAAATTAAATAACCGAGGGCTTGGATAATGGAGTTAAAACGCCCCGTTTAACGCGAGCTACAACCATCTTTTATGTGAATGTTTTTTATCATGGAACAAAATTCTACGCAGGTTCATACAAATGCCATGGTTCGAAGTCGCAGAAATCGCATTGAGATAAAGTATGCATCCCTTTCTAGCAAATGATATATGGAAATAAGAAAGTAGAGATCAGCCGTATAAGTTGACGTTCAGAGCGAAGTGAATTTTAAGGCTTTATTTATCTAGTTGTCTTCTACTTGATGCGGCGTCCAGTCATACGATCAAGTTTACCGGCAAGTTTGCTTGATTGCTATCAGTCAAAGCCATGGAGCCACCAGTGATGGACAATGCCAACGAATGTCATGCTCACACACATCTTCAAGTTTACATGACGCTGCAAATTTGATCAAGTCGGCAGAACGAAATTCTATTTTCGCTTCAAGTAGACTTGTCATGCACACCATAGCCATACACCGTCAAGTTTACAGGACACCGCATCAAGTCCGCTGCAAACTGGACAGTGATGTTGATCGTGGGTGGCTGGCATTATGGTTTATTATAGGATTCCATGGTAAACGGTCACCCAACCAAGTGACCGGGTGGAGTGTTGCTTAACTAACGCGATTGCTGAAAACACAGCTGAGCTGCACGCTTAGGTTGTTGCGTAGCGTCATGTTCCAGGTCCGCAGTCAGCGTGTTAACCAAGATGATCTGCTAAGAATACGGAAGTAAACCACGCCAGCGCTTCAGCTACAACAACAACCATTCTTAGGTTGTCTGGAAGAAATCGCTTGAAGCGATAAGACCGCCCATTGTACCTACACTACTTTTTTATTTCTGTTCTTGTATTTTTTTTTGTATTGGTTGTTTGCAATAAAGAGTTTATCCAACTATCTATCTAACACCAGCCTATTTAGTCCACTGCTGGGCATATGCCTCCCCTATAAGAAGGGGGATATGCCCATAATCCTCACGCTAGGCATGCCTGTTGAAGATAGAGCATAGCTTCTCGCACCTCCGACGCTGCTGCGTGTCCGTAGTCAGGGAATTTAGCTGAGCCCAATTTGTTAGTTAGCAGGGTGCACCACCTGCAGGTGAGGTTGGCTTGGATTCCGGATATTGTGGTGAAACCCCTTACATCCCAGCGCATCAGCATTTTACGTAATTTTCCATAAAAATCGAAAACAATCAGGGCTATCTGTAGGCTCATCCTTTTTCAATGCGAAGGGGTACCCAACTCCCGCATGTTTATTAATAAGGCTTATACTGCCTAGGTATTCGAGTATCGCTTATCCTGTAGTTTTGTTTTACTACCCTATAAATGGGTTATCTTTATAGGAAAGGGATTTATTGCTGCCGTGATCTTTGATTTCTTATTTATGACGTACAGCGGTCTTGTTTGGTGATTGATCTTGCCGTTCTGATTGTGGGGTACTGAATAACATTCTACGTGATTTTTAGTGAATGATATGTTTATCATGATTTCTGAGATAAAAGAGCCGCAACTTCGTCTGCATAAAAGGTTTTCAGGGAATTTTAGGAAATCTTTGGACTATGTACAAGGAATGTGCAAGGATTATGCAAGGCATATGCAAAGAATATGTAAGGAATATGCAAGGAATGAAGTGGCAGTGGGCTGGCCATATCTGTCGAAGAACCGATAACCGTTGGGGTTAACGAGTTCTTGAGTGGAGACAGCGGCTCAGCAAACGTAGTGTAGGACACTCTCCGGCCAGGTGGAGTGACGATTTGCGAAAGGCTACATTTTGTATACTTTTTTTGTAAATACAATAATTAGACATAGAAAACACCCAGGCCCGAGACAACTATTTGCAGATCATACAAACATTGGTCTGGCTGCGGGAATTGAAGTCGCAACCTTTTACGTCTTAGGCAACCTTCACCCCCTGCGCCATAGGGGTCGTCAGAAAAACCTCTGCGTGTACGAAGTCGCGGAACTCCCACTAGTTTTGAATAAAAGGAAGTTGGGTTAGTTATTTCGAAAATTCTAGTGGCATTCTGCATTGATACGATATTGCCCTATGAAAATGGCATTATAAAGAACTTTGCCAGCCAGCCCCTGATAAGGGCAGCCCGCAGGTGTTCCGCGTTCGATATTTAAATTAAATGGAAATAGGGACGCGTGCTCTATATTAGGTAGGTATTAGGTAAATAGGATATTAGGTACAGGTAGACGGACGGTATTAGATAGACTGGGAGTTACTTATGTTTATGATATATCAAAATATGGTAATTCTTTTAGATGTAGAGTTTTTTATGAAGGGCTAATCCGGGCAATTGGGGAAATCGGTGAACATAATCATCATCATTTCAACCTTTATCGACCCACTGCTGGGCAGAGTTACTTATGTTTATGATATTTCAAAATATGGTATTTCTTTTAGAAGTAGAGTTTTTTTATGAAGGGCTAATCCGGGCAATTGGGGAAATCGGTGAACATCATCAACATCATTTCAACCTTTATCGACCCACTGCGCATAGGTCATGCTTTGATTATGCCACTGGCCTCGATCCTGTGCTGTTCTGAACCAGGTGCGCCCACGGTCTTTCTAATATCGTCAACCCATCTCGCTGGAAGACGGCCCCTAAATAACCAACTCTCGGCCACTACTCGGTGAACATACATAAAAAAATATAAACAGTGGAATATAGAACCTCCTTTGGGGTTTCTTTGGTCGTATATTTCTGCAGTTTTAGTCAGAGCTCTCATTTGACTTGCGGAAATTATAGCTGCATTTTAAAGGGAGATTTTTTATAATCTTGAAACAGGAAGTATGACGGCGTACCACGTCACACACCCCGGCGATCACCTAACGACGTCATATCATGTTTATTCCTCGTCTAAAACCTATCGTTTCTACATCGTTAACGCCGACGAATGAAGCACTAAACGATCCCCTAAAAGCTGGTTAAGGTCCATTATGAGCGAGGCACTTAAGACTGGGGGATTTTTTCGTATTTTCTACTTTTTCGGATTAAAATTTTGGCATCGGCAGAAGCGGTAATGAAACGGGCACGGCCCATTAAGCTGTGGGCCATTAGTTGTTCGCGTTCGCAATTACATCGGTTTGTGAGTTACCGTCATGACATACGGAGCCGAAACGTGGACGCTCAGCGAGCTATGGAACGAGCTATGCTCGGAGTTTCCGTGTTCTTATGGATCTAGATGAATCCCCACTGTATACACAATATTCCACTGCTGGGCAACAGCCCCACCTCGAGTTTTAAAAATAAGATGTAGTAAAAATTTACTAATTGCTTCAGTTCAGAGTAAAATCAAATCGAAATTAAGCTTACTCCACACAGTCCCATTAAAACACGCCTGCCAGACGGACATTCGTACACGGAATACATGCCAGTCGTCCCTCGGACATAGCTAGGGTTGCCATCGAATACCAGCGGGTGACATTTCGTTGATTAATGTTACCGACAAATTAGTCTTGCACGTTGAAAAACGAGTCCCAAAGGAATTTGAAACTTAATGGTATTTTTTAACGTGAATCGCTTTAAATTCTTTCAAAGCTCTACTATAAACAATTTTATGTCTATTATTGAATTCATATATTAAGTTAGAAGTCCTCCTTACCTAAGAATTGCCAATGGTTGTTTTTTTATTTGGGTCAGTGATTTGGATGGAAAAGCCGGCATCTAAATACACCCATCTAAATGTTCATAAGTAGTAACCAAGTCCAGAAGCTGCCGACGTGAAGGGTCACTAGGTACGACCAAATTTGATCAGGTGCATCGTGCAGTAAGTGGGGAAATATCAAGGAGTCAGCGAGGCGTTGTGGTCGTGGCACACATACTCAGACTATTGTACATTTGCTGATCTACCTATTATGAATCATGAAAGAGGCCGTCATCTCTGGCCGAAGGGTGTCGTATTCCGGCGATTCCGAGGATCACGGAGACCGTGCGTATTTACGTGGCTAGTAATTTCTTAAATTTTGCTTTTTTTTATGTATGTTAGTCTTTAAGGTATATGTTTATATGGGCCTTAGATTAGTAAGCTACCAACTTTGTGCTATTCTATCGTTGCCTGAATTAAAGTTTTTTTAAAATATTATGCTTTACCGGCTATGGACACTTTTAATGTCCATATTAAAATGCCATAGAAGTTGCAAAATTCCTGAAATTTAAGCTGTAACGGACACCTTGATTTATTAAAACGAAAGAAATACGACATTTATGTATAATCACGAAACTCCTTAAATAATAAATATAGATTTATATAAATAATAAATTTAAAATAATGAGACGTTAATAAGATACTCAATCATTTATTGCGTTTCATAATGTAATTTACATGGGTGTTTTCAACTTTTTAGATTTATAGACCCTGTTGAGCACAACACTAATGGATGTACCTTCATTGCGCCCAAGTATTTATTGATTTTTCAACGGCAACCCTAGCGACCGATCATCAGTCCTACGGCAATTACACGACATAACGACAAGCCATCATCCCGCACGCGGCGCGCGATAAAACGTGTGGCATAGCCCTTAGGTTGACACGTTGTGAGGTCATCAAACTTTTAAAAATCTTTAATATTGTCACTTGTTCTTTCTTGGTCCACTTTCAAAGGAGCAGTACTTAAATTTAGGATGATTAGCTAAAGGTAAACTGCATTTAATATAAGATCAAATACTAAACTACAATGTAGGTAAAGGCTAAAAAATGTTAGGCTTGGAAGCTGCAACGTTTTCTCTGTAGGTTGAGCCAACGTCACCTAAGCTTGGATCTGCCACGAGCCACGGCTACGGGTCTTTGGCCGTCAGGTTTGACCCTATAAGAAGACGCTCTGGTGTTCTGGCGTCCGACATTCGTGCAACATTGGATCTAACATCTAACATTGAACAGGGTCATTTTATTACTTATACAATTTTCTATTTCTTTTTATTTGTTTATTATTTATTTATTTTTGTCATTTTTTATTAATTTTTGTGCATAGATTTTTAATTTAATATTGTTATAACCCTTTTTTAAATTATTTTTTATGTGTTTTAGATTGTATTCAAATACTAAAATAGATTATGTGATTGATTGTTACTGAATAAATAAATAACATGGGCAGTTTGTCGGAGACGACCTTAACTTACTAAACTAAGTCTAATACTGTTGGACTAATAAATAAGGGTATTTATACGTATCACTCAATAGGCGAAGCTTTAAACTATTCAATTTGGCCGGAAGGCTCCTAACACTATACAAATTAAGCGCTCGTAAAACTAGTTATTGTTTGGACCCCTTCATTTAAAGGTGGGGTGGGCAAGTGTCCGGCCATTTTGCTTGGCTTTTTGTTCGAAATAGATAGAAGATAACGTTTATTGTCAAAAAGATTACATGTTTTGGGTTAATAGTGCTTTGATTCCTAAGTTAGGTGTAACTAGACACTAGGTTTCTCTAAAAGCAGCATTAAGTAGATACCAATATAAAAGCTTTGAACTCAGTAGGCAGTTACGCACACAGACACAGCGGTGTCACATTCTTGTCAATGTCAATGTTTGAGACAGATTTATGACAGATGTGTTTCCTCAAGGGTCGTTAGCGCCTCTGGTGATGCAGGTGTCCATGGGTGGAGTTGACTACTTTCCATCAGGTGACCCATCTGTTCGTCTGTCAGCTTTGGTATAAAAAATAACACTGAGTGTTGAAAACGTATTTGCCGCATTGGCCCGCAGTCAACATTTTAATCAATACATAGCCTCCGCAAATCCTAATGACTTGTTTCGGGGGTATATTGCCTTGCAAAGTGTATAACACAAGAAAATAATTTTATACCTACAAATTTGTACAGAACCCTCGGTGCGCGAGTTTGACTCGCACTGGGCCGGGTTTTTTTAAGTAGATAATATTAGTCAATTTATGTTAGTAAATTTGTACACAAACAAAGAAATACAGAAATCAGACGCCAAAATAAAATTAGAGACGTTCTAAAGCACGCGCTTTGAAATGGAGATGGGCTGACCACATGATGCGCGCAACAGATGACAGATAGCAAAAAGCAACCCTATGGGACGGCCCAAAAACCGGCAAAAAATATAAGAAGACCACGGAAAAGATGGCAAGACGTATACATAGTCGAGACAGCAGGCCTGTCATGGCCTGTACAAGCCAAAGGTAGAAAAAAATTGAAACTTTTGGAGGAGGCCTACCCGCAGAGGGTTCCTTAAATAATGAAAAAAAATATCGTAATTAAAATTTAAGTAATAATAAACGCCTTTTATTTATGTTATTAGTTCTATTTGCCGGCTTTTTGGTTCCGGCTCTTTGTGTCATCACTACTTTTAACGACCCATCAAACCTTGTCTGAATGAGAAGCAGCATTTATGGAGTAACTGGGTCTTTGTCATGCATATTACGAGGGCCGTTAATTTTATTGGACTTGCCATTCAAGACCTTTGACAATAGTGTATGGATGTAGACAGATCATGAGAAATGCCCAGCTGATTTGAACATTAAACGGTACATTGTTGAAACCTCTTTGCAGCTTCTAATAAAATTATATTACTAGTTTGCGCTCTGCCAGGAGCGCAGAGGTTTTTTCCCGTCGTCCCTTCGGGGGCTGCGTTTCGGGATTTTATAAAAAATACGTTCTTGAAAGCCTTGAGTTTATATTTTTTATAGTATAGGTATAGTGTTTAACTATTTATTTACGAGTACGTAGGTTTAAGGCTGCCCGCCCACGACCGATATTTGTTGACCCGATGTTTTGTAGGAGAATAATCAAACGTACTGATTGCAATAGTGCAACGTACACCTCCTACAAAAAGTCGGTCAGAAATACTATGCTGGAAAAGTCGGCACGATTATCAGTCATACAAAAATGCGCACCGCCAAGGAGTGGAATGCTCTAACCGAATGTGTGTTCCCCGATGATTATAATCTGGGTGTCTTCAGGTCTCGAGTGAACAGGTTTCTTCTAGGCAAGCGTGCTCCATCGTAGACTGCATCTTCGCTTACCTTCAGGCGAAATGTAGTCAAACTTAAGCCTATTTATTATAAACAAAAAAAAGTCTAATGTGAACGGGCAGCCTATGGAATTGTACCTTTTTGTTGTACATTAAGTACCTAGATACCATTAATTTAGAAAAAATCCAAAAAGTCGAGGATAAGTACTAACCAGCAGTTAAGACTGTTCGTTGATTGACTCAGCCATCTTTATTGCAGATTTATATAATTACAATAGTTATGTATATTTGAAATTCCATCCAAATCCGTTTAGCCGTTACGGAGTGAGTGGGAACTAACAATTCACGAACACAACCTTATTTCTTACTTAATAGTGTGATAATGTTTTTATTTGTATTAAGCTTCATCATCATCTGGCTATAGCAGTCCACTGCTGGACATATGCCTCCCATAATGAGCGCCATTGCGCCCATTTTAGCTTGACGAAAGCAATTAAATCCACCTTTACATTTTTTAGATTTAGAATATAGAATAGAATAGAATAGAATAGAATATAACTTTATTCAACACACACAGAACACAGAAACACAGGTAAACGTAAATGCATAGCTTAAAATACATACAAACATGAAATATAGAAACGATCGATAACAATAAACAAACATTAATATGGAACAACGACAACAAAAGGCAGGTAGGTAGGCAGGTTACACACTGGAATTAAATAAATAAAAATAGGCAAGGTAAGTAACTAGTTACCTATGCAGAACAGATACCTACCAACCAACCTGCCGCCAATTGCTAATGCACCAATCAGCCACCTCCGCAGGTACTGTGTGGGTCATATTATTATAGGATCTATCTCAACTTAATGCTGCGTCACACCAATAATAACGTGGGCAGCGCTGGTGTTCAGATAGGCCTTGGGCGACATAAAAAAAAAAGATTTCGTCTTTCCAGTAGCGTACAATGCGTTTATCCATCACTCAAGGTTATAGAACGAACTCAAGATATATGACATCTCATGCGCGATTTAACAAAACACATTTTTCCGTCAACATTGTATGTCACTTGACTACCCACGTGAGTACACTCACGTGCAAAGTGACATATGCGAACGAAACAATACAAGACACGGGAGTAATGACGCGTAAACCTGATACCAGGGACACAGAATAGCAACAGAAATCAAACTCATGTATGTAAGTACATACTTCACTTTTCATACCTACTCTCGGCGGTGGCGCTAAGGCTGTCAACTTTGGGGCGACTGAGGGAGCCACCCCAAACCCGCACTATTGGCCGCATAGCAAAAAACTTATTCTTCAATATTAAAACAAAAAACATACTATTACAATACAAAAAGTTTACAGAACAAAAACATTTAAAATTTTACATTTGACAATTTCCACTATCGAAAATCCCTAATAACTTTTAAACATATTACCTTATTTACACAATTTATTTTGCCCTATCCGTTTTAGACCTAAACCTATCGAATGACACTAAAAACAATACAATATCTAGACAAACAAAAAATCATGGTTTTAAATTACGTAATATTTGGTGGCGTGATTGACCTTACAAAAAATTAGTTACTTCGTATAAACTGATTTAAAACTGGAAATTACGAAATAAATCGACAGTTCGTTTAGACAGCCACCTTACAACATATTCCAAATGTCTTTTATAACGGCTCGATAAAGTAAGCTTGTCACTGTCATTTAAATGTAAATGAAAAGGGATGATAATACATTCTAACGCCATTTTAGCTATCTGAAGTTTGTAGAACTGTTTTAATAAAAAGGTAAGTCTGAAACCAAAGGCAAGACGTTATCAATCGCAATCCGTCATGTGTAAAAAAATCTAAATGAAAAGATTCTGACCAATAGAGATGACGACTGGTTAAAAAAAACTCTAATAAGTCCTTTCGATAGATCAAGAAAAAATATTGGACACGTTTTTTTTTATTTATCAAATAAATAATAATTGACGGGGATAAAGAGCGTCAAAGTTCGGGGCTCGTGACGTCATGGCTAGGTAAAAAATGTACTATTCCGTGACGCCACGCGGAATTTCAACGCACTATATCTTTGTCATGTTTTGTTTAATTGACAAAAGAAAAAATATGTGTCCAATATTTTTTATAATGTAAATGATGGACTAATTAGAATTTTTCAGTCTTCATCCCCGCTTACCTTCTCCTTTCCCTCGATCATGTTGTAATAGGCCTTGAGTGTAATAATTGTATTGTCAGTCGCACCAGCTGTACCATCCACCTGCAAGTGTAATTAGCGAGTTACAAACTTAACAATCGATGTGATAAAAGTTTGATGCGCGCTAATGACTCGTACTTTTGTAGATTACAATGAGAGTCCACTAAGGGGGCGTCCATTAATTACGTGAGGTGATTTTGGCGATTTTTTGTAAATACTTACTTATTATGCATAGAAAACATATATTTGCAGAACTTACATACATTTGTCTCACGGCGTGAATCGAACCCGCATCCTTCCGCGTCCCAGACGGTTAAAGTATACTAGCTTCCGCCCGCGGCTTCGCTGGCGTGGTACCGGGATAAAAAGAAGCCTTTGTGTTAATCCAGGTGTTAAATATGTATATTACAAGTTTCATCCAAATCCGTTCAGCCGTTATGGAGTGGTGACCTCAAACATCCTCACACACACAAACTTTCGCATTTATAACATTAAGTGTGATTTATCTCATTCATCATCATTATCAACCGCTATTAACCCACTCATGGGCATAGTCCTTCTTTTGATATTTAAATATTAAATTTTTATTAAAGTCGCTACTGTGACCCAGCTCGGTGTAAAAAAACGTAGTGTAGGACGTCCTCCGGTAGAAGCTGGATGCGTTGAGCTGAGGACAGGGTCAAGCATTACTAAACACGTAGTTTACTTTTATTTTATTTAAATTTAAACAAGGATTCACAGTTTTACAATGTTAAATTATAGGCTATTTAAACATAATTTGCACATAAACCAATTTGACTTCACATTTTGTGAACATAAATGTCTATGTCTGAGAGACAGAAACTGAATATGTCACTAAATAAGTAAAACTAAAAAGGATTTATTCCGTATTCAGATAGGTAGGTAACAACAACTAAGTAGCAATTTTAAATATTACTATTACTGTGTGTGACTATTAATATCTGTATTAATATCACTTTTCTATTTCAATCGCATTTGTGTGTGTGTGTGTGTGTGTGTATGTGTGCTTAGTTTTATGTTGTATAGTTAGGAAAGTAATTTGACTGAGTAAGAAGTAAGTAGGTAGCAAAAACAGGTGCCCATTCACTAATTTAATGAACAATGCAAACAATTCATCTCTAATTACGACGAAGAAATAAATATAAATTTAGATTCAATCTGATTATCAGGACTCCCTGAGACAAGTCTAAGCATAATATTCGAAATATGCTTAACTTTTGCTAAAGATCTATACTTAATATGCAAGTGAAGCCGGTAGCAGCAAGTACGTAGTGTTCGTAAAAAACTTTCCTAGTATCAACAAACTACATGAAAGCGAGCGCACAAATATTTGAAACAAGCATTGAAGCATCGATCCTTGCTCAGCGTTTCACGGAGCGGAGTGCCCAGCACTTCACGAGCCCCGGGGAGCACTATGTTTGCACTACATGCACAGGGCCGTAACCAGGGACCGACCACTCAATTACGCGTGAACGCATATCTGTATGGTGACTATAGGATAGATATGTTTATTGTTAAAAAAACATTAGGGTTCTCTAAAATAGCTATAAGTAGGTATAGATAAGTTTTAAATACAGTAAGCAGACACGCACACAAATACAGCGATGTCAACTTTTATTTTGTTATACATCTACAGTCTACACGATATCAAAAAGTTTGCGGTGCGAATATAAGCAATCCACCAATCACGCGCCATATGTCGACCAGTGAGTGACAACGCGCCTGATCTTAGCTATAGGATGCTCTTTGGCGAGACGATTCAGAGTTCAACGTCATTCTATACCTATAGATGGTGCTGTTTCTATTCCATACAAAAATAACGCAGCCAAATAGGTTCTTGCTCAGCGTTTCCTTCGAATACAGTTCGCAGCCCTTCAAAAATCCTGGGGAGCACAATGTATGCACTACACGCGGGGGGCCTCAATCAAAGTGCGAAGTGTGAGTTACTCTAATTTTTTTATGCCCATCCCCTTTATAAAACACATGACACAAGAGAGTCACTTGCAATAAGATGTATAGATAGGGCCGTGTCGCTATACACTTGAATCAACGAGCGCGTTGTCATCTTTGAGCCTGCACTTTTTAGCTAGTTTTGACATAGAACTAACTGTTTAGTGCACGTAACTATACCTGTGCAGGAGAAACGACGTAGTCAGTTAAAGGGTGACGATACGTTTTCTACAAAAAATCAATGCTCGAACGTGTCACGTTTATCATGCACCCTCATTCCGGCCCTGGTACAAGCTGGGTTGGTTAGCAGACCGCCTACCTACGTGACTCGAAGGTAACGCTACAGACTGTTTGTCTTGGAATACCTACTCTCATTTAAATTACAATGAGATGAGATAATAAAGATTATGGTTATTTGTTATACAAGAGTGCTAAGTTGTTTTTTAACCGCGTGCTCAATTTTGATAACCGAGCAAGCGAAAGAATCTAAAATTTAAAAAATTTGAATCCTGAGCCTCAGCGAATCAAAAGAGCAGGAGGTGACAAATTGCACTCGAGTGAAACACGTAACTTTTCATTCCACCTCGGCGAAGAAATTACTAAATGCAAAAAAAAACATTAACAATCACAAAGGTCTGAGTTTTTAACAAATTAAAAAAGGTTGTATGATAAATTCGACACCATGGAGGTAGAAGTAAATAGAAAAAAGTAAATCATGTTTTGAATTTACAAACTTAGTGCACACGATGTTCTAAATTCAATTTACGTTATCCTCTAGCGGATAAAAACTGCTTTTGCACTGAGTGCAAAAATCAACTTGTTCATATATCAACGTAGAGAAAAACACTTTTTCCGAGATTATTTATTTACATGTGAAGATAAGTTGTTTTTATAGTGGGTATAAAAAGGTATGAATAAGGAGTGCGCACTTTGAACAAAAATCTGTTCCTAATTTATTCTACCAAAGGGGGTTTGTGTCTTGTTTCCTATTTAGTGTTACACAAGAGAAAACCATATACAACCCTCTTTGCGCATTTTAATGGAGAAAAATCAGGCACAGATTTTTGTTCACAGCGCGCACTCCTTAATAAAAAACTCCTTAGGTGCTGATGAAGATGATGATGATAATAATTTATTTACGAGTATTATTTACTACTCAATAAGAAAATGTTAAAAGTGATTAATTCTTACATTTCCCTCAATTATCATAACATAACCTTTCGGTCTACCAAGAAAGTACAATTGCACGATCAAACGATCTAAAAATACCATTGTATTTTTAAAATATTTCGCCATAACGCAAACACCATTATCGAGAAACGCTTCAAATATAATGGAGGCGTGGAAATCTCATTGCATTAAAATAAGGGAAACGATGATAAATACAGAGTTTCTGGGAAATCTTTGCTGAATATAAAGTTCGTTTGATGTGTCTATGGTTTTTGGAGATTCTCAAAGGACAATAACTAACGCATAGAAGAAATCTTAAATCTCTACTTTCTTATGTCTAATATATCATCAGCTAGAAAGGGATGCATACTTCTCTCAATGCAATTTCAAATGAGTTCAAAAAGAAAGTCGTACCAAGGCGCTCGAATCTATGCAGTTTCATTAAAATGCCCTGGTACGAAGTCGCAGCAATCGCATTAAAGTATGCATCCCTTTCTAGCTAATGATCGCACCCCTAGAACAACACGGAATTATGTCGAAAAATCTCAAAATCGACTTTATTGCATATTCGAATCCGATACATAAGCAGATAACGGTTTTTCAACGATTCTGAAAAAAGTAGTTTTTCGACAGAATTATGTCGAAAAATCTCAAAATCGACTTTATTGTATATTCGAATCCGATACATAAGCAGATAACGGTTTTTCAACGATTCTGAAAAAAATAGTTTTTCGACATAATTCCGTGTTGTTCTAGGGGTGCGAATATGGACATAAGAAAGTAGAGATCAGCCGAGTTAATGTTCAGAGAATAGTGAATTTTAAGACAAGAGAAAATCCGTAAATAGATATTGCATGCAAATAAGGAACTTTTAACTGCGTTATGGATGTTTCAATTTCTTCTAGCATGTTCTAAAATGCGATTCGATGCTCTCCGACGCGCGCCGGTCGGTGTGAATCGTAAATAACAGTCTCCTAGTTAAAACTTTCATAAATTGCCCGAGCGTCGTTTACGTACATAAATATCAACAAGTTCTGGTGTGGACATTATTTTCCACGTTTGTGGTTTAAGAGTATACTATCTTGATGGATTTTAATCATAATTAATTTATTCATATTTAAGAAATTGATTGAATGACGAGTGCTAGAAGGAACGCGGAGGGAGAGCCTCGCATTCACTCACCCTGATGACTCTCCGTTGATGCTTTCACCTATGTAACGGTCTGTAAGAATTCCCGTTTTTCAATTAATTATTTGGGGGATTAGGTATCCGTAGTACATATCACACTATCATTTTAAACAGGTATTTGCCTCAAACGTGTTGAGATTTACTGTAGCTTGTATGAAGTAGCAGTGGTCGTCTTTGCCCCTGAAATATTGGTGGAAACGCTCGCAGTTTTAAACTCCCCTTGGTGTGTGCAAACAAAGCTCGCTAGCAGGGGCATAATAGGTCGGTGTTGAAGTGGTGGTGTTGCAGGCATGCTTGCCACTCAGGACCCCTCGATATATGGTGCGCTCGACGCTCCCTAATCTAAAGAAGAGGTTTACAAATTTCAAGCTAAGAGTTTGTGTCAAGCGTATTCACTAGACAGATTCTTTTTTGTTAAAAAATATGTTACTCAGGATAAGTCAGGATAAGGTTGGCATTATGAAGTATACATTAAAAGCTTCCATCAACTTGTGCCATCCACCACGATCCAGTGGTAGTTTTATTTTTGTAAAAAATGTTTGACAATTAACATACCTAAAACATGTGAACATGTGGTATAAGTTGAAGCACGCTTGTTTAGAAAGAACTGACTCACTCAGGATTTGAAAACTCCAAAATTGTACTGGATGGTTTATCATGGAGCATGCTTGCCTTGAAAGAAGCGATTTACTCTGGTTCGGAAAAACAGACGCCGGAAGCAAATTCCACTCCTTACTACTAACAATATATGTGGAAGCGAATCATTTGGTTCGATAAGGTCGACCAGATATGGGTGGTACGTCTGCTTGTCCGATTATATAAGGGGAAAGGTGGAATCAGGTCGTGATCAACTTGGGCAAGCATCAAAGTGGAACTATAGAAAACCGACAGTCTGGAAACTTGACGCCTGTGTTCTACTACGCGTAGTATACGCCCTTTCTTCACCACCATCATCATTAATAAGAAAACATGTTGACCGAGCCCATTTAGAGTAGGATAAGAGTAAAAGATGATGAATACGAGTTAGATTACCGTCTTTGTAGACAGCCAGACAATCTTGATAAACTGGTTGTAGTGGGAAAGATAGAAGGAAATAGACCTCGCCCTCGACCAATGCAATCACATGGCCGTTGGTCTGACCAAGTCAAGGCGCTGACGGGGCTCCCTTTGACTGCCGCCTGGAGGATAGCCAAAGACAGAACAGCATGGAAGCAGCTCATCAATACCTCAATAAAAGTATTTCAGGGTGGGCACGCCCTTTAGCAATTAAGAGTACGAGGAAAAAGAAGACCGTCTTCGTCCTAACTGATAGAAATTGAAAGTTGTCGAATCATTACCGTCAATTATCTTTCAATTTCTCGCTCGTAGAGATAATATCTCACTGCTATTAGGTAGTACAGTACTCACCTGTTATTATTCGATTGTGATATTCTTGTGTATTATTAGCGCGTGCGTAATAACCCCGTCATTTACTCGCGCTGGTAAATTTTCACCTCGAAGGAATAAGAAAATTATGTATAGTGTAAAATAATAAATTGATGTACGAACCTATCACTACGGTATAAACACTTCCTTTTCTGCTATACGATGCAATGTTCTGCGTATGAAAGTGAATTTCACTGGCAACCACACTGCTTCAAACTTCTTTATAATGATGAATTTTCTCAACATTTTATCAAAGGAGTTCTCTATTGTACAGGAACAATATAACTCTGGTTGATAGAGGATTATTGATTTGGAATGTGTAAGAACCAATAACCGTTGGGGTAAACGAATTCTTGAGTAACTGCGGCTCGGAAAACGTAGTGTAGGACGCCCTCCGGCCAAGTGGAGTAACGATTTGCGAAAGGCTGCTGGAAGAAGCTGGATGCGTCGAGCTGAGGACAGGGAGCAATGGCGCTCATTAGAGGAGGCCTATGTCCAGCAGAGGACTGTTATAGGCTGATGATAATGATGATCCTTGATTATATTGTAAGCTGTTTCACATGAATATGCATGGTGGAAGTATCTAATTGAATCAGGCGTGACTGCGGAAATCCATTACAAGGTATTCAAGAAGACAAATTTTTAGAACAAATTCCGCTGACCTTCTCTGACGAGTTCAACAAAATGCAATGGTGGTAGTATTTCCTCAGACGAGCCCTTCTCAAAGAGCTCTAGCTCATCATCACCCACAGCCCGATTTTATCCACTACTGTTTATAGGCCTCAGATTGTGCCATCCACCACGGTCTTGTGCGCCAGGCAACCCGGACTACTCCATTTGTCGTCGACCCATCACGCTACTCTACTTCATACTGCAAAAGTATTTCAATACCATCTTGATATTTCAACTCTTAGATTCTCAATCGAGTGGAGCGTAAGTGTGACGTAATACGCACCCGGGCTAATGAAAGAAAATTGTAAGTCTCTGGCTGTGATTCCGTTTGAATTGCTGTGTAATTCCCAACTTTGTGAATGTTTTATAAATTCACTGCTTATAGTCCTTCTGTAAAGGTTTCGTAGCCGCAGTAACCGCAGTAACCCGGCAGATAGTCTTATTCGTATGAGTTAGTTACCAACTCTGGTAGCGGAGTTTTTAGGCCGCCTGAAAGCCTCCGACATGGCTTAACGACTTAAAAGCCGGGGCCAACATCTTAACGTGCCTTCCGAAGCAAGGAAACGCTCAAATCTAAATGACCGGGCGAAGTGTTGCTTAACCAAGGTGATCTGCTAATAACACGAAGTAAACCACGCGACGAGCGCTTCACTGCAGACAGTAGCAGCAGGCAACGTGTTCCCACGACACTACGGGTTTCTATTCTTCGTATTTCTATGAAATACCTTTCGTAGTCTAATCAGTAATGTTTTATGATACCTGAAGATGGATCTAGCACATGTTTTGCCTGAACTTAAGCGGTAATCAATACTTATTACAAAGTATTGCTTCGTAGGTCATGCATATTTGGAACGAGCCCTACGTCCATCAACTGACATTTCTGCGTTTCTTTTAAAGTTATTATAATAAGTAATATTTTTTTATTTAATTCTTTATTACACTTTACAAAGATACATGTACAACTGTGGACTTAATGCTAGGAAGCATTTTCTGTCAGCCAACCATCACAGGAGAATTATGTACATATATTTACTGTTTATAAGTCCTGAAAATGTTAGATTAACCCACGATGAAATATTGGAAATTTTATTTTAGGTCAAAAATGTACTGTAAAATCAATAGTGCAAGTATACAATTTGCAAAACCCCATAACATAAAAATCGCAAACATTTCACTCAATACCTATTATTTTGTTTCATATTCGTCCGGAATAATATCGTAAACCAGCGCAGGGTTTTGTTTCTGAAATGGAATATAATCCACTCTTTGTATTTCATTTGCAAAATACATTCATATTAATTTTCATATTGGAAATTTTATCCAAATAGAACAAAACTATGTAACATTAACCATATCAGAATTGCATACATGAAATACAATCATTTGTGTAAATCTAGTTTTGATTCCATCCGCTAATAATATAAATGCATAAATGAGACTGGCGGCCGGCTGATTGCGGCATAGCGCAGCCTAACAACTGCACAACAAATTCCCTGGGTGCTGACGGGCAGACGGGCCTGCTGCCGTTTGGCACAATTTCTTTTGTGCCATCGGTGGCCAGGGGATTTAGCTGTAGCTGTAGCCGCAATCAGCCGGCCGCAAGAGCCCCTTTTATTTTACAGTAGGATGCACCACGGGCAGGTGAAGTTGACATGGTTTCCAAAGATGGAGGTTGCAACCGTATACCCCCGTTCGTAGAACACGTTCGAAATATCGTTTTTACAGAAACATGCAATCTCTTCGTGACTACGCCTGTTGGGTGTCAACTGCCAAGTAATTTAGCGTTTAGGTTAGAATGTGACATGAAGACATGCATTCCATGATCGAAATATTACATGTTCATAGAATTGTTACTTTAAAATGGAATTGTGCTGGAAACGAATTCATGTTTCATGTCAAAGTTCTGACAGTATAATAGTAAGCATTTCTGGAAAAATAGTAAATGCTTACTTACTGTGCTAATCGTATTTACTTTTTCGGTTTTTTATTGCCCTAATTCACCGGCCTTCTGAGATACAGGCGCACCTCGCGAGGGGACTATCTGTAAGTATATCTGTATTAGGCTTTTTTTTGGTAAATAAACCATTTTTATTTGATAAAGTTTTGTTGGGTTTTAAAAGTGGGGGAGTGGGGGGTGGGGTTGTAAAAGTAAGGTTTTTTATACTAAAAAATAAAATTTTACTCAATAGAACTTGGAGCAGTATCAGAGGTCGAATTCGCTACGAAACGCTCTCATAATGGCCAAAATTTTACGATCTTCTTCTTAGTATAAGCTAGTGACCAACATCATAACGTGCCTTCCGAAGCACGGAAGCGCTCAGATCTAAATGCCACTAAACGGTCACCCATCCAAGTAGTTACCGGAGTGTTTCTTATTTAAGTACGATACGATAAGTTGAAATGTTCGTAATTGCCCTACTTATGTGCCCCGCTTAGAAAATTAGGTAGGATTTCATTGTAATACCGATACCCAGTACTGCCAATCATCATCATCATCAGCCTATAGCCTATAGCAGTCCACTGCTAGACATAGGCCTCCCCTAATGAGCGCCATTGCGCCCTGTCCTGAGCTCAAAGCATCCTACTTCGCCAGCAGCCTTTCGCAAATCGTCACTCCACCTGGCCGGGCATCTTTCACTATGTTAGCCGAGCCGCAGTCTCCACTCATGAACCCGTTTATCCCAACGGTTATCGTTTCTTCGGCAGATATGGCCAGCCCTCACTTCAGCTAATACCGCTTAGAAAATTAGGTAGGTTATCATTGCAGTACCGATACCGCGTACTGCCAATAAATAATCCCGCAAATGTAAATACAAACAAGTTGTCAGAACTCAGATTAATATCGCGAGCGATTTCGGTGGTCGCGCACAAAGCCTGGGTGGGAGGCCAATCCGAGCTACGATTACACATAGGGGTGTCGCGAGATAGAACGACATGTTACCATGTTACTAATATAAGTATAAAAATATAAGCCAGGCAGTGTTTCCTTCTTCTTTGTTGTGTCGCGTTACGAATTGGTGTAAATTTTTAAAAAATTACGATTCAATGATTTTGTTCCAAATGAATGAATATGAACCAGGAATTCTAGTTATTAGTTCAATAAATAATAAACAATAAACAATGAACGTTTTTTGATTTTGATTTTTTGTTACCAAAATTATGTATATTAAACTCCCATTTTGTTCTTTTCCATTGTCTCATTTCAAATATTATTTTAGTTATATTTTTTTTTATTGATCCATGTATCAGTTTAACTAAGTTGCTATAAAGAAATGTAAGTAGTAAGTGTACTACCTATTTGATTATTATTAACCGGCTCATTGAAACTTTTTGGCCTCTGACCTTTGTGAGAATATTTATAAATTATCACATTTATTAATTTATTTTTACTATTATTTTTAAAGGTTATCTGGAAGATAATGCTATTTAGCATTAAGTTCGCCTGTGTGGTTGTATTTTATCTTGAGCAATGGAACATTTTCTATGTATCTATATATAAATAAATAAATCGCTATGTACCTTAAACTCGGAGTTTAAGGAACATTTTGCTCTTTTGCACTGTCTCATTTATAAAAATTGTTACGAATGCTAACAATTTTATTTATTCCTGCAAAAAAAGTTGGGGTGGAAGTGAATTGCGGATGTATCTACCGAAGTTCAGAGAAACAAGTATTAAAATCCTAACATGACTACTTGCCTCTTGTTGTACTACCACACCATACTAACTTATAACCATGAGATAACAATAAATGTATTGAATATTGAGTATTAACATTCTATATTGGCGCCCAACGTGGGACAGACTGCCCCAGTATACTTTATTTTTATTTTATTTATTCAAACAAAATCCACAGCCCTTTAATATAACAAACAAATTTTATATCCTATCCTACTAGCCAATAAAAAATATACTTTTATAAACACTATTTTTAAATGACATTCTTAAATAATAGAAAATAACAAACATCAAACGAAATAGCATGGAAAAAGTGATAAACAAAGAATTTGAGTTCACTAAATTACTTATATTTGAGTACCTTTAAGTTTACTAAACAAGTAGGACTTTTAAAAAAAAATAAACCGACTTCAAATAAATCACTTATTACTTCTTGCGCAAAAAAATTGTGAAAATCGGTTCACAATTGACGGAGATATTGGTGATCATACGGCGAAAATTACAAGTGAGGATGAGGTTTTTTAAGTTTTCCGGGAAAAGTACCAATCCCTCAGGAATAAAATTTATATGGGACCACCTTTAAAGTATACTCTTTTAAACAAAAAAAGAATTTTGAAAATCGCTCCACAATTGACGGAATTATCAGTGAACATACATAAAAAAAAGGTTCCGACGAATTGAGAACCTCCTCCTTTTTGAAGGTTAATAAATTGGGATAAACATACTCAATAATGTAAGTTTTCTATAACAGAATATTGAAAGCAAAAGAAAATACACTCCGAGCAGCAAATAGCACCGTATAAAAGTACTGAAATAAACAGCTAATTTCTTTGAAATTTAATGCATATCGTGCAGTAAGCTCCGTGTCAAGGTTCACGCAATTAACTTATTGGTTGCACAGTTTTATTAACTTGATAATTAAATTGGCCTTCATAGCGCTTGGTAACGCGAGCGTGCAAGAACAAGTCTGCCATGAATTTGGATTTCTAATATCAAATTGCATATACACAATTGAATATTAATTTTATGCCACACAATGTTTTAGAATAGGCGATGAGTTGGCTCGCTTAAAGCCCACGCAGGTCAATTCATGGTATGGTGTACTCGTAGTTCCTAATACCAACAATACAGGAGATAAGTGTGTGGTTAAGGCTTGTGAATGTTTAAAAAAGTTAACATCACTTATGGTATCATGGACTCGTAATGAACTCTTAGTTTCTGATACCCTAATATGCTATATGCTAATGTGACATTGAGTTAAAAGATATATAAAATCAATTCTCTTTTTTATGTAATAACATGTATTCTATCTTAGTTACTCGTTCGATGGGACAACCCTAGTTTAAACTCGTAGATAATTCAGCTGTGACAGTTTTGGGCCATATATCATGAGGGCACGGTTTAATGGATTTCGGTGTGAGGCCGAGGCAGACGGACTCGTACCACTCGTACCACTCCTCCCACTCGTACCGACACTGTATACTCATTTGTTGAATGCTACGAAAATTAATATTCTAAACCTTTATTTGATCTATTATAATCTATCATTACGAAGCTAAATGCTAATTTTTTTCGCATGTGAAAAGAGATAAGGAGATTAAAATACTAATTACTAATAATTTATTCACAGCAAAAACACTATCTACAAAATAAGAAATAAACCGCCAATAAATTAGGATGGGTGAATATTATGCTAGGATATAAACAGTAATAACAGTCAAGTCTTTTACACAAATAAGTAGTTGATTCTGAGTAGCTATAACTTAAGTTGTAAGACAATGTAGATGCTGAAAGGTTTTTAAAATAAGTAAGTGTTATCGTCAGACCTCACACTAGGCCGAGCCTGTATCGTGAGGACCAAGCTAACGATTAACAGAAAAATTATAATTTAGGTCTCAGTACGACCTTTGATCTTAAATCTATTTCGAAAAAGTTTTGACTCCTTCACAAAACTACTACCTAAATGGTTTTAACTTTGCATTATGCATGGAGAATCCGGCTAACACGCGGGCGAAAGCTAGATAACTATATATTGTTAAATTGGTGAAATTGTGGTTAATCCCAGGAGTTTTTAAAGAAAAAAGAATAACAATTAACTAATTGAACAAATTAGAAAATTGCGAAGTGATAATCGAGTAGGATAATTACCGAATGTTGGAATAGAGATGGCTTTAAGAATTCAGGGCGTGTGGCTGCGAGATGGGTAGATGAGAATGTCAAACGCAAGATGGTTTGGTATCCACTCACACTCTTGGCGAGATCCCGCAAGAACACCCGAGAAACGTGAGTGTCGATTATATCTCGCCTTAGCTCTTATTATCGATTGGGTGGCGGTTTTTTGCCTAGAATCAAAAGGGTTCTAAGGCGAAAAAGTGAGCATTATTCACATCCTTGTTTTTGAGTATTTGCGCTGTCAAAGTCCATACCGGATAGCGACGAGAATTGTGCAAGTTGGCGAACTTCTCGTGAGTCTTCACAGAGAGATTTTTCACAGGTTGGCAAGCGTCGGCCGCACTCACTATCAATAGCTGAAATGGGCGGTCAAACGTAAGCATATGAACTGTAAAAAAACTTGGTGCAGTTTTGCGAAACATCTCACGAGATGATTCGGCGAACATCACGCGAGCCGAGAATAGTGCATGAAATCCGCATGCTAGCGGTGGATAGGACAAGCTGAGGGGCGCCTTACCCAGCAGTGGGAATCAGGCTGATGATGAATTGAACAACTTAAATGCAACTCGCGTGGTAGCCAAAAGGTCAAACTCTGATTATTCAGTACTAGATTACTTGAAAAGAGCACTTTAGTTTAGTATTCACCAATTACAGGCAGCTAAAGCTTTGTTTTGTAAGCAAGGGCTAAACAAATGTAGGTGCATTTTGTTGCGTGAATAATTCATACGTAATTGTTTCTACGGTGGTTACTTGCGTCCATTTTGTCGACACGAATTAAGGCACTTCGAGTAACCTGAAATGAACTCTCTTGGCATAGTGATAATAATTCGGCTGTCGAAACAAAAATATTCAATTCAATTCCAATTTTCGGACTTGGTTCACAGAAAATTAATAGGCATGATTATTGATCAAATAACTTGGTAATACCGAATATTAATTAAAACATTACATGTATAATATAAAAAACTTCTTCAGGTGGCTACGCCCGCGTTAGTCCTTGATATAAAATAATATTTTGCTCAAAAGCCACGTATATATTCCATGTTTCATTAAAATTCATTCAGCCGTTACGTTGTTGAGTGGAAACCAACATACAAACATATTAACACACAAACATTCGCTTTTATAATATTAGTGTAATATTAAAAATACATATGTAAAGTAGTTATAGTTTTATTTTAATTGAATAACCTTGCGTTTGACCAAAACTCGCCTGTTGGTACGCGAAGATGCGATCTATGATGGAGCACGCTTGCCGAGAAGAAACCTGTTCATTCGTGCCTTGAAGACGCCCATGTAATAATTATCGGGGAAACACATATTCGGGTAGAGCGTTCCACTCTTTGGTGGACTTTTTTTTAGTTATCGCTAAAACAGGAATAACATTGTGATTTTTATCTGGGTAAAGACGAGCGGAATCGCGCGCGGAGACTAGTGAGGCTCAAAGTATTTATGTAGAAAGAGCCTAGTATATAATTTTTCAATTATTTCCTATTCCTACAGCGTTTAGTCCAAGAATAGCTCAATTATGTCAGCCTACTTACTTCGTGTCAAAGGTAGTTAGTAAACCGTAATTATTGCTAGCAGTCGCCACATTATGACTACTTATTAGCTCAATTATGGACGATATCGTCTGAATGTGGGTGGTGTTTACCATTTACTTACAATGTGTCGATAAGTATCGGATACATTAATAACTTTATGGTTACTTGACCAGACAGACGTTGTCTTGTCCAAATTAAAAAAAAAGCATTCTCAGTTTTTTTTATTCAATATGGGTCAGGTCTTGACCTGGAGGCTTGCTTAGGCAAGGATGAGGTCGACGATGGGGCGAGCTTTTCCAGAAGATGCCTATTAACTCTATTTTTGAAGCCGTTGTCATCGTCATAAGTTTTCCCTTATTTATCTACCAATTTTTTTTGCCCAATAATTCCATTTTCAAATATTTCGTGTTTTTCAATGTTCGTAACAGCCCGAATCAGTTTTTAGGGGAAGAAAAATTGGTAGATATCCGAAAATGAGAAAAATATGGAATTACCGAGTGCTTTCTTCAGAGGATTTTTTTATTCAGTTACTCAGTCGGCTAGTCCTACAAATTTTATACATATAGGCGATAGTTTGCACAAAATATGTAAGATATGTTAACGTTTTGAGTGCTGAATATTACATAGTGTTAATATCATGCAGGATGTGCACGAATTTTTATTTTTTATTTTTTTTGTAAGTTTGTTACTCCTTCACGCCAAAGTTCACTCCATTGTCGACCTCATCCTTGCCCATGCAAACCTCTGGTCAATAAACTGCGCTATAAAATATAAAAAATAACCGAACGGACTAAGCAGATACCATACATACATTATATAGAAGACCAGAAATAACATACAGGTTACATTTCATCAGGGTATGCGAGTGAATCCGCGGGCGTAAACTATTTCAATATAAACTCAATCAGAAAATAGGTTCCCAAACTGTTCCTCACTTGGAAAAGTCAAACACTGGTTGAATTCCACTTGAAGAACTATCCAAAGCCCTTAATAACTCCTCAATTACCATCAGTAATAACGGCTATAGCCACTAGACCGTCCTAATCAAATAGACGGACACAAAGCAACCGCACCATCTCTTAGTTGTTTCGAGAAGTTTCTATCCGAGGATTGAGTGGACCAGCTATTTCAATTTCTGAAGAAGGCGTGTGGTCTAAAATACAAGTGAACAACACAAGTCATCTTTCAAACAAAAAAAATTAAAAGCCGTTCATCCGTTTGCAAGCTACGAGCTAGCTACAATACAACAGACCGACACGCATATCATCATCTCATCTCATCCATAGCAGTCTATTGTTGGACATAGGCCTTATGCTTTTATAATATTATAAAATGAGCGCCATTGCGCCCTGCCCTCAACTCGACGTATCTAGCTTCTAGCCTTACACACATTAAACTTATAATGAAAGGAAATAATTTTATTCTGACAAATAACACGACAATGATATTAAATAAAATAAAACACAGATATAGATGGAATACGTTTGCATCTTCTCAGCCTATATTGGCCTTAAACACATAGGATCTTTACGCATGGAGCTGACTTAGCTGCGAGTTTTTTCATTAAATATATGTTTAAATAAATGTTGTGTCTTTAAATATAAGATATTTATGTGATTAGGTACGTGTTTATGTAGGTTTATGTAACTCTTTTATAGTTCATGGTCGTATAAAAATATTAAAAATTCTCTTATTCTCTGTTTGTAACTTCTCTTCATGCTTAACCCAAAGCTGCCGTTGATAAAACTCATTCAGGGTTAAGCTCGAATTTCTGGATGACCTCTAACCAAAATGATCTAACCAAATTTGAATTACTTCTTTTCTTAAAGCGTTTCTCGCTTTTCACTTGTGCCTTAAGCACAAGTCTGTCGGACCGGTCAGTGCCTAGCTTTGCTGCGGTTTCCCGCACCGAAACGAAACCGAAAGTCGATGTCTGGAACCAGCTTCAGGTTCTGCATACTGTTAGTTACCCTGCAGGGCTTCACTATGCGGAAGGTAGTTTCGATTAACCATTTACTTGTGTAGTTGGTTTCTTAGTGGTTTTTCTTAAGAATTGTATGAAGTAATCTTGCTTTCATATTCATATGAGTGGCTAGCTGGCATATGAGTGGCATAGTCAAAAGAAGGCTTTCATATCAGGAATAGAAAAATCGAGAACCTTGCTAAAAAATAACCAAAAGAGCACTTAGCAACATTCAATAGAAACAAGTAACAATGTTTATGTTTAGTATTATTTTAACACAAAATCGTATTACTAACTACGTTCTACTTACCAATTTAGGCGAATCCACTAGGAACCACATTTTCGTCTATTTTTATATTTTGAAATGGAACCAAAATATGAGAATTTAAGAAAAGAAAAGAAAACTCTTTAATCCATTTTAAAGAGAGAGAAAAGCTCTCTTATAAATAAGTGATTGTCTATCTGGGTGGCACACACGTTACGAGAAATCGTTAGGATTGCACTGTACCGTTTAAACTGCACCGATTAATTAATCTTGAAAATAGTGTTTGTGATGAAAACGTAATTTTCAACTCAGTTTACACTGTACCGTTCGCAACTTCTATGTGTGAACAAGTTTAAACGGTACAGTGCGATCATAACCATTTCTTGTAACGTGTGTGCCACGATTAAGGAATACGCATACATCAATAGTTATATTTTGGACATTTTAAGATTAAATTATTGTATTGCGTTGTTTTTATTCCGATAAGGATTTAGATAAATTAAGTCTAAGTACATACTACGCTGGCAGAAATGTTAAAGGCACATAATGAGAAGTAGACCGTCCGGCGAGTCGCTGTGACCCCGCTATACAGGCTTTTAAGATCTAGTGCGGGGAACAGAGCTTACCTATGGTACATTTCAACGATAACTTACCTTGTTATATTGTAGTAACCATGTACCAGATGCTTTTATTTGACAATAAAAACTATTTATTTTACTTAAGATTGCTAAAAGCTATAAAAAAATAACTAGCATACCTGATGCACACGACAGCATGGCTTCATTACAAGGATGCGGTTAATCGAGCAAGTATTGCGGTTTTAAAGCGCGTTCAGTGTCATTGGATGACTTAGCGTGATGGAAGTGGTTGGATCGTTCCGCTTGTACCTGGATATCCTGCCAATACCCGCAGAAATACGAACCACGTGCAAATTTCGACTTGGAAACTGTCGAATTTAAGAAAAAAAATGCGGGATGTAACCACTCTGCATCATGTAACCCCAAACTAAGCAGAGCTTGTATTATGGGAACCACATGATTGATATACTACACATATACTTTTTTTTTTTGTAAATACATACAATATCATACATAGAAAACACCCAGACCCGAGACAAATATCTACAGAACATGTAAACATTTGTCCCGCGGCGGGAATCGAACCCGCAACCTTCTGCGTCTCAGGCGACCTTCGCCCACTGCGCCACAGAGGCCGTCGCCACAGAGAAGAAAGGGGTTCTGACATCTATTTAGGAATCCAAACCAACCTCACCTGTCCGTGGTAAACCCTGCTGAATAACATACAGGGCTAGCGGCTGGCTGATTGCGGCATAGCACAGCCTTACACTGGAACAGCTGGATCCCCTGGCTGCCAGGGGAGCGTCGTGCGATGTGCGATACCCAACCCGCATGCCCAGCTTGGGGATTATAGACATATCCCTCTTCTTATGGAGGCATATGTCCAGTAGTGGATTGAATAGAAAAGTAAATAGTCAAAAAATATTTTTATAAGGTATTGTTTTTTTAGAAATTTTGGTTTTAGCTTTTTGTGTTCTCTATTTCTATTTACATGTAATAAGTTTGTATCTTTATTGTTTCAGGTATCTTTCATTCAACGTTCATCCATTTTAGATCAACGTCACGGTAAGATGCACAATGATCAAAAATCACGAACACAAGATCACTTTGGTTAAGCAATACTCCGCCTGGTCACTACTTGGATGGGTGACCGTCTAAGCACAGATATGTCGGGACGAATATGTAGAGACGTCGGTGAGGATGCTGGGTCGTTCTGCTGCAGTAATACTCCCTTTTTTGTGTAGAACTTTAATTTATTAATACGGAGAGACACACGACACATGTACACTTCTAGAGGTCGAAAAAGTGAGAGAGCGCACCATGCAAAGTTACCATAACAAATTAGTACGTATTCAATTGTATTCGATTGTTGTCACGAACAGCATTTAGATCTGAGCGCGCGAGTTGTTAAACCATGTCGTAGGGCCTTCGGGTGGCCTAAAAACTCCGACACCAGAGTTGGCCGTTAACTCATATGATAAGAAAGGAAAAAACACATAATTACAGTACAATACCAAAGCGTTATGATATACAAAAGAAACCTTAAACAAAATGATAATAATGAGAAAAATAATAACATATTCATGTCTCTAGTAAAATTATATGGAAGTCGAAAAAAGGTTGATTGAAGTTGGTAACTGGGTAGCAGGATTATACTGACCCAATACAGTTAAATCAATTTGAAATGGTCACAAGGGACCGTTGGGCTATCCATCAACTGCGTGACACATGACAACCGCGACTAGGGTATGAACCAATTCATTTAAAATTCAACTGTCCCTGTTCAAAGGGGATCTCAATGATTAGGATTTGGCCTTGGAAAAAAAATCATATAAAAAAGGCCGGTCATTTCAGACCTGACTATAAATCGAAGCGAATAAAAATACGAATTACTCGTATATAAAAATATTCTATGTAATGGAGTATTGAAATTATATCTAATAACTTTATTTATTAAAGCCGGAATACTTAGTAAATTAATATTAAATATTGATCGCAATACGCTCTATCATAACGTATCATGGTTATTGAACGCACTCTCATCCACATTGTGCATCTCTCGTCCCAATATCAACCGTCTAAAACAAAACTACCACTAACAAAGCACGCGTTTGGTTGGTTTTTGTATAATGGCGCCAGTGTCCTAATCGATCGTAACCTAAAAGTATTAAAAAAATACCCAGAAAAATTCTCCGGCTTTAATAAAAAAAAACGATTAATTGAACATGATATCCTGCAATAAGAACTATCAATTAGGACATAGGTCATTTCTAGACGCAACATTTTATGGCCAAGTCTCAGGTCACAGGTTGTATAAAACTGACCGATCTTCTTTGGACATTACCACACAAAAGCAGAGCTTGTATTATGGGAGCCACATGACTGGTATACTGCTTACTACATTTTTTGTAACCAAGACCAGCCTATTTAGTCCACTGCTGGACATAGGCATCACCTATAAGAAGGGGGATATGCCCATTATACCAGTGCTGGGCATGCCGGTTAGGGTTCGCTTGGTACAATTTCTTGCACCGTCCCACCGCTACTGCCCGTCAGCGCTAGCAGGGGATTTAGCCAGTAATAGGCTATGCTATGCCGCAATCTGCCGGCCGTCAGAGCCCCGTTTGTTAGTTAGCAGGGTGCACCACGTGCATGTGAGGTTTCACCCCCCTTTGTAAATCTACACTCAAATTATAAAGAGGAAAAAATTTTATTTTTGTGTGTGTATGTTTGCAATGAATAAACTCAAAAACTACTGTGCCGATTTCATAAATTCTTTCACCATTGGAAAGCTACATTCACCCTGAGTAACATAGGCTATATTTATTGTTAGAAAATATTAGGGTACCTTAATAAACTCGAGTGAAGCCGGGAAGGGCCGCTAGTACAATATACAGAAAACCTCCAGATCCGAGACAAATATTTACAGATTATACAAACATTTATCTCGCAGTGGCCATCGCCCACTATCCGAAAGTATCGTCATCTAAGCCTGCGAACTGCCTGAAACTGCCTCCAACTCCATCAAAAACATTGTAATAGATATTAAGTACGACGTTAAAAAAATATAAGCCAAGCAGAGTTTCTTGCCAATTCTTCTCTGTTTGGTCAGGTTACGAATTGGTGGTAAATTAAAAAAAAATGACGTTTCAAAGTGTACTATACAGTTCCTATTGAATAAATGAATTTTGACTTTTGACTTTTAAGTTATTGAAGTGGTGGGAATCAATCCATGATAAGTCTGGGAGCGATTCTTTTTTACCTACACGTAGTTCTTAATGTAGTTCGTAGTTCTTAGCAGAGGATAGGGTGCAATGGTGCTCATTAGTTCAGGCCTATGTCCAGCAGTGGGCTGATATAGACTGATGATGATGATGATGATGAGTTCTTAACGCCCATGTCACAGTAGTGGTGTGTTAAGGCATGAGAGTCTAGACTTAGACTTCATAAAGTGCTTCTCAAAACAACTAAATACTACTATTCCTACAGTTTCGCCTTTGTAGGCCAAAATTGCACATGTTCCGGTGTTTATCATTTTATATCATCTATTTTTTTATCCCTATTATTGGGGAGTACATAGCTACTCCGAAAACTGATCTTAACGCGTAACCGGTCTAATGATGAGATGATGAGAGATCATTACAATTATTTCTTTATTTCTTAGCCAATGACGAGACTTCAAGAAAGAAAGCTTTTCCTATTTACTCAATCTTTTGTGTTTGGGTCATGAGCCGAATATAAAAAATCACATTATTCTTTCATATTAACTTTTACATCTTTAAGAAGCAGCACTAAAACAACACTATGGGACGGAGTTTATTGGAAGCCAGGTCTTGTGGGCTAGTTTGTTGCTCAACAAATCTTCATGCAGCAGATGTAATATTGTGATATATAGGCCGCAGCATGGTCCCGCACGGTCCGCAACACATTTTTCAGCAAACTTTGATTCTGTTTAAAAAATACTTTACCAGAATACGGTGAAGCCGTTTTAACATAGGTACCACTCTGCATTTAGTTGAGCTTTAACCTCATTTTTTATTCCACAAACGCTTTAGTTCTTTATTGGTCTGTGCAATATCTTCAACCGAATCCCATAGCTGGTTCTGCCTACTAATGCATTGTTGGACAAACCAAGCCTGCTTGTGCAACAGGCGAACAGCTTAAAACAGAGCTTGCCCAGTCTATTTGCGGACGTGCCCAAACGTGAGATGCGGACGTCTTTCTATTTACCATGACAATGCCTGAATTCAGAGTTAGAATATTTAAATAGATGTATAGATCTTTATGTATAAACTATCCTTATAATGATGTAGAAGGAAGTTTAGTAATCTTCGTCTATTTTCGTAGAATCTTAATTGGTGGAATAATCGTATTTGTAGCTTAGCAACGATATCCAACAATAATGAGGAAAAAGATGAGCTGATTTTATTTTTTGTAATTACTCTGTATTAAGTGAGCAATATAATATCGTAGCGAATTCGTTGCTTATACCTACAATTCCATCCACGTTTGTACGTGAGCGTACTTGTGTTGGAAATCCGTATAAAACTGAAAAGCATCATTGAGATCAGACTCCGCGGTTGGTAAAACAGAGAGTTTGATAGCTGTCAAACTTGAATGACTGTGGTCGAAATTATTTTGATTTACGGGTTTGTACCAGGGCCACAAAAATAGACCGGAGTTTCAAGCACGCATGTCTCGTGATTTACGGATACTTGCGGCTCGACGCGTCAACATTTCCAACAATATATCCTAAGTAAGCTTAAAGTGATCTATGTACCAGGCGAACATAAATAGGCCGGAGATTCGCAAAGGCGCTCACAACGTAATTCACTTGCGGTTCACGATATCGCGTCGAAACAGCCTTGCAATCTCCAACAATTTATCCCTAAAACATAACTGTTCAAGAGTTCGTGTACCAGGCAAGCAGAAACAGACTGGGGTTTGCAGAGACAAGTTCTAGTGATTTACTTGCGGTCCGCACTGTCGCGATGTAAAATAGCCTGATAATTAATTCATGCCGCTAGTTGAGGGCTCAACGAGGAAGCAGGGTTGCCATGGCCGAAATAATCTAATCTCATAACGTTAGATTATAACGGTATAAGTTTAACCCGAGTCTTAAAATATACTCTGAAATTATGCAAGTACGCCAATTTTAATCCTGGGTTTAGATCATTTCACGTAATGAGATGACTAAAGTTTGTTGTGCGTTGTTACACTAAAAGACGACGCCAAACAAACAAAATGAACTGAATATATGGTGAAAATTAACATATGGGAAGCCCTTGCTATGCCAGAAGCCTAAAAACTCCGACAACGTAAGCTAGCTCAAACTTTAAAATCAAACAAACTAAACCGAACCCTAGCTGTAAAATAGGGGTGTAGGACTCCGTACAATTAGTTGCGGCATTCGTTACGTCATGTACACACAAACAAAGGGATGTGTTTGTATGTAGACATTTTTGTAGGGTATCAGATTGCCGGTTGACGGGAGATATTGAAGCGGCTTTCAATAGTATACCCAAAAATTGCGACGGTGAAACTGCTATTTTTATTCAACGCTTTTTAGGGTAGGATTAAAATGTGCATGTCGAATTCATATTTAGTAGGAACGAGCTTCAGTCATTGGCTACGTTTTCGTGATAAAAGTACCTCATAGAAAAGAACCACTTATCAAAGTCCAAGTGAATCAATCCTGGTGTGTTGGTGGTAAAGCGCTTGGCTATTTTTTGTAAAAAAAAAAAGTTTAAACCATCAATGATTGGCATAGATATGCATAGTGGTAGAGGTTCCATCTACCTAGATAGATCATATGTTTTATCCGATGTATATCATACCACATTTTCGATGAAAATTAATAAGTTTTTTATTTACGATGAAAATAAATAACTTTTCTTTCTTCCTTTCTTCTTTCTTGTTCACTTGTATTTTATTCCGTTTATCTCAAATAAATTTAGCCATTAATATTTAGCTTGATTTCAAAAATCTAGACTATAAATCTGCAAATACCTCATTACTGTGTTATCAATTCACACACAAGCCTTACAATCAAGTCATCAGCTCGAGTGGCTCCATCCATCACCCTCCCCCCCCTCTCGCCCCCTCACCCCCTCAACCCCTCCTTAATAGCGGCGTGATGATACTGTTATTTAAGTCACATTACGCGGTTCATTAACTCTGTTTTACATTCCATAGACGGTATAAACTCTTGATTAATTATGCTTGTGTAATTATAATGTTTTTGTACTTTATTAGTGGATTCAAAGTAAAATTGTTGGGTTTGTGTCGTCATCGTCAGCGTGGGAGTCTAGTGAAGTGTACTCCTACTTCTGACCCATCATCATCATCATCATCATCATCATCATCAGCCTATAGACACTACGTTTGCCGAGCCGCGGTCCCCACTCAAGAACTCGTTTACCCCAACGGTTATCGGTTCTTCGGCGGATATGGCCAGCCTGCCATTCAGAACCCACTGCTGTGCATAGTCTCTTTCTTCAAACGCCATTGCAAACGGTTTTTCGCTTTTTGCATCATTTCAGGTCTTTTCCTGTACAGTAACAAAGTTGTCCATCTACCTGGCTGTTGGTCTGACAAGCCTTCTTCTGTATCTTTTTGGGCACCAGTTTATTAAGGCCTTTCTCTACCGGCCATCACCAAATCTAGCTAAGTGACCTGTCCAATTTCATTTGAGTTTCACAATACGTTCACTCATGATGGTGATATTCCCTTAAGTGTGACAACACCAGCCTATTCAGTCCACTGCTGGACATAGGTATCCCCTATAGAAAGAAGGGGGATATGCCCATAATTCCCACGCTAGGCATGCTGGTTGGGGATCGCAGGGCACAGCTTCTGCCCGTCGGCTTCCAGCTGATTTAGCTGTTCCAGTGTTAGGCAGCGCTTTGCCGCAATCAGCCGGCTGCTAGAGCTCCATTTGTTAGTTAGCAGGATGCACCACGTGCAGGTGAGGTTGGCTTAGGTTCTGGAGATTTGGATTGACCACATACACCCATAAGTGTTCGTTAAGACTTAAAACAAAATAAATTCATGTTCAACATTTTTATCTGTTTTCAAAGACATTTTCAAGGAGCTTAGAGGCTAACCGACATACATTTTTCTCCTTTAATCAATAATCTATTACACTCTGCAAAGGTCAAGTGAAACAAATGGCCGAATTCGAAGAATGTTATTTATTACATTAATCTACTGAATCCTCATTCCGGGTGTATTCTCAAGCACACCGAAATAACTTAGGCAGTTCTCCCACACGGCGCGCGGCGCGCTCTCGTACGCTGACGCGTTGTTACTAGGCGTATTCTATACAAATTGAGATACTTGCATAGAGTGTAAAAATCTGTGGCCCGCGCTACGCGACGGAGCGCAGTGCATTGTGATAATACTTCTAAGGCTCTAAGTGCTGAATAACACACTGCGTACTCGCTGGACCAGGGAATGGCGCGTAACGTCATGTCCAAGGCTCGCAATCAACGTGATACGAAGCGTTGTTGGGGTTGAAAAAGAAAAGTTGCTCCAATAGCAAGTTCAATTATGGTTTATAACTTTCACCGTTAATTAGGTACTAGTTTCCGACCACGACTTTAATAGCGGATACAAAGTAGACTATTCCAAGTTTTATTCAAATCCATTCAGCCGATGTTCAGCTGAACAACCTATGCTGCGTTAGAGACCGTTTTACGATAGCACATGCATAGATTATGATGATTTTATTTGCTCGAATAGTAAAAAAATATTTTCTATTTCCATTTCTAACATACACACACGAACTTTTTCATTTATGATATCAGTGTCATATGGATAGGAAAGGAAGATTCTAGGGCCAGCCACAGCGTCGATATTAAGGATTAGCACGAATGAATTTATGGGTGCTCTTAAGAACACGCCCACGGCCGTCCGTATTTGACGCGTAACAAAGGACCTCCGGTGTTTTCATCCGTATCCGATAATTAAACGCATATCCGTAATATTGGAACATCCGATGTTTTGTGTTTGCACGGAAAGCGAATACGGGATGTCGGAGTCGATGAATTACAGGGAGCGCGGTGTAATTTGCAAATAATTTGCAATTGAGTGCGGCAAATGTAAATATAACGTTCGTTATTGAATGCAGGGCAAAAGTGGATAAATACACATATTATAACAAGCGCTGTATTCAATTATAATTAAGAGTGAAACGCTATTCACTGTAGAGATAGAGAATTCACTGTAGAGCTTTGATATATCGCTGCTTTGCGAAGTTGCACCTACAAGTTGCCTTCATGATTAAAAAACATCATCATCACGACTTTTGTACTAATAAGATGGACATCTTCTGATATTGTTCTGTACTTAAATCTATTGAAGATACCATATAGTAGTCAGAGGCAAGTCCTAAATTCGGTACATGTACACTTTTAGACGTTTTTTTTTTTAAAAGGACAATGCTGTCTGATGTATGGCGCTCGGTACCAAGATTAAAGTGAGTGCGTCAAAACCAAACCAATAAGTTTTTAGTTGATTCTACTGTCTAAATAATTAAAAATGAGAGTTGTTGCCATAGTTCTGTAGATATTTGTCTCGGGTCTGGGTTTTTCTATGTATAATATGTATGTATTTACAAAAAAAAATGTATATATGTGTAGTATATCAATCATGTCGTTCCCATAATACAAGCTCTGCTTAGTTTGGGGCTACATGATGCTGTGTGATTACGTCCCACATTATTTATTAATTATAGTAACAGTAGGTACTGTTACTATGGCAACAACCCTCAACGCTAATACGACATTCACGCTGCATTGCTTCGAAATAAGACGCGGCGCAAAGCGGTTGAATGTCGCCTACAGTGTCCAGACGCCTACTTCAGCGTGTGAAAGTGTACATAACAGTACACTTCTATAGTAAGTATCGTGACGCGGCGTACGGCGTGCCTGACGCTGTACGCAACGGACGGCGTTTATAGGAGACCATTTCCCTAGCAATCCATGTGACAGGTTGCGTAAAATCACTATTTAATGGAACACTAGCACATGACTTTAGAATTTTAGATCGATACGTAGAATAAATATAGCTCGGCATACAGATATTTGAAAGTCTATGGGGGAGACCCAGCAATGTGACGAAAACGGTAAAAAAACGAATCCCCTTATTCAGCACCAAATATTATTTTATAACGCTCGATAAAGTAAGCTTGTCACTGTCATTTGAATGTAAATAAAAAGAGGTGACATGATAATTTAACGCCATTTTAGCTATTTGAGATTTAGAGAACTGTTATGAATAGGACGTTTAGTATATAAAAAAACGTATCTTTTACGAGTAAAAACTCTCAAATTGAAAGTGAAATTTTGTAAATTCTCTCGTCAAATAGTTGAAGAAAACTAATCAGCGTCGAAGCCTGAAGATTGATGCGAAGGCTTTACGGCCGCAGGCTTTACGTGGCACTTCAAGGTCGCTGTGTGATTTAGAGCTTCACATAAGCACGATACTGTCTGTCCGACCGATAAGCAGGCCATTATATATTATATTACGTGTCATATACGCTCAGATTTATCCATTGGACGCTTCTTAGATCTCACCATAAATATATACCATAAACTTGTAAGAAATTTTGTAAAAATTTGTAGTCGTAGAGTTCTTTGTGGAGGGCTCGTCCGGGGAAGTACTGCCACCATGCCTATTTCTGGCGTGAAGTAGCTCTGCTGTGTTTCGGTTTGAAGGGTGACAAAAGTCATTTTTTATTCTTTTTCCACTCACTCTTTTCAATCGTCCACTGCGTGTCCACTCCCTTCACACCCATATCCTCTTCATCGGTCCATCCATCTTTTCTGCGACACGTGTATCTAACATTCATACTCGATACTCCTTAATCACATGGCTTTCATTCCTCTTCATTTCGCTTTAATCATTTTGCTTGATTGATTCGGGGTAATTTTGTGAGTTTCATAACCAAATCGATTTTACGATGGGGTTTTTCTGGTATAGATTATGTAACGCTTAATATTGAAAGTCTGCTGAAACATAAGTGACCCGCCATCTTTCAGAATCTGTACTGGAACGTCAATTTGTGGCAGTTCTGGTCTTGTAAAAATAATAGTACCTACTGTATACATACTGCCTACAGTAGGCACTATGCTGAGTCGAAACCCTTTTGACACATGCATTTTTTATTACTTTTTGGTTAAGACATAGACATATATTTATTTGCAACTGAACACACAGCAAAGTAAAAAAGTAACAAACAAAATAGAGAAAAAGTTAACATATAACATGATGCGATGTGTGCTACAGCAGCAAAATGGCTTCGACTCAGCATTATATCCGCTGTAGCAGCGGAAGCTGGTATTCTGCCGTATCCATCATGTGTAGAGCCACTAGACCTGTGAGACTAAGTAAGACTAGTTTGGGTAGGTATGTGCTTTCCTGAAATAGTTTACTCAAACTAAGTACCTATTCAATACCTTAAAATTTGTATTCTGTACCTATTATTATGTGCTAAGTGGCAAATAAATGATGTGTCTTTGTCTATGTCTAATTTGATCACCTCATAAGAGCTCAAATATTTGATAACTGTTTCAATATTCGGGTGTTAGCCACTTGCATTTAAACCGGCAGTCCGCCAACTGCTTTATTGAGGCCATCACGTCAGCACACAGCCTTCGTTTATGTCCTTTGTGTCTTAGATATTGAAGGGAGTAATCCCTCTCTTGCGCTCGGCGAAGCAGAGTGCATCGATTGTCAACAGCCGTTTATCGAGTGAATTTCCGATAATACTGCATATTCATATTTTGCTCCAGCGATTCTTCCACTATTGGTTCGAATGGATTCACGAGGCTCCCAACCTCCTTACTACCCAAATTAGATCTGACGTTATAACATCGAAGTACGTTATTTACGACTTATACGAGGGACAAAATTGCCTTTCTTTACAAAAAGATACACAATAACATCTCATATTTGACATCATTACGTAAAATAAGGGTTCGCTGAGAGACAGTTTGCAAAACGAGCCCAGTAATAAGCTATGATAAAAAATATATTCGAGGACACGTGTTTATTTACGAAAATGGGTTTCCCATTTGCGATGTAATATTTTCTTTAGACATATCAAATTATTGCGTCGATTTGCCGTCACCGAACAAAAAGCAATTGAAATGCTTGTAAAAACATCGGAGGTACTCTTGAAATGAAAAGGAGCGGAGTTGAGAGCGTCGGCTCGCAATTAGTTTGCGGGATTTAAGAGAGTCGACAACTCAATCTGAGATTAATAAAAACTTGTAAAACAAAATCTTTTGAGGCTTTGAAAAGGCGACCGAGATAGCTCAGGTGCATAGCGGCGGCATTTTCCGGGCGCGCCACCGCCCGGTTGGAAAGTCGCGCCAGCGTTTACAAAAAGCTGGAAACTAGAAATGTACAAGTAGATACGGATGGTAGCTACTTTTGGTCGCGCCCAAATAACAGGCTATGACTAAAAGGTCCAAAATCAATGCACTCGCAGATACAGCCTTTCCTTCACCGACGGGTATACTCTTGAGATTATGATTCATAACACTGAAATTCAAATACAAAACAAAAGGTTTTAATGTTCAAATCAAGTCGCGGAATATAGTCGCACCCAAAAATCGCGTCTGCTCTCCCCTTAGCTTGAATGGCGGGGTGGCGAGGTAGCGAGGCAGCGAGGCCGGCGAGGGCGACACTAGCCCTCTCGTTACAAGATGACATGGCGCACTCCGCCCAGCCTCTTTTGTTTCGTGCCTCCATTTAAATTCATCTGAACATTTCGCCCTCTTTGTTCCGATGCAGCAGCAGCGATTTTAATCACTTAACCGAGGCGCGTCTCGGTGCCTCTTCAAATAAACTCGTAAAATTCGCAGTAAAACCCGGTATGATGTCGAGCTGAAGCTCATTATTTGGACGACGCTCGTATTATGCTTGATTGCGGACGACTGTCCTGACCAATTAACTGGACCCGTCAATTAAACGGAAGGTTTGTTCGTTTTTATAAGGGCGTTGGGTGACATACGGTCGGGAGTGAAGGTGATGCAGCCTCTTTTGTTTATAAATAGCTTCGCTTATCTTATTGACGACCTCTGTGGCGCAGTGGACGAAGGTCCGCATGAGACGCAGAAGGTTGTGGGTTTGATGCCCACCGCGGGACAAATGTTTGCATTATTTGCAAATTTGTCTCAGATCCAGAATTGAGTACCAAATGTCTCACCACCCAGGTGTTTTCTATGTATGATAATTATGCATTTACAAAAAAAAACTGTATATGTGTTTATGTAGTGTATCTGTGGTCTGTTTACCATTATAAAGCTTAGTTTGGGGCTACATGATGCTGCGGGATATGGACACTACATATCTCACACAATCATTATTATTATTTTATTAATCTCATATATGAATCGATACTGTTTTGTATTTATTTTTACTTAAATTAATATGACAGATGGTTATGGTTTCTAAGACTGTTTTGCAGCTTTAGAATTGCTTTATTAATACCCGGAATATCTTTAGATAAGACATTATCACGTGGGGATGGGCGGGGCTCATTGTAAGGCGTGAGTCCTTTTACAAACTTTGTCTTTCTTTGAATTTTGACAGATGCAATGTCTATATTTGCAAATAAAGGTCCGGCTCAGGACATTGACCGAATGGTAGCCGAGGGTAGGTAGACGAAGCGTTGGAAGACCAGTAGCGAGATGGGTCGACGACATAGTACACGTCACTGGGCGTTCGTGGATGTGATTAGCACAAGACCGTGGTGGATGGCACAAGCTTCGGGACCCCTATATCCAGCAGTGGATTAAGACGGGCTGTGGATGATGATGATGATGATGATGAAGACATCGCACAATCATCATCATCATAGAAGTGCTCGTGGTGTGGTTAACTTCCGTGTTCTTAGTAGATCACCTTGGTTAAGCAACACTCCGCCCGGTCATTACTTGGATGGGTGACCGTTTAGTGACATTAGATTAGAGCGCTTCCGTGTTTCGGAAGGCACGTTAAGATGTTGGTCCCGGCTTTTCAGTCGTTAAGCCATGTCGGAGGCCTTCGGGCGGCCTAAAAGCTCCGACACCAGAGTTGGTAAATCTGTCCATTGCTGGACGTAGGCGCTCCTCTAATAAAAATGAGGGAAAAATACATTAACTAAAATATATTACAAAGTAGATAGAACGGAAATAACAGATGCACAGTCGCAATCTTACGTAATCTGCTCATGCATACTGCTTTTAAAATTTAAGCTCCGGGAAAGTCTTGGTGGTTTTTCATTGCGACTAGCAAGACTCGCGAAACACAAGCTATTTATTACGTGACAAAGTAATATATAGAAGTGAAACTCTTTGATGCAGTTAAGCATCTATTTTTTTTTTTGTTTTCGTTGGAAAGTTACAGCTAGGTACATTGTTTTTTAGAATAAAGCTTTTAAACATTACAGAAAGCCAATTAAATGTTTCCACAGATAGTAACAGTATGTATACAATGTAGATTTAAAGGCAAGATCATCATCATCATCACATCTTCAATTGCTTTCAGGTGTGATAGTAAAGTGCTTCAATATTTAAAAAAAAAACTTAAAGCCTTTAGTAGATAGATGGATCGATTTTTTATTTAGCACACACTCAACAATATACAGAAGAAACATATCAGGCATAATAAGTACAAAAATATATACAAATAAGTCTACCTGGATACTGCATGTAAGTGGATATGTTTATGCGCTACTTTAAGTATAAGAATACATTATCTCTTGGAACAGAAATTTATTAACATCAACGGAATATATTTATGATTTGTGAGTTCTATTGTTTCCCAATATTTCGACGCAGTTGCGCGTTACAGAATAATAATAATTATTATTATCAGCCTGAATTGTCCCACTGCAGGGCAAAGGCCTATTTTTACTTAAATTAATATGACAGATAGTTATGGTTTCTAAGACTGTTTTGCAGCTTAAGAATTGCTTTATTAAAACCCTGAATATCTTTAGATAGGACATTATCAAGTGGGGATGGGCGGGACCTCATTGTAAGGCGTGAGTCCTTTTACTTTTTTTTGTTTGTTAAATTTATTAACATCAACGGAATATATTTATGATTTGTGAGTTCTATTGTTTCCCGATATTTCGACGCAGTTGCGCGTTACAGAATAATAATAATTATTATTATCAGCCTGAATTGTCCCACTGCAGGGCAAAGGCCTCCCTTCCTTCTTTCCAGAAGAATAAGAATAATTAAAATAAACAAATAATGCCAGCCAACTATCACACAGCATCATGTAACGGGCAACTATCACTAAGCAGAGTATTATGGGATCCACATAACTGATATGCTACTTATATAATTTTTTTTTTAAATACATACTTTTAGAACCAGAAGTAGAATTTAATTAAAAATAAAACATCAATCTTGAAGTTGACAACAATTTACTTTAATTTTACAAAATCAAAATCACAAAAACAAACAACCGTTATTTCCAAATACTTTTACACCATAAATCACCAAAATATATGAAAAGGAAATATTATACGACACTGCAAATTGCACCGAAACCAACCAGACAACCTTACAGTTCGAAATCAAGCCTGTGAAATGACACGAGCGCGCCATCGCAGCTCTATTTATGCTGGTCGGTGGGTGACGTCACAATCTGCACTAAATTTGACAAAAACAACGCTAATAATACTTATTATTACATAGAACACACCCATACCTGATACACACCCATACCTAAACAAATATCTGCAAATAATGCAAACATTTGTCTCGTGGCGAGAATCGAATCTGCAACCTTCTGCGTCTCATCCGGACCTACGCCTACCACAGAGGTAGTCAATGGCACAGATAATTTGATAATTTAAAGAATTCGGGAGTAGCGTATCTAATACCTAGACACTACGAAATGCAGCCGTCTCACACTCGGCGAGAATTGATGTCGGGATCGCGTTCCGTGGATTATGCATGCATGCACTACACGAGCTTTGATTAAACTCCGAAAAAAGGAAAAATGTACTACATTATTCACATAATGTATTTATTAAGTGATATCACGCGACCATGTCAAGGGTCGCTGTTTTTATTGCGGTAAATAAAATTCATTTGTAATGTTAGGTAAGTTAAAAGTATTCCTGGAATAGCACCAAGTGTGTACCTAGCAATATATGAAAAGGTAAAGAAACATCTTCACGACTTTTTCCCCATTATGGATATCTTCAGATATTGCTCAGTACGCAAATCTATTGAGGATACCTTAACGGGGGTAGTCGGAGGCAAGCCCAAACATTAAGTTAGATACATGCCCACTTTTTGCAAGCAGCTAGCATTCCACGTGACAGGTTGCAAGCCCATCGCCGCTTTTTATTGGAACACTAACCTAGCACATACCTTTCGAACATTTTAGTTCAAGGGCATGCCGGTTTCCTCACGATGTGTTCATTCACCGTTTCGAGCTCGTGGTAATGCGCACATATTTTTTTTTCGCAACGAAGAATCCATTGTACCCACGACCTCTAGATCGTAAGTCGGGGTACATCCCACTAGGCCACCACGGCTATTAGTATGAAAAGGTGCTGAAGAATAATTTATAGGTATTATGTTAATCGTAAATTGTAACATAATACCTATACAATAATTAAGTTTAAATATACGTATCATCATATAGAGAAAAGAAGAAGGAAAGAGAGGAAGGGGAAAACCAAACATAAATTATATGAGCTACAGTAAAGAGAAAGTACTTGTCATGTCGTATAGAGAAGTAAAGGAGACTTTGAAGAGAGGCAGATGGAAGGAGCTGCATCAGTTTCGCCGATAAGAGCACAGCTCTTAAATAAATGATGATGATGATACGTTTAAGTATATATACTTAGTTCCTTTTCTAAATGTTATGCTTGATTATCTGTAAGTTCTTTTCCTGAGTCTTCATTTTCATTTTCATTTCATTTTATTTAAATTGTTTGGAACGGTCGCAGGCAACCACTTACACTAATCGATATAAAATTACACAAAACAACAATATAAATTAAAAAATAGAAACAATAAAAACATACAATTTGCATATTAACAATGATAAATACTAACACGTTTAAATTAACATTTACGTTTAATTATTAAAATCCCAAAAACTCAGGCACGCGGTTCTGCCATCTGTCATCAAATCTTCATAAATTTATTATGATTTTTTTATAATCAACCGATGATGATTGAATATTTTTTCATTGATTGATATTGCGCGTAAGCTGTTACGAGTTTATACGCACGAAAATAAAACAGTTTGAAACCGCTACGCATGATCTGAGAATGGTATTTACCTCCCGCCACACCACACCGCACCAGCCTATATCAGTCCACTGCTGGACATAGGCCTCCCGCAACATGCGGGTTGGTTCTCGCACCGCGGACGCTGCTGCCCGTCGGCGACCAGCGTATTTAGCTGTGCCGGTGTTAAGCTGTTCTATGCCCCAATCAGCTGACCGCCAGATCCCCGTTAGTTAGTTAGTAAGTTGCACCACGTGCAGGTGAGGTTGGCTTGGGTTCGAAAGATGGGAGTTGAAACCCCTTATACCCTAAGATTTACCTATTCCAACGAAATACACCAAGTTACTGCCTTCCGTGAGTTTATGCAGCTCTCTGTAATGGAGTAGACAAATGGTACCTGGGTCCGCCTATTCGTTGTCCCTATATCGAGCTCATTCGTGTCGACGGATAACGGTGCGGGGGGATAATCTTACCCTTAAATGCACCTAAAAAGTGAGCATGTATCAAATTTTATACATGGATTTGCCTCTTATATATATTTATATAGGATATCTTATAGAAGTCTATATGAAAAACTCTTCTCCATCCAAAGGTTGCCTGGAAGAGATCACTTTAAGCGATAAGGTCGGCCATTGTAACATTATTTTTTAATGCCTTTATCATTATGTTGTAATTATTTTGTATGGTGTGTTATATATATCTTTCTATCTACTGTTGGAAGATACATAATTTTTACAGACATTTAGTTGAAAGAAACATGCCAAAATTCAAAGTTGATTAAAAGTTGTAACAATTATTCAGCCGAAAACAGCTTTACGCAGTTATTTTTTTTGCATAGTTACATACTTAATGTAGAATATTTTTTTTGTGTTCATTTTAAACATAAAATGTTAGTAAAGAATCCATTCATCAATGAGGAGAAAGCCTCCAAATCAGACCAATCAGCTCATATCGTAGCCTTTACATCGATTTTACAAAACCTCGGTACAGTTTCCTTATCATCATCAGCCTGTAGCAGCCTCTGCTGGGCATAGGTCTAGCAGTAACCTTTCTACCAGCAGCTTTTCTAAAAGCAGCCTTTCTACCAGCAGCCTTTCTACAAGCAGCCTTTCTACAAGCAGCGTTTCTACCAGCAGCCTTTCTACCAGTAGCCTCTCTACCAGCAGCGTTTTCAACAGTTTCCCTATAGGAAAAACTTGCCGGTGCCGGTGCCGGTGTTAAGCTGTTCTATGCCCCAATCAGCTGACCGCCAGATCCCCGTTAGTTAGTTAGTAAGTTGCACCACGTGCAGGTGAGGTTGGCTTGGGTTCGAAAGATGGGAGTTGAAACCCCTTATACCCTAAGATTTACCTATTCCAACGAAATACACCAAGTTACTGCCTTCCGTGAGTTTATGCAGCTCTCTGTAATGGAGTAGACAAATGGTACCTGGGTCCGCCTATTCGTTGTCCCTATATCGAGCTCATTCGTGTCGACGGATAACGGTGCGGGGGGATAATCTTACCCTTAAATGCACCTAAAAAGTGAGCATGTATCAAATTTTATACATGGATTTGCCTCTTATATATATTTATATAGGATATCTTATAGAAGTCTATATGAAAAACTCTTCTCCATCCAAAGGTTGCCTGGAAGAGATCACTTTAAGCGATAAGGTCGGCCATTGTAACATTATTTTTTAATGCCTTTATCATTATGTTGTAATTATTTTGTATGGTGTGTTATATATATCTTTCTATCTACTGTTGGAAGATACATAATTTTTACAGACATTTAGTTGAAAGAAACATGCCAAAATTCAAAGTTGATTAAAAGTTGTAACAATTATTCAGCCGAAAACAGCTTTACGCAATTATTTTTTTTGCATAGTTACATACTTAATGTAGAATAATTTTTTTGTGTTCATTTTAAACATAAAATGTTAGTAAAGAATCCATTCATCAATGAGGAGAAAGCCTCCAAATCAGACCAATCAGCTCATATCGTAGCCTTTACATCGATTTTACAAAACCTCGGTACAGTTTCCTTATCATCATCAGCCTGTAGCAGCCTCTGCTGGGCATAGGTCTAGCAGTAACCTTTCTACCAGCAGCTTTTCTAAAAGCAGCCTTTCTACCAGCAGCCTTTCTACAAGCAGCCTTTCTACAAGCAGCGTTTCTACCAGCAGCCTTTCTACCAGTAGCCTCTCTACCAGCAGCGTTTTCAACAGTTTCCCTATAGGAAAAACTTTAAATAACTATTCGCCGCGTAAGTAAATCTTGAATGGTTATGGAAACTACCGCCACCCGCGCACAGCGGTGACCAGAGATGGCAAAAACATTCATAACTGCCCCATAAATCCAGGATAAACGCCTAAAAATACAAGCCACAAATATGAAATGCCATCACGCAATTGTGCGTATAAATTACCATACAAAAATTGTCCGCTAATATTTTTTCTGTATCATAAAACTACGCGAAGCTTGCCAAGCGGCCATCCGATTATCTGGTGAAAATATAAAGTTTTTTTTTTGTTAACAACGGGAAGGTATAAATCAGCGTGGGGATTACATTATAAAAACGTAGCGTGGCTGGCATAGACTTCCTTATAATTTAGGTGTTTTGAGTGTATTAGGTACTAAACTATAGTGAAGCTGAGTGACTGACTGAATAACTACCTGATTGGCTGACTGACAACCTTCTGGGCTGTGCGTTGATTGTATGGAGGAAAAAATTACATGATTTCGGTGTTTTTTTAGTCTACTAAGTACTAGCTAGACTATTAGTGAAGCTAACCGACTGACTAAATGCCTACCTGATTGGCTGACTGACAACGTACTAGCCTGACTGCTGATAGGAGTGTTTTAAAAAGATTTCCTGAAATGTATATAATAATAAAGAGATGCAGCGAGGGTTGCAATAGAACAATTTATACGCGTAAGAAGTCGCAGGGGTTTCACTCGTGTACCTTAATTACTGAAAATTCAATAGAAACTAAAATATAACTATAAAAATGCATATAAAGTTACAACCTTAATTTAACTGATACACTCGCATCGAGCACATTTTGACTAGAATCGAGAACAGGATTTGGTGGCATCGAAATACAGTTTGGGAAATCTAATTAATTAGTTTCTGGTTACACAATTGTATTAGTGCGCTACTGGCTTCAATGCAGGTTCAAGGCCCGTCTAGTTCGGAATTGTAAGAATATCTATCTGCAGGTCAACTCGTATTAAATAAAATAAAAATATTATTAGAATATTCGCGCAAACATGTAACCGTTCTATGCCGAATCCTAACAAGGGCTACAACCCAACACAATAGATTGTCAATTGATTGTCTTCCTTATCATTGTAGTTAGTAAGTTTACTTATGTCTGTTTTTTAATGTGCTAATGTGCACTTATGTGATAAATTTAACCCAATTGTTTCTCAATTTGGTGTCACGGATGACCAGCGCTTTGACAGGCCCTTTGCCGAAGCACATGCTGAGTGCGACCTGTTTCAACGTCTATAAACCTTATTCTAAGTTACTTTTTCAGTGTATGTAAGAGACGTTGTAATAAATGTTTTCTTTCTTTCTATAATAAATCAAGTTTTAGGGTATTTAGAACCAAATTTGGTCTGGCCAGTCATATTAGGGCCCATATTAGAGACACAAACGGTCGCCTTCATCTTCTTCTTACTAAAGATATACCTATGTATATTTTCTATGTATGATATATATGTATTTACAAAAAGAAATGTATATTTTGTAATATATCAATCATGTGGTTCCCATAACACAAGCTCTGCTTAGTTTGGGGCTACATGATGCTGTGTGATTACGTCCCGCATTATTTATTTTTTATTATTAATTTACCTATAGTTCCGAAAGTTTTGATGCCGTTCATTGCCTTAGTTATGAGATTGAAACTGGTTCTAGATTGGAATTGGATCGAAACTGAACTATATTCGGGGGTGGGTCACCCTTAGCTTTTACAAGGAAATGATTTACTGGATTTCCAACACGTGGCGTTGGGGTCGAAAATGTTCGTGGATTTAGCTATCGTTAGCTTTTTGTTCGTTCTGCAAAGATTATTTATTACGTGCTGATACGACTAAAGTTGGTTATGTAATATACTGATTATATTTGGTCACTGAAAAAGGTCAATTGAATATTATGAATTATGTTATTTTCATAATCTTTATTATTTAATAAATAAGTGAAAAATAGCAGGTTTTAATTAATGATTCTATTTATGTTTTAGATGTCAAAGTTTGTGAGGAGAGATGTATAGAGTTATGGATGAATGTTACCTTTCACGCAAAAACTACTGAACGGATTTAGATGATATTTTCAATATACAACGCGAGCTATCTATAATCCACCAAACTAAAATATAAACTAAGTATATACTACGCCCTCCGGCCAGGTGGGGTGACGATCTGCGAAAGGCTGCTGGTAGAAAGAAGCTGGATGCGTCGAGCTCAGGACACGGCGCAATGGCACTCATTAAGGGAGGCCTATGTCCAGCAGTGGACTGCTATAGGCTGATAATGATGATGATGATGATATACTAAGATATCTCTAGTAATCCACCAAACTAAAATAAAACCACCAACTATGGGTATTGATTTTATTGCGGTTATCTCGAACTCGAAAGGTGTTGCCAACATTGGCAATTTATAACGACTTGTATATTATAGACAGACCACAAGCTGACCTTATATTGTTTATTCTTTCTAAGTTCATACAAAAATTCCTTAGAAAGTTCTCAGTTTTTCCCCTTTTTTATTTGCCAGAACATATGTACATAATAGGTCTTAATTACTTAGTAGTTATGGTTCAGGACCGTGCCCTTATTTTATGATGAAAAGCTGTGTCCATCAACTTCATGCATACAGGTGATAAATCTCATCCCCCTCATTCCAAAATGAAGACCAAAGATAACTTTAAATCTGACATTTTGTAAACAAAATACCAGTTTTAAACCTAGACTACATACAGTTCCCATCGTCTCGATGCTTCAAACTGAAACACAGCAATGCTGCTTCACGGCAGAAATAGGCATAAATATACGACTCTGACAATGTCGTCACTCCATCGTGTTAAACGACTGACACTTATGTTCCTAGTGCAAGGCTACTATTTTATTTGCCTATTTTTAGATGAGGATTTACCTAAAATAAAAACACGACAGATCAAAACAATAAAGCTCATTATAAAATTACAGTTGACATATTGTACGTCATTGCCTTGACGTTCTGGGGGGAGCATAATCAGAGCCGACCCTCGTTCCATCCTCAGTTGATTAACAAAAAGCGGACAAGCGTGAGTCTTACTCGCGAACATAGGATTCCGTTCAAGGATGCAGAATATTAGACAATTTTTGAGAACCTTTTTATCGCAAGCGCATGAAATGTTTGAGTTATTTTAGATGGATAGATATAACTTTATTGCACACCATACAAAGAATTACAAAATATAGAAAAAGCCATAAATAATAATAGTACAATGGGCGAAAAATAAAATATTTTAATTAGAATATTAATGACAATAATTTTAGGACAATTAAAATTTAAAATAAATTGAAATAGCAACATGATTTGGCTATTTTAATTATTTCTATAAATTATCAAAGTATCAGAAATATATCAGTACTTTAAAGACGTGGACTTTGTTTTTCTGTTATTTTATTTAGATATTATGACCCTTTGTTTATTACGACTACAATATAATAGGAGTAATAAATATATGAAAAAAATGATAAAAAAAACTTGCTCGCTCTTGTAGTTGTCATTTTTTTATGCTTCTGAGTTAGCAAATGGGCGTACGGTCATAATGGTAAGCGTCTCTGGGTACTCTGGGTGGTCTGGCTATAGTAGTAAATATTCCCGAAATACCGAGAACATGTGGTACGTGTGGCGTGTGGCGTGTTATCAGAAGGCTGATAATTATATTGATGATACTGACAGACAACTAAGCCTTTGCAACAGCGATTTGTTGGTACGTACAAACCGGTACCGGTACGGAACCCTAAAAACGACCAACGGAACAGACACCTAATCTTCCTCGTAAGGAAACTCATTCGTCTAATATTTTTAATTTGCATTCTTTGATAAATTACGGTCATTTCGTTTTCGTAAATTAACGCGTTATGCTGTTTTTTTGGCGGAAATCAATTTGTTCACTTCAAAGGGAAATTAAGTTTGGTTTTTGGATGCCACTTTAAAAGCTTTGGGTTTTTTTAATTATATTCATCTAATGGTATAATTAACGTTACTTCGTTATTTTTCTAATGTTTTTTAAGTATTTTTATTTTATTTTCTCTGAAATCTATACAAAAATATACATAAGAAAACTTTACCTAAAGATTTATCTTAAATATTTTTATTTACATTTAAGACAGGAAAATCTAGTCAGGCCAAACTAGCCTATTACGTTGAATATCGGATAATGTGTTATGTATACTTACAATAAAAGTAGTTAAGTTGTTTAACAGTCATGTGGTTCCCATAATACAATGTTTAGTTTAGAACCATGCTATGCTGTGTGATGGTGTCCAGTATTAATTGTTTATTATAATGACGTTATAATTCAATAGGTCTTCTGAGTAATTTTTTTATTCATAATAGAAAGTAATAGTTCAAAGAGATTTCGTTCTTCAATCTCTCCCTAGGGTTTTACGAGGAGACCTAAACGTAAAATATTCGAATGGTCTCGCTGAACAAAGGCCGGTCTATTACTTAAAGCATTTTATTAGTTTTATTGTGCCATATCTAGATTTTATTTTAATTAGGAAAGCATTGTATGTCCGAAATGGACGAACGGTTGTGTTTAAACCTACTGATAAGACCTATTCTTTGCACAGTTTTTTACAATAAATGATAACTGAAATATAAGAAATAATCTTATATTTGAGTTATTTCGTTTACTAGTTTCGTTTACTGCTAGCCCGCCCGCGGTGCCTCTTGCCGAACCTGGATAAAAAGTAGCCTTTGCTATATTTGCTGTGATAACATGTATATGAAATTGCATAATGATCGGCGGGTAAAAGCGTAACAAACATACATTAACTCATAACTATTATTGTTTGACTCCTACCGCCAAAGACATACAAGCAGTTCATCAGGCACATCGTCGCACTCAGAATTGTCCGCGTTCACACTGCGTCACACCACACTAACCGTATCCATAAAACGCAAAGATTGATCACGGCGTGTACACTTAAAAATAACAGGGTTCCAATTGGGAGAGTCTAAATCCATCTTCTCCATTGTAATTTGGGTACCTTTTGATTTCAATCGCCTCACGCATAATTCTTTTATAAAAGTGAGGTTATAAGTATCATGTCAGTGGGCAACTGAGTTACTGAAGCGGCCTCAGATCAGGGCCCTAATTCTCAGCCAGATCGAATCACAAGAATTACAGTCTACTAGGTACTTACTACCTAAGTAGTACTTTGACTTTATTTACCACTGTCAGATCTACTTTTAAACTGAAGAAGGTGTGCGGGGATATTAGTGTCCCTAAAATATAGTTAAGTTAAGTCTTGACGAAGGAGGTGAAATAACCAAACCCACGGACTTCTAGTTAATAATAATTAAGCTGAAATATAATTCTCATAGTGAAGGTCGTTATCGTCCAAACGGGAGACTGACGGAACTGGAGACCCAACGCTTGTACTAATTTTTGTCCTTATTGTAACGGTAATCATGCTTTATATCGGCGCCAAACTTTTAGAAAACTTAACCCTGAATATCAATTGACGGCATTCAAGAAAATAAATGTTTGCAAAAACTGTCTAAGCTGTTACTGTCTAAGCATGACGTCAGCAGTTGTTACAATAATCGTACATGCAGAATTTGCGTCGGTAATCATAATTCACTACTACATGATGCACTAACGTTGACAGAACTATCGACTTATCACCCGACTTCAGCTGTGAATGAGAGTGACAACAAGCTGCAGCAAGTACAACGTCAATCATCTTCTCTGCCATCCACGTCTAGAGACCATAAGGCTTATCATGTCACCAGCAAGTACGAAGAAATTTTAGTACCCACTATGTCTATTAAGGTTAGATCAGCAGATGTCACTTTTGTTACCCTGGAAGCCCTACTGGATAGATCGCAGATTTCTCTAATTTTTGAAAAGGCAGTTCAATTATTGGGACTTACAAGACAACACAACGGTTTGGGAGATTGACAATGGACCGAAACAAGGTCGAGGAATCGTCTCGTTAGACATAAAATCGATGTATGATAATTTTACCTTTACTACTCAAGCGTTGGTAATCCCGCGTGTCATCAGCAACTTACCCAACATATCGTTTATGAGGCAATCTTGGGGACACTAATTTCCCCGCACAGAAGGCACCTGTAATAAGAAAAAAATACCTCTAAGGGCGGTGGGATTTTGTTAAATTTACGCTCGCATAACGAACTAATAAAATATATTACCTACTCAATATAAATTTGCACAGTTAGCCTTTTTGAGGGTAAGCTACTAATATTCGTAATTTCGTAGCCTTCGGGATAATAAGAGCTTTAATATCTACGAGGCGAAGCAATTTGTAAAAATAAATTTAGTAGGTCGTTGGAGTTATCTTAATTAATGTTCGGTTAATCTAACTAAGGGATAGTCCAGTTTAAAGCGCTGTGTAATTAATTTCTGCGTATAATTTACTTTTTATAGGACAAAGTACATCACACTGTCAAAGATTTACTACAATTGTAAGTTAGAATGGTAGTAAAAGTGCAATATTACGAATATATACTAAAATGATTTTGTAGATAAATAATGCTGGACTATCACACAGCATAATTTACGCCCAATCTTAGCAGAGATTATAGGAACCACATGACTAATAAACTTCTTATATTTTAATAAATACATACGTACTAGACCTAAATAGAAATCACCCAGACCCGAGATAAATATTTGCAGGTCATACAATCATTTGCCCCGTGGCGGGAATCTAACCCGCAACGTTTTGCGTATAAGGCGGGCTTTCGTTCAATGCGCAACTGAGGTCTTAAATATTTTTATTTGTAAATAATAGATTCCAAATCTTGAACTAAAATAACAATTTATCTGTCCTAATGAATATATTGCCGTAATGGAAATGAAAAGAGAGGCAGAAGGTTGAGGGTTCGATTCCCGCCGTGGAACAAATTTTTGCATTATTTGCAGATATTGCTCTACTTATTTTAGGGCTACATGAAGATGTGTGATAGTGTCCAGCGTTATTTATTATTTTTTCTTGGCCTAGAACTACATATGTGAAAAATTTGGCTTAATCCGTTCTGTAGTTGTCGCATGAAAATGGAACAAACTTTTCACATGCTAACAAATCACATCTTCACAAACTTTCAAAAACAAACAAAAACATCTTCACGACTTTTTCCTCATTATGGATATCTTCAGATATTGCTCAGTTCGCAAATCTATTGAAGATACCTTAACGGGGGTAGTCAGAGGCAAGTCCAAACATTACGTTCGATACATGCCCACTTTTTGCAAGCAGCTAGCATTCCACGTGACAGGTTGCAAGGCCATCGCCGCTTTTTATTGGAACACTAACCTAGCACATCTATTTCGAACTTTTTAGTTCGAGGGCATGCCGATTTCCACAAGATGTTTTCCTTCACCGTTTCGAGCTCGTAGTAATGTGCACATAAATTTTTCGAAACGAAAAATCCATTAGTGCACGGCTGGGATTCGAACCCACGACCTCCAGATCTTAATTCGGGGCACATCCCACTAGGCCACTAGGCTCACAAACTTTCACCATTATAATTTTAGTAGGATGTGTAATAAAGCCGACAAAGAAAATATTGTACTTGTTTACTAAGCAATTTACTTGGAAATTTGTCTTAATTTCGCTATTATTTATTGTTAAGCCCGAGATTATGTTGCCCCGAGAATGATCTACTTAGCGCTTAATCTTTTTAAGTGTTACCCCGGAATAGTCGTTGGTCCCGCGCAAATTTAGAAATATGACGCTTTCTTACCTTAGTCGTATATCAGATGTACTCTCCGAAGGACATCAACCTTTGTTTTTTATGATGGTCATTTTATATGACGTAAGTTTTTACGACACAAAGTTCTAATTGAGTCGAATTGGTGTTTTTTTTACTAGGACATATATAATTATTATGTTTCTTTAAGTATCCAATCCTAGTAAGTACCATTTTCAAATGTAAAATGTGGTTTTATTAATTACTAGCTGACCCGCTCGCAACTTCGTTTGCGTTTATACTCTTTTTTTACGTATGTCCTTTCATGTGAAATGTTTCCTAAGCCTGGTGATTTGACACGGAACTCTAAATATGAATAGAATAAAAAGTCCCTAGATATTACTACACTACCTACCCCGTAGTAGTTATATATAGGTACCTGTTGGTAAAATTGGTTACCCATGCAAAATTTCATCACATAAATAACTTCATTTTCGCTAAAAAAGCAGCAAGTCCTTCTCCAAGGTCCCACCCATGGTTCAGCGCTTTAGGCGTTTATTTATTTTCGTTATAGCTTCTGTAAAAAAATCTCAACTCTCTATGTAAAAAAAAACTTGCTATCCCCGTGGTATTCAAATATGAAAAAATGAATGAAATTGAAATTTCGAATTCTAATCCGATTTAAATATTATGTTTTATTTGACATTCCAATTTTGAAGAGTATTGCATTGCACCAAGTTTTTAAGCCTCCCCCACACAGGTGTGTTATTATCGGCGATACTATCTCATGCGCTACCTATTGCGATGATGCGTCCCAATTCCTTACACATAACTGCGTTATCGCAGCAGTATGTAACTTTTTAGCCGTCCTAATACATAATGTACTAATATTCTACAGATCTCACACAACACGCGCCTATCAAAGGCATTGAAAATGTAATTAAGAAATAAATCACACGATAAAATTTGACTTTATTGTATTGACGAAAAAGTGAACGGAGCGCAGAGTGGACCTTCTACTGCCTACAGTTTTTGTCCGTCTACCTCCTAAGATGGCTCAAGCTGTAGCTTAATTCAATCTCGAGTTATCATTTTTTCCGTTTCTTTAATAGCGAGCTCAAAAAAAGTTATTGGGAAAACCTCAATCCAGCAAAATCGTTGAATTTTGACAAATTTTCCACATTTTGGAAATTCAAATTGCACTTTGAAGCCCTCCGGCAGATGCAAATATTGACATAATTATGACCGATCACTTTATTCACCTACACATTTTTTTATGCATGTGACGAATTTACTTTATGGCAAATGTACAACAACCCCTCTCAGATCTCAGATCTGCGAAACTACAGGCAACTGTCAGAATTTCATGAATCGGGGCACTAAACTCGATCAGAAAAACTTAAACATTTTCAATATTTGCGGATGCGATATTGCGATATATTTTGTTATGTTGTCTGTTATTATCGCCGACAATAACGTACCTATACACCTGTGTGTAGGAGCCTTTATGTGAGAACAATGTTTTTTGAATAAATTTGGAATGAGTTTTCAAACACGACAGTGTCAAAATAAAATGGCATAACATGTGTCTCTAAGGAGTATTGATATCAACTTCGATGCAAACCACCTCCAAAATAACTTTCTACCCCTTTTTAACCCCATTAGGCGATAAATTTCAATAATATACGAAACACGTCTGTCATCAATTTTGTTAAAGAATGTTTATGCAAAATTTGAAGTAGATTGGACCAAGGAATCACGTTGTTCCATACAAACTTTGCCCACGTTTTTCACCCCTTTAGGGGTAGAATCTCGGAAAATCCTTTCTTATTGGATGCCTACGTCATACAAAGAACACGCCCTCTAAGTTTCAGGTCTCTACAACCAGCGGTTTAGGCTGTGCGTTGATCCGTCAGTCATTCAGGACAAAGGATTTTATAAGTATAGATTACCCTCTATTAAGGTATTTTTTTCAAAAACCTGGTATGCGGTCTTTTATTATTTAATATTTAAAGTGTTCTGACGAAGTTTCAAGAAAATCACACCACGCGTTAAGATTTTCCCATACAAACTTTACCACCCCATTGCAACCCCCTCGAGGACTATTTCAAATTTTCAATGACACCAATCTTCATCGATTATATGGAATAATACATGTCCCAGGTTTCAAGATTCTAAGTCCAAGGAATACGATTTTTCATTCAAACATTTTTACCCCTTTTCACCTTCTTAGGGGTTGAATTTCCCAAAATCGTTTCTTAGTGAGCGCCTACACACTACAAAGAATACTTGTGCTAAATTTCAGATCTGTAGACACTGTGGTTTCTGAAATTTCGTGATGAGTGTGTCAGTGAGTGAGTGAGGATAGTTCTCTTTTATATATATAGATTATTTACAGAATATAAAGTAAGCCATAATGTTATTATTGATTTAGAACTATATAATTTTGGAGGCATACTACATCTTTCACGTCCTTACATCTCCACGTCACAACTATTTTATTATAAAAAAAAGTCAAAATTCATCTATTCATTTGGAACCATAAGATAAAATCGTATTTTGGCACCAATTCGTAACGCGACCAAACAGAGAAGAATTGGCAAGAGGTTTTCCTGAGAAACTACAATATGCAGCGTTTTAAAAGGGTCAGCAACGCGCATGTAAAATACCTCTTGATGTTACAGGCGTCCATAGGCTACGGGAACCACTTACCATCAGGAGGACCGTATGCCTGTTTGCTAACTTATTAGTATAAAAAAAAACTTATTGCAATATTAGTATGATATCAGAAAAAAACACTGAAAATGCAAATGTCTTTGGTTATTTTGAGATACCTTTTTAGGAAAGAGGTTGACCTTTTCAAAGGTCCTTGTGCCGCTGGTTTATTAAATTTTCAAACTGATAAAAGGTTAATGGTGACATAAATCTCTTACACGTGTTAAGGGGTTACAGATTTTGTTGGTGAGTGATTTTGGGATCGGTTCTTTGTGGGTTTTGCTTTTAATTTATCTTGTACCTTGGGTTACATTATTTCCATACCGTTGAGCTTGAAACAATTAATAAACCGTCCATATTAATATGATAAATTTGAAAATTAGGAAGACGGTATTTTTTTTATTTATTAATAAAAAAATATTTATTAGTAAAATTAGGGCTAGAAATTAGTTTGTAATCATTTTTAATGGCTGTTCGGACAGCGCTGGGTGTCAGTTTTTGACAGTTTTCAGACAGTTTTGCTTAGTTATTCTGATTTAATTTTTCATTTATTAATAAAGAACAACATGATACCATATAGTAATAAATTATTCACAATATTTTTTGCTATATTATAAAATTACAACGTGTTACTTTAGCAGCCGTGCCAGGTCGTACCTGTGTTACGAACTTTGATGAATTTTGGGATGGATATCCATAATCATTGGACATAATCATGGATTCGAACCCGCAACCTTTTGCGTCTCGGGTGAGTTCGCTCATTGCGTCATAGAGCTTGTCGATAAAAAGACGCCATGTATACGTTATATTGGACTAGATTTTGCCCGCGGCTTCGCTCGCGCTAAAATCTATTTTTCTATCCCTCGGAACAGTAATTTATTTCTGGACGAAAGCTACCATGTCTTTTTTGTATCTCTGGCAACGTGTACGTATCATGATAATCGGTTGATTATTAAGGCGTGAAAACGGAAATGAAATTAAATGATAGTATTTATTTGCATTGCAGTTCTTTGTGGGTTTTGCTTTTAATTTATCTTGTACCTTGGGTTACATTATTTCCATACCGTTGAGCTTGAAACAATTAATAAACCGTCCATATTAATATGATAAATTTGAAAATTAGGAAGACGGTATTTTTTTTATTTATTAATAAAAAAATATTTATTAGTAAAATTAGGGCTAGAAATTAGTTTGTAATCATTTTTAATGGCTGTTCGGACAGCGCTGGGTGTCAGTTTTTGACAGTTTTCAGACAGTTTTGCTTAGTTATTCTGATTTAATTTTTCATTTATTAATAAAGAACAACATGATACCATATAGTAATAAATTATTCACAATATTTTTTGCTATATTATAAAATTACAACGTGTTACTTTAGCAGCCGTGCCAGGTCGTACCTGTGTTACGAACTTTGATGAATTTTGGGATGGATATCCATAATCATTGGACATAATCATGGATTCGAACCCGCAACCTTTTGCGTCTCGGGTGAGTTCGCTCATTGCGTCATAGAGCTTGTCGATAAAAAGACGCCATGTATACGTTATATTGGACTAGATTTTGCCCGCGGCTTCGCTCGCGCTAAAATCTATTTTTCTATCCCTCGGAACAGTAATTTATTTCTGGACGAAAGCTACCATGTCTTTTTTGTATCTCTGGCAACGTGTACGTATCATGATAATCGGTTGATTATTAAGGCGTGAAAACGGAAATGAAATTAAATGATAGTATTTATTTGCATAAATATATTTTAATAATGAGGTCTTACAATAGAGTATCACTATATTTGACTTCATAGTCGTGCAAATGTTCTGTGAGTAGGTAGACATTCTCGTAAAGTGGCACATGACTCAACGTAACAAACAAACTTCGCATAGGTACTAGGAAAGTAAAATTAGGGCTCGAAATTAGTTTCTAATAATTTATAATGGTTGTTCGGACAGAGGTGGGTGTCAGATAATTTGACAGTTTTCAGACAGTTTTGCTTAGTTTTATGATTTATGTAGTTCAAAATATTGTTCATAATTATGTAAACTTTGAAATAGTTTTGGTATGAAACTGACACGAACGAGATTATTATGCTTAGCTCATTAGACTTTATCGGCCTACAATTCAAAAGAAAGTTTAATTTATTTGTTGAAAAAACACCATTAAATACATTTTTATTAGTCTACAACGGTGTCCAATGTTTAAACAAGTAAAATTTACGGAGTTATAGTTTAAAAGAATTGAGTTCTAAATAAACCTAAACTGATAAATTGGTAAGCATGACTTATTACAAAATATTGCATCGTAGGGTAACGCATGTTTACAACGTGCCATCAGATGCAAAGATCTGCGTCCATCTACTTAAGGTTGAAGGTGTTAAGCCTCATGTGCCCGTAATTTCACCGGCCCCCACACCCTTCTTCAAACCAAAACACAGCAATGCTGCTTCACACTAGAAATAGGCATTGTTGTAGCACCACCCCGGATGAACTCTTCACAAAGAACTCTACTGCTTTTAAACATACATACATAACATTGAAAATAGCTGATTTATCGACATTCTATTCCAATATAAATTACCTAGCAATAATATTTCAATCACTTCCATGAAATATATCATTTATGAACAGTACCAAATTCCAATAATAAATTTCCGTAATGAAAATTCAAAATTGTTATTTGAAATATCAAATTTTCGCTACGGGCGGCCTGGTATTGGCGAAAGTATGGAATTCCATACGTTCGCCAATTTCAGGGGTGGCGTGGAATTAGGGTTTTTGCCGATTTTCAATGGTGATCGGATTATTCGCCTCGAGCAGTAACGGACGCAGACAAAGCCGCGTGAAGGACACGAGTGCTTTGTTCTGAGAATTATGGTAGTTCAAAGACGTGAAAACGTTTAGTAAATTCCTAGTTCGTTTTTTTATCAAATTTACGCTAAGTCTTTCCCACTCTTGCGATCCGCCTAAAACTTCGGTGTTCTCTTAAATAAACAATCTAAGCTTTAAGTTCGAACTTGAACTCAAAATTTATTTATTCATTACGAACCTTACGGTACACTTTGAATTGTATTTTTTTCAATTTAACCCATTCGTAACGCGTACAAACGGAGAAGAATTGTCAAGAAACTCTGTTTGGCGTCTATTTTTAACGTCTTTTTCACATATTTTATTCTTAAACAATTACATTGTTTTTTAATGAATTGAAGACAGTTTCATCCTAGGCTTTTTTATCATCTAAAAATTACCAAATGTAGATTTAAAAAACAATTAATAGAAGCTCTTATCTCCGTGTCCCGTTTAGCACTGAATCTATGCGAGTGACTAGATGGGACGCGGATGGACGCTAATGAATGTTCTCTAAAAGAGTCGAAACAGCGTCGGTGTCTTCGCCGATGTACCGGTACGAGAAAAAATATAACAATAATAAACAAATAAGAATCTTCGAAAAGAGCTATTTTTGTAACGTTTCCTGGAGACTACGTTAGGGGGTTTCCATGGGAAACGAGAGGAGAATTAAAAATATTCTATAGACTGTTATATCCATTCGATATTAACTGACTGATTTATAATTATACTGTAGTAGCTTTCGCCCGTGGCTTATACTTTATATTTAAAATTTATCTTTCTCTACCTCGCCAACAGAATAAGTCATTCGACAGACGATATGACTTGACACTTGGTTTTTCTACCCTTAAAACATTATATTTGAACGAAAGAAAAAGAAAAAACCGGCCAAGGCGAGTCGGACTCGTGAACCGATCGTGAACCGGTTCCGTACCGTTGTATGTTTGTCCCACTTAAATAATAATTTTAAACGGTTTTTATGATTTGTTGCTATAGCGGCTATAGAAATACATCATCTGTGAAAATTTCAACTAGTTATCAGTCTAGTTATCACGGTTCATGAGTTACAGCATGGTGACAGATAGACAGACAGACGGACAGTGGAGTCTTAGTAATAGGGTCCCGTTTTTTCCCTTTGGGTACGGAACCCTAAAAAGGAAGTTTTTGGCTTAATTATGATCAGTACATTTATTATGTTTATGTATTCACATAATATTTATTATGTATTGTTTCAGGTAAATAATGAAGGCCGACATCCAGCAGCCGATGAGCCATGAGGTATAACAATACACATACAATAACATGAGGTATAACACTTGCTTCCACCACGATTCCCTCGCGTGGAAATCCCAGAAATAGTAGGCTATGTGTTTATCCAGGTCATAAACTAAGTATATTCCAAGTTTTATCCAATCACGTTCAGCCATTTCAGCCGTTGGAACAAACATACTCATAGACGCACACTCTCCCATTTATATTATACTAGCTAATGCCTGAGACCTCGTCCGCTTAGAGTATTACTGTCTATGAAGTGAATTTTACTTTTAAAATGAGTCTGCACCAAAACTCGGCGCGCGCTTCCTTTTGCGCCGACATTGTTGACATTTAAGCGACATTACTTCTTATGTAAGATTCACACTTACCGGCGCGCGTCGGAGAGCATCGAAGAGCATATTAAAACATGCTAAAGGAAATTGAAACATCCAAAAATCAGTTAAGTTCCTTATTTGCATGCAATATCTACTTACGGATCTATTTATGTCAGTGTTTGACAAATCTCAAAGCTGCGTAAATTGCATGCAAATAAGGAACTTTAACTGCTTTGTGTTACATGTTTCAATTTCCTTTAGCATGTTAAAAAATGCTCTCCGATGCTCTCCGACGCGCGGCGGAAAATGTGAATCGTACATAAGAGTACTATCTCGATTTGGTTTCCTTAAAATGATATTTCAGTGATTTTTTGGCATTGATAATATGCCTATTTCTGTTAAAATACGTACAAAGAACCCGTATGCTCGGCAACAAAAGAGTTGTAATAAATGTAGCAATCTCCATACATTGGCAAGCAATCGTCGATAAATATTGTGATTCAATTTAGTACATGTTCGGCTGCAACACCTATTGTGCTTCGAGGGTATACGAGCGGATGTACAGTCAGCCTCAGAACCACTAGTGAAGTTACACAGTGAAATAGAATAATAAAAACATGTAAAAATGTACTTGATTATAAAATCAGAGAAAGTGAACTTTAAATGCAAATACAATGTTTTTCTCATAACCCATTTCATCCCACTGCTGGTCGAAGGCCTACTCCTAACTTTCCACGCCCCCCTTTGGTGGTCTCCCACCATTCACTCTCAAATGCAACCAGATCATTCTTTGTCTCATTGATTTATTTTTGAAGCTAACTTATATTTTCTATTATTTTATTTATCTTTATAGCACTACCAATTTATCTCTAAACTATAAAAAGGTTGTCCTGAAGAAAATGCTATTTAGCATTAAGTTCGCCCGAATAAGTACTTGTTTACATCGCGGGGATTATGGGCATATCCCCCTTATAAGGTGAGGCCTATGTCCAGCAGAGGACTGGTATAGGCTGTTGTTTTTCTTGTGTAGGTACTAGTATCATCTTGTACGGTACAATTACCGTAACCGATGATGCTTAGTTTTCCCTTGAAAAACTATCAAAACTTAGCGTCGAAAATTTGGAGTATTCCGTAAATTGGCGGTATATTGGCTGACTCCGATATTGGATCAAACGAATCAAACTTACTGAAAACCAGTGCAGCATCTGAGTGTGATCTTTGATGCTGCCAATGCTGAGGAAGGGTCCTTTTTTCCCTTTTGTTGTAGAATTAATAACCTATTTCTAGTTTTAAGATAATTGAATATATTATATACCTACTTTAGTTACCTACTTGTATAATTTGGGTAAAATAAATAACTTTTATTTATTATTGCTCAAAGTTTTTTGTGCTATGAAATCGCTTTGCCTGAGTGTACCTGGCGCCTGACTTGAATCGGCAGTGGCACAAAGGGCCACTATATTGCCACGTTGCATTTCATTGTCCTGCTGTATTGTATTGTTCGCTACCCACTTGTGTTTATTATATTGCATTCCGCTGCAGTTGACTGTGAGCGCTTGCGGCGAAGCTTACTACGATCTTCTTAGCAGATCAGGGGGGTATTTTAAAACGTTCAAAACATTTCCGAATCGAATTTGACATTTATGATTGAGCCATTATTGTGAGCCATTATTGAATCACATTATTCTGACGGAGTGTTGTCATGTGATGCGCCATCGTATGGTAGCGCATCAGCAGCTTTTAGCATCCTAGAAATCTTTCGGAACAGAAATACAATTGAAATAAAATTGACGGAATCGATTCTGAAAGTTTTCGAATGTTTTAAAATGCGGTTGGAGATCAGAGTCTTAATTCAATGGCTTCTAGGATAGTTTTCCACAAATTGGCCAGTATCAATTATCATCATCATCATCATCATCACCATCAGCCTATAGCTATTTATATAAGTACACTGAACATAGCACACAACAAATTCATAACCAAATGTAATTTTATAACACTCGATAAAGTAAGCTTGTTCTTTTCATTTAAATATAAATAAAAACAGGTGACATGATATTTAAACGCCATTTCAGCTATCTGAGGTATATGTTATATATAGGACGGTAAATCTTTCCAAATGAAGATCTAAGCAACTAATTCATGATGAACTAGCCAAAAAAGCAACAAATTCATGCTGACTTATTATGTTGCCACTGCTATAACAATTCCCAAATCGTTGTACAATCCAACGAAACCTTTCAAAACATATAATCGAACAAAACTTACCAATCAAGCTCCCACGCAATCTTAGGGAGCTCTTTAAGCCGGCTTTAAATAGCCGGTTTAGAGTCTTAAATTATAATCAGAATAATTTTATTTTTAGAAAATTTACACCAATAACACTATAACAAAAAGTACCCACAAAATTAACGACTTATGTGATTATTATTTACTAATACCTATATTATTATGTTGCTGTTGAATTCTTATATAAATAAATAATTCCGGTTTTATAAGACTAGCCTTACACTATGCAGAGCCGGAGTTGTGCTAAGGTGGGCTGGGGCGGTCTAGGGCGGGCGGAAGCGCGCCGCTCGCCGGAAATGAGCTTTCGATATCCGTTCCGCGCGCGCCCACTTTGTCCAAATCAATTTCGCTTTACGTCCCCGTGTTGTAGGCTTGTTGGCTAGATTCCGTTCAAAGGCAGTTAGTTTTTTTAGAGTTCGGTGGAATTATTATGCAAAATTTTGCAATGCTTATACGATAGAAATCATTATGCTTTCGGTGGAAAGTGTCTGCATTGATCGTAATTACGGAACAAAAATAATATTACGTACGAGTCCAATTGCTGATCGCTCGCTGATGGTTGTAATTCACTTGAATATATTTTTGTCAGTTTTAGTTCTCCGAGGTACACCAGTCTAATTTAGTAATATTTTTCTTCAAATTGACTACCATTCAGATATGACACTAGTTGGAATATGAAGGATCATAGTTTAAAGCAGCGAGGAAAAGGAAGACCAAAATTAAACTACATGAGCCAGATAAAAGAGAAGGTTGCCGTCATATTGTATAAAGAAAGATACTGAGAAAAGAGAAAATGGAGAGAATTGTCGGATAAACAAATACGGTACATAAATGGAATCTTCTTTGTTTGTTTGTTTTGTTTGCGAGAAATTAAGTAAAAATTATTGGGGGATGAATTGTCTGTATAATCATTTCATACACTAATAATTCCGACACCGAAAACCAGACAGAAAATTTAATATTTTTAAATAAAAACAATTTTGCATATTTTAATTATATTTTACCATGCATTGTTTGGCATTCAACGTGGATAAAATCCATGAATCGCACACCCAATTAATTACGTGGAAATATCAACGAATTCCTCGTTTAATACAATTCGACTGCGCTGTAAATGAGTATCGTATTCATTATGGATACCCGAGGAATAACATTCGACTAATAATTATAAAAGCTTATTTGGATACGAGGATATTTGTAACTCCTAATAAATAAGCAATACAGGAGTAATATCACAAAGCATCATCTAGCCCTAAACTAAGCAGATCTTGTATGGGAACCACATGACTTTTTTTTTTGTAAATACAAACACAAAACACCTTGCCCCGAGACAAATATTTTTCAAATCATTCAAACATTTGTCTCGCGGGATTCGAAGCCGCAATTTTCCAAGTCTTCTTTTTTTTACAGTTTATAGGCTTTCGTTGACCGCCATCTCACCGGTTGGTAAGTTGCAGTCAACAATGTAACACGCTTGCCTAGAGTGTACCTATTTACCTATTACTTAGAATGTACCTATTTGAAGACCACTGAGTCGTAGTGATCAGGAAACACTGACGCCGGAAGAGCCTTCCATTCCTTAGCTGTTCTAAGAATGAAAAATTTGCGTTGCAGTGTCTTATTATTTACTTAATTAACACGGTTGGCACCAATTACATTAATTTAATTAAATTATACAAGTCAAGAGTAGTCATATCTAATGTCCAGCAGAAAAAAAATCAAATAAACAAGGAAATAAGTTGTATGACAAAACAAAGATAATATTATGTCACAAACAATCATGCATCTCGCTCACTAAATTTCAGAAATTCCGATAATATTTTCTCTTATGCGTCAAAAATGGAACATTTTGCGTTCCTACAAATCAAATTGAGCTGAAATTTTGCACATTATAGTTTTGTAGTTATTACATACAGTTAATAGTAGTCACATTGTAGTTATACTGGTAACACCGATAAGCCGCAGGCTGAAACTAGTTTTAACATGTGGAATGCTCATTGGCTTACAACGCTAAGCATTCTTCTTGAGAGCGCAAATGCTGACTACCCGCAAAATGTTACAAAATATTTCAGCGCATTCGAAAAAAGGATTTGTAGTTCGGTCAAGTGTATGTTGACTGGTTTTATAGCTCAGTTGGTATTAGTTCTTCTGAGTCTTAAGAGCTGCAGGTCGCAGGTTCGTTTGCCGTTCAGGACAAACATATAAGAAAAAGAATTAAAAAAAATTGTACAAACATTCCTTGAACGAATTAACAAATTACAAATTGTTTTATTGGAACAAAATAACAAGTACATGATAAAATTGGAAAACGAAGTAAACCGCAATAGTTATAAATTAAATGTGGCGCATTCACCAACGCCCACCTCCTAGGACTAGGAGTTCATTACATATGTGTAAACATTGATATTTTTCCTATGCCTGGGTGTAACTGTTGTCTCTGTTACCCATATTATATCCTTGTAGTGCCCAAAGCTAGGACTAATTTAATGAAAGAAGCACCGCTTACAAGAACCCTTCGTACAATTAATAAATTATGCAAAGGAAATGATTTTGATCTGTTTATTTCCTTGATGAAATTCACAGAAAGGGCCCTAATATTATTAAGTAGGTCATAAGTTTTTGGTACTGTAATTTTTAATATCGCTTTTGTCTAATACTGTTATGATATTGTAAATGCTAAATCAATAAATAAATAAATAAATAGTTTTTGCGTGCACGCAACAGACGAACATACAAAGAGACCGACAGACAGGCAGACAGACACATTTCGATTGACGCAAAACCAGCAGCACACAGATCAGACTCAGACATACATTCAGACTTAGACATCATGATAGGCTCATATATGCATATAGACAGATTCAGACATATGTACAGTCCCATTCACACAAAACTAGAGACCCTTAAAATTAACTCAGAACTAGGTAGAGATCCATAATAGACAAAAAACAGACAGGCTCAGCACACAGACAGACTCAGACATACATTCCGGCTTAGACATCTTGACAGGCTCAGACATATGTACAGTCCCATTGATTCATAACTAGAGACCCTTAAAAGGAACTCAAAACTAGATAGAGATACCTAGTAGACAGAAAGACCGACAGGCTCAGCACACAGGTAGACCCAGACATACATTCAAACTTAAACATCTTGACAGGCTCAGACATATCTACAGTCCCATACACTCAAAACTAGGGACCCTTAAAAGGAACCCGCGAAGTGCGCTAACAGTGTTTGTTCCCGAGTATTTTCCAACGGACTAGATTGAATTTAAACTTTTCGCGGCGGCGCTCCGTGTCTTACCTTCTCGGCTGCTGCTAGTCGGGAGTTAAGCGAGCACTTACCCGGGACTGGCCAAGTTTTTAGGGTTCCGTACCTACGGTGAAAAACGGAACCTTTTTACGCGCGTTCATGCCAGTCTGTCCCATTGTCACAGCCTATAATCTCCGAAACTAGTGGTTGGAAAGAGTTGTTAAACGTTTGGGGATTTAATTATGAATTTGTATCGGAAATAAGCGAATTCAAATTTTATGGGTCGATCTTTAGTCGATTAGACCATTAAAAAAAAGACTTTTCATACTGCATCAATCGGTATATCATATTAAAGGAGAGTAAAGGATTATGACAATAATGGTCACGTCATAGTATATAAAAAAACAAAAGTAGACATATAGTATAGAACATAAGTGACATACATGTATAGAACTCTCTCCACTGCACCATCGACCATTTAAGTGGCTCATTTTGTTTCATATTACTCAAAATTTTGGCATAAATATAGAAATTGGTCATGGCACTGATAGTTCAGGAAAACTTTCGTTAAAATCCTAAGTAAAGAACCTTCCCCACGAGTCTAACTCACGCTTGGCCGGTTTTTTTACTTACCCCGCTAGTTACACTGCCCCGATCACTTCAGGCAACGTTCTCGACGTTTGATCCGAAAGTTTTTGAAAGTTGCAGCTGGTATTTACTGAATTAGCTGGCTATTTAAATATTACAGCTTTTGATGAGGGGGAGTTTTTGAAGATTATTTCTGAGTTTAGTTTGCAAGTTTAAGCAGTGAACGTCAAAAGGTCAACGATACAAATTGTGTTTCTTTACTCTGTTTTTATTCACTCCTTTAACTTCAATACCTCCTTATTTCAATAAACGAATTGTGCTATACTCTGTATTTTTAAATCCTGCAACAAATGTAAACAAAAAAATGTCACTGACAAAGTGAAATTTAATAATTCCATGGTGACATGACAGTGGACTAAAACCTTATTTTCGATGGCTTATTATTTACATAGTTCTTGCCCGCGGCATTGCTATTATTTTTTAAATAATAGTACCAATGCACTTGAAGGTTCGGTGGCCAGCATTCCCCAGAATGTGACCAGTGTTATAAAATAATTAGCCATAAAACATGTTTATCATTAAATATCTTTGTAAGGAAACAAAGTATTTGACTAAAAATAGGCCCAAATTATAATTTATATAAACTTTCTAAAATTAAAATTCGTAATTTTGTTTATGATGAAAAGTAGTCACTTCATAGTTACCTACTACAAGGAGGTAAGTTTTTTAGTGGTAAGCCCTTTGTTTACACCTTTTTTGCAGCTTTATACAAGACAGGGTATATCATGAAATGTATGTAAATGTTGACATTAACTAGCATCTATTCAAAATGTATCGTTTAACTTAAACGATACATTTGACGTCCTCTTATATTAGTAATGTCGTGCTCAAAAGGGTATATAATAATATAAAAGGCTGTAAATATATGTAAATTTACACAGATTGAGTATTAAATAACACCAATAAATATTGACTTTGTACTAAATTAACTTTATTTAAAAACTGTAAAATTTTCATCGTCTTTTTATATCGATTGACTTTAAAGGACATTAATATTTGATGCGCTGTTAAATTAAGTTAATGCAACAAAGGAATCCTCACCATTTTTGTATTAATAAATGAGAAAAGTTAGTTTAGTATCCCCAACCCGAATGCCCTGTGGGGATTATGGGCATTCCCCCTTCTTATAAGACCCATGTCCAGAAGAATGTTCGTGGAATACCTTGGGGGAGACTTATGTTCAGCAGTGGACTTGTATAGGTTGTTGTTATTGATGTCCAGCAGTAGACTGATATAAACTCGTGGTATGTTAGTATGTTTGTTCTTACTCAACTCCGTAACAGCTGATTTGAATGAATTTTGTGAATGTAGATTATACCCTGGATAAACATAGCGACTTTGTATCCGAATTAAACGTGTGCGAACTCACGGACGAAAGCTAGTCGTCAATAATTCAATACCCTCCTATGATACACCTCCTATGATATATCTTCTTCCGCCTGCCAAATCAATTTTTTACCGATTTCATAATAATTTTCTTTTGGAGCAGAATATCAAGATACAATAATAACTGACGTTTCCATTAATAAGAAACCGGGGGCCCGAAACCAGCTTTTTCATATCCGCCATTATTATAATACGAACTGACACTTGACAGTCGCCATCTTTAGTATCTGCGAGCAATCGAGGGAAATACTCTAATGTGTACCAAGGCGACTTGAGTTCCACCGAAAATTACCATAGATAAAACGTAGAAACAGATGTTACTATCATGCCATTTTCTTTAACCTTTAAACTGCAGAGTGAACTTTACGTTTTTCACGTTTAAGGTATAGGTATTTATTCTCATAAAAAAATACATTTCACTTGCATGCGAAGTATAACTAAGAATAGGTAATAACATTTTTCTGTGCATTGGTTGTTACACAGTTTAGTAAAAGCAATAGCAGTTAAATAAAAAAGAGGAAAAAAGTACAATTATGCAAAATAAGGGGATAATTACTGAACACTGAGTCACCGGGTAGCTATTGTTTCTCCTAGAACTCTTTTTTATACTATTTATTATTTTAATGTTCTTGTACATTTAAATTTGTAACCCTTTTTAAACCACTTGTTAGGCTTACGTTTGACTATCTCATCTGTCTTCAAACTACAAGAAAACGTCGAGAGAAGATCAAATTGGAGGAAAAATTGTGGATTATGGGCACATCCCCCCTTCTTATAGGGGAGGCCTATGTCCAGAAGTGGACTGAATAGGTTCGTGTTGTTGTTATTGACTCACACATCGGATGCCTTTTCTTCGTCGATATTTGAATTCATTTTATACATTGGACACCGCACAAGCAAAATAAGTTCTCATATCATATCTAAACATTAATTTATTTTAAGCCTTATTTTCAACAGACTCAGTTAAAAAAAAAGTGTATTTACTTTTTATTTTTTTAAATAGATAAACAATTTACTATATTTCGTGATTTGTGTTGAATAATTTGAAAAAAATCTTATTTACTTTCTGTTTTTTTAATAGATTGAGAAATGAAAAATTGTTTGTACACCCTCAAATTTCTTAGGTGTTGTGGTAGATTGTACTCACAGCTTTTGATACTAATCCTAAGGTGGGCAGTCTAAGTGTTGAGTTTATGCACCTGTCCTATCTGCGTATTTTTAACACTATGTCATTCTCGCTATTTCTCATCGAAGTTTTATCATACGTCAATCATAATAACGTTGGTAACGTGTGTCTTAATATTAAGTGGTAGAATAGTAATAGAAACGTCAAATACAAGGTGTCCTGAGAGATTATACAGATTTTTTGAGAATACTTTCTAACACTAAAATCCAGAAATAGGTTTGCGCAATTATTTTGAAAAATATAATATTTTTCAAGTTTTCAATAAATACCACAATTTAGGAAAGTTCTGAGTATATCTGACATAGAACTAGTTGCCGACATAGCTCAGAGAATTAGCAAGTGGCAATGGGCTGGCCATGTCTACCGAAGAACCGATTACCGATAAACGAGTTTTTGAGTGGAGACCGCGGTTCGGCAGACCTAGTGTAAGGACGCCCTCTGGCCAGGTGGAGTGACGAACTGCGAAAGGCTGCTGGCGCAATGGCGCTCATTAGGGGAGGCCTATGTCTAGCAGTGGACTGCTATAGGCTGATTATGATGATGATGATGAGGAACGTTTTTGCAAGGTTTTATTTATTTTCACTTGTCGCGTTGTCTGTAATCAAATCTTGCAAGTTAGATTTGACACACTGCCCGATTTCCGATTGGGCTGTTTTACACGCATATGTATATCTCGTCACAATGCAATATTATGATCACATGGAGCTGATCTGATGATGGAGCTGGAAGGTGGCCATAGAAACTGTAATGAAACTATGCAACCTCATCGAGTTTGAACTCGTTTGATTCGTCTTGACGAATACTTCGTCTCTAGATGGTATCAAGGGTCTGATGATGGAGCTCGAAGGTGGTCAAAAGCTTGTTTAAAAAATATTAAAATGAAGATTTGTTACAAAAATATTTTCAAATGTGTTTATTTTAAAAAAACAAAAAACCCGACTGCATAGCCAGGAAATTTTTAGTACTTTTTAGTTCATCGTAAATTGAAAATGGCTTCTTACAGTCGCCATATTGGATTTTTTGACATATCCTATAGCCTATGTCACCTTCTTAATCCAGACGAATCCAACGACACTCAAAAACGGCTGGACAAATAATATAACAAACATATAAAGCCTAAAAACATAACCAGACTGAAGGGGATTTCAGTCGGGTAAAAATTAAAGATTAGTTATGATAAGATGAAACTTTATTTGGTTCAAACAATTACAGCACTTGTAGGTACAGAACAAAAACAAATAGAAAAACACTGATATACAAGTAGGTAGGTAGTACATTAATAAGTATAACAAAGGTATCTTGCAGGGTAAAAAAGAAACTAATATAAATTAAATAAAAAATAAGTATTTGTACATAACTAAAGCTAAGAAGAATACACTTAAAGCACTAAAGCTGTGTGGGTGTTATCTGTGCTAAGATGTTTAGTTTAAATTTCTCGCTGACTATCAAATTCAATTCAATTCAATTCAATATATTAAAAATAAGATATGATTATTGCAAGTAAGAGATTTACAAGACATTTTTACTATTTCAAGCAAATGCACATTTTTATAAAGTCATTAAATTAATTTGGTACATAATCCCATGTATCCCTACACACTCATGTGCCGAGCTCCGAGGCTCTTTTGTCATCAAGATAATCATTGACATCATAATACGCCTTATTTAATAAGATTGTTTGAACACTTTTCTTAAATGTATTCTCTGAGAGGTTAACTTAATTTTATCTGGTAATTTATTGAAGTATTTAATACATTGTCCTAAGAATGACTTATTTACTCTAGCTAATCTAGTTTTTGTACAAGCAATAAATTTGAAGACCGTTGAAAGCTATAAATAGATAGGTCAAGTCAACAAATCAGCATCATTTCGTATTAACAACATTGTTGGCTTATTTTCCTCCAGATCGCTCTCGGGAGCCACATTCGTCGCTCGTTACGGGAGCTATTTATTAGCGCGATATATGGTGCAACTTTATAGTCCTCTGCAATAACATGTAACAACACTTTAGAACTTTTTTAAATTTTCATTTATTTTTGGAACGAAGTTCCTTATCGCGCCTTGCGAAAGGGGGCTAGACGGAAAATTTTTTTTTTGTAAATACATACTTATTATACATAGAAAACACCCAGACCCGAAACAAATACTTGCAGAAACATTTGTCTCGCGGCGGGAATCGAACCCGCAGCCTTCTGCGTCTCAGGCGGGCCTTATCCCACTGCGCCACAGAGGTCCCCCGTCCGTCATTTACTAAACAATATGATGTATGACTGTTATTAATTATGACTTATTAATGTGTAATTTTAACTCTTCTTTTTTACTTTTATCATTTTTACACATTTGATAAGTTATCTAATTTTGATTTGTTTAGTTAATGTAATTGGTTTTGTTACCGTTTTAATTAAAGTTAAATAAATAAATAATAATAATAAATAATACATATTTTTTAACAAAAACCATTATTAGCATACATTCTATAGTATTATCATTATAATTATAATGATCATTATGTGTACTGTTGTCATTGCCTGATAAATAAATAAAAATATCCATAGACAAAAAAGTCATGAGGATGTTTTTTGTTTTTTAAAATGTCTTCCACACTGAAGTATACCTACGTATTTTGAGACACCTTGTACATTCAAGAAACCGCATTTGCTTTAATGCTACGTTAACGTTTTACGAGTTGGAGCGTATATTGCTTCGAAGAAGATTGTAACTAATTTACTTACAGTGCTACTTACTACAACATTCAAAACGTTGAGCTTACAATGTGGTGTCTACAAGGGCCAAACTTCGTCGCGCTTTTTTTCACACGGTATTTTTTTCTATTTCTTATGTTCTTTATTTATATTTCACTTTATTCTTCTTATTTTTGGAACTAAGTTCCTTATCGCGCATTGTGGAAGGGGGCTAGACGGGAAAAATTAAGACCAAAAGTTGTAACGACACTTTGTAATTGTCAAATGGTTGGGCTGATGACGTCATGGTACAAAGACTTGTGCGCTTATTTCAACCGTTTATGCTAAGTGCTCGTTAGCCTCGCCGTTATAGGCTTGGGCTGCCGCGCCGCGACACCCAGTTCAAATCGCTGTGGTGATTACGTCTTTTTGCATGTTTTTAATTTGAAGTTATGTAATATGATCTGTATTTCAATGAAGCCGTGCGGCGTGCGCGTGTTTCTCTATCTCTCTCTCTCTCTCTCTCTCTCTCTCTCTCTCTCTCTCTCATAGAAAGCTAATTCGTTCTATCCGGGTGTGCCTTGACACCTCTCAAGTTTTTTAAGCTATTTTATCTTATAAATTACCCCAGGTAATTTTGACATTAATGTGCCTAACTAATTTCCTAAATTTTTATGTGTTAATTAATTTAGTTAAATATTACTAATGTTATTGGTCGTGTGTCCGATTTTATTAAAGTAAATAAATCTCTGGCAGCCGGCTGATTGCGGCATTGCGCAGTCCAACATTACCTATGACAATTCAATACTTTGTTAGGTAATGGTTACCACATAACATCAGGTAGTTACTTGCTTATTCCAACTTTGAGTATTATCCTACTAATATTACAAATGTGAAAGGTTGTATGAATGGATGGATGTTTGTTACTTTCACGCAAAAACTACTGAACGGATTTGAATGAAACTTGGAATATATATAGTTTGTGACCTGGATTAACACATATCCAATTTTTCATCCCGGTACCACGCGAGCGAAGCCAAGGGTGGAATCTAGTAAAAAAGTATACTAATAAAACATATGAAATGTATTATATATATATGTTACGAAGTATGTAGTGTTGTAGATATGTTTAATATTTTTTTATGTAAATATATAAATAGGCACTATTTTCATATAGGTTTTATGCTGGGGTTTTTGTATGTAGGTCTATTTAACTACTTGAATGTAGGTTTATGTAAATATGCAGGTTTAAAATTAATCTTGAATTTATCTTATGCATTATATGTACACATGTATCTATCCTTCTCTTTTTATCTTCTCCCAATACCCAAAGGATTGCTGTAAGAAAATTCTTTCAGGGTTAAGCTCGCCTTCGTACATAGCATTTAAGTAAATTTATTCCTGTATTATGTTTCTGTGTACAATAAAGAATTAAAGAAATGTGTAGATGTTTTTTCATCTTTCAAGCCAAAACTACTGAATGGATTGAGTTGAAATTTTGCACATTTTAGTTCTAGACCAAAAATAACATAAAGGCTATTTATTACCGGCTAAGTACCACGCGACCGAAGCCGCGTTCGGAAGCTATTTGATATTGTTATGTAGTTCGCGTTCAATGTCACTCATTAGAGGAGGCCTATGCCCAGCAGTGGACTGCTATGTCTCATAACGATGATGATGATGATCTTCGCGAAACCCTATACTGTGTCGCACTGCACCGAGTTAATATCAACTATTAAAATGCATGTTGCAAGTGGAATAGTGTGCGCGCGGCTTTATTGCATTTGTTCATGCATGCACACAAAGAGCTATTTTGTAATTAATTGTTCCACGACTTTTAATACATTTCGTTTTATTTCTAGGGAACTTAGTTTAAACGGGTACGTAAGTACGGGTATATTTATATGTAGAAGCCAAATAAAGGGTATTTGGTACAAGTTTAAGATCTTTGAATAAACATTTTAGACAATGCAAATAATATTTCAATCCCGGTCAAAAAACAGGTTGTATTTGTTTACCGTTGCCTACCACGTAAATGCCTCAGGCTTTGTAATATTTGCTTACCCTAAGCCATGTTCGTGCAATCTGCCTCTCAAACATCGTATTACGATCTGGGTGCATTTAGCCTCTGGCGATAGGTATACTTGACCCTTTGTCACTCTAGAAACGTTTGATGTAGAGTATGTCTTGTAGAGCTGATTTTTGGAATGAGTTGTTTAATCTATAAATATGAAACACAAAAATTGTTTTTATAGTCTAAATCCGTTTTAGACTTTGAAACCATTGATCAGATTGTGATAGCGTCTTTGTCAAAGCTGAACAAGTCTGTCGGGTCGCCGTCGTTACTGTTACTTCATAATTGTCTTATCTTTGTCACCAAATGAAGTGTTTCGTCATGACCGCAGAAAAGGAGACTGTTCTAACGTAGGTTTTTTAGACTTAAAAGAAGAGATCCCAACTCAAGTGATTGTACCACTTGTTTTTATAAAGGATTTTGTATATTTTGTCGTGTTCCATAGCTACTGTGATTTATGCAGTGGTCAGTGTTGTAGCCAGGGATGAGTATGAATGTGACTGGATGTAAGATTAGAGGAAGTCCGAAGAAGAGATGGATAGATTGTGTGAAAGATGATATGAGAGTGAAAGGAGTGAATACAGAGTTGACGGCTAATAGGAGTGAATGGAGAAGGAAAATATATTGTGCCACCCTAGGTGGGGCCTAGAGTGGGATAAGGACAATGAAATGATGAGTGTAGTAGCCATCATCCTCAGTGTGAATCTCTTGGAGAAGAAGAACGTCAACACTTCTTATCTTATTTATAATATTCTTATTAATAAAATAAATGCGGCCTCTGTGGCGCAGTGGGCAAAGGTCCGCCTGAGACGAAGAATGTTTGCATGTTCTGCAGATGTTTGTCTCGGATCTGAAAAAATATATATATTCAAAATTTAAAATTCATTTATTCAGTAGGAACTGTATAGTACACTTTGAAACGTCATTTTTTTAAATTTACCACCAATTCGTAACGTGACCAAACAGAGAAGAATTGGCAAGAAACTCTGCTTGGCTTACATTTTTTTAACGTCATTGTACTTAATATCTATTACATTGTTTTTGATGGAGTTGGAGGCAGTTTCATCCCAAGCTTTTTTGTCATCTAAATAATCAGATATTTTATAATAAGCTTTATTACATAGATTACGTTTAACAACATTTTTGAATTTATTTACAGATAGATTAATCACATCATTTGGGATTTTGTTAAAAAATCGTACAGACATCCCTTTAAAAGATTGACTAACTTTATGGAGCCTTACAGTGGGAACAGCTAGTTTATCTTTATTTCTAGTGTTAACATTATGATAGTCGCTATTTTTCTTGAACATGTTACTTATTCTTGAACTTGATATATGTAGTATATCAATCATGTAGTTCCCATAATACAAGCTCTGCTTAGTTTGGGGCTACATGATGCTGTTTGATAACGTCCCGCATTATTTATTTATTTTATTTATTTAAATATAAAGTAAAAATATTTTATTTCTGACAACAACAAATCCATATAAATAACAAAATTAAAAGAAATAATTAAACATTCGAATAGAAAAAGAAAAACACCAAGCTTTTTCTAGAGTGATTTTTGAGGGGAGTACCCTGACTAGATCAATCTCCGTACAAAGCCCTTCCACAGCGGTGTCCGTCTTCAGGGTCCAATCAGAAAGAAACTGTTCACGCGTTCGAGGGTTCCCCGTTCACGTTTTGCGTTCTATTCCATAGAATTCTAGTACGAATTCGCGTGGTACTGAACGTCAGCTGTATGTGCATTTCTATGTAACGTAATACAACGCAACGTACGCAGAAGGCACGAACGCGTGAACGCTTTCTGTCTAATAGAACCCTCAGGATGCTATTGTGGCCGCCGCGCATTCTGCGGATCAGAGATGCTGCTTTTTTACAAATAACGGCTCCAAGGCCATCCGTTTGGTATTCGGCAAATATCCCTGTCACACTTAGCTAGTGGTAAAAATGTAAATGTAAATGTAAATGGACTCCCTTTTCCGCAATTGGACTCCAGTTGGTCCATTGTGCGTGTGGGAGATCTGGTTAAATACTTAGCCAGCCTAACTCCGCCCAGAAGCACAGAAGTTTCCTGGGGTCTTCGCAGGCTTCGCGGAGTGACCTCGGTGTTCCAAGGATTTGTTCACGTTGTGATGCAACTCCCACGCATTCCAGGATTACGTGGGCTGCTGATTCTTCTTCGGTCAGACACCCTCTGCAGAGTGGGCTGTCAGTTGCTCCGATGTTGTAGAGATGTTTGTTCAAAGGAGAGTGTTCCGTGAGGGTACCAACGATGGTGCGAAGATCTTGTCTTTTGAGTCTTAACAGACGACGGGTCAGCCGCGGTGAGGTGGCCGGTAGTGCTGCTCTGGACTGCCTGCAGTCCGTCGTCTGTGCCCAGCGTTCGTATAGCTAGCTAGTGGTATAGTAACACTAATACTAGTAGCCAATCTATGGGCTGGGTCGGGCCCGCGGTCAGCAATCTGTATGCAAAGCGCGATGCATATCTCCGCTTCACAAATATCGCCGCTACGTGGGACATGGCGCAATTAGTGCTGGGCCATGGACACTCAACCGTAAAAGTAGTTCTCAAATTTTGGGCAGAAAAATTGTAATCCTTACTAATATCGCATTAATATTAGTTAGTACCTTAAGTTAGTACCGGTAAAGATTTTACAGTTTACTTTTTAAAATAAAAAATTGTATTTCAGTATATTTGTTTATGTAGGTATGTGCTAGGTTAGTGTTCCAATAAAAAAGCGGTGATGGGCTTGCAACCTGTCACGTGGAATGCAGCTAGCATTCCACGTGACAGGCTTGCAAAAAGTGTCATGTATCGAACGTAATGTTTTGACTTGCCTCTGTTTACCCCCTTTAGGGTATCCTCAATAGATTTGCGTACTGAGCAATATCTCAAAATATCCATAATGGGGAAAAAGTCGTGAATATGTATTTTGTTTATTTGTTATGCTTTTACGCTTTAACTAAAAAAAAAAATTACTCAACCGATTATCATGAAATTTTGCATACACATTGTTAGGGGTACAGAACAGGGTACCTTTCATCCAGAAAAAAGATCCCATGGAATAGAAAATAACATTAACGCGAGCGAGGCCGCGGGCTGAAGCGAATTAAAAAGTATTTCTGGTCATTCTGACACAATATCATGTAGCCCCAAAATAAGCACATTGTATGAAAGGAATCATGACTGATATACTAACTAAATTTTTTTTTTTAATTACATAAATAAAAAACACCGAGACCCTAGACATTTGCAAATGATATTCGACACTTTTAGCAGATTATATTGATTAAGCACCATCCGCCCAGTCACTGCTTAGGTGGATGACCGTTTAGTGGCATTTAAATCTGAGAGCCTCCCTGCTTCGGAACGGCACGTTAAGATGTTCGTGTTTCTTTTTAAGTCATTCCATGTCGGAGGTTTTAGGGTGTCTAACTCCACAAGAGTTGGCCACGACGATACAAAGAAAACTACTACTGTGATTTTTAAAACAATTTATTAACGTACCTCGCTGACAGTACCAGTGACGGTTATCTAATGCAATAAAGATTGCTTTCGCTTGGCATCATTTGTGGCAATACGGAAGTGCTGCCCAACATTTGTATTCAACTTTGATCGGGATCATTTTAACTATAGATAGATAGATATTACTGTACTGATTACCCCATTCTTACAGAAAAAATAATAAATTAAATTTAGTAACTTAATTTATGCAATATAAGAGTAACACGGCCTTACCTTTGAAAGCAATCTCTTCCACAATCGTAACTATAATAGAGGGTGTCCTAAGATGTCCAGCAGTGGACTGAATAGGCTGGTTTTGTTGTTGTTCTGTCCTAAGATAAGTTTTATTCATCATCAACAACAACCTATAGAAGTCCACTGCTGAACATAGGTCACGGGATTCCACGAAGAACGGGCTTGAGCCCTTTCCATCCACCGATTACCTGCAATTCTGACGATGTCGTCGGTCCATCTGGTGGGGGGTCTACACTTCGTCTTCCAGATCGCGGTTGCCATTCGAGAACCTTTATTATAACACTACGATTCAGTGAAAAAACTTTTTTGAAAAGCAGGAACAAATAGACAGATATTATACACATTGAGGAAAGGTTGCAATTCATTTGCTTTTTAGATCTTTTTTACATTTCTCTTTTTTATCCCAAATAACATGATTAAAAACGTAAAAATATACCTACTTATTATATAACAAAAGAGTGACATAGAAAACATAAATTAACAGCATTTAAAGTATAACTTAAAACCGTCAAAGGCTTTTATTACTTAAGATTACAGCCATAAAGTCATGTCATAAAGTTCTCAAATAACATCAATTCTCGTAGCTATGAAGTAGCAAGTACTACGTCGTAGCGATCGTGCGCCGTAGCCGCGTAGCACATCTACGCCGTAGTCTACAGCTACGGTGAATTTTGTAGGTACTAGTTTTCTTCCTAAGTTCAAATTCACTTATAAACCGTCGCCTAAAGCAAGTATTAGTACAATAGTTTGTGAACCAAAAAGACCAATAAATATATAGTGCTGATGCACGAGGAATGCCTGTATCACGGGTGGTTAACAAAAAAAATGAAATAGAAAAGCAAACAGAAAATTTAAGTATTGATTGCATAGTAGGTATAGACTTCATCTATGACTAGCTCAGGCTAACGTAGGATCGAGACGAATGGCATAGTCAAAAGAAGGCTCTATACCCAGCAGTGGACTGAAAATGGCTGATGATGATTAGGTATAAACTTTACAAATAAAAGACCAATTAATTGTTTACAAAACTGTGTTTATTTGCAACTGAATCGATAAATTAACCTATCTATTTAATAGTTAATCAATATTTTAATTCGCGTGCCCCAAAAACTCCAAGTTTGGGAAAGTCCATTAATAAAATATCCCTTTTCTTTTTGTTTGGAAGTTTTCCAATCGAATGGCATGCTAACTCGGAGCCTCGGGGGTTGTTTGTTGTTTTATTATTGTGGGGTGATGACTTGGCCCGTGAAAGCCTCGCTGGCCTAGTAGAATGAATTCCTACTTCCGATCCGGAGTTTTTGGGTTCAAATTCCGTCTGGTTTAATAGTTTTTATGCTTCAGTGAAGGGGGTTGTAAGGGATTCCAACCGCCATCTTCAGAACCAACAATACAATAATACTAATACTTTATTGCTTTCACATGTGAAATTGCATGTTACAGGTTATATTTATCTCACATGAACCCTGTCAAAGGATATAGCAATTTACTAGGCAGACCGAGGCTTTGTAGGTAGGATGATTGAAATTTATTATACGAGTAGTTTAGGTAATTATTAACTCAAGCCAACCTCCACATGCCCGTGGTGCACACTGCTAGCTAACAAAGGGGGCTCTGGCGGCCGGCTGATTGCGGCATATCACAGCTTAATCCCCAGGCCGTCGACAGGCAGCAGTGGTGCGAGAAACTGTCCCCAACCCAGCGTTGGATTATGGTCATTCGCTCCCTCTTATTAAGGGACACCGACCACCACTTAATAAAGACAATAGGTACGTATAGTGGCACCTGGTTGGCTGCTTTGAAAAACAGTAGAACATACCTCACACGGCACTGGCACAAACGAAGGCACAGCAAAATTAAAATTCGCAGACACAGGCAGCATCGAGAATCCGTTACTTTAAGGAGAAGGCTGACTGGGTCGGGTTAGCACAATACACCCCAATGCGAGACCGTCAGTGCAGAACTTTAGGGGACATCACGAGCATGTGAGGGGTTGTCTTCGGTTCCAAAGTCTTGAAACCTCTTACGCCCTTATTGTTTAATATAGTCGAGTGGTAAACCACGCAACATTTGTCGGAACAGTAAAACGGTAGCTCGTTACTTTCGCGAGAGGTAACGCAATCTCGTTTCGCAATAACATGTGATGGATTACATCAATTCTACGATGGGAGTTGACGGATACGCATAAAAATTTTTTACGTATTTTTGCGCCTACTTATATTATATATCTACTGGATCTATATAGAAATAGAAATATAAATAGAAAAATATTTATTTACGATACATACATGAAAAGAGAGATATTACAAACAAAAAGAAGTAAAATATTATGTAACATGCACGTGTATAGTAAATCGGTCTCTGACTCAGCATAGGTTGGTTGACTGGCAACCAACGCTATAATATAATATAATATAATATAAACAATTTGTATATAATAATAAAAATAAATTGGACTGTAACTTTGAAAAACAGTTCTATATATTTTGAATACAGTTTTTGATTTTTTATTTAATTTACCTAATTCATGTCATCATTATCACTATTATCATTTCATTTCATTTATTTGCAGGAAATATGGTACAGATACAGTTGTTAAAATACATAGAAGCGTTTCACATATTTCACCAAATATTTGGCGTGCAAAATTATACAGTAAAATTGAATTTATATTTACAATGTAAAATTATATTAAAATGTACAATGTCAAATTACAAGAAACACAAATTATACTATAAAAATTAACCGTGTCAAAAACATATTTAAAAGAAATTACCATAAAATTTATAGAATATCATGTCAGAATAAAATTATCAATAAAATGATTTATTTTAATGTGACATAATCGACAGTGTTTTTTTTTATTACGAGAAGTATCTGCCTATAATAGTACACTTCTGGGCCTTCCCTATATATATCCAAGTCATAAACTATATCCCAAGTTTCAAAAATCTAAATACAGACAGCCGTTACAGGAGTGGGAACAAACATACTCACACACAAACTTTTGCATTTATATACATATTATTGTGGTGTGATATGAGTGATATATCAAACGGTATTATATTTATATACTATGCAATCTATAGATGCCTATATATACAGAAAAAAAATCGAAGTAATGTTAAAACACAAGAAAAAAGCGAGAATATTGCGAGTAGGTCATTTGTGGCTGTATCTACGTAACATTCAAAACAATATAAACATCGCATACGACCTCGCCGCCACGGTCCATAACACACAGACAAATGCCAAGTAAAAAAGTTGTTGGAAACTAAACAAGTCGTAAGATAGTGTACGTACAAGTTAGCAATCACGATAACGAGCGCATTTATAACGTTACGGATGATACCTAACGGACGGATACAGAGACGTATGGCGCTAGTGATGTGGGCACTTGTCGATGTGTTTGTCGATTATTTGTTTACAACTTTTATAATGATAGAATTGTTGAATGGAATTGCATTTGCATCCCTACTACCCTCGACTAGTGCCAATCACTAGCGCTATACTTCTCTTTATCTTAGTGTGCACAGTTTTTCAAAATTATACCGTAAACGTCATAAAGAATAGGTATGGGTTTGGTTATAAGAGAACATGGCTTAGGTCACTGGTCACTCTGCAGGACCCCTTCACTCAAATAATCACATGAAATACCATTTTTTTTTAGTACGTGCTTATGAATAAATGTTTTACTATGTTTTTTTCGATAATGTATGTATTAATCTATAGTAAGAAAAATCAAATTGTTTAATGAAAGAAAATCGAAGCTCGACCTCTGACTCGCGTAAAGAAAATTTTTATCAGTGTGCATAATAGGTTGTCTGTTAAGGGAGGTCGTTGATTTGTGTCCCTCTTGCACCAAAGTTTTATACACCAAAGCTTTTTCTTGCTGCCTGGGGAACTTAAACAATGTTTTATTATTTTAGCAGTAATTAGACTCCTTTAAAACGATCTTTAAAAAAAATATAATTGCATCAATGTATCCCAATGCATCGTTTCAAAAATAATTCTACGATGAATTTACGTACAATTTCATCCAATGTTCTATTCTATCGATAATTTGGGCAAACTACACGCATCACTATCGCATCGAGGTCAAGACGCAATCACGTCCCGCTGAGTTTCTGATGAAAGTTGCGCAGTAAAATATGAAATGTCCTCGTCACGGTGTGGTGGCCTCGTGCTGGGAAAGGATCCATCCACCGGATCCAATCACAAGGTCCAATCACAACCATGGCCGATCCATTTCGATTCATTTCCTCCCGTGGATGTCGCATGCGGTAAGTAAACATAGATTGATATACTTTTATCGCATACCACACAAAGAATTACAACTTAATAAAAAATGCATTAAATAATGGTAGAATAGGCGACCTTTATTTATGACTCCAACCACTTCATTTGACATAAATACTACTATCAAGTCACTAAGAAACTGTAGTAGTACTGGCTATGATGGCATAAGTACAAAAATAATAAAAGAAACAGCTGAATACATTTCACCAATTTTAAGTCACATAATTAACATTTCGATTGTTTCGGGAATATTTCCTGAAAAATTAAAGTTCAAAATCATCAAACCACTATTTAAAAGAAATGACAGGGAAAGCATGAATTGTTATAGGCCTATTGCTCTAATTCCAGTATTCTCAAAGATTTATGAAAAGGTAATATATAAAAGTTTATATAATTTTTTTGAAAGTAATAATTTATTTTCTGAAGAGCAGGTAGGATTTCGTAAAGGTAGGTCCATAAATTTAGCAATATACAAGTTTCTTCAGACAATAATGTGTAGCCTGGACATGAAAAAGAAAGTTTGTGCTTTATATATGGACCTTACTAAAGCTTTTGACTACGTAGACCATACCATTCTATTGTCAAAGCTTGAAACCTATGGTGTAAGAGGCAATATTTTGAACCTAATTCAATCATATTTGGGAAATAGAAGACAGGCAACAGAAATTACCCGTATCTGTCATAAATCTAAAAAAGAAATGGTATTTACATCAGAATATCGTGAAACTAGGTTTGGAGAACCACAAGGGAGTGTTTTAGGGCCTCTTCTTTTCATCATTTATATAAATGATCTCCCAAGGGCAATTTCTGAAGAGATGGTATTATTCGCAGATGACAGTACAGTGATGTTTTCTGACACATGTAAGTCTAAATTAGAGGCAAATATATACTTATCCCTTGATAAAATTATAGGATGGTTAAAACAAAATAATTTAGTCATTAACTTTGACAAAACCCAGCTTATGACATTTTCTAATAATTATAATAATATAAACAATTCTGACATTAATATTCAATATTTAGGACATGCGATTAATAATGTTGACACAACAAAATTTCTAGGTATAAATCTCGACCGTAATTTGAATTGGAAAGCACACGCTGACACTATATGTAAGAAACTTAATCAATTTTCTTACGCATTGTACATGCTTGGAAAAATTGTTAATGTGTCAGCTGTAACCACTGCCTACCATGGATATGCAGAATCCGTATTAAGGTACGGAATTATATTTTGGGGTAGTTCTACATTAAAAGATCGAATATTTATAAGTCAAAAGAAATGCATTAGAGCAATATGTAAAATCCAGAGAACTGATAGATGTAGACCATTTTTCACCGAGCTTAAAATATTGACATTACCCAGTCTATACATTTATGAAATTGCGAGTTTTGTAAAACTGAATATGGACCTTTTTATAAAACGTAACAGCAAGCGCCACAACGATAAAATTTGTTTCCCTAAGAATAAAACCGCCCTTTATAATAAAAGTGTTGTATGTATGGCTGCCCGTATATACAACAAACTTCCTCAAGCTGTATTAAATGTCCCTAGCCTGAATTTGTTCAAGGTAAAATTGAAAAAAATGCTTGTAGAAAAAGCTTATTATAGTATTTGTGAATTTTTAGATGATAAGAACCTTGACATTTTTTTTAATAATGAAGACATATAATTTATAATGCTTAATATGTAATCTACCTATTGTAATGTAGTTTTGACCTCTCTTTAATGTTTGTGTGCCGTTCGGTGAAGCACAGAGATCCATGTTTACCTCTTTACCATCTGATATTGTATATTTACCTGTGTTTACAAACAAATAAATGAATTGAATTGAATTTAAATGAATAGAATTGAATTGAATTGAATTGACCTTATCATTAAAGCGATCTGTTCTAGGCAACCTTTAGATGGATGTCGGACTGTCAAAAAAAAAACGGGTGGTCCAAATTATATTTATAATACAATGGACTCAAAAAATGGTAGTAGAGTTCTTTGTGGAGGGCTCGTCCAGGGAGGTACTGCCACCATGCCTATTTCTGCCGCGAAGCAGCTGAGCTGTGTTTCGGTTTGAAGGGTGTGGGTGCCGGTGAAATTACAGGCACAAGAGGCTTATCATCTTCATGCCTCCAGTTGATGGACGTAGGGCGTTGCATCGTAGAGCACGTTCCGGAAAAACGTGATCTACGGTGCAATACTTTGTCATAGGCAATGGTTACCGCTTAACATCAGGTGGGCCATGTGCTTGTTCCATCTTCAAGTAGTATTAAAAAATAAAAATAAAAGACTACATCCTTGTTTACAAAATGTGTATTCATATTGGTTTATGTACAAAATATGTTTAACTAGCCTATAATTGAACACTGTGAAACTGTAAATCCTTGTTAAAATAAATAAATAAATCCAAATACATACTTATATGTACTTACTTAATATAAGTAAATTAATGATGAATTTAATCAAATAATTGGAAATCTATATTGGAGGCCTTTCGGTGGCCTAAAAACGATTGCCCTCCGCGCGTCCTTTGCTACCAAGCGTTCAATGAACTCAGTGTCCCACCTCGTTAGTTTTATAATCTACGTATTAATTTTAGTCTGTAGTACATAGTTCATTGGCTGTGTCTAGTTTGGGATTAGTTGACCATGTGTGAGAGGTTTATATTTTATTTTTTAATCGCCAATCTTCACATGGTCATAATAATCATCGTTTAAGTAATTTTTCACCCACTGCTGGGCAAAGGTCTCCCTAAGCCCAGCACCCAGCCTCACCGTCACTAGTCTGAGCTAGGTTACGGTTTTGATATCGCTGATGCAACTCGATTAACTTACCTTAGTTACTAACGATATACCGGCCCTCGTAGTGAACTCAAATGAAAAAATCTATCCATTTCGTTTAAAATTATTTTTTTAGCTAACATCTTCTTAGACTGTAAGGGCGGTTTCGCACTACGTCCGATCCGATTCCGATCCGTATCCGTGCAAATACGGATCTTTATATCTCTCACCCAAATTCGGATATTGCTAACGCACTAATCCGATCTCCGATTCTTTGATTTGGGTTCGGTTCGGATTCGGATCGGACGTAGTGCGAAAACGCTCTAAGAGTAATATCATAAGTTAACTTTATAAGTATTTTTATTGTGATACGTACACATGTTTAACGATTATTAGGTACAATACAATTACAAACTTTACCTGTCTTATTCCAAAACGAAAGAATTATATAGATAGTATAGGTTTTAAACTGGTATTTTGTATAGAAAATGTCAGATTTAAACTTAGACTATCTTTTAGTCTTCGTTTTGGAATGAGGGGGTGTTTGTTTAGTTTCTTTATAAAGACCTACGACCCTAACGGCTTCAAAAAGAGAGTTAATATGCATCTTCTGGGAAAGCTCGCCCCATCGTCGACCTCATCCTTGCCTATGCAAGCCTCAAGGTTGAAAAAAAAAGGAATTTGTAATTCTTCTGAGACGTAATTTTCATTTTCGTATTTCCCATGACCATCTCTCGGCCACCATCGCTTTTGTCCACTATTTGCCATTCCGTCTAGCCAAGTTAGTTACAAAATATGTTGTATTTATTATCTTCTGTCGCCATTTTGTCACATCACCGAAATTCAATCTCTTCCAAAACACACATAAACATATAAAATGTAGGAAACTAATCAAAATATTTTATGAGATACGACTGCTCTGTTTAACGATGCTGCAAATAGGAACCAATTGTAGAAGTTCCAAATAGTTTCAATTGGAAATAAGAACGTATCTCGCAAGAGAACTATACAAAAATATAATTGTCCATCATTATCATTAACAAGCTGTAGAAGTCAGCATGTTATCACATCACACTAATATTATAATTGTGAAAGTTTGTGTGTGTGTGTGTGTGAGAGTGTGTGTGAGAGTTTTTTTCCCGTGACGGCAGATCGGATTTGGATGAAACTTAGAATATACGTAGTTTATGACCTTGATTAACTCATATGCTACTTTAAATTTAAGAAAATAGAAATACTTTTCTCTAAATAGAAATACTTTTCTCTAAATAGAAATACTTTTCTCTACGGTGGCCATTCTAAAAAGGCTGCAATTTTGACGATGTCATCGGCACTTTCCATCTCGTATATGTTAAGCGCCATTTACAAGGCCAACAGTGAGTGGTATTTTCGTATATGGTTTTATTGTTTTTAAAGTATTAGCTCACACTTCATGGAAAATGTAAACTTCGATAGGTTTGCTAACATTTTTATAATATTCCAAAAATTTCGACTCAGGCGATTCGAACCCATAAATACCAGTACACGATACCAACTGTGCTACCGAGCCAACTCTTCACCGTGTCGAAATTTTCGGGCAGTCTCGGCGAAGGACCGTTCGCTAAGCTCCACCTACAGGGAAAATATTGCAGAATCCAAGCCTGCTAAATGATTAATAGTTTAGTTCATTGACAAGAGGTGTCGCTTTGCTTATTCAATGATTTTTGTATTTAAATTCAAACACAGGGAATATCTAAGATAAATAAATATTCCAAAAATTTTGACTTAGGTGGGATTTGAACCCGCGACCTATTTTCATTTATTTGAAGCGTTACTGTCGCCAGGCAAACATTGTTATCGAACGGGGCCACTTTACGGCCCAGTAAATTACGTTGGACTCGACAAGTCGTAAAAAAGTAATCAAAACGAAATTGGGCTCACTCCACTATGATAATGTGGACAATCGCAGTAATTACTGCGGGGTGGGGCCCACTCGTGGGCTTCTTGTACATTAGTTATGTTAATCTAGGCTGTTATAAAACTATAAAATTCGAAATATGTAACCGTGCGTTTCCGTTGAATGAACATGTTGACCCGACTAGTTGATCGTGTACGTTTTTTCAAGAGTCGTTTTCACTGTGTATGAAGGAAGTAGGTGGTTATGACGGTTGTGCTACTGCTCGATTGATTAATTAAATAAATAATGCAGGACGTACCACACAGCATCATGTAGCCCCAAACGTTGTGTGTTATGGGAACCACATGATTGATATACTACATAATATACTTTTTTTTGTAAATACATACATATCGTACATAGAAAACACCCAGACCCGAGACAAATATCTACAGAACATGCAAACATTTGTGATTAGATTCTATTTAAGAAAATAGCTTTTTATTTTTTTTTAAATGTTCAGCAACGCGCATGTATTACCTCTTGAAGCTACAGGCGTCCATAGGCTACGGAACCACTTACCATCAGGAGGACCATGTGCCTGTTTGCTAACTTAGTAGTATAAAAAAGTATGAATTGCACACAATGAAATCGATCATAGTTGTAGTTTTCGAACTGAATACAATTTTTACCAGCAAATAAAATATAAACCATACCGCAATCTTTGAAAACAAAAGTTTTCAATCAGTGCGTCCTACCCGTCATGACATACGGACCCGAAACGTGGACACTCACAGTTCAACTAGTCCACCAGTTTAAAGTCGCTCAGCGAGCTATGGAACGAGCTATGCTCGGGGTTTCTCTGAAGGATAAAATCCGTAACGAGTTTATCCGACATAGAACTAAAGTTGTCGACATAGCTCAGAGAATTAGCAATCTGAAACGGCAGTGGGCTGGCCATATCTGCCGAAGAACCGATAACCGTTGGGATTAACGAGTTCTTGAGTGGAGACCGTGGCTCGGCAAACGTAGTGTAGGATGCCCTCCGGCCAGGTGGAGTGACGATCTGCGAAAGGCTGCTGGTAGAAGCTGGATGCGTCGAGCTCAGGACAGGGCGCAATGGCGCTCATTAGGGGAGGCCTATGTCCAGCAGTGGACTGCTATAGGCTGATGATGATGATGATGATGGTGACGATGAAAATAGAAACAGTTATTACCAGTGTACCCCGCACTAGGGATAGGCCGCGGCCTGTACCCTGACAGATCGATATAAAAATAAAATTAAATCATCATCATCATCATCATCAGCCTACAGCAGTGCACAGCTGGACTTAGGGCTCCCTTAATCATGGCGCGCCTTACTTCGCTGTTCTAAGATAAACTTAGTTAAGCAAGACTTCGCCATCATGGGTGACCGTTTAGTAGCATTTAAATCTGAGCGCTTCAGTGCTTCGGAAGGCACGTTAAGATGTTGGTCCCGGCTTTTTCAAGTTGTTAAGCCATGGCGGAGGCTTTCGGGGTGGGCTAAAAACTCCGACACCAGACTTGGCCACTAGCTCTTACGAGTAAGAAAGGGTCTAATCTAAATTGTTGTTTCGGTATAAGCCTTTAAATCAACGAGCAATACGCAGCAGTCAATAAAGAAATCATTATTTGAAGCTACCCATATATTGCTCTCGTGTATAATAAGTAAATAAGTCTCCATGTGACATACTCGAATCAAGCAAGATCGAGCTTTGTCTACGGCTATAAATACGTAGCAAGCCGTAGCAACCCGTAGCCGGGATGCTACGAGTTTCCTAGACGACAAACATCGTAGCTCTACGTGATTCGTAGACCTACGACTTTCGTAGAGCTAACACGTCTGTCAAAAGGTAAAAAATGTATTCATCCTGGAATTTAATAGACTTTACCTTGGTTTAATAAATAAATAATTAATAGTAGATACGGATTATGTTATCTATCTCATTCAGACTAGCACAGGATCGAGGTGAACGGTATAATCAAAAGAAAGTTATCGCCAGCAGTGGGTTGAAAACGGCTTATAATGATGATGACCATGATGGAACTTTTAATGGTTTATATGACCATTTATAATGAATTGAATCAGGCGTGACTTTGCGGAAATCCAATACAAGATATTTAAGAGATAAAATATTAAGTACAAATTCCACCAACTCTCTCTGACGAGTTTCATAAAAACTCAACAGAAATTCGACAATGTTTCGTGTTCCCCATAAGGTTCATCAGGAAACGATAGCAGAAAGCTTCTGCTTGGCGCTCGGCGAAGCAACACGTCCGCGAACATTGTCGAATTTCTGTTGAGTTCCGCCAACTCTCTCTGACGAGTTTCATAAAAATGAAACTCGTCAGAGAGAGTTGGCGGAATCTGTACTAAATATTTATCTTTTAAATATCTTATGACGATTTATTTTGAAAATCAAGAAATAAAGTGAGAAAATCTATTTATTTGACCATTGCACAACACATTGAGCAGTAGAATAGAAAAGAAAAAAAGTAAGGAACAGTAAGCCGCACAGTGAGGAAAGAAGGTTTTTGTAAACTTATGTAAAGATCAATATATTTTTTTTATTGATTTGGTTATACAACTTAAATAACTAAGCTCACTTTTATTACATTTATTCTGTGTATAACGTAGAATTGAGCTTAGTATTGCACCGAGCAGACAGTAGCGCTTTGTGCAGCAATTACAGCACCGGAGTCGGCCGGAGTGAGAGCCAATTTCCGCCGGACGCGTACCGACTACACTTGCACGGATTTGCATCGCGCCGGATCCGGTCCGGGACTAACAACCGGAGTAAAAGTCTAACAATTGTAATAAAAGTTACAAATCATTCGGTGGATTAAAGACAGTTGAATGTCCAATAACGGCTTGTGTAGCGCAGTGGGTGAAGGTCCGCCTGAGACGCTAAGGTTTCTGGATTTCCGTTGCATTGACCTGCTAACTAAATAATGTCAGACAAAATTAGGCATAGAATGGCTAGAAATTTGTGGGAATTTTTATATTACAATAACATTTATTTGAGGTTGACAAATAAATAAATAATTCTGGATAATGTCACACATCCCGATCTAGGGAATCAGCTTGCCAGGATACTGAAAACACGTCCAGTTCGTCACGCCACCTCTGTCTGGGACGGTCACGGTCAAGATCGGGATGTGTGGAAAGAGGGAAGGGAGGCCTTTGCCCTGCAGTGGGATCAGACAGGTTAATAAGATAAGATAATGTCACACAGCATCATGCAACCCCAAACTATCCTTAGTTTAGCTTAGCTCTACTGAGCTTGTATTAACTACGTTACTAAGTGACTCTTTAGGCTCTAGGTGCTAAGCAAGTCAGCGCGTACGAAGCTTAAACAAAACAAGTGCTAGGGGCTACGTGCTAAGAAAGCCGCCTGCCAGTGCGTCCGTAGCCTAAACCAAACAAGTCACAACGTCACTTACATTTTACTGTCTTCCGGTTGAGGGATAACAGTGCAAGTTTTTCCCCAACATTTTGTGGTTCCCCGAAATAATATAACATTAGTTATATCCTCAGAAAATACACTTACAAAACTAGCTTTTACGAGCGAGATAAAACCAACGGAGAATTACAGGGAATGGCTGAGTAATTACAAAGCTATAAGACTTATGTAGGTGTGCAGGGTGGAGCAGGATTATTGAAAAATTATGAAATCATGAGCTGTGGACAGGGCGAAAAGGTGCTCATTAGGGGAGGCCTATGTCCGGTGGACTACTATAGGCTGATGGTGATTATGATGAATGAAACATCTTAGACCACAACCTTACATAACGTCAGGTGAGTTCATGATTAAACGAAGTTCCATCCAATAAAAAAAAAAAGAAATCTTAATATGCTAAGATTAGCTTTTTGGACTTGATAACTACATATTGTTTGCAGAGTAAGAATTTTCTACGTGTAAGATTTGTGGTTTTACTGTTCGCCAGTATAAAATTATAGATAAGTAGTATTTATTACGATTATTACAAAAACTGTCCTGTCAGGCATTAATTCTCCTGATCATATAACACAATTACAAAGCTTAGGTCTCTAAAAAGTACTTCTATAACACCCTGTACACTTTCTAATACGTGGATGTGGGTATTATCTAACCAGAGTGCACACTAAGCGACATTGTCTAAATTAATGGCAGTCCTTAAAGGTGTAGGTACACTACTAGAATTTACTGAGAATAGAACAATTTATTTGGGTCACAATTTTCTAAATACAACAATACTAAGTGTTTTGGTGAAAACTGTAAGCTTGTATCTTTCTTTAATAAATTTTTGAAATCTAAAATAGTGCCGCCGTACACAGACTGCTCGAGCAGTTACCTCGTTATCAACATACACGGACCGCTCTTGCAGTCAGAGTCAACAGCTTGAAGCTGCTATTGAAAACAGCTCGAGCAGTTAGCAATTTCAATTGTTCTCAATAAACAAACGAAGCGTAAGCTTATTACTTTTTTACAATTAAATGCTTTTGTGTGTACTCACCCTAAGACGCTGCCACGAAATGGCAATACGGGGTACACCGTAACTTAGATGTTAAAGAAATTGCCGATGATGTACCTATATTGTACGAGGAAAGTGTGTATAGGTATATTACCGTTTGGGTAACGAGTTCACTTTGAATAAGATATACCCATAGGATAGGCTTTTATAGTAAGTATATATGTATATTGCTGTTTAGTCTCGCCAGAAGTCGAAAACGGCTCGACCTATTTGAATATAATTTATTGTTTAGGTCGCCTCAATACTGGGTTGGTTTAAGAAAGAGAAAATTTAGAAAATCCAAAAGCCGAAAAATCTAAAAAAGTCGAAATAGGTAATTTAAATACACTCAAATGAAGTTGCTGGCGGGAAGGCTATCGAATTAATCTTAAAATTGGATGTAACGTTCAATCTTAAGAAACTTTCTTGACTTTGCCCGTTGGTTTACGCCAGAAAGAATTTTTTTTTTTTTGTAATCCCGATCATAGATAATGTTGTAATATTCATCATCATCCATTGCTGGATATGGGTGGAATAGGGCATTGACCGAATGGTAGCCGAGGGTAGGATTGTTTAACGTGTCTTCATTGAGTTTTACCTTATTATTTATTTTCCTGATTTTTAAATAATAATAATGATGTTTAATACTCGTGAAAGTTTAAAAAATACTATGATACACGTCGCCTGTATGCGACTAGCTCAAGACCACAGTAGGATGTTGTATTCATTATTATTCTATTGTAAACTCAAACAAACAACAAAGTAGCTAGTAAATAGTCTGATCTTCTCAATAATATTTATATAAAATACTCAATGATTATAAAATAAAGCAGCGAAAGCATTAATATAAAGTACTTTTCTAGGTAAATAGCTCAGTGAGTTCATCTCAACATTATTGCACTCAAACGACGCTACATAAAAGGAATAAAGAATGCCATTATCCCGCTTGAGATATTTGAATCCTAGACTGAGCTTAAGCTCACGACTGGATAAGATAATAACGTCAAATGTACTGGAAATTCTTGTTACGTAAAAACAATGCAAGTTGAAAAAATACTGCGAAATAAAATTAGTGGATGTAGTAGAAAGCTGTGCAAAGCTGCCAAAGGCGCGCTTAGCCGCGGGACGTTCCTGCCGCCGCTTGCTAACAAAGCTTATTTGTACCTCTACTACGAAAACTCGAATTAACCTCGAACTTCATTTTATTTATTTGGAAAACCAACAACAGTACTTAAAACATATATTCTTTATATACAACTATTGACAATCTATAAGTTTCCGCATATCGTAACTAACAAAAGCTTACTTGTAAAAAAATATTAATATTTTAAAGAGACTACTTATAAATAAAAGAACTTAGCTAGTACCTACTTGGAGACGAAAAACTAAATAAACATATTAATGAAGAAAAAAAAGTTCAACATGTGACCATTGACTTAAGAGACGAAAAACTAAATAAACATATTAATGAATAAAAAAAAGTTCAACATGTGACCATTGACCTCTGTGGCGCAGTGAGAGTCGGCTGGCGTGGGCCACCTGAGACGCAGAAGGTTCTCCTATCTTCTTCAATCTCCCTTTATTCGCGCATCCAGTCACTTACATATTTATCATTATTTTAGTCACATGACTTTCATCCCTCCTCATTACATACCCCTACCATGCCAGTCTACCACTCCTCACCTTTCTGCCAGCATTATTTACTTATTTATAATAGTGAAACGCCACAAGCACTCGAGGCTGAGTGGCAAGTTCTACCAGTTTCAGACTAACTATCAACATCAAATACTGATAGAAGCCGTGTGTAACGAAATTAGCCCCACCCCTTTCCGGAATACCTTCGCAAATCGCGAGTCGATAATTGAGTTATTGGCGTCGCGAATTAGCGTCAGAGGGATTCAATAAATCCGATCACAGATTGTCAAGCCGTCGGAGGCGTTGGCGATTCCTTTCACGTTCGTTACGGGGATCAATCGATTTGGTTTCATTTGAGTTTGTCGTAGTATTCACTTTTTTATTCCATGTCACATCTCAATGATATCTATAGACTGGTTTATTTCAGCTACTTCCACAGCATTATGTCGTACGGCATTTTGTGGGGTTGTGGGGGAATGCTGCAGATATCAACACCATATTTGTGCTGCAGAAGAGGTCTGTTCATGCAATTTATAATATATGGGTCCCAGAGAATCACTTTAAATTAAGTTTAAAGAAATAAATATTATGACAGTTCCGTGCCAATACATATATGAAAACTTAATGTATGTCAAAACTTAATGTATGTCCGAAAAAATATCAAATTGTTTAAGAAAAATAGCGACAATCATAATGTTAACACTAGAAATAAAGATAAATTAGCTGTTCCTACTGTAATAAATTAAATTGTTAAATTGTAACTCCAATCTTTTAAAGGGCAATGTGTACGATTTGTTGTAATAAATTAAATTGTTATTTATCTGTAAATAAATTCAAAAATGTTGTTAAACGTAACCACTGTAAGAAAGCTTATTATAAAATTTCTGATTATTTAGATGACAAAAAAGCTTGGGATAAAACTGTCTCCAACTCCCTCAAAAACAATGTTATACTTAAGAATACAGATTGTAACTTGAAATTTAAAAAAATATAAGCCAAGCAGTGTTACTTGCCAATTCTTCTGTTTGGTCGCGTTACGAATTGGTGTAAATTAAAAAAATGACGATTCAAACTGTACTTTACAGTGCTTATTGAATAAATACATGTTTTTTTATCTGAACTGATAATTGAGTACTAAAAATCAACCAGTATTTATCACCAGAACTAGCACATGGCCCGCTTGATACTAAGTGGTAACCAATACATAACAAAGTATTGCTGCGTAGGTCATGCATGTTTGGAACCCTCCAATGCAAGGCCATGAATTGATGGCATGAAGGTGCCGTATGTGACTGTAACTTCAACGAGACCTACACCCTTTAATCCGATTCATGTGCCTGTAATGTCACTGGAACCCACACCCTTCAAACCGAAGCACAGCAATGCTGCTTCACGGCAGAAATAGGCATGGTGGTAGGCAGTACTTCTCCGGATAAGCCCTTTACAAAGAACTCTACCACTTCTAAAATAGTATTTAGTTAAATATTAAGTGAATTTAACATCAAATCTTTAGAGATTTTTCTATACCAAGTCCTGTATTAAAAATAATAGTTATCAATCAATCATCGTTATGAATGTAATATTATATAAGTCAAATTTATTAGTAAGTACTATTATTTACTTACTTTATGTGTGTGAGGATCTGATCGATGGTTTTGGAACGCATAGAGGACAAACATACATTACAAACATTGTCTTTTATTTCGATTATATCCGTTTTTTATCAAAGATATAATTTGCACGATTAATAAGTCGAATATAGCGCTAAAAATATTAAAAAATATATATTCTGGCAAATAAATGCTCATTATTTCATCCAATCATTCATTCTTTCATCATGATCATCATCATATCAACCGTTATCGACCCACTGCTGAGCATAGGGCTTTTTTTGATTATGCCACTTGCCTAGATCCTGCGCTATTCTGAACCAGGTGCCGCCCACGGTCTATCTACTATCGTCAACCCTTCTCGCTGGAGGACGGCCTCTATTTCTGTAACCAACTCTCGGCCACCACTCGGTCAGCGCTCTGGTCCAGCTGTCGTCACTCCGTCTGGCCAAGTGTCCTGCCCAACTTCACTTGAGCCCCAATATGCGCTCGCTGACGTCATGGATCTTAGTTGAGGATTTCGGTATTAGGGACTCGGTCTAAAAGTGTCATGGCGCGCTTTATGGCTCTCTGTGTAACACTGATTTTGTGTACAGCGTCCTTAATGAGCCGCCATGTCGCAGCACCATAGGTGGCAGGACACAAAGGGACGTATTTTCAGACATTATTGGAAGTTTTTATATGGAAGATTTTTTTGCAAAGTCTCAAGAAGATATGGCACAGTCAATTCAAAATCTGTACTAAAGCTACTATCCTTTTAATTGCAAAATGCATTAAATATGATTTCACATTTCACTTGAAAACAAATTCTTTAACAGACGCCAATGTACCAATAGTAAGGGTGATTGTGGCAAAGCGAACATTTCGTTTGTGTTGTATCCGAGAAATGCTAGTAGCTACCTAGCATTTCGAGTAGTACATCTATAGATTTACGTACCTTCGACAACATTGAGTTGTGTTCAATAACTTTTAATTAAAAGCTTAACCTCAAAAGGAAAAAATAAAAACTACTCAACGAGAGCGACCGTGTTCGAAAAATGTATACATAATAGTATTATAAGATAAATTTATTTCACAAAAATCATATTCAGTCGGGTCTGGGTCTTTTCTATGTATAATATGTATGTAGTTAAAAAAGTGTATATAAGTTGTTTGTCAGTCATGTGGATCCTATAAATAATACAAGCTCTTAATTTGGGGATACATGATGCTGTGTGATAACGTCCAGCATTATTTATTTATTTAGTTACAAAGTACCTTATTGTGCTATTTCTAAAACATGACATGACTACCTACATAATAAAACGACAATATTAAACAATTGACAATAGTACATACCTACTCGCTTTGGTTACAAACCTACTCGTATAATCATTTACAATCACTGACAGCATTATCGTATAATAATGACCTATCTTAAAATAATAATATTAATCAACGTAATGACAATTTGTTACCTAGGTACGCCTAGGTACCTACAAAGCCTCTGCCTACCATATTGCTATACCCTTAGACAGGGTTCATGTGAGATACCTATAACTTGTAACATGCAATTTAACACCATGTGAAAGCAATAAAGGATTTATATTATTTATATTGTATTGTATTGTAAAAGCTACTTCAACAAAAACAACAACAAAACCAGCCTATTCAGTTTAGCTGAACATAAGCCTCCCCTTTAAAAGAAGGGGGATATGCCCATAATTCTCACGCTGAGCATGCCGCTTGGAGATCACAGCTGCTGCAGCCTATCGGCGGCCAGGGATTTAGCTGTACCGAAGTTTGGCTGCGCAAGCCGCAATCAGCCGGCTGCTAGAACCACGTTGGTTGTAAAAGCAAATTTCCATTGACTTACTTATTTAATTTATTTGGAATCAGATGCCAGCGTCTGTTTTTCCATTGACTTACGATCCTAACAGCTTCAGAAAGAGAGTTAATAGGCTTCTTCTGGGAAAGCTCGCCCCATCGTCGACCTCATCCTTGCCTAAGCCAAGTCAAGAGCTGGCCCACATTAAATAAAAAAAAAGCTACCTTAGCAAAGTTAACTATAAAAAGGCTAAAATAGTGCTATGTTGTTTAGAGTACTTATCTTCTGTTCTAGTTGAACTGTGTTACGGTGAGGAAAAAAATATAATTAGACCCACACTAGAATGCCCTGTGTCGTTCTAAAAATATCACCTCGACTAAAATGGGGGACTTTAGACTTTAGTTTGTCTATAGACGACGCGCAGTTTGGTTTCTGTCCCGGTCTCTCAACGGATTCAGCCATTATGAGCCTAAAAAGCACAGTAAATTACTACACGTCTCGGAATACCTCAGTCTATGCGTGCTTTTTGGACCTGAGTCGTGCTTTTGACCTCGTGAATTATGATATTCTGGGAGTCAAAATGATTGAAGCAAAGGTACCAAGCTATGTGGTGAATCTGTTGAGATATTGGTACGGAAACCAAACTAACAATGTTAGATGGGGCGACACGACCTCTAGTGACTACAGGCTAGAGTGCGGAGTTCGTCAAGGAGGGCTGACCTCTCCCGACCTGTTTAACCTGTATATTAACAGCTTGATCGGAGAACTGCGGAGCACCAAGGTAGGCTGTTATCTGGGGGACGTTTGTGTCAATAACCTAAGCTATGCAGATGACATGGTGCTCCTCAGTCCTTCGATTAAGGGTTTAAAAAAGTTACTTTTAGTCTGTGAGCAATATGCTATTGCACACGGGCTAAAATACAATGTTTGTAAAACCGAACTATTGGTATTCAGGTCGGGGCGTGGTCCAGAACGGGTGCCCGAGGTGCATTTGAGCGGCCTGGCCATAAAAATGGTAAAGCAGTTCAGGTACCTGGGCCACTTATTGACAGAGAAGGTGAAAGACGATGATGACATCGAAAGGGAGCGAAGAATGCTCGCTGTTCGGAGTAACATGCTCGCTCGCCGCTTCACGAACTGCAGTCCAGATGTTAAAAAAACTTTATTCCGTGCATATTGTCTGGGTATGTACACATGTCAACTTTGGACGAACTTTACCAGAAAGGCCATCAACACCATAAGGGTCCAGTACAATGATGCTTACAGGATCCTCATGAGGTTGCCGAGATACTGCAGTGCGTCGAGCATGTTCTCCGAGGCGGGGGTCCCCGACTTCTTTGCCATCATCCGAACTCGCGTAGCGTCCTTCTGGAGTAGGTTGAGTCGCTCCAACAATATTATTCTGAGGGCTGTCTCTGACCAGGTTTATAGGAATCCGATCTTCCGCCATTGGATTTCCGTCCATTTGGACGGAAACAAGAAATGACTTCGCAGCTGCTTTTAGCTCTGTGCTATTTTCTTTTATAATTTTTAATTTTTAATTTCATTTAATTTTATATTATATATTATCATGTGATATGGGTCTATTTGTGTGCCTGCAATAAACGAAATTTATTTATTTATTTATTTAGGGTAGGTTTATTTCTAAGGTTTACCTGTACTAAGTTAACCACTATATTTTCGGTTAACCGGGCATCACATTCTGACCCCAACGCCAGAGTTTTCTAGGATGTCTTCCTAACGGGATGTTACTAAAAAAATCATATTTAATATTGTATTGAATTAGTCACAGTTTCATTCTTGTACAATATTAAAAAGAGGAGTCAAAAACTGTAATATTTTTGACTCCTCTTTTTGATATTTGACCGTTCTTCAAAACGACGCGGCATCCATTATGAATAATTATTAAATCCTTTAATAAAAACGTGATTTAATAATCGAGTCATTTCGGTTTCAAACATATTATTTTCTCTCCATTTGTTTTTGGCGTTGACTGTCCATGAGTTTGAGTTATAGCTGTATGTTTGTGGATCGACATAATTAAGACATTAAGGCCTTTGTCTGGCGTGTTCGGTAATAGTGTTAGCGGTAACGGGCGTTACACTTATTATTTCTGCGAAAGCCCTTTGCCAAATGGAACAATAATTTGGCTTGGATATAATTATTTTGGACATGATTTTTCTTTGCAATTTTCGACCGCTTTTTATGTTATGTTTCGTTATGATTATTATGATTGACAAATAGTAATTTTCAATATTAGATAGTACCTACTGAATTACACATTTTAAATCACACTATCATACTATAATGTAGATAATATAATGTTTTTATTGAAATAACCAACATAATTACAGTTCAGGTTGAAGCCCTGGCTCCTAAACTAGCATTAGCTGTATGTCAGGAGTCAGTTCCTTCCCATTTCTTAGGTATGCTATTAGATTTAAGTGGTCTTTTAATAAGACATTATTACAAGTTACTGAAATATATGTAATATAAGTTACATAGAATTTTTATTAAGAGAGAGTGTCGATTGATGTGTTGATGTAAGTGAGATAGTGTGAGTGTGAGTATGAGAGGATGTAGTGTGGTGTAGTGTATGTGTACTATACTATCACACTATACTATACTATCACACTAATATTATAAATGCGAAAGTTTTTGTGTATGTGAGTATTTTATTTCCCACTCAACTCCGAAACGAATTTGGATGAAACTTGGAATATACATAGTTTCTAACCTGGATTAACACATAGGGTACTTTTTATCGAGGTACCACAGAGGTAGTACCAGGGCGGAAACAGAGTAAAATAATTCGTAACTTTTTTGTAAATTACATTTTCCAAATTATTTTGTTCTTTATTGTGACAGTAAAATAAAACTACAAAACAAGCTTGAAAGCTATGAACAAAAGCGAGTTTAACCCTGAAAGAATTTTCTTACAGCTAACCTTTGGGTATAAAGAGAGGTTATAATGAGAAGGATAGATAAATGTGTAAATACAAGAGATGAGAGAAATTGATACAGTTAAATGTCTGTTTGAAACTATTTAATAAATTAATTAATCTATTTGTATATTATCTTTACATATTTTATTTTCATGCTTCGTAAGAATTAAATAAATAATAAATAATGCTGGACTATCACACAGCATCATGTAGCCCCAAGCTAAGCAGAGCTTGTGTTATGGGAACCACATGATCGATATATTACATATATGAATTCATACAATATCATACATAGAAAACATCCAGACCCGAGACAAATATCTGCAGAACATGCAAACATTTGTCCCGCGGCGGGAATCGAACCCGCAACCTTCTGCGTCACAGGCGGACCTTCGCCCACTGCGCCACAGAGGTTGTCAAATTCACGGTTTAGTTCTCAAATTAACCTTATGTTGACCAAGACTTGGTTTATTTATAGTTGACCATCCGTATGACTAGACGAAGACACCTTAGTTACCGTCCGTCTGTCACACCAGCGTCCACTAAAAGCTTAGCCGTGTTCCAAGACATGCAAGTTTGAAATTAGCAAAAACAAAGTTGCAGCTTTGAAAAGCTATTTTTAAGCTGTCGTTTTTTAAGTAGTGGTTTCGTTTGTCGGTGTCTAGTGAAACGTAGCAGATAGTTGGGACATTTTGAACTTATTAGTTTAGAATTATTCAGTTTATTGGAACTCAAAACAAAAGATGTTTGCTCGAAATTTTAGACTAGAGATAAAATGTTATTTTTTTGACAACAGAATACCAGCGTTGAGTAGGTAGTGGCACTTCATTAGTTTGTGTACCTGCTCAACAAATGCTGAGTTGTCACCTTTTGGGCACTTTATTTTCATCCAATTTGATCATGATAGGTACCTTGTTTGGGCGGGTAGGGTCAGTTTTGGGTACCGGGCGGGCTTATTTAAACAATGCTAAATGTCATCACTATGCTAGCATGCAAGCTGTCGACCAGTTTTAGTTTAAGCTATTTGTTTACTTTTCATTTCATTTATTTTAAGTTACTTTATTAGTAGGTTAGGTAACTACCCATTTTATAATATCTTTTTTTTATTTTGGCTCTTATGTCGTGTCAAACAAATATTTTTGTTTCTGTTCTTGGTTGATCCTGGATGATGCTCGCTTAGTTAAAATTCAGTTCAATTCATGTATTCAGTTCTCCTCCTCCTTCGTGTAAGGTAGTGGCCAAATTTACGTCGGAGAACCGTGCGATTGAAGGCCTCCGGTATGGCTTAGCGACTAAATAAGCCGGGACGAACATCTTAAAGTGTGTGAATCTTAATGTATTCAGTAATATTTTTTAATAAAAAATAAAATTTTAACAAAAAAAAACTTATTTTAAATTGTGTTTGCATTTAAAATTATGTTTATAGTCAGTTTAGATATAAACTGATGCGAATTATTTCTAATATATGTACCTTACTCACGTAGTTTAGGTCGTATTGGAACTTTTTATATTATGCAATTTTATTTACAGATTTTCACGAAATAAATTCTAAAGAAAGCATTTTCTTTTGTTACAGGAGAGCACACCTCAGAACTTGCCTGGAAAAGTTAAAAGACATGGTTCCCCTAGGCAGCGAATCATCACGACACACCACACTAGGACTATTAACGAAAGCAAAAAGGTTTATAAAGGTAAGATTTTTTTTTAATCACAAGCTTCGATCTATGGTGAAAATGCAAAACGGAATGGATGAAAATCATAAACTTATGCTCATTCGATTTTATTTTTGAGCTGATCCCGCCTGCAGCCTGCGTATTTTAATGATTGAAATGACGACGTCGAATATCCAAAAATATGATAGCGGTAAAGTTTTTCTGTTAATGTTCCATTTTATTGCGAATTCTCGATTCAGCGGCGACCGCAGATACTCTGTAAAAGCTGAAATACAACCTGCCAGCCGAATACGGGTATTCAGCGAATACTTATCTTTTTACCATTCAAATTTCGTCATCCAATAAGCCTTTTTAACAGAAACTTTTGCCATAATTCAATTCATTTGGTAGCCGACCGAGTTACGAGATGTCAGGGCGAAAGTCGACAATTGATAAATTAGTTTTGACGTGCGAAAACGTTCGTAATTACGTAAAATTACGGACCGAAACCTTGAAACTACGCCCTCCGTCATAATTCCAGGCATTGTCTATTTGATTTATTAACTGGGTAACCGAGGAGACGGCTGAAATTGTATTTTAATGTAGGATCGTTCCCCGACTCTGGGAGAAAATTACAATTTAGAATCAAAAAGCCATTCTAGTTTTTAATTAATGTCTTACGACGCCGTCTACTTTGTACATGAGATTCATAATACTCTTCTCTGGGATGTAATATTTAACGGTTTATCCGAACAAGAACGTATTTCACACGCATAAGATGTTTAAGCCAAGGAATGGTGCAGACGCGCGATTACTTCAACTACATTTTGTATAATCACACAATTGTGTTTGCAATTCAAAGCTGCCGCGTTTATACAACTGACAAAATATGATGCTAAACAGCTAAAGCACGGCGCACACGCGCGCTAAATCATACATACATTTCGCATAATCACACAATTGAAAATAAACACGGGTCTGTTGGGCGGGAGCCAAGATATTATCCGGTTTTCTCGCTGTTTGCAACCGCCGGATAAACAATAGCTTCTGAATCGGAAGCGGGGCATACAAACTGATATATGGAGAATAGTAAATATATGGATAACTATGAGCATATTTAGATACCTTTTAAAAATAAATTACTTACGAACTGTAGGTTTTCGGAATTATGTCCGTCGTCGCAGTATCAATTATAATTGTATTTAACTTGATAGGTTTCCATTCTTTCACTGCACGTTTTTGACATAAGTAGGTGTGTTAATGTTATAATACTTGTCAAAAATACACAACCAAAAATCCGAATGCTCACGTCGAAAAATAGCAAAACATTATATTACGTTTATACCAATCTATATGAAAATCTGAGCTTCATTTTCATCACAAAATAACAGGAAATTTCAACGACGACAAACCTGAAAGGATTTTCTGAGTTTTTATACATCTCGCTCGCACAAAGCACTTGGTATTTCTCAAAAGGAAAGTTGGGTGGTTTCTTAAATGGCCGGTGACATTTGATATTTAGAAGCCTCCACCGTTTCCTGTCTCAAACATCATTATTATTAACTAGCTTCCAAAACCTTCCAAGGAACAAGCTAGAAAATTTTCTTTTTAAAAAGTTTTTTCATTATCTTTCGAGTTAGGTTTCGCAGAGGGCGCTCCGGTATCAGAGGCATGCCGTTTCCCGTTTTGCGTAATAGTTGTGAGGAAGGCTTCGATAAACAAAGGTTTGCGGCAAAGGGTTCACTCTTCCGCCCGGCGCCGTATCCGGCTCGCGTCCGGCCCCCCGAACCCATCCATTTCTCTCTGGAGGTTACCCTTACGTTACCCTGAGTTGCCGTGTTTTTTTCTTGCGTACGCTTTCAGTTGGTAATGGTAAGTGCTCTGTCATTGAAACACGCCCGCTGGAATGGATTCCGGGGCACGTTGCGAGCATCAGATATTTTCCTGAAAATAATATCAATGTTCGATTCGAGTTCCGTTTTTTGCTCTTTGACGTATAAGTAGCTATTTATTCACGTGCCGTTTGTAAACAGATGGGAAATGGAAGTTTGATCTGATATTTATTATCAGACGCCGCTCGGGGACTTCCTTTATAACCAGGTGGCATGATAGAGTCGCGGTTTCCGCTCTATTTCCTGCTGTCTACCGTCAGCGTATAAATTGCTTGGAGCGTTTAAAATTGTCCGCCCCATTGCACTATTTCACGTCAGTACTGGCTTTACTTACGTGAAATTATTGTAGAAAACGTCGCAAATCAGGTCCACCCCGGCCGGTAATAGCTTTTTTAGCATCCAACACTTTCAACATTAATTTGGTATGCAAAACCGGCGGTGTAAGCTAGCGACGATGTACGTGGGAGTCGAGTGGGGCCGCGTCCGGGCCGTGCTGTCCGGCCGGACGGACATGACCGATGGCCGGACGGACGCGGCGCGCATTCGTCACTTGCCATTGTGCACCCTGCCTTACGCCTGGTGCCGGTAAATAATGGACGGTTTGTTTTGCTGTCATAAGATAGGCTGCGGTGAAGGTAGCAACACGTATTGTGCATTACGTGGCGTAGCTAGGATTTTGAGGGAAACGTGAATATTGCGGGCGTCTAATATTGTAGCACGTTGATGTTTTGATGAAGTGTTGTCGGAGGAACAAAATGTTGCTGCTGCTCGGTATTTTATTAAAAGGTGGAGTTTTATCCTGGTACATAGTAGGTTAGAATTTAATTTATTAAACCCATTTTCTTGAACAACTGTGATTAGGCTCTTAGATCTAGGCATTATAAATTGAGTATATTTTTAACAGACATTTATTGAGACTAGCAAAACGATTTTACACACAAGTTTTTTTGTAAAAACTTATGTTATACCTCGCGCAAAAAACTCTAAAATTCTTTTCAATCCATTTCTCGTTGAGATGTATTGAGATCGCAATCGAGAACTCTCATCGAGAACTCTTAGTATGACTTCCATTCCCTATTAGTCCCGGCAACACTATTCGTTTTACACATCACATTAAGCATGATGCTGACGCTCCGGAGTTATGACGCGATATAACTGTTTTTGCTGACCGTACAAATGGGTTACACTATGTTATTGTCAGACTGCTGGTAGATGGTAGTTTTTCGTGAGTTCGTGATAGGGGAAAGAATTGCCACTATAGAGTTTAGTACCTAATTTTGTGTTGTTACTCTCCTGTCTTACTTTAGGTCTCGGTTTTGATTGAGTACATGAATTGGAAACCTGCCTAGACACTTAGGAATATACAGACGATGCTGTAATGATAGTTGTATAAAAGTATCCTCCACATTACTAATAATTTATAATACAATTTTTGTAAAAAAAAACGTACATTTTTGTTTTTTTTTTTCAGTTGTCAAAGCCCATACAAAAAAGTACTAATTAGAGTATATTTTTTTGATGGGCTTTGATAACTTCTTACTTTTTATCTTTTGTCCTATCACGTATAAGCCATAATAGCCTCCTTAATAGTTTTTTAAATAACATCGATGATTTGACTTGTACTCAAATTTAAATCAAGTTCAATATTTATTCCTTTGACATTTTGGTCGTTATTGACTACAGCTCAAAGCCATAAAATTATGCGTTTCAAAACACTAAGCTTAATCTAGGCATGTTCCGCCGTCGCACCTCCAGACTAATTAATATCTCCATTGTACCCAGTAATTGTCGCACCCTCCCGTCAATGTCAATTTTCGCTTCTAGCAATACGCTTATCCGGTTTTAAGCCGGGCCGGGCGCAGCGTGGACATGTAGTATTCAATTAGAATCGGATCCGGCCGCCGGACGAGCCCTGACATATTGAATTTCAGCGAATTGAAGCCGCCTGAAGGGCGTGCATTCCCGGACAAAGGCAGTTTATAGGGAAAGCCGGTTCCGGAATATCTATTTAATTAAATTTAGGTGCGGATCACAATTGGATTTTGTCCGGCGTTGTATTTTGTTTGTTATTTTCTGTATTTTTACTTAAAGTTGTATTACAGAAATGCCTTTTTTTCTTCGTCTTCTTCTTTTTTTTTTCTTGTACGAAATCAATTATGATAGTGCTTTTGGGTCACCCTGAAGCCTATATAGCCTATATAATTAATAAGTTATAAGTGTATTTAACATGTTGACTGCGGGCCTCGCACATGACGGTACGCGCGATGCACGCCATGAGGGCGACGCCCTACAGAAACAAATCGGTATTTTTAGTACACAAAAGAGTTATACACTAGACAATATATAAACTAGCAGTAAATAGTTAATAAGTAATCATTGTTTTTAGCACTCAAAAGTTTTATACACTAGACATTATTTAGGTACACTAGCAGCCAATATGTCATAAGTACATCTTAGACGTAGATTAAAAACGATTTAACTAAGAGCTTTATTGTTTCTCAATTTCGGTTATAGAGCCAGCAAATAGACAACACAAATCAAAATGATTATCCTGTTTCAGTATAAAATAAGCCTTATTACAAGGCAATAACTCACTCAATTAAGATACCAAACCACGCTGTTTCTCAAGATTTAAATGGTTTTCATCACTTCGCCCCAATCTGCTTTGAATTCGCGCAAAACACCTGTAATTTACGATTATTTGCTCGCCACAAAAATAATTATCAATTTTCCCCTTTAGCTATGTAATAGCGTAATAAATCCACGGGTAGCATCAAGATTTACAATTTCCGCGGGTAGTACTACTTCCCCCAGGAAGTAGGGGGGAAGGAACTTGTACTACATTTCGGAACTCAACACTTGAGGTACCTTGGTGTCAGTCAGCAATTTGAATGTTTTTAAGGAAAATTATAATTAGTGCGCAATGGCACTCATTAGGGGAGGCCTATGTCCAGTAGTGGACTGCTATAGGCTGATGATGATGATGATGAGTATTCGTGATGAGTATAGAAACTTTACAAAAGCATTTGAATTTTTACAAGATAAATGTTTGTCTATCTATCTATCTATGTTTAGGATTTTTTTAATTACTTTAAGTAGTAGTCTGTATTATGTAATCTGATGGAAGGCGAAGTCAGGTCGGCCAAGAAAGAGTAGGCGGGGTGAACTCGATGCCTTCAAGAGATAATGATAGGATATCTCAAAGGACAGTGATGATTTTCAGAATTGGGGGAGACCCTTACCCAGCAGTGGGACCACGCATTTTGACAAAAAAATCCTTTGAAAATATTTTTCGCTACAATAATAATTTTATCGCCTTTAAAATGTTTTTAATAGGGAAGACGACTGGGTAAAAAAAAATCTAATTAGCCCGTCAGATAGATTAACAAAAAATATTGGACACGTAATTTTTTATTTATCAAATAAATAATAACAGGGATAAAGAGCGTCAAAGTTCGGGAGTCGGGGCTCGTGACGTCACGGCTAGGTAAAAAATGTACTATACCGTGACGTCACGCGGAATTTCAACGCACTATATCTTTGTCATTTTTTGTTTAATTGAGTTAAGAAAAAATACGTGTCCAATACTTTTTGATAATTTAAATGACGGACTAATTTGAATTTTTCAGTCGTCATCCCTATTAGATGATCATTTTTACCTATCGTTATTTAAATATTCAAAAGTCAACTAAAATATTAAATATTATTTTTTACCCGTTTTCATTTAAATCATATTCAATAGTCAACTAAAATATTAAAAATATAATTTAATATTAGAAAAATTAGGGCGGCACCTGGTTCAGAATAGCTTAGGATCGAGACAAGTGGCATAATCAAAGGTAGGATAGGCCTCCCAGCAGTGGGTCGATAACAATTCAAATGATGAGTCGACTAAAAAGCTTTTATCCCGATAAAAAGAGAGCGAAACCGCGGGCGAATGCTAGTCAATAATGCTAATTAGCGGCAGTAATGTCTGCTTGTACGAAATGGCGTGAGCGCGTCGCATGTGCTGTTTCGTGTCTGTTAATAGTTCTGTTGATAAATTGTACACTTTCCATGTCATGCACAATGGTATTTACCTGACACTTACTTATCAATCTGAATATTAAAGTTAGGTTTTTGTTACATTGCGTTGTCCAATTCGGAGCTATGTTTCATTTTTATCTCATCGGGAAGTTACAAATCGATTGCAATGATTGGTCAATGACAATGATTATATATATAGGTATATATAGGCAATAAATATATGTACCCCTAGTACGAGTTACATAATAAACTTTAATTTTCCTTTTCGAGCTCATTGTTAATGTAACTTTACTGGCAATTACTCAACTGGTAATAGAAACTTATCGAACAACGTAAGTAATGTACTCTTGCAGATTGCAATGTTTATTACTCAAAACACTTTGGTAATTAATGAAAAACTTAGGTACTTTAAATATTATTTTATTGAGCTCGAAAACGGAAACTATAAAATTTTTCGAATTGTGCAACTCTCTCTAGTGGTATTGGACGAAACTCGCAAATTGTTCTTTCCCTGAAAACCGTATTAGGACAATTAAATATTCTTACTTGTGTAATTTCTATTTAGTTATTATAAATATTATTATAGTGTATCTGAATTCTTAATTTAATTTATGCATTGACTTATTTGACATTTTATTTTTTAAATTTTTATGATTTATTCCAGTTTTTTTATATTATTAATTTTTGTAATTTTTTTTTATTCATCTTTGTACAAATATTCAAAGTATAATTTAGGTTTGTACTTTGTAGTTAATTTTATAGGTAATCTTTGTAAATTTTTTTTAATTTTATCAAATGTAAAGCGCCCTAACCCACCAAATTTGCAATACCGGAAAACGGTGAATAAGTCATGTCCTTACAACTAGTCTTAAGACCTACTGTTACTTACACTTATATGCAAATAAATATCTTGTATCTTGTATCTAAACTAAATTAAAAAACGTTCCAATAGTTCTCAAGTGATACAATACCGAATAATTTTAATATAAATATGTGTACTCTATGTGTATTCTATGTGCAGATATAACTCCTCTATCTTTTTTAAGTACACACACGACTACCAAGAACGCTCTACAACCATTAGCGGAAAAACTTGCCAACCTGCCAATACCCCTTTTGTACCGAAATTCGTACACGCAAAAGGTTTCCGCCGGTAATAGATCACTGTTGACTTTCGTCTAAAGAATAAGTTATTTAGTTCCTGTCGATTCGGTTGGACAGTGAGCGATCGCGCCGATCCGAGCTTACTGTATGGAGGACAAGTCAACCATATTCTGTTAGTTGATTAATAAGTATCATATTCTAAGAAATAGCTAGATAAAGAAACTTTTATTAACATTTATTTATTTATTTCTTAGTTTTCTAATGTTTACTTTGTTTATTGTTTTTTATTGAAAATATTATATTTCTTATTACATGTACACCCCCAGCCGTACTTTTTTATTAGCATAATCCTCTCCATCCAAAGGTTGTCCGGAAGAGATCGCTTCTAAGCGATAAGACCGCCCATTGTACATTTTTATTTTTAAGATTCTATCTGCTGTTTTTTTAAATTATGGTGTATACAATAAAGAGTTTTCATTCATTCATTCATTCATTTTTTTGACTCACAAATTATGCGAAAAAAAAAATTATACGAAAGTTAAGTGCTTGATTTTGGGTAACAGTAACATAATTTCTGAGTAAATGTGCTTTCAAATTACAGTTCCACTCTAAAGTTACTCCCAAAAACTTTGTCTACTCCACATTCTAGGCTTAACAATTAACATGTAAATTGCTAAGCTAAGAAATTATCGCATTGATTGTATAATTTATATCATTAGTATTATTATAAAGGTCAGAATTATATGGGATGATTTTAGAAATGTCGTCTGCAAAAAGCGTACAAAAAGGCTTTGTTCTCATTGTCAGTAAGTCCGTAACGAAAATAAAATATATTAGGTTTATATTTAGATTCTCGAATTTGATAAGTTTAAATCTAAAAAGCACTTTAGTAAATTATACGTGAAGCCATTTCCACATTCAAGGCAAAAGGCAAATTATAAGTGGCACGTGTCAAATCTAAAATGTAGGCTTGTCATTTTGTGTGAGAAATATTCTATTTTGGGGAATCATTGGACAGACAGAGGGGTGTACAGGGTTCCAACCCCCTATCTTCGGAACCCAAGCCAACCCCACCTGCACGTGGTGCACCCTGCTAAACAACGAACGGGGCTCTGGCGGCCGGCTGATTGCGGCATAGCACAGCCTACATCGGCACAGCTAAATCCCCTGGCCACTGACGGGCAGCAGCGTCGGTGGTGCGAGAAGCTGTGCCCTGCGATCCCCAACCCGCATGCCCAGCGTGGGGATTATTGGTATATCCCCCTTTAATAGGGGAGGCCTATGTCCAGCAGTGAACTGATATAGGCTGATGTGGTGGTGGTGGTGGATTGGACAGTTCTAACGTTTCTTTTGTCATGGGTACTGGGCAGTAGGTTCTGTATAGCGCCATCTATTGCTACATAGAAGAACTCTTAAATTTGGTAAGGCCTAGGCTTTATTTCTTAGGAATAATTATCACATTAGATATATGTCGCGAGAACTGTCAAATATTCTTTTTAAAGACGGTTAATGCGATGTATAGGTATCCAAGTAAAAACCAACCAGACAGACAGACAGACGGACAACAGAGTGATCATATGACGGCCTCTCTGGCGCAGTGGGCGAAGGTCCGCCTGAGACGCAGAAGGTTGTGGGTTCGATTCCCGCTGCGGGACATATGTTTGCATGTTCTGTAGATATTTGTCTCGGGTCTGGGTGGTTTCTATGTATGATATGTATGTATTTACAAAAAAAAAAATATATGTGTATTATATCAATCATGTGGTTCCGATAATACAAGCTCTGCTTAGTTTGGGGCTACATGAATTTGTGTGATAACGTCCCGCATTATTTATATTATTTATATAAGGGTTCTTTCTTCCTTTTGAGGAACGGAACCCTAAAAACATAATGGTGTAATTCATTGCTTTAATATGATTAGATAATGACGGTTTATTGTGAAAGGCCGACTTGGTGGTACACGAGATCTCAGAACCTTTTTGTGCGGTAGCAGAGTAGCAAGACTTGGCATTACTTGGCTTTTCAATGTTGAAAATGTTTTTATTCATATTAAGTATACTAAAGATAAAAATAAACTTACATCATACACTCAACCATCAGGTAACCACCTAACTTAACAGATAACCGCTGGGATAGACGTGTTCTTGAGTGGAGACCGTGGCTCGGCAAACGTAGTGTAGGACGCCCTCCGGCCAGGTGAGTCACGATTTGTGAAAGCCTGCTCGTAGAAGCAGTATGCGTTGAGCTCAGGACAGGGTGCAATGGCGCTCATTAGGGGAGGCCTATGTCCAGCAGTGGACTGCTTTATGCTTATGATGATGATGAAATATACCTTGAATCTGAAACTTTTCATGGGCTATTTGGTACATCGTAATTCTGTAATTCTTTATTATGCACAGAAACAATACAAAGAGTATGGCAAAAAAATATGATAATATAGAGGCGTTAAAGTTTTCTTCCACCAAACCTTTCGTATAGGAGAGGCGATAGCACAAAACAAGTAGAAAAAGTGTACAAAGTCGTACGCGGGATTCCAGCAAAAAATCACCGAAAAAAGTTAAAACCTTCTATTTATAGAACTCCCTTCCCTGCCTACCCTGTGTTAATCACCTACGTAATTAACCTTAGTACGTAGTAACTCGTTAGTTATCTGTGCCCTGACTACTGTTACGCAGTTCTGACCTTTAGGAATATAGATGAAGTTGGCCCTTTTCACAAGGCTTATCCAGCAGTGAATAAAGTTGGGCTGTAGATGATGATATCTTAGTTCGTTCTTGTTCTTTTTTTGGTCATATCACAAATGCCACTAGAGTGATCTATAAACTAAGTACCTAAATAGTAACCAATTATAAATGCTGTTTTTTTTTTTCAAATGTTTGTTCTATAAATACTACTAGTTAGTAATGACGTAGCTTACTACCAACGTCATCGCACTGTGTAAAATTCCTTGAGTTAGCCAGAGCAAGAGCCCTCGCTTCTACATACAAGTTTCTACTTAGTTAGAGCGAGGAACTGAAAGCACTGTCAAACCTTAGGGTCTTGTTAACACAACTTTTACTAACTCGTACCTAGTATACTTTGATTAATGCTGCTACAGAAAAAGTTGTTTATCACACAAGACAAATGCAATAAACATTTTTATCTTTATCTTGTTAGGAATTGAACCCGCGGCCTGCACCTTAGAAGGCTGAGCTCTTACCAACCGAGGCTTAAGTACCTTCCATAATCTGTGTTCTAAAATTGGCGTTTTTCCTTCCAATTGTTTCACTTCTAATCAAGTCTTCAAGTCTAATCAAAAAATTTGTGCTTTTTTTACTTAATTTGTGGTCTAATCTGAAACTTATTATAATATTATTAATTTAAGAACTGGCAGTATGGCGGTTTAACATAGAATTAATTTAAATTACTTGACATTTGATACTTGAATTTTGATTGCGAAATGTATTTGGTGATATATGACAATCCATAGAACTTTAAGACCTTTGTAACCATATTTCTAGCGAATAAACCATTTCTATCCAAGGCTGTGCCCTATAGGGTATAACCCTATCCGGACCCCTCGACCCCCGACCCCCGACCCGTTATAAATATCCTCAGTCTTAATAAGGGAACCGCTACGCAACGAGGAATAACGTAACGGATCTGCAGTCAACAATCAATAGGGTATTTGTTCTTTTCAAAAAGGATGATAATATGTTTAATAGACCATTGAAGATAACATGCATATACATGTGCACCGTTCAGTCAGCAGACAAATCGTTATACATTATACATTAATGTAATATTCGGAAAAATAGTGTATGTTTATGAAAACGAAAACGAAAAATAACATAATACTGTTCTCACTGTGAGGTTCCATAAATTTATCTGATATAAAAAAAGTGAATGTAATATAAAGCTTAAGATGAAACTAATAAAAATAAATAATAAAAAAATAATAGTTAAAAATAATTATTAAAAAAAAACCATGCCAATTATTCTGTTTGATGATTTTGAGTGATCCATGGATCCTAAAGACCATTATTTTCATTTTCAGCCAATAAACGGTCTCTGTTCTTGTAATTTGCCTCCTGCTACCTATTAAACGTCATCAAATGATCTAGGTTACTATAAAAACTTCTTGCCTTTCGGGTTTTACTGAGAAAGTGCCATGCAAGTAAGTACCTTAATCCCCCTTCATAGAGATTAGCCTCAGAGTTCTGTTACTAAGTTAGCTTGTTCCTAAGAAATACGAAGTTCTTACACCCCAATTATAAATTCTCAAAGTCCTTCAAAGACAACCGAGTGTAACAAACTCTTCAACTCCTGAAGAAAAACTTTATCTGTTGACAGAAAGACAGTTCCCTTGAAAAAATAACTGTACAAGAACAATGCGAACTAACTTAAAACTTTTAATTACGCGGCCGCTCCCAAACGAAACTCCGTTCTAACCTTTCAGAAATAAGATACAAGATTGCCGGGGACGGTGCCCGAATATAAATGGAAGCTAGTCAGTTTTTAAGTGCTCAATCAATTTCCCCGAGTTGTTAGCCCGGGGGAAAGGAGATTCTTTATTTGTAGTGAAAAATAATACAAATTCTCGCGCCTCGCGGCCCCGTGCCATCGGAAATGTAATTCGAGAAGTTCGTTCCACGAAATGGGCTTACCTTTTGTGCCTAATATATCTTGTAATGGACCCTATGTTTCTTGAAATGTGAATTCGGGTCTTACATCTGGAAATAGGTAGGCTTGAAGCTTGAAAGGCTCTCACGAACTTTGAAGGAGTTGTGAAGCTCTAGCGATCCAATAGGTAGTAGAGTTGTTAATACTTCACATATAATTAAATTACACGGCTCAGTGAGGTGGTTAAATAAAATTTGTTTATGGCGGCTAGAATTGTTGCGGGTCGTGAGAAACCATAAAGTACTATTTGTATTCTGAGAAGCCTATACTTTTTTTTGTTCTGTGTTTTATCTGCGATCAGTCTTCAGACTATGAACAGGTTTGGGGTTGGCATGGTTTGGCACGTAAGACAACTAGTTCAGCGATTATTTCCGCTTTCTTATTCATCATGACCCAAGTTCCATGATATGCTGTCTGCGCAGCTTTGGGTAGGTGATGGTGGTTAACTATGAAGCCAGGTGGTTAAGGTGATTATATTTACTTATTCTATTTCATCGCTAACTGTGTTAATTTCGATTTAAATTTGAAACCATGAGGAACCATAGTGCATTTGAGATGTTTCTTAGGATGCGTCGTGCTTTTTGTATGATTGAGATATTTGAGTTACAAGCTGATCCCCATAGCTGTATCATACGTCCAGATGGGCTAGACAACCTTATATTTAAGGAAGTTTGCTGTCTATCACCAATACTTATGACTTATCATCTAGTTCAGATGATTCCTACAGTGTCAAGTGGTAACATTGACTATCCGCTGTAGTGCCTGGGACACGGTTAGATAGAGTAGACTTGCCCAGCACCTATATCATCCTCTCAGTCTAGTCGGCTTAAACGTTGACTGCGGGCGCTTGGTCATGACGCTCCATGCCATGCACGAGGAGCAGCAGCAGCTCGCTTCCTAAAAAAGTGTATTTTCAGCATTGTTAGCAGTTCAGCAGTCTTAGATAGTATGCAAAGAACACCGATATAAGGCCACGAGTACTTAGCTTATGCGCTACATCAAAGGCATACAGGTACAAAGCCTCAATCCCTCTAATTTCTTCAAGTAACAGATAAGGTGCGATAAAATCGTTCGTCTGCCGTAGGACGTAGGGCGGCAACACATGGGCCGTGTTTACAACGCGCGACCTGACATAGATCGATGACAACTATTTATGACGAGAGGGGAGATAGTGCGGTGGCGGCTCACACTCAATCGTTTTATTGTGGAATCAAATATCAAATAGGCACAAAATAGTATCTGTAGATATTTATAACGTAATCGTAATGCGCTAGGACTTGATATAGAAAATAGAAATGGCCTGGACACAAGATCGGTTAGAAATTGTTACTATTAAAATATGTAGGTAAAACTCTTTACTCTCGGGAATAGACATAATTATATCGTAAGAACTGTCCCCCTTTTCGGCACATGGAAGGTAGGGAATCTTTCGTTTCTTTATTATGAAAATGTTGAATAGGTACCATATCAGTAGCTTTAAATTTTCCTTGTTGTTTCTCAGTTTTGTTCCTACATTGTCAATTTCATGTGTTCTGAAATAAACGTTTTCATATCTCTATCTTACTTAGAATTTTGACAGTTCTCGCGATAATATAATTATTGAATGTTTATCTCACCTAAAAAATTGAAATTGACATTGAAATGTGATAATTATATCTATTCCCGAAAATCAGGGCCAAGAACTGCTTAATATTGTAAATAAATAACTTGTCATGTGGTGTTAAAATATTTAAGAAGAAGTTGGATAATTTACAGTTTTTTTTTAATTTGACATAAGGCCGGCCTGCCAGTCCATTTAAATATTTGCATGAATATATATTCGTATAATAATGATCGAACATCACAGGTGAGTTTGTTTGATCACTTATTATTGCAAACTTATAAAATAGATAGGTTAGGCCTATGATCAGCAGTGGACTGCTATAGGCTGATGATGTTGATGATGATGATGATAAAGAAACTGATGTAGATTCAATAAATACATAATCTACGTGCTACGCCTAAGTTAATAAATTATAATGTTTGTTATACTGGTAAGCACGATTGCTACTTGTCTAAGATAGAATAGTTTTATTGCCGGTTCGAGGTTGAGGTATATAATGGAATCATGGAGGATATTAGGTGATCGTGAATAGACTCGTGGAGTCAGATTGATTGCGTCGTTAATGGACTCTCAAACCATAAAAAAGTAATAAGTTTTTCATGTTTATCGTTACGCATCATATATTATTAACCGAATATATTATTAAAATCGAAGCATAGAGGAACGGTTCATGTTTAAGGAGATAGATACTTAAAACGATTAATTTGAGAACACATGACAGTGTAGGTGCAAGCCTAAGCAAATAACAGAGAACTAAGGAAAAATAAAAAGTAGGTCTGATTATCTTATCAGTATTATCTGGGCACTAGACGTGATGGGATGACAATCAATCGATCAAAGCAGTCAACGAACAGTGGACAAGAGATATAATTCCTCAAGGCAGTCCACCTGACTGCTTGACTTAGGAAGATGATAAGAGTACCTGTATAGTTTTTTTTTTTTTACAGTTTATAGGCTTACGTTTGACCGCCATCTCACCTGTTGGTAAGTGATGATGCGGTCGAAGATGTAGCACGCTTGCCTAGAATGTACCTATTTACTCTTCGCTTGAAGACCCCTAAGTCGTAGTGATCAGGAAACACTGACGTCGGAAGAGACCATTCCATTCCTTAGCTGTTCTAAGGATGAAAGTTGCAGCGAAACGCTTCGTGCTGAGATGTTTTAGTAGCTGTTACATAGAGTCACCTTGCACGAAACGCTGCTAAACGACATTGCTTACAAATACTTTAATACATATATTTACTGTATTAATAAATACTTATGCTTATACTCACTTCCACCTTCCCGATAGGCGGAGGACAATATAGAGAGGGCAGTAGTAGAGCAGTGTTACCGGCTGACACAACCTAGGAGTGGCGTGGTAGAGAAGAGGCTTTTACTCAGCAGTGCGTGACAAGGAGAGCAGTGGAACTCGCTAGCAAAGCCAGAAGTGGCGTGAAAGAGAAGAAGCTTTTACTCAGCAGTGCGTGGGAAGGAGAGCAGTGGAACTCGCTAGCAAAGCCAGAAGTGGCGTGAAAGAGAAGAGGCTTTTACTCAGCAGTGCGTGGCAAGAAGAGCAGTGGAACTCGCTGACAAAGCCAGAAGTGGCGTGAAAGAGACGAAGATTTTATAAGCAGTGGGTGTTATCGGCTGAATAGATAATTACATGAATTGCAAACTCACTTTTTCAATTATAACAAATCCTTACAAGATTTTTAGTCTAACCTACGTGAAGTTTTTGAAGCGAAATTCATGAAAAACCACTTTCAAAGCAATAACTTCGGCTAAATTAGCTGTGAATTGAATTATTTATTCATTCTATAATCCATAGCATTGTTTGCTTTACGAGCGTGCGCCATCAAATTCCATTCTTCGTCGAGCACCATCCTGGCACAATGGCCCAAATACTCGAGCGCATTAAAAATCCGACAAAAACTTCACAAACGACAGTTTTTAAGAGATCACCCTCGCGAAATGTATAATTAAATAATCCGCGCAACAGGAAGAGCCTTAAAAGATTTAATTATTCTATTTTTTATGGTACAACAGAACGTAGTCTTCGCAGGCCGCCATTCATAAGTTGGGCAATAAAGAAAATTTGGGCAATAAACGAGAAGATAGGGGCATTACGGGAGGGGGGAAGGTACGGCCATTAACTGGTACGTTGGTATTGTGGCGGAATTAATATGTGGACCGGGCCGAGGCGTGGAGTCAGGAGTTCCACGAGGGGTTACCCGTTTTGGGGACGGAGAATATTTAAAGTTTGCCCAGGTTTTAAATCTTCATAAGGAGGTTTTGTTTCAGAAGATTAAAATTTTAATTTTGGAGAAAAGACACGTCATCATACGTATCCCGTTTATTTAGTGGCATTTATATCTGAAAGTGAAAGTGAAACTAAAAATTTATTTATTCAGTACGAACGTTATAGTACACTTTGTATCGTCATTTCTTTTTAATTGACACCAATTCGTAACGCGACCAAACAGAGAAGAATTGCCAAGAAACTCTGCTAATCTTAATTTTTTTTATAATTTAGTTTTACAATATTATTTCTTAACTATTGCATTGGTTTTGAGGGAGTTGGAGACAGTTTCATCCCAAGCTTTTTTGTCATCTAAATAATCAGAAATTTTATAATAAGCTTTATTATAGAGGTTACGTTTAACATTTTTGAATTTATTTACAGATACACAGATAGTTTACAGATTTGGGATTTAAAAAAATAAAACGTATCCCTTTAAATGATTGACTAACTTTATGGAGCCTTACTGTAGGAACAGCTAGTTTATCTTTATTACTAGTGTTAACATAATGATTGTCGCTATTTTTTTTAACAAATTATTATGTTTTCGGACATGCATTAAGTTTTCATATATTTGGCACGGCACTGTCTATCTCTATCGGAAGGCACGTTAAGATGTTAGTCCCGGCTTTCTCGTTTCTTGTGGCTTAACGACTGAGAAAGCATTGGCGGGCAATAAAGCTGTGCCCTGCTTTTCCCAACCCGAATGCCCAGCGCGGGGATTTTGGGCATATTCCCTTCTTATAGGGGAGGCCTATGTCCAACAGTGGACTGAATAGGCTGGTGTTGTAAGCTATCAGAGCCACTAATTCATACGAAGAAGCAAAAGACCAAGAACGAAGGTTCAGCAAACAGAGGATCTTTTGCCCTTATTACGTCCAACAAACACGTGGCGTATCGTGCCTAAATTATCACTACTTTGCCCCCGCGGCCGTTCTCGCTTTCTGAGTAATGTTAATGCGATCCAAAGGTTGTTTCACACGCGCATTTTGGCGCAACAACCTTTGGATCGGTAGCTTGCTTAACATAAATGTTAACGTGGAATGCTAAATTGCAATGAAGGTTATAAACGTTACTACCCCATTATATTGTTGTCTATGCATATAACGTTGGTTCATTCTAAAATGTGAATAATGAGATAGGATATAAACAAAATGCTTTAAAAAATTCCGAAACAGTAGGGATTTGAACCCGCATCTTCTTATCCATAAGTATTTATATTGTAAGAATCTATTTTTGGCATTAAGATTGGTCTACAATACTCATAAGTTTTATATATTTAAATTGCTGTTGAATTGTTGATGATATGATGATAAATTTATAAAATATATAAAAAAGTGTTTCTTTCAATTATAAAAAAGTGTTTTATTTATTTCTTTATTTTACACTTGCACTGTAAGGCTACATATGCGTCCGTGAGCGAAGGTTGGCACTGTGTGGTTGACTTGAGTTTTTTTAAACAAAAATCTATCAATCCTGTTGAAATACCTACCTACTATACGAGCATACTTGCCATACTTATTTTTTTATACTTAACATAATACTTGTGCCGTCATGTCGTTGGATGTGAAAGTAACCGTAATGGAAAGAGTGAATGAATGAAAATTATTTATTGTACACCTTAGTTTAGAAACAACAAAAATAGACAAATTTAAATTAGATAAAAGGTACAATGGATCGCTATCGCTTGGAAGCGATCTCTTCTAGACAACCTTTGGATGGAGAGGATTTATGTAAAAGAACGGCCGGGAGTGTACTTTATATGAAAAATAAAATAATTATAGTTAAAATATTGTTATATAATTAACTACAATATTTGTATTTTAACTTAACATTTATTAACCTATGAAGCATGTTTATTAAACATATAAAATAAATAATATTAAATAAAGTAATAATTACACATAATATAATGCAACGTTACGTAATATTATATTACAATATTATATATACCTACTACATATTATAAATAAAATAAAAAATTAAACATAGAATACATATATAATAATAGTATTTTAATACATACAGTATGTACCTGACAACTAAACCTATTTAGATATTTGTGGTAGTTGGGATAAATACAAATTTCTGACACGAGTTTTAAAAGTGGGTAGTGTTGGGGCTTTTCTTAATTCAGTATGTAGGTGATGTAGGTAGTAAAGAGCTTAATGGAATTGCATCACTACACCGTCAAGAGCTAGGCTCTTAAATTACAATAATCTACTTGACAAATAACAAGAAGTGTGCTATGCTCTGTTTGCCTACATTCCAGTTGCAATGCCCTCAGACAGGGTTCATGGGTTGAGTACCTATAGTTTTTTTTTTGTAACATATGTGTACTATCATGTGATAGCAATAACATTGAGTATTGTGCACAAAGAAAGCACTATTCAATTTTCACATAATATTGAGTATTGTGCACAAAGAAAGCACTATTCAATTTTCACATAAAATTGAGTATTGTGCACAAAGAAAGCACTATTAAATTTTCACATAAAATTGAGTATTGTGCACAAAGAAAGCACCATTAAATTTTCACATAAAATTGAGTATTGTGCACAAAGAATGCACTTTTAATTTTCACTCTTCAGACGGTGTCAAAATGCCAACCTTCGAGCATTGTATACGCTCCATAAAAACTGTAACCACGAAAATACAAAATACAAAAAATATCGGATATCAAAAATGTAATTGAAGACAGATGAAATTATGGATACATTAATGCCAAGGATAATAATGCTTCTCAAAAAAGAAATACATAATTCTAATTCCCATTCTTTGTAAGATAATAATTACATCACTGCGGTGCTCATATAACGAGAACATTTGGATTTTTCCGACATCCGCGACAGTTTTTCACGGGAAATTTAATAAGCGCCTCAATTTGAGGCTGTTTCGCTGTGGGCCTCCATTTCGAGCTAGGGTTGACACGCGGACATTAACATAATGTGTTATCTCACTAATATTCAGACGAAAATTTATGATATATGAAAATGTGAAATGTGATGAATGTATGTTTGTTCTTCCTTCACTCCAGTCCAAAACTACAGAATGGATTGAGCTATCATTATGTTTATCATATATGTAGTTTTAGAGCAGGAATAACATAGAGGCTTTTATGGCGGAAGATAGTTAATTATATTTCTTTTGAAGACATCAGTGTAAAAGTAGCCGCATAAATGATTTCCAGGTTGCATATATTTTAGGGGTGTACCACGTATGATTTCGTTTTTTTTTGACGTATTATCATCGTCATAATAATGATGATGATGATTCCGTATGATTTGTATCTTTGTATGATTTGTAAGTGTTTATTCTGGGTTGGAGTGTGCAGTACTGGGTTATCATAGTTCTGATACGATGTGAACGTATTTGTGGTGTGAAATAATGGTAAACACATTCATTACTAATTGAAACACTAACTTTACCATCAAAGTTTTATCCATAAAGTGGAGCAAAAAGTGCTATTAAATATTTATAGATAGATAGATAATTTCTTTATTGTACACCAAATTAAAAATACAATTTGCAGAAACTTAACAATTAAAAAAAAGGTACAATGAGCGGTCTTATCGCTAATAGCGATCTCTTCCAGATAACCTTTGGATGGACAGGATAGCACGATAAACAAAAGACGGTGGTGTACACACATACGAAAGTAGCTGGATAAATAATATCATACACATACCTAACTAACTACAAAATATATAAAAATACTTACTACATAAAATATTAATATAATAAAAATGAAACTATAGACTACATAATTATAAACTACGTAAATACCTATTTTGAAAAAAAATACAAAAATACCTTTTTTTATAATGATTATCCAAAACAATAAATACTTATAAATCTCCATCCTGTCTTAAAATGCTACCAAAATAATATCAAAAATTATGCGGCTCCATTATCACATGCATTGTCACTCTAAATCGTCTTTAATGGTTATGTTAAAACAGTCCGAGTCGAAGTTATAACACCCTCTTCACAATGGAAGACGTGAGATAAAACCCTTTGTCTCCGAATGCTATAAATATATTGAGGGGAATCGCGGTGAAGGTGCTAAAATTATCCTCTATTGCAATGGAATAGGTTTCTAAGGAATACTTAAACATTATAGATAGATAGATAGGAAATTCTTTATTGCACAAGATAAAAGAAGTACACAGACGAACTTAATGCTAAGTAGCATTCTCTTCCAAATAACCTTTGTTTAGTGTGGGGATAGATTTATTAGTGCTTAAAATTTTGCTACGGATTGGTAAAGCTTACAATTTGCATTATATGTAGATGGAGTGTGATCATAAAACGACGGCCTCTGTGGCGCAGTGGGCAAAGGTCCGCCTGAGACGCAGAAAGTTGCGGGTTCGATTCCCGCCGAGGTACAAATGTTTGCATGTTCTTCAGATATTTGTCTCGGGTCTGGGTGTTTTCTATGTATGATAAGTATGTATTCATAAAAAAACTGTATATGTGTATCAATCATGTGGTTCCCATAATACAAGCTCTGCTTAGTTTGGGGCTACATGATGCTGTGTGATAACGTCCAGCATTATTTATTTATTATAAAAACTTAGCTGATCCTTAGAATGAACTATATAATCAAAAGTCTTCATATGAGAATAAGTTTAGGATCAAGTAAGGTTTATACATAAATACACATAAATGTAATTTAAAAAAAAAGATTGCCTAAATGAAATTATCAATATTCGCAATAAGTCAACAATTAATTTTAACTTATAGATTCGTGTAACCTGCAACGGGACTAACACAGTCGTAATGTGACTCAAAGACTCTTAATTAAAATTGAATGAAGAAGTAAAAAAGTCTCGCGAAATATTTTTTCCACCTGTTATTGATCATATATAACTAAGCTACTGGACACAATATCTGAGATAGTTTCTAGAATTGCTTAGCAAGAAAACAATCTGATAAGTTTTAGACAGCCCTAACATTAATCCGTGTACAAAATTACGCAAGGCCTCAAACGCATCGCAGCCTAAGGGGCCGCGTGTCTGGCTTTAGTTCTGACGGGCCTGTGTTGTGTAGTTCCACCTTTATTGAAATTAGTAGAAATAATTGGACAAAAAGGGCCTATGAAGGTACCTACCTTTTTCTTCACTAGTTTATTCACTGGATGCTAGTGAGTAGTTCGCCATCTGGGTCATTGACTTGAACATTTTTAAAACATCCTACTAATATTCTAATTACATTCAAATAACAAAACAAAAGAAGAAGAATAATAATTATTCTTCTTCCTTTGTTTTGTTATTTGAGTTCTTGAGTGGTGACTGCGGCTCGGCAAACGTAGTATAGGACGCCCTCCGGCCAGATGGAGATGACGATGTGCGAAAGGTCGCTGGTAGAAGCGGGATGTGTCAAGCTGAGGACAGGGCGCAATGGCGCTCATTTGGGGAGGTTTATGTCCAGCAGTGAACTGCTTTAGGCTGATTATGCTGATGATGATGTGATGATGAATATTCTAAAAGCGAAAGTTTGTCAAATGTTTGTCCTTCCTTCACGCCATAACTAGGTACTGAACGGATTGCAATGATATTTACACATTATGTGGTTTTAGACCGGGAATAAATAAGTAAATAAATAATTGGACGAAAAGAATAACATTTAAGCGTACTTACCGTGCAAGAAAAGCCGCGGGTGGAATCTAGTTAATAATAGTTTCTTAAAGTGTATTTTTCCCTTGTAATAGGTATAATATGTTTAAATAATAAATAAATAATGCGGGACGTAATCACACAGCATCATGTAGCCCCAAACTAAGCAGAGCTTGTATTATGGGAACCACATGATTGATATACTACACATTTTATATATTTTTTTGTAAATACATACAAATCATAACATAGAAAACACCCAGACCCGAGACAAATATCTACAGAACATGCAAACATTTTCCCGGCGGCGGGAATCTAACCCGCAAACCCGCCCTATTGCATCTCAGGCGGACCTTCGCCTACTGCGCCACAGCGGTTGTAATACATCGTTTACACCATCACTATAAGTAATTCTTATTTACATGGACATAGTCAATTATTTAGTTGATAATATCCTACATCATGAACCTATGTTTATTTATTTAGGGCTTCCAATAAGTAATTACACTACTCTTACAAATATTCTTAATATTTAAAATTCCTTTCCTGTGCTTACTCTTTTAAGGTAACCTTTAGCAAGTACCTACCAAAGTATTACTCTCCTCTTTCTCCTCGCAAATGGTGTCATTCTACCAAGACCTACATTTATTTCCCTAGTACCAACTTGCCACACTATGCCAATATTTTCCTTTAAAAACCTTTCACCTCCCACTTGAAAACCCACAGAGCGTACTCCGTGCCGTTCGCATCCACGTAACACTTCCCTCGATCATTCCCCCGCATCGATGTCGTGATTTATTTTTGTTTTCACGTAGTAGAAAAACTCGGAATTATAAGGTTGGGACCGCGTTATGGGCAATAAAACCCATAATGACTCGAGCCGCGCCACCGCGCGTAGGGGTAGTGTTTATTTTAAAAATATACTGCCTACTTAAAACAGTAATCATTGGGGAAGTTAGTTGACATCGCATTTAGGAATTTTCCGGGTAAAAGCTACTTTGACACGTAAAAGTCACGGAAGTCAAGGTTGGCGATCCAAACGTTTTGATTATAGCCGGAGTTGTAAAAGCAAAGTTTGCTTTCGCTATTTATAAAGAGTATTTGAATGCCTGAAAGTCCGCGTAGGATTTTACGAATTAAGACAAAGCAAATAAAGTAAAAACAATGTTTGACTTCCTTCCTCGTATCCCAATGATGTATTAACTTATTATCATTATACGACGGGAGAAATTTCTACCGTCAAAAGTTTACAAATTGCCATAATAAAAACGTGACCATCTGCTTATTGGTGCTTTAAAATAAATACCACATCGCGATTAGAACGGCCATTGTAATTGGAGAGATTCGTCCGTCGATAGCGCATCTCACACTTAGTCACGTTTGCGGAAAACGGCAACCGGTTCCCATCTTTATAAATCACGAAGGCATTCAACAAAGTACCTCTGGAGGCTTTTGACAAGGACGCTTGACTTCACAAATTCAAATGATCATGTCTATAGAGGAAAGCACTCACATCGCATTATAATAATTACCAACTTCCTAATCCTTTCACAAAGTTTATCCACGCAGCATTACGCACAGGCGCTCCACAAGGTACGAATATTGTACCGCTATTTAATATTTCATACGCGTAACACATTTCATCATAATTTAAGCGAATTCAGTGCAAGTGATTTGTTCCCAAGAGCATTAATACGGGGAAACTCCGAACAACTGACGACTGGATGAATTAGGGGGTTCTTGTGGGTGGAAAGAGGGGGTTCACGTATGACGCTTCACTAATTGAGTGTAAAGTAAACCGCTGTCATAGGAGCGGTGCTGTTATTAAACCGAACTTGCTCCTCTGTATTATTGAGTCGGATATCGGGACGCGAGCTTCGGCATTTCATTGTTGTTCGCAATTAATACGGGTTCGCTACGCTTGCTTTGATGTCGGATAAATTATTTTTGTATTACGTTCCGCGTTCATTAGCCTAATGAAGTTGCGTTTTGGTTTTCAGTATTCATTATTTAATTATATCAGACTTTTGTTGAAGTAAATGAAAATTGGAGCTTGTATAATTTCAGTTTGGCCGGAGTTTCGTTTCGATTAAGGATAGGTTCGTGAAGCTAAGCTAACTAAAGCTACTAACCAAACACTCCGACGCTGGAAGTGGATTTAAATTAAACAAAGTAAGTTTTCCAATCAAACTGTATTTTAGTCCGTTGCGTTGTAATATTTCATTAGGGTTTCGAAGTGTTTACTTAACGTTTTAACATTTTGCTTCGTGTTGCCCATTTTGTTTAATGTATCGATAAATGTGTTTTGATAGTTTTGAATATGCAATGAGTGGTAAATTAAATGTATCATTTATCTATATTTTTAGTAACTTATATTTAGCTTTCACCCACGGTTTCCCTCACATGTTACTCGAATTAAAAGTATGATATCCCTGATCTAAAGCTATCAGGTCAATCAGTTCTGTAGTTTCGACATGATAGAAGAACAAATATACTAAACCTTCACATTTCACAAACTTTCTTTATAATATAACTTTGATAGTCGGTGCTTTCGGTGAATCGGTAATGGCTAGTCTTTTCCATGAATAACTAAAGAGTAGTTTAAATAGAAGTAGGTACGTTTTGCGAATAATACAATATCCAGACCGCTTAAAATAAAAATGCGCGAAAGGAAAAATAAAATTCCACATTTTTAACGGCAGACCGGCTTTTAACTGGCAATTTAACTAAAGACAAAATTACAGACAATCAGCGCCGCAAAGGGAATGCGAACTACTGTCCTCGCGAACGAACGAATCTAATATGTTAATGGCATGGTTTAGTTTAGCGGTTATTGCTGATAGTCTCGGACGCGACTTTGCAAATCTTGAGTTTGTATAGGCTCGCGCGTTTGTCTCGATTATTAGTACAGCATTCTGTATGTAATTTATTTGAAAAGGACAAAACATAAATACGATTTGTTGTATGATCAGCAGTCAACACTACCTACACAAAACGGAGGTATAATTTCTTCAAACCAGCGCAGTATCCGTGCATTGTGCTCGGCTTATGCTGAGATAGGGTTTGAGTTTACCTTAATTGGGCAAGTTTGTAACAATAGTACCTCGAATATTACTAAGAACGAAAACTCAAGGTTAATAAAAATATTTCTTTGAAGTAGAAATTTCCGAAGGCTTCGTACATAACAGACAGGAGGTGCTAGTATACACGGGGGTCGCACTGAAGTATTTGCGAATTGAACTCCTAAGAGCCTTCGCTTACAATACTACACGCCAGGTGACTTGCTAGCCTCTAGGCAAGTCACTAAGCAAGCCACCTGTCGTGCGTACATAGCCTTAGTGTTTATGTAAAGAAGCGACAAAATGTCGCGTCTGCAAGTCGCATCTAAACCTCTAAAGGCACCCATCTTTATTCTTGGCTCTTCGACTGATTAATATGCAGGACTAATTAAAAGGTATCACTTCGGTACTTTTCGCTCGGTCTCAAGCTGAAAACAACAGCTCTGGTAATTGTTCCAAGGTTCCAACTTTGTTCTACTTGTGTCACTTGAGCTTAATCCTGATAGTTTTAAGTAGAATTTTCGAAATATTTTAACCCATCAGTTGTATGTGGTTTTGGGCGTGGGTATGCGGATAGCTAGACTGAAGTTGAAATAGTCAGGACACTTGGCTAGAAAGGACGACGGAAGATGGACATGGTCAGCCAGAGAATGGTGGCTCAGAGGACTGACCACCCAGTCAATGGTTGAACGACATCGTGGACTGCTAGCTGGGAATCTAGATTAAGCTTGCAAAGGACCAGAAAGAGTGGGGTTATAAAGAGAAGGCCTTTATCCAACATTGGGTGTTAACGGGCTAAATGATGATACGTTTAATTGGAAATCAATTCATCTCTTAAAATTATCAGATACGTATAACTTGTCCTACCAAGGTGGTCATAGCAAACTTATCCTTTTTTTTATTTAATATGGGCCAGCTCTTGACCTTCCTTTTAGGAATAAACCACGAAAAAGATCAAATACTCGAAGTAGGCGTTTTAGATTGATTTATTTTAGGCTTCGCATGAAATTCCTAAATTTTTGGTTGTTGTGATACTCGTATGATAAACAACCTCTGAGTGAACTATTTACCCGCATACCTGTCCATTTATTATTTATTAGAATTTATCTTTATTTTTCTGTATCTCTCTTTTTCATTATTCATTTTTATCTATCTCCCTCTTCCTATTTATCAATCCATCTATGTGTTTTCTTCAGATCTTTACTGTTTAAGAGACTATGTTCACCGGCGGATATTAGCCTGTCAGAGAATGTTATAGATCACACACTCAGTTTTACAAAAATTGCCGTCAAGTTATAAGACTTTAGTTTAATAGCAAAGAATATACAATAGAACTACAGTAATAGCAGACATTTTCGGCGTCTCGATTGATAAAAATGTCTATTGTACGGTCCAAAATAATAAACAATTAGCGTTAGAATTTGTATCAGGACATACACGGTGGACCTTTCTCCTGCCCGCACGAAGCGCTTTCCTGCAATTTTTCTCCTTAGGACAGCTAAGGAATGGAATGCTCTTCTGGCGTCAGTGTTTCCCGATCTCTATGAATTAGGGGTCTACAAGCGAAGTAAATAGGTAGGTTCTAAGCAAACGTCGACCTCATCTTCGGCGGCCTATAAACTACAAAAAAAACGCTTTCGTCAGTTCTTCCTCACCCGTACATTCCAATAATCTATGTTTTTCACGGACAAAACGCGGCGCTGCCTTTGGTTTGTACACATATACAGACTCTAGATAGCTTTGACTCCCGCACGTCAAAAAACTCATTAGCAAAATCGTAAGGTATGAGCAAATGCTTATAAGTTTAAGTGGTGACGCTCCGCGGCGCTCAATGCCTTTTCTAGCAGTAAGTAAGTCTTTTTACCATGCAGTGTTGGTAACAAATTGACAGTTTTTTTCGCTCACACGAACGAATAAAGCAAGATACAAGATATTTGAAGTAGTAGAACTCATTGTGAAGGGCTCATCCGAAGTACTTCCACCATGGCTATTTCTGCCGTGAAGCAGCATTGCTGTGTTTCGGTTTGAAGGGTGTGGGTGCTGATTAAATTACAGGCACAAGAGACTTATAAACTTCATGCTTCAAGTTGATGGACGCAGGGCGTTGCATCGTAGAGCACGTTCCAAACAAGCGTTATCTACGATTCAGCGATTTGTGATAGGTAATGGTGGCCACTTATCATGAGGTGGGCCATGGGCTTGTTCCATCTTTAGGTACCATAAAAAAAATATTTGCATGAATAAGTATAGGTAACATTTGGTCATAGGAATAGATAGATAATAGAGGTAGACTTTTTTACCTTTTTCAGGCATCGCAAATTTGATTGGGTAGAGGACGCACGTTGAAGTGAACATTCCATACGCCTACTATTACATCTTCTGTAGTGAGGGTTACTATAATTGATGGTATTTGTAAAACTTTCGTGTAAGGTCGTTAAGAATTTCGCTGTTTGCTGAACGAAAATACATGTGTTTTGGAAGCTTTGTTCTGGTGCGAGCTATTTTTGAATTTATATATTGTTACCATTGCATTCAATTGCATTTGTTGAATATGTTATTTTGTACATTATTACTTTTTATTGTAACTGACTAACCATGGAATCCTATAACATACCGTTACCGATGAGGCTTCGTTTTCCCTTGAAAAACTGTCAAAACTTAACAATGAGTCGTTGAAAATTTGACAGATTTTCAAGGGAAAACGAAGCGTTATCGGTAACGGTATGTTATAGGAACCGGCCGTTAGAATGTAAAATCTTTTATGATTGCTATGAGTGTTCGCCTCGTAATTTTGTCCGTGTAGAAGTTTTTCACCCCCTTTTTCTACAGTTTATAGGCTTACGTTTGACTGCCATCTCACCTGCTGGTAAGTAATGATACGGTGGACGATGTAGCACGCTTGCTGAGAATGAACTAAGTCGGAGTGGTCAGGAAACACTGACGCCGGAAAAGCATTTCATTCCCAAGCTGTTCTAGATTGAAAGTTGTAGCAAACATGCATCCGTTCAGGGGCTGAATTTCAGGAAAATGATGCATTTGAATCCTGAATCATGAAAACCTGCCTTAATGCATCCCTATAGGAAAGGAGGAAGGGACACAGCATAGGCCCTTTTAAGTCTCTAGAACTTACGGTTTAGGCTGTGATTTGATCTTCAGTCAGTCAGTGAGTGACTCAGTCAGTCAGTGAATTAAAAAAATACAAATTACTTTATCCATTAATCCTTAATCCGTGTTCTTTGTGGTCATAGAGAAATATTTGAATTTGGTGGCAAGACAATTATGAAGTGAAAGTAGTACATAATATAAGTACAACCGAATTGAGAACCTCCTTTTTTTAAAATCGTGTAAAACTGAACTTGACTCATCCACATTTTTTGTCATTTTTCTGTACATAGAATGACGCGATGCAATGCTTTGATAGGTAATGGTTACCACTTAACATCAGGTGGGCCATGAGCTAGTTCCATGTTCAAGTACCTTAAAAAATTGCACATATGTTAGCACATAAGCATGGCCAAAGATCATGCTTCGGAAGGCACTTTAAGATGTTACTCCCTGCTTTTTCAGAAGCCTTCAAATGGCTTAAAAACTCCAAAACCAGAGTTTGCGACCAGTTCATACGAAGAAGGACTCCCTCAGACTGATGATGGTGATGACGTAGACACATAGCTTTGTAGATATAGTCGTGTCATTCGTGTCTCTCAAGTTGCAAGCGATTCAGTGAGCTTATCGGCGCGCTCGAGCTGGATTAGGGTTGCCAGCTTCCCATTGCCACGAGGAACACGTTTGTAGGTATATCTTGATAAATATTCTTGACGGGAGTGCAGTTTTAGTGATCTTTGTATTGTAAGATCTTCCTCGCTTTTATATTTTGTTTAGTTATGTCTGCAGGTTTATAGTTCGTTTATTTCAAAGCTGATTTCTTGTGTATTTATAGCTATACTGGTCTTAGAACTTTATTCTCATAAGAATTAAATTAATGCACTTTAGTATATGCGTACTTAAAACTAATAAAATTATTATGGCTTAATGCAATAGTCACGTATCTCTATCCCAGGTTTGTACAGGTTTTCAAGTATTGTAGATTACAAATTATTAAATTGTTTGCAACATAAGTTGAATAGAAAAAAAATACAAAGGTCTTAAACATTAACAGATCAGCTGTTTTTATTGTCCAAAATATTTTATCGTCAATTACATTGCAATGTCAAATGTCTTTAGGTTATGTACGCTATTTACCAAATGCACTATAGCCGAATGATTACGCCTGCAATGTACTTATTTGAATTATATTAAGCTGAAATTACGTTGCGTTATGGCGTACAGTCGAACTTATAACTTCTGAAAATCAGCTGCGGAACTTACGTCGCGTAATTTCGGCTATAGTGTGTTTAGACACTAACGCTTTGAGGGATGAATGACACCTACGTATCTGCTGCAGGCATGCAGTCAACGTGCTAGTCTCTGGAGGGGCAAACCCAAACAGGACTATTTTATCATCAACAAACAGGGTTTTTATCCTGTTTGTATATAAGGGAGAGAGCCGAGGGACATACAGTAATAATTAATTAATTCTTATGGACTGTGCCAGCCCTATCCGGTAACGCGAGGCAGCTCTCATTAAAACCTTCGCGGAGTACATAATCGTGGATTTACGAGGCTGCGCCATCGGCTCCGCTTTACATACTTAGCGATCGAACCATATCTTAATTATAGGGGTCGAAACGACCCCTAAGAGATTGGATGTATAATTTCCTTGTCGAGCTTAACCTAAAGATGATGATATGATCAGCTAAATATAGTAATAATGGGCAGTTGATGCTCATTTTATTTCAATAGCAGAGTTCATAGAAAGGTTTTTTTTTTATCCAACCTCTTTGGCATAGTTTTTGAACTTGAAAAAATAGTTCCAACTGGCTTGATGGATGGCGCTGGCCGAAATGAAGTCATTCACTTCTTTATTTAATGGCTTCTGGGATAGTTTTGCGCCGGCTGAATTGAAGTCACTTCTTTATTCACTTAACTTCTTTATTTAACGGGTTCTGTGACAGTTCTCCTCTTTTTGCACAGATATAAGAAGACAACTAGATAAAGTCTTAAAATTCAATACGGCTGATATATACTTTCTTATGTCCAATATCATCAGTTAGAAAGGGATGCATACATATATCAATGCGACTTGAAAAAGTTAATCGTACCAGCCAGGGCGCTGGAACAAATTTCTATGCAGGTTCATACAAATGCCCTGGTACGAAGTCGTACGAAGTCGCAGAAATCGCATTGAGATAAAGTATGCATCTCTTTCTAGCTAACATATATGGACATAAGAAAGTAGAGATCAGCCGTATGAGTTATGTTCAGAGCATAAATGAATTTTAAGACTTCTTCTATGCTTTAGTCCTATTTATTTGGTTCCAACTGACTTGATGGATGGTGCTGGCTGAATTGAAGTCACTCACTTCTTCATATAGTGGCATCTGGGATAGTTCTACACCGGCTGAGCGACGAATCCTATATTATACCGTTACCGATAACGCTTCGCTTTTTCTTTGAAAAACTGTCAAAAATTTACAACGAGGCGTCGAAAATTTGACAGTTTCTCAAGGGAAAACGAAGCGTCATCAGCCGCTTCGTTTGCCGTGACTTGAAGTCACTCACTTCACTCCTTTATTTAATGGCTTCTGTGATAGTTCTCCACAATTTCGTCATCATCCAGCCAGTCAAATTAGTTGTCATACCATTGAGTATGTCAAAGTCGTCCTGGAAAAGTACTGTGATGAATGATGATGAATGACTGAAACTCCAAATGAGTCAGCGCCATCTAAGAATTAAGTCTTTTTTCTTTAAATCGTGAAGTCCTTAAAATATTTGAATGAATAGGTAATTTTGCATGTTTGAGTTTTCGGAATTTATCAATTCAGACACCACCGACGTTACTCAGTTTCATGACATTCACAGCTGTGCAGTAAGTAGAGCCTGAGATGCTAAAGGTAGCGGGTTCGTTATCCGCTGCGAGACAAATTATTCATCTCTCCGCATTATTGGTTTTTTATTGTCATTTATGTTCTTTCTCCTACTTTAGATTTGTAGATAAACTACCTTCTACCCACGTTAGTCCTGGTCTAGAACTACATATTCCAGGCTCGTTCTGAAAATCAGCGATACTTAGCCCCAGGCAAAGTAGCATCAAGCTGAGAACGGACCTTTTTGGCACTTAATGCACATACCGTTGCAGCACGGATTATACCCTAGCTTTAGTTATGTTCAAATAGTTTGTTTATTTTTATTTTATTCGTTTTTTTACTCTATTCCTTTGTTATACTTATTACAGTAACTACCTACCTATGTGCCTACGTACTTGCATATCAGTGTTTTCTTATTTTTTCTGTGCTGTAATTGTTTGAGCCAAATAAAGTCTTTGGCAATCTATCTATATAAATCTATCTTATCTTATATTATATTATGTGCAAAAGCGTGAAGGAGTAACAAACAAACACACATACCGGCAAATTTATAATATTAGTGTGCTGTTGAAAGGCGTGTTTCAGGGCGGACAGTCGCACACGATCGAACCCATCTTAATTATAAGGGTCGCCGAGACCCCAGCACGTAGCTTTGGGAAAGCAATTTTCTTCGGCCCCGTAATCTATTCGTTCAGCGGTGATTGATAACAAATGTTTCGCCCATTAATTTCTGACTTTAAACGTTTTATTGCTTACTAGCTTCTGCTTGCGGTTTCGCTCGCGTGGTAAAATTAGCCTATGTGTTAATCCAGGTCACAAACTTTGTATATTCCAAGTTTCATACAAATCCGTTCATCCGCTACGGAGTTGTGTGGGAACAAACATACTTTATGCATATACTCACTCGATAAATATAGCTTATGCATTTAATATGAGCGTGACTAGCTTGCGTGTGTGGAATCTACTCTTGTTTAATTTTTTTTTGAGCATGTTATAGTTAAATTTTCCAAAATGTGTTTGTCGCAACGAATTTTTTTAGTTAATATTACTTTTCTTTTATAATACGTATCATCATCAATATTGAAGTCCACATACATACGCAATGATTTCAAATATGAGTCTCCAATATTTTTCTGATATATTCATCATCATCATCAGCATAAAGTAGTTCACTGCTGGACATAGGCCTCCCCTAATAAGCGTCATTGCGCTCTGTCCTCAGCTCGACGCATCCAGCTTCTACCAACAGCCTTTTGCAGATCGTCACTGCCACCATATTCATACCATGATTATTTAATTCGTTGTATGTTTTGTTATATCCCGATGACTACATTAGATAAACTTAGAGACTGATCAGAATTAGATAATCCTACTTCCTACTAATATGGATGTATGGATGAATGTTTGTTACTCTTTCACACAAAAACTACTGAACGGATTTGGATGAAAGTTGGAATATACATAGTTTGTGACCTGGATTAACACATATGCTACTTTTTATCTCGGTACCACGCGAGCGAAGCCGCGGGCGAAAGCTAGTGAATCATAAAATCGTTCATAATCTCAGTAAAATTCAATTGAAAAACAGACAGTAGCATTTTTGGTAGAAAAGTGATAAATTATATCAAGGGATAAACGCAACCTATATTAAGTGTAGCACTTTGAAAGTTTCCCGTAAAAAGTACGTACGGAAGGAGATAGGACATCCATCTATCATTTTCGCGAAGAACTTGATAAAACTTTACGAAAGTCATGCATTCGCTATATCCGGAAGATTCTTTTTATCTTTCTAGCTAATCTTTATTCATCTAAATCTTTTACTGCAGCTACTTGAGCCTACATTTAAAATTGTGCTAAGCAGCGCAGTATCCGACATTTATGTTCTGATAGACAGATAGATGGATCATAGATAGAATGTTTATATGCAACTGCAATCAGATACAGTGCCACCTGTGGCAGATAAGGTGAGAAGTCTTCTTCTTCATATGAGTTAAGAGTTTTAGGCCGCCCGAAGGCCTCCGACATGGCTTAACGACTGAAAAAGCCGGGATTAACATCTTAACGTGCCTTCCGAAGCACGGAAGCGCTCAGATCTAAATGCCACTAAACGGTTACCCATCCAAGTAGTGTCCTGGCGGAGTGTTGCGAACCAAAATGATCTGCGAAAACCACCGAAGTAAGCCACGGCCATGGGCGCTTCGAGGTGAGGAGTGGAACACTAGCATTAGCATGGTATGGGCATGTGGTGAGGAGGGATGAAAAACTAACTAAAAGAGTGTGAATGAGTAATTTAATGAGTATGAATGTGACTGCATGTACAGGTAGAAGGAGGCCGAAGTAGAGATAGATGGATTGTGAAAAAGGATATGAGAGTGAAAGAAGTGAATTCAGAGTTGACGGCTTATAGAAGTGAATGGAGAAAGAAAAAACGTTGTGCCGATCACACCTAGAGTGGCATAAGGGCAAGGGAATGATGAATCACAGAAATACAGTACAATTTTCGAGATAGGTAATATAAAAATTACTTTGACATACATTACAATATGAAGACATCAAAGAACTATGACTAAAGCATAGAAGAAGTCTTAATGAACATCAACTCATACGGCTGATCTCTACTTTCTTAAGTCCGATATCATCAGCTAGAAAAGGATGTATACTTCTCTCAATTCGATTTCAAATGAGTTAAAAAAGAAAATCGTACCAGGGCACTCGAATAAAATGCAATGTAGTTTCATAGAAATGCCCTGGTACGAAGTCGCAGCAATCGCATTGAGATAGATTATGCATCCCTTTCTAGCTAATGATATATGGCAAAAGAAAGTAGAGATCAGCCGTATGAATTGACGTTCAGAACATAGTGAATTTGAAGACTTCCATCTAGGTCTCTTCTATATCTGTGGAAGGCACCCCCATAACCAAATGTCATTTTATAACGCTCGGTATAGTAAGCTTGCCTGTAGAATGGTGTTGGGGCTGTCACGTACTCTCTACATCAGGGATGTAGTTTTTTACGGAGAATTGCATGAAATCCACAAATTATGTATAAGCATTGTTTCGATGTTTTGGATCTTTCTATACGAAAGTTTTTAAGGTCCCGTATCCACAAGCAAAAACATGTTTCACGTTCCCAATTTTAACATGTTAAGAACATATCCCTTGACCTATGAATAACCATCGAAGCGTGAAACTACTCGTAGGTATTCAGAAAATACATAATGTATTGCAATGTACAGGGTGTCTGCGCTTTCACGGACTTGATTTTGTCGAAATGATGTGACAGATTTCTTCGTTGATTACCTTTTCATACGAAGTTTATTAACAATTGTGCATGCAAAGAACATTAATGCGCAAAACGCATGCAAAAGCATAACATCTTGGAATTCATGTTAATGGTGAGATTTAAACCATGACTTTTATAAGAGTTGGTTTTTCTATTATGTCAAAATAAATAAATGAATAACACCCACATCTGGTATAAATAAATACCTTCAGATCATACGATACGCTTCGGTGTTAGCAGATCACCTTGGTTAAGCAACACTCATCCCGGTCATTACTTGGATGGGTGACCGTATAGTGACATTTAGATTTGAGCGCTTCCGTGCTTCGGAAGTAACAAGATGTTGTTTCCGGCTTTTCAGTTGTTAAGCCATGTCGGAGGCCTTCGGGTGGCTTAAAATCTCCGACACCAGAGTTGGTCACTAGCTCAAACGAAGAAGAAAAAGAAGATCTTCAGATCATGCAGAGATTGTTCCGCAGCGGCTATCGAGCCGGCACACTCCTTGCGTACGTTGACGACCTCTGTGGCGAAGTGGGCAAAAACTGGCCTGAGACGCAGAAGGTTGCGGCTTCGATTCCCGCTTTGATGCAAATATTCGTCTCCGGTCTGGGTATTGTATGTATGTATTTACAAAAAAATAATTATTTTAGAAGTTTAACAGTCATTTGGTTCCCAGCTAAGGTTTGGTTCACAGCATCATCTAGCCCCAAACTAAGCAGATTTAGTAAAGTTTGTTTATTAGCTCTGCATCGTCGTATCAGTAGAAATTTTGGTATGGACACCCTGTATAGCACCGGTGAAACTCGCCGGCTGACGCTCAAATGGCTCCATGACAGGTAATCGATAGCAGCCTTCCTTCTGACATGATATTGATAATCTCTCACCAAAATTGTGCTTTATTTTTGGATATTTTTAGTGGTTTATGTTTTTCTAGCACTATAGGTAAATATTATTTGTAAAAATAGCAGTTTTTTTAAATTAGTTTTTGTTAAACTTATAAATAACATAAACATACATAATTATATAACTATGAATTATTTGATATTTGTACACAAAACTAGATGACTCGCCCGCAATGTCATTTATTGTTAATATACCGATACATATACATTACGTATTCCTACCACCATTACCTACCAAAAAAACATAAAAAAATCTTAAAAATCGGTCGAGTCGCGAGATTTTTATGTGTAAGAACCATAATTCATATTACGTACACCACCGGCCGTTATTTTTCGTATAATCCTCTCCATCCAAAGGTCGTCTGGAAGAGATCGTTTCCAAGCGATAGCCTTTTAGTACTATATATAGTATAATATGTATAGTACTTTATAATTTTTAAGATTTGTGTTTTTTTAATTAAGTCGTTCATTAGTATTTTCATTCATCATTCATTCAACCCCTGCAAAAAGGTAAAAATATGCAAATAGCGAGCTGATGAATTTTAATACTGACACAAACGCCACATCGTTATAAATATAATTGGTTATTCGGAAAGTTTTCCAATCTGCATGGGGAATGGGCAGTGTACTCTGTTGTAAAGGTGCGTACGCACTGGTGAAACGTAATATTAAATGTATCTTTCTGGTTTTCATTGCATGTTCGCGGCAAGCGTGGATGCGTAGTGTGGTCTTACCGCGCGTTCACTACGAACCTCGCTCTTCGTTCACGCTGGCTGCCCCGCGCAAACTGTAAAACTATGAACCCTATGTATATATATTCGAAAAACCGACAAATCACGAATCGCTCCGCGCGCAGCTTGTAATTCTCGTAGCGTGCGCGAGAAATGCACATTTCGCGTGCCTGACGTCCAAACATTGAAATGTTTTAAAATGTTACAAATTGACCTACCTTTACCTAGTACCTTTCATGTAATAAAAGAAAAACTCTGGATATCTCAAACATCGATCACAATATCTTTATGTACTTTGAGCCTTGCTATGGCTAATAACCAGAGTTCCGACTACTTGACTTATTTCTATCTAGATCTACACCCGCCCACCTTGAAGTCTCAACCTGAAGTGTCGTTTCCGCGCGGCTGTTTCCTGCGTTCGCCGCTCAGCCTTCTTTGTTGCCAAACCCCGAAGTCATTTACGCAATGACGTATTAACTACCGTTCACATAATAGTGGCCAATTTAACACCAATAATTATTTTACAATAATATTAACTTACTTTATTTTGCGTAGCTAACATTTCATATATTGCAGCAGTGTTTACGGCAAAATACATTTCATGTTACGTTTCACCAGTCTGTACCTTTAGATTTCCCAGGTCTTGGTTTTGGGTTGCCTGAGGCACGGCAAGGAGTAAGCAGATTTGAAACATATTGTTTTATGTTATAAGTTCAATTTTGTTTAGCAATTCCTGAAGCGAAGAAAGGATTTTTTTTATTAGCAATAGTAGAGTTCTTTGTAAAGGGCTCATCCGGGAAAGTACTGCCACCATGCCTTTTTCTGCCGTGAAGCAGCTTTGGTGTGTTTGAAGGGTGTAGGTGCCGGTGAAATTACAGGCTCAAGAGGCTTATCATCTTCATACTTCAAGATGATGGACGCAGGGCGTTGCATCGTAAGGCATGTTCCAAATAAGCATCATCTACGATGCAATGCTTTGTTTTAGGTAATGGTTACCACTTAACATCAGGTGGGCCATGTGCATGTTCTATCTTCAGGTAAGATAAAAAACGAGTCAGAGATGTTTGCAAGTCTATGGGGGAGAACCTTGCGCAGTAGTGGGATGAAAATGGTTCTTAAGAAAATCGTGAAGCACTTTTGGTGGGGTAACTTTGTTGTTAAGAAAAAATACTTCTAAAAGCTATTTTTAGGTTTATTTTTATTTTCCAATCAGTTTGTCAACTTTGTAATTTCTTAAGGAGAATCTATTGACTTTGTTACTGTAGGTATAGGTTAGGGCCAACACCCACTGCGCTACAACGTCCGACCTGAGACAAATATTGGCAGACCATACAATATTTGTCTCCCGGCGGGAATCGAACCCCCAACCTTCTGTCTCAAGCGGGCCAACACCCACTGCGCTACAACGTTCGACCTGAGACTAGTAGGTATCTTCTGTCACTGCCTGAGACGAGTATTTACAGACCATACAATATTTGTCCCCGGCGGGAATTGAACTCTCAACCTTCTGCGTATCAAGCGGGCGCCACAAAAGTCGTCAATGCTTCCGTTTATTCTCCCGCTACTGAATATTCGCAATTTTTTAATATTCACTCCTAGTTCGTCGTATACAAAAGTCGTATGCAATTTTACGAGAAATTCCCTTTGTAGCGTTTCCGCTCGCCCAAATTGGTTCCCCTACCTTTTCAGTGTTCAAAAGGCAATTGCCTTCGAACTTTGTGCACTGGTACTCTGAACTGTCGGTGTAATGAATTGAAAACCTATCGTCTACCTAGGTAGCCAAGTTCTTTTAGTTTGAGCTAATGGCCAACTCTGGTGTCGGAGTTTTTAGGCCGCCCTAAGGCCTCGGACATCGCTTAACGTCTAAAAAATCCAGGACCAACATTATAACGTGCTTTTCAAAGCACGAAAACGCATAGACCTAGATGCCACTAAACGGTCACCTATCCAAGTAGTGAGCGAGTGGAGTGTTGCTTAACCAAGACCGCGAGCACGAGTTTGGTTTAAGATTTATTTATTTATTATGACCGCTGACTGTTAAAAGAAGAGGCGTGTAGTATACTATTATTTTATGCCATATTATTACACTTGCCTACTATGGTATATTTATAACAGTTTTATACTCGTAGGTTCATGAACTTTTTAGACATTCATGTTCACATAGAATAATGTGTACCATAAAGGTAATTTTACCTACGTTTATTCTAGATTTATTGCTCCTTATTTTTAATTTTGTATAATTAATTTGGTCTACTACAGCCTCAACGGAACAGCTGCGTAGCCTGCATAATATGCCGAATTGGGACCATTTACAACTATGATAATTATTTGTCACTTTTTTCTTAAATGTATTTTGTTAGTTGCAAATGAACAATTTGATTTAATTCTATTTTATTTATTATAATTATATTATTAATAGATTTTCAAACGTAATCAAGCATATTTTTGCGAGCACTTATTTTTACATTATTCAAAATGCTTGGTCATTTCACAATCATTGTAAAAGGCTGTAAAAAATATAAAGCTTGTAACCGTTTAAGCCCACAATAATTCAAAATAGATTACACGGCACAATCGGTGAATCAATTTAGTAATAAATGGTAGCATTTCCAGGCCATTCTGCGTGGATTAGGGCCTGAATTTAGATATGGGTCTGGAAATATGGGCTTACGCGGTCTGCAATATGCTGGGATTAAAGGTATGAATTATGTTTCTGGAGGTTAGACTAATGTATAATTCGCACTTACCGGCACGCGTCGGAGAGCATCAGAGTGCTAGATGAAATTGAAACATCCACAAAGCAGTTAAGTTCCTTATTTTCATGCAATATCTACTACAAGATCTATTTATGTCAGTGTTTGACAAAGCTCAATCTGCGTAAATTGCTTACAAATAAGTGAACTGCTTTGTAAATGTTTCAATTTCTTTTAGCATGTTATAAAATTAGTCGCCAAGGGTTCGTCTTGAGAACTCTCCATCGACCGAATTACCTGCAATCCTGATGTCGTTGGTCCATCCGGTTGGGGGTCTCCATTCACTTCGACTTCCATCGCGGTTGCCACTCGAGGACCTTTATTCTCCAACAGTTTTCCAACTACGAGCTATGTGGCCTGCCCACTGCCTCTTCAACTTGCTATTTCTTAGAGCTATGTCGGTTACTCTGGTTCTCTTACGGATCGCTTCATGCGAATTATATCACGTAGAGAAACTCCGAGCATAGCTGTCTCTATAGCCTGCTGTGCGAATTTGTAGCTCGTGTATGAGAGTATGTAGGTGCTTCTTACTTACTGTTACTGTGAGCCTAAATCATCCCATTGGAGAGCAAAGGCCTCCTCCCACTTTTTCCATCCACTTCGATCCTGCGCTAAAGTTTCCCAGTCTTTTTGGAATAAGTCTAGTTCTTCCGTGGTCTGCCGCGACGCCGTCTCGCTGTATCCGGGATCCACTGAGTGATAATATTCACCAACAGCTCATCCGGCATGCGGTATACATGGCCGGCCCAATTCCACTTTCGGCTGGAAATATTTACACCATGACATAATCTGACACCTAATTACAAAAAAATGTTTTTGTTCTTTTTTCTAAAGTAATTGACGAACAGACCCCTGCCTTTAATGCCCTGCAGTTGGGTAAAACCCATCGGTTAAAACAACACGCGAGAGAACGTGTGAGTTCACACCACAGCTAGTGCTAGCTTACTTTTTACCGGCTAGACGATTAGTGCCGTCTCGTGTCCGGAAAAAAAACCGTATTTCCGGATATTTTACGAAAGTTTTGTTTAGTTTAATAGATATTATGAGTAATTAGGTACCTATTAATTATTGGGTTATTTATTTAGTATCACACTAATATAATAAATAAAAAAGTTTGTGTGTGTGTGTGAGTATGTTTATGGTCGCTTCACTCCGTAACGGCTGAACGGATTTGGATGAAACTTAGAATATACATAGTTTAGGACCTAGCGCTCGTGGCGTGGTTTACTTCGGTGCTCTTAACAGATCACCTTGGTTAAGCAACACTCCGCCCGGTCACTATTTGGATGAGTGACAGTTTAGTGACATTTAGATTTGAGCGCTTCCGTGCTTCGGAAGACACGTTAAGATGTTGGTCCCGGCTTTTCAGTCGTTAAGCCATGTCGGAGGCCTTCGAGTGGCCTAAAAACTCCTATACCAGAGTTGGCCACTAGCTCATACGAAGAAGAAGAAGAAGGACCTGGATTAACACAAAGGCTACTTTATCCCCTTTTCTCCCATGGGCGGAAGCTAATAACCCAATAATCGATGTTTGTACCTAAAAATATTCATTTAAATTTAAATGTTTATATTATTTTTAACAGTTCTATATCTGTATTGAGATAAAGATACGATGTGAGACTTAGAAATGAAACATTTATAACATCTAGTTATGTTTTTATCCATTTTACCTCTATTCAAAATCAGTTATAATTTTGTTTTTATTTTAAGTGTTTGTCCACACTTCCGGGAAAATCTAAGATTTTTATATATTATCCCAAAAATTTCGACTCGGGATTTGAAATTTTTGGGATTTATAAAAATCTCAGTTATAATTTTAAAACATGTATAAATAACATATTTATCATCATCATCATTATCATCATCAGCATGAACAGTTATAGCATTCAACTGCTAGACATTGGTCTCACCTAATAACGCATATTCTTCTTCGTATGAGCTTACGCCTTACTCTGGTTTCGGAATTTTTAAGCCGCTCGAACGCATATTAAACCTGCATATTATAACAAATTGATGACTTTGTCTCGATTTTTCACTTTTGAAAATATCTGTCCGGCTTTTCGGAATACCCCTGGCCCTACTTGGGGGGTATTATGGGGGGTATGGGGGGGTCACATCTCGCTATCGCTGGCGGCCGCAGATGAAATATCCGCACATAAATCTGCCACGACTCAGCGCTCCAGCCACTGCCCACTGCTACAGTCCCAGTTATAGTTACTGTGCAATTCTGGATATTGAGTATACAGAATAATGTTCAGTTACTATCCAATCAGATCAAATCAAATCAAATCAAAAAGCTTTTTATTGAGTTATACAATATACAAGATGAACAGGGTATGAGTAGGGTTGGGATCTCTTTTAAGTTATGTTACCTATGTTGGAAGAGGCCCCTTTTTTCTGTGATCGCTAAGGAGTACCTACTTGTGTTCTTAACTAGGTACACTGGTGTAATGTCAGTTAATATCCATAATAAGCGAAATAGCTATATTGACATATATGATGTACTATCCTATCATGTCTATTTTGAGTTATGAAGGGGTCAAAAGTGGCTTCAAATGGTTCGTGTAATGCTTCTCGCCAGTTATATTAACTTAAACTTGGCTTGGCGTGTCTAGATCTGTAATTTGTGTAGGACTCTTAAATTCAGACTCTCTTTAATTCCAGAGCTTGGAAGAGAGAGACAAGAAAAACTCCGGGCACAAGGAGCAACTGCAGCGGGAGCAGCGCTTTCTACGGCGGAGACTGCTGCAGCTGCGAGCGACTCCGATCGAGACTCGCACGCTGAGTGAGAACGAGATAGCACACACGCATTCCACGCGCGCCGACTCATTCTCCTCGCTAGAGTCCTCGTCGGGCGTGTCGACGGCGGAGCGGTCGCCATCTTCCATCTCCGAGAGCGGTGAGTTTCGTAAACTGCAACTGAGCGGGAGCGTGATAGTGCACATGACTTCCACGCGCTTTCTTCGCTCGAATACCCGAATCCTCTTATCTCGAATTCGAGGTACTAGCTTGAAACAGAAACTCAAACTGATGGTAAGCCTTTCAAACCGGTGACGAGAATATAATTTAGTAGAACCCATCATAGATTGAAGGGAGAAAAGCCACTGGATCCAGGAACAGAGTTTTCAACTAGTTTGGGAGCCTTTTGATTCACCAAAAAATGTTGTAACACCTTATTATGTCGATAAATCATTATTATTTTTATTAAAACAGCCTTAGGTGGTGAAACATCGATAATATATATTTTTACACGGTAAAAACGTTTTCTTTTACAACTTTATACAAACCAAATATCCCTAATTATTTCTACATCAATCAATCCACTAATTACTGTTCTATGAATAAAATAAATGATTGTTTATTTTTGTACCTACAAAACTTAATAATGGCGACCTTTCGTTGATAGACATCTTTGGTAAAGGTTAACTGAAATATTCAGGAAGTGGTAACATAAATCAATATTCTGCACGCTCACAGGATGTTTAATGCAGTAGATGTCTAGTATTTATCGCAATATGAAATAGAAATTGTAATCGCGGGAACAGGAAAAATGCGCCGTTTTCTGTACTAGCTTATCAATATCCATCTATATACTTTACATTAGAAGTATACAATACAATAGAGCTGGCAGTGGGTACAAGATACAAGATACAATATATTTATTTGCAAATAAGTGTAAACATTAGGTCTTAGGACTAGTTATTTACCCTTTTGACGGCCTCTGTGGCGCAGTGGGCGAAGGTCCGCCTGAGACGCAGAAGGTTGCGGGTTCGATTCCCGCTGCGGGACAAATGTTTGCATGTTCTGTAGATATTTGTCTCGGGTCTGGGTGTTTTCTATGTATGATATGTATGTATTTACAAAAAAAACTATATATGTAGTATATCAATCATGTGGTTCCCATAATACAAGCTCTGCTTAGTTTGGGGCTGCATGATGCTGTGTGATTACGTCCCGCATTATTTATTTATTTATTATTTATTTATTTTCAGGCATCGCAAATTAGGTTGGGTAGAGAGCGCTTTATTTACAAAGCAACAAGTACTTTTGAAAGTAATGAACTACTTAACTATATATATTATTACATTATTAACTTATTATAATAACATTCATTAAAATATATTCATATTATGTACTAAACAAAATCGGTTGTCCATATCTGCCGAAGTCCCGATAATCGTTGGGTTAAACGAGTTCTTGAGTGGAGAACGCGGCTCGGCAAACGTAGTTTAGGACGCCCGAGGTGGAGTGACGATATGCGAAAGGCTGCTGGTAGAAGCTGGATGCGTCGAGCTCAGGACATTGCGCAATGGCGCTCATTAGGGGAGGCCTATGTTCATCAGTAGACTGCTATAGGCTGATGATAATGATCAGAATACTAGTCTCATGGCGAATCACTGACCTTACAATACAGGCGCAGAATGTAGATATATATAGTCGTAGGAACAGGGAGTTTTGGTACATTTAGCTACTTCTAATTGTAGAAATATTATATTTACCTGTTTCGAAAAACCAATTTTTTTTTATTGCAATCCACAGCTTTGTTCGCGTGGTATCCGAAAAAGAAGTAGTTAGTGGTGTTATCTCAGGTCACAAGCCATTATATTCCTAGTTTCATCGAAATCCGTTCAGCTGTTACAGAGTTGATTGGAAACAAATATACTGACACACTCACAAAAACACTTTCAAGCATTCGCACTGACATAGTTTGATATAGTGCTTGTACCGGTTCAACTGTTGAAGCAATTAAATCAAATTTTATTATAACATCATCAGCTACCAAGCTTGTTCATCATTATCATCAGTAGCATCTTGACGCCTGTTGAAGTTTAATACTCCCAAGTTGAAGATTTTAGTAATCGTTATATTTATATACAGTTACGTGTATCGGCTACGGTTTGCGCGATACGTTTATCGCATTTGATAGAAGCACTGCCTCTTTCTACAATGCCTTCATTGATTAGCTTCACCTTAGAAGCCACGGCGCCCCAGCGCCCCCATACCTAATTCTTTCAAATAATATTTTCGCGGAACCCAATCAATTGAAAAGCCGTAGGCCTCGACCCCTCACCTATTGTTACCGTTTATTTATGCATTAACTTTTGCAATAGAACCATTGCGGGTTTACTCCTCGCCATAAATTTCTAATCTATTGTCGTTATCCAACAGGAAACTTTCCTCTTTCTACGTTTATTGCGTTTTTATTCGCGGGGAATTGATATGGTAAACAAGGCGGTAGTTTTGGCGATTAAACGACTCATTAGCTCGTGTTTATTTGCGGAGTAAAAGGGCGGGTTTTCCTCATCTCCTTTTCTGCTAATATTATAAATGCGAAAGTTTTTGGAATGTGCATATGTAAATTGTGAAGATGCTTGTTGTTCTTCCGTCACGTGAAAACTACTGAATTTGAAGTTACGGATATGTAGTTCTGGGCTAAGGATAACACATAGGCTATTTTTTATTCGGGAACCACGCGTGCGAAGCAGATCCACATAATTATTTACTGAAAAGTCTTGACTAGAAGAATAAATCAGTTTATGGAATATTTAGCGCTGAAAATACACTTGCTCTAGCCGGACTGCTGCTGGTCCTCATGCCCGAGGTCAACGTGTTAAGTTAGGCTAGTCAAGAACATTTATTTTTAGTGAAAACTAATCCATTATAATTGACCCATCAGGCGTAAAATTTTTCAAACAATAGTTGCAATTATTATTTTCCTAATAACCTTATTTGGACAACTACGAATATTTTGAATGAAGTCTAAAGCGGCCCAGCCGTTCTTAAGTGATGCCCAACAAAGAAAATCATTTCACTATTATTATATAGATTTAGATATATTAATTTCGTTTGTCCTGATTCAATAGGATGCCATCATATTACCACGTATTTGCTTTTGAATTTGCGCATTTCATAGACGACCCATTTCATAATACGCACATTACCCCATCACTGTGGTAGAGTGCATTATTTGGGTTTTTAATATGATCTGGCCGGTCGTTTGAATTGCTATGCGGCGTCGTAAAAACAAATATTCGCATCTCTATTGAATGTTTAGGGTAAGTAGGGGATAACGCGGCTTACGGCTGTCTGGCTGGCTTTATTTATCGAGATTGACTGGGTGACAACTTGGCCCATCTCCCGAAGCGCGCTTTGAAGTAACTAGTTTGGATATGGCTGTAAAAGTAGTATTGTACCACAGGAACAAAGCGCTGATTCTTTTGAATAAAGATGATTGTCACGATAAACATAATATCGCGAGATCTGTCAAAATTTTATGTAAATTTAGAATCAGGTCCCAGGGAGCTGATCCTTGTGAGAGAGATGAGATGAATGTCACGTTAGACATAATAAATATCGCGAGAAGAATTAAGAAATTTCATAGGTTTGAAAGTTTTACAGTTCTAGCGACGTATGTGTGATGTAACAATAAATCTTTTCGATGGCGCAGGCCACATTTATATGGCTTCGGGCGCGGACATGGCACGAACGGTTTCCTATTTCATTCAAATGGTACACGGTATGCCATTGCTCGGACGTGGATGCGTCATAACCACATCCAAGCAATGACATACCGTCCTAAATTGTGCTTTAATTCCATGCATTTTGTACGAAATTTGCATGGAATACGAAATCACCCGTGTCATGTCCGCGCCCGATGCTTATAAATGTGGCCTGCGCCTATGAACATTTGACAGTTCCAGCGCCGTATGTTTAATGTAACTAACTGACTACATGACAATTAATATACAACCTTAAAATAAGACTTAGAAACATTAAACTTCGACCTCATATTCTTTTTATAATGTGAGGGGTGCACAAAAGAAGAAAAAAATACATTTAAAAATAACTTTCGTCATACTACTTTCTTTATCTCTTGTCATCAAATTCAAATTCTTTACGAATACAGAAAAAAGAGGACTTTAAACATAAAAACAGACACAGGATTTTAAACTTAAAAAAAGATTCCAACCGAAGGCCACTTGTTTTTATTAATTAATTTGTATAAGTATCGGCGAACGTATGTAGGACCCCTCAGGCTAGTTGGAGTGACGATCTGCGAAATGCTGCTGGTGGAAGCTGGATGCGTCGAGCTGAGGACAGGGTGCAAAGGCGCTCATTAAGGAGATGCATATGTCCAGCAGTGAACTGCTATAGGCTGATAATATCCATTTGTATAAGAAAGGATTTCCTAAAATACAGCATCTGAAGAGTTTGAAAACTTCTACGCAACCAAAGTCGCAGAGGTTTTTTTTACTCATGAAACTAACGTGAATTAACTCATTCATATTGAAAAACGGGAATTTTCACGTACCGTTACATCGGTGAAGGCACCGACGGCGTTTCGACTCGTTAAGAGAGTCTTCATCAGGGTGAGTGAACGCGACGCTCTCCCGCGTCCCGTCTTGCACTGCGTGCGGCAGCTCTTGCTGCTCGGCTCGACACGCCTCGCAGAGGTTTAGTTGGATTATGTAGTACGCATTCAAGTGTATAATTATCTAAATTAATCCCACTATGATTCATCCTCTTTGATTATGAACATAATCGAATAATAATATCAGTTTGGGTAATCAAGCCTACACGGTTCACGCACGCTCATGAACTGCCTAAAATTCGAATTGCTACGACCAAAATAAACATAGGGAAATGAACCTTATAACATCCGTTTTAAAGTTTACATGTGATGTGTGGATGAAAGGGCGGGTGCCCACCGCCGCAAGCGAAGCGACGACGCAATCGCATTACGTTAATCGTATGTGTGAAGTGACGCGCGGTATGTGCTATTACTGCTGTATATACGTGCATAGTATATACATGTGCCTGTACGCTTGATCTACTTTACCCTGGGGCACTATTGGTGTAGTATCCGTGTCTAAGTGCATCGGACACGACACGCAAGAATTTTTTGCAAATCTAATAATAAATAAAATAAATAAATGTTGCTGGACAGTATCACACAGCATCATGTAACCCCCAAACTAAGCAGAGCTTGTATTATGGGAACCACATGACTGATACAGTCTTTTTTGTAAATACATACATATCATACATAGTGGAAAACACCCAGACTTGAGACAAATATCTACAGAAAATGCAAACATTTGTCCCGCATCGGGAATCGAACCCGCAACCTTCTGTGTCTCAGGCGGACCTTCGCCCACTGCGAAACAGAGGCCTTCAAATGAATGATTCTTCTTCGTCAGAGGAATGATTCTTTAGTATGAAAAACAATATTTGAATGAAACAAAACTATCCCATATAGAACTAAAGTTGTCAACATAGCTGAGGAAGCTGAAGTGACAGTGGACTAGCCATATCTGCTGAAGAACCGATAACCGTTGTGGTAAACGAGTTATTGAGTGGAGACCGCGGCTCGGCAAACGTAACACCCTCCGGCCAGGTTAACTGACGATCTGCAAAAGGCTGCTGGTAGAAACTAGATGCGTCCAGCTTAGGACAGAGCGCAATGGCACTCATTAGGGGAGTCCTATGTCCAGCTGTGGACTGCTACAGGATGATGTTAATGATCTATAACCAATACTATAAAACTGTAAATAATCTTAGGTTTATGCAAAGATGTGTTATAACTTCAGTTACTTACTTATTTACTATCCTGGCGCATCGACCCCGAAGCGGATCTTTTCCTCCTACACAATAGAACGCCACCGGCCTATGTCTTGTGCTGCCTCTCTTCAGTCCGGTACTTGAAGAAAGCCGAGGTCCTGTACGACCTACCACCGGTATCTGGGTCGCCCGACTGGTCGTCGGCCGACCGGCACCCCCAGAAAAGCCCGTTTTACTGCTCGATCCTCCTCCATTCGTAGCACGTGGCCGAGCCAGCGAAGCCTATGTGATTTAAATTCGGTAATGATGTTTGGCTCAGCCACCAGCTCCGCAACCTGCCGATTTTTTTCCAACAACAACTTCAGTTACACGACGAATTTTTAAACGATAAAAAAACACTAATATTTATAGCGCTTTATCGCACAATAGCGGTTAGCAGTTAGTCGAACTAGTTAAAACAAATCGCGGGTTTAATTCGTTGAGCCAACAAATGGAAACATTAATTATAATAATTGCATTATCCCACGGTCCATTAGATGGGAATGCGTTGTGCTATGGTCTATTTTGATATAAAACATCATTATAATTTTAATCATTTTCATGTAATTAATTTAATTTATAACCGATGTAACATTCTTTTTGACAGAAAGCACTTAAAAAAAACAAACAACAATTTACAAATTACAATCATTTTAATCGAGTATGAAAATTGAGCATAAATATTCTATAGACTTATATTCCATGATGCATATTTAATTACTTTTTGGACTTCGTACCACCTCAGTGATAATTCCCATACAAAATTGCCAATTTAGTTTTTTATATAAAGATTATATGTAAAGATTATATGTAACATCTTCAACGAAGAATCGTAAAAATAACTAAGTATAATCATAGTTTTAGTTTTTGTCTTAAAAATCAACTGAAAGTTAAGACGAAGCTCTAAAAATCTGCCTTATAAAAACCAGTTCAGTCTTACGGCACCCGTAAATCCGTGGATTCGCAGCAATTAAACTCTTAAGCGGCAAACTTCGATATAAACGGTTCATCCGCACAAATAACTCACATTAAGCGGAACGTTTTTAAGCGCTGCACTTTAAGCAGATCCAACTGCTGAAGTAACGCATTGCGCTTCCCGACTTTTGGCTATTATTGTGATTGCAGTAAATCTGCTGTGAGCGCTCGTGGCCTGGCTTATATGCTAAGGCAGCAGTACCTTTAAAGACGAAGATCTAAAGTCTTAAACACCACCGTAAGGTTGCTTTTCTAGGCTACATTTCGATTTCGAAGAGTGCTCTCAGGATCTGAATAAACAGATCCCAGCATCTCCATTCCACTACAGGACAAGCAGACGCACGGCTCAATACCATCCCTACTTAGTCGCGCTAAATAGTTTTCACTTTTATTATGCGAACTGTCAAGGATTGCAACTCTCTACCGGCCTGTCTTTCCTGATAACTATAATCCGGGAATCTTTAAGTCTAGAGTGAATAGGTGTCTACTGGACCTTAGTGCTCCATTTTAGACCACAGCATCACTTAACATCAGGTGAGTTCGTGGTCAAACACAGGTCAGGTAAAAAAAATGTTCTTAGCTTATCACCTTTATTAAATACACTGCCGGTCGCTACTTGGATAACTGACCGTTTAGTGACGTAGATTTTAGCGATGTGGTGCCTCAGTAGCAGTACACTGCAAGACATAGCCAGCTTCTACCAGTAGCCCTTCCCAAATCCTAACGCCACCTGGCTGGAAGGCGTCCTACTAAATTTGCCGAGCCGCGTCCTTCACTTTAGAACTCGTTTACACCATCGCTTGTCGGTTCCCGACAGTAACAACTACGTTGATATTTATAAACTTCTTCTAAACATACCTGAACAAAAATACATAAGCTATGCTACTGATTCTTAATTATTGTTGCACCTAATGCTAGCTGTGTAAAAACTATTATCAAATCTGCGGCACCGAGTTCGGCTCGAAGTCATTAGCGCGCGTGATTTACGAGTACTTGCCGGCTTATCGCCTTCTCTCGCCACCTCCCGCTTTATTAATTACACCTAGCAATACCACATATACTGATACGCGTGTACATTGTTAGGATAAACACCGGGTTTTAATGGAATCATACTCGAGCGGAGCTTGTGAAAGACATGACACACAATTTTTTTTCTAAAAAAATTCACAAAATCTTATATTACTAGTGTATTTGGGAATTATCTTTATACTAGCTTTCGCCCGCGGCTTCGCTCGCGTGGTACCGGTATAAAAAGCAGCCTTTATGCTAATCCAGGTCACAAACTAATGTATATCCCAAGATTCGTCCAAATCCGTTCACTAGTTTTTGCGTGAAAGAGTAACAAACATCAAATCAAATCAAATCGAATCAAATTATATTTATTTGTGGATGAAATGTGGTTACAAGTTCTTGATAATCGAAATTAGATCGGCACATTAACTATTCCTAGCATGCAAATACTTAAAACATAATTATCTCTTAGCCATAATTGAAAATATAAGAATTATCAATTTATCATAAAATGAATTCACGATAAATATTATACATACTATTATTCACAGTCAGATTATATGTCAAAAAATAATATTACCCAAAAATAATTATGTAATGTCAAAATACCAAAAAAAGAAGTCAAGAATTCATAACTAATATGTACATTATTAATAAATAAATAAATAAATAAATAAATAATCCTGGACGCTATCACACAGCATCATGTAGCCCCAAACTAAGCAGAGCTTGTATTATGGGAACCACATGATTGATATACTACATAGATACATTTTTTTTTTTTTTTTTTTTTTTTGTAAATACATACATATCATACATAGAAAACACCCAGACACGAGACAAATATCTGCAGAACATGCAAACATTTGTCCCGCAGCGGGAATCGAACCCGCAACCTTCTACGTCACAGGCGGACCTTCGCCCACTGCGCCACAGAGGTCGTATTAATTGCTAACATTCTTGTCAAAAAATTATTTGAGTGTATAAAAGCAGTTCTCAATTAACCATTTAAATAACTGGGTTTTAAATGGTTTTAGTGGTAAGCTTGTCATCGATTTTGGTACCTTGTTAAATATTCTTACACACATAGAGAATCAGCTTCTATTACGAATATCTGTTTTTATTTTTGGTAAAAGAGTCTATTAGGAAACCTTGTATTAAAATTACCTACTAACATTACCCTTTTCAATAAAAAGCTTAGAATTTGACTTAACAAAATTACTGACCTCATAATTATAAAGGCTTGGAAGAGTAAGCAGATTGAGAGCTTTGAATAAAGGTCTACATGTTGTCACGGCTGACGTCACAAATAGCTCTGATGCATTGCTTTTGCGATATAAAAGCTTTATTGATCAGCACGGAGTTGGCCAATAAAACAATTCCATACCAGAGATTCGATGCAACGTGGCCGTGGTAAATTTGTAGCGCCGTGTTTTTGAGGAGATTTTTGTTAGCCGTCATAGTGGGTATGCAAAACGATTTATTTTACCATCCATTTCATCCATACATCCATACATACTCACAAACTTTCGCATTTATAATATTAGTAGGATATTAGTAGGATAGGAAGTAGGATAGGATAGTAGGATAGGATAGGAAGTAGGATTTCGGACTAGCGGCCCGCCACGGCTTCGCACGGGTTAGGGCACTTTTTTACACCTTGGGTTACGTTACTTAAGTTTTAGTAAGGATCCCTAATATTTTCTAGCAATTAATATAGCCTATGTTACTCAAGGTGAATGTAACTTTCCAATGGTGAAATAATTTTTTAAATCGGCACAGTAGTTTTTGAGTTTATTCATTACAAACATACACACACAAAAATACAATTTTTTCCTCTTTATGATATTAGTGTAGAAAAACATTTCTTACAGCCTACACCCTCCAAATTTCAAGTCTCTAAGACATACGGTTTTTTAAGCTGAAGTGGCGGTGGCTATATCTGCCGAAGAACCGACAACCGTTGGGGTAAACGAGTTCTCGAGTGGAAACAGCGTCTCGGCAAACGTAGTTAGGACGCCCTCCGGTTAGATAGAGTGACGATCTACAAAAGGCTGCTGGTAGAAGCTGGATGCGTTGAGCTGAGGACAGGGTGCAATGGCGCTCATTGGGGGAGCCCTATGTCCAGCAGTGGACTTCTATAGGCTAAGATAATGATGATAATGATGAGGACATACGATTCAGGCTGTGCGTTGATTGAGCCCATTTTTACCCATAAATATGGTGGCAGTCTACTTCTTACGGTCCCTTGCAAATGTTTACCACAGATACCAAGAAGTATACATTCAAAATGTATAAAACCCCTGAGTAACAAGCCTCTTTGCACTTTCCTTCTTCATCAACAGACCCTGACCACCATGTATCTAAAACCTAATCATTGAGATCATTCCAATGAGCCGAGTACGATAGCTCTGCTGTAACACACACCTCTTTTTGCGTCAGGTTTCAAAATATAAATGTTCACGAAATGGTTCACGTAACTAGAGTCGTTTTAATACTTAATTAAAATTAAATAACCTTCCAAATTCCATTTCCATTTGTTGTTAATTTATTTGACTGGGTATTGATATTGAATTTTCTATTAAAATTTGTTTGATTAAATTCAAAGTTTGATTAATTATTGTCTCTAAACTCCGCTAGGCCGGAAAGGGTCGCTTCCGAAATGATACCGAACACCATTCAAAATTAAAATAAGTTACGTCAGAGTCCATTTTACAAAATTATTAACACAATTTTTTTAAGGTGACGATACATCTCAAACCTCCCTCTCGCTCGCACTATTCAACATTTTTGAAGATATAAAATCACTGAATGTAGTTATGTCAGTTATGTTATTGACCTGCATAGTCGCCTCAATAAACGGCCCATAATCCCCACGCTGGGCTGTGGGTTGGGGAAATGCAGCGTACACTTCCGCACCGCTGTCGTTGCGGCCCGTCGGCGTTCAGGTAATTTACCTGAGCCGGTGTAAGACTGTGCTATGCTGCAATCAGCCGGCCTAAAAATTCCGACACCAAAGTTGGCCACTGACTCATACGAAGAAAGAAGGCACTTCTAAGATTTTTTGGCCTAATTTTCGTTTTCCTAAGCCACCCCAAGTATTGAAGTAAATGGCTTACGGGTACCTTGATGAGCGCAAGGTTACTGGAATTGTGTACCTACACGAGCCCAGTTGCATGCCAGCGCTGGGCTATCTGTACTATCTTACTGGGCTTCTATAAAGCTGGCTTAAGCTTGGCAGATTGTTTTCAATAGTTGGCAGATCGCGTGCCCTGTCTACCGTGGCTGATAAGACTACGTGGCTTATCAGTCCATCCCCGTTGGGGGGTTAGTTCGTCGGTCAAGATAAAAGTATCCGGTTGGACAGATAGCTACTTGGTAAGCTACAACAATGTTGCCAGCAATCAAAATACTCCATAGAAGTAGCTACTTGGAATTAAGCTTCATACAGTGTTGCCAACAAATACACTTACTTTGAGGGTAGTTTCGAATAGCTTTATTAATATTGCCATCTGAAGTCTTGCTTCGTTACTTAACTATAATGTAACCGGGCAAGACTCACTCCTTAAAGATAATTTGAGTAGGGTAGGGTATGTAGGGGTAAATGCGCTATATACCTAACCGAGTGGGGGAGGGGGGGGGGAATGTAGGGAGTGATGAACTCCTTTCTAGAGTTAGTATTTAAAGTAGTTCTTAATCGAAAAAGGTTCATTACCAGCGGTTATTTTTCACTCTTACATAGAATGTCTTAAGTACCAAGTAGGTTTTGTTAAAATGGTTTCATTAAGCAATTTTTATTTTTTGGTTCAGTATCGTAAAGAGTGTTTATACTGAATCCTTTAAAAGATTTTAATTTTTTTTAAGCTTTGAAGACTTTAAGAAAGCTTAGCTTAGATTATCTAAAAATATATCTTAATTAAATAAATAAATAATAAATTAATAAATGCTGGACGCTATCACACAGCATCTTGAAGCCCCAAACTAAGCAGAGCTTGTATTATGGGAACCACATGATTGATAAACTATTTTATAATAACTTATATAATTAGACAAATTAACTCAACTACCTAAAATAACTCACAAATTTTCTTATTTTTCGAGCTTAGAAGAAAAACATAAAGAAAGTTTTGCTAAAATTATTGAAATATATCTCATAAGAGATTCAATTTAAAAATTACTCAATAAATATGTTTCAGAGAAACGTCGTAAAATTTACTTTATAAAAAAAAATATACTGTAGAAAATAAAACCTCCTTTTTAGGGTTCCGTACCCAAAGGGTAAAAACGGGACCCTATTCCTAAGACTCTACTGTCACCCATAATCGTGATACTAGACAGTTAAAATTATCACAGCTGATGATGTATTTATGTTGCTGCTATATCAACAAATACTAAAAACAGAATAATATAAATATTTATGTGGGGTTGCAACAAACGTGATTTTTATGCCGTTTCTTGCTCGATATCAATATCGGCAACTGGTAGACGCTGGCAACATGCACATAATGTTTAGTTGTAGGAAAGTTCTCTTAAAAAAATAATTAAATTAAAATAAAATAAATTTAGGGGGACTCCCATACATGTACAGATAATGGTACGGAATCCTTCGTGCGCGAACCCGACTCGCACTTGGCCGGTTTTTTTTAAGTTGGTGACAATGACTATGACGTCACTCGGACCTATCGCACCATTGGATAGGTGAGCTGTTTTTGGCAGAGTGGTGGGTTCAAGTGCAGCCTGTTTCAAAATAGTAGACAGCATTTTAAATTGGATTTAAGGGGCCTCCGGAGGGCGAATTGCCCACACAAACATGAAAATTGCCGAATTGCCCAACCAAAATGATTTCAAATTTAAGCATATTTCCACTATGTTATTGTATCATTTGTGTTCCAATAGTATTTATCTAGGTTCCTGGATAGGTTTTTTTTTACATAATACTTACCTAAAATGAATTAAAAGCCAATAGCACTTTTCACATTTGAATGCCAAAATTGACCACTTTTCTTCCTCGTTGTTTCGTATAAAAACGACAATATCTTACGTGTCGTTTATTTGGGAACATAGCATATATTATCTTGTTACAGAATAATACTTTGTCAATAATACATAAAGTTTTCAGTCATAATTTTTGGTATAACGGAACACAACCAAATTCTTAGAAAATGTTGAACGGCCAATATTGCTATCCCGGCCGCACGGCTGAATCATCCATCAGCTAAACAGAGATGCGATATACGGAGCGATCCTTTGCACGCGTCTCGAATTGAAGTTGCGAGTGTGTGTACGTTCGCCGCATTCTTAAGAGTTACTATTTATTTTACATTTATAATAATGTAGGACTCTTTCACGACTTTCTATATTATTCGCCACGAAATCGTTCCTATAAATTGTTTTTTCGATCTCCCACGATACAGGCTTGACCTAGTCTAAGGCCCGTTGTAAACCTATCTTGTCAGGTATGACGTTGAGCCTGTTATGTCCCACTGCTGGGCAAAGGCCAGCCCACGATCCCTCCAGTCATTTCGATCTTGAGCTATTTGTATCTATAATCTTGTAAGGTAGAATAAATATGTTTGTGTTGTACGTTTTTATTTGTAGAAAAACGTCTTTGCCAAACAATACTTTAGTGCCTAAACTACCTTACAGATTTAGGAAAACCTATATTTGAACAAGAACTAAAACTCTACTATACTCTACATCTAAGTTGTTTTTTCCTGAACGAGCTGCCTTCTCCGCACTCCACTTCCGGCGGAAACGCGGCAGGCGCTACAACCCGCTAATTACGCTAACTATCCAACTTTAATTAGGCCGAATCCCTCCTGTTTGGGCACGAGCTGTCGACGTTATATACAGAAAAAAAATACTGTCTGTCAGTTTAAAAAATTGTTTTACACGTTTAGTGGTTTGTATTTTTATGAAGGAACTGCATCCATCAACTTGGAGCATTGTTATTTATATTACGAAGCGCTCGCGGCATGGTTTACTTCGGTGTTCACCTCGCAGGTCACCTTGGTTAAGCAACAGTCCGCTCGGTCACTACTTGGATGGGTGACCGTTTAGTGAAATTTAGATTAGAGCGCTTCCGTGCTTCGGAAGGCACGTTAAGATGTTGGTCCCGGCTTTTCAGTCGTTAAGCCATGCCAGAGGCCTTCGGGCGGCCTAAAAACACCGACACCAGAGCTGGTCACTAGCTCATACGAAGTAGAAGAAGAAGAATTTATACTACCGGCACCCATACCCTTTAAACTTTAAACCGAAACATAAATTCGAGGCAGAAATAGGCAATGGTTTTAGTACGTCCCCAGACTAACACTTCACAAAGAACCTACATCTAAAATCAAACTAAGTTTTGAAACACGTATTTTTATGTAATTCTATGCCTACATGTTTTGACTGTCATAGTTTTGATTTGTTTTTTTGATATTCAAAGCAGGGCAGTATTTCCGATGAAAGCTCCCAGGTGGCATGACTTTTTTCGACTTTTTCCGACTTTTTCAACAATAATAATTGTAGTCATATTTCAACCAATTTAAACAACCTTAAGCCTTCCTCATGAATCACTCTGTTGGTGAAAACCGCATGATCTGTTCAGTAGTTTTCGAGTTTATCGCGAACAGACAGACAGACACGGCAGACTTGGATTTATATTATAAATATAATTTAATATTACATATTTGTGATTGTGATTGTGAAAGTGATATCTCCTAAAAATATAACCAGACGCACCCGCCGGCATCCGCTAGTCTTGTTTGTATTACACGAGACTCGCGCGAAAACGTTCCAATTTATTTATGGTGATGTGAATTTTGTAACGGTATAAAGTTTATTTTGTAACGTGGTGTTAACATGGAGCTTTTTACCCTAAACTTTTAACCACTGGTTTCAATACATTTCATGTGCTACCTACGTGACTACAAGTTTCGCTTGTAACTCTATTTAATATTGTAGCCCTATTCATTCTACTTTACTTGTTATGGCAGGGAAGAACTAGCACCATGCCTATTTCTGCCGTGAATATCAGTTTTCAATTTTCAGCCTTACGATGCAACATCTTGCGTCCATCAACTTGAGGCATGAACGTGATAAGCATCTTGTGCCTATAATTTCACAAACATGTACACCCCTCAAACCGAAACACAGCAATACTGCTTCACACATGGCAGAAATAGGCACGGTGACAGTACTTACTAACAATAAGGATTATAATATTTAGTATTAAAAAATATATATTCATTGCTTCTAATGTATTTAACTTCAAACGATTCCAAGTTTTAAGTAATATTCATCACCAAGAAATATAAACGAATTTCTCAATTATTATTAACTAGGTTTTGGTAATAGCTTCGCTCGCTTTAAAGGGTATTTTAAAATATGCTTCTCTATCCCAACAGTACTTTTGTTATAAATGAAAGCTACCCTACGTCGTTTTCTGTGCCCTTGACAAAGTGTATGCAAAATTTCATGATGACCGGTTATGAGTTAAGGTGACCTGTTAAAAGCGTAACAATCAAACAAACATACTTGCCTGAGTAGTATCATACAGTCGGACGACACAAGGAAGTAGAGAGCCGCGACGGATCACTGTAACCTCGCTATATAGGCTCATAAGAGACCTAGTGCGAGAGTCAGGGCTCATTAGAGACCTAGTGCGAGGGACAGGGCTCAAAAGAGACCTAGTGCGAAGGACTGAGGGCTTACCACGGGTTTTGATAGTTTTCGAAAACTTTTTAGGTTTTGGTATCTTTCCATACATTTTCGTACAGCGCCTCTAGGGAAACGTGCATGAACTACGAAAATGTATCTAAAGATCAGTGTTGCCGTTTTTTATTTGGAGAAAATGCTAAAACATGTTGCAAAAAATGCTAAATATTTTTTAAAAATGCTAAATAAAATGCTAAAATCTATATTTTTCTTTTGAATTCCTTGGGAATTTTGAATTTTTAGGTAACGTACAAAAAAATGTTAATCATAAAAATATGCGAAATGCGAATTTTTCAAGCTAACAGACCCGAAAATATGCTAAATTTAGCATTAAAAATGCTAAAACAGCAACACTGGGAAAGATACCGAAACTTATAAAGTTTTCGAAAACTATCAAAACTCGTGGTAAGCCCTCAGGGCTCATAAGAGACCTAGTGCGAGGGGCAGGGCTTATAAGAGACCTAGTGCGAGGGACAGGGCTCATAAGAGACCAAGAAGGGACAGGGCTAGTAAGAGACCTAGTGCGACAGTGTAGACAGGGCTCAGTTAAGGTGCATAATGCACCAGTTTAGTTTAACTGTTGGACTGTACAAAAATTACCACCTACAAAATGTACCTACAAGAAGCTGAAATAAACATTTTTTTGTTATTTTTTTTAACTTTAACTTCACTCAAGTTTTAATCGAAATCAAAACAAGACAAACCGACTGTGTAAACTTAGTTATGGTTGAGTTATGTTTATACGCATGACCCTGCGTAGCCGCACTTCTACGTCACTCATCTATTTATTTAGCATTTATGTATTAGCATTTATAATAAGTAATAAATGTTTCCGTTCACTTGAAAAATATTTAGAGTTTGCCTAAGTTGAGTAATATTAGGACGCCCTTCGGACAGGTGGAGTGACGATTTGTGAAGGGCTGCTGGTAGAAGCTGGATGCGTCGAGTTCAAGACAGGGCGCAATGGCGCTCATTAGGGGAGGCCTATGTCCAGCACTGGACTGCTATAAGCTATAGATATTGAAATGATATAATTAGATATTGAAATGAGTATAGTTACCTAAGTTTTTTAAATGTTAGAATAAGGTAATAGTAGATTGTTTTACAAGGGACTAAACCATCCCATTATATACGAGGTTGTTATACTATGACAAGGCCGAGTTATAATGGGTGGTTTTGGCCCGAGTAAAACACTCTACTTTTCACTTCGATTGCGAGAAAATAAAACAATTCAAAATTAGACAATTTTCAGAAATTTTATTAAAAATTAATCAACCTTCATAAAACATCACCAAGACGGTTCTATTTTCAAAAAAAAGATTGACGGAGCACCAAGAAGTCGAGTTTTTATGTAAGAGAACGAATGCTTTGTACGGGCTGATGATTTTAGACAAAAATTAAAAAGAAAAAATACTTTTTAGCCCGAGGTATTAAACTCGAGTTTAAGGCCCGCTAAGCTACACTATTATGTTACACTTTTTGAGCAAGAGAAGTGAAAAACTTATTAATTAAAAAAGTGGTTCATTACTTTTAAAAGTAGAATTTGTTGTTTTGTAAAACGCCCTCTGCCCCACTAAATTTGCGATTCCTAAAAAGGGTAAATGAGTCTGGTACCTTTAATAAATAGTTCTAAGACCTGATGTTACTTACACTTATTTATACCCATAAATATCTTGTAAGTTTTTTTTTTAATTTATAATGGGCCAGCTCTTGACCTCGAGGCTTGCATAGGCAAGGATGAGGTCGACGATGGGGCGAGCTTTCCCAGAAGATGCCTATTAACTCTATTTTTGAAGCTGTTACGGTCGTAAGTCGAAAATGTATGGCAGCTGATTCCATATTTTAGCAGTGCGCTATAAATTATGCTTGGAAGCGCTAAGTTCTGGTAGATGGAATATAAACTGGATGTGGGGTGTACAGGGTTCCAACCCCTATCTTCGGAACCCAAGCCAACCCCACCTGCACGTGGTGCACCCTGCTAAACAACAAACGGGGCTCTGGCGGCCGGCTGATTGCGGCATAGCACAGTCTACATCGGCACAGCTAAATCCCCTGGTCACTGACGGGCAGCAGCGTCGGTGGTGCGAGAAGCTGTGCCCTGCGATCCCCAACCCGCATGCCCAGCGTGGGGATTATGGGTATATCCCCCTTTATTAGGGGAGGCCTATGTCCAGCAGTGGACTGATATAGGCTGATGTGGTGGTGGTGGTGGTGGTGGACGGTAATTGGCAATGCATAGTTAGGATTATTATTCACAAAAATCATAACTTAAACCATACACTCGGATTAACTTTAAATGCGCAAAGGGTCCACTTACTTTCATCTTATTTTAACTATTTGCCTCGCTCGACTGCAGCTTCATCTTCTAGAAACGTACCGCAATAATTTTACTCAGCCAGCCTCATAATTTCGTAAAAGAAAAAGGGTTCAAAAAATAATAAAAAAGACCGAACAAAAAGTCGGCTATCGCTAGTTCGCAATAAATTCCGCTCCGAACCGAAGTTAATTAAAAATCTCGCTAAATTAGGCACCTGCTCGTTAATATTAGTTACTTTCTTATACATTTAGCGAACCCTCCCCTTTCCCCGTGACCCCACTCTCCCCTTTCATGTTGAAAACTAATTTTAACGGCAAAATGTTCTGTTTTTCACGATATTGTATCTGACAATGTAGGCTTGAAATGTTTATAATTTAGCACGATTTTTGTATCAGTACCTATTTTCAACTTGATTGTAAATTTTCGTCTTGAGACTTTGTGGTACACATAGAAGGTATATAGGCCATAAAGGCACAGGCGCGGATGGGGGATTAATTATAGTGGCGTTTAGTAAGGTTCACCACCACCACCACCACACAAGCCTATATCAGTCCACTGCTAGGCATAGGCCTCCCCTAATAAAGGAGGATATGCCCATAATACCCAAGCTGAGCATGCGGTCTCAGAGGCACAATTTCTCTCGCCGACGCCGACGCTGCTGCCCGTCTGCGACCAGGAGATTTAGCTGTGCTGGTGTTAGGCTGCGCTATGTCGTAATCAGCCGACCGCCAAAGCCCCGTTTGTTAGTTAGCAAGGTACACCACGTGCAGGTAGCCGGGAAGCCTAAAAACTTAGACACCAGAGTTATCCACTGTCTAATCCAAAGAAGATATGACAATATAATAGAATAGATTTGGAAATGTTCAATTTATTTTATTTTTTTTTTGTTGATAAAACACAGAAACACACAGAATCTACCATTTTTTTATCAGCGCCAAAAATGCTTAAAGATATATTATTGCATACCTACTTGAGTGCTTGTAATGAAAATCCCTGCTGTTGAATCTTTTAAAAGTATTTAAAAAATCACTTAGGAGTCAATATTAATATTCATTGGCCGATAAAAAGTTATCTACTTTAAAAGTGTCAATGATAATAAAGTTTTGCTACATAAAAAGATTAGAGTCTATAGGCGCGTGCTGGAAGACGTAATGGGGCGTTGGAATTGGATACTGGGGTGTTATCTAAACAACTGACTGTACATTTTTTATTATTATTACAACAGTATTTTTCATTTTTGTTTAAGGCAAGCAAAAGTCACTATCATAAAAAATCCCGTAAGCGTGCATATTGTTAAGAAACCAATCCGTTTCTAGATTTTTGTTCAAGTATTCTAACGTACTAACTTTAAATTGCGAAAGGTTTTTTGTTTGTTACGCTTTCACGCCTTAACTTCTTAACGAATCATCATGAAATTTTCCATACACGTTGTCAGGTGTACAGATAATATATTTTTATTTTATTTATTAGATCTACCAACAGTGAATACACCAAATAACTTCAAGGTACAATCTAAAATGGTCTTACAAGCTCTATGTGTACAACCTATTAAAGGTGAACACTTCATGCATGTAAGAAAAAACTTAGGCTGCAATTTAAAACCTAGTGATTATAACTTAGTGATCTTAACTAGGTACATAGATAAATGCTACTTATAAAAAACTATTTTAATTATGATATTTTTTATCTGCATAAAAGTACTTTCACCATCTTAGGGGTTGAATTTTAAAAAAATCGTTCTTAGTACCTTACACTACATAAAAATAATACACCCTCGAAATTTCATGTTTATAGATTTCGGCTGTGCGAACGACTGCCTTTTTCAAAGCCATACTTTTCTTTACATTTACTATATAGATAGAAAGGTATGTCAGCTTTTGCGATCTATCTGCTCAACCTAAATGAAATATTGTTTTGGTAATTTTATTTTGATAAAATTGCCTAGTCACGATTCTTTAAAATATTTCATCAGTCCTATCAAAAGTCAACTAAAGGAATCTCAGCCTAGCTTTTCTCTAAACACCAGAAAAGCGTGCCGTACATTATGTAAAACGACTATAACATAATCCACGTTACATAATCTCCTCAAGTTACATAATCTCTGGCAGTTGCCGCCCATGAACAATCTAATACGGCCCTTCAATTCCATCAGAATTGAATTTCCTTGCCGTCAAACGTTATGAGATCCTAATTTTACGCAAATAGGTTTCTGTTTTTCGCTACTTTTGCGAGTGATAGTGGCATTTTCAGGCTAATCTGATTTGACGTGCGGAATATTCAGAAATTCATGTTTTTTATTATTTTCACTAGCTTCCGCGTACAGCTCCGCTCGCTTGGTACCGATATAAAGAGTAGGCTATTTGGTCATCCAGGTATGTTTATTCCAAGTTTCATCCAAATCCGTTTAGCTACTACGAACTTGAGTACAAAGATACAATAACAAGCTTCAAACTTTCGCATTTATAATACTAATGTAATTTATATTGGCTAAAACCGACTAACTAACAAGATGTTGGGCTTAGTTAGAAGCGTGTTTTTTTATGTTTATTTGGTAGTTATAAGAATAGGTCGTAAAGTATATTTCATACTTATTATCATTATTATTATTTATTTATTTATTATGGTCATTAGGGTCTGCTTATCCAGATTTTTTCATATTATGTTATTCTAGAGCTGGAATATCACATACTTTTTATCCAGTTATAGTAACTTATATATATTATTAAACGTACCAAAGTACCACATAGATAATCCTGCCCCCACGCAAGAATTCTTTCCTGTTTATTGAATCTACAAATAGCATGGTACCGCGCTCCCTGGATTATTCTAATCGAATCTCCCAAACAGATAAAAGAAAATAAACAAACACAAGTAAAAAGCTGACGCGAAGGACCAACAAATAAGCTACAGTTAACATTCCCTAACTAAGCAATTTGTTTCTAAAAGAGTTCGGGACAGGAAGTCCAAACCCCGATACATAATTTGTACAAGCAAAACAAATAAATAACGAAAGTTTTTCGTTTGCAAATTGACTTTTATCTGGAGGTGCAAAGGGTGATGAGTCTGTGACGTCATAGCTGTGTCACATAGGTTTGTATTAATAGACTGGTCTCAACTCCAAGTTCAAGCTTGAAAATTGTCAAAATCAATTTATTCTAAGAAAAGTAACATATCCATCTCTTTTTTGGAATGTGCGAAGAGGATATGAGAATGAAAGGAGTGAGCACAGATCCTGATAGAAGTGAAGAGACAAAAAAACATGTTGTACCGACCCAACCTAGCGTAGGACAAGAGCATGGATGAAGGCGCTGTGCCTCGTTTTATCTCTAAGGCACAGATTTTCCTCTTCAGTTCAGTTCGTTTCCTCTACAGTTTAACTAAAGATAAAACCTTATAGGTAGGAAAATAATTGAGGCACAGATAGTTAAAAGCGAACAGTCCCTTAAGATGTAAACTTGAAGTACGTGAGCTGTACGCGCTCAGATTTAGTCGACAGATCTACCTAACTGCCGTGCCTAACGAGAAATGGCAAGGTTAGGCACAGATTTACCTGCCTATTTAAAGGAAACATTATTATCATCATCATCATCATCATCATCAGCCTAATAGCAGTCCACAGCTGGACATAGGACTCCTCCAATGAGTGCAAATGCGCCCTGTCCTGAGCTCGACGCATCAAGCTTCTGCCAGCAGCCTGTCGCAGATCGTTACTCCACCTGGCCAAAGGGTCTCCTACAATACGTTTACCAGGCCGCGGTCCATTCAAGAACTCGTTTACCCCAACGGTTATCGGTTCCTCGGCAGATATGAGCAGCCCACTGCTACTTCAGTTTGCTAATTCTCTGAGCTATGTCGACAACTTTAGGTCTATGTCGAATATCAGTCTATTTGGAGGAAAAAAACGGGCACACATTCTTGTTCAAAGCGAGAACTCCCTGCACGTTACTCGTAACAATAGTAGTAACGTACAGGGAACTAGTAGTAGTTCCATGGCTATATTATGATTTTGTTGAACGGACGGGAGTAAAAAACCACAAAAACACAAGTTTGCATCAAAAAGTTTTGAGCGCACGGCTCAGTTAGTAACTATATTTTCTTCTTCCATAGATTTATAGACCCAGGGGACAAACAATCGCTAAATTATCGGCCATAGATTTATGGCCCGCGGCAGGGGACCGGTGACTGTTCTGCTGAATGAAAAAACTATAAATTAGGAATGCTTGTAGGAGACTCGATGGCCATTCACATTTAGTTAACCTTTGTATCTTATCTACGTGTGTTACTTAATTTACCTACTTAAATCATCATTTGTCCCAATAATTATATTTAAAAAAAAAAAGGAAAAAATGAAAACAATTTGGGTACATAATATTAAAATTATATAAAAGTATGATGTTTGCGGCTCGGCAAACGTAGTGTAGGACGCCCTCCGGCCAGGTGGGGTGACGATCTGCGAAAGGCTGCTGGTAGAAGCTGGATGCGTTGAGCTCAGGACAGGGCGCAATGGCGCTCATTAGGGGAGGCCTATGTCCAGCAGTGAATGCTATTGATGATGATGATGATGATGATGTAGGTATATAAATTATATATAGATACAATAAACAATATATGTTTTATAATTATAACGAATTAACCATGTATTTTTAGCATATCCTCAGTAGCATCATAGTTGAGAGTAGCCAACCAATTTTGTATAATTGATTTAGTCTCTTTGACAGACTTCCCCTTTATGTCACAGTGCTTGACTGCAATATTGTAAACATGCGCTCTTACAAACTGCCCAAAGCGCTGGGCAGTTGTTATTATTTATTATTATGATTTATTTATTTTCTTATTTGCGAGAAGCTGTGCCCTGCGATCCCCAACCCGCATGCCCAGCGTGGGGATTATGGGTATATCCCCCTTTATTAGGGGAGGCCTATGTCCAGCAGTGGACTGATATAGGCTGATGCGGATGTGGATGGATGTGGATTTATTTTCTTCGGAATACAAACAGTTCTTAGCTTATTAAATCATAAGATCTAAAAACGTCAATAACTAAGTTATGATTATACTAATTTAATATAAAAAATGTCTAAAACGGCCCAGCCGTTAACAAACTATGCTCTTCAAACAATGAAGATTTAATTATGATCGAAATAGATAACTAACAAAAACAAAAAAACTAAATAAACTTAATCACAACCAAGTTTACCGTGAAACATGCAAACAAAGAATCAGTGTCTTTAAGGTTGCTAAAGTAAAGTCACCAATAAAACAGATGTCTTCGAGATGATTAAATCCTTCCTCATTTATAATTTGTCGTCAGTACAAAGACAACACCGACGCAGACTCATTACGATCCATTCATACTCGTACATACACGTACTTAATCGTACATACAAAATGCATGAAGACATCAGCCATCTAATAGTTTGCAAGTCGTGAACGCTCAGAGTAACAATTAGGTAACTACGGGACATCAAAATTTCGATTTCCAAGAATGATGGGTTCAGTCGTGCACTAATATTGAGTTGCATTTGAGTAAAGGTTCCTGTTCAAAGATGAATTGTAAATTTTATATAGTTCACATTCTATAGCTAATGTGAACTATATAAAATTTACAATTTGCTGTATCAATGGTAATTAATATTCATAGCTAGAAACTAAAATAAATATAAGCAAATGAAATGCACCCATTAGGACCTACATACATCACATTAATTTGGATGAATTGCTAACAAAATGTAGCTAATTGATAATGTTCGTAAGGGATCTCCTTATTTTCTCTTTAATTATGCGACATTAGCTTCCAACCGCGGCTTCGCTCGCATTGTACCCGAATAAAAAGTGTGTTTACTTATGTGTTAATTCATGTCATAAGCTATGTATATTCCAAGTTCCATCCAAATCCGTTCAGCCACAAACAAACTTTCGCATTTATAATATTAGTGTGATTATTTTTCTTTTTTTTATATATTTATTCATAACAATTGCATTACTAATCATCAGATTACCACACCAAAAACGGATAAGAGTAATCTCGATAATGTTCACACCGTTAAACTATCCTACAGTGATTATGATTTTATTTCAGTTCATACCAACATCGACGCTTACGTAATGTAACTCCGGCAGAGTCTTGAGACTAAGTTAAATGGCAACATGAATAAATCAGCTCCCTTGAAATGGTAAAGTGCGCAAGTTCTGTGCGCCCGCGAGAGCGGATATTAATAAATATCCTACCTACTCTGTGGCTATTTCATGAGAATTGGTTAGCTGTGGGGATTGGAATACAACTGATAAACTAATTTTTTTTTATGGGATGTAAGAGGTTCCCTTAACTTCGGAATCGTAGCCTCACCTGCTCGTGGTGTACGCTGTTTTATAACAAATGGGGCTCTGGCGGCCGGATCAATGCGCTATAGCACATCCTAACACCGGCACAGCTAAATTCCCTGACCGCAGACGGGCAACAGCGTCGGCGGGGCGAGAAGCTGTGCCTTGCGATCCCCAACCCGCATGCCCAGCGTTGGGATTATGGGCATGTCCCCCTTTATGCAGGCCTATGTCCAGCAGTGGATTGATATAAGCTACGCTTCTTAAAATCGTTCGTCGTTAATCGGTCGATATACGAAAATTTCGTAAACAGCTTTTAGCAATTTTTCATTTAGTTACTAAAAAAATAGTAAAAGTTGGTTTAGAGATGTTGAGAATTAGCGACAAAAAGTCTCGCATTCACGCGATTGGCAACCGATGCGACATAACGCAGTAATACCAAAACCATTAAAATAAATCGAGTAACTCGTAAATGATTGGTCGAAGTAAAGTGAGCGGCAATTTATAATGATTGGAAGCGCTCAGATTATGCAAACGAGCAATTAGCAGGTCTCGAATCGGTCGCGTCCACGATTGGTCTCGGTTCGGTTTCCGATTGTTTATCGGCAATCTGTTTAGTAGGCTCAAGTTTAAACTTGATAGTTTAAAGGGTATTTCTGTAGTTATTGAGCACTCCATCGATGCGGCCAGAACTCTAGTTGTGGAAGACAGAGATTAGTAACAAAATAATTCCAATTTCAAAGTTGTTCTCAATAATCTGTGATTCATTATCAGGCAGGCTATTTTAGATTAGTATCCGCTGAATTTTGATAATGCATAAATCTTCTGGTTTCTTTTTTTTCAAATAAACAATTTTCGTTTTGAATTTAGGTTAACATTGGTGGATGAGCAAGACTCACTTAGTCCAGTCCCTCGCACAGAATATTTTAGTTTAAATAAAATAAAAGAATAGACTTTGCGGTTCACAACGACCTCGTTATAACCTTACAAGCAAATTAATACCTACTACTACCCTCAACCATCGGTTAGTTCATAGTTGCGACGATAAACCTATTTCGTTTGCCGCACGTTTTTCAATTTTTTCCAGAGTATTTTCCTGATAACAAAGTTACACTCCTATCTGCAAACACAACATTACAGTATACGTGTGTAATATTTTAACAGAGTTTCGGCGCTGCCTCTCCTATTCAATTTCTGTCGGAAATAAATTCTCCTGTCGAAATATTGCACCGCAAACTGTAAACTGACGATACTCTCGGACATTTGGACCAGACTAAATGTTTTGTTGAATGCGGAATTTGCGCTTATTTAACCGAGCGAGCTGCGATCAAAGGTGGCATTTCGCCCACTGAAACTACCGATGCAATCCGTCAGTCGTACATAATAGGCGGCAGGAGAGGATTACCAACTGAATACCTACCTATTTTAATGAAATCTGAGTGCCCCATGTTGAGCGCCAGTATTCTAATGAACCGTGACAGCACCACGTTGGGGCGCCATTAATGTCTCTCCCACGGTGTTTGTACAATATCTGCTTACAAATACTTTTACCTTTAACGCCCAACGCTTCCAAATCATCATAAAAAAATAAAGCCATTACAAACGCTCGTCATGAAGACTTTTTATCTAGGAGTCCCAGAGGAAAAATGACGAAGTAACGAATCACAAAAGTTCCGCCTCAGAGAGACGTCACGAGATAAACTTTTTAATGTGTTTTCGTGTCTTATCACAAAAGACTTCAGAACCATCGATGAGCGCTCCGTGTAACATTGACGAAAAAAGTCACTCGCGGTCGACGGAATAAGAGAAACTTTTTTTGCATCCCATTTATCACTGGCAGCCCTTGAGGACGAGCGCCGGAAGGGGCGTCGCCGGCCGGGGGGGGGGCGGGGGCGGTCGATTGCCCGCCATTTAACGTGTATTGCAGGAAATTGGCGCTCGCTACCACTGCCGAGCCGCGCTCCGCCATTGCAATCCGACCGTTGCGTTTGTGCTATAATTAGTCACGACAAACTCCGATAGTTGAATGGAGCTGGAACACATACCGTATGAATGGCGAATTAGCGACACGTGTTCCGCAACCTGGAGAAACTTGGAACGAAGACTGCTACCCACCGCATTTGTTAGCACGTGTAGCTAGTTAATTTCGGCTAAAACCGCTTCAATGTGCTTAGTTAGCGAGTGGAATCAAGAGCTCTGGAAACTCGAGACGCTCACTAATGTTCGCTGAATTCAGAGCTAAATTCGAACGGGATAATTAAAGCGCTTGACAACAAGAAACATTAGTTAAATGGGGAATATACTTTAGAATTTAACGTCAAAGAAGAAATTAAGCTTAAACGTTCAACTCTAGCCGGCTGTAAAAAAATTGCTCTCGCCTTTGAAACACAAATTATCCCTTTTCCAAGGCTAGCACTCCTTCGAGATAAAGAAAATAAGGAATGAGTTATTAACATTTTTTATACTCGATAAGAAGTTTCCCCAGAATTTTCCGTTTCGATATTGCTTTTACGCGCGCTCGAATAGTTGGATGTTTGAGTTTACTTTAGTTAACGATGATATCAAAGGAATATCATTTTCTTTTTCAATAAAGAGCCAAAATCTCGTGAATCAAATTTCCATAGCGGCTTATCTGCGAATGGGAGCGGGGAGTAACGCGAATCTACTTTAATCCACCGCCCGCCCGCCGTGAACACCAGACACGGAAAAAATAAATATCATCGGGAAATGCAAGGGGATTATTGTGCGCATAAAGCGACGGAAATGCTGTTCTTATTTTGATACACGGAGCGCAATTACGGGGGATAATTTGTGCACCGACGATGTATTCTGCTTAGCTTCGGTATTGAGGGTTTCGTTCTCTTTGTCATCCTCGTCCGGGCGAGCTTACACTTTTGTAGTTTTTGCTTTCGTATTGTTATCCGATAGCTTTTCATGATTGTCTACTTGATATTTTGTCGTTGTTTTTAAATTAGGGTATAACTCACACTCTTTTTACTGACTCATGATATCATAATTCAAGGTATCGTATACGTTTGTAAGCGTTTAATTCGAATGCTCCTGACCTTTAACAATGACTTTACCTTTGCACTGTGGTATTTTGAGGGTGCGTGTGAAAATCTATCAAATTTTTATGGGTCTCGATAAGTTTAATACACCACATTGCTGCGTGATGAGTAGGTAATAAAGCAGTGTATGGAATAGTGGAGAAAACGTCGCTAGAACAACTAAAAGTATTTTGAAAAACCCCTACTTACTTACCTATACCTACTGAATTTTTATACTGAATTTGAAAGGAGTTTCATAAGATCACTACATTTTATTTGATTGACTTGACGATCGCAATTTTGATGTTGAGGTGTTGAGTATGACTGTAGTCAGCTAAGCTTGTGTCCCTTGTGGCACAAATTAGTCCATATGTTCTTCAGATTGTAGGCAAGCTTGTTTCTTACCTATAAACACATAAATTCTCCACGGAGCCCACGGAGATATTTTAAATAATAGGATAATGATTTCCGCTAAAGGCCCAGGGAGGAGCCAGAAGCGCAGGTATAGGAACAGCTGAATACAGTTAACGTCGCGCTCCATCAAACCGAAAACTTAAAACTGGAAAACTGTGAATATCTTTGCATGGAATCACGATCCTCAACTATAGGGTCGATTGAGAAGGAGAATTGGTTATTTTAAGACAGTATTTCTTAATTTCTGAAAAATAAGGTTCAAAGATCTATGGCGATAGATGGAGGAGACCTTTACCCAAAGATGGGTACCCAAGTCAAACAGATGAATAAATGATATGTATGGATATTTTACAATGTATTTCGATTTATTTTAATTAAAATAATTCCAATGTTAATAATGCATGCAATAATTAAAATCAATGAAATATAACCTACTTAATACAATTTGTAAATAGTTATTATGGGAATAAATAGCTTTATTATTATTATTTGGTTTCAATATTTTTTTTACTCGGGTTTTAAACCGGAATGATCTAAAATGCACGGGCCTAAGCCAAGTTCATTATCAGTGTAATGAATGGTCGATGCATTCTCACTAGCAACTATTATAAGGTTTTTGAGATGGGGTCTGATAGTAAACCTATGTAACATTTATGTAAATACCGAATCGAGTACCTAATTTAGCCTACTTTGTTTGGCCCTACTCTTGGATCTTCCTTGATTGTTTGTTTTTCTTTGTCAAATTAATGTGTTTTTTCTTTTAGCCCATTTCTCATAAGTTTTGTCTGATGCTTCCAGATGAGGTGGACGTGATCGGCTACACGTCGAACCAGAGCGACAGCGAGTCTCTCGTGTCTGGTCACAGCGCCGACAGCGGCGTCGTTGAGGCGAGGAGACTTTCGCCCGCGCACGTGTTCAGGTAAACACTTACCTACACTTAGCTTTAAAGTATTAAGCTTCACTTATAGAAATTTGTAAAATTTGAGAGACTTGTTAGATATGAACATAATATCCACGCAGGGGATAGGGTACAGTTTCTCGAATCGCCCGACTCTGCTGCTCGTCGATGGATCTCATTCGGCTCCTCACTCATGTAGGCTGCATTTTTCCGCAATAAACCAGCCGCCAGTGCCAGATTTGTGATTTAGCAGGTGCACAGCTGGTAAATGAGGCTGCTTTGGGTTCGAGGAATGGAGATTGGATCCCCTAACACCCCGCCTCTATCTAGTTTGCAATGTTGCCTCTGTGTTTCCAGCTCGGGGCACGATGCGGGGCATGAGGCGAGGCAAGAAACGGGGCATTACGTGCGGGTGGAGGCGGGACATCGCGTAGTGCAGAGCGCTCATAGCGGCCTCAGCCGGCGTCAGCAGCATCCTTACGCGGCCCGACCGAGGCGCAGCACCCGGCCTCAGCGAGTCTAGGTGAGTGCTGCCAGCTCGAGGCACGATGCGGGGGCATGAGGCGAATAAAATTGTACTCTACGATTCGTAGAGTACCTTCAATTTTGACTGGGGAAAATTAATGGAGAAAGCAGTGTTGTACCGACCCCGTATAAACGTGGGATGATGGCAAAAAAGCTGACGGTGGATTAAGATTCTAGTCTAACCATCAATTCAATTTCTGATATTTTTTTTAGGATTCTGAGTACTCACGTATTACTTTTTATCGTTAAACCTTTGGCCTACTAAAGTCAACGCACGTTATTCATTTGTTATGTCAATGAATCAAATTGATGTATTTAACTCATTGAATTAGAGTCAAAATTCAACATTCGCAAGCGGGACGAGCGGCCCGTTAGCGAGCCGACGGAACGTTTGCGTGTGGGACTAGAATGATATTAGATACTCTAGGTCTTAATCTTTCTATACATTGATCTTGATTTGTTTGTCTGCAGGTGTGCACGGCGCCCCGGCTCGGCCCGTCTCTAGCTCCCAACATTAACGTTACATAGAACATTTTGTTGATACGATACGTTTCTGCGACTGAGGATATACCTACCAATGGTGATCGAACCCCCACCCAGCACGTTCCATCTGGTTGGGAGCCAGCGACGACTCACGCACACATGCACACACGCGTGTCACACATCTACGATCCATCACTAAGTACAAAATTGCCAAAAATTTATGATTCTTTGTCTATCTCTTTCTTTGTTTCCGTCTCTGCGAGCTGGGCTCGCGGCAATTGTGGCTCGGTGTGTATTCCATTCTACCGACATCGACTCGCTCATTCCACTGTGTTGTAAACACTGTAATGTGTGCAAATATCTTTTTATCTTCACTTTTAACTTCTTATTATTTAATTTTTTTTAAATTATATTTTTTAATATTGGGGCTATAGTTTTGGCTTTTGATATAAACAATTCGTAGATATGACAATGTAGAGTAATGTGCCCCTCGATATAAATTATCAAGTTTTACAAAATTCACAATTTTATTTCTTTATTATATTGGAAATATTTGCAAGAATATGCAAGCAAAAAATATTATTAACTCTCTAGGTACTTATTATTATTGATTTCCACGAAGTTGCTACTGAAGCAAATGCTGTAAAAAATATCAATTTTATATTTTGTATATAACTTTATTTTATTTTTTTCTTGTATAAATTAATCAAATAGAATTAGATCTGTGAATGTATGTACGGTCAAATTCCGGTTTAGGATGTATTTGGGTTCAGTTAACAAAGACGCCCACCAAAAATTGTTTTTTAATATTAATATTCTCTAAATTGAAGTAAGTAAAAATGCGGCTATGAGAATTTGTATACTCGAAATCATCAATGTAGCCCAAAATTTACAATTTTAACAAATAAATACAATGCCGCAAATTAAAATAATGTATTTAAACAATAACTTACTTTCTTACATTTCAAAAGTAGTCTAATTAATCCCATACCTAAATTATGAAGGTATGTATTCCCATCCAAAACCTAGAGCTTCAACTATATATATACTTCCGCATCTACATATATTCTTAAAGATCTAAAACGGCCATTATTATAAAAAAAACATCTGTCCGCTTAAGCGAATAATACAATTATTTTATCATTATTATACTTATTTTTGAATTCACTGCAAAAATTGTCTGAATCGATATTACTTTTATTTATCCAGATTATTTGATTTACTCAATATATCGGCGTTCATTCAATGTTATCTTTGTAATAGATCTTACGCTGTAGTTTTTAAGGTTTATGTGATCAGTTTGGCAACAGTAAAAAAGTCATCTTTATTAAGTTTAAACCATCTCATCCAGAAAATCTGTATGAGAAAAAACGACCTTACTGTATATTCTATTTTTTATCATCAGAAATTATTCAATGATTTTTAAAATATTTTTATTATTTTATATTTTAACATAATTCGAATGACTTATTTGCCTGTGACTGATCACTGTGTCAATTTTATGAATGTTAATTAGACTTTAGAAATAACGTCTAACTAATTGAATAATGTCGACATTTGGAGCCTCTTTCAGTATCTTCAAGTAAAGTTCCGGGTAGGCTAATTCCCAACTAAAGTCACATATAACTACTCATAGGTGTAAACTTGGAACATCATCATTTGGTTTCACATTTCATGGCCTCATTTAATAACCTAATTGCACAAAAATGGTCAGCGCCGGACATTTGCAAACTTTGACATTTCATCCGTCGAAATTTTATGAACGTCAATTGACAAACTGTCAATTGTAAAAATAGGACCTTAGCATTTTGGTGCAACTTAGTTACTAAATGCTACCTCTGGCCATTAGCATGTTTACTTGACGAGTAAAATGACACTACTGTTGTTATGACAATACCACAAACAAGTGGTGACATCTATGTGGATTGACATTTGACGTATTAATTATCAGACGGAGCGCGATGTGCTGATTCGTTCGCATAACCTGTGAGTAGTCAATTTTGTCGATGGATTTATGATACTCGTAAATTTTACTTGCTAATTAGTGTTCCTTAGGGCTTATTTCACCAACTTCAAGTCAAAGTACTTAAGCTATTTGATGGTTAAAGTGCCAGATCTCTGAGCGAACTTGTCACATTAGCAGGCAGTTATCTTACTTTGACGTTACTTGAGGAAAGAGGAAGTAACTAATCAAAACTTTACTTGTAGGTGGTAAAAGAGGCACTTAAACTGATTACGCGTACCTAACATCTGCATCAGTGAAAATACACTTCGTATTAATGTTGCAATATGATCTCAATTTTCAATGTCACACATGCTTTGTATTGTGTCTAAACTGTTTTTTAATACAGAAATGAATCGTACTTACCAAGGAATAACTACTAGAACACGAACGTACAGAGAATGCGTGCTTTGTACAAAAATCTGTACCAAATGTATTCTCTCTTCTAACACTAAAGAGACGCAACTCCTTTTTGGGCATTTTTATGAGAAAAAAATCACAGACTTGTTCAAAGCGCGCACTCCCCTATAAAAGCTCCTTGGTACGTACAAGAGTACAGAGGGTAAATCAATGAAAGGGCATTAGGACTGACACAATGATTATCTAGTTTTATGTCGACGAAAATTCACAAACCAAAAAAACTATGTATTTTTAAAAATTGTGAATTTGGTCATTTGAAAGTTATCAAGGATGCGTAGTACACGGTAATTTGGTTTTAAATTTAAACTATATAGTTATAAACTTGTAATAATTTGTTAATTTTGACACGTTTGACTGAATTTATTGTATTATAATTGTTTATAATTTCAATTACTTTCTTCGGACACTCGAGTTTCGTAACTTCGGTATCTGCGATTGTTATAAAATAATGTTTTTTTTTTCTAATATATTACTTGATTGTAAATTGTTTTAGATGTTAATAAGAAATAGTTGTAATTTATTATCATTTTGTAAGTGTAATGTTTGTTTAGAAATGATCTCTTATGGTAATGGATGCGCGTTGACCGGCTAGGCGTGTTTCATTGGGCATTCGCTTAGGGTATTTTTATAGCCATGCGTGTTTGCCGCATGCGGGCCAGGCACGCATCCGTGCGAGCCACAACCCGCCCATATAAGCCGCGCACGCATGAAAACACAGAAAACATGTATGATACGATTGTTTGCGGGCCGCATGGATGCGTGCGTGGCCCGCATGCGGCAAACACGCATGACAATAAAAAATCCCTTACACTCCACGCATCATGTGACTTATCGTGCATTTCGTGTAGTGCAACATTATCACATCACATTTATTTTTCTTTATTATCATTTATATCGACAGAACAAAGTATCTGTCACGTTAATCATCACATTTCAAATGCACGGTAGTTAGTGCCTGCAGAATGTCAGTCAACGCTCGGTACCTCATATACATGTCAAAAGAATACGACTTTTAATTTGGAAATTATTTATGTATCACAAAATTATTTATTTTTTTATATATATTTTAATTTTGTGCTTCGTTGAATGCACCAGTGTTTTGCTTCGTTTAGTAACATGCCATCTATCCATGTGTTAGACCTTATGTACCTAAATAACGCTCATTTCTGTGATTGGAGTTTTGGGTGCAAGCGACGACTGTACGCTTTAAGAGTACAAATTCTGTATAAGCCCCTACATTTTCATATTAAATTTTAAACACGAAACGAGCGGTGATCCGTACTGTCGACATCGGGTGTTAGTGTTTTTGTAGATCGGGCGACGACGCGCCGTTTGGGGGCCGTGGCCAAGCTCTCTTTCTAACCTATTACATAATATCTCATCCACATTCTCGGCGAGAAATCGCGAGAACAACCGAGAAGTGTGAATGTTATATTGATTCTCGCCTTCTTGCAATAGTCTATTCTCGAATTACTGGCGGTTTTGCCTCGAATCAAAAGGGGAAAAAGCGAGACGCGATTGATCTCGCGAGAATGTCACTGAACTTCTGACGAGCCTTTTCGGCAAGACTGTGGATTGGGTATAACGTTTATGTAATCGCCTTTAATGATAGAACAGGAAAAATAGGAATGGTAAACGACTGTCTTCTAATATTATAAACATTCATCGAATTATAAATTTGCGTTTGGGAACAAATATGTGTGTTAGTGATCTCGCGAGATTGTCACTGAACTTCTGACGAGCCTTTTCGGCAAGACTGTGGATTGGGTATAACGTTTATGTAATCGCCTTTAATGATAGAACAGGAAAAATAGGAATGGTAAAAGACTGTCTTCTTATTAGAAGACAGTTTTAATATTTTAAAAATATTCATTGTTGATGTTTGATGCCCATCTTTTTGTTTCTTAAATGAGATTAGTTTGAAAATATCTTCTTACAGATCCATTTTAATAACAGGGCCTACAATCCCTTCCTTAGGTCACAGTTGGTGGACGATTTGAATACCATTCCTACATTTTCTTCTTTTCTATGTACATCGGTTGTAGAGAGAGAACTTGGTTAGGAGGCTGGTCTATCATCTCTGCTATTGATGTTGTCTCTTAAATATTGTTCTGTATCCTATTGCTACAGTGAGTTTTGTCACAACTTCTGAATTCGTAAGTTATCTGTTTACTTATTGTGTGTGGGTATGTTCGCCTGAACTGAGGCCTCATTTACTAACTCAGTTGCACACCGAAATGATAAGCACCGGTCCTCTTTTAACAAACTTGAATTTCGACAGATGAAATGTCAAAGTTTGCAAATAAAGGTCTTGTACCGATCATTTCGGTGTGCAACTGAGTTAGTAAATGAGGCCTCTGGAAACTACTGAAAGCTAGATACGACTTCTTAGATAATAATCTCTGCTACTTTATTAATCTGAGTGGTTTTTTGCCTCGGGGGGAGACAAATTTTGATTCTGGCTTTTTCAGTCATTAAGCCGTTTCACGTTAATAATCATTTCTGAACCTTCCTCCCAATTTTTTGGTTTGATAAAACGGGATTATGCTTGTCATATAGTCTTACCGTCCTATTCATAACAGTTATATTAACATCAGATTTCTAATATGGCGTTAAAACATCTCACCTCTTTTTATTATTTACATTTAAATGACAGGACAAGCTTACTTTATTGAGCGTTATAAAATGACATTTGGTTGAGTGAGGGGGTTATTGTGGTGGGTATAGTTTAAATACCAATAAAAAACCAAGAAATGTCGTTCTGCTATTCTTGTATCAGCTTGTTCAGGCGACAACCGTATGCTAAGTACTATAGTACCACTGTAACAATAGGGCATAAGAAACGTGCGCGCACTGTATGCGTGCTCTCTAGGTAAGAAATGTTATTAGAAATGAATTTGTAAATTCAATGTCCATTCGAAGCACGCGTCGATTCCGCACCTCGACTCTACTTAGTCGCTATAAAAAATTTAGTCCGGCGTTGTAAAAATATCAGTTGTAAATATTTGAGCCAAAATTTTTATACAAAATTATTCATAGATATATTCTTGGACCAAGTTGGAAGCGGAGTCGACGCGGGCTGTCGGCGTTAATGACTACCCGGCGCACTCTTTACTTCGAATTACAGGTTTATTCATTTTTCGGAAAAACTTTTATTACACCCTTAGCTATAGTTAATGTTGCGTTTTTAACGAGAATTTCAGTTGAGAGTTAGCTACCTTATTTTCTGTGCTGACAAGATGGGTTCAGCCCAGAAGCTCAGAACTATTTCTAATAAAGTAATTTGCTTTGATCCCTATATTTCATGGTAAGGTAACTTTAGCGTCAGGGATGAGTGGTTGTGGACTGTTTTAGGTACGATGATGATAAGTATACCTACCTAGTTACTTTCTAGCATTGCCATTAATACAGAATTAGACTATAAATTTTGCAGATCGACCTTTGAAAAGATAATCAGCTTTTTCTGCTTCGAAGACGTGTGAAGACTATGTGTCGTTTTGACCAGATTTGTGAGTCGTTGTTATAGATACCAGAATTTTAGTACTATAACGCTCTACGAAGCCTAAATTAGCCCAAAGGTCGATGTGCAAAATATATCACCTACTACTGTACCTAATGTTTAGGGACCTATCTAGGAAAATAACTTTTTTCGTTCATAATCCAAAATTAACTTGATTTTATAAGGAGTGCGCCACACTCGACTGCATATGGCAACACAGGAGGACAGCGCTTGATTTCTTATGTAATAATGCTTTGTAGATACCATCAAGCGCTGTTTTTCTGTGTTGAATTGCATTTGGGTGGTAGTTCTCGTTGTCGGTAAGTAGAGGCAAATGTTAGGTGGTTTAATGTGACTCTGCTGGCAACACAGCATTATTACGTCTCACATAACTATGATAAATGTAAAAAGGTTATAGAATTAATTTAATAAAAATTATAAATAAATTAAGTTGTATCATTTATATAATCCAAAAATTGAACATGAATTCTTAACCCTTGGTAAAAAAAAATATCCTACCTACAATGTTATGCAGGCTACCACTAACCAGAGGCCATTAATAGATAATTACGACTAGCGAAAAAGTATTCTATGGTAGACGAAAAATTTTGGCCAATGAGAAGCATAGATTAAAAATAATGCTATAACCATTATTCAAAATTTTTCGTTAAGGCGACTATACAGGTCAAACCTCCCTCTCGCTCGCACTATTCACCATTTTTGAAGATATAAAATCACTGAATGTAGTTATGCAATATAGCAAACCTTCACGGCCTAGAAAATAACAATACAAAGGTTCAGCAATAATATCATTTTGATTCTATCACGTTTTCTTACCAAAAACTTGCACTGTGATTTTTTGGTAGGAAAACGTGTTGGGTTCAACATGATATTCTTGCTGAACCTTTGTATTGTTATTTTATAGGCCATGAAGCTTTGCTATTTTGCATAACTACATTCAGTGATTTTAAATCATCAAAAATATTGAATAGTGCGAGCGAGAGGGAGGTTTGACATGTATCCTCGCCTTTTGCTTACGATCCTTTAGGTTGAAATATTCAATCGCCTGCAGAAGTATCAGGGTATGAGTAGGAGACAAGGTCTTCTATACCTGTGTCCAACCAACGTACTAGCAGAAGTACCGTCAGTGCCGTAAATAGGGCGGTGCCAGCGGCTGCTTCTATCTTCCCCCGCTCGACATCGGCAGAAGTATCGTCTACATACATTGCCACCTATATCTTCTCGTACTGTGAGATTCCAGAGGAATTTCCTCCCGAGAACAATCAAGCTGTGGAATGGTCTCCCTGCCGAGGTTTCCCCAGAGACTACACTAAGCAGTGTTTCAAAAAGGGTGTTTTTTTTTAAAGCTGTAGCACCGCTCTATCTCTTGATGTTACAGGCGTCCATAGGCTACGGGAACCGCTTACCATCAGGAGGACCGTATGCCTGTTTGCTAACTTAGTATAGTATAAAAAAAAGAAAAGGGCGTAGATACTGGCGGCGCAGAAATGACCAATCCAGGATCAAAAGTTAATTTAATTTAACGCCTAATACGTTAGTAGGACGCGCCCTAATATCAGCAGTATGTTTTTACACCTTAGAAAACTTACACTAGAAAAATTCCCTGCTCGTTCCACGTGCCGATTTCGATTCGATTCGTTATTGAAGGTACCCTAGCCTACGCACTTAAACGTGGGTCCTTTCCATCACATCCAAAAAAGATTCCCACCCACATCCAGTAGCTTTTATTAAATTAATTAAAAAAGTTATTCCCTTTCACAATTAGGGTTCTGTATGCTCAAATCGACCATGATTAAGATTGGCAAATTTTTCAACTTCGGGGGCAGTTATAGAAGCTCGCACCAGGTGGACTAAAGGCTATTTACGACACGAACCAAGGTAGCATACTCACTTGTGACATCAACGTTGGTTTGAAGGTATTTTTATGGTACTTGAAGATGGAACAAGCGCATGGCACTGATGTTGTGGTAACCATTACCTATCATAAAGCATTTCATCGTAGATCACGTTTTTCTGGAACGTGCTCTGCGATGCAACGGCCTGCGTCCATCAACTTGAGGCATGAAGATGATAAGCCTCTTGTGTCTGTAATGTCACCGGCACTCACACCCTTCAAACCGAAACACAGCACAGCTGCATCACGGTAGAAATAGGCATAGTAGGAGAACTTCCCCGGACGAGCCCTCCACAAAGAAATCTACTTCTCTAAAAATTAAATTCTATCAGAGGTAGAGTACTTAACACGAAAAAGTCCTGCGGCAATTAACGCAACTAAGGGCAAATCTTTAACATAAACAAGTATAAACTTTATAGAAAAAATAAACCAACTTCAAATAAATCACTTCATACTTCTTGCCCTAAAGAATTTTGAAAATCGGTCCACAATGGTCGGAGTTATTTGGTGATCATAGGGCGAAAATTACAAAATGAGGATGAGGTTTAGTGAGTTTGCCGGAAAAATACCAATTCCTCAGGAATAAAATACCTGTTTTAAACAAAAAAATAATTTTGAAAATCGGTTTACAATTGAGGGAGATATCGGTGAAAATACATAAAAAAGTCGAAAAAAAAGGTTCCGACAAATTGAGAACCTCCTCCTTTTTGAAGTCTATTATAAACACCTAACATTTTATCAAGAAATTCTAAACAGAACAGATTAACTGCATCATCAACAATGGGGAACAAGTTGATTTTGCTTTTCTTTTGTTCTTAATTTCAATTTCAATTTAATTTTCTTACGACAGTGGCGCCACGCATACGGGACTTTTGTAAAAATAAATAAATAATGCTGGACGCTATAACACAGCATCATGTATCCCCAAACTAAGCAGAGCATGTATTATGGGAACCACATGACTACTGTTATAACTACAATATACATTTTTTATTGTAAATACTAAGAAAACACCCAGACTTGAGACAAATGACTGCAAATATTGCAAACATTTGTCCCGCGCCAGGAATCGAACCCGCAACCTTCTGCGTTTTAGGCGGAACTTCGCCCACTGGACCACAGACGCCGTCGAGGGACAAAAAGGACTAGAAACTAGCCTAAAACACAAAGATATCTTACCTAAAAGACCAACCTACAAGTACCTACATTAAGTAATTCAAATATGAAGAAAGGGTTCAAATAAAACAAATACTTCATAATTTTATTTTTTATTAATCTAATTAAACCTGGAAATATCGACCAGCGAATGACCAGAGGTAAGTGACCTACCTACTTAAGTAACAGGAAACAGTTTTTTTTCTATGTTGCTTTGCTTAGTTCCAACCAGATTGGGCAACTAAATTGTAGCCAATTTATATCAATACAAAAAATCATATATTTTCCATCGAGTTAGTAGTAGTCTACAGAGCCATAGTCTCCAACTGAAAATAAGTTGACATAAATAACATCAAAATGCCATATTTGCACTAATTTAGACCCTGTCCCTTGCTCAATGTACCTATGTCGTTTCATAATAATTTTAAATCTCTACAAAATAGTCAATGAAAAAATTGAGCTTCTAAGTATTATGTACTTTAAATAATTATGTATGTTTATGATATTTTAGTTTTTGTATGTAAGTTATTTTTTTTATTTAGTACCTATGGTTTAGGTTTTTTTTCTGTTTTTCTTTATCTCATTTATTATTATTAGTTATGTTACATATAATTTTCTACAATTTCATTAATAAAATATGCAGCACTACCGATCTATCTCCACACTACACAAAGGTTATCTGGAAGAAAATGCTATTTAGCATTAAGTTCGCCTGTGTACTTGTATTTTATCTTGTGCAATAAAGAATTTTCTATATATCTATCTATCTATGTCGGCGCAATAAGCAGCGAGCGTCGAATTTTGGTGCGGACATATTTTTTTTTATGTTTGCTATAGAGTATAATACTATCTCGATGATATTTACATTTAGTTTTGCGGTTTACTTAATAATACAACTGTTTAAAGTAGTTTACACAAAGCATTATGATTATTATTGACAATAAATGAACAAATGAGATGTTAGTCGTGACTCGTGAGTAGGGCTTGCATTCGAATATTCGAATAATTCGAATATTATTTTTGTTCGAATATTCGAATACTGATATTTCAATATTCGAATATTCGATTTACATTAATAACACTGAAATCGGAACTCAGATGTGCATGAAATGCCACTTAAGAGTTCGCGCGATATATCCATACAAGACTATACAAGTTTACGTCGTCGTTCGGGTAAACAACATGTCGAACGATCCGATCCAAACCCAATAACTTTTATCGGGTTCAGAACACGGTTCGGATACACTCGGAAGTTTCGCGTAGTGCATTCGCGTAGTTGACGAGACTGTTCTGTCCATTCGTCTCTGTCGTTAACGTGAATGTTTATTTTCATGATTTTGTTAAAATACCAAATAACCTAGATTTATAAGACTGTTTTTAGAGTGACATTACCGAGCCGGTCAGACGAACCCTTTGGTGCTGCTTTGTCCGTCCGTCCGTCCTTGGCATGGTTTACTTCGGTGTACTTAAGAGATCACCTTGGTTAAGCAACTCTCCGCGTGGTCCTTACTTGGATGGATGACTGTTTAGTGAAATTTAGATTTGACCACTTCCGTGCTTCGGAAGGCACGTTAAGATGTTGGTCCCGGCTTTTCAGTCGTTAAGCCATGTCTGAGGCCTTCGGGCGGCCTAAAATCTCCGACACTAGGAGTTGGCCACTAGCTCATACGAAGAAGAAAATTTTAATTTGTGGTTGATTGTGCGTTTAAATCACCAATGTCTCGTTACGGTGACATACCTTTTTGTATTTTTTTTTAAATTAGTTCATGGAAAAAACGCGTTTAAGAATAAAATAAGTTGATATTTTAAACTTCTTCATGAAAATAACACTCAAAATAACAAAATAAGATGTGATTTTAATAAAATCATAGTGTTTTTCTATTATTCGAATAATTCGAATAGTACCCGAAAAAAAATCGAATATTCGAATATGAATATTTTCAAATATTTGCAAGCCCTACTCGTGAGTATATTGACAGCTTTTTCACAAAAAATATCCCTTACTCCATATTTTTTGTGGAGATGTCACAGTTTCACAAATGTCCCGGTAGAGGCACTGTTCCATTTCCATACAAAAATATAGTCATCGCCATCGAGATAGCATACTCTAGAAGTCTAGAACCACAAACGTGGGAAAAAAACCGCACCCAAACTCGGCGCACGCTGCCTATTGGCCGGCCATTAAACACTATTCAAACGTCTCAATCGGTGCAAATGTTGCATTGAACACTATTTATTTGTGGGCTTACTTAGACTATTGAAATCTCTTACCGTAGGATAATGTGATGACAAACAGTGACAGGGCTAACTTTGATCATTGTTTAACTTTTAAAAGCGGTTAAGGGGGTCAAAATGAGTTTTTGTTAGGCACTTCCATTGAACAAAATCCCAATGCACGCGCATTTAATAAAAATCGATCCCAAATGTATTCTCCCAAAAGGGGGGTTGTCTCACTTCCACGTTAGTGTTACAGAAAAGAGGGAACGGGACAACCACCTTTTGGGAATTTTTATGAAGATCAGGCACAGATTTTTGTTCAAAGCGCGCACTTCCTCATAAAATAATCAAAAAATTGGTTGATTAATGTATGTCAATGACGCTCGGGCGATTTTTGTCAGTTATCACTTGGAGACTAACTCTATAGAGTACTCCCGATGGTTATCGCAGACTTTGTACTACAGTGCCACAAGTATATATTGGCGCCATTGGCGGTGGCGTTTTTGGGAACTAAAACTGGAACACACAGCGTGTTTGATGCGTGGTAGTTTACGGACAACAGCATTGTGATAAATCTGCGAATCATTAAGGTTTCAAAATGCCGAAAGTGATTCAAGAGAAACCGTAATCAAAGTGCATTAATTTTCTGGTTTGAAGCACACTGGCGCACTGCCTCGCCAAGTAATACTTATGGCACTGTAAGGTCCGGTGACCTGTGGCTTCAATAATCTATCTTATGGTCACCGCAAACAGGCCACACGCGACAGCCACAAACGCCGCGACGAGAAGCTAGAAGCCGCGACGTGTGGCGGCTTCCGGCATCAACCGTATGCGGCGAGTTCATCTATAATGTCTGCCCGATCACCAAATACGACGACCCAACAGACTTGTACAGCCTTGATAATAACGCTATCCAATGGATAAAGCAACTTAAAGCTACAATATAAGAAATTGAACGACTTGACCAAGCCATACGAATAAATAAAATAAGCAGGAAATATGCCAATAGCCGCGTTCTGTGGCTGTCGCGTGTGACCCGTTTGCGGCGACCCTAAGATAGATTTTTGAAGCCACATGTCACCGGACTAAATATGATCTTGTGGCACAACTACTTAGCCTAAATAATAACCTAATATACCAATCGACTATAAACTATGAGTATTTGGAATGTACAACATTAATAAGTACAGCAGTAAATATAATACAATCAATAAATTATAAATTTCAATATTTAAGCTCGACTATGAATTATGAGCTGTGGGACAATCACGAATACTTATACAAGTAGCGACACGAAACTAGCGGTGACCGTATATTGGAGCTAGAGGCGAGAGACCCATGCGCAGAAGTTTTATTCACCGCTAGACTTTCGTGCCGCTACTTATAACAACCTGTGTCGAAAGCGTAACGAAACATTTTGGCCAATGATAGAGCGTTATTTTGAATCTCCGCTCTCTTATTAGTCAAAACTTAACGTGTACGATACGAACGCTTGTTCTTTAGTCTTCGTGATTGGGACTCTGAGCACCAAATAAAGTTCAAGGCTAACCTCATAGAGCCGGAATGTATATCTTATTTCGGAGACGGAATTATAAGAATATTCAGATTATAAGAATTCCAGCACATATGCCTCTTATCTTAAAGCGCTGGTGGCTTATGTATGTGTTCGGTGTTCTTAGTGGTGTCATTAGACTTAAGCAACACTCCGCGCGTTCACTACTTGGATGAGGGACCGTATAGTGGCACTTAGTGGCTTTGCGTGCTTCGGACGACATGTTAGGATGTTATTCCCAGCTTTTTTAGTCGTTAAGCCATGACGACCTAAAAACTCCGACACCACACAAGAAGTAGTCTGTTTTTCGGCTCAGGTGAAGTGTGTACTCGTTCTATAGAAATGTATCGAAAAAGTGGGTTTAGAATTTGGAATCCTAAATGTTTCAGTCCGTAATTCGTAACGTTCGTCGTAACAAGGGGGTCTACTACAATTCACCGAAGTACGAAATTACGTGCTTCGTGTCTTACGATTGGTACCCAAAATCAAACTAAAACTGAAATTTCGGCACGAAGTTTGTAATATAACAGTCCGAACGTTGAGCATCCTACTCTATTTCGCGAAACATATGACCACAATATTGGAATTGACCGTATGAAATACGACCGATCGCACGAAACGAAACTACGAAATTTCGTACTTCGGTGAATTGTAGTAGACCCCCAGTTCTAACTGAAAAATCTAAATCTGAATAAATCTGAATGTGAAGAACACTTAAAGTTAGTTATACATGGTGGTACAGGTTATGATTACTGACAATTAGCACTACCCGATTGTTCATTAAATGTCGCCATTACAGCACCACCTTGTATATAGGTTGATACTACAATTGATAGGTATTCCGGCAGTATGAGGCCAACCTATGATGGTTCTTTACTTCATAATGGCAACTTCAAAATTGTAAAATATGTAGGTACCTACAATTTTTTATAGTTATTTTTAAACTCTGTGTTAATCCAGGTCACAAACTATGTATATTCCAAGTTTCATCCAAATCCGTTGAGTACTTATTGCGTGAAAGAGTAACAAACATTCGTCCATCCATCCTCACACACTTTCACATTTATAAAATAACAGTTTGTTAATTAAAGGTTGGTACGCGGGACATTGACATGACATTTGACATTGATATTAACATACACGTAGTGATGACGACGAAATGATGAACCACACCATTTTAAATTTTATTTTCTAGTGTTTTTCTAATGTATGTCGTTTATTAGTCATGGTATTATAACCGTTATACGTTAGTTATAAGAGACAAGTATTAGTGAAATGGAATAAAAGAAGATTGAACGGGAATTCTCTGATGAAAAAAATTGTGCGCCGATCGTTTTTTTTTATAGTCGCCATTGCTATAGCAGAAAACAGGACCTGACTGAAGACTGGACGACTGGACTTATAAACGTTGCCTCATATAATTATGAACATTATACTTGATACTGGCGAAATTGTGAAAATATCCCAGAAGCCAATTAATAAAGAAGTGAAGTGAAGTGATGACGAAAACTACAAGGACTTTAAAAAAAACCACTTCAAATAAATCACTTCTTACTTCTTGCCCTAAAGAATTTTGAAAATCGGTTCACAATTGACGGAGATATTGGTGATCAAATATGGCGAAAATTACAAGTGAGGATGAGGTTTTTCGAGTTTTCCGGGAAAAGTACCAATCCCTCAGGAATCAAATTTATATGGGACTACCTGTAAAGTATACTCTTTTAAACAAAAAAAGAATTTAGAAAATCGGTCCACAATTGACAGAGTTATAGGTGAACATACATAAAAAAAGTAGTCGAAAAAAAAAAGGTGCCGACGAACTGAGAACCTCCTCCTTTTTGAAGTCGGTTAAAAATGGCTTTTAATTGGTTTGACAAACCAAATTGGTTTTCGTTTATGTCAATATCATCCCGCGTATCAACCTATAACTAACAAACTGAAGTAGGAATAGGATGTGTACTTAGGTAAAGTAGAGAGTAGAGTAGAGAAGAAGAAGCTAGAATAAAAAGTAGACTGTACCTGTTTTACGACATAATTAAAATTAACCATAAAATATTTTTACAAACAATGACGAGGTTGCCATCATGAATATTATATTAGTAAAAAATCACCTTTAGTTTCAAATTAACAATTATAAACCTGCTTCAGGGACACAACATAATTTTTAATTTAAGAAATATTCGAAAATTCAAACATTGCAACAAAGAGCCTTTCCCACCATTGCATTGGATTCTGACACTATTTATCGCCAAAATAGTCTAGTTTTTCAAAGGAAGGTGTATGCCCAGTGGCAAAAATGGCGATGATGACGAGCAGATAAATGTAAAGCGTTTACCCAATGGAAGGGGCAATGCGTGAGAATTTGTATCAGAAAAAAATGGTTGATAATGATGCTAAGTATGATCAGAGAAAATATGTAAACCGCCATTTTGCGGCGGCCATCTTAGACCGATTTCCATCAAACATAGCTTAGAACACTCCCGACTAATTCATCTTTAAAATAAAAAAAAACAAAGTCAAAATCGGTTCATCCGACGTTTTTGCGTCGGGGGTCAAAAAGTAAACCTACTAACCAATAGAAGGGCGATACGAACAAGAATAATGTACATTACACAATTCTGTGTCTTAGTTTTTTCACGCGCAAAACGCGATTCTGCCATTGGTTTGCACACAACTACATAGACTATACAAGGTTTATTTGCGCACGTCAAAAAACTCATTGGTCAAATTGTGTGAGGACGACGCTTTCTAGTTTTAACTAGATTGGTTTACGGTTCTGCGATGATGATCCTACGGGTAACACGTTTTTAATTAACTACAGAGATAGTGCAACCAGTGTCCAATATTTGCCACGGGTCTGGGTATTTTCTATGTATGTCTTTACTTATCAAATGTATGTATGTAGTAAAACAGTTATGTGGTTCCCATCAGGGGCGGATTTGATCCGTTAGGCACCCTACGCATATGACAGATTGCCGCCCCTAGACTCGCTGTAAAGCACGATTTTTTTTAAAAATCCCTCTAGCCTGCTTTTTGACCTTGGTTATATTACAATTTAAACTATATTGTTACGTATTTGATATTACGAAGATGACCGTCAGCCAAGTAACAGAAAGCAAGCCAAAAAAATGCTGAGAAACAAGTAGATATGATTTTAAAAATTAACAAATTGAAGAGGTTTTTAGAAGGTGTGCGGTTTTTGTCACCGGATTCCCGTATGGTTTTATTTTAGTGGTTCTTTGGTTGTGGTTTTATTTGAGTGGTTTATTATGATTGACGGTGATAACGTTGGTGATGACGTTTTAACGGAGATAATGGCGGTGTTTTACGAGAGGTTAGTTATATAGCGAGGAAAGAGATTTAGGGATGTTTTAGTATCGTTTTCCGGCACATAAAAAACTGTACCTATGGCTAGCGTTGGTAATATATGGGCTGCTTGTTTTATGATATTTTTTACGGAATAACTTCTACGCGAAGGAGCAAGAAGTGAAAGACGCGACTATAAAAAAAAATCCTACAATTTTTGCCGCCCTAGGCCCGGGCCTACTTGGCCTATTGGTAAATCTGCCCCTGGTTCCCATAACACAAGCTCTGCTTATTTATTTAAGTATAGTATTAGAAGTAGATAGTACTAGTTCTCATATGGTGGGAAAGACCTTAAAATAATATAACAATTAAATAACTAAACACAAGTAACAATAATAACATTAAAATATTTTTGGTAACAATCAATATCTTACATAAACAAATAGTAGAAGCGAATATCTAATGATGGGCGGAAGGCCACAACACTGCGGTGCGTTGCATCGCAAAGACGACGTCGCACCGCAATGCGACGCGTTGACGCAAAGTAAATATTTAAATACGGCATTGTATAGGTCCCAGCACGAGTTTATAGGCCGAAGCTAAAATAGTGGGGATACTGCGCAGAACAAGTAGACCAAACAGTCCATATTAAATTATATAAATATGTTCTACGCTTCTTTTTTTATAGGTGAAGTGGAAATGAAAACGATAGCTATAGTTTTAAAGCTGTTAAGAAAAGTGAACAGCAGAATCGGCACCAATGTCAAACGTATTGATCCATACCGCTAAAGTCCGGTCGCGGAGCAGAAAGAATTTCGTACAATGACCTGCTACTACCCGTCTCTGTCACTTCCACGCTAATTTAAATGCGTCTCGCTCGCGCAGATGCAATGGCCGCCGTCCGTGCGAGCGTGACGCATTATATTAACGCAGGAGTGACAAAGACAGCAATAACAGGTTTAGCTGTACGTGTGTTTTGTCTGCGGCGAATCATCGGAAATTTCCACGATGCGTTGTGCGGCGTTTTAGTACAGCAGTGTTGTAGCTTTATGTAAATTTTAAAGTAAATAAAGTTTATAATGTGAGCTATCTGAAGGTTTACTTGACAATCACGCCCTGAGGCTTCATTCACTAACTCAGTTGCACACCGAAATGATAAGCACCGCTCCTGTTTTTACAAACTTTGATAGTTTGTCAATTGATGTTCTTTTAATTTCGACAAATGAATGTCAAAGTTTGCAGATAAAGGTCAGGGGCCGACCATTTCGGCGTGCATAGAGTAAAAGGCTTATTACACCACGCGGTATTCAGTCTTAGTAAGACTGTCTTACACTTAGCGTAGTATAGTAAGAGTAAGCCACTAAGTCCGTTTTAGGCTTGACTAATTAGTCAGTAAGACAGTCTTACTAAGACAGACTGAGTAAAGCGTGGTCTAATAAGCTTTTTTTAGTAAATGAGGCCTCAGTACCTTGAACTGCTTGTTTTGGCGTTGCATGCAGTAATTGAATAAGCTCATAATAATATAATATTTGATAAAATACTTGAAGATGATCAAATTTAATCGACATCCGAGGACACGTTCCAAAAATGCGTGACCTACGAAACAATACTTTGTTAAGTAATGGTCACCACTTAAAACTAGGTGAGCCATGTCCTCGTTCCATCTTCAAGTATCATAAAAAGAAATCTGAGTGACGAATGAATTTAGATTTAGAATAGCTTCAAACATTAAAATACCCTCAACTGGAACTATTTTACGAGCACGTATCAATATCAGCTTCTACTAACACCTACATATTAACTATTAACAATAATACTAATTCAAATACTAAATAGTGTCTTTACTAAAATTGTACTAATATTAGTTAGTTTCAGGCGAAACTGGGATAGAAAAGACTCAACATAGAAGTCGTAACATTACCTACACGATGTTTTCTTTCGCCGTTTAGAGCTCGCTATCATACGCACATAAAAATCCATGGGTGCACCGCCAGGATTCGAACCCACGACCTCCAGATTGGAAGTCGAATTATGTTTGCTTGTCATTAAAATAAGGTTTATGTAACTTCTATGTTGAATCGTACAACATAACAAAACGTTTTTTCTAACATTCACTAGCAGAAATTGTGAAATAGTATCCTGGTACTTGACACCAACACTGCAATCAGGTAATCACCAATCAACCTGTCTAGTATTAAGTAAACAATTTTTGTGGATATCGAAAACTTAACAAAAGTTTACCAAATTTTACCAAATATTAATAATTTCTATGTGAAAGCCGTAACTATCAATATTTTAATATTAAAGTGAGCATTTTAGATTTCGTATGGTGTTTCAATATCTTAACATGTCAAATTTAAATTGTGATCCGAAGCAATTGTACTTAGACTTTTAATGCCTAACCTATGCAGTCGGCAAAAGGTGTTCATACATGATCAAGTATACCGTCAATTTTATAGCGGCCTTGAAGTGTCATCCAGTCAACTTGAACTAAAAAGGCTAGAAAGGCGTATTAGACCACGCCGTATTTAGTCTGTTTATGAGTATGCCACTAAATCGGTCTTAGGGTGCGTTTTGATTGACGCGAACCAGGGCGGAGCGGGCTGTGAGTTGGCCAATCACAATGCTGGAAATTAAGACTGCGTCATGTGAGCGAGCATTTCGAGCATTGTGATTAGCCAACTCACAGCCCGTTCCGCCCAGCTCCGCGTCAATAAAAACGCACCCTTAGGCTTGAGTAGTAGGCTAGACGACAGAAAAATTCTAATTAGTCCGTTATTTACATATCCAAAAAATATTGGACACGTATTTTTTCTTTTGTCAATTAAACTAAAAATAAAAAAGATATAGTGCGTTAAAGTTCCGCGTGACGTCACGGTATAGTACATTTTTTACCTAGGCGTGACGTCACGAGCCCCAACTCCCGAACTTTCACGTTCTTTATCTCCGTCAATTTCTATTGATTCGATAAATAAAAAAATACGTGTCCAATATTTTTTGTTGATCCAACTGACGGACTAATTAGAATATATATATTTTTTACCCAGTCGTCATCCCTATTAGTCAGTAAGACAGTCTTACTAAGACAGACTGAGTATAGCGTGGTCTAATAGGCCTTAAAATTTAGAACACTGCCAGAGTCTGTTTTTCCATTGACGTTACGACCCTAACGGCTTTAAAAAGAGTTAATAGACATTTTCTGGGAAATCTCGCCCCATTGTCGACCTCATCCTTGCCCAAGCAAGCCCCAAAGTGCCCATAACAACAAAAACTTGACAGTGTGGCTGTCAAAACAGACTTTTCATGCAAAATGATAGCCACTCACGGTCTAGACTCTTTGTGTAGGGCTTTGTCTGAGGAAGTACTACCACCATGCCTATTTCTGGCGTAAATCAGCATTTTATTATATGCGTAACCCATGATATGGGGTGGTGGGGTGTACGGGGTTCCAACCCCCATCTTCGGAACCCAAGCCAACCTCACCTGCACGTGGTGCACCCTGCTAAACAACGAACGGGGCTCTGGCAGCCGGCTGATTGCGGCATAGCACAGCCTACATCAGCACAGCTAAATCCCCTGGCCACCGATGGGCAGCAGCGTCGGTGGTGCGAGAAGCTGTGCCCTGCGATCCCCAACACGCATGCACAGCGTGGGGATTACGGGCATATCCCCCTATATTAGGGGAGGCCTATGTCCAGCAGTGGACTGATATAGGCTGGTGTGGTGTGGTGGTGTGGTAACCTATGATGCAATGCTTTGTGATAGGTAATGGTTACTATTTAACATCAGGTGCTTGTTCCATCTACAGGTACCATAAAAAAAATACTGGATGCCGCTTCAAACCCGCTGCTAACTTGACAGTAAGCTTGATATCCGTATCCGTTTATCATAAAAGACTTACTTCTAATACTAAAACTATTTTTAAACAATTCCGTAACATTTTTTTTGTTATGTAATTTCATTTTAATAACATTCTTATCTACAAGAGTTATGGTAACACTTTTTAAGGGGCCGCTACAACCCCTTAGGCTACTAAACAAACAGAATTAGATACAAATAGATAACTATCTAACAATAACAAGCTATCTATGGCTTAATTTTTCAAAATAATTGGTGTACAACGCGTTTTTTTTTCAAAACTTAATATAACTTTTTAACTTCCGAAAATACTTTATTTTGGACTTTTCTTTTAATTTTACTTTTCAAATATCTCTTTGAACATCAAATATCTGCCACATCCATTAGATACTGAGCAAATACACACATATAGTTTGGCCATCATTTCAAAATTAAGAAATTTGGACGAAATGTAAATTAATTGGTGGAAACACTGCATGCAGTTTGTAGATAATAATAATGCAGAACGAAACGGGGCAAAAATAGTGGCCATTCAATATCTATTCTACCCTATTTCGTTTTACATTGTTTTTTATACCAAATACGTAAAAACAATAGAAGTGTAATGGCGACTATTTTTGCCCAGGTGACGAAATGACTGAACTAAAAATACAAACTGCAGGTGTTTCCACCATTAGATTTTAATTTTGTCTAAATTTCAGAGTTCTAGATAACTTGACCAGACTAAACTTACTTAGAATACTTTCCATCCCAACGTATTCATTTAAAGAACACTTTTCATTCTATATAGGTATTCAAATCTGAATTTTCACCAGTTTACCCAGAGCGAAATCCCATCAATTTTGTTCGCTAAAGGCTCCTCCACACGTTGCGGTTAATCGCAGTGCCGCACGAGCCGCACGCTATCGTCGTCGCGCCGCGAGCTCGGTCGCCGCAGTGGGCGTGAGTGCGGCAGCAGTGAAAAACGTTCGCTCGACTGACATGACTTTTTGTTGAGCGCCGTGCGGAGATGGCTTTCACCTGAAAAGTTAAATTAACTTTAATTCATACTAAATAAGCAAATCCCTGAGTGCTTTAAGTAAGTACTCCTACATTATTTTATAATTGATACGAGCGGGAGAAATAATAATAAGCAATTAAAAACATACCACGCACCATGGTGTCGAATCTGTTGTACGTTTTTTTAAACTTAAATAGGTTGTCCTAAAAATGTTGCTGTCCTTTTCTATACGGGGAGGTGACAATGGCTTATCAAGGAAAGTGCACAACGACTGCGGGAAAGCAGGTCTGCAACAGATAAATTAATAATTCTGGACACTATCACACAGTATCATGTAGCGCCAAACTAAGCACAGCTTGTATTATGGGTATATATACTACATGACTGAAATATATACAACTTTTTTGTAATATACATTATTATACATAGGAAACACCTACACCCTAATTGCTTATTATCATTTGCTTATCACCATCTAATTGCTTGTTATCATTTATCAGCAAATAATACAAACATTTGTCTCGCGGTGCGAATTGAAACCGCAATCTTTTGCGTCCCAGGCGGACCCTCGCTGACTGCGCCACAGTCGTCTTATTATTTAGATACAAATAGTTTTTATTTGTCTCTGTAGGACTCCTTTGTTAAATTTATTTATTTACTTACAGGTCATAGAATAGACTATTGTGTCTGATATCTTAGCATGATTAGAGATGGGTATGTTTTAACATCAATATTTAACCATCAATAATCAATAATTCATGTAATTTAAGATGCAGGTACAACACTAACCTGGTAAAGACAGAGGCCGTCCACATATAGAGAGGTCCTGCGACCTCGGCGACGCAGACCGCGACGAACGCGGCCGGCTCGGCGTGTTGTTGTTGCGCGATTCCTCGCACCGCGCACGTCTAGGCGACCGCATCATACCGTCCTGTATGGAACGAGCCTTATTTTATTGCCTGCACTTAATCATATTAGACCAAATGACAAAAGCGAGATCGTAAGGAAAACCTTATTAACCCAATAAACAATAAAGGAATTGAAAAGAACTAATAAAACACAGACACTACGCTTAAATAAGAAAGTAACTACCGCCTCAATACTGAAAGGCTACTCAAATATTTGAGCTTTGAAACTAATAAAAAATATTATTTATTAGTTTTAAAGCTGCAATTTCCCGGCGATAAATATGCATGAGATAATCAATGAATCTCGTTCTCCATAATATCTCATAGTAGTACTTATTAATGAGATTTATTACACAAGGTCAAATTTCATTGAAATAGCGCATAAGTCCAGTAACTCCCGCCCTTGAAATCATAAATACCAAAAAGCCAATTACATACAATTATTTATATTGCTATGGTTTCACATAAGCATGCATAGTATGTTAAAATATTTTTCAGCATTAAAATAAATACCGCCACCTCATATTTAATACCTAAGGGTACATTCATACATTTACACTACATTCTAACTAAAATAATTACTAGACTTTTAGGCTTAAATGGGCTGGTTTAATTCCATCCTTATAAAACCTTCACTAGCAACAGCGGCAGCCTTATCATCATCAACATCATCATCGGCCTATAGCCACTGCTGACATAAGCCTCCCCTAATGAGCGCCATTGCGCCCTGTCTTAAGCTCGACGCTTAAGCAAATTTTTTTTTCGCCTTTCGCAAACCGTCACTCCACCTGGCCGGAGGGCGACTTACAATACGTTTGCCGAGCCGCGGTCTCCACTCAAGAACTCGTTTACCCAAACGGTTATCGGTTCTTCGGCAGATATGACCAGCCCACTGCCACTTCAGCTTGCTAATTCTCTGAACTATGTCGATAACTTTAGTTCTAGAGAAACTCCGAGCATAGCTCGTTCCATAGCTCGCTGAGCGACTTTAAATTGGTGGACTAGCCGTACTGTGAGTGTCCACAATTCGCAGCCTTATCATATAAGCCACATTTGAATAGTCCTGCCGCCGTGTCGTCGGCGTCGCCGCACCGTGCCGTATTGTCAAGTGAAAAACCATATTTTTTTCTAAATATAGGTACAACGGCACGGATTAATACGTTCGACCTTACGCAAAACACATTATTACAATTTTGTACGGACTGTTTCATCAACTTGTTCTGCGCAGTATCACCACTATTATAGCTCAGGCCTATAAATCCGTGCCGGGAGCTAAACCTTGAACTAGACATGCACGAGTGACAATAGTGAATGAGAAAGTCGAGGATCAGGCAACGTCCAGCAGTGGACTGCTATAGGATGATGATGATGAGGATACGTTAAATATATTTTTATTTTCAATTTATATAGTACAAATTCTTTGTAACAACTAAGCATTATTACTTACCAAGTAGACAACCCCAATAAAAATGATATTGATGATGACGATGATGAAACATGCACTACAAACTAACACAAACACACAGTATAATCAGTTAGTAACCTTATCGTGTGAATCGACCGAATAAGCGCTAATCGCGAGCCGGCTGTCTGCGCCGAACTCGAAAGCGCTGGAGGTCCGGTGGGACAGTGCGTCTGTCCAAGCAAGCATAACAAACAGATGTTCTTGTTAATATGGTTAAATAGGGAAAGAAATAGGTATATTCAGATGTGCGCGATATCCGCTGGGTCGCGCGATATTATAGTTATACCGCAGCCGCTGTACCACTTCTTGGGAAAGCGCGGTGAGGTGGGGGCCGAGGAAAAAGAGCAATGTGTCCGATTAAACGTCCCTCCCCGCGACGCACACGTCGAATCGATCAGTGCCTTGCCGCACAACTTTAGTCACCCATGTAAAGCCCGCATTAAGCGGCGCCCAAGTTACGTCTATCCTTGTCAACACTTTTCTCTACCGACAGTGATAGCGATTTCCGCTCACATCTGAACAGGCCTTTAGTTAGACATAGAATTGCATGTGGACAAAATATTGTTAGTAGTAAGTTTAGCTTATCTTTTCTTTCTGTCATTTACCCTAAAATGCATAGGTAGTTAACAAGCTTATTTATTAGTATGCCAGGTGAAAGTGTTACAGTAAAGGCGGGAACAGACTGCTGTAACGTAACATAGAATGTAACATGAACGGAGCATTTCATAAGTGTGGAAACAGATACCAGCGCGCACGACTTGAAATGTCCTGTTCGTAGTGTGCACGGTTCGTGCGCGCAAGGCGTCCACACTATGGGAATTCAGTTACATTGCATGAACATGATACATTGCGAAATGTGGACGGCAAATTATTTCATTGCGTCTTACATTGCATATTACATTTCGTAACTCTACCCGCTTTTAGAGACCAGTGCGATCACGAATATTTCATCCGGACGTATTCTCTGTTTGGTCACGTAACGAATAGGTGTAAATTAAAAACATTGACGATTCAAAGTGTACTGTAATGTGCGTCCTGAATAAAGAATTTTTCACTTTCACTATTCTAAGCTTAAGCAAAAATGTTGGCCACAATATGTTGGTTTTACAATACTTTATAGTATTTAGCTATTCTTCGTGACCGAGCCTCTGTTAGGTATCTTAGGTATCTTATGTATCAATGTCACTATGTATCAATCACACCTAAGCCGCTATAACGATTTTGATGAAGTTTGTTATGTAGCTACTATTTTTTTATGACACCTGAACATGGAACAAGCACATTGCCCACCTGATGTTAAGTGGTAACCATTACCTATCACAAAGAATTGCATCGTAGGCCATGCTTGTTTAGAACCCCCTTGCGCCTAACAACCTGAAGGTGATAAGACTTTGGCGATGTGCCTATAATGAAACTGGCACCCTTAAAACCTAAACACAGCAATGTTGCTTCACGGTAGAAATAGACATGTAGGCATACTCTTTTAAACTTTGAGAAAAGACAAAGCTAATTCTGGCAAGGATTAAGTTTCAAAGGAAAAGAAATCTAGCTCTTTAACAAACTAAGATTTGATCTAAAAAAGAGCTAGCAAGACAAATAACAAAAAGAGATATTTTGACTTTATATAAATAAATAATGCTGGACGTACCACACACATAGCATCATGTACCTCAAGATTGATATACTACATAATATACTTTTTATTGTAAATACATACATATCATACATAGAAAACACCCAGACCCGAGACAAATATCTGCAGAACATACAAGCATTTATCCCGCAGTGGGAATCGAACCCGCAACCTTCTGCGTCTCAGGCAGGCTTTCACCCACTGAGCCACAGAGGTCGTCAAAAATTAATCTCTGGGATTGCCAAAGAAAATAATATATAAGATAATTATATTAGTAGGATCTTCGTATGAGCTAATGACCAGTTTTTAAGCACTGGCACACCCAAATCCACTTTGCATTCTTGATGTAAATTCCTTCTACGTATGAGCTAGCTGGTGTCAGAGTATTTAGGCCGCTCGAAAGCTTCTCTCACAGCTTAACGACTGAAATAGCCGGGACCAACATCTAAACATGCCTTCCGAAGCACAGAAGCGCTCAGATCTAAATTCTACAAAACGGCCACCCATCCAAGTAGTGACCAGGCTGAGTGTTGCTTAACCAAAACGATCTAAGAATACCCAAGTCAGCCACGCCAAAAGCGATCCGTTAATGTAAATAAACATATAACGGCGCGCCAAGAATGCTTTTATCAAATAATTGCTGATAACTGCGCGATAACGTTAATCGGTCCCTAACATAACGTCTGACCTACATTCGGAGATTATTTTGATGTGGGGATGACTAGCTATAAAAACCATTTTATGGCGAATGCTTAGAATTTTTGTAGAAATCCTTCATGGCGGAACGAAAATTTCTAACACGTTCAATAACACGCAAGATCTACGATCCAATACTGTGTGATAGGTAATGATTACCACTTAAAACATGTAAATACATTTTAAAATGTTGTTAAACGTAATCTCTGTAATAATAAAACTTATTATAAAATATCTGATTATTTCGACGACAAAAAAGGTTGGGATGAAACTGTCCCCAACTCCCTCAAAAACAATGTAATGATTGTTTAATAGTTATGAATAAAGTTTGTAAAAAAAGCTTTAAATAATATAAGCCAAGCAGAGTTTCTTGCCGATTCTTCTCTGTTTGGTCGCGATACGAATTGGTGTAAATTCAAAAAAAAATACGATTTAAAGTATTCTAATAAGAATACGTTGAATTAAATAAAATCAAAACGTATTTTGATTTTATTTGATTTGAAATCAGGTGAGCCATCTTCAGGAACCTATATAAAAAGTACAGATTCTAAGTTATTATTTATTTAAGTGTTAATTAAAACAATACGTCACAAGCTAGAATGTGTATGGAACTTAAACATTTAGAAATGGGCTAGTTTTCTTCTAAAATGTTTGAAAACATAAAACAAGTAATAGTATGTAATACCATGTGGCCAGCTTGTGATGGGTGGTGGAGACCTGATCATGTGCTCATGGACCTCTTTCAGGGTCAGCGGATCATCCTCCACAAAATCCAGGGCTGTGCTGCCAAACTCCTGGAGAAAGAGAATATTTATTTATTTATTTTATTTATTTAAATTTAATAAGGTGACTTGTGGCCGAATCCTATAAAAAAGGTTACCGATCACGCTTCGTTTTCCCTTGACACACTGTCAAATTTTTGACGCCTCATTATGACAGTTCAAGGGAAGCGAAGCGTCATCGGTTACGTTATAAATCAAAGAAATAGAATTAAAGCATAGAAGAAGTCTTAAAATGTATGCTCTGAACATTAACTCATACGGCTGATTATTATATATAACTATTTATCTTATGTCCATTATGCTAGCTAGAAAGAGATGCATACTTTATCTCAATGCGATTTCTGCGACTTCGTACCAGGGCATTTGTATGAACCTGCATAGAAATTTGTTCGAGCGCCCTGGTACGATTAACTTTTTGAAGTCGCATTGATATATGTATGCATCCCTTTCTAACTGATGATATTGGACATAACAAAGTAGATATCAGCCGTATTGAATTTTAAGACTTTATCTAGTAGTCTTCCTATATATGTGGTATAAATATATAGGTGATCGGCTTACTCTGTTGCAAACAAAAATTATTGACACCGATCCTGTTTTAACAAACTGTGACAGTTTGTTAATTGACGTTCATTGAATTTCGACACATGAAATGTCAAAGTTTGTAAAACAGGGGCCTGATTCTAACGATTAGATATATTAGATTCTATTAGATATATATCGCGGAAAATGTCAGTTACACAGTACAGTTTTGACAGTTTCCGCGATACATATCTAATAGAATCAAATATATCGAGTCGTCAGAATCAGGCCCCTGGATCGGTGTCAATCACTTCTGTTTGCAACAGAGTTAGCCGATCACCCCGAGGATTCCATGGTTAGTGGGCTGTAGGTAAAAAAGCAGCAGGATTGATTCCTGGCCAAGGATACATACATATAGGTAAAACAACAACACCAGCCCATATCAGTGTAATGCTGGTCATAGGCCTCCCCTAATAAGAAGATTAGCCCATAATCCCCACGCTGGGCATGCGATCGCAGTTCTTAGCTTCTCGCACCGCCGACGCTGGTGTCGTCGGCAGTCAGGGAATTTAGCTGTGCGGGTGTTAAGCTGTGCTATGCCGCAATCAGCCCTCCAGAGCCCTTTTTGTTAGTTAGCAGGGCGCACCATGATACTCATTGACTGATATAATACTACATTCTTTTTTGAATACATACACATTATATTAACATATAAAACAGCCAGACCCGAGACAAATAATTACAAAACTATCAAACATTTGTCTCGTGGCGGGAATCGAAACCACAACCCTTCTGCGTCTCGGCGGACCTTTGCCCACTGATTAATAATTAATAATAATAAATTTATGGGATCTAACATACGGTCAGCTGATCCCAAACTAGGCAGAGCCTGTGGTTACCGGAGGCTGATAAGCATAAATAAATACTTATAAAACACCCAGACACAGAACTAACATTCATGTTCATCACACAAATTTTTGTCCTGGACGGGAATCGAACCCGCGACCTGCAGCTCAGAAGGAACAGTTACTACCAACTGAGCTATGAGGCCAGTAGTATCAGATGATATAAGATGAAATCCAACTAAACATACTACCAATGGATTAAAAGTCAGTAAACTCCATTTTCCTTTATCTACCCAATCACATTGTATAAAATTCACCCAAAGTAATATTCATGTTAAAAACTAGCCACTAATGAATGCCTTTTGGAGTTTACCACAATTTAGGCTATCTAGATTGACAAGCCTATTCCTAGCATGACTTTGAAGCATTAGCAGTGCTTTTTCAGCCGATTATAATGACCTTGAATCATGTCCAGCACATTTGAGTGTCGCCTATTATCTATACTAATATGGATTTTTGGCGTACAAATTGTGTGTTAGCATGTCAAGTACTATTTTACTCATACAACAACACAACAATACCTATATCAGTCCACTGGTGGAAAAAGGCCTCCCCTAATAAGAAAGGGGATATGCCCATAATCTCCGCTGGGCATGCATGCGGGTTGGGCATCACAGGGCACAGCTTCTCACACCACCGACGCTGCCGCCCATCGGTGGCCAGGAGATGTAGCTGTGCCAGTTTTAGACTGCGCTATGCCGCAAATCAGCTGGTCGCCAGAGCCCCGTTTGTTAACTAGCCGGATGCACCACGGGCAGGTAAGGTTGGTTTGGGTTCCGAAGCTGGTTGGAATCCCTCAAACCCATCAATACCAGCCAACTCATAATTCATTTAAAAAACATGTTCAGAATATATAGCGCATACAGACATAGCGAATATATAGACATAGAAAATATATTGTTATGTGAATGATACTCTTTAAGGCGTCTATAAGGGTCAAACCTCCCTCTCGGGGTCACACTATTCAACATTTTTGAAGATATCAAATCATTGAATGTAGTTATGCAAAATAGTAAACCTTCACGGCCTAGCAATACAAAGGTTCAGCAATAATATCATTTTGATTCTATCATGTTTTCTTACCAAAAAACTTGCACCTTGCAAATTTTTTCGTAGGAAAACGTGTTGGGTTCAACATGATATTCTTGCTGAATCTTTGTATTGTTATTTTCTAGGCCGTGAAGCTTTGCTATTTTGCATAACTACATTCAGTGATTTTAAATCTTCAAAAATGTTGAATAGTGCGAGCGAGAGGAAGGTTTGACATGTATCGTCGCCTTAATAGGTCGCGGCACGAGTAGCAAACATATTCTGTCAAACATCTGTGCTGCTAGCTGTACTTTTTATTTGATGTTGAAACTAGCAACTTATTCACCCTAGCCCAACAGAGTAAAGTAAATTTTACCATACCATAACTGAATTCTTCAATTCCTGCAGAAAATGTTTCATTCATTACAATAACTTTAAAAAAAGCTTAAAATAAGTAGGATAGACGAATTATTAGAACACAAAATAACTGTTTTACTAAAAAAATGCAAAAGCCTTAAAATTGATGCCTTTTCTATAAGTACATTTTCAAAATAAAATTTCTATAGACCTTACTCTAGATATGAAAAGCATTATTTATCGTTATCGCTCTTCAACAATAACAACGAGATTTGAAAAATTACACCTAGTCTCACTAACATTATAAATACTAGTTTGTATAAATAAATATAATAAATAAATACCTATACATGAAACATCTCACACACGGTCAAGTGATCCCAAACTAGGCAGAGCCTGTACAATGTGTACCAGGGACTGATAAATATACATACATACTAATAAAATACCCAGACACAGAACAAACATCCATGTTCATCACACAAATGTTTGTCCTGGGCGGAAATCGAACCCGCGACCTGCAGCTCAGAAGGCAGAGTTACTACCAATACCAACTGAGCTATGAGGCCAGTCATGTATGTTTGTTTCAAACTCCAAAGGCTAAATAGTTTTAAAAGAAATCTATGAATGTAGATCATCATTATTAGCCTATAGCTGTCCACTGCTGGACATAGGGCCTCTCCTAATGATCGCAATTGCACCCTGTCCTCAGCTCAAGGCATTCAGCTCATACCAGTAGCCTTTTGCAAATAATCACTCCAACTGGTCGGAGGAATGTAGATACCCTGAACTAAAACACCACCGCAATACACGTCACCATATGTTGGCCACCACCAGTCCATAGCTGGACATAGGCCTTCCCTAATAAAGGGCCACAGGTGGAGGATAAGATTCTCAATTTGGTTGCATTACGGATTGGTCTAAATTTAAATTTAAAATAACTGACAATTCAAAGTGTACCTTGTGTTTTTATTGAATAAACTTATTTTGATTTGGTTTGATTATCATAAAGAATGGTGTTTGGAAATGCCTTTCGTTTTCTTGTGAGCAAGCGCTTGCCTGCGCTCCTTCTGCCTGTTTTGTGTGTATGCTGAGAACTGTCTGCCATTGCACACACATTAACAAAGAAAATTTAGATCTTTTAATTATTTCCACCCAAAATCAACCTGTGACTATGGAGGGACCCCTACAAAGGGTGTTTTACCTGTGACATGAGTATGGTGTCATCAGATTCACATTCTTCCACGTGGCTATCGATCAGGCTCTCTCTGCTCGCCATCACCTGCTGGAAATGTAAGAGAATTTAACACCAACAACAGCTGACTATATCAGTCTATTGCTGGACAGAAGCCTGCCCTAATTAGCAGGTGGATATGCTCATAATCCCCTTACATCGCTGAGGCAACTGCCCATCAGAGGCCAGGTGATGTAGCTGAGCCAGGCACTAGCAGGGTGCACCAGGGGCAGGTAAGATTGGCTTGGGTTCCAAAGATGGAGATCAGAACCGCTTACACCTCAAAATTTTAAACAGATTTCCTGGAATACTAGGCAAAATAGTTTTTTTTTTCGATTAATCCACATACGCACTGAGCGCACAGCGCTGATTAGGTAGGATGTTGCCTGCTTAGCATTGACGCCTTTTTGGCGAGACACTCAACTGACAGTTTGTTAGGTTGTGTGCACAGGATATTTACTTTATTAGCTGATTCATAGGTGGAATGAATGTAACAGAAGCACCTATATATCCATCTTGTGCACTTTTACAGCCTCTTTTCCTTGTTTTATGTATGTATACTTATTATGGCTTATCTTTCCAAATAAACTATTTCTATTTTTCTATTTTCATACCTACTATTGGTTAAAACATCAGCCTAATCCAGTGTAAGACATATCTGGGTAATTCTCATTTTCACAAGCCATGGAAGGGACAAAAAAAAATATTACTAACTTTATGTATCTCTTAGTAGCTTTAGATACCTATATTTAAAAAAAAAATGGTAGATATATTCCAGTAGCACTCTTTTTTATTAAATTTACTTTGACAAATAAAACTTGGGATTTTCTTAGTCTTTATGAAATCAGTATAGAAAGTGATGTCGATTCTGTTGTGCATTTTACTAAACTAAAATTAATTTGACATTCCTAAAAGTGATACTATCCCTTTCTTTTAGGTGAAAATTACAAGGATAGCAATAACTTTATAGCTACCAAAGAAGAATGCCGTCTAATGTATGGCGCTCAGTACCAAGATTAAAGTGAGTGCGTCATAAAAATCTCCAATAAGTTTTTAGTCTATTCTACTGACAAAATAATTAAAAATGAGGCTTATTGCCATAGTAACACTTTACATTAATATTTGTTGCCATAGTAACATATATATATCATTGGTTGTTGCAGTCTGATGGCGGCGTGCAGCGGAAACCAAATCAACAAAATATTTTTTTAATTGATTGTTAATCCCGATGTTGTGTAAAACTAAAGAAACTGTTAATGTCATTTATAAAATATAATACATTTTACGGGATACATTCAGTTTTGACGCAATTGGTACGGGTTCTCGGCATTCTCCTTTAGTAAGTATAGAAAAGTGAACAAAACTTAATTATAAAACAATTATAAATTATTTATATCCATTTTTTTTTCTAGAATTCGCAGCTATTTGTTAGAAGACCCATAGTCAAAATGCTTTTTTACCTAGATAAAGACCTATCTGTGACAAAAGCCGCCTAGCTCACATCAGCTAAAGGAAAGTTGAGCCGAAATGCGTGGAATGAGGAAAGGCTCAGCAGTAGACTCTTGAGTAGATTAGTACAAAAGAAAACATATCCAACGGAATCCTCTACAAGTTCTACAGTTGAAAGTAAAAATGTCTGAATTTTTAATGTTTAGAAAATTAAATCCAAGTAGAAGTAAGTATACTGCTGAGCATAGGCCTTCCCCAGAGTTCTAGAACTAAGACTTGAGCCATTTGAACCCATACTTCATGGTTTGACCAATACAGGAAGTTTCAATTACTTACCTATATTATATAAAGCTTTAGAAAGTAGAAAGAAAGTAAATAGCACTGCACTTACATAAGTCAACATGGGTAGTATTTACCTGCAAATAAGGGTTGTCCTGTCTCGAAAGCCTTAAAGCCTCCATATCCTGGGCGATGTTCCTCGTCCGTCCAGGAGTCAGCAGAACAGCTGGAGACGTACCCATGCTCGGAGCAATCACTACGAATTACGATAGCACGAAATTTTACGAACATACTTTTTTATAAAAATTTATTGATTATACACACAAATCCTACGTGGAACTGTGCGTACCTGATAAAGATTCACTGCTGCCTTCCATTATCACACAAACCTTAGAAATAAGATGCAAAACATCAAGAAACAATGGATAGAAAAATATTTGATCAAAATATAAATTCGCACTTGAATTCAATGTGCTTGGGGCAGTCTGTTTATTGGCTGTATCACACAATTTTATGTTCAGTTTACGTTGCTTTTTAAACACACTGTAGAAATTATCATGAAAATGAGAAAGGAAATATTACACGACGATGAAAGAAAACTGAACAAGTGAACAGACAGATGCCAAATTTTTCAATTTTCATTTCAGCACCAGTGTTGCCGTTCTTCATTTTGAGAAAATGCTACAACTTGTTGCAGAAAATGAAAAAAAAATGCTAAATAACTTTAAAAAATGCTAAAATCTAAATTTTATCCCCGAATAGCAAACTGAAGTGGTCAACTGTTAAAATAGAGGCAAAGTTGCATATAAAGAACGCAAGAGAAGACTCTGCTCTTTGGGTATTATGATTAATTTGCATCGTAGGTTAATTACTTTTCATTGACCCTTCACATTTTGCATGTTTTGCTGTGGAAATGTGTTGCTTCAGTAAATTTTAGCTAGGTATTATGTTACACTAAAAAAAATGCAATAAGTTTAACTTTACATCTCTTCCCGTTGTTCGCACTAAATTTTCTCATAAATAAGAGAAGCCGTGATATTATATTAACACATCAGATTCAAATTAGACGTAAAAATTAAGAACACGTTCGTAACAAATTAACAATCGCTAAGCAACAGATAAACATACATTTCGGGGAAGTCCTAAATCCTTTAGAGATCCCATGTTTTAAAAAACTACTTTGAGTTTAAAAAATAAATTGTCTCTGGGTTCTATAAAATCTTTTGAATTTCTTACTAAGTAGGTAACATTCAAAAAAATTTAAAACATGAAATATGCTAAATGCAAATTTTTCAAGCTAACAGACCCGGAAATATGCTAAATTTAGCATTAAAAATGCTAAAACGACAACACTGTTCAGCACTTTTGACAACTCCAATTAGCTCACTCAGCTGTCAATGTCAAATTCAAATTGTCAAAGGAATGAGCCGGCCGATCCAAATCGAATCCTGAGCGACTGCCAAGCGACTGAGCAGACAATTATAGGCGAAGCAAGCCATTTAGCTTCTAAACGCGTGGCGCCCCCTCGTAGACGTGACTCTTCAGACGAGGATACACACGGTGACGAAAAGCGCACGAAACTTAAAACGCCATCACCTACAACTCCACCATTGCGTTCAAAGCTCCCTCTACCCAATAGAGTAAGAGGTGTACCTGCGGAAGTAGTACGAGTTCACTCCTCGGCTACTGGGCAGGAACTGAGCAGCCCCGGAAGCACTCGAAGCTCCCCGGCAGCAAGGTCGCAAACACCGGTGGCCTTTACTTCTCCCCCCAAATCACCCCCTCCTCCACCCCCGGGAGAAGTGATTGCAAGCTCTCCAGGAGAAAATTCCGACTCCTCTGAATACGCCGACAGTATCGACCAAATTGCAAGATCAAACGCCAAAACCCATAGTGGTTATGACTCAACCTCGTACGCGGAAATTGAGGCGATACCACTTCCAACTTTACCACCCCCGCCACCATTCCCCAACGTGGCGCCGTATGCAAGTGTTGCCGCCTCACAACCTTCGGCCACCCAAAGAACCAAGACCAACATCCACACCACTCCCAAGGAGGTAGGAAATAAAGCAGGCAAAGCCTACCCTCCAATTATTGTAGAGTGTTTACCAAATTGGACCAGACACTTTGCTGCAATCAAAACCAAGTTAGGACATACTCCGAATGCACGGCCTTTTGGAAAGGGCATCCGTTTCATTCCGAGATCAGCGGACGAATTTCGTACTGTTCAAAAGTACCTAGTTGAGGCAGCAGAAGGCGAACCGGCAATATCCTGGTTCTGCTATAGTATAGCTGCTGAACTGCCCACGAAAGTGGCCATAAGAGGCCTCCCCGCGGATACCAGACCCGACGAAATCAAATCTGCCCTGGAAGATCTTGACTTCGCCGTACGCTTCGTGCGAGCGATCCCTGCTCGCCGCGGACGTCCTGGATGCCTCTTCCACGCCCAATTGGATAATTTGCCCCAAGAAGAGCTCTCCCGTCTATTTGCAATCGACGAACTGCTATTCATGCCTGGGGTCATAATTGAGTCATGGAAAACATCAGGGGGTGCTCCCCAATGCCATAGATGTCAGGCGTTTGGTCATTCGTCGACAAACTGCCACAGACCGCAACGTTGTGTGCGTTGTGCTGGGGAGCACATAGCTGCTAATTGCGAGAGACCACGTGAGCGCCGAGACGTTATCCACGACGAACTTGAACTCCCTCAGTACAAATCACTGCGGTCAAACGGAATATTAGTTAGAGTAGGGAACCATGAACTTAAAATCTTTGCTGCCTATCGCCCCCCAGGTCCACGCTTCGATGCTCAGGACTTACGTCCCATTTTGGACGGAAGTAGTGCAACACTACTAGCAGGAGATCTCAACGCTAAAAATACGGCTTGGGGCTCCCGTGTAATCACACCTGCCGGAAGACGATTGTTTGAAGATGCGGAACAACACGGCTACGAAGTGATTGGACCGGAATCGCCCACACATATACCTTCACGAGCATATTGTCAGCCTGACGTACTTGATATAGTGTTGCACCAGGCATTACGGTGCCCTATACACGTGGAGGCTCTGTACGACTTAGATGGAGAACATCTCCCCGTACTAATAACCCTCGGAGTAAAAGCGGATCTGGTTGCACCACGCCCTTGCCTCAAGGTAGACTGGAAAGCATATCAAAATTCCCTTTTAGATCTGAATATAGGTAAACTGACAACACCTGAGGAGGTAGAAACCGCAGCTTCTCACATAGTAAAGCGGCTCACAGCCGCAAAAAACGCAGCCACCTCGGAAATAAGCTATGACTCACATCGACGAGACGAGCTTCCAGTAAACCTGAAAATCGCACTGCGTGATAAACGCAAACTGCGAACACTCTGGGCACGCACTCGAGACCCGCGAGTCAAGAGTCGTCTCAATACTTGTGCGGAAAAGGTATCACTGGCTATTGGAGAGTGGAGAGGCTCATCGTGGGACAATGTCATTGACAATGCCTCGGAAAACGATACGAACCTCCACCAACTGAACCGGCAACTCTCTTCTGCACCAGCCCCCGTCTGCCCGTTGCTTAATGGCGATGGCAAACGCTGCTACGCTGCTTCAGACAGAGCAAAGATACTGGCGGAACATCTAGAAACACAATTCACACTGCACCCAGTACCAGTTAATGTCTCCTCGTCCATCATCAACCACCATGCACATGTAGTACAGCGTGTGCAAAACTTTCTTAATTCTCCAGTTGAACCTCTCACAGGGGACAGCTTCATTTCCCCGGCGGAGATGTACAAAACTGTATGCCTCCTGCCAAAAAAGAAAGCACCAGGGTTTGACGGGCTACCAAACTCCGCACTCAAACTACTACCGTGGAAAGGCCTTGTTACATTAACAAAACTATTCAATGGAATTCTCCGAACAGGTAATTTTCCAAGGCAATGGAAAATTGGGAAGGTAATTGTACTGCCAAAACCGGGCAAAGACCGTCGTCAAGCCGCTAGTTATAGGCCTATTACACTTCTCCCTCAGGTGGCTAAGCTATTTGAACGCATGCTGCTCCGTAGGTTAAGACCGTTCCTCACCCCACGAGTAGAACAGTTTGGCTTCCGGGGGCAACATTCAACAACGCTCCAGCTTACTCGTGTTCTTCACCACCTATCCACGGAGCTTAATTCCAAACGCCACACCATCGGCGTCTTTCTAGATATTGAGAAGGCTTTTGACCGGGTGTGGCACGAAGGACTTCTCTTTAAACTCCTGGAAACGAAGACGCCCCATGCATTGATTCGCATAATTGCTTCATTCCTCCAGCAACGAACCTTCTTTGTTTCGGTAGAGCACGCTGTCTCCCCAAAAAAGCGCATCGTAGCTGGAGTACCCCAGGGTAGCTGTCTGTCGCCGACCCTGTATGCACTATACACAGACAGTATACCCACCCCTGAAGCGCACAGAGGTAGGGAACCTGATGCTATGCAAGCCCTTTTTGCTGACGACAGTGCCTTCTTCGTATCGTCTTCTAAAATATCTAGAGCCCAGAGAAGAATGCAACGTCTACTAGATCAGCTACCCGTCTGGCTAGACAAATGGCATATGGCCGTTAATGTCAGTAAGACGGCTGCAATCCTAGTAGGACGGCAACGCTCGCTCCCAATGCCATTAACATTAAGAGGTCAGCCCATTGAATGGCAAACCACGATTAGATACCTGGGGGTCCACATTGACCGGTCCCTGCGGATGAATACGCAAGCGGATCACGCTATTCGTCAAGCACGAACAGCTCGAGCGATGTTGCGACCTGTGTTAGCGTCGAGACTGCCATTAAAAACAAAAGTGGGTATTTACAAAACGTACGTTCGCTCCCGCTTAACATATGCAGCCCCTGCCTGGTATGCTCTCTGCTCCAATACAAATAAAAAACGACTGGAGGCGCAACAAAACATTGCCCTCCGCGTATGCACTGGAGCGGGCAGATATATCAGAAATGATGTCATTGCACGGGATGTACAGATGCCATCGGTAGCAGTATTTGTCACCATGTTAGCGCGTCGCATGTTCGACCGCGCCGACAACGGCCGTCACTGCCATTTGCATGGTATCGCCCCGCTACATGCAAGACCCCCGGACGGACGCCCGCTTCCGCGGGAGCTGCTCTCGCAATGTGAGTTACACTCACAAGGCGAAAGCGGTTCCCCGGAGTGAGTTGAGAGCCTAGAGTGAAGGTGAAAGGGGAAATAGGGACGGAGGCTGAGAAGGGGACACGGTGTTGTGGTCCATACTTTGTGTATACATTTATTTATGTATAATATGTATTATGTATACTTGAATGTATATGTGTATATATGTATGACATTTAGGTGTGTGCGCAAAGAGTGTATACATAGCTTATTCCTATTTTGTACTGTCTGTAACTTCACTTTTCTCTTTTACCCACTCTAAATAAATAAGCATCCTACTCTCTATGTTAACCCACCCTTAATAGCATAAGCCATTAAGGAGAATTGAAGAAAGAAGAAAGAAGAAAATATATAGGACGCAGAAGGCTATCCTAAGCCTATCCAGTCTAACAGACTTAATGAAGCAAGGACCATCAATATACAACACCTCTGATGTCGGCCTATGCTTCTACCAAATGACCCAGAGGTAGTCGCCTCTGCGTGTTGAATCTAGGGTAGAGAGGGAATCCTCGAGGCCCTAACTAAACGCTCGGAAAAGTATCAAGCAAGAGCGTTTGAAGAAAACCTGCTGCAAATCGAATCCGTGCGATCCCATCAGTTGCCAGTGCATAATAATTTTAGTTCCGTTTCTAAGCATTTTTGCCAGGCTGTAGTTTCGCAGATAAAAAGGGTTTACCCCTTTTACCCTTTAATGTACCCTACACTATTTGTATTAGGCATGCTAGGATATTAAAAACGTCAGACGGGAAATGATGCTAGTAAATTACATATTTAAACTTTTGAGATGTATGGTTCACAATCCGCGAGTACTGATCTGCGTGGGTTTGTACGTACTTACCTGACAACTATGTGTACGCGCGACGTCGACTTAACCTGCATATGATCCTGTGGGTTAATCTCCAGAGTAAAGCGCCATTCACTCGAGCCCTTCGTATAATCAACAGCTGCCGAGGATGTTCATATAATATTAGTACATTGACGAAATTCACAGATGCTGTCTTACATTTTTAAAGTATAGGACATATCTAGTTTAGATGTTAGGTCAAATTAAATAGAGGATATTTAAACTATTAAGGATTTCCATTGTCGCCTTGGTTCCATACTGTAATGGCAATGTAAAATTTAAATAAATAAAATAAAAAAAATAAGCAAAACTTGTCAAAATAAAATAAAAATTCGCTAACTATAATCGAGAATTTCCCAATATCTTTGTTTTCAGCTCGCTATTCAAGAAACGGAAAATATGATATCTCGGGATTGAATTAAGCTACAGGTTGAGTCATCTTAAGAGGCGGGCTGACAAAAACTGCACGCGATAGAAGGGCCCTTACGCGCGAAGCCAGTCTGCACTCCGTTCACTGTATCGTCAGTATGATAAAGCACAACGACAGCACGACGGTGTGTATGCTCAAGTCCAGCACGGCGTCCTTGGCTGTCCTCTGCGGGCTGTACAGCAAGATGGAAGGCGTTTAAGGTCTTGTTTATGGATTGTACATGGATGGCGGGCTGTACAAAATCAGCATGTGCAATAATGGCTCCCAATCGCACGACTCAACTCGCGCGTAAATTGTCCATCTGGGAACGCCCTACGTGCGAAACAGGACAAAAACTTTAACAGCTAGTCCAGATACCCCATTATAATCGCTCCCCAATTTTAACCCCATGTATGTAGGTCACAGATAATATTAAACATCATATTAGTTTCATATTTTTATTCTACTCATTGCTTACAATATCAATATCTAAATAATCATTACATTTAAATTGAAACAGATACAAGGGTATTTCCGTCGATGTGTTGAAGTCAGCGACCGACGTGAACTTAGGCATTTAACGCTTTGAATGCTGTCACACTTGCTCTAGGGCACGTGCTGCTCCTCCAGGCCCGCAATCTATATGTTAAACGGCTATTTAGAACGTATACATAGACATTAACAGTGCCCAGGGCCACGTATTATAACTTGGCGCACCTGAAGTTAGCTGTTTCGCTGCGCAATAGAATTTTGGACACAAAATTCGATTCTCCGCTGACAGAAGTTAAGTTCAGGTGCGCCAATAAATAGGTGTGATTGTGGCACTGTATTTATTTGTACCTGAAAATTATATGTCAAAAAAAACCTGAAGTAATTGGCCCTTTTTTTACAACTAAGTTAGGCAACAGGCTTACGGTCCTGATGGTAAGCGGTTCCCGTAGCCTATGGACTTCTGTACTGTAACATCACGACCCTTTTGAAAATTTAAAACGCCTTTTCTGAAACGCTGCGTATTCTGGCTTCTGGGGAAAACCTCGGCAGCTACCAAACCATTCCACAGCTTGATTGTTCGCGTGAGTAAATTCCTCTGGAATCTCACAGTGCGAGAAGTCATAGGTAGCAATGTATGTGGATGATACCTCAGACGATGTCGAGCGGTGCCAAGATAGAAAGAAGCAGCAGGCACCGTCTCAAACAATCTTCCAGAACACTCCTCGTTATACAAGTTAGTAACTATATTGATAAAAACTATTTCATAAAAGGCTGACAACTAATGGCAATTCATTTCTGAATAAAGTTAAACAGCTTCTACTCGACAAAACTATTTACAAAAGCGAATTTTTAGCGCATGATTATAAAATTCTTACACCTAGTGAATCTATCGAGAACTCATAATTATTGAATCGAATCAAACCACCTTAGTTTAATGACGATACACATAATAATTATACTAAGAGTAAGATCTGAGATTAGATTATAACAATATGAATTATGTTATTATTTGACTTTCATGTATTATTTTAAATCTTAAATGTATTCACGCTCAATTCGAAGGAAGATGCCTCTATACAGAGTTTTCATGTCCTCTAAGTAAGATAATTTAACGGGTTGGTATCAGAATGACTGGATCGAAATTGACTACAAGTCACTCTGATTCGTACACACATCCCTTTAAAAGATTGACTAACTTTATGGAGCCTTACAGTAGGAACAGCTAGTTTATCTTTATTTCTAGTGTTAACATTATGATAGTCGCTATTTTTATTAACACGCTTTTATTAGTTTCACCTGTATGTATGTATGTATGTATGTATGTATGTAACAGACTCCTTTGAGCTCGATTTTGCCCTACTTTGAACGATCAGATTTGATTCAAACTTTGCACACCTGTCAAAGGTCGATGACAATGCAATAATCCGATAAAAATATCCGATTATCCTAATTAGATTCGCCAGGATTAATTAATTTCTTTCCGCATCCTTTGCATGCGAGTAAGAGAGACAGAGCTAGTGCGCGAACTACGCATGCGTGCAAGCGTGTTTTTTTAGTTTTTTTAAACTATTATTTTTCTTGAACATGTTAATATGTTTTCGGACATACATTAAGTTTTCATATATATATATATTGGCACGGCCCTGTCATAACATTTATTTCTTTAAACTTAGTTCTAAGTGATTCTCTGGGGCCCATATTATAAATTGCACGAACAGCCCTCTTCTGCAACACAAATATAATACAAGTTAAACTACAATTATTAATGTTAGTTAATAAAATATATGAAGAATAAGAATTGTAAGGGTTTTTAAATATTGTGTTGATGTCGTAAATATTTTACTTTCTCTTAGTTCTACTGGTACGAGTATAATACAACAGTATATTCTGATACTACCCCAAACCACTTAATTTTTCATAAAATATTTAATGAATCCTTTCTTTCTGATTCAACTCTGCATCAGTACCTACCTACACAACTGTTCGGACTTTTTGCAATGTAGTCATTTTGCGACTTAGGTTTTTTTTTATTTATACATTATGAGATGAGGTCTAAAAGCGTTGTAGTCATTTTGCGACTTAGTTATTTTGAGATTTGATCTAAGAGCGACGTGGTCAGCATAACAGCTACATATAATACATTCACAATATAATAAGACATTTTTAGACAATGTGTAAGAAATTACACTTAGTTATCCTGCTAATTCAGGTTACTTGCTTACTGTATTGTATAAAGATTTTTTATATATCCCAAAAAATTCGACTCAGGCGGGATTTGAACCCGCGACCTTCCCATCAATACCGGGATTCAAATCCCGCCTGAGTCGAAATTTTAGGGATATATAAAAAATCTTAGATTTTCCCTGAAGTGTGGGTGAACACTTAAAATACAAAAAATTATATTGTATAAAGTTAGAAATACGGACACAAAACTCAATAACGCTGAAAATAACATATAAAGGCAGATACATTTCGAAATAAATCACTTACGAAGCATTTATCAACCACTCAACTTACATTTAACGTACATGTTCTTAAAATTAGCTTATTTATTACAATTACATTATCAATATTAGGTACAGCTCTAAATAAATGATGATTATGACCTTTAAAAAGAAGAAGAAGTACTATACTAAACTCAACGTCAAGCTACCAACAGATTTAAAAGATTTGAAGGGTTAATTGTTTTGCATAAAATTTAAAAAATGGCTTTCAGAAAAATGCTTTCATTCTGTATGAACACGACATAAGGATCAATCTGTTTATTTCTAATATGTAGGCTAAATTCTAGATAATTTTATTTATGAAGGCGTGTTATTTTATGTATGCATGACTTTTTAAAAATTGCGTGCCAAAGATTTTGGTAGGACATAAACTGGACTGATTAAATTTTAAGATCTTTATTGTATCACATGTGTTCGTGCTAATAAATATCATTTATAATTTATGGATTTTTGACTGGCCTCAAAGCTCTGATGTCTCCCGAGCTGTAGGTGGCGCGTTCGATTCGCGCCCAGGACAGAACCGATGTTTGTCATGTTGTGGCGAAAGGCGCTCCATGGCAATTGTATGAAACACATTTTTAAAAAAATTGGTAAGTTAGTTACTTTGGGAAAAAGTGTTCCTGATGGAAAATTGCATTTTTTTGACAAATCAACTTATTCTATTTGACAAAATGTTATTTACTACGCTGACCGTAATTTTTTCAAAAATCTGAAAATGCAGTCGTTCTTTTTTTCAACATAAACTAATAGTTTCTTAAGAACAAAACCTTCTAACTACAAAATAAAAGGTAACTGCCTCAATGAGTTAAAATTTAAAAGACGCCGGATGCAAGAAAAAAAATCTTATCGCGAATCAAGCTTCATTCCATGATATCGGGAATCAATCCTCCTCTGAGCTGCTATCCACAGCCTCCTTAGGCTTAGCCCTCCGATAGGGTCTCCTCTCCATCTGTGCCTGTGGGCCGGGCTCGGCGTAGGCCTCCGGCGGCTGGTTGGACAGGATGTACGCCCACGTGAAGAGGTCGTTGAACCTCTCGCGAAGGGTGGTCATGTGCTCTCTCAGCAGAGGATTCCTGCGCATCAGCGTCTTGATGTTAGTGTCCTTTCTCCCCTGAGTCATGTTCAGCTGTAATACCGATGATGCCTGCGTAAAAAAAACCAATTAATCTTTCAGTTTGATTAACAAAATATATTGGACACATATTTTTAGCCGACTTCAAAAAGGAGGAGGTTCTCAGTTCAACGGAACCTTTTTTTCCGACTTTTTTTATGTATGTTCACCGATAATTCCGTCAATTGTGGACCGATTTTCAAAATTATTTTTTGTTTAAAAGAGTATACTTCACAGGTGGTTCCATATAAATTTTATTCCTGAGGGATTGGTACTTTTCCCGGAAAACTCAAAAAATCTCATCCTCACTTGTAATTTTCGCCCTATGATCACCAATATCTCCGTCAATTGTGAACCGATTTTCAAAATTCTTTAGGGCAAAAAATAAGAAGTGATTTGTTAGAAGTCGTTTTTTTTTAATAAAAAGTTTATACTTTTATTGCCCACTATTACTTTAATTCTCTCTCTACTTGTTGCATTTATTAAACCAATAGAAATTGTGAAAGTTATAGAGCGTCAAAGTTCGAAACTGTGACGTAACGCTGAACTTCAACACACTATATCTTTGACATTTTTAGTTTAAGACTCCTCGCCCACGACCGATTTTTTGTAGGACAGATAGGGAGGAGCCTGACATGGCGTATACCAACCAGGTGGGATTGACGGAGGAAGTAAGGCTTTAAGAGCCAAAATGGTATCAATACGTAGAATCCAATGCAAACCATTTTAGCCCTTAAGGCCTCACTTTCTGAATCCAGAAGATAAAAAAATAATAATTTTCATACATAATTTGAAAGAGCCCTAACTCCAAAACTATGGACTTTACGAAAAAAGTAATAGAACATAAAATACTTATATCAATACGTACAATCCAATTCCAACCATTTTAGCTCAAAAAGAAATGTCAAATAATCCAATATGGCGACTGTAAGAAGCCATTTTCGATTTACGATGAACTAAAATGAATTTATTTGATTTTCACTGAATTTGTAGATTATGTGAAGTGTTAAAAAATCCAATATGGTGACTGTAAGAAGCCATTTTCGATTTACGATGAACTAAAACGATATCACAAACAGACCGATTTCTACAAACAAGGTGTCATTGGATTGGTCTGAATAATTAAATGGAGGTGTAGATTATATATAATACATCTTCACGACTTTTTCCTCATTATGGATATCTTCAGATATTGCTCAGTACGCAAATCTATTGAGGATACCCTAAAGGGGATAGTCAGAGGCAAGTCCAAACATTACGTTCGATACATGCCCACTTTTTGCAAGCAGCTAGCATTCCACGTGACAGGTTGCAAGCCCATCGCCGCTTTTTATTGGAACACTAACCTAGCACATACCTTTCGAACTTTTTAGTTCGAGGGAATGCCGGTTAATATATTTAAAAAATCAATATGGCGGATGTGACAACTGTAATAAGCCATTTCAATGAATTGAAATAAAAAGTAACGAAATAATTCATACTACATAGTTTTTTTTATTTATTTATTATTAATTTATTGGTAATCTAGCAGCGTTATAAAAAACATAATATACTTTAAACTTAAAGTATGGACAAAATATAACTACATAGTTATTAAAAAATATATATTAATATGAACATTGTGGTTGTCTAGCTTGAAACAGAAGAAGTTAGTTTGGTTTACCAATTGTTTTTAACACATTATATTATGCGTTTTTAATGTGTGGGGTGTACAGGGTTCCAACCCCTATCTTCGGAACCCAAGCCAACCCCACCTGCACGTGGTGCACCCTGCTAAACAACGAACGGGGCTCTGGCGGCCGGCTGATTGCGGCATAGCACAGCCTACATCGGCACAGCTAAATCCCCTGGCCACTGACGGGAAGCAGCGTCGGTGGTGCGAAAAGCTGTGCCCTGCGATCCCCAACCCGCATGCCCAGCGTGGGGATTATGGGTATATCCCCCTTTATTAGGGGAGGCCTATGTCCAGCAGTGGACTGATATAGGCTGATGTGGTGGTGTGGTGGAATGTGTGTGGAGGAGTGAGTAGATTACATAAATAGATAGGTTCATAATATGACAAATAAACACATTAAGCGTAGGTATATTTAAATAGATATACATTTACTTGAATAAAATTAATGGGAGCGATGCAACTTCTTAATTTAATTTTTGAGGGCATTTTTAGATAAATAAAATAGATCTAAGCTAGAGTAATGCTTATTATAAGTTCGAGCAGCTCTACACAAAACTGAGTTTTGAGCATAATTCGTTTTTGCATGAGGAACGTGGAATAGTGGTAACGAGTTCGGTAGGTTGGTACTTGCAGTTCTATATGAGAAGAGTTCAGTGCAGGCAGTTTGCCTAGATCATATATCATGAATTAGTAAGAAATCATACAATTTGCGCCTTTGCTCAAGGGAGTCTATAGAGAAATGCTTGCACGCTTCAGCATAAGTCTCAAAAGTTCTGTGGTCTTTAAAACATAGAAATTTTATAAATTTGTTTTGTATAGATTACAATCGTTGAATATGAACTATATAAACATGGTGACCAAATGCTACAGGTGTACTCCGGACCTAGGTAAAATACAAGACTTTGATGCAATCAATATTATCAAAAAAGTTTCATACCCGTTTAAAGAATCCAAGCTGTATACAAGCTTTGTTTATTATAATAACATTGTGCTCTACTAACATCATTTTTGAATCTAGTGTCACACCTAGGTGTCGAACCGAGTTAACTTTTTTAATCAGAGTATTGTTTATATAGTAATTGAATCTAATTGGTTGCGATTTACGGGTGAAAGTTATTTGTAGGCACTTAGCTGTGTTAACAGAAATTCTATTTTTAGTATAATATTGATTCAAATTATTTAAGTCATTCTATATTTTAATACAGTAATCAACATTTCTAATATTTAAATATTTTTTTAGTCATCCGCGAACTTGGAGTATTTTGAGTTTCTGAAAGAAGTACGTATGTCAAAGAGGTATGCATTATATAACAGTGGACCCAGGATGGACCCTTGGGGAACACCAGAGCTGATAGTCTGAGTAGTCGCTGTGTGCACTACCAATAACCACAGCTTGTCTTCTATTTTATATGAACAGAACCACCGATGGCCGATACTACGCATCTAGTTACTGTAGTAACAATATATATATAGCAATGGAAAAATGACAAAAATAGTTGTCCTACCTCGAAAAGCGATGAGTGAAAGTTTATCGATAGTATTTTTTCATTGCGTGTTTTAATAAACAGCCCTTTGAAACTATAGTCTGATTTAATCATTGTGGCACAAAGTAAAAATAAACAAACGTCAAGAAATGTGACTGTCTAAAGTTTTAGTAGTGGGCGCTTAACAATTTTTTTTCCGTGGATCAAAATACATGACACATCTGCCCATTTTACGAATCATACATTTGATAAGACTGCTCCTAAAAAATAATCAAAATTATGAATTTAGGACATATTTAGGAATACATTTGTTCACTGATGTAAAAATTATTTCCATTTATCTCTCCTTACTACATTTGAAGAGTTTTTCAGTTTATTATGGAACAATTAGACATGTTTTCTATATTTTTGTTAGCAGACGGTGTCGATGACAGTGAAGCGCAGACTAAAATAAAGAGCGTCGCATCAGGATAATAAATCCTAATTTAAACAGACGAGGTGAACACTTGCGGGATCAATTTACATTGGTATCTGTGGATTTTGTTGACTAGGTCCGGCTGGATGTCTGACTGACCTGCGTGAGTATGACGCGGCTTCCGGTGAGCAGTGCGAAGTTGGGCGGGAAAAGGAAGCGGCGCCGACCAGCGACGTTGCCGACCAAGCCCGGCTGGTTTTCTGGCTTGTCGACTGTGGGCGTCTGCTTGGAGTAGGAGCGCTGCACGGGGACCAGGCTCTGCTGCTTCTCCAGCTCCGCCATCTTCTTACCGACCTGTAACGTACGCACAGAGATAGCAATATTTATCTCGGACCACTTAAAAGTAGATGCAAAGGTAAGCAACACAATCACAAAATATTTGCCACATAGCAAACGCCTCCTTCCATATTCCTTCCTTCTCCAAACTTCCTCGCCGTAACAAAACAACTAGCACGGGAGGTGAGAACTCTGAGCCACATAATGCCTGCGCTATTTTTGTCGTTCTATCGATAATGTTGCCTCTAGAAATAGCACATAAGTAAGGTACTATGTAACTGTATTAAGTTTTTGTGTGAAATAAATTATCTTATCTTATCTTATCTAAACGTTTGAATTTACTTAATGCGACTATACAGGTAAAACCTGCCTCTCGCTCGCACTATTCAACATTTTTGAAGATATAAAATCACTGAATGTAGTTATGCAAAATAGCAAACCTTCACGGCCTAGAAAATAACAATACAACGGTTCAGCAATAATATCATGTTGTACCCAACACGTTTTTCTACCAAAAAATTTGCATCAAAATTGATCACATTGGTACCAGTTTTTTGGTAAGAAAACGTGATAGAATCAAAATGATATTATTGCTGAACCTTTGTATTGTTATTCTAGGCCGTGAAGGTTTGCTATTTTGCATAACTACATTCAGTAATATTATATCTTCAAAAATTTTGAATAGTGCGAGCGAGAGGGAGGTTTGACATGTATCGTCGCCTTAAGGGGTAGATCTTTGCAGGTCAGCTAGTTATATTATAAATGCGAAAGATTGCGTGTGTATGAGTATGTTTGTTTGTTCCTACTCAACTCTATAACGGCTGAAAAGTTTAGATGAAACTTGATACATAGTTTGTGACCAGTGGGGTGATTGGCTATCTCTGTTGCAAACAAAAATGATTGACACCGATCCTGTTTTAACAAACTGTGACAGTTTGTCAATTAACGTTCATTGAATTTCGACGGATGAAATGTCAAAGTTTGTAAAAACAGGATCGGTTTCAATCATTTCTGTTTGCAACAGAGTTAGCCGATCACCCTGCTGGTGCCTCATTAGTAGCAGTTAGTACTCAGAACACCGAAATGAAAAGCACTGTTCCTGTTTTTACAAAATTCCACAATTATTCAATTGATGTTCTTTTAATTTTGACAGATGAAATGTCAAAGTTTGCAAATCAAGGTCCAGTGCCGACCATTTCGGATGAAATATCAAAGTTTGCAAATCCAGGTCCAGTGCCGACCATTTCGGCAACTGAGATAATAAATGAGACATTTGAATTAACTTATAGGCAATTTTTATACGAGTACCATGCGAACCGGAGCGGTACCGCAGGGTCATATCGGAGTTACCAGGCGTGACAGAATCTGAAATGAGTACGTGCGAGGCAGCCTGGGAGTCCATGATATCGCCGATAAGCTACAAGAGAGTAGGCTGAGATGGTACGGACATGTCGAGAGACGTCCACCTGAATACGTTGGCAACCAGGTACAGGAACTGTCCGTCTCCGGTAGAAGATCTAGAGGGAGACCAAGACAACTTGGACAGAGGTGTTGCGTAGAGTTGCAATGTTTCCGATGCAGACGTCGAAGATAGAGCGAAGTGGAAGAAAAGTTGTAGGAAGGCTGACCCCATCATCATGTGAGAGAGACCATGCGAACGAAGCCGCGAGCGGAAGCTAGTCATATAAATGAACCCTTCACATCCTACATTGGCATAGTCGTTAATGGCATTACCTTTATCTATAATTTTTTTGTGTTAGGTACCTACTCGTTTTCTTTGTATTGAGGTGCATTTTTCATTCATTCAATTAAAACTATTTAAATATCTAATCCGTTGAATAAACTGACGATTAAACAATCTTATTAATTGATACATCTTTTATTTTGTTGTATGTTTTTGTTTGTATCTTATTTTATTCAAAGTTATTTTTAACCGACTTCAAAACGGAGGAGGTTCTCAATTCGACAGAATCTTTTTTTTTTCGAGTTTTTTTATGTATGTTCACCAATAACTCAATTGTGGAACGATTCAATATTCTTTTTTTGTTTAAAAGAGTATACTTCACAGGCCATCTGTGAAGTATACTCTTTTAAATATATAAATTTTATTCCTAAGGGATTGGTACTTTTCCCGGCAAACTCAAAAAACCTCATCCTCACTTGTAATTTTCGCCCTATGATCACCAATATCTCCGTCAATTGAGAACCGATTTTCAAAATTATTTGGGGCAAGAAGTAAGAAGTGATTTATTTGAAGTCGGTTTATTTTTTGTAAAAAGTTTATACTTGTATTGCCCGCTATTACTTTAATTCTCGACTACCACTTATGATCAAGCTCAGGGGTACACTGAAAACCAGATGCGTAGACCGTGGTCAGCGTAGATTAGGGCTGAGTATGCTATTTGCCAGTCAAAATAATTGTTTTATTATTGTTTTATGTTTGACAATGGCGAGTGCCAATTCTTTTGATTGCCACTCACCCATGCCCAGCAGTGGGTCAAAAACGATTGATAATGGCGTGATAATGATGTTTAGCAATAAATATATCTATATTGTAATTTATGAAACATATTATTTGACGACGAACACTAAACTATCACTTACGTTGCTACTATAAAACTTCTCATCCAAGGACGCGTTCAAAAGCATCAAAATATTCCTCAAGTTATTGTAATTGGTCTTTTCTTGTGGGGTGGACGTGATTTCCCTCACTTGTAGAACAGTCGTGCAGTCGTCGTTCTTCACGCGCTGCGTCTCGGTGACAGTGGTGGCCGCCAGTTGGCTCCGGAGCTCCACCTTTTGCATATTGAAAATGGCTAAATTTGTTACAAAATAATAAATGTGGTGCAAGGGGATTCCAACCTCCATCTTTAGAACTCAAGCCAACTTCACCTGTCCGTGGTGCACACTGTTGTAAAACAAACGGGGCTCTGGCGGCCGGCTGATTGCGACATAGCGCAGCACACCAGCACAGCTAAACTCCCTCAGTGCAAGAAGCCCAGCATAGGGATTATGGGCATATCACCCTTAATTAGGGGAGGCATTTGTCTACCAGTGGACTGACATAGGCTGGTATGTGCTGTGCTGGTCAAAGGCGGCAAAACTTGGTGGGGTTTTTTTATTTGAGTAAGTAAAAGTCAACCCTCACTTCATATAGGTATGGCGGAACGCGAGGTGTTTATTCTATTCTGTCTGGTAATAGAGGTAATGGTCGCGCGGACGGGTGGTTGGTTCCCGAAAACGTTTGCAACCCTAGTGAAGTCGAGCGCACCTTTCGAAAAGCTAAAGGCATAGAGAAGGCTGGGGAGGTTGGTATTTTTCGTGTATACAGCGAGTGGGGGGGAGGCGGCAATCCTTCATGTTTTACAGCGAGTAGGGGGGCGGCAATGTTCCATATGCTTAGGGCGAACAATGTATCAAATCCGCTCCTGGTGCTGTTTGATATATTACCCAGTACAGTTTAACTTTAGCAACTTACTAAAATGGCAAACAATTCGTATTTACGCGGGACAGATCAACAACTGATGCCGGTGTTGAGTTAGTATCGCATGTTTACGACGCCTGGGAGGACACAAATGACGCATTAGGCATCTTTTGTGATTTGTCTAAGGCCTTTGATAACGTGAACCTTGAAACATTAATCAGGAAACTAGATCACTATGGGGTCAGGGGTATGGCTCTAGCCCTTCTCACTTTCCCAATTTCTGATTAAATAATCAGAAATTGGGAATTGGCATCTAAATAGATGACAAAAAGCTTAGGATGAAACCTTGTTCAACACCCTCAAAAACAATGTAATAGTTAAGAATAAAAAACAATGGCATCATCATCATCATCATCAACCGCTGCTAAAAATAGGCCTCTTCTAATGAGCGACATTGCACCCTGTCCTCAGTTCCACGCATCCAGCTTCTACCAGCAGCCTTTCGCAAATCGTCACTCCACCTAGTCGGAGGGCGTCCTACACTACGTTTGCCGAGCCGCGGTCTGCACTCGAGAACTCGTAAAAAATGTAATATTAACTATTACTATTACTTTTCTTAAGAATTAAATAAAAAGTAATAGTTTAGTATACAATTCTAAGAAAGAAAATATAAGTGCAGTGGTGCATTGGTGTAAATAAAAAAATTAACGATTTAAAATGTTTCTTGTCATTTCAATTCCAACTAAATAAATGAATTCTGTGTTTCACTTTGATGTTTTTTTTTTATTATTATTTACATATAAAGATTTAAAGATTTTTTTTTTATTATTATTTACGATTTCACATAATTTAATTCAGAACTAAAAAATAGGACTGCATATACAAACAGGAGGTTGAACGCGTTCATCAGCATACTGACTACGCTACACTATGTCAAGTGAGTCACCAACACTACCTCATTTTACTAAGTAAGCGGCCAGTGGCACATTCGTGTGCGTGTGCGCCCTATACACACGCTTATCCCTCCATCCTGCTCTGACTCATGTGACGCTTGACTATCCCTCTCAGTCTCGCTAAACAAAGCCACAGTGTATTTAATTAAAGCGTTTGCACTAGAACCAGAAACACTCTCATTATACTTCTGCTCGCCTGGTACTTTGGGATTGCTTCTTAAGAGAACACGTGTTTTGCTGTACTATAGCTGTTCTAAGTGTGCTTGCTCTACTCAGCTACTCATTTCTTTAGCACTTATAACACCCTGGTACTATGGACTTCCAAGCGGACAGATCAGTTTCTGATACAGAAATTGATAAAACACCTGAACAAAAGTTTCTAAAAAGAAAACGAGTAAACGAATATAATGCAGAACTCAATGAATTTAAGCAGGAAATGAGAGAAATGTTACTCAAGCAAGAAAAAGAATATAAAGAAATGCTTAAAGACATACATAAAGGTAACCTCAGTATACAATCGTCAGTTACTCTTCTCACGGCTCAAAATGAGGACTACAAAAAGAAAATTGAGATGCTTGAAAGTAAGATACAAGAAGATAAAAAGTATATGACAATTTTAGAAGATAAGATTGAGGATTTAGAGTTGAGGAGCCGAAAAGCGAACTTTGAACTGAAAAATGTACCCAAAAAGCCCTCCGAAACGAAGGAAGACTCAATGGAAATGGTCATGTGCCTATCCAAAAACATTGGCAGCAACATAAATAAGAATGATATCAAGGACATTTTTAGGGTGAGAGGCAAGAAGGACGGTCCACAGAATACCCCGATCATCGTGGAGACATCCTCGACGTTACTCAAGACGGAAATTTTAAAGTCCAGCAAGACATTTAACATCAAACATAAGAACAAACTGCGTGCTTTACACCTGGGCTTCCGCACATCTGAAGATACTCCGATATTTGTGGCTGAGCAACTAACTGCTAAAGGCTCTCGCCTGCATTTCTTGGCCAGGGATCTGGCCAAATCGAAGCACTACAAATACTGTTGGACGGCGTATGGTAAAGTCTACATAAGAAAAGAGGATAACTCTCCAATTATAACAATAAAATCAGAAGCACAGGTCCATCAGCTGCTTCAAGGATGACTAGCTATTCTTTTGATGCATGCGCTTTTATTTCTGTGCTGCTATTGTACTTTTTTGTCATTTAATATTAAGTCTCTATGTACAGTATTTGTATTCATCACAATATTTACAAAAAATATTCACACTCACACACACCCTCTTACAACACACTCACACACAACTACACTTATTGACAAGCTCACAACATTTATTAGAAGTTTATTGCTAAAAAAGGAAATGAATTTAAAGCAGTCCCTCCACAGCTTATTTAAAGATTTACATAGTTGTTCTTCTATAACAATTATTATTATTTATGTTCGTACATACATTAGCAGCTTTTTGATATTAATTAATTATGGATAGTTCTCTTGCGACATTGAACGAAATAGACGATATTACAATTGCAGAAGCTATTTTGTGCGATGTTGAAGAACTCACCCGTAAAATCAAAAGTAAAGAAAGCGACCTTAAAATAATATCTCAGAATATAAGAAGTGTATACAGCAACATTGATGACTTAACAACGACTCTTACTACCTTGGCTATAATTCCAGATGTGGTTATCCTGACTGAATGTCGTCTTAACTCAAATAAAGCTTTACCATCTCTTACTAATTATACTTCTTATGCAACGACTCACCACCTTAACCAAAACGATGGAGTGGTAGCGTACATTAAAAATGGAACCGCAGTGACTAATGTGAAAGAGATAAAGTTAGATAATGCTTCGTGTATTCAAATTGAAACATATAGCAGTGTTATTTTGGGTATATATCGTTCGCCATCAAATACAAACGCAGACACATTCATTAACTCCTTAAATCTACACTTAGAAAGTATAAAGTCGTTTAGAAATATAATTTTAACTGGGGACATAAATATAAACTTAATTTCTAGGGAAGCAGAAAAACCTTACGAAAGAAATAATAAATTGAATTACCTTAATATGCTATCAATGCATTGTCTCATGCCTGGTCATACAATTCCCACTAGAGAAGGTAACTGTTTGGATCATTTTATCTTAAAGCTAGATAAAAGTAGATTAACTGCACAAATCGCAGTTCTTAATACATCTATCACCGATCATTCTATGATTTTTCTTAATTTAACTTATCAAGACTCTGCAAATTTTTGTAATAAAATTAAAACTATTACTGATTTTAATAAAGCACTTAAAAGTTTAGTAGATAAAAATATTAATGAATTATTATTCTGTTATGATCCGAATTATGTAATAGAAATACTGACTAATAAAATCATTGATGCCCTAAAAGAAAATTCACATACAATACAGATACCCAACAACAAGCGTATAATCAAACCGTGGGTAACTAGTGGTATTGTACGATGCATAAGAAATCGTAATAAAATGCAAAAAAAAGTTCGCCTTGATCCACATAATGATATTTTGAAGATAAGTTATAAGAGATATAGAAACTTTTGCAATAATTTAATCAAGAAATTGAAAAGAAAGTATGAAAAAGAAGAACTAATGAAATCTACAAGAAATTCTAAAAGCTTGTGGAAAAATATAAAGACTATTACTCATCAAAATCAGAACAAATCAGACAACAGTAAATTACTAAATATTAAAAATTCTCCTCAAGCATCTGTTAACTTCGTAAATGAATATTTTGCTGGAATAGGTAAAAAATTAGCTGAAGATATCTCGAAAACTCCTAATGCCAATCAGACCACTTACGTAAATAACTTACAGGTTAATTCTTTTACCCTTTTGGAAACGGACTGTCAGGAAGTTCACGATGTGATAATGAGCCTCAAATCAGATAGTGCCCCAGGCTGGGATAATATACCCACAAGCTTCCTGAAGCTGGCAAAATATGAAATCGTGCCTATGATTTCCCACCTCGTGAATCTCTGCTTTAACAGTGGAATATTTCCCCGTGTTCTTAAACAATCTGTTATCACCCCGGTGTACAAGAATGGTGCTATGGATGATGTTAATAATTATAGACCAATTTCTGTATTACCAGCTATATCAAAAGTTTTGGAAAAATTGATCAATAAAAGACTTATTAACTACCTCAATAAATTTAACATATTATCTGATTTTCAATACGGCTTTCGAAACGCTAGATCAACTGAAGACGCTGTATCAGAGCTCTGTTCCTTCATTGTAGACCAAGTAGATCAAGGTAAAAAGTGCATGGCTGTATACTTAGATTTAAAAAAGGCGTTTGACACCGTGTCTGTCCCAATTTTATTAAAAAAATTGGAACATGTTGGTATCAGAGGCATACCGCTGACGTTGCTTGGAGACTATTTGAGTGAAAGGAAGCAAAAGGTAAAAATAGGTCAATTCAGCAGTCTAAACACAGATATAGCATACGGGGTACCACAGGGGAGTGTTTTAGGACCAACGTTGTTTTTGATTTATATTAATAACTTATGTGATTTAGAAATTCAAAACGCCAAAATTTTTTCTTACGCGGATGATACGGCAGTTGTTTTTACAAATACATCTTGGGAAAATATTCGTCTAGAATCGGAACTAGGGCTAGCTAAAATTGCTCATTGGCTGCGGGAAAACCTTCTCACACTAAATGCTTGTAAGACAAACTACATGTGCTACACAATTTATAATAGAACCCAACCTGAAAATGATTTTAAAATAAGAATACATAACTCTATCACCCTCCACGACAATTGTGACTGCTCTTTGATAAATAAGGTATCCACAACCAAGTATCTAGGAGTGGTCATTGACCAAAGACTATCTTGGGGCCCTCACATTGAAGTACTTGGCACTAGAGTTAGAAAACTGATTTGGATTTTCAGAATATTGAGACATGTGGCTCCTGCACACCTACTCAATAAAATATATATTGCCCTGGCACAGTCCGTTTTAGGTTACTGCATTCCAGTGTGGGGTGGAGCTGCAAAAACTAAATTCATTGAAATTGAAAGAGCACAACGATCTTTGCTCAAGGTGATGTACTTCAAATCATATAGACATCCAACTGAGTCGCTTTATAGCACTTGTCGGCTATTGTCTGTCAGAAAAATATATATTTTACAGGTAATCCTAAAGGTTCACAAAACTCTTAAATTTGATCCTAGTATTTTAAATAAAAGAAGACGAGATCGAGTAATTAATACAGATGCAACTAATACTGTTTTTGCTGGAAGACAATATCGAAGACAATCAGGCTACCTGTACAACGTTGTGAACAGAAGTTTGGATATCTACCCTTTACGATATTATGATATGAAGAAAATTTTAACAGAATGGCTAATAAGTAAAAGTTACGAGGAGACCGAAATGCTTCTGCGTGTTATTTCCTAAAAATGTATTTATGTGTATATTCCATTTTATTTATGAAATAACACAATAAATAATAGTATAATTAATAGTAAAGTCTTACACACACACACACACACACACACACACACACACACACACACACACAAAATTATTATTTACTGTACATACCCTTTTTTTTATATTAAACTTTTTCTTGTAACGTGTGAACGTGAACTGTACCCCGTCATATGATTAAATAGTGGTTATGGAAGAGCGGGGTCTTCTAACACAAGCATTGTCTGCTTAAAGGAAGATCCCGACCTTGTTAGCATTAATGTAAAATTGGTTACAGTAATAAATATATATTTCAGAAGTGAAGTATATTTCAAAGCAGAAACATTCCAAAGCGCCCAAAGGATACAGAATAGTACAAAAAAGAACAAGAAAGTTACAAAAAAAATAAAAATAGGCTAGACAACTAAAAAATTCTAATTAGTCCGTTATTTACATATCCAAATAATATTGGACACATATTTTTCTTTTGTTTGCTAGTGCGTTAAAGTTCCGCGCGACGTCACGATACATAAGATTTTTTACCTAGGCGTGACGTCACGAGCCCCCACTCCCGAACTTTCACGTTCTTTATCTCCGTCAATTTCTATTGATAAGATAAATAAAAAAATACGTATCCAGTATTTTTTGTTGATGTAACTGACGGACTAATTAGAATTATTATTTTTTGACCCAGTCGTCATGCTTATTATATGTATAACCTTAATAACTTGGTAGGCAACAAAATCAATTACCTAGATACATGCAGAAATAAATCAAAAAGAAAATGTAAAAAATAAATTGATTAGGTTTAATTTGAGTACCATGGAGACTGTGCTGAGCAGCGTGTCGTGCAGCAGCGCGTCGCTCGAGTTGCGTGTCAGCTTGGTCTTGGGTCTGGCGGCGTGCAGGTCGGCCTGCATCTTGCGCCGCAGCTCGTCCAGCGCTCGCACCAAGTTAGAGGTGGGCTCGCCGTGGGCGAGGCGACGAGCGCCGCGTCGAGGGGCCATGGAGATGTCGCTATGAGGGTGCTTCTTCATCCAACGCATCAGGGTCATGTATCTGGGAGCCGAAATACTATAATATGGAGGAGCCTAAAAGTGCAGGGCTGTCAAGACTACAGTGTAGGCTAATCTGATCTCAGTCGGCCGCGGTCCATCGAAAGTGCGACACAAACGTCAATGATAAAAGACAAAAAAAATGCCATCCTGTGCATTTCCGAAATATATAAACAACACGAGAAATCGAAATAAAGGTTCAGGCATCATATTCCACGTGTAGTTACATACATTTATCTTTTTATTTTTTTCATTCATGAAATCTTTGTATTGTTATTTTCTAGGCCGTGAAGGTTTGCTACTTTGCATAACTATTTTCAGTGATTTTATATCTTCAAAAATGTTGAATAGTGCGAGCGAGAGGGAGGTTTGACCCTTATAGTCACCTTAAGTAGTACAAACAAAGAAGAGTTGTCTTCGTGAGATAGAACAACTTAACAATAAAGATTAAAAGTCCTGTCCTGTCCTCACCTGGAGCGTATGTTCTGGCGGTCCTTCCCCGGGAAGTGCCTGGTGGCAGTGGAGAAGTTGGCGGGCGTGTCCTGGTTGGCCATGATCTGCAGCAACTTGCGATCGTCGTTCAGGCTCCACGTGGCCGAGACGCGCCGCCGCAGCAGCCGGTGCCGCACGCGCAGCTGAGAGCTCGACCGACCCATCAGGAATGAAGCCATGCGTCTGCCAATTATCACATACACTGAGCTGTCACGGATTGAGATTGCCCCAAATTTCATGCCCAGCATGGGGGAATATAGACATGTACCCCTTTATTAGAGGCCTCTATGTTGGGATTGAGATACACTTCATAATCAGACAAAATTCTAGCTATAAAATTGTTGTTTTGCTCGATTTTTTTTATATTTACAAAAGCTTTTTGTGATTCAAATGTAACCTATGATTTACTGTTAGTGCATTAGGAAGAGGATTTTTTTGATTATTTTTCCTTCTTCCCAGACCTTTTTTGACCTCTCAAACTTATCTATCACTTACACTGTAAAAAATATTTGCACTCTGTAAAAACCTAAGAAGGATTAACCTGTTGAGAGCAAAGATTTTTAAAACTAATGAATTTCTTAAAACGCTTCATAGCTTTTAGATCACCATCACTACTAAAAGTCTACTCATTCTTTAACAAAAGCTGTAATTTTTACAACTTGGTCAGGTCGGTTAATAACATTAGTAAAGGAAATAAGTCAACATTTACCTGTAATCTGCTCCATAAACATTCACAAAGTTGAGTATAACTGCATCTTCTTCTGGCAAAAACCTGCCCTTTTTCCCCTCAATCATCCTCATGTATTTATTGTAACATTGTATCTTGGTCCGGTTCTCGATGGAAGCGGCCACTTTACCCCACGGGATGTAGTCATCTTCTTTGTAATGGTTGATGACTCGTTCAAGGTAGTTCATCTCTTCCAGGCTCCACTTGAGGCCAGTTGTCGAGTGATCCATATTAGTTCTAAAGTAGACAAAGCATTGGTAGCCAGTTCGGCCTGTATTCAGAGCTTTGGCAATAGATTCCCAGTCCTGCATCTTTTTGAGTGCAGCGAGGCGCTGTAACTCCTGGTGCTCTGTGGAACTCCACCTGCTTTTGTTGACTTTCGGATGAAAGAACAGCTTCCAGATGGCTTTGTATTCACGGGACGAGTGACGTTTGTTCAGTTTCTGAGCAACCTCCTCCCAGTCAAATTCCTCATCCATCTTCAAGTCCAAACTTTCTAGCGTTTTATTCTTCAAGAGTACCAGCTCTCGTTTCAATTGAGCTATTTTACATGTGACCGCTTTGCTCTTCACTGCGCTTCTCTGTAGTTGGTAAATCTCATTGTTGATCTGCTTCTTTATTTTTGCTTTGGATATGTCGAGTAGAACTGAGAGCAGACGGCTTCTGTCTCCGACTGTCCAGCCGGAGACAGCCATGACATTGGAGAAGTCATACATACCAAGCTGCTTCATCAGTACAGTATCTTCATTGTCTGGAGGGGGGTTATAATCCTTGTCTTTGAAGTATGGCTTGCCTACGTTGTAGTAGGATATGGAGTTAGACTTTTCTGTTTCCTTCTTCTCTTCGCGTTTGGCTTTGTACTTTTGCAGCTCTGCTTGGACTTCGCGTAGCTTTTGGCCGAGCTCTTCTTCCTGTGTCTTGTACTGCTGGTCCAGGTCCCTGTTGGCTTCTAGAACAGCGTCGTATGCTGCAATTATTTCGGTCATCACTCGGCGCGACTCTTTCTCCGCTTCATTTTGCTGATCCCCAGAACGCGAGGTCGATGCCATGATGCCGGTGAACCAACGCGCGGTGGTAATGAAAAAATTTGTAGTATCGACTGACTGTGTGAACAAATGGGCTATTTTGACTAAACGGCACTTATTATTCAGCTCTGCTAGCTGCTATCGATTATTCTATTCACAGACTAGTAGGAAGCTAACGCATCGATTATTTATTTGGCGATATTATTATTTTCAGCGTTGCCAGTAGGAATTTTGGAAAAGGTACGGTTTTACAAAATTTTATACCTATATTTTTTTGCCTAATTCTAAGCTTGATTTTACTACTAAATTATTTTGTTTGATATTATTTATTATGAATTGATGGTATATTCTTATCATTATGTTTTCTTTACCGAAATTGTTCTTGATAGATGTTAAACGATCTGATTCGAAGTAAACGAACGTAAAATCACCTCTACCCAGTACCGTAAATAGCCCATAGCATTTCACTTTTCGGGACCCTACCACCCATGCGACCATTACCTCTGTTAAGCTGGAGACCAGATATAATAGAAAATCTATATCGCGTTCCAGAATATGACGTAAAGGTTGACTTCTCAGTGCCTAGTTCCTTACAGAAATAAAAGCAGCCAAGAAAATCGCCGAGCGCTGCGAACCGCGAAATTTTTGGTGCACAATATAACAATAACAAATTTTTTATGATCAATTCACAAATCAATGAATACTACAATGATTGACCCACAACTTGGTTCCAAAAAAAAACTATGATTTGTATCTGGATTTCAACCTAATAATTAGAACATGGTCCTGGATATCAACCTAATAATGAAAACTTACAAACCAGGAGGGTTTGGTCATTTTTCCCTACATCTATTGTTGCAACAACCTGTGTTTTAAACGAAATTACCACCGTTTTCTTTGTCGTGTTTCTTTTGTGCACCAAAAATTTCGTGGCTCGCTGCGCTTGCCGATTTCGTTAGCTGCTTTTGTTTCTGTAAGGAACTAGGCACTGAGAAGTCAACCTTTACGTCATATTCTGGAACGCGATACAGATTTTCTATCCACATCAACATCAGCCTATATCAGTCCACTGCTGGACATAGGCCTCCCCTAATAAACGGGGATATACCCATAATCCTCACGCTGGGCATGCGGGTTGGGGATCGCAGGGCACAGCTTCTCAGTGGCCAGGGGATTTAGCTGTTTTAAGATAAGATAAGATAATTTATTTATTGCTTAACATAGGTTTTAAATACAGGTCTTACTTAATATTATTTGTTTCTCTATGTTACCAACTTAATGGGTGTACAATAATTTGTAGGTAACATTTATTAAACATGCACTAAATACAGATAATACACATTCAATTTAAAAAATAACCAAGTCAAATTTAAATTCTAGACATTAATTAATTAAATAACAACATACCTATTAATCTAGTAAATCATTTATAGAGTAAAGACATTTTTCTTTTAGCCAGATCTTAATTTTTTTTAAGAATTTAGGTAATGGTAGATTCTTTATAGTATCAGGTATAGAGTTGTAAATCTTCCCACACATAACATAGCTACTGTTTAAATACATTTTCGTCCTAGGAATTTTGGGTATCACAACTCTACCCCGATTCCTTGTGCTTCTTGGATACAACTGATCAGCCTGTACAAATAAATGATTGTGTTTTTTAACAAACAGAGCACACTCCAACACGTACAAGCTGGGTAGGGTGAGAAGCCCGAACTTCTTAAATAGTGGCTTGCAAGATTCCCATGGCGGTATTCCTCCAATTGCTCTTATACACTTTTTCTGTGCTATGAACGCTCGCGGCATATCTGTCGAATTTCCCCAAAGAATAAGTCCGTAAGTAAGGACGGATGCCACATAGCCGTGATACGCCTGAAGTACCGTGGCTTGGGATGATGTTTTCCCTAACCTATAGAGAGCATATACAAATCTATTTACTTTTGAGCAGACTTTCTCTACGTGGGCTTTCCAATTTAAGTTTTTGTCTAAGACTATACCAAGAAATGTTGTACTTTCAACTTCTGAGATTGTTGTATTCTGGTAAGTAAAGTGTAACGGTTTGATTTTCCTTGCATATGAGCCGAACTGAATATAATTGGTCTTTGTCAAATTAACATTTAAATTATTCATATCAAGCCACTTAATTACGGATTCAATTGTTTTATTTATGTCACATATATAGTCATCAATTTCAATATTACGCTTTGATGAAAATATTAAAGAAATGTCATCGGCAAAATGTATGCAGTGTTTATCAGTGATGTCAGGAAGATCATTAACGTAAATTAGGAAAAGAAGTGGTCCTAACACGCTTCCTTGCGGCACTCCAAATTTATTACATTTATAGGATGAGCGGAATGACGTTAGCTCCTTTTTCTTGTTAATTTGTTTTATTTCAACGCATTGTTGGCGATTATTTAAGTAAGAATCAAACCAGCTAAGCGCAGGTCCACGGATTCCATACTTTTCTAGCTTTGTCAGTAAAAGGTCATGAGAAACAAAATCAAACGCCTTGGACATGTCAAAAAACATCACTGTTACAAGTTCATTGTTGTCAATACAGTTAATTACCCTATTCACTAACTCATAAGAAGCCAACGTTGTGGATTTGCCTTTTTGAAATCCATAGTGTTCTTGTTTCAAGATTTTATTTTTTTGAATAAAAGTTTGCAAGCGTTTTTGCATAGCTACTTCAAAGACCTTGGATATAACAGGTATTAAAGTTATCGGTCTATAGTTATCGAGGATGCATCTATCACCTTTTTTATATAAAGGTTTAACTATAGATTGCTTTAAGAGTGTGGGAAATGAGCCTTCTTCAAATGATAAGTTAATTAGGTAAGTCAACACAGGAGTTATCTCTAGCGAACAAGCTTTTAATATTTTAGTAGAAACCTCGTCATAACCTTCAGCATCAGTATTTCGTAGAGACATAATGATTTTGTGTATGTCATCGAAATTATATGGGCTTAAAAATACACTATTGCAAATTGTGTTTTTACAAGTAGTAAGAGTTTTAGAAGATTGATTTTTATTTTTAATAGTTATATTAGTCAAATTTATCCAATAGTCATTGAACACTTCTGTTATATCATTCGTATCCTCTACGACATTATTATCATGATGTATACAATCAATTGACTCGACCAACTTTACATCTTCAGTTTCAGATTTAATGAGTTTCCACGTCGCTTTACAGACGTTTTTGGCTGTATTTATAACTCTATGATTATATATTTTAATGGACCGGTCTATACACTTACGAAGCATTATTGAGTATTTTTTATAATGTTTTCGATTTGACTCAGTTTTTTTAGAATACCATAAGTAGCGTAAATACCTCTTTGTTTTACAGCTGACTTTAAGTCCTCTGCTAATCCATTTATTTTTCTAAATTTTGTTACATATTTTCATTCTCACTCTGGGAAAAGAAAGTTTGTAAAGCAAACAAAATATGTCATGAAAGTTGGAAAAAGCCGTATCTAGATTTTTATGTAAAACATCTGAGAATGTGAGGGCCACGAGATATGACCGAAACTTAACAATATTTTCTGAACTATAGTCTCGTCTGTACTTAAAATATGTTGTGGGTAATTGTTTTATTATTATTGGAATATGAAGAATTTGCGCAGTATTATGATCTGAGATTCCCCAATGTAGAAGCTCTCCTCTAGCAGCTTTTATAGAACTAAGTATGTGATCAATACAGTTTTTATTTCTAGTTGGAGAGTTTATATGCAAATTTAAAGTATAATTACATGCATGCTGTGCCGATGTAGGCTGTGCTATGCCGCAATCAGCCAGATTTTCTATGGTGTCTGGTATCTAGACTTAACAGAGGTAATGGTCGTATGGGTGGTAGGGCCCCGAAAAGTGAAAATATTAGGGGCGTAGTTAAAGGAGCTTGCACCGGGCGCATAAAAGGCTATTAATAGCACTGGGTAGAGGTGATTTTATGTTCATTTACTTCGAATCAAAGTTCGTTTAACATTTATCAAGAACAATACAATAGCGGTAAAGAAAACATAATGATAACAATATATCATAAAATCTAAAAATTTATGGAGAATGCCGATAACCCGTACCAATTGCGTCAAAACCAAACTTATCCCATAAAATTGCCATTATTTCATAAATAAATTAACATTTTCTTTAGTTTTACACACCGACTCGATTAATAATCACGTAAAAAATTATTTCGTTTATTTGGTTTCCGGCGCACGGCGCCATGACACTGCAACCCTCACTTTTAATTTTAGACAGTAGAATCGACTGAAAACATTGGAGATTTTTTCACTTTGTATAATCAAAGAGGTTGGATCAGAAACTTTTTTGTGGCACTACTAAACTATCTCACTATCTTTATGTACTTAATATGCTCACACACACAAGGTCTCGGGAAAGCATTTTTTTTTAAATAAACTGGAAATCTAATATCAAATAAAAACAATTTGTTGACGTTCATCTTAAAAAAGACTTGGTATTCCATGAATAACAGTTTAATATCTTTCGAAAATATTAGGTTTCGCTTTGACGCAGTCACTTTAGCATTGGTACCGAGCGCCATACATCAGACGGCATTGTCCTTTGGTAGTAAAATCAAGCATTCAAAGGTAGGCAAAAAAAATAGCCATAAAATTTTAGAAAACCGTACCTTTTGAGGGTCACACCGTACCTTTTCCAAAAGTCATACTGGCAACGCTGGTTTTAGATGCGTTCAATTTGGATGCGTTCGTAAACAAATTAGGCTGAGTGCAGACCATAGTCAAGTCTGTCTTACATAGATTAAGTACCTAAGCTATTAAGTAGCTTTCTCTGTCTAGGCTGTCTTATGACATACTACAGCATTACAACTATATCAATCCATTTTTGAATAAATACCTCGTCAAAAGTACGATACTTACGAATGAAAAGACAAATCCGGAATGTTTTGATCACTGCCACTTTTGCACCAAAATACACTACACCGAACCATTTTGATAGAGAAATCCATAAAATTAATTTGTTATTATTGATTTACAATAGATGAATCATAATTTTTCCAGGTAATAATTTAGTTTCAAGCAAGTTTTTCACAAAATCTTCGAAAACTGCTGCTAGCTGTCAAAGTTTGTTTAGCGCAATGTTGTGCTAAACAACGAAAAAAACCGGCACGCGATAAGGGACAGCAAATCATATAGTGCGGTTTCCCTTATTTGCATGAAGCACGCATATGTAGTTCTCTTTCTTGAAAGAATGCAATGAAGATAACTCGTCGTCTATTGCTTTCTCTGTCTAGGCCTCCAAAATTCTTAATTTCTTTTTCTTGCTTCATCATCAGACCATGATCTCTATATTTTCTATATAAAAAACAAGCTTTTGCCCGCGGCTTCGCTCGCATTAAAAGTTATTTTTCTATCCCTCAACAACAACAACAACAACAACAACAGCCTATATCAGTCCAGTGCTGGACATAGGCCTCCCCTAATAAGAAGGGGGATATGCCCATAATCCCCACGCTGGGCATGCGAGTTGGGGATCGCAGAGCACAGCTTCTCAAACCACCGACGCTGCTGCGGCCGCCAGAGCCACGTTTGATAGTTAGCAGGGTGCACCATGGGCAGGTGAGGTTGGGTTGAGTTCCGTAGGTGGCGGTTGGAAACTCTTACACTATCCTATCCCTCGCGAGAACAATACTTTTTTGTAAGGCCTTTGTCCTTTTCTGTACCCCTGAAAACGTGTATGCAAAATTTCATGATGATCGATTGAGTAGCTATGGCGTGAAATTAAAACAAAGAAGCTTATTTATCCATTAAATAAAATTAGTTAGGATAGGTGTGTGTCCGGTCAAGACCGACAATTAACACTTCAACATTTCAATACTTTCACACTCTAAAACTTTAACACTATCATCAACACTTCAAAATTTATACCTTTAACACTTCAACACTACAACATTTCAACACTTAAACACTCGAACATTCCTACACTTCAACACTTTAACATTTTATAACTTCAACACTTGAACACTTTAACATTTTAAGACTAATACTTTAACACTTTAACACTTTAACATTTCAACACTTCAATATTTTAACATTTTAAGATTAACGCTTTCACACTTCAACATTCCAACACTTTTACACTTCAACATATCAACACTTTAACATTTTAAGACTAACACTTCACTATTTCAACGCTTCATTTCAACATTTAAACATCTTTAACACTATGTCCCACGGTGGGAATTGAACCCACAACCTCATACGCACGTTTAAGTCATGCTTTTCTGAAGCTCATACAAACATTTGTCTCGCAGCGGGAATCGAACCCGTAACCTCAATATCTACGTTTAAGTCATACCTATATGAAGTTGAATCTCGGTGGGGATTATGAGTCGATTATTTTCTTCTATTTCATAATCCCCACTAGTGGGCCAGACCTGGTGGGGAATAGGGAATGATCCTCGACGGTGACGTACCCCCTTTTCTTCTCATCGTTGCCGAAAAAAGTCGGTAAACGGACAAAAAGTCCGATGGGACTTTTCAGTCCGTTTTCGGACTTTTTCAGGCCTCAGTGATTTTTTTTAGATCATTAGGTCTACTGGACTTTTTAGGACTTTTTTTTTAGTTTATGAAGATGAAGATTAAGAATTAAATTAAACTACAAAAAAAATTCGTGGCTCGCTTCTCTTGCCAATTTTTAAAACCTACCTTTAGTTGCGTTACAATTCCTCACATTACCTAGATAGGTTAGGTATATAGCTATTGCAGTATTAGGTAGGTTTAACTCTAATTAGGTACCTACCAAAAGGTGGCTGGTGGCTGGCTTCGCTCACCAACTTTGTTGATAATGTGAGTAACTCTCACCAACAGGTCTAGGCCTGAGTGTTTTATAGAAATATAAATCAGGGTCTGATGATAAGGCAGGATAGAGAAATCAGGATTTGTTTTTTCTGCTTGACTAATGATTACCGGCAGCATGTTTACTGATGACGAACTCGTTGAAAAATTAATTGACGAGATCGAAAAGAGACCTGGGTGCCTAGTGCGAGTTTTTTACCAGCTTGATCGCATTTGCGTGTACGCAAATTTTATATGGAATCGAGGTAGTGCCATCTAGTGAGAAACGTGTGGCACTGACTCCTTTCCATACGAATTTTAATACCCTGTTCTTTTTAATAAAACGTCTGAAGAATACTCAGATAATCATTTAAAAAAGAACAAATGGGACGAGGTAACTATGGAGCTAGGAGGTGTTGAAAAGAGAGGAGAAATGTCGGCAGAAGAAAAAAAAATGCTTGCTATTGCCCAATTCCTTAAAGGAGATTGCCGTCTGATGTATGGCGCTCGGTACCAAGACTAGTGAGTGCGTCAAAAAATCTCCAATAAGTTTTTAGTCGATTCTACTGTCAAAATAATTAAATATGAGGATTATTTCCATAGTAACACTTTACATCAATGTTTGTTCTAATCTAATGGCGGCGGGCGCCGGAAACCAAACCAACAAAATATTTTATACTTGATTATTAATCCCGTCGGTGTGTAAAACTAAAGAAAATGTTAATGACATTTATAAAATATAATACATTGGGATACGTTCGGCTTTGACGCAATTGGTACAGGTTCTCGGCATTCTCCTTTACATTATGTACGCATATGTGGTACTAAGCACATCAGTAAGTAAGTAAGGTAGTTAGGTACCTACCTACCTACATACCATACAACGCTTTGTCTTTAACTACAGCAACTGGCATGTGTGGGTGGCTAGAGTTCGTGACCCCAACAGGTGACGTAAGCGGGGTTTATACCTTAATACATTACGAATACAGCATATAATCGTAAAATTAGGCAGGTGTAAACTGTAATAATAATGAGGATCTATCATACACATACGGCTAAGTACGACCACAGAACACTATTACTCCACAGGGAGTACGACAGGATCCTATACCAACAGACCAAAGGTTAAAGCAGTTGATAGTAGGTAAGTACCTAGCTACCTACATATACAAAAAATATACTTAGGCCATACTAATAAGTACCAAAAGGTAAGCTACGTGGCGCCATAATTTCTAAAATTGAAAATGCGTATGCGTAATCACGTTTTTCCGGAATGTGCTCTACGATGCAACGCCCTACGTCTATCAACTTGAGACATGAAGATGATAAGCCTCTTGTGCCTGTAATTTCACCGGCTCCACACCCTTCAAACCGAAACACCGCTTAGCTACTTCGCTGCTATCGATACATAATTTAAGAAAAACTCGTCCGCAGCTTGTGGTCCCGACTAGTGGCTCAGTGCTTTGACTTATAAGACACCTATCAATCCTATCCTATAGAGTTGGAGGAGTGTGCATAATAATAATAAAACGAAATTGTGGTGTGTGAAATATGAATTTATTCAACGTGAACCAAGGCACAACCCTATTTCTAAAGGCACCTTCAAACCGATATTTTACTAATGCGACAATATTGTAAATAATTATTTTAGCGTCTATAATTTTCAGTTCAAAGCATGAATGTCTATTTACATTACAATTTGCCATGTCAGACTTGCAACAACAGCATATAATTGAATCCATATTGAATTGTACTACAAAAATATTATGCTAATTCGTTAGTTATGAGGGTAGATAGAAAAATATTTTATCATAATTTGTTCGTTGTTTTAAATTTCGATGTCGGTGAGTACGTATTCCGTGGCGCTTTTGTAGGCGAGGATTCTGTTCTTGATCCCTTTCAGTTTCTCGATGTAGTGCTTGTGTATCTTAGTGTTCGTCCTCTTGTAGCGGAGGGCCGTTATCATTTTATCGACAGTGTAGTGAAGCCACAGTATGTTCGTGTACGGCTCGAAATTCTTCCAATCATTTCTGTAACAATTACATTTATAAATATTGAAGGATGGCAGGGAGGCCTTTGCTAAGCAGTTGGACCGTCTAGCCTAGCCTAATAAAAAAAGCGTAGCGTGATTCAACAAACATTCGTAATCATTATCATCATCATCAGCCTATAGCAGTCCACTGCTGGACATAGGCCTCCCCTAATGAGCGCCATTGCGCCCTATCCTGAGCTCGACGCATCCAACTTCTACCAGCAGCCTTTCGTCAGCCTATAATAGCAGTCCCCTACATAGGCAATTGTCATTTTACTCTTTTATAAATAGTAGTATAATAACAGGGTGGGGCAAAATTTTACCTCATTGAATGCAGCCACCTTTAAGTACTGTACATAGAAGGTTTTGTTCTTAGGTAACTACCTATAGGTTTATTATGAAGAAAAAAAATAACATTTTCAGAATTTTGAAAAAAATCACAGTCAGTCTAGATTTTTTTTATTTACATCTAAGGAACAAGCTTTCTTTATCGAGCGTTAAAAAACTACATGAATAAGGGGGTAAGAGTTTGTTATAAATGAAGCATGAAGACCTATGCATACTGGTTGGTGTTATCACAGGCCACTGTGACCTGAACCACCACCTAGTAAAGACAGGAGCAACGGACAGCGGCACCTGTCGCGGCTGCTTTCAAGCTGAATAAACAGTGGAGCACGTCATCTTACACTGCACTGCCACAAACGAAGCCAGAACAAAATCAGACTTACAAAAACTGCTTGATCAAGGCTCACAAACTCAGACAGTATCAGTAATTCTAGAGCAATGTTGCCAGTTGCCACTAACCCAGAGTCCTTCTCCGTTATTATAAGGAGTTTGGCTGGCTGGGGTCTGGTTAGCAGAGGGGCAATGCACAATACACCCCACTGCGAGATGTCAGAACAAAACTCTTTCACCCAACTTCAAATTAGAATTAGAAAATAGAAGGGGGTAAGGCCGCGATCTCGAAGACAGCGGCGCGCCAACACAAATCTATGCATTGAAACGCGCTATTCCTTGCGCTGTAGCCCCGCTCCTGCTGACTTCGTGTCCGCAGCCTAAGAGTACCAGGTTATGCAACTCACCCCAACTTGTCTCTCATGAGGCGGTAGACCTGGAACTGATAGTCGCCGACTGCTTCGAACAGCTGCTCGTCAGTGGCCAGGTCGTTGTAGAGGGCCGCCTTCTCCGCCGCCAGGGGCAGAGTCACGCGCGACAGCGAGTAGTCGATGATAGTGGCCGAGACGCCGCCTCGCGGGACGCGGTACGCGCGCCCGCCTAGCACAAACGTCGCGAACTGGAACATAACACATTGATTTTATTGGACACAGTTGCATCGCGTTTTGCAATGGAAATAGTTATTTGTTATACAAGAGTGCAAAGTTGCTTTTTAACCGCGTGCTTAATTTTGATGACCCAGCAAGCGAAGGATTCTAACGCTCAGCGTTAGCGAGGGAATCAAAAGAGCACGAAGTGAAAAATCTTTGCACTCGAGTGCAACGCGTAACTTTTCATCCCACTTCAGCGAGGAAATTACTAAATTAAAAAATAAGATTAACATTAGTTTAACATTTAAAGTTAAAAAAAAAAGTACACCAACAAGATTTTGAGTCTGAGGTTTTGTTAAATTAAAAAAGGTTGTATGTTAAATTCGGCACCATGGGCGTAGAAGTATAGGTTTAATGATGTTTTGAATACAGTAACAGTGCATACGATGTTCTAAATTCAATTTTACTTTATCATCTAGCGGATAAAAACGGCTTTTGCACTCAGATATCGAAGAGCAAAAATATTATTTCCGAGATGGGGGGGACGAAAATTGTCTTTTTACGCTTCTAATTTCGTAGGAGCATTGCTTAGGGTAGCTATTCATATAAGCAGGCCGCACAGGCGGGCGGTAAAATCGAATAATATAGATGAATGTTCGAGAAAAGGTCGCTCGGTTTTCACTAGGCGGGCCGACAGTCATCCGGGACAACCGAACATATGTAGTTGAATGTTCGGGAATCGCAACGCGCTCGGCTCAAATTTTAGTTCAGCTAAGAATGTGTGTGTGAATGAAAACCGATTTGAGTCGAACGTATGTAGTAGTTGCTACGGGTCGGCTTTTTCTTTCCACAAGTACTGCCGAATCGAATGATGTGTCGAACCCGAATGAACTATCCAATCGGCGCAAGTCGAACAAGTGTAGTAATTACTTCGCCCGCTTATCTGTGTAGCTACCCTAACTGTGGTGTTCCAAGTTATTAAGCCGCTTGAAGTGTTCGTGGCGTGGCTTACTACGCTGTTCCTAGAAATAAGTGCTTCGGCAGGCACTTGTCTTTTCAGTTGGCTCTTTAGGTCTTTAATTTCACCGAAGATGGATATGTTGGAACCCCGAACAGCCTATTCATTTGACGACCTCTGTGGCGCAGTGGGCGAAGGAAGGCGAAGGAGACGCAGAAGGTTGCGGGTTCGATTCCCGCCACGGGATACATTTATACGTTCTGCAAATATTTGTTTCGGGTCTGAGTGTTTTCTATGTATAATATGTAGGTATTTACAAAAAAAATGTATCTATATAGTTAATCAGTCATGTGGTTCCCATAATACAAGCTCTGCTTAGTTTGGGGCTATGTGATGCTGTGTGATAGTGTCCAGCATTATTTAGTTATTCATTATTACCTTACCGAGAAGCCTATTCATTAATTATTATCCTTATATTTTACCTTTTATTATTGTATTTGTCAATAAAAACAGTAACTTTCTTGGAATTTAAATTTATAGTTTTGAGAACGACGATACTGGTGTACGTAGGTGGGTATGACCCATTTTTAGAATCTATACACACAACTTACCTTCTGCTCAGTGGGTGCTATCAATACGTTCCCCCAATGTAAATCGCGATGCTCGAATTGAAAGGACTCTTCGCCCACAGCGAGCCCGAAGGCAATCTGATAACAAAACGATATTATTATTAATTTTAGTAGGTACAGTTATTCAGTCACTTTTCTGTAGCATATAAGGTCTGCGCAGACCGGGACGGTATGGCCAGGGATTTCAATTTTTACCAAGGAACATACAAACCTATCTTAATAGAAATATAATACAAATTCCTATGCTTTAAAAATGCCGTGACATCCTTTTCGATGCCGCGGGATTATTTTAAAGCATAGGAATTTGTATCCATTGGTAAAAAAAATAAATTCCTTGCCATACCGTCCCGATCAGCGCAGGCCATTAAGCTGCAAATTTGCCCGGTAAAAATTTTACCGGGCAAGTTTGCAGCGGATTTGGATCAGCATCCAGTATATCCTTTTGACCATGTGCGGCTATCATCACAAGTCTTTTTTGATAGCGACACATGGTCAAGTTTACTGAAGTTCGCTGCAAACTTGATTGTTATATGACCACCTTCAAACGTCTCTAGCCTGAATTAAAAACTGTTTTAAATTATGTAGGTTTGGAACTCTTCGATTACAAGAATCAGTAGGCATTCTACCAAACTCAGTTTTTTCTTTAAAACCAATAAAATGACAGAGCTAATGATCGAAGCTGCTTGCAGCGATGTGTGGTAATATGCCTATTGTTTCAATTAAATTTGGACCGCTAAACGGTATCTGTGCTTGTGGTAAGACTGTATCCTGCAGCCTTATCGGCTAACTCACGTGATACAAAAAATCGGTTCCGTGAAAACAAGAATTGGTTTAGTTTTGTCATTATTACAAATGAAGGATTGCGATTGAACACATCTTGTCTTGGGCTTCCGACTTACCCCTTTATTCATCACATAACCAAATGTAATTTTATATCGATAAAGTAAGCCTGTCCCGGTCATTTAAATATAAATAAAAAGAGGTGACATGATATTTTAGCACCATTAGAGTTTTATAGAACTGTTATAAATAGGACGGTTAGACGATAAGGCTGCTGATTAGGCAAACAGTGAGCGGCTGACTGTCAGCTGATTGACTCGGAATTGCGAATTGGCCAACTCAATTTCAAGTGAGCTGCGAAGCAGTTACTATTTGTGCACTGTGTACCAGTAACAGTGACCCACTCACCGTTCGCCATCAGAGGCTGTATTTAGTAACTCAGTCACCCACTGAAATGTTAAGCACCAGTCCTGTTTTCAGAAACTGTCAGTTTTTCAATTGACGTTCTCTGAATTTCAACCAAAGAACTATGACTAAAACATAGAAGAACTCTTAAAATTCATTCCTGCTCATACGGCTGATCTCTACCTTCTTATGTCCAATATCATCAGTAAGAAAGGGATGCATACTTCTCTCAATGCGACTTCAAATGAGTTCAAAAAAAAAATCGTACCAGAGCGCTCGAATCAAATGCTGTGCAGTTTCATTGAAATGGTACAAAGTCGTAGCAATCGCATTGAGTGCATGATTTATGGGCATAAGAAAGTAGAGATCAGCCGTATGAGTTGACGTCACAGATATAGAAGAGAACTAGATAAAGCCTTAAAATTCACTATATTCTGAACATCAACTCATACGGCTGATCTATACTTTCTAATGTCCAATATCATCAGTTAGAAAGGGACGCATACATATATCAATGCTACTTCAAAATAGATCAGAAAGGTAATCGTACCAGGGCGCTCGGAAAAACAAATGATAGATAGATAGATAGATAGATAACTCTTTATTGTACTCACACCAACTTAAACATAAAATACAAAACAAACAATAACTTATACTGAAAGTACAATGGGCGGTCTTATCGCTTAGAGCGATCTCTTCCAGACAACCTTTGGACTGACAAATGCCCTGGCAGTCGCAGAAATCGCATTGAGATAAAGTATGCATCCCTTTCTAGCAAATGATATATGGACAAGAAAGTAGAGACCAGCCGTATGAGTTGACGTTCAGAGCATAGTGAATGTTAATACTTCATCTAGTTCTCTTCTATATGTCATTTCAACAGATTAATTATCAAAGTTTGCAAATAAAGGTCCGGTGCCGACGATTTTGGTGTGCAACTGAGTTAGTAAATGAGGAATCTGGGCACAATCAAAAACAATATCATGCAGAAAATAATACTTACAAAAACAAAAGAAAAACAAATCATAAAAATAAAACTTCACACGGCAAACATCGAAAGCGTAGACCAAAACCCACGCAGAGGATAAGTGAAAATCTAGTCAAGATTGTCAAAACTTGACACTAGAGATTCACTCACCATCCGAGTGGACCATGCAAAATCTTCACTGCTGAAAATGCACACGGCACAAAAAAAACAAATAAAATAAATTAAAACACTATTGGGTCACACTGTCTGGCTAAGACTAGTTACTTAATTATGTACGTTTCACACTTACCGGCGCGCGTCGGAGAGCATCGGAGCGCATTTTAAAACAAGCTGGACTTTATGGCATGTAACAGCCATGTAGTCCAGCTAGGAGAAAATTTAAACATCCACAAAGCAGTTATAGCTTTGAGCTTTGTCAAACACTGACATAAATAGATCCGCTGCGTAAATTGCATGCAAATAAGGAACTTAACTGCTTTGTGGACATTTCAATTTCCTTTAGCATGTTATAAAATGCGCTCCGACGCGCGCCGGTAAGAGAGAATCGTACATTAGTAACGTTGGAGCCGGGATTTTAGTTTCAAATATCAGCTTCCACCTCAAAAAGTATAAAAGGATAAAAAGTAGCCTATTCTTGGTTTAGAACTTAATAGGTAGGAAAGTAATTTTCATCAGATCAAAACAATTAACATATTTTTCATAAACTTTCTTCTTAATAATATGATTAGGATAAAACAAGGTAATCTTCTAATTATTCTACTAGCTTCCGCTGGGGCTTCGCTCATGTGGTACCCCGATAAAAAGTAACCTATATGCTATTCCTGGTCTAGGAATATACAAACTATATGTGCAAACTGGAAGTCGTTCAGTAGTTTAGGCGGAAAGGTCGCTGTTAAAGTATTCCCAAGCACAGAGGCGCAATATTGTAAAATTTTGAAACCCGTATACTGTTCTTTGCCAAAGCTCGACAGTGTAACCTCATAAACTACAACAATAACAAACAAGCAAAATGATAATGTTAAGAACTAACTGACGATGGTTTTACTTTGTACATGATAGAACCACCTCCAAAAGACTTGATTTTTTATGGTACCTAAAGATGGAACAACCACATGGCCCACCTGATGTTAAGTGGTAACCATTATCTATCACAAAGCATTGCATCGTAGGTAATGATTGTTTGGAAAGTGTCCTTTAATGCAACGCCCTGCGTCCATCAACTTGAGGCTTGAAGATGATAAGCATCTTGTGCCCGTAATTTCACCGGCACTCACACCCTTCAAACCGAAACACAACTATGCTGATTCACGGCAGAAAAATGCGTGGTGGTAGAATTTTTCATACGAACCCTTCACAGAGCTCTATTACTACAAAACCTAAATTTTCGAAGTGGGGAATAGCAGCCGTTCCAGTTTAAAGCTAAAGACAAACTGAACCCACGTACTCCACGTATGGGATACAAAGTGTGAGAGTTGGTGTGCACACTTGTCTCGCGTATGCAATGCATATTGACATCAGACGCCCCTGTCTGTTGTCATTTCTCAGGTGCACTACTTCTAGTACAGGTTCTATTCGTGTCTGACGCTCTGCGAACGTATGTTCTAAGTTTAACTAACTAGACACACTGACTGGTCACATTTATGATGGAATACGATCCCCTCCACCTTTCCATGCCGATCTGGACATCACAGGTCGACGTTGCGTAGGAGGCGCATAACTTTTCATATAAAATCATGAGTCCCAGATATCATAATGCGTTGAATATATGGAATCAGTTTGTCTCTAGCTTAATTGAAATTGATACAACAGCTATTGATGCGCGGCAAAAAACCTACAGCTAGTCGAACGCGCTCCATGTTCGAGCGTTACAACCGTTGACATTGTCGCGCGTTCCGAAGTTAGCGGTTTGTGAGCGCGAAGTCGATACGTGGCTTAAGAATTAATTACCTGTTGGAACAATGCATGCGCCTGCTGAGCGCCAGTAAACTGGTAGCTCTCCAGATCTTGTCCAGCGTTGGCAAGCTCCAGCACAATGTACTGTTGGTCCGCGGGCAGCGACGCGGGGTTGTCGTTCTCAGAGCCTTTACACTCGTCGTACAACTCCCAGAGGTCAAGAAGGCGAGATGGGTACGGCCCCTGAACGCAGCGGACTGCTAACACCTGGAAAAGATATTGAGTAAAATTAAAGTTAACTTATTGTGCTCCCGCATGCCAACTTGGACTTTTGAGCAAAGAAAACCTGCGGAGCTCACTTGATGCTAGGCGACGACGTGGAAGGCCTAGAATGAGATGGCGGGACGAGCTTGACTCATTATTTACCAACAAAGCTGTGGCCTGTCACAGCGTTAAATCGCGAACAGTGGAAGGGGAGCCTTTGCCCTGCAGAGGGACAGCTATGGCTAATTAATAAAATGAATAATAATAATATAGTGTGTTTCTACTAGTCATAGAACATCACCAACACCAGCAGTGGACTGATACATATCATACCTAGAAAACACCCAGACCCGAGACAACATCAACAATCTTTAGAACATGAAACATTTGTCCCGCAGCGGGAATCGAACCCGCAACCTAATGCGTCTCAGGCAAACCTTCGCCCACTGCGCCACAGATGCCGTCAAAACCGTATCGTCAATACCTTTTGAATTTTATAACTTAAGTAGGATTGCATACTATAGAATATAATAATAGAACCAGAAAAACAAATAATATTTGGAAACTGTAATCATAGTACAGTTTTTTTTATCAAACGTAATGTTATCAGAACACTATTTCGAACTCGGCATCACAAATTAGCAAATAGACGAAAATAACTTCCAGATTATGTTTCCAAAACAAACAAGAGGTTCATTAGCAAATCGTTATCAGCGAGGTTCACAATGAGAGACGTTTCTCGAACAAAAAAGCGATTGAGATCTCATGAATATGATTGGCAAGTCAAATCGCAAGCCATCTGAACAAAGATACCTTCTGTCTTGCACCGATAGTCTGGCCTACTTAGCTTATCAATGTAATTAAAGCCACACGCGTCGCAGCCGTGTATGATTCATTCAGCGTTTCGAAACGTGATCGAATTTCTTGCTATAATGACTAATAATTTCCTTGACTTTAGCAGTCAGCTTTCATGAGAAGGCATTGCTAATGAAAAATTCTACGAGAGCCAAGTAAATTGATAAAAGATAAAGAAACGTTTATTTGAGTCATAAAATATACAAAAATAAACATTAGTTATATGGTAAGTGCTTAAATCTAATAAAAGAAATAGTGATATTTCATATCAAACTAATACCAAGGTGTAGGTAGTGAGCTGTCGTGAAGTATTTGTATGGAAAATCTAGAGAACGTATACGTAGTCACAGATAACATAGTTGATGCAGGTAAACTGACAGCCATTAAACGTCCTCCTATGGCGACCAAGAACCAAAAAACGAAATGTATGGACAACCACCGTTACTATAGTCTCCTTCACCGACAAATTGTATGAAGTTCGAATAGTCTTAATTGCTCAAGATTGTGAAACGTCGAAATCTTTTGGGTAAATTTATTGAATTCAGTTAAGTTCAGTGGCTTGAATGTGAAAAATATACTATACTGCTCATCCTCATCATCATTGTCCAATAAAAATTGTTCTATCTATCTACATAAACAACGTATCTTTGTCCCTCTGAAGCTACCTGCAAATAGCAACGTAGTTCCCATTTTTGCATCGGATTGTACTAGGATTGGTCGAATCGACCTGAAAACTGGACAACTCTTAGTGGAAAGATTGAAAAACGTTGAACATACAAAATTATAATAACGCAAACTTTGTAGTAAGTTATGTTTTTGAGTCAAGCCACAGCAGTGGACTGCGTTGCGACAACGACGAAATTCCTACAACTAAACAGTCGTAGATTTTTGCGATGATCCATCGCAACGCCACTGCGTTTGTTTACACAACACTTTGACACCCAGTAGTTACTCATATACGATCGATCCATAGTCTATCATATCCAACTGTTGGTTACCAGCTGCTTAGTTCTATGCTATCAGAGGTCAAAGTGGCTTGTTCTCTGCTATCAGAGGTCAAAGTGGCACATCGTAAAGACATTATTATCATTAAATAAACTATAGTAGTAGATGATAGTCCTTAGTCACGTGCCGTTTGTCTGATTAATTAACTTTGTGCCACACTCGACATGTATGCTATTACAAGTGATAATTGCATAACAGATGAACACATAGACCCTATGTGTTACATTCAGTACAAATTTGTGAAAGCTAATCAATACTGAATACCAATGAACTGATACTTAGACATAGAATAAACTATGCTTATCGTAGAAGTGTTATGTACGATTCACAGTTACCGGCGCGCGTCGGAGAGCATTATATAACATGCTAAAGTAAATTGAAACATCCACAAAGCAGTAAAGTTCCTTATTTACATGCAATTTACGCAGCTTTGAGTTTTGTCAAACCCTGACATAGATATTGCATGCAAATAAGGAACTTAACTGCTTTGTGGATGTTTCAATTTCCTCTAGCATGTTTTTAAATGCGCTTCGATGCTCTTCGACGCGCGCCAATAGGTGTGAATCGTACATTAGTGGTTCCAACCTCCATCTTCGGAACCCCAGCCAACCTCACCTGCTCGTGGTGCACCCTGCTAACCAACTAAGGGAGCTGGACGCCGGCTGATTGCGGCATAGCGCAGCCTAACACCTACACAGCTACATCCTCTGGTCGCGAACGGGACGGGATTACTAGCAAATAGTTCGAAACTGGATGGGACGAGCTTTGAACTGTGGAGATTGTCACATTCAAGGGGAGGCCTGATAATAATACCCAGAAGAGGGTGAATCCGGATGTGGATGATGATGATGAGGACATAGTTCTACAAATTATCTAACTAGTGGCTTTTATCCACAATTCTATACCAATAATAGGACGGGGTGGTTCAAAAGTCAGTCGTGGAATTCACTGCCTTTGTAATGAAGCAGGTAGAAAATACCTTTCAAAATCTATGTTTTTTATGTAATATCTTAATAGTTTGAGGTACAACCAAATCAAAGATTTAGAACTTTATAAGTTAGAATTTTCAAAAGATAATGAATAAATTGCTAAATCATTTGTAAGTCATTATTAATTTTTATTTAAAAACTGACTATTTTTTGCTTTATGTCCCAGCATAATAATTGAATGCTATTATGATGTAGCTAACTACAAAGACTAAAGAAATCAATCATTATAAAAAAACCATTGAATATTTTGGTTACTCCCTCGAAACTATTTTAAACCAACCAACTTCTCTAATCTCCTCTCTACCTGAAGCCGTTATTAATCTAAGTTCTGAAGTATTAGATCAAAGACCAACATGCACCACTGTTGACATTCTAAACCTAGCTAGAAAGGCTTTGTCTAGAATAGGTGCAATAAAGATTTACACGTGGGTGGGCTGGCCTTTGTTTCCCTTTATTAGCTCGTGTAAGCTCAATGTCAGTTCATACCCTGTTTTATTGTGATCCACTAATCATGTTCGAGATCCCACGATCCAAGATCTGCTGTTATGTTACCATAGCAACAACATACCGCTATCTGCACTCATCTAACCTGTTTTTTTTTTTCATTAAATCCAAGGAAAATTGATGATTAGGTGCCGACAAATGATAATAAAGAACTCGTTTACCCCAACGGTTGTCGGTTCTTCGGCATATATGGCCAGCCCACTGCCACTTCAGCCTGCTATTTCTCCGAGCTATATCGACAACTTTAGTTCTATATCGGATAGTCTTGTTGCGAATTCCACCCTACAGAGAAACTCCGAGCATAGCTCGTTCAATAGCTCGCTGAGCGACTAAGGACAAATCGTAATGGCGCTCATTAGGGCAGGCCTATGTCCAGCAGTGGACTACATGCTAATAATGATAATGAAGAATGAGAATCTGCTACAGTTCTTTTTAGGTCCAGTGCATGTCCAGTCCAAACATAGTTAGTAAAATATCACTGCAAGCTTCATTTTGACTGCCTATTGTAAATTTCATTTTTGTTAGTCCAATTTTGTTCTTTGTTTTGTCCGTGTGATCTTGTAATGTTTGCATTTAAATAAATAATGCAGGACTGTCACACGGCATCATGTAGCCCCAAACTAAGCAGAGCTTGTGTTATGGGAACCACATTATTTATATGTTACTTATATACATTTTTTTTGTAAATACATACATATTATAGATAGAAAACACCCAGACCCAAGACAAATATCTGCAGAACATTTGTCACGCGGCGGGAATCGAGCCCGCAACCTTCTGCGTCTCAGGCGGGCAATCGCTCACTGCACCAGAGGCCGTCATTTATTGTTTATATAAAACTACTGTGCCAGTATAACACGCCCTTCAACGTATAAATACAATTTATTTGCCACAAGATAACGATAAGACCTTACAATAAGGTCAATAACTCTTCCTGTATTGTAATTTCTTGCAAAGTACAATTTAAAGCAAGCTTATTTCACTTACCTACATTTGAGTTTATTCAATAGACGTGCTTATATTATGACTGATTTAAAAAAATAGATGTGTTATGTGAAAAGTTTGTCCCAGCTTCACGCCCGGTTTGAGCAGAAATTTTGCACATTTATGTTTCTAGACCAAGTTCTAGACCAAAAAGAACGCTGGCGGTAAAGTTGCGCATTAGGCGATTTATCGGTATTTACCCGTGCGCAAACACATCCCCTCCACTTTTTCCAGCGTTCTTTTTACATGACGCGTACTTTACCACGTGAGCAAAGCTGCGGGCAACAACTATATATAAATCTACCTATAGCACTCAGTGCTAGTGTAGCTTTCTGTCAGTGAAACAATTTTCAAAATCGGTTCAGTAGTTTCTTCGATTACTCCCTACAAATAAAAAACCTTTTCTTTTATAATAATAATGTAGATGTATTTGTATTTTATCACGGCATATGATGTAGGCACATGAAGGCCAATAACCAAACACGGGGCAAGGAACTTTCAATTGAAACAAAGCGTCTCGTATACAATATGTTAAACATCTTTTTATCAGAATTAACAAGTGCGAGAAGATAAAAGAGTTGTTCAAAGGGCAACTTGCCAGATTCGCAATTATTTCTATTTTCGCCTAGATACTTATCATTATCTTCACAGTAGCTTTTCCCCGTGGTTTCGCTCGCATATCTTGGCTCGCATAACAACAAACAACACCAGCCTATTAATGGACATAAGCTTCCCCTAATAAGAATACAACTTTTCGCAACGCTGATGCTGCTGCTCATTGGCGGAGATTTTAGGTCGGGGGATTTAGCAGTGCCATTGTTAGGCTGCGCTATGCCGCAATCAGCCGGCTCGCATAAGACCCGACCCTGACTAAACTACCGGATTCATTGCATGCTAAATTCAAGGGCATTTTAGATTTTGTTAATTATTTCAAAAGCTGTTGACGTGGAAGAGTTACAAACAGACAAACTCACGTTCGCATTTATAATATTGTAACAAGTTAAAATTTTGTCGATTTGAGCTTGTTTCGAGATAGCCAGACGTCGATTTGTAAAATACGCAACGGAACTTCGCAGTTTTGATAATTTATTGCGTCCTAGTTTTTGGCAAATTTCGTAATGAATGTCGTTTTAGATTGATTTCGATTGGACTGACCATGTGAACTAATGTTTTTTGATGAATAAACTATTATCTATTAACTAATGTGTTATTGATTTGTAATAAGCAAGACACATTTATTCTGGCCGCTTTAAGAAGCATAATTTTTTTTAGACTGTCCTCATAGTTCAGTTGGTAGTAACTCTGCCTTCTAAGCTGCAGGTCGTGGCTTTGATACTCGGCCAGGACAAACATTTGTGTGAAGAACATGGATATAAATTCTGTGTCTGGGTGTTTTATAAGTATTTATGTATGTTTATCAGTCCTTGGTACACATAGTACAGGCTCTGCCTAGTTTGGGATCAGTTGATGTCCAGTATTTTTACTAAGTGGAAAACTTTAAAAAAAAGTACTGGACATCCCCGGCTACAGACGGTAACACAATTTTTGCGTTGGTAGGTTACAATTTATTTTTAGTTTATTATTCATTTCAAGCAGCCTTTCGCAGATCGTCACTCCGACTGGCCGAGAAGCGTCGAGCTGGAAGCGTCGAGCTCAGGACAGGGCGCAATGGCGTTTATTAGGGGAGGCCTATGACCAGCAGTGGACCGCTATAGGCTGATTCAATTCAATTAAATTTATTTATTTACTTTAATTAATACGGATAATAAGCCAATAACATTAATTAAAGAGCTAGAAAAGTCACAAAAATTACAATAAAATGATGATGATGATTTATTTATTTTTAGTTCAGTACCTTACATAATTATAATTCCCACATTTGAGACTAGCATTTGAGACTAGCTTGATTAAATTTATTTACATACTTGTGCTTTAAAACTACTTTTATGTAAATTTTTATGATTTTAAGTGTTCCTCTTCAGAACAACGGCAAAATTAAAACCAGTTATACTGCAAACATTCATTGTTATGTTAATGAAACAAGTGATTCATTTCTGATTTATCTAAAAATGTGTTCAGTCCAGTTATCTCTTTGTCCAATAAGCATTGTGATTGTGATTCACAATGAAGCAAATTGGTACTGATTGAATGACGTGTTTTATGAAACTGTATAACATTGTTTTGCACATGTTCAGCGAGAATTTTTAGCGGTATTGTTCGCGTAGATTTTTCTCACGGCGTTTGTTACGTTGGTAGTTAAGTAACGCTGAGTCCTGTCACTATTTGGATGGGCAATCCGTATATATTCAGGAAGCCATTGGTCGCCATGGTTTGGCTTTGGGGCAGCCTAAAACCTCCGACACCAGTTCATGACTAGCATATACGAAGAAGGCCACTACCCTAGATGGATATACTTAAATTTTGTTTAATTTCATTACTCAAACTTATATACTTGTTTACAGTTTTATTGACAGTGTGTGTAAGTAAGATATTGATTGATTATTTGACTACCTATTGAATGTTATTACTGACTATTTTTATTGAATTTTGAATATGTAGAGATGTATAGATGTCAACCAAATTTTTATAATTAGAGTAATTGGTGCAAGCCGTTCTAGTTATTAAGTCAATAAACAATAAGTCAATTTTTAAAATTAGGCATCAATAAGAACTTACACCAAAGAATTTAACTACATAATATCATGGCCGTAAAACAGACAAACCAATAGTTGACATCATTTTTTTCCACAACTAGGTATCTTACGTTCTAGCACGTTCTAGGTTGTTTATTGTTAAGTTACCTTTCAATAGAGTCATTGCCAAATAGTTATTCATTTTATGTTTATTTGGAATTAAGAATTAGGAATTATTTTAATTTAATTTAGTTTATATGTTGTATTGTTCTGTCTGATTCCCAAAAAAAGTACATACCTATTAAAGTCTTATATGAAGCTGCTGTTCAAAGTTAGTAACAGCATACCGCACAAATCAATATATAGCTATGTAATCGGTATGTAGTATTGTTTGTACAAACCACGGTATCTATGAATTGTGCAAACAAAGCATTGTCTTCTACTAATTAACCCATTTCTGTGAAGAGGAACACACTAATTGCAGTGTTCCGTATTGTTTCTAACGGAACTATTCTTCATAGCTTAGCTTTAATTTACTAAGACGTACGTAAACGTAATGTAAACAGGAAATTTACTATTTGGAAACTGAAGTTTCCTTGAAGAAAATATCATCATCATCAGTGTGAAGTTCCTTCTTCAAAAATTTCCACTCCTATCTACAGACGTTCATCATAGTATGATGAAGAAAGACTTTCTGTAATTTTAATAACATCTTCGTTCCTATTAGATCAGGTGGAAGGTTAATCTTGTCTTCCGATTCGTAGTCACCGTCCAACAACATTTCTAGTGTTGAAAGTTCTACAGTATGTCAACCGTGTAATGTACAGACAGTTTACTATCATCATAATCCGGAGCAGGTCTCCCTTTCATTTTGCCATTTGCAAAGGTCCTACGCTAGCCTAATCCACTGATGGTCCACGACTATACTAACTGCAAATTCCCACTTCAACTTGCTCATTTCGAAATATGTAAAATTTTGCTCCTTGCTTTGCAAGGCAAGTTAAGATATCGATGCCGGCTTTTAAAGTCATTTAGGCAGAGCCTTTTAACAGCCTTCACACGTAGTTACTTTTTGTGGAGCAACGTAGCACAATAAGATTTGGAGACTTTTTCGATCACTTCTTGATATTTATTGAATATTCTTCACCTTACTTTTACTTTCTTTGGAGCTACAACTTTTCTTATGAATCTCAGCCACTTCTACGATAGACTGCTCCTCCCTTACACACCGCGAAATATGAGTAATTCTCAACATGTGACATGTGCAACACGTGTTGCTTGCAACTGACTGACAGTTGCAAGCAACACTAGAGTGGGCCACTAGGAAACAATAAAAAAAAATTGCAACATACCTCATTAAAAACATCAGTTGCGTTCTCTACGGCGTGTAGTTCAAGCAGTTCCACGTCCTTGCCCTCATCAAAGTAACGGTCGATTTCGGCTATGGGAGCGCGCAGTGCGCTCAATTCCCTGAACAACAAAAATATACTGATTATAGTAGGAAAAACTATTTTTTTATTCTAAAAGTTAACATTATTATAAAAGTAGCATTCTGGAATAAGTAGTAGTATCATCATCATCATCATCATCACTAGCCTATAGCCGTCTACTGCGAAACATAGGCCTTCCCCAATGAGCGCTATCTTCAGTTCGACGCATAGAGCTTCTACCAGCGGCCTTTCGCATATCGGCAGTCATAATATAGGGGTATTTATTTGACCTTACTTATGACCATCTTTCAAAAGATTAACGATGCTTAGGCTATTGCCATCTCTTATCGTTGGATAATGACAAACAGTGACAGGGCTAACTTGAGCATTGGTTAACTTTGAGTAGCGTTCATAAGTAAGGGGGATTATGTATAAGACTGGAAAATGTACCTACTCTAATTTTCAAGGCGATATTTTGTTGTTAATTATTTTGGTCCTACTCGCGTGGTACCAACTCTCTTGGTGTGTCCTTCCTCAAATGACCATAACAAATTTTATCAAAATCGGTTCTGCAGTTTGGCCGTGAAAGTGTAACAAACAAAAAACTTTCACAACTAAATATTATCGACTAGCGACCCGCCCCGACTTCGCACGGCTGCAAGTTATACATAAAAACCTTTCTCCCTACCGTGAAAGTGTAACAAACAAAAAACTTTCACAACTAAATATTATCGACTAGCGACCCGCCCCGACTTCGCACGGCTGCAAGTTATACATAAAAACCTTTCTCCCTAATCATTCTATCTATTTAAAAAAACCGCATCAAAATCCGTTGCGTAGTTTTAAAGATTTAAGCATACATAGAGACAGACCGCGGGAAGCGACTATGTGTATAGCGATTCCTTCATGTTACAAGCACCTAGATTTTTATGCACAAAAGAAAAGAGCTGACCTAACGTAATCTACCAAAATAGCCAATATTCATGTTTCTCAAGAACAGATCATTTTATATTTCGAAAAACAATATATCCACGTACTATTTCACCTTGAGAGCGTTGTCTGGGGTATGCAATGTTATTGGTCTCGCCTCAACTCGTCATTGAGACGTCAAGAGTTTGGAAGAGCAACGGCCTAAAGAGCAATGCACGCACTTAATGTTACTACGACCTATAGTCTGGGAGTATTCAACTATTCGGCATTAGGACTCGCAAAAACGTAGTCTTTCCATAGATTTTTGTTTACTAAAATCATTGCGATGCTGTCTATGTACGTATAGTTTACTCCTATCCGATCCCTGTAATTATACTTTCAAATAATGCTTGCAATAGTGTAAAAAACAGTGAGACGTATAATGCATATTGTAATGTAACATACACAAAGGTTATGTGGAAGAAAATGCTAATTGGCATTAAGTTCGCCTGTGTACTTGTTTTATCTTGTTCAATTAAAATTATTCTAACTATGTAATTGTAACAGAGGCGAGAATTTTGTCCTGATTCAATTGCAGTGTTCATATTGTATACGTTTTTCATAAAACGGCAAATGACAATATAGTATAATCAAATCTATCTGAATATCAATTGCGTTTAGGATATCAGCTAAAAGACAAACAAGAATAACTCGAAGTTCGAGTTAAATTTACAACCTCGTATTGGTGAAATAACAAGTGCAAACTCTCCGATCTGGGGCATTCATTGAATCAGTAGTTTCAAAGATTACCCTTACCAAACAAACACACTACACTTCTTATTTGCGTAAATAACGAATGCAAAACACTCAGATCTGGGGCATTCTACAGTGTCATATACGGTTCGGGTTCAAATGACAAATGTGCCAAACTGCACAAGGCCAATGCTTCGTTACGCTGAATGGCTGCAGAAAACCCAATCGACATACCTTACTGAGCTTTAGTCGTTGGACATTCCATTTGCCAAACATGCTATTTATAAAGGCGAAAGTTTGTAAAAAAAGACGTGAGTTGTAAAATATTTGTTACTCTAACGCCAAAACAACTTCCTTTTAGGGTTCCGTACCCAAAGGTTAAAAACGGAACCTTATTACTAAGATAAACACTGTCCATCTGTCTGTCTGTCACCCAGGCTAAACAGAATAAATGGGGGTAAATAGGGGGGGCTCCCATACAGAAACTTGATTTATTGGCATTTTTGCTCGATTTTAATAAGGGTATGTTTCCTATAATAATGTAGGAATGCAAAGAAAGGTTTTCTGAAATTTTGAGGGGAGGAGCAGGGAAGAACTCCTTGGTGGACGAAGTTTCCCACTAGTAGAAACAATCTTACACTTATACAGAGCTCTACTTCAATTTTGTTTCTAAAGAATGAAGACTTGTTTGTAGCCTTTAGTTTCTTCTAAGGCTTACAAAGGTTAGGGCATATTAGGGGTGTACGGGGTTCCAATATCCATCTTCGGTGCCCAAGCGGATGGCTTGATCACCTACACGTGGTGAACCCTGCTAAATAACGAACGGGGCCACGGCAGCTGGCTGATTGCGGCATAGCGCAGCCTACATCGACATAGCTAAATGCCCTGGCCACCAATGGGCAGCAGCGTCGGTGGTTCGAGAAGCTGTGCACTGCGAACCCCAACCCGCATGCCCAGTGTGGGGATTATGGGCATGTCCCCATTTATTAGGGGAGGCCTATTTCGATCAGTGTACTGATATAGGCTGGTGTGGAAGGCTTAGCATAATATTTTTAAGTACCATTTGTCTTCCAAAACAACCGAATTGAGAACGTCCTCCTTTTTTGAAGTCGGTTAAAAAATAAATAAGACAATGATAATTTCGTCATTAGATTCTTCAGTGTTAATAAGTATAGCTAAAAGTAGTATAATTACTAAAGAGCTTCATTGATCAAACTACGGTAGGTAATAAATTTTTTATTGGTTGTTGCCAACTCGCGACGCAACAAGCTTATTAATTTGTGTTGAAGTATAGTTACGTGCCGATATGTGGAAATAAACTATAATGAATGAATGTATTCAGATACGCTAAATTAAAACTGATAAATGATGATCACGCATATCATCATGGGTCCAGCTGTTTATAAGGCTTCCCGATACCGTAATGCGGACTCCCTAACTTTTTATAAAACAAATTAAAAGGCTGGCTTATCGAACAAATATTTTACACCTAAGTCGAGTTTATGGGATGTAAAGAAAAATGCCAGTACTGGCAAAAGTATATAAGGCGAATTGGAATAGGCATGACGACTGGGTCAAAAAATAATAATTCTAATTAGTCCGTCAGTTAGATCAACAAAAAATACTGAACATGTATTTTTTAATTTATCGAATCAATAGAAATTGACGGAGATAAAGAATGTGAAAGTTCGGGAGTGGGAGCTCGTGATGTATATATGTTTGTTATTTTTTGTTTAATTGACAAAAGAAAAAATACGTGTCCAATATTTTTTGAATATGTAAATAACGGACTATTTAGAATTTTTCAGTCGTCTAGCCTATTCTTACGATATCCCGAAAAGAGGAGGGCTTGTTAAGTACAACCTAATTATACTCAAAAACTTGTAAAGCAGCTGTTCTAAGCTGATTTTGTTAACTTTGTCATAAATTTATTGATGACTAGCTTCCGCCCGCGGCTTCGCTCGCGTGATGCCGGGATAAGAATCCTAAGTGTTAATCCAAGTCTTAAACTATATATATTCCAAGTTTAATCCAAGTCTGTTCAGCCGTTACGGCGTGAAGCGAACACAAGCATATACACACACAAACTTTCGCATTTATAATATTAGTTTGATGATAATTGTAGCCCTGCCTTAATTTTAGGGCTGCTACACACAATAGCATGATGACCTTATCACGTATTTTCAACTGAGGTTCTCAAAAATAGTTGACAACCATGGTCCAAATTACCCCCTTTCGAGTTAACATACGAATTCAAACCCTGGTACATAATATAATATGGTATTTTGTAATTATTTTTTTACATTGAATAATAAAATAATGATCAAATAAATGACTTCATTCCACAAAACATTATCATCTCTTTGCAATAGTGACGCATAATACTGGGCGTGGAGAAAAAGCATTTCGAGTCGTTATCACGAGTTATCACTACATACGTGGTAAATGCACAAGATAACGTCACGAGATGGCTTTGCACGAGCAAATTATAATGAATTGGAAAACCCCGCCCGATATACGCAAATTGGCTTGTTCGGATTTTTTGTTTATCCATTTATTTAGTTATTGGAAGACCAACAGCTAATTTAACATACCATGGACAATTTTTTTATATCAAAAAGCCAATTATAGGTCCTCACGTATGGCAACAGATTATGACTAACCAATAATAATAAAACTTACTATTGTGTGAATACATTCTGCTGTTTTAGAAATTTGCTTCTGTAGCATACACACAACACCACCAGCCTATATCAGTCCACTGCTGGACATAGACTTCCCCTAATAAGAATCCCCTCATAATCCCCACACTCGGCGTGCGAGTTGGAGATCGCAGGGCATAGTTGCTCGCACCACCGATGCTGCTGCCTGTCGGCGGCTAAAGAATGTAGATGTGCCGGTTATGGCTGCGCTATGCCGTAATCAGCTGGCCGTCAGAGCAACGTTTATTACATCGTGGGCATGTGAGGTTGGCTTGGGTTCCGAATATTGAGTTTGAAACCCCTTACATCACATTACACAATACCATGTTTAGGTAACCAGTGCAAGAAAAACATTAAATATGTAGTATAAAATATTCAGAAGCTAAGTAACATGTTTGATAGGAATCTGTGTTAAATATCATTATTATGTACCAAATTGTTTTCTTTTTTCTGTCCTTCCATGTAAGTACACTTTTATAGGCAGGACTATTCGGAGTAACATAATTTTATTTTTAACTATAATATCAATAGGGATGATGACTGGGTAAAAAAATATGATTCTAATTAGTCCGTCACTTAGATTAGGTAAAACAAACAATATGGACACGTAATTTATCAAATCAATAGAAATTGACAAAGTTCGGGAGTGGGGGCTCGTGACGTCACTTGTATGTAATAAGTGTACTTATCCGTGACGTCACCCGGAACTATTTCTTTTTTAGCTTATTGACAAAAGAAAAAAATACGTATCCAATATTTTTTTATAATGTAAATGACGAATTGAATATTATTTTTCAGGCATCTAGCCTATTGTACCTAGTTTCTACGAGCAATAAATATCTTTATCTCTAAAGTACTCACATAGCAATCACAATTTCCGAGATGACCTCGTGAAAGTCCTTCTGCGTCTCCCCGTTGACCTTGACCGTACCAGCAATGGGCACTATCTTCATAACCCGCGCTCGCCCATCTCTGCCGCGCCACAGAAACACTTCCCCGTACACGCCTTCGCCGATCTTGTGGCAGTTCTTTAGGACCCTAATGGACAACCAATCATAGAAATAGGTTAATTTTTTTTTTACATTTCTGTCAATATTCATGAAATTCGGTTTTATGTGATCATCATTTTAAAACCCACTACAGGAATAAGCCTCCCTCAATAACGCCATCGGAAACGATTTTTTTGCTTGGAAAAAACTGTTCTTTAGCAACCATGAAAATTGGAACCACATATTTATAGTACAGTCATAAACTTACTAATACATATATTTAAAAGTCATACTCATTATTCAATAAACCCTAGGATCACTTTGAATCGTCAGTAAAGCAAGTGTAACAAAATTCAAAATGATCATCTCATCATTGTTGTCTAATTTAATAAATCAGTTATTATTATTTATAATGTATTGAAATTTTTGTACTTTGCAAAATCATCATTATTCACAGCTATTTAAAACCACGTTTGGTGATAAATGAAAACGGCTTTGCTTTTTGTTTTCAGGTCATTTTCTAGACAGCAATCATGGCGTCCATCGTGGCCGTAAGAATAATTAAGATTATTTAAAAAACATATATCGAGATCTTTTCACTATAGAGAAAGTTAGTGGTTAAATACATCGAATGCATTGTTCATTAAAGTGACAATAAGTGGGTCCAAAAAACTATCCGTCCTATTCATAACATTCAATGAAAGCTTCTCAATTCATCGAGCCGTTATAAAATGACATTTGGTTATGAATGAGGGGGTATGTGTATTGACGTAATCGAACTAACACAAGTAATGAAAAACACACGTCCTACATAAAAACGAACATGGGTATCTAGCACCATAACGACGACCTCTGTGGCGCAGTGGGCGAAGGCCCGCCTGTGACGCAGAAGGTTGCGGGTTCGATTCCCACTGCGGGACAAATGTTTACATGTTCTGCAGATATTTGAAATTGAAATAATACAAGCTCTGCTTAGTTTGAGGCTACATGATGCTGTGTGATGACGTCCAGGATTATTTATTTATTTATATAAGAGACAGGAAGCCAATGTCTGCTGATTAATGATAGAACTGGAGGTGCCGACCTTAATGGCAACCATGAACTGAAAGCCAGTGTAGGCCACCCCACCCTACGGATGGATCGATCCGCAAAGGTCGCGGGAAAACTGTAGAAGGTTCAAGACCAGTTCGAATTTCCAATTGGCAGATGATATCTAACGACCGTTTTGGATAGGGGTCAATAGAAAAGATAGATATTGAACTTTGAGTAGCACGATTCCTAAGCTGACCAATAAAAGCGATAGGTAAAACCGGATGGACAGGAAAGATATTATTTTGCATAATTGGTAGCAGTTTGTAGCACTAAATGCATAGGTTATTTAATAGTCAAGAACCGAATAGATAGAATTTTGAGTCCCAAGAAGAAACTATCAAGAGACTTTAAAACTCTTTCTCAACTGTTTCCCAAATCAAAGTTTCACCGAACGTTGAAAAAGTCGTCGTCCAGAATCAAAAGTCATGGCATACCTTTAAATAAATTGATTGATTTTCTCTTTAGCATTTAACCAATCCAATTTACCTAGTTGGCTCTTTTTGAAAACACTTCAGTGACACCATAGTGAATAATTCTTAATTTTCTGTTAGTGAAATTGAGCAAGTCACTAAAGTTGCGTGCAAAAGACCTTTTTAAGGCACTATATTTTACCAGCGTGCATGCACATTCGTGCTTACCTAGCGTGCAAGGCCCGCATTACCAGGTTATCGTTACAGTATAACCACAGAGTAAGGAAGATATAACACATAAGACGTCAGTAGGAAATTTGATGTACAAATGGCATTCGATCTTATTGGCTTATTGCAACCTGATAAAACTAAGAGCAGGTTTGCTGACGCGTTCGAATGACGTCAACCTCTGCCAATATTATTCCATTTAATAATGCTGATTGTATGTCGTCAGTCATCCAATTAGATGGAATTTTATGTATTGTTTCAACTAGTTTCCGTGATCATGTTTGGATAGGTGTGATTTCTGCAATAGTCCGTAACCGATGACGTTTCGTTTTCCCTTGAAAAACTGACAAAACTTGACTGTTTTTCAAGAGAAAACGAGCTATCATCGGTTATGAACTTTATAGGAATGCACCAATACTCGTTTGATGGTAGCATGTAGGAGGTAGGAGGAGGTATAGGTACTTCTACCCAAACCCTTGTGTAAATCCTTAGTCGATTCTTACTACATTTGGGTGGAAGTGTAGACTTTTCCTTGCTAGGTCCTCATTGAAACTTTGTGTAATAAAGCTTCTACAACAGAGCCAAACGGTAGACAATCGACTTCTACAACGGAGTCAAAGGACCGATCTGTCCTATTAAACTGTCGTAAGTCAGATTAGAACCTACATAGATCAGATAAGTAGGTAACATAAGCAAGTAGGGTGCCAAGGTCAATGTGGCATTGAAAATAGCCTTGGTTGAATGTAGGTGAAAGTGAGGAAGGACTATCTGCACGATAAAAATAAGTATCATAGATAGTAAAGATTACAAAAATTATTAGGTAATAATGTCCGGTAATGAATCACAAATCGAAAACCTTTCTAGAAATCAAGATACCTACCTAGGGGAAAACAAAATTCGCTTTCAGTGCTCGGTTTTCTGTGAATCTTTTCATTTGGGCAGAATTCCAAGGTTTTTCGATAGCGTTGAATCATATTATTTGGGCATGATTCCGATGAGCTTTAGTGTTTCCGCAACATTATATAGTTCACTCTTATTTAGTGTAATTTTATGAACTTTCTCTCAGTGATAATTATAAGTTAGGCCATTAAATGGGGTCATGTGCATGCATGCTATCATCAGCTTATAAACATTATTTAAGACAGTCCACAGCTGGACATAGACCTCTCCTGATAAGCGCGATTGCGACCTATCCTCAGCTTGACACATTAAACTTCTGCCAGCAGCCTTCTTAGTGGAGTAACGATCCGGGGAGGTCTATGTCCAGCAGTGGACTTCGAACCGGAGGGTTTTCTACACTAAGTATTGCAACATTGCATCATGCGTGTGATATACAATAAGTTAATTAGTGTTACCAATAAAATTAATTGCGTCTGGCAGACTATGTGACTGACTGATAACAAAGATAAGAGATGCCCTCATATTTGAACAAGTTGATTAGCAAAAGCAAACAGTGCGTCTCTGTTAGTTAAAATCTTTATAGGTAACACAAAATCTTTCAGAAATTAACAATAAAGTTCATTAATTAAACAGCTTTCAAAGGAATCTTTATAACTGTCTATGATATTTACGTAACCTACGCAAACAGCCTTTGTATAACCCCTACTATAGCATAGCCAAGGTCATGACCTCAAAAAATCTAGAGGTAAATCGATTTCCACATAAAACATTTGAACTGATAACCTGATAAGTCTTATCAATCTATAGATTGCCTCTTTTATTAATTTATGCACAATAATGATATTGGCACACTAAAAAGCACAAGTGGCAATCTTTAAGGGGGAACCTTCTGTTCAGCAGTGCTCTACAAGCTGTTGTTGATGATGATGGAGTGTCACTGACGGAACAGCAGTAATTTTTACTTCCCAAGTTGCCGCTGCATAGCGTGCTGTTTGAAAACGCTCAAAAAAACTAAAGGTCCACTGATCGAATGTTTGTTAAAATATCTTTGTCCAATATTTGATCTTTCTTTGACAATTGACTCATTTAGTACTGTCACCAAATTGATAAATTATTTATAAATTCATTCAATTTCTTTGATCAAAGACAAGATGACAAGTAGCATACCACCCTAATCTCATCTACTAAAGTGGTCATAAAGTAATTAACTAAATACAATAATAAATTATATGCAAGCATTGAACTGAGTATTTAAAGGCCGGAAATTACTGTGAGTCATACTTTGAAAGCCTTCATAATAGCATAGCAAATATTTTTCTTGAGGAAACAAATGACTCAGAATCAAAAATACTGCAGTGCGATTTAAATTTAAAACCCTGTTTTGGAAATAGTAATTATTTTAATTCATTTATGAGATACTAGAGGGCGCCCCGCAACTTCTTACGACTGAAGGCCTTTTCCCGCTTCAACCATACATGGTCTGAATTTCAGGAATCCTAATAGTCATAATAGTCAGTCAGAATCCTTTTTAAGGCGCGCTCAGACCGCGAGTCCTAAACTTAATAGTTTAGGACTCTACTAGCTAATGCTAGTAGTTAGTGGATATTTAATATTTCATGAGGAGTAAAACGGCCATTTGATTTGTTAGAGCAAAATGGCAATAAATAGCTTAATAGCTTTCAGTTCGATACCCCTACACTATGCATGGAACACCATGGAATGTACCTTTCAAATTTTAAGTGTCCAGGATTTTAGTTTTGTTTAGGCTAATACTATTTCATGAACTTTGACATTTCATGTGTCGAAATTCAATGAAAGTGTCAATGATTTCTGTTTTCAACAGAGTTAGCCGATCACCCCACTTATGTATCCTACCCAAACCTTCAACAGATTATGGAGAAGAGCTCCGCAAGATCTATGAGATTAGTAGATTATTAAAGTAGATGGATGTGCCACTGGACGCACACCATACACTCCAACTTCACCCAACTCTCGCACAATATCAATTAAAATCAATATTCATTTATTCCGTTGGAGCCATAAGGAACAATTTAAATCAATCATTTTTTAATTTACTCCAATTATAAAGCAACCTGAATAGTCACCTATAAATAGTTCCCAAAATAATCAGGAGTGGCAGACGGATGACGGACAGACAAAGCGGCGGTTCGTTTCACCGGTTCGGTAACGTCACCCTAAAAGATACACCTTCATTTGCAAACTTTCACCTTCAAATGTATCGTTAGTAAAATAACTGTTGCAACATGTTTGCTCATAATAATGTTCCTATACACAACTTGCAGTAATAATACAGCAATAAGCCAAACCACCTAAACCAAAGTGCACTTACAAGAAATGTTGATAGCATTTTAGTAAATACTGCTTCATGGAACAATGGTGCCGACCGGTTATTGTGTAACTGTGAGTCATTTAGAGTTGCAGTTGCAAAGGGTTACATTACATAACTGTTGTAGTAGTATTGTTGGATCTAAATTTTTGCCAAAAACTACCAAATATGACTAATTTCGACTAATGAGAGCCTCTACCAACACCATGGTTGCTCATCACTTCCTTTGTAACTGAGTGGTCCATAATTGGAACTTGCTACCTGAAGATGTTGTATCAGCTACATCAGTAAACAACTTCAAAAATGAGCTCGACATCTGGCTACGACTAAATAAATCAGTGATAAAAAAGTGACAGAAACAATGACTTAATTTTGTATTTTTGACTGTGGCTGGGGCTTGCCTCAGACTATCGCCTGTAATAATAAAATGTAATGTTTGGTTTTGCCTTTCGCCTGTATAGTACCTATCTAATACCTTTAAATGAGAAATTCTTGTATATTATAATATATATATTTATAATCTGAATCTTGGAAATGGCTCAAACAATTTTTGCAAAATATTGTATGCACTGGGTTTCGGGGGTGATAAATCAATTTAGCTAGGTTATTTTTAGAAAATTCAGGTCATCCAGTTACTAAAATAAATAATCTTTTGTATAGACTTAAAATGCTATGGAAAAAATCATCAGAATCTAAATTTCATTCAAAACATTCTGGTTATCTAATTTTTTATTGGAATGTGGGTACTCATGTTTTATTAAGTTTGATGACCTTTGAAGTACCAAATTTACTACAAAGAAAGCTTGATAAAGCGATTGGTAGGCACATAATCAACTGTGAGAAAATAGTTTTGTTTGTAGTCCACTTCCTCAAACATACATCAACATTGCCAGTATTGTTGCTGTATGTATTTTGTACCATCTGTCACATTTCAATAGCTTGGCATCAATCTTACAACATAAACTCATTCTAAACCTATGTTTATGGGTAAATCTAGATCACCAAATTGTAATTAATGTAATGTTTTAGAGGATGTTTATCACACTTTAGTGGAATGCTTCTGTAACGAAGCAGATAGAATAACCCTATTTCATCAAACAAGAATAGATTTACATGAAATTGGTAGATGTATACCAACAATCAGAGGAGGCTAGATTGCCATATAAATAGTTAAGGCTGCAAATAAGCAACCATTAATAATTATTAATAAAAAAATTACAAAAAACCTTATGTCCCCATTAACCTCATAGACTATGTTATAAAACATAGGTTAAAGCCAACATTGTTATGTGTATAAGTAATGCTACTTCATGGGATTTTGATTGACTAATTTGATAACCTAATTGAGCGTTGAGCTCAGGACAGGGCGCAATGGCGCTCACTAGGGGAGGCCTATATTTAGCAGTGGACTGCTATAGGCTGATGATGATGATAATTGATATAATATAAAGGTCTATTATACTATGCCGTATACTATGCCGTATTTAGTCTGTCTGACACTTAGCATAGTATGTGTATATTAAGAATATTCCAGTAAGTCAGTCTTAGGCTTCACTAATTAGTCAGTAAGACAGACTAAATACCGCATGGTCTTATAGGACTTGTAAAATGAAATGAATCCAGCTTGTACCAACATCGCTTATGCTAAAATAATTGACTCTGTCAAAGGACTCTGTGTAATGACTAGAACATAAACATTGTATAGTGACTGGAAACGTACGGTGAAGATAAACCTACTTACAGAGAAAAACAAACATTTACACATTCAGTATTTGCACGACCTACATAGCAAACAAATATTAGAGGCAGAGTGGGCATCTAAATAAAATGACGTCATTACTCACGTTTCTGGATAGCATTCATCAAACAGTATCGGTTCCGTTTGATTGCATCGGCGCAACACGTAGTCCCGCGCTGTAGCTATTCGCTCAGAGGTCTCATCGAAGTTATCTAGCACAGTGACTTCGAATTCAGAGTCAGCGAGCGATAGTTTTGATAACTCAATAACAGTGTCATCACACTCCTCGTTCAAAAATCCTGTGAAAACACGCACAAATTAACACGACGTGACACATACAAGGAAGTGAGAGAATAACTTTCCCTACGCGAGCGTGACGCAATTGCTTTAACTACCCTATGTTTCTTAATTCTTTGCGATTTTGAAGATAAACTGACCTGTGTATTGCAGGGGAAGATGCATGCACTTGGCTTTAGACACTTTTTTACAGAACAAAGGCGCGGAACCAAGCTATTATCCCGTTACGGATAATGGCAGTCAATAACTAATATCTCAAACACAATGTTTCACTATTTCAGTTTATAAACCACTATTATTTGCAATAGCAGCAGCGTTGAATCCACTACAACAAGTAATGTAACGCGCAATCTAAATAAAAAAAAATAAAAATTCTCGGACAAAGACCACGCACACACAGCGTCTTCCTTCTTCCGCGAAACGCGCAATTTTGACAGAATCGTGATTGAATTGAACGAACGAACGAACAAGGAATGAAATTGAAGCAAGCGTGGTTGGTATATAACGTAAACTACTACTTCCGTCCGGTGCTGCCACTACACTGCGAAAATATTCTACCATGACACTACAAATTTTTTTACTCACCTTTCAAGTCATCGAATATTTCGGTGGTATTCAGGCTTATCCTGGAATTGTTTGGATCCTAGACAGAAAATAAATGCGTATTAATTTCTAGTTTGAATTTATTCCTATTTGTTGAGGCACTAAAAGACGGACTTACTTTCACGAATCGAATAGTTGGCCTGCTAGGTTTCGAAACAAAAGTACTCCTCCGGCTATTGATTGATTCATTGTGTAGCGAATCTGTAATAAATCTTATTTTTTAATGCAAATTAGAATTTAAAATCAATAAATTTTCAAATAAAAAACATAAACAAACCTGACATTACACTAAAACTTTGGATGGATGTGTCAGACTGATTTCTTTCTTTGAAACTTCTTTATTTAACCAGTACTTTCAAACCAAGAAGGATGGATATGGATACAAAAAAGTATTACCTTGCATTTCCATTGTACTAATAACACTCTGCCTGTACTTTCTTCCTTTCTTCTGGCCTTCATCATCAAGAATAGAGCTATCAAATTCATCAGCCATTGTAGTCATTCTTCTGTAGATGCTCAATGATCTTTCCCATTTCTTCCCTGGCTGCAGGACTATGCTTGGTTTTAATTCTGCATCTATGCTTACAGATCTGTGAGAAATACTGTTATCTTTGAACATTCTAGAGCTTTTTCTTGTAGCTACAGAATTTCTTGGATGGTCTGGATGTACATTTACTTTAAGAAGTTCTTCTTTCATAAATTGACTAGTTTTGTCACCAGTGACTTTGCTTCCTTCATCATTATCCCCGGATCCAATCATAGTTACTTCATTAATGGTGGAATCTATATCTGTACTTTCTAGACTTTGCCTAGTTAACCTTGAACTCTTCCTAGTTGTTATTCTATTCACTCCATTTATACATTCTTGGACTGTTTTATCTTTGCTTGGTTTAATTATATTATTATCAGTCTTTACATCCAATTCAGAATTAGATTTATCAATACAGCTTAACCTAGCTTCATTACTAAGTACAGTCTTATCACAATCAGTGCTACTACTACCGTAAGAATTATCAAAAATGAACATGGAATCATTTGTGATTTCATTTCTTCTTCTTGTAGTTACAAAACTGACATGTATTTCTTCATTTGTGTTTACTTCATTATAAGTCTCAATATCTTCAGCAGTTGAAGAATCAGTTATGGTAATCTCATTTGGATGTGTTTCTACAGAATCTGATTCTGTGTTTTTGGAGGTATTAGATGTGTTGGACTGTGAACAATTGTAGAAACTGGTATTTGATTCATCAATAGTGTTTTTATCTTGTACATTCTCATCAATTTTACTTAAATTCTCATCAAAGTCATCTGATTCATTTTCATTTTCATCAGTGTCGCTTTCATCACTTTGAACATCATTAGACCAACTGGAACCGCTGGATGATGTTGAATCTTCTTTGTTTATAAGCATTTTTTCATAATATTTAATAAATATTGAGTCATTCATTCTTTCTATGGCAACTATTGGCTCTTTCTGATTATTTTCTTTTGATAAACTTGGCTCACTGTTGCAGGTATCATACATAGATTCATTATCAGCATCTTCAGAATTATGTGACGAATTGTATGAATTACTGCTGTGATTGGAAACAATACTGCCTTCTGGGTTTTCATCAGCTTTAATGTCTTCGTCATCAATGATATCTCCACTTCTATTGAGATTTCCTTTTTTATTTGGATTTTCTAAGGGGCTGTCTTTATGATCTATTGTGTTATCTTTTTCATAATGATTTTCACCTTTATAAGATTCATCTTTGTCAATCTGATAGTTTTCACTTTCAATTAAATTAATATTTTCTTCAAGGCTTTTTCTAGATCCATCCAAGTTGTTTATGTTAGATTTCTCAGGAGTTATGCATTTGCTTAAATCACTTTTATCACTATCATTAATATTCACACTATCTATGGATATTTGTAGAGAATTTTTATCATTTTCATTTACTAGTTTATTCTCGGGACTATGCTCTTGTATACATTTCAAATAACAACTTTGATCATTAGCTACAGATTCTGTTATTCCACCAGAGAAGCCCAAGAAAGGTTCAGCTTGTGTTATTTGGAACAGGCTTGGCTCAGATACTAAATCACTGTTTTTAGTATTTGTTTTAGTTTCTACTTCATTCTCTGTTTCTTGTTGGATATGCTCTATCTCATCATATATTAAAGATTTGCTGTTATCCCTTTCAGCCACATCATCCCAAGTTGTTTGTGGTGACAGTTTTTTTTTGGACAGTTTGGGAACCTTTTCTTTACACAAAAATACTATACTGTTACTACTTTCATTGTTTTCCTCTGCAATAGTGACATAGTTGGGGCTTTCTCTCTCTTTTGAGGTGATTGGTGAGAAAACATAAATAGATTTTCCCCTATATTTGTCTTTGAAAGGGGTGCTGCAAAGTGGTGATTTCTGTAGAATCGGAGACTGGCAATTTTTAGTTAACCTATTCCTGTGATACTTGTATGAGGTGTTGAATGAGCTGTTTGCTGTTTTACGTTTGAAGTTATCGATCAGTGATAGATTGTTGACAATCTTATTGATGGATTCATCGAGGTACTTAGGATTGTTGTTGAATTCTGTTTCTACAAGTAGCTCATGTGTCCTTATATCAGTTATATTTGGTTGAGGGTTGGATGTGTTTTCTTTATCGGAATCTGGAATTTAAATGTTACACTTAATTTTATATGCAAGCAGCATAAGATACATTTAAACAACATAGTCAAATGACAACCTCTGTGGAGCAGTGGGCGTAGGCCCGCCTGAGACGCAGCAGGTTGCGGGTTCAATTCCCGCCCTAAGATAAATGTTTAAATGTTCTGCAAATATTTGCAGGTCTGGATGTTTTCTATGTATAATATGTATATATTTACAAAAAAGGTTCTATGTAGATTAACAGTCATGTGCTTCCCATAATAAAAGCTCTGTTTAGTTTGGGGCTAAATAATTCTGTGTGATACTGTCCATCATTACTTAGTTATTTATTTATCTTTGGGTATTCGAGTTTGTTTTTTGATATTTTATTACTAGCCTCTACTCCTGGCTTTGCTCGCATGGTACCCAGATAAAAAGAAGCCTTTGTAACACAAATATGTAACAAATTATGTATATTCCAAGTTTCATCCATATCCATTAAGGCATTACGGAGTTGAGTGGAATCAAATACACAAACTTACACATTTATAATATTAGTGTGATTAATAGTATTTGATTTCTCACCAGAGGAATAATTACTTGAGTAATTGATCTTCTTTACTTTTTTCAGCTTCTTTCTTGTGTATGTTTTGCCCCTAAAAATATAATGATTAGAAATTTAAGTATTATTATATGGAAGTTAGATTGTTAGTATGTCTTTAGTAAATTATATAAAATTATGATTCATCATCATCGTGAGCCTATAGCAGTCCATTGCTGGACATAGGCCTCGGTAAAAGTTTTGAATATCGTCGCACGATTTGGAGGGGGGAAAGGGAGTAAAGGGTTACTCCCCCCCTACCACTCACCCCCCCAGGTGACGCAGTTTTTTTTTATAAAAGTTCAAAGTTTTCTGTCTCCCATGCCAGTTTCTGATTGCGATTGTTTGATCTTAATTTTTTAAGCGATGTCAGTATAAAAAAAACTTACACTTTGGGCATATGACGTTCCACTAAAGGGTCTTTCTTGTCAGCTGTAGCAATGTGGCCGGTAGATGATGAATTAAGCAGCATATCAAAGGGGTCTAATATCTTATTCACCCGAATAGATTTGTCTGGAGTCAAATAAGTTGAGGTACTGGATTCTATAGGTTGCATTGTTGGTCCATTTTCAATTTCTTTTACAATCCTTTTTACGTATTTTCTTTTTCGTACCTTTTTGGAAGCAACTCCATACACATTGGAGGGACCAACGCATGATAATTCACGCTTGGTTTGCTTTATATTTTGGATATAAAATGCATCAAAGGCAGAACTTTTCTCATCCATATTCTGAAGCACATCTCTGTGGTCAAGGGCTCCGCCCGTATCTTTCTTAGATCTGTAAGTACGTCTCATTTTTCTGTAATTATTTCATTATTTTCTATAGTAGGTAATTAGGTAATTGCAGACTATAGTGCTTTTATTTATTTGCCTTCCAAACATTAGCAAATTCAAAACAAATTTGACCGACCGAATTTCGACAAACTGTCTAACAAATTTAGTGCTGCCAACTCCTCTAAATAAATCTTAAATCCGTGTGGCGTCCTAAGGGCCTGGTACAACTTACACAATTCGAAAACTTTTATAGTATACTACTAACGAGCTCAATTTTTAATTATCTGTTTTCGTTATTTACCTCACCGTTTTGAGTGATAATTATAGTATACATATAATTATCTGCAAGAAGATTACATTACCGTTGTTCGATCAGTTTCTAATTAAAACTAGTTGTCTCATTTCCAAAAAATGTACATTAAAATTGAGCTCTATATGTATAAAATATGTATAAAAAGACGTGTGGCACTCGGGGACTGCCGCGGTAAAGCTATTGCATAGCATTTTGTATCAACTTATGCAATTATAATTATTTATTTATTTTATTTAAGCAGTATTTCTTTTTCTTTGATATTAATTCAAGTTACACTTTTTGAGCGTGGTGACCGATAAGAAAACATTTTTTTTTCTTTTATTAAATAAAAATACGTCTAGTTGCACGCACACAAACACCGTGTCGAAGACTGCCGAAAAGAAACGACGTTAGACAATGCACGGCCTTCAAGCCACACCTCCGTGCCCGTCGGATTGGGGAGCGTGAGGTTTTTTTTCGTTACGGAATTTCTGGATTCGGTCCCCGCGCTCAAGGCCCTCGATAGAAGCTATGCAATAGCTTAAAAAGTTTTGAGATTGCGCGACTCGTACTAGGATAATACTAACCTCGTACTAGGATAATAATAATACTAACAACGTATACTACTACGTACTACCCTCTGCGCTGGGCTCACTCAGTAGCTAAAGTCACGAAAAAGTCGCTTAAACTGACAGGGCAAACACAGGATTTCGTTCTGGGAAGGGCACACGTGGCTAGTGGCAGGGTCAAGTTCAGGATTCATTTACTTATCGTAAAAAACGGTGGTTGGGAAGGGTTGTTAGGTGAATTAATTAACACTTTTATTGTGCATCTATCTACAATCTTTTGCTACGTCTTTACCAACAACTTCATGACATTCTGATGGTACCCAGTCCATATTTTCTGTTCTTATTTGTAAGATGTTTAATTAGATGTTATTGTGTGAGATATTATTATTATTTACACTGTTTTATGTATAACGTCTAAGAATAATCAATCATTTCTTCTGTAAATCTGTAATGTTATATGTGATGAGAATGAATTGAAAGAGAAACAACATAATTAAACTACTAATAATTATTGTAACAATCACACAATTTGTTGTTTTAATCACTGTTGTCGGAACCATTCAAAATATGCGATTCCATTTTCTATCTGGGTGTTTTCTATGTATGTAGGTATTTACAAAAAAAAATGTATCTATGTAGTATATCAATCATGTGGTTCCCATAATACAAGCTCTGCTTAGTTTGGGGCTACATTATGCTGTGTGATAACGTCCAGGATTATTATTTATTTATTTATTTGTGAAGTCGTTAAAAATTGAGTTTGACTCCAAAAAAACGTCCTAATAAATGTCGTAAATTTAATTTTGTCGCTTGGCCTCACCAAGTCGTTATTTCTAGCCTTAAAATGGATTTATAGGCATCACTGAACCAAATTCAAATTTGTAATTCAATGTCAGCCATCCGAATGAGTGAATGACTGATGGCAATTTTAGCCTGTGGATCGATTGAAGTCTGTACCAGGCCTATTTCACTCCGCAGAATAGGTATAAAAATATACCTACGCATCGCCGGCCTATCGAGCGTGGTGCGTTACGTCGGTTGCCGCGTTCTGCCCGGAACGAAAGTGTCCTTGAGCAGCCGCGACATTTTAGTTTGTTTTTGTTAATGTACCTATATTTTTCGCCAAATGAAGGCAAAAAAATACTACACAGCATTTGGTTGCCTGAATAATAATAAGAAAATGTAAATAATACCAATAGTAGGTACTGAACTGAAAGTTTTTCTACCAAATAATGCGTTTTTTAGATATCAAAGTCTCCCGTATTTACTTAAGTAGGTAGGTACTTAGGTACAAGTTCTATTTGAATGCGGTACCTACCTACATAAATAAACGTAATATTATTATGTAGGTATTTTTTCATAGACAATTTTTGTGCCATTGGTACATAGTGCTGTAGTAAGTAGGTATTATGATTTTGATTATGTAGACTGAGAGCAAGATTAGAAACCCAAGCTAGGTACATTTTTATTTGGTTTAACTTTAAGTAGGCAGTGTAGGTTATCTACTTAAAAACAGTCGGGTAGGTAGGTGTAGGTAGACAAATCGATGTGGTAAGTTAACAACTAAAACTAGATACCTAGGTTACCTACAAACCAAATGTTGTTTTTTTCTCTTGCAAATATCTAGGCAGGTACCTACCTACTAAAATTTCTCTTAAGATTTAGCATGATATACCTACCTACCTTAAACAGTGATTATTCAGTTTTCGTACACAAGACACCTAAACACTTAAGTAAGTGTTAAGGACCCAAGTACCTACCTATTAGGTATGCCTATTTTCTGAGTTCTTAATGCAGCTAGCCAGTGTAAAATAGTTTTCTCATCTAATACTAGGTAGGTAGATATTATTTGAATTATCATTGTTCCTAAGAAGAAATAGGTGGCTAGGTAACTGGATAGTAAAATGTTCAACAACAACAGCCTATTCAGTCCACTGCTGGACATAGGCCTCCCCTATAAGAAAGGGGATATGCCGATAATCCCCACGCTGGGCATGCGGGTTGGGGATCGCAGGATACAGCTTCTCGCACCGCCGACGCTGCTGCCCGTCGGTGGCCATTATTCGTCACAGAATAATTCTCAAGACAACCCTAACGTTACACGTGCCACGTCAGTAGAGATAGAGCTATACGATAGAAAGGGATGCAAGGTGTAGGTTAATATAAATGTTAGGCACTGAGTTCGGTGCGAGCTGAATAGCACTTTATTGCGTAGCAGCTAAAGTCGCTATTTATTTATATGATTGCGCGGAGTGAAGCTTCTGTCCTTTCTGTATTCTGTGTCTGTACTTCTATTTAATTTTCAGTGCTGCCCAGCCCTGCAAAAGCAACTATTCTGGTAGAAATAAACTATTAATGTATGATGTCAATTCTAATACTTCTCGAAACGACTGTTTACCGGTGAGTACGGAAAGTTGGTTGAGAATACGCTAACAATCGTCCGTCTAAGCGAAATTTCCATAAATAAAGCTACATTACGTCTGTAGCGATATCTCAGGGTCAAACTCAAAATCTACTTTATTACTCTTTGCTCAAAATCAAAGCTGAACCACAGCTGAACGGTTTATAAAGTCCTCGCAGTAGGTAATTAATTTCATGCAATACACAACTACCTACATCATACCTACATAATCAAATGAAAAACCAAATTATCTGAATAGTTTATTTAAAAAATAGGTACATTTCTGTATGACGAGTCACGGTCGTAAATACACGGTGTAGGGCAGCGTGATGGGGATTCTCAATTCTTATCGATCTATCCCCCATGTATGTTCCCGGATATTCAGTTGCTATACTTGTTCACTGCGGGTTTTGGACATAAACCATCGCAAAAAGTTACTCAGAAGATTTTTAAAGAAATTTTGGTTAAGCTCATATTTTAGGCCGGATATCGCAAGCGTAGCCAAAGTTTAGGTCTAAGCTTTAATACGTGGACTGTGGGCCTCAAACATGACGCTCCGCGCAATGCTCGATGACGTGACGACGTGCAGCAGGTGCACCGTTGTGTTTTCAGCAGTCAAAGTTATTCTTTATATTGTTTTTTTCATAAACTTGGTATTTTAGCAATTACGACTGAAAGTGGCATTTTAGGACGAAAAGCCTACTGTTGAGCTACTTGAAGAAAATAAACAAATCTAATTTACCTGGGGGTTAAACCGATAAGCATTGAGGGCCCCCTATCATCCTGCCACCAGATACAACTTGTATAATACTAATAATCCTCTGAGCGGCTAGACGCAAGACGTATCTATAACCCAGATCTGGGATTATTATTTAGAAGCTATTATTAACGTCGATGATTAATTAAAAAACAGACTTGATTCTACAGATCTCCACATTACGCGCACCTATCAAAAGCATTGAAAATGTAATGTAGAAATAAAGAACACGATAAAATTTTACTTTATCGTACTGCCGATAAAATGAACGGAGCTCAGACTGGCCTCGCGCATATAGCCCCCCCTTCTACCGACAGAACAGGTTAATTGGTTACTTGCATCATATTTAGTGTCCTGGAACGCCATGTCCATACTTGCAGCTACGCGTACACTCTTGGGGTACGCGTAACGCACGAGCTACTGTCAGACAGTTTTTGGTTGCGCGTCAAGCTGCGTACGGACAACGCGTTTAAGGACACGCGTAACCGACTACGCGTACCAATGTACGCGCTGTCCGTACGCAGCTTTACACGACAGTGGCGGCGCCACGTCTGCGGGACTTCTTTAGTGAAAGGGACTCTAAGGCGGTGGTCACGAAGTCAGCGGGAGCGGGGCGGCGGCGGCGGTGGCGCGTTTCAATGCATAGATTTGCGTTGGCGCGCCGCTCCCCGCGTCTCCGTCGCTGTCTTTGTGACCGCGGCCTAAGTGAACATGTTGTACGCAAATTTTATTTTATTTTGATAGTCACCCGCGGATAACCGCTCAGAGAAAATGCTAATAACCTCTTATGCCCGAATGCAGATCCATGCGAGACAATAGACAATAGATTTCTATTGTGTCTGTAACCAGGTATACAAGAGGTTCCAAATTTACTGTCTTCAAATCTCCATACATAATAACATTTATCTTAAAGTATACAGTGAACACCTATACAAAGATCATAACACATCTTTGGCAGAATTACAAATATTGATTATACTTTTCTAAAATTGCAGTTTTTAGAATAGCGAAAGTCAGAGAAACATTAGGCCAGTAAATCTTTGAACCATAATATTGGATGTTACATTTACAATTGAATCTAATTAAAAGTTAATGTGAGGAAATTTCAGTCAAATTTCCTCATATTAACTTTTTAAATTAGAAAAGAAGTATTTTTTCGAAATCACAAATGGGTCCAGTAACAGTTTTAAAAAATAAGCCATTAAATCAAAAACTAAATAAAACAAGAAACATGTTTAAAAATTATTACGAAACCTTTGTTTTGTAAATACAGTAACATTTTTAGGTACTAATAAATGTGAAACAAATTGTAGAAAACTTAACAAATAATAATTTGTAAAATCATGACCTAAGTTTTAAAAAGTATATATCAAATCATAATTTTAGCAGTATCTATTTTTAAAGTTTTCTATAATAAAACCTATTTTAAAACAGGAATGATTAAAAATCAGTAACTTTTAATAAACTTATAAAATAATAATCACAATAAAATTTAGTTTTTTTGAGATGTGTATCAAAAAGATTCAAGAACTATCTATTCATGGTATTAAGCTCCTGTGTAGACACATACCTACATAATATTAAGTACCTACCTACTTAATTTTAAATGTCAATTAACAGGTACATATCATTGACATAAATATATACAAACAAACACCAGTAAGACATAAATGGTCCAACACCTACTTCATCAATGGTTATGAAAATATTTATAAGTACTTATACATTATAAATAATATAAGTTGATGCCACAAATTATGTAAACTCTAAAATATACTCAATTTTATGGTGCAATTTTTTTATATAATATTTTTTTATGCATTTTTACCTTTACACAGGACAAAAAGCAAGTTATATTTTTAAAAAATATGGCATCTCTATTGCACATTTGCAACTTAATAACAGCCAGCAATATCCTTACAGAGATAACTCCTAACTAACCTAACAACAAAAGCTGGTCTTCAAGAATGTTTAGTTCATAAACCTAGAAAGTCAAAATTTAGGCTGTAGCTATCCTGAAAATTCATTATTGTTTCTTGTGATGTGTATAAATAATGTACATATATTTAAAAACATACTATTTTACAACTAAATATTTCCCAAAAGACCATAATTATGGAATAGTACTCATTTTTTCTTACAAATTCATAGCAAGGAACCATGAGAAGACTTGAAGAGAATGACTTGAAAAGCAACTTATTATAACACCATCCAAATGCTGATCAATGTCTTCCACAAACGGCCAAAGAATATTCTAGAAAAACACTACAAACTTTGTGCATGAGTAAAAACGAATATCACATTTTAATAAATTCCGCTCGCCATATTACGAGAAGACGTCAACAGGGCGGGGAGACTGAGCAAGAGTGGATGGACTTGCCAGGGAGTGGGCAGGGCTGGGCAGTGGGTGAGTTGGACTGGCCAGTGTTGATGGGCTTCCCAATGGGTCGAACATAGATTCGTTCCTCTCCTCTTTGTATGGCCCCAGCTTCGGTTTCTGTAAAATATAACATTTAAAGGTATTGAATATGAAAGCTAACAGGGTTTTATAACGGGGTTAGATATAGGTTGATAGGGACATTGACATACACAGTGATGAAGACCAACCTATAATTAATAAACTGTAGGGCTTCAGGACTGACTGGCTTAATAGCTCAGTTGGTAGTTGCTCTGCCTTCTGAGTTGTTGCTTAGCACAAACATTTGTGTGATGAACATGTTTGTTCTGTATCTGGGTGTTATATGAGTATCTCCTATGTATGTTTATCATTATCAGTCTCTGGTACCCAGTACCCATAGCACAGGCTCTTCCTAGTTTCAGATCAGTTGGCTGTGTGTGTGTGTGTGTGTGTGTGTGTGTGTGTGTGTGTGTGTGAGAAGTCCCATATTTTATTAATAGCCATCTGTGGATTCGCTCGAGTGGTACCGGGATAAAAAATAGCCTATGTGTTAATCCAGCGGGGTGATCGGCTAGCAACAGACAACAAACAGAAATGATTGACACCGATCCTGTTTTTACAAACTTTGACATTTCATCCGCCTACGAGATCGGGGAGTTGATGATAATCTAAACGATTGGATAACAAAAATGCTCGCTAACAGAGCAGCCAGCATAGAGGGCACGGAAACAGCAAGATGTCTAGTAACTAGAGTCTGCCTCCAGGGAGGAGTACTATCCCCCCTTCTGTGGGTGCTTGTAGCAAATGAACTTCTTGACTCACTAAACTCAGACGGCATTCAAACAGTAGGATACGCTGACGACCTGGCTATCATGATATCAGGGCTATTTGAATCCACCCTCTGCGACAAGATGCAGAAGGCACTCCGTATCGTGGAAGCCTGGTGCAAAAGGCAGTCTCTCTGTAAACCCAAACAAGACAGAACTAGTGCTTTTCACTCGCAAGCTCAAGATACCCTCACTACAACTTCCATCCTTATTCGGAACGAAACTCGTCCTCAGTAAGGAGGTGAAGTACCTAGGGATATGGCTGGACAGCAAACTTCTGTGGAACAAACAGCTGGACCATGTCACAACAAAGGCAACCAACGTGCTGTGGCAGTGTACACGTGCCATCGGCAAGGACTGGGGACTCAAACCCAAACTTTGTCTATGGATGTACACGGTTATGGTCCGTCCAGTACTCACTTATGGTGCGGTCGTATGGTGGCCAAGAACAAACTTAGTAACAACTATAAACAAACTACAACAGGTACAAAGACTTGCATGCTCGATGATCAGTGGTTGCACAAAATCAACCCCATCAGCCGCGCTAGACATTACACTAGGACTAACGCCACTGCACTTGCATATACAGCAAGAAGCCATGGCCGCTGCACTGAGAATAAAGTCAACAGACCAGTGGAAAGGCAGTAATAGGACCACAAACCACTGTAAAATACTGAATAAGGCTACAGAAATCAGCATCGAAGGGTACGGACAGAGTAGCCACGACGTACCTTACAAGCAAAGAGTATCGGATAATCAACATAGAGGACATACATGGTCTACCGTCAAACTCCATCTATCATATATTCACAGATGGATCCAAGACAAAAAGTGGTGCAGGTTGTGGCTTTTACCGCCCCGAAACAGGGCTATCCAAAGCACAGCCTCTCAACAGAACCACCACAGCATTTCAGGCAGACACTCTAGGACTTCTTTTAGGGGCCTCAGAGATAGACTACTCAATAAGGAACACTGACGCCTCTATATCAGAAAATAAAAAACCACAGCTCTTGTTTATAACAGACAGCGCGGCACTGATTAACGCACTCTGCAGTCCAGACACCAGGTCCAAATCGATTGCGGACTGCCACAGTGCCCTCCAAAAACTAACAACCGACTACACAGTTAACATAACATGGACGCAGAGTCACGGCTCCAACCCTGGACATAACAAGGCTGACTCGTTGGCAAGGGAAGGAGCCAGGCTCACTCCAACCGCCACTGATATTAGCCTTTCCAACCCACCTTCGATGGAGATCAAGAAAAGGTTAAGAGAACACTCTGAAAGTGAACACCAAAGATTGTGGGACCGGAGACAGGACTGTAAAAATACAAAACTAATGCTACTAAGTAGAAACAACAAAATAACCAACACCTTGTTAAAAACAAAGCGTGACGACTTACGCATACTGGTTGGTGTTATTACAGGCCACTGTGACCTGAACCACCACCTAGTAAAGTCAGGAGCCACGGACAGCGGCACCTGTCGCGGCTGCTTTCAAGCTGAAGAAACAGTGGAGCACGTCATCTTACACTACACTGCCACAAACGAAGCCAGAACAAAATCCGGGTTACAAAAACTGCTTGATCAAGCCTCACAAACGCAGGCAGTATCGGGAATCCTAGAGCAATGTTGCCACCAACCCAGAGTCCTTCTCAGTTATTTTAAGGAGTTGGGCTGGCTGGGGTTAGGTTAGCAGGGGGGCAATGCACAATACACCCCAATGCGGGACGTCGGTGTAGAACTTTTTCCCCCCACTTCAAATTAGAATCAGAATTAGATTTCATCCGTCGTCGTCGACGTTCGTCGAATGAAAGTCAATTGAAAAACTGTCACAGTTTGTTAAAACAGGATCGATTTTAATGGTTCGTCTGTTTGCAACAGAGTTAACCGATCATAGGGCTGGTCACAAACTGTATATTTTCAAAGTTTCATCCAAATTAGTTCAGTAGTTTTTTTTTGAGAAACAAACATTCATCCGTATACCCGGAAGTAGGAAGGATAGTAAGATTTATTTCAGGTTTGACAATTTAAATAGCTTTATCCTATATTTACCTATCTCCTCAATAATGATTGCACATTTTTTAGTTTTTCTTACATTTCGACATTAAGGCCAGCGATATTGATATAGAGATGATGCAGAATAGACTATTTTGGAGAAAACATACAAGTAGGGCAGACCCCAAATAAATGGGATTAATGCCAGGAGAAAGAAAAGATTTTAAGGTAATATTTTAAACACTGGAATAAAATTGTGATCATTATTGGCATAATGTTGACACAGTAGCTGTCTTCTTGTGAAGAGAATAAAATGAATAATAGATTCACATTATACAAGTCAGAATAATTTAAAATTGATGGTGAAAGATTTGAAAGAAGGGCTAATCTGATTCATTTCAATGATTACACTAATGTAAAAACACCACACCAGCCTATATCACTCCTGCTGGACATAGGCCTCACAAAATAAGGAGGATATAATCCCTGCACTGGGCATGCAAGTTGGGGTTCCCAGGGAACAGCTTTCGCACCGCTAACGTTGCTGCCCATTAGCAACCAGTACATTTAGATCTGCTGCCGCAATTATGCTCTACAAGTTGGCATCCAGGGCGACTGATATTTAGAATACCTACTTATTAGAGATCCCTATGGGACTGACATAGTCGCACTGTGACTCCAAGTCCCTAAATAAAAACAGAGAAAAAAAAAAAAAAAAAAAAAATACATTTAGCTGTGACGGTGTTGGACTGCACTATGGTGCAGTTAGCCGGCCACCAGAGCCCCGTTTTTTAGGTGCACCACAGGCCAGGTAGGTTGGCTTGGGTTCCAAAGATGGACTGACCAAAGTTACTGTTACTGTCAGCCTGAACTATCCCATTGTAGGGCAAAGATCTCCCCCCATTTTTTCCATCTACTTTGGTCCTACCCTAAAGTTTCCCAGCCTTTTTGGAAGTCTAGTTCGTCCAACATTGGTAAGCAGCTGAAAAGTCTGGACCAACAGTTTAACATGCCTTCAAATGCTCATATTTTAATTGCACTGTCAAAGTCACACATCCAAACCAGTTTCTAGCCAGAGGGTTGCTTAATCTAACTTTTATGATCTACAAAGAACCAAGTAAGCCACTCCAAAAGCTTTTCAGATTCACAACCTGAAACTTACTTTGGTATATTTAGATGCCATATCCACTTCTTCATCAGACCGATCAACCAATTCATTTTGCTCCTCAAATGAATTACTGCTCAATCTCCGCAAGCTAATTGACAGTTTTTGATTCATACAATGCTCTTTTATATCGCTGAAGTAATCAATAACTTCACATTCCTTGCCAGAGTTTTCATCCCGCTTCTTTGCTTTGTACTTCTTTTTGTGTTTTACACGATGCTTGTGCTTTTTTTCTACAGTATCTGATTCTGGACTGTCAGCTACATTTCTAGGGGACAGTGCCCCAATATGCTTAGGCGATTGACCTGTATTTTTGGTTTGTACATTTTTCTTAGCTTGCTTTTTGGCTTTTTTCAAAGCTCTCTTCGCTGCTTTGGATTCAGGCTTATTCATATCACAAGAAACACCAGAGTCCTCATTAAAATCACCTGTAAGTGGTGGTATTTTGACGACCGTGCCCTCACCCTCTCCGAAACAAATTTTGAGTGTCCGCGCACTTGAAAACATTGAGTTGTATGATGCATCGTCATGCTTAGATTTGTCGTCAACATCTCGGTCTGAGACACTGACGAAAGCCAGCTCTGGCGCTGCACTATAATGATCACTTTTGACAGTTTTAATTGGTTTTTCACTAGCCTTACTGGAATTCTTAGATATGCCTTTTATAGCGCTTGAGATTTCGCTGGGATGTAGCCGCGAGAGCTTGGGAATAAGCATACCGCCAGCTAGTAAGTACTTTTTTTGGTCCCTAAGGTCTTTCGACGAGTCAGACTCCTTGGTAGCTTCGTCATCGGAGTCGAGCTTCCGTTTCTTGGACACGTCTACATTCTCATTGTTTTCGTTACAGATACCTTTACAGTTTGAGCAAAGCACTTTCCTCGGCCGCAGCCGCACGGTCATCTTTTGACGCGGCTGTGGTTTACTCTTCGGCCCTGGTTTCTTCTTCTGGGCGAGTTTACTTTCATAATTAGGATCTTCGTACAGGAACCTTTGACTAGCGGAATGTAATTTATCACCATTTGTATCATCCGGCGTGACCTGCCTTGAGAACGCCGGGTGAAGATTGTATACTCCAAATGGCAAATTACTGAAAAATACAATCAAAATTTGCTGAAATACGTATTCCCCACGAGCAGTCATGGTTAATAACAAAGTCCACGACCATTAAACCTACCCTTTATTGGAGTCTAGAAGTACGCCTTGAAACTTTTTGTCGTTGGCACAATATGATACAACGATTAGATCAGCAAGAGCCTCTTCTACATGGACTAAAATCTGAGAATTCTTCTGAATCGTCATATCGGCTGATTCAGTGACAGCCGCCATCTTTTGTACAAGATCATGACTTGACCATAGATTGCATAGATTATCAAAATCAAATCAAGACGAACTGTAGTCTGTGATCGAAAACTTGCAATTGTATGTGTAAGGCTGAGCGCAGACCATAGTCAAGTCTGTCTTAAGACAGACTTGATTAGGGGCGACAAGTCTGTCTTAAGACAAGAACGAAACTGTTTTGTCTATCATGCTGCGTCATAGATTAAGTACATATAGTTAAATAGTGAGCGTGGCCACATGAGTCTACCTCATTTCAACTGCAGGGTTGCCAGATAATTAAAATTTCCATAGATTTGGGTAAAATATACTGATAGTACGCCCTCCGGCCAGGTGGTAACGATCTGCGAAATGCTGCTGGTAGAAGCTGGATGCGTCGAGCTCAGGACAGGGACACAGGCGCTCATTAGGGGAGGCCTATGTCCAGCAGTGGACTGCTATAGGCTGATGATGATAATGGGTAAAATATTTGCAGACAGCACAAATGTTTTCGCAGTCTTCGTGGTGTGTATGATGGTGATTTACCCTAAAAATTAATTTAGCTATTTAAACATAACAAATGTAGAAAATACGTACATATAATGCTAGCAATCCTACTAATATAATAAAGGCGAAAGGTATTGAGTATTGCTTATTTCTCCCTCACGCAAAATTTTGTTACAAAATACAACACAATACAATAAATTTATTGCTTTTACAAGGTGTTCATCGTTCTGGCTGGGAAAAATAACAAGCTATTAATGCTGCTGCTGATGATGTTGATGAAACATATGAATTGAGGCATGAAACATATTGTCTTCTTCTTCGTATGAAATAGTGGCCAACTCTGATGTCGGAATTTTTAGGCCACCCGAAGGCCTCCAACATGGCTTAACAACTGAAAAAGCCGGGAAGAACATCTTAACGTGCCTTCCAAAGGACGGAAGCGCTCAGATCTAAATGCCATCCAGATCACCCATATAAGTAGTGTCCGGGTGGAGTGTTGCTTAACCAAGATGATCTGCGAAGATCACCGGAGTAAATTACATGGTGTAAAATTGCATTATGTTACAGGTTATAGTTAAAGTATCTCACATAAACCCTGTGTAAGGGTAAATTTAGCAATATGGTTATATAGTAGGCAAATCGAGGCTTTGTAGGTAGTTAACTAGGTGTACCTATATAAAAAATTGACATTGCACATTATGTAGAGCTACACCATGAATAACATTACAGGCTATTTTTTATCCAGGTACCATACGTGCGAAGCCGCAGGCAGAAGCTAGTATAAAATCTTAGTGAAAATTTTTTGAAAACTGGAGCTAACATTAAACTGGAGTTAACATTCTTTCCTGTCAGTCAAAGTCCATAGGCTTTAAACGATAAATTTGATTTAATCATTTTTGATACTTACTTACTGTGGCAGATTTAAATAATTGGGGGCATATAGGTGTATTGTCAAAAAATGCTGTCTGTTGTGACTGACAAATCCCAAATCCATCTCAAATCTGAATGATCCGTTGATTTAATATAGCCTCTAGTTCTCTAGTTTGAAATAAAAAAACAGTTTTAAACCAAAACAAAAATGAACGAATTCTATCATTGTTGGTATGATAATAATAATAATAACAATAACCTAACATTTAATAGCACAACATATATAAAAATAATGAATTCTTTGGTTTTCGTGGTCTTTTTCCTATACATTCATTAAAACCTCGGTTACTCAAGGTTGACCAAATATAGCAAATGGCTTTTAAACTCTAAAATCAGTATCAAAATAGATTAAAGAATAAATATTTTTATACTTACTGTGGAAGATTCACATAACTGGAGACATACAGGTGTATTTTCAGTTACCATCCAATGAATTACGTGACCTTTGGTTTTTTATCCTGAAATTAAAACGTCATCTTTAAACCGGGCTATGCAAATAATAATGAACCAAAGAAATTATATTATTTAAAGTTCTAAGAAAAAATGAAACGACTTTCCTTTATATGTAATGAGCTTATGGGGTGGGGAAGGGCAGGGAGGGAGTGAGGACTCTCCCTCTAAAAGGGGGAATCTCACAGTTTCTGAGAAAAAAATAATTAAGTTTTGAGGTTAACGAGACAAAAAAAAATAAACAATATACGTCAAAACACACTTCCGGGAGAGGGCCCTATGACCTACGATCAGTTTAAAAACAGTTTCAAATCATAAAAATGGATATTTGATTCGGGTATTTGACCTCGTCGGCCCTGAGTGTCGCTTCGTCCACTCGTCCTCGCGGGCTAGCTCCACTCAGGATCTTCCACGCGAATTTCTGGTTCCACATTTTTTATATCCAATCTACGCATAGAGACCACAAGACTACCTGGCATCGGGGTGATCTGCGTCAGTTCTGTGATATATCTAGAACCTTTGCTACTCAAGTTGGGGTGTCCTAGAACCTACTGCTGCGGGAAGGATTTCCAGGTGGTTGTAAAAACCTAATAACCAATTGTCTATTCCGGGAAAACAACGAGAAATATCATTGTCAATGTCCAATTAACAAAAAATACCACAGAGGCCATAAATAAAAAGAAAAAGACCATGTTTCCGCTATTTAGCGATGAAAAAAATTTTGCCCAATGTCATCAAGTTTGACGAAATTAAGTAAACAAAATTTCAAATAATCATATCTCTAGAACTGTTTTTTTCCGCACTACGCCATTTCAGATTTAGGCTTCCTAGATACCTATCTGTGACAAAAGTTCCAGCCGCCTAGCTTACTATACATAAATGAAAGTTGAGCCAAAAATTAATGTGCAGTGGGGAAAATTCATTTCAAATGCCGGCAACAGCAAACAAAATAAAACAACATTGAATTTCACTTTTTGGCTTATTTTCTTACAGGTTTCTGCTCAACAAACAATCCATTTTTGAATAAATACCTCGTCAAAAGTACGATACTTACGAATGAAAAGACAAATCCGGAATGTTTTGATCACTGCCACTTTTGCACCAACATACACTACACCGATCCATTTTGATAGAGAAATCCGTAAGATTAATTTGTTATTATTGATTTACAATAGATGAAACATAATTCCATAAGATTAATTTGTTATTATTGATTTACAATAGATGAAACATAATTTTTCCAGGTAATAATTTAGTTTCAAGCAAGTTTTTCACAAAATCTTAGAAAACTGCTGCTAGCTGCCAAAGTTGCGCAACTGTTGCGCTAAACAACGAAAAAACCAGCACGCGATAAGGGACAGCAAATCATATAGTGCTGTCTCCCTTAATTACATGAAGCACGCATATGTAGTTCTCTTTCCTGAAAGAATGCGATGGAAGATAACTATTTGTCTATGCTGTCAATCCTCTGTAAATATTACTCTGTGGTCAATCCTGTTGTTGTTCTGTGACTGTGATTGATTGATCCCTCCGGCCCCCGCCCCGCCCCCACCATACCAAACTTCAAAATCTTCAAAATCTTCAAACAGCAAAATTTCGTGTTATTTACTTGTAAAAATGTTAACCCAGAAATGAATTGACTCAAAAACACTACAAATTTACCCGATTTTCTCTATCTAACCATCAAATACTTAAGGTCAGTTTTTACTTAACATAAAACATGCAGTATTAATTACATAATACAATCGCTCGCTGTTTTATTCCTAATAATATTCTTGTTCTAAGCTAAGCCTGTTCTAAGCATTTTACTTTCAAGGTCTTCTTGTGCGTATTGATCAGCAAATAATTGTCTTGTGCCTGGGTATTTTCTTGTTAGTGTGTTGTGTATGTGTAAAAGCGTTTTTATAAATGTAGCAGTAATTTGGTTCCCAATTATTTCATTATTCCGCTTAGTTTGGAGCTTCAAAGTTTATCCTGCGCTTAATAATATTATTTATATATAGCTAATTTATATATATGTTATGGTCAATGTGATTAATTGGTCATTATACATAATGACCGGGCATTATGAATAATGACCAATATGTGAGGGCAATGTGATAAGAACTATTGAATTAATCAAATTGCCCGGGCAATATACATAACGCCCATCACCTGTTGGGCAGAATAATAAAAGACACAATATTTAACTATTATTTTTATTTCAGACTTTAAATCAAAATTTAAAACACAAATTTCTTCCTTTTAGTGATGCCTTAAGAACTTCGCTTTTCTTTGCTAGTCTTTCTTCACTTTAGTTACGAAACTGAATTACGAAATTATCCGTCTGCGCCCATCCGTATTCGCTTGGAATGCAAAACTGAGAGCTGTGTAGTGAACAGTGAAGCGGTGGACGTTCGTACGCCGCCATGACGGGCTCTGATTGGTTAGCGCGTGTCACGCTTTCGCTTCCCTCCCCTCACTCCATCCCCAAAGTAGCTATATTATCACATTGCCCGATGATCTTGTAGCATTATTCATAATGACCGGTCAATGTGATAAATAATGAAGTTTAGGTAATAATTAATCACTTTGCCCTAAGTAGCTGGTCATTATTCATATTGCCCGGGCACTATGAATATTGCCCGCATTAATCACTTTGTCCATTACATATATATTTGTATATTATTTATCATCATCATTCATCATTTTCCTGCCCATAACCCACTTGAGTTTGGAACAACATGTTTTCTCTCTCCATTCACTCCTGTTGGCTGTCAACTCTGTATTCACTTCTTCTTTCACTCTCATATCCTCTTTCACATAATCCACCTATCTCTTTCTGTTTGATTCCATGCTTCCATTGCCGTATCATAAACTTTTATTTGGTTTTCAATTTAATTCCCTTGACTTCAGTGAATGTAGTTCAGTCAACGGGGCATAAAGTCAACAATGATGTTTGTTAGTTTATTTACCTACTTCTTGACATTCAAAACCTATACAATTATTTTACATATCTTCATAAGCCTATAGAAAACCACTGCTGGCCATAGGCATCTCCTAATGAGTGTCAATTTACATATAGTTTGTCAAAATTTAGAAAACTACTAAAAACAGGTTGTTGATGGTTTGCTTTTGCTCGGCAACATATTTTTTACATTTTGTGAGAGGATTTTGAAAGACTATAATGAGCTACAGCTACAGCTGTTATAACATAACATATATAATGAACTCCATATGGAACTGACAGTCGGAAACCGACAAGTTCTAAATAAAAAAGAATTTAAAAACAAATGAAAACTTAGTGTATGTCCGAAAACATATTAACTTGTTCAAAAAAAATTGCGACTATCATTATGTCACTAGTCAATCATTTAAGGCGACTATAAGGGTCAAACCTCCCTCTTGCTCGCACTATTCAACATATTTGAAGATATTTAATCACTGAATGTAGTTATGCAAAATAGCAAACTTGCACCAATGTGATCAATTTTGGTGCAATTTTTTGGTAGCAAAATTGTTGGGTTCAACATGATATTCTTGCTGGACCTTAGTATTGTTATTTTCTAGGCCGTGGAGGTTTGCTATTTTGCATAACACTATTCAGTGATTTTATGTCTTCTAAAATGTTGAATAGTGTGAGCGAGAGGGAGGTTTGACCCTTATAGTCGCCTTAAAGGGTAAAATCAAATAATTAACAAAATCCCAAATGCCATGATTAATTTATCTGTAAATAAATTCGAAAATGTTGTTAAACGTAACCTCTGTAATAAGGCTTATTATAAAATATCTGATTATTTAGATGACAAAAAAGCTTGGGATAAAACTGTCCAACTCCCTCAAAAACAATGTAATAGTTAAGAATTTTTTTTTTAATAACATGGACTTTAAAAAAAATATAAGCTTAACAGAGTTTCTTGCCAATTCTTCTCTGTTTGGTTGCATTACGAATTGGTGTAAATAAAAAAAAAATAACATCTCAAAGTGTACTTAACAGTTCCTACTGAATAAATAAATTTTGATTTTGATTTTGATTTTGAATTAAAATAAAGACATTAATATAATTGACCTTGAATGTGCAGAACAATATTATAATTTTGTATGGACTGTTTAGTCTACTGATTCTGCGCTGTATCCCCACTATTTTCGCTCAGCCCTTAAATCCACGCCTAGACCTATACAGCATACAAGCCCATTGCCACCACACAACACAACACTGCCACTAACTATTTTGTTCATAGGTTCTTGAAGCATGGTTGATAAACTACAATAATTTTACCATCATTATTATTATGTATACTTCTAATATTTTATTTATGTTATTCACTTGAACAGCTTGCGCCAATTAACAATTATAATTATTAATAAAGAATGATCCTTCTTTTTCCTTCTTCATATGAGTTAGTGGCTAATTCTGGTGTAGGAGTTTTTAAGCTGCTCGAAGGCCTCCATGGTTTAGCGAATAAAAAGCGGGGGCTGATATATTAACATGCCTTCTGAAGCAAGTAGTGACTGGGTTATAGTGTTGCGCTGTTTCTTTACATCACATATATGATAGCAGCATTTAGCTGAGACTGAATCTGTTTGGCCGCAACAGGGAGGGGCTGTAATGATAGTGTGTGTGTTTCTTAGTCTTTTTAACATACTGTTTGTCACTATGTATATTTTTGTTTTTGTTTCTGTGTTTTCCTTTTGTGTTTGAAATAAAGGAGAATGCCGAGAACCCGTACCAATTGCGTCAAAACCGAACGTATCCCATAAAATTTATTTAATTTTATAAATGACATTAACATTTTCTTTAGTTTTACACACCGACGGGATTAATAATCAAGTAAAAAAAACATTTTGTTGATTTGGTTTCCGCCGCACGCCGCCATTAGACTACAACAACCAATGATACGTTGCTATGGCAATTAACATTGATGTAAAGTGTTACTATGGAAATAACCCTCATTTTTAATTATTTTGACAGTATGATCGACTAAAAACTTATTAGATATTTTTTTGACGCACTCACTTTAGTCTTGGTACCGAGCGCCATACATCAAACGGCATTCTCCTTTGTTTATTTCTTTTTTTCTTGCATAACCAAGTTGATATGTTAAGAACACCATAGACACATTCACCTGCTAAGAAAGCCATGCAACAAGAGCTTCAAACTATGATTAGTGGTTAAATAAGAATTATGCTATAATGATAGAAAATTCAGTATTTGGTATGTCAGGATAATAACTAATTCTAATTGTATAGATCATGGCAGCTGAGAAAAGGATAGATATCACCAAACCTTTGTGGGATCAAAGTACATTTATCGGAAGATGGAAACATTTCGCATACATATCCAACCCACTGCTGTCATTTTCGTCAGAGAAGCAGCTGTATGCTGCCAAAGACCTGTATTTGAAGTATAAGTAAGTATAAGCCACAGTTTTTAACTTGGGGTATAAGGGGTCCCAACCCCCATCTTCGGAACCTAAGTCAATCTCACCTGCATGTGGTGCGCCCTGCTAACTAACAAACGGGGATCTGGCGGCCGGCTGATTGCGGCATAGCGCAGCATTACACCGGAACAGCTAAATCCCCTGGCCGCCTACGGGCAGTAACGTCGGTGACGAGAGAAGCTGTTCCCTGCGATCCCCAACCCACATGCCCAGGGTGGGGACTGTGGGCATATCGCCCTTTATTAAGGGAGGACTATGTCCAGCTATGGACTGATATAGGCTGGTGTGATGGCGTGGTGAGATCGAGTTCGTCCTCCCATTTTAAGTTGTCAATCTCTATTTTTTTGCCATACCTAGGGTGCCATTCTGTCAGAATTCTACTCGATTTATCATGGGGTCTTCGTAATATGACCCGCTCATCTCCATATCATTTTGTCTATCTTAGTGAGGATGGCTGTCACTCCTGTCTTAGCTCTTAAGGTTCTAGGTCCTTAAGAGCTAAGACAGTCTGTCTCTTCTAGGTCTGTTATTTTCTAGGCCGTGAAGGTTTGCTATTTTGCATAACTACATTCAGTGATTTTATATCTTCAAAAATGTTGAATAGTGCGAGCGAAGGGGAGGTTTCACCTGTATAGAAGCCTTGAGTCCTATGTTAGTCTAGTCTAACTAGTAGAGGTCGCGTCACGTAAAAAGAACGCTGAGGAGAAGCTGCGCAATAGGCGATTTATCGGTACTTATCCGTGCCCAAACACACCCCCTCCACTTCTTCCAGCCTCCGATTTATATGACGCGACCTCTAGTTAAGATTTTAATATTTTGATCACTTCTTTAGGGCAGGTCAGGAACCACCCGGTACTACATATGAACAAGTGGTAAAAGCCAAGCAACTGTACGAATCCGCTTTCCACCCGGACAGTGGGGAGTTGCAGAATGTGTTTGGACGTATGTCATTTCAAATGCCGGGGGGCTGTATAATCACCGGCGCTATGCTTCAATTTTATCGGTATGTAAAAACAACTTTTTTTGTAGTAAGTAAAGTTCTTTGTAAATTACCACCATCACATAAGCTACCTAAGAGATGTATGTGACTAGAATAGGCCTCCAAAGACGGTAGTTACTCATAGTGCTCCATCAGAGAACTCCTTGGTTGTCTGGAAGAAGCGCTTTAAGCGATAAGACCGCCCATTGTACCTTCATTACTATTTGATTTCTCTGTTTCTGTAAATTTTTGGGTTTTAATTGGTGTTGTGTGCAATAAAGAGTTCATCTATCTATCTCCTTCAAAAATAAATTGGACAAATATTTAAAGTTTATTAATCCTGATATCCTGGCCGTCCTCCAGCGAGATGGGTTGACGATATTAGAAAGACCGTCGGCGGCACCTGGTTCAGCGCAGGATCGAGGCAAATGGCATAATTAAAGGAAGGCCTATGCCCAGCAGTGGGTCGATAAAGGTTGAAATGATGATGATGATGATGATGAATCCTGATATACACGTGTCTGCTTCAAGCTGCCTGTGTATAAACAAATATTAAATAAATAACTAAAAAGCATTTACAATTCTAAATATAAAAGAGAGCGGCAGTAGTGTGTGTATTTTGATGTAAAATATTTATATTTATACATAACCTAAACCGTAGTTTTGTCCCTCACTCAATACTTCCTATTTCTAAAAAAAAATTATTAGGATGTATTTCAAATACTTTAGTATCTTTCAAGGTTGGTACCTACATATGTTTATAGCTTCAAGGTAAACATATAATTATAGCTTCAAGTTTGCAGGCGCTAACATAACAAAAACACAGCAATAAACATAAATAATGCTGGAATTTATCACGCATCATCAATAGTCCCAAACTAAGCTGAGCTTGTGATAAGATAATCACATGACTGATATATACATACATACCTGCAAATGTAACCCTTTTGAGCGCTGAACGAAACTTCTGCGTTCAGCGCAAGACTTGCGTTCCGTTAACAGTAGGTAGGCGGAGTTAGGCTAGCTAAGTATTTAACCAGATCTCCCACACGCACTCTAGGAGTCCAATTGCGGAAAAGGGAGTCCATTCACATTTGCAGGTATGTAGGTAAAAGTACCTACCGTTATTGCGCAGAAGTCAAAAGTAAGGTATCATATGGGAGCTAGAGGCGAGAGAGAGCGAGAGACCCATGCGCAGACGTTTCGTTCAGCGCTAGACATACATGCCGCTAGCTGTACTAAAAATTAACCTTTAAAAATAGCTAAAATGGCGTTAAAATATCATGTCAACTCTTTTTATTTACGTTTAAATGACAGAGACAAGCTTACTTTATCGAGCAATTATAAAATGACATTTGGCTATATACAATTCACATTGATACTACAAAATTTTTTCAATGACATTTGCTGTAACATAACTATTCAAAGTTAAAAACACTAAATGTCACATTGCTAATGAATGACACAGGTCCAATCTTTTTATTTTCTGCTACATAGGTAGGTATAGGTATGTGTAGTAGTGTATGTAGGTGTGTGTAGAATCAGGGTACAAGATATTTATTTGATATTTATTTTGTTTATAGTAGTAGAGTTCTTTGTGGAGGGCTCGTCCAGGGAAGTACTGCCACCATGCTTATTTCTGCCGTGAAGCAGCTGTGCTGCGTTTCGGTTTGAAGGGTGTGGGTGCCGTTGAAATTACAGGCACAAGAGGCTTATCATCTTCATGCCTTAAGTTGATGGACGCAGGGCGTTGCATCGTAGAGCACATTCCAAAAAGCATGATCTACGATGCAATGCTTTGTAATAGGTAATGGTTACCACAACATCAGGTGGACCATGTACCTACTTGTTCCATCTTTAAGTACCATAAAAAAGGGCTAGTTATTAGAGTAACAGGACTTATTTACCCTATTCAGGCATCGTAAAATTTGTGGGATAGAGGGTACTATATTTACGAAATACTTACTACTTTTAAAAGTAATGAACTACTTATTAATAAATATCACTAACGTATTCCAAAATTAATCAATTTAGTCTTTTGACTGTGGTCCCGCCTGACTGAATGACAAAGGTGTTTACGTCCGTCCAGTCAATGTGTTAAACGCAATTAGCAAGTAGTATGTATGTCGGTAATTGACCTGTAAATTCCTGTGTTTTTGCCAAGTTTATAAACAGCAGTTCTTTGGTAATGAACATATTTACATGACCCACATGTAAATGAACAAACAAACGCGATGATTCATTTTACAAAAATTACGACGTATAGACTTCAATAGAAACTATATTTTTATTGACATTCTCGGATAGAGACTGTGGGTTCGACTCCACCTTGATACGAATGTTTGTAAGATCTAGAAATCTTTGTGTCTGGGTGTTTTATAAGGGGTTCCAACCGCCATCTTCTGAAACCAAGCCAACCTCACCTGTCCATGGTGCACTTCGCTAACTATCAGACGGGGATCTGGCGCAGCCTAACACTGACTCAGCTAAATTCCTTGATCTCCGGCGGTGCGAAAAGCTGTGCCCTGCGATCCCGAACCCGCATGCCCAGTGTGGGGATTATGGGCATATCCCCCTTCTTATTAGGGGAGTCCTATGTCCAGCAGTGGACTGATATAGGCTGATGGTGGTGTTTTTCTATTTATAAAATGATTCTATACTTATTTTTTTGCATTTGCAAAAATCAAAGTTCAAAATTCATATGTATTCGATAAGCATTGTAAAGTACACTTTGAATCGTCATTTTTTTAATTTACACCAATTCGTAACACGACCAAGCAGAAGAATTGGCAAGAAACACTGCTAGGCTTATATTTTTTTAAATTTCTATCTTAATCTTTAAATCTGTATTCTCAACTATTACATTGTTTTTGAGGGAGTTGGAGACAGTTTCATCACAAGCTATTTTTTTTGTTGTTTGTTCAAAAAAATATATAGTTGTACAAGTATAATTCTATCAGCCAGTTGTATTATGGGAACCCGCATGCCCAGCGTGGAGTTTCTGGGCATATCCCCCTTTTATTAGGGGAGGCCTACGTCCAGTCATATGATTTCCATAATACAAAGCTCTGTTTACGTTAGGGCTTTAAGAGGCTCTCTCGTCGCAGTCGGGCCTTCGCCCACTTCATCACAAAGGTCATAACCTCAAAAACTATTATGTTTTCAGAACAGCAAAAGCGGTTGTATTCTGGCAATGGGTGAATCAATCTTTCAATGCGCTAGTGAACTACACGAACCGCAACGCTAACTCACCCTTGACCACTAAACAGATGGGCGCTGCGTACGTATCGGCTACGTCAGCCGCTATGGCGGCAGCCCTGGTGTTCAAATATGGGGTGCAGCAACGCGCTACCAACCCTATTCTTGCTGTAAGTTTTAGCGAGTTATATTTTTTTATTTAGTCTAAGTTATATGGTGATATTAAATATACAGCATAAAATAAATTGTCTTATAATCTAATAGGCCTATGAGAACTTGCGGTATTTAGTCTTTTTAGTAACAAAACTTAAGTAAAGACAGTCTTACTGACTATATTAGCACAGTATAAAGATCATACAGTAGTCCGACGCCTTTGATCTTGAAGGAAGCACAGCACACGTCGTATGCACTATTTTCAATACAATTTATTATGTTTCTTCACTTTATTGTGCTCGTAGTTTTATTATCACAATCATCATCATCATCATCATCAGCCTATATCAGTCCACTGTTGGACATAGGCCTCCCCTAATGAGCGCCATTGCGCCCTGTCCTGAGCTCCAGACCAGCCTGAGACCTTTCGTGTTTCGTTTTGTGCAATTGGTTGAGTTTTGGGTGAGTTTTCAATCAGTGCGTCCTACCCGTCATGACATACGGAGCCGAAACGTGGACACTGACAGTACGGCTAGTCCACTAGTTTAAAGTTGCTCAGCGAGCTATGGAAAGAGCTATGCTCGGAGTTTCTCTGAAGGTCAAAATCCGTAACGAGTTTATCCGACATAGAACTAAAGTTGTCGACATAGCTCAAAGAATTAGCAAGCTGAAGTGGCAGTGGGCTGGCCATATCTGCCGAAGAACCGATAACCGTTGCGGTAAACGAGTTCTTGAGTGGTGACCGCGGCTCGGCAATCGTAGTGTAGGACGCCCTCCGGCCAGGTGGAGTGACGATCTGCGAAAGGCTGCTGGTAGAAGCTGGATTAATCGAGCTCAGGATAGGGCGCAATGGCGCTCATTAGGGGAGGCCTATGTCCAGCAGTGGACTGCTATAGGCTGATGATGATGATGATGATGATGAATTCCAATATTGCGGTCGTATGTTTTGTGAAATAGAGTAGGATGCGCAACGTTCGGACTTTACATTACAAACTTCTTGCCGAAATTTGGGTTTTCGTTTGATTATGTTATGAATCACAAGAAAGGAAACACGTAATTTCGTTCTTCGGTGAATTGTTTTTTTTTTTTTTTAATCCTTCTTATATTATAAATGTAAAAGTATGTAAGGATGGATGGATGTTTGTTATTCTTTCAAGCAAAAACAACTGAACGGATTTGGCTGAATCTTGGAATATATATAGATTGTGACCTTTATTTTTACGTGGCGAAATCCTCATGGATACCATTCCATTACGGGGTAACAGAATGATTATACCGGACTCGCACCGGCCAAAACCACGACGATGTTCCATCCTTGATAGATTGTAGTCTTATTTAAACCAAGGGCCCCTTGATCGAATTTGCTACAGGCCCCGCGCTGGCTTAATCCTATACTGTTATGTACGATTCAAACCGGCGCGGGTCGGAGAGCATCGGTGTGCATTTTATAACATGCTAAAGTAAATTGAAACATCCAAAAAGCAATTAAGTTCCTTATTTGAATGCAATTTACGCAGCTTTGAGCTTTGTCAAACACTGACATAAATGGATCCCTAACTATATATTGCATGCAAATAAGGAACTTAACTGCTTTGTGGATGTTTTAAGGCGACTATAAGGGTCAAACCTTCCTCTCGCTCGCACTATTCAACATTTTTGAAGATATAAAATTACTGAATGTAGTTATGCAAAATAGCAAACCTTCACGGCCTAGAAAATAAGAATTTAAAGGTTCAGCAAGAATATCATGTTCCTACCAAAAAATTTGCACTAAAATTGAACACATTGGTGCAAGTTTTTTGGCAAGAAAACGTGATAGAATCAAAATGATATTATTGCTGAACCTTTGTATTGTTATTTTCTAGGCCGTGAAGGTTTGCTATTTTGCATAACTACATTCAGTGATTTTAAATCTTCAAAAATGTTGAATAGTGCGAGCGAGAGGGAGGTTTGACCCTTATAGTCGCCTTAATTTACTCTGGCATGATTTAAAATGCACTTCGATGCTCTTGGACGGGCAATGGTAAGTGTGATTCCGCCCGTGGCTTCGCCCGCGTGGTACCCGGGTAAAAAGTATCCTGCTTTGTGTTAATCCAGCTCACAATCTATGTATATTCCAAGTTTCATCCAAATAGCAAACAGTGAACTGCTATGCACTGATGATGATGATCATCATCGATTTTACTGCTGTTTCTATGAGTTTTTCTTAATTATATTTTTCCTTAACCATCCCAGTATTGATTGAACAGTTGGACCATTTTGTGTGTTCCAGAGATTCGTGCCATTTGTGGCGGTGGCGGCCGCTAACTTTGTGAACATTCCTCTGATGCGTCAGAACGAGTTCCTTCTAGGCTTGGACGTGACGGATGAAAATGGAAAAATCATTGGGAAGTCGCAACTCGCTCCCGTGAAAGGAATATCACAAGTCGTCACGTCTAGGTATGTAAAAATCAAAACCGGCCAAGCGTGAGTCGGACTCGCGAACGATGGGCTCGCGAGTCCGACTACCGTTGTATGGGAGCCCCACTTAAATATTTATTTTATTATGTTTTTAATATTTGTTGTTACGGCAACAGAAATATATCATCTGTGAAAATTTCAACTGTCTAGCTATCACGGTTCATTAGATACAGTCTGGTGACAGACAGACAGACGGACAGTCTTAGTAATATATAATATAATGTCCCGTTTTTTCCCTTTGGATACGGAACCCTAAAAAGGAGGAGGAGTAGTAGAGTTCTTTGTTAAGGGTTCGTCCGGAGGAAGTACTGCCACCATGCCTATTTCTGCCGTGAAGCAGCTGTGCTGTGTTTCGGTTTGAAGGGTGTGGGTGTCGGTGAAATTACAGGCACAAGAGTCTTATAATCTTCATGCCTCAAGTTGATGGACGCAGGGCGTTGCATCGTAGAGCATTTTCAAAAACGTGATCTACGATGCAATGCTTTGTGATAGGTAAAGGTCACCACTTAACATCAGGTGGGCCATGTGCTTGTTCCATGATCAAGTCTCATAAAAAAAAACATACCGCAATGTTTGAAATTGAAAGTTTTCAATCAGTGCGTCCTACCCTTTATGACATACGCAGCCGAAACTTGGACAAACTGTGGACACTCACAATACAAACAAAGTCAAAAGTCAAAAGTCAAAATTCATTTATTCAGTAGGAACTGTATAGTACACTTTGAAACGTCATTTTTTTTATTTAATTTACCACCGTACGGCTAGTCCACCAGATTAAAAGTCGCTCAGCGAGCTATAGAACGAGCTATGATAGGAGTTTCTCTGAAGAAGATTGATGCTCATTAGGGAAGGCCGCCGTCCAGCAGTGGACTGCTATTGGCTGATAATGATGATGATGATGAATGCTGGACATTATCACATAACATCATAGCCCCAAACTAAGCGGAGCTTGTATTAATGGAACCGCATGACTTATATACTACTTAGATACATTTATTTGTTAATACATAAAGAAAATTCAATTTCAAATTAATAAGGTATGATAGTGTTGTTAATACTATTGTAATATTGATAATGATAATCCTGCATATCGCTCTAAGCTGTTAGGCGTATCTCCTAATCCAAGTCATTTAAAATAAAGTAATGATAATTTCTGTAAATATTTAGGGTTTTGTACATAATAAATGATAACATATAAACAACAACACAAACCTATTAAGTCCACTGCTGGACATAGTCGCCAAGCGCAAACAAAATCAAAAGGAAGGGCAGTGTATATGTATACATTTTGTTGAACTCGTTAGTCTTAGTAGTCCAAGAAAATTAGTCAAATGAGCGCAAGAACCTCGGAATGAGAGATAGTCGGCTATAAACTTGTATAAAACTTTATTCAAGCCCCCTAAAACTTGTCTCAAAACCTATATATTTTAGGGCGTTAACTTCTACAGATATTATGTTATATTAGAGGTCAAAAGTCAAAAAAACGATTTATTGCAAATATATTGTTCCTACGGGTTTTATGCTATTTGTATTGTAATAAATATTGTAGAACATTAAATTCTCTACAACTTTTGATCAATTTTTTTTTAAATATCTTGAACAATTTTCGTGACAGAGGGCAGAGCGCGCGTAGTTTTTAACTATTCTGAGTATCATTCGAGGTTAAACCGCCGTATTTAAAACACGCCGTATATTTTTTTTTATATATCCCAAAAATTCCGCCTGAGTCGAAATTTTTGGGATATATAAAAAATCTTAGATTTTCCCTGAAGTGTAAAACACACGCCGTATAAAGTTTATAAATTATTGATAAATATATAACTCTAAATAATTTTAATTTTTTATTAACTATTACTTAAACATTTTTTTTTTTCAAATAATTCAGTATCTATACGTTTCGTTTACTTATGCGTCTCCGCCCACGACCGACTTTTCCACCGATTTTTTGTAGGACAGTTAGGGAGGGGAACCTCATGGCAACCTCATGCACAGAGTGTATACTAACGAGGTTGGATCGACGAATGAAGTAACGCCATAAGAGACAAAATGGTTGGAATTGGATTGTACGTAATTATTTAAGTATTTAATTTTCTATTGCTTTTTTTTGTAAAGTTCATAGTTTAGGAGTTGGGACACTCAAATATGTAAGAAAATTTATTTTTCTGGATTCAGAAAGTAAGGCTTTAAGGGCTAAAATGGTTATAATTGGATTGAACGTATTGATATAAGTATTTTATATTCTATTACTTTTTTTCGTTAAGATCATAGTTTAGGAGTTAAGGCACTTTCAAATATGTATAAAAATGTATTTTACTGGTTTCAGAAAGTAAGGCCTTTAGGGCTAAAATGGTTGGAATTGAATTATGCGTAATGATATAAGTATTTTATATTCTATTACTTTTTTTCGTAAAGTCCATAGTTTAGGAGTTAGGATACTTTCAAATATAAATGAAAATTTATTTTTTCGATTAAGAAAGTAAGGCCTTTAGGGTTACAATGGTTGGAATTAGATTGTACGTATTGATTTAAGTATTTTATGTTCTATTACTTTGTTTCGTAAAGTTCATAGTTTGGGAGTTTGGGCACTTTTAAATATGTATGAAAATTTCAATTTCTGGATTCAGAAAGTATGGCTTTAAGAACGAAAATGGTTGGAATTAGATTATACGTAATGATATAAGTATTTTATGTTCTATTACTTTTTTTCGTTAAGTTCATAGTTTAGGAGTTAGGACACTTTCAAATATATATGATTTTTTTTTCTGGATTCAGAAAGTAAGTCTAAGAGCAAAACTGGTTGGAATTGGATTCTATGTATTGATATAAGTATTTTATGTTCTATTACTATTTTTCGAAAAGTTCATCGTTTAAGAGTTAGAACACTTCCAAATATAAATGAAAATTTATTTTTCTGTATTCAGAAAGTAAGGCCATAAGAGACAAAATGGTTGGAATTGGATTGTACGTATTGATATAAGTATTTTATGTACTAGCTGACCCGCTCGCAACTTCGTTTGCGTGTATACTAATATTTTACGTATGTCCTTTCATGTGAAATGTTTCCCAAGCCTGGTGATTTGACACGGAATCCTAAATATGAATCGAATAAAAAGTAAATATACTACATATACGTGACTACATTACCTACCCCGTAATGTAGTCATATGTAGAGTACCTGTTCCTGTTCCCACTCTCACTCTTTTTTTCGTTCCTGTTTCCGTTGGCGACCTGTCGCCAAGTTAACTGCCTGTATAGGTATGATGAATGAAGGACCCTATACACGACATGTCTGTCGCAGCAGCGTCGTATATAGGGGCAGTCTATTCGTCCGGCGATCACCGCCAGGACGGTGTTGGTGCTGGCCCGCGTCCTTCGCACGAGGGATGCACACCTCTTCCGCATAGTGGCGTAAAAACAATCGGTGTGTGCTTGCGAGAACATGCCGGAGGCGATGCAGTAGCGCGGCAGCCCCAACACCGCTCTGAACACGTTATTAAACTGGACGCGGAGGGAGCCATACGCCACTTGAGTGTACTTAGCCCACAGGCTGTATGTGTATATTTGCAAGTGCCCTAACTCCTAAACCATGAACTTTCCGAAAAAATGTAATAGAACATAAAATACTTATATCAATACGTAGAATATAATTTCAACAATTTTTGCTCTTAAGGCCTTTGTGAATCGAGAAAACGTAATTTTCATTTATATTTGCAAGTGCCCTAACTCCTAAACTATGAACTTTACGAAAAAAAGTAATAAAACATAAAATACTTATATCAATACGTATAATCCATTTCCAACCATTTTATCCCTAAAGGCCTCAGTTTCTGAATCCAGAAAAAATAATTTTCTTATGTATTTGCAAGTGCCCTAACTCCTATACTATGAACTTTACGAAACAAAGTAATAGAACATAAAATACTTAAATCAATACGTAGAATCCAATTCGAACCATTTTAGCCCATAAGGCCTTACTTTCTAAATCCAGAAAAATACATTTTCATTGATTTTTGAAAGTGTCCTAACTCCTAAACTATGAACTTTACGAAAAAATGTAATAGAACATAAAATACTTATATAATTACGTACAATCCAATTCCAATATTTGAGCTCTTATGGCGTTACTTCATTCGTCGATCGAACCTGGTTGGTATACACTCTGTGCTCCCCTCCCTAACTGTCCTACAAAAAATCGGTCGTGGGCGTTGAGCCTATACGTCAACACCCTACGATAAGTAGATTTTGAGACAAGTTTTATGGTGCTAAAATAAGTTTATACAAGTTTATAGCCGACTATCTCTCATTCCGAGGTGAAACCCCTAATTTTCCTGGACTATAGCGGAATTGGTACTAAATATTATATCTTACGTTGAGCTGAGGACAGGGCGCAATGGCGCTCACTAAGGGATGGCAATGTCTAGCAGTGGACTACTATAGGCTGATGATGATGATTTTGTCTTGTTGAATATCTATTTATAATTAAGAGATATTTATACTCTAGAATGGAAAACGGGGAAAAAAGTGTCTGCATCAAAACTCCGCGCACGCTATCAATTGCGCGGTCATTGAACACTTTTCAAGCGACAAGGTCTAAACTAGTGCAAATTTGGCATATTGAAGTTTATTTATGTATACGCTTGGACGATTTTTGTTAAATTTCACTTGAAGACTGCCGCTCTATAGTGTTTTTAAAATAAACATTTATCTCGATGTTTTTAGGATAATAATGTGTTCGCCCGGCATGATGCTACTGCCTGTGATAATGGAGCGCATTGAACCAAAGCCATTCATGCAGAGAATGAAGTGGGCTCATGCGGGCATACAGACGGCCATTGTTGGCATGTTGTGAGTATAACAATGTTATCTATGTTACCTACAAGAAGTATATAAATAAATAATGCTGGAAACTATCTCACAGCATCATGTAGCCCCAAACTAAGTAGAGCTTGTATTATGGGAACCACATGACTGATATACACATATCATATATAGAAAATACCCAGACCCGAGACAAATATCTGCAGAACATGCAAACATTTGTCCCGCAGCGGGAATCGAACCCGCAACCTTCTGTCTCAGGCGGGCCTTCGCCCACTCCGCCACAAAGGTCGTCGTAACTTTCTTAACTTTTGACAAAATGAGTGTTAGATTGTGTACCTGTACCTACGGAGGAAATTAATGTACTATGTATTAGGGTGTATGGGGTTGCAACCCCATCTTCGAAACCCTAGCTAACCATACCTGCCCGTGGTGCATAATATAAGGGGCTCTGCGGCCGGCTGATTGCGGCATAGCACAGCCTAACACCAGACCAACTAAATTTCGTGATCGCAGACAGCAGCGTTGGCGGTGCGATAATTCAACTGTCATATACAAAATTAATTTATATTCTGAACGCAACATTGAAAAGATTGAAAATTCAATAACTACTTTTTTGGGGAAGTTCATCCCCAAAAAGTATAACTTATAAACAGTTAATTTCATGTGTTGTCGCTTTCAATGCTTGAATACGGATGAAACTGAAAAATTCTAATTAGTCCGTCATTATACATTTAGGAAACAGAAGCGGAATTTATTAAAAAAAATACAAAAGTACTTACAACAACACTTTACATCATTTAAATAATACCAAACAAAAGAAAATACATCGCTAGGTTTTAACAATCCAAAAAGAAACACGATTCAAATAAAACACCAATCACAAAACAAAATAACTTTAGCCTAGGACTTGACCCAGACTACAACCTTATCCGACAATCTACTTATAACCGATTCTACGACAAGTATCTCAGCACAACCGCACCGCTTGGAAGCTAGCAAAGAAATGTCCGTTGCATGTTCGCGCGCTTCCTTTTATGGTCCTTAGGTTGTTATTGAAACGACTCTCCTAACTATACAATATCAAAAAATATTGGACACGTCTTTTTTCTTTTGACAATGAAACAAAAAATGACAAAGATATAGTGCGTTGAAGTTCCGCGTGACGTCACGAAACCCCACTCCCGAACTTTGACGCTCTTTATGTCCGTAATTTTTTATTTATTAGGGTAATATAATCTCTCTATATTCTTTTACTCAGTCGTCATCCCTGTTTGTTGTATTTTATGGGCTAGAAATCCCAATAGGCTAGATTCCTGACAAATTCTAATTAGTCCGTCATTTACAATATCAAAAAATATTGGACACGTATTTTTTATTTTGTCAATTAAACTAAAAATGACAAAGATATAGTGCGTTGAAGTTCCGCGTGACGTCACGGGTAAGTACACTTTTTACATACAAGTGACGTCACGAGCCCCCACTCCCGAACTTTGACGCTCTATAACTCTGGCGATTTCTATTGATTTTAAAAATAAAAAAATACGTGTCCAATATTTTTTCATAATCTAATTGACGGACTAATTACAATTATTGTTTTTCTACCCAGGCATCATCCCTAATATACACACAAAATTTGATTGGAATAGGATTTCTAGTTACAGAAAAAAGTACAAAGCATGTATTGAGAAATAAATTTTCTCGAAATTCTGTGTCCAGAACGCTGGACATTTCTTTTATAATTTATTTTATAAGGACCTAATACTTATCACACTAATACTATAAATGTGAGAGTCCTCCTTTTGTATAACTTTGTTTTTGTGCAATAAAGTGTTAAATAAATAAAGTTTGTGTGTGTGTATGTTTTCGGTCGCTTGACTCCATAACGGCTGAACGGATTTGGATGAAACTTGGAATATACATAGTTTAATACCTGAATAACACATAGGCTACTTTTCATCCCGGGATCACGCGAGCGAAGTGGCGGGCGGAAGCCAGTGATATATATCCACCACCACACCAGCCTATATCAGTCCACTGCTGGACATAGGCCTCCCCTAATAAAGGGGGATATGCTCATAATCCCCACGCTGGGCATGCGGGATGGGGATTGCAGGGCACAGCTTCTCGGACCACCGACGCTGCTGCCCGTTGGTGGTCAGGGGATTTAGCTGTGACGATGTAGGCTGTGCTATGCCGCAATCAGCCGGCCGCCAGAGCCCCGTTCGTTTAGCAGGGTGCACCACGTGCAGGTGGGGTTGGCTTGGGCTCCGAAGATAAGGGTTGGAACCCCTTACACCCCGTGATATATATATTCTATACAAAATCATTAGGCAGCTATACACTTAGTAGATATAATTTTATAGGCAGCTAGGCATTGTTATATTTATGTATATTATCAACTCCTCTTATACGATATTTATTATTTATTTACAGTTTAATTGTTATGGTGCCTACTGCCTGCGCGGTATTCCCACAGCGATGGTAAGTTAACGTAAAAATGCATTTTTTTTGTATAGCAACATTTCATAAACATCTATACTTCAGCCATATTGGATGAAGAATGTTTGTAAACAAACATTTCAACACTTTTTGCAATTATTCCATAAATACGTAATATTTCAGTTTAATTATGTCATAAATTAAACTTTCACTATATAAGTAAGATATTACATATATAACAAACAAATAATAAAAAAGTACTTTTGAGGTTAAGTATGGGTGGTTTGTTTATATTTATTCTTCATCGAATTTAACTGAAGTATAGTAACATGTGACACAGTTTTTACTATTGAAAATTCCAGTGTTACCTCCTACACTTAATGTATTTCGTTCAAATAAGTAAATTGAAATTCCACTCGCTTAACCTTTCGGGTACAGCGAAACTTTCTGCCGGCTCGCTGACGGGGCACTCGTCCCACTCGCGTCAGTCATTTACCATAGACAGCCAAACTAGCTCGAAAACTCGAAACTAGGTGCCGCGTCTTTAGCAAGCCTAAATCGGGGAATTCACTAGACGGACATGTCCGCGGGCAAGTCTGCAGACATGCCCGCCGAACCTCGCTACTATAGGTCTGTGCAATGTTTTTTTAGTGTAAGCGGGGAATGCAATTGCACAGACCTTTAGTAGCGAGGCCCGGTGCGCATGTCTGCAGACTTGCCCGCGGACATGTCCGTCTAGTGAGTTCCCCGCTTTAGGGTTAAGTTAGTGTAGTTCGTTTAAGTTTCATTTAATAACTAGTATCTAGTTTAAACATTCATTTAATTTCATTCAAGCGCTCGTGGCGTGGTTTACTTCGCTGTTCTTAGCAGATCATCTTGGTTAAGCAACACTCCGCCCGGTCATTACTTGGATGGGTGACCGTTCAGTGACATTTAGATTTGAGCGCTTCCGTGCTTCGGAAGGCACGTTAAGAGGTTGGCCCCGGCTTGTAATATTGGAATCACATGACTGATATACAACATAATACTTTTTTTGTAAATACTTACATACTATACATTGGAAGCACCCACACCCAGGACAAATATTTGCCGATCATACAAACATTTGTCTTGCGGGAATAGAACCCTCAACCTTCTGCGTCTTTCGCCCATTGCGCTACAGAGAGCACTGTTTTTATTGCTTTACATATATGGGGCCGTTCAAGTATTACGTAAGCAGATTTATTAAAAAATTTAACTCCCCCTCACCCCCTTGTCAGCAAAATTAAGCAAAGCTAATACCAATGAATACGTATCAATGTTTAAATGGACACGTATTCTGGTTTGCGGGTCTGGTCTGGGTTGCCAATGTGTAAAAAAAAAAATAACTACTGCTGAAGTTATCACCATCACCATCTAGACCCCCCTGTCATCAAAAATAAGCAATGCTAAGGCCCCCCCGCCCCCTGTAGTGCTGACGTAATACTTGAATGGCCCCTATTTAGTAATATGTAGTTGTACATAATATTTACATAGTTATATATGGTTGTTGATTATATCTTAGTGAACACTTAGTTTTATTTATTTATATTTTCAGCAAATTATCAATTGACACAATAAAGAGATTCGAGAAGGAGAATTATGATGAAATCGTCAAGAACACAGGTGGTAAACCGCCGCAATACGTGTATTTCAACAAGGGCTTGTAAACTTGTACACTTGTCAGAGTGGAGGGCTTGTAAACTTGTACTTATACAATTATAGGAATGCTTAACTTCCTACGGCCTAAGCATAAACCGCCGCAGTACGTGTATTTCAACAAGGGCTTGTAAACTTGTACACTTTTCAGAGTGGAGGGCTTGTAAACTTGTACTTATACAAGTGTAGTAATGCTTTACTTCCTACAGCCTAAGCATAAATCGCTGCAGTATGGGTATTTCAACAAGGACTTGTAATCTTGTACACTTGTCAGAGTGTAGGGCCTGTAAACTAGTACTTATACAACGAGATTGCTTAGCCTCCTACGGCCCAAGCGTAACCCGCCCCAGTACGTGTATTTCAACAAGGACTTGTAAACTTGTACACTTAAAATAGTAGAGGACTTGTAAATTTGTTCTTATACAAGTGCTAGGATTGCTTAACCTCCTACGGCCCAAGCATAACACGGCGCGGAACGTGTATTTGAAAAAGAGCTTTTAAACTTGTTCAATTGTAAGCGGAGGGCTTGTGAACTTATACTTATACAAGTCCTAGGAATGCTTCACCTCCTATGGCCCAAGCATAACACGCAGCGAAAAGTGAATTTCAACAAATACTTGTAAACTTGTTCACTTGTAAGCGGAGGGCTTGTAAACTTGTACTTATACAAGTGCTAGGAATGCTTGCACTTTGCAGAAAGTGTATTTCAGCAAGGGGTTATAAACTGGTATACTTAAAATAGTGGAGCGCTTGTAAACTTGTATACAAGTGTTGAAAATCATGACATCTTACGATTCAAATATTAACCGCTGCAGTACGTGTATCACTTGTAATAGTGAAGGGCTTGTAAACTTGTACAAGTATCATGTTGAATGTTTTACCTCATACGGTTTAACAAGGCCTTGTAAACTTGTACGCTTGTAATAGCGGAGGGCTTGTAAACTTGTACTTATACACGTGTAGAAATTCTAGCCAAGCATATTTTTTAGACTATTTGATTACCGCCAAAGTCCTTTGAAATGGATATAATGATTATGTTATATAGCATTACAGAAACAGTCCAAAAATATTTCGATGTTTTTACGTAGTTATTACTTTTTCTAAGCTTTTAATATTTTTGATCAAACTTTTTATTTTCTACTTATTATATAAGTATTTCTCATTGTGTATGGCCAGTTATTTAGATAGAGTGAACACGTGGTTTATTTGTAGTTACTCATGAGGATAAAAAAAAAACATTTTTAAACGCATTTTTCAAACTGCCAATTTATTTAGATAGAGCAAGGGGCATTAACGAATGTCAACCTCACGCAATCTCGCAGATTACGAGCTCTCGCGAGATTGATAGTTAAAATTAGACCATCTTACTAAATTCCATAATTATTTTATATACAGATTGAGTTTAAATCCGTATGTTATCCCGATAATTATTGTACCTCCGCTATACAGTTTCGGTGCCATTCTAAGTCACAAGTTAAACTTTAAACTTCTGACTTTACAATGGCACCGAAACTGTATAGCGGAGGTTTGTATGGAAATAAATCAGCCCATTTCGGGATAACATACTAGTTAAACTCACGTTGTATATTAAGTACTCCTATTTGATAAAAAAAAATGGTAGGTAGGCTAGTAGCTAATAATATGTGCAACCTTACAGATAGTTAGTTGTAGTAGGCTAGCTTCATACTATTATAGACACCGGCACGTATCTAAAGGCGCGATCTAAAATAGTGGGAATAGTGCGCAAAACAAACAGATCAAACAGTCCATATAGAATATTTATGATGACTGAAAAATTCTAATTAGTCCGTCATTTGCCTTATTAAAAAATATTTGACACGTATTTTTTTTTCTTTTGTCAATTAAACCAATAATGACAAAGATATAGTGTTGAAGTTCCGCGTGACGTCACGACTTAGTACACTTTTTACATAGTCGTGACTAGGGGTCGCAATACCGGACCTCTTTTCAAAAATCGGTGTTTTCGGTATTACTTTGAAATGAATACCGATATTCCGGTAGTTTCGGTATTTTCGGTATTTTAAATATAGTGAGAAAAATATTTGAAATATGTAATGGAATCGTAATTTTCGTAAGGGAATAGTCACCAGCCAAACAATAAAAGTGCGTTATGATAAGAAAATCACATTTATTAAAAACAAAACAATGATCTATTACGAAAGTATTAGTAAATAACTAGCTGCTGCTGAGTTATTTTAATTGTTTATTGACATTATATTATTTAATATAGATTTATAGTGAAATACCGAAAATGACGTAAATCCTAATTTCCGTTTTCTCAATGCCGGTATTTGAAAACGTTCTTTTCGGCCCGGTATTTCGGTATTTTCGGGATTCGGGATCCCGGTTTGCGACCCCTAGCCGTGACGTCACGAGCCCCCACTCCCGAACTTTGACGCTCTTTATCTCCATCATTTTTTATTTATTTGGTAAATAAAAAAATACGTGTCCAATATTTTTTGTTGATCTATCCGACGGACTTATTAGATTTTTTTTTATCCAGTCGTCCCTATTGTACAAATGAATTCAGCGCAAGTTAAAGTTCAAGGTCGTTTGGATACATGCCTGTGCCTATACCCAAGGCGAGGTGACATTAGTAGGATCAAAACTTGTCGTCAAGATACAGTAGGTCTACATAATTAACCAAAGTACGAAGTTTCGTTTTCTGCGATTGGTTGAATTTTTATAAAATTTTTTGAAACAGAGTAGGGTGCGCAACTTTGCGAATATGATGCCGAAATGTCGGTTTTTGTTTAATTACGATAACCAATCGCATGAAACGATGGAATTTCGTAATTCGGTAGTCTATTGGTATTTCCTTATTGTACTATATTTTTGCCGAAATAAACATTGAAATTAGAAACTTGAAAAATAATGTTTAATTAGACAGGTAATCAAGAGTATCTGATGATTTTCTGACTATTGGCTTCTAATTTTACAAGATACATTAGAAGCCAATTGTTTAGCCAATCTAATTTACAAGATACTTAGGTACTTACTGGCATTAAAATGTACCACAGGTGGGGCAACATTTTACCCCATTGAAGGCTGACCTTTCCTTTGGTAGTTAGAAGGCTTTTTTCTGAGGAAACTAGGTTTATTGTGATGGAAAATAATTGCACTTTCGATTTTTCAAAAAATACTCAGTCAGCCTAGAAAGAGACTTTAGTCGAAAAAAAACAAGTACATCTTAATCGACACTGTTTCCCAACAGAAACACATTTCTCAAAGTAAGTTACTTAGCACAATTGGAAAGTGCACTGCTGGCATTAGCAGATATGCGGGTTCAAGTCGTGTCTAGTCCAAAAAATTTGGATGGTATTTTCAAAATTGTATCGTAAATTAAACGAAGATGAGAAAATAGTCAAAGAAGACCAAGGAGAATAAACCTTTGAAGAAAATAGTGCAATACCCGGATAAGGCAAGTATTCTTCAAGACAAGTTCAAGTACTACGGATTAAGATTTTCTGAATGTTTTAGTAAATCTTTGACACCCTGTTATACCCGTTTTAAAGGATTAATTGATTTGAATAACTATTAAAACTATATTTTTTAATTTTCGTGAAGAGTAACCTAAGTTTTGAGGTTCCTCCTCTGATAAATACTTCAACACACCGTTACATGTCCTTCAATTCTTTTTATCTTAATCAAACCGAGATTCAAGCAAATCTCATCACACGTTAAAAAGAAAACAAATAAATTTTAAACAAATTAAAATTTGTTTGTTTTGCACCCCTTTGAGGGGTATTTTAGGGAAAAATATTTTGTCTCATAAATTCATAATTTTATATGCATTATATAGGGAAGTTTCAAGTTTCTAAGTTCATGGAATATGATATTTCATACAAACGTTTTTATCCCTTTTCACCCTTCACGCCTACAATACCTTGATCATTTTACGTTGATAAGGCAAGTTCGTCGTTTCCAATCTTGAAAGGTTTTCAACTGAGTATTTCGGTATATTGGCCGCTGGTTTTGGCTGCTTTGAACACGTCACTACAAATCTCTTACAATCGAAAAATGGCACTATGGTGAGAGTTTTGAAGTTTAAAAATGAAATATTGAATTGTACATTTCACAGGAAAATGGGCGGTAACCATAGTTTCTGAATTGAGAGTTACTTTGGGCCGTACGAGGTTAACTTGTTTACTGGTCCCTTTGCAAGTGCAGGGCTTGGAAATTTGTACACTTTAAACATTGAGGTAAACTTGTACAAGTGTACAACTGTAGTTATGCTAAACTTGTTTACTTGTCCGGCTGTATGTGAAGGACTTGTTGTAGTATTTTAGTTAACTTGTAGACGTAGTTTTAAGTGTTACGTAGATACAATTATGTCGTTAGAGATGAATAGTTGATACGCCTTCATACAGAAAAAATGCCTAAAATACTGAAAAACAAAAAAAAAAATCTTTCAATTTGATTAAATTTCTGTAATAACCTTGTAGCTCTATTCATCTTTTGCGGCATATAAGTTGCAAGTAGTGATTATTGTTAATTTAGTACTAGAAGCTTTGATTGAACGAAAAATTACTCGGTTGAAAGTTTATGAGACGAGTAAAGGCCTAAATCAGTGTGGTACACGGAGTGATTACGTACAAACACGTTCAGATAAGTAAACATCTTTGAAGTTACATAAATGTTTGATTGGATACGTAAATCAGATTTTCACATGTTCTGAATTCTCGATGAAAACTTATTTTGCAGAGTACCTACTTATTTTTCGATATTCATGAATGTTTCATCAGGTTTTGGGACGCGTAGCTTCTCCGTGTGGCGCAGTGGGTTGGCGCCTTTAAAATTTTAGTTTTGACGTCGGCTGTTGGTGATTTACCTCGAATTTAAAAGCGTTTGAACAGTTAATCAGTTACTGTAATAAATTTTGGTTTTAAATCATTTAAAGTCATCGGTTTATTAGACTTTTTTTGTATTCAATTGTTGAGATCTGTTTTTATTAATATTATTTAGTGTTTTAACATTGTACCTTTTTTAAATTAAGAAATGCACATTCCGATCTTTAACGTTCTGTGTTTTTCTTTTTTTCTGAATTGCCTTTTATTTTTTTATAAATAAGTATATAATTAATATTATGCATATTAACGCCATATAATAAGGTTCCGTTGGTCTAGTCTATTTGTATTTTGGCTTTTTAAAATGCTTTAAATGTATTTTTTGTTATTATAACTAATGCTTCCATTTTCTTATTTCAACAATCTTCGGGTTTGACTTTTGTACTAATTTTATTACTATTAGTCTTTGAAAAAGACATTGTTATATGTAAATTCTAAGCATAATACGTTAAAGCATATTTCGCCCTAACTGTGGGGTAATAAAAAAGTAATTATCTAAAGTTCTCTAATTGATTTTCTCTTTTCAAAGTTAATCTAATTCTAAATGCTTTGTCGGTGTCTATTCTGATGACAAAAGCAAGACTAAGGGCTCATTTTTAATTGATTGATTGGTATTTTTGTTTTTTTAACCTAATAAATTAGTTGGTTGTGCCATTTTCAATATAACTAAGTTTTACGTTCTCATAATTTGTACATAAAATATGTATGGGATCTATCTATGAATGTAAAGCTAGTCTTTGCCATTTTAATAAAGACATCATTATTACTTTAATTTACGGCATATCAATCTAGTATACATAATTATTATTATAATGAGCATTTATGATCTGTTGCTTAATTTTGAGTAGATTGCATAGTTTGTAAGATTTTGTATGAATTTTATTTCTATAAATAAGCATACAAAGTTAACTCTCATTGCAAATTCGACAATAAATTACATATTAGAATTATATATTTTTTTATTTGCTATGTCTTGGTTTACTTCGATAATTAGGCACGTAAGTACTGAATATAATGACTTGCCTTTGGCTACCCCCTGCTTGATAAATCAAGAAGTAGTCTACTTGAAAACCCTTGAAAGCTCATACTTCTTAGAAGAACTATTTTTGAAAATTCACACTGCAAGGTGTTTAAAAGGGGTAAAAACTTTTGTATGAAAAATAGTATTCCTTTAAGTGAGAAAAGCTTAACCTCAGCTTCCCTTAAATAAGGGTGAAATGGGGTGTTATAATTTCTATGAGAAATTTTAAAAGCGTCTAATGATTTGCTCGAAACTTGCTGATTTATTTAAGTTGAAATCAAATATAAAATAAAATAAAAATTCATAAATGAAAAACAAAATGAGTATTAGGATTTTAAAAAATATGAAATAGGATAGGTATTGAAGATTTTATGGAAACAATAAAATATGGCGACTGCTGCTTCAAACTAAAGTAAAAAACGGCGTGAGGCTGTACGATAGTGTCCAGCATATTTATTTAAATAAATTGAATATGTTTTGCATAAATAAATAAGAAAAGCGGGCTAAAGGATTTTTCAATCGTATTTTTAAAAAGGCGTGTAATGGAGTGTCAAAGTTTAAGAGAGAACGCCTGGTGCGCGTAATTTCAAAATCCAGTTAAGAAAATACTTTCACTCAACTCAGTATACCCTACACCATCATAGGTACTTCACAATATATAATATACTTCATATATTGGTACCTTGTCAAAGTTTTATAGAAATCCTCCAGATAATCTTACCGATTGGTGCGATTACCTCCAATTTGTCGCAAATAAAACGATATAATAATGTTAATTTATATTTATATTCGAAACACTTAAATATAATAATTATTCGAACTCTCAAACGAGCTCTTACATAAATTACAAGAATGTACATTTAAATTACATATTAAGGCACCGGCTAATGTAATGAGTTTTATCAGTTCTTAATGAATTTGGCACCTAAATTGAGTTATGCTGGAAGAGCGACTTAGTTTAGCGACTTTTTGTCGCGATATGCACGATGCGACTAAGGGTGTCGCGGCTTATCAATATGTCTAAAATTTCAGGGCCGGTTAAACTAAACTTGGAGCATTAAACTTAGGATAAGAAATCAATTCAAATTCACGTTCACATTCACATTCATTTATGTGGTTTCTGCCCCTTTCGAGAAACAGTCGTGACTTTTACACATTTCTTTTATTACTTCCAAAAACAGTCGCTAGAAAATCAAGGTGCCTACTTAATTAAATCTTAATCTAAAAATCTTGAATACGCGTGAATATTAATAGTAAACGAGAACTAAGTTGTTCTCTGACAAACCACGTGACAAAGTTGCGCGTTGGTGCAAACTGGCCACACGCGAGAGCTACAAAATGCGGCCACTGGCATATTTCCTGTAGTTTCCATACATTTTATATGGACTCGCCGCACACGGTTGACGCCGGAAGCCGCCGCTCGTCGCGGCTCTAGCTTCTCGTCGCGGCGGTAACAATGGACTTTTAAAAAAAAATACCGTCTTCAAATAAATCACTTCTTACTTCTTGCCCTAAAGAATTTTAAAAATCGATTCACAATTGACGGAGAAATTGGAGTTCATAGGGGGAAAATTACAAGGATGAGGTTTTTTGAGTTTTCCGGAAAAAGTACCAATCCCTCGGGAATCAAATGTATATGGGACCACCTGTGAAGTATACTCTTTAAAACAAAAAAAAGAATTTTGAAAATCGGTCCACAATTGACGGAGTTATCGGTGAACATACATAAAAAAAAGTCGAAAAAAAAGGTTCCAACGAATTGAGAACCTCCTCCTTTTTGAAGTCGGTAAATAAAATGACGATTCAAAGTGTACTTTAAAGTTCCAATTGAATAAATACATTTTCATTTCATTTCATTTCACTTAGCCGCGTTAGACACTTTTTGTTGCGAATTTGATTCGTGTGCAACTGTACGAATACGTACAAATAATAACGATCCCAGAAGACTATGGGAGGCGTGGGAGCGCATAGACTGCGTGCGATTTGTCATACGTTTAGTTACGACTGAAAATAATACGAACTTGTTGGCTTTTTACTACACATTCGTGCGTTGAACATAAAAAAATGACGTAGAAAGTAATAATAATAAGTCATTACTCATTACCAATAAAATAACGTATTCAGTATTCAGACTCAATTTTTACGAACAGTATTTATACGTTTACGTACGATATAAATTCACATACAAAGTGAGCGCAGCCTTAGACCAATTTGCGTTCTGCGCAAGTTTGTCAAGTGTATATCAGAGGACAACTTGTTTGTAGCTTACATACAAAATTCTGTTATAATGATAAATAATCTCTGGTAGAATAATCACTTATAAAAAAAATAATCGTTCATTAACTGTAAAAAACTTTTTAACAAGGCTGATATAACTCGATAATTTTTACCTTTCAAAATATACCTTAAGTAAGAAAACTGACTTTACTTTTTGAGCTTTTAAAAGTCCAGTTACGCCAACACGGGTTAAATTTAACCCAAGATAATTCATAATCTAAGTCAACAATGAGTCCAAAAAATCCAATACACAAAGGATCAAAACTTATTACAAAATCTGTTGCAAATTAAAAATCATTTATTATTATAATATAATCCGTGTCTTTTAGTTTCAACGTATTTGAAGGCGTGTAATGTTAATTCGTTATTACAAGTGTTTTACTATTTTAACAGACAGATTTTTGTATTCATAGGTACCAGCCATAACAAAAAACACATAATAAAAATAAAATAATTTACGATCAGGACTCAATAAACATTAGCTTTCTCAAGCAAAACCGACGCATCGCACATAGCTTTAGCCGTGGACCTAACTAAAAACATCAAGTGCAGTTGCTCAAATACATTCAGTTGAACTCTAGTTCTGACTAAACCGTGCAAAACCGTAGCTCTTTCTAGATCTAACCATCTTTGTAAACTCAGCTCCCTATCTTCTGTTGGAACACCTTGGACAACGTCTAATGGACCCCATAACATGAACTCTAGGATCGATTTAGCTTGGTTCAGAGATATGGCTCGCTCTTCTTTGAGAATGTCTTTGAGTAGGGGGGTGAGTTTCTCTCCTGGGAGGAGGATATCGGAGGCTTTAATGGCGGATTGGCAAAGTGAGGTGTGGGCTTCGTCTGTTGATTTGTTGCAGTTGATCTCGTCGCTCAATCTGTAAAGGAAGTTGTGTTTTGTTAGTTGAGTTTGAAGTTGGGAATAGTTAGGTATGTGAATTGTCTCTCACTCGCTCCCTAAATACAGTAGGATCGTCAAAAATCGTCAATCTAATCTATATTTTAAAAACGTTTGCGCTTTTAGCTCGGAATATTTTTACCAAAACTTTTTTTAGTTTTTATAATGACCCTCTTTTTGTAATCACACTATTTCATAAATGCGAAAGTTTAAGTGTGTGTGTGTTTGTTAGTATGTTTGTTGAACTGCGTACAGGCTGAACGGATTTAGATAAAACTTGGAATATAAATTGTTTGTGATATGGATCAACACTTAGGCTACTTTTTATCTAAGTACCTCTCGAGTGAAGCCGCGGGCGCAAGTTAGTAGATATATTATATAGATTAGATCACAGTAGATAACAGATATATTCTTGGGAACAAAAAAGTTTGGTGACAAAAATAACATGGTTTCCCATTACAAAGGGGCATGGTATCGATTAACAAAAAGAAAGGGCGCTTTGGTTATTTGAGAGTTTTTAAAGGGAGTGACATTTCCTGCTCCTAAAATAACAATGATTGTTATGTTAAATTATTACCTACAGTTTATTTCTTTCCACTAAAATAGAGCATGGACTTGCTTTTGCAAAAGGGATACTGACTTAAATTGTTAATAAAGTTCTAGGCTAGACGACTGAAAAATTCTAATTAGCCCCTTATTTACATATCCAAAAAATATTGGACACGTATTTTTTCTTTTGTCAATTAAACAAAAAATAACAAAGGTATAGTGCGTTAAAGTTCCGCGTGACGTCACGATGTAGTACACTTTACCTAGCCGTGACGTCACGAGTCCCCACTCCCGAACTTTCACGCTCCTTAGCTCCGTCAATTTCTATTGATTCGATAAATAAAAATATACGTGTCTAGTATTTTTTGTTGATCTATCTGACGGACTAATTAGATTTTTAGGTAAAAATCTAATTAGTCACAATTCATTCACATTCATTCATTTAGATGACAACAAGACGCAAGCAATCTAAATGAAGAAAATACCTAGGCCCGTAACAATTCATGAAGACAATCTATACCTGAATAGTACCTAATCTGAGTTTAAATTTGTATTAAAAACTATCAAAAATAGGTATTTATGACAGTACAGGCAGGTGAGGCTTAACACCTTCATACCTCAAGTTGCATCGTAGGGCATATTCCAAACACGGATAAGAAATGGTTACCACTTAACATTGGGTGTGCCAATTGTTATTTATTTTTTCTAGTGAAGATATCATAGGATATTATCATCTTGATTTTTTCAGCAAATTAAATTAAATTCAATCCATCTTCATGTAGGTATGCTACCTTCGGATTCAGTTCTTATACAGGCCTAAATAAGAATATTGATGGCTTACCCTTGCAAAATACACAGCCGCCCGTAACAATTGGTTTTCGGAGCCGACAACGAGCTCAGTCCATCACTAGGCGGCGAGCTCTGACCCTGAACATCCTTCAGCGATATAAAACTAGTCAAACTCTCCGGCACATCCTCAACGCCCCTCGCCTGAAGGCATTTGAGGCAGTTAATCATCTGCAGCATCATGAATATGGCTTCGTGGATCTGCTCCGTTTGGACCAGCTGATGGTCTTTGAGTCCTGGTTCTGATGAGTGGAGACTCTCGCCGTACGATTGGATCGTGTCAACTTGCGCGTGGGCCAAGACCACGATGGTCGCTGAAAAGAGATAAACTTGGGTGAGTTGATATGTAGAAAAAAATAATTTGTTTATCCCGAAAACTGTCCTACCTGTAGTTTGATTATCGATCTGTTTAGTTTTTTTCAAAATGATAGCCTATTTTAGGAGTCTTTATTTATTTATTTTTTTATTGGAAGACTATGCCCATAATCCCCACACTGGGCATGCGGGTTGGGGATCCCAAGGCATAGCTTTACATACCACCGACTCTGCTGCTCTTCGGCGGTCAGAGAATTTAGCTGTGTGATGTAGGCTGCGCTTTGCCGCAACGAGTAGTATTGAAAATTCTCACTAACTGGAAAATATGTTTAGGACAGACGGGCTCAAGTCTGCTTCAGTCTTGTCCAAAGTATCAATGGTCTTACTGTTTAAAATAATGAGTTTTTGTACCGTCTAGAACGTAACGACTACTGTGTTCATTTAAGGACGGCTTTATTGTCAGTCAGGGCTTTATAAAAATGTCGTGTGTCGTGACGCATTTTATATACATGCCTGTGCCGAGACTAATCTATTTCAATCGTGTGGGCACCCATCTAAGCGTTCATTGCTAAGATGAAGTAAGTTCATAGGTACCAATACCAACAGAACAAAATACTTGTGATATATACCTAACTACGCCACGAGCGTATGCATGGTGACCATTCATGACATTTGCTAAGAGGTACACGCCAAAGATTTAGCCGTTTTTATAGTCAAAACCATGAATGTATTCAACCTGTTTGTAATTATCGTACAACCTAACGGATGTCAAGTGATTTAATTTATTGTGTCAATGATAAGTTCATGACTAAACCAGTCGCCCTAGAAGGCGAAAAGCTTAGTACATTCACTTAATTAACATACTTAATGGTTTTACATCCAACAAGATCAGATCATTTACCATTTACAGTTAGTTACTTGCTTTGATAAATGAAAATGTATATTGCGTGTTGTGTTCACTTATGGACAACACAGATGTAAGGAGTTCCAACCTCCATCTTCGGAACCCAAGCCAACATAACCTCCCCATGGTGCAACCTACTTAATAATAATAAACTCTAGGCTCTGGCGGCCGGTTGATTTCGGCATAGCGGTTGTTGTTGACAGACTAGGTACGTGTTCTAAGTTCCATCGTAGTAATTCCAGTTAATCTAGACATGCCCGCCTTCCACAGCGAGCGGAGTAGACGCACGGACTATTACGGACTTCGTTTAAATTACAATGATAAACAACGGAAGAAGTAATCCGACCTTTTGTGGAGGCTTTACGTCGCTTGCACCAGCAATGGATTGCATACAAGTGCCTTCCACTGAAAAATGCGGATATTCGGAGTGAGCAAATTCCCGAGTTCCCACTCGCGTCTCCGTGTTACCAATGAATGCTACACCTTTCTGGAAAACTCTTTCATAATGGAAGGCAAAAAGTATTTTATCCCTTTCGCCCAGCTATTTCCCAATTTGTTAATCGCTCGTGGGGTGGCTTACTTCAGTGTTTTTTTTTTTTCACACAGCATCATGTAGCCCCAAACTAAGCAGAGCTTGTATTATGGGAACCACATGATTGATATAATACACATATAATTTTTTTTTGTAAATACATACATATCATACATAGAAACACCCAGACCCGAGACAAATATCTACAGAACATGCAAACATTTGTCCCGCAGCGGGAATCGAACCCGTAACCTTCTGCGTCTCAGGCGGACCTTCGCCCACTGCGCCACAGAGGCCGTCGATCATCTTGGTTAAGCAACACTCCGCCCGGCCACTACCTACTTGAATGGGTGACCGTTTAGTGGCGTTTAGATCTGAGGGCTTCCGTGCTTCGGAACGCACGCTAAGATATTGTTCCTGGCTCTTTCAGTCGATAAGCCATGTCGGAGGCCTTCGGGCAGCCTTAAAACTCGGACAACAGAGTTGGCCACTGGCTCATACGAAGAAGGAAAGTTAAGGTAGGTATTTCCCAGTCGTTACCCTTTCGCAGTTGAAGCCAGGCATTAGACTTGACTTGGATATCATAACGTTTGCAAGTGTTTATAAAATGGTATGCACCTACCTACCATTTTATAGACATGCCATCGCTAATGGTCGTAAATAGAGATTAATAGCTGTTTGCAAAACATCACAATGGTGTTGTAACAGCTGGGTGCCATTAAAATTTATCATCTTAACTTCTTTATCGTTACAAATACCAAACCCTAATTCGCAATGAAACCTCCATTTTTAGGGTTCCGTACAAAAACGGGACCCTATTACTAAAACTCTACTGTCCAAATATCTACTGTCTGTATATCGGGCACCAGGCTCATGAACCGTGGTAGCTAGACAGTTGAAATCAAAATCAAAATATCAAAATCAAAATAAGTTTATTCAATAAGCACATACAGCACACTTTGAAACGTCAATTTTTTAAATTTGAATTTAGACCAATTCGTAATGTGACAAAACAGAGAATAATTGGCAAGAAACTCTGCTTGGCTTATATTTTTTAAAGTCTTGTTTTTTTACAAAGTTTATTATTAACTATTACATTGTTTTTGAGGGAGTTGGAGACAGTTTCATCCCTAGCTTTTTTGTCATCTAAATAATCAGAAATTTGTTAATAGCTCTGTAATAGCTTTTTCACTTCTCTTGCTCAAAAAGTGTATCATAATAGTGTAGCTTAGCGGGCCTAAAACTCGAGTTTAATACCTAGGGCTAAAAAGTATTTTTTCTTTTTAATTTTTGTCTAAAATCATCAGCCCGTACAAAGCATTCGTTCTCTTATATAAAAACTCGACTTCTTGGTGCTCCGTCAATCTTTTTTTTTGAAAATAGAACCGTCTTGGTGATGTTTTATGAAGGTTGATTCTTCCCTTCACGGTAGAATGCGAACTGTTTCGTTGAGGGTTATTGAAGGTATAGAGATTTAAAAAAAAAGATGGTATTGGCGCTAAATCTCTAGAATTTTCTTCATTCCAAATCACAAACTTTTACGTTTAACTTCCTGACTTTAACTTTCAAATTGTGAACGTGAAAAATGTCATCAAGTGATAGTGAAGATGCTAATATGCAAATGGAAGAAAAGGGCAAAGAAATAATTATGAATCTGTTGCCGACAAAATCACGTGAAATATATTTAAAGAGTTACGAAAATTTTATGAAATGGAGAGATGAGAAACGTGTGGATTCTTTTACAGAAGGGGTTTTTCTCACTTATTTTGATGAATTATCGAAAAAATTCAAATCGTCGACTCTTTGGAGCACATATTCAATGTTAAGAATGACCTTAAAAACGAGACACGACGTCGATATTAAAAAATATGTAAATTTAACGGCTTTACTGAAGAAATTGTCCACTGGATACAAGGCAAAAAAATCTAAAGTCTTGACGACACAAGAAATCGAAACATTTTTAAATAACGCTCCAAATAAACAATACTTGGCAACAAAGGTAACCTACTTATGTACTCTACTCAAACTAAATAAATAGATACCTACCTACATACCTAAATTATGTACTTAAGTTATTACGATTATTAACACACTTATTTTTTTGTTCAACAGGTTGCTTTAATTTATGGAATCAGCGGTGCATGCAGAGGAATAGAGCTTGCCAATATAACGCTAGAAGACGTAGAAACGGATACAAACCTACAAGCTGTGAGTCTGCCGAACACGAAAACAAACAAAGAGCGTAAATTTGTCATCAGTGGAGAATACCTTAATATAGTTAAAGCCTATCAGGAGTTACGTCCCACTAATGTTTCAACGAGAAGATTTTTTCTAAATTATCAAAATGGTAAATGCACAAGGCAAGTCATAGGCAAAAATAAATTTGGTAACATGCCTAAAGATATTGCCACTTATCTAAATTTACCAAATCCGGAACTCTACACGGGCCATTGTTTCCGCAGAACATCCGCGACTCTGTTGGCGGACTCTGGTGCGAATATAACGACATTAAAACGCCACGGTGGATGGAGGTCCGATCAAGTGGCTGAAGGTTATATAGAGGACTCTATACAAAACAAGTATCACGTCACGCAGCGGATTATGGAAGGAATCAATATTCTACCAAACATTACAGAACCCCAAGCATCTACATCGCGGGATTGGATGAATATGTCAACTCAGCTGAAGCCGCACTCAGATCTTAATAATGCAGGAAACTCAAGCATGATTCGAGTCTCTCCAACTTTTACTCCACAACAATCAACTCAAAATATTATCACATCCCAATCACAGAGAACCGAAATAAAATTGCCCGGGAAAAACATATCACTAAACATTCAAAATTGCTCTAACTGCACATTTAATTTTTAATAAAATTTCTGAAAATTGACTAATTTGGAATTGTTTTATTTTCTCGCAATCGAAGTGAAAAGTAGAGTGTTTTACTCGGGCCAAAACCACCCATTATAACTCGGTCTTGTCATCCTCCCTCGCTAAGCTCGGGAGTATAACAACCTCGTATATAATGGGATGGTTTAGTCCCTTGTAAAACAATCTACTATATTACAGAGGTTACGTTTATCAACATTTTTGAATTTATTTACAGATTAATTAAGCATATCATTTGGGATTTTGTTAAAAAACCGTACGTTTTGCCCTTTATATGATTGACTAAATCTTCACTGTTAATTATTATTTATACTTTATTGCACATTAAATGTAACAAAAAGGTGGGCTTTATGTTGCCGCTATAGCAACAAATACCAAAAACAAAATATAATAAATATTGACGACCTCTGTGGCGCAGTGGGCGAAGGTCCGCCTGAGACGCAGAAGGTTGCGGGTTCGAATCCCGCTGCGGGACAAATGTTTGCATGTTCTGCAGATATTTGTCTCTGGTCTGGGTGTTTTCTATGTATGATATGTATGTATATTTACAAAAAAAAGTATATATGTATGTGGTATATCAATCATGTGGTTCCCATAACACAAGCTCTGATTAGATTTGGCTACATGAGGCTGTGTGATAACGTCCAGCATTAGCATTTAAGGGGAGCTCCCATACAACAAACGTGATTTTTTTGCCCTTTTTTGCTGATATTTATAACGGCAATAGGCAGACGCTTGAAATATTCACAGAATATTTAGTTTTTTATTTCCATACATGTAAAGAATTCAGATAATGGTAGTCCGACTCGCACTTGGTCGGTTTTTTATGGGCTCGTTTCAGTATTCGACCTTTGTTAAATTATGCGTAGGTACCTAATAAGATATGTTGCATCGTTAAGCACGTTCTTAACACGCATGACCTACGATTATGGAAATACTCTGTTATAGGTGATAGTTATCACTTAAGGCGACGATACATGTCAAACCTCCCTCTCGCTCGCACTATTCAACATTTTTGAAGATATAAAATCACTGAATGTAGTGCAAAATAGCAAACCTTCACGGCCTAAAAAATAACAATACAAAGGTTCAGCAGGAATATAATTTTGATTCTATCACGTTTTCTTACCAAAAAACTTGTACCAATGTGATCAATTTTATGCAAATTTTTTGGTAGGAAAACGTGTTGGGTTAAAATGATATTCTTGCTGAACCTTTGTATTGTTATTTTCTAGGCCGTGAAGGTTTGCTTTTTTGCATATTTACATTCAGTGATTTTATGCTTTCAAAAATGTTGAATAGTGCGAGTGAGAGGGAGGTTTGACATGTATCGTCACCATATGATCAGGTGGGCCATTTAATTCTTTTATCTGCAAGTGGGATTTTTTGTTGTCGAAGTACCTATAAGCTGATGATGATGATAAAGATATTTGTACAAACGGTGAGTACAAGAATTTTGTACCTAGGTAATAGCTTTCGCCTTCAGCTTCACTCACGTGGGACCATAAAAAATAAACTATATATATATATGTTATTGGAACTTCATATTGACAGATGTTTCTGTTGCCGCTGTAACAACAAATACTAAAAAACAGAATATAACAAAAAACAAACAAACATCTTCACGACCTTTTCCCATAATGGATATCTTCAGATATTGCTCAGTACGCAAATCTTTTGAGGATACCTTAACGAATGCAGTCAGAGGCAAGTCCAACAATTACGTTCGATACATGCCCACTTTTTGCAAGCAGATAGCATTCCACGTGACAGGTTGCAAGGCCATCGCCGCTTTTTACCTAGCACATACCTTTCGAACTTTTTAGTTCGAGGGCATGCCGGTTTCCTCACGATGTTTCCCTTCACCGTTTTAAGCTCATGGTAATGCGCAGTTAAGCTTTTCGAAACGAAAAATCCCTTGGTGCACGGCTGGGATTCGAACCCACGACGTCCATATCTTAAGTCGTACATCCCACTAGGCCACCACGGCAGAATATAATAAATATCTAAATGAGGTTCCCATACATTTGTACGGAACCCTTCATGCGTGAGTTAGACTCGCACTAGGCCGGTTCTTACTGACTATCAAACTAAGTTGACTACCAACCTTGGACCAGATCCTCGCCGTCCTCCCCAAACGTCGCTCTCGGCACCAGATCACAGAACTCAGTGACCGCGTGAAGACTCAACGTGGGCGCTGACTGCTGACAGACTAACTGTGACGCCATCTGCTCTTTGTACATCATCAGGGTCACGTGCACTGGGCCCTGGTTCGAGGTCCACACAGCTGGGTGGAAGATACGCTTGCCCGCTCGGATGAGGTTCGAGGATTGGACGGAGAAGTCGCTCCAGCGGAGATTTGTGCAAGCTTTTAGACCGCGGAGGGAAGGTTGCATGGTTGCGCTTTGTTGGACCTGAAAGGTAGGAAAGGTTGAGTTTATTTACTATGATAAATCGCGTTTATGTCATGTTCTTGGGTGTGAGGGGTTCCAACTAGCATAGTTGGAACCCAAGCCGACCTGACCTGCACCTGGTACACCCTGCTAACTGACAAAGGGCTCTGATTGTAGGCTGATTGCGGCATAGAGTTCCCTGCAGCTAAATCTACTGGCCGCTGACGGACAGCAATGTCGGTCCTAGAAGGTGTGCCCTGCGATCCCCAACCCGCATGCCCAGCGTGGGGATTATGGGCATATTCCCCTTTCTTAGGGGGGCCTATGTCCAGTGGACTGATGTAGGCTGGTTTGGTGTGGTGTTAAATCACTATGCTTTTCACACAAGAATATGCTTTACTTTTATCATATGGTTTTAATGTTATTTCCGTTGGTTTTCAAATGAACAAATAATAATAAAAATATAGGAATGATCTAAATACAATAGCAGTAATTTAGGTATGGGGATATTTATTTAGTTGGATATCTGTATAAAACATGATGGAGTGCAGCAAAAAAGTTTCGACTACCTTGTTTATAGCTTACCTAACCACTATATTTTGACTGGAATAAAAAGCGTTTTTGTGATGCTTTTGTGTGAAAAGCATAGTTGGCTTTGTCATTTGCGCTGTTGGTTTTACAAATGGTTATTTAACAAATAAGATATTATACTAATTACAATCGCATTAATGTAGGTAGCGATATTTTTTAGTTGGATATCTGCATAAAACATTATGGAGTGCAGCAAAAAAGTTTGTTATAACTGTACGTGGTTTATTATGTAGGTACTCAAAACGTAACCTTATACACAACTAACTTGCGGTCTGTTTGTCAATATTGCATTAGCTTGCGCAAGTGGTATCACGATCGGTAAATCTATCTGACAGTTTAATGAGTAAATTACCTGTTCCAAGACCTGAGCTAAAGCCTCGTGATTCGCGATTACAACCGCGCCGTAGTTATCCTCCAAGTTTCTATGGACTATACTCCTGCCTTTCCTGACCCTCAGTTTGTTGGTTGTGGTCTTCGGCGTCATATCATTGGAGTAGTCTTCATTGCTCGGACTGTCCATGTTATCGTTTGAACTGTAGAAACTGTACGGCGAGTAGATTTCTGATTCTGTCTCGCTTCCACAGTAAGGTAGAGACGATCTGCTGAACACGCTATTGTTGTAGTTAACAGCTTCAACAATTTCTTTCCTTATCTCTGTTCTGCTTTCGTTTTCTCTGGGCTTGGCGTCGCATTCGGGCGAGCTCGATCGAGCGTGGTGAACGTATTCGTAATCACTGTCACTGTTTTTAGCTGAATCGCTGTTTTCTTCTTCATATTTAGCGTTGTTGTAAACATCGTCGTAGTTGTGAATGACGGTGTCGTTTGTAGCTTGTACTAGTTCCCCACTATCGGTCTCGTCTAACTCGTCTTTGTCATCGTCGACGGGTGTTCTGCGTTTTGGGAGTTCTAGATGAGCTTCTCTCTCCCGCATACTCGCGGTTCTCTCAGGCTTCCTCGGTGCAAGTGCCGATCGGATTTCTCCTGAAAAACACATCAATAATTGTATTAATTTACATGTCTAAGCGAATCTATGAATATGATTAATGATTATGACCATTTATTTATAACCTACCTAATGATGCGGAATATGAAGGTCACCTTATTTTTTTTTGAATTGTAAATGGTTGGAATCTTACCAAGGTTTGCATAAATGTTGTCCTCTTTGTTAGAAGTGGTTGACCATGTTTGAGTCTTCTGTTTTTTCTGTAATGCTACGGATTTCGGCGGGGGTGGTCTAGCAGGCTTTGGAACATTTGCTATGGCTTTCTCGTCACTGAACTGTCTCGGTGGCGGGGGTGGCTTATTAACTACTTTAGGTGGATCCGGATCAGTGGCGGAACTAATCCCGCTGTATATTGACGACACATCGTCATGACTCAGCCGACGTAATTCCGAAATTTCGCAATTCGATTTCACAACCTCGACGCTTGACCCGTTGATGTCCAGCGGATGGATAATGACGAGACGAGGCTTGGGTTTCGGGGTCAGATCGTAGATATCCTCAGTTTTGCTCATCACTTTCGTAACTGTTGGCATGCTCAACTCTTTTTTATCTAAATCCTTAGAAGACCCTATCCGGAGAAGCTTTTTGATGGAGAATTTAAGTTTTCCTTTACGCTTTTCATCTAGCAGTAAATTGTCGTGCGATAACGAAATGTTCCTTCGCGGTGCCGGTTCCGGAGCTACGTCTGCTTTCTTTACATCAATCTCTTCGGTGGTTTTAGCTTTGGGTGTTGATGACATAGTAGCTCTTTCTCTTTTCTCCATCTCTCTCACCACTGGGGAGTCCGACTTCATAAATCCATGCGAATTTCTTTGGTAAATATTGGGATATTCATCTACCGTTGGAGTTAATGGTGGGGTGGGTGCTTTGCGCTTACTGAGACTACTGAGTGAAGAGTCACTGTCTTGTTTTGTAAGCACTGGCTGAGCGTAGTACAATGTTTCCGATTTATCCTCGAACCTATCGTTAATTTCACCATTTTTTTCTTCACATTTCGTAATATTTTCATCATCGTTATTTGTCGCTTGATGCGTATGCACAGACATTTGATGTGTTGCGTTACTTTTTTTAGTGGGCTGTTTTATAACTGGTTTGACAGGTAGTTTAGGTTTTTCTGGTAAAGCCGGTTTATGTGCAGGCATAATATCAGATATCAAGCCGTGCAAAAATGATGGCCGTGGGTCTAGAGTCGGAATGGGGCTTTTAGGAAGCGCGGGGGCTTCGATATTCTCGTCTGGGTCTGCCCTACCGTCAGGCTCGCCAGCAAGCTCTCGACTGGCGTCCGCAGAGAAAATATTATCCGGCTGTTTTGGCATAATAGGAGGCAAGTCATTGATCGGACTTTGGAATGTAGAATATCCACCATTATGTTGACCATCCACTTTCCTAAGCCTTTCGATTGGTGACATTTTGCCATTTTTATCGTCGTTGAATACCTTAATTTTAACGGTCTCCTCGCATTTATGGCTCTCGGAGAAGTGACCACTGTCGTCATTGTCAGAATCTGTTCGGCCGCTGAAACTTTCATCGTCAGATGCGAGGGAATTATTCGCGGTTGAATTCAACGTGCTTACAGCTGAGTCCACAGAACTGCTCTCATTTCTCTCGATATTTATCTTACAGAATTTAAATTCTGACCTACTTAGGTTAACCTTGGGTCTTTCTTGAGTTTTTATCAAAGGAGATTTTCTGACGATACCATTTTTCTTGGTTTCACTCATATCTTTTCTTTCAGGTTCGTCTGACATGCTTTCTTTCATCTTTTCATCGACGACTGTAGGCTTCGTGTTCTCTTTGAGTGATAATGTTTGTTCTGAAGCACTGAATCTTCTATTATGTTCCAGTGTCTCTGAAATCTCCTCGAGCAGTGATTTCTCTGTACAGATACTCGCAGCAGTCGTTATATTATCTGCACTTATGATAGTTTCAGTTTCTTTTACATAAGTTGAAAGTATTATATTCGTTTTGTAATTTTGATTATCTTCTATAGCAGCTTCCGATACATTTATAACGGCGGGTTTTCGGGTGTGTGACTTCACATTGCCTTTAGTATTCTCCTGTCCAAATGGAGTAACAGACACAAGTAAAGTCTTTTTCTTTCCATCGGAGTCGGTTTGCATTCTACCCAACAGGAGCGATGTGTAAGATTTAGCTGCTGAATCACCTAATAAATTAGCTTTTACTGTATTGAAATCTGTGTTTGATTTGGTGATCTTATATAGTTCTCTCTCTTCTTCTGTATCCGGGAATGTGTCATCTTCCTCTGTTTCTTCTGAAACTTCGAATTCTTCTCCGTCTGACCAATCATCGCCTCCGAATCCTATCACACTGCACACTTCTTCAGGAAATCTTACATTTCTTTTGCTCTTCTTTTTCGGGTGTACTCTAAGTATGCTAGGTGGTGATTTCTTGAAGAATGCGCCTCGGTGTTGAAAGGGTGTGGCTAGATACTTGCTGCCCTCGGTCTGACGGTCGTTTTTGGTGTGCTCCTCTCGAGACTTGAAGCAGTTTGAGCAGAAGTCTTTCTTCCACGCATTCTGCACGAAGCTGTGGCACACCGGTGACATCTTGTCCTTCGAATACCGACGGTTGATCACGTAACTGGCATTCTGCAAAGAGAAAACACTCATAAATATTTCGCCTCTTTTATCTTATCGCAGAGATGTACAACCGTGTCAAATGTCCGCACTCGAATTTGGAGATAAAATATGAAGTGTCGAGAGGTGTGCTCGATTCGGAGAATCGATTGAATTTATCGATTGAACATAAAAGGGAAAAAGCGGTAAAGATGCCTCACGTAACAAGGAAGTGGGGCAGTTACGCGACGAATAAAAAGCAAACCATTACGTTTGTCGACTCCATGGAATCTAATTTGAATGTATTGCTATCGAGTTACGAGTATAGACTCTTCTGGTTCTGTTTGTTACGCAAAATGGTGCGTGCTAGTATTAATTGATTATTTGTTATGTAAAAAGTTCGTGATCCATGCCATATGTTTTGAATTGGTATTGTATTCTTAGCTATTAAACCGGTAGCTGTTAGTACCTGACACCTGACAGTCACAATTCTCACATAATTGCCAAATATCTTAGTATCTCAGACTTAGCTCTCAGACTGACCTGGCTCTTAAACTGACCACATTATTTTTAATCCACTGCTGGGCAAAGATCTCCAAATTCCGCCAACCATCTCTTTTTTTGAGCTAACCCATCATCCTCTCTAGGCTTCTAGTTCGTCCCACCATCGCTTTCTTGGCCGACCTCGACCTCGCCTTCCATAGGACTGCCAGGATGTTACGGCATTAATCCACATGTCTGTAGGCATGTAGGCACCTAAAATGGCCCATCCAGTCCCATTTGAACCGGGCTGCTTTTCTGTCCTCGTCGACAATACCAGTAATCAAACGCAGTATGTAACCACATTTACCTACCATTAAACCAATAGCAATTCAATTTGTACCTAGTTAACCAAACCAGTAACTATTTATACGTTATTCAGGTCATTTGCTGTGCGATAACATCTGTACTGGCTTCATCTTTTTTAGAATTCAGTCAAGCATTGTAATTTATACTTGGGTTAGATAATCGTTTGCATTGTGTGACGTTGAGTGACTTGTGTGCACAAGCCTCACCTTAGTGAAGGATATCTTTTATTTATTTGATTTTATCTGCATTTTTAGTATTCTACTGTGACTAGATCTAGTTTTGAAGTTCTAGAATGAGTGAAAGGAGAGCGTGTTTTGAAATATAGAGTTTAATAGATAATAAATTAAAATAAATATGTTCTTTTTAAAACATTAACATGGTACATTAAATAAATACAAGATCATGTAAGAAAAATACATAAGGTTAGAAAAATATGATCCTGAACTAGGTAATCCTGTGTTTCATGCGATACAATGAACGTCTAGTATGAGAATTATAGAATGGAATAAAAAAAACTTTATTTAATAGGAATATTATGGTACTAATTAAATCGTGAACTGGAAGACCAAGTGTGGGGAGACCCCCCACCAGATGGACAGATGTCATCGTCAAGATTGCAGGTAATCGGTGGATGGAGAGGTTTCAAGACCGTTCTTCGTGGAATTCCTTGGGGGAGACCTATGTTCAGCAGTGGACTTCTATAGGTTGTTGATGATGATGATGTAGAATTAAATCGTATTTTTTTTAATTCATACAATTTTGTAACGCGGCCTAACAGAGAAGAATTGGCAAAAAACTCTGCTTGGCTTATATGTTTTTAAAGTCTTTGTTACAATTGCTATTCTTACCTTTATATTTTTTGTAAGGAAGCTAGACACAGCTTTATCCCAAGCTTTTAAAATCCAATCAAGCATCGTAACTTGGCTTGGACGTTGTGAGGGGTGTATTTTGGGAATACATATTTGGCTTTACGTAACTGTAGAGTTTAATACATCTCTTCTTATACCTACAGGCAACTTTATGTCTAGTAATGGAGTGAAAGGAGATTGTATTAGAATGTAGAGTATATAAAATAGTAATTCTAAAGTAGGTACTTATTTGACGCACGTGAAACTGCAAAAATTCTAAGGTACAAGATATTTAACAAACCATATAATTATGCCTCATTTTTCAATTGTCGGATAAGTAATCCATTGAAACCATTTATTTATTATTTTTTATCCACACGCCCATACCTAAAAATGCTACTTAAATTTAACCATTGCATAAAGTTAGCCCTGTCGCTGTTTGGCAGGGTAATGGTGCATTTCGCGGTTGACGCGGAGCGGGCCGCGATTGGCCAATTACAATGCTCGAAATCTCCACTGCGTCACGTGAGCAATCACGTGAGCAAAGATTTCGAAACGCACCCAAAGAGAAGAGATAAAGCGCTCGTGGTGTGACTTACTCCGGTGTCCTTAGCAGATCATCTTGGTTAAGTATCACTCCGCCCGGTCACCACTTGGATGAGTGACCGTTTAGTGGCATTTAGATCTGAGCGCTTCTGTGCTTCGGAAGGCATGTTAAGATGTTGGTCTCGGCTATTTCAGTCGTTAAGCCATGTCGGAGGCCTTCGGGCGGCCTAAAAACTCCGACATCAGAGTGGCCACTAACTCATACGATGAAGAAGAAGAATTAAGAGATGGCTGTAGTTAAAGCATTGTTTGTCTTTTCACCCATTTTTATAATGCCATAAAAGCGTAACTATTGAATAAATTCGAAATTATGAAATGTTTTATTTCATATTATCAAAAATTTTACATGGAAGACGATTGAAACCCAATTTTTCCGCCTTTGTATTTATTTGTTTTGTTTAAAATATTCCAAACTAGTACGAAAACGTAAAAACAATATCATCATCATCATCAGCCTATAGCAGTCCACTGCTGGACATAGGCCTCCCCTAATGAGCGCCATTGCGCCCTGTCCTGAGCTCGACGCATCCAGCTTCTACCAGCAGCCTTTCGCAGATCGTCACTCCACCTGGCCGGAGGGCGTCCTACACTACGTTTTCCGAGCCGTGGTCTCCACTCCAGAACTCGTTTACCCCAACGGTTATCGGTAAAAACAATGTATGAAATAGATTTTTCATACTCGCTTTCACCCATAACTTGGTACGTTAATATGCATGGCCTGCGGTGCTTTCTCTGCAAACACTCCGTGTCGCCATACGCTTTACATACTGATCAAATATTCATACATGACCATTACAAATACCAGGGCAGTTACTTTGTTACTTATTAACTGTATGTATGATATGTATATATTTACAAAATATATATATATGTGTAGTATATCAATCATGTGGTTCCCATAATACAAGCTCTGCTTAGTTTGGGGCTACATGATGCTGTGTGATTAAGTCGCGGATTATTTATTTATTTATTTAACTATGTTCCAAGGACTGCTACTGTACTATTCTGTCTGTCTGTCACAATCGCTAAGCTAAAACCTGCAATTATTTAAATGATTGGGCGGGCAGGGGCACCTTCCTGTGAAGAGAATTTATTGATACCTTAGTGTTTGTAATGACTAACCAAATCATTGGTCATCTATAACCTAACTAGGAATAAGATTTAGAAAAGAATAATAGTGCAAAAATCTGCTAAGATAAGTACTCAAATATTTCATATGCACAAGTTTGTGTCTTTGATATTTGACAAATAAACGACCGTGAAAATACTAAAATTTGTACAAGCAAAATATTACCCGACGCCTAGAGCCAATTGTTCTTTGTCGCTAAATATATTGCTTTCGTCAGCTAGATTTAGCTACTTGTTTTTATGTTGAAATTAATTTTACGACACCCGCAAAAGCCTCTGGCTGGGTACGATCACGTAGGTACCTTGTTTGTTTACATAGATACCTACCTACGTTTGCATTCTCTTTCGCAATGTATATCGAGGTCATCGCTCGGCACCGAGATCCTTGGTATTGTATGGTCAGCAGTTCGTATATGCTATTCAATTCACTATGGTTAGCAAAAACTTCGATTAATATTACCTACTGTGTACTCCGTTACGATACAATGCAATTTGATGGCTCTTTGGCTTGCTAGCTATGCTAGTGTAAGCTGGGTGTTGCTTTTTGTAAAAAGTCGAGCAAGTCGAAGCCAAAATTATTAATTTGTGGCAGATTGGAGTCGCGTAGAAAGAGATCCGGCGGTGTGGTCAAAAAATTAATAAACTAGGGTCAATGTTCCAATAGTGGACCATTTAAGAGATTTATAAGCTACTTAACCATATAGTCTGCTTATTTAAATATTAACCCAATTTTTTGAAGCATAAGTTTGAGTAACATTTACTTTACTAAATGACATACATATTATAACTAAATTCAATTATTATTTTAGGTATGCAATAATATATATTAAGAAATATATGTTATACCAATAGAGGACCAGCCAGGTCCAAAGCCTGACCGTGCAATGTACCATTACTTGACCATTTAGCAGTGTTTCCGTGATGCTTGGTAAAATATTGCTACTAAATGTGCTAAGAATTTCTTACAATAAGATGTTATTCGTGTTTTGGTCAGCTTTTGGTACGCTAGCAGTACGTGGTCAGCTAGCAGAACATTGACCCTAACCATCCCTTCTATGTAAAAATGGCTAACTTCTGTCCAGCATAGTAGCGCCCCCATGGAACTACAACAAATAGTAACGAACAACAAAAATCTGAACATAATTTTGTATATCCTGGGATAAAATAGGAACATATATATTAAGAATAATCAGGCACAGGTTTTTGTTTAAAGCGCGCCTAGTTGTTCAAAGTCCTAAGCACTCCTTGACGCCCCCACCAATCCTACGACCACAGACAATTAATGTGCCTACGCCTACTTCTTACGACGCGATGGTTCTTATTGCACAGACTCAACCAAATATTTTAAGCAGTTTAGTTTAATTTTAGGCTAAATCAGGGACTTCTTTTTTAGTAAAAAATTTAACCTCTATCTACTTAATCACTGATAGGACGCATAGTTACCAAGACAGAACCTGTGATAGACACACTGGTGGCGTGCATGATCCACACATTAGGAACAAATTAATAGCATCCTCTTTTCGTTGCTGACCGTACTTACCTACTTACAGTAAGATGGCCGATCTGTGCCATACGGTAATTTGCATAGTTTAGATCGGATGCTCCATTCTCCATGTAAATTAGACCCTTGTTATGTTAAATTAGGATTGATAATCGTGTTGCTATTATTTGTTGATCGATTTTTTTTATAAGAGGATAAATATCGTCTTAGGGCTCCGCTTTCAAAAATAGAAACCTATGTTACCAAAAGGAAATAAAACGGAAGCTAAACGGAACCCATGTTGTACTTAATTAATTTACTTGTCATCGTCTGTTTTATGGTCTGTCACATAAATATTGTAATAAATACATTACGCAAAAAATACCGCGTAGAATAAATACCAACTGTTCTAAATAAAATATTATATTTAGTTAGAAAGCGATTAAAATTAGTTTAAATGATAATTTTATGTAACAATAAACGTGAAATCTGCACAAGAAAGCCTGTAAAGTTTAAAGGCATGTCTACCGTGGACAGCCAGTTTCATCATCATCATCCACAGCCCGAGTTTATGCACTGCTGGATATAGGCCTCTCGAAGTTAGTGCCATCCAACACGGTCTTGTGCTAGTCGTATTCATGAACTCCCGGTGACACGTACTATATCATCGACTCAGCTGGTTAAGCACAACTAAATAAAATACAAAATCTATATTTACCAAAATATCACATTTAAATACAATTACTACCGTTGACAAGGGATTTACCAACGGAAGAATAGAGAAAGATTAATTTTGATGTTGTCAGCAGCATTTTAAATGTTTTATGCATGGTTTTCTAAGGAATGGATAAAAATAGACGTGTTTGGGATGCAGATAGACCCACAATCAGGAATAATGAGCTTCTCTAATGTGTGTTTGTAGTAGAAAAAAAAGGCAAAAAACGGCCAAGTGCGAGCCGGACTCGCCCGAAGGGTTCCGTACTGTTGTATGGGAGCCTCACTTAAATATTTCTTTTATTCTGTTTTTAGTATTTGTTGTTATAGCGGCTGTCAACTGTCTAGTTATCACGGTTCATGAGATACAGCCTGGTGACAGACAGACAGATAGACAGACTGGCACTACTGTCATCTGTCTATCTGTGTGCCTGTCTGTCTGTCACCAGAGTGTCTTAGTAAAAGGTCCCGCTTTTACCCTTCGGGTACGGAACTATAAAAATGGTATCATGCTAAGGCGCTGGTCATAGAAAACGTACATTTCAAGCTCTGCTTAGTTTGGGGCTACATGATGATGTGTTATACATCCAGTTCCATTCCAGCATTATATTTACAAAATTTTGCTATGCCCTAACAGGGTTCATGTTGAAACTTTATTATACATAGAATTTAAGACCTCTGTTAACAACATGTACGCAATACACGATTTGAAATTTAGGATCATGATGATGTACTGAAAATCGTCGTTTACTTTAGCCAGTTAGATAGAGCACACAAGTGAGTAAGTAAAGTAACAAACCATCAGAATTGCGCATTCAATATTAATTTGGTACCTATACAATTTTAGTCCCCATAATGGACAAAGGTATTGGGGTCGGGGCGACAGATGTTCGATCCGGAACGAGTCGAGGTGAAATCTGACACGTGTGTACGCACCTTTACAAATATGAAGATGTGTTTGTATTTTTTTTTAATATAATCGTTTGTTTGGAGTGGAGACCCAGATGAGTAAATAAGCGTGAATGTTTTGGCAAAGTTAGATAATTGACTCTTTTTGCTCTATGACTCTAGGTGGCAAAGTGATACTACCTTTTTTATTCTGTGGTGATAATTAGGTGCAGGCTGAATGTAAATGGCGCGGGCTCGGACATGGCATGGCACTAGCGGTTTCCTATTCCATTCAAATTTCATACAAAAACAATGGTAATAAAGCACAATTTAGCTAGGACGTGATTATGAAATGGCGCGTCAACATGAGCAACGACATACCGTGTGTCCTAAATTGTGCTTTATTGCCATGCATTTTGGATGAAATTTGAATGGAATAGGAAACCAGCCGTGCCATGTAAATGGGTCCTGCACTTTAGTTGACTGACGCTATTATTTCAAATAATATTAAGACTGATGCTCAATCACTAAGACTAGGGAAAAAGTATTGGTATCGTTGGCGTACAATTTTGCCCAATTTGAAAGCGTGGGTTCAAAATTCATAATTTATTTATTCAGTTGGGATTGTAAAGTACACCTTGAAACGTCATTTTTTTTTATTTACACCATATCGTAACGCAAATAAAATTTTTTTGATTGGCCATAATTTTTCGTTACGATTACGATATGTTACATTGAAATATTCGTAATCACCCTAATGATAATCCCTCACCCTAACATGTAGACAAAAGGAGAATGCCGTCTGATGTATGGCGCTTGGTACCAAGACTAAAGTGAGTGCGTCAAAAAAAATTCTGATAAGTTTTTAGTCGATTCTACTGTCAAAATAATCAAAAATGAGGGTAATTGCCATAGTAACACTTTACATCAATGTTTGTTGCCATAGCAACGTATATATCATTGGTTGTTGCTGTCTAATGGCGGCATGCGGCGGAAACCAAATCAACGAAATAATTTTTTACTGGATTATTAATCCCGTCGGTGTGTAAAACTAAAGAAAATGTTAATGTCAGTTATAAAATATAATAATTTTTATGGGATACTTTTGGTTTTGACGCAATTGGTACGGGTTTTTGGCATTCTCCTTTCTTTACCAGAATTGACTATCTACATCTACATAAGAATAGGTTTTTTATGATAAAACGCATGGATTGAGACAAAATTGGGAGGTTTTGTAGCACATACTAGGTATCAACACCATCGAGATAAATGGACACAAACTAAAGTTACAAAAACTACACATACTTACTACATAACATTAATATTAGCTCGCTTTTAGCTTTTCTATAAATTAATAAATGTTCCTATGAGTTCCTACGAGGTGTTTACAAATATTACCTAAACTTTATGAAACTAAGGTTTTGAAACTCATCACGCTACTGTCCATGCTCTACAATGAATACGTGACTATTTCTTTGTGTAAGTATACCTACGTGAGATGATTGTCATTTGATACACATGCCCACCATACGGCAGCAGTGTTTCCACCTTGATATTTGAAAAGGGGCATTTTGACAAGCTAGAAAGGGCTAGATATAGGTAATTTTGTCATGAAAACGGCTAAAAATCAGAATTTTTATAGGAATCTTCTAAAGTCACGATACTTTATTCAATTTCTAGTTTTTCTGGTCGTATATAAATTAACCAAATGTTTTGCTTGCTGTACTTCTCTCCCTGATCTGGATTTATATATTGTTTTGGTTTTTTCATAATATACTTTATTTATTTAATTGACGTTTTCTATATTTTCCTGGGATATAGCTAATTTTGTCACTAAGACACAGAGATGATGAGTGTAACTGACGAAATCTAATGCTACGTGGCGCGTTTTGTATAATAACTTGGTAGGCGCGGTGCGAATTTTTTTATCGCAATACGAAAAGGGCTAGATTGCACTTTCCGGGCTAAATCATCAAAAAACGAGTTTACCTACTGTAGAAAGTGCTAGATCTAGCCCTAAAATGGTTAAGGTGGCAACGCTGTAGGGCAGTAAGTCCCATCATCATTAGCCAATAGCAGTCTATTCTGGACTGAGCGCCATTGCAACCTGTCCTCAGCTGCTCGCCAATAGAAAATGGCAGAAGTCTCAAATAAACAAAAACAAAATGTTTATTGTTCCTTAGCTAAATTTTATAACTTGGCTCGCTTCATCATCATCATCATCATCAGCCTATCGCAGTCCACTGCTGGACATAGGCCTCCCCTAATGAGCGCCATTGCGCCCTGTCCTGAGCTCGACGCATCCAGCTTCTACCAGCAGCCTTTCGCAGATCGTCACCCCACCTGGCCGGCGGGCGTCCTACACTACGTTTGCCGAGCCGCGGTCTCCACTCAAGAACTCGTTTACCCCATTTGGCTCGCTTATGATCATCCAAATAATTCCACGCGCAATTCATAGTATTGTCTTCCAGATATTCGCGTCACAAAGAAAAATATTATGTTATGGCATTTTTTAAGAAAAACAAGTGTTGTATATCTTTAAATATAAATAGTGTGGTAAAATGTAATCTTTAAGTTAAATTAAAATCATTTTTTGTCCAACTATAGAGTTTAAAAAGTATCATCATCATCATCAACAACAACCTATAGAAGTCCACTGCTGAACATAGGTCTCCCCAAGGAATTCCACGAAGACGGTCTTGAGCTCTCAAGACAAAAATTAAAATTTTTATGTGTCTAAAAACTTATAAAGATAATTATTTTGTATTTAAAGTATTTGCCCACCTTAAGTTAGGGATAGTCTATGAAAATACGCCACAGTCGAACCATTTCGGATAATAAAAACTTGTCTATAAGGATCTCCGATTTTTAAGACACCGGGCTAAAGCTTTCGTGGACTTGTGCTCAATTTGCACACGTTCCGATCGATTTTATCACGAATCAACATTCCATAACGAGAGCATTCTTAGGCGTAGGCCTCACCTGTATGACCTGGCGCGGACATGGCGCGGGCGCTTTCCTATTCCATTGAAGTTTAATACAAAATGCACGGAAATAAAGCACAATTTAGCTCGACGACTTCGCGTCATAAGCACGTCCGATCAACGACATACCGTGAGTCCTAAATTGTGCTTTATTTCCATGCATTTTGTATGAAATTTGAATGGAATAAGAAACCGCCAGTGCCTTGTCTGCGTCCGACGAGGTCACATTCATCGGGCACGGACATGGCGCAGACATGGCACAGGCGGTTTCCTATTCCATTCAAATTTCATACAAAATGCATGGAAATAAAGCACAATTTAGGACACACGGTATGTCGTTGATCGGACGTATGACGCGTCATTTCGGCGCCCGCGCCCGATCGCCGCCAGATGGGCGTCAGATGGCCGCCAGTTCGTAGTATGTACTTGCTTGCGACATATGTCCGTTAGTGATGTACAAATGCATGACGAATGACGATATCGAATTTAATATTGAATTTTTTGAATTGATTGTAAAATATGCAACGCTTTATGATCATTGTCGTTCCAATTATTGTAACTGAAATGTTCAAGATAAATTGTGGCTGGAAATCGGAGAGAGATTAAACCGGTACTAAGATTTTTTTATGTAATACCCATGGTAATACTAGCTGATCCTTGTGCAAATTCGTTTGCGCGTATTTTCTTCAACTGTATCAGGGCCCGATTTGGTAACCCGATGAAGAGGTTTTCGGCAGGGTTTTTCCAAAAGTTTAGTTAACCCTCTCCGTATGGTTTACACTATTATTTGATAGGTTAAACAATTCAAAACCCTTTTGATTAGGTTATCTGATTATGAGGGTTATCAATAGTATTATTCCAAAACCCATTCCTTAGGGTTACCCTTTTTATCATTGTAACACGGGTTATAAGTGGGTTATAGGAGATAATGGAGAAAAGAATTTCGGTCAAAAGATTAAAAATAATTGCGGTAATTGTGTTCTAAGCATTAAGGGTGGAAATGCAGACTACTAATTGTTTATTTTACGCAATAATAATTATATTATAATAAAATTGGAATAAATTTTCAATGACAGCTGTCAAACTTAAATCGACCATATCTCGAGAACTACTTATCTTAGACTTGCTTTTACTAGCTCAAATGATAGCTATTGACAAGACCTTAATTTTCGATGACAGCTGTCAAACTTAAATCGACTATATCTCGAGAACTACTTATCATAGACTTGCCTTTACTAGCTCAAATGATTGCTATTGACATGAACTTAATTTTCGATGACAGCTGTCAAACTTAAATCGACCATATCTCGAGAACTACTTATCTTAGACTTGCTTTTACTAGCTCAAATGATAGCTATTGACAAGACCTTAATTTTCGATGACAGCTGTCAAACTTAAATCGACCATATCTCGAGAACTACTCATCTTAGACTTGCCTTTACTAGCTCAAATGATAGCTATTGACAAGACCTTAATTTTCGATGACAGCTGTCAAACTTAAATCGACCATATCTCGATAACTACTCATCTTAGACTTGCCTTTAGTAGCTCAAATGATAGCTATTGACAAGACCTTAATTTTCGATGACAGCTGTCAAACTTAAATCGACCATATCTCGAGAACTACTCATCCTAGACTTGCTTTTACTAGCTCAAATGATAGCTATTGACAAGACCTTAATTTTCAATGACAGCTGTCAAACTTAAATCAACCATATCTCGAGAACTACTCATCCTAGACTTGCTTTTACTAGCTCAAATGATTGCTATTGACATGAACTTAATTTTCGATGACAGCTGTCAAACTTAAATCGACCATATCTCGAGAACTACTTATCTTAGACTTGCTTTTACTAGCTCAAATGATAGCTATTGACAAGACCTTAATTTTCGATGACAGCTGTCAAACTTAAATCAACCATATCTCGATAACTACTCATCTTAGACTTGCCTTTAGTAGCTCAAATGATAGCTATTGACAAGACCTTAAGTTTCAATGACAGCTGTCAAACTTAAATCGACCATATCTCGATAACTACTCATCTTAGACTTGCCTTTAGTAGCTCAAATGATAGCTATTGACAAGACCTTAATTTTCGATGACAGCTGTCAAACTTAAATCGACCATATCTCGAGAACTACTCATCCTTTACTTGCGTTCCGTTATCCGTTACTAGCTTACATGACAGTTTTTAGTTTCTTATTTTAAGATCTTTAATGCAGTGACGCTCTTCCTTCAACCAAATAAAGCGATCCGAACTTATACCTAATGATTGACGACATAAATCAAGAGTCAAAATCTAAATTCCCCCACCCAGTGTCAGGCGTAATGATAACCATTGTGTAACATTCAAAAAAAACCTATCAAGAGGTAACTCCATTCATTCGTTTAACCTCATAACAGGTTACCCTGTTATGAGGTTGACTCACTGAAACTCAAACTGACTGAAAACCAAAAGGAACGGGTTACACTTTCGCTTGTGTTAGGAGGAGAATACCCAAACGAACTGTATAACCCAATGAAGGGGTTTCACTTTCGAAGCAACTAACTCGAAATCGGGGTTGTACGGGCCCTGATCTGATATTAATTTATTGTATGCACGAGAGCAAGAGCATCTTCGTCTTCTGAGGATGACATGCTGACACATCGATATCGGACAACAGACTGCACTACACATGTGCCTCTGTCACGTCATTTCTGCGTCATGTCCGAGCCATGTCCGCGCCATGCCCGTGCCATGTCCTCGCCACGTCCGTGCCACGTCCGCGCCATGTCCGCGCCATGTCCGCGCCCGATATGTGTGACCTACGCCTTAGGTGTGATCTCATCAGATTATGTCATTTTTGTCTGCATTTAAAAAACCAGTCTAGAAATACAGAATCTAAATTCTACCTGTCTGAATTTATATAAGTTTTAGATAGTATACATAAGCTAGATTTAAATGTGCAATATGTGCATTTAAGGAGACTTTCTGCTAAAAAAATTCACCATGGTGGTTTTATCTTCGTCTTGTACCTACCTACTCTTCCAGATGATCAGTCTTAAGCAGTCTTAGATTCTCAGATTAATTACAACATACATCATATTAGACTATAGTCTTTCCATTGTACTAAATTCTACGTTGACTGCAGGCCTCGAGGAGTTCGGCCAGCTGCGACCCCAGCTGTGTTTTCAGCTCTCAAAGTATTAAACACTAGGCAATAAGACCAACCATGAATTTTTAAATACTTATCTACGGGTTTTTATACCACAATAAGAAAAACATCGATCAGTAATTAAACGTAGCTACTACCGACACAGTGTCGACACTAGAATTGGCTTACTTCATAACAAAGGCCATATCAAGGAAAACCCTTCCACAAGGATGGGCTTTTGAAAGGAGAGAGGCATCTGATCATATCGATACCAATTCGAGGACGTCAAACCAATAATTAGAACCATAAGGAACTTTACCGATGCATTTACAGTCAGGAAACGATTGAAATTCTAAACGGCTTAGCTATTCCCTTTCCGTATTGCTTTCTCTAGTTGCAGGGCGAGATTAGATTAGATTAGTAGATAGACATCTTGTTATTGCCTAGTATTTAAGTGCTACGCTACGTGTCATTGATACTTTGATTTACGTGAGAAGAAAACTAATGTAGATTTTTATTTTGACGATGACTGTTATTATCAAGTACAAGGTACTTAGGGTTTGATTCTCACAGCGAGAAACTTTTTCACGTGGAACATCTTAGGCTGCTAATTGGCCACTCAGGTTCACGCTGATTAATATTCTTTAGTAAGTGAGAGTGACTTTTCAGTTTGAGTTAGTTGAGTGACGGTGAAGTATTTTAAGATGATAGAGAGGGAAAAAAATATGAGTAGGTCGTGGGTTCGAAGTAATTTCTTATACAAAATAGATTTGATGTTTCATACCTGTCAGGGTTCCCGAGTTGCGAGGCGGCTCAATTTTTGTATATGATAAACATACCTAGTTAAGTATACCTAGAGTTTAGTATGACCCTTTGGGTACAACACAATCCTAATCACAATCCTTGGTACACTACAATCCTAAGCTAGAAAATCCGACACGCTTCACTATTATCAAGGACATAGAGAAGGAAATATTTTTTTATGTGTGTATTTTCGTAGATACTTTAATTTTATTGGTTTAAAATGGCTCAAGCTTGTTATTCTAACCTACCCACTAACACTAACATAGTCCATATAATATGGAGAAGGAGTAAACCAAAGCCTGAAGTTTAATGACAAAATAATACACTAAAAATAACTCATGTGAATATATTATACTGTTTCTCCCACAATACTTAAAATACTTTTAAAGCCTTAATTAAGTTACACCAAGTAGAAGTTTTTGTGAAATGGATATTTCTTAGAAACAGTTAATTGCGGTGAGTTCCCACGGAAGAAATGCATTTTGTGAGAGCAATAAAACGAGTATTAGAGGGAGATAGAAGAGGTAGAGTTGTGTCAAAATAGATTAATATACGAGTATGTCCCATACATTATTTGAGTTGTTTTATACATCTTTTCACTCCGCTTTGGTGGATAATGGATACATGGTGAATAGGTACTGCCTTATCTTTAGGACACTGAACAATGGAGTTTAGGCCTGCAGTCAACGTACTAGTGTCTAGTGTAACTTGGCTCGCGAAAAGCCTGGACTGGCCGACTGGAGCACCGAATTAATTGTACTGGCAACTTAGGGGCCGCGCAATTGTTTCTAACATAGCAAAAACCGGGAACTAAATCGTAAAATACTGGATCACCTGTCCTAATGATCAAAAACACCACCACCACCAGCCTATATCAGTCCACTGCTGAACAGGACTCCCCTAATAAGAAAGGGGATATGTCCATAGCCCTCACGCTAGCTAAGCATGTGGGTTGAAGATCGCAGAGCAGTTTCTCGCACCGCCGACGTTGCTCGTCAGCGGTCAAGGAATTTAGGTGTGCTGGTGAGGTTGGCTTGTGTTCGGAAGATGGAGGATGGCATTACCATAATCTCCAACAACCCTTACAACCCATAATAACCAACCTGGGATTAACTAACTGGATTTAACGCATTGTGTTTTAAGATATTTAAAAGCTAAAATATTTAGTACAAATTCCGCCAACTCTCTCTGGCGAGTTTCATAAAAACTCAACAGAAATTCGACAATGCATCATCAGGAAACGATAGACTCGCTTCCAGCTGGAAGCGAGTCTATCGTTTCCTGATGATGCCTTATGGGGAAGGCGAAACATTGTCGAATGTCTGTTAGAGTATTTATGAAACTCGTCAGAGGAGTTGGCGATTTGTACTAAATATTTTATCTTTTAAATATCTTGTAATGGATTTCCGCAAAGTCACGCCTGATTCAATTCATTAGCATTGTGTTTTTCTGAAAACACAGACGCTCCTGTAGCAGTGCCTTGCAGATCAAGTAACCAGTGATACATCATCATCATCAGTCTTTGGCTTTCCACTGCTGGAGTTAGGCCTCCCCATAGCGTACAGAAAGCCCTCCGGCCTGGTGGAGTGACGATCAGCTGTCGGCTGCTTTTTTATGGTACTTGAAGATGGAACAAGCACATGGTCCACCTGATGTTAAGTGGTAACCATTACCTATTACAAAGCATTGCATCATAGATCACGTTTCGGATCGGAACGTACGCTACGGTGCAACGCCCTGCTTCCATCAACTTGGAGGCATGAAGATGATAAGCCTCTTGTGCCTGTAATTTCACCGGCACATACACCCTTCTTAGCTATAATTTTCCTATGGTGCTACTATTTCAATAGACAGATACAAGTTAGTATAAAAAGGATTTCATCAAACTAGATCCAATTCTTTAGGAAAAAGTGAAAAGTGAGTTCTAGAAAACGCATGACAGGTTTGTCATGTAGGGAGAGAAATGAAACATGTTTACGCATAAGTTTCACTACGACTTTCGTAAGGAAAAGTACAAGCGTTTATTACATGGTACCTTACCTTCTTACCTATAGTGAAACTCAAAATAGAAATTATGAGGTTCTTACTTTAAGTACCTGATTGAGCTACCTAGCTTCCGCGCGTGGCTTCGATCGAAAAAACGGGGTACCGGGTAAAAATAAGCCTTTGCTGTTGAAAGTGTAGAGCTATGAACTATTTAAGGTCAATAATTCGGCTCAATCTGCGTTCAGCAGTGTTCAGTAGTTTTGGCGTAAAGACAAACATTAGACATTTAAAGAAACATTCGCCTTTATTATATTTATAGGATTGTGTATCTACTTACCTAAGGTTTGAATTGTACTTGGATGTGCTTAAACAATATGCGTTTCCTTTCTATGTAGGTATGTATTTACAAACAAAAATATAAAGTAGTATTTCAGTCATTTAGTTCCTACTACACAAGCTTACTTTGGCGCTAGAGTAAGTTGTGTGAAAATATCCAGCATTTATTGTTTTTTTTTTTGGCATTTATATAAAGCTCTGCATCAGCCTTATGATAATAGTTTGATTTTCAGTTGCCAGTTGTTTCATACAAAAGACATGAACGCGCTTCGTCAAAATGATCTTTCTCAAACCATGACGTGCCTTTTTAATTTCGCTGAAATAATTATTTAGGTACCTACCTTGTGGTTATTAGCAAGAAATAACTAGCAAACCTATTTTTGTTACATAATAATTATTACTGACAAAACCAATACAATGGTGTAGGATTTTCCGCTTTCGGTATACAAAAATTAATAATTAATTTACCGTAGGTCAATATTTTAATTAATTCCATTGTATACAATACTTTTTGGTAAGTGAGTACATACAACTCATACAACTACCTAAATACATACAAAGGTACCTCTCTAATAGGTACAATAGAGTATCCATTTGGGCTCTAGACAGAGGGCCTGCATTTAAACTGCACTCCGTCTGTAAATTTGCAGTTTGAATGCAGTTAAAACGACTGCAATAAAACTGCAAATCAACTGTACAACATGATTGCAGTCGGTGTACATATGGCGTACAGTTCCAACGACTGCGTGCTGACTGCAAGCTAGCTACACCGTCAAGTTGCAATTCAAATGCAGTTGGCTGCACAGTTGGTTTGCAGTTCTATTGCAGTCGTACTAACTGCATTCAAACAGCAAATTTGAAGTTGGAGTACAGTTTAAATGCGAACCGTCTTGTCTAGAGCCTTACTTACCAACCATGGAATAATATAAGTATGAATCAGTAGATGACTAATCTGTTACAAAACGCATAATTGGATGAAACGACCTTTGTTACGCGATTATTTCCATAAACTCACGGAAACATGGATTGTTTAACAATTTTTGTTAATACATATAAATATTTGTAAATAATGGGTGGATGTCAAAAAAGGATACGCGGGCATCACTACATGAAATAGGTCGTTCATGGCCTTCCATATAAAATGGGAGAGGCCTACGTTCAAAAAAATGGCGTCCATCTAACGGCCGGGGATGATGATGATGATGAAATATTTGTAATAAAGTACACTCTACGTGTCACACTAAAGAGGAAACGAGACACAGTCCTTTTTTGGAAGAATACATTAGGCACAGATTTTTGTTCAAAGCGTGCATTCCCTTCTGCGTTAGTACTAGCAGTCATTCCATGATTATACCCCATTTAGTGTTGAAAACCTCTTATTGGGCAATTTATTGAGAAAAATCAGGTACAGATTTTGTTCAAAGTACTCACACTGCTATAAAAACTAATTGTAAACTGTCAGAATAAGTGCGGTACAGCACCGAACTGCCATAAGCTCCTGCTGCGCTCTGAGGTACCGACGACGCAGCTCTATGTGTCTCGCGTGCATTACTCCGTGAAGGCGGAGGATGTAGCGGAGTACTTGCGTGCAAAGACCAAGGACAACCTGAGGGTCGAGCGGTTGGAGTCCCGCCACAGAGTCAGCTTTAACTCTTTTGTGGTGCGGGTTCCGACCGAACATCTGTCGACCTACATGAAGGAGGAGCTTTGGCCGAAGGGTGTCGTGTTCCGACGATTCCGTGGAAGAATATTGGACACCACGCGACCCACGTCGTGTATATTACGTGGCAAATAATAATTTGTGTTTTAATTATAGTTTTATTAATATATATGTTAGTCTATAAGGTATATATTTATATGGGCCGTAGGATAAGTAAAACACCATCTGTATTTATTCTATTGTAGCCTGAAATAAAGTTTATATTATTATTATATTATTATTAATTGGGCATAATTTAACAAGCTATTTTTGATATGTTTCTTTAGTTCAATCTTTCAATTAATCAATCAGTTTAGAATGGACGAAAAATACCATTGTTCTATCGCGGACAAGTTTCGATAAAACTTGCCTGTAGTGTTCTATTCTACTGTTTAGTCAATATATGACGCATACTACATATCTTTATTTGTTTTGGTCTCCCGAGTGTTTGTTTTTCTTTCCCTCGAATCAAAACAAAACATACCTACGTTACGTTACTCTATTATTTTATTGCTAAGCTAAAATGTAGTCTAGGCGATGGAAAATCTGATTTCTGAAATTGTTTTTAATTTAAATTCAAATTGTATCGTTCATGACATGAAAAGAGTTTAAAACACAGAGTTTAAAAACTTTAATAGCAGATTGCATAGAGGTCTTCTAAAAAGTTTTTAGTTTTACTTTTGTGTCATTGAACTTTAGTATTCAGGTGTCAAGGTTGTTAACCGGTTAGCATTTAGCTTCCTCGTTGGAGAGCCTTTTATAGAAGTACTTATCATGTTTTAGCACAAGACACAATATTTTTAACTAAACTTATCTAAAATGGTGTTAGGGTTAATACTGTTGTGGTTATATGGCAAAGACTACAAACTTTATCGAGGATTTTAAAATTAATTACGCAAGTCCTATGTAAACGAAGATTAAAGTCTCTCCCCCACAGGTGCATTATTATCGGCGATAATAATGCATGCGTTATTGCTATAATGCGTCCCAATGGCTTGCACACTACTGTGTTATCGCAGCAGTGTGTAAATTCGTAGCCGTCCTAATACATAATGTACTAAAAACAAATATCGTAATATAATAACGCTTGCTATATTATTACCGATAATAACGCACCTGTGTGGGAGAGGCTTAATTTGCGACTCGCCTATGTCAAGCCCAGAGATTTAGTGAAATAAGTCCAACCTCTTTGATCAAACCAAACCTAAACCACGGACTAGTTTTACTTAACTATTCCGTCCCTAACTCTACCCAAAGTGAATTGACATTTATCTCCAATTATTATTCAACTCAGTCGGCAGCCGGCACCTGTTTCGAAATATATTCCAGTTATTTTGACATTTCAACTTTATTTATCGATTTTATTATTTATGTACGGTGTTGTTGAACAAATAGCTCTATTTCTGGAAGTGCAGCTGAATATTTGGAATTTTGACACGTTTAGGCTGTTAATTGCAGTAAAGGTCGAAATTCTTAGGAGTTCCTGGAAAAGTTAAAAACAGTTTTTTTCTTTCGACTCCTTAATTTGAATACCTATCCAATGAGTTTAGTTTTGAGACAAAAAGGCGAAACATTAATAGGTTGATCGCAAAAAAGTTTACTCACTATCATCAACAGACTGTAAACCACGGAAATCACTCTCCCTTTATTACCACTCCCTTAATTTTACAGTGGGTCTAATCGCCGACTTATATTTCCGTGAAAAACAGAAATAAAATATTTGTGATGAGAAACTATGGGTTGAAAGAGAAATATAACAGTTCAATGAAACTCTAAAATTTTGTTTTAGCATTAGGTACCTTCCTACATAGGTACTTATTTTAGCTTAGGTTTTTTGACCGTCTATCACGTGAGTTGTATACATTTGTAGGTCTGAGGGGTGTAATGTGTCTTCCTACCTCTTTTCCTATCTTAGGGTCTTGAGGTCCTCGCAATGAAACAATCCAGACACTTTTTACACACCGTATAATCACCAACACAAAGAATATTTACAGAGTTTTATAAGCACAAGATTAGAATGTAAGCGGACAGATCGAAAGCGGTAAGCGTGAGAGATAGCGCGAGCGTGCGTCAGCCGTGGAGCGGTGTGACGGACTGGCGAGGCGGACGCGGCGAGCGAGTCATGCGCCGGAGCAGGTAGGTTGGCCAGTTCCTTTGTTCTCGGCTTGTAGCGGCGGTTGCGAGGCGCGTTGACTGGGCACGACACGATCGGCGATACGCGACGACATCAGGGCGACGATTCTTGAGGTAAGTGAGGTAAGTATTTTTGTATTGTGTATTTGTTATGTTGTGCATGTTTATGTAGTGATTGTGTTGGATGTGTTACATAATAAATTAATATATAAGTTTATATTTATAGTAAATAAGTTATTATACATATTTATATTATTTTATGTATATATATAATATAGGTATTTTGTGGCGACGCCACATTACTCCCCCCCAGAGACCATCCTAGGATGGGCGATAGTAATCAGGGAACCTTACTGTTCTCCCTGATCTTGTAGTTCTTACGTTTGCATCTTTGCTTTCGGGGGCAGGAGTTATTTCCTTTTCGAGTGGACGGGTATCAGGAGTAAGTACGTATGCTGGTTTTAATCTCTCTATTGATACTGTCTGTTCTTTTCCTTTCATTCGCAGCTTGAAGTATTTGGCGCCTCGTTGCAGAACTTCGTATGGTCCTGTATAAGCAGGTTGAAGGGATCCTCTCACAGTGTCATCGCGGACATAAACGTGAGTAGCGGAAGGTAAGTCCTTGAATATAAAAATATTTCGTCTGCTGTGTCTTGCTGCTGGTTGGGGACGAATATTGTTCATAATAGAACGAAGACGTGCTGTGAATTCGGTGAGATCACTGGTCGTATGCAGTGAAGCGCAAGGCTGTAGGAATTCTCCAGGCAGTCTGAGGGATTCGCCGTAGAGTAGTTCAGCAGGTGACGCTTGTATGTCCTCTTTGAAGGCACTTCTCATTCCCAGAAGCACTAAAGGTAAGCTTTCTGTCCAGTTTGCGCTCTCATGGCACATTATTGCTGTCTTGAGCTGTCTGTGCATCCGTTCGACCATACCATTGCTCGCGGGATGATACGCAGTGGTCCTGTTGCGTTGAAATCCGGCGAGTTCTGAGAGCTGTTTCATCAGTGCAGACTCGAACTGCTTTCCGCGATCGGTCACGATTTCAGATGGGCATCCGTAGCGTGCTATCCAGTTGGCGACAAAAGCTTTAGCAACTGTTTCGGCCGTGATGTCCTGTAAAGGTATAGCTTCTGGCCATCGTGTGAATCTGTCGACGGCAGTTAGACAATAGCGATATCCGTCTGAGGGAGGTAGGGGTCCGACTAGGTCTATATGTACGTAGCTGAATCTGGCGCTTGGGAGCTTGAAGGTACCTACTGGTGGTGATACATGCCGTGTGATCTTCGTGCGCTGGCATGCGTGACAGAGTTTTGTCCATTCGCGACAATCTTTGTTTATACCGGGCCACACGTAACGCTGTGCCACTAATCTTGCAGAGGCATTAGCGCCAGGATGGCTCAGTGAATGCAGGCTATCGTAGACTTGCCTTCTGAGCTCTTTCGGTACATAGAGTCGCGGGGCTGGCATGCTATCGTCGCAGTAAAGTTCCAGTCTTGTTCCAGGTACGGTTACTTTGACGAGTTTCAGTGATGTCCCTCCTTCGAGAAGTTGTTTTAGCTCTGGGTCCTTCGTCTGTGACTCAGCTAGGTTGTTTAACTCCACGGGTTGGACTATTTCCTCTATTCTGGAGAGTGTATCTGCTACTACGTTGTCTTTTCCTGATATATGTTGGATATCTGTGGTGAATTGGGCAATGTAGTCGAAGTGACGAAACTGGCGCGGTGAGCATTTTTCTTTGTGTCCGTGAAACGCGAAGCAGATCGGCTTGTGGTCTGTAAACACGGTGAAATGACGTGCTTCCACTAGGTGTCGAAAATGCTTTATGGCTTCGTATATTGCGAGAAGTTCCCTATCATAAGGTGAGTACTTTCTCTGAGTTGGGCTCAATTTGCGGCTGAAGAAAGCCAGCGGCTGCCACTGACCAGCGCTTTGCTGCTGTAGTACTCCGCCTATTGCAGTGTCCGAGGCATCTGTAACTAACGACAGTTTTGCGTTCATATCTGGATGGGCTAGGAGTGCTGCGCGGCATAAACTTTCTTTGCAGGCTTCGAATGCTTGTAGTGCTTCTCCAGTGATGTCTACGGGATGAGAGCCTTTTACAGATCCGGTGAGCAAGTTATGCAGCGGTGCTTGTGATTTAGCAGCGTCTTGAATGAACCGTCGGTAGAAATTTATCATTCCTAGAAACCTCCTTAGTTCCCTGACCGTTTTCGGGGTCGGAAAGTCCTTTATGGCTTGGATCTTGGTTGCTAGTGGCTTAACACCGGTGGAAGTTACGCTGCAGCCAAGGAACGTTACTTCTTCTGCCCCGAAAACACACTTAGAAGTGTTGACGACCATTCCGTACTCTTTCAGACGTGTGAACAGGAGATGTAGATGACGAAAATGAGTCTCTTCATCGGGAGAGAAGATCAGGAAATCGTCTAAGTATGAGAAACAGAAGTCCAGGTCCCTCGTCATTTCGTCTACGAACCTCTGGAATGTTTGGCCAGCGTTCCGGAGGCCGAAACTCATAAAAGGGAACTCGTACATACCGAAGGGAGTGGTAATGGCTGTTTTAGGGATATCGTCAGGGTGTACCGGTATCTGGTTGTATGCTTTAACCAGGTCAATCGTTGAAAATATCTTGCAACCAGCTATGTTTTGCGTGAAATCCTGTATGTGGCGGATAGGATATCGGTCGGGAATCGTTCGGGCATTCAGCATCCGATAATCACCGCATGGTCGCCATCCGTTGTCTTTCTTAGGAGCGAGGTGAAGCGGGGACGACCATGGGCTTTCTGATGGTCTTGCTGTCCCGTTCTTCAGCATGTCGTCAAACTCCTGTTTCGCTATTTTCAGCTTGTCTGGAGCGAGCCTCCTCGGTGTGCAGTATACCGGTGGTCCTGTCGTGGTCCTAATGTGATGAACCGTATTATGACGAATGACCCGATGGGTTCCTGCGGGACGAGTTAACTCTGGAAAATCCCGAAGAAGGTCCAGGTATTTTGATTCGCCAGTCATTGTCTTTACCGACGATATGGCGTCCGATGAAGAAACAGGGGCCGCGCTTGCTGAAAGAGAAGTTTTTTTATCGATGAGGCGCTTGTTGCGACAGTCTACCATTAAATCGTAGAAAGATAAGAAATCGACGCCGATGATTGCTTTGGTAACGTCAGCTACCGTAAATCGCCAGGAAAAAGCGCGGCGAAGACCAAGATCTAACTCCATCGGGTGAAAGCCATAAACCGGGATTGGTGTTCCATTTGCTGCGAAAAGATCGAGGTCTGTTGTTCGTGGTCGTCTTTGTTTGAGAGCGGAGCGGGGAAAAACACAGAGGTCGCTACCTGTGTCGACCAGGAACTGTATTTTTGTTCGTCTGTCCGTTATGAATACGCGACCGATTGAACTTGGGCAATCATGAGTCGCTATTAATGACTGCCTCTGGCATTTCCCGATCCCGGCTGGTAATCGCAGGGTTTTAGGCATCTACGCGCGTTGTCACCAAACCTGTGGTGGAAAATGCACGTAGGGAATTTTCTATAATTGGATTGCGAACGCGTGTTGTTTCTGTCGCGCTGACTTCTTTCTCTTGAGCGAGATCTTGTGTTGTCTTTAGACGAGAGGGCTTGCACCTGACGACTGAGTTCGGCGATCTCTCTAGTCAATTTTTCTATCATCGAACTGGGAACGGCATCCGTAGAAGCTACCTGTGGTACTGGCGGTACAAGATCATGCACCTTATCTGCTAAATCCGCTAGCGCTGCAAGCGAGGATTCTGGCTGCGATGCAACGACGATCTGTATGTTACTAGGTAAGCGGCTTGTCCATACGGTTTTGATGAAATCATCCGGTATCTTTGGGCCAGCTAGATGCTGCAGGTGTCGGAGGAATGCAGATGGGCGTCTATCTCCTAACTCTTCATGCATTAGCAGCTGGGTTAATTCCTTCTCCCGTGACGCAGATAGCCGCTTGATAAGTTCGCTTTTCAGCTTTTCGTACTTGCCTTTAGCTGGAGGGTTGATTAAAACATCTTTAACTTCCGCGGCATAACGATGTTCCAGTTGCGCGCTAACATAGTGGTACTTAGTCTCATCATCCTTTATGCCAGAGAGTGCAAAGCTTCCTTCTAATTGTGTAAACCAAACAGCCGGTTCTTCTGGCCAAAAGGGTGGAAGTCGTACGCCAACGCGAAAAATGTCGGATGGTGTAAATGTCCTTTCATTTGAATGCGAACCGCCATCCTCACTAGCATTTTTCGATGCGTTGTCACTTGTAGACATTTTAGATATAATATTTCACTAGCTTACAGCTTTTATGATCCTCCGTGTTTTATCCGATATCCAGGAGTCCCTGCTATGGGTGGTAATCCGCACTGTGACCAATATCCGAGAGTCACGAGTGTAGATGATCTTCCGTTCTGTCTCCAACGTCCAAGAATTACCACTGTAGGTGATCTTTTGTGCTGTGCTGTGTCCAATATTCGGGGTCACCACTGTAGGTCTGAGGGGTGTAATGTGTCTTCCTACCTCTTTTCCTATCTTAGGGTCTTGAGGTCCTCGCAATGAAACAATCCAGACACTTTTTACACACCGTATAATCACCAACACAAAGAATATTTACAGAGTTTTATAAGCACAAGATTAGAATGTAAGCGGACAGATCGAAAGCGGTAAGCGTGAGAGATAGCGCGAGCGTGCGTCAGCCGTGGAGCGGTGTGACGGACTGGCGAGGCGGACGCGGCGAGCGAGTCATGCGCCGGAGCAGGTAGGTTGGCCAGTTCCTTTGTTCTCGGCTTGTAGCGGCGGTTGCGAGGCGCGTTGACTGGGCACGACACGATCGGCGATACGCGACGACATCAGGGCGACGATTCTTGAGGTAAGTGAGGTAAGTATTTTTGTATTGTGTATTTGTTATGTTGTGCATGTTTATGTAGTGATTGTGTTGGATGTGTTACATAATAAATTAATATATAAGTTTATATTTATAGTAAATAAGTTATTATACATATTTATATTATTTTATGTATATATATAATATAGGTATTTTGTGGCGACGCCACACATTAATAAGTGGTATGAAGTATAATTAATGTAAAAAAAACTATTTTACGTTTTAAAAGTATTGTCACAGGTACTCAAGGATTTATGACAAAATGTTATTCAAAAAATGTAGGAGCTTGTGTGCTTCTCACGACATTGAGTAAACTCATATCAATTTTGTAATACGTAGTCAACTGCAATTTGGGGCACTTTAGACTTCCCTATATAATTTTAAAGTAAAATGATACCCAATTTTTTGTTGTTTGATTAAATATTGAATAGTAAATTTGTCTTGACAAAAAATCTATTGACAACCTATGTGAAGCCGGGTAGAGCATTTAGTGACATTTTGTAGGATTCATTTTGAATAGACACACACACACACACCGTAAACACTCCGTAGTGTTTGATGTTTGCTCAAGTGACCAAATGCTTAAAAAAGTTCGGTTACTCGAGTGAGTTAAGATTTATAGAACAACTCATCATTTTTGCTGTAAAGTGACAGAAGTGTTAGATATCAAGTCTATCTAAGTCACTGGTGTATTTTTTAACCGACTTCAAAAAGGAGGAGGTTCTCAATTCGTCGGAACCTTTTTTCGACTTTTTTTTATGTATGTATCCTTCAATTGTTAACCGATTTTCAAAATTCATTTTTTGTGTTTTGTGTTTTCACAGGTGGTCCCATACAAATTTTATTCCTGAGGGATTGGTACTTTTCCGCAATTACAAGTGAGGATGAGGTTTTTTAAGTTTTCCGGGAAAACTTAAAAAACCTCATCCTCACTTGTAATTTGCGCCCTATGATCACCAATATCTCCGTCAATTGTGAACCTATTTTCAAAATTCTTTAGGGCAAGAAGTAAGAAGTGATTTATTTGAAGTCGGTTTATTTTTTATAAAAAGTTTAAACTTGTAATTATTGTCGATATTGGATGACAACTCGACAAGTATATATTTGATTCTATTCGATTTCATACAGTTTTGACAGTTATCCCGTATCCAGGTGTACGGGGTCCCACCCCCCACCTTCGGAACCCAAGCCAACCTCACCTACTCGTGGTGCACCCTGCTAAACAACGAACGGGGCTCTGGCGGCCGGCTGATTGCGGCATAGCACAGCCTATATCGGCACAGGTAAATCCCCTGACCACCGACAGGCAGCAGCATCAGTGGTGCGAGAAGCTGTGCCCTGCGATCCCCAACACGCATTCCCAGCGTGGGGATTATGGGCATATCCCCCTATATTAGGGGAGGCCTATGTCCAGCAGTGGACTGATATAGGCTGGTGGTGGTGGAAATTTCATACAGTTTGGACAGTTTCCGCGATTTATAGGTACCTAATAGAATCAAATATATTGAATCGTCAGAATCAGGCCCCTGTGGCGTATGTGGTGACCACATAGTCAGTCATAATGAGTGGCTGTCGTTAGTGGCTCATGTACGGCCAGCCTTAGCTTATTACGAAAGATATAGTAGTTATTTGTGACCGTGGAGATCTATTGTGCTCTGACCATACAATAGTGTGTGCTCGCTTCCGATTGCAATACGTCAGCAGACTATTATTCGATTGTGAATAGAGTTTTCGACTCGATCGATTGATTTGAGTGGGTTTTGAAGAATATGAAGCTAAACATTTTGAATAAGTATGGATAAGTACATATCCTAAAAACATAGTCTACTCTAGGACGCTCTCGGGTCAGATGGAGTGACGATTTGCCTAAGGCTGTTGGTAGAAGCTGGAGGTGTCGAGCTTAGGATAGGTCCCAACGGCACTCATCAGGGGATGCCTATATCCAGCAGTGGACTGCTATAGACTGATCATGATGATAATGACGATGAAGTACCTATTCTACTTACGATTGAAAATTGTCTATAAATCCGTAGGTGTCAGAATTTCAGTGACATTATGGAATCTAATAGTGTGTATTTAATTGCATCACTTATTATTAAAATATCGCCGTCTCATTTTAACCAGAGCCTTAAAATGATACAGAAAATATCTACCTATGTAAGTATACTCGTAGGTACATGCAGATAACACCTATGTAAGTACATTCAGAAAACATAAAACGAGAAATTATTGCACCTGAAATGACATCAGCGGCTAAACGTTCAGGTCAGCCATTTTGCGATTGCGAGGTCCAAGGTTGCGGTGACATTTGGAAATGAAAGGACCTGTTCGTTATGCTGTAGGTTATTGATAGTCTTTTTTATTATGATATCTAAAGATGGAATACTAATGAAGATACTAGCATATGCTTTGGGTACCTAGTACCTACATACAAAGAGCACCACTTCTACTAGATAGATAGATTTGCTCTTGTTCTTTGCAAACATTTTTTTAAGATATTAGACTGGCCTTCCGTAATGCGTAGTCTCACGAAAAGTGCCGAATAAAATCAGCACTGTTCACTCCATTTTCGGAAACCGAGCAAACCATACCTGCCCGTTGTGCACCCGGCTAAATAACAGTCGGGGCTTTGCCTGCCGGCTTTTTTTGTGTATAACGCACCCTTAAACAGCACAGCTGGATAACCAAATTTTTTGTAAAATATAGATACGTATTTGAAGCTCACGAAACATATCAAATTAATTGATTAATGGTGGCCGGTGGGTGACATGATACCGATTTTACCAAATTTTGGTAACATCCCACAATTTTTTAGAAATTAATTAATCAAAAACAGTTATTTTAGAGTTCCCATTATGCGTATCAGTTTACTAACAGTTTTAACGGTGAGCTTCAAGAGCATAGAATAGATACAATCGTGGGACTTTAACGGGATAAACTGGTTGGTACCGGGACCACACTTTGAATCATGGTTGAGTCTAATCAGAGAATCCGCTAATGGGGTTTACTACTTTCAAAATTGGTTGTGAACTTGTGTAATATTTTTAGGTATACATAAAGATCTATTTCCTATTTATAATAAGTATCTACCTGCCTTCTACCTAGGTAAGTTGTATCTAGCTATTATCTGTAAATGGGAAATTGGCCATTTTTTAACGCTTTGAGTGCTGAACACAACTGTTGATATCGAGCTGTAAGCCCGTAGTCAACGTGTTAAAGTTTTTAGGTAAATAATATAAATTTTAGGTAGGTAAGTGACGTGACTGGCCCTGTTGTATGTAATAATGATTAAAAATGTCAAATTTTAAAGAAACTGAAGAACCTAATTGGTTAGTTTTTCCTAGTTACCATTAGTTAGTTACCATTAATTATTAATTAGTTATCATTCGTTTCATGAGTAAAATATTTGTATATGTAGTAAAAATATGTATATTTTACTCATGGAACTAATGGTATATTTCAGAATGTATGGATGTTTTTAAAATAGTGTTTTTGTAAAGTTGCTCTGTCATTTTCTCTATAAAGCCTGGTCAACGTGATCACATGAAGATGCTCAACTATGGTATTTATAGGGAAAGTAAAACCGTACAAAAAATAAAGAAAATCTTTGATGGTCACGGAAAAAATACAATGCCCAAATACACACCCCCTTCCATTTTCGATATCAAAAATAGAATATATAGTGTCTTGCAATATTTTTACACAATACTTACTATTGTGTAAAAATATTACAAGACACTAAATATTCTATACGTATAGTACTTACGATTAACGATTTTACAGGAACTCTTCTACTCATTTATACTGTGAAAATTTACTTCCCAGTGTTTCGTTGCATGCTAGAAAATAATGCAATAAAACTTTTTGTAACCAGACATTTGTGGTTATTGCAGAAATCTATTACGTGGACTATCTATCATTTACTAACCTACATTATTGGAAAACTAGGTAAATATGGTGTTTCAAGCGTCAATTGGCTTTTGTCATTTAATGATTATTCATTTGTTACATATTCACATGATTAAACTAGAAAAATGTAGAAAGATCTATGTGGTGTCAGTTAATGGGCATAGAGTTCCATTTTGCCGTGCGATCGTTGACGTAAGTCAACTTTTTGCGCGCGCTTTCTCTGAACTACATTGTCTATGGTATTATTGCTGTCAGTTGTATCATGTCAAGTTGGCGGGAATTAATTAATCCTCATTAGCGTCATGGCAGTCTTGTAACAGTAGTTGCATAGATAAAGATTCGATGACAAACAGTCAGTTCAGTCATCGAGATTATATATAGTATCTCGATGAGTTCAGTGTTAAGTACAACTAATAGGACTTTAAAAACTTCTTCTTTCTTACTTCTTGCCCTAAAAAATTTTGAAAATCGGTTCACAATTGAGATTTGATTGAGATATTGGTGATCATAGGGCAAAAAAGACGTGTGGCGCTCGGGGACTGCCGCGGTAAAGCTATTGCATAGCATTTTGTATCAACTTATGCAATTATAATTATTTATTTATTTTATTTATGCAATATTTCTTTTTCATTGATATTAATTCAAGTTACACTTTTTGAGCGTGGTGACCGATAAGAAAACATTTTTTTTTCTTTTATTAAATAAAAATACGTCTAGTTGCACGCACACAAACACCGTGTCGAAGACTGTCGAAAAGAAACGACGTTAGACAATGCACGGCCTTCAAGCCACACCTCCGTGCCCGTCGGAGTGGGGAGCGTCAGGTTTTTTTTCGTTACGGAATTTCTGGATTCGGTCCCCGCGCTCAAGGCCCTCGATAGAAGCTATGCAATAGCTTAAAATTACAAGTGAGGATGAGTTTTTGAGTTTTCCGCGAAAAGTACCAATTCCTCAGGAATACAATTTATATGGGACCACTTGTGAAGTATATTCTTTTAAACAAAAAAAGAATTTAGGAAATCGGTTTACATTTGACGGAGTTATCGGTGAACATACTTACATAAAAAAAGTCGAAAAAAAAGGTTCCGACGAATTGAGAACCTCCACCTTTTTGAAGTCTGTTAAAAACAAATTGAATTGATTATAGTAAATTACACAAGAGTTTGTTCAACAAAATGTTTGTAGAGCATAAGCTCTACAAACATTTTGTTGAAGTATAAACTTACCAACTATAATCTTCGTCTGTAATAAGAAGTTAAAGTAAACAAGAGTCCAATCGAGGTGATAAAAAACCAATAACTTCGTAAGGGTAGGTAACTCGTCCATACTTTTATGGTTTACCAACTTAAATAGGTTTATTACAGAAACCAAATAGGAGTTACCTACCTAACTGTTAAAACTTACTGGCTCAAAACTTATTGTAAAAGATCCCACTGTAAACATTATAAAACACAATCTATTTCACTCGAAGTTTGAAAACGAACTAAAGTTAAACCGATGATTGCGTCGCATGCGCATGTCACATAGTGAGTCATGTAACGAAGATTATTGATTGTTATTCTATGAAAAAACACGTTTTAGTCATCGTAGTTTTCTTTTATTATCTCTTCGAGCTATGTAATACTTAACAAGAATGATATTACGTCTTTTGTTTTGTTTATTTCCATTATGAAAAATATGAAACCTATATTTTAGCATGCATTAGTTTCGAAGGACCAAAAACTGTAGCGTCTTACAGTTTTAAGATGTTTAGTAGTGGGAAGGATATATAGTACGAATCAAACCCACGAGTGCTAGTTTGACGCTGAATTTAATTACGATAAAGTTATAATAAAAATGTATGCATTTGCAGAAAAAAATACTTGTGTGAGTAGGTAGTTTACAGCTGACCTAGTTCGATGACTTTACCTACCTATCGTGCGTTATTCCGTACAAAAAATAAGAGCAACTTTTCTGTCAAAACTTTTTCACTTTGGAATGAATTCAAGTTTTTTGCAGGTAATTATTTAAATATGTATATTTACTTGCTGTAAATAAATTTCGACTCAGGAAACTAACATTTTCCTATTGTGGGTTACCACAAAAAAATGTAGGTACTTCTTCTTGTTAGAGCTGTGTCTTCTAGTGTAAGATTTTTTAGACCATAGCCAAAATACTTTTTTGATAAACTCAACCATTTTTCAAATTTAATTCAAAATCTGTTTGTTTGTATTTTTCAATCTGGGGGCACGGTAGTGACAAGATGAGCCATCATCATCATCATCATCATCAGCCTATAGCACTCCCCTGCTGGACATGGGCCTCCCCTAATGAGCGCCAAGCGCTCGACGCATCCAAGATGAGCCAAGCGAAGCGGATATACAAATATTTTGACTAAGGTTATTTTAAATTTGTGAAACTAGGGTGTAGAGTTAGAAGTTTGGCTTGACTAGAGATCTGTGTTTTTCACAGTGCGATCTTTGGCAACATTTTACATGAAAATGTTTTTGGTGGGCTTGTTTGTAGAGTTTGAAGACCTTCAAGCGGCGCACTTCCACATCAAACTTGGATACGTATTTGATACAAAGAACATGAGAATAAACTTGATAAAATAAATCTGCGTCATTGTCTTTTATTATCTTATCTACCTTATCGTTGCTTATCACGAACAAAAGTAATCCTGAGATCTATATCAAAAAGGACACAGCACAAAGCCGGGTTGGATTTACTTCCTGAAATAGATCTTTTTTATCGGAGTCCTAAGAATAATTTTAATTTTATTAGATATGTTTATGAGTAGTACCTTATATTAAAAGAAAAATTAAATTTTTAAAGAGCTTACCGCGTGACTTGTTTTTACTGACTTCAAAAAAGGAGGTTATGGTGTTCTGCTAAGAACTTAGTAAAGCACAACTTCGCCTGGTCCATGCCAACCATCTCTCCATAGATACGTTTAGTTGTATTCAAAACTGACCGTTTCCGTGCTTCGAAAGGCACATTAAAGATGTTGGTCTCGCTATTTTCAGTCATGTCGGAGGCCTTCTAGCGGCCTAATAATTCCGACACCAGAGTTGGACAGTAGATCATACGAAGGAGGGAATGAAAGAAAAAAGTATTAGGTTAGCGGTATGACAATATTACAACAATTAAAGAAGGTACTATATTTCAATCGCAAAGATACCTGTGAAGAACCAATCTAAGCGGAAAGCTTGTATCTTGTACTTCAAAAATGAATTACCAACTAGAGTTCCAGGCACGGTTACATGACGTAAAATATACGCATTGCTCTGTGTGTTACATGTGACTTTAAAAAGTAATTTTATATGCAACTACTTCCAGGATGTATAATCAACTCAATTAACTTTATCTTAGTTTAGACAGCCCAATATAAATAAACAAGCACTGCGCTCCATTATCCAAAAACAGACACCTAATCAGCTCGTTCGAATATCAAAGAACGGCTAATGCACCCAAACGGGGCTATTTATAATTAACTAGAGTTACTGACCCTGCGTGAACACGCTTAAAGAGAAGCATAGACAACAAGTAAAAATACTAAACTTGACTTTTTTACTCGGGGTGAAGAATAAAAACGCATTGAAGAATAAAATACAACATAAAAAAGTTATTTTTTTATTTCGTTGATTTCTATAGTTACAAATGCTTTCTAAATTCAAAAGCTTATCATATCAAGCCTTTTTTATGAAACAAAGATGTTATTACTAAGAAGGTCTCACCTTCTGTGAATGATTAAGAACCGTATGTACTAACAACCCCAGTTTACACGAGTAAACCAACCTGCTTGCTGCTTGGGAGTACCTACGTTTCTTATTTGGTTATTATTCACATTCAGGGTAACAGTATACATATATCAATGCATTTAGGCCTATACCCAGCTGTGAATGATTTCGGACTGAATGTAGCAAGAAATAGGTACCTTTAATAAAAATCTCATTATCTGACGTCTCTACATGGTCTCTACAATAAGGAGCTCTCCCCATCTTCGTTTAAATTGAATATTGTTGTGATTTACGCTTCCGACGCACGATGTTATTATTTTTGATTTACGATTATGGTGGTAGTGGTTGTTTATTTATTTTAGACGAACGGAAAATATGTTATGGCTGGTAAACAACAAAAATATTTTTTAAATCGGTACCTATTCGAAGACTTTACTTCTTATGGGCTTTCTTTTTCTAATAAACATCTCCCATTAATAACTTTTAACTTTTTTTGACGTCGCAAGGGTTGTTTGCATTTGCCATTTGATGTTTTTTCGAGTTACCTATCTTTTTTTTTAATAAAAAAATACAATATTTACAAATAATAATGAGTTTAACGAAAACTTATTATAGGCATATTCTTTTTCATAATCTAATCAAAAACCTGACATCACAAATAATACATGTCAATCTTCACGAATTGTGGAAAACTATCCCAGAAGCCAATGAATAAAGAAGTGAAGTGAAGGTTGTTGTCCGTGTTAATGAAGATTTTATTCAGTCATATCCATTCAGTTATATCCATTTGCTGTACAATATTAGAAATAACACAACAATAATGTTAGCTACACTTGTTCATGAACTTGTCCAAATCGTCCAACTACCAATAAATCAACATATTATCGTACAAACAATGTGCCATCACAAACTACAAAGAAACAGTGAGGACAATACATTGTGCGAAAGCATGCATTGTGAGCACATGTGGCCAGTTAAAAAAGGTTTTACCCTATGGTCAATAATAAAAAAGGCAAAATATTCGAATAGGCCACGATTGACATTGTTTGTTCATAATAAATGTAAGAGCACGTAGGTTTAAATAGGGTGCGTAAAGGAATGCAGCTTTTTCATAGTCACAGTCAAATACCACTGAATAAATGAATGCCAATGCAATAAATGAATAGAAAATGCCAGCAGGGAATGGAATTTTGTAGAATGCAGATCTCAGAAATTACAGAAAGCTCTGCTATTCATGTTATGAATGAAAGAGAATATCTTCATAGTGACCGAGGAGCTTTTTTAACTTAAAGGGAGTTTTCACTTAGTGTATTTAAAATATGTGCCTTATATGATAAAAAAAGGCACTGGTTTTTTTATAACGCAAGTACTCCCTAGACAGTAGAGATCTGAAAGCGGACAAAAGTCCAAGACATTGCTTTGGAAATCGACTTATGGAACTCAATTTATAGATTGCGAAGCGTGGTGATACGGGGGTGTACGGGGTTCCAACCCCCATCTTCGGAACCTAAGCCAACCTCACCTGCACCCTGCTAAACAACGAACGGGGCCTTGGCGGCCGGCTGATTGCGGCATAGCACAGCCTACATCGGCACATCTGGCCACCGACGGGCAGCAGCATCGGTGGTGCGAGAAGCTGTGCCCTGCGATCCCCAACCCGCATGCCCAGCGTGGGGATTATGGGTATATCCCCCTTTATTAGGGGAGGCCTATGTCCAGCAGTGGACTGATATAGGCTGGTGGAAACGTGGTGATAACAGGTGGAACAGGACATTGATCGAATAGGTAGAAGAAGCGTCGGAAGACCAGTAGCGAGATGGGTCGACGATATAGTAGGTGCGTGATGGGCGTTCGTGATGAGACTAGCACAAGACCGTGGTGGATGGCACAAACTTCGGGATACCTATATCCAGAAGTGGATAAAGTAGGGCAGTGGATGATGATGATGATGATGACAAACAGTCTACGTAGTTGATTATTAGAAATGCTCATTATTTTGCGAAGAATGTGTTCACTATTATGTTTTATCTTAAGCTGGGTACGGATAGCGCGTTCCTGTATACGCGTAGTCGGGGTTCGCTGTTCACGCGTATATTGGATACGCGTACAGTTAATGTGGACCGCCGAATTCGAGGTTAATCGATCCATAGCGCTACGCGAGCCGAATCCGACTGACCACGGATCGCGCCGCGAGCCAGCTCGCGCGGCACGCGTTCCCCGAAAGGTACGCGTGCCAAGTACAGACATGGCGTTCCAAGATACGCGTAACCCGACTACGCGTACCAATATACGCGCTATCCGTACCCAGCTTTATGTTTTATCTTAGGATTCTAGCCAGTGTGACTTGTAAAGGCAAATTTCAAAACAAAATGTCTTTCAAAATTATCAAATCATTCATCTATGATCCACTTGTGGCAATAGCTCACCATACTTAAGCTTTCGAACCATCGGCATTTTATGGGAATATAATTAAAGCTGAGAATACACGACTCATGGCCTCAGCAAAAAACGTCTAGTTTAAAATGGTTAATGTTGACGTTATCGTGATTTTATTAGATATGCGAATTATTTTGCAAATAATGTCTTATGTAAGGATGCTTACCAATGTGACATGTAAAGGCAAACTTCAAAACAAAATGTTCATAACAAATCAAATTGATCTATGATCCACTTGTAGCTATTGCTCATCATACTTATAAGCTTTAAAGCCATCGACATTTTATGGGAATCTAATTAAAGCTGAAAATACACGACACATGGCCTCAGCATGGCGAGAATGTGACGAGAGACTAATGGTTCTTGGGACCGTTTTACTTCCTCGAGTGTTTTAGGACTTCCGGACTGTACTGAGCATTGAGGTAGGTACTAGAGGAATGTAACTTTAAACTTTAGTGCTTATGGCTTTAAGTTTCAAATGCGGTAGTTTTTCAAGGCTATTTATTGATACAGTGGAATTCATTGGTTCTATTTGTTACTTTGAGATTTGATCAAAAAGGGAAAGATTTGCTAACATTTCTCTAATTCAAAAAAAAAAGTAGTTGAATTTTGCCTAAGATTTTAATTTAAAGCACGTTTTCTAGATCTACATGATTCAGTAAGTATTCCTTGAGTATTTGTAACGTGAATTAAAACTAAATATTGATTTTTGAGAAATTGGTCTGTAATATTTACAGTGGCTAAATCATGTTCTGTATTTTCTAATATAAACTTTAGTTGACTTCGTAATAACTATTTTAGTAACTTCCTTTGACAGTTTCGTAAGTGGAAAGCTATTTCAGTAAAGGGATTGACGGATTCTACTTTTCGGGAAGAGACATCTCTGACTTCCTTGATTTGGTAATTTCCTGTTTTTGCGGATAAGTATCTCATTTTAAAATACTTACAAAAGATATTAAAATTATACCTGACTCGGAAAAATGAAGCAGTCAGATCATTAATATATTATTTTATTTGAATTTTTGATTCAACCGAGGCTATTTTGCACTACAAATATATTTAAGAATATTTCGATTAACAACTAAAAACCATAAAAAAATCTATTATAATTTATTATTAAGGATTCATATTCACTTACTTAATTCTAATAATATCTAAACACTATAGAAATACTTGAATTTTACATCTGTGTACGTCTCTCAAATGTATTAATGAAGCATTCATGATTATTATTTCCTATTTATAAATATCGTTTATCCAAACTAAAATAGCGCGTTGCGTGTCTGCGTAGATAACGCCACCGGAAGTGGGTGCATCGGGTGACCAGCCGCGCCATTTGCCACTATAAATCACTATTTGATAACTCTGGCTCTACTATCTATGATTAATGTGACTGATAAGGGCACTTCAAATTATTACGTCTGCTTGATAAGAAGTGGTGTCTTTCCCTATTTCTTCAACAAACATTATATTTGTTATGGGCAATGGGTAGACAATGGGGCGAGCTTTCACAGAATATGCCTATAATCTGTCTTTTTCAAGCAGTTAAAGCCTGCGCACATTGGACGACAAACGTCAGTGATTAGACGCTACGACAAGTTGCGGGGGACAATTTTCATACATTTTGTTCAAATCTCCGCACACACGGCGACAATCGCGACAGCAAGATATGACAGACGCTCGCGACTAAGCGCGACGACAAAGCGTCGTGTTTGCGAGGTCTGTTAGGGTCGTGAGTCAATGGAAAAACAGACGTTGGCAGCTGAACCCTAAAAGCAGTGCGCTATATAAATTATGTTTGGGAGAGCTTAGTCCTGTTATATAAAATATCAACTTGATGCGTGTTAAAACCTTTTATAATAAAGTCATATACGTAGTCCAAAGTATCTAAGTATCTAAATCGAAAATAGATAAGTGGGTAAACGATATAACTAAAGACGAAGAAAACTAAATCTAATAAATATATAAGAGTTGATTTAATGAATAGTATGTTAAGTAAGGCACTATAAAATACATATTCTTTTATGTGTGTGTTTATGCATACCTACCAAAGCTCCATTATATTACGTCATGGAAATAGAGACAAAATTAGAAAGATTATGTTTTGATTGATTAATTCTGATTAGAATAATAAATCAATATACCTTACCCTAGTTTTGGCTTTCTATTTATTTCGTGTTAATTAGTGATGTAACTTCAATTTGGGTCCCTATGTTTACATATTGATATTAATTTATCTAACTCGTGACAGAAGATTAATTGACTGGAATATTAATTAAGAAAACTCTTGGAACTTTTAATTTATTATTCATAAAATAATAATATTTTTTCTAAATCGTGGTTATATAAAATCTGTAAATACTTAAATTCTAATAAATCTACCTTTAGATCGCAGCAAATAGAATCATTTGAATGTAGGTGTGATGGTAGTCAAAAGTTTGACTATTTTTTGTAAAAATAAGTTTTTGACATTTGAACAGACTCATTTACGATTCAGTTTAAATGTTAGTATATGATCCAAAAACTTTTTGAAGATAGGTAAGTAACTAACCTACTTTATAGAATTTATTTAGTTGTTAGCCGCGGGGAGAAATGAGGCCATTTTCCAAACGCAATTGGCTTATGTACAACTATTTGATTTTTAAATTCTGTACTTCTTACCTCCGCAAGAATAACTGTAAACAAAACAGAACAAGTTTTTGGCACCTCAGTTCAAAATTCCTCATTTACCGGATGTTCACGATTGACCACTAACAGTGACTTACAAAAAGCTAATTGTTTTTCGTCTCTTTTTAGACGAGAATTAGTAATAACTTAAAATCGACAGATGGGCATGAACTAATTCTATAAAATTATAGCTGTATTTTCATAAAAATAGACGAGTTATAAAATCGTCTATTTTTATTAAATGAAATATTATCTAAGAACCTATTAGTGGTACATCTTCTTAGGTATATAAAAATCTCGTGTCACGGTGTTGTGGTCCCACTCTGCTGAAACGGCTAGGCAGATTTTTATAAAAATTTTATTAAACTTGGAAGGTTAGATAATAGGTCGCAAAGTATATTTCGTACCGTTAGGTGATGAGGGGGCGTCCCTATTCAGATTTTTTTTCATGTTGTGTAGTTCTAGACCTGGCTGGAAAAACACATTGTATACTTTTTGTTTTGTTTAAGCTTGTATAATAAATAATAAAAAGATAATAATAAAATCGAAAAAACCTACAAGAATTTGACGGTGAAAAGTTGAGTAAATAACAGTATTTAACATCAATTAAAGTATGGTGTTGAGAACACAGGTGGGATTTGCTTTGGCAACCTAGATACCTAGGTATTTGGGTTTAGTTACAGAATTTAGTACTTAATAGTAATTTTGTGAGTAATTTATTATAACAGGCTCTGTGTAAAATGAACAGTTATCAAAGTAAATGGAAATAATATAGAACAATTTGTGATAAAATACCTTTAGCTGATGATAAGAGATGTTTTCAAAAGCGTAATCTCTTATCTGGAGTAGCAGTAAATAAAGGAGATCAACGCAAAAAGATTTATCAAGTTATGATAACGATGATAACGAAGAGAAAATATTATTTTCTCGCGATCACACTCGCGATAAATTATCTTTAACAGAGAAAGAAATTGCCTTCAAGAATGACATCTCGATGCAGTTTTATTATTTATATTCCTCCTTTGTATTTAAAATTTTATGTTTGTTTTTTTTTTAATTTCTACTGCTGAAGATAGTTCTACCGGGTCTAACCCCGAGCCTCATTATTCACCGACTTTTCCATCTCCTGAGTGATATTAATGTTGAAAAATGTAAACTAATTCTACAGTATTAGTATCCATCGTTTCTATATTTATAGAGGTCGCATTATCTATATGCCTCGCAAATAAATGTACTTTTGCATAATTATTTATGTTTAGGTTGATATTTTTTAAGCTCTCAATATAAAGTATGTTTTTGTTTTTATTATAATGCAACATTTTTGTTTGTTTACACTATATTTGCTTATGACTATCAAATACTAAATTACTGTCTTCTTGCATTATTTACAGAAAGGCTGCATGGAATTCTGTTGGTAGGTTAAGAATTGCATGCAACCAGAGGCGTGGGCAAAAGCTAGTTTCTAATAATAATTAGTTTCTTTATCGCTGCACCACTCGGTGTCACTTCACCATCTTGATTTGATTAATATAATCGTTGTACACGATTTCATCTTGTGACGATAAAGCACGGTTAGATACCTATACAGTTTTTGGTTCAAAAACTGGAATGTTATACGGATTATGTTCTTTCAAGAATGTATAGATATCATAATCATAATTGTTAATGCCTTTTTCAATAATATTGTAATTCTTTGTATGGTGTGTAATAAAGTAATATCTATCTATAGATAAATGAAGATGCCGTATTGATTGAGGTCAAATAAAACTAGAGTAAACCGAATTACAGAATGAAAAACAGAAGCGACTAGCATAAGACCGTGTTGAAGGGAACAAACAAACTTCGGGAGGCTTAAAAACCATATAAGATATTTCTACAAAGTGGAAAAAAAGTGTTCTTCAGATAAGCGGTATCCACAATCACGTAACAAAAAATTCCTCGAATGACCCGGTCCAGTTTTAAAGGAACGGTTTACCCACAAAATTATCGAAATACGTTTTAGTCCTTAGTGTTTACCTTTTCACGTTCCAAATTCCAGCCGGTCTTATAAAGAGGTTGTCCGAAAGAATGTTTACAACTTTCAGTCCAGTGAAAGTATTCTCGGCTCTTTACAGTTCGGTGCACTTTACACTTCACTAAAATTCACTTAACACTATGACATCACTTTATTTATTCGAGTTCTGTTATGAAATTTTCGTTTTTATATCGGATGGTCTCGAGAGGAGTGCTTAGCATCGAGGTCTGATGGCAAGTGAAGGCAGGAGTCGTCGACACGAGCGCGCGGCGGCTGCGCGGGCGCACACTAGCCGTTGAAGGAATGCAATCTCCCTCGCTCTCTCGAACGCGTGTTTTCTCCTACACCCCGCCTCGTCTTATGAATGGTGCATGTGTTCCCAATAAGTTTTTGTTCCTTTTGTGCTAGACCCTACGATGACCTCTGCTTCTCTTAGCTGTGTAATAATATTTACCTGTTTATAAAATTTATTCAGCCTAATTACCTACGATATTTCTTGCTCTCCAATCGTCTTGTGTTTCAGTAAAATCTATTGTGTGTACATTATCTTGTCAAACAATTCTGAAGAACAGTTTGAAATTATCTAAAGTTTTGTTAAATTAAAAAAAAAAAAAAAATTTTTACTTCCGTACTAATATGTGATCATGATCTTAAAGTTGTTAAGCTATTGCATAGCTTCTATCGAGGGCCTTGAGCGCGGGGACCGAATCCAGAAATTCCGTAACGAAAAAAAACCTCACGCTCCCCACTCCGACGGGCACGGAGGTGTGGCTTGAAGGCCGTGCATTGTCTAACGTCGTTTCTTTTCGGCAGTCTTCGACACGGTGTTTGTGTGCGTGCAACTAGACGTATTGTACGACTCTACGAAGCTCGCACGAATCGAGACGATCACCACGCGCAAAAAGTGTAACTTGAATTAATATCAAAGAAAAAGAAATACAGCATAAATAAAATAAATAAATAATTATAATTGCATAAGTTGATACAAAATGCTATGCAATAGCTTTACCGCGGCAGTCCCCGAGTGCCACACGTCTTTTTTTGGTAGCATATGGTGTATCTTACAAAATAAGAAGGAATTCCGAATTAGAACAGGTATATTTTCCTTATTAAGTATATGTTTGCTACGCTTTCACGCAATAAAATTCTGCGTGGGTACCTACACGTTATCAGGAGTAAAGGAAAGGACATATTAGGGTAGGTTCATCTAGGAAAAAAGCATCATTCCCGAAAGGTAGAAAAATAACTTATAATAGCTTTTAATGCGAGCCAAGGGAATAAGTAACACAATAATTGAAGCTATTTTGTCATTCTAAGACTTTAATAATATTAGTTGGATAAGAATTGCGTCAACAGTCAGCGCTAGAAAGATAAACCCGTTTAGCAGAAAGTCACGTTTCTGTTACCGTTATAAAAGATTTAGTAGCGACGTTGACAATTTAAACGATGTTAAATTAGCTTAAGTATCTTCATTACAGAATGTGAAGCTTTCATTAAACTTTGTTACCTAGAAAACAAAAGAAGATGATAGATAAAATCCAAAATCCGAAGTGAATTTAGTCCATAAAGACTCACAATACCCTCCTTTACGCTAAAAGTATTGAACCGATTGTTTTTTTGCGAATATTAGTTCTAGAACAGAAATAACGTATAGACTACTTTTTATTCGGGTACCATGCGAACGAAGCCGCGTTCGGAAGCCAGTAAGATATAAATGTTGAACTTGAAACCCTCCAGATGGACCGACGCCATCGTCAAGATTGCAGGTAATCGGTGGATGGAGAGAGCTCAAGACCTTTTTTCGTGGAATTCCTTAGGGGAGCTTAGACCTATGTTTAGCAGTAGATAGGTTGTTGATGATGATGATAAAACTTGAAACAAAGCTATGAACTGCTCAGTAAGACCATTAAGATGAGGATGGTTAACGACCAAGAGCATAATCTGAAACATGTGCGCGAACAAAACAACAGAGGAAGTTGCACATGTGCAGGGAAATAGCATTTGAATAGAGTTCAACGAATTAAGAAACCTATGTTTTGAGAAATATGTTATGGGTGTTGTGGAATTTGGAGGGATAAAAAGGATGTTGAGGATGGAGGTTGAAGGAAAGAGCGATAAATTAAAGACAGATTTGCTAGAGACCAGATACTACACTAGAGAACTGTAGTGCGATCACAAATATTTGAAACAAGTCGTATCATAAGCGTAACGGAAAATTTTGGCCAGTGACAAAGCTTTTTGAATCTACGCTTTCTTATTTGCCAACGTTTTTCATGATTAACAGTTCAAGTAAGTGTCAAGTAATGGTCAGAAAAACATTTTCAAATTATTGTTAACATTATTTTATGCCCTTTACAAAATTCATTGTAAAATAATATTAAGGTTTTTATTTATAGGTATTTTAGTTATCAAGATAAAACATTAAGCTACAAATTCCGCGAACCCTAAACTACATTAATCTTGTAATACATTACAGTAAACACCTATAATAATGATTCAATTGAGGAGGTATTGAGGTTTTTTTAGTTTGAATGACATTTACTAAACCCAACTTGAAATTCTTTTCCAGAGATGTTGATTATTTTTATCATCATCATCATCATCATCATCATCAGCTTAGATTAGTCCACTGCTGGATAGGCGCCTTATGAGCACCATTGCCCCTGTCCTGAGCGCGACAACTTTTTATGTTGTGGTCTAATATATAATTATGTAAATTCAACATAAAAAACATTACAAGTCTGTTGTTTGTTCCAGTTACAAGTTTACAACAATACTATCATTACCAAAAGAAGGCATGTCTAGTTTTTTCTGATTGTATCAAAGTGGCCTTCAAATGTCACCTGTCCGTGTAGTTTGTTATTTTGGTAACTATATAACTAGGTTAAGTACTTAGGTATTTTATTGAAGATTTTATTCCTACAAATTTGAAATATGTTCTTATTTCAATTTATTTATGTTGAAATACACAACAGTTTAATCAATTACAAGATCTTAACAAATATTTTATAATTATACCTACATGTTTGACAAAATATGTACCTACTTATTACTAAAATAAAGTAGCCTATTTATTTTAATTATTATAAACATTTAATTGAAACAAAAAGTTAGATCAGAAATATAATTTATTTTTAACTATTTTTGTTATTGATTATGGGTTTTCGCTACACGATTTAAAACGAAAAAAAACCGGCCAGATGCAAGTTGGCCTCGCGCACGAAGGGTTTCATACTAACTTGCAGGTATAAAATCTTTTTTGTGATGTATAAAGAAGATCGGTCAGTTTCATACAATCTGTGACCTGAGACCTGACCATAAAATGTCGCGTCTAGAAATTACCTATATCTTATTTTATAGTTCTTTTTGCAGGATATCATGTTCAATTAATCGTTTTTTTTATTAAAGCTGGAGAATTTTCCTGGGTATATTTTTATACTTTTAGGTTAGGATCGATTAGGACACTGGCGCCATTAAACAAAAACCAACCAAACGCGTGCTTTGTTAGTGGCAGTTTTGTTACTATACGGTCGACATTGGGACGAGAGATGCACAATGTGGATAAGAGTTCGTTCAAAAACCATAATATAATTTACTAAGTATTCTGGCTTTAAGAAATTAAGTTATTAGTTATTATTTCAATACTCCACTATCAAGAATATTTTAACATAATTCGTATTTTTATTCGCTTCGATTCAGGTCTGAAATGACCGGCCATCTTTACGGTTTTCGGATAGTTATTTTACTTGTGCTTTAAAACATAGCTTCTTGCCAAATCTTAAGATTTTACCTAAAAACCTGTTAACCTATAGTACCCTTTTGCTAGCGTTGACCTAAAAGTATGTATTTATTCACAGCTTAAAACTTAAACTTAACTAAACTTGGGATTAAAGACTTGAGACTGTATTTGATATTAATTTAAACTTGATACCTCCACACATTCCTAAGAAAAAGATCTTGACAGACAGACGACCAACGATGTGATCCCACAAGGGTTCTTTTTTGTTCTGTTCTAAAAAAACTGGCTTCTTGCCATGCATCGGTTGCTGCCTCATCTGGAGTTTAGTCAGTCAAGAGTATTTCTCCAGTGTGACTTCGACATACTCAAGGGCTACAACTACAACTAACTTGGCTGACTGGGGTGTGATTCTAATTTCAGTCAACGCCATCTATAAAGCCAGCTGGAATATTTTTTTCATGAATCGAACTCCCTCATTGACTGACATCAGCCTGAATGCTCGTTTAACTCTGGACATAATAAACAAATTTGTTTATCTGTGTACCTGCAGCGGCGACCCAAATAATAAATAAAAGAAAACAACAATACACACTCAATTTCAAAGTATTTGATATTTTAAATCGATTTGCTCAGCTTTGTTTTGTAGAAAACTTGACAGCGTTCACCCAGTTTCAAAATGTTATATAGTAGGTATTAGGTCCTTACTTATGAAATTGGCGTTTTTCTTTCTATTTCATTTTGCAAATATTTTATTTTATTCAACAGTCGTATACAAAATTAATTTATTTTCTGAACGTAACATTATTGCAAAGGTTGAAAATTCAATAAAATAATGTTTTTGAGGAAGTTCATCCGCAAAATATAAAACTTAACAACAGTTCATTTGACGTGTTGTCATTTTCAATGCTTAATTTCGTAGTATTTTTTTATGTGTTAGTTTTCTTTTTTTATACATGGCTACGCATACTTTTCACATTAGAAGGAGAATAAGATTAGAAGTTCCAGAAAAACATACAAAAATGTATGTATGGAGAAAGTGATTTTCTCGAAATTCTCCATACAAAACGCCAATTTCTTACGTAAGCACCTAATATTTTACTTTACTGAAAGTTTGCACATAAAGTTAGTTCAAAACCAGTAATTACCTTCTCTTCTTATTAGTCAAAGTTAAAGTCAAAGTTCCTATTGCATTTATTGCGTACGAAAGAGTTCTTAAATGTATTGTTTTTAGATATGTGTACCAACATGAGCACACGAAGACCATGGCAACATTTTCCAGGTCACCTATGTATTAGGTACTTAGGTAGTAAGTATGTAAATTTATTTATTTATTTATGCGGTTAATCTGGTTTCAAATTCTAATAATATTATAAAGGCGAAAGCTTGCTATTTTGTATTTTATTTTTTTTATTTTATTTATAAGGACACCCAACACAGGTTAACACCACACACACACAATAACATGTAAAAGGATAAAAGTCTCAGTGCACCCGTAATTATAGAGTATCACAGCATGCGCATTATAAGCAACAAGACAACAAAGTAAGTTCTATGCCTAGGTTGGTTAGAAAACACACAATAACAATTAATTAATAGCAATCTAGTAACATAAAACTAAATTTAAAAGTGTAGTTGGTAACAATCCAAAAAAATTTCAGTTAGGTATTAAATTATAAAAAGGTAGGAAGTATAAAGCATGAAAAGTAGAATAACAGATAACAAAGATAAGGATCGAAAATAGATACATAGATATATTATGACATTGTATACATGCTTTTTTTTAAAATATAAAGAAGAAAGAAAGTTCAAAATATAGTAGGTAAAAATATTGATTTACATATTATGTACTAATGTATTAGTTCTTGTAGCTGTTTCTTGAATTTAGGCAGGGGATCAGTTATGTCCAATTGGCTAGATTTTGATAGAGAATTATAGAGCCTACAGAGTCTTGGCATAACTGAGTGCTGACCTAGGTTTGTTCTCGAATAAGGCAAACTAAACAAGCTGTAGGCTTTTATTCTGGGTAGCCGAGATGGTGCGGCAATACTTAGACTGTGAGTAAGATCAGTACAGTCTACGTCCCCATTGAAAACCTTGTGTAAATAAACTAGGTCTATTTCCTTTCGACGATTAGAAAGTGTAGTCATCTTGTAGTGCTTTAAACGTTCGCCATAGTTGGGTATTTTCTTGGCCAGGTGATCTTGGTATGACAGGTGATACAGGAAACGCCGTTGAATACTTTCAATTCTTTTCGAATAAATGTCGTATTTAGGATTCCATATAGTTGAACAATATTCCATTATTGGGCGGACCAATGCTTCGTAAAGTTTTATTTTAGTCTCAGGGCGTTTAAAATCTCTAGTGTTACGTAAAACAAAACCTAGCAGTCTAAAACATTTAGTTACTAAAGTCAAAATATGTGTTTCAAAGTTTAGTTTTGGATCTATAATAACTCCTAAATCTTTTATCTTGTCAATGGTTTGTAACTTTTGACCATTTAAAAAATAACTATTGGGTGGATGTTTGATGTTATTACGGGTGAAATGTATGTGATTGCATTTACTGACATTTAACGACATGTTATTATTGCGGCACCAAGAAGAAAGTCTATTTAGATCTTCCTGCAATAGTGTTGAGTCAGAGAGTGACGTAATTGGACGCATTATTTTGAGGTCATCAGCAAATAAATAAATTTTAGAGTTTGAGAAACAATCTGGAATATCATTAATAAAAACGTTAAAGAGAATTGGCCCTAAATGTGAGCCTTGCGGCACCCCCGACGTAGCTAAAAATGAGCGAGATAAATGACCACTAACTGCAACTTTTGATGATCGGCTTAGTAAATATGACGAAAACCACTTCAACAAGGAACCTGATATGCCAAGGTGTGAGAGCTTTTGTAATAGTAAAGAGTGGTCTACTTTGTCAAAGGCCTTGCTGAAGTCGGTGTAAATGCAGTCTACAGGAATACGATTGTCGAGGGACTTAATCACATCCGAAGTGTAGCAAACCAAATTTGATACAGTGGAACGAGATTTCATGAAACCATGCTGATAGTTGGTAATGTAAGTTTTCAGATGCCAGGAAACCCGTTGTGCTACCAGTTTTTCTAAAATTTTCCCGAATGTAACTAGTATTGATATAGGGCGGTAATTCGCAACATCACTTTTATCACCTGATTTATGAATGGGGACAACGAGGGCTTCCTTCCACAAATCTGGAAATATACCCTCATTAAGTGATTTATTAAATAGAAGTTGTAAGGGTTTAGTGAGAGATTTAGCGCACCTTTTAATAAAAACAGGTGCTATGCCATCATTCCCTGCACCTTTATTTTCATCCTGAGTTCTTAAACCGTCTCTGACATCGGATGCGTTTAGATATATGGTACATAGTGATGTAGAAACAATAGAAGATGTATTTATTGATAGAACTGGGTCTATCAAAGGATCGTTGTAAGCCCGGGTAAAGTTATCCGCAAAAAGATTGCAGATGTCATTACCATCTGATGCTGTTTTACCCGAGTAGTGCATTTGGGCAGGGTAGGTACCACCTCCTTGTCTTTTGTTCTTTACAAAAGACCAGAAGAATTTCGGATTTTTCTTGATGGCATTTTCTATGTTATATGCATGTTTATTATAACAAATTTTTTGTAAGCTAGCACACTCATCTCTCAGTTCTTCAAATCTGACGGCATCTAGAGGGTTTTTATATTTTTTCATCTTAGTGTGTAATTTATTTTTATCTTTGTATAATAGTATTAGTTCTTTAGAAAACCATATCGGATAATGGTATGAGGGTGATCTTTTTAATGGTATGTGGTCCTTGATTGTGTTACGAAGGATCGCGTAAAATACTTTTATCATATCATTTACAGATGTACAGTTTTGAAACTCTTCGTCCCAATCTATAGAATCTAAGCAGCTAATTATTTTATTATAGTCCGCTTTAAAGTAGTTTGGCCTAGGGACATTTTTCGGTGAGAGTAACTTGTTAGCAAAAAAGGGTATGACAAATTCGAGAGAGGGATGGTTTTCGTCTTCAGTGGGTGTTAGGAAAGCCTCACAACGTTTTAGGTTTTCAATAGGTTTGTTACTTAAAATCAAATCAAGCTCCCTGTTATTGTTGTTGCAGACGTTGTTATATTGACCCAAGTCGTGAAGCGCTATAAATTCTAAAAAATTAAGATTTACCTCTGCGTTTGTGGCAACGGGAGTAGTAGGTGACACATTTCTATCATTAGTCCAGTTTATATCTTTTAGATTAAAATCACCTAGAATTACAGTATGGTTACCCTTTTCCAAAGCATGCTGTGCTTTTTTAGTAAATGTATCCAAATCGTCGATTTTTAAGGGTGATGGTAAGTATACCGCGCAGATATATAGTGAATTTTTATCGTTACTTTTACTATTGCTTCCAATTTTCACCCACAGATCTTCACATTCGCTTTCGAATTTAGATATTCTTGTGGAATTATAACGTTTAGATACTGCAATGAGTACTCCTCCACCATCTTTTCTTTTTTTGTATTTGCTAGTCTCACGATCCCTCCTGAAAACATGGTACCTATTGTCAAATAGTTCTGTGTCAAATACACTACAGTTAAGCCAAGTCTCCGTCAGCACAATCACATCGAAGTTTTGTAATAAAATATTTTGGTAGAAAGCTGTTGATTTACTTTTGAGGCCACGAGTATTTTGGTAGTATATATTAAGAAACATTAGTTACTAAATAGATATGTATACTTTATTACTTTTTATTTTATAGGATATTTTAGTTTTAGATAGATTTTTGCTAACTAGCAAGAAGATAAAAAGGAAGTTTGGATAATTATAGATTAAGAGATGAATTGAGTAGGTACGTAAAACGGGAGTTGCGGCAATCAATAAAGAAGAAAGGGTAAAAAGTGTTAACTAAAGCAATTTTATACTAAAGTTTTAAGACAATTCCTGTAGCTTATTTATGCTATCAACGAGAATGCGATCGGAGTCCTCTGATTTCTTTATAAAAATACGTCCGTTTCGCACCCAGACGAATCGAAATCCCAACTCCTTAGCGCGGGCACGTGCTGCTGCGTGTAGTGTCTTGTTATCAGCGGAAAGGTGCTCTACTATGTACAACGGTTGAGCCTTATCTGCAGTTGCTCCTAGATGACTTGTATTGAGGCGATTTTGAGGATTACTCCTGTTGAACTTGATTGCGGCTGCTAGGAACGCGTCTCTGAGCCGGGTTGTATTAAATTTCACCAAGATAGATCTTGGGCGATTACTATCTGAGTCTTTCTTAGCTATTCTTGTGCAGTGCGCTATGTCAGCGTCTTTAATGTTGCTCTTGATGGTCTTTCCTATTTTAAGTACCGTCTCGACTATGTTTTCAGATCTACTTTCTGGTACACACTGTACTTCCACGTTGTTGGCCCTTGCGTGTTGTTCGGTAATATTTATGCGCTTAGTGAGGTTCTGCACTGATTCCTGCAGGAGAGAGTTTTCTATTTCGAGCGATGCTAATTTTTCAGATTTTATGCTAAGTTCTGACTTTAGCTCGTCGTATCTATCGCTGAGAAAGCATACGGTTTGCTGGAAACTGTCCACTAAATCTGTTAGGTTCTTTTGTTCTGACAAGATAGTGGTTAACTTACTACTTATTTCTTGGCTTATTATTTCTCTCAACGCTTTTCGTGTTAAAGGGATGCTGTCATCCTCTACAGTGTGCGGGGAGACTTTGCGAGTCGGAGATTGAGCTTGCTTGTTGCGCGTAGTGTTATTGGATCGTGTCAAAGTAGGGGAGGCCTGAGAAATCTTGGCCTTAGCGCGAGTAGTAGGTTGATCTGAGCGTATTGGTGTTTCGGCGTTATTGCCCTTGGGTTCTTTATTTCGGCATCCGGCACACTTCCATGAGTTTCTAGCATCAGTCATGAGTTTGAACTGTTTAACTGTCAAGTTAGCGCATTCAAGATCATACCACTCTCGGCAGACAAAGCAATTGATGCATTCGGTTTTATTGATAGCATTCAGGCATCCCGCGCAAATTTTTGACGTCATGGTAAGCTTTCGTTAATAGGCAGGCGCCAAAGTTAGCAAATGGGAAAGGTGTCGTCAGCTGACTAGCCGATGCAGGTTAGGTAAGCAGATAACCTTGGTAGTAGATATGTAGGTACGTATATAGTTTGTTTTTATAAAGATATTTATTTTTGAGTTGTTAAAGTTAGTAGGTAGGCATAGCTAAAGTTGTTAGTTTGAACATCACGCAAGATAGGTACCTACTTAGTTCCATGTAGTTATGCAGTTTTGAATTTGGAAACACAAACACAGTTGTCCGCGACAATTTATCGCACTAGTCTTTGAGTCTTAGTTTGGTATAGGTACCTAGGTCACGAAAGTTCAACGCGCCACCATCACCATAGATTAGTAAATAGTAGTCGTAACTCACGCGTTTCACCAAAGTGTATCCCAAATTAAATGGCGCAAAGCGAATTCGTTCACAGAGTTATTTATTTGTACTTATATATCACTTTGTAAGCTAGTTTGTCTTCAAGAGATGGGCAAATAACTTGTGACATTGCCTTACGAAGAGTACTAACACAAAATAAACACTGAAACAAAACTATGAACTATTTTTTGGGAATTATTTACAGAGAGCACACGAGTAAGTTGTTGTCCGTTGCCGCGCGCGGGGGGAGGGTGTGTATGCACGTTGGACTGTAAAGCCGGCTTTTAACTAAGGGATATATATTACATCTTGAGCTAGAACATTTTTTCGTTCATCAATCATCATAGATTTTGAACAACACACCTTCCCCTCCCTCGCCCTGAGTTTGAAGTGTCAAATGATCACGTGTAGAGATGTAATATACATTACATCTCATAGTCAAAAGTCGGCTTTAGATATGTATTGATATGGGCCTTTAGGTAACGTTGTTGCCTTAAATATTATTTATTTATTTAGTACAACGCAAGAGAAGCCTCGGGCAAGAGTTCGTCATTAATTCCGTCAAGTTATTGCAACATCGCATATGTGCCGTAGCGACACATTACAAAGCAACAGTAAACTCCCCGTTAACCAATTAACTAGCAGGGTTAACTGACGGCTAACCGTCAATTTGTCTCGCTGCGGGTCCCTTTCAATTGATATGATGTGAATGTCCTCTGTCTTCATTAGCCCTTCAGTAAATCGTTCAAGTGAAATGGTCGGCTCATAAAAAACAAATACGTTACAATATTTAGCGATATCTATATTTAGGTTTACAGCTGCCTTTATTGGGTTATGGGCACCAATCAAATACTAATTTATTGTAATAATTGAATATTTATGAATATTCTTATGAAAGGTGTGTGTGCTCTAGCAAGCTCTGCAAGCGAGTACAATTAAAAGTTCATGCAAGTAACCTTAAGTTATGAGTTTCATTGAGTTTCATTTCAGTTTCATTATGAATGTCATGAAAGAGTAAGAGCTATGTATTGAGTGAGTGAGATATAAAGGGTGTCTCTTAAAGAACTTGAATTTGAGAATTTTTTTTTTTAAATATTTAAAAAAAAATCTACATTATGTATGAAGATAGTGATGACATTTAAAATATCGGTCATTGTTTTGACGAAATTTTGCAGTAAGGGCTGCTGGATTTGACGAATTTGACGTGCAATTTCTTCTGAGTTCCTCAGTTGTCTCATGGTGGTTTGCAGGTTTAGACCTTACTTTTCAAAAAATCCCAGAGAAAATAGTCCAAACAAGTTAAATCACCACTTCTTTGCGGCCAGTTTTGGTCTCCAAAACGAGAAATTACACGAACTGAAAACTTGGTTTGTAACAAAGTCATTGTTTCCCTTGCGGTGTGACAGGAAGCGCCATCCTGTTGAAACCACATCTCATTTAAGTCAATTCCGTCTAATTCTTGCCAAAAAAGTCTGTTAACATGGCCCGGTAACGTTTGCCGTCGACAGTCTAGCCCAGGAAAATTTGGAGTTTCACCTCGGAATGAGAGATAGTCGGCTATAAACTTGTATAGACCTTTATTTGAGCACTCTAAAACTTGTCTCAAAACCTACGTATTGTAGTGTGTTAGCTTTTACAGATATTCCAAGGTCAAAGGTCAAAAAATCGATTTATTGTAAATATCATGTTTCCTATGGGTTTTATACTATTTATATCATAATAAATATTGTAGAACATTAAATTCTCTACATCTTTTGTTCAAACATTTTTTTAATATCTTGAATCATTTTCGAGATAGAGGGCAGAGTGCGCACAGTGTTTAACTGTTTGGAGAATCATTCGAGGTCAAACCGCCGTATAAACACGTCGTATAAAGTTATAAATTATTGATAAATATTCATTCTAAATAATTTACATTTTTCGTGCCCTAATTTGACTAATTTTCTTGGACTAGTCTCGGCGCCACCTTCACAAAAGATTGCATACCTGCCAACAAACCAACGATAGCCATTTAAGTGATATTTTGTTTTATGTGTAAATACAATCACTACCTCCATACTTAAGCAGAAAAAATGTTAATAAAATATTAAATAAATATATTTTTTAATTTTTAAAATTCAAGTTCTTAATGAGACACCCATTACATTTTTGTTATATTCCAATAGCCTTTTGTGTCAAGCTAGAATTCCGTAACTAGATCTAAATATATATTTCGGTTTAAGGCTGCCTTTTCTGTTCAGCTAGAATCTCCGTAACCAGACTTTGTCTCTACAAGAACAACATCACTCCTAGAAATATATATCCCCTATGAGAAGGGGGATATGCCTATAATCCCCACGTTGGGCACGTGAGTTGGGGATCGCAGGCATAGCCTTCAGAGCCTAGGGGATTTAGCTTTGCCAGTGTTAGGCTGCTCTATGCCGTAATCAGCCCCCTTTGGTAAACTGCAGTGTGCACCCCGGGCAGGTGAGGTTGGCTTATGTTCCAAGGATGGAGGTTGAAATTGAAACCCTTACAAAAAGAAAGTCTTATTTTGCTTTGAAGTACCTAGTGAACAACATTATCGTGAAAGAATATTCACCTCACAATGGTGATGGACATCATCATTAATCAGTGTTTTCCACACTTTCCTCTGGTCGAAGCGGATATGAACCGCAGATTGCTCAAAGTGCTATAGTATAGGTATGACACATCAAGCTTTTAAAAGTTATGTAACTTTGAGATTTCGAGTTATTATTTTTAATTTGAATGCCCTTATTCGGATCCAAGAAATGAATGTTAAAAAATGCGTTAATTATTATAAAATAAATGAACATGTTATTTAACATTCTGTCCAAAAAAAATAAACGAATACATATCTAACAGCATGATAATCATCATTTTCATTCTTTAGAAGTCAACGTAAAACTTTAGCTTCACGATAGACCATTAGGTTTCATTCAAATATTTCGTTTGCCGATTTTAACTACTTTGTCGTATCATTACAAAAATCTAGTACCTACATACGGTAGCACCATCAATCAACATTAGTTTATTGACCCCGTGGAACCACTCACCTAATAACACACTCTTCTACATAGATACTTATCACTTTTTATTGAGATAATGAGTTTTGCACGACTAAATATATGTGCGGCGATAGGTTTATGTCACGAAGATTTCAATTCAAAAAGAGGGCATGAGCCAAATATAATGTTTGCTTTGGACCATGAGTGTTGGGTTAATAATTGTTTAATCTAATAAACAGATAACCGTCCTTTTCTTCTTCCATCTTCTCTAGGCTTGGACTGAACCTTTAGTGACGATGATCAATGAAATCCATTTTGCCCGCTTCATGCATCTTGCCCTCCCTTCAATGTTTCAAATTCAATTAAATAATTCTTTCTTTTTTCTTTATGATTTGCGTCTGGGATAACAATTCCACAATTTTGGCAATAACACCTTCATAAAGCTAGTAAAATCATGAAACATGATGTCAGCAAATAATTTGTTTCATAGTTTATTGACAGTTTGATTCAATCAAAACAACTGGCCGCGAAGAAATTATATAAACAGACAGGTATCTATTGAGTGAATGAGTGGCAGTTTCCTGAGGCAAATATTAAATCTTGGACATACATATTTGATCAGTAGCGGCATGTCGCAATAGTCATATAAATTTGATCATAGATTTGGATTTCTGGAAAATAGGTTTGTCAAATGTCTTGACATTTTAATGAGTGGCGTACCACCCTAGATCATAGATTACCTTTTTTGCATATATATCTTTTTGCAATAATATCAATAACCCTACCTTCCCTTCTTCATCTACAGATAGATTATAAACCTCATACCCAGATAAAACGACAAATTTATCAAGATTGCGAGACGTCGCGTCGCTAAGATAACTTTTTGACGTTGCTTCTTTCTCTTCTTCCTTAAAGTCAATGTTCTTTCAAAATATTAGATTTGTTTCGACCAGAAAGTTGCCACCGCTATTGCGGCAATTAATAAACTAAATACTGAATACGATTTCTACTCTTTGATAGAGGAGATAAAGTATTTGTCCTGGTTGTGGGTCTCCTTGCATCGCAAACATGTTAAATTTTCCCCGAGACGCTTTTTTATCAAAATTTAAAAACCTAAAGATGTTGCTAAATCTACATCCAAAAATAGGTTTTCTCTATTCTTCTGTAAACAAATCCCTTGTAGACTGTCACTTGTTGTTGTGATAAACTGGGTGGAAAGGGCTTAAAACCATTCATCGTAGCAGTCTTTAGGATAGGTTTATAGGTGTTCAGCCAGTGTTATGATTTTGTCTACAATAGGGTCAATAATAATAAGTCATGGACGTTTTTATCTTAGACACGAGTTTTTTTCTAGGTACTAGTTTTGTAGGTCAAGCATAATTCACGAACCGTATCGCTAAAGTCACGGAGCCTACATCTTCATTATTCACTAATGTGGTTTCGCTTTCGAAATAATTTAAGAATTTCATGTAATTTTGTAAGTTTAGTGAAAAACTGTTCCGTTCTAAAGAGTTTTTTTGTTCTATGGATAACGAGATTTTAAATAGAAAATATATGTTTTGGGTCGATAAAACCTTTTCACTAGCCTAAACAACAAAGACCATTTAAAAAAAACTAATCTTATAACGATCTGATGGACTAGTTTGATGAACTTATATACAGACTGGATTTGTTTACTAATATAGTCTATTTTAACAATGCTTAAATCAATTTGTCTTAAAGACTGTTTAATAAACATTGTCTAATGACTAGTGAAAACGTACGGAGATGTAGTAGCCATTTTGAAAAGTAAAATTAAAAACAAAGAACACGGTATTCAAATTCAAACAGAAAAAAAAACAAACCTCTTTGATTCAAATATGGAATTTAAGAAGTTCCACACGATTGGCTTAATTCAAATAACAGTGACCCTGGCTACAAGGCTGGCTGACTTAACGAACAAATACAAGAAAATAGTGCTCTACCTACTATCATCAAGAAAATGGTACTGATATATATTACGCTTTTTTGAAGTATGACATTTTATACGTACATCGCATTGCGAACTACAGTAGTGGGATATATTTGATAGATAAAACAAATAAGACAATAATCAAAAACGTATTCCGTAGTAAAATTAAAGTTAACTAACAGAATAAACGATTAAGTACTTACCTATACCCAGAATAAACGATTAAGTACTTACTACGTACTATACCACAAATATCATAACCTATACCTAATGCTGCATTAAATCAATTTTTATTAGTCTTACTTGAAAATTAACGATACTTATTGTTTTGATCCTTTCAGACACATAAATAAATTCAAAATAGTATTCATAGCAATGGACTTTTGACGTGTGTAGTGTATCTGTGCGTCTGTCAGTGACATTGTAGCTCCTAAACCGATTTTGTTGTTTTTTGTTTGAACGGTTACTTGAAGAAAATCTGCTCACCCATTTGAAGATCATTAGCTCTTTTCATGTTGATGAAGGGATGTGTGCAACTTCCACATGTCTGATTGATTTGAAAGGAGAATGCCGTCTGATGTATGGCGCTCGATACCAAGACTAAAGTGAGTGCGTCAAAAAAATATCCAATAAGTTTTTAGTCGATTCTACTGTCAAAATAATTTAAAATGAGGGTTATTGCCATAGTAACACTATACATCAATGTTTATTGCCATAGGAACGTATATATCATTAGTTGTTGTAGTCTAATGGCGGCGTGCAACGGAAACCAAATCAACAAAATATTTAATTACTTGATTATTAATCCCATCGGTGTGTAAAACTAAAGAAAATGTTAATTTCATTTATAAAATATAATAAATTTTATGGGATACGTTCGGTTTTGACGCAATTGGTACGGGTTCTCGGTATTCTCCTTTGGTATTCTGTTATTTCAATAATTTTACATGATCATGGTAAACTTGTCCAAATGCTGGAGTATCATTTGGAATCTGCAGGATACTCAACTCAAAATATCGGTATCGTGTTTGGACTCAATGCAATGGTCTTGAAGAATAGATTTTAGATAGATGGTTATCAGGATCTGTTAATGAGGTAGGAAAGAGAAATGATTTATTTCTAGAGATTAAAAAAAAACATCATCATCAGCCCATAGCAGTCTAATGCTGGACATAGGCTTCTCCTAATGATCGCCATTGCGCCCTATCCTCAGCTCGACGCATTCAGCTTCTACCGACAGCCTTTCGCAAATCGTCACTCCACCCGGCCGGAGTATAACAGAATATATACCTACTTGTAATATTTAGTGGATATTGCACAAATGATTTCTACGATACCAATAGATACAGTTATGATGTGCCGCTGTAAGTCAGAAATCTTATATCTTGCTCGACCGTGTCGGATTAAGATTCATTTATATTTATTGCGAACTAAAATAACAGATCAATCATAATGTGAATCAGCTTCTTAGTAAACGCGGGTTGATCTCTATTTTATAAGATGACCGCTTCGTTTCACTCGACCGAAATTATCTAAAGACGAAGGACTACCTACATTAACTGTTAAAGTCTAAGTACTACAAATTTAATAGTATCTAGGTCCTACCACTATGTTGACAATAATTATACGCTTGAAACCATGCTTACCAAGCTTCTTCTTCGTTTCACTCTTGACAGAGCGGTCGTGGTCATCATGTAGTTTTATTATTAGGGGCTGATGTGGCTCACCTCACGATATCTCGCCACTTTTGTCTATTGGTGTATTTTCCGGTACACGTATGGTGATTGCCGCCAAATAATACAAGCTTACATACCAATAATCATCAAACACTGTTATCAACTAGGACGGGAGGAAAAATTCTCTAAACCACATAATGCCTGCGCCATTTTTGCCATTTTGTGGTTACCTTTGTTTAGGTACCTTTAAGGAATAGCACAATAAGTATACCATAAATAACTGAATAAGTTTATTTTTGAACAATTCTCACTTTGTTTTATCTCTCATAACAAGTTGTTTTTAAAGCAATTTTAGGAAGTAAAATGTTTAACCGATGCCACTTCGACATCAAAGAAATTCTGATGGTCTTGTTTATTTTTCGTAAACATATAAGTATGACCTACCGTGAGAGTGAGACCGTTGACCGTACTGGGTCTGATGTGGTTTCAAACATAACATTGATAATGATAACACATCAAATATTAGTCGTAAATACTTAGGATGAGAAGCTACCTAGATTTTCAGGGTCTTTATTCATAGAATAAAATAATATAATGCTGGACTATCACACAGCATCATGTAGCCCCAAAGTAAGCAGAGCTTGTGTTATGGGAACCACATGATACAATAACTACAGCACCAGTCTATAACAATCCACAGCTGGACACAGGCCTCCCATTATAAGGTTGAAATGGGATGTGCTCCTAGAACAGGCCACTTTTGGGAAACTAAGATAAGAAGACTGAACTGGTAGACAATTTAAACAAAGAAAGAACCCCACAGATGGACCGAAATTTACCGAAATTTTGGTAAATCTGTTGATGAGCTCAAGACTGTTCGGTGAGGAAAGATTTTAATGAATTTGTTCTATTAGACTTCATAAAGCGAGCAAAAATACAAGAACATAAATATATACACCATGTTAAGCTGGGGGTTGCAGGTCATGTAATGTAGGCACCGCCAGTTGGAAGACTAAGGTTCTTAAACATTGACCATGAACTAAAAGCAAGGTAGGCAGTAGAGCCGATGAATACAGGAAATCCGACGTAAAGAGCTTAAGACCACTTGGATTATATTTGGGAAATATAATGCTCGGCATCAAACTAGTACATCGAGTCCCTAACGTCGAGATCCAAAAACGGACAAAAGTCCGAGGCGTGGTGATGGATGACAGGTGGAGCAAGACATTGACCGAATGGTGGCCGAGGGTAGGCAGAAGAAGAAAGAAGGGTCGGAAGACCAGTAGCGAGATGGGTCGACGACATAGTACGCGTCGTAGGGCGTTCGTAGATGCGACTAGCACAAGACCGTGGTGGATGGCACCAACTTCGAGAGGCCTATATCCAGCAGTGGGTAAAGTAGCGCTGTGAATGATGATGATGACGTATACGTAATACTGAAATGCTACTTCTGTACGGTAACTAGGAATACGTAAAAGTGTAAGTAGTACGTGAGTTCAAGAACCGCGATATTTTTAGTACGTCTGGGCGTCACCGGTGACTAACGGGAAAGCCGGTACAGACGAGGGCGAATAGGAAATAGTACTCAATTTATACGTAAGATTGATACTGGGTATTAAAGATGATAAATCTGTATATCTCACCCATATTATTTACTTTGTAATTTTTGCCCTTTTTACAGATATCAATCTAAAGTAATACGCAAAAATCAACGCACGAACGAAAGAGTACTAGCTACCGTATTGGTCTACCCACAGTATTGGTATTACTAGGGTGGGGGCTAGTGCACACACACACACACACACACACACACACACACACACACACCAGCCTGTATCAGTCCACTGCTGGACATAGGCCTCCCCTAATAAAGGGGGATATGCCCATAATCCCCACGCTGGGCATGCGGTTTAGGGATCGCAGAGCACAGCTTCTCGCACCACCGACGCTGCTGCCCGTCGGTGGCCAGGGGATTTAGCTGAGCCGATGTAGGCTGTGCTATGCCGCAATCAGCCGGCCGCCAGAGCCCCGTTCGTTGTTTAGCAGGGTGCACCACGTGCAGGTGGGGTTGGCTTGGGTTCCGAAGATAGGGGTTGGAACTCCGTACACCCCTATGGGCTAGTGCACTTTACAATAATTGTTCTTTTTTAACCGACTTCAAAAAAGGAGGAGGTTCTCAATTCGTCAGAATATTATACTATATATAGCTCGATTACCACTGACTGACTCACTGACTGATTCACTGATTGACATGATTGTTCTCCCAGATGCCACCTCGTAGGGTTAAAATTTTTGGTGGATTTGTATAGACGGAGTGGGGGCGACCTCAGGAAAAATCTGACATTTCCACTTTTCACCCCCTTTCACCCCCATCCCCCATGTATCTCGGAAACTATAGGTCGTAGAGGGTTCGCGCTCAAACTAATATTGCTCAGGGTGCTTTTTATTATAAAGAACCGAAAAAAAAAATTAGGGTTCCGTACAAAAAAAAAATTATCCCATACAAAATTTTCACCACTTCATACAAAACTTTTTTTTCTTTACTTTAATGACATGTGTCGATGTTTGGTGGAATCGTATAGATATTTAGTGTAGGTTAGGTGAAGGTGTAGGTGTAAGGTAGTTATAGGGTAGTTGTAGGGTAGTTGTAGGGTAGTTGTAGGGTAGTTGTAGTGTAGGTGTAGGGAAGGTGTAGGATAGATGTAGGGTAGTTGTAGGGTAGGTGTAGGGTAGGTGTAGTGTAGGTGTAGGGTAGTTGTAGGGTAGTTGTAGGGTAGTTGTAGGGTAGGTGTAGGGTAGGTGTAGGGTAATTGTACGGTAGTTGTAGGGTAGGTGTAGGGTAGTTGTAGGGTAGTTGTAGGGTAGGTGTAGGGTAGGTGTAGGGTAGTTGTAGGGTAATTGTAGGGTAGGTGTATGGTAGGTGTAGGGTAGGTGTAGGGTAGTTGAAGCGTAGCTGTAGAGTAGTTGTAGGGTAGGTGTAGGGTAGTTGTAGGGTAGTTGTAGGGTAGTTGTAGGGTAGTTGTAGGGTAGTTGTAGTGTAGGTGTAGGGTAGGTGTAGGGTAGTTGTAGGGTAGGTATAGGGTAGGTGTATGGTAGGTGTAGGGTAGTTGTAGCGTAGCTGTAGAGTAGTTAGGTAGGTGTAAGTAGAGTAGTTGTTGGATTTCGATATCGATTTCGATTTCGATTTCGATTTCGATTTCGATTTCGATTTCGATTTCGATTTCGATTTCGATTTCGATTTCGATTTCGATTTCGATTTAGATTTCGATTTTGATTTCGATTTCGATTTACCAACGATATCCTGTCTGATTTCTTTTTTTCTTTTCGATATACTTTTGATTTCTTCTTCCTCTGCGATATCCTATTTGATTGCTTCTTTCACATCGAAAATCTCTTCGATTGATTCATCCACATTTCTCATTCATTTTCATTTCATTTTTTTCTCTTCGATATGCTTTTAATTTCTTCTACCTCTTCTATATACTCTTTGATTGCTTCTTCCACTTCGATATCGTCCTTGATTGCTTCTCTTACATCAATATCCTCTGTTATAGCATCATCCTCTTGGTTATCCTTTTCGATTGTTTCTATCACATCAGTTAATTTGTTTTATTGCTTCTACAACTTCGATTATCTCTTTGATTTTTTCTTCCACTTCATAATCCTCATCGATTGCTTCTCCTACTTCGATATCCTTATTAATGGCTTCTTTCACTTCAAAATCCGTTCTTATAGCTTTACAATGCAAGCCAAAACCGCGAGCTGCGTGCAGCTCGCGCACCAACCAACCTCTAGTTATATTATATATAGCTAAACTACCACTCACTGACTCACTGACATGATTGTTCTCCCAGATGCCACCTCGTAGGGTTAACATTTTTGGTAGATTCGTATAGAGGGAGTGGGGGCGACCTCAGGAAAAATCTGACATTTCCCCTTTTCACCCCCTTTCACCCCCACCCCCCATGTATCTCGGAAACTATAGGTCGGAGAGGGTTCGTGCTAAAACTAATATTGCTCAGGGATTATTTTTTTTTAAGGATCCGAAAAAAAAAATTAGGGTTCCATACAAAAAAAAAATAGTCCCATACAAAATTTTCACCCCCTCATACAAAACTTTTTTTTTTCACTTTAATGACATGTGTCGCTGTTTGGTGGAATCGTATAGATATTTATAATAGGTTAGGTGAAGGTGTAGGTGTAGGGTAGTTGTAGGGTAGTTGTAGGGTAGTTGTAGAGTAGTTGTAGGGTAGGTGTAGGGTAGTTGTAGGGTAGTTGTAGGGTAGGTGTTGGGTAGGTGTTGGGTAGGTGTTGGGTAGGTGTTGGGTAGGTGTTGGGTAGGTGTAGGGATGTTGTAGGGTAGTTGTAGGGTAGTTGTAGGGTAGGTGTAGGGTAGGTGTAGGGTAGGTGTAGGGTAGTTGTAGGGTAGTTGTAGGGTAGGTGTAGGGTAGGTGTAGGGTAGTTGTAGGGTAGTTGTAGGGTAGTTGTAGGGTAGGTGTAGGGTAGTTGTAGGGTAGTTGTAGGGTAGGGGTAGGGTAGGTGTAGGGTAGTTGTAGGGTAGTTGTAGGGTAGGTGTAGAGTAGTTGTAGGGTAGTTGTTGGTCGATTTCGTTTCCGATTTCGATTTCGATTTCGATTTCCATTTCCATTTCGATTTCGATTGCTTCTTCTTCTTTGATATCATCGTTAATTGCTTCTCCCACATTGATATCTTCTTTGATTGCTTCTTCCTCTTCGAAACCCTCTCTGATAGCTTTACGAATCAAAACATAAACCGCGAGCTGCGTGCAGCTCGCGCACCACCCAACCTCTAGTTATAATATATATAGCTCGATTACCACTGACTGACTCACTGACTGATTCACTGATTGACATGATTGTTCTCCCAGATGCCACCTCGTAGGGTTAAAATTTTTGGTGGATTTGTATAGAGGGAGTGGGGGCAACCTCAGGAAAAATCTGACATTTCCACTTTTCACCCCCTTTCACCCCTACCCTCTCTGTATCTCGGAAACTATAGGTCGTAGAGGGTTCGCGCTCAAACTAATATTGCTCAGGGTGCTTTTTATTATAAAGATCCGAAAAAAAAATTAGGGTTCCATACAAAAAAAAAATTATCCCATACAAAATTTTCACCCCTTCAATACAAAACTTTTTTTTCTTTACTTTAATGACATGTGTCGATGTTTGGTGGAATCGTATAGATATTTAGTGTAGGTTAGATGAAGGTATAGGTGTAGGGTAGTTATAGGGTAGTTGTAGGGTAGTTGTAGGGTAGTTGTAGTGTAGGTGTAGGGTAGGTGTAGGATAGATGTAGGGTAGTTGTAGGGTAGGTGTAGGGTAGGTGTAGTGTAGGTGTAGGGTAGTTGTAGGGTAGTTGTAGGGTAGTTGTAGGGTAGGTGTAGGGTAGTTGTAGGGTAGTTGTAGGGTAGGTGTATGGTAGGTGTAGGGTAGGTGTAGGGTAGTTGTAGCGTAGCTGTAGAGTAGTTGTAGGGTAGGTGTAGGGTAGTTGTAGGGTAGTTGTAGTGTAGGTGTAAGGTAGGTGTAGGGTAGTTGTAGGGTAGGTATAGGGTAGGTGTATGGTAGGTGTAGGGTAGGTGTAGGGTAGTTGTAGCGTAGCTGTAGAGTAGTTGTAGGGTAGGTGTAAGTAGAGTAGTTGTTGGATTTCGATTTCGATTTCGATTTCGATTTCGATTTCGATTTCGATTTCGATTTCGATTTCGATTTCGATTTCGATTTCGATTTCGATTTCGATTTCGATTTCGATTTCGATTTCGATTTCGATTTCGATTTCGATTTCGATTTCGATTTCGATTTCGATTTCGATTTCGATTTCGATTTCGATTTCGATTTCGATTTCGATTTCGATTTCGATTTCGATTTCGATTTCGATTTCGATTTCGATTTCGATTTCGATTTCGATTTCGATTTCGATTTCGATTTCGATTTCGATTTCGATTGCTTCTTCTTCTTTGATATCATCGTTAATTGCTTGTCCCACATCGATATCTTCTTTGATTGCTTCTTCCTCTTCGAAACCCTCTCTGATAGCTTTACGAATCAAAACATAAACCGCGAGCTGCGTGCAGCTCGCGCACCACCCAACCTCTAGTTTTTATATATTTATAAACTTGTTTGGTAAATTATGTTATTCTACACGTAAGTGCACCTAAAAATATGTTTATTTGCAAAACTATTGTATCATACCTACCATTGTAAAAACTATAAATAAACTTTACTTACCTACTATATCAGATAGTTCCAATTGAAATAATAACAAATTTCAAATGAATTTATTTTAATAGCAATGTTTACCCACGTGGGGATTATAGGCATATCCCCTTTCAGAGGAAGGAAGGCCTCGGCTAATAAGAAGGGGCTCTTCTTATAAGGGGAGGCCTATGTCCAGCAGTGGACTGATATTCTGTTGGTGGTGGTGGTAATGGTAGTGTACCTATTACAAATTCGCCATTATTAAAGCTGGCATTTAATTTGTTTTGTGGGTACAGGTTGGTACCGCCCGATGCCTGTTTTTGTTACTTCTACACGAAAGCATATTTGACAAAACATGACAGGTCTGTTATTTTGGCTATCGATATCAATTTTCATAACCGGATATCAATCAGCAAGTTAGAAAGTGTATTTAATAAGCATGTGTATGTACATATTAGGTATATCTATGTGAATGTAAATAAATTTTTGTATGTTTGTCCTCTATGTTGTTCCGAAATCATTGATCAGATTGTAATGAAACGTTGGTCGGTTACGACAAAAATCTACAAAAATAAATATCAATATTCGTATGTTTGTCCTCTTCCGAAACCATTTAAGTAGTAGGAGAGTTCTTTGTGGAGGGCTCATCCGGGGAAGTACTGCCATCATGCCTATATCTGCCGTGAAGCAGCTGTGCTGTGTTTCGGTTTGAAGGGTGTGGGTGCCGGTGAAATTACAGGCACAAGAGGCTTATCATCTTCATGCCTCAAGTTGATGGATGCAGGGCGTTGCATCGTAGAGCACGTTTCAAAAAACGTGATCTATGTTGCAATGCTTTGTGATAGGTAATCGTTACCACTCAACATCAGGTGGACCATGTGCATGTTCCATCTTCAAGTAACATAAAAAAAAACAGATTGTGGTAAACAAGTATTCACGCAGACATTCACGCAAGTTGCGGGTGGGTTAACTAGTAACAAAAAAGTTAAATAAAGCTGTAACGAAGTCATAGGTGCTTCATAATTGCCCGAGTATGATTCAGACTGATCAGATTCAAACTAAAAAGAAAAAAGATTTCAATACGCCCTCCGGAAGTGTGAGCTACCCTTGACTTACTTCTACTTATAAATCATGTTAAATCAAGTCAACTGCAAAACTTCTAAAGTAAGGTCTACCTTTTTTTACCATAGAAAAAATGCTATAAAGTATCTTAGTTTTTATCGTTTACGCATCACTGAATGAGTAACTATTGGCACTGATTCAAATGATTCAATAGTGAAATGATTTCTGGTTAGCACGTTTACGATAACTTGCCCTCGTTTAGTTTTTGCGTGAGTTCTATAGAATTTTCTATGAGTTTCCTTGGGAGTGTTTGATCCATGATTTCCGGAACTGAATACTTACGCGTAGAGCGGAGATATTGATTGAATTATTGAATAATATTAGGTATCTTAAAGCTGATGACAATGTTGGTTTCAATAGCTTGACTACCTACTTAAGTGGGTAATGTATGTATACAAATATGTAGGTAGGAACTTTAAATAAGTATTTTAATTTTAATTTTGTCTTTACGCGAACAAAGCGCTCATGGCGTTAATTCTGTGTTCATACTAGGGCAACACTCCGCCCGGTCACTACTTGGATGAGTGACCTTTAAGTGGCATTTAGATCAGAGGGCTTACCACAGGTTTTGATAGTTTTCGAAAACTTTATAAGTTTCGGTATCTGTCCACACATTTTCGTGTACAGCGCCTCTAGGGAAACGTGCATGAACTACGAAAATGTATGGAAAGATACCGAAACTTATAAAGTTTTCGAAAACTATCAAAACCTGTGGTAAGCCCTCTGAGTACTTTCGTGCTTCGTAAGGCATGTTAAGATGTTGGTCCCGGCTTAACGATTGTAAGCCATGTCAGAGGAATTCGGGCCTAAAAACTCCGCCAACAGAATGGAAATCTTATAATCCAGTTAATAAGGGACATTCCTACTTAAAATAATATAATCAAAATAAAAATCTCAATTAGGTACATACGAATTACGAATGTTCATACTCATTGAAATAAACCTTTTAATAGCCACACGCCATTTATGTTCATTTCCGCTCAATTAAATTCAATAGTCCGCATAAATTGAATATTTTTATTACTTGATCGTTACACAACATAATATTTTATTGACAAATATAAGCTTAAAAGTATTTTTAATTTTAAACTCGTCTGTGTGGTTCATCATGATCATAATCAGCCTATAGCAGTCTACTGCTGGACATAGACCTTCCTCAATGAGCGCCATTGCGCCCTGGGTGCTTACCACCGAGCCAAATCGAGAACGGGATTAGGATTTGACTTCTGCCATTTGGTAGTATTGAAAGCCTGCCTCGTACTCATACAAATAATTTCAACTTGCGGAATTTGAATCGAGATTAGGATAGACTTGTCTATTTTTGACACAGTTGACGTCGATAAATTTGAAATTGATCGAGTTTACTATCGAGCTTTTACAGTTTTGTGAAAGTAACTTTTTAGCGATCGAGGATTTTAATCATGATGAAGTTTGAAAAAACTAGGTAAAAATATTAGGAGGTAGTCTGAGGCAAAACCAAACATTATTTTGGTACATAACTATGTGCTTGTGCGCTAAATTAATAAATAATCATCTAAGTAGGTAGGTACATACAAATCATCTGTTATTAATATTCACTGGAATTGCAACCTATTACATAAACTTATTTCCGAGGTACAAATTTAGATAAATACTGATTTATGCTGCTCTGCGTTTGCAAGACAAACAGCAATCTTACTCTCTTGACGGGACACCTTTCAATGTCGGATGATTATAATAACGTTGAGTTATCTATTTTTAAATAAAATATGAAATATTACGAAATTTACCTAAACAAAGAAAATATAATTAATGGTAATAATTTTCGAGTATTGCTCACGTTATTTACAGGTCGAAAATTTACAAGACACTAATAAAAAATATATATTTGTGAGGATGTGGCTCCGCCATCTTGACTTTCGAGTGACATAAATCCAATTCTAATCCCATTCTCGATTTGGCTCGGTGGTAAGCACCCTGTTCCTAGATCCTGGTTTCGTCAGTTATGGCCAGCCCGAAAAAACAACAAACACTGTTTTGGTAGTCCTAAGCCGTGTATTTCCGATTACTTATTCAGGCTGGAGAAAATCAGTAGTGTTTCTGCCCAACTTACCTGGAAATAAGAGAAAAAGAATTAAATTATGAGAGCACGGTATACTTTCAAATGTAAGGATGGATCTACCTATAAGGTAATTCGATTTACTTGAATGTTTACAAAACGGTATACATTAAAATGTAAGGATTACCCTACCTGTTGGAAGGGTGACCGTTTAGTGACATTTAGATTTGAGCGCTTCCGTGCTTCGGAAGGCACGTTAAGACGTTGGTCCCAGCTTTTCAGTCGTTAAGCCATGTCGGAGGCCTTCAGGCGGCCTAAAAACTCCGACACCAGAGTTGGTACCTCATACGAAGAAGAAGAAGAAGACCCTACCTGTTGTATTCGTTTTAATTTAATGTTTACAAAATAAGAAGTGTGTAACTTGCACTTTGAAATCTTTTTCACCGTTTCGTTTCAAAAATGCAGCCATCAAAATACTCGCATATTTTCCTGAGCCGCGTGTAATATTTCCCAAGAAAGTTTTGGGAATGCCGATGCTTCAATATAACAAACAATAGTAATTTCTCATAACACTTAAATATTTAAATAAGACGACACAACACATCATTGTGAGAGTTCTTGTGTGAAATACTTTCGAATATAGTTACTTATATAATTTTTAAGTAGCTTAATAATGCAGAGAATACCTTACTCAAAGTAAAAGTTGATTATTTATTGCGATTATGTGACGTAACAACTATGGAGGAGAGCACGAAGGGATGGAATATAGATGGAAGCAAAACTGTAGGTAATAATCTAATTACATATGTGGGTTCCAAACCCCATCTCCGGAACCCAAGCCAACCTCACCTGCACGTGGTACACACTGCTAACTAACAAACGGGGCTCTGGCAGCGGGTGATTGCGGCATAGCGCAGCCTAACACCGGCACAGCTAAATCCCCTGGCCGCCGACGGTCAGCAGCGTCGGCGGTGCGAGAAGCTGTACTCTGCAATCCCCAAACCGCATGCCCAGCGTGGGGAATATGGGCATATCCCCCTTCTTATAGGGGAGGCCTATGTCCAGCAGTGGACTGAATAGGCTGTTGTTGTTGTTGTATATGTATATAAAATGGTAAACTGACTGACTGAGTAATATAATTAATACCTTTATGGGTAATATATCAATACACAGCCCAAACCGCTGAACCTAGAGACATGAAATTTTAAACCTATATATATAGTGTAGGTATCTATTGAATGAATAGTATACTAAAACCGAGGTTTATTATTATTATTACTATGCCACTTTACTAAACTAAAAACACGTTGAAATATTTTTTTTTACTATAAAACTTATAAAATATTAATTTACCATGTACATAAAGAATTCAAAAACATTATCGTAAAAAAAAAATCGAAAAACTACCGATTACGGGGTAGGGCTCAAACAGTCGGTGACTCGGGCTGCAGAGAGAGGAACTTCCTCACAAATGAATGCCGAGTCCATCAGAGCCGCCTTCTGTATCTGACCCTTGATCCAGCTGCCTAGTGAGAGCCTCTTCAGATATTGGTCGAGGCTCAAACAGTTTATTGAAACGACTACCGGAATTATTTTTAATGTTACAGATTTTGGTCGAGGCTCTTCGCTATCAAACCTTTCACTGATACGAATATCGAAATTATTTTAAATATTATTTGTTAATCATGTGATGTAAACCCTAGGCTATGCAGAGACCCATGTAGACTTGTCATATACGGAAATCCAAAATCAGACAAGTATGGGAAAAGCTGCCTGGCTATGTGTGTTAAGATTTATAATAAAACTAGAGGTTGGGTGGTGCGCGAGCTGCACGCAGCTCGCGGTTTATGTTTTGCATTGTAAATCTATCAGAAAGGATTTTGAAGTGTAAGACGCAATCAAAGAGGATTTAGAATTGGAAGAAACAATCAAAGAGGATATCCAAGAGGATGATGCTTTAACAGAGGATAATGATGTACGCGGAGCAATCAAGGACAATATTGACGTGAAAAAAGCAATCAAAGAGGATATCGAAGAGGAAGAAGAATTCGAAATCGAAATCGAAATCGAAATCGAAATCGAAATCGAAATCGAAATCGAAATCGAAATCGAAATCGAAATCGAAATCGAAATCGAAATCGAAATCGAAATCGAAATCGAAATCGAAATCGAAATCGAAATCGAAATCGAAATCGAAATCGAAATCGAAATCGAAATCGAAATCGAAATCGAAATCGAAATCGAAATCGAAATCGAAATCGAAATCGAAATCGAAATCGAAATCGACCAACAACTACCCTACAACTACCCTACACCTACCCTACACCTACCCTACACCTACCCTACAACTACCCTACACCTACCCTACAACTACCCTACACCTACCCTACAACTACCCTACAACTACCCTACAACTACCCTACACCTACCCTACACCTACGCTACAACTACCCTACACCTACCCTACACCTACCCTACAACTACCCTACAACTACCCTACAACTACCCTACAACTACCCTACACCTACCCTACAACTACCCTATACCTACACCTTCACCTAACCTAGACTAAATATCTATACGATTCCACCAAACAGCGACACATGTCATTAAAGTAAAGAAAAAAAAGTTTTGTATGAAGGGGTGAAAATTTTGTATGGGATAATTTTTTTTTTGTAAGGAACCCTAATTTTTTTTTTCGGATCCTTATATTAAAAAGCACCCTGAGCAATATTAGTTTGAGCGCGAACCCTCTACGACCTATAGTTTCCGAGATACATGGGGGGTGGGGGTGAAAGGGGGTGAAAAGGGGAAATGTCAGATTTTTCCTGAGGTCGCCCCCACTCCCTCTATACGAATCCACCAAAAATTTCAACCCTACGAGGTGGCATCTGGGAGAACAATCATGTCAATCAGTCAGTGAGTGAGTCAGTCAGTGGTAATCGAGCTATATATAATATAATAATAATAATAATAATACCAAGAGAAATTAGAAGTTTGCCCACTTATAATATGTTTAAAAATAAATTATATAAATGGTTAAATGACATGAATTTTTATGATATAAAATATTTTTTTGACTTTAAGAACAATAAGTGCATGTAAATTAATTTAAATTATGTAGGGTAGGTCTCATATTCTATAAGCTCTTTGTATATAATTTGTATGCCATGAAACTGGCAAAACATGCGCACGCTTTAAAAACTGTAACATCTTTTTACCATGTTTTATGCAAATAAACAATTATGATTATGATTATGATTATGATTATGATTATGATTATGATTATGATTATGATTATGATTATGATTATGATTATGATTATGATTATGAATCCATAGGCTGCTTAAAGCTGATACGTGTATATCAGGATTCTATTATTAGACTTGTTTTTTTTTCAATCTATTTGTCTCTTTGTCTATAGAAGGTAGCTTCCAGTCGTGGAAGCGCTCAAAGCGTGGCTTACTTTGGTGTTCTTCAAGGATCACGTTGGCTAAGCATCAATCTGCCCGGTCACTACTTGGATGGGTGACCGTTTAATAGCATTTAGATCTGAGCGCTTCCGTGTTTCGGAATGCACGTTAAGAAGTTGGTCTCGGCTTTTTCAGTAGTTAAGTCATGTCGGAGGCCTTCGGGTGGCCTAAAAACTCCGACACCAGAGTTGGCTACTAGCTTATACAAGGAAGGAATTCCAGTCGTGCGTTATACGATTTGACAAAATGTGCTTTCTTGGGTTTCTTGTAAATGGCCGGTTCAACAGCTTAAGTGATTGTAAAGTGTATTCAGACTCGCTAACTTCTCTCACGACCACATCAAGATTTTCAATCTATGCCCATATTATTACGAAACTGAGTCGTCTTGTTTATGACCAATCGAAACGGGTCCAGTGTGGAACAGGTCTAGAGCAATGAACCCGCTGTCTCGCTCTATTATAGTGTTTATTCGCTCTAGTTTTTAATAAGCAAAATCTAAGTATTCGGAAAGGGGATTTAGAAAAAACTTAGCATCTGAACTTGTAGTAATTATTTGTACAATAGGTAGGCTAGTTAGCGTGACTATTGCAGAAACGGTAAAAAAGCATAGGTAGTATATAGATAAAATAATATATTGATGTTCTCAAATTCAAATTCAAATTCGTTTAATATTAATACAAGATTAATCCAATGCGCTATACCTATCTAAAGGAGAATGCCGAGAACCCATACCAACTGCGTCCAAACCACAGTGACATTAACATTTTCTAATTTTTACACACCGACGGGATTAATAATAAAGTAAAAAAATATTTTGTTGATTCGGTTTCCGCCGTACGCCGCCATTAGACTGCAATAACCAAAGATATATATCTATGGCAATAACCCTCATTTTTAATTATTTTGAGAGTAGAATCGACTAAAAACTTATTGGAGATTTTTTTGACGCACTCACTTTAGTCTTGGTACCGAGCGCCATACATCAGACGGCATTCTCCTTTGCAACAGTTAAATAAACTTCAAAATAAACAAATATAAAACAAATATTTAAATATATATAAAACGTAACATGCTGGCAATCAATGGCTAGTTCCTAATTATACATTATATATTCTAAGCATAAACATTAATTAATACTTTATAATGGTAACATAAAGTACATCTAAATACTTTCTGTAGGTACCAGGATGACTACAAGTAGGACTTTTAAAAAAAAAAAAACCGACTTCAAATAAATCACTTCTTACTTCTTGCGCTAAAAAATTTTTAAAATTGGTTCACAATTGACGGAGATATTGGTGATCATAGGGCGAAAATTACAAGTGAGGATGAGGTTTTTTGAGTTTTCCAGGAAAAGTACCAATCCCTGAGGAATAATATTTATATGGGACCACCTGTGAAGTATACTCTTTTAAACAAAAAAAGAATTTTGAAAATCGGTCCACAATTCACGGAGATATCAGTGAACATTCATTAAAAAAAAGGTTCCGACGAATTGAGAACCTCCTCCTTTTTGAAGTCGGTTAAAAATATAATTAAAAATCAACACAAAAATGGGTAAGTAATCTAATTTACAAGCCTTCGCAAAAACTGAGACACTTATGTTCGATCGACTCTCATCTAGCTTCCGACTGCAGCTTTGCTTGCCCAGATAAAAAGAAGGTATAGCCTAAAGGTATGTATCACGTTCCTTGTTTAGAGCTGGCAAAGATTATAGGCCCCTCAATTTCCTGTACAACATTTTGCATCTCACCAGGTGATGGGTACCGGCCTGTTTACTTATCACCGCAAATATGATGAAAGGTGATTTATGTCAAATTAAAGATTGATATTTATGATACTAGAAGAAGAAACGTTCACCGCAATACCGTGTTGACCAACATCAATCAATGGTTACCAATCGGCACACTGGTTAGTGTGCATTTCGCATGTTCCTTCTTCAAGTCACGTATGTTTACACTTCAACTTCTACATTCTAAAGTGCCCAAAGATGCAACGCCCTGCTTACATCAACATGATGCATGAAGTATTAAACTCCACGAACCTGTAATTTCACCGGCACCAAGATCATTCAAACCGAAACACAGAAATACTTCCAGCAGAAAATATAGGCTTTGTAATAGTACTTCCCACCCGAGCCCTTAACAAAGTACCCTAATTCCAAATATTACCTAAATACTAATTCCAAACGGATATTCCACACTGGATTTGTTAAGCCGACTATTGGCTATAGAATGCAATGTATATTACATCTTTAGTTATATATCACAGTGTGAATAGCAATCGCGGGATGTAATATATAACATTACTTATTATTACATCTTTAGTTATATAACATTACATACATACGTTAAAATTAGTACCATTCATCTTACAGTGTGAATAGCAATCGCGGGATGTAATATATAACTAAAGATGTAATGTATATTGCATTCCATATTATAATATGTTTTGAGACAAAAATTCAAATTAAAACACTTCTCCACACGAACGTCTCCAATAAAATGAAGGCGAGGCAGAGGGAGACACGGTGTCCGGGGACGTGAGGTAAAATATACCTACAACAATATCGATCGAAATAATATTTATAGTTTAGTATGTAATATATATTACAGCGTAAAGCCGGATTTTGACTATGGAATATATATTACAACTTGAGCTATAATATTTTATCGCTCATCACACATTTTGAACGACACAGCTCCCCGGACACACCCCCCCCTGCCTCGCCCTGAGTTTGAAGTGTCAAATGATCACGTGTGAAGATGTAATATACATTACATCTCATAGTCAAAAGCCGGCTAAATGGTCTCTTACAAAATGTATGACGAGCGATAAAATATTACATCGTGAGATGTAATATTTTATTCCCATAGTGAAAAGCCGGCTTTAGGGCTGCAGAAGCCTATTCGTTTGAACATCAAAAAGCTGTTGAAGCTGTTGAGCGGGTATGTCCCGGATACGGTGTTGCTCAACATCAACTTGGGATGAGCTCTTTCGTAAGGCAATAGAATCACGATTTACATTAGTTCATTTAGATAACCATCGCATTAAGAATTTTAGAATGGGAGTAAAATTGACAGGTGATAGTAACAAGGTAATTTATGATGGATGAAATCGATGAAGGGTCTGCGCAGTCAGAGAGCCGGTACCCGAAATGCGAACTATCAAACTATCACCACTAACAGACCTCGCAAACACGACGCTTTGTCGTCGCGCTTAGTCGCGAGCGTCTGTCATATCTTGCTGTCGCGATTGTCGCCGTGTGTGCGGAGCTTTGAACAAAATGTATGAAAATTGTACCCTGCTGCTTGTCGTAGCGTCTAATCGCTGACGTTTGTCGTCCAATGTGCGCAGGCTGTAAGTAAATAAATATAAATAAATAATGCTGGACATTTTCACACATAATCCAACCCGAAAGTAGGCAGAGCTTGTGTTATGGGAACCAAATGACATACATGCATACTAGCTTGGCTCGCATCGTACCCGGATAAGTAGCTTATGCGTTCATTCCGTTCATCCGTTACGGAGTTGAGTGGGTACAAATATACTTACACACAAATAATCTTATGCGTTTATAATATTAGTGCATAGAAAATAAAAAGATAAGAAGATAAAATATATTTATTCGCAGCAAAAACACAATATAGAAAAAAACAAAGCCAAGAGAATTAAATAATAAAACAGTCTATACAGGTGCTTTTATGCTAGGATGCAAGTAACAACAGACAACAAATACCCAGACTAGAGAAAAAAAAATACAGAACGCGGCGTGTAGCTTGTGGCGGACAACGGATCTGCAACCTTGTGCGCCTCAGGTAGGCTTTCGTCAAAAAAATTAACAATAACAAACTCTTCTGCATAAAACTGTGTCCCCAAATCAATACAGTTCTTATTCCGCGCACAAAGTAATAAACAATAAATAATAGTAAATAATTATAATGCATTAACACTCAGCATCATGTAGTCCCAACTAAGCAAAGCTTGTATTATGGGAACCGCATGACTGATAAACTACATAGATACATTATTTTGGAAATACACACTTATTATACATAGAAAACACCCAGACCCGATACAAATACTTGCAGAATGTACAAACATTTGTTTACCCGCGACTTTCTGCGTCTGAGCGGATCTTCGCCCACTGCGGTCGTGTAAAACGTAGGTAGGTAGTATGCACATAGTAACACCCAATATGGAAATAACGATAGTTTGCATGGTATGAAACCTTTCATTATGAAGGCGTTTTATTCAGATTGAAACTCAATGAGCCAAGAAGCCTCCATTGACATGACACATGGGTGTAATCAGTTCTGAATAAGGGGCACTTCTAGATTTTTGGCTTCGTTTGATCAGCTCTAAGTTTAAAAGTTCGTAGGTCTTTTATAGAGGCGAGGGCAAGAGAAGAGTGAATTGCCCACCGTTGGCTTCGTTTAGAATTTTTTTCGTTAGTCATATCAAAAAATCCTTCCTCAAATAGACACTTTTCGTTAGATAATTTTAAATGCAATTTGATAACAGTTATATAGTTATTGGATGGAGGGGACTCAAGACCGTTTTTCGTGGAATCCTTTGGAGGAGACCTATGCTCAGCAGTGGACTATAGGTTGTTGTTGATTATGATTATGATGATGATGATGATGATGATGATGATACAGTTATTAGAGTTATTACGTTAGAATAATTTTCCATACATTTTACATTATGATAAAGTAAAATAATGAAAGTGGTTAGTAAAGTGGTGGTACCTAGTGTAATGTAGTGTGTAATAAAACGAACATGGGGAGAGAGTATATTTTCTTGCCTCTCTCCCTCTCCTTAGTCTAGCCCTGATCACGTCAAGTTGAAGACACAGGAAATGCTCCCGTGGGAGAGGCAGTCAACTGTAAGACGCCACGGGTGGCTGGACAAGAAACATGCTTTTAAAATCGAGGTGAAGGAATTTCAAGCTTTTTGGTGTGATGCACGAACAGTTTTTGTTACGTATCAAATAACTAAGGTTTTGGTGTCTTTCGTGGCAATACGTAGCAAGGACTTTTTTGTTTAGCAACGATTTCTAAAATTTTGGGCATTTTAAAAACATGCAACAAGTTTATGACGTATCTATTTCATTAATACCGTTTTTAAAAACGAGGTGAAGGAATTTCCAGCTTTTTGATGAGATGCTAGAACAGTTTTTGTTGAGTATCGAATAACTAACAGCCTGCGCACATTGGACGACAAACGTCAGTGATTAGACGCTACGACAAGCTGCGGGGGACAATTTTCATACATTTTGTTCAAAGCTCCGCACACACGGCGACAATCGCGACAGTAAGATATGACAGACGCTCGCGACTAAGCGCGACGACAAAGCGTCGTGTTTGCGAGGTCGAGGTTTTGTTTAGATGATATCAAAAAAATTGGGCTTTTTTAAAGGATGCAAAAAGTTTATGGCGTATTTAATTACCGTTTTCTTCGTGAACTGAACATCAATCAAGCTTTATAGAGTCAACAAAAAATATATAATCCAAAACTCAATTTTTCATTTCAAGTCTATACTATACGCAGACAAAGTTATAGGTTTAATTTTATATATTTTTTTATATGCCGTCGCCCCATAAAGAGAAAAGTGTATTTAAAAAAAGATATCTTAATGGTTACAGTTTTACCAAACCAAAAAAAATACACAACTTGTTTTTGCTAAGTTCTTATAGCTAACGTTTTGGTCATCTTATGAAAGTTATTGCCAAAATTGTTTTATTTTTCCTCCTCTAATACTATAGCAAAGTTTTTAGTTATTGTTTGAAGAATTTAGTTGGTGATAATCTATCACCCATATCTGAATTCTTTTGAATGAAAGTATTCACCCTTAACTAATATAAGGGCGGCTTCATTGATCCCTATTCCCTAATTAGACGCTTCCCTTCGAGGCACATGTTTTATTTTCAAAGTTCATGGTCACTGTTCATTATCAGTTACCACAGATCAATTAACAGTTACACGTAACTTAGACTGTTAATTAGTGAGTTTGGAGTTATGGAGCTTTTACACGAACCGATATCTTGTACGTATCCGATAGAAAGAAGGTTTTTAACTGCAACTATTCCTACAAATCTAGAAAAGCATTACGTTTCGGAATGGTGGGAAACGTGACCGAGTGCTGCACGGCAGAATGATGAAAAATATTTGATATAAGAGGATTTTTAGTGTCATCATCATCATCATCATCATAAGCCTATAGCAGTCCACTTCTAGACATAGGCCTCCCTTAATGAACGCCATTGCGCCTTGGTCTGACCTCGAAGTATGGCGACCAGCTTCTACCAGCCTTTCTCTACTACCTCAATAAAGTGACCGACCTAGCCGTGGAGGTGGCTACTTATTGGTCCCAACAAATTTAAAAAACTAAATTAAAGATGGTTGAATCACTGACACGCAAAGAAGAAGAAGACCAGCCTTTCGCAAATCAATTTTTAGTTTGCTTAGAGGCAAATGAGAAAACAAAAGTGACAAGGAGATTTGTAGGCTAGGATAAAACAAACCAAATCAAAGAAGCAAACTAAATAATATATTATACCTACTTCCTTCTAATATTATAAACTTGAAAGTTTGTAAAGATGTATGGATGGATGTTTGTTACACTTTCACGCAAGAACGGCTGGATGGATTTGGTTAATACTTGGAAGATACATACATTGTGGCCTGGATTAACACAGAGGCTATTTTTATCCGGGTACCACGCGAGTGAAGCCGCGTGTGGAAGCTAGTACCATATAGGATAGTCAGAGGCAACCTTTGTTTAATGTATTAGGAGAGGATAAATCGAATGTTTGGTCTAGCAGGGCCTTAAACTTATCTTTAGAAGTGTGAGTTGCTTAGAGGTTTATTTTGGGATGTTCCAATTTGGTTTCAGTTAATCAGGGAGTTTCACATTGATGTTTTAGGTTTAGAGTGGGCTGTTCATTTATTTATACTTGATTTCACAATAAATGTAACAAAAGATGTTGCTAGCATCATTTTCTACCAGACAAACCTGTGGTTAATTACAAAATGGCATGCTATAATACAATTAAAATCTCACAATTACTATTGATTTACAAAGATAAACTACACATAAATTACAAACAACTACATAAATATCTACTTAATATAAACAAATAATATTAAATAAATACTAACATACCAAAATAACATAAAATTTTAAAAATGGCAATGTAGAATTAAATAGAGAATATTAAAATGTTAATATTTATAAAATATTTTATTTTATTTTATTTTATTTTTAAAGTTTTGGGAAAACTTACAGCTAAGTGGGAGCACAATAGTATAATGATAAATACATGCAGCCACACATACGTTGCTACATGTACCCTGATGGCCAATTACAAATAGCTGTTGTTATCATCGTTCATAAAATAATACCTATGGTAGATACAGTTAGGATGAGTAACATAAAAATGAATGCTATTTGAATTTTATTATAAGTTTTAAGCTTGCTCCTTTACTGTGATAAGTTTTAAGTTTTCTATCTATCTATTCTCACCGACAGCTGAGTGAAGGCCTCTTCTCTATCACGCCACTCCTGGCGATCTTGTGCCAGCCGGATCCACTGCTCTCCTACTGCCTTTACAATATCCTCCGACCATCTGGCAGGTGGTCTGCCTCGTGGTTGCACAGCTCTTGGCCACCGTTTGGTAACTGCTTTAGTCCATCGTTAGTCATTCCGTTCGGGCCAGATGTCCAGCCCATCTCCACTAATAAAGATAGTTTAAATAAAATATAACAATAAACCTATTTATTGATCTAACCAAGTCCTAGGCACTACAGCATCCCAGCCAGTGAGTAATACGTTACCACTTGGTACTGTATAAATAATCTAAAATAGATGCTTAGGTCTAAGTAAGAGAGAGATCAATTCACCTGATAAAAGAGCTCAGTGGCGTACCTTGGAACAGAACATATACAACAACACCACGCTAGGCATACGCATCGCCGACTCTGCTGCCTTTTGGCGGCCAGGGGCTGAGCTGTGCTAGTGTTAGGCTGCGCTATGCCGCAATAAGCCTGCCGCCAGAGCCCCGTTTGTTATTCAGCAGGATGTACCATGGGCAGGTGAGGTTGGCTTGGATTCCAAAGATTGAGGCTAGAATGTATGATGAATGGCGAGTTCGATTCCCGCTGCGGGACAAATGTTTGCATGTTCTGTAGATATTTGTCTCGGGTCTGGGTGTTTTCTATGTATGATATGTATGTATTTACAAATATATATGTAGTATATCAATCATGTGGTTCCCATAATACAAGCTCTACTTAGTTTGGGGCTACATGACGCTGTGTGATTAGTTACGTCCCGCAGAATTCCTTTCACCCCGGATATACAGTTATACTGGACATCTATAAAGAACTAGAGGTTTTTTCCGATGATGATGATTCATCTGAACTCTTCACAAATTATTACAAAGACTTGGACGCCTATAACTCTACAATGTGGCTTTTCTTCGAATTGAAGCACCAACGTTCAACGCATCTTCCAAGACCAATTACAACACAAAAGCTTATTCAATTTCATCATCATCATTATTCAAAGCCTGATTTCACCCACTGCTGGGTATAAGCCTCCCTCAACTTGTGCCATCCACCACGATCTTGCGCTAGTCAAACCTACGTACGGTCTTTGACGAGCTGCAAGATTAGCAGACAACTTTGACAATGTCGTCTGCCCATCTTGCAGCCGGACGTCCTACACTCCTAAAGTTATCCCTAGGCAAAGAGCTTAGATATTATTAAGTAACTGTCCCTAGGCCATTATTATTCGAAGTTACATCCGATTCCGTTCAGCACCTAGTTTTTGCGTGAAAGAGTAACAAACATTCATCCATTCATCCATACATCTATACTCACAAACTTTCGCATTTATAACATTAGTTTGCTTAACTTATTTAAAACACGCTTTAAATCCATTAAAACCTGGATGTTAATCCCATACTATATTCAACACAGCCGCTTCTACTAATTCACGGTTAAATTACATAGAATGTTGAAAATAAATTCCAACAGAGTTCAAAAATCTCGACACGAGTGTTAAAGAAATCGTCTTATCCAAGTCTAATTTAAACTCACGACGTGTTATAAAACTGAACCGTTCATCTTAATATCCATTAAATTAAGATAGGTGCGTCGTTCGGTCATCATCGGAACATGGTATTTCATTATCATCATCATCATCAAGTGATAATAGTGGGAATATCAAAGAAAGAAGAAATATACTATTATCTTGTTTAAATATCGAGGAAAATGGTCATTTTATTCAGTTTTGTACGTTTTAATTGTATGTTATGATGGGGCAAAGCATTAGTTAGTTATTAGTTTCTGAACTAAAGTTTCCTATAGAAAAACAAATAAACGTATATCTAATTAGGAAGGTACTAAGCTATTTGATGGAGTTTGGCCAATACGATTCTAATTAATTAACTCAGGCATGACTTTGCGGAAATCCATTACAAGATATTCTACAAGGCAAAATATTTAGTACAAATTCCGCCAACCCTCTCTGACAAGTTCCACAAAATGCATACGCGTGCACCACCCTCCCAGCGAAAAATTGTCGAGTTTCTGTTGAGTTTTTTCTTGTGTATTTATGTGTGTGTCGTTTCTCCAAGCTAATTACAGGTTAAAGTGTTGTTTTTATTTGGTGGAAGAGTAAGTAGACAGTTGCATTTATTAAAGATTGCATGTTTGCTTGTTCTTTCTCTGATTTGCATGTGAATCTGCGGGCGGGAGGGCGCGGGCGGTGCACGCGTATGCATTTTGTGGAACTTGTCAGAGAGGGTTGGCGGAATTTGTACTAAATATTTTGCCTTGTAGAATATCAATACAATTCCGTTAAAGTATAGTTTTGCTTCCAGTGACTACGGTTTCCCTCGCGTGGTACCCGGGTAAAAAGTAGCCTATGTGTTAATCCAGGTCACAAACTGTGTATATTCACCGTTTCATCTAAATCTATTCTGCCGTTCTGGCGTCAAACAAACATCCATACATCCCTAAATCCTCGCCAACTTTCTCGTTTAAGTATAATTTTAGGATTTTTTATTTATTTATTTAAGTACTTTAATAACTGGGTGTAGGGAATCCTTTGGTATCCTACGTAAGTAAGTAAACCTACCTTCTTAGCAAGTACTTTACTAATTTACTGTGAAGTAAGCTATATATATATATATATATATATATATATATATATATACTATAAACAATATACTATAATGGTTAAATATATATAACTATTTCTAAAAAAATCTATAAAAACCCAATGCTTACTTCACAGTAAATCAGTAAAGTAAAGTTTATGTCAATATTCATATTTGTCTCTTTAATAAATGCTGGTAGAAGCTGGATGCATCAAGCTGAACACAGGGCGCAATGGCGCTCATTAAGGGAGGCCTGTCCAGCTGACAGCTACAGGCTGATGATGATGTTGATGATGATTAAGTTATCTTGTGGGTAGGTGATTAAAGGCACCTACGATTTGAACTTGATGAACAAGTGGGATGCTGTATGTATAATATCTATATGCCTAATTAATCATATTGTAGACATTATCTTTATCATCATTAATCAAATCGATTTCATTATCAAAATCTATGATTTTAGAAATAATTTTTAACGATTTTCTGACTTTGATAGATCGATGACTTCTATTCGATATTTTGACAAATCTTTATATTCTGTTTATCGTCTACTTCATCATTATGACGTAGTGTCAAATTTGCGGGGTGATCGGCTAACTCTGTTGCAAACAGAAATGATTGACACCGATCCTGTTTTTACAAACTTTGACATTTCAGCCGTCAAAATTCAATGAACGTCAATTGACAAACTGTCACAGTTTGTTAAAACAGGATCGGTGTCAATCATTTCTATTTGCAACAGAGTTATGGCCGGTTCCTATATTATACCGTTACCGATGACGCGATGACGCTTCGTTTTCCCTTGAAAAACTGTAAAATTTTCGACGCCTCGTTGTTAATTTTTGACAGTTTTTCAAAGGAAAACGAAGCGTTATCGGTTACGGTATAATATAGGATTCATCGGTTAGCCGATCATCCCGCTGGTATCGGATGGCATCGTCCTAATTGGCAATGATCGTACGATGATACGATGCGATTTCGTCGTGCGATGAAAATTTTTGCCTGTGCACGTGCGACGGCTTGCGAGCTCTAATTAGGACTCTGAAGAAATCTGTTTGTTTGAACTCATCGCACGACTAGAACGCATCGCGTCAATCGTACGATCGTGGCCAAATAGGACAACGCCTCAGCCTGGAACAATATCAAAACGTGCCTTCCAATACAGTTTTTTATGATACCTGAAGATGGAATTGCACATGGCCCACCTAATGTTAAGAGGTTACGCATGTTTGGAATGTGGCCTACTTCAAGATTGCTTCACGGAGACATAGGCATGGTAGTAATTCCCCGGATGAGTCCTTCACCAAAAACTCTACTACTGTTACTTCTAAATACATGCTAATGATAGAATCGCTCAGATCTAAATGCCACTAAACAGTCACCCATCCAAGAATGGTGCGAATTGATGATATGCTAAGTACACCGATGTAAGCTATGCCATGAATGCGCCATTTACAGGGTGTAAAAAGACTACTACCGAAAACTGGGAGGTTGCAATCAGACCATGATTCTGAACATAATAGCGAAAAAATAAGCAAAATAGTTTTTGTCTATATCATTATAATTCATTTTCTAGTTATATACACATAGTAAGTACTACTTAATAACGTCATAAACACCTAACTATCTCATTTAAATACGCAAAAAAACAAATAAAATAAAATAAAACAGCAATGTGCAAATGTGCATGCAGCAAGCAGTCCGCCCCCGTACAGTTTTGAAATCTTGAAACATTTTTTTCTTCGATTATATTTTTTTTTCAGACAAAAGATTTTTTATTTGGTTGATTTATTGTGTAACTGTACTACAATTTTTCGTTTTCGGTAGAAGTTTTTTTTACATATTTTTTATGAGATCTTTTGGCGAGTCAAAGAAATCTTTTCTCACAATACGACAAGCTGTTCCATTGAAATGTGATAAGATAAGAGATGAATAATAGAAAAGATCTTGCATTGATTCTTGGGAAATCTAGAGTGTGTCAATGACCTAGTGAGAGATGTATTGTGGCAGGTGATAGATGAGGCAACCGCTTTTTCCAACCGTAATCTTTCTTGATTATTTTTCATAGATTGAAATACTTTTTTTTTTTTTGCTTAAAATGTGGTATATTACAAGATATCAGTAATACTAAGATGTAGTTCCAACAAACTAAGCATGCAATAATAAATAAATTAAAGTAAAACATTTTTTAAATTGCGTCAGTAGGTACATTATTTTAGACTAGAGTTTTATTAAAAAATCATTAAATAAAAAAAAAATGCGGGACGTAATTACACAGCATCATGTAGCCCCAAACTAAGCAGAGCTTGTATTATGGGAACCACATGATTGATATACTACACATATTATTTTTTTGTAAATACATACATACCATACATAGATACAAAACACCCAGACCCGAGACAAATATCTACAGAACATGCAAACATTTGTCGCAGCGGGAATCGAACCCGCAACCTTCTGCGTCTCAGGCGGACCTTCGCCCACTGCGCCACAGAGGCCGTCTTTCGTCATTAGTCAAAATTGAAAAATATTTTGGTTCCATGTCAAACAAATGTTAACGTTGTACGAAGAATTGATTCAGATTATAATAACAACCCTTTACTACCAGTTAAACAATTTTACTTAGATTATTAGATTAGTAGTCTGATCTGAAGGTGCTTGGTGGTACTCGAATGAAAAATCTTTAACCTCAAAGTTAAGAACGACGGTAATTACGATATTTGTACCTATTTTAAGTGTCAGTGTGTTTTGTTGCTTAAATGTTTCGCGCAATAAGGTGTTCATTCATTAGGTAATTAATCTTTGAAGTTTTCAAAACCAACTACAAAAGTTCTATGTTGCTAACCACTACGGCGATTTATGGCCTGTCTGGTCCGTATAGGAAATCTTCTTCAGCCAATATCACTCCAAAGTTGGATATAGCATAAACCTCTCCCCCAACTAAGCCCAATCTTCGGCTTTTGCTGCAAAGAAATTCGCGATTTCCTATAGGAATCCTATTCCTTTCGGATAGGTAAATTAGACTACTAAACCTGCAATAAACCGGTTCACAGCTGGACATAGGCCTCTCCTAGTACGATGTACATAATCCCCATGCTAGACATGATTTGGGGATCGCAAGACATAGCTTCTCGCACCACCGACGCTGCTGCCATCGCATCAGTGGTCAGGGCATTCAGAGATATGACGGAGTAAAGCTGGGCTATTCCGCATTTAGCCGGCAGCCAGAGCGCTGTTTGTTTGCAGGGTGCAACCAAGGGTTGTTGAGGTTGGCTTGGGTTCCAAAGACGGAGTTTAGACCCCACTTATGGTTACAACTCCAATAGGGATGATGCCTGGGTAGAAAAATAATAATTCTAATTAGTCCATCAATTAGATTATCAAAAAATATTAGACACGTTTTTTTCGACAAAGTTATCGAGCGTCAACGTTCGGGAGTGGGGACTCGTGACGTCACTTGTATGTAAAAAGTGTACTTACCTGTGACGTCACGCGGAACTTCAACGCACTATATCTTTGTCATTTTTAGTTAAATTGACAAAAGAAAAAATACGTGTCCAATATTTTTTGATAATGTAAATGACGGACTTATTAGAATTTTTCAGGCATCTGGCCTATTATCATAAAATATACTACGTTTTCGTTTAACTCCTGTCCGTGTCCTATTGCTAGGTACAGAACAAATGCCCTCTCACGCCACTGAAACGGCAATCTTCATAATAAATCGGCGTTTAGCGGTATTACACGTTCCCACATGCCATTAAAGAGCCTGATGAGGAGACAACACAATGACATAAAGTACTTTGTCGCAAGGCTAAGCGGTATTGTATAATTGCTAGCTTCGACGTAATCCCCGGCACAGACGTGGGTCATTCACTGTGAAAATCTATGCTTGGAATACCTAAGGATCAGACATTATTCAAGAATTTCTTCCGGATTAAATGCATCATGGGTGTATGAAACTTTCCCATGAGATTGGTATTGTTTTATCTTTAAATCTGTCTTTTGTTGAATTTTGAGATCACGCGGATTTGGTTCAATCCTTCGAATAGTATATAGGCATTCTACTGTAGTATAAGGATCCCCTCAGGAGCTAGTTAGCTAGTTATATCTTTGGTGCATGGCTGTAGTACTTCCGAAACATTGCAATGCTGCTGCACCGCATAACTATTATGCCATACATCAGCAGTGCTGCGTTTTTAGGTTCGGCTTATCTGCCAGTAACCTTCATGCCTCAAGTTATTGAACGCAGGGTGTTGTTTCGTAGTGTACGATCCAAATATGCATGACCTACAATTCTATACTTTGCTATAGGCATCGAGGATGGCTGTAGGTAATGGTTACCACTTATCATCATGTTCGCCATGAGTACGTTAATAAAAAGCGATTGTCTTTACGTTCTTATTAGTACGTTTACATCAAATAATCATGGTTATATTTAGCCGAACACTCGCGTGGGCTAAGGCCGTCGGATGCATCGCATAACATCCTGCATGGTAACCTTACACTTGCTCTGTAACTCTTTATACTGGTAATGGTAGACGGCTTTGTGCTAATGTTCAGCCATTGTGGCTGCCTTTGTCATAGAACCTTGTTGGCAGTCCTTTGTGATACATATCAATCAAACCCACCTTTCGAAGAGCAGGATCTTGTATTGTGATTGATGAAACAAGAAGTATAGAGCGAAGTCACTATGAGGTGATAGGGACTGATTCGAAACCCAGTCGACTGATTTTTTATTTTATTACTAGTTTCTGGCTACGGCTTCGCTTGCGTGGTACACGGATAAAAAGTAGCCTATATGTTATTCTAGAACTACATATTGATCGTGCAATTCAGCTCAATCCGTTCAGTAGTTTTGGTGTAAAGGAGGGACAAAAATTTCAAATACATTTTACAATTTTCGCATTTATAATATTAAAAGGATAGGATTTTTCAGAAAAATGGGACCGTTTGTACTGTGCTAGAAAGGGAATTTTAAGACGGGACCAATGACCATCCTTCATTATTCGTATAAGTTGGTGGTAATTTAGTGTTGGAGCAAAGGCCTCCAAAATGGCTTGATGAAAAAGCTGGGACACACAATTTTTACGTTCTATCCAAAGCTCGTTTCAAAGACGGGCCCTCGTTTCAAATCGGACAAAATTTTTTTACTCATGTCATATTACAGTATTTACATGCCTAACCAATACAGAACATTGTCTAGGATAACAAACTAAAAAACACCTTATCTATGTTACCGATGTTTGCAAAAATATCTGATTTTGTCGGTTATATGTATATCGATATATTATAAACTTATTCATATTATACCAGATAATAAATCTTGTAGTAAAGTGGTACCTAAGTAGCTCAGAACAAATTAAGAGCACCACAAAAATCTTGTTTTGTTGCAACCACATGGAGACATGAAGATATGGCGGAAGGAGGCAAGTAGCGCAGCTTTCTAAGGTAATTACCACAAGACGTAGATAAACGTTGATCTGATCGCCTCGGGCCTTGCTTGGTAGCGGTACACACTCCTATTATTAATGTTGTCTAAGTATAGTTTTATTAAGCAAGGTTTAATAAAAAATATACCAATCTATTTATTCTTCTTCAATAAGTGGCCAACAAAAATCACAATACGTTTATTCATTATTAGGCGAGTCCTATGTCCAGCAGTGATATAGGCAGTGATATAGTACTTGTTGTTGTTTTACCTGTTTCGCGGGTTTTTATGAAGTATTTATTTTCAACCGATTCTAGCCAACATATTGTGAATTGTTCCGATTGTATCGCGTTAGCCCGCGCGTCTTAGGCCCGCGCCTCTTACAACCGCGCTCACCTTAGCACCGCGCCTCTTGTCCCCGCGGATTCCTATCCTCGCGCCTCTTAACAGTGGACCTTAACGATAAGCCCTTCAAAAAGACATCTGGTGGAGGAAATAACAAAAAAATCTGTACGATCGCTACCAAACTTCAGAGATTTATCTGCTGGGAAATCTAAAAAATGCCTGAATACCTTATAGATTCGAAAAATCTGTTACATACATCAAATAAGTAACTGACTATTGAAAAATCGGACCTATTTGTGTTCTGAGTATTGGTCACACGTGAAAAACCCAGCATGCTAAAAATCAACACCTAGCTGTTTGACTTTGCTGCATTCTTCAGAAACAGGAAATGAGGGGCGTATTCGTTTAGTACAAATTTACATTTAGATAGTTAGCTAGACTAGAATCTACAAAGGAAGCGCGTGAAAGTTTATTATTATGTAAGGTCTTGCATATTATTATCTAATATTATAATAAAATGGCTATAAATTAATATGTGACCTACTTTGACGACGATTCTTTTGTTATTTTGTAATTAATTAGTTCCAATATTCATCAAAATATTTATAAGCCAGGGTGATTCATCTAGATTAGTCAATTGGTCATTATGGGGAAGTTTCAAACTAAATATGTTTTATTTAGGTATATTTTGTGTAATTTATAAATTAATTTTAATTTTAGAGATTATAAAAAGGAAATTTGTGTAGGTATGTCTAACACAACCGTAAGTAGCCTTAAAAAAGAAAAAAAAAGATTAACGTAACACTTGAAACGCAAAAGTAACAAACAAAGCTTCGGTTTGATTGATAGATTTGAAAGCTTAAGGAAAGGGAGACCTTTCCCCTGCAGTCATCCATGCAGTGGAATAATTCAACATAATAATAAAAACCGATTGTTGATTTCCCGCTGACGGTTGAAATGCACCCATAGAACATTAGTTCATTCACTTCACTTCTTTATTAAATGGCTTCTGGGATAGTTTCCACAATTTCGCCAGTATCAAGTATAACGTTCATTATAATATGAGGCAACGTAATACGGTTTATAAGTCCAGTCTGCAGTCAGGTCTTGTTTTGTCTATTTGTTCAATACGGATAGACGTTTTAAGACAGAACTTAGTGATTGCTGTCATATTGCTGTCGCCAAAGTTTACATAATCTAGGGGCGGATTTGGTTTCAAACTTTCCTATCATAAAATACATTGTTCTAGATCAGATTTTATTTTAGAATAATGAACTACCTACGTTATGCAATGAGTAGGTTAATGGATATTGAAATGATGTTTGTCTACAACAAGTAGGTGTTCAGTTATGTAGAGGCAGCATTTCGCAATATGTTTACCTAAAGAAAATAATGACACAGTTCTAGGAATGGCTGATTCAAAAACTATGCAAATTTTTGGTAAACAAATTACCATCTAAACATCAGATTTTATAATAAATTTACAATGATGATACATTTTTGAGGGGTGGCGGGGTTCCAACCGCTACCTTTGGATCTCCAGCCAGACTCACCGGCGAGAAGCTGTGCCCTGGGATCCCTAACTTACCCAGCGTGGGGATTATGTTCATATCTCCCTAGGTATATATATAGTAAGTTCCACCCTACCCTGGTGTCTTACGCTCACTGAAAATTTTCCGGCAATATATCAATGATGCTCTAGTTTCATTGTATTTTCAGACTCTTAACTAAATGATTGACATGGCCGTGGCTTCCAGCAAGGAGGACAAGGTGCATTAAAAAAATAAAAAAGAGGCTATAACATAACTAAATGCATAGTGATTGATAGATAAAGCAGAGATATGAGTATGAGTCCTATATAATATATAGGGAAGGTATATATCCAGCAGTGGACTGATATAAGCTGGTGGTAGTGATGGTGGTGTCATTGTATGCGAAATTTAACGATGATAGGTCTAGTAGTTAAGGCGTGCAAGCAAACAACAAACACTTTCGCATTTATAATATTTATTAATATATGTTGTCTGGGGTACTGAAAATGACATAGAGTACATTTCATCCTGAAAAAAACTACTTTTCCCGAAGGATAGAAAATACTTTCAAGGCTATCTAGGGGACCCTCAAATTCTTTGTCGTATCTGTAGATTAGATTGGATAGAAAAAATCAGTAGGTAATAATCACAGAAAAAAAATATCAGTCATGGAGTCATGGAGCTCCTCAAACGGCGAAAATATTCTCACTTAGATAGAGGTTATCTATACAAGCCGTTTGGGGTAGAAACTCTAGGCCCATGGGGACGCACGAAATGTTCAAAGACTTGGCGTGATCGGAGTGCTGGTTTTTATTTCGGCCAACGGATCCAAACTTTCGTACTTATAATATTAGTGTGATTATTATTTACTAGCTGGGCCCCGCGGCTTTGCCCGCGTGGAAACTTATGTGTCAAAACGTGTTTTAATTATTTACATAGTATATTTTTACCATGTTTTGCGCGGAATAAAAAGTATCAACATATTATTAGCCGTACCCGTTCCCGTGCCCGTCCTCACTCCCCTTTTCGTTCCTGTTCCCCTCCTGTTTGCGTTGGTCAATTCAACACCCAGTTAAGTATGATGAATTTTTATAAACCTACTTACTTGAGAAATAATTGTTTCCCCATACAAACTTTCATCCCTAACATACTCTCTTCAAGTTTAATTTTCGCTACAAAAAGTAGCAACTGTATTTTTTAGGGTCGTCTGCAAAATTCATTAAAATTGATTCAGCGCTTTAACTAAAACACCTATTTATTTATTTTCAGTAGAGAGTTTCTGTGCAAAATTTCAAGTCGATCTGTAAATTTTTTTTTTGTTCCCCATACAAACTTTGCCGTCCCCATTAACCGTCTTAGAGGTTGAATTGCGAAAAATTCTGAAACAGGTGTTCATTTATTTTCAGTAGAGTGCAGAATTTCAAGTCGATGGGTCAAAATTTTTTTTGCTCCCCATACTAACTTTGTCACCCCCGCGTACCACTTTAGAGGTAATTTTTTCAAAATTAGATAGCCTATATGTTATTCTAGCACCTAAACAATCTACAGACCAAATTTCATCTAAATTTGTTCAGTGGTTACGGAGATACGTGGTAACAAACATTCACGCAGACTTTCGCATTTATAATATTATTATTAGGATATTAGGATTAGGATAGGCGAAAAATCATTGACGGTTAAATAAGGTAGCGATCAGTGGTAAAATTGGTAGACTACACCACACCCAGTTTATGATAATGAGGTCAAAGCAAGACTCCATTCCGTTCATACTTTGCATGCATGTGATGTGGCAATGATGACGAAAGTCTATTGCAATTATCCAGTACACTATGAATGTACCATTGTTGGGTTACCCGCAGGAAACTGACTCAATATTCAATTGACTACTTTTGATAGACCGGCGCCAGCGGTCGAAGATGGAGATTAATTCAATGAGTAATACTTGTAGTTTGGTACTGAATAAGATGAGTCTTCTCGAATAAGCCTGATATCACCCACTGCTGGATATAGACCTATAGTTTGTGGTAGCCACCGAGATCTTGCTCTAGTCTAAGCCTTATTTAATAAAACGGCGAATGATAGATAGATATATAGATGAACTCTTTATTGCACACAACACCAATTAAAAACCAAAAAGGAGAATGCCGAGAACCCAAACCAATTGCGTCAAAACCCATATCCCATAAAATTTATTATATTTTATAAATTACATTAACATTTTGTTTAGTTTTACACACCGACGGGATTAATAATCAAGTAAATTTCGTTGATTTGGTTTCCGTCGCACGCCGCCATTAGTCTGCCACAACCAATGATATATACGTTACTATGGCAACAAACATTGATGTAAAGTGTTACTATGGCAATAACCCTCATTTTTAATTATTTTGACAGTAGAATCGACTAAAAAATTATTGGAATTTTTTTTACGCACTCACTTGAGTCTTGGTACCGAGCGCCATACATCAGACGGCATTCCCTTTACAAAAATGACGTTTCATAGAAATGATATGGACTACTTTTATTTAATTTTGACTTGATTTGGTAAGTTACTTTGGAAAAAGTGTTTCTGTTGGGAAATAGAGTCGATCGAGATCAACTTGTTTTTTTTTTGACAAATGACAATATTTCATTGACTTTTTTATTATTTTAATATTTTTTTAAATTCTTAAAATGTAATATTTTGTTTTTTTCTTCAAAATCAACCTATAGTTTTCTAAGAACAAAACGTTCTAACTGCAAAAAAAGGTGGCTATATATGGAGGACCATGAGGTAAAATTTTGCCCCGCCCTGTATATGGTAGGTATGAGAATAAGTCATAAATTTTATACCGCTAGGTGTCGCTAGGTGTACCAGATTTTTTTTCATATTATTTAGTTCTTTATCTGGAATAACACCTGTAAATGTACTGTTTTCGTGGGTACCTTTAATCTATATAAATGAATCAGTTTGTAACTACTTTTTTATTATGGGCCAGCTCTTGACCTCGAGGCTTGCATAGGCAAGGATGAGGTAGACGATGGGGCGAGCTTTCCCAGAACATGCCTATTAACTCTCTATTTGAAGCCTATGTGACGAACGCACTGCACCGCAAATCCTAATCCTAATTGAAGTGCGTTTTCTGCAGAGTTTGCCTTAAAAAGCAAAGCCTTGTCTATTGTATAATGTAGGAATTTTGTAGTATGTAGGAATTAAAAATATGTAATTCCAGTAAGTTATTTCATAACATGTGGTTAAACAAACTCGAGGTGATCTCATAAGCCTGTATACTACGATGATCTTTTATTTCAAACATGATGTAATAAGGTATTGTACTAGTAAACAACAGATCAGAAAATGTAGCAAATAAAAATACTATTGCATCACGTGAATAATATTTTCCAATTCTTTAGTAAGTGCTTAAATGGATATATGTAGATAACTATATGTTTATACGAATACAATGGCTATAGGTACCTGAGCAAAACAATAAAGAGAAAAGTGTAGTACTTATAAATAACTTTATTATTCGATAAATACCTACATAGTCAATCGATAAATATTTATTATACAGGTTGGGGCTCATCATCTCTCAAGATAAATAAGGTTGTGCTGGATTAATGAGATTTGAATTTAGAAGCTCCTAAACGGAAAATGAAGTCCCTTCGACCAAAGACCACACCAAAAAGAATTGACTAATTCTATTTTTGAACTGACTGCGGCTGCGGATTTCAAAAAAGCTTATAGACCATGCGGTATTCAGTCTGTCTTAGTAAGACTTTCCTGCACTTAGCATATTATAATAAGCGAAAATCAAGAAGTCAAGTCAAGCATATTATAATAAATAAAAGTCTGATAAGAGTAAGCCACTAATTCAGTCTTAGGCTTGATTAATAAGTCAGTAAGACAGTCTTACTAAGACAAACTGAATACCGCGTACTTTTATAAGCCTTAAACCACAGTATAAATATCATACAGTAGTCCGACGCCTTTGATTTCGCAGTAATTATGCCGACAAGTGACGCGACAGTGAAAAAAAGCAAGGGCTGTCACAAGCAAACAATATTTTTTTGTGCGAGATGATATTTTACAATTACTTACAGCACACGTCGTATGCTCCATTTTCAATACAATTTATTATGTTCATTCACTTTATTATGTACTCGTAGTTTCATTATCACAATAAAAGTCTATTAAAAAGAACATTCCAGTAGGTAAAGCCTGCGGCTTTTTTCGGTAAATGTTTTCATGGTAATTATATTCCCGCACCGTTCTGGCATGACAACTATACCTAACATCTATTATGTAATTTAAATATAATAATTTCCTTTTATCCTTTACTACCTCCTGATCCTTTTCCGAAGTAAACTCGTTATTTTTTGTAAATACATACGTTGCCCTAATTGATATTCAAAAAAATTATGACAAATGCACAAACCGTGCGACGCCAAGAAGAAAAAAAACTTTAAATGGCAAATGCACAAACAGTGCGGCGCCCAGAAGAAAAGAAAACGAACCGTGCTAGCCCTCAAAGTTATGTCCTGAGTTGCATACATTTTGAATGTATGTAACTCGGGACCGGCCCTCCCGCGTCTCGCCCCTTTCACCTCGCACGATTGCCCTGTCTAGACGTCTTCGTCGAACGACTGTATGATTTATAGGCTGTGCTTAAACTTAGTATAATATAGGTATTATGTAAGACAAAGATAGCCAAACACTTTCAGTCTGGTGAACATCATCATCGCTTCTCCCGGTCACACTTTGGATGTGTTTAGTGGTATTTATATAGGGGCATGAAGTTATGAATGATCTTTGAGACCATCGGGTGGCCTAAAAACTCAAACGCCAGAGTTGGCCACTAGCTCATACGACAAAGATAAAGCCCAAAACTTAAGCCAACCTCACCTGCACGTGGTGCACCCTGCTAATTAACAAACGAGGCTCTGGCGGCCGGCTGATTGCGGCATAGCGCAGCCTAACACTGGCACATCTGAATCCCCTGGCCGCCGATGTGCAGCAGCGTCTGCAGGGCGAGAAGCTGTGCCCTGCGATCCCCAAACCGCATGCCCAGCGTGGGGATTATGGGCATATCCCCCTTCTTTCCAGCAGTGGACTGAATAGGTTGGTGTTGTTGTATGTTGGTATTGAGCAACTAAAGTATGCTGTTCTGCGCAATAGAACATTTGGGAACTAAAATCGCTTCTGCGCTAACAGAAGCCTAACTTTAGATTCGCCAAGATAATAATCATGGCACTGTACATACTACTAGTAGGTACTACATGAAATGCGCGGTTTGAACCCAAATCTTTCCCAATGTATTATTCCTAAAAGGGGTTATGTTATATCAACCTTTTTGGGCATTTTTATCGAGAAAAATCACGCGTGCACTCACCCCTACAAAAAACTCCTTGCTTGGTTATAAGACGCGATGATATTGTTTTTGGTCATGTTGTTCTCAAAACAAAACGCCAAGAAGAAAAATAATTTAAAAAAACGTTATTTTCGGAGGTTTATGAAATGTTCTATGAAAAACTTTTTAAGTCATACCTACTCTTTGCTGAACCTGGCGCACCCAGGCAAAAGAGGTTAAGTGCACTTAGCCCACTTTTTGTTCACAGCATACGAGCTCTGTGTCGTGCATCAGATTGTGCCGGCACGCGGTAGATTGCGGAAGCAAAATAGTTATTGTGATTTGGAACGGTATAAAAACTCTCGAAGCGTCTGAAGGAATTTAACGGTGTTCTAAGCTTAGTAGATTTTGATTAGAATGTAGTTCTATAGTCATTTCTCGGTGTAGTTTATGTACTTATGTGATGAGTTTTAGAAATTAGAAACGAATCTAGAGAACTGTCCTTGTTAAACGAGAAAAATGGCGGATTGAACTTAGATTAGCTAGGTACCTAGGTACCTACTTAAAACTAACCAATTCTGGCACAAATAGCTTTTTCCTCTACCTCTGGTTTGGGTCGATAAAACTTGTTTAAATTTCAATGTGCATACAATTTGAACAATTGATGGTACCTATACCTACCTACCTACTTCATGTGCCGAACAGGAAACTGACATTGAATGAATTGTTTAATTAACCTTAAGTTTATAAAAATACTACGTACATATACGGTAGAATTGTTTCCGTAGGACTGCAGGTAGACGAGAACTTTATAATAGCTGCCTGTAGTAGGTAGTAACCTACCTATAAACATCAAAATATGACTGTGTTTACTACAAGTCTACTGTTAGATATGAAAAAAGGTCATAACTGCACCAAACGAAAACATTGTTTTGTATAGCGGTCATGTTTTGTAAACTATCTAATTATAACGTTACAACAAAATCAACTTACCTACATTTCAAATCCATAAAAATCACAAAAACAGCTTTAGTACACTATTCACAGCGCTACCCGAACTAAAAACTTTTTAATTTGTTACGATCGAAACCGGTTTTGGTGGAATGATTTGAAAAACGAACGCGCTACGTCTCGCGTCAGCAGCGCGCGGAGAACAACTGAATAACGAAGGAAGTGAACTGAAGTTAGGCAACGGTTTTGCATTGAAAATGCATGTGCATCTTCAAAGGTCAAATTCCCCCTTGCACCTTCTTTTGGGTATAGGTAGTAGGTACATAGTTGGAAAGGAAAATAGGAAAAAATAAGTGGAATTTTTTAATTGGCCTCGCGTAATGTCAAATCATTTTCCTTCATACCTAGCTGTATGTTTCCCAACAAAAAAAAGTTTATAGATAGATAGATAGATAGATAGATATATCGTTTATTTGCAACTACAATCACACACATATACAACAATTTTAAGATTTAACAAGTAGGTAATTTGACATTAGGTATACATACAATATGAATAGTGAAGACATTATATCTAGAAAAATATAAAAAATAAATTGAAAAAACAATATGTACGACTAAACATTGTGAGAAAGTCCATCACAGTGTATGTGTGTGTTGCAGTATGACAAAAAAGGCCATAGCTCAGCGCATAATTTTGCTCAAGGAGCAAACACTGATTTTCAGCTACCTACTACCCTTTGAGGCCACAAGCGGAACGAGTCAGCAACAAAACAACAAACAAGTGTGTACATAAGTGTGTGTTAGGGTAATGTGTAAACCCAGTATGTAGGTGGTTATGCTTCCCTGAGTTCACATAAGTATAACTAATATTCGTAGGTAGGTACATGTATGTCTAATTGCCTATCATTTCGGAATTAAAAAATAGTTTTTCAATTCAGAGACTAAGTTGCACGCGAGTCATCTGATTCATCATCATCAACAACCCAAAGAAGATACGTAACTTACCATAGCGAGAGATCAATTGGAAACAAAAACAGGACATGGGGTACGCTGATAATGATTAGAATTATCATATTTTACAGCTTTCTCGATCGATTATGAGAATCAAAAGAAGTAGGTGGATTTCAGAACCAATAATGGTTTTTTGTGGCAAAACTAGGCTAAAATTAAAGTAATGTGAAGAAACAAATTGAGATTTTGACAATAGGCTAGATGCCTGAAAAATTCTAATTAGTCCGTCATTTAAAAAATATTGGACAAAGGACGTCACGAGCCCCCACTCCCGAACTTTGACGCTCTATAACTTTGTCGATTTCCATTGATTTTAAAAATAAAAAAATACGTGTCCAATATTTTTTGATCTAATTGACGGACTAATTAGAATTATTATTTTTCTACCTATTCCTCTATTGCCTCAGATATTGTACTTGCTTGACAAGCTTGACAGACGATGTAAATCATTCCAGAAATTCAATTGCTACTTACCTATCGATAAATACCTATTACATAAATTTATTATAGCCGGCTTTTAACTATGGGATTTATATTACATCTTGAGATATCATATTTTATCGCTCGTTATACATTTTGTACGAGACCTGGACAGCTTCTGACCCTGTATAAAGCTCAAGTCCGATCCTGTATGGAGTATTGCAGCCTTTGGGATGGTTCAGCCAAGTATCAACTTGCCGCACTAGACTCAGTTGAACGCAACTAAGAGGGTCACTGGTCAAAAGTATCTTGCTAAAGCAAGGCTAGAGAGCTTGAGCCTGCAGAGTTGCGTGTTTGTCGGTCTTTTATAGGTTGTACTTCGGAGAGTGTGCTCAGGAGCTACATGACCTTATTCCGCCTTCACCTTTCTTCCATAGGAACTTTAGACGCAATAGTAGCTACCATCCGCATCAAGTTGATATTCCATTTAACAGGACTAAGTGCTTCCAAACATCATTTATAATGCGCACTGCTAAAATATGGAATCAGCTGCCAGCGTCTGTTTTTCCATTGACTTATGACCCTAACGGCTTCAAAAAGAGAGTTAAAATAGGCATCTTCTGGGAAAGCTCGCCCCATCGTCGACCTCATCCTCGTGTATGCAAGCTTCGAGGTCAGGAGCTGGCGCATTATAAATAAAGAAAAATAAAGACCGTTTACACGGTGCAGTGTGCTATAATATACTTATTAGCTCTTTATATAGCTCAAGATTTAATATAAATTACATCATATATAGTCAAAAGCCGGCTTTATACTTCGTTATCTAAGAGATGCATACAGTCATCTCTGAAGTCATTGACATAACTTATCTTAGTTGATTTATCTTCATCCAGTTAGTTTGTTTATTAGCTTAATCTCGAAAGTAATGGTATATTTTTTTAATGGAATATTTTTTTTTTTGCCGTTTTCAACCAGTAAATTGCGGTATAGTTAATAGTTAAGAACAAAAATTGTAATAACATGGACTTTAAAAAAATATAAGCCTAACAAAGTTTCTTGCCAATTCTTCTCTGTTTGGTCGCATTACGAATTGGTGTAAATTAAAAAAAAATACGTTTCAAAGTGTACTTTACAGTTCCTACTGAATAATTGAATTTTGATTTTGATTTTTTTTTCAATGCGAAAAACATGATGTACTACAAAGTTTTGCCATTAAGTCGGAATAGCGCCCCTAGCGGGAATTTCGAAAAACTTTGACGTTTCATAATCTCCATACAAAAATATAGTTAGCGCAAACTTCGTAGTCAGTTAAGTTTTTCACACTCAAATTACCATTGCAAGCCTTCTTTCAAACTTCTCCACTCTGATCGGTTTTGAAAAATAAAACAAAGGAGAATGCCGAAAACCCGTACCAATTGCGTCAAAACCAAACGTATCCCATAAAAAATATTATATTTTATAAATGACATTAACATTTTCTTTAGTTTTACACACCGACGGGATTAATAATCAAGTAAAAAAATATTTTGTTGATTTAGACTGACATTAGACTGCAACAACCAATGATTTAAACGTTACCATGGCAACAAACATTAATGTAAAGTGTTACTATTGCAATTACCCTCATTTTTAATTATTTTGACAGTAGAATCGACTAAAAACTTAATGGAAATTTTTTTGACGCACTCATTTTAGTCTTGGTACCGAGCGCCATACATCAGACGGCATTCTCCTTTAAGTAGTAACAAGTATTATGACATGAATTTAGTGCTATTATAGTTAAAGATGATAGACAGCATGCATATAAGAATAATACTTGGACCGAGCGAGAAAAAACATTATTGGAAGATCTACGAAAGAGCTTAGAGAGATGCGAAGTGCGTTATAAAAAAGATATTTGGAAGCCCTTAGTCCTGTTAAATGGAATATTCTGCGAATGGTAGTTAGCAGTGCGTCTGACGTTCCTATGGAAGATAGGTGAAGGAGGAATAAGGTCATGTAGCTTTATTAAATGGAATGCTGCTTACCTTAAGAAAAGGTGGCGGTGCAAGTAAAGCCGCGAGCTTATCTAGTTCTTTATAACGAATAAGTGAACCACTGTTTTTACAAATAAACAAAGCAATAGGAAACAAGACAAGGTCTGTGGTCGCGAGAGACGGTGCTTACCAAAGATTAGACAATGTGAAATGTGGCAGATAGGACTTGCCCTTGCTGCACAAGTCAGTGGTCAACTAACGTAGGTATCGAAAGTTTTGAGGCCTTTGATAATTCACCTATTATATACAAATTAAATCATATTTAATTCATCATCATCATCATCAGCCTATAGCAGTCCACTGCTGGACATAGGCCTCCCCTAATAAGCGCCATTGCGCCCTGTCCTGACCTCGACGCATCCAGCTTCTACCAGCAGCCTTTCGCAGATTGTCACCCCACCTGGCCGGAGGGCGTCCTACACTACGTTTGCCGAGCCGCGGTCTCCACTCAAGAACTCGTTTACCCCATATTTAATTGAATATCTGAAATCAGACAATTAAATTTAAAAAAAACAGTGACCTATCTAGTCCTAGATGAATCGGCTATTATTAATATTATGTTCTAGACAACATTCTGCCAGTAGTTTAGGCATTATTTATTGATTTGAAAAATTGAGTTCTTATCTGTTACCTGATCTTTGTCAAACAGTTTAATACTTATCAAATTAACGTTCACTCTCATTCTTGCATAATTACATCCTTGTGGTGCGGAGTAACTTGTAGAAGTGTACCAAGGCCAATATCAGGAAACTGCATTTTTTGTAGAGTTCAGTGTTAATGTCAACCTTAAAATATATCGTGATCTAAATACCGTATATTCAATAGTTCTGATCACTCATTATGAAATCCTGTATTTTTTATATTTTAATACGTAGGTACCCTTCAGATGAACCGACGATATCGTCAAGATTGCAGGTCGATGGAGAGGGCTCAAGTGGAGTCATTCAGTCATTCAATGAAAAGTATCTATCCTATTTATTTATAATTGGATTAGTTTTCTTGTATTGACTTTTTACTTATTATGTGTGCTATAATTAACTTAGTCCATAAGTTAATTGTAATTATACATAAGATTGTGGCACATAAACTCATATTCCATTCAATTCAATTCAAGACCGTGAAATTCCTTGGAGAAGGCATATCTTCAGCCGTGGATGATGACAATGAATACTTAGGGAACCTACTTGAAGATGGAACTCAAAACCCTGGTAACCATTACCTTTGACAAAGTATTGCATCGTATGTCGCGCAAGGTGTATATGGTGGAGTCTAGTTGGTACCATAGTACCAACCAACCTCCATTATGGGAACCCAAACCTGCCCGTGGTGCTCTTCTTCTAAATAATAAATGAGGCTCTGGTGGCCTGTTGACTACGGCTCCCACACACATACCACACCATACCGCTGCTGGACATAGGCCTCTGGAATAAAGGGGTATATGCCCATAATCCCCACGCTGGGCATGCGCGTTGGGGATCGCAGGGCACAACTTCTCGCACCACTGACGCTGCTCCCCGTTTGCGACCAGGGTATTTAACTGTGCCGGTGTTAGGCTATCTTATGCCGCAATCAGCCGCCGCGGCCAGAGCCCCGTTTGTTAGTTAGCAGGGTGCACCGCGTGCAGGTGGAGGTTGGTTAGGGTTCCGAATACGAGGGTTGAAACCCGTGACAACCCACGGCTTAGCGTAACCTAATGCCGGCAATAACCTGGCCACCGGTGATCGACCTGACAGCAACGTTGGAGCTGCGTCTGCGAACCCCCACCCATGCCTAGCGTGGAGATTATGTGCTTATCCCACATCTTTATAGAAGAGGCCTAATAAGAAGGATTATACAGCGTGAGTTTGAATTCGTATATTATCCCGAAAGGGGGTGAACGTCAGTAAAAACTGCGTGATTCAAAACTTTGCTCCAAAAACTTTGAGCATAATATCTTTTTTTTACCCGCACCCGTAGCCTATGGACGCCTGGAACATCAAGAGGTATTACATGCGCGTTGCTGACCCTTTTAAAATTTTTAAAACGCCCTTTTTGGAACGCTGCATATTGTAATCTCTCTGGAAAACCTCGGCACCATTCCGACCATTCCACAGCTTGATGGTTCGCGGGAGGAAATTCTTTTGGAACCTCAAGGTGTGAGAAGATATAGGTGGCAATGTATGTGGATGATATCTCAGCCGATGTCGAGCGGTGTGAAGATAGAAAGAAGCAGCAGGCACCGTCTCAAACAAATCCTTGTGTTTTGTGTGGCAGAAAATTAGCTAAAATTAAGGCAGAGCTATATTATCATTAACCTCAAAGTTTAACAAAATCAGCTGTTCTAAGGCTGCCACGCAAGTTTTTGAGTTAAACTATCGCGTAACTTTACAAGCTATTGCTTGAATTAAAAAACTACAAAATACGAAAAAAAAATGAATAAATATTGTTCACTTATAATTTACCCCTTTTCAGGAGTTATCCGTTCGAATGTTACTCATCGCGTTTATGTATAAGTCGAATGACAAAAGGTAAAAGTAATTTAAGTTTCCGCTGACCAAAGACCAGTGCAGAATCTTTCATACATAGAAAACACCTAATTTACTATACCAAATAGCAAATTATAGTCAAGAAATTAATTTAACTGGTCCATTAAAATAAAACGTTCTCATTTACCTTCTAGTACAACTATTACGAAATGAAAAGCAAGTATTTTACTTGAAGGCAAACTGTTTCTACTAAATAAATCTAATTTCGTAACTTTACTTGACCTTATGCGCTACTTGCTTGTTTAGCTGGTTTTCAAGTGTATTACGGCAATAAGCAAAAAACATGGCATAGTGTGCTATAAGTACCTAGTTATTATTTGTTGACACTAGAAAAGAATACAAAAATAAATAAATAATTGTTTGTAGTGTGGACATAATCGCACCATCATCATACAGCCACTAACTAAGCAGATCTTGTATTATGAGAATCACATGACTGATAGATATATTTCTTACTAGCTTCCGCCAGCGGCTTCGCTCGCGTTGTAAAAAGTAGCCTGTGTTAATCCAGTTCCCAAACTATATATATTCTAGTTTTAAACCTAATCCGTTCAGCCGTTACAGAGTGGGAAAACTTACTAACACACACGAACTTTCGCTTTAAATATTAGGTACAGTTTTTTTAATATAAGTAAACAAAAAAAAAGCCGTGGTGGCCTAGTGGGATGAACCCCGACTTAAGATCTGGAGGTCGTGGGTTCGAATCCCAGCCGTGCACTAATGGATTTTTCGTTTCGAAAATTTTATGTGCGCATTACCACGAGCTAGAAACGATAAAGGAAAACATCGTGAGGAAACCGGCATGCCCTCGAACTACAAAGTTCGAAAGGTATGTGCTAGGTTAGTGTTCCAATAAAATGCGGCGATGGGCTTGCAACCTGTCAAGTGGAATGCTAGCTGCTTGCAACAAGTGGGCATGTATCGAACGTAATGTTTGGACTTGCCACTGACTACCCCCGTTAAGGTATCGTCAATAGATTTGCGTACTGAGCAATATCTGAAGATATCCATAATGGGGAAAAAGTCGTGACGATGTTTGTTTTGTTTGTTTGTAAGTAAACATGATTAGAAGATACATAGAAAATACCCATACCCGTGCCAAATATTCGCAAAATTTACAAACATCTGTCTCACGGCGGGAATTGAAACCGCAACCTCTTGCGTCTCAGACTGACCTTTGCCCACTGTGCCACAGAGGTCGTCAAGCTGACTTTATAGGCGTGGCTTACTTCGGTTTTCTTAGCTGATCATTTTGGGTCACTACTTGGATGAGTGACCTAATGGCATTTAGATCTGAGCTCTTCCATACTTCGGAAGGAGCATGCTAAGATGTTAGTCCCGGCTTATCAGTCGTTAAGTCACGTAGAAGGCCTTCTGGCGGCCTAAAAACTCCGACATCAGAGTTCATCAAACTTGGTAACTAGCCACGAAGAATAAGACTATAAAGAACACTTCGCGAAGAGTTTAAGCTATTAATTGTGTTGAATTCGTGTGAAAGAAACATGCAAGTTCACGATGTTTTGTCACGGACTATTAACGTGGCCCACGTAACACTATTACGTGTTAAATCGTCAATTAAGAAGTTGGAACTTTCTTTAAACTTACTTAAAATGTTTAAAATTTTGCTACTCGTCAGTTTAAGTATTACAATAAGGCATTTATCATAGAAATATTTAGAAGTGAAATTATTTTAGGATCTGATGATGCGAATTTGTTCCTCAACGCCAAACCTAACAGAACAGATTGAGCTGTTTGCTCATAAGTACATAAAATAAATATAAATAGATAATTCTATACCCTGGTCTAGAACTAACTATACAATGTGTCCGGTTAACGGTTTCGGAGTCTTTGGGGCAGTGCAACACGGTAAATTTTATCGACAAATCACCATCCCTATTTTTCCCTCTCTTTCCTTGATAAAATGGCAGCCATTTTGTTTTTCATTGAGGTGCTTGTACTGATCAAGCCATAGCTACCCATGTAGAGGTCCTAAGAAGACAAAATATGACTCATTTGATAGCTAATAATGTAGACAATAAATCAATGATAACAATTTCACAATTTTAATTTTCTAAAAGCGCAAAAATGATTTTTAAAGCATAAAAGTCTTTTTTCCACTATTTTTTTTTTAAAACATAGTAAGTAGGCTTGTTTTGCGACAAGCTCGTTAGCCAAAAGCCTGTTGTGCCTGTAATTTAACCGGCACCCATACAAATTCATACCCATCAAACCGAAACACAGCAATGATGAACGACAGAAATATGCATGGTGGTAGATCTCCGGATGAGCCCTTCACAAAGAACTCTACTACCCTACTATAGCCCTGATGAGCGCCGTGGCGCCACGTAAGGACGGCACATGAGGCTTAACATCTTCATGCCTCGTGTTGATGGACGCAGGGTGTTGCATCCTAGGGTATGTTCCAAACAACCATGACCTACGATGCAATACTTTGTTATGGGTAATAGTTAACACTTAACGTTAGGTGGGCTATATGCTTGGTCCATCTTCAGATATCATAAAAAATTGGCTGATGATGATGATGATGCTGATAGGCTAGTTTTTATCTGGGTGCCACGCGCGCGAAGCCGCAGGCGAAAGCTAGTTTTTAATAGGCTTTTTTTCAGTGAGACAGTCATCAACTAACCCTTTACGTTTAAGTTCTTGCTCCTTACATAATTACTAACTTCAGGTATTAGTTTTAATGATGCGTTCAATTGAAAATAGCATAATATTTTTACTATGCATGTCGAGGGAATGCGTGCTTTGTACACAAATCTGTGCTGTATTCTCCCATAAAAGGGGTTGTGTTACGTTCACTCTTTATTGTTACACAAGAGGTAGACTTTTGTCCACCTCAAAAATGATTTTTTTCATTTTAACTGAGAAAAATCAGGCACAGATTTTTGTTTAAAGCGCGCACTTCCCTATAAAACTAAACAAACTCCTTGAAAATACGTCACAACCCTTTGGTTCTTAGGTGGGATTAGAAAATGTATGTGGTCACACATAAAATATCTCGGGCCGGGGATGCACCGCGCTTTTCATAAAATTGTTTTGGTATGTAATCAAATCAAACTCAGTCGCAATCAGATTTAATCTAGCTCAGTCATATTCACCGGTATTGTCCAAAAAAATTGAAACTAATTTCATCAAAGTTTATTAAAAAGCAGTGGTAAGTACTCATATAAATATAATAGAATAGAATAGAGTATTCTTTTATGCACAAAATATAAAATGTGAATAGGCGAACTAATGCTAAGAAGCATTTTCCAACAGAAAACCTTTGTGTAATGTGTATTTAAACTTAATATGTGGTGGCAATAAATGCATCGATAATCTATACAAGTAGGGCTTTTAAAGAAAAATAAACCGACTTCAAATAAATCATTTCTTCTTGCGCTAAAAAATTTTGAAAATCGGTTCACAATTAACGGAGATATTGGTGATCATAGGGCGAAAATTACAAGTGAGGATGAGGTTTTTTGAGTTTTCCGGGGAAAATACCAATTCCTCAAGAATAAAATTTATATGGGACCACCTGTGAAGTATATTCTATTAAACAAAAAAAGAAATTTTAAAATCGGTCCACAATTGACGGAGTTATTGGTGATCATAGGGCGAAAATTACAAGTGAGGATGAGGTTTTTTGAGTTTTCCAGGAAAAGTACCAATCCCTCAGGAATAAAATGTATATAGGACCACCTGTGAAGTATATTCTATTAAACAAAAAAAGAATTTTGAAAATCGCTTCACAATTGACGGAGTTATCAGTGAACATATATAAAAAAAAGGTTCCGACGAATTGAGAACTGAGAACCTCCTTTTTGAAGTCGGTTAAAAAGGACTTTTGTGTTCCACAAACAGTTTCCCTCCTCTAAGTATCACTTAAGTTGAATAAAATAGGCGAAAAAATTTAATTGAGATTCTTTTAACAAAGAAGATATCTTAACTAATACTATAAAAACTAAGGATGACTTCGTATTTTCTAATAAGCCAAAGTGAAATGTTTAAAAGTGAAACTTGAGTCATTGTTCAACGGTCGTCAGTCGGTGACGGATCCGTTCTATTTGCTGTATGCAAACAGACTCACTGATCTAGGCAGGCGTGAAGACCCGGGTCAGGCTTAGAGATCAGACAATACTATCTTTGTACTGAAAGATGAAGTCACCGGTAGATAAAATATATTTGTATCTGTTAAACTACTCGTAATAGTAAGTTCTGGTAAACGAGTTCATGAGTGGAGACCGCGGCTCGGCAAATCGTAGTGTAGGACTGGTAGCGTAGGACTGGTAGTGTAGGACTGGTAGGTGAGTGATCTGTGAAAAGCTGCTGATAGAAGCTGGACGCATCGAGCTCAGGATAAAGCACAATGACCCTCATAAGGGAAGGCCTATGTCCAGCAGTGGACTGCTGTAGACCGATGATGATGAGAATAAATAAGTCGTAAAGTAATTAATTCATAAATTATAATAATATTATAATTCCACTAAACGGTCACCCATTTTTAGCCGGATACGTGGGAAGCCACGGACGAAAGCTAATAAATTAGTCAAAACCGATTATGTAAAAGCATTGTAAATTCGGGTGTACCACACCCATCTTCATAACAAATCATCAATAAGAAACATTATGCAACTAATAATTCAATACATCAATAGATTTTTCGTACTCGATTAGATTGTGTTAAGTCACGTAGTAGGTACTTAAGGCTATGGCTAAAAAGAGAAAACACCGATTCAAGTTGTCATAACAAAGAACGTGATAGTATTCGACCTTTTAGCGGTAGTGCAAGGGAAAAGCGATGGGAATAAATTATAGGACGCGTTGACAGATCTTCTTCTTCTATATATATAAAAATGAAACCCGTTTTACTTGGTCACGGCATCACGCGTGAATGGCTGGACCGATTTCACTAATTCTTTTTTTGTTGTATTTGTTATTATTAGAAGGTTCTTACGGAAAAAAATATTAAGAAAATTGCTACGCTAAGGCGGTACGAAGTTCGCCGGGTCAGCTAGTTTACAATAATTTACCTCCCCGCCCGGCGGTTTATGCAGAAGAGACGTGGCGAGGACATATGCCGTGTTCCACATGGACTTCAAATCCTTTTTGGAGCGCTTGAATTTTAAAAATAATATTTTTACTTCTCATGCTCTGAAAGTACTTATTTCTGCAGGATATAGGCTGCACAAAATCGAATTTTGTGCACAAGTAATATGTTATATTAAGGCAAAGAAAATACACCCAAACACATTAAGATGTTCATAGATAGAATTTGTTATTTTATAATATTTACTTTAATTTATATGCCTTATGTGTTTTTTAAGACATAAGGCATAATAGAAGACATAATCAAATTTAAATTCAAGTGTAGTTATTTAATTAATTTAAGAAAATTATTATTAAAAAACTAATTTAATAGTAGGCTGTTTAGGTCTGCAGCCCAAGCAATGTCGTAAGATAAAAAAAAATAAAGCAACTGTACTAATTTTACTTTGAATTTTAATTAAAGAAATTTTATGTTACACACTGTTTTATTTCCTCGCAATCGAAGTGAAAAGCAGAGGGCTTACCACGGGTTTTGATAGTTTTCGAAAACTTTTTAGGTTTTGGTATCTTTCCATACATTTTCGTACAGCGCCTCTAGGGAAACGTGCATGAACTACGAAAATGTATGGAAAGATCAGTGTTTCCGTTTTTTATTTGGAGAAAATGCTAAAACATGTTGCAAAAAATGCTGAATAACTTTTAAAAATGCTAAATAAAATGCTAAAATCTATATTTTTCTTTTGAATTCCTTACGAATTTTAAATTTTTAGGTAACGTACAACAAAATGTTAATCATAAAAATATGGTAAATGCGAATTTTTCAAGCTAACAGACCCGAAAATATGCTAAATTTAGCATTAAAAATGCTAAAACAGCAACACTGGGAAAGATACCGAAACTTATAAAGTTTTCGAAAACTATCAAAACTCGTGGTAAGCCATCAGAACTATAACTCGTCCACAAAACCATTTTATCCTCGACATTACTATGCTTAAAGTCTCGGATATAAATGGTTCGTTTTGTGCACTTGTTGTAAAATCTACTATTGCATAGTATATACAGTTACTCGTGCATTTGCTCTCGGAAAGCACCATATTTAGCTAATGTGGAACTGATGATGAATACACCATCAGAACTATTCTATATTTCTAAGTTTTTAGTGTGGGTATGTTTATCACGTAGTGTAGGACGCCCTCCGGCCAGGTGGAGTGACGATCTGCGAAAGGCTGCTGGTAGAAGCTGGATGCATCGAGCTCAGAGGGCTTACCACAGGTTTTTATAGTTTACGAAAACTTTATAAGTTTCGGTATCTTTCCATACATTTTCAGTACAGCGCCTCTAGGGAAACGTGCATGAACTACGAAAATGTATGGAAAGATACCGAAACTTATAAAGTTTTCGAAAACTATCAAAACCTGTGGTAAGCCCTCAGGAGAGGGCGCAATAGCGATCAGTAGGGGAGGCCTATGTCCAGCAGTGGACTGCTATAGGCTGATGATGACGATGATGTTTTTCAGTTGATGTAGATATCTGAAGTCAGTTTTATAGTTTTTTTTTTGTAAAATCATAACTTTCTTTTTCAATCTATAAGTTTCCTCTCATGATTTGCACCGGAACTTCTATTGCATAAACCTAACCACCTTTCTCACAACCTCTCAACCGAAATACCTGTCGTCTCTCTAACTTAGCAGAAACATCACCTCTATTTAAAAGGAGATATTGACGAATTTTCCTTGACTATTTCTATATTTTACTATTTAAATTGGTGGAATCAAGGAGTTTTTATAAGGGGGTGCGCGTTTTGCACAGAAATCGGTGCCTGATTTGATTTTTCTGAATAAAAATGGAAAAGAGACACAACACCTTTATGGAAGAATACATTGCAACAAACATAACATTAATAACATTAGGCGCACATTTTTTTTTCAAAGGCGCATTCTCTTGTAAACACTTGTAAACACTTGTAAGTAGTAATTCCATGGGTGAAATCGACAGATGTAGTTCGATCTTTATTAATAATAATAATAATAATAATGCGGGACGTAATCTAATCACACAGCATCATGTAGCCCCAAACTAAGCAGAGCTTGTATTATGGGAACCACATGATTGAATATACTACACATATATTTTTTTTTTGTAAATACATACTTATCATACATAGAAAACACCCAGACCCGAGACAAATATCTACAGAACATGCAAACATTTGTCCCGCAGCGGGAATCGAACCCGCAACCGTCTGCGTCTCAGGCGGACTTTCGCCCACTACGCCACAGAGGCCGTCATATTGAACGAAAGGTAAATTTTTCGTTTATAACTCCACTTCATTCATTTAGCTATCATACAATGCTTATGCCTTATTTCATACATCCTACGATATAGTTAAACCCAATGAACGAATGTTTCCAATCAACCATTTCCAACAGTAGGTACTTAAGCTACTTCACTTCTTTATTAAATGGCTTCTGGGATAGTTTCCACAATTTCACCAGTATCAAGTATTTGTTCATAATAATATTATGCAACGTAGTACGGTTTATAAGTCCAGTCGTCCAGTCTTCAGTCAGGTCCTGTTTTCTGCTATAGCAATGGCGACTAACAAAAAACGATCGGTGCACAAATTTCTTCATCAGAATGTTTCTGACCAAATCTTCTTTATTCCATTTCATTAATACTTGTGTGATATTACTAACGTATAACAGTTATAATACCATTAATTAAAATCGATATACATTAGAAAAACACTAGAAAATAAAATTTAATAAAAATGACACAGCCGTCTTTTAAGATGAAAAAAAATGGTGTCCGTACTTAAGCTACCTACTTCATCAATCACAAAGTGACTTACTTGCTCACGCCAACTAACGCCATCTGTCGGCAACCACTGACGTCATTCGCCTTTTTAGAATTCCAATTTTATTTTAGTAAATTTACAGCCTACAAATAGAGTTTGAAATGCCTTGGCAATGCAAATTAATGTTTTCAGACACAAAAAGAAAAAAATATGCTTTTAAAACCTATAGTGCTTAAGTTAGAGTTTATTATTGCTTGCAGGATTTTAAAGTACCGTTAGTTCTCAGATCATAAATCAAGTTTTATTTTATTTAGTACGTCCTCAACCCACCAAGTTAATGCCAAATCTACATGTGCGAACATGCTCGACGAACGTTTTACGTCTAATCGAGCAAGATCGAACGTGTAGGCCTCCCACCAACAACACCACCTTATAATATCGGTCCACTGCTGCATAGATCTCCCTTCATAGAAGCATACGCTCATAATCCCCACGCTGGCCACACCTGTTGCTGATCTCGGGGCATAGCTTCTCGTCGTCCTGATGCTCATCCTGTCAGCTGGCGCAACCAGCGGCCAGCGCGATTTCCCCTGCTCCTACTGAGATGTAGCTGTTAGGCTGTGACCCTGCCCCCTGCCCTGCTTCTTCTGTGACCAGCGGCCAGCGCTTCGATTTGCCCTGCTCCTACAGAGATTTAGCTGTTAGGCTGTGACCCTGCCCCCCGCCCTGCTTCTTCTGTGACCAGCGGCTGGCGCTGCGATTTGCCCCGCTTCTACAGAGATTTAACTGTTTGGCTGTGACCCTGCCCCCTGCCCTGCTTCTTCTGTGACCAGCGGCTGGCACTGCGATTTACCCTGCTCCTACTGAGATTTAGCTGTTAGGCTGTGACCCTGCCCCCTGCCCTGCTTCTTCTATGACCAGCTGCTGGCGCTGCGATTTGCCCTGCTCCTACAGAGATTTAGCTGTTAGACCCCAACCATGCCCCCTGCCCTGCTTCTTCAGTGATTTATCTTTGCTGGTCTTAAGCTGCGCTATGCCTCTTATTTTAGCTAGCGCAGTGCACCACGGGCCGTGAAACTGACTTGGGTTCCGAAGATAGAAATGTTACACCTTACGACCTTACACCTCCACCTTGGGATCCTGCACGTCGAGCATAAACGTGCGTGTGGAAAACTCCTAAGATGCTCGTTGCCAAGCTAATTTATGTTTCACTTTCTTGGTTTTGTCTCAAGTTTATTTTCTGTAAAGGATTTAGTTTCTAGCTTCTGAAGTTTGGTGTGAAGAATGCTGAAAGCTCTGTTACTTCTTAAATAATCTCTACTTCTAGGGTACGGTCAGCAGATACAAAAACAGATAAAAAAAATTGGTATGCTTTTTATCTTGTGATAACAGCTAATGTCTAAAAGTGTTTAAAAGTCCAATCCCCCTTCATTAGGGGATGCATATGTCTAACAGTGAATAGGCTGGTGACTGGTGTGGATGAAATTATTTCAGTACAGTGTCATTTCGACAAAATGCAATGGATTCAAAGACTAGATAGGGTTATTTTCTATCAATATTCTATCACGTTTTCTTACCAAAAAACTTGCACCAATGTGTTTCATTTTGGTGCAAATTTTTTAGTAGGAAAACTTGTTGGGTTCAACATAATATTCTTGCTGAACCTTCGTATTGTTATTTTCTAGGCCATAAAGGTTTGCTATTTTGTATAACTACATTCAGTTATTTTATATCTTTAAAAATGTTGAATAGTGCGAGCGAGAGGGAGGTTTGACCCTTATAGTCGCCTTAAGTAGGCCAATGTGAGCAGATTTAAATATGGCCACCGACTAACTACAATTTTGTAGGCTACGTCTACAACGAATACTCATGGTTACAAGCCCAAGTTTACCAGCTAGGTATGTTTAGATAGCCAATCAATATCAATACAATCAAGTTACGCAACGGGGCCGCCGCGCTCTGATTGGCCCGCTAATGGTACGTGACCATACGAGTCAACCATGATTAGGTGATTACCCGTTATAGATGGCCCACGGTCGCTTGCAACAACACTAATTACACGACACGACAATACTATTCTATCTATTCAGTCCACTTCTGGACATGGGCGTCCCAAATAAGTAGATATGCCTATAATCCCCACGCTGTTCATGCGGGTTGGGGATCGCATGGCACCAGTGGCGGATTTACCAGTAGGCTGAGTAGGCTGGAGCCTAGAGCGGCAAATTCTCGAAACGTTAGTTTGCTTACAGAAATAAAAAAAAACATTAAATTGTAAAATTGCAATTTCATTGACAAAGAAATGTGATTAATATGATTGTAAACTGGGGTATTGAACAGGGTTAGTAGGGGTGGCAAAAATTTAATAGCCTACTGGCGGCTAATGAATAAATCCACCACTGCATGGCACAGCTTATGTTCCTGCCTGTCGGCGCGTCAAGGGATTTCGTTATGCTACTATGCTGAAATCAGCCGGCTGCGAGAGCCCCGTTTGTTATTCAGCAGGGAGTACCATGGCCAGGTGAGGATGGCATCGACTCCAAAGATGGACGTTTGAACCCCTTACACCCCAATTACCTACCCGATACAGCAAAGTCAAAAGGAAGATTTATGTTTTTTAGTAACTCAGTTGCACATTGAAATGGTCGACACCGGACCTTGATTTACAAACTAGCTGACCCAACAAACGTTGTTCTGTCTCAAAGAGGGTATCGAAGTTAAAGAAACATTCAAAAAAAGATAAAATCAAAGAGTATATCGAAGTGGAAAAAGCAATCAATGAGGTTATAACAACAACAATAGCTACCCTACCCTACCCTACCCCTACCCCTACCCCTACCCCTACTATATTAACGGGATAAAAATCCTATGTCCGTCTCCTGGTTCTAAGCTACCTCCCCACCAATTTTCAGGCAAATCGGTTCAGCCGTTCTTGAGTTATAAATAATGTAACTAACACGACTTTCTTTTATATAATTATATAGACTAGGAACCTAGTTATATACTATTGGAATACAAATAATATCACAATATAGCGGAAATATAATTGATCGAGGATACATTTTGGTATTACGTTTGTATGGGCAATTCGTCTTCCTTTCCTCTCCTCCCTTAAATTGTTCGCTTTTTTTAGCGATTTAAAACTTAAACTTTTCATCGAATGCAGTGCGTCGGCAATCATTTTTAAGCTACTGAATGAACTTTGACCAAGTAAATTCCGATAACTTTTTATCATCGCATTGCCACCAATGGGCAATTAGGTTATTTACTCGACTAACTAATTATAATTCGCTTTTTATAGCGATTCAAAAATTATAGATTTATTATACTTCGGATATGCAAGTCAGTACGCAGATGAAAAGTCTTTGACCAAGTGAGTACTTAATGAAATTCCGAAAACGTTTCAATAGCGCGTTCTAGGGCGCGGCGCCTAGACAGAGAAAGCAATAGACGACGAGTTATCTTCATCGCATTCTTTCAAGAAAGAGAACTACATATGCGTGCTTCATGCAAATAAGGGAGATCGCACTTAGCGCAACATTGCGCTAAACAAACTTCGGCAGCTAGCAGCAGTTTTCGAAGATTTTGTGAAAAACTTGCTTGAAACTAAATTATTACCCGGAAAATGTATGTTTCATCTATTGTAAATCAATAATAACAAATTAATCTTATGGATTTCTCTATCAAAATGGATCGGTGTAGTGTATTTTGGTGCAAAAGTGGCAGTGATCAAAACATTCCAGATTTGTCTTTTCATTCGTAAGTATCGTACTTTTGACGAGGTATTTATTCAAAAATGGATTGTTATCTAGACTTCCACAATAAAAAACAACATTTAGAGCAGAAATCTGTAAGAAAATAAGCCAAAAAATGAAATTCAATTTTATTTTGTTTTGTTTGGTGTTGCCGGCATTTGAAATGAATTTTCCCCACTGCACATTAATTTTTGGCTCAACTTTCATTTATTTGTAATGAGCTAGGCGGCTGGAACTTTTGTCACAGATAGGTCTATATCTAGGAAGCCTAAATCTAAAATGGCGCAGTGCGGAAACAAATAGTTTTTGAGATATGATTATTTGAAAATTATTTTTTTTACTTAATTTCGTCAAACTTGATGACACTGAGGGCAAATTTTTTTCATCACTGAATAGCGAAAACATGGCCTTCTTCTTTTTATTTATGGCCTCTGTGGTATTATTTGGTAATAGGACATTGACAATGATATTTCTCGTTGTTTTCCCGGAATAGACAGTCAGTTATTAGATTTTTTACAACCACCTGGAAATCCTTCCCGCAGCAGTAGGTTCTAGGACACCCCAACTTGAGTAGCAAAGGTTCTAGATATATCACAGAACTGACGCAGATCACCCCGATGCCACGTAGTCTTGTGGTCCCTATGCGTAGATTGGATATAAATAATGTGGAACCAGAAGTTCGCGTGGAAGACCCTAAGTGGAGCTAGCCCGCGAGGACGAGTGGACGAAGCGACACTCAGGGCCGACGAGGTCAAATACCCGAAACAAATATCCATTTTTATGATTTGAAACTGTTTTTAACTGATCATAGGTCATAGGTCCCTCTCCCGGTAGTGTGTTTTGTTAGTTAGTGTGTTTTTATATTGTTTAATTTTTTCTCTCTCGTTAACCTCAAAACTTAATTAATTTTTTCTCGGAAACTGTGAGTTTCCCCCTTTTAGAGGGAGGGTCCTCACTCCCTCCCTGCCCTTCCCCACTCCATAAGCTCATTACATATAAAGGAAAGTCGTTTCATTTTTAAGCTATTGCATAGCTTCTATCGAGGGCCTTGAGCGCGGGGACCGAATCCAGAAATTCCGTAACGAAAAAAACCTCACGCTCCCCACTCCGACGGGCACGGAGGTGTGGCTTGAAGGCCGTGCATTGTCTAACGTCGTTTCTTTTCGGCAGTCTTCGACACGGTGTTTGTGTGCGTGCAACTAGACGTATTTTTATTTAATAAAAGAAAAAAAAATGTTTACTTATCGGTCACCACGCTCAAAAAGTGTAATTTGAATTAATATCAAAGAAAAAGAAATACTGCATAAATAAAATAAATAAATAATTATTATTGCATAAGTTGATACAAAATGCTATGCAATAGCTTTACCGCGGCGGTCCCCGAGTGCCACACGTCTTTTTTTTATTTGAACTTTAAATAATATAATTTCTTTGGTTCATTATTATTTGCATAGCCCGGTTTAAAGACGACGTTTTAATTTCAGGATAAAAAACCAAAAGCCACGTAATTCAATGGATGGTAACTGAAAATACACCTGTATGTCTCCAGTTATGTGAATCTTCCACAGTATGTATAAAAATCTTTAATCTATTTTGATACTGATTTTATCGTTTAAAAGCCATGTGCTATATTTGGTCAACCTTGACAAACCGAGGTTTTAATGAATGTATAGGAAAAAAGACCACGAAAACCAAAGAATTCATTATTTTTATATATGTTGTGCTATTAAATGTTAGGTTATTGTTATTATTATTATTATCATACCTACAATGATAGAATTCGTTCATTTTTGTTTTGGTTTAAAACTGTTTCCTAAGCTATATTTTATCAAAACCTGGTAAGTGAAACCCAAGATACTGCTTGCCTTCTCCGAAGTACCCGCAAATTTAATTAGCTAGTTGTGGGTTCAATTCCCACTGCGGGGCAAGTGTTTGCATGTTCTGTTTGGGGCTACATGATGTTGTGTGATTACGTCCCGCATTATTTATTTATTTATTTATTTCCAATGGACTTTGGCTGACAGGAAAGAAACACTTTAATGTTAGCTCCAGTTTTCAAAAAGTTTTCACTAAGATTTTATACTAGCTGCTGCCCGCGGATTCGCACGCATGGTACCTGGATAAAAAATAGCCTATAATGTTATTCTTGGTGTAGCTCTACATAATGTGCAATGACAATTTGTTATACAGGTATACCTAGTTAACTACCTACAAAGCCTGGGTCTGCCTACTTTATAACCATACTGCTAAATTTACCCTTAGACAGGGTTTATGTGAGATACCTTACCTATAACCTGTAACATAATGCAATTTAACACCATGTAATTTACTCCGGTGATCTTCGCAGATCATCTTGGTTAAGCAACACTCCGCCTTGACACTACTTAAATGGGTGATCTGGATGGCATTTAGATCTGAGCGCTTCCGCCCTTCGGAAGACACGTTAAGATGTTCTTCCCGGCTTTTTCAGTTGTTAGCCATGTCGGAGGCCTTCGGGTGGCCTAAAAATTCCGACATCAGAGTTGGCCACTACTTCATACGAAGAAGATGAAGACCAATATGTTCCATGCCTCAATTAATATGTTTCATCATCATCATCAGCAGCAGCATTAATAGCTTGTTATATTTCCCAGCCAGAACGATGAACACCTTGCAAAAGCAATATTTATTGTATTGTATTGTATTTGTATTTAAATTTTGCATGAGGGAGAAATAAACAATACTCACTACCTTTCGCCTTTATTATATTAGTAGGATTGCTAGCCTTCTATGTACGTATTTTCTACAGATTACATTTGTTATGTTTAAATACCGAAATTAATTTTTGATTACTGTTTTTAGGGTAAATCACCATCATACACACCACGAAGGCTGCGGAAAAAAATTGCGTTGGACTGCTAAGCTATTAGAAGATACGCGAAAAACTGCGAGCTCTTGGGGAAAAATGTTGGCCTTTAATAAAAAGTAGCGAATTTAGAAAATATGATTGCAGAATCGAAAGCATAATTTTCTAAATGTTAAAGTTTTGGAGAAATAAAAATATATTTCCTATAATTCAATTCTTTTTTGCATGTAGGAATTTTGAAAGCTTATACAAGAAACATAAAGACATGCGTGAACGACAACTTAGGACACAAATAAATAATAGGATATTTTTGTCGTTCTGTAAAAAATCAATGCAAAAGATATCTTTATTCATGTCCGTTAAAATATTCAATAGTCTCCCCGAAGACATGAAAGATTTGACACTTAGCCTTTTTAAAATAAGACTTCACAAATGGCTTGTAGATAAATGCTTTTATACGATCAAACGAATTTATTAAAACTAAATAATAATTTACTATTTTTATTTCTTCTTTTGAATGGTTAGTTTTCATTTTGACATATATTTATTAAGTAATCTTGATTGTCAACTTAATTATTGTTAATTAAAATTAACCGATATTAATGATAATTAATGACATATATACATATAACAATTTAATATTTGCACGCTTCTGTAATGAAGTATAAGTATGCGATCCACATAGCCTTTAAGATCCTTTCCTTTGTAATTACCATACTTTTATGCAAATAAATATAATTTGATTTGAAAATTATATAGGTAGGTGCATTCAATCATAAGGTAATTTTTTGAGCTTTCATCATCCTAATGGATTTATGTTGACCTAGCAACCCTTCCTTTTATTTTTATATTTTTATAGATATTCTTCTTTAACATATATATTAGTTTCAGATTTCTGGACTTCGGACTTAAACGATTAGGGAGGGGTTATGGTCATTTTTTGGACAATTTTGATCTATATGTGTGGTATAGATATAGACTTTGACATTTTATCTGTCGAAATTCAAATAACGTCAATTGACAAACTGACGAAGTTTGTAAAACGGTCCTGTTTTACAAACTTCGACAGTTTCGGTGCGTATAATTTCAGAGGGCAACAATTCTCCTATATGCAGTCTCTCAATGATAAAAGGCACAAAAACCAAGGGAGGCCTATTACCCAGTAGTGAGTGATTCCAGGTTTCGATGACGATGATGATGAAGTTACGTAGGTACCTAGGTAAAAGGGTTTTTACTTTACTTTTAAGAATAGGCACGAACTTACATCATTACAGGTGACAGTAACCTAGGCAGGTCATATCAAAGACAATTTACATGAAACACGAATTGACATCATGGCCGCTAACGCAACCGTTCTCACCACTATTCTGTATGCAAGTGGGTTTCCGATTGGGAAATAAATAGTTTACATTGAGAATGCGCGGTAAAATTGATTGTTTTTTTCTAATTTACAATTAATAACGGCTATTTGAATGATTGGACTGACGGGCTGGCCCACTGGCATAGTGTATCTAAACTACCTTCTTCTAACTACTTCCGTCTGTACGCCCCTTAGTACATTTAATTAAATTTTGATAAAGATCTCAATCAGATGTCACTTAGCAGTTCATCGAATCATTTATACCTGAACACAAAAATGATTAAGTTTAATAAATGCATGGCATTTAAACTTGGAAATAATACGATAAAGTAAGTATCTATCTTAAGTTTTGTGTATTTAATGACGTAATAATCCAAAGTTTGGACTGGAATTTACATCATCAACCTATCGGCGTAATTCATATCTATGGAGGGTGTGTAATTCTTTTATTAAGTTGATCTTTATAATAATTTAGTGGAGTCATACAAAAATGTGGTGACATTTAAGCAGCCTTTTCTTTCAAGCTGCGTAATAGCGTATATTATATTCACATGTCTAGTTATTTAATCCTAGTTTTTTCAACCTGTTGTTTTTATGGCTTATCACTCATCAGTTATCACAATGTTTGCTCGAAAAATATTTAATCACCTAAACTGTTCTATTAGTAGAAACTTATAATTGGTCATCGATTTTTTATAAGATTTGATTTTGTATTTATTTCGCGATGTTGGTTTTCCTTATATCATTAATATAAAAAATGTGGGTAAAAAAATCAATTCAAAAAGCACTTTGAACCCACGTCTCTGTGTTAATTAGGTGAAGGCAGTACATGTCTTGTCTTAGGTGTAATCTTGCTAAGCGCCTGCGCCTATATAGCAAATAGTTACGTAGGAAGTGCTGCAATATTATAATGATTTACATGTAAAATCGCAATAACATGTAGGTGCGTTGACAATAGCTTGCCTATTCAATGCAGTTGATTTATTGAATGTAGGTGTCTTCAATTCTTCATTGTTTTATGCTTTTTATTTATGACTCGTTCAGTTTTACGAAACACGCTGATTTGAATGTTAAGTATAAAGAGTTCGTGTACCCTATGTAATTAACTTTCTTACTAAATATCTACTCAATTAAGTCAACTAATAACCTTCTTCATGTTATTTAAAAACCTGAGAAAAATATTATTGAAAATAGAAAATACCCAATATTTTATATTTTCAAATATATGTTTTATTTATTAGGTTGGAATTTCGTGCACCAATATTACAGAAAGCCATCCGGCCGGGTGGATTTGGAAGGCTGCTGGTGGAAGCTGGATGCGTCGAGCTGAGAACAGGGCCCAATGGTGCGGGGAGGCCTATGTCCAGCCGTGGACTGTTATAGGCTGATGATAATAATGCTTATTAGAGGAAGTACCTATAATATTAGCGGACAAAATACATCAATGTTTGATTAATATTATTTTATGCATCAATATTAGATATTGAAGAATTTTTTATTCAACTTTAGTTGAGTTTGTAGGTAATTTACCTTCCTACTTAACGCAATAAAAGTACCTAGTATTCCTATTCGTACCTCACGTAGGTTCTTTTCTGATAAGATTTAAAATAAAAATATAATAAGGGTAGAAGTTAATATGTGAAATATTTACTTTCATTTCACTTTAGTAGTTAGGTAATTAATAGGAGTATCTTATTAAATACAATCGCACAGAGGGTACTTGCCCATTGAAAAATAGAATAATTAAATTTATGAATTACCAAGGTGCCTGTGGCAACGGAAATCAACAAAAAACAGCCAGGATTTTGCCGAATGCGCCATGGGCGCCCGCCGGAAAGTGAAAGTAGCTTACCTCGTGTGCGCCAGGTTCCCGCAACACCATCACTTTTTTAAAGAAAATCTGAGGCATAGTCACCTCTAAACCCACTCTTGTATATGGCACTTGAAAAAAAAATTAAAACGCTAAGTTCTGAATTCAAACAATTTCATTTCTTTTTTGCGAGTTGAAACCAATGTCTTTCAGGCTTGTCCACATTTTTTGCACTTGCTGTTTTCATCAAAATCTTCGTTTATCTCAAAAATAAATAATTAAATGCGCTATGCCGGAATACACGAACCTTTCCCTTCTAATACCGTGTTCAACTAACCACGCAACAAGCGTAATGTTTATAAGTATGAAACTATGACTAGAATCTACTGTCGCAATATAATCGAACAAGCAATATTTATCTCAATATCTTGTGATGCAAAATTGTTTTTTGTTTAGCAGATAAAACGGCAAGTGGTTTTGGTAGATGTGCAACCCACCAAGATTGCATTTTGAGATAAAATAGCGGATGCATTAATTAAGATTGACCTCGAAAATGTAATGAAAGTGAGTTCAGAAAAGCGTGAAGAAAAGTTTTGATCATCGTTCTTAATAAGTAGGTCCCTAGGTAGATACTTATACTAATCAGCTATTAATTATTACTTTTATGATACCTAAAAATAGAACTAGCACACATACTTGCTCTTTTTCTATTAATAAAATTTTTACAATAAATAAATAATAACAATAAATAGCTAATAATGACATCTAAATTGTGGTAGAGCCAAGGATTATTTTAGACTCACAACTTAAAGATTGAACATAGTCGTCATGCACCTAAAATAAAATATAAAACCTAGAAAGTCTTGCTTATACTGGCTATACTAAAACATTTCGTGTATGAGAATGGGAATAGGTTTTTTAATTTAATAAAAGCTACCGGATGCGAGTGGTAATCTTTTTAGGATGTGATGGGAATGACCCATACGTTACTACATCTAAAACGAAAACACAAAGCTTTACAAAATAGGTGTACATTGATAAGTAAGTCATTTACATCGCACTCAAAGATATACACTGAATAAGGTGTCAGTAGTTCATATTAGCATCTGTACTACGTTGACTGCATACGAATTTCTTCCTGCCCATCATACTTAAGTACCTGCGTACGCTTATATTCAGAACTAGCTGAACAAAATATGTCGATATTGAATTTTATCAAAGATAGATAAACATTTAATATTTTTTAGTTGGATGGTAGGAACTTTTTTTACCTGCAATATCACCCCTACCTCTTAGTGATAAATGAGCTGCCTCTTTCAACACTAAAAAACAAAAAGGCCGATGCACAATTCTATGGTCTTTATAGGTTAACCATTATCATGCCTAGTAAAATATTTAATTATTATTATATTCTTGGAGATAATGGGAAGAATTGTTGGAGTTGGCGGGAATAAGCCCATTGGTTGTTTATGTATTCATAGTAAGTTAAGTTGATAAGAATTTTTGACACTTGGGTTGCTCAGGCCTTTTGGAGTTTGCGTGTTTGACTCATGATGACCATTTCGTCTGTCCGTCTGTACGTTGGAAGAATGTTAAGGAAAGATAAGTAGGTACCTTACCTTACCTACCAACTTGTCACAATACACTCGAGACAATTAGTTTAAAGTGAAAGTGTTTGACTTAGTGATTTAAAATAGCAGTAGGTTTTTGGAAGAAAGGCGAAAGGCTTCTGGTAGAAGCTGAATGCGTCGAGATGAGGACAGAGCGCAATGGCACTCATTAAGAATATGATAATGATTATTATTGGTAGCCTATGTCCAGCAGTGGACTGATATAGGCTGATGATGATAAGGTTTTTGAAAAGTGACTGAAGGTCATCAAGCGTAGAAAACTGCGTTGTTCTGAGTCACCGTTAACATTTAGAGTTTTTGAGTGGCTCGTCAGCATAGAAAAGAAGGCTCTTTGCGCTAAAGTAGGTATATCACTCAAGTTTGGTACATTATCAGCTTGCTCGACACAGTCGTATCGACAAAGAGACCCACCCCCTTTCTCAATGAGCGCCATAGCGCCTTGTCCTCAGCTTGACACAACCAGCTTCTACCAGCAGCCTTTCGCAAACCGAAAGGATTCCAACAATGTGTTTGTCGAGATAAGATATTTTTTTTCCAGAACATATTCTACCTTGGGTACCTACCTTGATATATTAAGATAGGTAAATTATGAATTTTGGAGAGATGTGAAGGTTGGTATACAAATCGGCAGGTGCAATTGTCAAATTCCCTATACGTAACTCAGAGATAGGTAGAGAATTGTTGGTGCCCAACCTACGTCTATGAAGGGGTTCATAATACTCTAAGCGCAGTCTTTTTATGTACCCCTGAAAACTAATAAGCTCAATACATTTAAGTACCAACTGACTTACAAAGAACAGGTATCAGAAGATTATAGATATTATAATGACGAAAAAGTCACCATAATGTTTTTGGTTTGGTAGACAGGTCTTTGGTACATACATAGGCATAGATACACTAGTCTTGATGCCTGAATAAGAGCTATAGTTAAGTATATAGGTAGCTAGGTTAAGTAGGTTAGGTATTTACCACGATTTCTCGAATAAATTTACATAATTTCACGCTAAATCATAATGATATGATGTAGAGATGTAACATAGAACCTATGTAACATGTACTAGGTACCTACCTAGTTGCCTACTTTCCGTGAAAATAACAGATAAGTTTCCTAACATAATGTATAAGGCTAGTATATAATACCCTCTTAGATAAATACCAATATCAGTTTGCTAAATATATGTTGATACGCGGGACAGTGACTTTGACTTTGACATACATACACATAGTGATGACGACGACCAATGATCACTTCACTTCTTTATTAAATGGCTTCTGGGATAGTTATCCACAATTGCGCCAGTATCAAGTATAATAATTGTTCATAATAATATGAGGCAACGTAGTACGGTTTATAAGTCCAGTCGTCCAGTCTTCGGTCAGGTCCTGTTTTCTGCTATAGCCATGGCGACTATAACAAAAGACGATCGGCGCACAATTTTCTTCATCAGAGAATTCCCGTTCAATCTTCTTTTATTCCATTTCACGAATACTTGTGTCTTTTATCTAACATTTATCGGATAAAATACCATGAATATTAAACGACATACATTAGAAAAACACTAGAAAATAAAATTTAATAAAATTGACAACCGTCGTTCAAGATGAAAAAAATGGTGTCCGACGACCAATGATGAACGATGACAAAAGCCAATTTGGTTTATCAAAATAATGAAAAGCCACTTCACTTTACTTCACTTCTTTATTAATTGTCTTCTGGGATAGTTTCCACAATTTCGCAAGTATTATCAAGTTTAATGTTCATAATACCATAATACTATGAGGCAACGTAGTACGGTTTATAATTCCAGTCGTCCAGTCTTCAGTCAGGTCATGTTTTCAAAAAACTATCGGCGCACAAATTTCTTCATCAGAGAATTCCCGTTCAATCTTCATTTCGGTTTTCGTCATCATTCATCACTGCGTGTATTGTCAATGCCAATGTCCCACGATTATAGCAGAAGCATATAGGTTCCAAGTACCTACTTATACCTACTAAGTACTTAAATGATAAATAAGATGTTACTTTTGAATTTGGGAGACCTTAAACGCCAATCTTTGCAAGCGGGTTGGTGATCGCAGTATTGGTGAATGATCTTTCTGCCTAATTCCTGTGTAACAGTGTATTGGTATCTATGTACTTACGTTCAAATCATATCCACTGGTAATCCAAGACCGCTTGCTCAGAATCCCATAAACATATTTCTTTCTCCATTTGGAGAATATACCACCGCTGCTGTTCCGTTTCGATCGACGGCTCACAGTGTATCGTTCCATTTCACTTCACACAAAACCTTCAACGTTCACCATAAACACGATAAGTCCGGTCCAAAGACGCGTTAAAACTAATGTTAAAGAATAACAAATCTCGGCCAACAAATTATAATATTACTTAAAAAGTAACGAACTGAGACGAATTTTAATTATATCGCGGTACTAGCATGCCTTGTTATTTAGAAAACGCAATCCCTTTGACTAGAAAGTATCTTACAAAATACTCGTAGGTGTGTGGGTAGTTTGGTTTATTTTTCACGAGTTTTTTTTTTCAGGAGCGTCGTCCTTTGGCAGACAGCAGACAACAAATAACACAGCCTGGGTGAGTAGGTATATTGTCACAGTATAAAATGATTGTACATTTCTTGTTACGGTATGTTGAAACGAATACTAGCGCGTGATCTGAATCGTAGATAAATAGTGAAGGCCGTCTGTGGGAATGAGGATGGATAGGGGCCAAACAATGATCAATCTTTGCCCCAGATTCTAGGGCGTGGAAGAAAAATAATAAATACATCAGGTACATATTTGAATTTCCATACGTATGGTACACTATTACAAAGATATTACTTATTACACAGATAACAAAGGTTTTGCTTATGTGCCCACAAAGTTATAGCATTACCTACACTTCAAATTAATCAAAGAGTATCTATCTTGCAACAAGTACATCTATTCATATTTTTTATTGTTTCATGCGGTACAGTACAACAGGGTGTTCTTTTTGTTCAACGAGTTTGGTCTTCAAAATGAGCCCTGTTGATGGGGCACTACAATAGCTTACGTTTAAGCTATAAAGTTGTATAAAGTAGGTATAATAATATTATAATTTAGTTATATTTAGTTAGTATATATTTTAAGCAATTTAAGACAGACTAAATGACAACAGAGGTTCAGTTTAATACCTATAATAAAATAATGTCATAGATACATAAGTTCACTTCTATGGTGACATTATTTTATTTTAATAAACTGAATCATTCAGTCATTCAAATACAATAATTTCCACCACCATTACCATTCAGTCATTTCAAAATTAGATCATCGACATGAAATATTTTTTGACGCTCGGTAAGTCATTTATCATTCACCGCCAAACTCCCTCGTTCAAATCAAAACGCAACGCTAGGTGCCGCGACTTTAGAGTCAAAACTATTCCTTATACTCGAAAAATTCTCGCGTGTTGTAAGTGTTCATGTGTTTACATTTACAGTGATTCATTAATGAACAAAACAACGTTCTGATCATATTTATTATAATAAATATTTTGATATTTTCTATTTGTATCTACTATTTTATATAAAATAAAATTATATATTATCTTGTTATGTAAGTATTTTATTAATATTATTTGTATAATATAAGTATTTATGTGCCTAGGTGTATGTAATTTTATATGTAGTTTATTTCAAAAAATGTTTTTTTATACAGTTGTAGTTTTAAGTAATTTTATGATTTTATCTAAAATTAGATAGATAATTTTTAGAATTATAGCACGCCTACCACCATCTAAAAACCAACCACAGCTTTGGCTGGTAGAAAATGCTCGTAGCATTAAGCTCACCTTTTTGCTACATTTAATGTGCAATAAAGTATAAATAATAATAATAATAACGTTGTAAATTTAAAAAAAAGATGACTCAAAGTGTACTAATTTAAGTTCCTAATGAATGAGTCATCATCATCATCATCATCAGCCTATAGCAGTCCACTGCTGGACATAGGCCTCCCCTAATGAGCGCCATTGCGCCCTATCCTGAGCTCGATTCATCCAGCTTCGACCAGCAGCCTTTCGCAGATCGTCACTCCACCTGGTCGGAGGGCGTCCTACACTACGTTTGCCGAGCCGCGGTCTCCACTCAAGAAGTCGTTTACCCCAACGGTTATCGGTTCTTCGGCAGATATGGCCAGCCCATTGCCACTTCAGCTTGCTAATTCTCTGAGCTATGTCGACAACTTTAGTTCTATGTCGAATAAACTCGTTACGGATTTTATCCTTCAGAGAAACTCCGAGCATAGCTCGTTCCGTAGCTCGCTGAGCGACTTTAAACTGGTGAACTAGCCGTACTGTGAGTGTCTACGTTTCGGCTCCGTATGTCATGACGGGTAGGACGCACTGATTGAAAACTTTCGTCTTCAAACATTGTGGTATGGGTGACGAGAAAACTCGACGTAGTTTTCCAAATGCTGCCCAACCCAGCTGAATCCTGAATCCCAGCTGAATGAGTAGAGATTTTTTACTTTTCCCTTTTTTACTTCATTTTTAAGTAGGTAGGTAAGTATTTCACTTTTGGTTAGTCCTAGCCAGCTAGACTAATCTATGTCATGTAGGTACTACCTAGATCTAAAATTCAGACAACACAAATGGACACTAGCTCATACAAAGAAGGAAGGAAAGAAGCTTCATAATTATTTTTTGTACCACAGACAAGTTATTGTATGCATACTTACGGTACCTACCTAATTATGTGCTTCTTTGAGTGCTGAAAACATGATGTGCTTCTACAGAACGTCGCGCGAGGCCCTCAGTCAACGTGCTAGATTAGTGGTACCCTTATTACCTACCTACTATCTCTGTCTGTGCTTAAAAAAAATATTCATTATTTTCATCTATATTGTACTGTAGTTCAGACTTCCTTTGTAAAAAAATAACTCTCTTATTGGTAGCTAATCTATTGATTTTATTTATTTATCACTGATTAATGAATAATTGAATAAAATCATGACTCACGAGCAGTGATCGGAATTAGGTGAGCTAAAATACCTAAAGTTCGAAAAATAACAGAGACTAAGTGGAGACGCCTTGCGACTAAATATTTTTCCGGGAAAATTTTCCCGGGTTTCGAGAAATTACTTAGGTCCATCTAAAATTAATACAGTAAAATAACAATCGAATTAATTTCCTCTTCTTATTATTGATAACAAGAAGAGGAAACGAATTCGATTGTTGTAAAAAACGGTAAGCACGATTTTTATTGTTTTCAACAAATAAAATGAACGATGTAAGTAAGCGCGGAAGCTAATGTGATTTATAAACCAGCTTTAGTAAATAGCTATAGTAATAAAAACATTTATTTAAGCAAGGGAATAAAAAAGCCATTTTATAGTTTTTGTACCATTTATTCATTTTGTACAGATAATGGAACTCAAAATCAATAATTAAGAAAGTAACCAGTCCTACCTAAGATACACAGTCGGAACTCTAAACATTATTTCCATTGATGTTGAATTTGTCCCTTAATCTGAATCGCTAACGTTTTCATCATGGACGGAGTATAAAGAAATATCTTCGTCCGGAGAATTAAAGAAAATCATTAGGAGTTTTTCCATATTATCTATTTTCAAACGATTTCTTTTTGTACTTAAAATCCATTTATACGTAGAGAAGGACCTTTCAACATCAACTGAAGTTACAGGTACATATTTATAGAATGACAATAATTCATTTTCATTATCTAATCCTTTATCTATATTTTCACAAATGTCTCTTAATGCATCTAGATCGGGATTTCTGTCCATAACGTTTTCTAATTTTTGTTTTACTGGTTCAGAAGAACACCAGCTTAGAACAATTCTTGCTTCATCAAAAATATGGAAAGATTCCGTCAACAATAAGTTAGACTTTTGCAATTTTTTTAATGAAATTTGAATTATTTTAAAATATTCGTCAATGTAATCTAAATCAGTTTTTAAACTTTCTTTTCCTAGGACAGTTTTAGCATGCCTGATAGACAAAGAATCAGAACTTCTTAGAAGTCTTACAATAGTTTTTATTTCTTCGTAATATTCAGCATAATACGAAGCTGCTTCTAGCCATGTACCCCACCTTGTTATGACAGGTTCAGGTGGCAATGGCAGGCTCGGAAATTTTTCCCTTAACAATTTTACTCTATTAGGAGCCTTTAAAAATATTTTTTTTACATTTGAAATTAAAGTATCCACATCCGCATATTGTGTCCGTATTTTTTCTGCAACGCGGTTAAGAGCGTGTGCTAAACAGGTAACATGTATCATATTTGGCAAGGAGTTCTTTAACATTCTTCCTGCTTTTAACATATATGCTACGCTATCAGAACATAAAACTAAAACATCTCCTACTTTGTCTTCATACGAGTCTCCCCACATATTTTCTAGGCATCCAATCACAAAATGAGCTATTGTCTCTCCATTTACTTTTTCTAACATTTTGCAAGCTATTAAAAATGGTTTGTTTGTTGCGAGATTTAAAGGTTTTACAAGAAAATTTACAATATAACGACCTAAATAGTCGGTAGTTTCATCTAGAGATATCCAAAGTTTCTGATTAAGAACATGGTCATGGATTAATGCAATTTTTTTTTTAAAAACTACGTCTAAATAAACCTTTCTCAATAACGATTCATCGGGAATCCTTTTAACATTTGTACATTTACAACACATATATTTCATTAAAAAAGTTTTAAACTCTGGTCGATTTACTCGTGACCAGGGTATGTTACACAATATAAGAAATTGTATTAAATCTAAATAAAATTCTTCGTTCACTTGCCTAGCAGTACCTTGATGTTTTGGTCCGTCAATATGCCTCTGTATATTGCTTTTTTTGCATACAATAGAATTCTCACATTTAGAACAAAATATCGTGTTGCTAGCGGGGTCGTGGTACAATTCGGGGTGATCTCTAATCCACGACTGTACAATCCCGTCGGTAGGTTTGGTCGCCATTTATTTGCTAGTTGCGTTGAGGCAGAAAAATTACTGAAAACAATGAGACAAATATATAGTTTCTACACTTTTCCAGGGACGTCTTCGCGTAAAATATAGTTTGATGATAGAATTGCCAGTAGCTCCAACATTTGTGCACGAACTCAAATATAAAACACTGAATAAAATTCCATAAATAAATAGTTGCATAAAATTGTTTGAATTTGGTAAATTTATCAAAAGCAGTCTAATATTTAGAATGTTTTAAAAGTGTAGTACAAATCAAAGACTTACCAAGTAATTTGATTGCCGTAAAGCGCAGTAAATTTCTGGTTGCAGTAAATCGTAGTCCGTAAATTCAAGCCAAGGTAGATAGGTACAAGTAGTGATATGGTTGCAATAAATCGCAGTCCGTAAATTCAAGCCAAGGTAGTTATGTGAAGCAGATCCAATAATCGATACGAAAACAGGTTAATAAAATATTCACGAGTCTAAGATACACACGCTGCCGAGGTAACTACAGAAGTGATGCACGCACGCATACAAGTTATGACGCCGTTTGGATGCAAAACACCCTCACCCTTCAACCCTTTTGTCATTGTTTACTTAAACAATGATTCGTTTCCCAGAATAGCCAAAGCATGCTGTCCCTTTCTTAGCGTTTGTTGTTGTTGTTTATCACTGGTTTGCTGTGTATTGCTACAAACACTTAAAGGGACAGCATGATTTGGCTATTCTGGGAAACGAAAACATAGGCGAATCCAGTTTTTTACCTGAGTTAATAACAAAATAAATCTTATTGAAGTTTGTTAAAAAGGAAAATTAATTCAGTTAGTTTTCTGTATGAATAACATTAATATTAAATGTACTTAACTGATATCCTAAAACTTGGAACAAATTCCCAATTTCCGGGAAAGATTTCCCGGAAAAAAATGTTAATGGTAAGGAAGTCTCCATTTTTTTTGACTCTATTCTTTGAACTTTAGGTAAATTAGCTCACCTAATTCCGATCACTGCTCACGAGTCATATCATATTAGCTTCAAAGTAAGCTCCGTTTCGTTTCGAACAACGCAGAACACAATGTCCTACCCTTGACTTGTTGTATTTTTGAACCAATAAACGTCATTGTCAATGTCAATAAGTTCAACTGTCAAAACAAAAAATGTCAAAATCAGAAATCGACGAAGATGGTTTTCGGATTGTGAAAAATAAACGAAATTCTAAAAACAAACAAACTAAAATACCAGCTAAAGTTATTCAGTTTCAGCAAGAAGAAATTAATATTGACGTTGATAAAGTTGTCCGGTAATTAGCTCTACTTTTTAATAAATAAATGTTCTTAAAATTTTGAGGTTATATTCATATTTACTTTTCAGACGAATAGAAGCTGCAGTTCAAGAACTGAGGGTATCTGACTATTTCAAAGGATTTTCTGAAGCTGTGAGTACTGTTCTACGAGACAGAAAGATCGTTGAAGTTATTTGTTTTGGAATAGGACATATTTCTGAGTGTAATATCTCCAGGTATCAGTTGGCTCTCTTGCTGTGTTTCAAAGAGTTTTATGGCGTCACTAAAGTGCTCGTGCATGATCCTATTTTCTATAAAAGCGAGTGTGAAGTCCTCAACAAACTAGGACTCGAAGTTATTCTAGAAAACAATGAAGGCAGTTATGTAACATCTGATAGTGGTATCACCCTAGCTTACTTTCCACACTGCCCAAAACAATTAACCAACAATTTTCTTTGGTGCAATTGGGGCGTCAACTTACATAACTGTCTACTTGTATGTAATAGTTTCACTGCTCTGATTGATAATCATCCAAGTAGAATAGTGTCCGAGTCAGTTCCTTACATTTTCAATATACATCCATACACAGAAGAAATCCTATTGAACAACAATTTCAAATTCACCGATATTTTCAACGATACATCCCTCCACCATTTTCCAAAGAAAATAATTGATTCTGAATTTTGGAAAAAAGGTGACAGGCCGACCTATGAAAACATTGAAGAGTTCATCACCTCGATAATGATAGAGAAGCTGAATATTTAATTTGTTAAAGGTGATCCTAGCCTGAAGCAAGTAATGGCTTCCGTTTCAAACAAACCAGCTCTCGTGACTCTAAGGCGCTTGCTTTCGGAGCTCCGTAAGCAAAGCTCAACAAAGAAACTAGCGGAAAACCAAATGGTGCAGTACATACTAGCGCAGTACCGTAAAAACCAGACCACGGATCAGCAGTTGTGCAAAGCTATTGATGAGATGCACTACAAAGCGAGGACCTATTGTAACTATCTTGAGAACACTCGGCTGCTTAAGGAAATCAATGTTGAGTTTAAGGGAAAAGGTGAACGATCTGTTGTGGAAACAGCTGATATGGTCGGGTTTAAGTTGCCTCATGATCCCAAATAATTGACTCCTTATATTCAAGATTACCTTTCTATGGTACAAAACAGTCTCTTTTACATATTTAAATAATGTACAAAATATTAGTTTAAAATAGTTTAATAAATGTTTGAAAACATATTTTGACCTTTGATTTCATTTGTCTGCATCATCCACTCTAGGTATCATATTCAAATTAAATAATACACAAGTGTTAGATCAAACATTTTAATATAAATTTCTAAAATGGAATTTGAAAAGGTTTAATAATATATTTACAAGATATATACCCTGTTATTAAATTCTTATTAAATATAGGTATACATTCAATATATTTGACATTGACAATGTAAATAAAAGTAAATATAAAAATATGTTAAAAAAGGTGCCTATCAATTGAGCATAATCTCACAACATTGGCTCAACCCACATGGTGTAGGTAATTTATTTAAATTCATAATTTCATGGTATTTAAGTTGGAAGTGCACTTTAGTTTTACCTTTTTAACGTTTTAAACCTATGATATGTATTTGCCTACTACATGTTATAAAGGTAAAAAACCCACCGCAGGTTTTAAAGGTTCAATATTCAAAATGTTTATTTATATAACTAAGTGTAGGGAATGATCAATTATGCTAAACATTTTATGTACTTAAAAAACATAAATGCCTTTTTCAAGCATCACAAAACGTTGAGCTACAATGGTTAAGAAGGTAGAACTAAACTATCAAGGTAAAGGTAGTTAAGCTACCTACGAAAAACCATTAATCTCAAAACCTGGGTTCCTTGAATTCCCAATCAGCCTTAGAACAGCGTCTCCTTGGAACCTTTTCTCTTTACTGGGTGTACGCCTTCTCGATGTATTTAGCAATAGTTTGTAGTTGCATGTTGCTTGTGCCTTCGTAGATGGTCCCGATCTTTGCGTCACGGAAGAACTTCTCCTGGGGAAAATCGCGGGTGAAGCCTACCCCTCCCATGAAGTCTATGCACTTTGAGGTGAGGGTCTGAGCAATTTCTGGAAGTTTATAAGTATACATATTAGTTTTTACGATTAATACTTTACCTACCTACTTAAAGTACAAATAGGTAGGTATATACAACAACAACAGCCTATTCAGTCCACTGCTGGACATAGGCCTCCCCTATAAGAAGGGGGATATGCCCATAATCCCCACGCTGGGCATGCGGGTTGGGGATCGCAGGGTACAGCTTCTCGCACCGCCGACGCTGCTGCCCGTCGGCGGCCAGGGGATTTAGCTGTGCCGGTGTTAGGCTGCGCTATGCCGCAATCAGCTGGTCGCCAGAGCCCCGTTTGCTAGTTAGCAGGGTGTACCACGTGCAGGTGAGGTTGGCTTGGGTTCCGGAGGTTGGGGTTGGAACCCCTTACACCCTTAGAGGTATATACAATAAATGGTTAAAACCGGTGCTGGCATGGGCAAGCCTACTCAATATAAACATGTCCCAGGCACTTTATCGTCCTTTCCATAATGTTAACGTTGCTGTACCTAACTTACCTTCTAGATCCCTCCCTAACAAGTAAACTTTAGGGTTTTATCAACCTGTCTTTTATTCGGGGAAGTTGGTAAAAGTCTTGTCAAATAGCGTCTCTTCTAATATACATAATATCTTTAGAATTTCAGAATACAGAGTATCATATCGGCTTGCCTACTTACGGTGATCCATATTTTGCTATAAGTATATTAAAAGGCGTTAGATTTTTGAGGATTGCTATTTTTAACACGTTGACTTCGCACATGACGCTATGCGCCAAGTACGAAGATGACGTCTCGCAGACGCCTTGCAGAACCACATCTGTGTTTTCAGCACTCAAAGTGTTATAACTAGCTAAGTTCAGTTATGTTGCGGTGTAGCCGTGAAATCTTACCAGAAGCGTAATATTTAGCCATAGCAGCCTCCTTCACGAAGTCCTGTCCATTCTCCTTTAGCCTAGCGGCGTTGTAAGTGAGCAGCCTCGCGGCTTCCAGCTGAGTTGAGAGGTGTGCAATCTGGTAGCTGATACCCTGAGGAATAGTGACTTTATGGTTACCCCATTAGACTATGATTGCTACTTTTAAAAGTTATATACTTATGCCACAATGTCATAGTCCGCTATTGGGTGGGGATTGAGGTCAATCTTTTACACCCACTGAACTTGGTCAGTTACTATTCCGTGATATCCTAGTTACCCCTGGGGGTTGGAGGTGGGGCTAGCTGAGAATGACTGCTTTAAACTTAGGAAGGCACTTACTTACCTTCGTTATGTTCCTACATAACAAGAATAGGCCCCTACATTTCCTCTCAATAGAGGCCATAGAAAGGCCAATTATTTAGCTTTATTATTAACACAAATGTACCTTATGACGATAGTAACAGTATATCAATTTAGTGTACAATTTCAAATAAGAACAGAGTAGTATTTCCTGGCAAGTGTTCGAATAGCATACCTACTTACATTGGGATTCAATGTAGTGGTGAAATGATGTTTCATAGAAATTGTATGGTAAACTTTTTTTCAATTTTCGCGAAAACTTACAATTTGTGAGTTACTTTGGGAAATTTCAACCTGTTGGGAAATAGAGTCGATTGAGACCAACTTGTTTATTTTGACAAATGTCCTTTTCTGGACTGTCTACATTTTTTAAAAAATCCAAAAATGCTATTATTTTTTCCTTCAAAATAAACTTATAGTTTCCTCAGAATAAAACCTTCTAACTACAAAAGAAAAGGTAGCTAGCTGCCCTCAATGAGCTAAAAGTTTGCCCCACCCCGTATATCAACGCCCTATGACTAATCAGTGTACAAGAACCAAGGAGGTAGGTACCTTTTACCTAATGGTTAGATTAGGTTTGTGCCCAACTCCGGTGTCGGAATATTGAGTTCGCTCTGAGGGTATTAAAGGGACCTTCAAGTACGTAAGTACCTGGAAATCATAGATCTTCTTTCCAAACTGTTTTCTTTCGAGCGTGTAAGGGATGGTGGCGTCCATGCAGCCTTGACAAAGTCCGATCATCTGTGATGCGATGCCGATACGACCCTCGTTCAGGAACCCAGCGGCATATTTGTAGCTGAAATTAAATTAATAGGTATTTCAAGGTAAGTCAAGGGCACAATGGCGCTCATTAGGGGAGGCCTATGTCGATTTATCGGTGGAGTATGTGAGCCTATGCGGAAAATCAGATCTTGTTTGTGAACCATATTCGGGCAATAAATGATATCAAGCAATGGACTGCTATAGGTTGATGATGATATTGATTTCGAAGTGCTGCCCTGATTGCCCAATTTCCTCATAACTGTGATGACTTGGCTTATGACGCGGCACAGTCAGCTGTCAGTCAGTCAGCTGCCACGGCCACACGTTTTCATTGACCATCTCTCTCCTATGGGTTAAGTATAGTATAGAGGCTGGGAGGGAAAGGATAGTATAGAGGCTGGCCCATCCATCCAACGATGTCTGAGGCTAATAGCGTCCCCCATTAACTCTCACTTAAAATAAAATTAAATACCCTGGTCAGTTATTTCCACCTCCCCGAAACAAAATGGTTCCAGATTGGACACGGATCAGAGGGTTCGATCCCCTTAACTATACCTACCTATAGTTGGTTAAGCAGGTAGTTAAATTAGTTTAAGCAAATCGCTGAATAAGAGTGAGTTTTTGGAGGTAGTAAAGTTCTTTGTGGGAGGCTCGTCCGGGGAAGTACTGCCACCATGCCTATTTCTGCCGTGAAGCAGCTGAGCTGTGTTTCGGTTTGAAGGGTATGGGTGCCGGTGAAATTACAGGCACAAGAGGCTTATCATCTTCATGCCTCAAGTTGATGGACGTAGGGCGTTGCATCGTAGAGCACGTTCCGGAAAAAATTGATCTACGATGCAATGCTTTGTGAAAGGGTAATGGTTACCACTTAACATCAGGTGGGACATGTGCTTGTTCCATCTTCAAATAGTATAAAAAAAAAGAGAGTCTGAGTCAGATATTATAAATAGCAGTAGAAAAAAGCTCAGATTAAGTCAGAGGACTAGAAAAAAAGCGTCCCCCGTCTGTGACGTTAAATCATCTAAATTCGATGCAAATGCCAATGGTTTTGGCAGTTTTGAAAACTAACCCTTTTCCGTATTCTCCGAGGATGTTAGCTTCAGGGACCTTGACGTTGTCGAAGTGGACCATGCATGTTCCTGATGCTCGGATGCCGAGTTTGTTCTCTGGCTTGGCGACGGTAAGTCCTGGGGTATCCCGCTCGACTATGAAGCAGGTGATTCCTTTGTAGCCCTAGAAAATAATATACAGCTTATTGATGACTGTCACAGGTTAGGGAAGGGACAGATAAGAACCTGCTATCTTCCCTTTTCGTACAACCAACAGCACGAATCAAACTTTTTCCTGGTAGAGAGTCTGGGAGATTTTTTGGGATGGTTACTATTCATCATACTTATGAGGTTCGTGATTGCAGAATATTTTGAGAGAATGTTCACATAATGGACGATAAGCTGTCGTTTGTCTGTTGTGCCGATACAACACAACTATAGCTCCGCTTGGATCAAACGTAGGAATGAGCTCTTCGTTTATACCACTTAGTAACGTCTATTATAAGGACTCTCGATTGCATCTTCATACATTTGCTGTCGCTATTACTATTCACGACAGTGTAGTCCATACGTTCCTCCTGGAACGCTAAATACGATCTGTGTCGCTCGTACGTAGCTGATAAGCGAGAGCTTTTTGTTCGATTCCGTAACTGAGAGCTGTTTACTAATAATACGTCAATGGCTACATAGGAAATTTTTTTGCACGTTGCAATTTTATTGTTCAGTGTTGTGATGCCTGCTTGTAGATTTTAAAATAGGCACCCACAATCAACCAGGTAATCGTAGCACGGAGTGAAGACTGTTATGTTTGGTATTTTCTTGATGTGTTTGGGTTTTTGTAGGATGTTTATTAAGTATTGTGGATTTCGTTCTTACTTCAAATGAGTTACTATAACGCTTTGAGTGCTGGAAATACAAGTCTTGTTACCTATACTAGAGCCTCTGTGCCTCCTCGGTCAACGTGTTAAACACATTGTGTTGTAGTAAAACCTTTTTTGTTGTTCTTTAGGAGTAATCAAAACTATTTTTTATATATGACAGTTAGTTGAACAAAATGCTTATTCCTTGTGTGATGTAAAAATTATAAAATATAATAGTTTTCTGTTTCTTAAAGATGTTTTTACTCTCTACAATCCAACACATTGGAAGCTGTTAGTTTATTATTTCTTGAATTCTGGTTTTTAAACTGTTGCTTGGCTGGGCTGGCTATACCAACAGTGATAAGGACCTTTGTCAGAATGGATCAAAAGTCTATGTTAGATAACATCTCGCCATTAATATTTACGAATCTTATCTATGGGGATTGGGGTAGTCAGTTATATCTTTATGAACTTCTACGTTGATTAGATTATATGCGTGTACATTGCCTCGACTGTTGTATTAGTGTTTTTTCTAGTTATTATATCGGTTTTCGGTACATAAAGAACTGAAAGACCGAAGAATCGGCAGCCTATATAATCCTGGAATTCGTGGGAGTTGCATCTCAACGTGAACAAATCCTTGGAACCCCGAGGTCACTCCGTGAAGCCTGCGAGGACGCGAGGAGGCTTCAGTGCTTCTGGGCGGAGTTAGGCTGGCTAAGTATTTAGCCAGATCTTCCACACGCACAATGGACCAACAGGAGTCCAATTGCAGGAAAGGGAGTCCACCTTACTTAATCACGGTACATAAATTGGTATAAAGGACGCCCTCAGGCGATTTGCACGAAAAACTGCTATTAGTAGTTCATCATCATCATCAGCCTATAGCAGTGCACTGCTGGACATAGGCCTCCCCTAATGAGCGCCATTGCGCCATTGCCATTGTTGCGCCCTGTCCTGAGCTCGACGCATTCAGCTTCTACCAGCAGCCTTTCGCAGATCGTCACTCCACCTGGCCGGAGGGCGTCCTACACTACGTTTCCCGAGCCGCGGTCTCCACTCAAGAACTCGTTTACCCCAACGGTTATCGTTTCTTCGGTAGATATGGCCAGCTCACTGCCACTTCAGCTTGCTAATTCTCTGAGCAATGTCATGGTAGTAGTTGGATGCGTCAAACTGAGGACAGGGTGCAATAGCGCACATTAGGGGTGGCCCATGTCCAGCAGTGGACTATTATAAGCTGATTATAATGATGATGCTGATGACAATTTTGTCTTACCTTAGAAGGATCCGCATTCGCCATAACAAGGAACACGCCAGCAACATCAGAGTTGGAGATCCACATCTTTGAGCCGTTGATGATGTAGTTGTCTCCTTCTTTCTTGGCGACAGTCTTCAGGGCGAAGGCATCTGATCCTGAGGTTGGTTCTGTTAGGCAGAAACTGCCTGCCTGAAATGTTTAGCCAGCGGTTGAGCTTAGCTTTAGCTAGGCAGCGACACGCATTCATTGAAATCAGAAGAATGATTTTTAGGGTTGAATTGTTCGTCGTAATAACAGAAGGAACCATGCAACAAAAAATATAATTACAGCTCCTGTTAGACACCTTGAAACATGTTTGTTCAGCTTCAGCGGAAAGTCAATGCATAATACTTGTCAAGATTTTTTGTATTTACCTAAGTAGGTAATCACAAAAAATGGTTGGTAATTTTCTCGGTACCAACTTGAATAACAATAACTTACGTATTCAGTGCAGAGTTTGGTCAAATATTTCTGTTTCTGCTCCTCAGTGCCTAGCTTCATAAATAGTGAGTTGACGAGGGTATTGTGGATATCCACGAAGGCAGCCACTGCTGGGTCCACTCGGGACAGTTCTTCAACGACCAGCATCATTGTTAGGAAGCCGCAACCTGAACCGCTGTACTCTTCAGGGGTTTCAATGCCCATCAGCTGTGGGGAATTGAAAACTACAATTAGTACTCTAATTACATTAATTCTGATAATACGGGAGAGGACTATACCATCAACTTCTCATGATTCAACTTCGACATCCGACTCAGCGCCCGAGACGCTGAAGGTTGCGGGATCCATTCCCGCCGCGGGACAAATACCTACCTGTAGATTTTTGTTTCGAGTCTGGGTGTTATCTATAATGAATTATTTATTTACTTACAAAAATGTACTCGTATACATTTATGTACCTATATAAGTCATGTGGTTCTCTTAACACAGGCTCTGCTTACTTTGAAGAACAAATGTGTGTGAAAATGTCTGCAATACCATGGTCAATTGATTCAAATGTTACTTTGCGGAAATGCTATAATTATAATATTTAAAAAGAATACATTTTTTTATTTATTGAACTCTTCAGATAAGAGTGTAAGCAGAATTTTTATTAATATATTGTCTCGTCAAATATCATCGTCATCAACATCAACCTATACCAATCCACTGCTGGACATAGGCCTCCACTAATAAGGTAAATATGCCCATAACCCCCCTCACTAGGCATGCAGGTTGGGGATCTCAGGGCAGCTTCGTACACCGCGGAAGCGAGGATCTGCCCGTCTGAAGAATGGTGATTGAAGCCTTATCTGAGCTGTGCGTCGGTATTAGGCTGCGCTATGCTGCAATTAACCGTGCGCCAGAGCCTCGTTTGTATACTGCAGTAGGCATCATGGCCAGGTGAGGTTGTCTTGGATTACGAAGATCTGGGATGGGAACCCCTTACACCCCGGATCAACTCACAAATCACCAATTTTTATGTAGGATTAACTTTCTAACTTAAAAAACAACCTTGGCTGGTGTGAGTGTTGGTGTGAGAAGCTGTGCCCTGCGATCCTCTACCCGCATGTCCAGTGTGGGGAATATATCTTGCTTTATTAGGGGAGGCCTATGTCCAGCTGTGGACTGCTATAAGCTGCTATATATAATAATAATAATGCGGGACGTAATCACACAGCATCATGTAGCCCCAAACAAAGCAGAGCTTGTATTATGGGAACCACATGATTGATATACTACACATATAATTTTTTTTTTTTGTAAATACATACATATCATACTTAGAAACACATATGACTTGGAATAACATCAAGGTTACTTACGCCATTATCGAAAAGCATTTTTCTGATGCTGTCATCTATTTTGTGTTCATCTTCCATCTTCCTGACTAGTGGGGCGATTTGTTCTGATGCCAGTTTTCTAACTGAAAAGTGAATAAACTATTATGTAGGTGGTAGGTTAGAGTTAATGTAGGTCTGATAGGTTACCGACGGGGCCGTGGGAGAATCCTACCGGATTCCCATGACCCCGTCTAGAGCTAGTGTAGCGTCGAGTCCTTCATCAGGCAATGAATGTTTCGATGAAGCTCTAGCACTACGGTGATCAAAGGAACACGGTGTGTTTTTAGTCGCTGAGCTAGCAACAGCTAGTCATCGGCGGAGAGCCCGACAGACCCCTCTAACTCCCCCTGAGTTGGAGGTTTGATTGTATGTTACCGACTGGGTCGTGGAAAAATCGCGGGAAACGGGACTCCATGACCCCGTCAAGAGCTAGTGCAGTGTCTAGCCCTTCATCAGGATATCGACTTATAAAGGGCTAGTAACCATTCATCGGAATGGCTAGATAATGTACTAGCACCACGGTGAGCAACGGAACACGCTGTGTTTTTAGTCGATACTTTGATAGGCCGCCAGCAAAAGCTAGTCGCCCCGACTCAGGGCGAAAAATCCGACAGATCTCTCCAACTCTCCCCAAGTAGAAGACCATGGCACGACAAAAAAGTATGATAGTAGGTTAGGTAGGTACCTTCTTAACTCACAGGTACCTACAGTGTAGGTACCTGTCACTATGCAAGTGATCAAAGGCCAATGCGCGCATTTCTCTTATCCTCCTAAATCCCACTTAAACTTTTAGATTATCTTTTTGTGAAGTCAACTATGATAAAGATAGGTACTTGAGCTCAAAGAAGCCGTTGCTTGCTGTTTGCTATACTATAAGTAAGTACCTCGATATGTATACACAAGTATAAACCTACCTATCATCATCATCATAAGCCTATAGTGGTCCACTGCTGGCTAGACATAGGCCATCCCTAATGAGCGCCATTGCGTTGCCGTCAGCTCAAAGTGTAGCAACTTTGACTTTCTTCTGAATAAAGAGTATTTTTAACCGACTTCAAAAAGGAAGAGGTTCTCAATTCATCCCAACCTATTTTTTTCGACTTTTTTATTGTGGACCGATTTTCAAAATTTTTTTTTTTAAAGAGGTTCTTCACAGGTGGTCCCATATAAATTTTATTCCTGAGGGATTGGTACTTTTCCCGGAAAACTCAAAAAACCTCATCCTCACTTGTAATTTTCGCCATATGATCACTAATATCTCCGAAAATTGTGAACCGATTTTCAAAATGATTTAGGGCAAGAAGTAAGAAGTGATTTATTTGAAGTCGGTTCATCTACATAAACATTACTTTACCTACCTACCCCAGTTTATAACAAGCATAATGTTACCTTCCTTGAATGACTTTTTGAATGATTTAGGTATAAAAGGTTGCGTGAGATCAGTAATAACATCTTTATCAAGTTCTTCATTACATACATGTTACATACACATTACACTCGGCAGAGTTTATCTGTTACCAAGTATTTTGTAATTCTTATCGTGTTTGTCGTATTTTGTGAAGCTAGAATCGTTTGCTGGTGGTGTATGATAAGAATATTTAGATTAGAATTAGTTGACTGAGTGGAAAACAAAAAACAGGACCTATTTATAAAAACTACACAAAAAATTTTTATGAAAGTTAACATTGATTAGAATGTCTATTTAAGGTAGGCAAGGTAAGTAGGTTCCTAGTAAATATGTTTTCGGCTACTTCATCATCATCATTATCATCAGCCATTTCCGACCTACTGCTTGCTGGTATGTGCCGAGACCAATTTATAGGTACAATCTACACGGAAAATTCGTAGGAAAGTTATAATTAATTAGAATGCCTATTTAAGGCAGTCCAGGTTAGTAGGTGGTAAATCGTCCAAAGGGTACTTCATCATCATATAATATGGTCTTCCAAATTCGTTGATCCATCTCGCAGAAGGATACACCCTATTCCTGTGACCGTCTCTCGGCCATCACTCGGTCAGCACTTTGGTCCACCTGTCGTCACCCATCCGGCCAATTGCCTTGCCCAACTCCACTTGAGCGCTATCTTGGATCGAGAGGGAGGGCTCAAGATCGTTCTTGGGACTTCCAGTCCTTGGGGAAGAACTATGTTCAGTGGTGGACTTCTATAGGTAATTTATGATGATGATGATGGTGCCACAAGGCTACTTATGTCCTATTAAAAGAAACAGTATACGAACCTAACTTAAATAGGTATAGGTATACCCACATAATGTATTTGTTTTGTTTACTTAATTTTGAAAACAGTATAATTATTCCCTTTGCTAGTTGCTACGGCGTAGCTTGTCTACGGTGGTGAGGGGGCTTTAAACATTTTAGACAATAAGGTCATTTCTAAGAAAGAATGATTATTTTATTAGCATTTTTTGTACATAACGGAGAAAGATTAAATACAGATAAGAATGTCACGTAACTTTAAAACAATAAAATTATATTAGGTGCTATCGCGGTCGTCCAAATGACAAGTTAGTACCTGATTAGGTACCTACTTACTTATACTTAGGTTAGTTGAGGTTTTAATTCATAGGTAATAAGTATTATCTATTATTGTAGCATCATAAGTCCAGGTTCCCTTACTTGTCAATTATTTGCTTTAGAAACGTGATAACTACGAATTGTTTTTAGCCACGTCGTCGGTCGATAGGTTTGGTTACTATAAACATATGTGCTTAGCTTATCATTATGACATTTACTTTAAACACAGGCGTATAAGTAAGGTAAATACAGGCACCTATTTAGAAGTGAAATATTTACTTGTTTCTTGCATGGCGACTTCATCATCTGTGAGCATGGTCAAAGGTCGAGGAGCAGCAGCATCAGAGCTGTAGAGCATCCGCGCATGCGCAGCAGCCGGCGCCCGCCATTGTTCGGCGATCTGCAAATCCACCAGTTACATCACAGGAGAAATGTATTCATATATGGAACTATTTATTATCCAATCACGCACCTTTTTGCAAACCACACGAAGCGGGAACATTGCGTTCTATTTGTAAAACTGGTACTGCCTACCGAGCAGCGTATGCGCAACTGACTGAGTACTGGTTTGGTTAGTTTTACATTTTGTTTTCGTGGGCCGCTCTGTTATCTCACTCGCACTGCGATAACGAGTTCAAGTTGATTGGCGATGAATAAAGTATTGATGAACTGAATGATTTTATTCGGATGACCTTGCTTATTGACATAATTAGCGCTGATCGCAGTGCTTTGAGGTTTATTGTTCTAAAGCATGGCAATAAAGTCTAGGGAGTTTAGAGTAAGCTGCCCATTCAGCAACAACAATACAGCCTATATCAGTCCACTGCTGGACACAGGCTCAAGCTAAGCTCTGGCTTAAGAAAGGGGGATAATCCCCACGCTGGGCATGCTGGTTGGGGATCGCAGGACACAGCTTCTCGCTCCACGGACGCTGCTGCCTGTCGGCGGTCCAAGAATTCAGCTGTGCCGGTGTTTGGCAATCAGCCGGCTACCAGAGCTTCGTTTATGAGTTAGCAGGGTGCACCATGGGCAGGTGAGGTCGGCTTGAGTTCCGAAGGTGGTGTGTTTGGAGCCCCTTATACTCCACTGCTGGACATAGGCCTATAGGAAAGGGGTATATGCCAATAATCCTCAAGCTGGCCGCCAGGGGGCAGCAGCGTCGGCGGTGCGAGAAGCTGTGCCCTGCGATTCCCAACTCGCATGCCCAGCATCGATTATGGGCATATCCCCCTTCTTACCAATAGGGGAGGCCTATGTCCAGCAATGGACTGAATATTCTGGTGGTGTTGTTGTAGGAGACTTTGAAAGAGATGACAGTGCACTGAGGATTGCCTAATCGTTGTGCATATCATATAGATATGTATGTATACATCATTTGCACTCTTCAACATTGAACTCCTACGTAGGTTTAGTAGGTAAGCGACAAACAAGCTGTCCTCTGATGAAACCCGTGAAAAAGTTGCGCAGTAGATACATAACGATACGTGCGATCTACACCCGGTGTTACCGACTCGATTGCACCAAGATCAGTAATGATGTGGGTGCAATCATTTGTTCCCCATTACCAATTGGTATGAAAGTTATCGATAGCCATTCTTTATTTAAATTGAGACTGACAAAGTTTTTATTGAAGGGATGTTTCTACTCAATTAATGAATTCATGACATGTAAAAATTTAGAATAGTAATTATAATTTATTTCATTTTATTTTTTCTTGACATATGAATTTATTTGTTTTTCTTTTATTTTATTTTTATCTATATGTATTTCAAATACGATTGTTAATTGTTCTTGAATAAATAAACTGAAACTGAAACTGAAACCAGGCACAAGTATCTGGTGCTATGTGACACAAAAAAGATAGCATATGAAGTCAGAGAAAGCACGGTGTTCGAAACGATATAATTCTCTATTAATGTCCAGGGCGAGACAGGTAAATATATATATATTTCATATTTCAGCTACACGAAACTCTAGCGGTGACTGTTATTACGCAGAAGTCAAAAGTAAGGTATCATAAGGGAGCTAGAGGCGAGAGAGAGCGAGAGACCCATGCGCAGAAGTTTCGTTCACCGCTAGACTTACGTGCTGCTAGCGCTAGCTGTACTTATTCTACCTAATGTATTGAATGCAGATGCCTTTTTTTGCAAATGATTTTTTTCCTGGCACGCTCTGCGCGAGCCGCGGTACGTTCCGACTTTCGTCTCATAGCGTCGCGCGTCTTAACCTCGCGCCCCGCGTTCACTTACAGTTATCACCGCGCTCGCGCCGCCTCTTCGCTTCATATCGATGAAGTCGTAGCTCGCTATCTCCACCGATTTTTAGGGAAGTAACTAAGTAGGTTACATTCAGACATTGGATAAGGATGGATATGAATTTAGTTAAAGTTGAGATAAAAGTTTAAACAGGTAGATATGTAGGTACATTACTTATTTTTTAAATACCTATTGAATCATGCCTACTCTCATTTTGCCACAAACCACAGGTTTGGCTGGTAATAAATGTAGGTACAATAAATGTTACATAATTTTGTGCAACAAAGCTTATAATAACTATAAAATACATAAAGGAACAAGTGGTTATTTAGGTAATAAAATTATGTAATCATCAGTATCAGAGGGGTCCGGGCATGATGGGGGTCGCATAAAAGGGATGTAAAAATAATGAAGAAGAAAACCATTTTTTGTTTTATATGCCAAAATATTCTACAAAAAATTACAAGAACAAGTGTGTTTTTATTATTTTTCTATCTCTAAAACTGACTGAGATATAAAAGTGCAAAGTTAACATTTTCGGTCTAAGCCGCGGACCGAGCGTGATATCGTTGATGACGTCACCGCTCCTGCCTCCGGGCGAGCGACTCGGGGATTCGAAGCATTTACCCGAATGTACCCGTCGCGCACGGAACTACTTTGTTTATTTTAATTAAGAATCAATAAAAACTACATGAGTACATCTAATAAATACTGTGTCGTGCCTCAGTGTAAAAATACGGCCACAAAAAAACCCGAAAAGTTGTTTTTTTACGTTCCTAAGGATCCAAAAATAAGAATAAAATTGATAAATGCGATGTGAAGAGCCCCCGTTAGGGCCAAAAACGACAGTATATTGTTTTGAGGATCATGTCGATGTAATTATTCAAATACCATGTGAAATACTAACTAAGTAGTAGGTACTTAACCTAGCAATGTGAAACACTAAGGACCTAGTAGGTAGACTAGGTAGGTACTTTGTTAATGCTAGTAAAATGCTTTTTAGGGTTCCGTACCCAAAGGGTAAAAAAGGAAACCCTATTAGGTACTAAGACTTCGCTGTCCGTCAGTATGTCTGTCTATCTGTCACCAGGCTGTATCTCAAGAACCGCGATAGTTAGACAGTTGAAATTTTCACCGATGATGTATTTCTGTTGCCACTTTTTTTGCCGTTTTTTTGCTCGATGGTAATAATGGCAACAGTTAGACCCTTGAAATATTCACAAAATATTTTGTTTATATAATTAGGTACTTATAAAATAAATTATTAAATTAAATTAAAATTTATTAAGGGGGACTCCCCGATACATGTAGTAGGTATGTCGTATGTAGGGTACGCGACTCGCAGTTTATTGAACCATTCCAAGGTTAATGATCTCTTTATTTTTTATAAAACATTCTGCCACCATCAGACCGTGAACTATGGGAAGGTTGTTACATTGGTCTTTTTGAAATCCTTCTTCCATTTTAGTATAATTTATAATAGTAACCAATAATTTACACAATATACTCAATCAATCAGCATTATTTTAAATTAATAAAAATAACCAGAGCGCACGAGAGCAAACAACTTAGCAGCGAAATGTACTACGGACACCCGCCGCGCCGAGCGATGACGTCACGCGCTACTCGCGATCACTGACGAGATTTAAAAAACCCACGTAAACATCCGACGCTTATAACTTCGGTAATATTGCACCGATCGATGTGAAATAAAAACTAGAATAATGTGTACGGTCTAGACTTTGATTCTACGTACGTAAAAATGTGATATTGTAACCTTGTTATCTTCTCCATTATGTACTACCTACCGTAGAATTTCTAGTTTTCATTCAATTTACTTTGTGTTTTGCGTATATCGAAACGTAATTTTTACTTTGACATTGACAGCCGGAAGTTGGTGCCATAAGGTTGGTAACTAAATTCTAGAAACATGTAGAATATACGAAAATGTTGCTAGTTTATTTTACTTACCCCAAAAGTAAAGTTTATTCTATTATAACAGCACTGCAGTTTAGTAGTCTGTGAGAGTGAAACATTTTTACTATTTTGCTTTAGATGTTTACAAAATTAATCAAATATATGAAAGATATACAGGGTGGGTCAAAATTTTAACTCATTGAGGGCAGTCACCTTTTCTTTTGTAGTTAAAAGGTTTTGTTCTGAGGAAATTATAGATTTATTTTGACGAAAAAAACAATTGCATTTTCAAAATTATGAAAAAATTTAAACTGAAATTTGTAAAATAAAAACAAGTTGGTGCCAATCGGCTTGATTTCCCAACAGGAACACTTTTTCCAGAGTAACAATCAAATGGTAAGATTTCACCAAAATTATCCATAAAATTTCTATGAAACGCCATTCGACACAACATTGAGTATATGTATGCAATTCGAAGAATACTCTGTCATTATTTCAAATTGATCTTTCTTAATGTTTTGGCAGAATGATGATACCACCGACCGATTACCATTTTGCGTCAAATTGCGTACACAATTTGTTGCGCCACAAAATTGAGTATAGAATCAATTTTGTGGCGCATCAATAATGGCGGTTCATAGACATTATTATGGATTTTTTTTAATTTTCACAAAAACTTACGTTTTGATTTGGTAAGTTAGTTCGGGAAAAGTGTTCCTGTTTTGAAATAGAATCGATTGACACCAACTTATGTTTTTGGACAGATGTTATTTTCTGCTGACTGTACATTTTTACAAAATTCTGAAAACGCATTGTTTTTTTCTTCAAAATAAACCTATAGTTTCCTCAGTACAAAACCTTCTAAATACAAAAGAAAAGGTGGCTACCCTCAATGAGGTAAAATTTTGCCCCACAGCTGTATATTGCATAGATAATTCACACACAACTGTGTGGCAATTAAAGAAAATATCATTGGGCTTTATATAAACTTGTATGTGTTATACAGGTACCTGCAATAACAGGTACAACCTGTACAACACATACAAGTTTACAATAAATCCAAAGATATTTTTCTTTAATTATGTAATGTAATTTATTAGTTATTTTGTTAATATTTATAAGTACGAGTTGTTTTATTGGAACTGATTTATTTACTTACAAATTTTATCATATTCAAAACAATCGTTATGATCAATTTAACGAATTACAAAACAAAAAAATATTTTAATTCATTTCAAACGTCCATGCATTAGAAACAAAATAAATAATGCTGGACGTACCACACAGCATCATGTAGCCCCAAACTAAGCAGAGCTTGTGTTATGGGAACCACATGATTGATATACTTTTTTTTGTAAATACATACATATCATACATAAACATCCATCCCCAAGACAAATATGCAAACAAGAACATGCAAACATTTGTTCCGCAGCGGGAATTGAGCTCGCAACCTTTTGCATCTCAGGCGGGCTTTCTCCCACTGCGCCACAGAGGTAGTCAAATCGAGCTGAGATATCCATGCAATACCTACATGTAATTCATGCTGAAGTTCATGCATAATTACTCATAAAATCAGCCCTTTTTACGAACATAATAAAGCAGTTTATAATAAAAACCTATTGGACGTACCAGAAAATTATATAATAAAAGTCAACAATAAATAAGTATGAAATTTTTTGTGGGGACATTATTTTCCTGATTATGGCAGCACGTCTTTCAAATGTCAGTCCATTGTTGACGGACAGGATGTACGAACGGTATGTCATGTCACTTCTCACTTCATTCATGTCAGTCAGTCAAGCAAGAATTAAGCGCGACGTTTCTCGAAATTTGCTAAATCGCAAGTTGATTTTGTGAAACACGAGTTTTGATTTTGTGAGCCGTGATTGCAAAGAAGTTTCTGTTGCCTTTGGAGATTAATTAATATTAAATACTTCAACAGTAGATACATTGAACCCCGAATTTTGTGACTTTTGTGTGATCTTTCTTATACCGTATTTTCCAAGACCTTGTGCATAGTTACGGTGAATAATGGCTAAATGGGGCGAAGGCGACCCTCGGTGGATCGTGGAGGAGCGTCCAGATGCCACAAATGTCAACAACTGGCATTGGACCGAGAAAAACGCAGGACCTTGGTCTAAAGACCGCCTCAAAGAATTGCTATTTAATTTGAAAATTGAACAAAACGGCGTTAATTGTAGGATTTCTGAGGTAGAAAAGGTCGACGGCGAGGCAACAGCGAATAATAGGAAAGGAAAATTAATATTTTTCTATGAATGGGACATCAAGTTGAAATGGGAGGGAACTCTTCCTGGTGGCAGTGATATGGTGACGGGAGATCTGCATATCCCTAATTTATCTGAAGAAAATGACGTCAGTGAAGTTGATGTGAGTATTTGAAATTTAAAACAATTCAACATTCAGTTTACTTGTTATATAAATTATGCATCACTACTTGCAAATCATTTGAAAGGCAAGAGATCATGTACGTATGTAACAATAAAACTTGAAAAATGTATCCGACACAATCAGCACTGAAAATTATTAAGCATCACCTGACCAGAAACGCATGTGGCTTAGGGTGCGTTTCCATTGAGGCGGAGATGTGCTAAATAAATAAAAAAATATTGCTTTTAAATGGTATCACATCATGTAAGTGCAATTCTATTTGTCAATTTTGCACATCTCTGTTCTGCTCCGCCTCAATGGAAATGAACCCGCACTTTTGTGTTCTTAGCAGATCACCTTGTATATGGCAGGGGTATTTTAAAACATTCGAAAAGTTTCCGAATCAAATCCGTCAGTCTTTGTTCAATTGTATTTCAATCAAGAATTTCTAACTTCTTATAAGCTGCTGATGGTGATTCTGAAGAACGCTATGACACGATGGTGCATAACAACACAATACACCCCAACACAATAATGGGTAAAAGTTTAGAATATCATCACACTATTTGTAGGGGGAGATGGGCGAGGGGTACGGGGATTGAAGGGATACTCCCCCCTACCACTCGCCCCCCCAGGAGATGCATAGTTTTTTTTATTAAGTTTCAAAGTTTTCTGGGCAGTATCTCTCATGCGAGTTTCTGGTTCCACATTTTTAATTGACAAATGGCACCCTAGGCACAAGGAACACAAGACTGGGTCGCATAGGGGTGCTCTGTGTCGAAAGTACCTAACAAATGTATGATTAGGAAAGGGAAAATTCTCTAGAAGACAATAGATTTTATTTTGTGTGTCCAATCTTGGCTTATAGTTATGGTAAAATGTTATCATATTTATCGTTTATTTTACTGTAGGCTGTGCTGTTCTAAAATTCTTCTCAGTCATCAAATCATCTTGTTGTTGCCCAAATTTAGTCGAGTCTCCCTCTAGAAACATGAACTCTCTTTTTATGAAACTCAACCTCCATCGCCTTATTATTGTTAAATCTTGTTGACGTCGACACTGGCAAAGTTGTGTGTCTATACCAAATAAAAATAAAAAATAAAAAGAAGAAGAAGTGATTTTATTTATATAATTGTTTAGAGACGAGGAGTTTTCGCTGATGTGACTACATTACACAGTGTTGAAATGTGTTAATTTGTATAACTTTTTATCACTAATTTAATTAATTTAGTAACAGTTCATGAGTTTGTAACCAGTTATCCAGTTTATTCTTGAATGAGTTTATAGAGAAAGCAGGAACAACTACTTCTGGCAAATTATTGATTTTTAAATGTTTAATGTCCCAAATAAATTTAATTCAATTCAAATAATCTCTGACCAATAAACAGCAAATAATATAAAATATTTAACTATTTTCAGATGACTGTTACAATAAAAAGCAGTGGTGACGAGGCACAGAGGCTCAAAGCCTTCATGCACAATTACGGCCGTGAGGTAATCAGGAAGCAACTACATGAGTATCTGCGCAGTCTCAAAGAGGAATTCTCTAAAGGTATATACTCTTAGTTTCCTCATTGTAATTTCTCTATACCAGCTTTGACAACCACACTACACCATACCAGCCTGTATCAGCTAACTGCTGGACATAGGTCTCCCCAAATAAAGAGAGATATGCCCATGATGGGCTTGCAAGTCGGGGATTGCAGGGCACAACTTCTTGTACTGCCCACACTGCTGCCTGTTGGCAGTCAGGAGATTTAGCTGTGCCGGTGTTAGGCTGCGCTATGCTACAATCAGCCTGCTGCCAGAGCCTAGCTTGTCAAGCTGTGTGAACTTGGCACCCGACTTTGGAAAATCGATTGTTTTTTATTTTATTCTTATAGATATTGGTTTGTAGTTGATTGTAGTAACAATTTTTTCGTTTGTAGTTACTCCAAAAAAAAATTGGAGCACTTTGAAAAATACTTGGCACCCGACTTTGGAAAATCAAAATATTTTTTTTCGATTCTTATAGGCTTTCGTATGTAGTTGATTGTAGTAAAAATGATTTCGTTTGTAGTAGCTCTGAAAAAAAGTTAGGACTTTGAAAAAAAAACTTGGCACCAAACTTTGTAAAATCTATGTTTTTTTATTTATACTTATAGATTTTGGTTTATAGTTGATTGTAATAACCATTTTTACGTTTGTAGCAGCTCTAAAAACGAATCCGAAGATTTAAAAAAATCTCACACGAGAGTTGCCGAGTGTCGACTAAACCTTAGTCGACACTCGGCAATGAAGTGTTTGTATGAAATGAAATTAACGCTACTACAAACGAAATAAAGTTACTACAAACAAAATAAACGCTACTACAAACGAAATGAAGTTACTACAAACGAAATAAATGCTACTTCAAACGAAATAAAGTTACTACAAACGAAATCAAGGCTACTTCAAACGAAATGAAGTTACTACAAACGAAATGAACGCTACTTCAAACGAAATAAAGTTACTACAAACGAAATGAACGCTACTACAAACGAAATGAAGTTACTACAAACGAAATAAACGCTACTACAAACGAAATAAAGTTACTAAAAACGAAATGAAGGCTACTACAAACGAAATGAAGTTAGTACAAACGAAATGAACGCTACTACAAACGAAATGAAGTTACTACAAACGAAATGAACGCTACTACAAACGAAATAAATTTACTACAAACGAAATGAACGCTACTACAAACGAAATAAAGTTACTACAAACGAAATGAAGGCTACTACAAACGAAATGAAGTTACTACAAACGAAATGAACGCTACTACAAACGAAATAGAATTACTACAAACGAAAATAACGCTACTACAAACGAAATGAAGTTACTACAAACGAAATTAACGCTACTACAAACGAAATGAAGTTACTACAAACGAAATGAACGCTACTACAAACGAAATGAAGTTACTACAAACGAAATGAACGCTACTACAAACGAAATAAAGTTACTACAAACGAAATGAAGTTACTACAAACGAAATGAACGCTACTACAAACGTAGCGTTCATTTCGTTTGTACTAACTTCATTTCGTTTGTAGTAGCGTTCATTTCATTTGTGGTAACTTCATTTCGTTTGTAGTAGCGTTCATTTCGTTTGTAGTAACTTCATTTCGTTTGTAGTAGCGTTATTTTCGTTTGTAGTAATTCTATTTCGTTTGTAGTAGCGTTCATTTCGTTTGTACTTCATTGCCGAGTGTCGACTAACGTTGTGTGAGATTTTTTTAAATCTTTGGATTCGTTTTTAGAGCTGCTACAAACGAAAAAAAGGTTATTACAATCAACTATAAACCAAAATCTATGAGTATAAATAAAAAAACATAGATTTTACAAAGTTTGGTGCCAAGTTTTTTTACAAAGTCTCCTAACTTTCTTTCAGAGCTACTACAAACGAAATCATTTTTACTACAATCAACTACATACGAAAGCCTATAAGAATCGAAAAAAAAATATTTTGATTTTCCAAAGTCGGGTGCCAAGTATTTTTCAAAGTGCTCCAATTTTTTTTTGAAGTAACTACAAACGAAAAAATTGTTACTACAATCACCTACAAACCAATATCTATAAGAATAAAATAAAAAACAATCGATTTTCCAAAGTCGGGTGCCAAGTTCACACAGCCTAGCTTGTCAATGTAAATCCCGCAAATGGACTCCCTTTTCCGCAATTGGGCTCCAGTTGGTCCATTGTGCGTGTGGGAGATCTGGTTAAATATTTAGCGAGCCTAACTCCACCCAGAAGCACAGAAGTTTCCTGGGGTCTTTGCAATCTTCGCGGAGTGACCTCGGTGTTCCAAGGATTTGTTCACGTTGTGATGCAACTTTCACGCATTCCAGGATTACGTGGGCTGCTTATTCTTCTTCGGTCAGACACCCTCTGCAGAGTGGGCTGTCTGTTGCTCCGACGTTGTAGAGGTGTTTGTTCAAAGGAGTGTCCCGTGAGGGTACCAACGATGGTGCGAAGATCTTGTCTTTTGAGTCTTAACAGACGACGGGTCAGCCGCGGTAAGGTGGCCGGTAGTGCTGTTCTGGACTGCCTGTAGTCCGTCGTCTGTGCCCTGTGTTCGTTGTGTTGGTTAAGGGTACGAAGCCGCATCCAAGTGCGTAGCTGAGAGAAAGGGCAGAGGTAGGAACGGCGGTGGACCTTCTGTTTGGGTTTCCGATCCCCTCCTCGCTAGTCCATCTGCGGCGTCGTTACCCAGTGATCCGCTATGTCCTTTTATCCACTGAAGAGTTACATTGTTCTTTGTGGCGATACTCTCCAGGGCAAGGTGGCATTCGTAGACGAGCTTAGAGTTACAGCTGTGGCTCTCCAATGCTCTGAGTGTTGCTGCGCTGTCTGAGAGAATCCGTATGTTGTGGCCGTCGACCTCTCTTCGGTTTATTGCAGCAGCAGCTTCGGTTATGGCCACACATTCGCATTGAAAAATAGAGCTGTGTTGTCCAAGCGTTAGCGATATGTTCATATTGAGATCCAGGGAGAGTACCTTGGCTGCCGTACCCTGCTTGGTTTTCGAGCCATCGGTGTACACACGGACTTCGTGGAGCCCTGATTGATCGCTCCGGTTCTCGTATAGTTGGATGCGGTAGTGTTTCAGCTATGTTTGTTGTTTGGGGATCCTATCGCACGGAGCAGATAGCAGGGGTTCATAGGCCATCGCTCTATCCAGAATATGTGCGTGTGGGCTCCTAGTGTTTCCCCAAAGGTTCAGGTGTTTTAATCTGATAGCAGACATCGTCGCTTCTTGTTGTATATACAGGTCAAGCGGGGCTAATCCCAGAATTATTTCTAGAGCAGCCGTCGGTGTTGTTCTCATGCAACCAGTTATAGCGGAGCATGCCAGTCTTTGGAAACGTTGTAACTTGGTGATGACGGTGCTTAGCTCGGTTCTGGTCCACCATACTATAGCTCCGTATGTTAGTGTCGGTCTTATTATGGCTGTATATAGCCACATTGTTATCTTAGGTGACAACCCCCATGTTTTCCCGAGCATTCTACTGCATTGGAAGAAGGTTGTGCAAACTCTTTGTAGTTTGTAGTCAAGATGCTTGTTCCATAGTAGTCTGTTGTCTAGTATGACTCCAAGATATTTGACTTCATTTGTAAGTGTTATTTCAGTATTGAATAGTTTGGGAAGTCTAAGGTTGTTCACATTCCTGTTGTGTGTGAACAATATTAGTTCCGTTTTAGTTGGATTAACTGATAACCCGTGACTCATGCACCAGGTTTCAATTGTCTTGAAAGCAGATTTTATGAGGTCGCATAGTATGTTTTCGAAGCATCCGGTGGCTAAGATAGCAAGATCGTCGATCGTCAGAGCCTAGCTTCTTAGTAAGCAGGATGCATCGTGTGCAGGTGAGGTTGGCTTGGACCTTTAACACCTACACCCATGCTTGCTTTGACAACAATTTGAATAAACCTTATATTCTATAATAGACACCCGCCCTGGCTTCGCACGTGTGCAAGTTATACATAAAAACCTTCCACTTGAATCACTCTTTTCTATTAAAGACCGCATCAAAATCCGTTGCGTAGTTTTAAAGATCTAAGCATACCTAAGGACACAAGCGGGAGCGACTTAGCTTTATACTATGTATTTTATTTTTGGAACGAAGTTCCATAACGCGCGTTGCGAAAGGGGGCTAGACGGAAAAAATTAAGACCAAAAGTTGTAACGACACTTTGTAATTGTCAAATGGTTGGGTTGATGACGTCATGGTATAAAGACTTGTGCGCTTATTTCAACCTGCTCAGTGCTCGTTAGCCTCGCCGTATAGGCTTGGGTTGCCACGCTGCGACACCCAGTTCAAATCGCTGTGGTGATTACGTCTTTTTGCATGTTTTTAATTTGAATTTATTTAATGAAGCCGTGCGGCGTGCGCGTGTTTCTCTGTCTCTCTCTCTCTCTCTCTCTCTCTTTCTCTCATAGAAAGCTACTTCCTTCCATCCGGGTGTCCCTTGACACCTCTCAAGTTTTTTTATTTTATTTATTTATTTTATTTTGGTTTCCTCGGAAAACAAACAGTACCTTATAATCTAATTAAGTGTCTATGATAATTACAAAAGACCATTTACATGTTTTCGTGTTTGTAGTGATAATCTATTTAATAATTTTGTAAGAACATGGTAAATTTACCTGCAGCATCCCCTGGCATTCCCAGGATACCCAATTCCTCACAAACTTACAGCAGATATACTGTGTTAGGGCTTATTAGAATGGCTTAGATGAAGGTCTTTGGTGATCAGGATCTGATGATGGAGTAGGAAAGAGAAATGAGGTTTTATGTCAGAGTTTTATAAATTTTGAATTTATACTTGTTTAGGTCTAATCCTGCCTAAGAAAGGAGAGACCCAAGTAAGGCCCGACAATGTCTCCACAATCACGAGCGGTTTCAACAAGAAGATCAACATGGAGCCGATCGTTGGCCCTAAATCAGACCAGATTGGGGTGAAGCTTGACACTAAATGCATTGAGCTGTCAGAGAAGTTCCAATGCCGCGGGCAAGAGTTTTACGACGCTATGACGAGAATAGAAATGGTCACGGCCTTCACGCAGGTAAAGTTGTTTATTACTTTTGCTTTTCTTGAACACTATTTTTTTTCTTTATAAAAGGTCTATGTCTATGTCTTTTCCGGTACCCTTGACAACATGTAGATATGCGAAATGATGTATGATGGTTTGAGTATTTAAGTTACGCGTCGCGTCCGGACAAGAAGTGCGTTCTGCGCCTAAACGCGTGGACAGTGAAGTAGAGGACTGAGGGCTTACCACAGGTTTTGATAGTTTTCGAAAACTTTAAAAGTTTCGGTATCTTTCCCAGTGTTGCCGTTTTAGCATTTTTAATGCTAAATTTAGCATATTTTCGGGTCGGTTAGCTTGAAAAATTCGCATTTAGCATATTTCATGATTAACTTTTTTGTATGTTACCTAAAAATTCAAAATTCCTAAGGAAATATAGATTTAAGCATTTTTAAAAGTTATTTAGCATTTTTTGCAACAAGTTTTAGCATTTTCTCCAAATAAGAAACGGCAACACTGATCTTTCCATACGTTTTCGTAGTTCATGCACGTTTTCCTAGAGGCGCTGTGCTAAAATGTATGGAAAGATACCGAAACCTATAAAGTTTTCGAAAACTATGAAAACCTGTGGTAAGCCCTCTGAACAGAAAACCAAATTAATTAATTTTCATATATATAGCAGTCCATAACTGGACATAGGCCTCACCCTCTCCTCAACTCGACGCGAATTAGAGAGTTAATACTAGTTACATTTTATACAGGGTCATGTCAAAATGGATGTAGAGAAAGGTGGCAAGTTTGCTCTCTTTGGAGGCAATGTGACCGGAGAGTTCAGAGAGCTGGTCCCCGGAAAGAAGATTGTGCAGTACTGGCGCCTGAAGCAATGGCCGGACCAACACTACTCCGAGGTCACCTTCAATATTGATGAGAAGGTGAGTATGGTGTAATGTATGATAATAGTATTGTAAAACTATTTGGTTGTGTAACTCAACTGATCATAAAGATAAATTAAAATGACACTTGAATTTAAGAATAAACTCTTACAACACCAGCTTATAAAGTCCACTGCTGGACAAAGGCCTCTTCTATAAGAAGGGGGATATGCCCATAATACCCACGCTGGGCATGCGGGTTGGGGATTGCAGGGCACAGCTTCTTGCACCGCCGACGCTGCTGCCCGTCAGCGGCCAGGGTATTTAGATGTGCCAGTGTTAGGCTGTGCTATGCCGCAATCACCCGTCGTAGCCCCGTTTGTTATACAGCAGGGTGCATCACGTGCAGGTGAGGTTGGCTTGGGTTCCGGAGATGGGTTTGGAACCCCGTACACTCCACCCCTATAGCAATATATTTACAATGAATTCTTAGTGGTGTTAAATGCTAGTGTTATCAACATTACTAACCAAATGCTAGACAAAACGCATCGGAGCAGCAGTTTTCATGTAGTTGGCTTACTTAGATTTTCTGTCTTATCTTCTTTATTATCGAGGCGATATTTGTATGACATGCTTATCGGAGCAGCAGTTTTCATATAGTCTGCTTACTTAGATTTTCTGTCCTTAATAAAGAAGCTATATTTGTATGTCGTACTTTTGTCAAATTATAGCTAGCAATATATGCGACTTTTTTACAGTGCATAGTACAGCGAGCGATATCTTTTGTATAGTTGATCGAAGGTAATTCTATTCGATTATGTATGTTTCAGGATGACCACACTCTGGTGACGTTGCGCCAAGAGTTGGTCCCGGCCGGTGAGTTGGAGCAGACGAAGGAGAACTGGCGTCGGTATTACTTCGAGAGCATGAAGCGAGCATTCGGCTTCGGCGCCTTTCTGTGATGACTCGCGCATTCAATAGGTAAGCGTGCCAAATTAATATATTTATAATATTTTTTGTTCCTCTTATCTGCAATCGGCTGTTCAGCCATAATCATATGTGATCTAGCTGTTCCCACTGTAAGGCTCCATAAAGTTAGTCAATCTTTTAAAGGGATGTCTGTACGATTTTTTAACAAAATCCCAAATGATGTTATTAATCTATCTGTAAATAAATTCAAAAATGTTGTTAAACGATATCTATGTAAAAAAGCTTATTATAAAATATCTGATTATTTAGATGACAAAAAAGCTTGGGATGAAACTGCCTCCAACTCCATCAAAAACAATGTAATAGTTATTAAGAACAATGACGTTAAAAAAATATAAGCCAAGCAGAGTTTCTTGCCAATTCTTCTGTTTGGTCACGTTACGAATTGGTGGTAAATTAAAAAAAATGACGTTTCAAAGTGTACTATACAGTTCCTACTGAATAAATGAATTTTGACTTTGACTTTGACTTTTGACTTGATCTCGGGGGTGGTTGTATGGGCGCAATTCCAACGAGTTGCACCAGAAATTGGTTGTGTGAGAGTTTTGCTCGAGATCCAGTATTTGCCATCTTTTTAGGCGTTTAACATTTTCTTGTTCGTAAGTTTTTAGCCAGTTCGTTAAGTCTTTCTTTGTATATCTTGCAATTTATACTCTCCTCCTTAGCAGTCGGTATAATATTTCTTCTCCAGAAAAACTAAGTAGAGATACAGACAGAATAGGGCTGTACTAAGTGTAATATTTGGATAACGGCTAGTTCTGAATTATTGATCGATTATAATATAGGCTAAGTAGGCCCAGGGCTATCGTGCTAAACTGGGGTGGTAAACTTGGTGGGATTTCGTTCCCAGGATCATATTCCCACCCTCCAGCCGCCGCCCACAGGACTTACAAAGCCTTGATTTGTTAATTTTTAAAATCATAAACTTGTTTCTTAACCGTTTTTCGGCTTGCTTTCTGTACTCTGTATTCTATTATAGTTTTCTCAGGCCCACGGTCATCTTCGAAATATGAAATATGTAACAACTCAGTTTGTTTCAGCTGTAAAATCTACACTCGAGAGCAATGAATCCGGGTCACTCAAAGAATCCAAAAAATCTCGGAAAGTAAGAATGCTAGGTTAATGCAATAAATTGTATTTAATAGACAATTTAATACTCCTTAAATGAAAGTTAAAAAAATATGAGTCACCTTACATTTTATTTACACAAAATTACATAAAGAAAAAAAACTGCTGATCTCTCCTTTAATAGGAAACATGAAATTTTTGAACTTTATGACGATTTTCTTGAATTTCAATACTTCGTATTACCTCCTCGTGCTTCCATTACTGCGTTTACGCGGTTTGGCATGCTGTACACCAAGTTCCTTATACGATTTTGGGGAATATTCTCCCATTCCTCTGTGAGAGCAATTTTGAGCTCAGGAAGCGTGATTGGGGGAGGGTTTCGTTGTTTTACGCATCTCCCTAGCTCGTCCCAAGCATGCTCGATCGGGTTGATATCCGGGCTGCGCGCTGGCCACTCCATACAAGTAATGTTCATCTCTTGAAGGTAGTCATTCACAATCCTACCTGTATGAGGTCGGGCATTGTCATGCATAAATATAGCATCCTCACCCAAATTGACCATAAATGGACCAACGTGTTCGTTGAGGATTTCTTCCACATATCTTACGCTAGTTAAAGAGCCGTTTTCTATGATCACCAGCTCTGTGCGACTTTCAGAGGAAATTCCGGCCCACACAAGTACAGACCCACCACCGTAGGCTACTTTTTCTTCGATGCATGCTTGCTTGAATCTTTCCCCTGGTCTTCTATACACTCTGTGTCTTCCATCGTGCTTGTAGAGCATAAATTTTGATTCGTCGGAGAACATAACTTTCGACCAATCTTCAATACTCCAATTTACGTGGTTCTGGGCATATCTTAGTCTTGAAATACGATGGCCACGCTCCAGTTTAGGGCCGTTTGCAGGTCTAAGGGGTTTTAAGTTAGATTCAGCAAGCCGACGTCTTACTGTCCATGCACTTGGGTTACTTCCTCCGAGGCGTCGAAACTGATTTGTGAGTTCAGTTCCTGTGAGAAAGCGATTTCGAAGCATGGTGTTCACCAAGTATCGGTCTTCTCGTGCTGTGGTACACCTAGTTCTGCCCGTTCCTGGTCTGCGTAGGTTAGAACCAGTTTCTTCGTAACGTCGGAGAACTCTTTGTACTGTTGACAGCGACACACCGACAGTCCTGGCTGTATCGTGCTGACTCCGGCCGGTTTCCACCAATGTAAGTATTCTGGTGCATTCTTCAAGTGTAAGCGACATGATTTCAGCTTGAATAATGAATATTGAGCATTATCAACCTGGTTTATGTACCAACATAAATGACAGATTACAAACAAAAGCAAAAACAAATCCTGTAATTTCGTAGTTCCATCTTCGACAGTGTTCCCTTTTCAAATTTGATTTTTTTATGATATAACTTTACAATAACTAAGAAGTTTTAATACTTTCATTTAAGGAGTATTAAATTGTCTATTAAATACAATTTATTGCATTAACCTAGCATTCTTACTTTCCGAGATTTTTTGGATTCTTTGAGTGACCCGGATTCATTGCTCTCGAGGGTATTTGATCAAAATTTCCGGATAAAACTTATTAGACCACTAAAATAGTCAGATTAATTTCATGATCTGCTGATCATGAAAGCAACTAGGTATTTTAGCAAATCATCTACTTGTGTTATTAATTTCGCATTGAATCCACATTTTTTCAACTTACTTAGGTTTAAATCGAATCACGACTTTCGAAAAGCCAAGGGCAAAGAACAGCCTCGAAGAGTAATTTTTCGTGCTTTACAGCAAGTAAGGGGTCGGCAATCTTTAATTTGGCTAGGGCAGCCAACGAATCAAATCCGCCCCTGTTTCGGCCTTGTTTTGTGTATCAAGAAATAAATAAATATACAATTTAAGTATGATTATGAGGAAGTGGTTACGATAAGAGTTGAAACTGTGGGAAAATTTTAGAATTGCTGAACATGTTAGTGAATAATATGAATTCTGCACTTTAACCGGACTATGCACCACAAAACGGGCATTATTTATTTATTTATTTATTTAATTTCTGAGATTTCGTGATGCAGTGTGTCAGTGAGTGAGTCAGTGAATGAACTTCTGTTTTATAAGTATTGATTTGCAGAATATAAAACGTGATTTAGCCATATTTGAGTGGAGAATCAGTTTTTACTTAACTTACCCCGTTTCTCGTAATTTTACACTGCTTTTTGCGGACAAAAATTACGTGGTAATTCCCCCCCGCACCCCAAAGATAGATCCCCACCCCGAGATGGATGAGATTTGATTCGGTTTTTACTGTCACCAATAAAATGTACGTAACTGTACAACTATGAATAAAAGTGTTTGGTTTGTTTCAGGTTCAATTGTATCAGTTATAATTAGGGGAATTATCAGAAGAGAATCTACTGCATCGCACGTTTTGTTTGTACAGGCTAGTGAAAAAGTGCCTTACCATTTTACACACCTACCTCAAAGGGCCCAAATACTTACCTTTCATTTACTACTAGAGTCTGTCATTTGAAAGTAGACTGAAAAATCGCGGCAAATTCAAAAATTATTAGTATGGCAACCCTTTTAATCAACTCAAACACACAAAAAATGCCACACTACGATTCTGGTTTTCCTTAATCTTATAATACCAGTAAACGAAAGAAGTAAGTCGGAATCATGGGAAATGGTGATCTGTGGTTCCACTTCGTTATTACGCGGAATTATTATTTTATACCACACTGAATTTACCCCGCTGTAGAGCATAGCGTCCGTAGGTGGAAACACATTTATTGCCTTGTAAAAAGTTACGAAAAATTCGAGTGTCTATTTTCGTTTGACAGACTACTGTCTGTATGCATAAAGTTAACTCGAGCGTGATTGTGACTTGAGCTTAGATTTTTTTTTGTTAGATTTTTGCTAAACCCTTTCCCGCTAATTCCAAAACGAAGACTATAGATTAAATATGACATTTTGTTATACAAAATACCTGTTTTAAACCTAGACTATCTTTAGTCTTCATTTTGGAATAAGACAGTTTTTTGGGTTGCCGATGCAATTAGTTTGGGAGCCCAGTCCGTCAGTCCAGGCTCTTCTGATTGAAATACCCGCTAAAAATGTACTTATGTAAAAGTCATAGAGGTCTTGTTAAGAAATTTTGTAACAATAGTAAGCCGCCCCGGAAACCGGTTCGGAATATCGATTCGAGATTTCGCAGTAAGCCCATACAAATCTATGGACCTATCACATACACGGTACGTTAGTTTTCCATTAGAAGTTTTCTCTGATTCTCAATTCCGAATGGTAGCTTGTGCGTCTCTCGCGTCGCCTTGTTAACCCAAACGGAAATAATCGTATGTGAGCGATGTATTTACGTAATCCAGTTTCGGTATTTCAAAACGGAATTACTAATGGTCGCCCTAAGAAAACTAAAACTGTCAAAAAAAAGCGTGAGTACACATATCGTGAATATGTTTCTTGTAGCGTTCATCGGAACTCGAATGACTTTGACAGAAAAATGAATTGTTTATTTGTAATAACAATTTATAATAGTGAAGTAGAACACTAACTGTCTGTAGGTTTGCAATGAAAATGTTTTATCCACTCAGGCGATTGTGGCTATAATAGGGATGGCGACTGGGTAAAAAAACAATAATTCTTATTAGTCCGTCAGATAGATCAATAAAAAATATTGGACACGTATTTTTTTATTTATCAAATAAATAAAAATTGACGGAGAAATAGAGCGTCAACGTTCGGGAGTGGGGGCTCGTGACGTCACGGCTAGGTAAAAACTGTACTAAGCTGTGACGTCACGTGGAACTTCTACGCTCTATATCTCTGTCATTTTGTTTAATTGACAAAATGTTATGTAAATGACAGACTAATTAGAATTTTTCATTCGTCATCCGTATTTGATGCCCAGTCACAGAATAGCCCAGTCAACTAACCGTAAAACTTTATGTAGAGATGAACAGCTTTGTTTTGTTGTACTATCTACTTGTCGATTAACAATGTGTTTTTAAAATCGTTATCATTTGAAAATGTATTTTAATTCAAGAAATTTATGAATTAAAAGATAGTATGTCAATGCAAATCTTCAAATTATGTTATAAATATTAGACTTTTAAAATTTGCCAGAAGTTTTAAATTTCATAATTATTGTCGTTTGAAAAAATATGTATCAATCTATTTTTATTGCTGGCTGTATAACACAAACTTTGCTATGTGCAGGGTGGGTTTGATAATTTGATAGTCTTCTCTATATACCTACTCAAAAATATGTTTTTTCTTGGAGTCAGTCTTTGAGCAAATGTTGTTGACATTACTGAGTAGTTTTAACTGTTTTCGGTATAACATACAAGTTCAAACACACTCTGTATAACAAATACGCTTGTAATGGACTTGTTAAGGCGACTTTATGGGTCAAACCTCCCTCTCGGTCGCAGTATTCAACATCTTTGTAGATATAAAATCACTGAATGTAGTTATGCAAAATAGCAAGCCTAGAAAATAACAATACAATGGTTCAGCAATAATATCATTTTGACTCTATGTCGTTTTCTTACCAAGAAACTTGCACCAATGCAACTTAATGAACTTTACCAATTTTGGTGCAAATTTTTTGGCCCTCGGCTTCGCGCGCTCAAAACACTGATATACATATGCTATTCCTGGGTATATCTATTATCTGTAGTGACCTAAGGCGAATGTTGCAAATACCGTGGACGGCTAAGCGCGCAAATGTGTCAATCCTCTCACAGCTTAATATAAAAGATCGGCTCTCCACGATATACCACTGTCGGATTTTGTCGTATTTCGGCCATATTGCGAGACGTAGAGCCGATATCTTAGAAAAGCTGGTCATTGTCGGCCATGTGGAGGGGAAAAGTTCGAGAGGAAGATCCCCAACCAGATGGTCTGACCAGCTCAGAGACAAGGGACCGTCGTTCTACAGTGTGGTGCAGATGGCCACAAATCGGAGTCAGGACATCACATAGTGATCACGATCTTCAGCAATGAAGTACCGACCACAAAGAAGTAGAGGCCTAATTCATTTTTTGTAAAATTTTCATCATACTTCATACTAATATTATAAAACAACGAGTATGTTTGTTGCCTATTAACTCTATAACGCCTGAACGGATTTGGATGAAACTTGGGATATGTGGAATCATCATTCATCATTTTTCAAAACCCACTGCTGAGCATTCATAGGCCTTCTTTAAACGCTTTTGCTCTTTTTGCAACAAGGTCTCTCCATGTACAGTAACGATGTCGTTCATCCACCTGGCTGTTGGTCTGCCAAGCCCTCTCCTCTTAGGAGACACACTGTCTAGGAATAGTAAGGAATATTTGGAATAATGTGCATTATCGTTGATCCAACTTTAAAACTATGTATATTCCAAGTTTCATTCAAATCCGGTCAGCCGTTGCTGAGTTGGGTAGGAGCAAACATACTCATATAAATACAAACTTTTCGCATTTAAAATATAGGTGTGATATACGCTTACGTGACGTTACGACTGAATTTCAAAATACCTTGTTTTCGATACAACTGAATCCCTAAATACGTGATTCGCAGCGCACGCTATGCTGTCAATTGATTTGGACCAGGCCTCAACTAGTGCATCTAGGACGCAGTCAACAGCAGCTCTAGGGTAAATAAAAAATAAAAGATAAACGAAAAAGAGCAGTGTGGTATGGGCATAGCTTGTCTATTAAGCCAATGGGTGTGATAAAACCACAAACAAAACAAACTTTCATCATTATTATCAGGGTTGTAGTCCATTCATCCAAAAGGGCGTGAATGAACCGCGTACAAAAACTATAGCAATATTATTTATAGGATTGCTTGATAAACGTGTTGCTTCTAAAGCCTATTTATATTGCTAGGATTGTGTATCTCAATAGTTGCCTATTTATAAGTATTATCTAAGGTTGGTTCAGCTCAGCATTGTCGTTATTGTACCGTTAAGGTGGGAATATTATTATAAGCCGCGTCAGTAAATCGCGACTGTAAGCCGCGTCAGTAAGTCGCGACTGTAAGCCGCGACTGTTAGCCGCGACAGTAAGTCGCGACTGTAAGCCGCGTCAGTAAATCGCGACTGAAGGATGTGTCTGAGTAGTGTGCACTGGTCTGATTTTAAAAACTTTGACAGTTTGTTAATTGACATTATTTGAATTTCGACAGATGAAATGTCAAATCTTGCAAATAAAAGTCCTGTGCAGACTATTTCGGTGTGCAACTGAGTTACTAAATGAGGCCTGCGAGTAGAGATGCGCGTAGCCAATCATATGGAAGTACGACACTTTACACGTGACATTTTGCAAGCCTGAGTGGCTAAATGCGACGCAACTCGCGCGCTAATGCCCCTCTCTGGATTAGCTCTAACGGATATCTCCGATAATGTTCCTAGCTTGAGTTCCATTCATTATTCAATGTCATCTGGGATAACATTTCCTAAATTTCGCGATTACCTATTCATATCTTGTTGTTAATACTTGATATAATAATATGAGGCATCGTTGTACGGTGTATAAGTCCTCTTCAGTAAAGTCATAATCTTATAAAGATTCTAAAATTCCAGGAGCACACTTTACCAACCTAAGGTAACTTTAGAATAGTGTGAAGCTGGAAAAACAATTCGGACGCGTCTTTCAGCCGCGGCTTATATTTTGTTCCCACCTTATGTTAGCAATTTGAATGCTAGGATAATACTGTCAGATTGCCCAACAAGAGAAAATGGTAAGACATTTTTCATTTTATTTTGCATCTGTGATGGTTGTTTCGCGCCTTGTAAATGGGAGTTAGCTGTAGCTATGTTGTAATGTAACATTAGATGTTATGCATTCAAGCTTTTTTTTTAAGCTATTGTATTAATTAATGGTCTTTGTCCAATAAATTATGATAAAATATTAGGGTGTTTTATTTTCTTCCTTGTACCAAATAGTTAAATATATATTCAATATCCAAAAGTTTATGCTAAATGTTTGCCAACATGCGATGGAGGAGATTCTAGAAGTAAAGCGAATAGGAATGACGACGAGGTAAAAAAATATTAATTCTGATTACTCCGTCAGATAGATCAACAAAAAATATTGGGCACGTATTTATTTATCAAATAAATAAGAATTGACGGAGATGAAGAGCCTCAAAGCTCGGGAGTGGGGGCTCGTGACGTTACGGTTAGGTAAAAAGTGTACTAACGGCCGGTTTCTATATTATACCGTTGCCGATAACGCCTCGTTTTCCCTTGAAAAATTCAAAAATTAACATTGAGGCGTCGAAAATTTGACAGTTTTTCATGGGAAAACAAGGCGTAATCGGTAACGGTATAATATAGGAACCGGCCATAGCCGTGATGTCACGCGAAACTTCAACGTTCTATATCTTTGTAATTTTTTGTTTAATTGCCAAAAGAAAAAAATATGTGTCCAATTTTTTATAATGTAAATGACGGACAAATTAGAATATTTCAGTCGGTCTCCCGATTGACCGTATTCGCAACTCTGAGCTGGGCTCAAGAACACAGATCGCTGATGTAGGAACGAAAGCCGCCAAGCTTAATTGTGATTGGGCTGGTCACGTTTGTCGCATGTCGGGAGACTAGTGGGCCAAGCTGACCACGGAGTGGTGCCCTGACACAGGTCGACGACCACGAACAAGATGGAGGGACGAGCTCACTAAATTCCGTGCCGACGACCATTTAGCACATGAGAGGGATGAATGGAAAGAGTGGGGGGAGGCCTTTGCCCAGCAGTGGGATATTGAGGGCTCATTTTAATAATAATAATGTATTTGGTGTTATTTATATATTATAGTAGATAATATTAGTTTTATAGTAAACAAAAATTTTTTTGAAGAGTTTTTAATGAAATAAAGTGTAATAATAATTATAACTTTCTTCCTTACTTTTTTGTTTGAGCTTGCGGATAACGCTGGTGTGGGGATTTTTTCGACCACCCGAAGGCATATAAATATTGATTCTGTCCTTGATTATTAGCTAATAGGAAGTGGCAAAATAAATTATCTACAGGATTTAATATGCACACGGCTCGCCACGGCTCTAGTAGCTAGTACGTTACTCAAACTCAGGTAGAGTACCTTTTTTTTTAAACGCTTGTAAAGTACTGAAAAAAGAACTATCACGTTGCTCTGCGCTGCTCTCGCAGCTCTTGCTAGTTGAGCTTAACCAAATGTCATTATAAAACTTTATAAAGTCAGCTTGTCCCTGTCATTTAAATGTAAATAAAAAGAGGTGACATGGATATTTACGCCATTTTTGCTATCTGAGGGCTATATGCTATCTGAGGGTGAGTTTTTTGCATACCATCCGTGTGATGGTTTCGGTGAGCTCGATATACCATATGGTTTTCCGGTGATTGGTACCATGAGTTCTATGTTTATAGCATAGTTTACACCATATCTTTGATCGACTAGCTCGACTGAATGAACTTCATGCTGTATACTTCTATCTCTCTTGCACACAGGCAAAAGAAAAGAGACGAAACAAACGTGTAAACGACACGTTTTGACGTTTTGCAAATGGTGTTTAGTTGTTTGTCAACAAAACGCGCTCTTTTCTCGAAAACATACCTAACCGCAGAAAATCCAACAACTTTCTAACAAATAGTTTTCAAGATAACGTCTCTCACAAAGATTTATCTATCGACTGAAAGTTTACGATATACTACATAGTTTACTTCCACAGACTTGTCAAAATACGAACTCGTACTGCCAAATTAGCACAAAACTGATCGAAAACTTTTTTCGAGGTCGAAAACTACGAGTCGACAGAGGGCTTACCACGAGTTTTGATAGTTTTCGAAAACTTTATAAGTTTCGGTATCTTTCCCAGTGTTGCTGTTTTAGCAGTTTTAATGCTAAATTTAGCATATTTTCGGCTCTGTTAGCTTGAAAAATTCGCATTTAGCATATTTTTATGATTAACATTTTTTTGTAAGTTACCTAAAAATTCAAAATCCCTAAGGAATTCAAAAGAAAAATATAGATTTTAGCATTTTATTTAGCATTTTTAAAAGTTATTTAGCATTTTTTGCAACATGTTTTAGCATTTTCTCCAAATAAAAAACGGCAACACTGATCTTTAGATACATTTTCGTAGTTCATGCACGTTTCCCTAGAGGCGCTGTACGAAAATGTATGGAAAGATACCAAAACCTAAAAAGTTTTCGAAAACTATCAAAACCCGTGGTAAGCCCTCTGAACTCGTGGTGCCGATTTTAGTTCATGCACGTTTCCCTAGAGGCGCTGTACGAAAATGTATGGAAAGATACCAAAACCTAAAAAGTTTTCGAAAACTATCAAAACCCGTGGTAAGCCCTCTGAACTCGTGGTGCCGATTTTAGTTCATGCACGTTTCCCTAGAGGCGCTGTACGAAAATGTATGGAAAGATACCGAAACTTATAAAGTTTTCGAAAACTATCAAAACCTGTGGTAAGCCCTCTGAGGTGTATAGAACTGATATGAATAGGACGCTTAGTAATATACGCCTTAGAGTAAATCTGTTAACTTAACTACAACATTTCTTTATTACTTGCAGTAGTTATTTGCTTTGAGAGCCTTCTCCTTGATGGCACATCCTGGATGTCAGAAAGATGGTAAAGAAAAGAAATCCAGGGAAGGGCATGGATTTATGTTTGACCTTGAATGTGCAGAACACATTTTTACAATTTCTTATGAACTGTGTGGTCTTGGTTGATCTGCGCAGTATCCACACCAAAGAGGTTGGTTTTTACTACCTACCTAGTTAATGGGCTATAAGTACCCACACTAGGAGGACAGTTATGAAACATTTTTGGCAATTCATTCTCAGTATTCCGACAGTCGGACTGTAATAAAAAAGACGTGTGGCACTCGGGGACTGCCGCGGTAAAGCTATTGCATAGCATTTTGTATCAACTTATGCAAATATAATTATTTATTTATTTTATTTATGCAGTATTTCTTTTTCTTTGATATTAATTCAAGTTACACTTTTTGAGCGTGGTGACCGATAAGAAAACAATCTTTTTTCTTTTATTAAATAAAAATACGTCTAGTTGCACGCACACAAACACCGTGTCGAAGACTGCCGAAAAGAAACGACGTTAGACAATGCACGGCCTTCAAGCCACACCTCCGTGCCCGTCGGAGTGGGGAACGTGAGGTTTTTTTTCGTTACGGAATTTCTGGATTCGGTCCCCGCGCTCAAGGCCCTCGATAGAAGCTATGCAATAGCTTAATAATATAGGAAGTAAACGCATTTTTTGTGCAATCAACTCTATTTATTGTCAAGAAAATGGTCACTATTGCAAAATTATACAATTTAATGTAAAACTGCGCCCTGCTAAGAAACAAGCGGGGCTCTGGCGGCCGGCTGCCGTCATAGCGCAGCCGAACTTCGCGGCACAGCTAAATTCCTTGACTGCCGACGGGCAGCAGCGTCGGTGGTGCGAGCCGCATGCCCAGCTTGGGGATTAGGGGCATAACACCTTATTAGGGGAGGCATATGTCCAGCAGTGGACTGAGTAGGCTGTTGATGTTGTTGTTGTTATGTTAAACTGACACCGTATTTTTGAAAAGTGAATGTGTAGCTACCGTTCACTTTTCATAGGTTTATTGAACTAATAGATTTTTCCATTATACTCAAAACGAATGTAACAGTAAAGCTAGTTTATTTATTATATAAAACAAAAATAAGCAATTATAAAAATATTAAAACATATTGACAAAAATGAGAGCTCTGTTTCAACAACGCAAATTCGTTTATCGCTATCATTTGAGACCCTGCCATAGAATAGGTAACAGTCAGTACGGTAATCTGACCCCAGTGCCACAGAATACTCTGCAGGCAGTAGGTCATGTTATGATAGCTAGAAGTAGGTACTCAGTTGTTCTTGAACTATCTTGGGAGTAACATGAAGATATTGTGGTTACTGTTCGTGATACATACGGTAAGTGAATTTTTATTATTGAATAATATTTTTTTGCAATTATTTACAATCAAAAGTTGGTAATTAAGGCATTGGCATATTGGAAAATCCGTGCTTATTCTCGTCATACATTATATTTTTAATGAGATTAATTAAAAATCTGTTACAATTTTTAATACTCAGGTAGGTACCTATTTTATTGGATTGAATATCTTTATGATTTTTAAGCCTACGTGCCTGCAACTTTGAGCTTATTCTCATAAATTATATGTTTTAATTAGAATATCTAACAACTGTAAAAATTCTAATTAGTCCGTCATTTACATTATCAAAACATATTGGACACGTATTTTTTCTTTTGTCAATTCAACAAAAAATGACAAAGATATAGTGCGTCGAAGTTCCGCGTGACGTCACGGCTTAGTACACAGCCGTGTTAGTTACAAAGCCGTGACGTCACGATCTTGACGCCCTTTATCTCCGTAAATATTTATTATAAATAAAAAAATACGTGTCCAATATTTTTTTCTTGGCCTATCTGACGGACTAATTAGAATTTTTTTTACCCAGTCGCTCTACTTCCTTGTGCCGTGTCACCCATATTCTTTATATTACGAGTAAAACAAAAAAAAAACCAGGACAATAGAAAGGTATCTTCATCTAACAAACAAGTATTAGTCAGAAGTGTAGTGTGGATAACACCTGAAGTCTGATAAAGAAGTAATGTGTGTAAGTGTAAGTTTTAGTGTAAGAGAGTGAGGGTGTTAGAGTAAACTTTTAAAAAAAAATCTTCCTTAGTAAGTTTTCAGTGTCAATAGGATTAGTGAAGTAAGTAGGAAGTAATCAATGAATTAAACTTGTTGAAATTTAGTGGCCATTGAAATATGTTTGCTTAATTTGTTGTAAAGGCGTGCTACCAGAAAACTCAGATTTTGCTTCAAGATTAGTAGTACATTAAAAACTTTGTCGCGCCTGCGTTTCGTTTCTAGTATCTTGATAATAGTCAGTCACCTTTGCATGTTGTCAATTTAGGTAGCACATCCAAAAGTTTAAAATTAACTGTAAATTTTTACGAATATTTTTGTTAATCTCAACTACTACAACAAAAATATCAAATAAAAAATTTGCTGTGCGTCATTCGTTAGGTATGTACCCCATTACAAAAATATGCAATAAAGAGCTCTCTCGTTGGGAAGCGATAGCTGAGAAACGCTCGGAGTGGAGAAGAGTAGTCCAGCAGAAGGTCTGGGCAATTGAAGATGACAGAAGGCGCGTACAACATAAAAATAAACAGCCAGTCTACCATTATCAAAATGGTACCCTTACGCGCAACCTCTGTAAACGCACTTTTACAGCTAAAACTGGGTACGATAAAACACATTCGAGCACACCAATGAAGCTCCTCCGTGTAGAAGAGATTTAGTCGCCGTGTTTGAAATCGGTCGGGATGAATAATAATAACAATTGGGTCGATAACACTGAGTTCCTATCAAAAAGAATTGCGATAAGTAAGATTTACAAATACCTACAGTAGTCAACGTATCTTTGTTCTTCTGAATTTGGCTGCAAGTAGCGACGTAGATTCCGCGCCATCTTCTTCTCCTTCTTCTTCTTCGTATGAGTTAGTGACCAACTCTGGTGTCGGAGTTTTTAGGCCGCCCGAAGACATGGCTTGGCGACTGAAAAGCCGGGACCACATCTTACGTGCCTTCCGAAGCACGGAAGCGCTCAAATCGAAATGTCACTAAACGGTCACCCATCCAAGTAGTGACCGGGCGGAGTGTTGCTTAACCGAGGTGATCTGCTAAGAATACAGAAGTAAACCACGCCACGAGCGCTACCACTCAAGTCCGTTAGACGCGAATTACGACATTGAAAATATTATTGGGTCTTAAGACCGACCTCTCCCATACATACATACCACCGTGCGGCGCTGCTATTGCAGTAATAATAATAGTAGATGGTTTTACAAGGGACTAAACCATCCCATTATATACGAGGTTGTTATACTCTCGAGCGTAGCGAGGGGATGACAAGACCGAGTTATAATGGGTGGTTTTGGCCCGAGTAAAACACTCTACTTTTCACTTCGATTGCGAGAAAATAAAACAATTCAAAATTAGACAATTTTCAGAAATTTTATCAAAAATTAATCAACCTTCTTATGACATCACCAAGACGGTTCTATTTAAAAAAAAAAAGATTGACGGAGCACCAAGAAGTCCAGTTTTTATAAGAGAACGAATGTTTGTACGGGCTGATGATTTTAGACAAAAATTAAAAAGAAAAAATACTTTTTAGCCCGAGGTATTAAAATCGAGTTTTAGGCCCGCTAAGCTACACTACACTATATACACTTTTTGAGCAAGAGAAGTGAAAAATAAATATTTTAATGGTATTTTGTTTTTATTTACTATAATTATTATGCTCTTCTAGTCTAAGAGGTCATTTATGTTATACCGGACATTTTGCAGTCAAAATCGCTCGAAAATATCAATTAGTTCACTATCAGGGGCTTGATTCTGATGATTATAACGAGATGATGATGATGATCAAAACTGTATGTTTGACAGTTTCCGTTAAATATATCCAATAGATTCAAATATATCGAAACGTCAGAATCAGGGGGTCTACTCTAATTCAACGAAGTACGAAATAGCATGTTTCGTTTCTCGCGATTGGTACTCGATAATCGGTCAAATAAACCAAGATTTCCACACCAAGTTCGTAATGTGTGACAGTCCAAACATTTCGCACCCTATTTCACAAAATATGCGACTGAACTATTGGAATTGACAGTAAAAAATTCGATCAATTGCATGAAACGAAACACGAAATTTCGTACTTCGATGAATTGTAGTAGGCCCTCAGGTCCCAGGATCGAGTGGTATACCTTTTGCCGTCGGACTTGAGTGGTGGTGCGGAATTAAGTTCCTATTATTTGGGTCGGATTTTACTAGGATTGGTCGATACATTTACTAAATTTATCGTCAGAAGGATCCGTTGGTACTGTACTTGTCTTGTGTGATTGCAGGTCTACGGTCAAACAGGGTTTGGCAAGTCGTATTTGAGGAATTCTCGATTGGTAAGTATTGTTTTTGTTCCCTTCATTTTGATAACATCGACTCAACAGATGTTCGTTCTATCTGTCTTTCTCACTTTTTCGACAACAACCTCTGTGGCTCAGTGGGCGAAGGCCCGCCTGAGACGCAAAAGGTTGCGGCTTCAATTCCCGCCGCGATAATAAATAAATAATGCTGGACACAGCATCATGTGGCCCCAAACTAAGCAGAGTTTGTATTATAGGAACCTCATTACTGTTTTTTTAACCTTTATCGTCCCACTGCTGGGCAAGCGTTTCCCCATAGACTTCCAAACATCTCTGTCCCGACTCCCGAGCTACCTCCCTCCACTCTCTTTTATGTCACATGACTAATAATTAATAAACTACTAAATATACTATATTTTATTTTGTACTTATATACTTTAGTTATAGGATTATGACTGGCCTCATAGCTCAGTTGGTAGTAACTCTGCCTTCTGAGCTGCAGGTCATGGGTTCGATTCCCGCCCAGGACAAACATTTTTGTGATGAACATGGAGGTTTGTTCTGTGTCTGGGTGTTATAAGAGTATCTATGTATGTTCATCAGTCTCTAGTACCCATTGCAAAGGTTCTGCCTAGTTCAGGATCAGTTGACCGAGTGTGAGTTGTCCCGTTTATTTAAACATACATAACCTACATATTATACATAGAAAACACCCAGACCTGAGACAAATATCTGCAAATAGTGCAAACATTTGTCCCGCGGTGGGAATCAAATCCGCAACATTCTGATGCCTATAATTATATACCTATTTTTGAGTCCTCCTTTTTTTGTGCAATAAAGTGATAAAGATATCCAGCAATGGATAACTATAGGCTGATGATGTTTATGATGATACGTCCTCATTTTCAGTGCCACCAATGGAGCTGCCTCAACACTAAACTCGGCCTCCCCGACTCCCTACCTCCTAGCGACCAATTCGCTAATGTCCTGAGGACTTTGCTCCCGTCGTCATGGCATGATGTGGTGGACAGAGTCGTGAACACTTGCTACCATGATAGGCAAAGGCGTTATACTAATACCTGCCCAGGTCAGGCGCTGATGCATTGTGCTGTGGATCAGCTGATTAACGTAAGTCTTATCTTTAACTAGCGATCTGCCCCGGCTTCGCACGTGTGCAAGCTATTAATATAAACCTTCCTCTTGAATCACTCTATCTATTACAAAAAAACCGCATCAAAATCTGTTGCGTAGTTTTAAAGATCTAAGCATACATAGAGACACAGACAGCGGGAGCGGCTTTGTTTTATAAGTATTGGAACGAATTTCATTATCGCGGTGCGAAAGGGGGCTAGACGGAAAAACTTAAGACCAAAAGTTGTAACGACACTTTTTTAAGACCAAAAGTTGTAACGACACTTTTTGCTATAGTTGTAAGCCGTGCGGCGTGCGCGTGTTTCTCTGTCTGTCTCTCTCTCTCTCTCACTCTCATAGAAAGCTACTTCCATCCGGGTGTCCCTTGACACCTCTCAAGTTTTTTTTATGTACTGAAGTGTATGTAACCATTATATCAGTCTATGTTAGGTAGAGACTATACAGGACTAAAGTTGTCGACATAGCTCAGAGAGTTAGCAAGCTGAAGTGGCTGTCGGCTGGCCATATCTGCCGAAGAACCGATAACCGTTAGGGTAAACGAGTTTTTGAGTGGAGACCGCGGGTCAGCAAATGTAGTGTAGGGGGCCCTCCGGCGGTGTGACGATTTGCGAAAGTCTGCTTGTAAAAGCTGTATGCATTGAGCTGAGGGCGGTGCAATCCCGCTTATTAGGGAAAGGCCTATTTTAGCAGTGGACTGCTACAGGGTGATAAAGATCAATTTAGGATAGGCAGAGTGGTCTATATATAAGTCCTAGTAAGTAGGTACCAATAGCATCCAACAGCCATTAAACCCGAAAGTCACATAAAAACATAACCTAAACAAACCTAGGGTTGTCATCCGTCCGGGTTTCCCAGAATTTGTCCTAGTTTAGAGGGCGTCCGGGGAGCGTCCAGGCGGAGTTTCATTTGTAGTCCGGGCTTAAAAATAGCTATGCCTAGGTATATAAACCCTGACTTCTTGATTGGAGACCGCGTCTCGAGAAACGTAGTGTAGGACGTCCGGCTAGGTGGAGTGACGTTCTGCGAAAGGTTGCTGGTAGAAGCTGGATGCGTCGAGCTCAGGACAGGGCGCAATGGCGCTCATTAGAGGCATATGTCCAGCAGTGGACTGCTGTTGGCTGATAATGATGATGATCTTACGTTAGGCAGAGAGGTTTATAAAGGTCCTGTAGTACCATTAAAGTACCATTAGCATCCAACAGTCGTTAAACCTGAAAATCACATACAACTTAACCTTAACACTACACTTGGGTTCTCTCTTTACATAAAAGTTATAATATTATCATCAATAATGACGATTCACATCAGGGCGGTCACGAATATATCAATCTGACGTATCTTAAGCGTCACGAAAAATATTGGCCAATGACATAGCGTTATTTTGAATTTACGCTTACTCATTGGCCATAATTTTTCACTAGACTTCGTCATCGAGCCTTAGGTCTGTGATGTGATTAATCTATAATGTTTATATTTTTAACTCAATTGTTCTATTTAATATCTGTACAATTACCAGTAAGTAATTGTAACCTGTTTTTAATAATATTTAATTTTTTCCACTATTCTTCGCCATCGAGTCTGAGGTCTGTGATTCATCTATAATGTTTTTATTTATAGCTCAATTGTTTTATTTTAATATCTGTACAATTACCTGTGTCTATATTTATAGATAATATTTAAGTTTTGCATGCCACACTCCACTATTCTGCATGTGGATGAACACTAGGGTAACCCTAAGTAGTAGAAGTTGCACAATACGAAAATGTAAAATTTTATCATTACTTTTTAAGCAATGCTCTAACTGTTTTGAGAATATTGTTATGTTTCAGAACTACGTCGAGAGATTGCAATGTTTTTCACTCAAAACACTTAAGTAATTGCTGAAAAAGGTAACTATAATTTCTTCGTGGTTTTTTTTATCCATTGTACCTAATCTAATCTCTATTTTTATTTAATGATTTTGTTAAAAATTATGTATTGTTTAAATATCTGTCAAAATTAATTCATTGTGTAAATATTTTTTGTGGACCATCTGATTACTTTATTTTTCTATGTTACTCGTTCATGTATTTTTTGTTTTAACAAGCTGTCTTCGCCTTTAATTGTTGTGGCATTTAACCTGTATTTAAATAGTGATTCTATAAAGAAATGTAATGGTGTACACAGGCGTTGGTGATCTAATAAATAAAATAAAATAAAAATATAAAATTTAACATTTTCGTATTGTGCAACTCGTGCTAGGGGTACGGTAGCTATTTAGATATTGTTATGTTTCAGAACTACATAGATAGAAATACAAAAGTGGTATTCTTGCAGGTTGCAAAGTTCACTCAAAACAGTTAGGCAATTGCCAAAAAAGTAACAAGAAAAAATTACATTTTCGTATTGTATAGTTATTTAGATATTATTTTGTTTCAGAACTGCCCAGAACAATATCTTAGAAAAGATGACGCGTGCGCACCTGTCAACTCACTCGCTGGTCTCGGCAACATGTTCTCACAAAGGTCAGTAAATTCTTATTTGACGTGAAGTTATTTGTGTCAACTATTGCCTATACGTATTGAAGTGGCCTTAATATTATAATAATAATGAAATAATATAAAACCGAAAGTTAGCTAGTGAGTGTGTCTGTGTGTGTGTATGTATATTTCTATACACCACCACACCAGCCTTTATCGGTTATGATGAAGATGTTGACGATGACTTAAGCGGAGTCGTTGGCACACAAGCTAGTTAACATTTTTTTTAAATTCTTCAGAAGTGTTTGTCATTGGTTATTGGCGCGGTTAGAATCAATACCGTTGAATCAGCGCGATACATGCACCCATAGATAAGAGCTGATCCAGATACGGCGATTTTACTCGCGCGTAGATCGCCCCATCTGGACAAGCTGTAATACACTGTCCTATATTGATTTTTTTAACTGTCAAAAATAACATCGAATAAATTATCAACATCAGCCTATAGCAGTCCACTGCCGGACATACATTTAATAAGCGTCCTTGCGACGGCCCTGGGGGGAACTCGTTGAATTAGAGTAGTAATTCAACGAAGTACGAAATTTCGTGTTTCGTTTCTTGCGATTGGTACTCGATATTCGAACAAATAAACCAAGATTTCAACACAAAGTTAGTAATGTGTGACAGTCCAAACATTGCGCACCCTATTTCATAAAACATACGACTGAACTATTGGAATTGACAGTACAAAATTCGATCAATCGCATGAAATGAAACACGAAATTTCGTACTTCGGTGAATTGTAGTAGGCCCTCTGTCCTCAGCTCGACGTATCCAGCCTTTCTAATCAATAGGGTCATCAAATAATGATTTAAATTGATTTGCAGCCGCTATGAGAACATGGAAAGAAACATGCCATTCGAGCGACGACCGAGCTGGTTTTTGAAAAATGTAAGTACCTACCTATACGTTTTGTCAAAAAAAAAGTCTGCTTTCACACAACATCAATAATAGGTCCAAAGTAAGCAGAGCTGTGATATGAAAACTACATAAATGATATTTTTCTACCGATTCTCAAAATTCTTGTTTTGTTTAAAAGAGTATACTTCACAGGTGGTCCCATATAATCCAATATATCTCCTGAGAGATTGGTGCTTTTCCCGGAAAACTCAAAAAACCTCATCCTCTCTTGTAATTTTCGCGGTATGATCACCAATATCTCCGTCAATTGTGAACCGATTTTCAAAATTCTTTAGGGCAAGAAGTAAAAAGTGATTTATTTGAAGTCAGTTTATTTTTTATAAAAAGTTTATCTTGTATTTATGCTGAACACTATCACACAGCATCATATAGCCGCAAGCTAAGTAGAACTTGTATTATGGGAACCACATGACAGGTAAATAAGTACATATTAAAATACTTTTTTGTAAACACAAAACACACATACCCGAGACAAATATTTTCAGATCATTTCAGACAAATATTTGCAGATTCTCGCATTGGTAATCGAACCTACAACCTTTTGTATCTCCGGCTGGATTTCCCGCACTGCGCCAAAGAGGTCGTCGAATAAATTTACTCATTTTAAACGTGTGCATAAATTGAATGGTTTATCAACTTACCTGATTTTTTTCAGTATTTCGACTCGAAATGTTGTAATTTGCCTCCACTCATAAACTCGACAACATTAACTGAATGTGGGTTTACAATGATGATGCAGTACTTCAAACACGACCCTCAGTTCCAAAACAAGAACGTTTTAAGATCACAGGTGAGTTTTCAAAATGGCTACCACATTATTTCCTTCTTCGTATAATTAAGCTAGTGGCCAACTCGGGTGTCGAAGTTTTTAGGCACCGACTTAACGACTGAAAAATCCGAATCCAATATCTTAACGTGCCTTCCGAAGTACGGAAGCGCTCAGATCTAAATGCCACTAAACGGTCACTTATCCAAGTGTAACTTATCCACTTTCTCTATACAAGACATAGCAAAAACACCACTTAACTCCTGGGTTCAGGAAACCAATTATCAGTCAAGTAAAATTATAGAAGTAGCAGAGCTTTATGTGAAGGGCTCGTTTGGGGGAGTACTACCACCATGCCTATTTCTGCCGTGAAGCAGCTGTGCTGTGTGTTTCGGTGAAATTACAGGCACATGAGGCTTAACTAATTTTATGCCTCAAGTTGATGGACGCAGGGTGTTGCACCGAAGTGCATGTTCCAAAGAAGCGTAAACTACGATGCAATGCTTTGTGATAGATAATTTGTCTGTTTTTTGTAAATTTTTGGTTTTTAATTGGTGTTGTGTGCAATAAAGAGATCATCTATCTATCTTTCTATCTATGAGGTCAGTCCAGTCCATACCCTATGTGCCCATAAACTGACTCTTAGTTGGGTCCATGACAGCCAATGTAGGGAAAATTATGTGTAATTGGGCCTCCATTCAGACAACGTCACACTTGTTTGGATGAACCTTATAAAAGCCACAGACGATGGTAACAAAGTTTTATTCAAAAATAATTTAATTTAAGTTGTTATGCATGAATAAAATAAGGTTAATTTTTGGATACATTTTAAATGCTTAAGATTTAAATATATCTATCTATTCAGACGGTAACACTCATTGCTGAGTAAAGGCCTCTTCTCCATCACACCACTCCTGGCGATCTTGTGCCAGCCGGATACACTCCTCTTCTACTACCTTCACAATATCCTCCGACCTTCGAGCACAGGGGCGGATTTGATCCGTTGGTCGCCCTAGGCATATTATAGTTTGCCGCCCCCTTACTCGCTGTAAACCGAAAAATTAAAAAAAAAACCTTCAAGACTGCTCTTTGTCTTTAGCTCTTTGAAAATCGTAATTCGATTTAAACCCACTATGTAAGTGAAAAAACTGGTATTCAGTGTGAATGCAAGTAGATGAAGATGATATGCTAAAATAGTTATATTAATTTCATGAAATGCTTGATCTGCTCATATTTTGGTAGTCTTTAAAGTTTTTTTTCATTAATTAATTCACCAAGTTTTTCCGCCCCCAAATTTTGTCGCCCTAGGCCCGGGCCTACTTGGCCAATTGGGAAATCCGCACCTGATCGGGCAGGTGGTCTGCCTCGTGGCCGCCGCAAATCTCTTGGCCACCAACCGGTAACTGTTTTGGTCGATCGTTGGTCAGGCCAGACCGCTTCTCCACTTCTGTCTCGCAATCCGCATACCCTCATCTTCGAGTTTAAAGCAGCGTCGACAATACGCATATTGCCCCGTTTAGGCAATAAAATATTCGTATTTGATGGGATTATTACATTTTCAGCGTCGCGACAGCCCAGTATTTGTTCACTATTCAACAGAGGCGAGCAACAGAGGTAATTCTCTTCAAGTCGTCAGTCTAAGTGACATCAAGCCGGAGGTTTTGGTAAGTAATGAACCAGCATAGCCTACACCCCTAGGTGTAAAGGATTACAACCTTCATCTTAAATACATGCCAACCTCAACTACCCGTGGAGCAACCTGCTAACTGACTTTTCCTGATGACGGGCAGCAGCGTCGGTGATGTGAGAAGCTGTGCTCTGCGATCCCCAACCCGCAGTTTGGGGATTATGTAGACAGTATGTCCTGATAATCGCAGGTTAATCGGTGGATGGAGAGGGCTCAAGACAGTTCTTCGTGGCATTCCTTGGGGGACACCTATGTTCAGCAGTGGACTTCTATAGGTTGTTGTTTATGATGATGATGATGTCCTGATATAGAGGACTCCTCTAACCAGTGTCAGAGAAAATGCTTATAAATTAATTGTGAAAGTCAATCGATATTTTTAAAACAAGACAATATATATATTATCGGGGTCACAATCCCTCCATTACTTGATTATAATACTTACATACTTTTTATGTAACTGGATGTACGAGTAGAGGGAGGCCGAAGAAGAGATGGATGGATTGTGTGAGAGGATATGAGAGTGAAAGAAATGAGTACAGAGTTGACAGCCGATAGGAGTGAATGGAGAAAGAAAACATGTTGTGCCTACCCCACCTAGAGTGGGATAAGGGCAGGGAAATGATGAATACTTACATACTTTTTTGGAATAAAAGATAAAATTGAATTTAAACAGCTTTATAGTTTTATGTACTGGTAAAGATTGGATTTTTCCAGGCCACCCCTGACGCGCTAGACTGCTGTGACATATCTGAATTCATCCAACCCGCCTGGAGGCGCGAGTGCGGGTTCGAACTCCAATGGAAGGGAGAAAGCCGATTGACGGTTAAAGATGGGCTTAATGCTCCAAGTACGGAGCCAACGAATGTTGTGAAGACTGTCACGCATAGAGATCTCATGGTGGTGCCACATAGTGTAAGTCAGCTTGAGACTAGCGGCCCGTCCCGGCTTCGCACGGGTTAGGGCACTTTTTTACACCTTGGGTTACGCTATTTAAGTTTTAGTAAATCCCTAATCTTTTCTAGCAATAAATATAGCCTATGTTACTCAAGGTGAATGTAGCTTTCCAATGGTGAAATAATTTTTGAAATCGGCACAGTAGTTTTTGAGTTTATTCATTACAAACATACCTACACACACAAAAATACAAATTTTTCCTCTTTGTAATATTAAAGGGGTTCCAACCTCGACGGGGTCAGTCGGGCTCTCCGCTGGCGACTAGCTGTCGCTAGCTCAGCGGCCTACCGACTAAAAACACGCCGTGTTCTTTCACTCACTGCAGTGCTAGTGCATCATCAAACCATTCATCGCCTGATGTAGGGCTCGACGCTGCACCAGCACTTGACGGGGTCATGTCTATCTGTCTGTCTGTCGGTCTGTCACCAAGAACTGTATCTCATTAACCATGATATTTTCACAGATGACTAGCTTCCGCCCGCGGCTTTGTTAGCGTGGTACCTGGATAAAAAGTAGCCTATGTGTTAATCCAGGTCATAAACTATGTATATTCCAAGTTTCATCCAAATCCGTTTAGTCGTTTTTGCGTGAAAGAGTAACAAACATTCATCTATTAATCCATACATCCATACATACTCACAAACTTTCGCATTTATAATATTTGTGTGATGTTATGTATTTCTGTTGCTGCTAGGTATAACAACAAAATCTAAAAACAGAATAAAAAAAATATTTAAGTGGGGCCCGACTCGCACTTGGTCGGTTTATTATATAATTTACCAATTTGGTTGATTGGTAGGCACCTTTTTACCTTTTTTGTTTGTTTTGTTTTTGGTAGGTACCTATTAATTGTAAATACATTAGTCATACAGTCACGCCTATTTCCCAGAGGGGTAGGCAGAGACCACGGATCTCCACTTGCTACGATCCTGGAATACCTCTTTTGCTTCATTAACTCTCATCACATTCTCCATACACGCTCATCGGTTTAGGGTACTCCTGACTTGGCCTTTTTCCAGCACCTCTCCGATTTGATCGCCGAACGTACGTCGAGGTCTTCCCCTTCGTCAATCTTCTTTCATCCATCCTTGTTCATTTGTAAGAACCTAATTTTGTTTCCAGTGTGAAAAAGAAACTTGCGTGTTCGACAAGCTCAACATAACGTCATCCAGAAACGTCGACGTCGATGCATTTAAGAGGTTGCTTGACAACTTAACAGTCAAACATCCAGAGTGGAGCAGTGCAAAGGCGCGAGTTCTGACCACATGTATATCGAAACCTCTCAATGAATATGAAGCTGATTGTCAGATTAATAAAGTGTTGGCGTGCACTTTTGATGTTTTAAGCGAGGTAAGGATTATTGGGGTATAAGGGGTTCCATATGCCCAAGAACCGATAATCGCTGGGGTAAGCGAGTCTTTGAGTGGAGACCGCGGGGAAAACGTAGTGTAGGATGCCCTCCGGCCAGATGGAGTGATGATCTGTGAAAGGATGCTGGTAGAAGCTGGATGCGTCAAGCAGAGGACAGGGCGCAATGGCGCTCATTAGGGGAGGCCTATGTCCAGCTGTGGTGATGATGATGAAGTGGCCAGTGTCTATCCAATTAATAACAAAATGTATTTCTCTACAATGCTTTCGTGTATTTTTTTTTATTTTTTTTTTAAGCTGGATGCTCCGAGCTCAGGACGCTCTTTAGGGTAGGAGAACAGGGTGCAATGGCGTTTAATAGTGGAGGCGTATGTCCAGCTGTAGACTGCTACAGGCTGGATGATGATAATGAGTTCCAACGTTCATCTTTATTTTACTCTTCCCCTGGTGCCCTCGCTGTATAATAAATGGGGCTCTGGTGGCCAGCCGATTGTGCCTTAGCACAGCTAAAACCCCTGGCCACTGACGGGCAGCTCGTTGGTGGAGCGAGAAGCTGTGCCTGCGATCCCAAATCCTGCCAGTGTGGGGATTATCGACTTATTTCCCTTACAGGGGAGGTCTATGTCCAGCACTGGACTCAATAGACCGGTGTTGTTGAGGTATTGATTTACATAATTCGTGTGCGTAAAGCCGGGTATCCTTTATGTTCGTGCACCAGCTGTGCTCCACGCATCTGCAACCGCTCTGATGAAGACGATACGCACATTTCTATAAGAAACACGCACGCTCCACAATCCCCTTGCGAACATGTCGTCACCATTAGTGGCTAATGCAGCATATATCTTATTTCATTTTCTTCTCAAAGACTATAGAAGCCTTCCTCCCTTTCGGGAATCTGACATTTACAAGAATATTCCCACAGCACAGTATAGTTTCGGTACAACTCGATTAGAGATAAACATTTTTCATCCGAGACTGTAAGGGCTAAGGGCTGCTTGCTTCCACCCTCCGACCTTACATGGAGAAGATGCTACGTAGGTTGATAGTTGTTTCCCTTACACGGCACCAACGTTTCACTGATAGTTCATAGAGGTTTAGCTAGTTAGATTGAGCACGTAAACACCAGATTCACAAGTAAAGTTAGTGTATTCAAAGTTATGTTAATTACAAGGTAAAGGTGGCAAATCTTTCCTTGGTAGTGTCTCTGGCGCGAGTAGGTCACGTACTGAATGTTAAATGCTCTAAATTATTCGTTTCCGTAAAAGATGCAGCGCGTGCGATGCAACGTAAATCGCAGCGCGCGCAAATTACCAAAATGTATGGTGAAACCGTACATGTTGGCAACCCCAAAAGAAGTTACTTAAAGTTAAAGTTAAATGACTACCAAGAGAAGATAAGCCAGTACAAAGCCAAGAAAGATTATTCATCGACGTTAAACGCGACGTTGTCTCCGCCCTTGGTAGGCGACGGTTGGCGCTTCGCCGTGCCCGTGGAGCCTCCATTGCCAGGGATGCTGCCTGGTCGTGAGCGGTCGGTTCGACCCTACCTTGCTTGGAGCATGGTTGAAGCTCTATGACTTCGATGCGTGGCTCTCTCGAGCGTTCTTGTTTGCTCTTGGCCTGTTTGTTGGATTGGTATTTCGTGACTACCCAGACGATGATGATGATGATTACGATTACAAGTAGAAGGTAGCAAATCGCATATTGATGTATGTCATGAGTAGTTATTTTTTGAGGGAGGATTTCTCTTTCCCTTTGATACAGGAGTCGTCTGTCAATGTCCTGGGTATCCTCCGCTTGTTCTAAAATATCCCATGGCACCTTGTGGTAGGTCAGGTTAACGATGTTATTGACCGTTGAGTTTAACAGTGGGATATTGATGTTAGACTCCATCTTCATGTTTGTGTTGTACTCGTTGCGTGAGTAGATTGTGAAGTCGTTGGATTGCAACAAGCATCCTTGCTTTAGAGTTACAAGGCCAGATGAAGTCATGACATAAGAACTAACGTCATTCTCGCATATTGTGCGCAAAGTGCAAGCTCCGCAACAAATAGCCAGCCAGGTGTTAGGCGAATGTAACTCGACCCATACGTCACTGCATGACGTTTTTCTGATGTCACAGGGGGTGTTTGACCTATGACTAAGAAGTTTTGCCTCACATGAAGCGTTCTTGCTTTCGAAGCTGTAAATTGGCATGTTTTCATTACATACCAAATAAGCTTGTTTCATAACAGTACACTGCTTTATCCGCCTTTTCAGTTGGTGAGATGTAGGAGTTCTTCTTAAAGTTTACCGCAATGTACTGAGACTGAAGTTGTATGATGGCGAATTCTGTCTGGTTTCTCATGGGTATTGGAGTAACTTTGTATAACAGGAAATCTTCATCGGTTGTTAGTGGGATGTGGACTTCAAATAAAAAGTAGCTAGATGTAACTCGAGCCTTCACATAGAGTATCTTGTAAATATCTAAGATATCTTTCTTGACGTTTTCTAATGGCAGTGCTAATCTCTTTGGAAGGCTTCCAGCTATGATACTTAGTTGTTCCACTAGGTTCACCGGCGTCAGTAAATGTACATCCATGTGTCCTTTGTAGACATTGGTTAGTGTATCAAACAGTAGTTCTTGCATTTCTCTCAAGTTTTTGAGTAGTAGATAAGTTGATAATGATGCATTGAAATAGCTCGATGCCATAATGATCTCCATGGTTGACTCAACCTTTGCTAGATTAGAGTTAGTTTTGTTCATGAACCTTTCAACTATGTTGAGCTGGTTGTGAATGTTTTCTTCCGTTTTCTTTAGTACCTTGTTTTCCAGTTCCACAATAGATGTTTGGTTTTTTATTAGACCAAGCATGTAGTTCTGGTTATTTTGGATGTTTTGGATGTCTTGGTGGTACTTGTCGGCAAAGTCTTGATCAAGAACACCGAAAAGGCTGTTGGCGATGGAGCCGATGCCGTTGATCAGCCCTCTCTTCTTGCGGCCGCTCATGTGTTGATGAGGAGTTAGTAAAATGCTGTTGTAGTGTCGCAGAAGTTCCATTTCATGAGATAATTGTCCAAGTGTAGTTTCACAATATCTCGGGTCAGTTTTGTGACAAAGGTCAATTAAGTTCTGAAGATAGTTTTCTACACGTTGTATACTATCCCAATAGTTAGTTAAGTTATAGTACATAAGAAGTGTCCACTCATCATGTATTGTTTGCATTTTGCCGAGCGCATCATAATAAACTGGCCGGTCAGACTCAAAGCTTGTAATATGAGCGCTTGGTCGCGTGCCACTACCGGCGCTATGTACTCCGGTTACTAATGTAAACAATGTTACCAATAGGGTTATAAATGTGTTACTGGCGGTCTTTTTTGTTTTGTAAGAGTTTGACGCGTTTTGTTTTGGTTCAGTCGACGACGTTTCGCCCTCTTCATCTCTCAGTTGTTGTGGATTCTCCGTTTCTATAGGGAGGGGTGAAAGTTTCACGACGGGACGTTTAAGTATGCCTGATTGGGTTTTAACAGTTGTTACTCGGACACGGCCGTCGGAACCTGGATGAAGTTCTATGACCCGCCCCATCGCCCATTTTCCGGGAGGCATGTTATCCTCCTTTATCAAGACGATGTCACCCTGTTGAATGTTTTTCATTGGTTTTTTCCATTTACTGCGACTTTGTAGTTGAATTAGATATTCGTTAGACCAGCTTTTCCAAAACTGTTGTAGCATGTTCTCAGTTAATTGCCATCGTCTACGAATGTCGATAGTTTTGATGTCGCTATAGTCCGAAAGAGGTAGAGTGAGTATTGGGCTGCCGGTAAGAAAGTGTCCAGGTGTTAGGTAGTTGTAGAATTCCTCCGGGTCTTCCGTTAGTGGACATAAGGGCCGGGAGTTCATGCAGGCTTCAATCTTCGTGAGGAGTGTTGTAAACTCTTCGTAGGTGAGTTTTTGTTCGCCTAGAACACGTCGTAGATGGTATTTTAAGGACTTTACTGCAGCTTCCCAGAGCCCGCCTGCGCTTGGCCAAGCAGGAGCATTAAAATGCCATTCAACTTCGAGTTTTCCGATTTCGGTGAAGAATTCTGGTGATAGGACTTGTCTGAACTCTTCAAACTCTTTGCGTAACACCTTGGCAGCTCCGATGAAGTTGGTGCCGCAGTCGGAGTAGACGTGCTTTGGAGTGCCGCGCCGCGCGCACATTCGTTGGAATGCCGCTAAGAATGTTTCTGTAGTGAGGTCCGATACGAGTTCAATGTGCACAGCTTTTGTTGCCATACACACGAAGATTGCAATGTAGCCTTTGGACGTTTTCACACCTCTTCCTTTGTTCAGTTTGACTTCGACATGGCCTGTGAAGTCGACGCCAGAATGCGTAAAAGGTCTGAAAGGTTGTGCTCTTTGTTGTGGTAGGTCGCCTAGGAGTTGGTAAGTTTCGGTTGGCTTATGACGGTGACAGCGGATGCATTGACGAAGTCTTGTTTTAACTGCTCTGTTGCCGCCAACGATCCAGTACCGCTGTCTTATGTAGGCTAACGTCAGTCGCGCGCCTCCATGTAGTACCCTGTCATGTGCTTGTTCTATGACTAGTTGCGTCAGTCTTCCATTTCTTGACAAAATTATAGGATTTTTCATCTGGAAAGGCAAGCTGGAGTTTTTAAGGCGACCACCAACACGAATGATGCCCCTTTCGTCCAAATAAGGGTTAAGTGTGCATAAAGGACTTTTATCACAAACCGTTTGTTTTTTAAAAAGTTGTTTGTATTCTTGTTCGAAGTCTATTTGTTGAAAATGTTTTAATATAAGTTCATTCGCAGTAGTCAATTCGCTGGTAGTTAGGTAGTTAGTGTCAAATTTCGAGCCATTGAGTACACTTATACTAAAGCGTCGTATCCATGCCGTCACACGTATTATGCGAGATAATGAACTGCATTTGTTTATAAGTTCGTCGATAAAATGTGTCTCGTGAGTTTTGCGTAGGGCTGTCACCGTTGGCTTGAGTCCTTTGTTAGTTGTATGTAGACACATTGGTACTTTCTGGTTTTCAAAAGTCTGTATAGAGTCAGGTCCTTTCCACCAAAGGTCGAAATTAAATAGTTTTGTTGCGTACATTCCTCGTGATGCACAGTCAGCGGGGTTGAGTTCCGATTTCACGTAGCGCCAGTTTTCAGCCGGAATGACCTGTTTGATCTTACTCACCCTGTTGGCAATGTATCTTTCCCATCTTGTAATATCTCCCTGCAGCCAGGCGATCACAACTTGGGAGTCACTCCAAGCCTTTATAGTTACGGTGTGTCCTTTAAAAGCTAAAACCGCTTTTTCTGCTAGTTGTGACAATAGAAGGGCACCACAGAGTTCCATACGAGGCAGCGTAATCTTTTGCGCCAGCGGGGCAACCCTAGTCTTAGCTGCAAGTAGATTTATTGTAGGTACGCCTTCGTTAGTAACACGGCTGTAGATTACGCACGAGTATGCTTTTTCGCTTGCGTCGCAAAAACATAGTAGGTCAATAGGCCCGTGCGTCCAGCCCAGCCATCTGTTTAGTTTAATTGTTTTGATTTGATGAAGGTCGGTTTTCAGTTTGACCCACTCTTGTTGTAACTCAGTAGGTAAAGTTTCATCCCAAGCAAGTTTACTTGTCCAGACCCTCTGAAATAGCAGTTTGGCAGCCACAGTTATTGGCGCCAACCACCCCAACGGGTCATACAGCTTCGAGATCTCAGATAGAAGATGGCGTTTAGTTAGTTGTTGCCGCGGATTTTCTTCTAAGTCCCAGTAGAATGTAAATGTATCATTTGTAGTGTTCCAACCGAGTCCAAGAGTATTTTTTGTATCTTCATGTTTAAAGTCAAATATTTGTTCTGTTGATATTTGATCATTACTCAAGTTTTTTAGTAAAGCCTTATTATTAGACGACCATTTCCGCAAGTTCATACCGGCGCCTTTAAGTAAGTTAATGAGCGACGATTGTAGTTGTTGAGCTTCGGAGATAGTGTTGTGGCCGCTAATTAAATCATCAACATAGAACTCCTCTAGTAGCGTTTGAGCAGCTTCGGGGTGCATGTGACCGTCGTCTATGGCAAGCTGTTTCAATGTTCTCATCGCGAGCCATGGTGCACTCTTCATGCCATATGTCACTGTATATAGGACATAATCTTTCAGTTTTTCTGAGGGCGCGTTTCGCCAGATGATCTTTTGCAGTTGCTGTTGTTCATCTGTGATCCAGATACAGCGGTACATTTTCTCTATGTCTGCAGTGTAGGCGTATCTGTAGGATCGCCATTTCAGAATAAGAGCTTGAATGTTTTTCTGCATGTTAGGGCCCTTCTCTTGTAAGTGATTGAGACTAAGACCGGTTGATGTTTTTTGAGAAGCGTTGAACACCACTCTAAGTTTTGTTGTAGTTGAATGCTCCCGTAGAACGCCGTGATGTGGTAGATAGGATTCTGGTTTTGTTGTGATTAAGGGCGCTGGTGCCATATGTTTAAGATCTGTGTACTCTTTTATAAAGTCTCTGTACATACGAGCGAGTTTCGCGTTTCTTTCGAGCTTTCCGTTTTTCAAGCTGTAAAAATTGTGAGACGGCAATAGATCGGGAATTGCCTATATTTTCTTCGTATTTTGGAACAAAAGGCATTTTCACAATATATTTTCCATCTGAACTTCGCTGTACTGTTTTTGAATAGTATTCTTCGCACTGATCGTCCTTGGAGATGTCGTCCTTGCTGTCCTGAGTGATATCCTCGTGTTCCCAGAACTTGCTAATGCTGTTGAGGTCCACTAGAACGGCATGACAATTGAAAGTTTTCATTTTGCCACACAGAATCCATCCTAAGTGCGTTTGTTGTGCAACAGGAGCATGTTGACTTCCTTTCAGGACTCCCTCAAGGATAACATTCGAGTATACATCAGCTCCAAGCAGTAGATCGACCGGGCGAGATTTGTTGAAGTCAGGGTCAGCGAGCTTTAAGTTTTCTAAGTGTGGCCAGTTTGGCGTATTAAAGGATGAGTTAGGTAAGTTATTTGTAAGTTTTTTCAAAATGAGCGCTTGAGTTTCAAACGCATAGTCGGAATGTATCGACTGGCAGTTTAGTTGCAGACGTCCTTTGCAGTCTCCTGAAAGCGCTTCAACTCCCGATATTGTGGCGCTCATCCGTTTTCTAGGCAATCGAAGTAGTTGAGCGGCTTGTTCAGTGATCAAGTTCACTTGTGAACCTTGATCTAGGAGAGCACGAAGTGTGACGTAAGTTCCACTTGCAGATTTTATCTTAAGTTGAACCGTTGTAAGAAGTATCTCCAAGTCATTATTAGCGAGATGATTGGAGCTTTGTTGAGATGAAGTTGATGCCGAAGGAGTTACCTTATTATTATGTAACATAGTGTGGTGTCTCTTGTTGCATTCTTTGCAAGTTTTTGCTGACGAGCAGTCTGCGTCGCCGTGACTAAATAAACAATTTTTACATAAATGCAATTTTGATACAAGGTTGTTTCGTTGTGTTGTATCCATGTCGATGAATCTAGGACAATGCATCAGCACATGTCTTTTTTCACAGTGAGGGCACGTAATAAAAGCAGTATGTAATGTTCTTGAATGTTTTCTCTGAAACTCATAGTTATTTTTCTTGTGGGAATAATGTTGGTTGGTAGATTTTTGGGAAGCAGATGTTAGTTTTGGTACTTCTTTCTTAGCAGTTTTCATGCCTTCGTAAGCCATGAATTTGCTTTCTATAAAGAAAAGAAACTGCTCCAAATGTGGTAGCTCTCTATGATCTTGTAGATCTTTCATGAAGTCTGTGTATGTGGTGGCGTCAAGTTTCTGTGACATGAGATGGACGATAAGTGGGTCCCAAGTAGATGTGTTCAATCCAATGTTCGTTAATCCGTTCATACATTCAGTGATGACATCATGCAACTTCTTCAAGGCTTGGCTATCAGGTTGGCTGATAACGGGCGAATTGAGCATTATGTTAACAAAAGAGGTGAACTGAAGACGATGGTTATCGTAGCGTTGAGACAGTATGTCCCAACAAGAGCTATAGTTTTCAGCACTGATGTGAAGATGTTGTACCAATCGCTCAGCCTCTCCGCGCAATTTCGTCTTAAGGTGTTGCATTTTCTGAGCCTTGTTGATCATTGGGTTGTTATGGATGGTTTCTAGAAAGAGATCTTAGAAAGAAATCCACTTTGAGTAACTGCCGGAAAATTCGGGAACCTCAATTCTTGGTGCAGATTGTTGATAATGCACTGTCGACCAAATCTTAGAGTTTATGTTTCTCTTCAGTTCATCGTACTTATCCTCTATCGACACAAATATATTGTAGTAGGTGATGTCAGAGCCTTTCAGTACGGCCTCCAACTCCCAATGAAGTTTGTCGATCACGTCCCACTTAGACTTCAAAATAGACAGATGATCATCCAACTCCCATTTCTCTGTCATAGTGTTTAAGTTAACTTTAGACATCGCACGATCAAGCGCCTTGAAGTTACACTCTTGTCGTGTTAATAAAGTTTTCAAATGTTCATCGGTGGTTTCTTCAACGGTACCGCTTAGGTCAAATTTTACAGTTTTGCATTCATGTAGTTGATTCAATAAGCCATCCATATCATTCTTCGTTTTCTGATAGAGTTTCTGAGTTTTGGTGAAAACATCTTCCGTGAAGTAACTATGAGTCTTATCCTCAATAGCTTCAAGGAGAGTCATATGACGCCTCTCGAAGTCCCGCCATTGATTTTCGAGGGACTGGAGTCGAATACCAAGATAATCTGCCGTTTTCCTAGATTTACTATCTTTGGCATAGTTAGAACAAAGATTTTTGATGTTGTTGAAGCACTCCTCTTGTAATTTTAGTACTTCCATGTTATCGAAAGTCTTATTTATGTAGTAAAGAGATTAGAGAGTTAGATCGCTTCGGCACGTAGTTGATGGTGACGGAACAATGGATGTTAATGTTAGGTAGTTTCTAGATTGGCCACGTAGCTGACGGTGACAGAACAATCTATGTTGTTAGTTAGCTTCTAGCTCGGCCACGTAGTTTACGGTGACAGAGGAGAGCAGTGCTGGTTCACGACGAGAAGACGACAGAGTTTCCGTGGACTTCTGGTCGGTATAGGTATTCAGCTTCCCGTACTTATATGACAATATGTGCGCCTTCTCAATTTTACTGGTGATTCCCGCTGGTGGGAGGCCAATTCAACCGATTCGCTATCGTCAAGAAATACAAAAAAGCATAAATACCTTGTTTCCTCGAAGGACCAAAATGTAAGGGCTAAGGGCTGCTTGCTTCCACCCTCCGACCTTACATGGAGAAGATGCTACGTAGGTTGATAGTTGTTTCCCTTACACGGCACCAACGTTTCACTGATAGTTCATAGAGGTTTAGCTAGTTAGATTGAGCACGTAAACACCAGATTCACAAGTAAAGTTAGTGTATTCAAAGTTATGTTAATTACAAGGTAAAGGTGGCAAATCTTTCCTTGGTAGTGTCTCTGGCGCGAGTAGGTCACGTACTGAATGTTAAATGCTCTAAATTATTCGTTTCCGTAAAAGATGCAGCGCGTGCGATGCAACGTAAATCGCAGCGCGCGCAAATTACCAAAAAGTTATGGTGAAACCGTACAGAGACCATGTATCCGAGCGTGGAGCGCGATACACTACACGTACGCACTAAACGTCCCACATACAGACTGAGCTCCCCTTTGTGTTTGCTCAAAAACTGCCACCGATTGGAGGGCTGAGCGCGGAGCGCGCACCATTGCACGCTCCAGGAGCGTGAACGTACCCACTATTGGAGCAGAACCCAATCAGATCTACGAAATGTTTAACGTCCCCTTACCAACCTTATGGTTATGAAGCATACGAATTAACTGGCAAATCCCAGGTCTGGCTGCCGAGACGCAAAGATTGATGATTGAAGATGTTTGGTAGATTTGATTGGGTTCCACTATTGGAGCAGTTGCAAGAGCTCGGAGCGCAAGAGGTTCGCGAACATAGTGGATACCCGGCTTAAGCCTTCAACCAAACAAACGGGGTTCTGGCGGCCGGCTAAATGCGGCATAGCGCAGGCTAATATTGCCACAGCTAAATTCCCTGACTGCGTAGCGTCAGCGCGTGTGGATTATGGGAGTATATCCCTTCTTATTAGATGAGGGTTATGCTTAACAGTGGACTGATAATAGGCCGTTGTTATACGTAAAAGAAAAAGTTTTTGCTGGTGAATTTATTTGATTTTGTATCTTATATCAATGTTATTAGAGTCATTGCACAAGATTATGAGGCCATTTTAAAATACTAAGATGAACTGTACTTACTTTGATATCCTTGAATTGCAGAACTGCCCTTTGAGCGAGTCTGGGCCGAAACACGACGCTTGCAAGTATGTACCTTTTTGACATTAGATAAACATGAATACATAAAAATAAAATAATGCTGGACACTATCACACAGCATCATGTATCCCCAAACTAAGCAGAGCTTGTATTATACATCATTATTATCATCAAATAAAACTAGGTAATTAATAATGCTAGACATTACCATACAGCATCATCTAGCTTGGGGCTAGACAGAGCTTGTATTCGTATTATGGGAACCACATCTGATATTCTAATTACATACTTTTTTGTCTTTTTCTTCTTCGTGTCGATGATATATTCACATTTTTCCTTAAGGTGGCTTACGCTCCCAGAATTTAGCCGTTAAAAGTACAGCTGGTACAAAGGGCAGACCAGCAAATGTGACATAGTGTGAGGATCTGTACCACGTTCGCAGCGCGTCGCTGACTCCTCAATATAGCCCCATTTCCTCATGTTGAGCTTGTTGAGATTTTTTTAATTTCGTAGATACCTGCATATAGTTATACACACGAGATTATACATGCATTGAGATATTATATAGGTACTCTAGAGTGGAAAACTTGGAAAAAAGTGTCTGCACCAAAACTCCGCGCACGCTGTCAATAAACAATTTTCAAACGATATAAGGTCTAAATTAGCGCAAATATGGCATTTTGAAGTTTATTTATGTCAAATACGCTTGGACGATTTTGGTCAGTTTTCACTTGAAGACTGTTACTCTATAGTAGTAGATATAATATCTCAATGTATACATGCATAGAAAACACTCAAACCGGAGACAATTACCTAATTCCAAATCATTCAAACATTTTTTTCCCGGCAGGAATTGAATTCGCAATCTTCTGGGTCTCAAGCGGGCCTTTGCCCATTGCGCCGGAGAGGTCGTCGATGTTCTTACTCATAGATGTTTAACTAAGTTATAGGTTATATATATACACCTGAAAAATTCTAATTACTCCGTTATTTACATAATCAAAAAAATATTGAACACGTATTTTTTCTTTTGTTAATTAAACAAATAATGACAAAGATATAGCGCATTAAAGTTGCAATTTTTACCAAGCCGTGACGTCACGAGCCCCCACTCCCGAACTTTGACGCTCTATAACTCAATATTTATTTATTTGATAAATAAAAAAATACGTGTCCAATACTTTTTGTTGATCTATCTGACGGACTAATAAGAATTATTATTTTTTTACCCAGTCGTCATCCCTATTATACCTGTTAACTTAGTCTCATTTTTTGCAGACATTCAAAAGACGACAGAGTATGCCAAATTAGTTCTTCTAAATCCAGACCGGTAAGTTCTTACATCAAAACCAGCCAGCTTCAATATAAATAAATAATGCTGAACGGTATAACACAGCATCATGAAGCCTCAAACTAAGCAGAGCTTGTATTATAGGAACCACATGACTGTACCCACTTATAATTTTTTTACAGTATACCTTCCTCCTGAATCAATCTATTAAAAAAACCGCTTCAAAATTTGTTGCGTAGTTTTAAAGATCTAAGCATAAGTATATAGGGACAGACAGACAGTGGCGACTTTGTTTTACACTATGTAGTGAAGTGATATCGCGAGAAAATTATTTGCAGATCATACAAATATTTGTTTCGCGGCGGGAATCGAATTCGCAACTTCTCGGGCGGGCTTTCGCTAACTGCGCCACAGGGGTCGAACATAACGTACAGACAACAACTAACAATTTTATTATTTTGCTTATAGAAAAATCGTCGAAGCGTTTGCGTTCTACCCGAGCTAGTAGAAAAGAGTGTTCTATCTGAATGTGGACTAGAATATCTGAACCGCGTCGAAAATGTCGTTCAAACAAAGAGCAAACCCAAGAAGTACCGCTTTTCTTGGCAACACAAGGTAAGCTAAAACGTAATGAATCCGATTGAAAAAAGGAGGTTCTTATGATTCCGACATTTCAAAAGCGATTTTTAATATTATTATTTTATTCGGGAGGATATGTTTCCCGTTTGGTGTCTGAAATTTTAAGAATAAATACAACCTCCTTTTTTATTAGTATTTAATTAATAACTATACCTTCATAATTTACAAAATATCTACTTATTAGTGAAATAAAATAGCCTAACATAAATCCAGACCGTTACCACATGGTAGAGTAACCAGAATGCTGGCTGATCCTTTGGCCGAAATTGTAGATTTATTATCTACTAGGTACTGATAATAAATCTATGGCCGAAATTGTTTATTATTTGTTTAATTATTGATTACGTGAATTGAGGTTCTTACAAAATGTAGCAACCTCTTTGATTAAGTATATAGAAAAAGGCACAGGAAAAAGGAAACTTGCATGTAATGTTTTTTTTAAATTGCTTTTCTTATACGTTGAAGTGGCCAGTGTCTCCAATTATCAACAAAAAGTAATCTACAAAATCTACAAATCTTTCGTGTATTTTTCTCATTATTCCTTGTTTGCTTACAAGACAAACTTTTATGAAAAATACACAATTATTAATGTAGTTCTTGTCTTGTTTTTAATTTTTTAAAGTGATTTCACGTGATTTCAGTGCCAGGATCTAACACCATCGACCAGTTGTTTAATGAACAAGATGGGAGTTCTCAACAAATACGGATTCATGGATTACTTTATGATGAAGGACAGGATCCGTCGTTTCACGGAAAATAGCGAATCGCCGAATCATCTTCATGTTTATCTAAGTGCCTTCACAAATTCACCATTGTACGGGGAGCATTGCAACTCTGCCAAGAAGCTTTTGAATGTACTGGATACTATCCTCTTGGTAAGTTTATAGCAGCGCCATCTATCGCTACATAAAACAACTAAATAACATTGCCAATGAAATGTTATTTAACTTCAAATATCAACAAGAGATGGATTACAACGGTAATTTTTCTAAAGTTCATGGAATTATGTAGAATTTTAAACTCTTCAATTAAAAAGTGGGGTGGTTGTGGTCGTGCTGGGTGCTTTTCTGGCACGACCACCAGAGACTTGAAGGTAATTGAGATCTTGAATGGAGAAAAAAATGTAGTATTTAGAAGATGAGAAACATTTTGAATCTTTTAGTTAAAGCACACTTGAGAGACCCCGCAAACCTATCCGACTTATAATAAAAGTTGTCGACATAGCTCAGAGAATTAGCAAGTTGAAGTGGCAGTAGGCTGGAGATATTTGTCGAAGAACCGATAACCGTGGGGTAAATGAGTTCTCGATTGGTGCCCGCGGCTCGGCAAATGCCCTCCGCCCAGGTGAAGTAAAGATTTGCTAAAGGTAGGCTGCTGGTAGAAGCTGGATGCGTTTAGCCTATGACAGAGTGCACTGCCGCTCATTAAAAGAAACCAATATGTCCAGCAGTGGACTGCTTATAACCTGATAATGATGATGATGAGAGATCCAAAAAATGCCTTGCATGCATAACCCCAGTACAAAGCGTGCTGATGAAAAGAAAGAGAGATGATGCTTAATATATTTTGTTTCAGACTTGCCCACTCTCAAAGCGGCTCACAACAGCTCAATGCGAGAAAACCTTCGAAGAGATAACTTACAATCCGGCCGCTTATAAAAACTCGTCCAAAGAGCACGCCGAACAAGTTCTAAAACATTTCCATCACGTTTTCTTCCCGAATAACTACCAAACACCTACCCCGTACCCTCCAAAAATAACTAAAGTAGTTAAAAACCCTATTTACGATTATGGTATTCTTAGTTCTGTATATGTACCGAAGGTAGAAGTGGTGGATGTTAAGCCTAAAGTGGCGAAGCCGGTGATACTGCCAGTTTATACGAGGCCTCACAGTAACTTGGCTTTTAGGCCTTACTATAGCGATGGGGTGTTACGAAGCCCTTTTGGCCTGCATAATCAAATATCACAGGCTCACGTTACTACCCCTGTTTCTACACCTCATTTTAATTCTACTCCCATTTAGACAAATCTTTAAGGTCGTCAAATTCACGTACCGTTTCGGTGAAGGCATTGACGGAGACAGCTCTCACCCTGATGAATGTTTTCTTAATGAGTCGAAACGCCGTTGGTGCCTTCATCGATGTAATGGTACGAGATAAATATTGTGATAGTAACCAATTTTTTATCATGAATGAGTTATATCACGTTAGTTTTATAAGTGAAATCTTTAAGTAAGCATAAGTTTTCTAAGTTTTAAAATAAAACAAAGTTTTCGAAGCAATATGAATATGTGTATTTAAAATAATAATTAAATGTACTGTCACAGTAACTATTGTACTTAAAATACTCCTATTCTATAGCTATAAAGTAAATGTCAAATTTGTAATGTCACCAATTCTTATCAGTCTTAAAAGTCATAGAGAAATTTGGTTTGTTTTATTCGAAATTTATTGCATCGTGGTTTTTTTTTAGACATTTTTGTACTTATCAAATGATTATATGGGTTCAATAATAAATAATATATAGAACTAATTACTCACTCTGTATATTTTTATAAGGATACATTCAACACAAAACGAAAGAATTTCAACACATTCCAAATAAATTAAAATAGCAAGAAAATGGGCGCATGAGTTTAACTCAAAATTCTTAAAAACAAGAAATAAGTATTGCAAATTTAAACAAACTGAATGAAACATCTTAAAATAGATTCTTACATTATCGTCATGAATTTAATAAAATGGCAAGTCGTAAAGAGAAAACAAAAAGTCGAGTAAATAAAAAACTCAATTAAGAAAACTGTACAGCTTTATGTTGCCAGTAATATATTTACATAAAAATTAAGTGTCATTTCATTACATAAAACTAAAAACTGCAAGCTTAAACATCTATCTACAATATATAAAATATTTCAAACAATAGGATAAAAACCTTAAAAACAAAATATCGCAGTAGAATATAAAAATTGTGATTGCATTCATTCTATACAAATAACATATTAATAAAGCTGGATCGTTCGTTCGTTTGGAAAACTGAAGACAATTTTTGCTGAACAAAATCTCTATCATACAGTAATACTATCCTTCAAGGCACATAATAAACTTATCTCTACATCTTGTATATGTAAAGAATGGGACCAAGAGTTGATCCTTGTCTAAATCTCTTGCAAACCTTCAAAATACTAAGACAATGTATTTTTCACATCCATTCAAGGCATATTCAAGCTTATACTATCATAGTTTCTCATAGACCTCGTATCACCATTAAGAGAGTGGGAGCCAGCGTTGATCCTTGTCAGAATCTCCTGTTGCAAGGCTTTTAGAGTTCTAACTGCTGCAAAATCAGTTGTTGGAGCTAAAAGTAACGCTCTCCTAGCATGGGGTAGCGCATCCGAAGGCTTATTTAGGGCTAAAATAGCTCTTGCCATTGCGTAGGCGCATTCAAACGCGTTTGGTCGTAGAACAGACGCGCGGGCGGCTAGGTCCAACGCTTCTGATGGTTCCTGGAATTAAAATAATGGAAATATGAGTATACTTTGTTAGAATCAATATCTTAATTGTGGTGATTGTGACAAACCCAACCAATAAGGAAGAGGCATTTATGTCCTGGATAATGACGGAAACTCCATTAATATTCATATCGTAAGCATATTGGTCAATGACAAAACGTACTAAGAAACAAATCTTTGTTATTGGCCAAAACCTTATAACGATTGAATTGGATGAATGAATATAGGTAGGTAAGCCAAGTAACCTATATTGAGTTGCATTGGAAGAATATAACTCGGGATAAGTAACTTACAATGAGTTGCACTGGACAAGATAGGTAGTTACCTATCTTAGGGTACTATACTATATCGCAAGTTACTTTACTCTAGTTAGGGGTAAGTAACTTGCGTTGAGTTGCATTGGAAGAAGATAACTCAGGTTAAGTAAGTAACTTACATTGAGTTGCATTGGATGAATTTAACTCAGCGTAGGTAATTTACATTGAGTTGCATTCCACCAGGCCTCGCCAGGTTTCGAATTATGGCCGTGCACCGATGTATTTTTCATTTTGAAAATAATGCACGTGCTCAATACGGTGAAGGAAAACATCGTGAGGAAACCCGCGACTTAGTCAACTCCACAAGAATTGAGCATGTCTTTCCTGTGGGTAAGGCTGAGGCTGGAAGGATGGTGCTGGGCAAGTCTAATGCGTCTAACCATCTCCCAGGCACTACAGCGTCCAGGTCAGTAAGTAAAAAGTTACCACTTGGTGGTGTATAAATGGGTTTATGGGGTTCCAACCCCTATCTTCGGAACCCAAGCCAACCCCACCTGCCCGTGGTGCACCTGCTAAAAAACGAACGGGGCTCTGGCGGCCGCCTGATTGCGGCATAGCACAGCCTACATCGGCACAGGTAAATCCCCTGGCCACCGACGGGCAGCAGCGTCGGTGGTGCGAGTAACTGTGCCCTGCGATCCCCAACCCGCATGCTCAGCGTGGGGATTATGGCCATATCCCCCTTTATTAGGGGAGGCCTATGTCCAGCTGTGGACTGAAAGAGGCTAGTGTGGTGGTGGTGGGTGTATAAATCATCTAGAATAGATGCAAGGCCGATATAACATAGTGCAAGGTCTGAGTTAGAGTTTCATTGGAAGAAGATAACTGAGGATAATAAACTTACATTGAGTTTTCGTTTACATCTCGACATGTTTAGCAACAGATTTGTCTTCAGCTGAACGAATGCCGCTATATGCTCTTGTGGAACTGGTTGTGTGGAGGGGGTTACCCCCTCGTCGCTTATCAAAGGGTTTATCTTCTTCAGTGCGTATTGATATCGGTGTGCAGCTTCTGAAGGTCTGTTCCTTCGGTAAAGCATGTTCCCGTCTTCTAGGAGCTTGTTTAGGAGCAAAAGCCTGGAAAATTAAATGTTTATTGATTTATTATTCTTCATTTTTAACTCCCCATGTAAAAAGGGTGTTATAAGTTTGACCGCTATGTTTATGCGTTTGTCTGTCTGTATGTTTGTCTTAAACGGGTGAACCGATTAGGTTGCGGTTTCTTTTTACTTAATATAATTAAGTAATCTAGAAACGCGGTAGCGTGTCAAAGCCAAGTTCAAGCTAACAGAACTGGCGAGCAGCACCGTGTTTATTATTACACGAACTATTTACAGCCATTTTTAACCCCCTCATAACTCAAAAACTATTTCACATAAACATGTAAAATTTGGCTCAAAAATTGAGACCTACGTATTGAGAACCAGCCAAGTCAGACCTTAGGCTTGAATATATTATCCTAAGTTATGAGAAGAAATTATATTTATAGAAGAAAATATAAGTTGTTATAAAATATTTTATGTTGTTATAAATAAATTTCAGGACTGACTTTTACAGCCTGCGCGCATTGGACGACAAACGTCAGCAATTAGACGCTACGACAAGCTGCGGGGGACAATTTTCATACATTTTGTTCAAAGCAAAACACACGGCGACAATCACGACAGCAAGATATGACAGACGCTCGCGACTAAGCGCGACGACAAAGCGTTATATTTAAAATATTTTGATGGGTTTATTTATATCGACGTAGGGAAGTAAAGGAGGCTGCTTTTCAGAGAGGCAGATGGAAGGAGGTGCATCAGTTGCCCCGACAAGAGCACAGCTCTTAAATAAATGATGATGATTATAAGTAATTCATTGCCATGATTTGGTTTGTATTGGAGCGGTATGAGCATGATGGCTCTGAAAGTTATTTAGTATCTCATAAAGAAACATAGTCGTTTCTCTGATCGTCTGATTTTCGTTTCTGTATGTTTCAAGTGGGTAAGTGGCCTGTTTACGCACACAGCGGGTCTCTGTTTTTGATGATATCCTATAAGCCCCCATTATCCCACTGCTGGGCATATCCCTCTCACTCTCTCTATTTATCCCTTTCTTGTGCTAAAATAGTCCAGTTGGCACGGAGCTCGCCAAACGAGCTCGTCCCTCCATCTTGTTTGTCGTCTGCCACGTCGTCACCCTGTATCAGGGCACCATTCCGTATTCAGCTTGGCCCACTGGTCTCCCGACATGTGGCAAACGTGACCTGGCTAGTTGGAAACTTGAAATCCTATTAACCCATAAATAACTTAAGTAGGTATGCTTACATGAATTCCGGTTTGCCTGAAGCCATGACCCACGTGGTGGGCCCTAATTTTGCACCTTTCCTCAAGAAAGAATTCACAACCTGTGTACAAAAACATACTAAATTAGATCAACTTTTCTAGCCACATGCTAGTGTTTTAATTAACTCAATACCTACTCATTGTTTTCCATCTTTACCTACGTTTTTACTAGCGCCATCTAGTTTTAACCATACTGAACTAGCTCATATAAGAACCTCAATAGGTTCAACATCAATATTTGATACGAGTTTGTCCAAATAGAATGATTATGTGCGTCCATATGATTGGCTACGCGCGACTCAACTTGTACGTAACCAATCATAGAATTACGACACAATCCACGTAACATTTTGCAAGCCTGAGTTACAACAACTCGCGCATGATTCGCTACTTTGGATGGGCTATTAACAACAGCAAACAATTTGAAATAAATAATGCTGGACTATCACTCAGCATCATGTAGCCCCAAACTAAGCAGAGCATGTGTTATGGAAACCACATGATTAATATAATACTTATATACTTTTTTTTTTGTAAATACTATATAGATTTGATCCGAGACAATAATTTCATGTTGGAAATCAGACCATAATTGTGGTTATTATTGACACCTATGCATATTATATCGCCTTTATACAAGTTGTTAATTACTAGTGTTGTAAAAGCATTCATTTTACTTACGGGAACATTTCTCTGTCCAATAGCTCTGTCTAAAGGCCTAAGTCCACTATGGTCCACCCTCTCTAGCGAAGCTCCCCGCTCCAGTAGAATATCCACTAGCTCCGAAGGTCCTCCACAGGCAAGGCCGAGTGGAGTCCGACCGTTGCCGTCCGGTTGATCTGTTAAATATAGTGAGGTATTTCAAACATTTATAATCTCAACATCATCATCATCAGCCTATATAGCAGTCCACTGCTAGACAGGTTGCAACTTGCAATAACTGTTTTCAATATGTAACAATAAAACAATTATTGCAAGTTGCAAATAGGAAATTAAATATTCATTGATATTGTAAAATGGATGAGTTCCAAGAAACGGTTTTATTTTTTGTTTTGTTGGGTAGAATAGTTTATTGAATACATTTCTTCCTACCCTATCACAGACTTTTTGAGGTGTTTGTGAGCCTTATGTTTTTAAAATAAAACCTATGTTATACTATTAGGCATAAAAATGTTATTGTTCGGATTTCTAACTGACTCGCCAATTTTATGTGAATAACGAAATGGTTTAGTAAAAGAGTTTACTGGGCTGAGTAGGTATAGGTACGTACCGATATTAGCTCCTCTGTCCAGTAGAACTATTACAGTCGGAATCCTAGATCTGAGACACGCCCATCCTAGTGGTGAGACTCCATCGTCGTCTACCGCATCTGGGTCTGCGCCTGCAAACAATCAAAGATAGATAGATACAACTTTATTGATCACATTCATATGGAAAAGTGAAAGTAAATTACTCAAAGAATTTTAAAACAACACAATTGGCGGCTTTATCGCTTCCAAGCAACCATGTAGAAAGAGCAAGGCTTTAGGATGGCGGTGCACTAATAAAAGATTACACTACATATTACAATGTTTATATTATTATTTAAGAGTCTAGCTCTTGTCGGTGTAGTGATGCAATTTTATCCATTTAGCTCTTTCCATTGCAGTCTCTTTCACTTCCTTATACGTCATGACGGCGACCTTCTCTTTTATCTGGCTCATGTAGCTTATTCTTGGTCTTCTTTCTCTACGCTTTCCTTCTACCTTTTCCTCGATGATGTTTCTAATGAAGCTGTCATGTCGTATAAGGTGTCCAATCATTTTTCCTCTTCTGCTTTGTATGGTTTCCATCAAGACCCTTTTTTCATCCACTCTTTTAAAAACTTCCTCGTTATTAATCTTCTCAGTACAACTACAATGTTAAGAAGGACTAAATCATGATACATACAATAATAATCAGAATATACACATTAGGTATCTCCCAAGGTACGCCACCAAGCCCGATCATTTTCCTTTTCATTTAAATAATAATTTCTATTAGATAATTTGACTCACCATTATCCATAAGCATTTCCACCACATCAGAGTGACCTTCCGCAGCCGCTAGGATCAGCGGATTCTTCCCACCAGACCCCATTACATCAGCTCCCGACTCCAGCAACCTCAAAACTAAGGCAGATCTTCCATTCTTAGCTGCCAAAGCAAGTGGTGACATCTGCCTTGCGTTTAGGGAGTAGGGAATGGCTCCTCGGAGATGTAAGGCGTCAGCAATGGCTGCGTTGCCAGAGGAACAGGCCGCTGTGAGGGCTGTCTCGCCTGTCACTGGACATATGCCGTCAGGCTGGAAAGATAAGCCATCTTTGAAATGCCTTTGAAGAAGAAAAATAGGAACTACTCTTGTTTTTTTTCAGATATTATAAGTAGGTAAGATACAATTTTAAGTGACTAAAAGATAGAGAATAGCCGAAGGCTATTTATATATATAATAAGTAAACTTTGCTAATATAAGGCTATATTAAGTAAACTTTGTGTACGGGACCGGGACGGATCCAAACTCCCAAGACGGATCCGTCCGAGCCGCGTATCCTGTTGTGCTGGGATTCTAGGGTTTCTTGAAAATAAAATCCAATATTCCAGTTAGACTTGTTCAGGGCAGGCAGGTAGGCAGAGGCTTCTTTCCAATTAGATTTCCGGAAAATTGTTGAGGCGATCCCAACTGGATTGCCGAATGCCCGATAGCGAGCTATATATATTGTCAATTTCAGCCCTCGGCCTACCTTACTGTTAGACAAGCGCGTTTTATTGATACAACCAATTATAACCTATTATTTTGCCTTCAACCAATCAGAATATTTCTTGATTCTAGATTATTACACAAGGTTCAAGGTCGGCCACCTGACAAGTTCAGACCTGTCTGTGAGCCTTACTCCTATCAAGTACTTGCTGTTATATTTTGTGCCTAATGTCTACCTAGCTATTGGGTTCATTTTTGTATGATATTCCTATTTGTCTCTTGTAAGTCCAGGTTTTTACTATGCTACCTAAGTTTTGTCTCAGCTACATACTTTCCTGGATCTTATAAGTCTATTTTCAGGTTTTCTCTTTGTTCAGCAAGTACTTTTTAAATGAAACTTCAGAACATGTAAAGCTTTATTAATTTCCTACGTCTAAATTAGGTTTTTACACAATAATTTCTTAAAAATATCTGTCTTAATTACTCGACATGATGTCCTAGGTTTTTGAATCTAAGCTTTTGACAATTCTCAAGAGTTACTAAAGAAAACTAGATCAGAAATTCTACTTATTTACATCGATTCTAATACTGTGATTGAACATTATTTTAATTTTACATTTCTCCTACCCATTTACCTAAGCTAAGCTATATCTGTATATTAGTCGTCTTAAATAATCTGTTGTTTATTTTATTTATTCGCGGTCGTTCGGAACATTCTCCCCCCGTTCAGTGTCTCCCGACGCTGGAACATTTGTAGTGGAGAACGGCCGGCTCGTTGGCAGCACAATCAGCTTCTTGGTAGGTCTTCTCATGATGTTTCCCTTGGTGCGTACGTCAACAGCACGCAAGATTTCCGTCGTTGCCTGGGTAAGTAGCGACGACGAGTCCCTTCGGCCATACGTTGCGAGGTAGATTCGGATCAACGATTAGGACGATATCTCCTTCTTTGATAGCTGGCCCTTTTCCACGTGGGTCTCGTCGTAGTTGTAGATCTGGCAGGTATTCTTTTAGCCACCTGCTCCAGAAGATATCGGCCAGGCGCTGTGATGCTCTCCAGTGTGTTTTCCCGATGAGGTCACTGTCGGTGAAAGGACCATATTGTGGAGTTCGTGCTGATCCCAGGGGTAAGAAATGGTTTGGTGTAAGGGCTTCTGGGTCTTCGGGATCTACCGAAACGTGAGTTAGCGGTCGACTATTCACGGAGAACTCCACTTCCGCAAGTAGAGTTTGTAGGACTTCCTCATGAGGGTGGCGTTCGTGTAATGTGGCGGAGAATGCAGTTTTTACGCTTCTGACTAAACGCTCCCAAGCCCCTCCCATGAATGGAGCACCTGGAGGAATGAAGCGCCAGGATATTCCTCTGGTGGATGCCTCGTCTGCGGTGCTGTGATCAATGGCCTCCCTGAGTTCCTTATCAGCTCCTCGGAGATTGGTCCCATTGTCAGACCAAATTTCGGTGGGACAGCCGCGACGCGCTATCATTCGTCGCAAGGCCATCACTGCAGCACCCGTGGATAGGTCAGATGCTAGCTCCAGATGTACTGCCCGAGTGGTTAGGCACGTGAAGAGGGCGACGTACCGTTTTTGGGTGGTACGTCCGACGGTTACGGTGATCGGCCCAAAATAGTCAACCCCAGTGAAGGAGAAAGGTCGATTATGGTGCGCCAGCCGAGTTGGCGGGTGGTCACCCGTCGGTGGTTGAGCTGCCGGCGTTTTCCGGATCCTGCAGATCAGGCACCGGTGGATTACCATGCGGGTCACCGGCCGCATGCGCAGGATCCAGTAATGCTGGCGGCACTCGTTGATTGTAGTTTCGACGCCAGCATGATGGAGCTTTCTGTGAACACTTTCAATAAACATTTGAGCCAGTTTACTGTTCCCGTCTAAAATTGGAGGGGATTTTTGTTGCTCGGTGATTCCTTCGATCGCTCTAATCCTAGACTTTATGACTATTAATCCATTTTTAAGTTCAATTGCTAAAGGTCTTAGGCGGCTGTCTGCTGGGATTTCCCATCCTATTGTTAAGGCCTTTAATTCTTTCCTAAAAGTTGACTGTTGGTTCGCTCGAACCAATAATTCTTCTGCTCGTCGAAGCATTTCAGGTTCTAATCTTACAAACTTATTTATTGTAGTTTGAATGAGTTTTCGTTTAACTGTGCTTGACTTTGTTGACCTATGTCGCCAATCTGGATCTTTGAGAATATTCTTTCGAGTTCTTTTGAATTCGACGCGTTCTTTATTTCGCCTTAGCCTCTCTATAAATTGAAGGACTCTCGCTGTTGTCCTTACCAGTTTCTCGAATTTGGAGAATCTCTCAGCATCCGGCAGTGCTACATTCAAAGGAATAAGTGAGTCTGAATGTACCGTGTTTGTTACTTGTACCCGTTCTTCTCCTGTCGTTCTAACAGGTGTAGGCGAGTCTGTTGGCCATGTTGACGATTCTTGTTTGAGAAATGTAGGCCCTGAAAACCATCTATGAGTGTTATCTAAATCTTTTGGTACCTCACGAGTTGCATCGTCTGCAACATTGAGTTTTGTCGGTATCCACCGCCATTCTTTTAGACAGCTGAGTTCTTCTATTGCGGCTACTCTGTGTGCAACAAAGGGTTTATATGATCGGGCACCTGTTTTGAGCCATGTGAGTACTGTCCGACTGTCTGTCCAGAAAAATCTTTCGTCTGGTTTTCTATCATGTTCTTCCATCACTGCTGAGGCCATACGAGCTCCCATTACGGCAGCTTGCAGCTCGAGGCGAGGGATCGATAATACCTTGAGAGGAGCAACTCTGGCCTTTGCTAGAGCGAGCGATGTCTTACAGGTTCCGTCGGGAAGTATCGTTCTCCAGTACAGAGCAGCAGCATATGCAGCTTCCGAAGCGTCAACAAAGATGTGTAGCTGAAGTGTTGTTGCATTACTGTAGTTGTTGTAGCATCTGGGGATTCTTACCTCTTTCAGTTTTTCGAGATTTTTTATCCAATCGACCCATTGTAAACTAAGGTCTGTGGGAATCAGGTCATCCCAACCGGTGCCCCGTCGCCAAACTTCTTGAAGTATTTGTTTTGCCCGAGTAGTTACCGGTGATGCGAAGCCTAGAGGGTCAAACAGAGACATTACCACTTTCAGCATCTCCCTTTTTGTCGGGTTCCCTTTTTGTAAAATGTTCAAGGGCAGTCGTGCCATGTCTAGGTTGAAGGTGAGTTCATCAGTCCCGGGGTTCCACATTAGCCCAAGGATGCGTTCAGACTTAGAGCCGTCGTCGAGCGATATCGGATTCTGTAGTCGTCCTGGATCAAGTGCCCCTAGTACCTCTGCACTATTTGAAGTCCATTGTCTGAGATTAAAGTGGGCTGTAGCATGAATTTCTCTTACCTCCATTGCTGTTTTGATAGCTTCCTCTGTCTTCTGAAAGCTTTGGAGGTAATCATCCATGTAATGATTTTTAATAATGGCTGCTGCTGCTTCGGGGTACTCTTTCTCGTATTTCCTTGCATTGAGGTTTTTAACGAATATTGCTGTAGCTGGAGATGATGTAGCTCCAAATATAAGTGATGTCATTCTATACTCTGTAGGGGTTGTATTGTCACGACAGTTCTTTCGCCAAAGGTATCTGAGAGCATCTCTATCAGACTCCTTTATTTTTACCTGCATAAACATTTCGGCGATATCACCTGACACTGCTATTGCGTGTTGTCTAAAACGCATCAGGACTCCTGGTAGCGATTGTAGTAGATCTGGACCTGTTAATAGGGCATCGTTCAACGATATTCCCTTCGTTTTTGCCGCTGCATCATGCACCACGCGGAGTTTGTCTGGTTTCATCGGGTTTAGCACTGCAAAATGGGGTAAGTACCAAGTTCGGTTACCTGTCGGTGTTGGGGCTTTCTCCGCATATGCCTTGTCTATTAAATTTTTCATTTGCTGTTCGTACTTCTCCTTGATGCGTTCGTTTTTGTCTAATTTGTTCTCGGTACTCATTAATCTGTTAAGGGCGTTTTGATAATTATTTGGCATATTTACCTTTTCGCTTTTCCATAACAAAGCTGTTTCATAGTATCCATCCTCTCGTTGTCGAGTTTCGGTCTCGAGAATCCGTAGAGCTTGTTCTTCGGGATCGCTTCTAGGGCGCTTCGGTGTGATCATGAGGGATTCGATGGAGAAATGGCGTCGTAGTTCATCATCCATATTATCCTCTATGCTTAGTTTATTGACATGATGTACCTGTTGCCCTAGTGTCCTTGTTCTCGAACCGTGGAGAACCCAGCCTAGTGGTGTGAGAGATGCCACTGGTTGTGATATTTCACCTTTCCTCATTGTGTTGGCCACCAGCAGGTGCCAGTTGTCTTGTCCTATCAATATTTTCGGTTTTGCATTTGTATGGACGATGTGTTTTTCGATGTCTGCGAGATGTTTACATTCCCGCATGTCATCATAACTTACGGTTTGTGGAGAAAGTTTCAAACCCCTTATTGTTCGAGCATGTACCTGGTGCGTTTCAATACCCCGCAGGGTGAGAGTAATTTTTCTTGAATTTACCTCTTGAACTGTTGTGTTAGCTATTGCCTCGATGTTGAGAGTTTCCGTAGATCCTTGTGCGCCGATGACAGTCGCCACATCTTCATCTACGAGTGTTATTGTTGACCCATCGTCAAGTAATGCATAAGTTTTGACCTCACCTTCGGGACCAGATGCTGTTACTGGTACAATTTTCAGGAATGTTTTTCTGTTTATATGGGCCCATGTCGATGCTACAGATTCACGTGTCATGTCATTATTGTCAGCTTCCAGGCGGTTAAAATGAAGAAGCTTATGATGGGCATATTTGCAGCCATTCTTACCACATTTGATCCGCTTACAGGTGTGATTGCTAGATCTAAATTTGAGACAGCTGAAACATAATCTATTTTTCTTTGCTATGTCCCATCTGTCGTTGACTTTGGCATGCAAATATTTTTGACACTCTGCCACTGTGTGTGTGTTTTCCTTGCAGATGGGACAAGCATATTTCATGGGGGAGTCTGTTCTATTACCACCCATAAAAGTATTACTATTTACTATGCCCATGGGGGGGTCTATTCTATTACCACCCATGGGAGACCTATTACTATTACTGTAAACTATTGCGTCACCAGCTTCCATGGGGGAGTCTATTCTATTACCTCCCACGAAAGGGTCACAACTGTATGAGTATGATTCCATGGCGTAGTCTGTTCTATTACCTCCCATGAAACCACTATTACTATTTACTATGTCCATGGGGGTGTCTATTCTATTACCTCCCATGGATGACCTCATGGGGGAATTTATTCTACTTCTGCCCATGAGACCACTTTTACTATTTACTATGCCCATGGGGGAGTCTATTCTATTACCACCCATGGGATAACGATTACTATAAACTATCGCGTCGAGAGCTTCCATGGGGGAGTCTATTCTATTACCTCCCATGGATGATCTCATGGGGGAGTCTGTTATACTACCGCCCATGAAACCACTTTTAAGCTCATTGTTCACTGTGAAAGTTCTATTTTTAACATTTCTCCACGACCTTGAAGGTTCTATTGGTTTTTCTGCTTCCGGTTGTGCATAAGGACTGCATAGCTTTGCTTCCCTATCTAAAAAGCGGGCCAATTTTAATAAGTCAGGCTCGTTGGATGGTTGCTGTGCTGAAAAGTCGAACCACCTGTATTTCAGGGCCGGCGTCAACTTCTCTATTGTTACTTTAGTTACCTCTGGATTGTAAAGATAGTACATGCGCTGTAACACCTGGAGTGTAGCTACTACGTTGGCAACGTGGCTGGCGAATATGCAGAGTTCCCTTGGTGAGTCAGTAGGACGAGGCAGGGTCCGTAGCCTTTCTAATTCCGCCATGGCTATGGCATCCGGTCGCCCAAAATGTGTTTCCAGTGCTGTCATTATATTATGAGGCTGTACATTATAAATAAGTAAGCTTTGTACTGCCTCTTTGGCTTTACCTTTTAAACAGCGGCGTAGACGAGCAACATTCTCTGTATCAGTGTTTGCAGCGGCAGTCTCCGCGTATGCGGCCTTAAAGGCTAACCAGTCTTGGTAGGCACCACTATAGATCGGTAGATCCGTGGACCGGCGGGGAGTCGATTGTGTACCCAAGCGTATGGCTTGTGCTATCACTGAGGCGAGTTCTGTGTATTCTGTACGTGGAGGTTGGTTAACTATGACTCCCCCCGGTGCAGGAGCACCCGGGTGCAGAACAGCATCATGTAATCCTGTACTATTAATACTATTCTCATACCTTGTTTCCGTGGGTGCTCCCGCCTGGAACGCTGGATCAGCACTGTATCCATTATTGTCACTGCATCCGATATTGGCACTGCATCCGATATTGGCACTGTATCCATTATTAGCACTGCATCCGTTATTGGCACTGTATCCATTATTAGCACTGCATCCGTTATTAGCACTGTTATAGTCACTTTGTCTTTTGTTATCACCACTGTATGATTCACCTATAGGGGCACCAACTATGTTGTCACTAATCGTCACTTGTTTTACACCTGATGTTGGGCGTTGATCTGGAGAGAGTTCTGTATGTGGTTCGTTTGTTATGGCCAGCATCGTTGTGTCCATTACCCAATCATTGATTCTCTCGGTGTCTTCCGGTATTTCTGGTTCTATGACGGAGTCGTCTTCGCTTTCTGAATCTGATTTTGTCTGTAGTCTTTTTAATTTTGCAGTTGCGATCTGTTTTTGGATTTTCAGAAGTTTTATTTCAGCCTTTTGTATTTTCACAGCTCTGGTAATTTTTGATTTCTTTGATGGCACCGATTTATGTTTTCCCGTATGACTTCTCTTTGAAGTATTTGAAGTATTTTCAGTTTCTTCCGTTGAGGTTGTCTGCGTATTCTCAGTTGATGTTGTCTGTGTATTCTCCGTTGATGTTTTTGGTGTGTTATCCGTTCCACTAGAGGATTCCTCTTCAATTGGTGCGTGCATTTGTATAGACGCGGATGGAAGCACTGGTGCAGCTGCAGATATAGACGTAGGTACCGGTGCGTGCGCAGCTGCAGGTGCGTGTGCAGGTGCCGGTGCGGGTGCGTGCGCAGGTGCGGACGTTTGTATGTGTGCAGGCGTATGCGAGCGCATATGCATAGGCGCTTGCACCGGAGCGGTCGTTGGATGCGTGGATCCGGATGCGAGCGCTACTGCTGGTGCTGGCGGCGGCGGCGGTCCCGGCCCCGGCACCGGCACCGGCGCGATTGTGGGAGCGGCCCCGGGTATGGACGCGCGCGCGGATCTCTGCCCTCGGAGGGCAGAGATGTTCGCGTTAGCTCGCGGAGCTGGTGGTGAAGTTGTCCTGCCTGACCCTGTGCGTGACCGCGTCAGGACCATCTTCGCTATTATTTTTTCTTCAATCTTCAATTTTCAAGAAAGAATCCGGCTCGAAGGACCACGATGTACGGGACCGGGACGGATCCAAACTCCCAAGACGGATCCGTCCGAGCCGCGTATCCTGTTGTGCTGGGATTCTAGGGTTTCTTGAAAATAAAATCCAATATTCCAGTTAGACTTGTTCAGGGCAGGCAGGTAGGCAGAGGCTTCTTTCCAATTAGATTTCCGGAAAATTGTTGAGGCGATCCCAACTGGATTGCCGAATGCCCGATAGCGAGCTATATATATTGTCAATTTCAGCCCTCGGCCTACCTTACTGTTAGACAAGCGCGTTTTATTGATACAACCAATTATAACCTATTATTTTGCCTTCAACCAATCAGAATATTTCTTGATTCTAGATTATTACACAAGGTTCAAGGTCGGCCACCTGACAAGTTCAGACCTGTCTGTGAGCCTTACTCCTATCAAGTACTTGCTGATAAATTTTGTGCCTAATGTCTACCTAGCTATTGGGTTCATTTTTGTATGATATTCCTATTTGTCTCTTGTAAGTCCAGGTTTTTACTATGCTACCTAAGTTTTGTCTCAGCTACATACTTTCCTGGATCTTATAATCTATTTTCAGTGATCTATTTTCAGGTTTTCTCTTTGTTCAGCAAGTACTTTTTAAATGAAACTTCAGAACATGTAAAGCTTTATTAATTTCCTACGTCTAAATTAGGTTTTTACACAATAATTTCTTAAAAATATCTGTCTTAATTACTCGACATGATGTCCTACGTTTTTGAATCTAAGCTTTTGACAATTCTCAAGAGTTACTAAAGAAAACTAGATCAGAAATTCTACTTATTTACATCGATTCTAATACTGTGATTGAACATTATTTTAATTTTACATTTCTCCTACCCATTTACCTAAGCTAAGCTATATCTGTATATTAGTCGTCTTAAATAATCTGTTGTTTATTTTATTTATTCGCGGTCGTTCGGAACATTTTGTTAATAGTTCATTATTTTCTTAAGTATTTGTTGCTTTGTCCCCCTTCGTTTTAAGCGCCCTCTACCCAACCTAATTTGCGATGCCTGAAAAGGGTAGATAAGTCATGTACTTTTAAAACTAGTCCTAAGACCTAATGTTACCTACACTTATTTGTGCAAAAAAATATCTTGGCTCTAGCTAAGTTATAAGAAGATTGATAAAACTTACCGACAACTCTGCAGTATCCAGCAGGTACTCTACAATATCCAAGTGTCCATTCTGTGCCGCAGCGATCAGCGCATGTCTAGCACCAGGCACCAGTTGTTCTATGCTCCCGTCGTCGATATCCAGAGGGTTTCTATCGTCCAGCCCAGTCTGACAGCCGAGGAGATAGATCACTGTGTCCCGGTGACCGTTTTTCGTGGCGTGGACTAACGGAGTTTGTTCTGCTGTGTCGGCGTGGCTTAATGATGCACCTGTTTTTAATGAATTTAAATCATGGTTAGAAAAAGTAACTTTTCTGATCCAACCTCTAAGGGAGTACAATACAAAAAATCAGATCGGTAAGTAAAGTATCATGTTACCACAACACCAGCCTATATATGGAGATTTACAACTCGTTTGCACCAAGGTCCGTGAAGTTTGCTTGGGTTCCGAAGATGGAAGTTGGAACCCCATACCATAACTCCATCGTTTGTTATTTTGGATAGTTTATGTTCTATCTTTGTTTCGATTTGAAGTTGCTTCTTTTCTAGAATGTTTAGAATTTTAAGAAAATTACCTGCAGCGATGAGTCTCCTAGCCACATCTGTGTGTCCCCTCTGACATGCTAAGGCCAGCGCGGTGCAGCCTTGCGAGTTGGTCATCTCCAAATCAGCTCCAAACTCCAGCAAAAGCGCCACCATTGAAAGAATCCCTTGGTATGCATACATGCATAATAGAGGTGCGTGCCCAAGGCATTCTGTAATCTGATTGGGTGACCCACCAGCCAATAACATCAGCCGAGAAACTTTGACATTCGGCGTGTAGATGTTCCTCAAATTTGCAATTGCCTCGCCGACGTTCGCCGAGCTCGTTGCAACCATCATCGCTTGAAGATCTCTAGGGCACAGTCCCAACTGAGCCGGCCCCAAATTTCTGTACATGTGAGCTTTCAGAATGTGATGCCCCAATTCCATGGACTTCTCAGAATCCAATGGTGCCTGGACCCTGGATAGCCGGAAGGCAATGCCACAGTGACCGGCTCTAAGATCACATAGGAATTTGGAGCTTTCGTTGTCCTCTCGTCTGATTAACCATTCCCTGAAGGATGGATGGAAGAACATATAAGTGTTGTCCATTCGCTTTACGAGAAAGTCTGTGAGGCTCTCGAATCGGTGGCAGAACTCTTCCCATGGTAAGAAATGATTAACAAGCAGGGAATTAACGGAATAGTATATTTCCACCATGGTTAAAGGATAAAGCGCTGCTAAACAGACGCTGAGGATATGCGTCACCTTCTCAAAAGATTGTACGGTTGGAAATCTCAAGTTGAATTGCAGCAAAAAGATCTGCGCCAAAGATATCGGAACCACTTTGTAGTTAGTTGATTTGACGACGATGTGGCTCCTTTCTAATAAATCTAATATCAATTTTAGGAACAAAAACGAGCCTTGGCTCAAATGCAGCACATATTGCGCGAACTTCAACACTGAATTATGGACGCCTTCCGATTTTCCCGTCGAACATTTGATATTCGTCTCTATTATCGGGGCAGCTTGGACCCTCGTGTTGAAATACTCCAGCAGGTCCTTATTCACACTATCCGATTCATCCAAGCTCAGTCTTGCATATGGTAATTGCTTCGTCAACTCCAAGAACTGTGTCCTAACCGTCCCCACAACTTTGAGCCATATAGGCATCTCAGCTACATGTTTTGCTAAGAACGAAGCAATTGTATGACCATGGTCTGGTCTGTGGTACTCCGCTTCACAAAGTCCATCGACCAGTATGATGCAGTTGCTTGAATCTATACTGCCGTTTCTTCTCAAGAATATCAGTGGTTCTATGATTCCTCTCATGAAGGCCAAGTCTGCATCTGCTATGCATTCCTTCAAAGACAAACAGGCGAGTAAATGTGGTTCGCTGAGCAAGTATTCTCTGTACGCTTGGAGTCTAGGAGCTTGACACAGCTGGGCCGCTAGGGAATGGACGAATTCACCAACCAGGCATGTGCTGTTGTTATCGGCCTGTTAAATAAAAAAGTGTCAAGTTAGTTTCACTGAAAGTTTCGAGAAAAGTGAGAGATCAAGTGGAGTGTTGAAGAAAGGGTCTGCGAAAGTTACGATTGTCCGGTGGAGTGTCTATGGTAAAAGTGTCGGTGAAAGTATCGAGTGTCAGTTGATGTCTCTAGTATCTAGAAGAATAGAAAGCGTTGTGTCAGTAGGAATATCGGTGATAGAGCCGATAAAATTATTAAATGGTCAGTGGAGTGTTAGTGAATGTGTCGCATATGACAGACGGTAAAAGCGCCGAGTGTCATATGGGGTGTCAGCGAAAGTGTCGCAAGCTAGTTGGAGGTACTCACTTGACAAAAATGATAAGCAACGACATGGCTAGCCAGGTGGGTGAACAATCCAGCTGTCATTTCCTCAGGCAGCATTTCCCTGATGTCTGACTGTTCGCGCAACTCTTCGTACTCGTAGTTCCTTTTGCGGCCGAAGCAGGAGTATTCTACTAGTTGGAGGATTAGAGCCGTTTTTCCTGTACCCGGACATCCTGAGATGAGGATACCTAGAATTGGGACAAAATTTATGAGTGACGGAGTAATGATTAGTCTTTAGATTTTTGAGTTAATGGGAAGTTATTCTGTACCTAAACATTAGCAATCAATTAATAAGTCACCGATGCCCTTCAAGTAAAATATAAGATTATGGATTCTACACACAAAGTATCGTTATTACCAGGTCAAGCTGTTGATCCTCAATGCACATTCAAACACACTAATCACTCATATTATAAATGCGATAGTTTTTATTAGTGTGTTTGAATGTTTGTGCTCACCACACCACGGTACCACGACAAGTCGCGGTTAGAAGAATAGTATTTGCAGTGGACTTCATCAGATATCGATTTTTCAGAAACATACTGAAGCCAAGTAAAGATTTCTTGAGAACATACCTGCAGAACTGGATTCCAAGACCTTCTCCATATCCCTCATGAGCCAGTGTCTTCCTGCGAAGTAGCCCTGGTTGTCTGAAGACGGCACTTCGAAGAACAGTGGCCGAAGAGTCAGCTGTGGTGATGGGTAGTGAACTGTGGAACATCAAAGTGACAGCATTATCCGAATGAAGCGCTTGTAGCATGGCTAACTTCAATGGACTTAGCCGATCATTGGAGCTAAGAAACACTTCCAATCTCTACTTGCATGGGTGAACTTTTAGAAGCATTTAGATCTGAGCACTTTCATGCTTCTGAAGGCACGTAAAGAGGTTGGCCCTGGCTTTTTCAGTTGTTAAGCCATGTCGGAGGCTTTCGGATGGCCTAAAATAAATACTCTGACACCAGAGTTGGCCACTAGCTTATACAAACAAGAAACCAAATTATGTTGCAAAATATATGCAATAATCGGTTATCAATAGCACAAATCAAATCTCGTTGGTGTAATGGGCGAATGACGCAAGAGTGTGGGTTCGATTCCCACTGCGGGACAAATGTTTGCATGATCTGCAGATTTTGTTCCAGATCTGGGTTACCCCATCCTAGGAAAATAAGTGATTCATTTTGATAAGTACACGTTTAGGCACTTAATTCAAACAATTGATTGTCCAAATTAAGTTTAAAGCGAGTGGGTGCCAGTGAAATTACAGGCACAAGAGGATTATAACCTTCATACCTCAAGTTGATGGACGCTAGGCAATTTATCGTAGGGCACGTTCTAAAGTGTGAACTACGACGCAATGATTTTTGATAGGTACCTTTCTTCAGTTCAGATGACGATGTCGACTGTTTACTGCTGACTCGTGCTGACCTTCGCGCCGCTGTCTTCCGTGTCTTGAAGAAGCCACTGGACATGCGAGTCAGTTCTTCTGATCTTCCTCCTTGTAACGCTGGAAAGGACGGTAAAGATTAACACTTCTACTCATAAACTGTACCTACATTTGACGCCCTCTGTGGCGCAGTGGGCGAAGGTCCGCCTGAGACGCAGAACGTTGGGGGTTGGATTCCCGCTGCGAGACAAATGTTTGCATGTTCTGTAGATATTTGTCTCGGGTCTGGGTGTTTTCTATGTATGATATGTATGTATTTACAAAAAAAAAAAGTGTAATATATCAATCATGTGGTTCCTATAATACAAGCTCTGCTTAATTTGGGGTTACATGATGCTGTGTGATTACGTCACGCATTATTTATTTATTTTATTTTATTTATTTATTTAACCATTGCTTAAGCCCTGTCACTGTTTGTCATTTACCAGCCTTGAGAGGTGGCAGTAGGTACTGTACTCCTTGTACGAGTTGCATGATTCGAAAATGTTCATAGATTACTTTTACGAGCTAAATTTTATATATACTTTTTTCGGAAATTACCTGACTGTTTTGAATGAAAATCATTGTAACCTGCAAGAACATTACATTAGCTATGCCGTTTTTCATATTTTTGAATACATTTCTGTAATTTCCATAAAACATACTCCAAGCGCTCGTGGCGTGGTTAACTTCGGTGTTCTAAGCAGATCACTTTGGTTAAGCAACACTCCGCCCGGTCATTACTTGGATGGGTGACCGTTTAGTGACATTTAGATTTGAGCGCTTCCGTGCTTCGGAAGGCACGTTAAGATGTTGGTCCCGGCTTTTCAGTCGTTAAGCCATGTCGGAGGCCTTCGGGCGGCCTAAAAACTCCGACACCAGAGTTGGTCACCTGCTCATATGAAGAAGAAGACTTGAAAATTGACCTCACACAGAGTACACAGATTTACGTTTCGGCTAAGCTACGCTTACTAATGCGGAGAAGTAAATTCCACCATTGTGGCTTTTTCTCTGTTTTTCAATTTTAAAACATTCAGCTGTCTTGATGAAATGTATATTTTCTACTTATTTCTTACATGAAATAAGCAGTATGTTAAAAAAATTGTATTGTAAGAAAATGAAGTCAATCTGAACTTGTAAGTAAACTTACCGTTAACAGAATGCCGCCGACTGCCAGGACTGGAAGACGAGCAATTGCTGGCGGCAGACAAGCTCATAGACGCTAAGGATCCTAGTGAATCCCTGCCGAGGGGTGTCGCGGCGTCTACTTCCGACGAACCAGTCAACGTTGACACCTAGAAATAAACAAATAACTTGAGAAAAAATCAAGCTCCTGTGTTTACCGTAAAAATGGCTAGGTAGAATAATCTATGAACAATTTTGTGTGTATGTGGGTACTTTTATTTTTGGAATCCTAGCTAACCTCACCGGTTCGAAGTGCTATCAAGCGGGGCTATAGCAGCCGCCTGATTGCAGCATAGTACAGCCGGTGTTACCGGCATAGCTAAATTCCCTGACCGCGCCGACGGGTAGCAGTGTTGGCGATGCGAGAAGCGGTACTCTGATCCCCAACCCACCCAGCGTGGGCATATCCTCTTAGGCCTTTCCAGCAGTGGAATGATATAGGCTGGTGGTGGTAGGGGTTATGAAGGAGGAAGATAGTTAGAAGGCTATTTTGTACCCAGAAAATCCAGATTTATTAATAGATACATAAATGGATGCCACTTTATTGATCACCACATTAATACAAGAAAAAGTAAGGAGTAACTTAGTCTAAGCATTATGATGGTGACACAATTGGCGGCCTTATCTCTGAAAGCGATCGCTTCCAGGCATAAATGAATGAGGTTCTTAAGCTCTTCTAAAGCTTATATTCTATTCTTTGATACAAAGCAACATATGATATAAAAATAAAATTACGTTGATTCTTACCGGACTAGTATTATGTGACGCCAGCGTGTGCGCATCGAGCGAAGCAAGCGAGGTGCAACTCTCTCTCGACTTGCTCCTTGATCCTCTTCTCTCTCCCAGAAGCAAACCCAGTCGCATGTACAGGTCATTCTGCCGCCGGGACTCGTAGCCAGCCTGCTTGATGTGACCTCCTTCGTCATCTGGAAAAATTAAAAAGTTATACTCCAAATTCCATAGACATAGAAGAGAACTAGATAAAGTTTTAAAATTCAATACGGCTGATCTCTACTTTCATACGTTCAATATCATCAGTTAGAAAGGGATGCATACATATATCAATGCGACTTCAAAAAGTTGGTCGTACCAGGACGCTGGAACAAATTTCTATGCAGGTTTATACAAATGCTCTGGTACGAGTCGCAGATATCGCATTGAGATAAAGTATGCATCCCTTTCTAGCAAAGGATATATGGACATAAGAAAGTAGAGATCAGCCGTATGAGTTGACGTTCAGAGCATAGTGTATTTTAAGGCTTTATCTAGTTGTCTTCTATATTTGTGCCAAATTCTAATCAGGCGCAACAATCCAAAATCAATTTGTTCCAATTGCAAATTATAAAAAAAAACTTTGAACCTTTTAGCATTTCTCAGTTATATACCTGTTTTTTCTAGCAATTAGCGATGATTATATAACAATAAAGTATATTATCATTGAAAATGTTGTTACTGGATATAATAACGAGTGAACAACAGTCAAAATAAATAACACTCCTCATGCAGTAATAAAGGAGAAAACCATTCAAATTCCAAAAAGGAAGCTAAAGCCAGCCATTAATAATCCTTTGATCAGTGATCATATAGAAACTCAAAAATCCACTACCACTACAATGACGCCATTTTGAGACATTTAATGTAAACCTACCTATTAAATTGTATAATTTTATAAATAGCTGCTACGTTGATATAACTAGGTACTAGAAGGTAAGTTGAGCTTGGTAAAAGTTAAACGTCACCTTTTTACATAAATTAAGAACACCTTTTACCACCGCATGAAGCAATCAAGAGAATGTGAATATATTTGTGAATCCCTATTTATTAATTTCCTGCCAACATCTGTCTACAACGGGTAGGTGGGAATCTGATACCCACTACTTGTCATTGGTTTTCTATCTGAGTCAATGAATGACATCATATTTCAAAAATTAGCGTTTGAATGACACCCTCGCTCGACAAGCGGTTATGATGAGTATTTATGGTGAAGTGAAGTAAACCACTATTGTGAAAGTTAGTTTATGGACCAGGCTTGCCAAATCATGTTTTATATTATGTAGCCTATTAAAGCTCACTCCGAAGGATAGGTTGGTCAAACTGGCCTACCTATGGCTATCTGTATTTGGAAGGGTTGTCAAAATTACGACACTTGAAAGGAGAGTTGAGACAATTGTTTTTTTTTTAAGGTTATATACATTGAAATATTATATAGTACTCGATAGAGTCGCAGCCTTCAAGTGAAAACTGATAAAAATCGTCCAAGCGTATTTCACATAAAAAAATCAACATGCCAAATTTGCACTAATTTCGACATAAAGTGTCGTCGTTTGATAAGTTTTCAAAGTCGGCGCAATAGACAGTATGCGCCAGAGTTTTGGTGCAGACACTTTTTTCACGTTTGTGGCTCTTGACTCGTCGAGATATTGATACTCTAGAAGTCTATTCTTCAGTCAAATTCGATGAAGAATAAATATAAACAAACCACCCATACTTAACCTCAAAAGTACTTTTTTTTATTATTTGTTTAATAAATATGTGCACTTCATTAATATCTTACTTAGATAGTAAAAGTTTCATTTATGACATTAGTTAACTGAAATATTACGTATTTATGGAATAATTGCAAAAAGTGTTGAAATGTTTGTTTACAAACATTCTTCATCCAATATGGCTGAAGTATAGAGAGTATCAAAAAAGTGCTTTTTTAAATTTGTACCAATAGGTCATGTTATTAAAGAGGTTGCATTAAATCTTTATAATCTGGCTTTTTTATGGTACCTTATGATGGAACTATCACATATGCTCATGGTAGTCATTACTTATAAAAAATATTGCTTCGTAGGTCAGGTATGTTTGGAACGTCCGCTACGGTAAAAAAACTGTGTCCAGCTATTTATGAAGGTATTAAGCTTATGTGACCTTAATTTCACTGGCACCCCACACCCTTAAAACCGATACAAAGCAAAGCTGCTTCACGGCAGAGACAGACATGGCGGTTGTACTTCCCTGGATGAGCGTCCTTTACTTAACTGTACTTCTTATTTATTGGCTTGCAGGTATTGTACTTTCATGCTAAGTGCATACAGCCTATTTCCCAGAGGGGTAGGCAAAGACCACGGATCTCCACTTGCTACAATCCTGGCATACCTCTTTTGCTTCATATTCATTCATTTATTCATCGCTGTTATAATGTTAGGTACCAAACATGGATGATTAATAACCCTAAGAGCCCAATTTTTGGGTACAGTAATGGTTTTACTCTCATCAGATTCTTCATTCATGCTCGCTGGTTTAGGGTACTCCTGACCTGGCCTTTTTCCAGAACGTCTCCCATTTAATAATAATAATATAATATAATAATAATGCTGGACTATCACACAGCATCATGTAGCCCCAAGCTAAGCAGAGCTTGTGTTATGGGAACCACATGATTTGATCGGACAACGTACGTCAAGGTCTCCTCCTTTTAACTGTCCCATTCACACTCGTCTCATACACTTTTTTGGCAATCTCTACATGTTAAGTAAAGTTTAGTATCACGTCAATTGTGTAAAAAACTGACCTATACTTTTTAACCGATCTTCAAATAGGAGGAGGTTCTCAATTCGTCGGTACCTTTTTTTTATGTATGTTCACCGATTACTCCGTCAATTGTGGACTGATTTAAAAAAATCTTTTTGTTTAATAGAGTATACTTCACAGGTGGTCCCATATAAATTTTATTCCTGAGAGATTGGTGCTTTTCCCGGAAACTCGAAAAACCTCATCCTCACTTGAAATTTTCGCCCTATGATCACCAATATCTCCGTCAATCGTGAACCGATTTTCAAAATTCTTTAGAGCACGAAGTAAAAAGTGATTTATTTGAAGTCGGTTTATTTTTTTTAAAGTCCTACTTGTTTATTATATTATACAGTTCTAATCCAACCATCAAGCACAGGTAATTCCCACGTCATAAACAATTACACCGTCAAAGTATAGGCGACTTCCGTTGGGGTGTTGTCACCCTGCTGTTACTTTCGACCATATTTATTGAACCGAATTGTTACAGGTGCCATGTTTCGGGTTCTAAACGTTTTATAGACAGATATAAATCGAACTTTTGGAGTTCAAATTTAACTTAAATTTTTATTTTTGAATTCCATTTCATCATCGAACATGGTAAGCTAAACAATGCAACAAAAACATGCAACAGTGCCACAGATAAATGTTTTTATAGTAGTTGTTTGTATTTAAATAAATAATTTATAGCAACTAGTGATTTTTGTTAAAAAGCAATGTGGTTTTTATTTAAAACCAAAAAATTAAATGCTGAACATAAACAACCCTAAAGTTCTTGACAAAAACTAAAATACCTTTCCACACGGAACAGCGAACAGCCCACGGGCGGCATTGACACAGAACCTGTTGTATTGTATCTATTCAGTGTACCCCAGCCAGTGAACTATTTATTCATCCTGCACCTCCAAGTTATACCACACTAACTACGCATTAATCTAGTCCATACATTTGCCATAACTAAGTGCCTATAGGTTAAGCTGTGGACAAGCGTGGGAGAAGTTTTTGCAATCCTGTCTATCCCAGCAATATGTGGGAAGATTCTGGAACTTTCTGTTTTTGTTAGGATAGATTCCGATGGAAAAAAACACGGCAAAATGTTGCGAAAGTTCTAGATTTAAAGGCATGGGAGAATGTTGGCGTGCAAATGTTTAAATTGCACTCAACTTTTTGTATTTGAGTTGGAATTTTGACTGGTTGCTAAGTTATCCCAATTATGGCAGTAGTTTAAAGTCCTGAGAAGTACTTACGGCTCACGAAAAGTGTGAGTTGACGTTTAATATTTTCCAACTTCATTAGTAAGGACATTATGTCTTTGACTGCAACTTTTGGATTCGTGAAACATAGGGATGCGAGTACTTCAAAAGAAAGACAATCTTTAAAATCGTTGCCAGAATCCTAAAATTTACTGTCCTTATATACTTCTACACAAATCTTTATGATCAATACTGTGCTTATTCAATCTGAGATACAGTTTTACCTCACCAAGGAATTATTAATTAGGAACAGAGATCCATGATATGGAAAGAACACAATCACTTGCGATGATCGCAGAAAAACGGAAAGGAGCTACGTAGGTACTTCACCAGATCCTGGGTGTTGTGGTATAGCTCTACAGGACTACATCCTTGAATTTGGATACCTTAGAAACTCTAACGTTAGCGGTGGTCAGGACGCAGTATCAAGTGGCAGAACTGTGGTTCCCACGGCGCGGGCGCATCCGCAGGTGTATTTCTCCGGTTACACTGACCTTGTCGATTTTATCCTTACGCTTGTTGTCTTAAGGTCAAGTGTTAAATAGGGTAATGTTTCTTGGTCTCTCGAATATTCATGATACCTTGTTTTGGTATCTTGTATCTCGCTGTAAGTACTTGACCATCTTGTTGAACCTAACGATATCTATTAGAGATGTGCGATTATGAGATAATGGGATTTGGGTCATTCGATTATGAAAATGTTTCGAGATATTTCCATTACAAGTATTAGTAATTACTAATCTGCCGTAATAACTAATTTATTGTTCGCATACAGAGAATGAATTGTTGGAAGACCTCTGTAGTACAGTGGGCAAAAGATTACCTGAGAAGCAGAAATTTGCAGAATCGATTCCGCGAATTGTGCAAATAATTATTTAGGGTGTTTTCTATGTATAATAAATATGTATGCATTTTCAAAAAAATAACAATATCGTTCCCGAAATACAAGCTCTGCTTAGTTTGGGACTATTATGATGCTGCACGATAGTGTCCAGCAGCATTGAATTGAAATGAACTCTTATTTTTTTTTAATAATAAATAAATAATGCGGGACGTAATCACACAGCATCATGTAGCCCCAAACTAAGCAGATCTTGTATTATGGGAACCACATGATTGATATAATACACATATAGTTTGCGTGAAGTGAGCTTGATTCATTTGGTGGTTATGTTAAAATACGTAGTGGAGGAAAATTCCAACCCGAAATGACCATGTCTAGTATTAGGCATAAAATATTCTTAACGTAATAGTCAAATTGATAAGTATCTATTAATAAACAATCTCAAAAGATGGCAATGATCAAACAATTTACTATTTTGCTTATCAAGTAATACAAATCTCGACTACGACAACACAACAAACAAATCAAATTATAGCAAAGGACTAATCTACTTTCTACTTCTACAAATCCCAACCCACAGACCTGCGCAGGAGTTGTCATGTCGAGGGCGGTGCCCTTGATTCGTAAATCAGGCAGTTAGCCGTAATGCAGTTGGTACTACTATAGATGAAATAACTGGTATTATGACAAAGACCTTCGTCTTCGATGCATTTAGTCTCCTACAAGTTGAATTATGTTACATAGGTACACATGGTATTTTTTTTCTATTAGGTAGGATAGAGACTACCGATCTCTACGTGTGTGTCATTCACATCACATTCTTCTTTTTTCATGAAGTTATGGTTAACTCTTTTTATCTATTTAAAAAATCTATTACTTTATACTATTGGCTTTTTTTCCAGCATGTCCGATTTGATTCGAGTACTTTCGCTCAGATATTTTCCTTCCAACTGCTCCAATCACACGCCCCCGATATATAGTACATTTTGAGTATGAACATTTCGGGTCAACTTTCTTTAATCTATTCAAGTTTCTTGATGAAATAAGCAAAACAGTTTTCCGTTATAGCAGAATGACTAAATTTTTGACACATTTTTAGTGTTATAGACATAAACGCGCTTCATTGGCGTTTTTGCAATCATGTAGGTATTTTATATGGAGATACGATTTTCTTTGTTCATCACCCAAATTTCCGGATATGCGGATGCCTCCCACGGGAACACCATTACTAAAGCTTAAAAAAAATAGAGATTTCCAAAGCTTGCTAATTTATTAGCGCAATAAACTTAAAAACCCCCGCATTCTCTGTTAAACCGTTCTATTATTCCTTAAGTTGATGCATAATACGACTATAAAAATAATATTGATGCTTGCTTTGTCTAATCCAAAACGAATTTACATTTACAATTTGAAAGGTATATCTTTTATCTCATAAGATATTTATCTTTATCTTATATCCCTGTAAATCCTCACTATCATTATTGATTATCGAATACACCTACGTACTAAGATGTTTCTTTTGTCACCGATTCTTTATCTTGGATGGATTATTCTTTTAACATCGTCAATGGCTTGTTACTTGTACTCAGTGTCGTAACCCATAGCATAACACATACAAGTTTTATAGTCATATAGACTAGGTTTAACTGAGTCTCAAATATCTGTTTCAACTAGCAATTTTATAAGGCACCTTTCTTCAATCTACGTCATAGCGTGTACTAAACTTACCCATAACTATAAAGATGTATAAATTCTAAGTAATAATATAAATATAAGTAAATACGAACTCGTTAAAGTATGGTGTGCATAATCAAGTTAAACCTCATGCTAATGTAATTAAAATCGATAAGTATAACGATCATGTCAACCAATTAATGCTTGATGAATATGTAAAATATGCTATCAAACATAAACTTATAATTATTATTAACATAAAATCAGTGCCTGTAATCTCACACAAATGCAAACCATATAAAAATAAACACACAAACGCAAAATCAAATAACCAAGCTGTGCGACAAATAAAAAACAACGTCGATGCATACAGGCAAAAAGATGTGCAAAAGTCGAACGACCGTGCTGGATCGGATGCAGGAATGTGGTCTGAATTCCAATGAATCAATTTAAACAAAGATCGATCTACTCGTCCCAATCGATTGGGAGAAACTGTCTCGAGATATAGACGTTACTTGAAGTCATCTACATATAGATCAGATCATTGATACCAAAATTATGCAAGTTTAATCTTTCATCAATCGGAATACAGTCCACATTTTTTTTCCGTGCCTGTCAATTGGTTGAGCCCCTGTGGAACCGAAGAGTGGGCTGACCACAAGGACCTGATCTTGTTGAAGACCAGGCTGTGCCACGCTGCGCTTCTAGGACCTTCCTCCGGCAAGCCTGTAGAACCACAACTTCATACAATACTTGCTGACAAAGCTATTTACGTTGACGACAAGCTCTATACAAAACCCCCTTTAAAAATTTAACTCAACCTGAGAAAAACCCATTTGTCTATGCGTGCCAATCGGTCGCGAACCGTAGAGAAGTTTATTTTCTGTCAATACCCGTTTATGATTGCTAGATAGCGGATAAAATCAATTAAACCGGTGTCCAAAAAACCCATCACAAATTTTAAATTGGAATGTAATTTTGTTCGACAAATAGAAACGTTGCCTACTAATCGACAGAGGGCAAGGGCCGCGCGAATTCATGTAGGTTCAGGTAGTTTATTAGCCAACACACAGCTGTTAACGAATATTTCAATTACTCACGAAGTAGATAGATTAATGGAAATAGAAAATGTAACAGATTGTGCGATAGCTTGCCGGCTGGCAGTCTACTGTTGCAAAAGTGTGGATTTGTATTGACTAACAAATGCGCTAGACCGGTCTAAGCCCCTACGTACATCCGGCGGGGGTGTGTGGGCGAGCCCTGCCGCAACTGTCACTCAAACATATTTACAACGAGTGGAATCACTATAGAATCCTCAAAGGCATCAGGAAAGTGAGAGGTGCTTCGTGAATGAGATTTCTACTTTACCCAACACGTCTCAATGAACCGGGTTCCGCGTTGCGAAACGCAAATACGAACTGCAGTAAGTATGCAAATAGGTTATTAGCGGTGGGCTTACCGGACAGAGGCACGTGGTTGTCGTGTGAATGGCGAGTCCGCTGGCCGAACGGACTTCGCAACGACTTCGGACTTAAGAAGAATCTTCTTCTTGTATGCGGTGGGGTGGGGCAGCTCTGGACTAAATTGGTGGTCTGAAAAAAAAATCATAGATGTCCTTATTAGACTACGCACTTATGAAGTGACCAATATGTCTTCAATTTTTTTTTAATAAATTGGTTATTATTATTTTATTTGCCCTTATTATTGATTTCAGTTATTAATAAGGACGCGGTGCAATGGCGCTCATTGGGGGAGGCATATGTCCAGCAGGCGAATAGTATAGACTGATGATGATGATGATGATGATGATGAATTTCAGTACCAATTTTAAAAGCTGGATGACTTGAGTTGAGCACAGGTAAAATAGTAGTAATTAGTTAGGCCTATGTCGAACAGTGGAATGCTTTATGCTGTTTATGACTCTCATGTTTTATCCTGTTTTTAGTGACAAATAATACATACTTGTGAGGGTACTATTTTGTGTTTTGGAAGGTACCTGTTTTGGTGGTTTCGGCAGCCTCATCGGTGACTGCCAGTCCTCTGGCCGCTGGGGAGACGGAGTATACCTCTCCACCGGCCTTCTACTGTTTCTCGCACACAGAGGACACGCTTCATTTCTGAACATGCAGGAGTAACAGCGTTCATGGCCGCACGTGTCAATCAGCTTCCTCTTTTTGCCTTTGTCGAAGGGCATGTTACAGCTGGGACATGTCGTGCCGCCGGTCTCGCTGTCCAGGAGTTGTCTTATCGCAGCCAAGTCTGGAAGAGATAGTTCAGGGTCAGAAATCGGCTTAATGGTTTTGTAGTTGAGTCGGTAAGTGTATAAAAGCATTGGAAGAGGGATAGAATGGGAATCAGTCATGGATGTCTGGAATAGACTCGCAAGAGATAAAGTCAAAAATCGTATTGGTTTGTGGTATGGTTTTATACTCTATATTAGTATTATATCTATTCTGTCGTTCTTCTTCTAAAGTAAAATTCATCATAATTTCATAATCGTCAAAAAATGATGTAAACTACTAATAGTTTGAGTTGTTTTTTTGTTTTTTACTGTTTGTACCAACTTCATCATCCAGCAGTCCACTACTGGATATAGGCCTCCCTTAATAAGCGTCATTGCGCCCTGTCCTCAGCTCGACACATCCACCTTCTAACAGCAGCCTTTCGCCAAAATCGTCACTCCACCAAACCGGAGAACCAACCTACCTAACTTCGCTTAATTAAGTGCTTGCAAAATCAAACAGACTGATGTTTTGCTGTCGTTCAACATACTGCCTCTAACTATGTCCCTGGATGGTCTGATAGAAATAGTTACAAGTCTTTATTTTCCATGGTAGTATGATAATACCCATTTGTAATTTGTTGTCACCGGTGCCAATCGATTGAGGCACTAACGACCCTTGAGGTTATTCTAATGGTAAAGATATAATCCCTTAGATCACTGTTATAGCCATTATCATAAGGATGAGGAAATGGAATTAAAATTTAAATGATAACGTGGTGTTTTTACGACGCATAAAGTTGTGGATATCCTGTTGTTTTTATAATTAACTTTCTGTTCTTAATTTAGGTTTCGCTTGTTTATTGTAAGTATTTTTATTTCGCGCAGACACTTTGTTGTTTTTTATCTTAGTTTAAAGTTTACCTAGGTCATTGCTGACATAAGACATGTTAACTATAACGCTGAAGTATCTTGTTGATAATACTTCTTGTTTGATTATTTCGTGTACTGACTCCTGAATACCAAATAGCTTCTCAGATATTTGATATCATCTCAACCAGTTGAAACGCCGATACCTTTCAAAATCGTTATTGGAAAGTTAATTTGACTACCATTTAAAACCTTATAACGTCGTATATATGGTTTTAGTCTTCAACGGTTAGTATTAAGCATATTTCATTTAAGCTCACTAATCAGTTTAGCTGATTTCTCACTAATCAGTTTAGCTAATTACTCACTAGTCAGTTTAGCTAATTTCTCACTAGAAATTCTAGCTATACCGCTAAAGTTTTTAATCTTATTCATCTGTCTTTTGTCAAACATGAGCACCATCTTTCTTGTATTCAAATTCGTAAGCTTAATTTTAGGTATTTCAATAAATAAATCTGATTTATCGACGACTTCTGAAAACATTGCAGTCAAAACTTAAATCAACACTTTCAAATTAAGCGATTCGTAAATCACGAGTCTGCGAACGAAGTAATTAAACATGAGTCGTACTTTAACAGAGGCAAAAAGGTAGATATTGCCCTCTCTGTCTTTCATGATGAGTCTCATAAATACCTTAGTAAGTGGGAGCACGTCCAATCGAATGTTATTCTGTTTCAGATTTATGTTTTTTCAGTGACCAAAATCTACTTATACGTACTGATTTATAATCACATACGTCATTATAATTTTGACCGAGTCTTAGGCTGAAAAGTCACTTTAGCCGAATAAAGAATTTAAAGACATTAATTTGACATTAATTGTTCCCAACGTCGACAAATGACATTACGCGAAGATTGATCGGCATCTGCGCATACTTCGAGTTTTTGTTTTATGTCATCATTCACCAATTCTTCATTGCTCGCAAATTAGAGCTTATTTTACTAACATTAAAAATGCTTGTTTGGATGTGAGAGATGTATATGTATATGTTTTTTACTTATGCGCCAAAATTACTGTATGTATTACGCTTAAATTTTATACATGCTGCTTTTTATTGGAGACCACGCGAACAGTACAACGTTAAACGTATGTCGGACGCCAGAACACCAAAGCGTCTTCTATGGAACAAACCCGACGGCTAAAGAACTCATGGTAGACTCAAACTTAGGTGGCTTAGAGCAAGGATTAAAAGTGATGGTGGAGCGAAAGGCTAGAGAGAAAAAAGCCCAAGATAGTCCCGGCTGGAGAAATTTACTTGGCCAGGCCAAGGCCCACCCGTGGCTGTAGCGTCTGTGATGATGATGACGCGAGTGGTGCCTCGGGCGGGAACTAGTCAATATACCGGATAAAATTGACTCGTATTAATTGAAATGGCAGCCTATAAACAATGTTTACATCATTGGCTCTACCCGTTTCAGCTTTCTTTCTGTGACCTTTTAGCTGTGACAGAAAAACATGTACATGACGTAGTGTTAATGAAACTGTTTAAATTGTGACTTGTTACGTAAATTTAATTATTTCGTGCAATACTTTGGCATAAAAGTAAGAGGGATTTAATATGATCTCATTAATAATCAGATCAACAGTAAGTACCTAATTTATTATGGGGGGCTCCAATAAGGAACGTATTTGGCTTTGACTGCTTATTCATATAGTTTATTTCCACCAAACGGCACATAAGTATACTTCATCACAAAGTAATAAGTTTGTTGCACCCAAGGTTCTGTCTGTCTATTCTGTTCTTCTGCTATAGGGCTGCTCTTCTGCTATTCCATACGTCGGAATGAATAAACGGAAACCTTGTGTCAACTATGTGTCTGTTGATCTGTCCGACTGTTATAGCCAAATTGCTCCGAATCTATTGGAATTTGGTGCACATGAGCTTTTGTGACCCAAATTACAAGGATGTTCTAATAAATTAATTTTGAAGATGGTCAGCTTTTTAGGGGTAAATTGGAAAATTATAACATAAAGGCTGGTTGCAAGAGAAAGATTTAGAATATAAATATTTAAAATAAATGTTTAAACTATTATTAAATACTTTACAGAATAACCAATAAAAAATCAATAGTCTTATAATAACATGGCCAATCTCTCAATTTTGTAGGCTTGTGTAGCGCTTACAGTAGTACTACTTTCATCTCAAGATGAAAATTAATTTAAAAATTAACTCTTAATGGTTACCATTTACCGTTCCGTTCGAATCTTGGAACCTTCATGTATACCTCGGTATAACACAAAAGGCGTTTTAACTTAATAGGTAGCTGAGGATTTGAAATGGAATTGAAGAAGCTAATAAGTTTGGTTTAACCCTTGTTTAATGATCTGTGCGATACGCTGTTATACGCTGGGCATTAAGACAAACCCTAACAGCCCTCGCAAACACGACGCTTTGTCGTCGCGCTTAGTCGCGAGCGTCTGTCATATCTTGCTGTTGCGATTGTCGCCGTGTGTGCGGAGCTTTGAACAAAATGTATGAAAATTGTCCCCTAATCGCTGACGTTTCTCGTTCAATGTGCTCAGGCTGTAAGGTTTTAATAATTATTTTGATAAATAAATAAATACAAAATGTGACAAGTTGTTGAGTGATTTTAACAATTTAAAAAGAATGTTCCATTTTTGTCGGGCATCATTTAAACAAGTATGTTCAATTCCCCAGAGGTAATTTACAACATTGTAATTTCCATAAAAAGCTGTAAAGGTGTTAATGACTGTAATAAAATAATCCTTGGTGGGCTCAAGTAGTTTAATTTAAAAGTAAAAATTAAGTATTAAGTATAAATTAGGTAAGATTTTATCCATTTGCCTTGTCCTGTACACGGAATAAGAAGCCTTTGAGTTATTCTTGGTCTGAATCTTTTCAAACGGAGCAAAAACGTGGACACTCAAAGTACGGCTAGGCCATAAGCTTAAAGTCACTCAGACTGCTATGGGACGAGCTATGCTCAGAATTTCTCTAAAGGATAGACTCCGCAGCGAGACTACCGACATAGAACTAAAATCGTCAACATAGCTCAGAGAATTAGCAAGCTGAAATGGCAGTGGGCTGGCCATATCTGCCTAAGAACCGATAACTGTTGGGGTAAACGAGTTCTTGAATGGAGACCGCGGCTCAGCAAACGTAGTGTAAGACGCCCTTCGGCCAGGTGGAGTGACGATCTACAAAAGGCTGCTGGTAGAAGTTGGATGTGCAGAGCTCAGGAGCGGCCGCAATGGCGTTCTTTATGTCCAGCAGTGGACTGCTATAGCCTGGTGATGATGAAGTCTTGTGACTTGAAGAATGATGAATGTGACTGGATACAAGAGTAGAGGGAGACTAAAGAGATGAATGGATGGTGTGAAAGAGGATATGAGAATGAAAGGGGTGGGACACAGATTTGACGGCTGATAGAAGAGAGTCGAAGAAAAAAACATGTTGTGCACTCCACCTAGCGGGACAAGAACAGAATAATGATGATTTTATTTCTAGTCTAGAAATACTTAAACAAAGATTCAGCTCAATCTCTCCAGACACAAAACATCAAACATACAGACAAACTTTCGTATTTTCAATATTGATTTTCCATGATTTTCGCCAAAACGCTCGACAAAGCAACGCATCTGCGGAGTTCTGCGGAGTGACAAAGGCGTAAAGCTAGTCGATCATTTCTTAATGCTGCCTCAAGGGGAAGGCGAAACATTGTCAATTTCTGTTAAGTTTTTGTGGAACTCATCAGAGAAGGTTAGCGAAATTTCAACTCAACAATTTGTCTTTTGAATATTTTAGATTTTATGATAATATTCACGTTACATATTTGCATGGTCACTAGGTGACTTTACCAAAAATAAATAACTAAATTACTAACTATTCCAAGTAACGATATATAACTGAAGTAGAACATGTATTTAATTAATAACACAATATTTCACGTTTTTGCTAAAACTAATTAAATCAGCGGAATGAATGCTTCGTAGACTCAAATATTAATGACATCATCTCGCAAAAACCGAACCACGTGGGGTCTTCAGTAGCGAGACTATGCTCTACATATTACTTATTAAACACGTGTTCATTGTTTTGTTTGACCCCGTAAGCCGTCGTAAGCATACTGTACATTTTTGGCCAATGGCAACGCATTATTTCAAATCTACGCTTCTTCTATGGCCAAAATTTCAAGGAACGCTTATCATACGACATGTCACAAACCGCTACAGAACTGATAATATTAGGTTTGGCTCACAGATATAGAAGAGAACTAGATAAAGCCTTAAAATTCACAATGTTCTGAACATCAACTCATACGTCTGATCTCTACTTTCTTATGTCCAATATCATCAGTTAGAAAGGGTCGCATACATTTATCAATGCGACTTCAAAATAGATCAAAAAGTCAATCGTACCAGGGCGCGAACAAAATTCTATGCAGTTTCATTGAGATACCCTGGTACAACGTCGCAGAAATCGCATTGAGCTAAAGTATGCATCCCTTTCTAGCAAATGATGTATGGACATATGAAAGTAGAGGTCAGCCGTATAAGAGAGCCGTACGTTCAGAGCATAGTGAATTTTAAGGCTTTATCTAGTTGTCTTCTATAACTGGGGTTTGGCTTTAACGCTGGTGGTGAATCTTGCGTACCCCATGGGTTATTAGTTAGTCGTTTTATTCAAAAAATTTATCTAGCTAGTTTTCAAACAAAAATAAATATTTCCAATTAATGGGTATAATATTGGGGTGTACCAACACCCATCTTCGGAACCCAAGCCAACCTCACCTGCACGTGGTGCATCCTGCTAAGCAACGAACGGGGCTCTGGCGGCCGGCTGATTGCGGCATAGCACAGCCTACATCGGCACATCTAAATCCCCTGGCCACCGACGGGCAGCAGCGTTGGTGGTGCGAGAAGCTGTGCCCTGCGATCCCCAACCCGCATGCCCAGCGTGGGGATTATGGGTATATCCCCCTTTATTAGGGGAGGCCTATGTCCAGCAGTGGACTAATATAGGCTGGTGTGGTGTTGTGTGGGGTATAATATTACAACTTACAGAATACGTTATCGTTTCTGAGGTTAACTAAGAAACTTTGAACTTTTAAAGCGTCTCTTCAACTTCTGCCATTTCCCTCCACTGCTGGGTATGCATCTCGTTGATACGCCACTCGCTTTGATCCTGCGCTAGTCTGAACCTGGTTCCAAGACCAAATTATGATGAAGATGCATGCAAAGAATTTCGCCCTAATATCTCTGGGTGGACTAAGATCAGAAAATATGCTACTAAGCTACTATACCTAAAACTACTTATACTTCCATATATTTTTATTTAATTATCTATGCCCCGAATTATGTAATTTTAGGGAAATAAATTAAGCAGAAGGCAACAAAAAAACTCAAAGAATTACAGAAAATTCATATTATTGTTGTGAGACTGGAAGCTGCAACATTCAAATCAGCTGTATTCATCCACAACTTTAGACTACATTATTAAGCTGTATTATCTTTGTTTACGATAAGTATCTAAATGTTAAGGTATACCTACCTGTATTGGGCAAAATACCATACATGCTAATAACGAAACAATATTTTTAAAACTCTAGGTCCATATCATCTCAATGCGAAATGCGGGCTGAAGCAGATAAAAAAAACAGGCGAAGTATAAATGGGCTCACACCGAGGGTTCCTTACAGTTCTAAGGGATTGCAGACTTGAGTACTTGATATTAATTTCTACTGGATATGTCCACGTGTTACTGAGAATAGGGTCTTGACAGACAGACGGACAGACGTACAGCGAAGTGATCCTATAAGGATTCCTTTTTTCCTATACATATAGAGGTATGAAAAGGGAGATACATATAAAAACAAACGTGACGTATCGTTATCTTCTAGATAAATCGTGGTACAGGGTCGCATTTGTCTGGTTTCTCAGACGCTGAATCATGCCAAGGCAAAAAGCGGCAAGTGTAATTTTTTGTTTTTGCATTTGATGCCCAATTTAATTTGCGCCTTATGACATTCAGAATTAGGTCGAAATGGAAAGTTTTATAGTAAACTGTGGTAAAGTAGTGTCAGTCAAAAGTAGTTAAACAGCTCAGGTGGCCATAATCACCTTCGCATTCGATGTGACGAGGCAATTACTTGGTTCATTTGAAACAAAGTTAACTAGATCACTGTTGATATTGTAGTTCGTACTGTTGTCTCAATATTGATTATGCCAAAATAGTTTTATTTAGAAAAAAACTTTGATGATAGATGCAGGGCGTTTTTTTTAGAAGATGGAACAAGCACATTGCCCACCCGATGTTGAGTGGTAACCATTACCTATCACAAAGCTTTGCACTAGAGATTACGTTTTTTCGGAACGTGTTCTACGATGTTACGCCCTGCGTCCATCAATTTGAGGCATAAAGATGTTAATTCCTCTTATGCCTTTAATTTCACCGGCACACACATTTCACGCTTCAACTGAAACACAGCTACTTCAAGGCAGAAATAGACATGGTGGCAGTACTTCCCCGGACGAGCCCTCCACAACTGTTAAGTAGGTAGGCCACGTTTCTAAAATGCGTAAGGTTACCACTTAATATCAGGTTGGCCGTTCGTTTGTTCTTAGTAACGTAAAAAGCCAGCTGACGCAACCACATAAGGTAATCAAATCATTCGAATCAAAAGTAATTAATCAACCCAACTAATATTACATTCGTTATTATCCTATGACCATTTTGTACTGAGGTTGTTAAGCTACTTCTGACACGATCATACAAGGCTAAGAACACGTTAGTGGCATTAAAGTAATTTCGGTAAGACGACTCATCAATTTCGTAGTCGTTAAGTTTTTTGTTGGAAACTCTATTAGATACCAGACATTATTATTTACAGCTGTGTTGGTAACTTGGTTTTGATTTATAAAGTGTACTATCCAAATGGACATTAAAGGTTTTGCTTTTAAAGTTTTGTGTTAGCATCGCGTCCAAAATGTCTACTGTCCAAGCAGACATTTGAGTTTTGCTAAAGTTAGCATCGCACACTTGTGGTAATTTTGAAACGACTTTGGCACTTTATTGGGTTTTGAATTGCAGTGTTATTTACCAATACACAATAATTACTTACGTTTTTAGCATCAAATGTGAACTTATTGTGTAATTCAAATATTTTTTCTTATGTTATCTTATCAAATCTGTATTTTATTGAACAAACCTATGCTGTCTTACTACAGGGCAAATGTCTCCTACACCTCCTTCTACGAGCTAATATCGCTTGCTGATCCACTAGTTGGAAGGAAAGGCTTAGATAACGTCACGACCAAACATCATAAATATGGGATCAGCTGTCAGCGTTTGTTTTTCCATTGCATTACGACCCTAACAGCTTCAAAAAAAGAGTTAATAGGCAACTTCTGACAAAGCTCGCCCCATCGTCGACCTCATCCTTGCCTTTGCAAGCCTCGAGGTCAAGAGCTGGCCCATTATAAAAAAGGCTATTGTTTCCAAGACCTGCCCCGGATTCTGTGTCCATCTGCAGAGCCATTGGGTGACGATTAATGCTTATCTCTCTTTGTCTCTCTCAAAATTTTTATTTTTTTATCAAATAAAATTTCACAATAAATGACGATGTATTGTCTATTTCTTTTCACAGGGCTTCAACTCGCGAATTTTACTAATATTACAAAGGTTAAATTTTAAGAAATGTGAAATGTTTGCCCTTCCTTCACGCCAAAACTACTGACAGGATTGAGATGAAATTTTGCAGATATGTATTTCTATAGAGTATCATATAGGCTATATTTATTCAAGTACCACGCGAGTGAAGCTGCGGGCGGAAGGTAGTACATTTGCAAAAACATTTGTCAGTGGCGAATTCTTGCTATTACCTATGTATGTGTATTGAAGCTTTGTGTCAGAGAACGCTTTAGTCGATAATAGCTTTATGAATTCAGACTTATTTCTGTTTCTTGATTGCTTTGAACTACGGTTACGGTCATACTAAACTTGATTCCTTTTATGTTAATGAATTTCTAACTGTTATTTGTGTAGGTTGATTTTATTACCTGACTAATTAATTTTGATTATAAATTAGAAGTAAAATCGTCACTTCTATTTGATTATTTTTTTAAATAATTTACTGATCATAAATATATATATAGCCGGCTAATAATCTTACTTAGTTAAACGAATTATTACATAGGCGTTTATTAAACGTATTTGATACATTTTACAAACCACCACCACCACCACACCAGCCTATATCAGTCCACTGCTGGACATAGGCCTCCCCTAATAAAGGGGGATATACCCATAATCCCCACGCTGGGCATGCGGGTTGGGGATCGCAGGGCACAGCTTCTCGCACCACGATGTGCCGATGTAGGCTGTGCTATGCCGCAATCAGCCGGCCGTATATATTTTATATATACTTTTAAATAATATATTTTATAAACGCCTAATGATAATACCTAAATATGGCTTTGCTTTCATTTTAGGGCTATATTTCACCGGGACACCATGGCGGTGCAACCGTCGCTGCTACCAATAAAATAAGGCTGTGAAACATAACACAAAAGTAAGTTTAAAGTTTTTGGAGAAACGTTTCGAATCACGTATTTTAAACTAACTTAACCATACGAATTCAAACTAGTTAGTAAATAAAATAGTGTTTATACTGCCGTCCCGAGCCTAAACCGCAGTTATAGACTTTTGGTTTTGATTAAATATATATTCGGAAACTCCATTTCAAAACCTTAATTTAAATTTAGTCTGCATACAACTATAAATAAGTATAAGACCAGGTTCGTTCTCAGTGGAAAGGGAGAACTGGTAGCTAGGGGAGAGAGCAGCCCTAAGGGATTTGATAAGGGCCTCTCTCTTCTGCTTGGGCTGCTGGTACTGATAGTTGGCCACACCCGTTTGGGATATCATATGAATTCAAACTCAGTTAGTAAATAAAATAATGTTTGTAGTCAACCACCCCCGTTTGGGAATTATTAAGAATTCCAACCAAGTTAGTAAATAAAATAGTGTTTATATTTGACCACCCCCGTTTGGGAATTATTAAGAATTCCAACCAAGTTAGTAAATAAAATAGTGTTTATAGTCGGCCACCCCCCTTTGGGATACAATACGAATTCTAACTAAGTTAGTAAATAAAATAGTGTTTATAGTTGGCCACACCCGTTTGGCATATCATACGAATTCAAACTAAGTTAGTAAATAAAATAATGTTTATAGTCGGCATCCCCCGTTTGGGATACCTTACGAATTCAAACTAAGTTATTAAATAAAATTGTGTTTATAGTCGGGCCACACCCGTTTGGGATACCATACGAATTCAAACTCAGTTAGTAAATAAAATAGTGTATATAGTCGGCCTCGAAACTCTTGAAATAAAGACCAATTCTCAGTCTCTCAATTAAGTCAGTAGTATTTAAACTTAATTGCAGAAACAAAGCTATTATTATTGTTTCATAATTCTTAGTTTCAAATAATTATTCCCTCAACGTCGAAGGATAACAAATGACATAGAATGCCTTAAACAGACAGGTGTGCGATCAGATAAGGCTGCCATTGGCAACTGTTGCGCACGCGCCGCCCCGCATAAATATAGATATCTATAGATCTTAGATTTGATTTGAGAAAGTCTAACTCTATATTTGGCATTTTTTTCAATCTTTAGGAAAGTCAGTTAATAAGTACTACTATCACAACTAGTAAAAAAAGTGTGTATGTTTGTTTGTTACGCTTTCACGCCAGCTGCTCAACCGAAAATCATGAAATTTTGCATGATACACTACAGTACATACAAACAGTACACACAGTACATATATACATTACTGATACGGTATTTGTAGTAAATACTTTTGTATTGTGGGTACTTTTTTTCCAGAAAAAAAGTAAAAGTAAATTCCTAGGGTAGAAAAATAATTAGAAAATGATTCAACCGATTTGGTTTTTTTTTGTTTGCTTGAATACGAGGATAGTTTAGGGAAGAAGACAATCAGAAACAACCAGAAGAACAGCCGAAAAATCTTATTTGGTAATTTAAATACACCCAAACAAAGCTACAAGCTCGTCAGCTAGTTTTAAATAAACTAACTGACGGATATATTAGTGTTATAGGATTCTTAAACTTATGAATTGGCTAAGTTAGGAGCTTTTTATTAGGAAATAAGTAGGTAATGATCTTTTGTGCCTTTAAAGAAGGCCTTAGCTCTGAGGCTCGATTATTTGTTGGTCTTTGCTATAAAGGTCGCTTAGCCCTAAAACTGACTTTTAACACGTAAGCTGTGGGCCTGGCACATGACGCTCTGCACCATGCATGAGAAGCAGCAGCTCGCATCTTAGAGCTAATGTTTTTTCAGCAATCAAAGGGTTCAGACTTATAAAAAAATAGCGGCTATCTTAATTTTAACACTAGAAATAAAGACAAACTTGCTGTTCCTGCTGGAAGGCTCCATAATATTATTCAATCATTTAAATGGCAAAACGTACGTTTTTTTAACAAAATCCCAAATGACGTGATTAATTTATCTATAAATATATTCAAAAATGTTGTTAAACGTTACCTCTGTAATAAGGCTTATTATAACATATCTTTCAAAAAGCTTGGGATGAAACTGTTAAAAATTTTACAAAAAAGTAGGTTTCAAAGTGTACTTTACCGTTCCTACTGAATAAATAAATCTTGAATTTTTTGAAAAAATTGACTCTTTTTTTCAGATTTACGGGACGAACTCTAGGCCTGAAAGAGGATGGTGGAACATCTCGAAGGATAGATATGGTTGTCGAAATTTGGGAGATACTTAGACCAACAGTGGGACTATGAAGATTGAACAAAATAAAATAGGCCTTCCAAATTGTCCGTATAGTTAAATTGAAAACTAAAAACCCATAGCTTATGTACTAACATTAGGTCTCATTTAACCTACTTAAGGTTAAATGAGACCTAAAAATGGAAACAACCTTGACAGGGTTACCAAGAAATAACTAGTACAATAACAAATGTCACAATGGTCGTTCAAACAGCTGATACCATCAGGACTATCCTTGGGTCACTTAACACTTGCCCTTATCATGTAGTTTCTATCTTTTGCCACAGTTAACCAAAAATGGCTGGTTCACTTTATTTATAGACTAGCGAACCCGTTGTAGTAACGTCAGAGAGGTCGCGCTGTATCTATCTCTGGATAAACTTGCCCAAGTATGTAGCCTATGTTTTAAGTTGGAAAATATGCTTTAAATGCATAAAAACTCGTTAAAATTTAAAATACACATTTCTTATGTTACCTGACGATTGAACAAGCACATGGCCCAACTGATATTAAGTGATAACCAATACCTACAAAACATTTCCCCGTAGATCACACTTTTTTGGAACCTGCCCTACGATGTAATTGCCCTGCGTCCATGAACATTCGACTAATTAATGATAAATATAATTGTAAGTAGAAATGTTTGACAATTTATACATTATAAAACGAAAAACGAATATAAGCTCTGCTTCGTTTGGGGCTACATGATGCTATGTGATATAATGAAATGATGGTGGACTCGCAATCATTATTTATTTAAAAACTTCTATCTAAAATATTTTACGGGAAAACGGAGCAATGAATTATGTACTATGTACGTAGAGCTGGCAATAAAAAAACCACGGAAAAAGCTGCATTAGTCGCCCTAGTATTTTACTTGATTTAAACAAATTAATTTGAAACCTCACTGAGAAATCCTAGCTGTTTTCTTTTACCTGTGTAACATAGACAAATTGTGACACTTTTCTTAACTAGCAGTTAGGACATTAAGTCATGTCAGTTTTTAACCCCTAATTCAAAGACATAAGACATGAAATCCTTTAGCAAAACGTACAAGTATTATCCTACTCGCTTTTACCCGTAATTCAATGCATTAAGATTTAAAATCCTTTAGCAAAAGCGACACAAGTTAAATGCATTAATAGGCAGGTTATGTAGTTGACATTGCTTAGCCTATTTGCTACCGACTGCGCGACTAAATGAGGGTAATGATTTGATAAATTTACTGGTTGCTGTGATAATGATAAGTGTTGGAGTGCAATTTTTATGATTAATTTATATAGCTACTTGGATATGTTGAAGGCACTGTTGTAGTGACCCGAATCGAGTTAGAGTCTAATAGAGTAGAGTTTGAACAGAAAATGTTCGTGTTTTTTTTATTTGAGTCGTTAAAAATCTAAAAAAAAATTTAGGCAGAAGTGAAGTTTCTACCAGAAATAACTAGTACAATTAAAAATGTCATAATGGTCGTCAGACGACCCAAGATTTTTTATTATAATAAAAATAAACCTTTGAAAATAGCTTTTGCAAGGCGTAGTTTTTTAAAATAAATAAAATGAAATAATACATTTTTTTAATAAAATAATATAATAAATAAATAATAATAAATAACGCGGGACGTAATCACACAGCATCATGCAGCCCCAAACTAAGCATGTATTATGGGAACCACATGATTGATATACTACACATATAACATTTTTTTGTAAATACATACATATCATACATAGAAAACACCCAGACCCGAGACAAATATCTACAGAACATGCAAACATTTGTCCCGAAGCGGTAATCGAACCCAAACCTTCTGCGTCTCGGGCGGGCCTTCACCCACTGCGCCACAGAGGCCGTCTATATATATCTAGAATTTACTCAGAGCGTAGATAGTTCTCATCATGATTAAATTAAAACTGACGAAATCACTAAAACATTACCACCATTTAAAGGCCCCGTTTAATAAGCCCCATACTGTGTGCATGCATTTTATAAAAAAACTTTGACAAGGCGTGGGCATTGACGCATGCACTTATCGACTTTGAAAACTTTGAGTTACGTCAATATAAATAAGGTGTTATGCCTCGTTTGCATGCGGTGAGTCAACTAATGCAGTTACAAAATTTATTTTTGTTGCCATCATTCTTATAAGACAATATAGATTAGAGGATACTTATTAGGTTTGGATAGGTGTGAGTGAGATTTTTTATACTTTAATTTTATTTGAATTAACCTTTTTTTTTTTAAATTACGTGATAATAATTGTGATTCTTTATGCGATGTATTTCAAGCATCAATGAAAGGAGAATGCCGAGAACCCTTAACAATGCGTCAAATCTATACGTGTCCCATAAAATTTATTATATTTTATAAATGACTAACATTTTCTTTAGTTTTACACATCGTGATTAATAATCAAAAAGTACTTTGTTGATTTGGTTTCCGCCGCATGCCACCATAGACTGCAACAACCATTGATATATACTGTTACTATGGTAACAAACCTCATTTTTAATTATTTTGACTGTAGAATCGACTAAAAACTCATTTGGAAATTTTTTCACGTCTGTATTGACGCACTCACTTTTGTCTGGGTACCGAGCGCCGTACATCAGACGGCATTGTCCTTTGACATTGTGCATGGAGTAATGGGAAAAATAGGACACTATCTTAGCATTCAGCATCAGAGCATAAGGTTCGAAATTCTTACTTGCGCTTCTCTTAACTGCTATTTCTGTCTGTGACCCAGTAACAAATTGCCAATATATCGTCACAAATGTTCTCTTTCCATATGATCCTGCCTGGTCTATTGTGAGTTATGTACGGTCGGTGTTTTCCACTTGCTAGAGACGCGGCCTTAGCAACTTGAATAAACAATCAACACTCAATTGAATTCAAACTATCAACATAAACCTCCGTGGGAAAGTGTACCTATTTGTAAAGTTTTAATTAGAGGAGTGCATCAATTTGTTCTGTCAAATTGGTTTCTTAAGAAAAATTGTCTTGTTCACAGTGAATTTAAAGTTTCCGGTCCCGAGACTTGTGTACACTGTCCAATAGAAAGGTAAATTATTCTCGCTGTATTTTCTAATTAGCAAGTTGACTAACATATTGAGCTGAAGTCCACGACGGTAACTTTTGGATCATGGCCCAAGAAAATATAAAGGTTAATTTGCTTAAACTTTAAAGTTAACAAGGTAAAGTGAGTTTTTGTGACTTTTTTATTGAATACAAAACGAACCAAAAACAGTTAACTTGACTTAACTAAAGAAAGCTTAATAATGAATGGTGTTCCAAATAAATCATGAAAATATATAAAACGAAAAACAAAAGCAGTGCCCTTTATACCTCCTTACATATATTGTTTTTTGTTATTGTTTGTTGATGCGAATTTTATAATAATGTATATATTAAGAACCATTGATAAAGATCAACCATAGGACCATAAATACGGATAAATCTTGATTTAGGTATATGAATAAAAGACGTGAATCTTTAAAATCGGAACGTCCTATTTATAATAGTTCTATAAACCTCAGATAACTAAAATAGCGTTAAAATATCTTGTCTCCTCTTTATATTTAAGTACATCTAAATGACAGGGACAAACTTACTATAGCATACATACATTATTTTTTTATTTTTTATTTATTTATATTATACATAATTACATATATACATAAGGTCGCGCCTTTTTCCCAGAGGGGTAGGCAGAGATCACGGATCTCCACTTGCTTTGATCCTAGCATACCTCTTTTGCTTCATTTACTCTCATCACATTCATAAATGCTCGTCGGTTTAGGGTACTCCTGACCTGGACATTTTCCACCACGTCTCCGATTTGACTTACTATAACAATAGTTATAAAATTACATTTGGTTATGAAGAAGGGGGTTAATGTTTGCCTAAGTCGTAAAAATACTTTAAAAATTGAAATGATATGCATAAAGAGGCCAATTCTCAAAGCTTAGTAAAAGGAGCGAGCGGTGAAAGTGTCAGATTACAGCAGAACCTGTCCGGCATAATGCCCAATAATAATTCTCAGTTAACACTAAAACTATAACCGTAACTCGCGACGAGAAAACAGTTTTTGATCGTGACTGTTTCAACAGTTTACCATGCGAGCGTACCCTTTACCCGAGAAACTTTGCGTTAGCATTACAATATCTTATAAGCATAACAGCAAGCAACACAAAAGCTAATTTATTATCACTTACTGCAAATACCAAATTCAGCTCTTTCAGAAAATAAAATATGATAAGCATTTATTGTGCCAATAATATTACACCTACCTAAATTATTGGACCACCAAAGTTACAAGCCTTTAAATAAATAAAATAAAAAAAAGCATTGATACACCTGGCGATGTGCGAACGAGTTTTTGAAAAGTTTTTTTCTAAAAATAAACTTGGTTAGAATCAACCAAGATTATTGTAGAGTTACTAAAGTCTGTAGAAACACGTCTGCGATTCGTATCGCTCAATCGTGACACGAAATTCGTAAGTTTGCACGATTTTGTGACATTAAACGAGCGCTCATCTCGATTGATATCTCGTGTTCAGTGTCAAGCGATCGACATGATATGGAGCCGCGTGTGGTCGGCGCCCCAGAGGTTATCATTAATCTAATTGTATTTTATTTAGAAATTGAATACTACATCTGATTAACACGTGAAAGTCTATTAGACTTTGTTCGAGACGTAATGATGTGAAATCGAACACCTAGTCGACTGATTGGGAGCAGATATTATTACATGTTTGAGTGGGTAGTTACATACAGCTTTAGTTGCATTTTAGGCACCAGATGTATAAGTATTTATTCAAGTACTTACTTACTTACTTTACAAGAATACAATTTATGAAATTCAGCAAATATAGGTTTTTAAGTAGTTGGTCTAATAAACAATGTCGTTTAGCAGCCCTGATGATGACAATTACTTTTTAAGTTTAAATATAACTTCGCATTATATACAATTTATTATACTTAACCCGACAGACGTTGTCCCGTCAAAATTCTAGAGATCATCTCATAAAAATCCCGTATAAAAAGAGAACTTTCAGTTCTTCCCATATTATAAAATTAAACTTTTGAGTTTTCCCTAACTTTCTATTTTTTTTAAATCAAGCCCGGATCTAGGCGAGCAAAACAAAAAATAATAATTGGTCCCTAGTGGTATCGGTGACCTAGTTTCGTATTGCCAAGCTTTCTGACAAAAAACCATTGATGAAAAAAACAAAAAACACAAAAACTAACAAAGCAAGTTAAATGCTGATGGTTCTATCAATTGATTACACGCTTTGACCCCTACCGCTGTTATTATCGTTTATTAAGCAGAAGAGAGTTTAGAAAATTTAGTACTTAGCAAAATTAAATACACTTGCATCGACGACGTGGTTCTAGGATTTGATTTTTGTGAGGGAATTTGGCTTTGAATAAGCATAACGTATAAGATAGAGTTCGGAACCCCTTACAGAGAAACCTAAGCCAAACTCGCCGGCCCGTGGAGCATCCTACAAACCAACAAGGCTTTGACATAGCAGCATCGGCTATGCTAGAAGCTATGCCCTGTGATCCTTAACCTACATGCCTAGTTTAGGGATTATGTCTTTCTTCCCTTTAGGGAAACCCTTTGTTCAGCAGTGGCCTGATATAGGTTGGTGTTGTTATTGGTAGTATAACGTTAGGATCTAGAAGACTTGAATAAAACGTCACAAAAACTTTCCTTCTAAAACTAATCAGTGTAGTCACAACTTTTCCCATCAAAGTACATACTTTCACAAGTAATTAAAAACCCAACATCCGCTGAATCAATATGGTAACGTCAATCAGCGGTTTCCAGTCAATCATTCTATCAAACCATGGCCACAGATTATATAATTAAATGGCGGTGCAATCAGACCAATTAAAGGCGTAAGTAATTACGTACCAAAATAACTGTCAACTTTGTTTTTTTAGCTCAACGATTGATGGCAATCTTTACATGATTTGCGCATAATTAATTAAAAATCTTGCCGGCTATCTGATTGGATTTTCGCTTTGTGTTTGGCAAAAATAATTACTAAATGCAACATTTTTCAAGTTCAGATAATTCAGTAATTAACTTATCCATTGAATAAATATGAAGTTATGCGTTCATTATGTTCAAATTATCGAAAATAATGGAATTGGTTGGCTAGTGTATGTACTTAGTTATTTGGTTTCCCAAACTACCTATAAATATTGTTAAAATAACTTAAAATCTAAGTAAGTAATTACGTACCAAAATAACTGTCAACTTTGTTTTTTTAGCTCAACGATTGATGGCAATCTTTACATGATTTGCGCATAATTAATTAAAAATCTTGCCGGCTATCTGATTGGATTTTCGCTTTGTGTTTGGCAAAAATAATTACTAAATGCAACATTTTTCAAGTTCAGATAATTCAGTAATTAACTTATCCATTGAATAAATATGAAGTTATGCGTTCATTATGTTCAAATTATCGAAAATAATGGAATTGGTTGGCTAGTGTATGTACTTAGTTATTTGGTTTCCCAAACTACCTATAAATATTGTTAAAATAACTTAAAATCTAAGTAAGTAATTACGTACCAAAATAACTGTCAACTTTGTTTTTTTAGCTCAACGATTGATGGCAATCTTTACATGATTTGCGCATAATTAATTAAAAATCTTGCCGGCTATCTGATTGGATTTTCGCTTTGTGTTTGGCAAAAATAATTACTAAATGCAACATTTTTCAAGTTCAGATAATTCAGTAATTAACTTATCCATTGAATAAATATGAAGTTATGCGTTCATTATGTTCAAATTATCGAAAATAATGGAATTGGTTGGCTAGTGTATGTACTTAGTTATTTGGTTTCCCAAACTACCTATAAATATTGTTAAAATAACTTAAAATCTAAGTAAGTAATTACGTACCAAAATAACTGTCAACTTTGTTTTTTTAGCTCAACGATTGATGGCAATCTTTACATGATTTGCGCATAATTAATTAAAAATCTTGCCGGCTATCTGATTGGATTTTCGCTTTGTGTTTGGCAAAAATAATTACTAAATGCAACATTTTTCAAGTTCAGATAATTCAGTAATTAACTTATCCATTGAATAAATATGAAGTTATGCGTTCATTATGTTCAAATTATCGAAAATAATGGAATTGGTTGGCTAGTGTATGTACTTAGTTATTTGGTTTCCCAAACTACCTATAAATATTGTTAAAATAACTTAAAATCTAAGCGTCTGTATCGAACTAATTTTCTAATTTTATTATGTGCTGTAGATACACAAGAACAACAGTCTATACCAGTCCACTGCTGGACATAGGCCTCCCCTTATGAGAAGAAGGATATTCACATAAACTTCAAGATGGGCATGCAGATATGCCAGAAGATGTAGCTATGCCGGGTGTTAAGCTGTGCTATGCCGCAATCAGCCAGCCGTTAGAGCTCCGTTTGTTAGTTAACAGGGTTTATCATGGACAGGTGAGGTTGGCTTGGGTTCCAAAGGAGGTGGAAACCCTTTAACCCTGTGACTTTATAAATTCTCAATTTTACTCATGCATTCTTTATTGTGATGTCATAAGAATAAAAACTACATCTCAGATTATCTGTGGTGGATTGATTTTACATAATGGAACTAAGTACCAAGTTCGAGTAGAACTGGTATTTCATAATGCGTATCGCAATTATCACTTCTTGCACAAACAAACAAAGAATGCTATACATAATGCATAATCCTTCTCGGATTATACAAGAAAATAATCGCTTCAAACAGGAAGGGAATTCTCTCAACGAGTTTTCTCATTCACATGACCATCGAATCGACTTACAAGTGAGAATTTAATGAGTTTGCTTTCATTAGTTACAGGCTATAGTTTCTGGATGTTTGTTGTGGCACCTCGTGAACCAGAAAAAATCCGACTAAGAAAAAAATAAAGGGAATGAGTCGTTATTAATAAAGACCGACCGACTGACCGCGAGCCGACCTGCGTGCAAAATCTGTTCGCAAGTTTTTTTCCTGTCAAAGACCTTTGACATCTGTAATTTCACAGTTTTTTAACATCGAGTAAATAGTCATCGAAATAAATAAATAGAACACTATTTAGAGTGACAGTCTTCAAATGAAATTTAACAAAAATCATCAGAGCGTGTTTGACATAAATTCATTCAAAATGCCAAATTTGCACTAATTTAGACTTAATGTCGCTTGAAAAGTGTTCAAAGTCCGCGCAATTGACAGCGTGCGCAGCGTTTTGGTGCAGACACTTTTTTCCACGTTTTCCACTATAGAGTATAAATATCTCGATGTAAGTAGTAGAGATTAGGTTTTAGGTTGAGTACTTTAAACAAAGTATGCGAAGAAGTATAAAAATAAAATAAAAACATTTGAGCTATTGCATTTAAAACAGTATACAATGTTAAAATTTACCCTTATTCATAACCAAATGTCATTTTACTATGCTCGATAAAGTAAGCTTGTCCCTATCATTAAAATTTAAATAAAAAGAGGTGATATTATATTTTAACACTATTTTAAGTATCTGAGATATAGAGAACTGTTATGAATAGGACAGTTAATTTTAGCTTGCATAGAATACGGGACAAAATGATTATACCCAGACTTTGACTCCTGTCAAATCGAAAAAAATGTGTGCCATACCAACAACCGGCAACTAAACTTAGCTAAGCTTGCTAAATGGTTCACACGAACAGAAAACACTTTGAAAATGTCACATTCTCACTACACATTTTGAAATAACTAAAGCTAGAAATAAACATTTGTTACGACGCGACTGGCTGTTGCGACTATTTATCGCAACTTGACTTGTGCCTAGACGTAACAGTTATAAATGACTAAACTACTATAATTTGGTTTAAATACCGCCAGGAAAAGAACGGGCGTCCACGGACCCCTTACTCCGGAAGGGCAAATATTATAGGACGGGACGTAGTTTTTTTGTTTTTTAAATGTCAAAGTCTTCTATTGTCCTTAAGTTGGGCATTGGAAAATGCCCCATACTTTTTAGTATGGCAAATACAAGTGTTACAATTTTAACCTGCGCATTATGTATTTGCGTTCTAATAAATAAATATTTTGAATCTAGTTTCAGACCCTTTTCAATAATACGGCATACAAAATATACACAAACGTGGGATGGGATACAAAACATAGCAAAGGCAGTCTCACCACCATGAGAAACCCCAGTCGATTCTCTTAATATGTCATGACGTCCTCGTATAAGTCCGGATGTGTAAGTTTTACACATTAGTAACACATCAAGTCGCAATCGCTGTAAAGAAGAGGAAGAAAAAAAACCCAACCCTATTCCTTAGTAAAAACAAAATCTATTTCTATAATTTTTTTTCTCACTCGTTCTCTTCCCGTTTTACAATGCGCGATCGCGACCAAAAGTTGCAACCATAAGTCGCGTTCCCTATCATGCTGAAGCTTGAATGCTGGTACATTTACCGCGATTAGGGCTGCCAGGATAAACCTAAGGTCGGGATTTTGCATATAATTTTATAGCCTGAAATCTGAACTTATGAGCTTTGATTAGCTAATAAAACACTTGCATTGATTTCGATGAATATTAAAGTGTTTAGAAGACTGTCTGTGTAATTGAATCTAGCTATATCCCGTAAGTAATGTGCGATTTCGTAGAAGATTGTGGCTAACCCAGTTTCAGGTTGCTCTCGATACCTACGGTAACAGAATACTGAGTAATTTACCTACATTACTATACAAGTAGACCTTTCGAAGGCCTTCGATATTAACTTAACGTGTTGACTGTAGGGCTTTGGATGACACTACGCGCCATGCCAGAGGAGCAGCAGCAATCTGGCTATAGGAAGAGTGTAGTTTCAGCACTCAAAGCGTTAACACGTCGACTGCTGGCCTCGGGCATTTCGCGGAGCGTCAGTCGTCGTGCCGGGACTAGTGAACTTGGAGGGTTGTGCTATTCAGCACTCAAAGCGATAATATGCACACAGATATATTTTTATCTCATTGACAGCGTCACAGACATTGTGAGAAGGCTCAAAAGGACTAAACCTTTTGAGTTAGTGTAGTGCCAAACAATAACAAAGTGTAGTGTATAGTGTTAATGCTACTTTCAATGAACACAAGAACAAAGTGTCCTCCCCTTAATGAGACACAGTAAGAAAAGTGCCAATGGACACATTCTTAGAAATAATGTTTATATAAAATTAAGTTAAACTCAAATTACTCATTAGCCTACTTGGCTAGATTGTAATACAATTAGGGTACCGTATGTGGTAAATTAATATTTAAAAAAAATTGGACAGTCTCGAATCCACAATCAAATTTACTGATCCTGTGTTCAGATAGAGGTAGGCATGTCGAAGCGCGCAATGTTTTCTCGTTTTCCATCGTTGAAGTCGGGCTTACAACCCTTTAGGTCGGAAGTCATTAAAATATCTAGATTGGTACCAACCAATCACAGCACCAACTATTTCTATTTGCAGTTGACAGTTCCCAGCAAATAATGACCACAATAGCTGATTCTGTATTTGCATTCTTGACAATGATATCTCATACCTTTCGATTTTGGATATCGTTAAGATATTTCAGTAATATTGATTTACTGGTTAACGGTTGCTAGCCTGATGAGTGTTTGAAAGTAACTTTACCTGTGGACAAAGAAAAATAATAATTAGTTTGATGTACAAAAACCAGTATATTATAGATTTTCAAATACCCGAAGAGCTAAAATTGATAGTAAGTTTTATAATTTTAGGTATTCGGGCGGCCTATTAACTCCGGCATCAGTGTCGATCATACAAAGAAGCAGGGAAGGAATGTATAAAAAAGAGATCATAATACAACACAAACTTATTGGAGTCGCGCAATGTTACTGAACCTGTTTACAATCATCAACAGCCGGAGACACCCACTACTAAAATTATCGTCTCCTTTGAAGATTTTCACGAAGCAGCATAGGTAATATCAGGTAAATTGCAATCGCAACGGCAATGCTCCTACGGGTAGAAGTCCACTGTTAACTAATAGGCTCTCCTCTGAAGATTTTCAGGAAGAACCTACATTGCATTTGCAATAAGATGCAATGCTACAGTCATCACTACCTACCCGTTCGGCAGAATCATTTAACGTAGGTAATAAGCTAGCGGATCTTGAGCTACAATATATAGAAATTCCGGAATATTTTTAAGACACTCATCATCATCTTCAGCCTGGGGGAGGCCTATTTATCGAAATCAGCCCAGATGGATCCTGCTGTCAAATCTACTGGATGCAATACCTCCTACATCGCGTACTCAAGTGTCACGACTTCCTGACTATTGTATAACATTATAACACCATTATTAACGTCCTTAGTAGGGGCTGGATAAGATCTTACTAAGAGCCTGTTTTTATATGGTTTATTAATTGTGAATAAGCCTAGTGCAGTGTCCTGGACCCCTAGTACGAGTAGCACAATACGGAATCGTCGAATAGTTTTCGTTTTGGAGCCAAATTTTAAAGTTACTTCTTCAGCAATTACCTTACTGTTTTGAAAACATTGCAACCTGCAAGAACACATTACCTTTGTCGTTTGATCAGTTTTTATTTGATTCAAATTTCAGTTATTTCCAATAACATGCATTAAAATTGAGCACGAAAAGCAAAACGATTTAATGTATAAAATGTTTTCGTATTCATAAGTTGAAACACCCGTTCTTTTATAGGTTAACTTAACGATTTACGATCTCCACATTTCGACTGACGACTATATAAAAGTCAGTTGATCTAAACGTCTTCAGTTTCCTTTAGCATTCATTACAAACTTTCAATGCCATTATTATTTTACTATTTCTCTATCATTAGCACACTCTTTAGAAAATCAGTGAAACGCGGTACTTTGCTACCACAGATAATAAATCAGTGCTTTCTCGAGGCAGAGGCAAATGAAACATTCTGCCACATTATGTTCATGTAGTTCGTATGTATTTATTTATTTAACACTTTATTGCACAAAAACAAAGAATTGTATAAAAGGAGGACTTAATGTAGCTAGGTACAATGAATTAGCGTTTTTGAGTTTTTTTATTGTCTTAGTACTTCAATCCATTTTGGCATTTATTTATTTTTTACTTACTTTCGTTTGTTTCATTTTAGCATAGATAAATGTATAAAATGAATATTGTTTTTTTTTAGTGGTGAGGTTTGTTAATTTTTTTAAGTATATTTGTTAAGAATATGGTCTGGAATTCTTTGATGAACAATCAATCAGAATTAGTCTGTCATTCAAAGAGAAGTACTATCTGTAAAAAAGTATAACTGTGCTACGAGAAAAATATAATATTTACGAAACTTTTGTTTTCATAATTTTAATGCAACTGTCACTTTATCTGTTTTTGTAGATAAAAAGCATTGAAATGTATCGTAACTATTGAGTTCTGAAAAAAAATAACACTCATCCCTGCATAAAATTGGGTAAGGAGGGATGAGCGTGATTTGTTATCTCACAACCATAGAAAAAGGATCACAAAAAAGGTTGTTTACACAAAAATTTCTAAGTAGACTTCATTATCATCAACATCCACAGCCCGACTTTATCCACTGTTGGATAAATTTCAATTTCAATTTCAATTTCAATTTCAATTTCAATTTCAATTTCAATTTCAATTTCAATTTCAATTTCAATTTCAATTTCAATTTCAATTTCAATTTCAATTTCAATTTCAATTTCAATTTCAATTTCAATTTCAATTTCAATTTCAATTTCAATTTCAATTTCAATTTCAATTTATTTATTTACTTTAATTAACACGGATAATAAGCCAATGAAGAAGAAAACCATTTTTTGTTATATATGCCAAAAAAATCTACAAAAAATTACGAGAACAACTGTGTTTTTATTATTTTTTTATCTCTAAAACTGACCAAGATATCAAAGTGCAAAGTTAACATTTTCGGTCCAAGCCGCGGACCGAGCGCGATATCGTTGATGACGTCACGGATCCTGCCTCCGCGCGAGTGACTCGGGGATCGGAAGCATTTACCCCAATGTGCCCGTCGCGCGCGGAACTACTTTGTTTATTTTAAATAAGAAACAATAAAAACTACATGAGTTCATAAAATAAATGTTGTATTGTGTCTCAGTGTAAAAATGGGGCCACAAAAACACCCGAAAAGTTGTTTTTTTACGTTCCTAAGGATGCGACAATCAGAAAAAATGGACAAATTCTATGAGAAGACACATCCATTAGGGCCAAAAACAACAGCATATATATTGTTGTGAGGATCATTTCGATGTCAGTTGTTCAAATACCATGTGAAATACTAAGTAGTAGGTACTTAACCTTGCCATGTGAAATACTAACTAAGTACCTAGTAGGTAGACTAGGTAGGTGTAGGACTTGGTTTTTGCTAGTAATATGCTTTTTAGGGTTCCATACCCAAAGGGTAAAAACGGAAACCCTATTACTAAGACTTCGCTGTCCGTCTGTATGTCTGTCTGTCCGTCTATCTGTCACCAAGCTGTATCCCTTGAACCGTGATAGTTAGACAGTTGAAATGTTCACCGATGATGTATTTCGGTTGCCACTTTTTTGCCGTTTTTTTGCACGATATAAATAACAGCAACAGGTAGACGCTTGAAATATGCACAGAATAATTTGTTTATATATTTACTTCAAAAATAAATAATTAAATTAAATTAAAATGACTTAAGAGGGGCTCCCCGATGCATTTATATATTAGTAGGTATGTAGGGTACTCGACTCGTAGTTTATTGAACCATTCCAAGGTTAATGATTTCTTTATTTTTATAAAATATTCTGCCACCATCATATCGTGAACTATGGGAAGGTTGTTAGATTGGCCTTTTTCAAATCCTTCTTCCATTTTAGTTCTAAAACAATAATTTACACGATACACTCAATTAGCATTCTTTTAAATTAATAAAAATAACCAGAGCGCACGAGAGCAAACAACTTAGCAGCGAAATGTACTACGAACGCCCGCCGCCGGCCGCCGAGCGATGACGTCACGCGCTACTCGCGATCACTAGCGAGATTTAAAAAACCTACGTAAACTTCCCATGCTTATAACTTCGGTAATATTGCACCGATCGATGCGAAATAAAAACTAGAATAATGTGAACGGTCTAGACTTTGATTCTACGTACGTAAAAGTGTAATATTTTAACCTTGTTATCTTCTTCATTACATTAATTAAAGAGCTAGAAAAGTCACAAAAAATACAATAAAATAAAACGTTAAATTAAAAATTATTCAGGTATACAATAGGGTAATACAATAAAATATAATACAAATATATGATAAAGGCCTCCCGGAGTTTGTGCCATCCACCACGGTCAGAAGACCAGTAGCGAGATGGGTCGACGACATAGTACGCGTCGCCGGGCGAGCGTGGATACGACTAGCACAAGTAGACTTACCTACATTTAATTCCAAAGGCACCTTAAGTTCACAGATATAATACTTGTCAAGTTACCTAAGATAAAAGATTAGTACATACTCCATAGAAGGTTTCCACAATAAATTAATATTTCACTACATTTCAATTGAAACGTTTGCAACTAGGCTGTCATCTCTATAAGGATAGCGGCTAGACTTGTTGTGTAAGCGGGTTTGAGTCCTGGTTGTGAAACATAATATTTAGCAAGATGAGTTTATTTATGAAGGGCAGCCATTAAATTCGCTACAAGATGCCTACACTGGTTTGCTTAAAAACCTTTATTTTATAGGTATGTTATCCCGAAATGGCTAAGTGAAAGCTGATTTGGACCATGTTTTGGTGATTGATGACGATTTTGACAAGTTGTGAGAAAATGCGTGTTTTTTATGGTACTTGAAGATAGAGCAAGCACAGTACGCACCTGATGTTAAGTGGTAACCATTACCTATCACAAAGCATTGCATCGTAGATCACGTTTATTTGGTACGTGCTCTACGATGCAACACCCTGCTTTCATCAACTTGAGGCATGAACAGGATAAGTCTCTTGTGCCTGTAATTTAAGTTTTTGTAAGCACCCACACCCTTCAAACCAAAACACAGCACAGCTGCTTCACGGCAGAAATAGAAATGGTGGCAGTATTACCCCGGACGAGCCCTCCACAAAGAACTGTACTACTACTAAAATTCTCCAATCATTTTATCAAAATTAGCTGCTCTAAACTGCCCCACAATTGAGTTAAATTATTGCGTAAATTTACAAGCTAGTTTTTTAATGAAAAGCTACAAAATTCGAAAAGACTGACCGTCGGGAGAAAAATAAATTCCTATCTTAGGAACCATAATACAAGCTCTGTTTATTTTGGGTCTACTTGATTTTGGATGATAATATCCAGCATTATTTACTTACTCATCATTTCTGTTACTACTCAAGGAAATCTTTAAATGTTGTGTAACTAAAGTCCATACCAATCTGTGATTTAAAATTAGTAATTATTAACAAATAAACACTTGTATCTTTCACCAAAATAAAAGCCAATTACAATAACGAAGATGTATTTACAACTGTACAAACTAGTAAATGTAAAATGCTAGCAGATTTTCTCGTGATTACACGAATAATTGGCTGGTTAAATCACAGTTCAAGGTAAACGGCCATTTCACATGTATATTATAAAAATAACAACTGAATAAATTAACTCAATATTATGATTATTTTACTTAAAAATAGGTTTCGCCAGCGGCTTCATTCGCATGGTACCCAGATGAAAGAAATTTCAACTTAATCCGTAGTTTAAGCGTAAAGGAGGTACAAACATTTCACTTTTTTTTTTACTTTTGCGTTTTTAATATTAGTAGGCTATGTTATTATGCATTTTTCTGTATAGGTTCTGTAAATATTTTGCCAAAAAAACTCGCAGGTAAAGACTATTCTCAAGTACAATAACCCCTACCCTATTCTCAAGTACAATAACTTTGATCATGGTAAACAAGCTTTCGTATTGTATCGCTGGTACAATTGAGCCTTGTGCGGGCGAAGAGGATCACTTAGGTATTTTTTAGCTAATTAAAAGAACAATATTATTTGATTATAAACATAATTTATTATAAACAACATCGAATATCAAGAGGTCGACGGGTGGCATGTTTAAATTGTGAACAAACCCTGTTTATATAAATGAAAATAAAAAAATAATAATTATAGAATATGCATTTTCTGGGTCGTCCCATCGTCAACCTCATCCTTGCCCACGCAAGCCTCGAGGTCAAGAGCTGGCCCATACTAAATAAAAAAAAAATATAATAACAAAAGTGCGTAAAATATACATAATATTGAAACATTCTAAATTAATATTATTAAATGACGCTAATTTGTTTTCATCTATGCCATTCGTCTAGGGAAGCTAATGTGATTTATAGTAATTTTTTCATGGAGTATGTTGACTGTCCTCCCCAGACTTTGGCTAAGTTTAATTGGTTGGTTAAACAATTAATGTCCGATTGCGCTTGCCGTGACAGTGGACGGTTAACAGCTGTAACCGATAAGTACAATTTCGCCGATAAATGGTTATTGTTACACACGGCCCCGTTCGTAAGCAAATTGACGAAATTGCCGCTGATTGACGGTTTTCATTACGTAATTGAGTAGACCAGCTTTTTGAGTGGTTGCTAAAGAATAAGTAGCAGTGTCTTGAATATAATGGAACATTTATATATATATTAAAAAACGACATATTTTGATCACGGACAACTTCAGGTACTGCTACAACTGCTACAACTTAGGTTAGTGGTTTTAGGTTAAGTATTATAAGGATAACCAAAACATAGAGGTACGTATTAAGAATCAACTTTAAGTTGTTATTAGGGGGCAGTTTTTCCTCCTGCACCTTCTGGGGGCTGAATTTCAAAAAATCCTTTCATATTGCACCCGTTTAAAGGAACATAGACAGATAAATAGAAAATTCTTAATTGCACCATACATAAAAAAAGTACACAGGCGAACTTAATGCTAAGTAGTTATTTCTTCTAGATAACCTTTCAACATAAACCTCCAACTTAAGGGAACATATCCTCCAAATTTCAAGTATCAAGCACTTACTGTTTTGGATGTGCTTAGATTGTCAGTTACTAATTAGTTAGTTTTATTTTTTTATATGGTTAAATACTTTCTAACTGATTTTGCAAATAAAAATAACATTCTACGTTGATATGAATTATACACAGTTCTATAAACGGAATTGTAGTGTATCCCGAAGATTTTGAATGATATTATAGGTTGTATTAAGAATTTTCCAAGTTGAGATGTGTAACCGAAGTGAGATGAGAGATGATAACATCTAGAAATTTGTGTGATTATACCTCAAATGTGGGAAGGAGGGAAACATCCAGCCACACAACAAGTGTGGTGAAAGAATTCTATAAAAACCATTCGTTACTTTTAGGTTGAACCAAATTTGCTTTTCAAAAAGTTTAAAATTTTATATCGCTCGGTCTGATTGTCCCAGTTGTGCACTTTTATTTTTAGGCCTAACTGGTCCTTTTTGGCCTGGCTTCTTTTGGTGGGAACCGGTGCGGGTTGATGACCTGTCTGATTAATGGTCGTTTTACATACGAACGCATTATTGAAGTTAATCCTTATGAAGATTTATTGGGCTTGGATAGGGATTAAGTAAATGTTCGGGGAATTGATTATTGGGGATTAAAAGACTAAGGTGAAAGGTGGAGGGCCAGGAAAGATAACAAAAGGGAAGGGGTACATCTAAAGAAAGAACTAAGACTTATTAGTCACATTCTAGAAGATCACACGACATACTGATGCTTGACAGATAGTGTTAGCCCATAGTGATAAGAAATATATATGTTTATACATACCAATTCCGACGTGAATGGCAACGCTATCCCATCCTACTAATAGTATAAGTGTTTATTATGTCAAATGGTTGCCCTCCCGCACGTCAAAACTACTGAACAGTTTGAGTTGAAATTTGGCAAATATGTATTTAGTTCTAGACTTGGATTAACATATAGGCTATTTTTATCACGTGGTACCCTGTGGGCGAAGTTACGGGCGGATGATAATACGAAATATTTGGCCTAGGACTTAGATAAGCCTAGACCAATAGTTTCACACTAAGAATAGTCTGTGTATGATGAATGAGAACTGACAGATATTAATTACTAATGCAGGGTGGATACAAGTCATCTGCAATAAACCAAAGCAGCTACAGCACTGCTGCCGGTAGAGTTAATCCTCCCACGTACTGACAATACAAGAGCATAAAACTAACCTGTTCTCTCCAATGCAATTATGTATACGAGACAGGTGCCTTACTGGATATAGAGAATTCTAAAGAATTCGCTGTGTTCGATAAATTTAAGGAACCCTTTGGAGCGAATTCAGATACCACACCAATTATGAATGCTTGATTTTAGTTTGTTACAGTTATTGGATGTGAAATAACCAATCTAGTTTGACATACAATTTTATTAATGGTGCGACTATTGTTGCAGAGTTTGTATAGTGAGAAACAAAATCATAATTTATTGCTTTTGAATTTATGCATGAATTGAATTGTATCATCTACCAGACACCAACACAGAAAATTGCGCAAAATTTCGAAGTTTTTTGAAAATTACGTATAACGTACACCAATACAACACAAATCACAATACTACTTGTGTATCCAAGTGTTCTTTTGCAGTAAATAAATTATGTCTATGTATATGTCTATACAATAATATATCTAACAGCTTGTCAAAATACGTACAGTCGCTAAAGTGTTTGATTTCTTGTGATTTATACATGTAGCAGCATTTTAGTACACACCATCGAGGTTTTTCTAATGATAAAAATAACACATTAACGTTTGCAAATTGCCCTCTTTCTGATGTTGTTCACAAATTCTCAGCTTAAAGAAAAATATAAGAACTTAAGCAGCTTTGCAATTAGGAAATGAGAGTTCTACTTTTACACTTCCGCAATCCAACTTTCAATTAAGCAGAGCACATTAAAGTTTGCAAGAGGTTACTGTAATCCAGGGGCATTACTAAAATTTAACACAAATCGGCCTCGTTGCCCCAAATGTTTGATAATTAACGAATAATTTGCATTAAGTTTACTGCCTGAGGCAATGCAGCTTCATTTTGAGTAACTGGTTTGGACATTATTGTGTTATGAAAGCTGGACAGTAAAGGGCCTTTACAATATGTTGGTAAACTTGCGTTTGCATGAGAATGTTTTCCCTTCAAAACCTTCCATAGCTCAACCATTTCCGTTTATGGATAAAAGTTTGCATGATCTCCGTAGCTGCAAATTTATTTTGTTCTAAAGAGATACATCTAATAAATATTTGATGACTATCATCTAAACCGCTTTTTCTATTGTACTCTATGGATTATTCTAAATGGTTCTCTGTACATGTTTATTGCGACTAATGTAATTATTTCAATAAATATTAATCGTACTTAGCGGATAAATATTTTGGGTACAGATAAATTCGGTAGCAAATACTTGAATACAGTTTTTATCTTTTTCAACGTGTCGGTTATCTTTACCATCATCTATACAGATTCCGAAGACCTTTTAAAAAGCAATAACTTTCTTAATTTGTTGCTGAAGTTTTTGAAAATAAAAACAATTTTGGTTTGGTTTGAGTTGAGTTTGGATACTTTCACACTCGTGGCATGGCCAATTCGATTCATACAATACGAACTTATATAAAAATAGCTTTCAACAAGTTTCAATAGCATTTATAGTACCGGTATATCTGTAGAGGTAGGTAGGGACTGACTATATGTCTATGTATATGTAGGACGAGACTATCAGATAGAGAACCAAAATCATGGACGTTGCTCACAGAATTAGCAAGCCCAAGTGGTAATAAGCTAAATATGTATGCTGAAGAACCAACAAAAGTTGAAGTAAACGAGTTTTTGAGTGGGGACTGTGTCTCGGAAAATGTAGAGTCAGATCCCTTCCATCCAGGCGTTGCGAAAGGTTGGTGTCGAGATGAAGACAGGGCGCGAAAGCGCACATTAGGAGCCCTATGTTTGACAAGGGACTGCTGCAGGCTAATGATGTTGATGATACCGACTTTTATTACTTTTCCAGAAGTTTCGCTATTATGACATTTTGCTTCACAGCATTTTTTTCATCTTGAACGACGGTGGTCATTTTTATTCCATTTTATTTTCTAGTGTTTTTCTAATGTATTTCGTTTATTAGTCATGATACTATAACTGTTATACGTTAGTTATAAGACACAAGTATAAGCGAAATGGAATAAAAGAAGATGGAACGGGAATTCTCTGATGAAGAAAATTATGCGCCGATCGTTTTTTGTTATATTCGCCATGGCTATAGCAGAAAACAGGACCTGACTGAAGACTGGACTTATAAACCGTACTACGTTGCCTCATATTATTATGAACATTATACTTGATACTGGCGAAATTGTGGAAACTATCCCAGAAGCCTATTAATAAAGAAACGAAGCGAAGCAACATTTTGCTTCATAGTCTTTTTGCCCAGGTTTTTGTTACGTGATATTATAAACCCTTCCATGGGTTAATGTAGCACATCACTCTTCATTCAATGAGTGTGGAAACCCCTTACAACGAGCCGTGACGTGTCACAGGAAGATATTAAGTTACATTGCGCTCGCGCACATTATGAGTAAACTGATGGGTTATTAAATTAATTTGACGGTAAACGATACTGAATGTATTTTAATTTGCAGCAATGTGATTCGCGAGCGACAAAACGAGTTAAATTGTGTAATAACATTGTATCATCTTTCTTTTTATGTGAACCAGTGATCAACAGTAACTATGGTATCATATTCTAAGGGCTACCGATTGAACCTAATAATTCACACTTGTAGCATGATCTTTTTGCCGTTCATCTCATATAACCATGGACCGTAACCATAACAATACGAGGTGTATGGGAAAAGCTGCAATCGGAAGTCAACAATTTGTGTCTTAAATGGTTAAATTAGTCTTTGTTTCCTTGGGAATTCACTACAGATTGAAGTATCTGATGATATGAGGCAAGTTTTTTCTGATGGTAAAATACTGATCTCTCAATTGTTATTTTTATAAATAATTAATAGTTGTCTTGAAAATAAAACGGGTAATTTCATGAATTTTTAGAATATATTCGATAGAACCACATATGTCCAGCTGACGTTGAAAAATTTTGCCTTTTAAATCCTTATTTCCTTAATTATATTATTCATGCTAAAGTATTGTTTTCACGCCTTATCTACTTAACCGATTTAAATTTAGCATACACGTTGTAAGGATACAGTTAAGAACATTCATCAAAAAAAAAAAACTGTTCCTGAGGGCACCAAGACAAACAGAGAAAATCTACATTAACGCAAGCCAAGTCACCGGTAAAAAACTATTGTACCTAATTATTCTTTAGTTATTATCAGACATAAAAAGAATAGTACGGAGAAATAATTTTCAACAGTCACCCCTACAAATAAAAGTCACTACTTTATAAAGCTTCCGTTAATAAGTTAATATTCGCCACAGAGCTAACTGTTATTAAAATTGCTATTGTCCCCAGAGTAAGGACTTTTCATTTTAACCCTCTTGACATTTGAAATCCCCCGTCTGCTTGCATCCCCACGTAGTTATCCAATTATACAAAAACTCATTTATGTTGAAAATCTAATGTAATGCATTTTGAGTCCAAATCATTTTGAATCATCATGTTTATTAAGTCATCAAATTTAATTTAATTGGATCGTGAACTGTGGTGGCACTAAAATCAACTACGTTGCACATATTTGTAGCACCATTGTGTAATAGTTAACAGGCCTTGCAAACATAACGCTTTGTCGTCGCGCTTAGTCGCAAGCGTCTGTCATATCTTGCCGTCGCGATTGTCGCCGTGTGTGCGGAGCTTTGAACAAAATGTATGAAAATTATCCCCCGCTGCTTGTCGTAGCGTCTAATCGCTGACGTTTGTCGTCCAATGTGCGTAAGGTTGTAAGTGTGCTGCTGGATTCACCAGAGTTTGATAGTGTGTTGTTGTTTCTAGTTATTTTTTTACCCGACTGAATTCCTCTTCAGTTGGGTTATGTTTTTAGGGTGTGTGTGTGTTTGTAATATTATTTGTCAGTCGCTATAGCCTAAACGGCTGGACGGATTTTAACAAATGAGGTGTCGTTGGATTTGTCTAGATTAATGGGTGACATAAGTTATATTAAATGTCAAAAAATCCAAAATAGCAACTGTAAGAAGCCATTTTTAATTTACAATGAAGTAAAAAAGTATAAAGTTGACGGCCTCTGTGGCGCAGTGGGCGAAGGTCTGCCTGAGACGCAGAAGGTTGCGGGTTCGATTCCCGCTGTGGGACAAATGTTTGCATGTTCTGTAGATATTTGTCTCGGGTCTGGGTGTTTTTATGTATGATATTACGTATGTATTTACAAAAAAAAAATATTATATGTGTAGTATATCAATCATGTGGTTCCCATAATACAAGCTCTGCTTAGTTTGGGGCTACATGATACTGTGTGATTACGTCCCGCATTATTTATATTTATTTTTATAAAAAAAAGTGGACTGCTACAGGCTGATGATGATGATGATGATAGAAAATTGTAGAAACTCTCTCACTATCTAACTTATATTATTAAGAAAGTGTTTTGAAATGTGAAGGTAAGTTTGTTCCAAAATACTAAACGGATTAAGCTGAAATTTCATAGTTAGTTTTAAACCAAGAATAACGTAAAAGCTACTTTCTACTATCCGAGTACTACACGAACAAAGCCGCAGTCAAAATTTAGCAAAGTAATACAAAGATAGAATATTGTTTGATGCATGAGTGAGAACACTCCCAAATGGAAAAGTATTAAGCTCATGATAAAATTGTTAATATAGACATTTAAATTCAAGAAACGTTTAGAAATCGACATTGGACATACTTTGTCAAACATTATACGATATGTGATTGTTATTATAATCGAATTATAGGTAGGCTTTTAAATTTTCATTTACATGTGTATTGCCTATTATGTGGGAAGTGTGATTTTGGAGATGGTGTAGGTGTACTTTACGGGTCACTGGGTTTTTCTTGGTAGACCTAGTCATGAGAATTTGAAGAATGCCGGTGGAGAGTTGCCTACGAGGAAGAAATCCAAAACGATGGACTGATCAAGTATCCGAACATCAAAAGTTACCAGTCAGTGTGGTTCTCATCAGGCAGCTGATAGAAACTGATAGAGACAGAAAGAAAAGAGACTTCACCACCTTTGGGGTAGTAGTCACGATACTCAGAATTGAGGCAACGACGGAAGAGAAGAAGGACGAGGAAATAATATAGAATAAAAGCAAAAACCGTAGTGTGTAGTATTAGTTTAGTTTACAAATATTTTATTACTAAGCTTAAAAATAATTCTATTCAATCTATTTGGTTTCAAAGATTCATATTTAGAAGACGGTAATACGGCTCTCTCTCTCTTAATGTCTAATCTTAATGTATGGATTTGAAGCTTGGACACTAACTCAGAGATAAGAACATAAGCTTCTGGTGACGGAAAGAAAGGTACTGCGAAAAATCTTGGGCCCAGTACAACGAGAAGATGGATCCTGGAGGGTGAGAAAAATCGGGAAGTGGCGGAGCTGGTGGCTGAGCCAAACATCATTGCCGAATTGAAATCACATAGGCTTCGCTGGCTCGGCCACGTGCTACGAATGGAGGAGGATCGGGCAGTAAAACGGGCTTTTCTGGGGGTGCCAGTCGGCCGACCCAGATACCGGTGGAAGGACGAAGTCATAAAGGACCTCGTCTTTCTTCAAGTGCCGGACTGGAGAGAGGCAGCACAAGACAGAAGCTGGTGGCGTTCTATTGTGTCGGAGGCCAAGACCCGCCTCGGGGTCGATGCGCCAGGATAGTAAATAAGCAAGTAAGTATTTGGTTTCAACCATGTTTCAACACATCAACTGTTTTATTTTTATTTTGTTCTCAATTTCTAAGTAGGTACATAAATCCTTACTGCAATATCTAGATTTAGTCTCGCATGACACGATCTGGGTTTCCTAGGCAACATTTACCTATATAACCTAGACTCAAACGTAGAAACCGTGATTACGTGATTCATGCTGTCCTTATTCCGTGACATCTTAAATTACTTTAATTGCGTCGTCAACCTTTTCTATATGTACTAGAAGTACCTTATAATAATGAAGAGCTTTAAATCGTATGTCTTTAGAATAAGGTCGAAATTACTAAGTTTTACTATTGAGTATGTAGAATTGCAAGTACTGATATCTAGTACGTAAATGTAATTAGCTTGCTCGTATGGCTTGGTAATAAGGGTGGGAATGGCGGAGTGTTTCGGCTAAATATAAAGCGTGCAGAAGCTAGAATGTTGTTTAATTGCTTGGTAAAAGCGTTTTCAGGTGATTATAGATCTTTATAGTTTCGCAAATATGCGTTGAGTAGTTTTTTTTATTTTCTTCCACGATATTTGTATTAAAGTACCCGTAGCTGACTGCAGACAGCAGCAGCAAGTGACGTGTCGCCGCGTTAACGACATGTAGTGTATGTAGTAATGATTGTAAAGTTTATTTTTCTTGCGCATATTATAAACATTTCAAGTAATACGTCTACAATCAGTCACTTCAACATGGAGTTATACAATTATATGTATTCCATTCACATGGACTATAAAAATGTATGAGTACAGACTAACAAGTTGTCCCCTGTGGTTTTGCCTGCATGATACCTCATACATTTTTCTTTTAAGATGGAAAGGCGCCACTTTCTAGCATCTCTGCTATCTGGAGGGGTAGGCATATAGGATCTATGAACGGATATCTATTGCGATCACAAGTATTCATTGATTATATTGTATACTAGCGGCCCGTCCCGCCTTCGCTCGGGGTTTAGTAAGGATCCCTAATCTTTTCTAGCAATAAATATAGCCTATGTTACTCAAGGTGAATGTAGCTTTCCAATGGTGAAATAATTTTTGAAATCGGCAATGTAGAATTTGAGTTTATTCATTACAAACATACACACACGAAAACATACAAAATTTTCCTCTTTTTAATATTTATATATATTCTATATCTATATTATTTGTATTGTAAGTGTTCGTTAGAGAAAAAGGTGAAACAAAAAGGTGGCCCCTCAGCATATGCTGCAGAAGCATAGAAGTATTACAGATAGTTCTGATCTGGTTTTCAGTGGTGCCACCGTGCAAATAATAAATAAATACACCTTTAATTCTAGTAGTTTCTAATTAGTTCTCTCTTATCACTTCCATAATTTTTTTTTAGTAAACCTACGTCGTCCCACTGTTGCCCAAAGGGCTTCCTCAAATTCCGTTATTTGTAATACTTTTATTTGAGACTATCGTCATAAGTATATTTTAATTACCTGTTTTTTTATTAAATATACAACTTGTATAGGTATATATAATAATACATAATTAAAATAATCTATTGTTATAAGCCACAATACATTTTATCCTGTACTAAGTTAGGTAAACTTGTATTCCAGTCTCCACTACACTATCCAGGTCCGCTGTTAATCTCTTATGTTTATTTATTTTTAATCATATTATATTTTTTTCTTATAATAAACATATTTGTTTTTGTTGTATGCATTTTATTTTCTAAGCATGTGATTGCTTTTCAATTTTGTTTTTGTAAAAATATTTTTTATGAAAATGTTGAACCTCAAATATCTGCACAACATCAAAACAGTCGGAAGCTCAAAGCAAGTTTTATATAGGTAGATAAAAGATTTTGAAGATAAATATTATATCAACCGGTAGGCCTACATGTTTGCCGACACTTGTAACGGGTACATGTGAAATATTACGCTTTTTATTACACTCGAAAACCATTTAATTGCTTTTGGAATTGACTGTGAACTCAGTAAAATATGGGATGGGTAATCTGGTTTTAATCCGCTGAATTCTCGTCGTAAAACAGAAGGTGATAGAGGTGGTGACGTGTTATTTAAGTCCTAACTGTTTTATTTCAAACCAGCTTCTGCCTGCGACTTGGGTGATTCCGAGATAAAAGTAAGTATATATGAATATCTTGAATAAGACTTTGACTTAGTGGTAGCCGAGGCTGGGTAAAAGATCCTCTCGCCAGTGCGTAGGGTTGACGACATTGTGAAATTCGCTGGGCATACCTGAATGATAGATGCACAAGACAGAGGAGGCTGGCAAGAACTAAAGGCGGCACCAAAATACAAACTTTCGCATTTCTAATATTAAGAGTGATTGTTAAGAATTATTGACAGTCCAAAAACATATCTTTTAGACGTGAATTATTGTTGAAAATGTCCAAGAACCGGAAAATTCTATACGATAATTTTTTTTTGGAAAAGATCAGTATATCTGCAGAAAAAATTGACTACGTAAAGGCAAAATGCGAGAATAATGTATCCAAGGATGCAGACAACTCTTACAAAGCAAACCGGAACCATAACTTACGAGTTCATCGATTTGAATGAGTCAACGGACCCATACATCAAACAAGAGGTAATAGGGGCAATTGACACAAACACCTTTTCTGTATCTTTGCATTTGCGATTAATAAACAAAAATAAATAAGTTTAAGTAGGGTCAAGTGACCATTTTGTACCCCCATCTTTATTCAGAATATTATTATAGTAGAGATGTATATAAAATCGTTTTGTTGCTGGCTGTTACGTACTGTCAACGCTCAAAATTGAAAGCTTGAGGCCTTGGAGGGTCAAGTTTTTGACGTAGTGGACGAATATATACACTTACACGCAAATAATGCTGGAAAACTATCACTCGTCACATACTATATGAATGAAATTAAATTTTACAGCATTATTTATTTTTTTATTTATAAAGTACATTAATAAAGGATTTCCCAAAACTCAATCTTTTGAGGTCGGATTCTATTTCAATATCATATAATAAGGTGGATTTTTTGTAAAAACTAGAAACTATCTAAAATCTCAACAACCAACTTAACATACTATTAATTAACCTGCTGCACCCACTTTTAGATACGGCATGTTCCGAACTCCTAGAATACCTCGAGAACAATACAGGAATGCTTCAAGCCAGACGGGATGCGTCGCATTCCCGTAAGGACGAACGAGGAACGCATCGCAATCAGCTAATGGGACCTTCGATTGGTAAGAAGCCAGTTTGGGCGACCTTTGTACGTCTTTGGTAAGTATTTCACATTGTTCAGATTCGTTTGAACGAGGTAACAACTAATGAATTGAATCAGGCGTCACTTTGCGGAAATCCATTACAAGATATTTAAAAGATAAAATACTTAGTGAAAAATTCCTTCTGCAAAAAAAAAAAAATAGTACTTTCTGCGAAAGCGCGGTTCACGTCTGCGAATTTTTGCGGAGTGCCGAAGGCGGACAGTGAGTCTATCGTTTCCTGATGATGCCTTATGGGGAAGGCGAAACATTGACGAATTTCTTTTGAGTTTTTATGAAACTGTGTTGGCGGATTTTTTTTATTTTATGTTTTAAAAAGGTAACAACTGTTTAAAAAAAAAAGAAAAATCGATAATTATTTCAAAGCTGGTATGAAAAAGTTTTGATATTATATCAAAACGATATTTAATTTTGGCTTTGAATGGTACTTCGTTGTTCAAGTTTTATTGAATCTGTGAACATGATAAGATTAGTAAAAGCTCTGTTTGCAAGCGTTACCGTGAGTTTTAGTGACCCTAAGGTCGATGCCACGATAAGGAAATATTTGAAGGGTTTGTTCAGATTTCGTTGACTGAATGAACAAGGTTAAACAAGAAAAAACATTTTGCGGCATTTTATCTAAAAAGTTAGTTATCAAGTTTAGAGAACAATAGAAAGGTACTACAAATAAAGCTATTAACAGAAGAAAATTTCAGAAATAAAACCTCTTTTGGATTGACAACCATATTGGTTCGCACATGCGCATCAATTAAGTGGATAAGTATAAAAGTATGAAATTATTTTGGATAAAATTTCTGACTGGATAACTGTCAAAATGTTGACAAAATAATGTAATTCAAGAAACCACTCAAGTAGCCGTCCCTTTTTGTACCTCTATCTGAAAAAGAAAAAATCTGATCCAACCTCTTTGGTTACTGAAAAACTTAATCCATGCATTAACTAATACGACTGTAAAAAAACATTCACAGATACATCAATTTATAAAATAGTACTATTTTTTTTATCAATATCTGGTAATATTTTGCTAAATTTATTGATCTCTTAAAACCCGTTAAGTAATAGATATCTTTATAATAATCACCCAATAAACATGGTCTTATCAATTAAATCTGATATGATGTATCTAAATAAACTGGTCCTCTATTTTGCTACTGGGCATCATTAAATACTTAGTACCCGCCCATTTAATAAAGCTTTTACGGCATTTTCTAAGTGGTAATTAAAATATTTTATAAAGGTTATTTAAGATAGGTAATGCTATCCGATTAGGCAAGAGATCTGTTAGATAATCAATAGGGAATTGGTTGATTTTGTAACTATGTTACTATAAAAGTAAGTAAAATGTGTATTATACTGTAATCACATAAGCTTTTGATAAAAGATGGACACGTAGAGCCACGACATGGTCGGGACCGAACGGAAAAAGGGCAACAGGACGCCGACAAGAACGACGGGTGGACGAAATGAAATACATGAGGACAAAACTAGATGGCAAAAGCTGGCAATCGAAACGCATGGCAAAACTTGGAGGAGGCCTTTACCCGAAAGGGGGTTTAAACTTTTAAATTTTATTAGATTTAATAATTAGTTGTAAGTTTAAGGAATAAATGAGAAATTTAACTATAAAACCCATTATAAAAAATAATTAAAATTTCATTTTGTCTGCTTTCTGCTTTGTATGTATTGTATAGTCAAAAAAGTGGTTTTGAATTTTCCAGGTTTTCTTTCTCAAAAACGTGCCCAAAACCGCGTAAAAAACATAGTACGTACTTGTTTTTTTATGCTACTCAAAAACAAGCTGCTAGCTTTTTGTCGAAAAATTTAATTAGCCAAGACCAAGACCTCACAACAGTTACAATTTCGATTGATAATCAAAAGTACAGTTGCATTTAACCCTTTCATTACTACGGTATATAATCATACCAACTGACTGCAATACAATACGGATAAACAAGGCCCTTATACAAGTAGTACTAGTTAAAAATACTGGTATAAACTGAACCGTGGCACTTGTCTTTATCTGTATTTTCTAAATACGTGAAGAGAAAAAACTAGAAAATAAATACTATATATAGCCATAGAATAATAAGCTGTGGGTAAGCTTTTGGTGTAGATTTGATAGGCTTAATTTTACTAAGCCAATACATTATAAGATACAAAAAATACAGGCGAACTCAAAACCTCTTTTTAAAGACAATGGAAATTGGAAGTGTTTAGGGTTTTTGCAATTCTCATCGAAAATGTCTATTGTTTGAACTTTTAACTTAATAAGTGTTTATTATGTCGCAGCCAACTGCTTGAATTAGGCGTTTAATTGGACGGCTAGCGTAGAAACGTTGTTCCCCCTCACCCTTCCTATCTATTACGACCATAAAAAGGGGGTCATGTTGACATTTAACCAATTAGCTGAGCATTTTCTAGCTGTAGGTATTGTTGAACGTTGCGTTCAGCCACTCGGTTATTAGACTTTTTTTACAGTTTATAGGCTTACGTCCGACCGCCATCTCACCTGTCTGTGATGATGTGGTCGACGCTTGCCAACAATAAACCGATACTTTTCGCTTGAAGTTAAAGTAAGTCACAGTGACCAGGGAGCCTGGTGCGAGTTTTTTACCAGCTCGATTGCGTTTCCATTTACGCAAATTTATATGAAATCGAGGTAGCGTTATTTAATGAGAAACGCGTGGCACTGACTCCTTTCCATGTAAAACGCGATCAAGCTGGTAAAAAAAACTCGTACTAGGCACTCAGAAAACACTGAAACCATTGTATTAATTCTTTTAAATTTATACATTAGCCGTTTGGTTAAATAGCGCTGTACAAAAGGGCTAGCTATCCAGCGGAACGGCTACATCAACCAGTTGACTGCGACATACACACGAGTCCAATGTAATATACAGTCTGGGTTTCCTAACTGTATCAAGCGGTTACGTTTTGAGGTTCAAAGAAGTTCGTCCGATTTACAACGCGATAAGGACAATAATAGCCTTTATATTTAGTTTTACAAAAGTGTGGGTATAACTGTTATAAAACTTGTCAAGTGAAGATCTTAGCGGCTATTAAGTATTTTTATTGTGTTGCATCATGATTGAAATGCTTGTTACGTATGTTAAAGACTTTTTGGTCATAAAAATAGAAAACAACATTTCCTATTTTGTAATTTACAAACTTTTTTAACCGACTTCGAATATGGAGGAATTTCTCAATTCGTCGGATTTTTTTTATGTATGTTCTTAACTTAGACCGGCTTGGTCGTATAAAATAAAACTAACTTAATAATTCAGTTGGTCGCTGGTTCGATTCCTGCCAAGAACTAATTGCGTGTTGCATGGATGTTTGTTTTATAAGTATTTAAGTATTTTTTTCAGACTTTCGTACCCACATTAGGTACAGGTTGAGTTGACCGTTTGTGAGACGTACCGTATAAGTATTTAAATTACTTTTAAAAAGAAAAGTGAACTTTAAAAAAATAAAAACTTTTTAAAAAATTTCTTGCATAAAAGTAATTCAGAGTTTCTATACTCACCTTTATCGTACTGTTTGTTAAATACCTACAAAGTCCAAGGTTATCGTAGGTGAATGCTCCAGATGACATAATGTTTATGAGTCATCGTTTCAGACAGATCGCGATGATTACAATGTTTTGTAGCATGAAAAAAGCCTTATCTAACTGGTTTGTTGCGATCACATCAATTTTGAGACTAGTTATTCTTGTCTTAAATTATTATGGCAAGATTTGAAGAGCAAATCTGAGATACTTTTCTCCAAATAAAAATGAATAATAAGCTTTTGCGGTGGAAAGTTAATAGCAGTCAGTTTTTAATTGTGAGTTTAATGCAGAGCTTTTATTATATAATCCAAAAGTAGAATTTATTTGTTTGAAAATGTAAGAATCATCGCGCTTTTTTTTCTAATTGAGTGACAGATTGAAAAGTAAATAACGGATGATTTTAAAATTGGACCATTTTTTTATTATATGTATCTGAAATAATATTTAATTTGTATGCTTTTGATCGTTCCGTAGGACCATATTTCACGTGGGAATCTAGTTTTAGTAATGAGTTAACCAGTGATTAAATCAAAATTGCAAGATTAAAATAAATCTATCATTTATTCTATTATATGATTGGAATCCCATAAAACATTATAGAAAAACATTTTAAAATATCATATCACATCCATCAAATAAGGTTCGTTATTTGACGAATGGTATATTTTTCCATCAAACGGTAAATTACCACAAGACTGAAGTCTTTACAAGGATCTGATTCTCAACCGGTCGTAAGTCCACACTACTAGTGATGTGCCATCAGTCAAACACACTATCGATAAATCCTAACCATCGATAAAAGAGATTGATTACACCACCGCGGTTTTATTGATCATTTTCAAGTTTTATGCCCTCGTAAATACAGTTTAAACAACTGATATTGATTTATAGAATTCGGAAAGTACTGTGATAGCTCGAAAGCACTTGGGTCCAGCTAATAAATAAGATTAGGTTTAAGTGACTCTTATTCTATCAATGTTGGAGACAAGTTTGTTTATTTGTTAAGCATAAACAGTTGTTGATAATACTTTAAGCGATATTGTTTTATAGTATTTATATCGTGTTCAAGTTTTGTTCACTAGAAAGTATGTATATTTTTAGCAAAAGATCTTAGTTTTGGCTTGATATAATGCTGGACACTCACACAGCATATCTAACCCCAAACTAAGCAGAGTTTGTATTATGGGAACCACATTACTGTCAAACTATATAGTTAACAAAAACATTTATGCATAGAATACAATCCAGACCTGAGGCAAATATTATTCTCATACATTATATTTATACATTAACATACAAAAACTAGTCACGCGCCGGGAATCGAACCCGAAATCTTCTGCTTCTCAGGTAGGCTTTCGCCCGCTACTACACAGAGGTAGTAAAGATATCGAGAATTTTTATGTTAAAAACATAAAATAATTACTATAATTTTGTTTGAATAGGTTCTTACTGTTAGTAAGTAAGTAATGTTTTTTCTGTATGATCTTTGTATTTAAACTTTATCTTTAAGTAGGCTAATAAATCTGATAAAAGTGTTGATTCTATCGATACAAGCTCATCACTAGTCACAAGACAGGTATTATTAGGTCTTACTGCTTGAAAATTGTTCTAGAATCATAGTTCTATTCTTGCTTGGAAATATAATTACCACGAGTAAAAATACCTTCGAATAAAGGTTATATTATGCAGTTAGCCCAGTACCATAGGTATTTATTTATTTGGAAAACAAGCGGTACTTAAAATCTAAACATTATTCAATAAATGCAACTATTGACTATTTATAAGTTTCCGCATATCGAAACTATCAAAGTTTACTTGTAAAAAACATATATTTAGTATGATAGGTTTTATTTATTTTGCGTTGAATAACTATCCATACCCACCTACTTAGCTTAATCTACTGATTAAGCTTAGTATTACCTACTGGTAAGTATATGTATTTGGTATTTCCAAGTTAGACTCCATTATGTTGGAGCACTGTCACCATTAGGTAGATAAATAACTTTGACGCGAGCAAAGCCGTAGGCAAAAGCTAGTAAATTAATAAATATTGAAATTAGAGTGTCTCTATCTTCATCATCATCATCATCATCATTATCAGCCTATAGCAGTCCACTGCTGGACATAGGCCTCTCCTAATGAGTGCCATTGCGCCCTGTTCTGAGCTCGACGCATCCAGCTTCTACCAGCAGCCTTTCGCAAATCGTCACTCCACCTGGCCGGAGGGCGTCCTACACTACGTTTGCCTAGCCGCGGTCTCCACTCAAGAACTCGTTTGCCCCAGCGGTTGTCGGTTCTTCGGCAGATATGGCCAGCCCACTGCCACTTCAGCTTACTTATTCTCTGAGCTATGTCGACAACTTTAGTTCTATGTCGGATAGTCTCGTTGCGGATTCTATCCTTCAGAGAAACTCCGAGCATAGCTCGTTCCATAGCTCGCTGAGCGACTTTAAACTGGTGGACTAGCCGTACTGTGAGTGTCCACGTTTCGGCTCCGTATGTCATGACGGGTAGGACGCACTATCTCTATCTTCAATGTTCTTCAATGAATTATCATAAATACAATATTAATCTAAGGTTCTCGTTGACTCATTGAAGCTTTTTTATATGGGAGTCCATAAAATAAGCAGTTAACAAAATCCCATCGTAAAAGAACAGCCCACATTCCAAGGAAAGCATTTAGCTGTAACACACTGTGGTACAGCATAACTAACTTATATACTAGCTTCTACGCGAGGTTTCAGTCGTGGTACCCGGATAAAACGTATCCTTATGTTATTCATAGTCTAGACTATGAAGCTAGATATATTGCAAAATAAAGTTCAGTCCATTTATGGCCGATTCATATAATATACCAAAACCTTCGTTTTCCCCTGAAAAGTAATACTTTGTACCGTTTGCTTCCCAAACAAAATTAAATAAATAACTTTAAAAGAAAAAATAGGATATAGTCTTCCTTTTTAGTAGAAAGTAGCTTTGCTGAAAATATGTGGTTCTGATTACACCTAGCGTGGGCCAAAGGCAGAAGAATGATTAACATGCCATGCCCAATATTTCCCTATGTACCTATTGTACTATGTACCTATGGTACTATGTACCTATTGTACTATGTACCTATGGTACTATGTACATATTGTACTATGTACTAAAAGTCAACAGTCTATGTTGAATAATAATCAGTGATCGGAATTAGGTGAGCTAATTTACCTAAAGTTCAAAGAATAGAGTCAAAAAAAATGGAGACTTCCTTACCATTAACATTTTTTTCCGGGAAATCTTTCCCGGAAATTGGGAATTTGTTCCAAGTTTTAGGATATCAGTTAAGTACATTTAATATTAATGTTATTCATACAGAAAACTAACTGAATTAATTTTCCTTTTTAACAAACTTCAATAAGATTTATTTTGTTATTAACTCAGGTAAAAAACTGGATTCGCCTATGTTTTCGTTTCCCAGAATAGCCAAATCATGCTGTCCCTTTAAGTGTTTGTAGCAATACACAGCAAACCAGTGATAAACAACAACAACAAACGCTAAGAAAGGGACAGCATGCTTTGGCTATTCTGGGAAACGAATCATTGTTTAAGTAAACAATGACAAAAGGGTTGAAGGGTGAGGGTGTTTTGCATCCAAACGGCGTCATAACTTGTATGCGTGCGTGCATCACTTCTGTAGTTACCTCGGCAGCGTGTGTATCTTAGACTCGTGAATATTTTATTAACCTGTTTTCGTATCGATTATTGGATCTGCTTCACATAACTACCTTGGCTTGAATTTACGGACTGCGATTTATTGCAACCATATCACTACTTGTACCTATCTACCTTGGCTTGAATTTACGGACTACGATTTACTGCAACCAGAAATTTACTGCGCTTTACGGCAATCAAATTACTTGGTAAGTCTTTGATTTGTACTACACTTTTAAAACATTCTAAATATTAGACTGCTTTTGATAAATTTACCAAATTCAAACAATTTTATGCAACTATTTATTTATGGAATTTTATTCAGTGTTTTATATTTGAGTTCGTGCACAAATGTTGGAGCTACTGGCAATTCTATCATCAAACTATATTTTACGCGAAGACGTCCCTGGAAAAGTGTAGAAACTATATATTTGTCTCATTGTTTTCAGTAATTTTTCTGCCTCAACGCAACTAGCAAATAAATGGCGACCAAACCTACCGACGGGATTGTACAGTCGTGGATTAGAGATCACCCCGAATTGTACCACGACCCCGCTAGCAACACGATATTTTGTTCTAAATGTGAGAATTCTATTGTATGCAAAAAAAGCAATATACAGAGGCATATTGACGGACCAAAACATCAAGGTACTGCTAGGCAAGTGAACGAAGAATTTTATTTAGATTTAATACAATTTCTTATATTGTGTAACATACCCTGGTCACGAGTAAATCGACCAGAGTTTAAAACTTTTTTAATGAAATATATGTGTTGTAAATGTACAAATGTTAAAAGGATTCCCGAATCCGAATCGTTATTGAGAAAGGTTTATTTAGACGTAGTTTTTAAAAAAAAAATTGCATTAATCCATGACCATGTTCTTAATCAGAAACTTTAGATATCTCTAGATGAAACTACCGACTATTTAGGTCGTTATATTGTAAATTTTCTTGTAAAACCTTTAAATCTCGCAACAAACAAACCATTTTTAATAGCTTGCAAAATGTTAGAAAAAGTAAATGGAGAGACAATAGCTCATTTTGTGATTGGATGCCTAGAAAATATGTGGGGAGACTCGTATGAAGACAAAGTAGGAGATGTTTTAGTTTTATGTTCTGATAGCGTAGCATATATGTTAAAAGCAGGAAGAATGTTAAAGAACTCCTTGCCAAATATGATACATGTTACCTGTTTAGCACACGCTCTTAACCGCGTTGCAGAAAAAATACGGACACAATATGCGGATGTGGATACTTTAATTTCAAATGTAAAAAAAATATTTTTAAAGGCTCCTAATAGAGTAAAATTGTTAAGGGAAAAATTTCCGAGCCTGCCATTGCCACCTGAACCTGTCATAACAAGGTGGGGTACATGGCTAGAAGCAGCTTCGTATTATGCTGAATATTACGAAGAAATAAAAACTATTGTAAGACTTCTAAGAAGTTCTGATTCTTTGTCTATCAGGCATGCTAAAACTGTCCTAGGAAAAGAAAGTTTAAAAACTGATTTAGATTACATTGACGAATATTTTAAAATAATTCAAATTTCATTAAAAAAATTGCAAAAGTCTAACTTATTGTTGACGGAATCTTTCCATATTTTTGATGAAGCAAGAATTGTTCTAAGCTGGTGTTCTTCTGAACCAGTAAAACAAAAATTAGAAAACGTTATGGACAGAAATCCCGATCTAGATGCATTAAGAGACATTTGTGAAAATATAGATAAAGGATTAGATAATGAAAATGAATTATTGTCATTCTATAAATATGTACCTGTAACTTCAGTTGATGTTGAAAGGTCCTTCTCTACGTATAAATGGATTTTAAGTACAAAAAGAAATCGTTTGAAAATAGATAATATGGAAAAACTCCTAATGATTTTCTTTAATTCTCCGGACGAAGATATTTCTTTATACTCCGTCCATGATGAAAACGTTAGCGATTCAGATTAAGGGACAAATTCAACATCAATGGAAATAATGTTTAGAGTTCCGACTGTGTATCTTAGGTAGGACTGGTTACTTTCTTAATTATTGATTTTGAGTTCCATTATCTGTACAAAATGAATAAATGGTACAAAAACTATAAAATGGCTTTTTTATTCCCTTGCTTAAATAAATGTTTTTATTACTATAGCTATTTACTAAAGCTGGTTTATAAATCACATTAGCTTCCGCGCTTACTTACATCGTTCATTTTATTTGTTGAAAACAATAAAAATCGTGCTTACCGTTTTTTACAACAATCGAATTCGTTTCCTCTTCTTGTTATCAATAATAAGAAGAGGAAATTAATTCGATTGTTATTTTACTGTATTAATTTTAGATGGACCTAAGTAATTTCTCGAAACCCGGGAAAATTTTCCCGGAAAAATATTTAGTCGCAAGGCGTCTCCACTTAGTCTCTGTTATTTTTCGAACTTTAGGTATTTTAGCTCACCTAATTCCGATCACTGATAATAATACACTATTTTTACTATTATACCATCGATTTCCCAAAAAAATAAGACACAAAATAAACATCTGCGTAAAAACAGACACTTCAGATAAAATATTTTTTTATAATTTAAAAAACGAGTCTTACATTATCTGAACCTGTAAAACCCAATTATTAATTAAGGAAAGTCATAAAATAAAATGGTCGTTCACGTTAATTAATGGAATGATGTTTTTGGCACATTGGTCACTTAGTGAGTAATTAAAAGAATCATTGTTATCTCCATGTGGGAAATTTTCGAAAGGGTGTCTCGCATTCACTGTAATTTATTTTATACTAGACTAGCTTCCGTCTGCGACTTCACTCGCGTGGCACCCCGGTAAAAAGTAGCTTATGTGTTAATTTAGGTCACAATCTATGTATATTCTAAGTTTAATGCAAATCCGTTCATTAGTTTTTGTGTGGCAATGGTTTTAGAGTTGCTGGGAACAAGCCGAATAGAAAGAATCAACATCCAAACGTTTTTAATGAAGAAAATATTTACTTTTATTGCATAGATGACTTTCTGTCTCTTTTTAAGTATAATAGTCAACAAACCAAATAAATTATGTATCCGTCCAATACAGTCTTAACAATTCTAGATGTTTTTATAGTATTTTATTACTCCACAAACGCATCCTAGTCTTTCATTCTGCTCGTTTTTCTTTTAAGAAGTTTACAATTTTCATTGCACCGCTCTTATTATTTTAGAAATAAAGTTTATTTTGTAATCCAGTTGCTGCAGTTTGCTTTTTCTTAGAAATCTTGAGGTTTCTGTGTCTTGTGTTTTGCTTATTATAAAAATGTATCTCTTTTAAACTCTTCCCCATAGTTGAGGATCGTGATTCCGTGCAATGACACTATTAATATTTTTTCTCCATCAGCGACGGTCTTCAGCTAGATGGAGCGCTTATAATTTCCAGCTGTACTGACATCTGGTCATACCAGCGCTTAGGGCTCCTCCATTTAGGCCTCTTCTTATAGGTATAACAATGGCGTTGTAAAAAAAGTTATTCACATTTAGTGCATGCCTTACAACGCCAATGTATGTGAAAGTTACGTACCTGCCAAAATAAACTTACACGATCTGGATGGTTCTGACTGATATTTCAGCGATTGGACATATAAATAAGGTCACTTAAACTATGCACTGATAGTTTATCGAAAGAGCGGGAAAACGATGGTTTTATAGAATAATCAGTACTATTTGACTGAAGAATATATTCTGTCATCTTCTTTGTGTAGATGCATCAACAACAGCACCAGCCTATATAATTCCTCAGCTGGATAAAAGCCTCCCCTGTTAAAAAGGAGATCCCATATCCCCATGCTAGGCATCAGGGTTGGGTATCACAGGGCAGAGTTTCTTACACCACCGACGCTGCTGTCCGTTGTTGGCCAAGGAATTTAGCTGTGTGTTAGTCTGCGCTATGAAGGCCGCTAGAGCTCCATTTGTTAGCTAGCAACACGAGTTGAGTTTGGCTTGAGTTCTATAGATACAAGTAGAACTCCTTTCCCTTTAAGCCTCATTTTACGTCTGTACACATGAATCTTTAAATAAACTACTTACTACTTACTAATAAAATAACCTTCGTCTTTTTGTTTGCAATGGATTTACAACATGATTTAACACTACAAAAAGGTTTTACGCGATAATCCCTTGAAGCCTCTAGATTGTAGGTGGATCAAGTACGCCTTGACCCGTTTGTCCTTCGCGGCCACTGGACTAATCTGTGGATTAGCGAGTAAACAGCTTAGAATCACTTCACCTACATTATTATTATTTCCTACATTATTTATCTTAGGTCATCAGACAACCTGTCGCTCAGATTTCCTATACACAGTAGTTCTTTTTACGGCAACTCTTTTACGGTTCAATCTGTACGATTGTGGAATGCCTTACCTGTCGAGATAAGACGAGCTCCTTCACTCAATACTTTTAAACTCAAACTTAAGCTTCACTATTTGACATCCTCTTTATAAACTACCTCATTCTCCAAACTATGTAGTATTTATTAAAGTATATATTAGTCTATTGTTATTATTATGTGTGTATTGGTATTGATTTAATTTGCTTACTGTATTGATTTGTTGCAGGCATGTATTAGTTTGTTTTTAAACTGTGCTGCCATCCCTTGTGTTTTTTTCTTTTTAGTTTTTATTCTTTCTCCATCCAAAGGTTGCCTGGAAGGAATCGCTTTCAGCGATAAGGCCGCCCATTGTACCATTTTTTAAATGTTGTTGTATTTTGTTATGTGTTTCATGCAATAAAGTGTTCATTCATTCATTCATTCATTCATTATTACTACAGTTTTACAGCTTAGCAGTTTTTGTAATATAACTAACTAACTGAAGCGCTCGTGGCGTGGTGTTCTTAGCCTACTTGGATGGGTGATCGTTTAGTGGCATTTAGATCTGATTGATTTCATGTTTCGGAAGGCACGTTAAGACGTTAGTCCCGAATTTCAAGCCATGTCGCCATGGACGCCTACGGGTGGCCTATAAACTCTGACCCCAGGGTTGGCCACTAGCTCATACGAAGAAGAAGAAGACTAACTATATATAATGGTTTTCCCTACTTTTGTTTTGAAATAACTTGTACCGAGATAAACATTTTATTCATTCATTATTTTGTACAAACAAGTGTTTATACAAAAATATCGTGGGGTGACGATCTGCGAAAGGCTGCTGGTAGAAGCTGAATGCGTCGAGCTCAGGACAGGACGCAATGGCGCTCATTAGGGGAGGCCTATGTCCAGCAGTGGACTGCTATAGGCTGATGATAATGATGATGATGATGATGAAGTGTTTATAAAGTTTTTATTACAAGTGTAGTCGGCAAGTCTGTTTGAAAATATACTTAATTGTTTTGCTGATAGAATGCCCGCATCTTTTTCAATTCCACGATGCACCCTCATAATGAGTAGAGATTACAAAAGTATCTATCATCTTGTGCACCCCTTCACTATAACAAGTACCATGCCTTCAAAATTACAAATCTCTTGGACTTGCGACTCTATGCGTTGATAACTATCAGTCATTAGTTGACTTGTTGTCAGTCAGTTTAAAAATCTTAAAGGGGTGATTGACGAGTGAAGCTTGCTCACACTGTTGCGATATTGTCGACGAACATACTCGGCGGTTTTAAAGTACTTAGTGAAACACACCACCGAAAAAAGTTGAAGCCACACGAACTTACTCGCAAGTCTATCACCCTATCACCCCTTTTAGATTGTCAATTCAAAGCTCGCATTCAAGTCTCGTAAAAGCTTTGAAATGGTTCTACCGATTTGAATAATTTTTATTTTGTTTTGTTCACCTTCATTCAGGAGCAGTAATAAAATAAAGAAAATCACAAAGTAACAACGGAAATATCAAAAAATTCTATATTGGTCATTTTGAATGGGATTGACATTTCTCTTTCGTAATTTAGTACAAAATAAATAACAAAATTACTATGTAAAATTTTTAAATATTAAAATATCTTCAACACTTTTAAAATATCAAATTAAGTTATGAACATAAAGAAGTAGCAGATAAACTAACAAAAATTCATCATTTGCGACTGATGAACTCAATAAATAACAAAATGTCACGATTTATTAAAATTGACAGTGACACTAATAAACACACTCATAGTCGATAAAAAATACTTTCCTAATGATACAGCTTACAATCTTAGAAGCTGTTTCAGTACAATAGGTTTAAATATTAAATAAAAATTTGCCATTATTTTCGAAAATCCTTCCTTCTTTGTATGAGCTAGTGAGTCAGAGTTTTAAGACGGCGCGAATGCCTCCGTCTGAAAAAGTCGGGATCAATATTTTGACGTGCCTTCCAAAGCAAGGAAGCGCTGAGATTTAAATGCCACAAACTAAACGATCACCCATCATAGTAGTGACTGGGTGGAGTGTTTTTTAACGCCAGGGTCTCCAAAGTAAGCCACGCCACGAGCACTTTATTTTTATTTTTAAATTTTGATATTTTATTCAAAAATATATTTAAAAAGGTGTGAATCACTTAATATAACTATGTGCATGATGCCTCCAGATTGAAAAATTGAAAGTTTTCCCTTTTCACATTGTACACGTATTTTTGTAGACACTAGCAATAGGCATAGATTTATGTAAATAAATTCAAATGAAGACCATATGTTATTCTAGCTCAAAATCTATATCATGTGCAAAATATCAATTAAATCTGTTCAGTACATTTGGCGTGAAAGAGAGACACATATTTCACATCAATTCACATTTTTGCCTTTATAATATTAGTGTGATTAAATAGCTACGTTTGTTTATTGATGGAACCAGCTGTTCTGATTTAGCTACACCAAAACTGTCAAACCGGTTGACGCGTAATTAATAGGCACAATTAATTTAATTAATCAAATTCGATAGTGTTAATGCGATATTATTAGTTTTTATGTGATAAATGTATTAATTAGTTATATCCTGTGGTGAAGTAGGTAGCTTGAAATTGCCTAAATAACACTTTAAATTCTTTCTTGCTTGTTGTGTGGTCATAATAGTATTTTAACGCTTTGAATGAATGAATGAATATAAATTATTATTTGATTACTTAAAAAATATATAAAAGGTATAATGTGCGCTTGGAACCGAACTAGCCGATAAGTTTTTTATGTTACTGGAAGATAGAACAAGCACATGGCCTGCCTGATCTTAAGTGGTAACCTTTACCTATCACAAAGCATTGCATCGTAGATCACGTTTTTTTGGAACGTGCTCTACGATGCAATGCCCATCGTCCATCCGCTTGAGGCATGAAGATGATAAGCCTCTTGTGCCTGTTATTTCACCGGTACCCATACCCTTCAAACCGAAACACAGCAATGCTGTTTCATGGCAGAAATAGGAATGGTGGCAGTACTTCCCCCGGACGAGCCCTCCACTACCATAAAACAGTTATTGAACTACTATAAATAGTTTACTAATGAACAGTCAAGATTTTTTAGATTTGGGATTTCATTCTCGTTATTTATTTATACTCGTACTCAAATTTAAGTTTCAATTATGGTTTCTGTCTAATCTCGATTAATAATTTACTAATATAATATTCCCGGCTAATTAACGATATTCCTTGTCAAATTTCAGTTTAATTTTGATTATTTATGTTATGTATTTTAAATAATTGAACTTAGTTCTTCTGAGGTCAATAAAATTTTTTACAATTTGTTTATGTTGCCTTGACAGACATCTTTATAAAAGCATTTATTTTAAAAAAATATTACGCTTCTCGTCCCACTGCTGCGCAAAGGTCTCCCCCAAAGACTTCTAAATCCAAACATCTAAGTCCCAAACTACCTCCAAATAAAATAAAATCCCCCTACTTTATCATTCTAGACCTTCTTGATAAAAATAGAAAATAAGGAGAAGATTAAGGTATAGAGGATCTAGCTTCCAAGAGGCATATAATAGCCCCCTCATCTAGTAACGATAACTTCTAAGCACTCTCCCTTTTCTCTCTAAAGCAATCAAAACAGGTTCCACACTATGCCAAACTCTGTGGTTACTGAGCTGATTATGCTAATTTAGTAAAAAGTTCTAAATAATAAGCCATTATGCTAATCATACACTCGCGGCGATGAAACACTTAGGAATTCTCTGAGAAATAAACCCTTTTAGCAGGGGCAAAGAAAGAGACAATAGAAAACCGGAAAAGTGCTAGTTGGACTCTTGCACGAAGGGTTCCGTACGTATACAACAATACACATAATAATTATAAACCTTTTTTTGGTTCGAGAAAAAAAACAGCAAGTGGCGCGCAAATCATGTTTGTTGTATGGGAGGGGCTCCTTAAATATTTGTTTTATTTTAATTATATTATTTATTTTTAACTAAATATTCTGCGTATTTTTCAAGCGTCTACATCCAGTTGCCGTATTTAATATCGAGCAAAAAACGTCAAAAAAAAATTGTTGTACGGGAGCCCCACAAATATTTATTTTATTCTGTTTTTAGTATAAGTAGTATTGCGGCAACAGAAATACATCATCTGTGAAAATTTCAACTGTCTAACTATCACGGTTTATGAGATACAGTCTGGTGACTGACAGACGGACAGCGGAGTCTTAGTAATAGGGTTCTGTTTTCAACCTTTGGGCACGGAACCCTAAAAATGACAACCATAGAGGGTTTTATTGACGAAAGAATAGATAGAAAGAAAGAAACGCTCAAGAGATGAGAGAAAGAGCGCTCGTAGCAGTTTTAATTACGCAACCCTCCACCCACACAATATTTGGATGGATGACTGTTAGTGGTAATTGGATTCGAGCGCTTTCGTGCTTTGGAAGACACATTAAGATGATGATCCCGTTATTTGCTAAGTTGGAGGCCTTTGGGCGGCGTAATAACTTCAATACCAGAGTTGGACAATGGTTCATACGAAAAATGAGTGAAGATTGTAAATTTTTTGTCATCTCTACCGTAGTAGAGAAAATAAAAACGGAGCTACACTGAACGTACTAAGAACAGATTCGCTGTCATAATATCTGTCGGATTATATATGTAGGTAAGGTAACCCCATGTTTATGTGCGTGGACATGTTGTTGTTTCTGTCAGTCTGAATAATCGTATCGTAGAGCAAATGCCTCCACCCATTTTATGACATACTGGACATAGTGATGTAAATATTTCAGGGTGTTGTGCTCGTTCCTGTACTGTTGACATTGTATGTACTAGACAGGTATCCTTGCACACTAAAACAAAGTATTATTATGTAGGTAATATGCTAAAACAAAAGGTATACAACCTACACTTGCCACTCAGAAATATCTGTACCTGCTATTGACAAAGATATATATTTACTACAGACAGGTATCATGTATTACTAAAAGCTAAAGGTACAATAAAACATGTGCCATTCGGAAATAGCTCTAACCAATATTGACATAGATACCTATTTCCTATAGACAGATATCCTAGTACTAAAACTATAACTAAAGCTGACACTTGCCACTCTGAAATAGCTCTACTTACTGTTAGTATAGGTATCTATCTTCTGTAAACAGGTACCTACAGGAGTGCAACCTGAGTGCAGTGTTCCGGTAAGAACAAGCCGCGACTTCGTAGAAAGCTTGTTCTAGGTACAGACGCGGAGAAAATTAAATAGTGTAGAAAAATAGTCACTTTTGCACGGAATAGCTCAGAGACTCATGCCGTTTGTGACTACCATGTTACCCAAATAATATATATATTTATTTCAGACACACGATCCATAGGTTAATTTTGATTTCATTATGAAAGTTTGATTAGAGCGTAACAAACAAGCTTATAAAAATAACAATCAAACTCACTCTTGCATTTATCATTTGTAAGGATTTGCAAAAAAAAAAAATGTAGTAAAGTAGATAGATAGATAGATGAAAACATTTATTTCGGAACACATGACATTGACAATGTAGGAACAAAACTGTGAAACAACAAGCCAAATTTAAAGCTACTAAGTACCTACTTAACCGAAAAGGGGGTTGGCTCAGCATGTCCTGCGTAAGCTATGAACCTACACAGCGCAGATTTTTAGCCAAATAACCTTTTTGTTGACTTCACGGACGTCGAGTTTGGTGCCAATTATATAATATAATACAAAGAAATTGATAATATTAATAAGTATAATAAGTATTTATATCAGTCATGCATGTGGCTCCCATAATACAAGCTCTGCTTAGTTTTGGGGCTATATGATATTGTGTGATAGTGCACAGCAATGATTAAATTATAGCTTCCGCTCACGGTTTCGGTTGCTTTTAAAATTATTTTCCTATACATATAGATTTTTTTCTGGATTAAAAAAAGGTACCCTATGTCCTTTTCCGGGCCCCTAACCTGTATGCGACTCCATAATGATTACTTGATCAAAATCAAATAAAAGTTGTATCAGCCAATGTAGTTCCCATAATTTAAGCTCTGCTTAGTTTTGGAGCTATATGATACAGTGTGATAAGGATAATTAGCCTTTCAGCCTTTTAGCCCAGCATTATTTACCAACCAGCCATACCATCACCCATACCAACAGCCTCCTGGCCGTTGTGGCTGGAGATGTCAGCTCCACCATCATGCGACACTGGCTGGCTGTACTGAAGTCGGTCTCTAGCCTAGTGTCGCAAATCGCAATGATGATGATGATTATTTTGTATTTTATTTTATGTATTTTGTGTGTATTCTATCCTAATTTCTTATGTTTTATCAATTTCATGTGTTTGTGTTTTTAATGTTATGGTCTTTTATAGTCTGAAATAAACATTTATTTATTTATTTTATTATTTATAAAGTTGAACTTTTCTCTGTGCCAGTACATTTCACCGACCTCATAACCAGAGGTAGCGGCGGTCTAGATAGGCTCAGATTATTCTATTACGGGCCGTTCCCTCACAATTGATGGTCTGTCAATGAGGGCAAATACTGTGGACCTCACAACGGTAGCGCCATCTATTGTCAAATAAACCTGTCAACTTCGAAATTCAATTGGGAAAGTTTTGCTAAAGCTGTGTGGTTGAACTTTTGTCGTACTATTAACTGTTCTATGTTTTTATTTTTGTTCCATTGTTTTGGTTGAGATTATTAATGGTTACTACTATAGATTCTGCTCGCAGGTTGGTTCGATTGAGAACTATTGTTTCCCTATTGCCTTGCTTAAATAAATTGAGTGGGTATATGATCCTTAGTAATTGTTAATGTATTTCTGTTAAAAAGGTTAGACTGTTACTCTGTAGAGAGGAAAAGTTCGGATAGTTCTGACAGTAGTGAAAGTCCTATAGAACAATTGAAGATACTGAAATGAGTTTTTTTCAAAGAACTATGACTAAAGCATAGAAGAACCCTTAAAATTCATTCATGCTCTGAACATCAACTCATACGGCTGATCTCTACTTTCTTATGTCCAATATCATCAGTTAGAAAGGGATGCATACTTCTCTCAATGCAACTTCAAATGAGCTCAAAAAGAAAATCGTACCAGGGCGCTGAAATAAAATGATATGCAGTTTCATTGAAATGCCATGGTACGAAGTCGCAGTAATCACATTGAAATAAAGTATGCATCCCTTTCTAGCAAATGATATATGGACATAAGAAAGTAGAGACCAGCCGTATGAGTTGACGTTCAGAGCATAGTGAATTTTAAGACTTCATCTAGTTGTTTTCTATATCTGCGGTTTATTTTAATTTATTAAGGGCCAGCTCTTGACCTCTTTGCTTGCGTGGGCAAGGATGAGGTCGAGCTTTCCCAGAAGAGGTGAAGGGTCGTAGATGGAAAAACAGACGCTGACAGCTGATTTCATATTTTAACAGCTCTTTCCTTCGTCGTATGAGTTAGTGGCTAACTCTAGTTTCGGAGTTTTTAGCAGTGCGCATTATAAATTATGTTCGGAAGCGCTTAGCCCTATTAAATGAAATATCAATTAGAACTTTTTTATAAAGGCCTTTTAAGTTACTAAGCATCCTGCCTCCTTTGCAGTCTTACATAAAATAGGTATATACGGCTTTGGCCTTCGTGCATGTTTTACATAATGTGCCTATTAGGACTAGGTGTGAAACAACCTTCAATCTGATAGTAATTATCTGCCTTCCTGTACATAAGCCTTATCAGTTTTACTTTGGTTTCTTAAAATGGTCAAATTGGCAAACGAAGTATGTTAAACTGATTGGAACATTGACACGTTTTCATCCGATACTTAGGTTGTAAATATTTATAGTTTAGCTCTGTATTCTTTATGCCTACAGATATTTGTTTCATAATATGCTTGGTAGATCATATAATGAATTAAATTGAAGAACGTTAAAATATTGATGAAAAATGAAAAAGTAATTCAGGCGTAATACGTAGACCGGTAGAAACGATAACCTAAACCTAAATAAAGGTTCTCAAATGGCGACCGCGACATGGATGGTGGGATTAACAGCCCGTTTTTACACACTTTTATATTTTTTTATGGTACTTGAAGTTGGAACAAGCACATAACCAACCTGATGTTAAGTGGTAACCGTTACCTATCACAAAGCATTGCATCGTAGATATTTTTTTTTGGAACGTGCTCTACGATGCAACGCCCTGCGTCCATCATTTGCCATGCCTCTACATTAAATAAGCAGCAGAGTTTGCAAATCAGCATCCCGAAGTATTTAAAACAAACACGAATTCAGGTCCAGAACTTTAAGAAATAACAGACTGCACAATCCAAAGTATACATTGAAAATTACTCAAAATCAGGCCTATTATATAACAATTAAAATCTATAACAGTCTGCCTGAAGGTCTGAAATCACTGTCCGGTAACTTATTTACCAAAAAGTTAAAAAAGTGGCTAGGATATCGATGCTATTACCCATTAAATACATTTTTGGACTACAGGAACATAGCTTTTTAATCATATTTTCACTTTTAATTAGAAAAATGGTGACATTTCATATTATTATCACTATTTGGAATATTTTTGACATGACTCTTTTGAGTTTTAATAATGTTATAAAATAGAGATAATTTATTGTTAAATAATTAATTATAATTAAGAAATAATTGTATTACCTAATACTGATCATTTGCATGCCTCTAGGGTAGAACATACTTGAACCATAACTATTAAGTAATTAAGACCTACTATGTACATATGTACATATCTTATTTTATCTTATCTTATCAACTTGAGGCATGAAGATGATAAGCCTCTTGTGCCTGTAATTCACATGTTTATGTAACCATGTTTATTAATATAATTATGTTTACAATGAATACGGGACTTTAGCGAGAAAGGCTAACAAAAACAGATAGGTACTAGTTATTTTCGCATTTAAGTATTTAAAACTAAGTACCTAGGTACTATAGATTTAAAATGGAATTCTAGAACTACAGGTCAGTACTTGTAAAGCAAGTAAGATACCTACGTGAAAGTCGTTTATGGCAAGTTACTTATGTTAGTTGGCGTCTTGATTACTAGTACTAAAGTAATATCAATCAAATTTCTTTATAACAGTTTATTTATAACAGTTTAGCACGTTGAAAATACTTAATAAAGTGTTCGTTACAGAGATATAGAGAAAGTTTCATTTATTTGTCTCGGAAGTGTTCTCAGAAATTAAGTAAAAGTAATATCTAGTTCACGCGTCGAGCTGAGGACAGAGCGCAATGGCGCTCAGTAGGCCTATGTCCAGCAGTAGACTGCTATAGACATCAGTCTTCTGCTTCTCAATCGTTCCCCCATAGTTGAGGATCGTGATTCCGTGCAAGAACACTGTTCATGGATTTCCTCCATCTGCCACCGTCTTCGGTTTGATGGAGTGCGACGTCTACTGGAGCTTCCAGCTGTTCCGACACCTGGTCAGACCAGCGTTTCGGGCTTCGCCCTCTCGGTCTTTTGCCTTCTATTTTGCCTGTTACGATTATCCTTTATATTTACTGTGGTTTCTGCGCGCGATATGTCCAAAATATCGGAGTATTCGGTGTAGGCAAATAGAAGACAGTCGTTTAGAATGTTCCAGATTGAGCTGTCTCAATATCGACACATTGGTTCTTTTGGCTGTCCAAGGTATTCTTAATAAACGTCTCAGCCACATTTCGAAGGCGTCAATTCGCTTCCTATCGGTGGCTTTCAGACAGTGGTGGCTTGAGACACCAGTCTCATTGGACTGCTATAGACATCAGTGTGATCAGATGGTGATCATGAGCTCTTGGCCCTTTCCTACACCGTTGTCGTAAGGAAACCTATGGCTTAATCAGTTCCATACCTATTGACTATGTCTTTCCTGTGGGTAAGGACGCCTATGCTGAGAGGATGGTATATACCCCATTTACATTCAGCTCATTTCCACGGCAGTGAGCAGGAAAAAAGACAGGTAAGTGGGCAAGACGAGTATTTAAACATGATACTTCTCATGCTGCTGCCTCTGCTACGAAGTAAATGAGGCAAGGGAATTATGGCCGGCAGCGCGAGGAGCAGCAGGATGGGCAGAATGTAGATGAGGCTATAGCGCCCTGCACATGTAAAGATCGGACCGCACATCGGGACTGCGTTCCAAACCGCAATCCGATTTGTACGGTTTGGACTGCGGATACGACAGTTTGTGTCGTGGTAATGGCTTGTAAAGATCGGACCGCGCATCTGGGACTGCTGTGATGCGCGGTTAAAACTGTGAGATTTGCTTTCGGGTCGACATGCCAGATCGGACTATCAGCCCCACGCATCTACACGTACGTTTCGGAGTGCGGGTTGGAATGGCGCATGCTGTTTCCCGCGGTCCGAACTTTAAAGCTAATAGGTGCTACAAGCCTACTCCATCTAACCATCAGCCTATCAGCTAAATCTGAAACGCAAGGCAAGACGTCCTCAATCGTAATCCGTTATCCCGAATCATGTTTTCGTTTCGAACCTGGCTTGCAGCTGTCAAAAAATTCACTCCTCACCAAGATTATGTCAAAATAGTAGATTTTTTCATTCACTCGGTTTCAAATCGCCTGGAATCGCTTTCCAATTGCTCTTGGAATCCGTTTCAAATGTCAAAATGAAACCAATTCTTGGTTTTAAGGAACCAAGTCTTGGTAAAAACCACGTAACTTAGCCGATAACCATCCCGGTCCGATCAGCGAATAAAAGATAGGTAACTACTTGAAACTTTTTGTATAAAATCAGTAAAAATACCTGCTAAACTTACCGATATTTTCAAGCTTAATATCTATTTTATTCAACAGCATTATTTACCTGTAACAAAAATAAATAAATAAAAATAAATACTGTAAAATATGAATTTAAAAGAAAAGTTAATTTACCTATTTATAAAAAGCTAAAACCTACACAAAGAAAGCAAAACCAGGTGTTTTAGATTAAACCCGAATATTAAAAACTTTTTTTTGAAAGACTAAAACCTCTTTCAATAGACGCTACTTAATTTTAACAGTTGCATAATAACCAGTGTTTTGGTACAGATTATATTGGTTGTTTTATTATATTAGTATACTGTTATACTATTTTTATTATAGAATATTCTCTATATGCACACAAATGTAAAACTAGTCTAATTGTCGATTTCATTAATCGGCTTATACCGATTACCGGGCAAGTTCTATGCATATTGATGAATTATTATCATTATAAGTACAGCTATTTGATTAAGATCTAACACAAATCACCATTACCTAAATTGGAGATTTGAATTCTATAAATAAATAATTACCTATTTATAATAAACCGATGTGAATATTTACTAATAACTTATGTTTTACATATAAACTTGTTTATACAAATTTATGAAAAGGTTTGTAGTTGCACTAAGTAGATTTTTCAAAATACGTGTCATTTTTTCAAACATGTCAAAGTCAAAGTTTAGTAATCCGAAGTCTCAGCTTAAGATTGAAACAATTGGAACCATTTTTCAGACACCTTGTACCTACGAGTTATTATAAAACACTTTAAAATAAATACCTATAAGATTTTATGCAATGTTCGCGATAACGATATAAAAATTATTATCGTTATCGCGAAAATTACTTATAAATATGGCGTTAAATATTTATTTTAACCAATAATTATAAAATCTGCATTAACTACGTGTGAAAGGTGACCGTGTAAACCTGACACCTTCTGTACATTTATGTAAAAATAATTTGACCATTGAAGGTGATATAAGAACGAGTTGGCAAATTTCCCACAACGCTATTTTTATGAAACAAAACATTCAAAGGTTGGTCACGCACAGAAACTTTGATGTTTGGATCAAGCTCAGCTTGGTTTGGGACTACGTGTGTGGTAATTTCCAGCATTATTATTAATATTATTGATTCTTCAAAAAAAGCTGACTCTATACTAGGATTCTCTTCTGTATCGTAGGTATCAGGAACTATAAGAACCATAATGTACGATTCCCATTTACCGGCGCGCGTCGGAGAGCATTTTACATTGCTAGAGGAAATTGAAACATCCACAAAGTAGTTCCGTTCCATATTTAAATGCTATTTACGCAGCTTTGACGCGCCGAGCGGCGGCGCTCGAACTCAACGACCCACACGCGTACGCGGCCGGTTCCACGCGGATGCTCGCGGCTGCTCGCGGATGCTCGCGGCTACTGTTTCGGCTCGACGCGTCCATCAGTCTCCAGTGAGATTTTAGCCGTCAGGTGACGACGCGCTGCGCTGCATTCCAGGTGTGAATCGTACATAATACACCTTTAACCTTTAAGTTCATTGTTTTACCTGAAATCGTCTTTGTGTACCTAGGTTAAAATCAGAATTAACTACCCTTTTTTTTGTTTGTAAAATATTTCCGACACAATAATTTATTGTTTGAGAATAAATGAAATGTAAATGTAAATTCACCTGTAAGGTGTAGTGTAGCAAAAGTAGTTTCGAATCATAACTGCCCACCACAAACCACCTACAACTGCGACCAGGCAAGAAGTTGGCATGATAGGTTGTCAATGAATCCTGGTAGTGTTTAACTACCATTATTAAGAATACCAACGGGATATTTGCCATCATTTGTGAGTTCTGTTATATTCCGATATTTCGACGCAGTTGCATGCGCCATGATGTAGTACATATAGTAGTACATAGTACATATATGTAGGACATATATATATATGTTCACAACCAATATATGTATATATATATATATATATATATATATATATATATATATATATATGTTCACAACCATGATAGTTTCAAAAGTTTTAACTATAATATTTTAATAGGACCGCTTTTTCATCTTGAACAACAGTTATTTTTGTTGTTGACAATTGTTTTATTATATTTTGTACTGTTCTGATTTGTGTTGTGTAAAATTATTGGCGCTTTAACCAATCTACGTTTAACAAGACAGAAGTGTAGCGAAATTAAATAAAAGTGTATTTGGACTAGAATTCTCTAAAGAAGAAATCGTTTGATATATTTTTGTTATAGTCGCCATTGCTATACAGAACAGAACGTGACTGGTCAGTTGGACTTAACACCGTACGACGATGCCTCATATATAAATGAACAATATACGTAATATTGGCGTTATTGTGTAAATTATAATTATACCAGAGCGCACGAAAAAAAATTGAAAAAGACAATCTGTATATTGCCAGACGTTCAATCACTGACCGCACATTGATTTAAAACTTCTCAATCCATCTTCAGACCTTATCTCTCTTAGATTATCTTTTTGTTAGTGTGCGGCTGGAGTTAGTAGCACTTTAAACTTCTCAACCAAAGGTCTGACCAAATCTCTCTGATTTTTTTTTAAATAGTGCGGCTGGACATATGTAGCTCTGTGGGTGACAGCCCTTAGCACAAGTACCTGTCAATAACTTTAACGCCTACAGCACTGAGGTGTCAGAAAATTAATAAAAAACCTTACAATTAAAGTTTCACAATTTAAATGGTGCCTACACGCTTTAAAAATAACGTTGATCTTTTACTGCAAATAAATTGATAATTTTATGTGAAGTCCATTACAATTTGTATGAAAGTTGCAAAGATATAGTTAAAAAGTATTTTTACTGCAATTGTTTTTTAAGTGGTTTACATAAAAAAACTTATTTTGAAGTTGCACTCAATTCAGTTACACTTTATGCACTTACCAAAAATTTAAAGTAATGCACCATTTTACTTTTTCGCCGCTAGCTAGAGCTTGTTGATTAGCACTAGCTAAGCAACCAACTGACCTAAAAACTTCAAGAAGCCTTAGTGGCTAACTCTGGTGTCGGAGTTTTGAGGCGGCGCGAAGGCCTCCGACATGGCTTAAAGACCTTTAACAGCTATAATAGTATCTCAAGTTAACGACTGACAAACCCGGGACCAACATCTTAACGTGCCTTCCGAAGCACTAAGGGCTACTAAACGGTCACCAATCCAAGTAATGACCGGGTGAAGTATTGTTTGACTCAGATGAACTAACTAAGGACACTAAAGTAAGCCTCGTCATGAGCGCTTCGCGCCATTGGAATGAAGTACAAAATAAAAAATTGCAATAACAAAGGCGTCAAAATATTTCAGCCATGATTCATTTTAGTTCAGGTTGCATTTTATTACCTAACAGATGACTCATACAAAAATGCAGACGCTACCGGCGCAGGCGCAGCTAATACCTAAACACGGTCCGGAATGAAAATGAGAATATTTGGGGTCTACTCTGCAAAACAATAATGTAAATTGTAAACGATAGTGCCTTTGCATCTTAAAGTCTTTATTTAAGACTAGCTCCCGCCCGTGGCTTCGCTCGCGTGATTCCGGAATAATAAGTAGCATTTGTGTTAATCTAGGTCTTTAGCTATGCATATTCCAAGTTTCATCCGAATCCGTTCAGTCGTTACGGAGTAAAGCGACCATAAACATCACTCACACACACAAACTTTCGCATTTATAATATTAGTGTGATGTGATAGTGTGAAGCGTTGGTTCAGCGGTAAATAGCCGGCTACAAGAGACAAGACGGTTGCGGGTTCGATTCCCGCTGCGGTTAAATATTATCATGATCGTTTTTTAAAATCCCGTTTTTGATACGCAAAACATTTTATCATCTACCGAATATTTATCTTAACTATATCGATGGATTTTGAGTTCAGTTTTAATATATTTGGATTCTAGCTTCCGCTCACGTCTTCACTCGCGTGGCCGTCAAATCGGCTCAGCCGTTGCGGTGTTGAGTGGGAACCAACTTGCAAACACACACACACACACACACACACACACACACACACACACACACACACACACACACACACACACACACACACACACACACATACACACACACACAACAATGTTTAACAAACATTTTATTTTACAAAACAAAGCATTTATAATAATAATTGTGATGTGATTATTATAAGACAGTGAAGACCGCGGACTGTTCGTGTATCAAGTAGTGAACTTAATAAAATCTAATGATTCGAAACATTATCGTATCGTTCCCTATAAATCGATAACATTTTGCAGAGTAGAACCTCTACCTACTTAACTGAACGCAGATTACAGTACCTGTTTCGGTTCTATAATTTCGCTTTGTTGGCGTGAAAAAGGTAGGTTGAATAATTTGAAGTCTTTTTCCTTGGTAATTTTAGGATTAGAATTTGTTGATGTTGAAAATTTGGACGCGACTAGCACAAGACTGTAGTGGATGGCACTAACCTCGGGAGGTGTATATACAGCAGTCAGGCTATAGAGGATGATGATGATGATGATAGCTTTTAAAATGCTTTATCGATAAAGTTTTCTATTAGAGTTTTTAGGCGAGAAATCACAACCATTTTGAAGTGGGTTAATTTTATTTGCTTATGCTGTAAATAGCCGCATTGTGAGCAGCATCAGGGATTTTGGAGCAATGCTGCCACCAACCTAAAGCTCTTCTCCGTTATTTTAAGGAGTTGGGCTAGCTGGTGGCAGGTTCGCAGGGGTGTAGTGTAATGTGTATTGTATAATATAACCCCAATGCGGGACATCAGTGCTGAACCTTTTTCCCCCTACCTCAATTTGGAATTATAATTTGCCATATTTTCCAAGATACTATTTCTGGGAAAGCTCGTCCCATCGTCGACCTCATCCTTGCCCACGAAAGCCTCGAGGTTAAGAGCTGGCCCATGCTATATAAAAAAAAACTTTTGATCTTGTCTGACTGGGAAATACTTCATCATCATCTTCCTGCACCTATCCCACGCAAAGTGACTTGAAAGTACTGGTGCTAAGCTGTAACTGCCTGAAAATTTGGACAAGGCGAGGAGTTGGCTCGGCAGCGCAGTTGGTAGCTGATCCGGTACCTATATAGTATATTTATGGGAAGGTCACAGGTTGAAATCCCACCTGAGTCATAATTTTTGGGATATTACAAATTTATTTGAAATACTTATTTACCAGTATGTATTATATATATAATACTATGATCTAATAACTTATTACCTACGTGCGTTTAGACAACATACGTGCAGTATTTAGAAAAATAATTGTATTTTTTTCATTTATCTCTATGTTACACAATCATAGCGATACATAGAATAAATCTAAACACAGTTGCTTACGTAACACACATTCTTTGAAACATTGTATCCTGTCGAAGACGTTGATTTTCCCTCAACAGTTTGTCTAGGTACAACAATTCTAATCGACTGAGACTTCCTTGGTACATGAAAATGCTAATGTAGGGTGGAAATTTTGATTAATCCTACTGATACGGAAGAAGGCTCAAGACCGGTCTTCGTAGAAATCCTTGGGAAGACATATGTTCGTTCAAATTCATACCAAATGTACCTACTGAAAAATAGGAAAATACAAAAAATGCTAGAATTATTATCACACAGCAACATCTAGCCCCAAACAAAGCAGAACGATTTTATAATGGGAATAATCATCAGCGTATAGCAGTCCACAGCTGGACATAGCCCTCCCCTAATAAGTGCCAATGCGCCTTGTTATGGGAATCACATGACTGATATAATGTACTTCTGATATAATATTTTTGTTCATACATACACATTTTTTTTACATTGGATGGACCTGCGTTTGACCACGAACTCACCTGATGTTAAGTAAGTGGTCTAAGATGGAGCACGAAGGTCCAGAAGATATCTATTCACTCTAGACTTATAGTCCCGGATTATAATTATCAGGTCTGAGGCCGGTAGACAGTTCCAAACCTTAGCAGTTCGCATAATAAAAGTAGAAGAAAACCGCTTAGTACGAATAGGTGGTATATCTACTAAGTACGGATGGGACTGAGCCGTGTCCATTATACATAAAAAATACCCAGACGCAAGACAAATATTTACAAATCATACAAACATTTGTCTTGCTACAAGTATCAAACCCGCAACCTTCTGCGTCTCAGGCGGGCCTTCGCCCACTGCGCCAGAAGTCATCAATTCAGTCATTGTATTGGTTCATAACCGTTAAAATTAAAGCGAAATTTTTATTTTCCTCTCTCGTATCCTGTCAATTGACAAACATTTCAATCTTAAAAGATATAACAAGTAGGTAAGTACATAGGTATGTTTACGTGTCATTTTGTCAATCACGGCGCTCGGTTATCTATTTAAACCATCGTGTAAGATGTCAAATAAGACCATTTTGGTCGCGAGTAAAAACTAACTTACAAGTCTTGTATCATGAGAAGCACGTACGTCATGTACCATACGTGCCTAGAATGGGGTCGAGAGGAGTTTATACAGAGTGTTATAAAAACTCGTCTCTCTCTCGACTAGACACTCTCTAGACTATCTTCTATCTGCCTCTTACGAGTCCTTGAGTATTTTGGCCGTTTAGCCCGAAAGCGCAACGACAACTTATGATCACGGGCAAAATCGAGGGAAAGAGACCGCAGGAACGTATTCCGCTACGCTGGTCCAATCAGATCCGCACCATCCTCAACTCTGATTTTTATGAAGCCTTGCATTGCGCTGACAACAGATCTCGGTGGCATAACATCGTCCGTCAAAAATTATACCATGGAAGGGGTCCCGAACCTAACTAATCATTGAGGAAAACGACGCGAGGAGGAGGAGGGTAAAAACACTGTCAGGTTGGAAAAGGTTTTCTTAGTCATAGTATCGCAAAAGAAACTTTACACAGAAATACTTAAACATTAGCACGTGAATGCGGACCTCGTCCAGCTGGCGCACCGCAGTTGTGTTTTTGTACACCAGAGTCGGTCACAAGCTCGTACGAAGAAGAATTCAATGTTTTTTTTTAAAAGATAGCATAACGCTTTGATTGCTGAAATTATATTTTTGGCCAGCCGAGCTGCTGCTGCTCGCTACGCGCCATGTTCGAGGCTCGCAGTCAATATGCTAGTGTCTAGTGTTTAAAAAAGAAATACTAAAAAACAAAACAAAACAAAAACAAACATCATCACTTGTACTCTAGTATGGATCTTTAGAAGTGGCAGTGTCCGAAAGAAGTTCAATATGGTTGCTATTATTTCAAAAGCAGATTTAAGAAATAAGATAACACACAGTTTTTGCCAAAAAATACTCTGGTCAATCAAATTTTTGACTACATTCTTTATGATATTACTGGGAAGTCCCCTGGGAAAGATTGTCCATGAGAAGGTCGCGGGTTCAAATCCCGCCTGAGTCGAAATTTTTGGATCTATAAAAATCTTAGATTTTCCTAAAGTGTGGGCAAACACTTAAATAAAACATAAAACAAAAAATCACATTTTTTTATGTCATAAAAAATAATTTGTTTAGAGGCAGCTAATTCCTTTTTTTGTATAAGTAAGCGCTAGTCTAGATTTGACGATATAGCCAATCAGGATCTCGAAATGTCACTTCGAATGTGACGTGCGTCCATTTGATTGGCTACGGGCAACTCGACTCACGCGTATATCGCCCCGTCTAAGTTTAAAACTACATTTAATAAATCGCACAGTATCTTGAAACATCATGTATACTGATTTGTTTGATAGTCTTGTTTGCAATAAATGGCGCCTAGTCAGTTATTTCCATCAATCAGACGCATCATTTTGTATATTTCATCTGGACGGATGGACATAGGCTGAATGAAATGTAAATAATGACTGGGTTTGCAGAAATGACTTTCATTGCATCGTTGCATCCTTTAATAACTGGAATCCATCTTGAATATGTACGGTTAGCATGAAAGTAAACGATGATCCAACAGAGTTCCAAATCTATTATGTGGATGTAATTAAACCAATTAACAGGGTTTTTTCTATGTATGATATGTAGATATACACTTACAAATATATATATATATATATATGGTATACATATATGATGTGGATCCCATAATACAAGCTCTGCTTAGTTTGGGACTACTTGTTTCTGCGTGAGAACGTCCAGCATTATTTATTTATTATTATTTTAATAAGATTAATAAGTTTAACTAGTATCGTAGCATTATGAATAACTACCTACATCATCATGATCATTATCAGCCGTTTTGACCCACTGCTGGGGATTGGCCTCCCTTTATGCCACTCACCTCGATTTGGGTAATAGGTATTTAAATGAACATTCAAGATTTCGAGAACTCTCGAAAAGCGTGGATGTACTTGTGAAAGCAGGAAAGCAGTGGATTGCCAGGAGAAGTTATACGTGATAGAGAAGATGCCTTTACTCAGCAGTGGGTGTTACCGGTTGCATAGAGAGATACCTCATCATCATCATCAGCCTATAGCAGTCCACTGCTGGACATAGGCCTCCCTTACTGAGCGCCATTGCGCCCTGGCCTGAGCTCGACGCATAGAGAGATATCTAGATGCATAAATTTGTTCTGTGGAAATCGAAACCTGAAAATGGCTGAAATGATGATGAATGCCTTTAATAGAAATCTGTTCCCAAGTCACGTCGATAGCGCCTATGACAGCGGTGACAGAATCACGTACGAATGTTCCAAATAACTTAGCATCAATACACTCAATGGACTCAATTAGAACTCATTGTTCAATCACTTTATAACAATTACAGCAATCTCGGCAATCGATGGAGGCATTTCTGTTGTCAACTATCCATACCAATATTACAGAAACAACTCCTATTTCCGAGGGGGAAGCAGAGACAATGGACTCACTTGCTACAACCTGTTTTGCTTCTTTCACTCTCATCACATTCATCATACATGCTCGTCGGTTTAGGGTACTCTTGACCTCACATTTATACAGTTCGTCTCCGATTTTATCGAATAACTTAATGTATCGAAGTCTAATATTACGACGCACATTATAAAATTGTAAACTAAACTTTGTGAGTATAGAAAAAAATATTGCTTGCTTAGAATCAGTATCTAATAATCCTTTTAATACATACTTTTAATAATATACCCTTATAATAACTTTTCATTGGAAATCGGGTTAGTATAGCGACCTCCGAGGCACAATGAGCGAATATTATGTTGGTACCCACGACACAGAATTAATCAGGTTAAAGAGTATTTTATTTCCCAAAAAGAAATTACATTTCGCTTGTATGAGAAAATGTACAACATGGTAATTTTTAATAAAAACTTCGAACTATTTGGAATAGGTAAATAACAAAAACCATATCAAATAGCAACAAGAACTACCCGCAAATTTCGAAGGTGGATCGTGCGAAATCGTCCGGCATGCCACAGTGTAATTTTGACAGTAGGTAATTTTTGTTATTTTAGTAGAGTTATGTCGTTTAATATATGTTTTTGCAATTTATTTTTAAAAATGCTGAACGACTCCGCATTCTTTATTTAATACTAATGAAGGATCAGATAGGGCTTAAAACTCAACCTTTAAACGTATATTTTCTATACAAAATCGAGCTAAGGACAGGGCGCAATGGTGATCATTTAGGAAGGCATATATTCAGCAGTGGACTATATAGGCTGATGATGATTTACAAAATTAAACGCAGGTAATAAAGTAAAATTTAGTCTACCCAATACTATGAAGGTGACATTGAAATCGTGACAAAAATGAACAATAATGTCTCTACGACATTTTTTCTAATAGTATTGAAATTGATAACAATGGTAGATTCATTCAGGGTTCAGAAATATGAATATTTTATGATTTCGTAGAACTAATAGTAAACTCGATCGTTCTTGATGTATGCTATGAGGAGGCGTCATGTGACTATAAAAGAAAGGAGGCGAGGAAGTCATGTGACTATAAAAGTGATGACTAAGAATATGACTGAACACACCCGCATTAGTCTATTGTAGCAAAAAAGTTGAGATAGGACCCTTTTATTGGCCTACACATCATGGTAAAATAAGTTTTTTTAACTCATTTTATTTTTGTACCTGCCTGTTTAAATTGAGACTTTATTCTACCAATGCTGTCTACTTCGGTATATTTAGTATCATAGTTATTACTCTACGGTGATACTATAACGTTAAATCTACCCATGTACTTAGCTCACTCTAGGAACTCACTCTATGAAGAAAAAAAAAAAACAAGTCCGACCGAATCACTGCGATGAATTTTTTCACTGCTCATGTTACTCACTCAAGTAGGGTTGCCTAGTCTTGTACATAAAACCCCTTACTTATAAACGCTACTTAAAGTTAATCAATGCTCAAAAGTTAGCCCTGTTAATGTTTGTCATTATCCAATGGTAAGAGATGCCAATAGTTTAAGCATCGTTTATCTTTTGAAAGATGTTCATATGTAAGGCCATAAGTTGTTGGTACCAGCTTTTTCAGTCATCACGTCATGTCGGAGACCATCAGGGTGGCTTATTGGCTGCCAGAGTTATGAAATCGCTCATGCAAAGATGGAAGAAATACTCTACTATCTTAATTGCAGGGTGGCCAAGTACCCTCCATTCAAAGTTCGTTCCATAAAATCTATAAACATCGAGTTTCGCAGCAGATATGTTTATAAATAGTCATTATTTGAAATTAGATTCTTATCTATGCAAAAATACAACTTTGTCTGCGCAGGAAATCGTTCTGCGCATGCGCTTAATGTCATGAGTTCTTAACAAACATGTAAACATTTAACTTGATTGTGGTCATGTGTCATTATAATAATTGTTGCATTTATATGAGCAAGTATGCACTTTGCAAGCGTACAATCATTTGTTTAGAATTCGCCGACTATAAAAATAATTATCTTATTCATTGAGATATCTCTCAAAACTCAATTTAAGTCCAATATTTTGGGCTATGATAATTCAAAGTTACAAATAATGAACTACACATGTGACAAGCTTCCCCTCGGTGCTGCTCCCAAGTGGTACTGGTATAAAAAGTAGTAGGTGGTAATCCAGGTCAACTAAGCATATTCCAAATATCCAAATGCATTCAGCCGTTACGAAGATGAGTCGGAATGTTTCAGTATTAACAATGCAATTATAATAATAGTGTATTGAGAACAAACCCAAAAGAGGAAACGTCCTTTAGAGTCTTAAAGTGGAAGGAAAAAGTAATGAATGTGGCGATGTTTTTTAGATTTTTCGTGTTAAAGAAAACGTATTTGCCACAAAGACATAATCATTGAACTGATTCAACTCTACGAATAATATTTACAAGTATAATATATTATTATGCCACCTAGAATATAAGAAAATAAACACGTATTTATGTATTATAACCTGAGGAAGCTTTACCTATAATACAAAAAAGAAATTTCTAGGTCCGCCTCGGTAAAAGTTCTTTGTCTGATTAAAGCATCTTGCAACCCAACCCATAAACCCAATCACCGTATCCACAATGGACCATGAAAGATCAACGATCAAAGAGATAAAATCAAAAGGTACTAAAGAAAGCGTCAAGATTCCAGAAATCATTATCGAAATTCAAAAGAGTGCATGGGCATACACGGTAATTAAGGCAATAACGATAATTACAGTTACCGATCGTGAACTTGGTATTGAAAGCAATTGTCTAGAATTCAACAGAGTGTCGGTAGGAATGTAGATGTAATCATACTCTATCAATATTGTTGGGCAATCGGATCTTGTAAGATTGGTATATCTTGTTTTGATTGTTGAGTTGTACTCTCCGAAAAAAAATAAGATTGGCCAACCATGTAGCCTATTCTTGAACGTCTTTTACGCTTTTCTTCAACTTCTCCTGGTATATTACTTATGCAATCGTTTTTAACCAACTTCAAAAAAACGAGAATGTTCTAAATTCGACGGAATCTTTTTTTATGTATGTCCCCAAATAATCAAAGACAACTGGACCGATATGAAAAATTATATTTTTGGTTGAAAGGTTATATAGTCCCATGACATCCTGGAGAAATCTAGAGAACTCTTCAAATATTATAGGCACATCTATAAATAAGGGGTATGTTTTATAATAACTCGTTGTGCATTTTCACTACCGTAAAAAAAGGTGAGGAGGAGACCAGACCAGACCAGAGGTTCACTAAAACTTACTCTTTTTCTGAGTTATTAGTGAAGGTTAGTAAATAAGTATTCATTTGTGGTGGTGTTTGCACTTGGTTTTAAGTTATTTGTAAAAAAATATTTAATCTGTATAATCAGCTAAACTATAAACCAGGTATATATAAATATAGCTATAAACAAGTTGCTGCTTTTAAATAGAGCAATTTGATAGACCGTAAAAGGACATTAAGCTTTTCTTTATAGGCACTCTAAAACTAAATGATTTGATAACGATAGACTTAAAGTTCTTTAGTACATTGAATAATTACCTATAAAAATAAGGCTGCGTTTTAGAATCATTTACTCTCTGGGTAAAGGCTTGAAACAGTTCATTTATCAAAACACATAAAAAGATAACAAGGCATGAAGGAATTAAAGATGAAGCACCGGATGGACAAATTGAAGAATTTAAGGGTTTATTATCTGAGCATGCTCAGCTTTTGAAATGTATATAAAATAATGAATATTAAAAAAATGGCTTTAGTCTTTGAGATGATGGCAAAGATTGAAAAGTTATGAGTAGAAAGTAAGCTATAAAGATGATTGCAAAAAGGTTTTAAAGTCTGAATAGGATTTGTTTTTTTATAATGAGTACTTGCGGGTTAATGTTATTAAAAGCATTGTCATAAAAACTGGGAAAGACATCCGAACATAAGAAGCAAAGCAACTATATTATTATGTTATCTTTTTAATTAAATAATAATAATAATAAATAAATAATGCTGGACGTACCACACAGCATCATGTAGCCCCAAACTAAGCAGAGCTTGTGTTATGGGAACCACATGATTGATATACTACATAATATACTTTTTTTTTGTAAATACATAATATCATATATTATAATTATATTGATGAAGTAGTTTTTCTTTTGATTCTATTTTCGTTTCACTTTCAGCATAATGTCATAAACTATGGACAAAGGTACAAGTCTATACCTCATAAACTTTAACATGACAATTTTAAAAATAATTGAAAATACCTTATTACTATCAGTATTAAAAAAAAAAATATTTCAAAAAAAGATTTATTACAATCTTAGTCTTTTCCATCATTTTTTTTTCAATTTTGTCACATACAATCTTAAAAATATGACGTTATCACCGAATATCGGTCAGACATTTCGTAATACGAACAAGTAATCCATGTACGGCCGGCGCCTGCGCACGTCGATTGGCGCCTCTGACTCACTGTCAGTATACACAGGTGTAAGTACGCAGTTGTGATGTAGTTTTCGACTTGCCTTGTCATTTTGACAACTAACCCTTCCCCTATTAAAGCGCTATCCACACATTTCCGGGTATCCGGCCGTGCCGTGTTCCGTCAGGGACGGGGAAAAAATCGGTTACGTTCAACTTAACTTGTTCACACAGCTCCGTGTCAGGTGCATCCGGATCTTCAGTGTCCCGGAGCACGCTCGGACGCACGGACGCCCTGAGAGTGCTGTCCGATTTTTATCTATAGTTATCTGCTTCTTCTTCATCTAGCGCTATTGCAATCATTGTCAATTCTTTAGTGTCAAATAAGGACTTTGCGTTGTTTGCGTATCAGCTAAAGAAATAGATGTTATGTGCGTATCAGCTAAAGAAACAGATTACACTGATACTGATTTCCCTGATATGTGTGAACACGGGTGACGGATGGCAAGTCCCTGACGAGAACACTGTCGGAACACGGATAGCCCTGACCCGGAAATGTGTGGATAGCGCTCAATACAAGCATCATTTTCATAATCCACAGCCCGACAATATCCACTGCTGGATGTAGGCCTCCCAAAGCTTGTGCCATCCACCACGGTCTTATGCTAATCACATCCACGAATGACGGCGATGTATACTATGTCGTTGACCCATCTATCTTCTGGTTTTCAGACCCTTCTTCTACCTACCCTCGGCTACCAATCGATTAATGTCTTACTCCGTCTGTCATCACCACGCATTGCAATGTGTCCCGCCCTTCCCAAATGTATCTAAACTATAATTGTAGAGTTATAGGTTATAGGTATAGGCTATAGGTTTAAATATCCTTAACAGACGCATGTGGATGACTGGTTGTATCAGCTCTACCAGGCCGAAATCAATATACTAACATGACAGGATGAAACTATCTCCAATTTTTAACTCTAAGATACATGATACAAGATATTTATTTGCATAAATAACTGTAGGTAACATTAGGTCTTAGGACTAGTTATTGAAAGAACAGGACTTATTTACCCTTTTCAGGCATCGCAAATCAGGTTAGGTAGAGGGCGCTTTATTTACAAAGCAACAAGTACTTTTGAAAGTAATGAACTACTTAACTATTTATAACTAAACATATATATATAATCATTTAAACCAACTCCAAATATTCCTGTAGTGTATAAAAACACTTCCATGATATTGGAACTCACATTTCTGACAAAAGCCCCAAGACCTGATGCCTCATTTAATTAGTAACTCAGTTGCACACCGAAATGGTCGGCACCGGACCTATAATTGCAAACTTTGATATTACATATGTCGAAATTCGAAGAACGTCAATTGACAATATGTCAAAAATTGTAAAAACAGGACCGGTGCTTATCATTTCAGTGGGTAACTGAGTTACTAAATACGGCCTCTGAGCTCTGCTCTGGTCGAGCCAAGTTCTAGAATACTTACAAAAAAGACGAAGAAGTAGAGACCGACCTTTGATATTAAAATACTCACTTTTACAGTTAGCAAAGTGTAAGTGCGTTGCCAAGACTGCCGAAGTAGAGTTTCTTTACAAACAAGTAAACGTGATACCGTTAGCACTTGAGACAGTGTTTATACTTGAGACAGTAGCATCTGTTTCTGCGCACACGCAGCCTACGCTACCCATGTTCCATATTCAAACAATCACGCGCGGAAATGCTAATTTTTAAACGGTTGACGCTTGCGCTTTTGCGTGGGGTTTAATGGTAGCGATTAGCGATTTTAGGTTTAATTTTTTTTTAGGTGTTGATTTTTGATTCATACTTTGTTTTATTAAAGTGCCATCTTACTACAGATCGTAACGGATAATCAAAAAATTTTGATATAAGACAGTTTTTGAAAGAAAAATTCTGCGTATTTAGTCCACCGGCTCTTTTCGTCTCTTCTCTGTAAAATATTTCAATTTATTTTAGATCACGAAAAATTCTAAAATTATTATTAGGAGCCTTTTAAAAGTTCAATAGAATATTTTGGGCAGAGCGTGTAGCGTCATATCTCGCAGTTAATAACAACCTAAAATAAAACAAATAAAACATTTTATTTAAATTGGGGAAGTAAAACAAATTTGATCTCTCAACGAAAATCAACCAAAATCCAAATCCGATACAAAAATAAGGTGTATGAGCCAAACGGTGTTTGCGCTAGTCGACTAGTCTGTTATAGAAATGCACCATTAGATTCTTCATCTCGGGCTTAATTGCTTAAACGGAATACATTTAGTAGCAAAAACAATAAAAAAATACTTTACGGACGATTCAAATTGGTCTTAGGATATTGCTGAATAAAGAGATTTTTACTGTAACTTTGATTAGATGTCTACATTCCGTCGCAAAGGAGAATGCCGAGAACCCGTACCAATTGCGTCAAAACCGAACGTATCCCATAAAATTTATTATATTTTATAAATGACATTAACATTTTCTTTAGTTTTAAACACCGACTCGATTAATAATCAAGTAAAAAAATATTTTGTTGATTTGTTTTCCGTTGCACGCCGCCATTAGACTACAACAACCAATGATATATACGTTGCTATGGCAATAAACATTGATGTAAAGTGTTACTATGGCAATAACCCTCATTTTTAATTATTTTGACAGTAGAATCGACTAAAAACTTATTGGAACTTTTTTGACGCACTCACTTTAGTCTTGTTACCGAGCGCCATATCGCACCCCTAGAACAACACGGAATTATGTCAAAAAACTACTTTTTTCAGAATCGTTGAAAAACCGTTATCTGCTTATGTATCGGATTCGAATATGCAATAAAGTCGATTTTGAGATTTTTCGACATAATTCCGTGTTGTTCTAGGGGTGCGATATATCTGACAGCATTCTCCTTTGTGACGTCATTTCCGCCACTCGCTAACACTCAGACTCAACCTTTAATAATGTGCTTAAAATGGAACAATTGGATAAGTGGTGTCTAGTGGGCGAACGCCGAAAACGATGAGAACCACTCTTGTTTTCAATAATGCATATGGAATATGTTGTAATGAGATCTAAATGGAACGATGTTGTATAAGGTTTTCATTATTAGCCTGTTGATGGCCATCATCATCATCATCAGCCTATAGCAGTCCACTTCTATTGGCTGATGATGGCTATAGCAGTGGACGCGCGCTGACTGACGCTGCCAGGTATAGACCCACCGTGGGGGAGTTAATAGAGGGGGTTAATAGAGTCTTCATCAGGGTGAGTGAACGCGACGCTCTCCCTCCGCGTACTAGCCGGAAAGAGGAGGGAGAGCGTCGCGTTTACTCACAATGATGAAGACTCTATAAACGAGTCGAAAAGCCGTGGGTGCCTTCACCGATGTAATGGTACAAGAAAATTCCCGTTTTTCAATATGAATGAGTTAATCCACGTTAGTTTCATGAGTGAAATACCTACTAAGTTAAAAGATAATCGAATGATCTGTAGGTTACTCAAGCTTTTATATTATTTATAATGCTAACTTTTCTAATAGTGGGTACAGATTTACGAAATTTAACATGCAATGTAACAAGTATTGAAAGAATTTGCCGTCCATGTGTCGCAATGTAACAGAATTCCCATAGTGTGGACGCCTTGCACGCATGAACTGTGCATACTACGCGCACGAACAGAGCATTTCTGCATACATGCTCGCTCCGTGTGCGCGCTGTATCCATACTTATGAAATGCTCCTTTCATGTTACATTGTATGTTACGTTACAAAAGTCTGTATCTATACCCGCCTTTAGAGACTTGTATCAAAATAAAACATAAATACTCAATCTAATCGACATACAACTTCATTCAAAGGAAGATGAATGCCAGTAATTACATACAAATGCATTTAACCGAATCTGAGCCCAGACCTTACTTTCGTACATCAATTTTAATTCAATAACCATAAATCTGTACATTACGCGGTAGCCGAAAAGGTATTTCTTATTTTAATTTTAGTGATGTGAGTGTGTAAGAATTTACCGAACGATGGCCGAAATGAAAACTCCATAATGCATATATCGATAAAGTAGTCTAAGCTAAAATTGAAAAATAATAAAAATCATTTATTACAATATATTTTTATAATACTAAAAAAAGCTATGAATATAGGTAAGATGATTTTCTTATTTCCCAAGTGTTGGTAGTTAATTCACTTTTTGGCTATGCCAGCCAGTATTGCATATGGCTAAGCTAATACCTCTCGGTATTATCGGTCTCAATTGAATATTTACCATGTATTTGTTACCGGAAAACCCCCACTTTATACTAATCTATAAAAGTCAAATGACTATGCAAATTCTTGCATAAACTAAACCGAACAATCGAATCACAAAGATAAGGCTCATTTTTATGTTAGGTAAAAAAGAATACCTATTTTTCTCCCCTGCCGAATGAGCACCTTACGCTCTGTCCTGAGCTCAACGCAAAAAAACGAATTTAAGTAGACTAGCTGAAATGCAGCCAAACTATCAGACTCTAAGCTTGAATTAATACCGAAATAAATCACGTGCATTTGAATTTAGTTCGTAAGAAGCAAAGACAAAAACGAATTTAGTAGACTAGCCGAAATGCAGCCGAACTATCGGACTCTAATCCCGAATAAATACTGAAATAAATCACGTGCACTTGAATTTAGTTCGTAAAAAGCGAAGACATTAGTGACTGGTGGGCGGATTGACTATTATATTTAAAAGTACAGTGCACCTATAAAGCTTAAACCCATTCCTAGCTGTATTTAAGATAAATAAAGTCATAACTTTAAAGCTCTTGTGTACTTTTATGTTGTAATCATAAGTCGATTACGTACCAGTAATTATACTGAGGTTAAGAAAGTGGTCATCTTTATAACGTTGGAGTTGTGATATAAATTAACGTGTCTTTTAATCTTTTTTGAGGATGTGATGAATAGTCTGGATTATGGTTTGCAGCTATAAAAAAATACAAGTGTGGATGAGGTTTTTTGAGTTTAGCGGGTAAAGAATCAATACCTCAGGAATAAAATTTATATGGGACCACCTCTGAAGTATAATCTACTAAACAAAAAAAGAATCATCAAAATCGATTAATTATTGGCGGAGTTATCGCGTAACATACATACAAAAAAACATAAAAAGCAACATACAGTCAAAATAAGAACCTCCTCCTTTTTGAAGTCTGTCTACATTCATATATAAGGAGAGTTAAAAGGGGTAAATCTACTTTTTTTTACGATACAGAAGATGGAACTATCACATGGCCTGTTATGTTAAGTGGTAACCATTACTTATGATAAAGGTTCGTAGGTAACGCATGTGAAACGTGCCAACTTGAGGCATTCAGTAAATGTTTTGCATGAGTGTTACTAGTTGTAATAGATTTATCTGTCTGTAAGTAGGTGTAAATGTAGGTGCTAACATGCCTTTATCATATCGTAAAAGCGAAAATTTGAGTAGATGAAGAAAACAGATAATAATAATTAATATCAATACGACTACGATGAGCCTGTTATGTCCCACTGCTGGACAAAGGCCTCTCCACGATCGCTCCAGTCATTTCGATCCTGAGCTATTTATACCCACGCTCTATCGAAGGTGTCTAGTTCATCCTTCTATCTTTTTCTCGGTCTGCCGCGGCGCCGCCTTGCGTTCTCAGGGCTCCACTGGGTTGTTATCATAATTATTATTTAGATAAAAATAAATCAATTTATGACCAAGTATACCTAAATTCGATATTATGCATGTATCCACTCAACTCCGTAACAGCCGAACGGATTTGGATGGAACTTGGAATGTAAATTTAAGTTGTAACCTAGAACAACATACTTAGGTACTATTCTTTATCCGGTAACCACGCAAAATCCTAATCCTAATTAATTTTAAATATATTAATGTGACCTGTGACGTTTCAACACTAGCGAAGCCACGGGCAATAATCAAGAATATTGTAACAAATAGAGATCCATTGTCTCTGCTAACCCTTCCGGTTAATACATAAAATGATTTATGTATGAAAGTATGTATAAAAACAAAGTTCGTAGAGTTTCCATCACATTGTATTTTATTTCCAGATAATTCATCAACGTACACACGGCCACACAGAAGTTGATATAAATAGTAATAACAAGATTATTTATGATCCTTAATGCTATTAATTGTAACTTTATGTGGAATGCAATAATCTATAAATAATATAATGTTATTTATTATTAGCTAAGCGAGTAAGTTGGGCACTCTATTTACTGAGTAGAGTTTATAGCTTAAAAGCTAGGGAACGTACTTTGTATTCATGTCACAGAGTGAACCAACCTACTTACTGCTAGAAAGGCAAAAACGTCGCGGATCGCCCCAACTATGAGCATTAGCTCATGCATTCATGAAATTTTATCAATGACTTTTTGACGTGTGTATACGTCTAGTTGCAGAAGTAAACGCTGTATAAGGTCTCTGTACAAACCACTGGCAGCGCCGCGTTTTGCACGTCAAACATAGATTTGTGGAATGTATGGGTGAGGGAGGGGAAGAAATCAACCAGCGCAAGTGGTTCTGATACAAATTCTAACATATTGCCCTTCCATTGGGTAGGTTTACTTTCTGTGATTCTCATAAAGAGTATACATTTGCTAAAAATCCCTTCAAACTACTAAAACTGTAAAAATACAAATGTTTGTAAAACAACAACAGCCTATAGCAGTCCACTGCTTTCTTTATAAGGAGGATATGACAATAAACTCTACACTGGGCGTGCGGGTTGGGGATCGCAGGGCACAGCTTCTTGCACCACCGAAGCTGCTGCTCCTCGGGTCAGGCAATTTTGCTCTACCGGTCTTAAGCTGCGCTGTGCCGCAATTAACTACCCGCCAGAGCCCCGTTTGCTATTTAGCATGGTGCACCACGGGCCTAACCGGCCCGTGGTGCGGGCCTAACCGGCCCGTGGTGCGGGCCGGTTAGGTTCGTTTTGAATTCCAAAGGTTGCGGTTGGAACTCCTTACATCCTCATCGGCTTTGTTCATTTAAACTTAAAGGTTGTAAATCTTCACGTAAAAAAGAAACCAAAATGTTTATTGAGTCAGTAATACGATACATAGTTAAAAAATATATAATATCTCCTTTTAATTAGAAAATACTTGTCATATTAGATTTCGCAGTTCTATATGTCTGTCACAAACAGTTCTATTAGCAGGCCCATGTCCAGTAGTGGACTGAATAGGCTGGTGGTTGTGGTGATATATTTGTGTATGATTAGTAAGATTTTCAACCTACGAGTACAACAGTAAAATTTTAACGAACTAAGGCAATATTGTTCACAGGCGTAAGATACTTGGGTATAAACAGCCCCAACAAATAATATCCCTATAACCTTCTATCGTTACAAGTTGCCATTTAACCCATAAAGAGAAGCCTCGTTTATCTCAATAAGGTAATGCTAATTGCTTAGCTTTTAAAGCTAAGTACTGATAAATAATAAGTGAGAAATGCTCGTGGCGCATCATGGTTGTTCTAAGTAAATAATTTAAATTCTGCGTTTGTTACACCCTAACATAGCTTTGATCGTTGAGCTCAGAACAGGGCGCAATGGCGCTCATTAGGGGGGGCATATGTCCAGCAGTGGACCGCTATAGGCTGATGATGATGAAACACGGCTTTGACTTATATAATTTAGTACGGAATCGAAACGTGGACACTCACAGTAGGTACGGCTAGTCCACCAGTCACACAGCGAGTTATAGAACGAGCTATGCTCGGAATTTATCTGAAAAATAGAATCCGCAAAGAGACCATCCGACATAGAACAAAGTTGTCGACATACTCGAAGCTCAGAGAATAAGCAAGCTGAAGTGGCAGTGAGCTGGTCATATCTGTCGAAGAAGTAAACGAGTTCTTGAGTGGAGACCGTGGCTTGACAAACGTAATTTAGGACGCCATCCTGCCAGGTGGGGTGACGATCTGCGAAAGGCTACTGGTGAAAGCTGGAGGAGTCGAGCTCAGGACAGGGCACAATGGCGCTTATAAGGGGAGGCCTATGTCCAGCAGTGAACTGATATAGGCTGATGATCATGATGAATTTAGTTCTACGTCAAATAGGAAATTAATGTATTATATGGAACCAAAAGGAAAGGCTTCTGGTAAAATCTGGTTGTGTCGAGCTCAGGACTGGGCCCAATGGCGCTCATAAGGGGAAGCTTATGTCCAGCAGTAGACTGATCATATTGATGGAACAATATTCAAGAAGAAGTTAAATAATAAGTCATTTAATATTTTCATGCCTGCATGCAAGCTGAATACATGAACACAACAAGAAGTAATTGTGAAAATAGTTATGTACTTGCAAGGAGTGGACCAATTCATGTGGTTTACGTATAGTTTAAAGTCATAGGCTCACTGTACAGCAATAACAATTTCCGATTGGTCAAAATAAGTGGACAAAGAAAAAGACAGAGTCAGCTAGCTAAACTGCTTGCAAGCGAAACTGTTTTAAAATTGGTAAGGTAGTATTGTCCATACCATAATATTTGTATAATCAAAGTTTCATCCAAATCCATTCAGCCGTTCTAACCTGAAAGAGTAACAAACCAATACATCCTCATAAACTTTCAAGTTTATAATATTAGTAGGAACTAGGATTTCAGAAGCCTAGATGGGGTTTAGGGCTAAGTGTGTAAATTATCTATACTTAAGAGTCGATTTGTACTCGTTTTACTTACACGCTTTCACATGTAGTGAAGGCAGATAAAGCCTTGCCTAGAGTTGCTCAAGATAGGACAGACAGATTTACGAGTAGGTTTATCTATTAGTAATTTCTAACGGAACCATTAGACCTACCTTTTAACTTCTAAGTAATATTTGTTTAAAACTACGTTTTCTTGTTTGCTTACGGAATTCTTAGTTTCCATAACTGGTGTTTAAATAAACTTGTTGCTATGAATATTCCATGTCTTGAACGATTATTTTTACTATCTTCTTTTTAAACTCCGACGCAAAAATGGGTGATATAAGTTAAGCGTAGCTATAGATAGAACACAAATCCTTACAAACCTCATAGCAGTGGTATAATTGAAGTCTCGGTGAATAAGTTTTATAGAAGAAACGAAAATGAGGCCTTTATGTCGGTGACGTGAAAGACCCAGAAAAAGATGGCGAGATGACGTAAATTTAAAATCTTGTCCTTCACTTATAATACTTTAGAGAAAGTAAACATTGAGTGAAAAAAAGTAAAAGTAGATTGTCCAGCAGGAGACGTATTCATGGAAAAATAGTAGTCGGCTTCACTGACGGCCTAAGCTGGGTTACAAGTTAGCTATCCTTCAGTGGTTAGCGGGTAGTGAGCGACATAACAGCTCCGGTACCATTCATGGACAAATGGTAGTGCACCCTTAGCGCACGAGTAACTCACCTGAGTACCGGGGTGCACTTTGCACCTCGGCAGCAAGACCTACTGTTTGCAGGTCCTGGTATTTGCCAGTTTAACCGTCTGCTTCATAACCTTCTGGTTGGTAAGGGGACGTTAAACATTTCGTAGATTAGGTATGTCCAGCAGGAGACTTCTACAGGTTGTTGATGATGATATTTTAACGTAACACACATAACAACCACCAACACACCACACCAGACTATATCAGTCCACTGCTGGTCACAGGCCTTCTCTAATAGAGGGGATATGCCCATAATTCCCACGCTGGGCATGCGGGTTGGGGATCGCAGGGCACAGCTTCTCTGACGATCGACGCTGCTGCCAATCGGTGGCCAGGGGATTTAGCTGTGTCGATGTAGGTCGCGCTATGCCGCAATCAGCCGGCCGCCAGAGTTCCGTTCGTTATTTAGCAGGGTGCACCACGTGCAGGTGAGGATGGCTTGGGTACCGAAGATGGATGTTGGAACCCCATAGCTACACCTAAAACTAAACGAACACTAATCAAACTATAGCATGACTTACCCACTAAACTATAAAGACCGTCAAAATATCACCCTAAACCAACTATCTACGCAGACGCAATGTAAATACCCTTTTGCAGTCAGACGGCGTTTGTGAACATCTTTTTATGTCTGTCTTCTATTTATAGATTGATCTTCCAAAACCATTTATTGTATCTCTTCTCGATCATTTCTTAGAATAGCTAATTTACGTTAGGATGTCTGTCTGGTCGTAAAAAGTTTAGGAGTTGACTCATAGGTGTTTTCTTATGGGTCGCATTTTTGTTTGTCGATGGGTCAAAAAACGGGACTTTGACTTTTGTTCAAGCTTTTGTGTTGTATTGAAAATAATGACTTACTTTGCTAAAAAAAAATATAATGAGATAAATAGATAGATGAACTCTTTATTGCACATAACACCAATTAAAAACCAAAAATTTACAAAAACAGAGAGAAATGAAATAGTAATCTAATGTAGGTACAATGGGGTTCTTATCGTTTATAGCAATTTTTCCAGACAACCAAGAATGGAAAGAATATAATTAAAAGAATTGAGCAATCTTGAGCAATTTTTGAATCAGTGTATTTTTTTACCGTTGGATACTTAATTTTTTTGAAAATTCTTTATTTTCTCTTAAAATATAACGCTGATTTCATTTTTTAAGGGAGGCCAGTAGCGGATCATGGTGTTGACAACGTTGATTCGTTTTTATAAAAGATTAGTGGCCCGCCCCGGCTTCGCACGGGTTAGGGCACTATTTTTACACCTTGGGTTACGTTACTTAAGTTTTCGTAAGGATCCCTAATCTTTTCTAGCAATAAATATAATCTATGTTACTCAAAGTGAATGTAGCTTTACAATTGTGAAAGATTTTTTGAAATCGGCACAGTAGTTTTTGAGTTTATTCATTACAAACATACACAGACACAAAAATACAATATTTCCTCTTTATAATATTAGCGTAGACAGATAAATTGAAAATATTTCTTAGATTTGCTGTCCTTTCAAGCGACCGAAACGAACGATAAACTTGTGAAATATAATGACTAAAGATGAAACGATTCTAAAGAGCTTGTAACTGTCCAGAGTAATAAAACTTTCATACAATACAGTAATGCGATAAAACTTCATACAAAAACTCGCGTCATTTCATCATTCCACATTCACACTAATAATTTCCATATTAGGTTTCAGTCCTCCAATCTACGATGTATCTGAACTGCCAATTATATCCTAATTAATCACTCTGATGTGCCAGATGGCAGAGAAGTGGTTCCGACACCGCCTTAAGGGGACCGTTGGTTGCTGGTTATACCACCGCCTTATTGGAAGGGGACCGTTTGTTGCTGGCTACCAATGACAGAGTTGCGATTGGTTGATTGAGGACTAATGAACAAATTTATGGTCTTCGATATCCACTGTAATATCAATTAAGTATCTAAATATTAATCTAGGTTTGGTTCGATTAACCATTTAAGTATCTAAATATCAATCTAGGTTTGGGGGTAAGTCTACAAAAAGGTTGAAAATCCAACCATTTTGCCTTTGTGACAAAACAACCCCCTAACCAATTTTAATTATGACAATTTTTCACCTGTACCTCTGTAACTCTAACCAATCCTTTAAATTCATATAGAAGCTATAAATTATTTTAAAAAAATATGTTTTGTATTTGTTTTTATCATAAAAATAATATAAAATTATGTTATTTATCAATTTAAGTTACTTTATTCGAAGCACTATTGTTATTTTCGTAATATCATAAATTATTATTTATCGTAATATATACGAATTTTTTTATTTTTTTATTTTATTGAGTTTGATCAGAACATTTATGTCTTGCAAAATAATAATTTAACACAATAATAAATCTGCTTCTTGAACAAAAAGTGGCAGCCATTAATTAGTCAATTATTGCTTTCCAACTAGATCATAAAAAGATCTCGCAATAAGGACATCTGCTAAAGGAAATCGAACGATTGATTAGATCTTGATAGGCTTTCTTGCAAGCCTATCTCGATTCTAACGGTAGGGCTTCAACTTTAATTAATCGGAAATCATTGAATAAAGCCTGATTTTTCAATCGCCAGTTACCACTCTGTTAGATCATTTGAATAAGAAATGCGTCATTTCGTCAACATAAGATTATAATTATTATTCTAATTTTTTCGACGAAAAAAGTAAAATTTTTAATTGCTTTTTTAATTTTAGTAGTACATATAGTATATAATATAATAGTAATTTTAATTTTTAAACGGAAAAAAACGAGTATACACTATGTTTGCCAGCAGGTCTAGCCAACCTAGAGGTCTATAATATAAAAATCAATTACCATGCGTATGTCTCGCAAAACCTGTAAAACAGTTCGACCGATGTGAGTATTGTTTTTATTGTGTTCGCTTTGATTCAGGGGTGGTTTAGAAATAAAATCAATAATACTAATATAGAAACACCCGAATTTGGACAAGACCAAAGTTATGGTCAGTGACCGAATTGATCCGAGTCCTGTCGTCGTTAATGGACACCTTCTTGAAGTTGTTTCGGAGTATACATACCTCGGGCAGATATTGCAGTTGGGTAGAAACAACTTCGAGAAGGAGGCAAGAGGAGGATTCAGCTGGGTTGGGCAGCATTTGGAAAACTACGTCGAGTCTTCTCGTCACCCATACCGCAATGTTTGAAAACGAAAGTTTTCAATCAGTGCGTCCTACCCGTCATGACATACGGAGCCGAAACGTGGACACTCACAGTACGGCTGGTCCACCAGTTTAAAGTCGCTCAGCGAGCTATGGAACGAGCTATGCTCGGGGTTTCTCTGAAGGATAAAATCCGTAACGAGTTTATCCGACATAGAACTAAAGTTGTCGACATAGCTCAGAGAATTAGCAAGCTGAAGTGGCAGTGGGCTGGCCATATCTGCCGAAAAACCGATAACCGTTGGGGTAAACGAGTTCTTGAGTGGAGACCCCGGCTCGGCAAACGTAGTGTAGGACGCCCTCCGGCCAGGTGGAGTGACGATCTGCGAAAGGCTGCCGGTAGAAGCTGGATGCGTCGAGCTCAGGACAGGGCGCAATGGCGCTCATTAGGGGAGGCCTATGTCCAGCAGTGGACTGCTATAGGCTGATGATGATGAGAAACACCCGATATATAAAAAAATCTAAATTAGTTATTTTTTATGAGAATTGCCACTTCTGATTACAAATCAATACGAGTATGAAGTGGTACAAAATTCACCGAGTCAAGTAGTTAATAGGTAACCAGGTCTGAATAAAGTTTTTTTTTGGATTTCGGTTCAAGTTGATCGAGCTAATAAAAACTATTGAGGTTGTATGTAAATTAACTTCTTTGTATATTATGATGATGTAATTATGTGAATATTTTTGCATTATTAAAACACGTTACGTACCGTTAAACTTATGATAAGCTTAAATTAAGTTCTATTCATAAATCATTGTAATTATGTGAGAATTATGTTTTGTGTTAGTTAAGTTATTATTATATGATTTATTTATAGATAGTAGGAACAAGGTGGCGACGAGTGATGAAAGGTAGAGTAGGAAATTGAATAAATGGTGGCCTAGAGTAGTAAAAGCAGCGTCGGAAGACCTGGGACGGAGATCATAGTCACATTAGACATATTTTGCGAGAACTGTCAAAACTGTGTCTGTAAAATTTCCATCAATCTTGTGATGATCTGCGATATGATGTCTGATGTATAAATAATTTATATTTTTTTAAATTCCCATACAGAAATAAAGATTGTGCCAATTCATCTAGAGAAAAAAAATAGCATCAACCAATAATGTACATTTTGTAAATTATCACATTAAAAAAACTATGTAGACTAGAACGGGTTAAATGTCCCGTTATCAAGTTGCAAGAGATCCCTAGCCAAATTCGTCTCCAACCTATGACAATAGTTCATCCTGTATATCTAATATGACAATAATCTCAATTCACGAGAATCATGGCCCACTAGCGAGATGGGTCGACGACATTGGTGAGGCTTCAAAACGTGTGCGAAGATTCATCCCAGATATTTAGACCGACGCAGACGGTGCACAAACCGTTGTAGTTACAACGTTGTTTTTGCGATCTGTCGTCGCAACGCAGTGTTATATCCTCACTGATAATAATAATACACGTCGCCCGGCTTTCGTGGATGCGACTAGCACAAGGTAGTGGACGGGACTACCGTGGAAGATGATAGACAGAAAACTCTTTAATATACTAACACCAACTTAGACATAAATAACCAAATGGTCAATAATAATCATGCTAAAACAATGGGCAGTCATATCGCTTTGAGACAGAAATGATGATGATGAGGAACAAGGAACAAACTGTTGAGTTATTGATTGATAGTTCAAATTTAATTATTATAAAGTGTACGGGGATGCGACTAACACAAGACCGTGGCTAAAATTGGGCTGTTGGTGATGATGATGAAAATGTACTTTTATGAATTGAAATTATAAAAGAACGGGTAAGTGTCAACTTAGTTTGCCTAAAATAAAAACAACCTACCCGTGTAAGGTAAGATCACGATCAATGTCAACAGTATAACAAAACAATCAGTATCTAGTATTTAACACCATAATAGTAAAGTGAACCAGATTTTAGCTATAACTGTATACTGTATAGCCAACAGAGGAAAAATTATATAAAAGGCAACCATATTCTGGAGCAGGTATGAACAATCATTAGAAAAATAATGTATACCTTCCTCCTTAACGACTGAAATAGCCAGAACCAACATCTTAACGTGCCTTCAAAAGCATGGAAGGGCTCAAATAGAGCTAAACTACAAAAATAAGTTACTAAAAATACACTCGAGAGCAATGAATCCGGGTCACTCAAAGAATCCAAAAAATCTCGGAAAGTAAGAATGCTAGGTTAATGCAATAAATTGTATTTAATAGACAATTTAATACTCCTTAAATGAAAGTATTAAAACTTCTTAGTTATTGTAAAGTTATATCATAAAAAAAACAAATTTGAAAAGGGAACATTGTCGAAGATGGAACTACGAAATTACAGGATTTGTTTTTGCTTTTGTTTGTAATCTGTCATTTATGTTGGTACATAAACCAGGTTGATAGTGCTCAATATTCATTATTCAAGCTGAAATCATGTCGCTTACACTTGAAGAATGCACCAGAATACTTACATTGGTAGAAACCGGCCGGAGTCAGCGCGATACAGCCAGGACTGTCGGTGTGTCGCTGTCAACAGTACAAAGAGTTCTCCGACGTTACGAAGAAACTGGTTCTAACCTACGCAGATCAGGAACGGGCAGAACTAGGTGTACCACAGCACGAGAAGACCGATACTTGGTGAACACCATGCTTCGAAATCGCTTTCTCACAGGAACTGAACTCACAAATCAGTTTCGACGCCTCGGAGGAAGTAACCCAAGTGCATGGACAGTAAGACGTCGGCTTGCTGAATCTAACTTAAAACCCCTTAGACCTGCAAACGGCCCTAAACTGGAGCGTGGCCATCGTATTTCAAGACTAAGATATGCCCAGAACCACGTAAATTGGAGTATTGAAGATTGGTCGAAAGTTATGTTCTCCGACGAATCAAAATTTAAGCTCTACAAGCACGATGGAAGACACAGAGTGTATAGAAGACCAGGGGAAAGATTCAAGCAAGCATGCATCGAAGAAAAAGTAGCCTACGGTGGTGGGTCTGTACTTGTGTGGGCCGGAATTTCCTCTGAAAGTCGCACAGAGCTGGTGATCATAGAAAACGGCTCTTTAACTAGCGTAAGATATGTGGAAGAAATCCTCAACGAACACGTTGGTCCATTTATGGTCAATTTGGGTGAGGATGCTATATTTATGCATGACAATGCCCGACCTCATACAGGTAGGATTGTGAATGACTACCTTCAAGAGATGAACATTACTTGTATGGAGTGGCCAGCGCGCAGCCCGGATATCAACCCGATCGAGCATGCTTGGGACGAGCTAGGGAGATGCGTAAAACAACGAAACCCTCCCCCAATCACGCTTCCTGAGCTCAAAATTGCTCTCACAGAGGAATGGGAGAATATTCCCCAAAATCGTATAAGGAACTTGGTGTACAGCATGCCAAACCGCGTAAACGCAGTAATGGAAGCACGAGGAGGTAATACGAAGTATTGAAATTCAAGAAAATCGTCATAAAGTTCAAAAATTTCATGTTTCCTATTTTTGTTTTAAGGAGAGATCAGCAGTTTTTTTTCTTTATGTAATTTTGTGTAAATAAAATGTATGGTGACTCATATTTTTTTAACTTTCATTTAAGGAGTATTAAATTGTCTATTAAATACAATTTATTGCATTAACCTAGCATTCTTACTTTCCGAGATTTTTTGGATTCTTTGAGTGACCCGGATTCATTGCTCTCGAGTGTAGTTTATTGCCTAAATATACATAATGGCCCTAAAAGGATGAACGGATTTGGATTAAAAATATATAAGCCTAGCAGAGTTTTTTGCCAATTCTTCTCTGTTTGGTCGCGTTATGAAATGGTTTAAATAAAATAAAAATACGTTTCAAAGTGTACTTTACAGTTCCTACTGAATAAATAAATTTTGAATTTGAATTTGAATATGGCTTAATCCATATTCAATTATATACCATATTCGCCTTTTTTTATAGGATGGAAGCTGATTTGGATAACATATGACACCATATTTTAGTTCTTTTTCTGACCCTCTATTTCACCATACGGCTGCATAGAAGTCATGCGATCTCACTACGCTGGATAAAATTAATTATTAACCTCAGTTTGTGGGTTTATATAACAGGTAGTTTTTCTGCAAATAGCGACGCAGTTTCTATTTTAGGATCGGATTGGTCGAATCGTTTGCTGACCATAACTTCAGAGGGCTTAGTACGAGTTGCGCAATTTGAAAACTTTTATAGTATACTATATCGAGCTCAATTATGAAGTACCTTTTTTTATTAATTACCTCACCGTTTTGAAAAATAATTATTGCAATCTGCAAGAAGATTACATTACTTGTTCGATCATTTTCTACTTAAAATCAGTTGCGTAATTTTCAAAAAACGAACATTAAAATTGAGGTCGATATGGTAAACCAACAAAGTTTTCAAACTGTGCAACTTGTGGGGTACAGAGGAACAAAGATCCGTCGTGAGTATAAGTACGTATATTATCACAATTTGTTTTTACAAATAATAATAAAACAATAGCGTCGCTGTCTTCCTGCCTATAACATTGCACAAAACACAAATATAGTCATAAATTGTCTTTTGTCTCAAGTCGTTTTACGCCTTAGCTCAAAGACATAAACAGAAATAAGCTTTCACTTCTCTGTACTGCAGCAAGTCTTAGCTCGATATAATATTTCATCTCTATGGTTCAAACTAGACATGTCATTAAGTAGCGTTACATAGTGACCGTACATAGCGACCACCATACTCGTAAGTTACTAGACAAGTTCCGAATGTAGACCATTCCATATGTGGCAGTTACTGTTACCTCCTACCCTATCAGGAAGTGTACGATGGTAAAAAAATGAACAAATTGAAGCAAAAGAACATTGTTTTTATAAGCTTTTGAACACGTTTCTTGTAGCTTGTTTACGCGCTTATTTGTAACACTCCTTCAAAAGCTAGCAACCTTATTATTGAAATACATTAATATGTTGGTGCCGGGTTTTTCAGTAGACAAGCCATATTGGAGGTCTTTGGATGGCCTAAAAACTTTAACAGCAGAGTAAGCCACTGGCTCATTCGAAGAGGAAGTGAAATTGGCTTCTTTTTTGTCTGTAGGTTTGATTAGTGCCTTACCTTTCTTTTTAAAAATAACAAGGTGCGCCAGAAATACACCACTTTTTTTTAATTTTTTGGTAAGCAAAGGCTTAAAGTGTATACAAGGAAAGGAAAGCTTAGCCTAAGTTTCCTTTCCTAATATCCATAATATTTATAAAAAAAAAAGACGTGTGGCACTCAGGGACTGCCGCGGTAAAGCTATTGCATAGCATTTTGTATCAACTTATGCAATTATAATTATTTATGCAGTATTTCTTTTTCTTTGATATTAATTCAAGTTACACTTTTTGAGCGTGGTGATCGTCTCGATTCCTGCGAGCTTCGTAGAGTCGTACAATACGTCTAGTTGCACGCACACAAACACCGTGTCGAAGACTGCCGAAAAGAAACGACGTTAGACAATGCACGGCCTTCAAGCCACACCTCCGTGCCCGTCGGAGTGGGGAGCGTGATGTTTTTTTTCGTTACGGAATTTCTGGATTCGGTCCCCGCGCTCAAGGCCCTCGATAGATGCTATGCAATAGCTTAAAATAGAATTGCATAAATATGACAACTAAACAAAACAAATAGTAAATATTGAGCCAAAACAAAAACTATGCGTCATCTTATAAAATTGCAACACTACTGGCATTGTCTTTCAGAATAAATAAATAAATAACGCGGGACGTAATTACACAGCATCATGTAGCCCCAAACTAAGCAGAGCTTGTACTATGGGAACCATATGATTGCTATACTACACATATAATTTTTTTTTTGTAAATACATACATATCATACATAGAAAATACCTAGACCCGAGACAAATATCTACAGAACATGCAAACATTTGTTATGTTGTAGAATACATTTAAGTTGAAAACTACGTCGGTGGCATCTTTCATTATTCCATCTAAATCACCTTGCACTTTTAAATTAACTCCACTAGAAGGAGCCGCACCGCCAAGTTGTATGGAATACCGAACACTTTTTCAACATTTACATCTTTCACGCTCACTTCTGTCTGATTCCTTTTCGTGACTCTTGAATATTGATACAACTGTCCCGAGTATGACAGGCATGTCACTTACTCACGACAATGCGTCCACTCCATAAATAAACTCTTTCACTTTACACACAGCTTCACTAACAGTTACTATTACCTCTTCAACATCAACCACAGTCTCGCCAGTAGTTAATTCTATCTTTCCCTCTGTTGCCATAGCTTTAGTTTCAGTGTCTATTTATTGTACCACGTCTCGAGTTGTATCTACAGCTTCTGTAATAGTTCCCATAGTCTACATCTCGAGTGGTTTCTACATTCGTGCTTGTCCCGTGAGATTTGCTCTCAAAACTGAAAGCATAGTACATCATTTTAATATATTCCGGTTGTGTTTTATAGCAGTCGTTATGCCGATGGACGGATAAACAGAGTTTCGCTTTCCGAGTGAGAAATCGGACTGATTCTGATTTAGGATAATATATGGCTCCAATGTTGAGTAATGGCTATTGCCATGAGAGCTTCAAACAACAAACGTAAGTGTTTTTCTGACAGTAATTTATTAAATGCTCGTGCATAATTTTTTGCTAACGATTTGCTGAAAGATCTTCTTGAGATAACCAATAATCCTGTATTTTAAAGAAGTAGAAAAAGAGCTCTTTTTAAAGGGCTTGTCCGGGGAAGTACCATCACTATTCCCATTTCTATCGTAAAGCAGTATTACTGGGCAGATCTTTTAATCGTAGGATGACCTATGAAATAATTATCTATGCAATACTTTGTCATAGGTAATGGTTACCAATTAATATCAGGTGGGCCATGAGCTTGTTCCCTCTTCAAGTATTTAAAGTTTAAAATATCTAATATTGTATTTGAATTAACCTATATGCCCTACTTCTGTAGCAGAAGAAGTTCCCTTTGGGAAGATCAATCCTTCAATTTAATCCATTAGACCTTACGTTCAGAGAAAAGTGATACGTATTTTGTTAGTATCTAAACTAATAATCTAATTACCAGCAAAAAGGGACAATGTGACATCGTCTCTATCGAAACGAGGTCGACTTAGATTCGAATCTCGAATGCTAATGAGAACGCTGTAAGTGTTGTCACTTTCAGTTTCTTTAATTGATTTATGTTTAGATTGTCTAGCCGGGCCATTACCACGGTACAGAGTACAAGCTCAAGTAGAGCTCAGCTTCCACAGCTCTCTCCATTCATCTTATTTTGTAGCCTTGATAGGGATCACCGATAGAGTAAGGTTGAAAGTCAATTCAAGTTTTCAATTTCATTCATCATCATCTCAGCCCGGATTCACCCTCTGCAGGGTATAAGTTTCCCGTAGTTCTTGTCAGAATCCTTTGTGTTGTGCCTCTCTCATCAAGGTATGCCCAGCGACTTTCACAATGTCGTTGGCCCCACGCGCTGGCAGACGACTGTGAGCTCTTGGCCCAACTTACCACTCGGTCTTTATTCCAGCGGCCATCTCCGCGTCTTGGTGTCCGGACTTGAGGTTTATCGCACTGTTCCCAACGTCATATATTAGTCCCGCGCCGTACTCGATCAGTAAGTTATTTCACTCAAAAATTCTAATATCACAAGCTGTTTTAGGGTTTAGCCATCTGCATAGGATAAGTCCCTTTGATAAGTACTATTTTTATTTTTATCGAAATAAATATATAAGCATACTAATTCTACGACTTTATTAGCAACCTTGAAGGACAGTTCAAAATTGGCTTTTGAATTATCATAGAAGTTAAATTTGTTTTTAGCTTTCGAGAACTGTAACAATTAACTGTTATAAAAAATACTATGTCTACTATAACTATGATTATAAACTGTACAAATTTTTGATCACCTAGGTACAAGCTATGCTTTAATGCTCATATACCTAAATAGTCTATTTGGGCATTAGCCAAAAATCCCATGTTTCTTTTAAAAAAAACCGGTTTCACCCTTGATCAATCCCGAGTGGATACAATTTAATCAACCTTTTTTATAATTTTCTTTTCTGTGTACAGTAAAGATTAAAGAAATATAAACAAAGGTTAAACTATTGTCAGCTCTTACAGTTGGATAATGACAAACAGTGACACGGCTAACTTTAAGCAATGGTTAACTTTGAGTAGCGTTTATAAAATAACGCTTAGTACTACGACAAAAAGTGAAAGAAACAAATATGTTACGGATGTATTGTTATCAGACGACTGAACTTTCTATGCGAATATCGGTTGAGTGTCTGATCTTAGATAGCTTTGTTTGAAGCGTGAGGCAGTGTTTAATTTGTTGAGATAGTGTCGTCACGTTATATCTATTAATTCAATTTACTTTGAACCATATAGTATCTGTATGCCATCGGCAAAACATTAGAAAGGTTAGAAAGTGAAATGTTTTAATGTACTTCTTCTTGTATACGTGAGAATATCTTCCCACCCCTGATGTAACTCCCTCTAGTGTAAGATAAGATAAGATAAGATAAGATAATTTATTTCACACAAAAACTTAATATAGTTACATAGTACCTTACTTATGTGCTATTTCTAGAGGGAACATTATCTATAGAGAGACAAAAATAGCGCAGGCACTATGTGGCTCAGAGTTCTTACCTCCCGTGCTAGTTGTTAACTGTGTTACGGCGAGGAAAATAAGCTCTTCACCCCATTTATTACCCAAAGTGTGCTAATTGCTACATTAGTTACCCACGAAACATTAAATTAAGTTCTGATTATAATATGGTAGGTACAGTTCTATTACCGTTACTAGAGTATCCTAAAAGACTTACATACTATTTAAATATAAAAAATAAAACAAGACAAGGTAAACAATATGAGACAATAAAGACAAGGATTATTAAAACAACAACTCAACATATATCACAACAGAGTAAACAGGAGCAATAATAAGGAAAAAGAAAAAGAAAACAAGACAAATAACGAAAATATAGGTACGTAGATAAAGAATCAAAACTCAATAAGAGGGAGGTTACTTAAACAGGCACCTGTAGTGAACTATATCCCAAATATTGGTCAAACTATCCCAGCTCTATTTCATAATTGCTAGTAGTCCTTCGGTAGAGTCGTAGTCAAGTTGTGACAAAAACTCTTCTAGTTTCTTACTACAGATGTACTTTGTATTGTCTTTAAGAATTATATTTTTACTAATGCGGTTGTAAAGAAGCGGTGCCAAGAAGTAAGCGAAGCGATGTGCAAAAGAAGTCCTACATGCAGGAACTTCATAGACTTCATGCACCCTTCTGCTGTAGCGTTTGTCATTACGAGCAGGATTGGAATGTTGACGTAGAACTATAATTTTAATATAAACTTGACGTACAGTGAGTACCAGTGAGTCTCTATAGAGGTCAACAGTAGGGTATCTAAACGGTTTAAACTTCAAGACCTTTAGTATAGTGCGTTGGGTTCGTTCTAATTTAATTAGAAATGTTTTTGCTGCACCTCCCCAGGCTGAGATACCATATGTTATTATGGATTGACAGAGAGTTAAATAGACAGTTCTGTTTGTTGGTTCGTCTTTCAAGTGTCTTATTTTTTTAAATATGTGAATTAATTTACGGATTCGAGTTTTAAGTATTTCAATATGTTGTTGCCAGTTCAAATTTTTGTCTATTGTTATCCCAAGGTACTTGATTTCATCCGTGGCATTTAGAGTGTAGCAATCACAGTTAGGGTTGTGATCTATAGGACAGGAGTGAACTTTTAGGTTGAAGTTTGAACTAGGCCTACTATTATTGTAAATTGAGAAAGCTATATACTTTGTTTTACTTAGATTTAATGTTAGTAAATTAGTATTAAGCCAGTTCATGATAGTGCGCATTCCGTTCTCAGCTGTCCGACGAGCATCCTCCCAAGAATCACCTTTAAAAATTATAGAGGTATCATCTGCAAAGCTAATGATTTTAGTGTTCGGCAACAGAATGTTACACAAGTCATTAATATATATTAAGAAAAGGGTTGGTCCAAGTACTGAGCCTTGTGGCACCCCGAAGTTAATCATTTTTTTGGTGCTGAAAGTGTCGGCTACTTTTACAACCTGGGATCGGTCTCGCAGATAATCTTCAAAAAATTTCAATGGGATGCCTCGAACGCCTAAAGCCTCCAATTTGCGGAGCAATACCCTAATAGACACAGTATCGAAGGCCTTGGCCAAATCCAAAAATACACCTATACATTTTTGTTTTTTATCGAGATTGTCAGCAACGTGAGTTACAAGGCCTTCGATAGCGTCTACGGTAGATATTTTTGCTCTAAAACCAAATTGATTTTTTGAAATGATATTATTCTTTTCTAAGTAACCTATAAGCCTGACGTTTATTAGTTTTTCCAGAATTTTGGCCAAGGATGGTAAGAGCGATATTGGACGATAATTTGTTATGGTGTCAGTCTCTCCGGACTTGTAAACTGGTATCACAATAGATTCTTTCAGTATATTAGGAAAAACACCCTGTGACAAACAGAGATTACATAAATAAACAATCGGGGTACATAGGAAACTTATACATTTTTTCAGAAAAATAGATGATATGCCATCCCAGCCAGTAGAGGAAGAGCTTTTCAATGATGCTACTATTTTATTAACTTCACACTCATCTGTTTCCAGGAGCATAAATGAATTTAACTGTATATTTTTGGGTCTATGGTCATGTGCTAGTCTTTCTTCAGTTATATTTAATTTATTCAGAATATTTGCAGCCAGTTTCTGGCCTACGTTTACGAAATACTCGTTTATATAATTAATCGAGTCTTCGGGAGAGGTTTTGAGTTTTAGGAGGTCGTTAGATTTGCCAGATTTATTAGAATTGTTTAGATTACATACACGTTTAATTACATTCCAAGTTTTTTTAATATCTTTTTTGGCGTCTTCGAGATCCGATCGATCATGCTTATTTTTAAGATCATGCAAAATCTTGTGTAACATTTAAAAAAATCTAAGTGTAACATTTTACGATATCCAAGGAAAAAGTATTATACGTATATGAAACAACACCCTCCCATAATTTGCCACCATCATTAAGGTCCAGGCCCATATAGTAAAAAAAATATTCAAATATAGTTGTCACCACCCCCATGATTTGTTACACCTACCGTTCCTATTATGTGTGAAAAATTTCAGTCCCCTGTCTTATATACAAGGGGGTGCTCATCGATTATGAAGTTTCAGACAAAAGTTCAGGATTTTAAGTAAAACTCGTAATTAATGTTTTATTAATATTATAACTGTTTCATCAAATAAGTTTATCAAGTATTTAAGTGTGAACAAAATGTGGTAACAAAGCAATAATTAGCATAACATTAGTCGCAATCTTTCAAAACTATGTTTGTTAACTCCTTTTTTGGATGTTTCAGTAAAAACATTATTTAAATTGGTCTATAAAACTATTAAATAGTTTATTTTAATATATATTTACTAGTTTACCAGAAGAAACGGTCCTTTATGAAAAGTAAAAAAACACACTTTATACACAAAATTCAAAAACAACATTGGATTCAAAATTCAAGATTCAAATGTTTATTTGCTAGAATACATAACATTATTTTCACAAATAGGTCTTATAGCTATGATAGTACATGTATTCAGCCTGCATGCAGGCATGCAAATATTAATAAAGTGTCTATTAATTTAAATATTTAATTATTTAAATATTCATTTAGGCTATGAAAACAATTAATAAGTAACTAATTATTTAACTTTTTCTTGAAAATGGTTCCATCTAACACTTTAAGTTCTTCAGGCAATAAATTATAAATGCAAATAGACATGTTATAAACGTTTTTCTTATATATTTACTTATGGATTGAGCACCCCTTTTTACTTGAGACTTTTACTTTATACTACGCTGAAATTTTACTATGCTATAACTATTGAATAAAGATAACAATAATAAAAATAACAAATTCAAGAGTAGGGCAAATGAAAAATAATAAGAGACAATTTTGGACCACCCTAATCATCATCCTAAAGAAAATAAAAATAAAAATCGAATTAAGTCGGTTTTTTACGTAAAAGGACCACAACGGCCAATAGTATTCTGTAATGGAAAAAAAACTCTTAAAGGCTTCGTAAGAATGATACTATGTTTTGGTATCTACTCGGTATAAAGTATTACTATTCTCAAAGGATATACATTCTTTAAAATCATTCAGAAATTATTCGTAGGATACCGTTATGTAACGGTTTATTTCCTGTCAATGTATTTATGATATCAAAGGAGAGTATTCATTGAAATCTGTTAAAATGCTATGCCCAATGACCCAAAGGTACAGAATATACGAGGCATATCGCTTTTATACAGGTGCACCTAAATTTAAGTTTTATGTGACCGCTTTTTCCGGAGGGGTGGGCAATGACAATTATTCGTGTTATTTCCATAATCTTTATAAATATGTCATCTAATACAATATAGGATAAAAGTAGTCTAAAGTAGGCTTTTGGATGTTGTATTAAGTTTAAAATTTCTATGCAGATGAAGTCCCGCACCTAGGGTGCTCTAGCTTCAATAAATTTCCATGAAAAGTTTGCCAAATAGTTTACAATGTAATAAATAAACTTAGACATCGGCTGAACCGCCAGTTTGGTCACGAAAAGTGTTAAATCTCCAACAAAGATTTATTTAGCGTTAGTCAGAGTAATAAATAATGACCACGACGCTAACTTTTACTCTAAATCACAATAAAAAGCTTAAACAAAAGCATAATATTGCAGTGTATTGAAATTACATTCGTTTTAGCAGTCGGCAGATATTTGTTAAAAGCATTTGAAGGTATTTATCGTTGGATTGTAGATTTTAAACATTTTATTTTGGAGCAGCCTTTCGCAAATCGTCACTTCACCTGGTCTGAGGGTGTCCATCGACAAACGTAGTATACGTTTGCCGATCCGCGGTCTCCACACAATAATTCGTTTGCCCTAACGGTAATCGGTTCTTCGACATTATATGGCCGGTCCACTGCCACTTCAGGTTGCTAATTCTCTGAGCTATGTCGAAAACTTTCGTTCTATGTCGGATTGAGTCGTTATGGATTCTATCCTTCAGAGAAATTCCTAGCATAGCTCGTCCCATAGCTCGCGGAGCGACGTTAAGCTGGTGGACTAGCCGTACTGAGAGTGTCCACTTTTCGACTTATGGACCTTATTAAGTCTCCGAAATTCTGAAATTCTTCAAAACCTGAACTTAGAAACTTTAGTCCTTTTTGCTGTAGTTTTTAGGGTTCATACAATTATATTATTAATATACTACAGGCATGGAACCTTTGATAGTTCAAAAGGTTCATACCTGTCACATGATGGCCGTTAGTTCCTTACTCTGTAATCCTATAGCCATCTATAGTTCGTATCCTTCTCCAACTAAATTAAATTAACACGTTAAGCGATTCAGTAAATTAAGTTTCAACTTCAGTTTGGCTATCACGATTGAGACATTTTGTGATTCAAAGATGGCTGTAGAAATTGTGATGAAATAGTCTCGGATAGGTTAAATGATATGTTTGTAACTATGTAGCTTCTTCTTTCTCATGTCTTCATAAGTAATACCTTAATAAAATACTCTTTTTCCAAAAATTAACAAGAAGAATAAAAAGGTCAGGGCGCAATGCTCATTAGAAGAGGCTTATGTCCAGATATAGGCTAATGATGATGATGATGATGATGAATATTTATAATGAGAATATTTTTTCTTAAAACATTTCACAGTCCGAATCAAATATTTACCTACATATCAAAATATTTTTATCACTTTTTTATATAAGTTAAGGGCAAGCTCTTGACCTCGAGGCTTGCGCGGGCAAGGATGAGGTCGACGATGATGGTGCGAGTTTTCCCAGAAGATGCCTATTAACTCTCTTTTTGAAACCTTTGTGGTTGTAAGAAACTAATGTTCATTAATAAGAGTAAACACATTGACTTACGATTATAGATTTTTGATCCAAATAATTCATGCTGACTTTGCTGGACTTACCTGGAAATGGAAAAAAGTTTTCATAAGAAAAAATATGAAAATCAGGTCAGGCGCAGTTCAACATCGTCGTACGAGTTACCAATGCCAAATGACTGATCAAAAATTGTATTCGTAATAAGATTGATAGCTGAATGAACGAAATCAAAATTTATTTATTATTATTATTTATATATTTAATTAACACGGTTGACACCAAAATGATCGGCTCTGTTCGTGGTTGCAACTCGCAAGGACATACATCTCATGAATTAGTGACCAATATTGACATAAAAATCGCATTTTCAGATATTTGACAAAATGTACAGTTAGCCTAGAAAATGGAATTTATAAAAAAGTAACTTTTACCTTGTTTACCTTTCTAAAAAATCATAATTATTTATGATCTTAAAACATAACTTTAGCAATAACATACGACCTATTTATTTTTTATCTTTGTAACCTGTCAATTAATCATGTCTGTATGGAAGTATGTTAACCTTAGGTATAAGATAATAGTAGTCTCCTTACTATCTAAGCTAACTACCTTTTATAAGCTACTATGAGTCTAGCATAGAACCTGTATCCAGTTTTTAAATGTGTGTGAAAATAAACTGACGAAATCAAATCGAAAGATTTTACGAAGTTTCAAACATACGGGATCTACGATGGAACAATTTTTTATAAATGGTTACCAGTTACCATCAGCTGGGCCATGAGCTTTAGGTATTATAAAAAATACATTGCCTCCGAGATAACATAAACTTACAAAATATAAAGGTATGTTATCCTAAATTATATGCAACCGGGCAGTAGAAGTACTTGAATATGGTAAATAGTCGGTAAAACAAGCAATATTTGTATGCAGATGGGAATATACACAGAATAAACTTTGTAAAGGACAAAGAATAATTTTAATAAATGAAACATGCGTTTTTATTGACTAGGTATTGGATTTCATGATAAATACAAACTTCACAGAAAGTAAAAATTTCATGTCAAAATTGTATGGGTATGTTTGTTGTTGATATGTTTGTCTTGCATTGAACTTCTACTAGACTGCAGACAGTAGTAAATAAATAATTGTTTAATATGATTTGATTAAGGATAAATAAAATAAAAGGCAAGATAAAAACAAAGGTGAGAAAAAAATCAAATAATAATGGTCAGCTGTGACAGCTGTCCACAATTCCACATGCAAGTTATCAACACCGAAAATTTATCAAAGACATTTTTTAACTATAAACAAAATGCAGGCGCCTGATACATTACACTCGTACTATTTATGGTCAGGAATTTCTTAAGAAAACATTACAAAACCAATCCTTATAAACATCGTCTAAAATAAACCCATTCGAAAAAGAACCATATACATCCGAGATAAGCACCACAGATATCACAGGTCACGAATGTGCATTCACCAGATGAAACTTTGTAGGCAAAGTTTTGTATGCAGTTGATACGTTTGCTATATCATTCAAATTTAAACTGAATGTTCCTAGACTTAAAGTTGATTCAGATGTTTTTGGCGATGATAAAGGTAATTAAGCTTAATATAATTAATTAGCCGCTGCAGGATGTCTGTTTACGAGTAATGATAATAATGAGAGAACTATTTTTGTGACCGTTGACGTGTTTTATGGTTTTGAACAAATTACTTATAAAATCAATTAGGTAAATGAATTGGTGACATTCAATGTACCGTATTATATTACTTGGAGAGATATAAAAGGCATTCCAGATGGTGATACGAATAACAATTTTATTGTGGACCTCCGCCGTTCAAACAGTCTCGTCACATACAAAAATAAAGTTTGTTATAATCAAACTAAGATTTTAAAAGGCAAAAGTTTGGATGAAACAATGTTTGTTAATCCGAAACTAATGAATAAATTGAGCTAAAATTTTGCAAATAAATGATGTTCTACACTAGATATATAATTAATTTTAATGAGTTATTTTAGATATACTAAAAACATGTATTTCAAATAGTTTTGGAGAAATTTCTTTACTGCGACGTACGTGCAAATTGTGGAAAGAACTCTCTTCTACGGTTTTCCCTCAATGTTACGACATAGGGTTCTTCAAAAGGTGAGTATTTCATCACCTCAAGGGCCAATATCGGCTCTGGTGATGCAGGTGTCCATAGGCGGTGGTTACTACTTTCCATCAGGTGGCCTGCCTGTTCATCGGACAGAAAGGAACAGAAGGATAGAATAGCATGACAAAAGCACAATATAGTGGTAAGATACACTATGTATAAAAAAGTATTGAATGATGCAATAGTAAAAGGCTTAAAATTGGTAGGTAAAAGTGCAAATGTCTGTAAAAATATCCTTGACTGAAACACTGTACAATAATCTTGATAATGGATTACATATTCGGCGCCAATAAGTCGAATGACCGCCAATCGCAAGATATGAACAAAGTAAAGATACGAGATTTCAATTCTGAATATGATAAGGTTTTATAATTTCGTTATTTATTTTTGTGTCATTTTACTGTTGAAGTGTGACTCACAACAGGGTTTCAGCTGTTCCTTTGAATTTAATTTAAAATATTTTAAGAAAGTAGATAATCAACTTTTGATCAAACCTTTGGAAAGTATCCGATAAATTATGATTACTTACCTACTTCGAATTACATCAACATATATTATTTCAGATTGTAAATAATGAAACTATAAAAATGCTTTCGCTAAGATTTAGCAATTAATTGATTCAAATTATAATTTATTGGTTAATTTAAACCAAATAGTTTAAATAGAAGCTGATCAGCATTCGAATCGACAGGAAATACAACTAGTTTATATGATTTATTCAAAACAAACATACTTAAACATGATAAACTATATCGATCATAAACTTTTCAGATAGTTTTACGTAACGATCCGATTATCTGTACCTATGTTGTGTTTACTGATAAAATTGATATTATTGCTTCATAGAACAGATAAGGCTGACCTCAAAAGATAAAGGTTTATACTTACAGTAAAACATTTCCTTTTGTTAGCGCCTGCTTTTCTTAGAAGTAGGTGATTCAATTTTTTATTGCATTTTTTTTAGGTTTTTCCGTTTCTATTTATGACTTACGATTTACAACAAGTAACTCTCGTATCTCTTTAAACACCAATATATTTTTTTTATTACCAGAGATATTTAATTATAAACTACATTTGACACACAACAGATGGCACATGCTTCACGACTTGTTAAGAGAGAAGCCACCTGCGCAAATCGTAATGAGAAAATTAAGAAAGTTTTCTTTGTTTGTTTCCCTTCATATTTGGGTATTTTATGGTTTGTGCTTCTCGACTTGCAAGATTATAATAATTTTACTTAGCGACTGTGTGGGCATCAATCATACAATCTTTTTAGTTTTTTCTCACGCAGCATAATTTCTTTCACAATTTATCCCATCGTTTATTATCTATCTTTTGATGATCACACAAAAGTTTGTCATTAGCGGTCATTATATCTTATCTTATTCTGTCATGTTAAGGTATATCACGATGACCTTTCCGAAAAATATGAACTACTCAGTATCGATATGGAAAAATCTTGTTGCCTGATTGATGAGGAGCCTACAGTAAATTATGGTTTTAATGGTTTTGAAGTAAATGTAGAATGTAGTGATGTGAACCGAAAGATAACACACATAAATAATATTAAAGAACATGATAGAGAAACTTTAAGACAGTATGAATGAGATAAATTGAACGATGATTGCCCTAAAAATGTACAAACGTAACTTACACAAGAAAATGAGAATTAATGGCATAGCAATCAATAATGTGCAATCAAATACTCAGTGTTAACATGAATGCATTGGATGGATGGATTCATATTTAGATCAAAAGAAGCAATGGAGCATTAATTTATTTTAATTTTATGTATCGTTTTCATGAATGCTCAACATCAATTTATAGAGTCTCCCCAGTGGCACAATGAAATAGTAGCTAGCTAAGTTGCGTTTTGATTTTACACCAATAAAAAAATCTGCAAATAGATTCCTGCATTAAAAAATGATAAACGAACCAAGAAAACGGCAAACTCAGTACACATGCCGCCAGGGTGTCAGCAATCCTTACTCAAATCGCTATACTTAACATACATTGCCGCGTACGCATCACCAGCTGCACCGGCAACTCAAAGATTTCCGATAATGGACAACAAGTTTTGTGATACCATCGCGCGCGTGTACAGGAAGACTGCACATAATTTTAATGGCGCCGATATGAAACCCAATTATGAAGATATTGACACTATTGATGATTAATGTAATGGTGATATTATACGACAGTTTAGTGACGTATACAAAGATGTTGACAAATGCAATTAAATAAATAACAGCTTTCTAAGAATAGTCAGAGGTTTAGTTTAAACGATTTATCCTCTCAATAACTTCAATTGATTATGGTTATCAGCCTTTTGTCTAGCTTTATCTTAGAAGATCAAGAAGGTTAATGCGATGTTTGACATCATACTACTTGTAAGTATTTGAAGGGTAAGTAGTGGATTCGTATGTAATTTAAATCAGATGTTTATAAACTTTAAACACCATATTTTCTTTGCTCTTTGCACTCATACAAACTAAATAAATCAGACAATACTTTGGTGATTATTCATTAGCTATGAATATATACACTAAAAAAGCTAGAAATATTGATAGCCATATTAATATCCATGTCGAATAATTTAAATTAAAAATAGAAGGACAAAATATGAGTAAAAATAAATGTGAGAATGAGAAAAATAGCCTTGGCTCAAGACTTTACACTAAAAGATGCTAAACAAGGAACTAAACTTCATCATCATCATCAACCTATCACAGTCCACTGCTGGACGTAGGTCTCTCCCAAGGTTCGCCACTGAGCCCGATCCTCGGCTCTTCTCATCCACTGTCTGCCAGCTACATTACGCAAATCGTCACTCCATCTAGCCAGTGGACGTCCTACACTACGTTTACCCAAACGGGGTCTCCAACCCAATACTCGTTTGGTCCAACGGTTATCGGTTCGTCGGCATATATGGCCGGCCCATTGCCACTTCAGCCTACTAATCCTCTGAGCTATGTCGGTCACTTTCGTTCTCTGTCGGATAACTTCATTTCTTATTCTATCTTTAAGAGAAACTCCAAGCATAGCTCTCTCCATAGCACGCTGAGTGACTTTCAATTTGTGGACCAGTCCCACCGTGAGGGTCCATGTTTCAGCCGCATAGGTCATAACGGGTAGGACGCATTGGTTGAAAACTTTAGTCTTCAGACATTGAGGGATGGATGACGAAAAGACTTGACGAAGCTTACCAAATGCTGCCCAGCCCAGTTGAATTCTCCGGTTTAGCTCTCTCTCAAAATTGTGTCTACAAGATTTGCCCCAGATATACATACTCCTGCACAACTTCAAGAACTAAACTTAGAAAAAAGCAAATATAATGGTTTTTAAATCGAACGCTATTAAATACCCCGGAACAAAACAAAACGAACAAGCATTGGTAAGGCAGCTTAGATTGACGATAAAATCGCCTGCTGCACTAGATCATTTAACTGCCGACAGCACTACTGATTGCTATGATTAGGCAAATGCTTGCTTCACTAGTTTTTAAAGCAACTCTCCTCCGTGCGTGCAGATTTCAATCAGTGGTTACATGTTTGAGAATCTAGTTCCAAGGAGTATGGTAGAAAATAACGGTTTCTGAGAACTTTGTAGTTCTTTTGCGGTGAAAGTGTTTGTAAATACTGACTTAGCAGAAGAGTCGTATGATGGCTACAAGGAACATGATGTATGGAAGGAATCATACAATTTTAATTGTTGTTGTATTTGCTGTTTGTTGAACCATTGTTTTTCTGAAGGAGATGATATCTGCTTCAGGCGCTTCCAGCCAAGCAGTGAAAGCTGTGACATGCAGTGCTAGACCGGACGCGGATGGAGAGAATCGCCTTCACTAACCCTGATGAAGACTCGAAAATGAGTCTAAGCGCCGTCAGAGCTTTGATTACACCGATGTAATCGGTATGTGAATATTTCCGTTATTCAATATGAATGAGTAAATTCATGTTAGTTTGTTAAAACATTAGAAATAAAATAGGAGATAATCTCTTATTACTTCTATCTTTTCTATCTTAGCGCGTTGTGTACTGAAAATACAACTATTCTCTTACAGAGGAGAATCCACGCCATGCCCGAGGGCCGCAGTCAACGAGCTTTATACATTAGTAATGATTAAAAATTAAATGATTTTACTTACCTACTATTACATTTCAGAATCCGTCAAATTGTCGATATCTAAATGAATTTTAATTTCTTTTTATCATCAACCTACATCGTCCCAGTGCTGGGCAAAGGTCTCCCCTAAATTTCGCCAACCATCTCTATCCTTCGAGATATCCATTCTGTCCTGAGAGCTTTGAATCCGTCACAGCAACACCTTCTTAGCGAGACATTAACATATTCATTAAAATTATTTTTTAATTTATGATTATGATTATGATATTATTTATATATTTATGACCTAGATTAATACTAAACGATTGTAAAAGTCAAATAACTTCAATATCATGTTCTATATTACCTATTGTTTCATTCCCCGTTTTATCATGTGTAATTGTATTATTTAAGTTATCGTAAATGCCATCACAGTATGATATCATAGCAAATTCCTTGTCTTAAAGTGTACAACAAGATTTATTAAATGTTTGTATTCTAGTGAGTAATTATCTTGAGTGAAGTTCATATACCTTTTCACAATCGGAGAAATTATCAAAATGGTCCTAGATTGTGCATAACCATGTACGAGGTCAATAAAGGATTTTCTAATTATTTTCAAATAACTCTTTGAAAATATCAAATGTTTGACAATCAGTTGGTATTTTGGTATAAATAAATTATATTAACTAATATCATCATTATTATCATCCACTGCTACAGACTGCTATGCTAGACTGCCATAGAGCAGTCCACAGCTGGACAAAGGCCTCCCCCAATGAGTGCATTATTTATTTAAGGGAAACCAAAATTGAAGTAATAGAAGGCCAATTACAGGTTTCCACAAATTATGTCTTAAAGTCATATTTATTAATATATATGTCCAGTAATGGACTTCTATAGGCGGATGACAATGATGATGATGATTATATCAAAGACATATTTTCCGGAAATGCAGCGTCCGATTGAGTACATCATCAGCCAATAGTAGTCCACATAGGCCTCCCCAAAGTGCCACTTCACCCTGTCCTGAGTTCGACGCATAAATAATTTATGTATTTATTACATCAAAGGGAATGCCTATGTCCAATAGTGGAGCAGCTATAGGCTGACGAAAATGATGATGATGACAAAATCATAACTCATATTTTTCCGGATATACAGTGTTGTTGCAATACAATGCAAAATATTCACTTGTCTGTACGAAATGAAAGAGCCAACCAGCCGGTGATGATTCACACCAACAATGTATCCATGCTGTGTGACATCCTGCGGGCAAGGTTAATTACGAATAACGTTCATTTGCAAATGTTAGGGACACTGTCCACAAAAACCAAGTAAAATATGTATAATATATGGCATGTAAAAAGACTACTACCGAAAACTTGGAAGTTGCAATCAGACCATGATAAATAAATATTTATTTATAAATAAAATAAATAACTGAAAACTTACCAATTCTAAAAATTTTAAAACATATTAATTATCTAACTATCTCATTTAAATACGCAAAAAAAACAAATATAATTAAAAAAAACATAAATATATGCATGCAGCAAGTAGTCCACCCTACATTATTGAAATCTTGAAACATTGTTTTCTCCAGTTATAATTTTTTTTCAGACAACAGACTTTTTATTTGGGTTTTGGTGTGCTCTACTTCCAGCTTTCGTTTTTACACCCGATTTATAGGCGACAGATTTTAACAAGGTGTGATATTTTTTTGGGCTGGTCGTATAAGACAATTACTAGTTGAAACTTGGAAATGTCTCTATAGCAATATGTATTGTGGATAAAGCACGTATCACAAACCAGCGTGAATAACTAATTTCGCAAAGGAATAGTTATTATAGTAACTGTATAAGTATACATTATTTCAGTTAGTCGTGATATAAAAAAGTTATGCGCAATAGAAAAAAAAAAATACGAGTTGTAAATTTTTAAACTAACCTAGAAATTGCAGGATTGCAGATTGAAGTTGACATGAGTAAAAAAAAAAATTATACGTGTTGAGAACAATGATAGAGGAATTGAGAAATTCAATTATATGTACCGTACCGACATCAAGGCCATCAAGATGGTATGTCCTGCAATCTTACATTGCAGCTTCAGTGGATGCTACACCTAACCTATACAATAGTTTTGCTGAATTCCATTCGTACAATGACTGGTACTGAATTCACGGTTATGAACAGCTGATGTCATTGCAATTATACTATGCGATCATTGTTTGTCTGTTTTATTGAAAGCTCTGTGGACTTCGTTCCTCTAGCAGTAGTTCTTGAACTTTTTGTGGTTTCGGACCCCGGATCTCCTGCTAGTTTGTCCTAATGAGCACAAAAAATATCCTAAATTCATCACATTAACTTTAGTTCTACAATACCAATAAAAAATATCAAGAGCTACTAGAAGACCCTTTTCTCATCAACCAGAATAACATAAAATCAACTTTTAATACAATATGCGATTAATTCTTTGCAGAACCTATTCTTTAGAGCAGGGCTTCTCAACCGGGGATCTTCAGACCCCTAAAGGGTCCGTGGCTTGAGTATATAAAATATTGATAAATATATAAAATATGATAAATATATAAAGTATATACAATATTCATAATATTGAATAATATATTGGACCTTTTTAATACAATATACGATATTTGCGATTTGCTTGGATGTTCTTTAGTATTTTAAATTATTATCATAATAAGTTCTAGCATATTGTTTTTATTATTGTCTCCATAAGGAAGATGTTTTTATCATCATAAACAAATTAATATCAGACGTAATGATCAGAAAGCTAGTCCCTTTTGTTTCATTGCATAATTTCTCAGTCCATGAATCACGTAACACTCGAAATTGAAATTCACGACGTCGTAATTGGGATCATTTTTCATTGGCCACGGTTGCAATTTGCATAATGAAGTACAAAAATCCGTTCGTTACATCTGCAAAGGCCGGTTTTCAAATTGATGGCATTACGAACGGGATAAATCTGTTATCAAGGTTTTTTTGCTTGTAACTGAAAGGACCACTTTAGTAAAAACAAAAAAAACTTCGTCATGACTTTTTTTATTCAGATATTGCTCCGCACGCAAATGATTGAGAATAGCATATTGGAGATAATCAGGGGCAAGCCTAAACATCAAATTCGGTATATGCCCACTTTTTGCAGTACTTAGATACCATTTTAGTAGAAGAATAAAACAACATGATTTTGTTTCTCCCAAAAAAAAGTTCTAAAATATTTTCACTGGATGCCTACAAATATTTTGCCCATGCATAATGAACACTAGCTCAAGAGGAAGCACCTATATAGTTGACCACCGGGATGAATCCGGCGAAGAAGTTTTTAGGCCACCCGAAGCCTCCATCATGGCTTAACGACTGAAAAAGTCGAGGTTGGCATAAATATGTGAAAATGATTTGTACCTTTACTAATATTTAAATGCGAAAGCTTAGGAAATGTTTGTCTCTCCTTCACCTTAAAACTACTGAACGGCTACGAAGCCGCGGACCGAAGCTAGGAATGTTTGATTTTCACTTTTATGTCGCTGTACCCAGAACCTGCGTATATTTAGGTCACAGATTAACCCCAGAGATCCAGATTGAGTAAAGCAATAAATGTTTGTATTTTATTGTAAGTAAATGAAATTATCAGAGAGCCTTTTAAACTTATTAGTCGGATCTTTTCTCGTCACCTATACCGCAATGTTTGAAAACGAAAGTTTTTAATCAGTGCGTCCTACCCGTCATGACATACGGAGCCGAAACGTGGACGCACAGTACGGCTAGTCCACCAGTTTAAAGTCGCTCGGCAAGCTATGGAACGAGCTATGCTCGGAGTTTCTCTGAAGGATAGAATCCGCAACGAGACTATTCGACATAGAACTAAACTTGTTGACATAGCTCAGAGAATTAGTAAGCTGAAGTGGCAGTGGGCTGGCCATATCTGCCGAAGAACCGATAACCGTTGGGGTAAACGAGTTCTTGAGTGGAGACCGCGGCTAGGCAAACGTAGTGTAGGACGCCCTCCGGCCAGGTGGAATGACGATTTGCGAAAGGCCTATGGGGCCTATGTCCAGCAGTGGACTGCTATAGGATGATGATGAGTCGGATCAACACCAGACGATCCAAAGCACTTCGATCGCACGCGGCCGGAGCACTTAACAGCAGCGTTTGGTGTGGATATAGCTCGCGCGATCCAAACTGCAGGATCGCAAGAAAACTCAAGCTGTCAAACGAGTACGATCCATGATCCATGCTCTACGCTCCCGGATCGCAAGTCGCAGGAATAGCTATCCAAAACTGTAACGTCCGGTATGGATCCGGCTTTCAAGCTTCTACCAGAAGCTTAAACGAAACCGATTTCTCCTCAATATCAGTTTGATAAGATTCAAAACATTCGCTCCTAGAACTTACGTTCGAAGGTGCGTCTTATCGCTAAAGATAAGATAATATAGGTGGGGTCAAAGCAGGGCATTCTAGGGTAGATTTATGGTGGGTGAAGTCTATTAACATTGATATAAGGGCTATAATCGGATGATTAGATGGATTGATATTGACAGGAGTAATTGGAAGTTGGGGAAAGCTTGGTTACCTTGGTTTTGAAAGTGGGTTGTTTAGTGATTATAATTGTACATTTGATAAATTTGTTGACCCAATGGGCAAACAGCTGCCTGAGACACAGGAGGCGTGGATTATTTCCAACAACAAGACATAGATCACCCTAACATAAGAAGGGATATATGCTCATAATCCTTGGGGCATCCGGGTTGGGGATTGCAGGGCATAGCTTTTTGCACTGTCGACGCTAAAGCGCTGCAGCCCGTCAGGCCAGCAGGGGATATAGCTGTGATTGTGTTAGGCTGTGCTATGCCGTAATTAACAGGCCACCAAAGCCCGGATCTAAAATTTTGTGCCATAGTGTACTCATCATCCCTGACAATAGAAGAACTACCCAATAGAAGGGCAATGCGCGAGAATTTGTATCAGACCCGCTGTTGTTGGTATATGTCTACCCTTCCATTCCACAGATTTAAGAATTTTTGTTTTCACGCACAAAAGGCAAGGCTGCTATAGGTTTGCATACAAATTCAGAGACTCCATACAACGTTCACACACGCTAGTCAAAACACTTATTGGCAAAATTGTATGAAAATGAACGAATGCTCATAGTTGGTGCGATGAAGACGCTTGATGCTCTTTCTAGTAGTGAGTGGGCTTACTCTTTTGTACCATACCACGTCACTCAGACCCAGAAGCCTAGAACAAATAGCTGCAAAGATTATGCAAGATTTTGTCCAGTATTTTTTGCATCACAAGTTTGCAACATAGAATTCTTTGCACCTGTTTCTTCGAAGGGTAGATTAGGCATGCAAATGTTCTTGAAGTAAATTAGAAATATTATTATGCAAGGTGTTGCATGTGGATGTCACCTGTTCTTATGTAAAACTGACATAAAATAGCTCTTAGAAATTGAAACTGTCGCTATGAAATTACGACTTGTATGCGAAAGCCCGCCTCAAAGGCAGAAGAATGCGGTTCGATTCCGCGACGTCTGGGATCTTGGTATTCACTTCTTGTATTTATAATGTGTAGTATGTACTAAAAAAAATATAAACCGAATAATTCAGTCATCTGGCTTCCATAATAAAAGCTTTACTTAGTTTTGGGGCTAGATGATGCTTTGTGACTGATAATTTCCACCATTATTTATATATTTTATATTATAATACAAGTGATCCAAATATATCAACTTAAAAAATACTAAAATAATCGATTAATTATTACCGTTAAAATGAATGATACCTACAAGAACTTTGATTTTAATTAATAATCCAAGTTCTAACCTAAGCATTACAATTTGGACTAACAATTATAATGTAACAAAATTACCAATTATAAAAAAAATCAATACTTCAAAAATAATTGAGGGCTTTTTCATTATTTTTTTAATCATGAGTTCAAAAAATGTTCTTTCATCTGCACATGATACTGTGACCTTTCAATAGACGCACATTTAATACTTCCTTCCGGTCTACCACGTGTTGGGCGCCTGCTGTCTTGGGGATTCCAACAACATAAAAAACTTGAAGTAATATAATGCTTTTGAAAAAAGGTTTTTTCATAGCTATTAGGGGAATTTTATCGCTATTGAAGCGTGTGCGTGCAAACAGTCGGTTATAACGAACGTAAGACTTATAGAGAAAGTTTAGGGCAATAAAATTTAGATAAAGACGTTCACTTCCTCATTAGGTGAAGATTTGAGAAACTATGGTATATATATACATAATATAATGTAATACTTTTCTATTGCATTAAAAAATTAGAAATTCCTTTTCTACTTGTACTTGATAAGTAACTAAGGAGCTATCTAGTATAGATTTCAGTGCAATTATTAGTTAAGTAGGTAGTGGATATTTAGATACTAAAGCTTGTCTAAATAAATTATAATTATATAATACTAGAAAAATATAATTAATCAATTATCTATATAATATGTAATATATAAAAAAATCGTTTTACAGTGTTCAGTGGCTCAACTGATTTTTATGACATTTTTTATGTATATATATATATATATATATATATATATATATATGTATATATATATATATGTATATATATATATATATATATATATATATATATATATATGGTAGGTATCAGAATACTTCGTAAAGTAAATTACATACCGCAAGTATACACGCTGCCGCTGTAGACGATAATGTAGCCATTTGCGGATCCACCTTGACGAGACTTGCACTGGATAGAGACAACTAGGACAGGATGGAGGTCGACGACCAAAAATTGATACCCCAAACATATAAATAAATATAAAATTATAATAGTAAAGCATGAACTAAGAAATAATTAAGAGTGTGTTATACAGTTATTAATTAGATTTCAAATAAAGTGATGCATGAAATTATTAGATTAAAAGTTATAGAATAATAATGTTTTAAGTTGTCAGCTGCATATTTTTATTTTTACTTTTGAATGTTGTATATACCTATAATGGCGCATCATACATAACTTTATTATAAAACTTAATTACAAATGTCTAGTGATAAGTCGAAGGTGTATCTTTTTTAATGAATAAAGAAATAAGTTGTGGAATAAATGACCAATTTATTTATTTATTTAAGTATACACGCAAACGAAGTTGTGCGCGGTTTGACTAGTAATATATAATTATTTAAATAAAATACATGTACATATTTGGGTTTCAAATCAATTTAGTGGTAAGAAGTTCACCCGATCATAGTACTGAATAAAAATAGCCACCACTTTAACCAACGGTTTTAACCCTTTCACGCACAAAATCGATACAGAAGGTATTCTAGTAGTTTTAGTGCATAAGAAGGTTAATTTTGATGTAATTTAACAATATTTATTATAAAAATAATAAATAATTTGGTAGATTTTTTGGAAATCCTTGGGATACCGGTGTCCCAATATGCGCCAAAGGTCAAAATAATGTGTAATTCTTAGGTTTCTAAAAGACATGCTATCTGAGAATACCAGGGTATTTTTGAATAAAAACAGTGTTATTATGTACAATAATAATATATTATAATTATACTATGCTAATTTAATCATATTTATTACAAGTGAAAATCCGCAAATAAGTTTCACCCTGTTGTGAGACACAGGTTTGTGTTCACAAACATCTGCCTTTGCACAATTGACGCATCATTTTTTGGTTTCCATTTACCATGGTGTGAGCCGGTGGAGATCTCTTGATTTCTGTATCTATTCTTTTTAGGGTTACGTACCTCAAATGTAAAAAGAGAACCTTTACAGGATCACTGAGTTATCCGTCGGTCTGGATGTCAGTCTATCAAGACTCTTTTCTCAGGAATGCGTGGAAGTATCAAATTGAAATTAATATCAAATACCCCAGGTCTGTAATCCCTTCGAGCTGTAAAACAATCTAACTTCTAAGTCAACGCAAAAAAGATGATGCATGTTATCAATTTATCACACTTGCAAGAGAATCCAACATATAGAGTACTTCTCGTTGACCTAAAATAATGAAATTTGGCAAGAAGCAATTACTTATATAGCACAAGACGTAAAGAAACATTTGTCGAAAAACTAAATTTATAGTTAGATCACAAAAAAATGATTTCATATCTATTAGTTTGTACAGAACCCTCGGTGCGCGATTCCAACTTGCATTTGGCTTGTTTTCCTTTTATTGACGTAGCTGGTAGGATATTTTTGCCAAAAGACATATGAGGGGCAGGTTTCGGAACATTCGTAGTTTCTATATCCTGTACGATAAATGTCTGATCTTCATCGCCCAATACCAGCGCATCTTCATACCATTCTCATCACAGACGCTGGTATGGCCACGAGATATTGTTCAACTTCGTCGAGAGCATGAGATTATTCTAGTTGAGATCAACGAAAATAATCTCGTTCCATTATGAGCCTAAAACAGTGAAAAAAAGTTCAGTAACTGTTAGTAAACGTACATAAAATGATATACAAAACGTACTTGAACATTATAATGTATTTGACCTATGAAGCATATTGGGACACATACTTCCCCTAAACATTATATGGTCTTTTAGTTACTTTATTCCTGCAAATTATTGTAAAAAGCATTAAAACATAAATGTTTACTTACCATTGTAGAAAACTTTGGCACTAAACAATCACAACAACAAATAAAACATAGTTTAATTTATTGTTGAAAATAATACATTGATGGACGCCAAAACATCGAATTTGAATTACAAACTTTTTAATTTTTTTTCGCTCGCCGTACATTTTCTACTATAAATAATAAAGGATATGTTCAGAAATAAGTTCTTGGACTTCCAATTACGAAGAAGTTTTGCATATTGTAGTGAAAAAAGTTTTAATATAAATCAGGGACAAATGTGTCCCATTTACGTCAAAGGGTTAACGGCTAGTTAGAAGTTAAGTGACTCATGACGAGTATTTGTAGAGATCAACGCAAATATTTTTTGCACGTGTACAAACTATTTTCCCAAACATTACGCAGTTCGATGTCCTAAAAATTGCTTGCACAAACTTTTATGGTATGACATTTCAACAAAACGCTTTGTATTTAAAGCTTTATCTTCTACGAAATACAATTCATATTTGACTGAGCATTTGGTTTCCAAGTCTCTAATATTTATTATTTAAGGTTAGAACCTTAAAACAATGGAGTTATGGGTTTTATTCGCTTGTCTATATTTGGGTCATAATAGAGTCAAGTACCGACTGACGATATTTGCGCAGATGGGCTACTGTTTCTATATAAACGGTTGATAAAAAAATAATTGTTTCTTTGAAAGCTATGCACAAATTATTTCTAACATTTAAAAAATCGGTAGCGATATTTCTTCGAAAATCTTCTTAAATGTTAGTCCTTTTTGAAACATCATCACCAGCCTACAGCTTTTAGGATAATATACTGGATTCTCGAAATATTATCATCGGCCTATATCAGTCCACTGCTGGAAATAGGCCTCCACTAATGAGCGCCATTGCGCCCTGTCCTGAGCTCAACACATCCAGCTTCTACCAGCAGCCTTTCGCCGATCGTCACTCCACCAAGCCGGATAGGGCATCCTACACAAATTTTACTAGGACGCGGTCTCAAGAACTCGTTTTAAAACATGTCCGTGACCATCTGGAGGCCAAAAGCTTCCTTAAAAGTTGCTTATCAAATCACACTAATATTAAAATTTTAAAAGTTTGTGTGTAGGTATGTTTGTTCCCAGTAAACTCAGTAATCTTTGAATTTAGATGAAACTTGGAGTTTAAGTATGTGTTTTGGAATAACAGAAAGGCTAATTTTGATGACCTGTTGCTTGCAATAAGATGGACCCGACTACCACCAGAACGAAAAGGGCTTGCTGACAAAAGGTACGCACTCGCCGAATAATAATACTACTAAATTTGTATTTTTTATTAACATTCTGTTATGAAAAAGTTTTGGATGAGTTGGCCACTAAACATTTTGGATTGACCAACTCATTCAAACTGGATGAAATTAAGTAGATGAGATCATTACTAATTTTTGTGTTGATTTTTAATTATATTTTTGTCATCTTGATACCTAGAATAAGTATTTAGATGTACTTTATGTTACCATTATAAAAGATTTAATTAATGTTAATGCTTTTATTATGTAATGTATATATATATGTACTTGAAATGGCCATTGATTGCTAGCATGTTACGTTTTTTTATATTTATTATTTTTAAGTTTACTTAACTGTTGCAAAATTAGATAGGTTTATCGCATTGGATTAATCTGTAATGTTATATCTTGTATTAAATCATTAAAATTGAATTTGAATTTGAATCACCATCTACTCACATCTACATGGTCCTAAACTTACCTTCTACATCTTATTGTACGTAGGTGATTATACCTACCACGCAAGCAAAGCGGCGCGGGCGGGCGGAAAACTCATTAATTACTCATAATCCAGAAGTAGGTATGATACTTTTAAGATTAAAAACCCGCTTATTTTTGAAATCTGTAAAAACAGTACTAGTTACTTGTTCAAACCAAATGCTTCAAAGTGTTACAATATTTATTTAAACATCATCAAACTTATTTTAACTACTGTAAATATGGCGCCACCGGTATCTATCAAGCCACGTTGAAATTTCGTCTATTTTGGTACTTTTATAGACCACACACGTTTATCAATAAAACTGATAGAAATGGCACAACTTGTGTAAAGATATGGTTCTAATGGCCATAACGAAATAAATAACGATAACTGGCTTACAGTTTACTAATGAACTAGGTACTTATATATTTTTTGTAAATACATACTAATTATACCGCAACTTCCTGCGTCTCAGGCGGACCTTAGCCCACTGCGCCACAGAGGCCGTCCTTCGTCAGCATACTAGCTTGCAGTTTATTCGCTTTGCGCTCATAAAAAAGAACGCTATGAAACTATCCTAGCTTGAGACGCTAGCTTACTAGCCTAGAGAAGCATCTAGATCTGTACACAAGAAGCCAGAGGTACTAGCTTGTTAGCTTACTAACACTAGCTTGCTATCCTAGCTTGACAAACTAGCCTTGTTATCTCGGGTACCTATTACTTATATCCTAATATACTATTACTTATATATAATCTTCACTTCTACACTTCTACATCTACACTAATATTATAAAGAGGAAAAATTGGTATTTTTGTGTGTGTATTATTGTAATGAATAAACTCAAAAACTACTGTGCCGATTTCAAAAATTCTTTCACCATTGGAAAGCTACATTCACCTTGAGTAATATAGGCTATATATTTTTGCTATAAAAGATTAGGGATCCTTACTAAAACTTAAGTTACCTAACCCAAGGTGTAAAAAAAGGGCTCTGGTCCGTGCAGTCAGGACGGGCCGCTTGTTGAATCTAATTTTAAGAATTTTATCGCTTAAAGCGATCTCTTCCAGGCAACCTTTGTATAGGAGGAAACTTTAGAGAGAACTAGCCTATTGTATTCCTCGTTACAGTGCATTATGTTTATATGTTGTTCAGATTAATTTGTTTAGTTGTTTTTGCGTGAAGATGGAACAAACATTATAGGTTGCTAAAGTATTGGTAGGATTTCAATAAGCATCAGGAATCAGTTAACCTGGCCCATTGTTAGCAGTCCCTCAGGTCTAATGCCATTGTTCAGTCTAACCGATAACTTCATCAACCGTTGTTCACCGTTATACTGTTACCGTTTGTGAATGAGTTTATTGTTTTACTTGCTTCCGCACTCAGCTTTGCTCACGTGGCAGCAGATTCCATCCTTCGTATGAGCTATATTATTAGCGTATTCGTATGTATAACTTTGGGTTCGGAGATCTTTTTTGTATTTTAATCTAATCTAAGATTTTATATATATATATACGACGACCTCTGTGGCGCAGTGGGCGAAGGCCCGCCTGAGACGCAGAAGGTTGCGGGTTCGATTCCCGCTGCGGGACAAATGTTTGCATGTTCTGCAGATATTTGTCTCGGGTCTGGGTGTTTTCTATGTATTATATGTACATATTTACAAAAAAAAAATTATATATGTAGTATATCAATCATGTGGTTCCCATAATACAAGCTCTGCTTAGTTTGGGGCTACATGATGCTGTGTTGATAACGTCCAGCATTATTATTATTATTATATATTATTATTATTATTATTATATCTCATAAAGGAGAATGCAGTCTGATGTATGGAGCTCGGTACCAAGACTAAAGTGACTGAAAATAATCAAAAAAAACTCCTATAAGTTTTTAGTTGATTCTATTGTCAAATTAATAAAAAATGAGGGTTATTGCCATATTAACACTTTACATCAATGTTAGTTGCCATAGTAACTTATATATCATTGGTTGTTGCAGTCTAATGGCGGCATGCGGCGGAAACCAAATCAACAAAATATATTTTTATTCGATTATTAATCCCGTCGGAGTGTAAAACTAAAGAAAATGTTAATATATTTTATGGAATACGTTCGGTTTTGACGCAATTGGTACGGGTTCTCGGCATTCTCCTTTCGATTCAGGCGGGATTTGAACCCGCGACCTTCCCATCAATACCAGTACGCGCTAACCAACTGCGCTACCGAGTCAACTCCTCGCCTGTCGAAATTTTCGAGCAGTCACGGCTAAGCGTGGTAAGCGCGGCCCGGTATTGATGGGAAGGTTGTGGGTTCAAATCCCGCCTGAGACAAAATTTTTGGGATATATCAAAAATCTTAGTAGATATCTTGTTTCATTTGCTTCCGCACTCAGCTTTGCTCAAGTGGTAACAGAATCCTTCCTTCGTATGAGCTATATTATTAGCGTATAAGGCAATTAGTAGGTAGTAGAGTTCTTTGTGAAGGGCTCGTCCGGGGAAGTACTGCCACCATGCCTATTTCTTCAGTGAAGCAGCTGAGCTGTGTTTCGGTTTGAAGGGTGTGAGTGCCGGTGAAATTACAGGCACAAGAGGCTTATCACCTTTATGACTCAAGTCGATGGATCGTACTGCACGGTCCAATAAAACGTGATCTCGATGTAATGCTTTGTGATAGGTAATGGTTACCACTTAACATGAGGTGGGCCATGTGCTTGTTCCATCTTTAGCTACCACAAAAAAAAGCCTCCAACTTATGGCAAGATGCCCTCTAGTCAGGTGGAGTGACGATCTGCGAAAGGCTGCTGGTAGAAGATGAACGTGTCGAGCTGAGCACAGGCCGCAATGGTGCTCAATGCGGGAGGCAATGTCAATGGCTGATGATGATGATGATAATGATTGTGTGTATTTTTGTGTCGCGACTTAAAACCTCTCTTTAGATAATGAATTGAATCAGGCGTGACTTTGCGGAAATCCATTACAAGATATTTAAAAAATAAAATATTTAGTACAAATTCCGCCAACTCTCTCTGACGAGTTTCATAAAAACTCAACAGAAATTCGACAATGTTTCGCCTTCCCCATAAGGCATCATCAGGAAACGATAGACTCGCTGTCCGAGCAGACTGCTTGGCGCTCGGCGAAGCAACACGTCTGTTAACATTGCGGATTGCCGAAGGCGGACAGCGAGTCTATCGTTTCCTGATGATGCCTTATGGGGAAGGCGAAACATTGTCAAATTTCTGTTGAGTTTTTATGAAACTCGACAGAGAGAGTTGGTGGAATTTGTACTAAGTATTTTATCTTTTAAATACCTTCATCTCATCAGGTTCCTTTACATCACCACAACTGTATCGACTACTTATGTTCCTGGCATTCAGCTGTCAGCAACCAAGACTTTCAACGTCAAGCAAAGCGGGTCTAGATAAGATGACGTGGCGTTTAAGTTGAAAAGAAAAACTTGTAGGGAATTATGAAAATTACAAAGTCATTCAAAGTCAAGACGGCCTCTGTGGCACAGTGGGCGAAAGTCCACCTGAGACGCAGAAGGTTGCGGGTTCGATTCCCGCTGCGGGACAAATGTTTGCATGATCTGTAGATATTTGTCTCGGGTCTGGGTGTTTTCTATATATGATTGTATGTATTTACAAAAAAAATATATATGTGTAGTATATCAATCATGTGGTTCCCATAATACAAGTTCTGCTTAGTTTGGGGCTACATGATGCTGTGTGATTACGTCCCACATTATTTATTTATTTATTTATTTATTTATTCGTACACGGTGTATATTTCTCCTGCCCGCACGAAGCGCTTTGCTGCATATATTCTCCTTAGAACAGCTATGGAATTTTCTTCCGTTGTCAATGTTTCGCTATCGCTATGACTTGCGATCAAGTTAATCAAATCTTAAATATAATTTAGGCAAGCGTGCAACCTCGTCAACTCCATATTGACTTACCAAGAGGTGAGATGGCGGTTAAACGTACCTAAGCCTATAAACAACAAAAAAAATTATATGTCCGCAAGTGTGAACGTCAATTTGAAGGAGATAAATATAATGTTAATGGCCAAGTTACCAAAAGAGAGTATGAATATTACTGGATGCACGAGTAAAGAAAGGCTGAAGAGAAGAATGGGTTGTGTGAAAAAGAATATGTGTGAAAAGAGTGCGAATATTGATAGCTAATATGAGTGAGTGGATAAAGGAAACCGCCGACCCCAACGTGGGATTTAAGGGCAGGAGAATGATGATAATTAAACGTCAACGGAAAATGGATCTTGTCTAGACCCGTTGTATGCAAAGGCTTATTACGTAAAACGTGCAGATTAAACTCACTTTCATAATGCACTGACCCACATGTACAGCGATATGTCATGCACCAATCGTATGGCATGTTTTTGACCAATCAGAGTTTACTTGTCCCCTGTCCAATTACAGCAATTTAAGCTTACAGCGCTTTTGACAGTGATCTATATCATGCTTCTGGACTACTTAATTAGTTATGTATTGTATATAGTTTCCACCCGCGGCTTCACTCGCGTGGTACCGGGATGAAAAGTAGCATATATGCTAATTCAGGTTACAAACAATGTATATTGCAAGTTTCATCCAAATCCGTTCAGTAGTTTTTTCGTGTAGAGTAACAAACATTCATCCATTCATTCATACTCAAACTCGTATTTATAATATCAGTAGGATGATTAAGGTGTTTTTGATGAAACAAACAAACGAACTGTTAAATTGTAGTATGATCAGCAGGAGAAGATTACATAATGCACGAGTAGTCAAAAACTTCCAAAGTGTCTACAGTAGCTACCAGCTTTACGCTTACGAACAATAGTATTATCAATATTATGTTAATATGTTATATGTTAGACTTACTTCAAACAACCCCCTAAACGGCCTTTTAGATAAAAAAAAAGAGGATTCAAAAAAAAAAATCACAACACACATTTTTATTATTCATGTTTAGGTAAAGAGCTTTAAATCCACTGATTAGGTTTCAAAATATATTTTTTAAGTTATAAACTAAAGTAAAGATTATTTTACGATTTTAATACATTCAGAGCGTTTATTGATAAAAAAAATACCAATATAATTCCAAAACACTGTCCTTAATTCGGTACCGCGTTCATAAGCTTTTTAATAATCGCGATCGGAGACAGTTAAATAACGATTGACATTTCAAACGAGACGGCGATGTTGCAACGATATCGTTTTTGCGCGATACTTGATTTTTCAGAATAGGTGTGTTAATTGCAAAATTCGATTTGGGTTCATTCATAATTTTGAGACATGGTGATTATTTTGGTTATATTTGTTATAAAATACTAGCTTCCACCCGCGGCTTCGCTCGCGTGATAAAAAGTAGCTTATGTATTAAACTTAGGCTACATCAGATGAGGTAGGTCAGCTAAGGTAAACTATGTATATTCCAAGTTTCATCCAAATCTGTTCAGCCGTTACGAAAGCAAACTTACTCACACATACAACATTTTGCATTTATCAGTGTGATATTCAAACGTTTCACAGCTGAAAAAAGGTGAAGATGTGATTATGATAGAGCACGCTTGCTTAGAAGGAACCGAATTACTCTGGATTTGAAGACTCCAAGATTGTCCACGTATAGGAAAACAGACGCCGGAAGCAAGTTCCACTTCTTACTAGTACCAATGACTTTTACTTGCCTAGTCAGTGTTAGTACTTATGATATAAATGTGGAAGCAAAATCGTTCGGTTTGACAGGGTGGGATTTCGTCTGTTTGGTGATAAAAGGGAGAATGTGGGATCAGGCCGTGAACATCTTGGGCACAATTTTTTGTGATCAAGTTGTCTTGTTTGTAGGTATTTGACTGAGTATAAAAATTATGCTCCATGAACAATACTGAGGAGATATGAAAAAAGAAATTTTTGAATAGGGCGTAATTTTAATTTAACTGTACCTAAGCGCGTCTAAGTGAAAGGAACTAATAAAAGTACAAGATTAGAACTCATCATAAATTATCAAAAGTAACATTCGAGAAAAATATTTTGTTAATCTAAAATATCTCCCATAATATAATATAATATATGTAGTCACAAAAAAATAACGATTTTCTATTCAAAGGAGAATGCCGAGAACCCGTACCAATTGCGTCAAAACCGAACGTATCTCATAAAATGTATTATATTTTATAAATGACATTAACATTTTCTTTAGTTTTACACGCCGACGGGATTAATAATCAAGTAAAAACTTATTTTGTTTATTTGCCATTATACTACAACAACCAAATAAATATACTATGGCAACAAACATTGATGTAAATTGTAACAATGGCAATAACATCATTTTAAATTATTTTGAAAGTATAATCGACTAAAAACTTATTGGAGATTTTTTTGACGCACTCAGTTTAGTCTTGGTACCGAGCGCCATACATCAGACGACATTCTCCATTTACTAAAAATATTATTTAAAAAATTCACAATAATTCAGTATTTAATTCAAAGCTTATAAGACCATTACCGCATAAGTACTGTTACCAATAAAAAGCCTCAAGACAAGATGTGACACCGCTACACCGTACTTGTAAATTGCCTCTAATTATTCCCATTAGCACTCCATCCTCGTCGATTAGATACATCAATGTCGTTATAAAAACTTATACTGCACTTAATGTGACAGCTTTCCATTTTCTATGTAACATGAGCTTTCTTGATAAAAGTTTTTATTGAAAAAATAATAAAACTACTTTTCTTTGTTGTTCTTTGTAACATACATCAGGAAATCCGTTTCGAAAAACCGTTTCGGAATATTGGTACGAGATTTCGTACACATAACAGCTCCACTACCATTCAAGGATAAATGGTAGTGGAGCTGTTGGTGGAGCCACTAGTAACTCAGCCTGAGTACCGTGGTGCACTTTGCATCTCGGCAGCAGATACTGCATACTGGTCCTGGTATGTGCCAGTTTAATCGTCGGCTTCATAATAGACGGGTTGGTAAGGGGACGTTAAACATTTCGTAGATTTGATTGGGTCTGTACACCTACCACATACTTACAGTAATTTTCCGTTCGAAGTTTTCTTACATTGAAAATTCCGCATGATAGCCTAGGCGTCCAGAATCATTCTTACAGAAATAAACATATGTGTGATGTATTTACGGAATCCCGAATATGGAATACGAATTTCGAAACGGAATTCCTGATGTATGTGGTCACCCTTAAGATGTTTATGATACCTATCGAAGAACTAGTACATGGCTCACCTAATGTTAAGTGGTAACCATTACCTGTAACAAAGTATTGATTCGTAGGTCACGGATGTGTGGAACGTGTCCTACGATGCAACACCCTGCATCCATCAACTTGAGGCATAACGGCTTTAAGCCTCATGTGCCTGTAATTTCACCGGCACCCCCACCCTTCCCTTACCTTACAGTATACGCAAGTGAACAACTCAGGTGTCGATTAGTTTATAAGAATACTATTTATGTCGTTCCTCGACTTTATCCGGCAAGAAATTTTCCCGCTGCACCTATCAAGGGGGCTTTTAAGAAATCCAATGGCACCCCTAAACTATGCAATTGGGATTGGGCGGGACAAGTAAGCTGGATGCTTTCCAATAGGGAGGCGACCAACACAATCTAGACACTTAAGGGACAGCGGCGTCGGGGCTGGCTGAGCGAGGAAGCGTTTGTGAGACGAGCTTAATACGTGTCGATACCTTCAAAAGAGGGTGGTGGGAGGTGGCTTGAGACCGAGATGTTTTGTGGGGCGCGAAGAATTAAATATAAAAAAGGTATGCAAGAAACGAATTCTACAAATATAAGGTCTATAGGATTTACGGTTAAGGCTGCGCATTGATTTTGTGAATCAGTCAGCTTTGCTTGTTTTATGTAATTGGATAATTCTGAGATAAATATAGTATCTACAGTTATAGCAAGATAGGTTTTATATAAATATCCAAATCATTCAAAAATGCTTCAGGTATAGGTGATGATAAGATATTTATTTCCTCATAAAAATGTGGAAAAAAAGCAAATTGAATTGAAAAAATCTTAATTAGCTCAGAAGGCTCATTACGAAATATCAGTGCACTCAGTTTCAATCATGTTAGCTTGTCAATACTGGTTTTGTTAATAAAACTGATTGAAACTGATTGCAGACGCCATGTTACAAGCCTACTGGGTTGTATTACTTATTACTTATTCTCTGCTACAAGTACCTACCTATTTCAATTCTATGAAATGAATCTCGTTTACAAAACGTAACGGAAGTAGAAGCAATACAAGTAAATATTTACGAAACCTTCGAGAATTATCGAAAACAAAATATGTTCCTACAAAGTGATAAGAAAAACATAACATAATACTATAAATTCCGTTTGCTAAAGAGTTGGATGGTTATTTTTAGATGATTTCTTCTTATGAGGAATGAATAATTGACTTCCGAAACAGTTTACGTTATTTTCAACCTTTATAACGTATCATGACAATATCTCCATTGAGTTTGCTATTGCATTGAGTATACTAGGTCGCAGATGTACTACTACGCAATGGGGAAGACGAGAACGCTACGTCATAGCAATGGGGAAAATTAAAAAAAAAGCGTACAAAAAAATTCAACCTTAATTAAACATAAAAAAGTTTCTATTTGGGCCAACGGATCAGCCTTGCTATCCAACGTGGCAATGCAGCCAGCATTCTGGATACTCTACCGTGTGGTGACGGTCTGGATTTTTGTTAGGCTATTTTATTTTAGTAATAAGTAGGTATACATATTTTGTCAAATATGTAGGTATAACTATGAAATATTTATTAAGAACTTGTTATTGTATAAACTGTTGTACCTTAATTTATGTTAAAACTATGTGTACATTTCAATGTGAAAAATAAAATTTCCGTAAAGCTGTTATCAATTAAAAAAATATATCTTCTAAACGACTTTTTAATTTTGGCATGTTTCTTTCAAAAGTTTTATTTTGAGATTATCATAATTTTATTGAATTAGGTGCAGCATTATCATCTCACTCTTCTTTCGTGTTTAGCTCGCCTATTTTACATCTCGTTTACTCAACTCTTACCATTGCCTTAAAAATAATAATTCATGCAACTATTTATTAGTTTTTTTCCAAGCAACTTCATTTACTTACACCATTCACTATCAAAACTCATTAAACCTAAAAAATCCGGACGAACGCAGCTAGTTCCGTATCACCGGACGCGATCAACTCAATCCAAATCATCCGTAATAACAACTGTCAGTTTGTTTACGTCGCGTGGGCGAATCCTGCATTTAAAACGACGTGGCAAGTGAATGCTGTTTTTTCGGGCTGGTATGACATTGGTCGGCTTGGTCGCAGCTTTTATGGAATGTGGGACAATAAGCCGCGGATAGGCAGCGTATTGATGCTTTTGAGATGTGGTTTTGGCGCCGTCTGTTGCGAATACCCAGCAGCTGACAGCTCGCCGAACCAATGTGTCCATTTCGTAGGAGCTACAACTAGATCGCGCCCAATTCTCTCGATAATAAGGCTACACCGAGTATTGCAAAATTTCGGCCACATTGCTCGCATGAGCTCCGACAATCTGGAGCACCTGATGGGAGGGTCAAAGGCCACGAAGAAGCAGTCCTTAACGATGGACGGATCAAGTATCCGAACACCTAAAGATACCAGCAATAGTCAGCGTGGCTCTCCATCAGGCAGCCGATGGAGGGTGACAGTGAAGAGACTTCACCAAAAGAGTGACGATCCTCACAATTGAGGGAACGACGGAGGAGGAGGATGACATAAGTCAACTTTCGGGTTTGGGTTTATTGTATGATATGTTTGTATTTACAAAAAAAAAAATGTGGTTCCCATAAGCTCTGCTTAGTTTAGGGCTACATGATGTAGTGCGATAACGTCCAACATTATTTATTATTATTATCATTACTTATTAACTATACGTAAATATTGCACACTAGTCGTCTCGCTCGCGTTTTTGTTTGCGTGGTCTTTCCGTGGTTATGTCCGGGGCCTGCGGCCCAGTCTAGTGTATTAACACAAGAATAATAATAGCTTCACTATGGTTATAGAATATTCAGAATTTGAAAGAAACTTGCACCTAGTTTTTCTGAAAAATGAAATTTTGATTTGGAATAAAACGAATGTTTTTCTCTGAAGCTCCATAAGTGATATACACACGTTGACTGAGGAGCACATCCTGCTGGTCATCCTAAGATGGACAGTTGAATGGCCTTATACTGTTTGCACTTTGGAAGTTAAGCCCTACACGTTGAAAACATTATCAACGTCTAGCTGCTAGCAATTTGGTATTTTTGCATGATTCTTCTTCTAGTGAGTGTTAAAATATTTGGTCCTAACTTTTAATGAGATATCTGACCCCAAATGTCAATTACAATGAGTAATCTTCTTCTGCACTAGACAAATATTAAAAACTGTTGTTCGTTTAGTTACAAAAATAATCCTATGACTGGAAAAAAAGTGGTCAATGTAAAACGACTTGTAATTGAATTTACGCAATTGCGTTTCTAGAATATACAATCATCATCATCAGTAACCTATAGAAGTCCAATACTGAACATAGGTCTCCCATAAGGATTTCCACGAAAAAGAGTCTTGAGCTCTCTCCCTCAACCTGCAATCTTGACTATGTCTTTGGTCCATCTTTTGTTCTTTTTTAACATTGGATAGACCTTTGATTGACCACGAACTCACCTGATGCTAAGTAACGTTGTGGTTTAAGATGGAGCACAAATGTCCAGAAGACTGAATAGTTATCTCTCTATATATTATCTCTCTCGACTAAAGGGGTTATCTCTCTAGATTTTATCTCTCTCGACTAAAGGGGAATAGACGGAAACCTACAATTAAAAGACCTACAAATCAATAAAAAATATTCACATTATTAATGGCTTCCTGAGTTCCGTAAAAGCGGTAAAAGTATTAATTACCGGATAATTTAGTGGCTTAGTCCGCACCGTTAGTGCGTGGGCCAGTGTTGCCCAACTCATGAATGGCGGACAAGTCCACCCACCTGCGCTATCAATGAAACTTGTGTAAACTCGCCGGCGTGTCTGCGAATATGATGACGAAATTCGCCATTGAATCTTACTGCTCTACATTGTCCGGTCGATTTACGGATAAAGTCTAATAGTGACGGCCGTAAAGTGTTTTTGACATTGATGGGTTCTAGTTTATATTTAAAATATGTTGCATTCATAATAAATTCGAGGTCATCAGCATCATCATAATCTTCGGCCAATAGCAGTCCACTGTTGAACATAGACCTCCCCTAATGAGCGCCATTGCGCCCTGTCCTGAGCTCGCATTTTGAGCTCAGTGATGACCAATCAAAAATATGTTAATTGTTATTTTGTTTCTAAATTATGTTAAAATTTATATTTATTAATTATGTTGTTCACCATTAATCCTACTAATATTATATATGCGAAAGTCTGTGAATATGTATGTATGTTTGTTTTTCACGCAAAATCTACTGAACGGATATGGATGGATCTTGGAAAATACATAGTTTATGACCTGTATTAACCGTAGGCTACTTTTTATCCTGGTAACACAAGAGCGAAGCCGCGGGCAGAAGCTAGTAACTAATTATTGTCTGGTGCTCTACGTCGCAGAACTCTTTTCTATATAGAATTAATAAGATTTTACTAAGAATTTCTAAATGGTTAAAGAATAAGCAGTGAATTCAATCATTGAAATTCCTTCATCCAAAAAACGGGGTGTGAAATTACTGCGTGGGCACAAATTTTCGGCCACTGTATGCTTTCCGTTCTCACTACGACCATCTCGTTTTGTATATGTTTGTACCTTTGTTTTTGTGCCACAAACGCCTACGCGCAAGATTTGGCCGTGACCATATTTGGGAATACACTCATACTTTCAATTGGACGAATAAGAAGTTATGTGTATTCTTTGATAGGTGTTCCCAGTTTGACTCACTTGATGATGTCTGATGGAGCTAATTTTGCAATCTTCTTCCCGCGTTCTGTCGGGCATTGCGGGTAGGAGAGCAAGTGCTGATGTCTTAAGTTGGCTTCACACACTCACACCGTGCATTAGCTTTGTCAATTAAACCTCAACAATGCTACCAACCTAAAGCTGGCTTTTGACTTGGGATATACAGTAAATCTTAAAATATAATATGTTATCGCCCACCATACATTTTGTACGAGACACGTCCCCGGACACCGGCCATCTAAGAAATTCCAATTCAAATATTTTCTTAAAAAAACTAACATACGGGGCTCTAGCGGCTGGCTGATCGCGGCATAGCGCAGCCTAACTCCGGTATAGTTAAACTCCTTGACCACGGAGGGGCAGCAGCGGTTGGCAGTTCGAGAAGCTGTGCCCTGCACGCATAGCTTGAGGATTATCGGCAAATCCCCGTTCTTATTAGGGAGGCCTAAGTCTAGCAGTGAATTGATAAAGGCTGGTGTTGCTGTTGATTTTCTAAATTCTATCAATATCTAAGTGCACTGATTGATTACTTCCCTTACTAGTCCAATTATTATTAACTGGACATTACACCAAGCCCAGTTATAATCTATAACTGAAGTCACGGTTTGCCAGTTAAATTAAATTCACTAGTTATAATTTATGAATGAATTTATCTTAAAAACGGGTCAAGTCAAATCTCTGTAATGTTATCGTATAACCTAGAAGGTTATACGATGTGCTATTGACTTAGATATAGTTCAAATTTTAATAGTCTTGAATGAGCCAATCGTATATACTATTTACTTCTTAGTACTAGAGCTCTCTGTGAAAGGCCCCTCAATCTCAATCCTCAATCCACTCTATCCACTGTTTCAATACTAACATTAAAGCCTTTTGAAAAAAAAAACGGTGTGACTCACTTTGAGGTACTGAATACTTGAACACTCCCTATGATTAGCTTCTAGCTTACACTAATAAACATATTTTCTATGTAAATACTGATTTGATTCCATTTTATCACATTCACTGGTCATTCTACAACAGTAAAAACTATACGATTTTTGTTGTAAAATGGCGCTTCCAATCGTTTATTTGATTAAACAGTTCATATTCTATTTACTATCCAGCAGCAAAATAAAAGGCGATATTAACGGTACTTATTTCATAATCCATAAGAATAAGTAGCTCCACACAATAGAGAGCCAAAATCCCAAGATTGACAGCCTCTCAGTACAGATTCCTCGGTTTTCTAAGAGCATGTCAGTCGATTACCGAGATAAGTGCTGAAATTGAATTGTTGAACAGCATCGACGGCCAATTGTGTTGTGATGCAATAGTTTCTTGATCATTCTGATCATTAGCCTATAGAAGTCCCCTGCTGGTTAAATGCCTCCTCATTATACTGTACCTGTATGAACGCAATAGGAGCTGAGATGATTTTCTGTTTTGTATTTTATTGTTTTTAACCTAGTATTTGTTAGCCTACGTATGTTTTGTTTTTATTTATGTGCCTTCTTGGTTTTGTGTGTCAAATAAATAAACTCTTATTCTTATTCTGTAATCGTGTATTAGAATTTTTCTTCATCCTTTCAATGTATTTTAGTTAATTTTCAGATTTTAGGGAACTTCTTTGTTTTTTTTTTTATTTAATCACAACTGGCTCAATCTAGGTTTGATACGTTTTTATTGGTACCTATCAGAAGAATCAGAAAATACGCTATTTTAATTTAAGTGAGCTTAATTTTCTCAAGTTAACGGAACCTTTTCTTTTAAAATTGTAATACTAAATCGGACGGCGACATCGGGGTCGGCCGAGAAAGCGTTGGCGGGACGATCTTGATGCATTTGAGAAGGAATGGTGGGAGATCGCCAAAGACAGGGACCTGTGGAAGAGTTTGGGGGAGGCCTTTGCCCAGCAGTGGAACGAAATAGGCTAGTTAAAAAAATACTTTAATGTAATAATAATTAAATAAATATTATAATGTATGTACCTATGTAATTTTGTACTATAATTTGAAACACACATTAAATTCTATACATTCCATTAATTACAATCAAAATCTTCGAATCAAAGGTCAACATAAGGAGAGCTCACGCACCTCAATGCCAATAATACACGAAACTCATTCAGATATCATTAATGTTTACGATTCATCATACGATTGCAATCATAAACCAAACGTAGGTACAAATTATAATAATCTTTGATTGGGTTCGGCCGCTAAGATTGTCGTAAATCCTGCACTTGAGCGTACCTTACCTACTCACTCAGCAATTACTGAAGCTCAATCACAAGGGCTAGCGAAAAAGTTATCGTATCGTAGACGTAAAATGGACAACAAGAAAGCGTAAATTCAAAAAAAAGCTATGTTATTATTAGCCAAAAATGTTCAATACGCTTACGATAAGTCAGTTTTAAATATTCGTGTTAAGTAAAATGCTGCCCACAGTTGTAGATTACAAAATACAAAACTATTAATTCTCAAGTTGGTTCTTACACGGGTTGGGATCTCTTCTTTGAAGTATAAACAACCTGTATTAGAAGATTGTGCGAGTCTTCAGCGTACGTTAAAAATATTAACACAATAATTAAACTAGCCAGTCCCACAAATAAAAAAATTAAAAATACACTTATACTATACACAAATTACTTTGATCCTAGTTCTCACTTGTCATTTTTTTGTTTGCGCGACAACTGAACTTGTTTTTTCTGTTAGATAAAATAAAATAATTAAATTTTCAGCAAAATTTACCTAAAAGTATAAAGAAATAAAATCAGTAAAATGTCTTAGCGTTCAAATACAAAGATCTAAACTACTATGGGAAAAAAATAGAACGCCGCATGCAAAAACGACACAAGCGTTACATTCTATTCTTCGAGTTTTTTGTTCAAAATGTACGCTTTAACGATATACTGTTATCAATAGTTGTCTCATTCTGGCGAATAATATATTATTGTTGTAACTATATCGCCTTAAGCTTCCGCATGTTATAAGGGTAGCGAGTTGACCTTTACTTATAAACAATATTGATAGACTATTATTATTAAGACAAATAAAATAGTAACTGTAGTTACTGTAACAAAATAATACATTATGACGATAAAAACAAAAAAAGCCAAAAAATTACGTACCAAAGGCGTAAAAGTGATCAAGACATACCTGTAACAAAAAACAATAATGATTAGTGATATGCTAGGATCGTTTATATAAATAAACGAAATTATGTCAATGTAAATAAAATAGAAGCTTTTAATGAACTGAATATGTAAGAACCCAATGTTATCGACATTTATGTTAAACGGATCAAAATAACACTAATATTACGCAATCTGGAATGCTTATAGACTGACATCATAGAGAATAAATTGTAGTGCCGATTGTAGGTGTAAGAATAATGAATGAAATTTGTAGTAAGTTGACCTCTATTTGGTCTAGATCAGACTGTAAGTCTGTTAAATAATTTCTTAAAAACTTAGAGAAAAAAATAGATGGCGTATTAGTATTGATGTTTTTACCGTATATTTTATCAAGACTAAAGAGGTTGGTCTTCCAAAAAGAACTGAAAAAATAAATATCAATAATGCTGGACGTAATCACACAGCATCATGTAGCCCCAAACTAAGCAGAGCTTGTATTATAGGAACCACATGACTGATAAACTACATATTACGTTTTTTTTTTGTAAATACATACATTTCATACATAGAAAACACCCACAACCGAGACAAATATATGCAGAACATGCAAACATTTGTTCCACAGCGGGAATCGAACCCGCAACCTTCTGCGCCTCAGGCGGACCTTCACCCACTGAGCCACAGAGACCGTCAAAAATGCAAGAATGAAATTCATTTTCAAAAGTGACTCAAACTCAGCTCAGATTATGGTTCATGGATAGGTATTTTAAACTATTGATGCAAAAAGAAAAGATACTTGAACTCAAAGCTTTGAAGCCAAAGCCAATTATATTACTACTGTAAATACGAAATTTTGGGTGGATGGATGTTTGTAACTCACGACAGAATGGTTGAACGGATTTTGAAGAAATTTGGCACTCATATAGATTATAATCTGAAATGACACATATGTTATACCGAAAGAGAATTTCCCGTGGGAACCGAACATTTTTGGAATAGCATATAGGGTACTTTTTATCCATTATTTACTACAATTATAAGACAAACCTACCCAATAACTGTCCTAGCTTTGAGCATAGCACTGCCATAAACAGCTTTCTGCTGTCACAAACATAACATAACTTTGTATCTCAGTTACAGTATTTTGTTCTGTAGTGTTTTCTATTTGAGAAATTGAATAAAGACCCGCTTTCCGCCTTATATTTAGATTCGCTATTATTTAGCTCGAATGCTGAGTTGTTTATTGTTGTTATTTTTGGAATATGAACGTGACTTTGAACTGTTGAAGCTAAGGTAGAATAGTTTATAATGTTGAGGTTGAAGTTTGATTATGTGAAACTTGTTTAGCCCAGTAATACTAGGTTAGATTGAAACATAATTTTTTTTTTATTAAATGAAAACAAATATCTTACAATTAACCAAGAAACAGGAAAATTTCACAAAATATAATCAATAAAGCCTTAAACAGTTTTCGCAGATATAGGTTATAATATTGATTTTTCATCTAAATCTAATCTTATCTTAACTATCTCACAATATGAGTAACTAGTCATAACTTTAGGTTAGACTACAACAGGTCAAAAGAAAAAACTAAAATATCTTAATATTATTAAAGTTTTCATGGTATTAGGTAGATTTTAATTGTAAGACGGTTAAAGGATAAAAGGCTGGATCCCAGGTGAATACAGCCTTTCCACCCTAAGACCTATCTTAGAAAGATGGCTTGCTGATTGCAGATTTGCGGGTGGGCCATGAGCCAAAAGTATCGTTAGGGACGTGCACATACAAGTGGCATGTGAATAAGCAAAAATTTGACATTTGAGTAAAATGGACTGGTGAGGTGGGCTTAAGATCTATTAGATGCCTTTCGAAACACCTCCTATTATACCTCCACTATCATACATAGTAGTAGTATATATTAATCACCCCATACCTATTACATATTCCTTCTGCTTTCTTCGTATGAGTTAGTGGCTAACTCTGGTGTCGGAGTTTTTAGGCCGCCCGAAGGCCTCCGAAATAATTTAACGACTTAAAAGTCCGGAATCAACAGCTTAAAGCGTGCCTACCGAAGCAAGGAAGAGCCATCTATATGCCATTAAACGGTTATTCATCCAAGTAGTGACCTGACGGAGTGTTGCTTAACTCCGACAATCGACTAAGAACATCGAAATAAGCCACACCACTAACGCTCTTCTATTTATTACAAAGGTAGGTATACCATTATTTGCTTTACTTTGGCAGTCAACTGTACAAACTCAGCACAAATTCAATCTAAGTACCCTGGTTTTGCATCTTGCAGCTCATTTGCACCAGAAAACAATACAAAGGCGAAGTGAAATATAAGGTTAAGTAAAATATCAACAAGACATACGATTTCCATACAATGGGGTATTGCGGGTAAATGTGGGAAAGTGGGAATTCTATTCGACGTTACAGATCGTGGAGTGGATGTTTACTTTCTACGCAATGAGTTATTTGTAATTGCATTTTCATTTCTTTTGTCACGATTGCAGGAGTCTTATTCAGCAATACCTTACTTACTTTATTATTCAGCATTACCTTATACATTCTATATTCTTTACATTTGTTTTCGCTTATTTTCTTTTTAAGTTTTTTCATTTTTTTGTTTTTGTTTCTAGTTATTAATTTATCCTGTGAAATAGATAGAGATAAAAAGATGTTTACTCTTAATTGTAATTTTGGATACTTACATCTACAATGTTGGAATCCATAAATAATGATTATGATGGACTCAATAAAGTTCAAAGTAATAATGTTTCTATACCTACATATGTCAAAGTCAAAGTTCTTCATTGCATTCATGTGTACGGTAAGTTCTTGAATGTAAAAATATAATTTATCAACATGAGCCTAGGTTGCCACCCTTGCATGTCAACTGCTTAAAAATATATTATTTTATGACGTCAAATGATGAAGGGTTCAGATAAAGGAGCCATTGTTTTGAAGGACACTCGTTAAAAATCATTTACCTACATCAAGTTTACCCACTTAATGTTAGCTCTTTCGTGTATCTACCTAATCTTTACAAACAGTTTTTGTTGCGTTATAAATGTCGATCCGAGGTGTGCCTTTTAAAAGCTCAACTGTGTCTCTTTAGTCAGTTTTCCTTAAACTGTCAACCTGTGATTGATACATAGCTGTTCTAATGGAATTCTTGTTATCTATATAAATTGATACTTTGGTAGGTTTCATTTATTCTTCATGAATATCCTATTGTATATATATATCTAAATAATAAATTCAGCGTAAATTCAGCTAGTTAGTACTTGGGCACGTCTATATTGGATACTGTTTTTGTTTAAATTTTAAAATATGTATAATTTTCATCTCATTGATTTATCTGTATTTGAGATGTTATGGAAATAGTGTTCCATTGCAATCGCAACCACGGTCAAAACTTAGTATCGTCATTCTCATTATACAACAAGTAGCCTGTCTGGTTAAATTATACTCAGCTACTTGTCTTTCGTTGGTATTAGATTTGAATTATTATCTGTATTAATTTTGTTTATAGCTAGTAATTTCATTTCTAGTACTACTATTGTAAGTACTAAATTTAATATACTGTTGGTTAAGGTAGGTACGTTATTCGCAACGTATTTTAATGTCTTTACTGGTTCTTGGTTTAGTGCTTTACTCATTTTGTGATTGTGACTTAGTTCAATTGTTGATATCAAAATCGTTTGTGAAAGTTAATGTTACCCATGTAAGTAATATTTATACTTCATCGACCGATTTGTCTAGCAAACGTAACAGATAGAAATTAACATTTATATCAAATTTATCAGTCACAGAAAAATGATCATAATTTTAACATTCTTATAAAAACAGTTCCAAGGTCCAATCTTAATTAGTCTGTTGCAATGATCTACTATTTTGAAAATGCCTATTAAGTCATTAGACAAAAATAACAATTAACTCAATATAAATAAGAACTACGCAATACGCACCGGTTATTTAAAATATTCAAACACGACTCGTAATAGTCGTATCAATCGAACAATTACACCGATGCGAACACCAGGTGGTCATGATACCAATTGTTATAAATATTGATGACGTAAAACCACGGTGAGCAAATTGACTAGATATTGACAAGCATCTAGAGCAGATAAAGAATATGTTGATAGGATATGGGTATTTTAGTTTTCATAGAAGATAACATAATCTATAGTAGTACTAGTATTGGGAATAATAGTAGAATTAGTGATATTACTGATATTTTTTTCGAGTTTTTATCAAACTCTGATGCTGGTTTGCTAAGAGCGTCCAAAGACCTTGAACACAGCATAACGATGACTGATCAATCGATGGGCTTAAAATGACTGACAAATGTTGATAAAATTATAATTTTAAATTTTTGTATTATATTGTAGGTACATAGTTATGTATATAATTTTCAAGAAATCAACATTCAAATTAAGAAATTACATAAGAGTCTAGAAACTCATAAGTAATTGATTTAGAAATCTTCATATCAACAAAATAGTGAATAGAGTAGCGAATAGGAATATAAATGGAGCATTTGTTTAAAACAACGGACATTGACGAGCGCAGACCATCACGTTCATGTGTAATTTATATAACCTTCACTATATTAACGAGAAGTGAAGTACTTGTCTGTTTCTGTTCAAAGTGCAATTTGAAATAAATATAATACGTAACATTACATTTGTGAACTCTTAGAACTTATGCGATCTATCGCATCTCTGAAAAAACTTAAACAATATCAACAAATATACTGTTGAAAAAAAGCTGTTTTAAAAATGCGAAAGTTTGGAAAATGGTTGTGTTTTTATCTGAATCTAGCTGTAAGTAGCAAAGAAGTGGATTGGGTTTAAAGTATGGCAAACTAATGTAAGTATTAGTTACTGTTATTTATTCAAGAAATAGTCTATTCATATTTTATGACTTGAAAAGTCATGGGTTCAAAGACATCAAAATTGTAAACTGCAACCTTAAATATTTTGGACCAAGTGGGTTGTTTTGAACCTATCAAGCTTTGCAATAACCTCCAATTTTGCAAGCGCTTCCATGAATTGAAGCGCTTGCAAAACTGGAAGTTTGCATTCTGCCGGTTAGAAACTGGATCAGAATGGATTGTTCGCCATTTTTGGCAACCGAGGCTGCAAGAGTCTTGGATTCGGGATCACTTTCCCGCTCATCCGTATATGGATATGAATGCCTCATGAATTATACGGTAGTTTCGTTTTGACGTTAGCCTTTTTTGAACTTCTGATTCTTTATTTGAAGCACGTTTTGAAGACGCTTTTACTTAAAAGGAAATAATGGCTGTTGCGGAATTTCAGGATGAACCATTAATATATTATCATTCGTTTCATGTTCTATTATTTATCTCTTCCATTTATTGTGATAATCTTTGCATACAATGATAGCTCTTTATGCTCACCTGGAGACAATTTCTCTTCTACTGTGATATGCTTTCATTCTATTTGAACTGAACTTATAGTCTAAATGTGTCGCTTTGTAACTAGATAATCTTGTTACAATTTAATTTCCATTGAATTTATCAGATCTTATTCAGCGTTCAATTACTTAAATTGCACGCAATATTAGGGATGTCTGATGTATAATGAATCGAAGATTCGTTTGTAGAATAACACAAGATTAACCTTTGTATTTTGTTGATTTGTCCGGAACATATTTGCTACATGGCTTGTCTTTTATCAGTCCGCCTAATCGACTTTATCGACATGGAACAAGGTAGCAATGGTTCCATCGTTTCATCATCCTCCCACCTTTATCTCATTGATGTAAATAATCCGTTCTTCTTATTAGACGTCTAGTTTCAGCGTTTAAAACTTCTTATTTTTTAAATTTCTATTCAACTTTTTCTATAGTTTCAATTGATGATTATGACTGACTTCAATGAGTATAATTATCAACATCATAAACAAATATAGGTACTTAAACAGTTATAACTGCTATATAGCGGCGGTTACTTTGATTACAGAGAACTATCTTGTCAGCATATCTACTAGATCAATACTTGAAGGTAAATTTAATTGGAATAGAAAGCCACGAGATGGGCATCATGCTTTTGCTTTTTGCTTTTGCATCAATTTTCTTACCACTTATATAAGAAGTAGGTAATCAAAAGTTAAGAACATATGTTTTTGGAAGTTAGTTATACGCTATTCGATTAGAATGAAGTTCCGAATTGGCAAATTTGTTAGACATGGTCATTTAGTTTTCGACTTGCATCTGACTATGTATATCTATTATCCTATTCAAATTCTTGTGCATAAAATATACAAATTAGGAAAAAGAGGTGATAATGATTCTTTGTTTTACATAAATATATGAAACTTACTAATCGTAAATAATATTGACGATAATTCTAACGTTAGCTAGTGAGCAAATAAACCAGAATTCTTAATTGCAATATGATGTAAAATGCTGTAGTTCGCAATGTACGGGCTATCGAAAATTACTTATTACTCGCTATTTTACACATTTATTTGTTTACAATTAATAACAGTAATAAAATAAATGATCGGATATAAATGACAGATAGAGAGATAGATAACGTTTATTGTCAATAACGGCCGGTTTCTATATTATACCGTTACCGATTACGCCTCGTTTTCCCTTGAAAAACTGACAAAAATTAACGAGGCGTCGAAAATTTGACAGTTTTTCAGGCGAAAACGAGGCGTAATCGGTAACGGTATAATATAGGAACCGGCCATAAGATTACGTGTTTTCGGTTAATAGTGATATTTCTGTTTAATTATTGTTTTTTTTTCTTTGATTTTCCGGTTGCTTGGTCTGAAATAGTTGCAATTTACATTTATCTCAAAAATGTTGATAAACGTTACCTCTGTAATAAAGATTATTATGAAGATTATTAAGATGACAAAAAGCTTGGGATGAAACGTTCTACTTCCATCAGAAGTAATAATTTCATAATATCCACATAGGTTGAGTGTACCTGCTACCAACAAAGAGAGTAATAAACTTAGAACTCCTTTTATCGACGTACTGGACATGTTGGAAGATGACCCAAAAACTGGCCAATAAAGTAGCTAAGATAAGCACAGGAAATAAAACATCAAAGTTTGAGATAAGATTGCCTTACTGTATGTTGTAATGGAGTCTATTTGTAGAGCTTATGAAACTGACAGGTAGGTGACCGGTAGTTTACAAGTTGATGGCATAGACGGGTCAGCAGCAGCTACTAACAAATAAAACATCGAAGTAGGAAAGGAACAAAGGTGACATTGTGTAGAAAGAAAAATAAAATAGTGATACCTAGTGTAAAAAAATAATAAAATTTAAAACGAAGATCTCTTAACACATTAATAAACATTACAAAATTAGGTAAAAGCTTGTTATGTCATATAAAATTTACCTTTTTTCAAAAAGCAAAAAAGACAGAATTAAATACAACATGATAAATAAATACCGTTTCAATCACTATGATGTCACGACTAAGGTAAAAACCGACTTAGGTGTCAGAATGGCAGGTAAAAAATATTTTTAAAACTTATTAACAATTCATAAACTGCCTTCTAAGGCAGCGCAACGACGCTCGTTACGGGAGGTCCACGTCCAGCAGTGGACTGCTATAAACTGATGATGATGATGAAGATGTCTATTTTTTACAGGTAAATAAATGGTAACCGAGTAAAGCACAAAAAGGTTGATATCAAATATATCAGCCACAATATTGTATCTAAAAGCTTGACATGAAAGAAGTTGTATTTAAAGTAATACTCAACAACCCACATGGCAGAGGTATAATCATTCAGAAACCTTATAAAGGTTATTATAATAATAACTTATATCAAACAGAAAATAAATATAGGAAGTTACAATTATATTTCAAGATGAGATTCCATCCGAGTATAGATAAAATTACTTTATAATGTTCATGAAACTCGGAACCCACGCTCACTACCTCTAGGCAAAGATACCTATTTAGATATAGCTATATGCAATAAGTCAGTGAAAGCAAGTAAAATTGAAGGGTTCCAGATGTTTAATACTTTATATTACTGGATTTCTCTACTAAAGGTCTCACAAATAATTTATTTATATTGATATCTTGTTATAGACCTTTCATATATGGTCGATTTATTATAGCGTGGTCATCAAGTATGTGGTGGTCATAAAGTTGTTTATTTATTTATAAATTCTCACACATAAAATAATAATGAGAAAGTTTGTGTGTATGTGAGTTTGTTTGTGATTTGGATGAAACTAGGAATGTACATAGTTTATCAACACATAGGCTACTTTTTATCTCAGTACCAAGCGAGCAAAGCCGGGGCAGAAACTAGTAAATAAATAAATATACCTAAAGTATATCTCATACCTCCGGAGGTGTACCTGGCCGGCCTGGTCGAGTGACGATTTGCGAAAGGCTGCTGGTAGAAGCTGGATGCGTCGAGCTCAGAACAGGGTGCAATGGCGCTCATTAGGGGAGGCCCATGTCCAGCAGTGGACTGCTATAGGCTGATGATGATGATGATATCTCAACGGTCAACTGATCCTAAACTAGACCAGACTAGAGCTTTGGTTACCACAGACTGATAAACAAAAACTAAGACTAAATAAAATATGGGGGTGTACGGGGTTCCAACCTCGATCTTTGGAACCCAAGCCAACCTCACCTGCTCGTGGTGCACCCTGCTAAACAACGAACGGGGCTCTGGCGGCCGGCTGATTGCGGCATAGCAAAATCCCCTGGCCACCGACGGGCAGCAGCGTCGGTGGTGCGAGAAGCTGTGCCCTGCGATCCCCAACCTGCATGCCCAGCGTGGGGATCATGGGCATATCCCCCTTTATTAGGGGAGGCCTATGTCCAGCAGTGGACTGATGTAGGCTGGTGTGGAAATAAAATATAAGTAATGAACATAGATAACTTAAAAACACCCAGGCACAGAACAAGCAATGTTCGCCACACAAATGTGTAGGCAGGAATCGAACTCGTGGCCTATAGCGCAGAAGGCAGTTAGTATCAACTGAGCTATGAGGCACAGTCTAGATGGCAAATAAGTCTAGTTTTACGCGGCTTATCCGAAAGAAGTAGAGTAGAAATCATCATAGCAAAAACTAGTAATGTTACTCATATCCAAATTTGAATTCCAAATGGGCTATGAATTATTCTCTTGTTTAAGAAGATAAAATCACCAAGAAATATGTTTTTTTTTAATTAAATAATAATCTATATATATAAAAATGAAATCCGTTTTCCTTGGTCACGGCATCACGCGTCAATGGCTGGACCGATTTCACTATTGTATTTGTTATTATTAGGAGAAGGTTCTTACGGAAAAAAATATTAAGAAAATTGCTACGCTAAGGCGGTACGAAGTTCGCCGGGTCAGCTAGTAAATAATATAAATAAATAATGGTGGACTATCTATCACACAGCATCATGTAGACCCAAAATAAGCAGAGTTATTGGAACCACATGATTGATATATTAATTTTTTTTTGTAAATACATACATATCATACACAGAAAAACACCCAGACCCGAGACAAATATCTGCAGAACATGCAATCATTTGTCCCGCGGCGGGAATCGAACCCGCAACCTTCTGCGTCCCAGGCGGACCTTCGCCCATTGGGCCACAGAGGTCGTCAAATACTCGTGAACTGTTTCTGAGATTTCAGATGGTTTAAAATATACTCAGTTGCTATCAGTTGGGCTATATATGCTCATAAAAATATTTTAAATACAAATTAAACTTTTTTCTATACCTCTTTAAATAGAACTGTTTTATTATTGTATAACCTCTGTGCTTTATCATCATCAATCAAAATAACTATTGACAGTCCCATTTAGGAGTCGATTAAACGCAAAGCTATTGAAGAACTAGGACTTTCTTATAAGCATATGATTGGCACATTGAGTTAAAATAAAATTTGTGTCTCTTCTTTTCTAAAACAGCAAAAACACCTTAATGGGTACCTTATGGGTATAGAATTAATGTAGTGTAGGACGCCCTCCGGCCAGGTGGGGTGACGATCTGCGAAAGGCTGCTGGTAGAAGCTGGATGCGTCGAGCTCAGGACAGGGCGCAATGGCGCTCATTAGGGGAGGCCTATGTCCAGCAGTGGACTGCTATAGGCTGATGATGATGATGATGATAGAATTAATTCAGTTCAGGTGTCTTTGCTGTTTACAAATTTTATTTTAACTCAATGTGCCAATCATATGTTTATAAGAAAGTCCTAGTTCTTCGATAGCACAATACCCATTGATGAATTTTGAACCTTTTTTTTGGGGTGTACGGGGTTCCAACCCCTATCTTCGGAACCCACGCCAACCCCACCTGCACGTGGTGCACCCTGCTAAACAACGAACGGGGCTCTGGCGGCCGGCTGATTGCGGCATAGCACAGACTACATCGGCACAGCTAAATCCCCTGGCCACCAACGGGCAGCAGCGTTGGTGGTGCGAAAAGCTGAGCCCTGCGATCCCCAACCCGCATGCCCAGCGTGGGGATTACGGGCATATCCCCCTTTATTAGGGGAGGCCTATGTCCAGCAGTGGACTGATATAGGCTGATGTGGTAGTGGTGTGGTGGTGGAATTTTGAACCTGACAATAGGATATTCCATTTAAATGTCAAATAAAGATAATTTATATCCATAGACAGGTACAGTATTGTAAATCCTTGCAGGCTGTTGTGTAGGGAACTTTATCTATTACTCGTTAACGGTGAATGCAGGATCGACGTCGGCGGCCAATTTATTACGCAGCTGTATCGCCTCGTCCATCGCTGACTTGCAATACTGGTGTCACTTCAACTACGCTTGCTTACCTAAACTGAGCTTTATCTCGTCTTCTTTAGATTTAAAATGTAAGGTTGGTAGTGTTTAGTCTCCAAAATTTCAGCGTAATACATTTATAGAGCTTAGATTGAAGTTATATTGAACTGTAACACTAACTTCTAGTTGAAAACATCTAAATACATCCATTTAACAGGACTAAGCGCTTCCAAACATCATTTATAATGCGCACTGCTAAAATATGGAATCAGCTGCCAGCGTCTGTTTTTCCATTGACTTACGACCCTAACGGCTTCAAAAAGAGAGTTAATAGGCATCTTCTGGGAAAGCTCGCCCCATCGTAATCCTTGCCCACGCGACGAACTCTGTGGCGCAGTGGGCGAAGGTCCACCTGAGACGCAGAAGGTTGCGGGTTCGATTCCCGTTGCGGGACGAATGTTTGCATATTCTGCAGATATTTGTCTCGGGTCTGGGTGTTTTCTACAAAAAAATATATATATGTGTAGTATATAAATCACGTGGTTCCCATAACACAAGCTCTGCTTAGTTTGGGGCTACATGATACATGATGAGTGATTACGTCCAGCATTATTTATTTTATTTATTTATAATGTAAAAATCACTAAATAGAAAGAAATACGCTACGTGAACGATATCGCGGGTATACGCTAGTATTATCAAATTTGTTTAGAGTGGGATATCCACAAGGTAGAATGTTTATGTATTCTGTATTAGCGGTATTGATACAATTGCTGAAGGTCTTTGCCCACAAAGCCGATAGTAATAAGGAATGTACTAGAATGAGCAATGGTTGGAGGTAATCGATGGGTTGATGGGAAAGCAAAATGTAAGTAAATTGAGAATTTGTAAAGTTCTTTGTGTATGTGAACGGGGAACGTTCTTGTTAGAATCGCAATATCTCTTCGCGACATAAAAGAAGGGTACCTGCTTAATTTGAGTCTAGGACTTTATGTGTCTAGACAGGTTTATTGCTTTTCGTTGGCTTAAGTGTAATGGAAAACTGTAGTTACCTACTTAAGAAAGTTTTAATCACTTACCTACTTATTATTAGCTTGGCATATTTTGCGAAATTATATGAGTTATTTTACATTAGTAGCTATAGCACAAAATGCAGGAACTAATATAAACTAAAGAATTAAAAGAGTATGTAGTTATTGGTATTATATATTATTATTTAAATCAGTTTGTTTGCAAACTTGTAATAATTGATAAAATGTCGATGTGATAAAGTCAAATAAAGGTATGATAAAAAGAAATATTACGATAGCAGATTAACCGAAGAAAAGATATATAACAAAATATAGTTCAAAAGCAACGTTGAAAAAACTTGTAATACCTAGTTGATAAAATAACGATATGATAAGGTCAATAAAGATCTTTTTAGAAATATAACGACAGCCAATTAGTTGAAGAAAAAATATACAGGCATATGACAAATAATACTTCAAAAACCAGAAACGTTGAAATAATTACTAAAAAGTGGGTTATTTTAAGATTATAATAATAAATAATAATGCGGGACTTAATCACACAGCATCATGTAACCCCAAACTAAGCAGAGCTTGTATTATGGGAACCACGTGATTGATAAACTACACATATAATTTTTTTTTTCTAAATACATACATATCATACATAGAAAACACCCAGACCCGAGACAAATATCTACAGAGCATGCAAACATTTGTCCCGCAGCGGGAATCAAACCCGCAACCTTCTGCGTCTCAGGCGGACTTTCGTCCACTGCGCCACAGAGGCCGTCAATGATTCAAAAGATAAAGTTGCTTATTCAAGTGTTTTCAAAGGGAAAGAGTAAATGTGTCACTTTACTTATAAGGAAACAACAATCAATGGTCAACGGAAACCTTAAACACTATGGGAAGTGACATCCCAATTTCACCACTACCCACACACACTTGAGTATGTAGGTAACCTCCTACATTTAACTATTAAACACCGTTTAAGTTGTCGTACATTCAGCGGAAATACACTTTTACGAATTGAACAATCGTCAAAATCATTATAAGCCTGGTAGAATTCCACTGCTGGACATACAATGAGCGCCATAATTGCAATGAAAAAATTGAGGAGTAGGCGAACAGAATATCACTTTTACACTTTTTGCAGTTTCTGTTTTCTTATGATTCGTGTTGGCAACACTGATACTCATCGATTGACGTAATTTAAAGTCTCCAGAAAGCATTATTTTCTGAAGAAAATCGACTTCATTTTACAATGATCCTATCCTAAAAGCATCGTTTTGACTTATTTGTAAGTTTAAAAGAAAAATAAATACTAAGAAAACTTTATTGTACTAAACATTTTATCTGAATGTGAAACACCGTTTTAACCAAAATATATAATAACAGACTTTGCACTGAACCTTTTCATCCAAGAAACACAAAGATAATTTTGACCAACTTATATAATTGGTTATTAAAACCTCATAAAATAAATTAGAGCATTTAAACTTTCCTTGCCTGACGCCATCATGAATCAATAAAACAAAGGTAAGTACTCATAACTCCAATGATCGAACCTCCAGACGGTAAAAGCATCAGACTTTCTATTGCTAATGCACGGCGCAAATGCATAACTCAACTGAACGCGGTTGAGGCACGATGAAACCGCAAAGTAAGTACTGTATAGACTCCAAGCTTTGAAGCAATAATATTACTGCGCTCTAGAGGAATAAGCAGCTAAATTCACGTTTAGATGAATTCGCGGTACCAATAAAGAGTACATACGACTTGAACATAATGTGCTTTGGCTTCACTAACACACATAAACCGAATATTTCGGAAGAAACATAACAACACATTACCTGCCCTTGAATTATCAAAATACTTAATTTTGTTATGCGGGTTGAAAAGAATAGTAGCTCCGTGGCAGTAGGTAGAGGCACGATCTGCGTGCACGCAGCTTTTCGCGCCCGCTGGCCATCAGTATCAATAACGGTTTGAAATTAGAATGTTATTGTTGAAATAACTATTATAGATATTATAGAAAAGGTGAGATATTAAAGGTGAAGGGTTATTTAGGTACGAGGTCGGTTTAGAAGAGGAAGTTGGTATTGTTTTTGAAGACGATATGATGAATGTAAACATATATATATGAGAAAAAGAGGTTAATAAGATTATTTAATTCTTTATTGTACACAGAAATAAACTACTTAAAAGCTATGTACAAAGGCGAGCTTAACCCTGAAAGAGTTTTCTTACAGCAATCCTTTGGGTATATATATTTCTGATTAAACAGATCAAAATCATAGCCTCAATTTTAAATATTGTAAAAATAAACAGCGAACACTCTTAAAAGTAATAACGCACTTGGTCCACTTAAAATCCTTAATGTCACAATTTGGGCAATCTTTTCACGAAGTAGCCCTGTCATATTCACGATTCCTTTTCAAGTACCGTAATAAGACCATGACTTTCTTCTGCTTCAAACCAGTCCAAATGTACAAGTAAGTGAAACAAAGACTTTATTGTAAAGTTGTCAAGGTTGGAAATTGAAATTGGGTTTTTAATAAGCCCAATAATGAATTGGTTTCCATACCCTTTAGAGTTGCGTAACAAAGTATAATGCATGCAGGCTTTAATTTGAGGAAAGGAAGGCGTCAAAGGGCGTACCTTGAACATTATAATTACTTGACTGGTTCCTTATATTATTGTTGCATTAGAAGTCATAGTTTCATAATCAATCTGATAGGTTCCCTAAACAAGTTTTGATAACAAAAGCGACAGTACTACGCGATTGAATTTTAGGAAAAAGCGTTTCAAAATTAATTCAGTACTAACCAAAAGATGTTTATTAAACAATCAATACTTAGCTATTAAATGATTAAACAATATTTTCAAATTTGGGAAAATCCAAAAAATATCAGAACCATAACTACTTGGAATGAGAAAGATACAAGATTATAAATGTTTATAAAGAAAAATTGTTAAAACCAAAGGAAACATTAAATCAAACCCAAACTGTAGAAGTCTCTCAACAAAACTAATAGAGCAATCAAATCCGACCAAAATTGACTACCACGTTATTAATTGTTGGTTTAAACGCGAACCATTCTAAGTAATCAATAGCTAATTGTCTAGACAATAAATCTTTTACATACAGTCCTTCCAATAATCTATGACAAATGACCAATTCTCTAAATACTAAATGAGACGCTATGGTAAAGTTGGAAGGTAGATTTTCCTTCGAAGTTAAAAGGATAATGCTTTATAGGCTTTAATCAGTTGATTTTAATGCTTTCTAAATTATAATCTCGATTCTGTTAATGAAAGGCTAACACGCATTCGAAAGTTACATCCAGGTCGCTATGAAATTCCCCAAGAACATCTTGGATAATTGGAAATTCAGTTGTAATAGCAAATTACACTTAATTATCTTGAACTTTGATGACTTCAGTGAATGTTCGTAAAGTTGAATTAACGATTCATTTGTTTATTTTGCAAAACATTATTGGTATCTAATTGGTAGCCAATCATAAATAGACATAAAATTTTATTTTTTAACCAAAAAATTCGAAGAATTTAGATTTAACTATCACTACTTTATATAATTTAGTCAATAACATCGACGAAATTACCAACGGTAACAAACATAAAGTATACTTGACGAAAAGCATATTTTAATGTTTTACAATAAGCAAAGTGGAATCAAAACGTGTCATCGTTTCAACACACAGAATAAGTACAAAATAAAATATCATAAACTATTATTCAAATAGAAAGCTTTTAAACTTCAAGTTATACCAATTAAGATTCTATCGAGGATAGAATTTTATTTATATGATTATCTACCTGTCGATAACATAAGAAGCGGCTATGAAACCAACTAAAAAACTACTTGCCATGCCTTGTGTTCGAAGCTCACGCTAATTGAAAAGGGTCGTACCAGTTTCGATTTGAGTTTATATAAAACTATCAGTAGTGTAAATTGTGATCTATGAGAGGAAGACTTGACGATTATCGTGATGCTAGTTCGTCATTTCACATACGTCAATAAATGATGGAGCTATGTGATGAAAAAATACAACCGAAATGGAACCGCTCCTTTTTTGAAGGCGTTTAAAAAGACAAACTGTTCAGTCAAGCATAGCCAGTCTAGGTCCATAGTATTATAATTATTATTATACTAGCCATTTACATCCCACTGCTGAGAAAAGGCCTCCCCACGTTCCCTCCAGACGACCTCGTTCCCTCCAATATTCTGAGCTGTTTCTACCCAATTTATTAGTTTATCCAGTTCGTGCCGCCATCTTCGTTTTAGTCTAGGTTTTTTTTATTTTTTTTATACTACTAGAAGATGGAACAAGCATATGGCCCACCTGATGTTAAGTGGTAACCATTACCTATCACAAAGCATTGCATCGTAGATCACGTTTTTCCGGAACGTGCTCTACCTCTACCTGCGTCCATCAACTTGAGGCATGAAGATGATAAGCTTCTTGTGCCTGTAATTTCACCGGCACCCACACCCTTCAAACCAAAACACAGCTCAGCGGCTTCACACAAAATAGGCAGGCAGTACCTCCCCAGACGAGCCCTCGGCAAATAACCATGAAAAACCTACAGTTTTTAAATTCAATATTCTTGACTTTTAGTTGAAAGTGTAGCTTACGAAGTTTAATAAACTAACTGATATGGTATGCATATATAACAAGTACCTGCATGATGTTGCGCGTACCTTATCCAATTTTAATATTGATGACATCAGCTTTTGTCCTTGCAAAGAGTAAAAGCCTTTGTTTCGATGTCTTTGTGAATCGATTACTGCTGGTGATCGATACTCAGTCGGTATATTATTTGCTATAGTCACAATTTACGCAGTAAACTTAGGAATTTTATCAAAAGATCCTACATATTTGATACTTAGCTTTTTGAAAGTGCTTTGATCATACATATCTACGATCTAAACAAGCGTGCTTCACCATCGACCCTATTTTCCCTTACCAACAGAGGGCTTACCACGAGTTTTGATAGTTTTCGAAAACTTTAAAAGTTTCGGTATCTTTCCCAGTGTTGCCGTTTTAGCATTTTTAATGCTAAATTTATCATATTTTCGGGTCTGTAAGCTTGAAAAATTCGCATTTAGCATATATCATGATTAAAATTTTTTTGTACGTTACCTAAAAATTCAAAATTCCTAAGGAATTCAAAAGAAAAATATAGATTTAAGCATTTTATTTAGCATTTTTAAAAGTTATTTAGCATTTTTTGCAACAAATTTTAGCATTTTCTCCAAATAAAAAACGGCAACACTGATCTTTCCATACATGTTCGTAGTTCATGCACGTTTCCCTAGAGGCGCTGTACGAAAATGTATGGAAAGATACCGAAACTTATAAAGTTTTCGAAAACTATCAAAACCTATGGTAAGCCCTCAGGTGAGGTGGCGGTCAAACGTAAGCGTTACTGTAAAAAAATCTTGCAGTTTGATTTTAATAAAATTGTGCATTTAGTAAGTTATTAATAACGACAGATGATATTCTTGTGCACATTTTGGAAATAATTTCTAATATTATTTCAAGAATCTGTATCTCACGTAACAAACCAAGTTAAAACTAGCCCGCGAGCATTAATGGTGGCCATTTATGATGAGGGATCATCATCATATTTGAACATTCATAAAATCAACAACACCAGTTTATTCAATCTACTGCTGATCATAGGAATCCCCTATAAGAAACGGGATATGCCTATAATCCCCACGCTGGACAAGGGGGATTGCAGTGCATAGCTTCTCTCGCCGCCGACGCTGATTCCGGTCGGTGGCCAGGGGACTTATGTTGTGCCAGTGTTAGGCTGCGGTTTGCTGTAATCAGCCAGCCGCCAGAGACCCTTCTGATCTATAGCACGGTGTACCACGGGCAGGCGAGGCTAGCTTGGTTTCCAAATATGAAGGTTGGAACCCAACATCAGATTTATATAAGGCTAGCGCCTCACTTACTTTCCTTAATAACTCTGGATTTGTGCTAGTACATTGCTTGAAATTTGACGTACAATGAGTACATTGCACGTACATTGCTACGAAAGTCATTTCGAACTCATATTGTTGGTAATTTGCTCAGATTTAGAAATAACCCGCCATTCTGATATAAGACTAGCGGCTTGCTTACTTTCTTGAATAACATTGGGTTTCTGCTAGTACCTACATTGCTTGAAATTTGACGTAGGTTATATATATACATACACACAATGTTTATTTGATCGTAGCAATGTATGTATCATTGATTGTACATTGCTCTCATGCATAAAGTGACCACTTGATAACATACACCCGCCGTTTTAAAGTTTTCACTATATTTTCGAAGTATTTTGGACGGCTTTATGTTAAAGGTCCTTTAAATTTCAACACTAAAAATGACCACTAGCAAAGCGATCGTGGCGTGGCTTACTTCAGTGTTCTGAGTTAAGCAACACTCTGCCCGGTCACTACTTAGATGGATGACCTTTTAGGCATTTAGATCTGAGCGTTTCCGTGCTTCGGGTGACACGTTAAGATGTAGGTCCCTGTTTTTTCAGTCGTTAAGCCATTCCGATTCCTTCGGGCGGCCTAAAAACCATGACACCAGTTGGCCACTAACTTATGACGAAGGATAACTACTAGCAAAGATAAAGTCTTCCAAGTAACAGCGGTTGACAATATTGCGTCACATTATCCCCTCAGCCGATGACTTGACAATTCTATTCGACTTCCCGGGAAGCCTGCTGGCACCCTGCTACCTCGCGCCTGCTATAATGAACCTTGCATCCCTTTCCCACTTGTTGTGTAAGACAGAGATAGCTAACTAATACGTACACCCACGGGATCCAACACTCCCGCTGTTTGAAGATCTTGTTTCAATCAACTTAAAATTTATTTGTAATCGACGAAGACGAGAGACGAATCTTGATACATAGTTAAGAAGTTAAGTATTTCTAATAATAAAATTTTTGAACAATGTAAATGACGCAAATAAAGTTTATCTCTTTATTTTAGAAATTTCTTATTCAAAATTCAAAATTCATTTATTCAGTAGGAACTGTATAGTACACTTTGAAACGTCATTTTTTTAAATTTACCACCAATTCGTAACGTGACCAAACAGAGAATGGATTTGAACTTCCAAAATAAAAAAAAATATGGAGACACTCATGACTTTGAAACCGCATGTCCTAAGCTTGACTGTATCCAGCTCATACCAGTTCAGCAGGCTCTCTCAGAAAGTCAAACATTTCAGTATAATGAGTAAAAGCTTAAAAAAAGATATTGTTGACAAAGTAAAAGTAAAAAGAACACATTACCTAGAGTTTACATAATGATTATCAGTTACACAATGATAAAAGGTAAATACGAAAGTATCTAGGTAATGTAAACAAAAGTGTACATTTTCGCCACAATACCAACTTGTTCTCTCGCAATTTTTTGTTAGTACTTTTGTTGAAGAAGAATAAATAAATAAATATGGCGGGACGTAATCACACAGCATCAAATAGCCCCAAACTAAGCAGAGCTTGTATTATGGGAACAACATGATTGATATGCTACACACATATACATATCATACTTAGAAAACATCCAGACCCGAGACAAATATCTACAGAATATGCATAGATTTGTTGGGAAATCGAGCCCGCAACCTTCTTCGTCTCAGGCGGACCTTCGCCCACTGCGCCACAGAAGCCGTCTAAGAATTTTTATATATTAGAAAACATAGCAAAATCTCAGATATTATAAAGAAAATGTTACTTTGGTGTAAGAGTTTCAACCTTCATCTTTGGAACCCAAGCCAACCTCACCTACCTGTGGTGCACCCTGTCTAACTAACGGGAAAGTGACCGGCTGATTACGTCATAGCTTAGCCTAACACGGGCACAGCTGAGTCCCATGGCCGCCAATGGGCAGCAGCGTCGGCGCGGCGGTGCGAGAAGTACCCTGGGATCCACTACCCGCATGCCCAGCGTGGGGATTATACACACTACAACAAGAGGGTGATACCGCTGTGTCTGTGTGCGTAACTGCATACTGTGCTTATAAGTTTTGTATTAATAAATTATTTTTATTATATTTTTTAGAGAACCCTAGTGTCTTGATAAACCTAACCTAGGATTTAAGGCACTATTAACTTAAAACATGTAATCTTTTTGTCAATAAACGTTATCTATCTATCTATCTATGGGAATTTCCCCCTTCTTACAGGAGAGACCCTTGCCCAGCTGTAGACCTATTAGTCTGGTGGTGTGTTGTGTGTTACTTTCTTACTGCTATATCTAGGACACTTTAATATCGTCATATAAAAAATAACTGTGGATAATGCTGGTCATTATATTCCAAAGTACTCAAAAAAAGTAAAACATAAAAGTAAAAATCACTTTATTCAGTTAAGGAACGTTTTAGTACAATCGTCAATGTTTATGTTCACCAATTAGTAACGCGACCAAACGGAGAATAATTGGCAAGACACTCTGTATAAAAGAATACTATGACAATCTTATGCCTAGATAAAGCCTATTACCCATTACGATAGGCATTACTTAACGCTACTCAATATACAGGCTATTTTTAAACATTTGAGTACATTGCTCTTGTCCAGGTGCCCGTGTTGATAGAACAGGTAAACTTTCAACTTTGCATTGTATAGAAAAGGGGTGGACTTTAATAATAATATATAATATAAATGTATTTATTAGAGACTACTGTTATTACATTTACAAAAACCTTAAATAAGTGAGCTCATAATACAATAGAAATAAAAACGATCACACACACACAACTAATACTTTATCCAATGAATATGCGAGCACTCCAAGCGCTCTTGTTGAATGTTTAAAAAATTGGCAGTCAGTATCTGGTCTCTTTGCTATAAGGCTTCTAGCTCTGTTGGAGCTGTCGCACACCCGGCGCATTAATATAAATCAATATCAATATAATCATAATGTCACTGAAGACCTAAGTTTTTAATAATATCTAAAGTATTATATAAAGAATATTAGAGGATCTTCTTGTACGCCAATAGTAAGGTGCACTTTGAATTGACCTGTTGTAATTGGTGACTTGGTATTCTTTGAAAGTATTTAGGCTAATGGGAGCAAATGTGTTCTCAACGTACACGGCAGTAGCGTAAACGATGCTGAGCACTGCGATCCCCAACCGTATGACTAACGTAAGGATTAGATAGATAAATTTCTATGTACGATATGTATGTATTTACAAAAAAAAAACATATGTGTAGTATATCAATTATGTGGCTCCCATAATACAAGCTCTGCTTAGTTTGGGGCTACATGATGCTGTGTGATTACGTCCCGCGTTATTTATTTTTATTTTATTTTTTATTTAAATATACATCGTTTTATTGCACATCTCTGTGGGCAAAGGTCCGCCTGAGATGCAGATGGTTGCGGATTCGATTCGCACTGCGGGACAAATGTTTACATGTTCAGCAGATATTTGTTTCGGGTCTAGTTGTTTTCTATGTATGATATGTATGTATTTACAAAAAAAAGTAGTATAATCAATCATGTCGTTCCCATAACACAAGCTCTGCTTAGTTTGGAGCTAAATGATGCTGTGTGATAACGTCCAGTAATATTTAAAAAAAGTAATGTTAGAATATCGCCATATCGCCTAAAGCGATCTCTTTTAGGCAACCTTTGGATGGAAATAAGCTTAAAAATTGATCACCATTTACTAGAGTTTATCAAGCGAAACCTGCTAAGATGCAAGATGAAGAGATCATAGGCCTTATAAATGTAACTAGTACTCAATGACAGGTAGTCATAAGGTCTTGACCTGACCCGGGTAATGCAAATAGAAAGCTAATAGCAACTGTTAATGATACTGTGATCCTTCGTAAGATAGTATAAATATGGGAAGATTGTGTCATGGTCTAACAGTTGAGATAAATATAGTTAAGACTAGAGGTTGGGTGGTGCGTGGTGGTCAGATAGTCTAGCTATATTTATTATAACACTATAGCTGCTATAGCTTTTACAACTCTTGATAATGTTTTAAGACTTGAAACTTGAAACTTAGATAATTCTAAGGAACACTTTGTCGTAATGGAACAGTTGTTGCAAGCGTTAACTTTTATATTTTACACCACGCACATTTAGACATAAACATTAGAATGGATTGACCTGAAATTGTACACATAATGTAATTCTTTCTAGACCAGGATCAACGTAAAGGCTACTTCTTATACGGGTCGCGAGCAAAAGTCAGTATCAAAAGCCATTAAAACAACCACCTAAACTAAACCGCCATTGTTTCTTAGGTATCACCGTTTAAATCAAACAACTAGAAGATAATATTCTGAACATCGAAACCCAGTATGTACCAGTGACCACGTGGAAACGTTATCCTAAAAAATAGTTTAAAAAAACTAAAAAAACACGCTTGCACGCATGCGTAGTTCGCGCACTAGCTCTGTCTCTCTTACTCGCATGCAAAGGATGCGGAAAGAAATTAATTAATCCTGGCGAATCTAATTAGGATAATCGGATATTTTTATCGGATTATTGGATTGTCATCGACCTTTGACAGGTGTGCAAAGTTTGAATCAAATCTGATCGTTCAAAGTAGGGCAAAATCGAGCTCAAAGGAGTCGGTTACATACATACATACATACAGGTGAAACTAATAAAAGCGTGTTAAAAAGCTGACTACGATGTGGATGCACCAAATATCTTATATTTAGCTAATTTGATGATAAAAATGACCATAAAAGATACAATAGTGAACTCAAAATGTGCACATTTCATAGATAAATCTTGTTATGTCGTACACGTTGTGTACGTTACGAAAGGAGCAGTTTGGTATATGAATGGAATAAGGTAACCACATCGGTACTAAAATGATTTGGCTTAAAGCACTGGGAAAGCTTCGAAAGGTAGTATTTCAGAGGAACCTACTTTCCCTTAACTGTTAAGCTGACTATTGCTTTGATTCTAAAGAATAATGTATGAGAACTTAATACTATGCCATATATTTTAAACGAATTATATTATCATTATTTCCGTACAAACAGGTTATTTATAATTTTACAGCATCTAAGAATTACCTACTCGTGGCGAGGCTTTCATCGATTTTCCTAGCAGATATTTTTTTAATATAGCGTAAAACTTTGTTTGAATAAATTCATCATCATCATCAAAAATCTATAGAAGTCTACTGCTGAACATAGACCTTCCCCAAGGAATTCTACTAAAAACTGTCTTGAACCCACCGATCCACCGATTACCGGCAATCTTGACGATGTCGTCGGTCCATCTGGTGAGGGGTCTCACTACACTTCGTCTTCCAGATTGCGGTCGCCATTCAAGAACCTTTATTTCCCAACGGTTATGGGTTCTACAGGCTATGCGGCCTGCCCATTGCCAGTTCAACTTGCTGATTTGACTAAAATTGTACCCATTAGTTTAAGAAACAACACCATAATCTTTAAAAAAAACTATATAGGTACAATGGGCGATTTTATCGCTTGGAATTGTTATCTTCCAGAAAGTTAGACAGTTTTGATGACAGCTAGACATAGTGGAGATTTAAACATAAACGTCACCGCATTATTTAGGTAAGTTTTGTTAACACATAACCATTTTGTACTTGTCTCGGGTACATAATTTAGTGTCTCAAGTTGTCATTTCGAAACAATACCCTTTACAATAGCACCTGCACTGTACTCCTTACATAAAACACATTCACAGAACATGGTTTTATTCTCTAGTACTTTGTAGTTACTAAAGGTCGTATAGACGTTCACTTATCAATACATTATCCAAGACACCAAAATTATCACGTAAGAAAACACTATTTAATTCTCTTAGAGATATAAAAGCTGAACAAATATTATAGGAACAAATTAGTACGTCTCCTAAAACTGTTGTATGCCTGTTTGCTTAGGCCCCTTTCTTTGTTTTCGCTTGTTAACTTAAGAACTGGTTTTACTGGAATTCATTTTAAGGACTCGTCTGGTAGCCTTGGATGCCCTGGTAGACCAGAGGTGACAATTAGTATGGATACAAGGAAATTTCAACGTAACACCTGACGGAATAAAGGTAGGAATCCTTTGTGGGATTGTAGCACATTAAGCAATATCAAAAGTTATAAAGACAGTTATAACTTGGAGGCACAATGCAGAATCACAAAATCAGAAGAAAATATGCATCGAGAGAATGATTTTATTTTGCAGCGTTCTGTTTCTCTGTTGGACATTTTTTGAAGTATTCACTCCACCGTAAAAGGCTTTCTTTTAAAATAAATACTTCAATAGTTATCTGTTGTAACTGCTAGGGTTTTTCACAATTCTTACACCTCATTACAAACTTTTGCCTCTAAAATAGGTAATGATTAGTAGGATACCGTAAACAAAAAACTTCAATTGTTTTATTTTTACGCATAGAAAATAATAATTTCATGAGAAAACATAAAAAACCATATTATTAGAGAACACAGGAAACCGCAAAATGTAATCGTACAAACCCTTTCTCGATACAGGCTTTGCCTAGTGAGGAAACCACAATTACACAATACTCCCATTGTAATTATATTGGTCAGTAGAATACATAAAATGTTGTCTTCATTTGTCTTAACTTAAGCCATGTTTTTGCTGTAATAAACATTTTTCATTTAATTCATATTATTGCATCAAAACCCCGTTACAATTATGAACAAGATAATCCTATCAAAGCCTCTTATTGGTTTAGTAAGCGTGAAAAATCTGCCGCCGATGCCCACAATGCCTTTGTAATTGACCATCGAACCTTACTGTATGTTAAATGGGTGTGGGCATTACCGTCACTTTGATCATAGCTCTAATATCTAGCTTTGTATTTACAACTTTAGTATCATCAATATTATATCTATTTAAACTTTATCGTTTGTAATCTTGTCGATTATAAATAATTCTGGTCACGAAAATAATTTTAATACTAATAGGCTAAAAAAAACAATTGTTATCATGATGAACTCAGAAAACTATCCATCATTTAATCTTAGGTGGTGCTATTTAAAATATGGTACCATCCCAAGGGGGTCTATAAATAAAACCCAAGCGTACCTGGGTAGCAAATTTTCATTGCGTTGATTAATATTCTTTATATTCATTTATTTGCTTACATGTACACAGTACACAATAACAAAACTTAGATAGTAGGTAGCTTAATAGTTTAAACATGCACCCTGTTAGGGTATTGCAATTTTGTCTGAGTCTATTTTTAAATAATATCATACTAATAATAATATATATTTATCATTTGTCAACAACATAATAATTGATACTAAAAATGATGTAATTACATAAATAAAATAAAATACAAGTAGTAATCAAGTCAATAAAGGTTATGTCAAATTAAAATAATAAATAAAAATTATTACATAAATATTTATATGACATCATACGATAAATTGTTAAAACTATCTATCCGACGCTGCACCTTGTTTCATGTTTCTCTTAATTTCTTTGTAGAAGTTTCAGAGCGCAATCTTTTTGATAACCATCTATCAATCTTATTCCTATTTGGATAAGGGCGTGTCCAGATCTGACGAATGCGGCGCTCGCGAGCTGCGCGCGTGCAGCCCGCGTGCAGCTTGCGCGTGGCATCGCGGCGCGCATACAGCACATTCGCTATATCTGTAGACATCCTTAGATAGTTCGATACAATATTCGATAGAAGGTGAAAGCTCATTTTATGTTGGTAAGTTTACACCAGTTTAAGCTCAGAACGACCAATTTACCTGTAATTTACTTGAAATCGTCTATTCTTTAAGTACCATTATCACCGTGGGTAATAAAGCTTTTCGGTTATCGAGGTTAAGGTGATGATACATGTTATAATTTTAAAAGAGAATAACTATAAAAAGTGTGGATTATGTATATATGGCATTAAAAGGCATTGATTGGCAGCTTAAAGGCTTTTATTATGAACTATTTAACGCGCACGGCTTCGCTCGCATTTTAATTATTTTCTATCCCTCGGAAACCTTTTTTTTGGATGCAAGATAGGTGCCCTAAGTTATTTTTTGTACCCCTAATAACGTGCGAAATTACATGATAATCAGTTGAGTCGTTTAAGCGCGAAACCGTAAAAAACAAACAACAAATAATAAAATATTCCCTCTTTTGCATTTATAATGTTAGTTATTAATATGATTATGTTTATTAGAACAAACGTTTCCAGATTTTAGTAAAAAAACTAAACTAAGAAATAACTAGATAAGAAAAATTAAATGATTTCACATGTCATAATAATTTGGAGAGTACCTAAATCAAAACTGTGGTATTGAAAACTATTCCTACCTAAGGTATAGTCTCACAGGGTTTAATGGCTCTTACACATAATGGCTTCGGCAGAATACCAGATTCGGCTGCTAAAACAGTAGATTTTATGCAATGTCAATGCCATTTTGCTACTTAGCACACATCCCACCATGTTTCATCTTTTTCTATTTTTATTTTTATTTTATTGTGTTGTGTGTTCACTTGCAAATAAATATGATGTATATTTATTTATTATTATTCAAACAACTATAACATTACAGTATTATACCAAAGCGCTATGATATACAAAAAAAGAAGCCTTAAACAAAAATAAAATAAAAAATGCATGAAAATTATAACTTAATTAATATTAACTATTTTTTTTTATAAATTTGGTCGATGTACTGTTTTCACACTTTTCAAGCCGCGTTCAAATATGTATATTATTAGTTTTCATAAATTACCTACTGCAAATTATGTTCAAGCCAATACCATGATAGTAGTAGTAGTAGTATAGTATGACATAAGCTGACAAGACACCGCCGGCATAACACCGATACATAAATAATTATTTTATTGCTATACTTATTGAAAATTATGACTTGTGTATAATCAACCGAACAAGCCCTTTCGTGTTATATAATTAATTGCTAAGATTATTATCGAGTGATTAAATTTTACCGAGCAATACGTGGCAATACTTCAAGTTTTTTGTACAGAAAGCCTTTGTTTTTTGTTCTTTTAGCATGTTTTGTCCAAGATACTATTCTATTTTGATCATATGTTATTATTTATTGATTATATTAAATTCAAACTTGTTATTTTTTACCTATTAATTACCTTATATACATATTATTTTTTGCAGAAGGTTGCGGGTTTGATTCCCGCCGCGGGGCAAATGTTTGCATGTTCTGCAGATATATGTCTCGGGTCTGGGTGTTTTCTATGGATGATATGTATGTGTTTACAAAAAAATGTCTATAAGTAATATATCAATCATATGGTTCCCATAACACAAGCTCTGCTTAGTTTGGGGCTACATGAGGCGGTGTGATAGTCCAGCATTATTTATTTATTTATTTATTAGATATTATGAGTCTGAAATATCCCACCGCAGAGTAAAGGTGCTAACCTTTCCTTCTTTCCACTCTCTATTGAATGCTATGGTTTTTTTTTTGGTCATAATTCTTGAAAATATTACTAAATCCTTCATGTTTCAATTTTTTGTCACCGGTTATCTACTATTATCTTTTGGCATTGACAACTTCCGGTACGTAAGTAGTTTGTCACAAAGTATACTATTGTTTTTGTTTCTAGCACGTTTCTAGTTTTGCAAATATGTCATTGATACCCGCATCATTACAATTCCAGTTTATATCGTGTGGGAGTTTTACAAGGACTTGTTGACGTAAAATTTAAGCTTCCTTATGAAATTTTAAATTTTCGTCTTAGTTCGGTTGAGCGCATTAGTGTACCATATCAGCAGGGGTATTTTAAAACATTCGAAAAGTTTCCGAATCGAAACCGTCAATTTTTGTTCTGTTGTATTTCTATTGCGATTGGATTTTAAGGATCTCAAAAGCTGCTCATGATGTTTCTGATGAACACTACGATACGATTTCGCACCACAACACAATACACCCCCACAAAATAATGTAATTTTGGTTCAAACGTCACTGTCGGATTCGACTCGGAAACATTTCGAACGTTTTAAAATACCCCTGCTGGTCATCCTAGTTTGGGTACTAATCTTGTCCAATCATAGATTTCAGTATTTAAAATTAGTAACTACTTATATAATTGTGATTATTTTTACATTTATGTTTGTTGTTTCAATAAATATATTTCAATTTCACATTGAATAATCAGAACTAAAAAATAACGATACCAAGATAATTATTTGTTATCTTGAAAAACACGTTAATAAGCTTTTTTATACATAAATGAACATAAAACCCACTTTCTTTATGAAAGCACTAGGTGCTTTCACAATGTTATTGCGTAGTTTATACGACAATAATATTTCTACTGAATTGATCCAGAGACCAGAATAATTATGATTGACAACTAATTCAATGTTTCTTAGTGATTTCTCCAATCTCTAGGCTTAAGTTTTTTTTTTATGAACTGCAAGCATAATATTTCAAAACATTAATATTCATAAGAAACATTGCTAAACGACCCTCAACTTTATTCATCAATTTTGGCATTAAAGATTCATGTTTTCTCATCAAATTTAGTAATTAAGGGCACCATAGTTTCAAGATCATTCCGTTTATTCACGATAGCTTAGCCTTGAATTTCTTAGACGGCAAAATCAAAGTCAATTAACTTTTTGTTTTCCCTTTCTCATTTATGTTGTCTCGTCCACCTATATTCTGTGGACTAACCTTGACGCGCCATTGGTCTATTATCTTTATTTTTGCATTTCATAGTCTCTCTTCTTGCAACTGTCTTTTATTTGTATTTAATTCGCGTGAGTCATATTGTTGGCATTTACTTTATCTTCTTCCGTGATGTTTTGGGTCAGTAGGTCATTGGACATGTATTTCCACGTAACATTTTTGAAAATGCACCGTGGACTATACAATTATAATAATTTCAATTACCTAATGGATTTGTTCTAAAAATGTATGTTAGCCTTTTTTTACAGCAGCATATTATATTTGAGTAGAACTTTGCTACTTCACTTCGACATCTGTGGTCTTTAGGTTTTTAGGTCTTCCCTTATGCAAGTTAGAGCACAAGGGTCAAACAAGCAAGTGCAACATTGTTTGGCTGGGAGTCCTACAGTCTCATTGACTGCAAGTAGGGTAGGTAGTATGCTAGTATTTTCTAAAACATTACCAACCATAGTTTCATCTTTGTTAAGATTGCTATTTTTATCTCACGCAGTTTAGTAAATAAAGCTATTCACTAAGCTTCTTATAGCTTTATATCCATAAAAGTCATTTACAAAGGTAGTTTCGACTATCTTACGTCCCATATCATACACAACCAGTATTTGCTAGATAACTTTTTACTTTTATTTGCATACAAAGTCGGAACTTTGAAATCCTGACGCTATTTTGCTCTTATCTCCTTCATCTAAGGCTCGATTTACTTACGGCTCCGGGAATGTTGCCAGTGTATGCCGTATTAAGTTTCATACTTGGCCCCATAAAGAGTTCAGTGTTGTGTGCGCATTTACCACTCGGAACATTTCCTTGGTGCAAGTCATATAAGCGCAGGCAGATAATGCCAACATTCACGCTTTGGACATGACATTGACAGCTTGTGAAGGTTACACTTCGATTCAAATGAGAAACTTCTTTTGTCAGAGATATTACCGTTGTTCAATATCCGTAGAGGCACGACTATGAAAAGAGCTCTCTTTACCGTATTGACATTTAACATTGACTGCTTTTTCAAGTCTTCAAGGTAGAGATAGGTACCTTCGTGATTTTAGATGGCAGCGTGGGTGATGAACCAGGGTTGGACCTCTCTGAGTCAGAGGAAATGCGCTGTCTACTGGATCTATGACTAATCCTCCTCCACAAATCTTTATGACAAACTATTGTGTAACTTGGATCAAAATCAGATCAAGTTTGGACAGGTCTACGAGGCTGTTGTTCATTCAAGAATTCTGATTCACTTTGCATAATGCTTGTTCCAATTCCTTATTTAAAGCAGATGGTCAATGATCGAGATCGGATAGAAAAGATAAGATAGTTTGATGTAAAAATACACCTACATTAAGTAATTTGGAAACCTTTTGGATACTTTTACTTTTTAAACTATAACTGATAGATAGTAAGTTGATACTGTTGCATATAATTTTTAGGTCTATTTAAATAGTACAAAATAGTTAAATAATTAATAGGTAACTTAGTCAAAATATCGTTTTCTATATATTAACTATCGTTACAAGACAAAACACCTATTAATAAGCGTCCAGACTGACTCCATTTCTTATCAATATCAACAAGAATTTAAGAATAGGCGTCCGTCCTCAAACATAGTAATGTCAAAAGCTATCACTATTTACTATATCATTGAATGTAAATACGGAAACTCACCTAAAAAACTGAGACTCGTCTTTCCGTCGACGGAGTCATCATCATCCAGGCACTCGAGCTTTTTCGAATTCATCTTTCCATCCAATCAAACACACTGAGCTTCACACAGTATATCATTCCAAACAAGGTGTCACAATTTCACTGAACAATCACTGGCAATACAGTTTTTTGTTTTCGAATGTCACAAAATTTTGAATTACAACGGTCGATGCGTACACGTCTATCACGCAACGGTCTCACAACGCGAGTGAGCGAGCAAGCCAGCGAACCGCTCGACGATGCGATGCCTCTCGGGTTCCGGACACGCCACAGTGTACACAACAGATAGTACCACATATGCCTAGTTCCAACGCACTGACCTGCAAGTTGCTAATCTGATTATACACGGTGCATTTTGCTTTGTTTCTGTATAAACAATGATTAGTTCAAAGAGGCCGATAACAATGAGTTCTTTTAGCAATATCACTTGTACGATGGATATGCTAACTTAGAAACGGTTATAGATTTCTGAGTGGTCATAAAATACGAATTGGATCATTGAACTAAACAAACCTATCAAACCAGAAACGAAAACCAGAAGTGTAACAAATACCCGCTAATTTAATGTTAAGCTTCGAACATACAAGTTCAATACAATCTCACAGTAACAATGGGTTCTCGAATTATTACTTGCGAAAGGGTCGTGCGCCCCTCCCAGTGAGATCTAGCATTGTTCTTGCAGCACGCACGCGCATACGCCAAAACTGTACTAACATTTCGCGCCCCTTTTACAATTAACAATCGATTCATGTTTCAAATTTACAAGTCCCATTCTTATCTGTAATCAGCATTCTTAGCTTATTCCCACAGTTGAATTTACTGCTCTTCTGTACTAAAATTCTAGAAGATTCTTCTCTTTCTTTTAATAAAAACCATCTCAACAGTATTTGAGCTTATTATGAATATCAAGGAGTAGTTGATATCCATTTTCCAGTCCCGTTAATTTTTAGACTCTTTTCATTTAAAGCTTCACGGCTATTATAACCACCAAATCAATTATTCTAGTTATAATCAGAAAGTTATCGGTCGCAAACCTTTGATCACCACGCATGCTATCCTTACGATCGATCCATCGATAAAAAGTTCTAAAGCATAACAGGACGTTCCCACATCATCTCCAAGTTTTTTATTTATTCCAAAATGGTCAGTCCCTATTCTCGGAGCAATTTCGTCTCGACCACCTTATAATTTTGTACGCCATTAATCATTTCAGTCGAGAATGACAATCGAGTCGAAGACAGTGAAAGTTGTAACAGGTAATAATTTCGATTGTGCTCGCATTTGAGACCTTACCCTAGTATTGTTAAGGATGGTAAGTTATAACAATATTTGGATCAATATAAGTACAGGTAATTTTAAGATGAATATATTGCTGTGATATAAATTTAAATTTGAATAAATATTGAACTTTTATTACTTAACTAGTTATTAGGGATATCGAGCGTGCAAACATTTTTTTGAAAAATTGTCGTAGTTTTAATTTAACTTAATTAATTTGATTGTAATTATGTCTAAATTAGTGCAAGATATACCACATTTATGATTTTTACTTATAATTTTATAGCTTATAAACGTTTAAATACAATAGTGGCAATGGCAACGTGTCCTTCGGCAATTTCGTGTCAAAATGAATGCTCACATTCAGATGGTGTCAATTATGGGTCATTTGCATAATGATCCATTCTTTTTGCAGAATTTGGGAGTATTGCAATATACCTGAACAATTTATTAAAGTGACCAGTATTAAATATAGTGAATTCGACTTATCTGAGTAAACGTGTTTGTAATGTAAACGTTCAAGGGAATCTGGTAAAAATAGTACATCTATTTTTGCCTAAAGATATTTGTAAATAAAATATACTGCATGAGATACACTAAAATATCAGATAAATATATTATTATACCGAGGCATATTTAAAATAAATAGACAGATTTCTAAGACCTCCAAAAGATCACCAACGTTCATTTTCAAAAAGCATATAAGTCGAAAAGTATGTAACCTATGTGTGACTCTTTAAGTAAGTATAAATAGTTATAACTAGTTTACTTACTTTTTGACTTATATGCTTTTTGAAAATGAACAATGGTTTCTAGGCACAAAAACCTTTAACCTTTTAAATCTAAAAGAGAATGCATTAAAAATAAATATTCTAAAAATGCTAACGTCTGTTTCCAGGCTTTTCAGTGTAACAAAAGTAAGAACTGATTCATCCAGAAGCGTTTTTACAGGCATTCCCTGTTCCTTCTAAGGAGTCCTGCTTAAAATTCCACTCCCGTACCATCAGAGGTGCGCTCCTAACATTTTTAGGCGTTCGCCCGTCTCTTTTCCCATAGCTTTTTTTCCAAAAAACCTTTTGTTGTTTTTGTTGTACGGTTACTCGGTCAGTCAATTATTTTGATGGTGTTTTGTGTGGGGTTTTATTGAGAGCGTTCTGGGAGCTTTCTTATATATTGGCATGTGATAAGGTTTTTAACAATTTTGCGTTGTTTTTTTTATGATAATTCGTGAGCGAAAAATGAGAAGAAAACAAGTATGTAGATAAAACATACCTATTTATATGTTTTTGTCACATAATGCGTTTTTTTAGTACCTTTGGTAAAAATAAATAAATAATAAATAAATAAATAATGCGGGACGTAATCAAACAGCATCATGTAGCCCCAAACTAAGCAGAGCTTGTATTATGGGAACCACATGATTGATATACTACACATATATATTTTTTTGTAAATATATACATATCATACATAAAAAACACCCAGACCCGAGACAAATATCTACAGAACATGCAAACATTTGTCCCACAGCGGGAATCGAACCCGCAACCTCCTGCGTCTCAGGCGACCTTCGCCCACTGCGCCACAGAGGCCGTCGAATGAACTATGATAAGAGTACATGTGTTTTTGTCAGACGATTTTTTTTCTGGTCTTTGCGAAAGTAATTCCTTTTAAGATCTTTCCCTTTGTTTTTCTTTTACCAAAATTACGTTTGGTAATATAGTTGTACATTAAAAGAAATCAGTTACGAAGTACACTAATATTGAAAATATTTTAATAGCTTTGAGTTGCTTATTTATCTACAGTTGCTAAATCAATATTTAAGTATTAGTTTCAAGTTTTCAAGTTCAGTTGCATACGTTAATAAATGCAACGTTTTGTCCAAATTCAGAAGAGTTAAGTGTAGTAAAATTTGATACTTATCTAATTTAGTTTCGTCATTTACGACCTTGTCACCCCTTTTTCTATCAGATTACATTCTCAAAGATTAATAGGTCTGATTATGACACTGTGGTACTCGAATGGAATAATAATGAGATATTTTTAAATGTTTTTACTAGCCAATAACGTGCTTGGAATACAAACTATAGAAACGTACGTCAGATTAGAGAAATTATTGACCCAACAAGTAGGACTTAAAAAAAAAACGACTTCAAATAAATCAATTCTTACTCCTTGTCCTAAAGAATTTTGAAAATCGTTTCCAATTGACGGAGATATTGATGATCATAGGGCGAAAATTACAAATGAGGATGAGGTTTTTTGAGTTTTCCGGAAAAAGTACTTCACAGGTGGTGCCATATAAATTTAATTCCTGAGGGATTGGTACTTTTCCCGGAAAACTCAAAAACCTCATCCTCACTTGTAATTTTTGCCCTATGATAACCAATATCTAAAATTGTTTAGGGCAAGAAGGGAAGTGATTTATTTGAAAGTCTGTCAGTTTTTTATAAGTAATTTCGTTGCATTTCTATCAAAACTTAAAAAGACACTAACTATTACTTCGTAAATGTTGTGAACTCATTTAGTTAATAATAATATAAAAATATGTACATACCTACATAACTTACCCACATCAATTTAAATCTTAGTGTGATATAAGAAACCTTATAATGCTTTTTTTTTTTTTCAATATCAATCTTATATGCATCTATTATTGTGTGTTAGTATCACTGTTTTATTTGTTATTCAATTTCCATTTTAAACAATTATTATTCTATCAATTATAATGTTACTATTTTTTTATACGTAAACGTTGTTTAGGAAATGTAATATATATAATAAATTGGAGGTAATGTATTTGTATTTTGTATTGTATTTTTATTCTTCAAAAACTTAATACTATATTCAACAATGTGCACTGTAAAAACCCGTAAAATATTTATTAAATCGCACTATCAAAATTTGTATCGAATTACAAATAAAACAACTCAATTAGGTAACCCCATTATTAAAAAAAAGTTTTTTATTTATCCTTAGATATGGTTATCAAAAACTTATAACCATTTTATTTGTATATAAATAACCAATTCATCCAAAAATAAATTTGCCTTAAATAAACTTTCAATCTCCATAAATTCCAAAATTGGGATCCTAATCTCTGCCCGATTAATGTAAATAATAATTTCTACATTCGCCGCGAACTTATAAGGCTTTAAAAAAGTCCATCAAAGCCTCCATCCGAGCGTTGACTTGTGACTCATCGTAGCAAAAACTTGACGAGCCCTAAAATGGCGCTGTAGATTCTCATACAGGGTGTACTACGAGAAACATTACATAAAGTCCACGAGGCACTGCTATCGCAAAACTATAGTAAGTAAAACAAACATTTGGTTGTTCAAAAGTCAAAAGTCAAAAGTCAAAAATCATTTATTCAGTAAGAACTGTATAGTACACTTTGAAACGTCATTTTTTTTAATTTATCACCAATTCGTAACGTGACCAAACAGAGAAGAATTGGCAAGAAATGGCAAGAATTGGCTTATATTTTTTTAACGTCATTGTACTTAATATCTATTACATTGTTTTTGATGGAGTTGGAGGCAGTTTCATCCCAAGCTTTTTTGTCATCTAAATAATCAGATATTTTATAATAAGCTTTATTGCATAGATTACGTTTAACAACATTTTTGAATTTATTTACAGATAGATTAATCACATCATTTGGGATTTTGTTAAAAAATCGTACAGACATCCCTTTAAAAGATTGACTAACTTTATGGAGCCTTACAGTAGGAACAGCTAGTTTATCTTTATTTCTAGTGTTAACATTATGATAGTCGCTATTTTTCTTGAACATCTTAATATGTTTTCGGACATACATTAAGTTTTCATATATATATTGGCACGGCACTGTCATAACATTAATTTCTTTAAACTTAGTTCTAAGTGATTCTCTGGGGCCCATATTATAAATTGCACGAACAGCCCTCTTCTGCAACACAAATATGGTGTTGATATTTGCAGCATTCCCCCACAACAAAATGCCGTACGACATAATGCTATGGAACTAGCTGAAATAAACTAGTCTAGCCGTTTCTACGTCAGTAAGTTGACGGATTCTTTTGACTGCGTATGCTGCAGAACTGAGTCTGTTCGACAACCCATCTATGTGAGCGCCCCATTGAAGCTTATTATCTAAAGTTATGCCTTATTGTTATTTACAATAATTATGCTCTTCTGGTCTAAAAGGTATTTATATATTAGAAATAAGTAAATTCGTACGAAAATATTTTTCCAGAAAACCAACGACTTGCCGCGACGTTACCTTAGTAGACAAAAACGTAAATTAGAACTAATTCAAAATTGAAGATACACTGTTCTCGCCCAAATACAGGCTGTAAAAATTTATAATAACCTCCTTAAAATCTAAATGACGAGGAAGATGACAAAACTTTTGAACGACATCTAAAAGAAACGTTGATAAATAAATGTTATTATAGCTTAAAAGATTTTTTCAGTGACTCACTTGAACTTCCAGAAATTAACAATCAAATTGAGTTAGATCTATAATTAAATTTACATACCTACTCCATACCATTGCTGTACCCAAAATTGGGCTCATAGTGTTATACTAATCATCTATGTTTTGTACATAAATAAACGAAATGAAATGAAATGAAAATCAATATGAAATTTCATTTTATTAAGATAGATATACAGATACATAGAAATCTGTTTATTGTTATCACACCAACAAAAACATAAAGAACATATCAGACAATAGCAATAATGAAAGTACGATGGGCGGTCTTATCGCTTAGAGCCATTTTTTCTAGACAACTTTTGGATGGACTGATTTTAAATTACATAGATTAGAAATAAGAAAATTCAGTAAATTAAATCTAATTACCATATTTAATTTTAATTTACTAAAATAAAAATAAACTTATCTAAAGCAAGTAGCACTATTTCAACACCTTAAATACCTTGATAATACACCTTTGGTATTAATGCGGTCTTAGACATTTATATATTAGGTATTTCACTAAAAAAATTCATAATAAAAAAAAATCTGGCCAAGTGCGAGTCGAGCTCGCACACGAAGGGTTTCGTAACATTATCTATACATGTGTGGGAGTCCTCCTCAATGCACTTTATTTTAATTTAATTATTTATATATGAAGTGAATATACAACTAAATATTCTGTGAATATTTCAAGCGACTACCTATTGCCTTTATTAATATCGAGCAAAAAATGCCGAAACATCTCGTTTGTTGTATGGGAGCCCCCTTAAATATTTATTTTATTGTGTTTTTAGTATTTTTTGTTATAGCGGCAACAGAAATACATCATCTATGAATTTTTTTACTGTCAAGCTATCACGGTTCTTGAGGTACATGTAATACTGGTACATGGCCTTATGACAGACAGACAGAAAGACAGACTTACAGACAGACAGACAGACAGATAGACAGACAGGCAGTGTCCCGTTATTACTCTTTGGGTACGGAACCCTAAAAATGGATCTTAAGAACACTTTAAAATTCTGATCTCGACTATAGTTTATTGTTTTGTATATTTTATGTACCTAAATGTATTAAACATATAGGTAGCCTTACAAATATAAATAGACATTTATAATGGTTATTGCTTACCTCCTATATTCAATTAACGTCCGATCTAGCATACAAATAAAGTTCATTGCTAATAAAACCTGTTTTGTTTAAACGTGACTTTTCTTATGTACAGGTAATGGTTAATTAGTTAGGTTTTCTTTTGGAAAAAAGGCAGTTAATGCTAAAGCCTTAGTAGCGTTATTACCTTTTATGAGCTAACTTTACCAGACATTATTTGAAAAGAACTAATCAAAACCTTGCAAAAGGCTGCTTGTTGAAGCTAGATGCGTCGAACTGAGGACAGGTCGCAATGGCGCTCATTAGGGGAGGCCTATGTCCAGCAGTAATCTAATAAAGGCTGATAATGAATGAAAACCCTTATTAGCTAGCAATAAATAAGTAAATGTCGGACATTATCATACAGCATCATCTAGCCCCTAGCTTAAATTGGGATTATTTGGATTTAATTATTGGGAATAAAAATACAAAAGGTATAGGATTAATTTAAAATTTAATATAAAAAATAATACCAATATTTAGTAATATGGTATATACAAACTTATGAGATGATTTTAGACTCCTACCGACTAACCTTCCTGGCTAAATAAGAAATGCATATCTAGTTCCGTGTATGCTTTCTATTATTATATATTGCCTACTTTCTTTTGTTTTTGATCAGAAATATAGGGATTACGGGTGTATCTCAGATCTTATTGATTTGATCGACATGTATAGCAGTGGACTCTGGTGTTACAAGTATAATAGTCCAACCTCTAGCCTAAACATGAACGCGCTACTGTGTTTATACTGTAGTTAAAACACGCGTTTTGTGGAGATGTGATCAGTTTTTAACTGACTTCAAAAAAGGAGGTTTACAATATTTTTGTTTCATGTTTGTTACGTAACTATGCATCATAATTTTGTAATTTATGAGCCGATTAGGAAAATTCTTTTTAGTTTGGTTACATGAATATTGGGAGAAAAAACACTACCCTTAAGAATCAATTTCCTTGGTCAGTTTTTTTACCCGGATTTTTTCGTTTACTCGTAATTTACTTACTTATTCTGTCATTTTCTCTATTCTGTGACTAAAGTGAACTAAATCTTCCATTTACAGTTGCTACATTTTAGTCTCGTAAGCTAGTCATGCAGCATTTTAGTCTGCTTTTCTTTTTCTTCTAAACAGTAAATTGTTTGCTATAAACATGCCTTCCAACCTGTTTTCATATTTATTTTCAAAGTGGAATATGCAGGCTCCCATTGGGTACCTTGTCTGACCATAGCAGTACTATAAAGTGATATTTTTTTCAGCGTAATTTTTAGAGTAATTCTAGTACCAATGATGAAGGTTTTAGGTACTCAGTAGAAGTTTGTATATTTCACTAAGTTATTTTCAAAGTGAAATATACAAGCTTAGTAAAGGCTTAGTTTAACTAACAATTATGGGGATAAGCCCTTATGATGCATCAATTTTATATACTGTAACTTTTTTTTTTTCATTTTTTTTTTGCTACATGGTTACCACATGGTTTATTTTTTTTACAATGCCTCGTATTATTGTTCATAATAATATGAGGCATTGTAATACGGTGTAAGTCCAGTCGTTCAGTCTTCAGTGTCCTATTCTGCTACAGCAATGGCGACTATAACAAAAAACTATAAGAGAACAATTTTCTACATCGGAGAATTCCAGTCCTCAATTATTATTTTTTCAATTTACTATAACAGACCTCGCAAACACGACGCTTTGACGTCGTGCTTAGTTGCGAGCGTCTGTCATATCTTGCTGTCGCGATTTTCGCCGTGTGTGCGGGTGACTCCGACTCCAAAACTAACAGGTAGGTATCTAGATCTACCTATGTGGTAAACGCATAGATCGTAAGGGCTAAATTTATAGAAAAAAGGTGGATGAACCAAAAAATAAGCTATTATTTTTAACTTTTTAGTTATACAGTTTTTTCAATAAATGTTTTTGAAGTCGGTTTTTTTTTATTTTAAACTATTATGTTACTGTCAGAAGTAACTTGACAAAAGACGCGACCTCCTTTTTGACCGACTATGGCCAAGTCAAATCAAAGGAAGAGAAGTTTTTTGTTTGAAATCACTTATAGATATTACAAAATGTGTTTTAATAATTTTAAAATGGCTCTTAATTCAAGAATTTTATGTATCTTAAATGTCCTGATTAATAATTGTATTATTTTACCAGTATTTGTTATTTTTTGAAAATAAAATTATAATTTAATTTATTTATTCTATCTTTGTACTAACTTAAACTATCAAATTGACAAGTACCAAAAAGTATGAATAATGAATAATATAAACGAATCTTGAATCTTGTATTAGATGACAACAATTCATGGCCTTCCGGCTAGATGAAGTGAAAATCAGCAAAAGGTTTGTTGGCAGCTTTTGGCAGCGCTAATGCTAAGGCCCGTCAGTGATCAGTGAATTTAGGTATGCCGGTGTAAGGCTGCGCTATGCTGCATTCAGCCGGTCGCCAGAACATTTTTTTTAGAGAGCAGGATGAACCACGGGAAGGTGAGCTTGGCTTGGATTCCGAAGATGGAGGTTGGAACCCCTTACACCGCGCATGCCCAGCGTTGCGATTATGAGCAATTGGGCATATCCCCGTTTATCAGAGGCCTATGTCGAGCAGTGGCCTGGTGTGCTAGTGGTATGGTGACTTCTCATTTTTGTTAACGGAAAAAGAGATTTGTAATTTTATTGATGATCGCATCACCGCCTTATCAAATAGCGATGACCGCTTCATAAAATACTTTCACACCCGTCAAATCTCTACACAAAAAATACAGAAGTCTGTCAGTCTGTCCGCGATCTTAATTCGTTCTAAGATTAAGTAAAGCAACACGTAATTGATTTGCGAAGTGAAAGTATTGCGAAAGTATTTTTCGAGATTGTAATTGCATTTTTTTTGTTAATTATTCGCACACAAGTCCCCTGGCTTCGTTAGTGTGGTACCCAATAAAAATGTTATTTCTGGTCAATATAATTTTTTGTCGTAGTCAACGATGGAACCAAGCTCATCAGGGAAGGCGAAACATTGTCGAATTTCTGTTGAGTTTTTTCTTGTGTATTTATGTGTGTGTCGTTTCTCCAAGCTAATAACAGGTTAAAGTGTTGTTTTTATTTGGTGGAAGAGTAAGTAGAAGGTTGCATTTATTAATGATTGCATGTTTGCTTGTTCTTTCTCTGATTTGCATGTGAATCTGCGGGCGGGAGGGCGGAGCAGGCGTATGCATTTTGTGGAACTTGTCAGAGAAAGTTAGCGGAATTTGTACTAAATATTTTGCCTTGTAGAATATAGTTTTGAGGGTAAAAACGGGACTTTTACTATTACTATTAGACTATTACTAAGACTCCACTGTCGGTCTGTATATCTGTCATTCATCAGGCTGTATCTCATGAACCGTGATAACTTGAAGTTTTCACAGATTATGTATTCCTGTTTTCGCTATAACAACAAATACTAAAAACAGAATAAAATAAATATTTAAGTGGCATTCCCATAGATAGATAGATGAACTCTTTATTGCACACAACACCAATTAAAAACAAAAAAATTACAAAAACAGAGAAATGAAATAGTAATATAATGTAGGTACACACAGCGTCACGATCTGGTATACCCCTTTCAAGTATAAATTTAAACTGCTGCCGTGGAGGCTACCATATTCAAATCGCCAAAATCTTATACAAAAATATTTATACTTGGCTGGGGAACCGAACCAGCAATTTATTCACACCAGTTTATGAATGAGACACTCTAACCAACTGAGCTATCGTAGCGGTTGGCAATTATGACGAAATTTTAAGTTACAGTATACGTATACTAGTTTGTCTAGGTATGAATGGATGCGTCAGCTAGTAACTTTTTCATTTGCTTATCACGGTAGTGCGCAACTTCCTTAAATTATTCTGTGCAGCACTGGACTATTGAGGGTAGTTGTGTATTAAATGATAGTTCAGAACAAAAGGTTACTTGTTTCGTCTTGGGTGTGTGTCATTGATTTTGTTTATGTAAAATAATTGTGCATATATAACAGCCGAAAAATTGAGCTAAAGAGTGGGTTTGCAAAATAACATTTCGGAACGCTACAACCCATCAAATGTAAGAGGAAATGGGAGAATAACATTAGGTAAGTGGTATGACAATTATAAGTAGGATTATCATAAACAATGTGCTTAGTATCCCTATTATATTAATATAAACACAGTCATACGTTTATAATATTGTGTTTTTATTTTCAGGTTATTGGTGATGGATGTCATCAATGGGACCAGGAGAAATTGTTGAAGTGAGTGGACGCATAAATGGCCACTTTTGCAAGAAATAATGCTGTTAACAGTGCAAGCAGTGGATAAGCATCCAGAAGGAACAGTGTATTTAGTTCATGATAACTGCGTGGTTCATCGTTCGCGAATTCTGACCAATTGGCTCGCTTCTCAGACGGGCATAATCATCACAGCATTGGTCATCTAAAAGTCCAAATTTAAATATGTGGAGAATGTGTGAGCATATGTGGGGTCAATTTGTCCTAATTGGGACACGAGTGAAGTGTTGTTCACCTGCAACAGGATGTCCTAAGAACCTGGGAACTGATGCGTCCTAGTGGTTTTGGGCGGACTTTGGTTACCCAAATGAAAAGAAAGCTTCAATAAATTATTTTAAGTGAAAGACACCCATCCCATTCGATAATAATAAATATTCAGATATATAATGTTTTCAATAATAGATAAAATACCAGAGTAAGTATTTGCGAGTGATTTAAATTGTTTATTGGATTTTATACGGCAATTATACCTGTTCCAATGTTAACATGTTTGTTCACTCGTTAATCTTATATGGGTAAATTGAGTATTATTCTATCATTTAAAACATTTTGAAAATTCTAAAAAATAAGTAATAACTATCTATAATGTGTTATGTTAAATGGTGTTTTAATAAATTTGTTATAACTTTTGAAAATTGTTTTATTATTTTACCTTAAATAATTAGGTAACTTACCTACTACACTTAAAACGTAGTCCATTGTGTTAGTAACGAAAATAAAAAAAACAAAAATACATTAATAGGCATTGAGGGATTTGAACCCAGTACTCTTTGATCGTACAGATTAATGTCGAGTGTTGTAACCGCCACTCCATCGTCTCACAAAGACATAAGGACAAAATTAAATATGCCTAAGCAAGGAGGAGAAGGTTTATAAAAAACACATTTGTGCAAAAAGTTCGAGATCCACGGCCGACACCACGACGGTTTGAACCTACTAACGTTAACTAGGGGGGTTACCAGACTCTGACGCTGTCTGTACAATGAGTGGTAGCGATTTCTTCAGGACAACCATGAATGGGAAGAATATAATTAAAAGAATTGAGCAGTGGTGCTTATAATACAAAAACGAATTACCTACCTCTATTAGATATACTACATATTAAAAAAACCTTTAAATTATACCTATACTATTAAATATAATTTTGAAAATAGCCTGTTATAATGGACCAAGTTATATAGCAAGTATAGTTTCAAAGCCAAAATTATCAATAAAATACTATTAAGCTAAGCAGTTACAACAACCACCCAACCAAGCCATACAACGGTACGGTACCCTTCGTGCACAAGTGCGACTCGTACGTGGCCAGTTTTTCATCATTAAAAGATATTAATAAAGATTAAGCAATACAAAATAAGTAATTAAATAATACATGAATGATGACACTAACAAAGCATCATAAAACCCCAAAGTATGCAGAGCTTGTATTAAGGAAACCGGAAACCATATGATTGTTATACCACTTATATACAAAAGCAACCTTAATGAAAGGATATAACTTTTGAAACTATCATGGTTGAGAACATAATTATTAATATCAACGGGATATTTACCATGATTTGTGAGTTCTGTTATTTCCCGATATTTCGACGCAGTTGCATGCGCCATGATCACGGGAGAACTGAAGTCTGCGCGAGTGGGTAGTTACTGGCAGACGAAACGATCTACCCTCTTTCTCAGTCTTTTATTACGAACGACACCCCTACCACTGGTCTCAATATCACTTTTAACACTGTATATATATACCGTAAATATCGGGAAATAACAGAACTCACAAATCATGGTAAATATCCCGTTGATATTAATAATTAATGAAAGGAGTTTATCAATATTTAAGAGCACGTAATACATATATCAAAGCAATAAGACAAAGCTTATATGATCGAAAATGATAAAACGAAGGTGTAGGCTGTTTTAGCCGTAAATCACTGAATTATCAACTGCCCATCACTTTGCACCGTTACGATATTAATAAAGATGTTTGTCGGATTGTATAATGGTAGGTATTGTTTTATTTTGCTGTTTTATATTCAATTATCGAGGATATTCAGTACACTTGAAAATGTTAACGCAATCGATTTGTAGGTTAATTTGTTGGTGATTTCAATAAGAGCATCATTTACTTTTCTAGTTATTTAACGATTTTAGGTTTAAGATATATTTATTAAATTCTCTTACCTACATGAGAAAAAGCTTATACTTGGTTTTGAATAACTAATAATATTTTGTTGGGCTAATCATACAATTTTTTAGTTGCACTCGCTGGTTCATTTCCACGGGCATAGCACGGATCGTCGTGTCAGACGTGCTTGTACCTATATAACGCTTCGAGTTGAGTTTTGAATAACACAACTACGCTTAACATATACGGGCATATCGTCTGAGGCCTACAGTCAACGTGTTCAGATTGGTCAGAGATGTGGCAGATGTTTCACGCTTTTTAAAAAACATTACACTAATATTTATTTTATTAAAATAGTTATATTATTTTCAAGATTGGATTCTTTTGTATTATTAATAAAGCCTTTTCTATCTACAAACAACTAAAGCGTCCCACTCAGTTAGACCACTTGCCATAAATATGGACTTAAAACCTACTGATGGTTCTCTAGTGTTACGAGCCAACTTCAAATATCCAGTACACCTAAAACCTGTGATAGTATAGTTTGAATTGCGAAATTTTGGTTCACACTTTTCAGACAAAATCAGCTCCACAGCATGAGGATGGATAGGGTAGGCAAGCGGACGGATTTGTGTAGATTTCTATCAGTGGATAGGTACGCTAACCGACCTATTTGTGTTGTTCTCTGTTAAAATATTGTTATTTTGTTTTGATATGTATCTTTTTTGTGCTGTTATTTTTTTTACAAATTCATAATTTCAATATGTGCCAAATAAAGACTATCTATCTCATTGAAGGTTTCATTGCCTTCAAGCCTCACCCTGAAGAAAACAATACATTGTCCTACCAGTACCTAGGATTGATTACGCCAATTTGGTATTGCCCAATGATTGATTCATTTCCGTGGGCATTATCCAATGGTAATGATCTATGAAGCCAAACAGAAACAGTCATCAGAGAACTGTTTATTTTATTTTGTCTATGATCCTATCCCATCCTCTCCTGTTTTTACTAATATTATAAAGGTGATTTCAAATACTGAAGATGCATGTTAAATTACATCTTTTACGCAGAAGTTGGCGGGTTTACTGAAGTGTACTGAAGTGTGAACTGTATTTGCAGAAGGTACGTTCTGCAAATACAGTTTCAGGTCTGGTAGTATATTATATGTATGTATTTACAAAAATGTATCTATGTTAATCATCAGTCATGCGGTTCCCATAATACAAGCTCTGCTTAGTTTGGGGCTACATGATGCTGTGTGATAGTGTCCAGCATTATTTATTTATTTATGTTTATTCCTCCTTCCACCACACCACATGAGCCTATATCAGTCCACTGCTGGACATAGGCCTCCCCTAATAAAAGGAGATATAATCCCCACGTTGGGCATGCGGGTTGGGGATCGCAGGGCACAGCTTCTCGCACCACTGACGCTGCTGCCCGTCGGTGGCCAGGCTGTAATCGGTTTAGCTGTGCCGATGTAGGCTGTTCTATGCCACAGCATCATCAGCCGGCTGCCAGAGCCCCGTTCATTGTTTAGCAGGGTGCAACCACGTGCAGGTGGGGTTGGCTTGGGTTCCGAAGATAGGGGTTGGAGCCTCGTACACTCCTTCACGTCAAAACTGCTGAAAGAATTTAGCAAAAATTTTGCGCATAGGTATGTAATTCTAGATCAGGAATAACCTATGACATAATTCCATCCAAAACTATGAATTAATTCACAAACCATCTTCGTTCATCAGCCGTCATGGCGTTAAAACACACTAAACACACTTAAACACACAACATTCTCGCATTTTTTATATTTGTGTGATAAATAACCGATGACTTTCCTTGCTCTACAAATGTCAAAAAAAGGAACATCCAAGGTTTTTTTTTCCGTTATGGCCTTTCTTATAAAAATCTGTCAAAACATGATTAAACTATTGCTATCTTAAGTTGGATAGTGACAAACAGTCACAGGGCTAACTTTAAGCAATAGATAAAGTTAAGTAGCGTTTATAAGTAAGGGGGGATTTGAAATAAACCAACGTTGCCCTAACAAACGGTGTCAAAATTAATTTAGGTTCATTCAAAATCTATTTCAGTACATAAATGATATTAAACTAACCGATCCAAATATGGAACCTGCATACCACCAGATGCGCACGCGCCGAGCCGGATGTAAATATTTGTTCTTTTTATACGTAATGCTTCCTGAAACTATACCTGAACTGAAACAGTTTAAGTTACTGGTAAAATATATGTTTTATTATATCAAATCGTTTTAGATAAGGTAAATAAATAATCTGGTATTCTATGAAAAACCAACCACACTGCCTTGAGGTCGGTTTATTAACTGACTTCAAAAAGGAGGAGGTTCTCATAGGCTAGGACAGTTGAGTTCATCTATTTTACGAAGTCTTGTACGATGACATAGATAGATAAATAGATAGATGTTATTTTTATTCGACACAAAATACACACCTTTTCAAATTTTTTATAGTCAAAAACATGAAATTAAAATAGCAAGGACAGAAAACAAGATGTTCCTGACACTTCATTCTTTAACAACTCTATGAACGTTTCTCCACGCAGCAATACACGGATAGTTTTTCCCGTGGAGGTAACGCTTCACAAACCAAAATTTGTATGACACACTTCACGGAATAATCATCATCATCAGCCTATTAGTAACATAAAGTACCTGGACATAGGCCTCTCTTAATGAGCGCCGTTGCGCCCTGTCTTCAGCTCGACATATCCAGCGTTTACACCGTATAAGACGGTGTGAAAAATTTATACAAAAGATACAATATGATGATGCTACATGTTGAGCTGTGGTCCTTTTTGCAACAATCGTTCTTTGTATGTATCATCATTATGTTACCTATACTATTACAACAGAAACATCACCAGTCGGATTAGGGATAATAGGGCACAGCTTCTCGCAACGTCGACGCTGCTGCCCATCCACGGCCAGGGGATTTAGCTGTGCCAGTATTAGGCCGCGCTATACCGCAATCAGCCAGCTGGCACAGCCCCGTTTGTTAGTTAGCAGGGTGCACCACGTGCAGGTGAGGTTGGCTTGGGTTCCGGAGATGGGGCTTGGGACCCCTTAAACCACAAATTATTTAAAAATTAAAAAACCGTTTCTAATTTGTTATTTTATTTATGTTTAGTTGCAAATAAATGTTTTCTTATACTTATACTTATACTTATAAGATGAATAATCTCCCCCCCCCCTTTGCGATATTTATGGTTTAAGATTTATCAGTCGAAAGACCTTTCACACAAGTGAAATCAGAATAAGAATTTATCACACCATTTGATCGCAATCTCTGTCAATGCTCACATTCTAGAGTAATTATAAATAGTTGTGGAGAAACATCACTTAGTCTAGTACTTGAAGCTAGGTAATCACGCTAAGTCGGAGTTCCTAAAGTGAAGGTAGCGGCCGCGATACAGCGGTGCAAAAGGCTAAGCGTATGGTAAACATAGACATCAGCTAATATAGCAGTGAAGAAGCAAAGCGTATGGTAACCGTACGACTGAACAAAACAATTGAGCAAATGCGACGGCCTTAATGAAAATGAGAATGACAACAATTTCATTTTTGTCATTCACCCTTGCTCAAAAAGTGTATCATAATAGTGTAGCTTAGCGGGCCTAAAACTCGAGTTTAATACCTCGGGCTAAAAAGTATTTTTTCTTTTTAATTTTTGTCTAAAATCATCAGCCCGTACAAAGCATTCGTTCTCTTACATAAAAACTCGACTTCTTGGTGCTCCGTCAATCTTTTTTTTGTCATCCTCCCTCGTCGTTGTCATCCCCCCTCGCTACGCTCGGGAGTATAACAACCCCGTATATAATGAGATGGTTTAGTCCCTTGTAAAACAATCTACTATTTGATATACTCTTTAAAAATATTTTAATAGTAATAACCTTTATTGGGAACTTAACTTAAACCCTTCCTTTGCATGTACAAATCCCCTCAAAAAAGCGTCTCATCCAGTGTCTGTCCACGATGGATGCATTATCGATTAATACTATGTAGATTAACGACCGTCAAACAACGAATGCCGCTTTTTTAACAGACTTTGTTTTATTAGATCAGGTATTCGTAAGAAATTCTTTGAAATCTGAGGTTTGTTCGTCGCCAGTTTGACGAATGAGATTGACTACTTTGTATTATAGGCGACGCAAGCGCAAGTTTTGATGGCTTTGGTGGCATAGCTACTAGAAGAGTGATGAATAAGATGTGAGTGGATGCACGAATAGAGGGAGACCAAATACATGGATGGATGGTGTGAAAGAGGATCTGAGAATGAAAAGAGTGGGCACAGATTTGACGACTGATAAAAAGTGAGGGGAAGCAAATAAACATTTTGTGACAAAAATATACATTTTGAGTAGAAAAATGATGACAGATTGTGGGTGGCATATTGAATAATCATTTTTGATGCAGACTTTTTGATCTGCGGGGTGATCGGCTAACTCTGTTGCAAACAGAAATTATGGAAACCGGTCCTGTTTTTACAAACTGTGACAGTTTGTCAAATGACGTTCATTGAAATTTCGATAGATGAAATGTAAATTTTTGTAAAAACAGGATCGGCGTCAAAATAACAGTTTTAAATCTAGACTATCTTTAGTCTTCGTTTTGGAATAAGACAGAATCTGTAAATCATTTCTGTTTACAACAGAGTTAGCGGATCGCCCCGCTGAAAACCACTGCAGTCTGGTGGTGTATCTACGTAGTGTCTAACACAAAAGATATAAAGGTTTGATTTCCACTGCAGGACAAATATTTTGTGATTTGCGAAATAAATAAGCCGATTAGTGTTGTGTACTTTTGTAATATTCGCAGTTCTTGATGAAAGAAAAAAATATTACGTAGGTAGAGCTATTTAATAATGCACATAGTTGTAGACTTAGCGCGTGATTATACGAATAAATTCAAAAAATATAATAAATTAATAATATTAATGCGGTTCCCATAATAAAAGTTCTGCTTAGTTTGAGGCTGATGCTGTGTGATACTGTCAAATATATTATCCTGGATTATACATAATTGTTCATAGAAAACACACAGACTGGAGACATATCTTTGCAGATCATACAAACTGTTGTCTCGCGACGGGAATCGAACCCGCAATCTTCTGCGTCTCAGGTTGGCCTTCGCCCACTGCACCAGAGAGGCTTTGGCCATTGTTTTCTTCTTAAAATAACGTTTTCTGTTATACTGTTCTCTTTCTATTTATTTAACTGTTATACTACCAACCTACTTCTTAATAACCTTTATGCCATAAATAGCAAGACTAATGTAGCGATAGAAGATATCGATTTTCTATTCGATTACAACTCGATTAACTTATTAGCAACATACAAGTGCGAAAGCCTGTATGTTAGTACAGTAGGCGACGCGTATTTATGCAAACCATTTATATAATTAGACTTACTATTGCTATAAAAAACAAGCATATTAATTATAATTCAGATATAATCTTACCAATAATAAATATTAACTTTATTAGGTTACCATTATAAGATGTTATTTTTATACCTTTAAAAGCCTACCTAGAACTTTATTAGTTACTAGCGGCCCGTCCCGGCTTCTCACGGATTAGAGCACTTTTTTACACCTTGCTTTACGTTACTTAAGTTTTAGTAAAAATCTCTAATCTTTTCTAGCAATAAATATAGCCAATGTTACTCAGGGTGAATGTAGCTTTAAAATGCAGAAAGAATTATTTAAAACGCCACAGTAGTTTTTGAGTTTATTCATTACAAACATACACACACACAAAAATACATTTTTTCCTCTTTATAATATTATAGTGTAGAAGTGTATATAAACAACTTAATAAAATTAACGCTACTCTATTAGAGAAAAACGAGGTCTCTGAACACAAGAATTTCATATGTACTTAAAAGGAGGCTACAAACACATTCATACCCTGTACTGATTAAGAATGAAATAAAGTCTTTGTATAGTAACAGTCATCAATGGCATTTGTATCGTTTACTAGCTGACCCGGCGAACTTCGTACCGCCTTAGCGTAGCAATTTTCTTAATATATTTTTCCGTAAGAACCTTCTCCTAATAATAACAAATACAAACAAAAAAGAATTAGTGAAATCGGTCCAGCCATTCACGCGTGATGCCGTGACAAAGGAAAACGGGTTCCATTTATATATATATATAGATTAGTAACTCACTTTTTTCCGTCATTTCACTGGGTCTAAAGTTATTTGAAGTCATGCTGGTCAAGGTAATCAAAAGAAAGTTCAACATCTCAGCGCTTTTTTACTTATTTTGAACAATTATAACCATTTTGATAATTTTTTATTGGCGTTTGCAATATTTCAAGTGACAACATTACGTGTATTATTCTACCCCTTCTGTATTCAAAAAAACGGTAAAAAATATCAAAAACATACTGTTACGTAGTGCTACTGGAATGCTAGCTAACAGATTCAGTTTCAAAAAATATTTCATAGCTAGGTATAGGCTGCCGCTCATTAGTGGAGGCCTTTGTCTAGCATTTAATTGGCCTCGCAAAGGCTGATGAAATCATTATCAGATTTAAAAGATTATCAACGTTCTCTTTACAAACCAGTGTATCGCATAGTTAAATCAGTTGTACTGTAATTCAAATCGCGTTGTGTGAATGTTATTATTTATAGCTAAGCCGTGGAAAGTAGGGAAAGTGACCGAAGTCAGGTCGATAAGATAGTATTCAGCCGATTAATGAAACCTAGATAGTGTTGATTTAGTTCTTAATTGATTAGAGCATGGCGTAGTGGCTGAGATGCGGGGTTGTGGGTTTGATTTCTGTTTCGAGGAAAGAAAATAAACTCTGATAGAACAAAATCTAGTAGAAAAAAGAGTTCTGAATGCTACAGCATAGTAGTAGGTTTGATTCTGTCTATTTATATGAAAGGAGCGTTAAATTTTGTTGGGTATATTATGTACATAACTGGTATGTGTAAATCTTGAAACATAAATAAATATAAGTAGAGGATTAGAAATGTGTGAAAATATTGAAATTTTATTGATTTATTCAAATTATTTCAGATGTATCGAATGCAGTGTATGATGGTATAAAATCATTTACCATTTGAATCAAAAATCAAATATGAAAATGATGTGCTTTCTCAAGTTCAATACATAATTTATAATCTGTGACTTCCAAACGACTAGGTATTAATCTAGTAATTAACCTACTACTAAATCATAACTAAACAAAATAAATACGTTGAAGTTAGCGTAAACTGGTAGAAATAAATCTACAAAAACGTGCACTTATCCCTACCAGTAGGGATAACTCGGTAGGGAAAAGTGTACCAGCCGAATACTTTGCCGAATTGAACTTGCAAAGTGCGAATAATCTAGAAATCAACCCACTACTAAAACATAACTTAACAAAATAAGTATGTCGAAGTTAACGTAAACGTAACTTCCAAAGTTCAACTTTTATACAAATCTAGTAAATAAATTACTACAAAATATTCTCTAATCTAAGCCAACGAATGATGCAGAAGTTGGCGTTACGCAATGTGCAGTTATTACTTTAAAAGCACAAAATTATCATCATTATCAGCCTATAGCAGTCCACTGCTGGACATAGGCCTCCCCCAATGAGCGCCATTGCGCCCTTTCTTCAGCTCTATTAAATGATTTATTGTTTTTTTTTTATTTTCTTGGCTGCTACAATTTCGTTAAAAATACATTAAAACAGGTTTTTCAAAACAGTGGGGTAAGTGTTGTGCCATACCTAGAAAGGCACGAATAGGTAAGCATACAACCATTATTACCCTGGTTAAGATAATGAATAAAATATGTAAACAGGAGCTTCATAAATTCGATTTTTTTTGTTGAAAGTGTGGCATTGATGAAAGTTTTATAAAAGATTATTTTTATTGCAACTTTGGCCATAAAAACACAATATTAGGTACCTCGTAGTTTTTTCGTTACTGGCGAACTCTGTTGAACATTTGTTTAGATCTACGATATTCGATCTAGAAATCAAGGACGCGGTTAGTAAGTGGCGAAATAAATTGAGATGACATGGTTATTAAAGTATAGAGATTTTACGTGTCGTAAAATGGACCTCATATTATATTATTTTAATGAAAGGATCAGGTACATAAATAAAATAATAGTGCATAGTCGCAGTTTTAACATTGAAAACGTAAACATTTTCAATGTTAAAACAGAGTGACACAGACTAAAACAGAGTGTAAAGAAGCTCTAATTTATGAAATTGTGACATTTGCCTGTAGTTTCGCAATTATGAAAGATACGCATTTGGGCCATCATTTCAAAATATTTGTCTGCGTAACTTTTTGAGATTTTCCAAAATTTATCAAAATTTCAAACATTTTTCGCCAACTTGGATCAAAATTGTCCCAATAACTTTTTTTGAGTTGTCTATTCAAGACACGGAAAAATATAATCTCGGTATTGAATTAAGCTACAGTTTGAGCTATCTTAGGAGGCGGGCGGAAAAAACTGTAGGCGGTAGCGGGTCCCCGGGTCCTCTATGCGCAAGGTCAGTGTTTAAATTACGTTTAAAGTGCCTTTTATAGATGCGCGTAGTGCAAGATCTGTAGATTTTTTAATTAAATAGGTACCAATATTTTTACTTTATGCGCGGACTATAGAAGAAGGCTCCTGGAGCACAATTGTGCTTTCAACACTCAATCACGTAATCATAGTAGTAGTAGTAACAACGAACACACACACATACCTATGACACAGACACTGTGACAAGTGTTTTAGGAGGAGGAGAGGCACAACTTCGATAATACATAAATTGGCATAATTCTTATCAAGCCAGATGAAGCGATGAGCCTTCAGAAGGCACGAAGAGGTTTAGCTTCTATTTATGTATATAAAAATAACAGCGCAAGCCAAAATATTTGTATAAACAGTATTGCCAGCACAGCGGTCCCACAAAGGCTCCATAAGCTAAACTAAAACTATTTACCTAACAAAAATAGTTACAAACCTAAAAAACAAAGAAATTTCAATAAAGTTGAGTGAAATATTTATATTTATGAGTAGGACTTAACTGAGATATTTGATAAGAACGTCAAAGTAAGCACACCACTGGTATTTAAAATAATTTGTCGATTATGTAGTTTCCTCAGCTCCTTATAAAATTACTAACCGTGGCTTCACTCGCGTATTACCCATTTAAAAAGCTACCTGGCGGTATGAAATGTACTTTACTACATATTCTCATACCTACCAAATATACGACAAAAAAAATTGGTCGTGCCTTTTCGTAGGAATGTGACCACAAATACCGTAAACCAGATTTTGATTTTAAAAAAGATTATTTTAAATAAGTATTTTCCTTCGGTCTGTCTGCACCGGCCCTAGGTTCTAGTAAGCTGTTTATCTTCAGCAGTGAAGTGGTAAATTAGCGGTCACATTTTCTCCCCATTTACATGCATATTGCCTGTATATGCGTATATGTAGTATATAACCTTGATAAGACGTTGGTATTTATATATTATAGAGAGTGCAGGTTATTTGAACCCAGTTTGAATGGCATCAAATGAAAATATATCTCATAGAGTAGAAAATAAAATTGCATTAAACGGAAAAATAATTTTATTATTTTAAGGATTGAACAGAATGATTGGGAACGACTATTAGAAAATTCTGAACTCGAAAACTATTGGGTTCACGCAAAAATTGTAAGGTCAAATTTAATAGGTCTTTTACTATTTTATAAGCTTAATAATAAAATTAGTGATGTGTAATCAGCATGATCTCTGGTTCAAAACATTTCTGTTACAGGTAATAATTCTTATAACCATTTTGGCCTAGTGCTTGATCCATTTTCAATTAGTAGAAAAAAGCGTTCATAGATGCTTTCGTTATGCTTTTATGACGCAGACTAGCCAGCTTTAGTCTAGACTGAATTTAGTTCTGACTAGATCTTCATAACTAGCAACTGATCCAATTAAATACTTAGGGGAAGTACGGGTATGGAAGATACCTGTTTTAGTACAAGGTGTTCTAGGACCGAGGCCGTAAAGAGGTGATTCTTCATCATCATCATAATCAGCCTATAGCAGTTCACTGCTGGATATCGGCCTTTCTTAATGAGCACTATTGCGCTATGTCCTCAGCTCGTTTGATCAGGTGATTTTTCATGAAAAAAATATTTTTTCAAAGAAATATAAATCACATTTTTGTAATGTTGGCTCCAACTTTTTCGGTCAGACTTAATCAAAAGAAGGTCTTTGCTCAGAAGTGGGTTGAAAACTGCTGAAAATGGTGATAATGAAGCCTAGAGCCCCGTTTGTTAGTTAGCAGGGTGCACCACGTGCAGGTGAGGCTGGCTGGGGTTTTGAAGATGGGGGATGAAATGTTCAATCGTGTTGAAATTTTTCTAGGTAAATATTTTTTAAGTAAAATAAACAGTTTTAATAATTGTAAATTTATAAAGGCTACTAAGGCACGTTTTATTTGTTTTTTTTTTCTTTCACTATCACTTTTTTTTTATTAGGAAAGTGTACTGTCATACAGTGTGAATTAATTAAATGAATACGTTATTTACTAAGATATCTTAAATCGAAATAGTTATTTATCTGTTTTTATTTAATATTAGTGGTTCAGTGAGAGTTCAGTGGTTATTTTTCACTATCGATTTAAATGCTTAGGACAATATCGTAATTTTATAATTTTGAATTCATTCATAACCTGTTTAATAAGGTATACGAATATAAGGGTCGATTCACACCATATCAGTGAAGTCACAGTTCCGGCGACGTGTCCGCTCAGTTCAGTATCAGTGCTCCAGTGTTGGGTCAATGATTTAATTCACACATGTCAGTACTCAGTAACAAATATTTCGGTGATTGCCGGTTTCCGCACTGATACTGAGAGCACTGTGTCGTCACTGATACTGACAAGTGGGGATGCATTTATCAGATACTGTGAGAATAAATAAGTATTTATATAAATAAAATAGCAGTTACTGTGGTAAGTAATTTTTCAAATTAAATATTGAAATTAGTAAAACCTCCTTAAAATCAGTCTAAAATTATTACATTTTTTACAGATTAAATAATATGTTTATAATTAATTATGTAATTTTTAGTAACTTATTTTAAATCAATAATAATTATTTTTGATATAAAACAATTATTTTTGATACAAAATAATTGTTACCGGAAGCTATTTTGAAGTAGCCTAAAACTGAAATTCATGTTAGTTGTACTTTGCAGATAAAATTAAATCCTTATTATTTTTCAAAGGTATTTTTCTGATTTAATAACATTTTATGTGAGATATAAAATGTTATTAAAGTAGTCAGAGGTGGTACAGAGGGGAAGTGTATTGAAGGTAGTCAGGGAGTCCGAGGCGGTGGATTCTGACATTCTGGTTCGACCTTCGAGAAGGGAAAGACGTCCCGCTCTGCACCCCGTCGATATTATTCGGCTTTGACTACACCTCCATTTGCTGCAAAATGAGCTAAGTTTTGAATATGTTTTTCGGCCTCTTGACAATATTTTAAGGTTATTTAGTAAAATAACATTCTACCCCTAATTGCATAAATACAAAGGAAAGTTTTAGCATGTTTTATTGAAGTAAAATGATTTTTATTAGTAATTCAGTATCTTGATTTCACTTCTGCTCATACATTCATTGAGAATGTGTGAAATAACATTTCACACTGTTTCGGAACTGTGGCTTCACTGATATGTGTGAATCCACCCTAACACCAGGCAAAAATCGTGTGGCTTCTGTCTGCCAGACGACCTATATAATTAGCAGTGATAAACTGACCACGAGAAAATGTAATGAAGTCTGGCATATTTTCTCACACTGTGAAAGTGGTTATATGCCTGCCAGGCTATAAATAAGTAGATTAATATGGACGTTTACGTCAGTAATGACTCAGTTAACTACAGTACCTAGTACCTAACCCAAAAAGAGATATAAAATAATGCATGAGGTGTTTGTTTACATCAAGAGATTTTCTTTTAGTAGATACATATTTATGTGTTCTGCAGAGTTAATCTAATTTGACTATTGAAAACACCTACAAGGAAAAAACATATATAAAAAAACATCAAGGAACCACTACTTAAAATATTTTTTTTAGTAATAATATATTTTTGCTATAAAATATGTTGGTATTATTAAAATAGGTAAACGTTTTTAACCGACTTCAAAAAAGGAGTCGGTTGTATTTTTTAAATGTTTGTTAGCTCATAACTCTGTCATTTATGAACCGATTTGGAAAATTCTTTTTTCGTTGGAAAGGGTATACTTTCCAATTGCTCCCATATAAATTTCAAGATGAGAAAATTGGGAATGAACCTTTTTTGGGCTCGAATTTTATATATTTTTTAATTTTTCTTACCTCATAACTCCGTAATTTATGAACTGATTTAGAAAATTATTTTGTGGTAGTGTAGGGTATACTTTGCAAATGGTCTGATATAAATTTGAAGTAAAAATACTAACCCTAAGGGTGAGAAAACTGGGAATGAAAATTTTATGGGCTCATATTTTATTCGTTTTTTTATGTTTGTTACCTCATAACTCCGTCATTTATGAACCGATTTAAAAAACTCTTCGTTTTTTGTATAGGGTATACTTTTTGATTGGTCCCATAAAAAATTGAAGAAAAAATACCAACTCTAAAGGCTAAAAACCAGGGACTAAGATTTTATGGCTTGAATTTTATTCATCTTTTATGCTTATTATGTCATAACTGCGTCATATAAAAACCAAATTTGGAAAATTCTTTTTCGTTGTGTTTTTCGGGGGTAAGACAATAGGGATTAAAATTTCTATGGGCTCGAATTTTATTTATAGTTTTAGTAATCGTCTTAAAGTCAGATTCACTAAAACTTCGGAAATAAACAATAATTTAAAATAAAAAAAAACCGATTTCAAAAACATTTATTGAAAAAACTGTTAAACTAAAAAGTTAAAAATAATTGCTTATTTTTTGGTTCATCCACCTTTTTTCTATAAATTTATCCCTTACGATCTATGCGTTTACCACATAGGTAGATCTAGATACCTACCTGTTATATTTGGAGTCGGAGTCCAAAAATAACAGGTAATCGAACCCGCAACCTTCTGCGTCTCAGGCGGACCTTCGCCCACTGCGCCACAGAGGCCGTTAAATGATGATTATCATGAGTTTCTTTTGGATATTTTTTTCTGGTAAAAACTCATGCTTCACAACACTTACTTTTACTCTTTTACACAACTTTAAACCATTAATTCCTTAAAATTGTTACTAATTTATTTAACTTTGACATAACATATTGCTGTACTTAAAAATAAAAGTTTTATAATCGGAACGATAAAGTTAATTCCCAAAAAAGTAAAGTAATTGATGTTAATTTAAGTAACAACCTGCTACTTGGGGAAGACAGGGATTGATGAAGTTGTAAAGTTGTAATCATTATGTTACTTAAATTTAGTGTTATGTAATGAACAAGATATGTTGGGTGGTAAAATCCTAACTAATCCTTTCCTACGAAAATTGAAAATGTTAAAATTGGCATGAAATTATTTTGTTACTCTTTTACGCAAAAAACTACTAAACGGTTATACCACGCGAGCGGAAGATAGTGTTATAAATGCGTAACTGAGTGAATATTTGTTTGTTTGTTTGTTACGTTTTCACGCCTTAACTCCTAAACCGATAATCATGAAATTTGGTATACACGTTGTTAGGAGCAAAAAAAAGGACATGGATACCTTTTTTCATTCAAATAAAGTTCCCGAGGAATAAAAGAAATAGAAGCCATCGGAATTGCAGGCGAAAGCTAGACAATCCGATGGAGAGCCAGAAAGAAAGAAGTTGTCGGTATAGCTCAAAGAATTAGCGAGCTGAAGTGGCAGTGGGCTGACCATATCTGCCGAAGAATCGACAACTATTGGGGTAAACGAGTTCCTGAGTAGAGACCGCAGCTCGGCAAACCTAGTGTAGGACGCCCTCCGATCATTAGCCTTTTCGGCTGCGTTACGTGATACTTAGACTTGCTTTCATGAAGCCAAGAATAGGTTTCATTTTGTCATTTTTACACATGACGGATTGGGATTGAGGACGGCTTGTTTTGGGATTCAGACTAAGCTGATAAGGTTTAAGTCGCGTACAGACTGCTGAAACGTAACATGCAATGTAACATGAAAGGAGCATTTAGTAAGTGTGGACTGAGGACACAGCGCGCGCACGAACCGAGCATTTATGCAGAAATGCTCTATTCGTGCTCGTAGTGTGCACAGTTCATGCGCGCAAGTTGTTCACACTTAGAACTCTGTTACATTGGATGATAATATCGTGACAATGTTTACGGCAAATTCTTTTATTGCGTGTTACATCGCAGGTTACACTTCGTAGCTCTGGATCCCTGATCTACGAAAGACTACTGGTAGAAGCTAGATGCGTTGAACTGGAGGACAGGGGTAGTGGAGCTCATTAATTTAGGTAAGCCTTCGTCTTGCTGTGGACTGCTATAGGCTGATGATGATGGTCTGCATTTCGTGATACGGTTGATCTAAGGCGTATTTAAGTTATTTATATTCTAACGCGTCTTTTCAATATGGGTAGAAACGTATCCAGTTAGGTCACATTAGTACTAGAAAATCTAGGCTCGGCTTGAGATTTGCTATGTCTCATTAGACCGGACCCAGCAATTAGTGCCTCTGGTAACTAGGATCATATCAATCACGATCTTATCTGTGGCCATAAAGAATGGAAACTTGCTTGGAGGAAGTTTCCTTTCCTTTTGAGAATTACCCTAAAGTTGCGTCTACATGAGTTCTTCGCTTGGGCAAAGGTACGCGTTTTGCTTGCCTATGTCAGTCATAAGCTACTACTAGAGACAAGCATTTCAGTCCATCATGAAGACGACGCAAAGTGGTCACTATTTTCAGTCATTTTACCAGCCACAGATAGAGTGGGCTTTATATTAAAACTTATTTTGCCTTCGGAACCTCGGCCGCCTCAAAGAAGACTAGATTGATGTTCGAATTCAACTTGAATTCGAACGTCAATCTAGCCTTTCCGTGAATAGCAGCATAGTCTGAATGTGACAATTTCAAGTAGGTGGTGTAAAAAGGGACATAATAGATAGATAGATAAATTGCACATTAAGAATTACAACATTTATAGAGAAAGGCATTAAAGACAATGGGCGATATATGCATATTAGATATTGATTTTATGGGACATATATTACTGCTTATTTAAAAATATCTTACGACTACTTCCCATCAAATGACCCACCTGTTCATCTGCCAGCTTTGGGATAAAAAAACAAATTATTGTTACCATTTTTCCAATGATTAAAAATACTACCGGGTCAAAATATTTTTCATCAAATTTCCTAATTTTGTTATCCTAGTGAGTCATGGATATTACTGTTTTGTACTTCGTGTGTAGTTGAGACCCTACCTACATAGACTTTTTCAGTTCGGTGTTAAGCACCTACCTACCATCGATATTAAACTTTGACTACTTTGAAAATTAAGTAGTTGTACAAAGATTGTACTTTTGATATAATGATCAATACTTCATTCTGCTTTAATATTTTAAGTAATTAGGCACCAACCTACTTTCAGATTTAACTCATTCTATTTCATCATAACTCATTATGCCACATTACACCTATCAATCCAAATACAGAGCAAGCAACCATTGAATAGTTCATTCACCTCTACATCAAGTTTATTGATCAATGATCATCAGCTGTGCATTTACATAATTACATGACTTTGAGGATTTTGAACCTTATTCCAACTGAACAGTGTCTGCGTCTAAATGCAATGAGTCGAAATGCAATGAGGAACAAATTACGTGCGGTAAATAAAGTTTTGTCGTTTTCGGTTACATTGTGATTGGTAATAACATTGAACTGCTGCAATCAAACGTAGGGCAAGTACGTACTATCTTTTTTGTGATACCTGAAGATTGATCAGTACATAGCTCGACTTAGCAGTCACATTGTTCATAATAACATTGTACATAATAATTCACAAATTACTTCATAGATCACGGATGTTTTATTTTATGATACTTGAAGATGGAACAAGCACATGGCCCACTTAATGTTTCGAACGTGCCCTAAGTACGATGCAACGCCCTACGTTGGCAAGAAGGTGATAAGCTTCATGTGCCTGTAATTTCACCGGTACCCACACCCTTAGGACCGTAACACAGCAATGCTGCTTTACGGCAGAAATAGGCACGGTAGTATTTCTCCGTAGGGTCTTCCTAGAGAACTCTACTACTTCTGAAAACACATCAATCCATATTTCTATGGTTGCCAATGTTTAAAACCGAATTTTTTTGATAGATAGCTCCGAGTGCTTTTCCATATCTGCTAGTGAGAGGACATTAAGAGCTTTATTTCACCGAGACACCAGCACACCAGCACAACCAGTCACCGCTACCAACAAAATGTATGGTGGTGTCCGTTTGGTTGAGCAACCAAACCAGGTGAGTAACTCTCTATAGAGCTGTACACATTTTGTTGATAGCGGCGACTGGTTGCACCGCCATGGTGTCCCGGTGAAATATAGCCCTAACAGAGCCCGTACTTCTTCCAGTACCGGCTTTTGCTGGCAGGTACCAATTGCTTTGGTGAGTGGGTTATGTAGACCTAGGACAATGCTAATACCAAGGACTGCCAGGTAAACTGTCACACTGTTTTCTACGACCAAAAAATAGTTACCTAGTGGTTGGTAGAATACCAACCTTACGTTCTTATTTTTTTTGCGACCAATTCATCAAGTGACAGAAAAAATGGTTGCTTTTCTATCACGTAGTGCCACAAATCTAGTGCTTCTGAAGTTATGCTTCTGTCAGTGCAGAAGTGAATTTAGTCTACGTTCTATTGCGCAGCTAAATATCTAAAATTTCAGGTGGGGCAAGATAAAATTAGACTGTAGACTGTAGACTGTAGACTTCTAATCTAGGTACCTCAGAATAATAACATATTGATCTGAGCGTAGACCTAAAAGCTTAAAATGAGTAGATACCTGTCTAAATACCTAGTCACGAGTCACGTTTTATCTTATTATTATTATTATGTTGGCTTATTATTCGCGTTAATTAAAGTAAATAAATAAATTGAAATTGAAAAATAATACTATACTTAACTTGGTAATTTTGCCGTTACTGTGCCGTTACACAGCCTATAAATGACATGTGAAATATATACATAGGTAGACATGGAATTTCTAAAGTCGATTATGTCAACAGCGTTTGCAAAGAAAAGCAAAAAACTTACCTTGATTCCAAGCAGCTTGAATGTTCTCATGGTAGAAATACTCAGTTTCCTCTTCATCTGACCACAGCACACCTTCGATACTCGATGTAATCCCTTGCTCCGGACCCTCAACAATCGACCTTCTCGACAGCTGATCGTAACTAGGAGGCCTCGAGAGAGAATACGTCGAAAGATCAATCAAAGATGACCTAAAGTTCTTAACACTACGACTATCTATTGGACGGTACGATCTTTGCCTACAATCTTCTGATCTTGTTGATATTAACGACCGGCAGTCATAGTTTTGGTCATTGGAAAGGTCCCCTAAGGATACTTTAAAGTTTTGTGTTGAAATGTCTCCTAGGGGGACTTCGCAAGACCGTCTCTTCATGCTAGTTTTCTGTGATGGGGCTTCTCCAGTGGCTTGCATTTGCCGACTGACCCCAGCGCTGTTCAAAAACTCATTGGACGTGTATGTCTGCATTTTGAATCTATCTATACTAAGCTTTGGATTTGACTAAAAATGGAATTATTCGTTTGCGATGTTGACGGCCATCTGAAACAAAATAAAAATAACGTTATGGTTTTTCGGTGATGAAAATAAATGATACATGCAACGCCATCTAGCAGGAACTGTATACACTACATAGACAACCAGTGGGCTAGCACGCTCTCTCAAGTAGAGTTTTTTTATCACGTTGCGTTGAGTGAACTGGCTTTCAATCAGCTTCAAAATAAATTCGGTAGATGGCAGTTGTTTAAATTTTATTCTCAAAATTTACAGGATTGTGTTCCAAAATGCTAAATAAGTATTGAAATAAATAAATACATTTGATCAGCTGGGAAAAATCCTTATTTAGAAAAACTACGTTATGAGTTGAAAACAAGTTACATATTTAAAATAAAAACTAACGAACGTAAACGATTTACCTATCTGGTTATTTTTGTATTAATTTTTGTATTTTGTTTAGCTACCTAATCGTGCAGTTGTAACATAATTGTTTTAGGGTATGATGTATCATTGAAAAAAAATGAATTGCTCTCCTAATTTTGATAGTATAAAGGCGAATATTTTATGTAAAGTTCAGGTTGGAAAATATGAAAGTATATCTTCTGTAGTATTTTTAGATAATCCTTGGCAGATCGCATAATAAAATTAGATGAAAACCGTTTAGTGCGAATAGGTGGTATATGAACTGACTAAGGAGATACAGAGCCGTGCGTCTGCCCTGTCCTGAAGTGGAATGGAGGTTGTAGGATCAGTTCGTGCAGATGCTGAGAGCACTCTCCAAAATGAAGCCCAGAAAATATCAAAAAACAAGGAACCTAGCGTTAATAAATAGACATGGATAGGCAGTCGAATAGTTGTGAAGTGATAATCGAACTACGATCGAGATGCCCTACAAGGCGAGGTCAAAACGATCCCCTTTGTCTTGTTAAACAGAAATTGGGTATTAATACAACCCTATGCAAATTGTGGGCTTGGGTTCTTGGTAATATCGATATCATTCACCTAGATCGTATGTGGAAGTTCGGTTTGTTTGTTGTTGCGTTGTGTTCTTGTAACATTCCAAGTATGTACCTACTCAGGGTACACTGTTAGTATGTTGTAGACTTTTTATTTTTGGGTTCCGTACCTCACAAGAAAAAACAAAAGCCCTTCTTCTTGTTCTTCTATTAGGCGCTTTCTAGGATCGTATCAAACTCACGGATTGCCTATCCGTGAGTTTGATAATGACAGTGTTTTACTAGACTTAAAACAAAAATGCGAAGATCTGAGTGAAAGAAAATGCTCGGTTTAGGGTACACTGTTAGTATGTTGTTAACTTTTTATATTAGGGTTCCGTACCTCAAAAGAAAAAAAAGAGCCCTTTCTTCTCCTTCTTCTTCTTCTTTTTTGAACTTTCTAGGATCGTAGGCGATCCGTTAGTTTGATTATGACAGTGTTTTACTAGACTTAAAACAAAAATGCGAAGATCTGAGTGAAAGAAAATGCTCGGTTTAGGGTACACTGTTAGTATGTTGGCGACTTTTTATTTTAGGGTTCCGTACCTGAAAAGAAAAAAAAAACCTTCTTCTTCTGCTTTTTGGCACTTTCTAGGATCGTAGGCAACCCGCGAGTTTGATAATGTCAGTTTTCTACTAAAAGAAAAAAAATACAACCTGTTCGGTTTTACTATTCTTAAAACAAAAATGCGAAGATTTTAGTTAAAAAAAATGCTCGGTTTATGAAAGGGAGATTCAAACAGAGTTCCTATCTTAGAATCACCTCGTTTTACGTCTGTCTATCTGTCTTTGTCATGACCTTTTTCTCTAGAGCGCATGGAATTATCAAGTTGAAATTAATATCAAATACTCAAGCCTGCAATCTCTTGGAGCTGTGAACAAAAAAATCTTCAAAGTCCACGTAATCAAAAGATGTGGCTGTTGGTGCCGCATATTTTGACAATCGCAAGGGTATTAACCTATGGGTATTTCTCATTGACCAAGAATTATGAAATTTGGCAAAAAAAAAATATAATACCGTAAAAGCAGGTAACGTAATAAAAAACCTACCTATAATTTTGTATAAAGCTATTATTAGTACGGAGTTCTATTACGAATGAGTCACGTAAGAACGATTTAGCAAAGTATCCTTGGTGCAAAGCTTGAAAACGATTTTGCCTCCAGAACCTCGGTACCTCGGTCACCTCGGTAGCTAAAAAAGCCGCAATAGTTAAATGGTTAGGCAGGGCACGGCTGCCATTTTTTTTGTGGCAACAAACCAATAAACAACACAGGCAAAATACTTACATCCCTACTTTAAATTAAGGCATTAACCATCATAAAGATCTTATTTTTTCTAGTTTAGTAAGTATAAGAAAAGGTATCATGACATGAGGTATTTTATATGCGAAAGTTTGTGCGTGTATGTTTGTGGATATTCAACTTCGTTACGGCTGAACAAATTACTTTTAATTGGAATTGACAAAGATTAACACATTCCAAGTTTCATCAAAATCCGTTCTGTAGTTTTTACATAAAAATGTACAATTCACGCATACCGGCGCGCGTCGGAGAGCATCGGGGAGCATTTTATAGCATGCTAAAAGAAATTCAAACATCCACAAAGCAGTTAAGTTCCTTATTTGCATGCAATATCTACTTAGGGATCTATTTATGTAATTGTTTGACAAAGCTCAAAGCTTTTACGCAGCTTTGCATGCAAACAAATAACTTAACTGGTTTGTGGGTGTTTAAATTTCCTTTAGCATGTTTTAAAATGCACTTCGATGCTCTCCGATGCACGCTGGTTGATGTGAATTGTACATAACAAACATCCATGCATCCATGCATCCATCCTCGCTTATTTTCACATTTATAGTATGATAGGATGTTCTTACAGATTTTGTAATTGTAGACTGAATAAAGTCGAGCATAAGATTTTATAAGACTAAATATAAAGTATTCTAAAAAAGCAATCAAACGAAGACATCTGTCTAATTACCCTGCAATTAAATTGGCTGTTTCTGGTCAATTTAGTTGTGCTCCCGAGAGGACAACCTAATTGCTCAAGCTATCTATTGAATACTAACTAAGTCCACGACAGTTTGACTGTTCTAGTCTGAATTCTAAGTCAATTGAGATATTACACTCATCATCTTTATTATTAACTCAACTATTTAAATAAATCCCATTAAAACATAAATGTTAAATGAGAGCAAAATTCAATATTATGGTAATTATATGCCTTGGTGGTCGACTTCAACAACAAAAGAAGTGAGATCTAAATGGCCAAGTTCAAAAGTCAGTCCTGAAATTTATTTATAACAATCTAAAATATTTTATAACAACTTAAAATATCACTTATTCTTATAACTTAGGATAATATATTGAAGCCTAAGGTCTGACTTGACTAGTTTCCATATACGAATTATATTATAGCCATCTCAAGGTCTAAAGCTGTAAGTTCTTATTTTATTCTTCCTGCTGGTGGGAACTGACCATCGAACATAGGCCTCTTCCATGACTGCTTTAGTAGGTACTTAATAATAACTCGTATAACTCAGGCTACTTTTAACGGTGAAGGACATAAAAATTACCAAGGTATCCAATTTTCACAACGTGTTCCCTGGTCATCCAATCGTCCCATTGATATCTGTTTGCATGGCGTGGGCGGGCGGGTCATGCCATGGGCAATTTCATTTCCGCCCAACACTCGCCCTGAGTACCAGTGTCAAAATTTTTTCACAGAACGATAAGGCTTTCGCGGTATTGGCGTTTAATTTCCGGTGTCAATGCAAAGGCTTTTTTTCTTTTTGAATGTTCTTTTGTTTGGTTGACGTTATGAGATAAGCTTGGTTTTACTTGTTCAAGAACTTGTTTATGGAATATCTGACTCACAGAAGGATTTTTTTTCAGGTGAACGAAACGATGATTGTCATAATTATTATTGTTTAACAGGGTTTTTTCGCATTTAACTCATTTAAAATAAAAAGGGTAACAGAATAAATATAAACACTTTATTCATAAAACGCGAGGAAGAACCGTTAAACAATAATAAGTAGGTTTGATACTCGAGAAAGTTTAAAAAATACGATGATTTTCCTTTTATTCTATTTTCAAGTGTTTTTGTGAATTATGTTGCTTAAAATACTGGCATTGTCTATGTTAGTATGATGATGACACAAGTGTAGTGAAATTGAATAAAAGTTAATTTGGATTGGAACTCTCTGATGAAGAAAATTGTTCGCCGATTGCTTTCGCCATTGCTATTGCAGAACAAGACCTGACTGGAATTGAACGACTGGACTTGTAAGCTGTACTTAGTTGCCTCTTCTAAATACGAATAGTTGATAATAATTGATACTAGCGAAATTGAAAAAAAATTATCCTAAAAGCTATTGAATAAGTATAACTTTAAAAAATGAAAATGCTATTAAAAACTATTATTTTGACGGATTATTTACCCGCATCTCTGCCTAAAGGCAGCAGATATAAGTATAACTTATGTAAGTACCTAAGTACATAGATTTACTATATTACTTTCTTCCTTCTTCGTTTGAGATAGCGACCAACTTTTTTGTCGGAATTTTTAGTTCACCCGGTAGGACTTTGACAAAAATCCTGGACCAAAATCTGTGTTTGCTCATCGAGCAAAATTATGCGCTGAGTTATGGACCTTTTTGTCATACTGCAACACACACATAGATGAATTAATATTTTTCTTTTTTCAGTCTTGTAATAAGTAAATTGTTGTTATTATTATGTATGTGTGTGTTTGTTGTTGCAAATAAAAATGTATCTATCTATCTAAAATCTTAACATGCCTTCCGCACGGAAGCGCTCAGATCTAAATACTACTAAACAGTCACTTGTTCAACTAGTCAAAGGATTTACTTCGGTATTACGCCACGTGTCGAGATCCTCACTTATAATCGTAACTATATTTTTATCAAAACTGTTTTACGTATCGTAAAAACATTTATAGGGTTCCGTACCTAGAGGTTAAACAAATGACTATATTACTAAGACTCCACTATCCGTCTCTCAGTCTGTCTGTTACTAGGCCAGTGACAGAAAATAGTATTTCCTGTCACTGCACCAAGCTGTATCACATAAACCGTTATAGCTAGACCATTGAAGTCTTCATAGGTGATGTATTCCTGTTGCCGCTATAACAATAAATATAAAATCATAATAAAATAAATAGTTAAGTGGGGCTCCAATACAACGGTACGGAACCCTTCGTGCGCGAGTTCGACTCGCACTTGGCCGGTTATTACGGATATCTTACACTCTATCTACTTTTAACTTAGAGTTTTCGGCATAATTTACCGATAGCTTTAAGCTATATAAAGTTCTTTTTTGATGAAAATATCCGAAAATATACACTTTAGTAGGAACAAAACGCAATGTCAGGTTATTACAAGAATGTGCTATTCTTAGCATGGTTCCGTACATGGGTTTGTTCATATACGGGATAATAACCTCTTTCGATAAAATGAGCTGTCGCTGACCTTAATAAGGGCTGAACTCAGATTACTAGCGGAGCGACAAAATGATGAACTTATTAAAACAAGTATAATACGGAGTAGCCTTACGGAATAGCATAAAAAAAACTGAAGTTAATCTAGAATAACAGCAAAAATAATACTTACTTTTTAAAAATAAATTATTATAATGTCACACTTATTTATTTATAACAACATAAAATACACAACAGTATATACAATTACAAGAACTTATCAAAAAAAAAATATAATTATACCGACATATGTTAATATAAATAAATAACGCTGGACTATCACACACGCAGCATCATGTAGCCCCAAACTAAGCAGAGCTTGTAATATGGGAGTCACATGATTGATATACTGCACATCTATATAATTTATAATTATACCTCATAATGTCGAGCTCAGAACAGTGCCCAAAGGCGCTCATTAGGGGAGGCCTATGTCCAGCAGTGGACTGCCATAGGCTGATGATGATGATGATGAATTTAAATAAATAATTATACGGGACATTTCACACACGGCCTACTGATCCCAAACTAGGCAGAGCCTATACTATGGGTACCGGAGAATGACAAAACATATAAAGGTACTTATAAAACACGCAGACACAGAACAATCATCGAACCCGCGACCAGTAGCTCAGAAGGCAGAGATACTAACTGAGCTATGAAGCCAGTATTGAAAAGTAAATACTAATAGCATGGATGCAAAAATGTTTTTTTTTTTAATTAAAAATGGCGGACTTAAGGTGGTGATTTTTTTTGTATTTTATGTGTTAGTCTACACTGTAGGGCAAATCTAAGATTATAATATCCAAAAAAACTCAAAAAAGGCAAGGAGTTGACTCGACAGCGCAGTTGGTTAGCGTGTCCCGGTATTTTATGGGAAGGTGGGCGGGTTCAAATTCTGCCTGAGTTAAAATTTTTGGCATAATATAAAAATCTTAAAGTGGTTATTTGTCTATTTTAACCGGACTGAGGAGGGATAAGTTTTTACAATTTCCTTAAGTTATGTATGACTGAGAGATAATTTAATAAACTATCATGTAAACCATTTTTTACATTATTATCAGTTTAGTATAGCATCTAAAAACCACTAAGGTTTGAACTGGTGCTATCGCGGGTTTACATCAAACAGTTAATTAACAGTTACAATGACAATGTACATAAGATACATTATTTAACTAATTGCAAACGTAAGTACAGAGATTAAGATACAACGTTAAGTAATGTAAGTAAGTACTTACAATGATAAGTATATTTCGTCTTTCCTGTGTAACTAGCCTTCCCCCTTTCTAATCCTACTTCATGACGGACAAAGTTACGGCACGGTTGATTAACTGGCACTAACTGTCAAACGAGATAATACTCTGCCCCTTGGAGCTCTCATAACCGACTTTATGAACTGATCTTGCAGAATTGTACCATGGGCGTGTGTAAAGTTGATAGCTTGTAACAAGTCTTTGTTACGGTACCCTAATTTATTTATTTTAAGACTTTGCTCATGTAAACATTTTTAGAAAGAAAAGTTTATTGCCTTGCATTGCCGGACTTTTCGGCCTCGAAAGTTATTTTTTCAAAATAAGTAAGTAAAAAAATTCAATTTTCACTTGGAATTTGTACTAAATATTTTGTCTTTTGAATCTTGTAATGGATTTCCTCAAAGTCAAAGTCATGGCATCCTTAAAAATTCTGGTATTTAATTTCCTCAAGGGCTGCGCATCAGTATTGCCTTGGTGATGCAGATACCCATGACGGTGGTGACGACTTTCCATCAGGTGGGGCCCGTCTGTTTGTCTACCAGCCTTGGCATACAAAACAAAAAAACACACCTGAGTCAACTGACTACCAAATTCTTGATCATTCTTGATTATAGCAGTGCCCTACGCGTCCAATATAATAATATCTACAGAATGATGTTGGGGCTGCCTCGTTTTTGCAGTGCATCAGGGATGTTTGCTGAATATCAAACGGATGGCTTTGAAGCCGTTATTCGAAAAAAATAGCATCCCTGATCCGCAGAGTGCGGGGCAGTAACAACAGCATCCTGAAGACTTTTGCGGATAGATGCACATCGCCGCTCTGGAAGAGCCTTGTACAGAGAGAGTGATCTAGCAGAGAACTGCGCTCAATAGATCACTCTCGGAACTAGTTTTTCTTTTTTTTCTTTTTTGGCTTCCTTTTCTTTTAGCTACTTTAACTTAAATTTTGTGTGCTCTATGGATCTTGTAGTCCGAAATAAAATATTTTTACTTTATTTTTTAGTGCACTGCTCGAAATAAGCCTCCTCCATAGAGAAAAATATATTTCCTCGATGGCCTCCCCTAATGAAGTGTCATTGTGATATGTCTTTAGCTTGAAGCATCCCGCTTCTTCCAGCAACCTTTCGTAGATCATCAACCCAGGCCGGAGAGCGTCTTGCGCTTTGTTTAGTGAGACGTGGTCTCTACTGTAGAGCTTGTTTACCCTGACGTTCTTTAATTGAGGCCATTATTTTAAAAGATTAGAGGTAAGATTTTTAAAAGGGTCAGCAAAGCGCATGTCCTGATGTTACAGGCGTCCATAGGCTACGGGAACCGCTTACCATCAGGAGGAACGTATGCCTGTTTGCTAACTTACTAGTATAAAAAAATACAGATCACACACTACCGTACGACTTTGCCCTTTGATGAAAATGCAATGGCGGAATACTTCAGTTCCGTTTAGTGGCATTTAGATCTGAGGGTTTCCGAGCTTTGGAAGACACATAAGATGCTAGTTCCAGCTTTTTCAGTCGTTGAGCTATGTAGGAGGCCTTCGGGTGGCCTAAAAATGCCAACAACAGAGTTGGGCACTAAAACATTCGAAGAAGGAAGAAAACAAGGCCCAATACTGGAATTTTATTATTATTAAATATGAGCCAAAAATGATCAAGACAAATTGTAAATCCATCGCTGCTTTTAATGAACACAAGCTCATCAAAATACCATTAAAATGCTATCTACAGTAATAAAGTAAAAATTAGCTTAGTTTGCCCATAGTAAATCCTATTTCGTTTATATTGCAACTTTGAAAGCTAAAAATCCCGTCATTTCATTTTAATCAAAGCATGCTCCATCAAATTCCAGCAGCGCACTTTGTTGCAGCTGAGACGTTTAACGAGCAATATAGTCCAGGAGGTTTAAATAGTGTAGCTGGTAGTAAGTAGCTATCCTATTATTCATCCTTTATATTGACGATTCAAAGTGTACTGTAAAATTCCGCAGCTGGGTACGGATACCTGTATACGCGTAGTCGGGATCCGCTGTCCACGCGTACAGTTAATGTGGACCGCCGCAAACCTGAACGCGAGCTCAATCGATCCATAACGCTACGCGAGCCGTAACCGACCACGATCGCGCCGCGAGACAGCTCGCGCGCATTGCTTTCCCCAAAGTGTACGCATAGCTGCAAGTACAGAGAGGGCGTTCCAAGACACGCGTAACCGACTACGCGTACCAATGTACGCGCTATCCGTACCCAGCTTACTGAAGAAACGAAACTTCTCGTATTAAGACGGCACCTAGGACAAGTCTGAAAACCAGCGAAGCCACTTTAAATCCCATATTTGGTAGCAGGGAGGGGCTAAAATTATTGTAGGTATGTGTGTTGTATGTTTTTTCATTGTTTCATATCTACTGCTTTGTTTTGTTAGCTTACACTATAATTCTTTTATTTGTGAACCTCCCTTTTTGTGTATCAAATAAATACATTATATTCTATTTAAAAAAATCTTAACTTTTTACATGAGAACATAGGAATCTTTCAATTTCTGGCCTGCAAAAATGTTGAGTCCCCTATTTCTCTGAGTATCCACTTATTTTATCACATCATCATCAATTAGAGATATCCTAAAGAAGACCAAAATATATCCTAAGCCAAAATCTTAAGATTCCCTCAAAAACCCTTTCTGTCCGCCAACTTCCCGTAATCTTGAAAAACATCACGGTAGAGAAGTGTAAGAAGATTCCTACCACGTCTTTTTACGCTTCCTTCTCTACTTAGTTTTCCACTAGCTTGACACTTCGAGTGCTGAAAACACAGATGTGATTCAGCGCGTCCTCGTACTGGTACTAGGCGCGTAGCGTCATGTGCGAGGCCAGCAGTCAACGTTCTAGTATTGTGAAGATATTTATATTGTCAGTTGTTGAGCTTTAAGCCCTGCCTTGCCTTGCAACTTAAACTTGCTGTATCCATAATCCTCTAGCAAAATTATAATGGCTGATGAAGAATACCCGTATTATTGTGCATTTATAGGCTCAGACCACTCAATGAACATATGACCAGAACTGTGACGTCCTTCTCTGTTTTATTATTGTTGTTCCGGGGGGTCTACACCTATACTACCTGTATTAACATTAAGTAATGCAATAAATGATTGAGTATTGAGTATAATGGCTACGTGCGGGCTGCGGGCCTCGGGCATGATGCCCCTCACCATACTCGAAGAGCACGGCCGGCTGAGTGCCCCTCTGAATTTCGACAGTTCGTTATTTCGACACGTCGCTTACTTGAAAACACATAGTTTGACAAGCATTATGGACAGAGCATACTTCGACAACACACACCTACGAAAGACCACTACTTCGACAGGCTCTACTCCATCATGCACTTGTTTGACATTGATGTTTTAATTATTTCGACAGAAACATAACCTTCGTCATAATAATCCTCTAACATTTTACAAAACTGATTGAATTACGTGTTAGAAAATTTTAGGTCAAAATAATTAATATTATTTTTAATAATGATCTGTATGTATCTATTTTCATCTATAATTAGAAAAGAGAACTCTAATGACTCATTGACTGACACATTCATTCAAACGGTTTTTGGAAATGCACACACCGAGTGGTTGAAAAGGGGTAAAAATATTTGTATGAAAAACCGTATTCCAGGAGTCTGCCACAGCATAATGGTGTTTTCATCACTATGGTGCAGCATACACAAAGTAAGTAGATTACTCACTGCAGTAATTAAAGTCAAATTGGGCAGTGCTGCAACTAATTTACGTAGCTTATAAACGTAAATGGCTTGAAACAAGGTAATGCAAGCGAATTTTATGTGGGGAAATAGAAAATTTTGCATAATTTAAGGATACACGTTGTCTATTAGTATAGCCTACTTTCCGACAACGGTTTCTCTGGTGCAGTGGGTGAAGGTCTGACTGATACGCAGAGCGGGTTCGATTCCCGCCGCGAGCCAAATGTTTGTACGATCTCATAATATTTACCTTGGGTCCGGGTGGTGTGAGAACCTGTACCCAGCGGTCCCAAACCCGCATACCCTACAAATTATGGGCATATCTCCCTTCTTATTAAGGGAAGATGTCCAGCAGTAGACTGAGGCTGGTCTTTCTGTTCTATGGGTAGTTGCTTTATGATCCAAGATTAAACCAGTTACTCCAAAACCGCTTCTAGTTACTAACTACAGTTGAAACATCTAAAACAGCCTGATTGGTAATCTGTACCAGCATAACGATTCATCACCGTCAAAGCCTTCAATTACCGACCGACAAACAATACAACCGCAATGGAAATAACCTATTTCCCTGCAATTACTTCGAAGTTATTTGGTTTGAGCAATTGTTTACAAACAACAACAAGTTGGTGAAACTTAGTGGTAGGTGGTTTGGGTGTGGAAGTGACCGTATATCAAGTAGATAGCACTTGGAAAGGTATGTTGATCTTAAGTTTCTTAAAGGCTTTTGCAAAATCTAAAAAAGCCTACACAGCATTTGGATAATGTGGTTGTATTTTTTTATGATACCTGAAGAACTAGGATGTGACCTACCTGATGATAAATGATAACCATTACTTATAGCAAAGTATTGTTTCGTAGTTCACGCTCGTTTGGAACATGCCCTGCGTCAGCCAACTTGAGGCATGAACGTGCTAAGCTTCATGTGCCTGTAATGACACTGGAACCCACACTCTTCAAACCGATATACAGCAATGTTGCTTCACGGCAGACATAAGCACTTCCAAATTACAGGCACATGAGGTTTAACACCTTTATGCCTCAAGTTGATGGATGCAGGGTGTTGCATCGTAGGGCACGTTCGATACATCCGCATCCTACGAAGCAATACTTTGTTATAAGTAATGGTTACCACTAAGGTATCAGAAAAAAAAACTTCAAACCGAAATACAGCAATGTTGCTTCACGGCAGACATAAGCACTTCCAAATTACAGGCACATGAGGTTTAACACCTTTATGCCTTAAGTTGATGGATGCAGGGTGTTGCATCGTAGGGCACGTTTGATTCATCCGCATCCTACGAAGCAATACTTTGTTATAGGTAATGGTTACCACTTAGGTATCATAAAAAAACTTTCCCGTACGAGCCCTTCACAAAGAAATCTACTGCTTTAAAATTGGTAGGCCGTCAACAAAAATCCATTGATGATTTTATTAAAATAATATTCTAGAGAAACTTACATAAAAAATATCATGTAGCTTAGATTCTAGTAATTAGTAATTTGCGCTAGAGAAAGGCTAAAGTTACTAATCCACTAGAGAGGAGACTAAAGTAATTAATTACCTTTATAAGAGTTCCATATATGTTAAACTAGCAGCCTGTCCCGGCTTCGCACGGGTTAGGGCACTTTTTTACACCTTGGGTTACGTTACTTAAGTATTAGTAAGGATGCTTAATCTTTTCTAGCAATAAATATAGCCTATGTTACTCAAGGTGAATGTAGCTTTCGAATGCTGAAAGAATTTTTGAAATCGGCACAGTAGTTTTTGAGTTTATTCATTACAAACATACACACACACAAAAATACAAATTTTTCCTCTCTTTAATATTTGTGTAGAGTGTATTGTAGAGTCGATAATGATTATGGTATCTATCTGCTAATGCTATCAGGGGAACACGGTACATGTCTGGTATACAATGACGTTGGCGAGATATGGTGGGGTTTACCCAGAAATAAAGCTAAGGTTCTTTACTTTCAAGTAGTTGTAATTTTATTTATTTTTCTTGTACACAGATCTAAATCCAAATCCTAAGTATTATTATAAATGCAAAAAATGTCATTATCAAATTTTTTTTTCAGTGCGTACCGCGTATCCCGTACCGCCTCCTACGTACCCCGTACCGCGTACCTCCTACCTCGTAACACCTACCGCGTAACACCTACCACTTACCCCGTACCACGAAACCTCGTAACCACTTCCCAGTTATTATTGATGCAACATTTGTACTCGCAGTCGCATTTAATTCATTATCGCGCTCATCAGATAAAGCTGAAAAATACACATAGTAATTGTGATATTGGAGGTTACTTTTTATTCGGGTACCAAACGAGCGAAGTCGCGGGCGAAACCTATTTATTACTAAATCCCTAGTTTCTACAGCGCCACCACAATTTGCTAACAAAGTCCCCGAAACGCGGCAAAATCCTTTTCTATTTTCTCTAAAAATACGGATTCGAATGCTGTAACACATGTTTCTATTACCGCTACTTTTGCTGGGTGTATGTGACTGCGCAAACTGTTAAGTTATGTGTATTGTGTGTAGGCCCCTAGTTTGATGTACTAAACTTAAACCGTGGGGTAAATACTATAGGTGCGGGCGCGGCGCCTGGTGCAGCGCAGAACAGGCGCGCTAACGGTGTCGAAAACGCGAGGCGCGGGCGAACACAGGGGCGGGGCACAGTGGATGGATTTCGGGCATTCTAGTGTTGTTCAGCATGCCACTGCTAAATGCGGGTACGCCGAGGGCGAGGAAGAGGCACCCGCGTCCTGCGCCTCGCCGTATCAGTGTCTCGCGCCCCACCTGTTCTGTACATTTTGTATGAAATATCAAAGGCGTCGTGCTGCTTCCGCTCCTCACCTCCGCCCGACGCCTCTTGTATTTGTCCCACGCGTAGCATTCTGTATAGACCAATACCTATTTGATGTTCAGATCTCACGGAAGAGACAAATCTGACGAGTCAGGATCCGATTTGTGTAAATTTTGTATAGCTTTGATACATATCAGCGTTGGCGTCCAAATTAGGAAAAACCTGTAATATGGCTTACCTATTCCTTCCACCAGATCAACTACACATAATATATAATTATCGAAGTTGTGTATAAGAAGTTGTGAAATACAAATACAAAAAGTATTATATAGACAAGAAGGTTTGCAAAAGGATACTTAATCCCTCAATATACTTGTTGACTCGAATTTGACCCTGTATTTATTCAAAAAAGGAAACCCCTTATAATTGGTACCATGAAAAAAAAAATGTATCAAAGAGTGATTTTCTGTTTGGCGCTCGGCGAAGAAACACGTCTGCGGAGTTCTGCTGAGTGCTGAAGGCGGACAGCGAGTCTTTCAATTCCTGCTGATGCCTAAGAGGAAGGAAAAATATTGTCGAATTTCTGTTGACTCGTTTCTGAAACTCGTCAGAGAGAGTTGGCGGAATTTGTACAATATTTTTTTTTTTTAGTATCATGTAATGGATTTCTGCAAAATCACGACTGGTTCAATTCATTATCATTCAAATAATCGAACAGACTGTTGTATTAAATTCGAAAGCTGTCGCCTAGCCTTAGAAAATCTTTGCACGAAGTAATTTTACCTGCAGGCTGCTCTCATTGGCTTGCAAAATTGTATTTGAGATTCGTTCCTAGATCCTTTGCATACGGTTCAGTGAGATTAGGATTTTGTCAAAGAAATTCAATTGAAAAACATATATAAATTTAAGTAAAGTGTATGTGTTAAACACATATACAAATACCACTACGACTTTACTTTTGGAAGTAGAGTTCTTTGTGAAAGGCTTATCCATTTAGTACTAACACCATGCCCATTTCTACCGTGAAGCAGCATCGCTATGTTTCGGTCTGAAGGTGCTGGTGTACTTACAGGCAAATCAGGCTTACCACTTTAAGGCAGAGGCAAGTCTCTCCACCACCACTCCAGCCTATATCAGTCCACTGCTGGACATAGGCCTCCCCTAATAAAGGGGGATATGCCCATAATCCCCACGCTGGGCATGCGGGTTGGGGATCGCAGGGCACAGTTTCTCGCACCACCGACGCTGCTGCCCGTCGGTGGCCAGGGGATTTAGCTGTGCCAATGTAGGCTGTGCTATGCCGCAATCAGCCGGCCGGCAGAGCCCCGTTTGTTGTTTAGCAGGGTGCACCACGGGCAGGTGAGGTTGGCTTGGGTTCTGAAGATAGGGGTTGGAACCCCGTACACCCCTAGCAAGTCTCTAGGTACATTATATTCGATAAATACATGCACACATCATGCAATAAATTCATTATTTTATTTCGTTTTCTACAGACTATCTATGCTTAGTTTAACGTTACCGCCATGGAAACAAATTGTACTAGAAAAACTAGTTTATTCAAACATTTTAGTAATTAAATAGAATAAATTAATTTTAGGTCAGAAACCGTACTCAAACAAAAACCAAATTAATAAACATTAGAAATTTTTAGCTAGAAATTGTCCGTTTCTGTCGCCTCTGGGGTAGAACCTTCCTAGAAATTCAGTTTAACAAGCAAAATACAATATTTTAGATTTTTACAATGATTATACTTGTACTATATAAATTCGAGTTATTATTTAAAAAAGAAGCTTGGCATATATATAACTAGCTTTCGCCCACGGCTGTAGTCGCGTGGTACCCGAATAAAAAGTTGCCTGTATGTTATTATCTAGAATGTGAGAAATTTCAGCTCAATTGACGTGAATGAGAGAAATACATCAAATGTTGACACTTGACAAACATTCGACTGGTCTATACTAGTTGATACTAAGTAGTTGATAGTCTAAAGTTTGTCAAATGTCAAAATATCGGGAATGTATAGCTCTATTTTTTAGGCTAACTATTGACCGGGCTACTGTGTTTTTATGCCTAGATATTTTTCATTTGTTTAAAGCAAAGACGGGGATTCGAATCCCGCCTGGTTTCTATAGGCCCTTTTAGCGATTGTTTTCTGGTAAGTTTTTTGCCATTAATCAATATCACAGCCACTTCCTACTACAAAGCCTTAGGATTTATCGTCAAAACTTAGTGTAATTTATGTTCGACAATAAGTTAGGGGATCGCGAACTTTCGGGTCTCGCTTCATTATTTGGTTTGCTTTTAATTTATTAAAGTTTACGATATAAAGGTGTTATTGCTAACACGTGTTGTGGTAAACAGAGTTTGGTCCAAATTGATGTCATCTTTGATTATCGTCGGATAATTTTTTTGGTTTTAGTCTTTTAGCTATTTTACTCATGAAACTCCTGAACTCGTGACGTCAGTGCTGGATGGGACGCGGAGGGAGAGCGTCGCGTTCACTCACCCTGATGAAGACTCTCTTAACGAGTCGAAACGACGTCGGTGCCTACACCGACGTAACGGTACGTGAAAATTCCCGTTTTTCAATACGAATGAGGCTTTTAGCTATTTTAGTAGTTTTTAGTCCTGATTTTTACTTCTAGTAGATAATGTATTTGTATTAAAATCATCTAGGTTAAATACCATCATACTATCATAAGACTAATAAGAACTAAACCAAGCAATCGAATTATTTAGTTTAGTAACAAACTCGGAAAAAATGTGATCAGATTGAAAATTTACCCATTGGAATATAATAATTGATTTAACGTAATATCTGTTTGATGTGTAATATTCTCACCAAATAAATTATTATTAATTACTATTGATATCACTCAATTATAAAAAAGGCTATACTACGTTTGTAGTAGGCTCTTGAACAGGCTTGCAAACAAATTCTCGAAGCGCCTACATACCTGAAGGGCTGATTTATTTGAGCTGTTCAGCCGGCGGGCTAATGTATGGCCCTATTTAGTTTTTAGGGTTGTTTCCTTCACGTCATTAACAAAGGGTGGTTTATTTCGGTTTTTTTTCTTCTGTCCTCAGCTTTACGAATCGAGCCTGTACCATCAGCCGTTCGTCACACCACCTGGCCGGAAGGCGGTCTACACTACGTTTGCCGAGCCGCGGTCTCCACTCAAGAACTCATTTACCCCAACTGTTTTCAGTTCTTCGGCAGATATGGTCAGCCCACTGCCACTTCAACTTGCTAATCTTCTGAGCTATGTCGACCACTTAGGTGGTATGTCGGATAGTCTCGTTATGGATCTTATCCTTCAGAGAAACTCCGATCCATTGCTCGCTACGCGACTCTAAACTAGTGGACTAGCTGTACTGTGTGTGTAAACTGTGTACACGTTTCGGCTCCGTTTGTCATGACTGTTAGAACGCACCGGTTGAAAACGTTCGTTTTCAGACACTGCGGTATACTCGTAACACCGGACTAAATTTCACACACAACATAATGACCACCTCTGTGGCGCAGCGGGAAGTTTCGCCTGCAACGCAGAAGGCGTGTTCGATTGTGACGACAAATGTTTGCATTATTTGCAGATATTTGTCTCGAGCCGGGGTGTTTTCTATGTATAAATGTATGTATTTACAACGTTTTGGGCTACATGATATTGTGTGATAGTGTCCAGCATTCATCATCATCATCCACAGCCCGATTTCAGCCACTGCTGGGTATAGGCCTCTTTCAACTTATGCCATCCATCTTGTGTAAAGCAATATTTATTTTTATTTATTTTTTATAAACGCACGATATGATTCTAATAAATACTGATACTGAAAATTGAAACCACATCATTAAAGACCGAAATTTACCAAAGCAGATTGCCTAATTCCTTTTCCATAGCGACGTAATATAATTCACAGTATTATATTATCTCAGGAGACTCTAAGTGCTCATCATTATTCAAGGAGGCTTTTACACGTTGACTTGATATCGTATTGCGTACTTGACACTTAAATGTAGGCACTTGACGCAGACACAAATCTCCACAACTTTGTGTGCGCAATATTGTAGTCATATTTCATATCAAAAAAGTCACCGATTTGTGTAACTATAACGAAGTTACTGTCAGGTAAAAAAAAACAACAACACTAGCCTATATCAGTCCACTGCTGGACATAGGCCTCACCTGATAAGAAGAGAGAAAGCCCGTAATCCCCACGCTGGGCATGCGGGCAGGGGTACGCATCGCTGCTGATGCTCCTCGATGGCGGTGAGGGAATTTAGTTGGGCCGTAGTTAGGCACCAAAGGCAGGTGAGGTTGGCTTGGGTTCCGAAAATAGAATTTGGAACCCCGTACACTCCCTGAAGAACCGATAACCGTTGGGGTAAACGAGTTCTTGAGTGGAGACCGCGGCTCGGCAAACGTAGTGTAGCACGCCCTCCGGCCAGGTGGAGTGACGATCTGCGTAAGGCTGCTTGTAGAAGCTGGATGAATCGAGCTCAGGATAGGGCGCAATGGCGCTCATTAGGGGAGGCCTATGTCCAGCAGTGGACTGCTATAGGCTGATGATGATGATGATGATGTACACTCCCTGAAGAGGCATAAATATTTCACACCCCACATATCAGATCTCACATCTCAAATTTTACATCTCAGATCTCCAATCTCTCATCTCACAGTTTTATACAAATTTTACGCCTTTAGGATCACTTTAGATTATCGTTAACGCTTGCTGCTTTATTTGAGAAAAAGTTATTTCATTGCGCTCGTGGCGTGGTTAACTTCGGTTTTCTTAGCAGATCACCTTGGCAACACTCCGCCCAGTCATTACTTGGATGGGTGACCGTTTAGTGACATTCAGATCGGAGGGCTTCCGTGCTTTGAAAGGCACGTTAAGATGTTGGTCCCGGCTTTTCAGTCGTTAAGCCATGTCGGAGGCCTTCGGGCGGCCTTAAAACTCCGACACCAGAATTGGTCACTAACTCATATGAAGAAGAAGAATTACCTCTTCGTTGTGGTTTGTGGTATACCTAGTTATTACCTTACTACACCACAAACCACGAGTAGCTAGACCACAAGTGGTCAATCAGCACGAGTCTTAATAGTTCTAATCAAACCAATTAATTACGATCCATTAGTCAAATTAGAGACGCCACAATCTCGATCTTGTTACGATAATGATATTGGGTTTCTGATTAAGGAATAATTATGATATCATAATAATTCCTTAATAAATATAAATAATTATGTTTATAATATTTTTTTCAGCCTGCTGGTAGAAACTGGATGCGTCGAGCTGAGGACAGGGCGCAATGGCGCTCATTAGGGGAGGCCTATGTCCAGCAGTGGACTGCTATAGGCTGATGATGATGATATAAACATTTATTTTAAGAAGTTCATCAACTTCTTATTACCAGTTCAGACATAGTCTCCCCTAATATAAATTATAATGGACACTATCCCACATCATCATGTAGCCCCAACTAAGAAGAGGTTGTATTATGAGAACCACATCATTGATATATGACTTTTTATATTTTTTGTAAATACATACATTGTCATACAGAAAACACCTAGACCCTAAACAAATATTTGCAAAACCTGCAGACATTTGTCTCGCAACGGAAATCTAACCCGCAGCCTAATGCTTCTTAGGCGGCCCACTGCACCGAGGTCGAGATATGAAGGAGGATATGCCCATATTCCCCACACCAGACATAAGTTGGACGTCACAGGGCACAGCTTTTCGCACCGACGCTGCTGCCCGTCGGCGGCCAGGGAATGTAGCTGTGCAGGTTAGTCGTTGCTATGCTTCAGTTCAGCTGACCACCAGAGCCCCGTTTATGCAGTTAGGTAGAAACTTTACGAAATGTTGCAGTTAGGTAGAAACTTTAAGAAATGGTGGTATTAATAAAGAGCTGTTTCAAGTAGGAGCTTCTTTCATATTAGCCTGCTCTCAGAATTCACATTATCACTGACTTTATTTATAATATCGCGTTGAGAGCTTGAAGCAAAGAATATTAAGATTTGAATAGATAAGACGAAGAAAATAGGATAATGTGGAGAGTGGTTACGGAAGACAGTCAAATAAGAGACAAATACATTTATGGACATTTATTTGATGCTTTAGAGAAAGGTTAAATGACGACAGATTGTGTATTTGTATCAAAGTTAGGTATGTTATTTTAATAATCTGACCCTAAAATATTTTCCGTAAGTGTTCTTTGTTGGTTTGAAATCCGCCCAAAGGTTATAAACAATGCTATTTCATAATCTCTACCTGTACATGTAGCAGAGCTACGTAATATTTAAGAATACTACGGCGTAGCACCTTAATGGGTAATCCGTAGCAGGCCTACTGAAATCGTGTTACAAAAACCGTTAAAGAAAACCGAACAAGTAAAAATTTTGAGTTGTAACTGATAAATGACTTTAAAACCGCGTAAGTTAAACAAAAAACTGATAGTTTTTGGCTTATAACTTTAGTTTGAAGAAGTCTTATTACCATTAATATTTAATTTTAACTTTTAAAAATGCTTGTTTTAAGTTTTGTATTGTAGGAATTATTTCACGTAACAGTATAGAATGGCATATGCCAGCTTCAGGATAAATCACAGGCTTTTAGTAAAGTGCTGTAACGCGAGACTGAAGTGCACGCATATTTCATAATAAACATGTATGGGAAACAAAAGTTATAAATACGGGAAAATTATACGCATAGCGATAGCATAGAAGAAATATAGTAAAAGTGCATTATATTTGTTATCAAAATTATTATATAGTGTTTATATTAATTTGCTTTTTCAGAAATATACAAAAAAATAAATAAGATTAAGTTTTTTTTTGTAAATATTGTTTTTATTTATATTAATTGGCTACAAATATAAATTTTTATTTTTTATTCACTATTATTATCATTAATTTGTATATTACAGGCCATACACGGGTTGTAAGGGGTGTAAAGGGTTCCATCATTGACACAACTAAATTCCCTGTCCGCCGACGGACAGCAGAGTCGGCGGTGCGAGATGCTGTGTCCTGCAATCCCCAGCCCGCATGCACAGCGTGGGGATTATGGGCATATTTCCCCAAAATGAACTACCCAAAAAAAGAAATAGCCCCCAGTTCCCGGCCGCCCCGCTATTCCTGGCTACATAAGTAGCGGCCATGGTAACGGTGGGGCAGGGGGTGCTAGCCATCTCCGACTTACCTCTGGCTACCTGCAAAACCTGACCCTGGCTACGGAGCCGAAACGTGAACACTCACAGTACGGTTAGTCCACTAGTTTAAAGTTGCTGAATGACCCATGGAACGAGCTATGCTAGGAGTTTCTTTGAAGGATAAAATCCGCAACAAAACTATCCGACACAGAACTGTTGACTTTGCTCAGAGAATCAGCAATTTGAAATGGCAGTGGGCTGGTCATATCTGCCGAAGAACCGATAACCGCTTGGGTAAACGAGTTCTTGAGTGAAGACCACAGCTCGGCTAACGTAGTGTAGAACGCCCTCCGGTCAGGTGGAGTGACTATTTGCGAAAGGCTGATGGTAGAAGCTGGATACGTCGAGCTGAGGACAGGGCGCAATGGCACCAATTAGGGGAGGCTTGTGTCCAGCTGTAGACTGCTATAGGCTGATGATGATGATGATGATGACACGGGTCAGACCAGCGCAGGATCGTGGTGGATAGCATAAGTTGAGGGAGGCTATACCCAGTAGATAATTAGGCTGCGGATAATGGTAATGATGATGATGAAATTATTATCAACGAGCTTCCGCCAGTATTGTGTCAATCCAGTTCATAAACTATGAACTTTCCTAAATCGTCCAAATCCGTTCAGCCATTCATTGGCTTTAGTTAAATAAGTAGAGTAAATTGAATCCTTAATTATACACACACAAACAAGCATTCACATTATTGTTATTAGATTAATTTTGGTAAAAAAAAATATTATTCATTGTTTTTAAATTCTCAAACAATTGCTAAATAAGTAGCGTAAATTTAATCCTTTTTACATTGTAAATTTAGGCAGCATTTGGCAGACATTTTATAAACACGATAGATAAGTAAATTTCAAATAGCCTCATATAAATTTGCATTTAATTTCCGCCACAATCGGCCGCAATCGTATCTCAAATTGCCAATCCCATTTCACGGTTACAAATTTAATTTTCGTTAAATTTTCTTGTTATATAAATTTTTGGTGTAAATCGTTTTTGTAGTGTGAATCACTTCAGATTTTAAGCAAATTGTACGAGTTTTTATATTAACTGAACCTAAAATAACATTTTAATTTTTTTGATGAGAATTCTCGCGTTTCAATCTCAATCAATTTGATCTAAAAACAAATTTATTCATTATCGTGCAAACTTAAAAAATGTATTTATTAATATTAAGTTGTGTATGTTATATTCGTTATTTTATTATATCTTAGACAAGTCGAGCTGAGGACAGGGCGCAATCGCGTTCATTGGGAGAGGCCTTCGTCCAGCAGTGGACTGCTATTAGGCTGATGATGGTGATGAAGTTTTACATTTAATACTCTGTTTAATTATAACTTTTTTGGTTATTTGTAATTTTATTTAAAAACTCGTCGGGTAGGTTTTGGTTAAATGTCATCATTATTCGTATATATTTTAAAATGTTTTTTGTGATTTAGATCAATTGATTATAATAGAAGGCTTAAAACAATCATACAACTTCATTGTTATTAAAAATCCAAGCACTAATAATATCACATCACATCTCAATATACGCAAAAGTTTGTATGTTTGTGTGTGTGAATATGTTTGTTACATGCTTACTCCATAATGACTGAATGGATTTGGATGAAACTTATAATATACATAGTTTATGACCTGGTTTAACACTTATAGTTTTTATCCCGGTACACCACGACCGAAGCCACTCGCGGAAGCTAATTACCTAATAATGTAATTGGGTTAGTAATGTAATGTAGTATTAAATTATCAAAAAATCGAGTTTGTTTTTGTTTTCTTTGTAAAAATTAACCCCCTCATTTATTATCCTCATTTTACGCTCGATAAACTAAGCTTATCCCTATCATTTAAATGTAAATAAAAGGTGACATGGGACAAGACCATTAGCTATTTAAGGTTTTTAGAACTATAATGTCGGATGAGTTCTGGGCAAAGACTGCCACTGATTGGACCCCGCATTGCATCAGACGACCACGTGGCAGACCGCGGCGAAGATAGAGAGACGAACTGGACTCCTTTATGGAAGACTGGCAAAATAGCAAAAATGCAGGTAGACTTTTCATCATTACGAAAACATAGTAACAACACGCTAATTATTTGTTAGGTACCTAATAATTTTATTTAATACCAAGTAATAATACCTCCTGTTTATGCTGTATACCTAAGTACCTACCTACCTACATAATTTATCTATCTTCGAGTAATCTAACTCTTTTCGTTTTGTTTTCTTTAAGCTTATGTGTCAATAGATACCTACCCAGTTATCAGACGAGCACACTTATGCTTAGATTGTTTAAGCTTAGTACTTAAGTACAATAAGTCTATTTAAATCTCATTTAAGTGAACATGTATGTTCTTTTGAGAATAAATAATCTTTAAACCGAAAATACAGCACTCAATAGAGAGGAGTGGAATGACGGAAGGGAGGCCTTTGCCCTGCAGTGGGACAACTCAGGCTTATAATAATGAAATAATAATAAAATAATAATAAAAATAACTATTGTGAATTGGAGGAACAGTATTTTTAACAATCAAACTCATTTATCCACGTGTCACGGAATAAACAGAGATAAATAACAGTAAGGGTCGAAACAACATTAAGGTAAGGAAATTGTACATTCCAGTAAACGAGGGAATCCAACGGGGTGCCGGCGAAATTTCATGATTTAGATTATACCGGTGGCAAAGCTTATAATGGCTGCATCTAGTCTTCTTCTAATAAAGCGTCCGTGGTTTTCTTTGTCCTTCTTAGTAGATCATCTTAGTTATGGAGCACCCCACCTGGTCACTTCTTCAATGAATGACCGTTTAAATGCATTTAATCTAATCATTTCCGTGCCTCGAAACCACGCAAAGACGTTAACGACACTTCTCTTTCACACTCAAAGTCTCTTGAATTAAAAAACGAAATATTAAAATCTCTTTTTTCTGCTTTTATTATAACATACTTACCTAACTTAGTGTACAAATATTAACATTTTTTAAACTCTAGGTTTGGCTTTTTTAATGTTATGAAGCCAATAGCGAGCCATTAGCGTTATAGACGGATTTTATTAATAACAATTTTAAAAACAGTGCAATAGCTCGTGAAGTAATCATAAGTCTTGTAAATTTAAGAAGCCTTTAACGAGTGACTAAGGCGTGATTAACTTGACTATAGAGCTATTGAAAGATTATAAAAAATCAAATTTTAACCAGTACAATAGTGAGCCTGTAAGCTTTGTACATCATTATGAATAACATGGTAGACCTCTATTTTCTCTATTCTGTATTAACTACTTTATATCTGGTGTTATTTCGGAGGTTTGGGGCTGGTCCAATTAACTAGTTTAGGTTCAAGTATTTAATTAACATGTTGGATTAGTTTCAATGTTACTCACCGCGGGGTCAAGAATATTTGACAAGATTTGTTATGGAAAATTACGGGCTTGTTAGGGTTTGATGACTCGTAGACTTACACGGTTTTATTCTCACTATTTAAATAGCTTTTATTTAGATACTGTAAACCCCCCCCCCCCCCTATACTAATACTATCCTAATACTAATAAACCTGCCTAACTTAATAAAGAACCTATGTGCTAAGAAAATTAATTTGTTATGGCCACGTGAATCGTCTAGTTTAGTAGTTAGAACCCTATGAAATGAACGCAGCAACTCAATGGATCTTTCAAGACATTTGAAACGATATTTATTCTAGCTTTCCTATTAAAATTCATAATCTTTGAACATTCTAACACCTAGTTTTGATAGAGGAGAATAACGCTGTTTAGAATATGTAAATAAGCTTAGGTTTTAGGGGAATAAAATATTAGATATCCTAAGAACATGAATGATGTACTTACTATAGTGTTTTTAGTTTGTAATAAAGATTGACAAAGAGTTTATTATATTCTTCCCACAGTCTAGCTTTAGTTTTTATCGACTTGTGAGTAGAATTATTTCTTTCATTCCGACTCTACATCAGGCATAGGATTGGAGCTCTACCTACGCAACAACCAGTGAAACCTATTCTTCTCTGTTAGATTATTCTCTTTCTTTCTGACTCTGTTGACCGGCATGTGATCATGAATAGTTTTATCTCTCTCATACTGAATCTAAATGGCAAAGGATGCGCTCCGCCCCGCGCAATCTGTGAGCCTCGTCACCAGACTGGACAGCCCCCCACCATAGTTTCATTTTGGAATTGGGAGCATGCCTCATTACTGGCTATTGTTTATATCATGGTAAGTCTTTTGCTATGCAAAGAAGTAAGGAGTGATCTGCAGCAAAATGCATCAAATCACTAAATGGTTAATAAAAACCTTTATTTCAGGTAAAATGAAGCAGCTATTTGTCTGCTGATACAATACAAAATATCCAAGAAATTCAATTCTTAAAATGTTAGCTTTGCTAAATTATATAATGTTTCAATGATATATTTCATCAAGAGTCCCGTAGGATTGTCTAAAAGAACTGCATTTGCTTGTCTTTGTAGAGTAAGCCTCATATTTTTGGCTGTAAATACCTCTTTCTTCTTAGTGAGGATTTATTGTGACGATAAAGACTGCTCATGCTAGTCATAGTAAGATCAATAGCTTCAGTAGCTTAATCAAATATATCAGCAGTTACCTCTTAGGTACAATATTTAATGTGAATATAATGAATCTCATTTCTTAGACAGTTTTATAAAGAATCATAGAACTGAACAGCTCATTCTCCCCGAAGAATCATTACTTTTGACAACCGTATCACAGTTAAGAATGGGTATCTTATATTGAATTTATATTTTAGATAACTAGCTTTTACCCGCTATCTCACTGTAGATGTTATAGCTTTAGTAGCTCAATAAAATGTAGATTATACCTCTTGGATACAAAGATAATGAAGAAAATGAAGTATTTCAATTCTCAGTCAATGTTATAAAGAATCAGATCTGAACAGCTCTGAAAGTTCCGTAGAATGATAGATTAGTAGTGGTTTACATGTTAATTTGATGAATAATATAATAAAGTTTGGTTTGGAGGAAAAGTGGTGTCTACCTATCAGTATCAGACCCTGGGCAGACTGGAGTATCTAAAATAAGTAGGTACTCAATTATGATAATTTATTTCTTAGAATAAAACTAGACATTTTCATTGCTATTTCAAGAGTAACGAGGAACAAATTCTAGTAATTAGCATTATCGATGGTTCTGCACCCTGAAAAATCTGTTGGATATATGTAACCAGATCTGTCTCTTGCTCGCCAGCTTTGAAGAAAATACTGCATCAATTTCTTCTGCTGCATCTAAATAAATCTTGTTCATCCGCTTCTTGCACTCCTGATCTAGGTACGGTGAAGACTGCTCCTATTTCGCCCGCTCATGCTGCTCCTAAGGAAGTTCTTAACCTATTGTTCCTATACATTTAACCCTCTGTTACTCATTGAAATGCTCTACTCTAACAAAGTCTGATTACCTTATTAAATCAGGAAATGCTGGTACCCGCTACAACTGCTGCTGTGAATAAAAACCTCCCTGTCTTAGCTGATGGTCTGATACTGCCCTAACTGTTTCCTACCTACCTAAATTACCTAATTTATAGAAGTGTATACCTAAAGATCCTAGACTGGGTGAGTTTCTCAAAACTAGAAGCGCGATCTTCTTATTTACATTTAACCGTGTAAGTCTCTCATCGAAGTGCAATGATGAGATACCTAGCTGCTTTGAGAACAAGTTGACTAGGCTTGACTTTGTCCTATCCTCAAGTCTCTATAAAGGATCTTCTCCCAGTGAGAGAGAAGATCAGACAGGGACAATAAGTGGTGTGAGTAGATAAATATCATAAAAATACTAGTTACTACTTCTAGCCAAAATACGTAGTTCTTTAGTAAAATAAACCGCTAGGTCTGAAAGAACTACGTCTGAAGTTATCATTCAATCAAGTCTTTAAAGGAATTTACCACTAGAAATCACTCTGAATTTACATTTAATTGGCAAGACTTCTGAACCAAATAAAACCCTTTACAAATGTGCAATACTCACGGTTTCAACACTTCACTTTACTTTATGCTCATGTTAACCATCTAACCTAATAATATCAACGCTTGATGGGCAGTCTCACCGCATCAATGAAAGGGACGAGTGAAGATCGACGAGTACATATTTCATACTATACGATATCATGAGCAAGGCACCCGGGTGTCCTCACCCATTACGACACCAGACTTGATCCACGTAAGATGGTCAACGAGCTGAATTTACACTTAGCCTTTATACTACCCCCTGTTTTCGTCTATCATCTTTCTCAACGTTTGATAGCAGTATCCGCATAAAATCTAGAGCAAAAACGAGCACCGCAAACGAAACATGTAAGTCCGGAGACGCTACACATGTCGCAAACGCTACAACGCATATTTTGATCCACGTATCAGATGATTGACGAAACTGATATTTCTACGATGGCTTTCCCCTTAACTCAACGCAAACTTTCACCACTTTTAGACTTGATTGAAAGACTTCTTCAGGAAATTTCTTGTACTACTGGGCCATAGCTTCCGCTCTCACTTGTGTAAATCAAAAGACCCCTCGCCCTTGCAATCTGCTGCTTATATCCCCCTGCAGTGCCCACGCCTTCTGATTTTCAAATTCAAATCCTATTCCAAACAAACATTTTGTTTATTATGGTTCCGTTGCAATAAGATAGAAACAAGTCCCTCTACTAAACCTAAACTGTCAATCTGACCGTTTGTCTAACTGTCTCCAAGCTATATCTCATGAACCATGACAGCCAGACAGTTGAAACTTTCACAGATAGTACAACTCTGCTGCCTCTATAACATCAAGCACCAAAATAGAACAGAATAAGTGTATAAATGAAACCTTCATACAATGGAACCCTTGGTTTCTAGTTAGACTCTCACTTGACGGGTTTATTTTTCTTAATATACTTTTTTATTGATGAAAAAGTTTAGTTTTGAATTTATTTAAATAAGTTTGCTTATATTTGTGAACGACGGAACGCTCTCCTGAGACCTGTTTCGTTACAATCAACCCCCAATTTTTACGCAGGTGAAAAGAATTGTAACCGAAGGAAAAATTTAAATTCCCCATTAATTCACAAATATAATATACATCATTTATACTATTTCAAGTTTTTCATTAAGAGTACAAATTCTAATTTGTTAACTTCACAATTGAGTTAATTTAGTGTTTGTATGTAAAATGTGTGTTCTCACTATATGACAAAAGTATTTAAACTTTAAAGAGACAAGCATCAAATGAAGGAGCATTTACTTCTTAATAATATAATGATACAAAACAATATCTCTTGTTGGAATCCAAATTCTACAAAAGGAAACTTGGTTGTGAGGCAAGCCATATCCTAGCGATAAGATGTAAGAGCATTCTACTGGACCTCGTTTCCACAGCCCTTCGAACACTTACACCCCCTTTGACCTAAACTCGAATTTCCACCAACAGCATAAGCTTCTCTTCAACCAATAACATGTTTACTTTAAAGAGCATGTAAGTGTGCTTAGTCCTTGCCTCGAAAGACGTTTTGTAGAGTTGGACTTTTTATGGATCAGTTATATATTGAATATACTGATGAATGTCCACTGACCTAAGCCTAACACATCTCTCCCGCATAAAAAGTCCATGTATGTATTGTTAATGTCTGAATTTAAAGTTAACAAACCGTTTCTAGTCATGTTATCGATTAATCATTTTGGCCCTCCAATAAACCTTTACTCTAAACACACTCTGTCATAGCATTAACTTTCGTTGCTTTTCTCGCCACCTTAAATAACTAATCAACTCAATGGAACTAGAAACTGCGAATAAATTGTACTGATTTCTTAGCAGCCAAAACAAAACCCGTTGGATGTAGCGAAACAACCCCCCAGTAGAGCAACCATACTCTATTCTTCTATTTTTAGCAAAGGTTTGTTTTATTTATTATATTTGTTTATTAAATTTTTCCATTTTAGATCTCTCAAATCATGTTCATTTATATTTATGTTTAATAATTGATATGAACTTTTATTAATTCATATGAATTTAAATAAATTTATATTATTTAATTTTCATTTTATATCTTCTTATTAATAATCTGTATTTATCATTTCATTTTTTTTATTTTACTAGTAATTTTGAGGTTAATTTGTTATGAACAGTTTCTTAATTATTAATAATATTTTTTTCAAAGGCCGCCAACACACCCCTTCATCTATGGATACAAGTGTCACTCCTTTTTTCAAAATTTGGACTTAAATAATCCAACGTACTGAAAATTTCTTTAATATATTCAATAATATTGTAAATATTCTCTTTTTTCAGATGGTAAGCAATTTATTAGAAATAACTCACATATTCATAGATGAGCCTTTCCCAACCACCATACAATTATATTTATTTATTTTCAATTTTAACAATTTTATTATTGTTAAACATCAAATTCCTCTTTGAAATTAAATTTTATCATAAGTATATTAATTTTTATCATAGATATCTATCGTTAAATACATTTTTTTATGCAAAATTATTCTGTAAATAAAATTTGTAATAAACTAATTAAAAAAAAGATTGATAAATCTTAGGATAACTTATTCCTTAGTCTTTTTTTTTTAACAAAACTTTAAATAACTTATTACAAATCAAACGAATTAAATGCGCAACTAGTAAATTATTGCTATTTTTACTCTTTGCCTTCCTTAAAATATAACATTAAAATGTAATGTAATGAATTTAACAAGACAATGCTCTAACTTAAACATTATACAGTTTTATGTATCTTTCCTAATCTTAGTTCTTCATTTCCCATATTATTCAAAATATTTTGCCAAATGAATCGTATTAAATTTTCCTCTAATTTTATTATTCCTTCGATCAACTAAAATATATACATTTTGATATGGGTTTCCTGCCACAACATAAGGTCCTTCATACAATGAATCAAACTTCTTAGTTACTTTCTGTTTTGCATTTGATTTGTTAAATTTCCTAATTTTAACTAAATCTCCTATTTGATATTGTCTTATTCGATATCTATGATCAAATTTAGCTCTACGCTCATCCCCTGCCTTTTGTAAATTTTTCCGAACTAACTCTCTGATTTGTTGAACTCCCAAAGTTTGTTCTTCTTCAAAATTTAAATATTTATCAAACGACAATCTTGTGGGTTCCCCATACATTACTTCACAAGGCGTAAATTTAATACTCCCATGGTATGTATTATTGTACAATACTTCTAATTTCGGTAGTACTGATACCCAACTGTTATGATTCGACCTACAATATGTCCTAAATAACCGACCTAACTCTTTATTTACCCTTTCGACAATATTAGGGCGAGGATTTCTAATTGTGGTATATATTACTTTTATCCCTAACTGTCCCATATATTCCTTCCATATTTTACTAGTGAATTGTGTTCCATTGTCAGACATTATGGCTTTGGGCTTAATTATCTCAAAGAATTTTTTTACTTTTCCTAACACTGCCTTCGCAATAGCTTGTCTGAGTGCGTAAAATTTCACAAATTTACTAAATGAATCCTGTAATACTAGAATATAGTTCTTTCCTCGTGCTCCCGTAGGTAAAGGTCCATATAAATCTATCATTACCATATCCCCAATATCCTTAGTGATTATCGAACAACATGGTCCTACATAATGTATTATTTCATTCTTGGTAATTTGACAATCATGACATATTTTTATGATTTGCTTAACTTGCCGTGTAATCCCTTTCCAATAGAACCGATCTCTAATGTATTTAATTACTTTGTAAACTCCCTGATGTCCCATTTCTACATGCACTTGTTTAATTATTTCCTCTCTTAAAACTCCTGGTATGTAAATTACTTTCTTTAAGCTTCCTTCTGGTTTAAAATACAATATTCCTTTCTTTATTTCACATCTTTCAATAACTCTATCTAATCTATCTTTTTTATCTAGCCTTTTTTCCATTTGATCTAAAATCTCTTTAATTTCTGGATCCTCTTTTTGCAAGATTGTCAAGCTTTTTAATTTTTCTATCAAACTGTTATTCTCTCTAGATTCCATGTACATAATTCCTGGTAACTTAATTTTATCCTCTTGAAACAATTCGCTTTCTGGAGGATATCTTGACAAAACATCTGCAACTGTATTTTCCCTCCCATTCACATGTTGAACTTCATACTGGAAATTTTCTAAATAATTAATCCAACGCGTTACCCTAGCATTATATAATTTCCAAGTTTTCACAAAGATCAAAGCTTTATGATCTGTCTTAATAATGACTTTGGATCCTCTTAAATAAGTTTCAAATTTTTCTAAACAACTAATAACCGCGTAAAATTCTTGTTCTGTGACTGTCCAATTTAACTGCGCACCTCTCAATGCTTTACTATAAAAGCCTAATATTTTCATCTCTCCTACTTCATTTAGTTGATATAATACTCCAGCCATTCCAATACCTGAACTGTCAGTTTGCAAATAATATGGTTTAGTAAAATCTGGATGATGTAACATCATTGTTTTAATGAACAATTTTTTTACCTTTTCAAAAGCCTTTTGTTCCTGACTTCCCCATTTCCACCCCATATCTTTCTTCAAAAGATCGCATAACGGTTGAGCATGTTCACTATAAATTGGAATAAATCTTCTATAGAAATTACATAACCCTAGAAAAGCTCTAACGTGTTTCAGTTTTTTAGGTACCGGGAATCCCTGAATAGCTTTTATCTTTTCTGGATCAGTCTGTATTCCTTGTGTTGAAATTATATATCCTAGCATTTTAACTTCTTTACAGAAAAATTCGCATTTTTTCAAATTACAAGTCAATCCTGCTTCTTTTAATTTTCCTAAAACAATATCTAAATGTTCAATATGTTGCTCAAATGATCCTGTAGTTATAATCGCTAAATCATCTAAATAGTTTACGCAAAAATCTCTGACTTCGTGTCCTAAGATTACATCCATCGCCCTACTAAAGCTTCCTACTGATGTTTTTAAACCTTGTGGTAATACATTGTATACATAGGATTTTCCATTGAATGTGAAACCTGTATATTTCTTACTACATTCCGATATTGGTATTTGAAAATAAGTATTATTTAAATCGACTACACTTATATAATTTGCCCCATGAAAAGAATTCATTACATCTATTTGTATTGGAGGTTTTTCTGTTTCTGGAATCATATACTTATTAATTTCTCTAGCGTCTAACAAAACTCTAATTGATCCATCCCTTTTTAAAGTAAATGTTAAAGGACTACAATATGGTGTTGAAGCTCTGCTTATAATATTTTGTTCGACCATCTCCTTTAATTTCTCTTCCATTTTACTTCTATAAGCATATGGTACAGGGTAGGTTCTCTTAATTATCGGTACCTGTGATTCCATTTTTATAATATGTTGATAACAATTTGCTCTTCCTAATTTTGATGAAAATAAACACTCATATTTCTTAATCAAAATTTCTAAGCTTATTCTTTCTGCATCCTGTAATTCTATCCCGGTTTCTATCTCTTGCACTTCCCCATTTAAATTATCTATTGAAACTCTTATGTTTTCTAGTGCCAAAAAATCATTCTTCTTTTCGTGTTCTCGAAATCGAATAAAATGCCTATTCTCTTTTTGTCTCAAAATAATTCCCTTCTCTTCCTTATCTAAACTGATTACTACCTCATTTATTTTTAACCAATCAAAACCCAATATCAAATGGTTAACGAGTCCTGGCACTATCAAGCAAGCTGTGTCCTTTAACAATGTTCCTAGTTTTAAAGGAAGTAAAACAATATTTCGTATTTCTACACTCTTATGTCCTACCGCTGTTTTTATTTGAATAGGTTTAATTGGCATTACTGAAAGTTCTTGAACTTGATCTTGTTTTAATTCGTTCCAAAATTCCTCTGAAATACATGTTATGTCACTTCCAGTATCTACTAACCCTATAACCTCATACTCGAATATATGTACGATTATTTCAGACTTATAATCTATTCGTGAACTAACATCTGACTGTTCTTCGAATACTGAAGTTATAGCTCTAGATCCAATTTCATCTATTTGTTCCTGCTCTATCTTTAATTTTAAAACCTCAATTATTTGTTGTAAAACATCTAACTCAATAAATTGTGTAGATTCATTATAACCTATACCCTCTTTTTCCCAATAATTAAAATATTTCTTAACGAACGGCACTTTAATTCCTGTATCGTTTTTCCCTAAGGTTTGCCCTGTTATCCAATTCATGTTTCTCATCATACGATATACTGTGTTCCCTATAATTGAAGCTGATTCGGGAACATTGTTTTCAGCTCCCCCTAGTTTAATTCTATATTTTGTATTTCATTGACCGCTCCTACTTTAACAGCGCCAGTTTGGTTATTGTTTGTTGCATTATAATTTGGATAAGGCCTTTGCCAATTTCGATAGGTTCGTTGATACTCCTTCTTGTTAAAATCTCTTCCTTTGTTCTGCCCTGGTGTGTTGATATAGCGTACTTCTTGCTTATTAATGTCGTCCATTGCCCTTAAAAATTCAGCCGTTTCAATGATTGTATTTAATTTTGATGTAACCCATCCTTGTTGTACCGTTTTAGGATAATGTCTCATTATGTCTCCTACCAATTGCTTCTCGGGGTATTCGAAACTAAACATTTTTGCCGTTCCCGAAAGTCGTAAAAAGTAACTCATCATAGAAGGGTTTTCTATTCGGTCCCAAGTTCCATGTACTATCTTCCTTCTTAATTCATTCTGCTCATGGTCTCCCCAGTATGTAGCAAGGAAATCTGTTTTAAAATCTTGTATTCCCCTCCACCTTACTCTATAAATTCGTGCCCAATCTCTGGCATCACCTACCAAACATTCTTGGATTATGTCCAACTCTTGGCCTTCCTTCGCAGTCTTTTTCAGATAAAATTCTAAATCTTCAATGAATGTAACTGCTTGTTAATTTGGTTTTTCTCCAAATTTAGGTTTTTCATAGCTTATATTTCTAATATTGTATGTTATATTACAACATTCCTTTTCTGTTAATTGTTTCTCTTGTCTTTGTGTTTTTCCAACCTTTTGGAAACTACAGCTTTCCTCTTTTGTAGACTCCTCTTCCTCCATTGTCTTATTTGTCCCATTCGGAGTAAGTTCCTGTTGACCTTCATTTCCTAATGGGGCTTTGAAATTCTTTACCTCTTCGCATAAATAATTTAACTTAGTTGCTATTGTTCCCATAGTTTCTCTCAATATATCAAATTCATTTCTTAAATTTCCTTCTGTTTTATTTTCTTCTTCAAGTTTTATTCGCTTAGATCTTTGGTCTTCTTCAATGATACTTTGAAAAATTTCTTGTTCCAATTCAACTTCCTTATCCTCTTCTTTCGGTGATTCATCTCTTACAGCTTTATCTTGCGGTTTACGCTTACGTGGTTTTACCATCGTGACTATCTGTTTTTTTTTATTTTATTTTATACATTTTTTTTTTTGTTTTTCTCAGTTTTTTTATATAAAAGCTATATTTATTTTTAAATAAATATACTTCAACTTACAACTCAATTTACTTAGTCCTTCCTGATATTCCAGGAAAAACCAAATAAATTGTTTGTACCTCTGGTTTTCCTACATGAACATTAATTCTTGTTTATTTGATTTACCTAAGTGTCTTTAGCTGTGAAATGTCCTAAAAATATTACCTAAATATCAACAAAACCTATAAATTTAAATAGACCATAATGCTCAAATAAACATTTTAATCCAGAGCTACTCATATTAACCTTTAATATAAGTGAAGCAATTAATATTATTATCCGAATAACTTTATATCTTCCAGATAATTAACTACTAACTAAATTTTTTTCAACCCCCCATTCTTTAAACTAAAGCGCATGATGATTTATTTATTTTCTTCGAATCATATCCCAAAATATTAAATTTAGCTGCATTTATATTCCTCTCTGATGTTTCATCATAAAACCTTATGTTTCAACAACAGCAACACCACTTAAGTTCTGAATCAATAAAACCTCAAAGAATTATAATGGTAGAAGGTCTGTCTTCTTATCTTCCATGTTATGAAAATCCTATCTTAATATTCGTCCAAGGTTCGTAAGTTTTTAAGTTAACATTAAATTTTTAAAATTTATTTGAATATAATGCGAAATTAAGGTAAACGACGTTAAGGGAACTCGACATTACAGGAACGCGACGTTATGGTAACGTGACGTAGATATCTGTAAAAATATTGACACCTTAAGTGTTTTGTTTATATTGAACCGATCTGTAGCCCGCAGTCAATGTGTTAAAATATCTGATTATAGTTATTATATAATTTATTTAATGATTATGATCCTTTAAGTAGTTTCCTAAGTTTAAGTAGCCTTTTTCTTACTTATGTACCTATCTAAGTGATTGATAAAAGTTTTAAGTTCCTTCCCCAAAATTAAGTAAAGCCTCCTAACCTTAACCTGTGTCTGTGCCTCAGGTTATTTATCAAGGTTAAGTAGGTAGGTAGGTACTTAGTTTATACAAGATGTACACATTTGTCAAATCTCTAAACGGAAGAATAGTTAGTGTTAAATTGAAAAAGTTGATTAACATGCCTAGACGCAAGAGTCTTTTGAAACGCACAGTTGAGTCGCACCAACGTAAACCAACCTTAAAGAATATTATGGCTAGTCATATAATTAAGTTTAAGATACCAATAAAGTATCATAAGTTTAGTTCAAACATAGTACTCTAAGTTACTGTATTGTGGTATAAGTTCCTAAGTCAATGTTGTGCCTTAACTTTAGCTTATATTTAGAAAATATTGTATGTCCGAAATGAACAAACTGTTGTGTCAGATATTTACCTACCTAAAAGATCTATGTTTACACAGTTTTTACAATAAATGATTCTTATTCTTATTCTTATTCTTATTCTTATTCCAAATCTGAAAAACTATTTTGTTAAGGTTCTAGGAAAATAAACTAAAGTTCAAGAAATCGTTTACGTGCAAGTCAACTTGTTATGTTCGACAAAGTCCGTAAAAATATTTATTTCTCCCACACGCCAACACTATAAAAATAATGAGTGCTGAACAAATTGTGATAAAACTCCGCAGTAGCGTAGGTTCAATCTTGGAATAAAACTATGACAACGTCAAGCGAGACCGCCGGCGAATGCCAGTATTGACATAAATATTCCAACCTTATAACGAAACAAAATTCCGATAAGTCCTGGATACGTCCCTGTGCTAATAGTCTGCAGGTCCACCTTTAGAATTCTACATCTGGAAATAATAACTGAAAACAACTTCCTTTTGCTCAAGAAACATCACAGAACAATCACCGATCTCCTTCTTCTCCGTACCTAAGAACTGACAATAACCTGACTGCTGAAGTTGTCAAACCAGCTGAAATCTAGACCAAGTGAGGATTCCTATAACCTGAAAATACCCAGGCTAACATCTAAATGCATCTACTGTAACAATAAAGGTTGCCTGGAATAAATTGCTTTGAGCGATAAGGCCGCAGTGCGATAAGACCACCCTGTAATAAGACCGCCCATTGTACCTTTTTACTGTCATTGTGTGTAAAGTTATTCAGTGTAGTTTTCAGTTTACAATTTCACCAACGGTCTCCCATCCAAATGTAACCTAGCTGAAGTTGCTGGACTGCAGATCTCTCTGAAAACCTCTGCCACATGTGTTTCCTTCAACTCTGTTCGCAATGCCTATTTTTACAGTCTATCTATGTGGTACACCAACATCCGACCTATCTACATTAGTGTACCTACGTCTAGGAATCAAACCTCATTTTATAACCAACCTTTCATATCGAAACTTGACATGACGTTATAAGACTTTCTACTCTTTGGATTTTTATCCCTGTCGTCTTTGCCGTCTAACCACAGATAAAAAAGAGAACAACTGACAATTATATTCTGTCTAAATGACAATGATGTAACTTGATACCGACGAAATTGTGGAAACTATCCCAGAAGCCAATTAATAAAGAACTGACATGAACCGACAATGATGTAATGATGTCCGATGTCGTCTCGACCACACGATAGTCTGTCGTGTCTCTAACTAAACTGTGGAAGTATCATTCCAGAAAGAATAGAACTGATGACAACTATTGTCAATAAACTTCAATCAGAATATTTTTGCAAATTAATGAAAATTAATTGAAAATGTGGAACGCTTCACGATTTTGCGTCTCAAATTATGCTATAAAGCTACAACCAAACCTCATCAATAGACGAAGAATTTCGCAACTGAAATCCCAATCCTTGTTCTACCCGACTGAACCTCATCAGTATGAAAAGCTCTACTGCTGGAAGTCCTGACCATGTACTGCCCGTTCAGCTTGCCGAGAGAAACCGGTTTGTGTTGTTTGACCTGCCTGCCAGGAACATCTAACTTTGTGCTAAATGTGCTAGAATAATCGTTTCAAAGTCTCTCCTTCTTCACTAAGCAGCATTGTGCGGTAAGAACCGCAACTAAATTAAAATTAATCTGAAGAAAATCTAAAAGTCTACCTTATTCCTCAATAAATCAATAAGTAAGTAATATAGTACTCGTGTTAGTACACGCATGTAAAGAATCCTATATTTTCCTAGAAGGGGTAGCCAGAAACCACGGACTCCTTACAAAACTTTGCTACAAAAATCCTATATTACTTTCCTGTGCTACCTGACTGAAATACATACATTAGATATACATAGAAATTCCTAGAAAAATCATACAATTATTTGTCACATGAATCAGGAATCGAACCCACAACCGTCCGATGGCTCTCAACCACTATGTCACGGGAGTCGTGTCGATTCATACGTGAAATGACGTTCCTGTTATCATAGCGCTTTAATGTTCTCTCTACATGAAGAGAAGAAAGTAGATAATCGTAATTATACCTGATTTTTATTCTCAAAACCTTTACAGACTTTCTTGTGCTAACTTCATGAATGCAACCAACTCTATCCTGCCTACCAAACCTGAACACTTGCAGATGCCGATTACACTGATCCTGACACAGTGTACTATAAATCCTGATCCTGAACCCTGAACACTGCTGAATAGGAAGACGATATGCCTATAATTCAAATCCTGATCACGGCAAACATTGTAAACCCCCCCCCCCCCCTATACTAATACTATCCTAATACTAATAAACCTGCCTAACTTAATAAAGAACCTATGTGCTAAGAAAATTAATTTGTTATGGCCACGTGAATCGTCTAGTTTAGTAGTTAGAACCCTATGAAATGAACGCAGCAACTCAATGGATCTTTCAAGACATTTGAAACGATATTTATTCTAGCTTTCCTATTAAAATTCATAATCTTTGAACATTCTAACACCTAGTTTTGATAGAGGAGAATAACGCTGTTTAGAATATGTAAATAAGCTTAGGTTTTAGGGGAATAAAATATTAGATATCCTAAGAACATGAATGATGTACTTACTATAGTGTTTTTAGTTTGTAATAAAGATTGACAAAGAGTTTATTATATTCTTCCCACAGTCTAGCTTTAGTTTTTATCGACTTGTGAGTAGAATTATTTCTTTCATTCCGACTCTACATCAGGCATAGGATTGGAGCTCTACCTACGCAACAACCAGTGAAACCTATTCTTCTCTGTTAGATTATTCTCTTTCTTTCTGACTCTGTTGACCGGCATGTGATCATGAATAGTTTTATCTCTCTCATACTGAATCTAAATGGCAAAGGATGCGCTCCGCCCCGCGCAATCTGTGAGCCTCGTCACCAGACTGGACAGCCCCCCACCATAGTTTCATTTTGGAATTGGGAGCATGCCTCATTACTGGCTATTGTTTATATCATGGTAAGTCTTTTGCTATGCAAAGAAGTAAGGAGTGATCTGCAGCAAAATGCATCAAATCACTAAATGGTTAATAAAAACCTTTATTTCAGGTAAAATGAAGCAGCTATTTGTCTGCTGATACAATACAAAATATCCAAGAAATTCAATTCTTAAAATGTTAGCTTTGCTAAATTATATAATGTTTCAATGATATATTTCATCAAGAGTCCCGTAGGATTGTCTAAAAGAACTGCATTTGCTTGTCTTTGTAGAGTAAGCCTCATATTTTTGGCTGTAAATACCTCTTTCTTCTTAGTGAGGATTTATTGTGACGATAAAGACTGCTCATGCTAGTCATAGTAAGATCAATAGCTTCAGTAGCTTAATCAAATATATCAGCAGTTACCTCTTAGGTACAATATTTAATGTGAATATAATGAATCTCATTTCTTAGACAGTTTTATAAAGAATCATAGAACTGAACAGCTCATTCTCCCCGAAGAATCATTACTTTTGACAACCGTATCACAGTTAAGAATGGGTATCTTATATTGAATTTATATTTTAGATAACTAGCTTTTACCCGCTATCTCACTGTAGATGTTATAGCTTTAGTAGCTCAATAAAATGTAGATTATACCTCTTGGATACAAAGATAATGAAGAAAATGAAGTATTTCAATTCTCAGTCAATGTTATAAAGAATCAGATCTGAACAGCTCTGAAAGTTCCGTAGAATGATAGATTAGTAGTGGTTTACATGTTAATTTGATGAATAATATAATAAAGTTTGGTTTGGAGGAAAAGTGGTGTCTACCTATCAGTATCAGACCCTGGGCAGACTGGAGTATCTAAAATAAGTAGGTACTCAATTATGATAATTTATTTCTTAGAATAAAACTAGACATTTTCATTGCTATTTCAAGAGTAACGAGGAACAAATTCTAGTAATTAGCATTATCGATGGTTCTGCACCCTGAAAAATCTGTTGGATATATGTAACCAGATCTGTCTCTTGCTCGCCAGCTTTGAAGAAAATACTGCATCAATTTCTTCTGCTGCATCTAAATAAATCTTGTTCATCCGCTTCTTGCACTCCTGATCTAGGTACGGTGAAGACTGCTCCTATTTCGCCCGCTCATGCTGCTCCTAAGGAAGTTCTTAACCTACTGTTCCTATACATTTAACCCTCTGTTACTCATTGAAATGCTCTACTCTAACAAAGTCTGATTACCTTATTAAATCAGGAAATGCTGGTACCCGCTACAACTGCTGCTGTGAATAAAAACCTCCCTGTCTTAGCTGATGGTCTGATACTGCCCTAACTGTTTCCTACCTACCTAAATTACCTAATTTATAGAAGTGTATACCTAAAGATCCTAGACTGGGTGAGTTTCTCAAAACTAGAAGCGCGATCTTCTTATTTACATTTAACCGTGTAAGTCTCTCATCGAAGTGCAATGATGAGATACCTAGCTGCTTTGAGAACAAGTTGACTAGGCTTGACTTTGTCCTATCCTCAAGTCTCTATAAAGGATCTTCTCCCAGTGAGAGAGAAGATCAGACAGGGACAATAAGTGGTGTGAGTAGATAAATATCATAAAAATACTAGTTACTACTTCTAGCCAAAATACGTAGTTCTTTAGTAAAATAAACCGCTAGGTCTGAAAGAACTACGTCTGAAGTTATCATTCAATCAAGTCTTTAAAGGAATTTACCACTAGAAATCACTCTGAATTTACATTTAATTGGCAAGACTTCTGAACCAAATAAAACCCTTTACAAATGTGCAATACTCACGGTTTCAACACTTCACTTTACTTTATGCTCATGTTAACCATCTAACCTAATAATATCAACGCTTGATGGGCAGTCTCACCGCATCAATGAAAGGGACGAGTGAAGATCGACGAGTACATATTTCATACTATACGATATCATGAGCAAGGCACCCGGGTGTCCTCACCCATTACGACACCAGACTTGATCCACGTAAGATGGTCAACGAGCTGAATTTACACTTAGCCTTTATACTACCCCCTGTTTTCGTCTATCATCTTTCTCAACGTTTGATAGCAGTATCCGCATAAAATCTAGAGCAAAAACGAGCACCGCAAACGAAACATGTAAGTCCGGAGACGCTACACATGTCGCAAACGCTACAACGCATATTTTGATCCACGTATCAGATGATTGACGAAACTGATATTTCTACGATGGCTTTCCCCTTAACTCAACGCAAACTTTCACCACTTTTAGACTTGATTGAAAGACTTCTTCAGGAAATTTCTTGTACTACTGGGCCATAGCTTCCGCTCTCACTTGTGTAAATCAAAAGACCCCTCGCCCTTGCAATCTGCTGCTTATATCCCCCTGCAGTGCCCACGCCTTCTGATTTTCAAATTCAAATCCTATTCCAAACAAACATTTTGTTTATTATGGTTCCGTTGCAATAAGATAGAAACAAGTCCCTCTACTAAACCTAAACTGTCAATCTGACCGTTTGTCTAACTGTCTCCAAGCTATATCTCATGAACCATGACAGCCAGACAGTTGAAACTTTCACAGATAGTACAACTCTGCTGCCTCTATAACATCAAGCACCAAAATAGAACAGAATAAGTGTATAAATGAAACCTTCATACAATGGAACCCTTGGTTTCTAGTTAGACTCTCACTTGACGGGTTTATTTTTCTTAATATACTTTTTTATTGATGAAAAAGTTTAGTTTTGAATTTATTTAAATAAGTTTGCTTATATTTGTGAACGACGGAACGCTCTCCTGAGACCTGTTTCGTTACAATACGTTTTATCCTATGTCTTCCATGGAATGGAGCTTATGCTTTGTTCTAGTAATCATTTATTTTATGATTCACAATTTATTATTATTGGGGCTCTATTAGTAGAATTGTGCACTTGACACTTGGCTAGACTGAGTGACGACAGGTGATGGACAAAGAGACCGAGTGGTGTTTAAGAGATCACAGAAATAGAGGGTGTCCACCGGCGAGATAGGTCGACGATATTGGAAAAAGCGTGGACAGCACGTGGCTCAGACTAGCTCAGGATCGAGGCGAGTGGCATAATCGAAGAGGCCCGATCCAGTAGTAAGCCGAAAATGGCTTAAATGATTATGATTTTAAAATATTTATGAAGAAAATAATTATAAATAAGACTGACTAACTCGGCGTCCTACGTGAGCAATCAAGACGCGAACGCGAAGCGGCGCGGTTTGGCTCGGAAACGACAAACAGTTGATAACTATTGAAGTGTCTTACGAGACCACGCAAGGCGAAATGGCGCAGCGCGATTGACGCGAACGCGAGGTAACCTATTATACATATTTTATTTTGTGATCTTCTTCATCTAAGTATGGCTAAATCTGGTGCCGGAGTGTTTGGGCCACCCGAAGGTAAGTCGGTGACCGAAATTTAACTTCTGAAATATCCGAGACCTATCTTCCGAACCACAGAGCCACTTGAAATCTTATTAGTTTCTTATTGAAAAGAATTCGCGTGCAACCTAGCTAAGGTTTCAAGCGAATTTTTCTCAATCAGAAGTAGTTCTACGCTACAAGTTTTTCATTCGTGTTGGTATTTTAACTAAGAGGTATAATGATTTTATATCTCGTTTAATGTCTCGACTTAGAGCATACGTTTGAAAAGCAAAGATTCCTACATAAAGCACAAATCAATCTTAATACTTTGACTGCGGACCTTGGGCATGACGTGTAGCATTATGTCGTCGCGTATGGATAAACTGCACTTCCATAGTTGAGTTTTCTACACTCAAAGCGTTATACACCAGAAAAACGATTTTTGCTTCTCTTAGTTTAGCCGCGCAGGCACGGATGTACCGTATACCTTACATAGGCACATATATACCTATAATGACATCCAGCTTCCGCCCGCGGCTAAGCTCGTCGGACTGAATAAAAATATTCACATTTTTCAGGTTTCATTTTAATGATGGATAATAGAATATTGAACGGTTCAACATAGTCATGGTTTTAGAGACATTAGAGGTCGTGATGATTTTTTTTATTTTTTTTATAAAATGGTATCATGTCAAAATCCCATTTCGGATCAGAGGTTTTGGAAGCTTAATGTTCTTGGGTGCATATCGGCTCAAATATTAAATTCTCTGTAAGCAAAACGTCCTCAATTTAAAATGGTTTTGGAAGGCCATTCCAATAGTTAGTCCTCTAGTCATAAAGTCTTTGAATCAATTTGACTATTACCGAAAATCAACCTAGGAGTAAGTCGCCTTAATTTCAGAAAGTCCTTATCATGGTAGGTATTCATATCCGTCTTATCGTATTATATCCAACCATAAATAATAAAGTGAAATAGAAAAATACCCATCTAAAGAATAAATAAGATTATCAAACCTTGCTTTCCCAAATGGCACAAAAATCTCGCACAAAAAAGATACAAAATGTAAAATAATCTACGTATAAATCGAGTTAATTTTTCACGTCTGTAAACCTTATTTTCTGAAGTGAAAGTTGATTTTTAATGTTATTTATTCGCAGTCGCGAAATTATGCGGAGAGGCGACGGGCGTGATGGAAGCAGTGTCACGCGCATTAGTATAGCGAATCAATTTCATTACCGCTACTGCTGGTATTCGAACTACATATTTCAAAAGTTTCTTGCTGATTCTTCTCTGTTTGGTCGCGTTACAAATTGGTGTGAATTATAAAGTTGAACATTCGAAGTGTAATTGAATAAAAAAATAATAGTTTGAAGTTAGAACGCAATTCAATTTCCAAAACAATTTTTTTTTGAAATTTTCAACGCTGGAGTGCTGAAAATATTACTCTCCCTATCGAGGAGTTCCAATAGCAGTCAACGTTTGGAAGTCTATAGCAGATTTTTAGCCTAGTAGTGGGAAGAAAAGGTTTGAAAAAATTTAATTTAGTCATAAGTTCTTTAATTGTTTTAGTTACCCATAGTGAAAGGTTAAAAGTCTTTACACAATGGCGCCTGCAGGATATTTGCGTCTGTTGAATGCTGAGTGGATATTATCCTGAGTCAATACCGCACGTCCAAACATTTGTGAACTACAATAAAATAGAAAAAAATCATTTATTTCGACACAAGAGGGCAGGAACACTGTATATGGGTGTTATAATAAAACAAAAACACAAATCACAAAAGTAAGTAACAATTAAGTGCCTATAACTGAGGTGGTAGCTAAAATAGATTTGTAAAAGTATATACACCCCATATACCGAACAACCCAGTTTCGAAATAGAGGTTGGCTCAGCATGTGCTGAACGATGGACGCTCAGCGCTGTTTTTCAGTCAAAAACCTTTGTATTAGTTGGCGCTACGGACAAATTAGTAGACAAATAAATATAAAGAGCCTTTCCCCGCGGTCGGTGGTCTCCCGTTTTTATACATTTTTTTACTATATTGTTTTTAATGTTTTTTTATGTATAAATTAGATATTATTAGATTTAAATATATGAGTTAAAAATAACAAAATAGTGCATATTATAAAAAAAGTTCATAAGTGTGTAGTTGTAAATATAATTTTATTTCAATATTCAAATGTACCTAATAAAAGCATAAAATTAAAATATAAAAATAAAAGAAAAATCCTCTTATTTGACTACTGACTGTCCGAAAACGTTTTCGGACAGTCAGTAGTCAATACTTTGTTTGGTAATAATTACCACATAACATGTACTTGTTCCATTCAAGTATTATAAAAATATAACGCGGATCTTTGCCAAACGTCTGACAAATCAAACATTTCAGAACGTTTGTCTAAATAAGTTAGTAAAAATGATATTCTGAATAATCTGTACACGTTAAACACCCTCTTTATGAATGCCTATCGTAAGCCTCAAATATTCATAAGCCAACCACAATTGTTACGTTCTTAGCTATTTATTTCCATTAGAATGCTAATTTATTTAGAGTGTTACATCGTTATTCCATTAGTAGGGGCCGCGGCGGGAACTCACTCCTTATCAACACAAATAATTTCCTACAAGCATACACTAAGCTGCTTTTCCAATTTTCTAAAATAAATATCTACTTGGTTATATCTTGACTGAAATTGAGTACTTATAATAAGGAAGATTATCTTTCTACCTACTTTAGGATTTGTTTACAGGTTTGGATTATCAGAGTATTTTTTTTTCATGTCAAGTTCAACAGTTCGTTATATGTCATAGTATTAATTTTTGGAACGAAGTTCCTTATCGCGCGTTGCGAAAGGGGGCTAGACGGAAAAAAATAAGACCAAAAGTTGTAACGACACTTTGTAATAGTCAAATGGTTGGGCTGATGACGTCATTGTATAAAGACTTGTTCACTTATTTCAAACATCTATGCTAAGTGCTCGTTAACCAAAGACTTGTTCGCTTATTTCAACCTTCTATGCTAAGTGCTCGGGTGCCTGAGGTGCCTGAGGTGCCAAAGGTGCCTGAGGTGCCGGAGGTGCCCGAGGTGCCTGCGGTGCCGGAGGTGCCTGAGGTGCCTGAGGTGCCAAAGGTGCCTGAGGTGCCGGAGGTGCCCGAGGTGCCTGCGGTGCCGGAGGTGCCTGAGGTGCCTGAGGTGCCGGAGGTGCAGTGGGAGTTTCAACCAAATCCGTTCAGTAGTTTTGCATGAAAGAGCCAAACATCCATCAATTAATCGATCCATCTATCCATTCTCAAAAACCTTCATATTTTTAATTTTAGTAGGGAGTAGGACAACCATTTTTGGGTGTGGATGCTTTATTTTTACAGGGTGCCTAGTGCGAGTTTTAGACACTCTTTCAATACTTTGCGTAAACGGAAACGCGATTGAGCTGGTAAAAAAACTCGCACTAGACACCCAGATTACCCTCTTATTTCTATTTGCTTTTTATACCATTATGAGGTAATCTGATGCTGAAATTTTTTACCATTTTTGTTTTAAAAATAGAATAAAGTAGACTTTTGTAGACTTGGCAATATATTTAAATGTTTTGGTGAGGAATATTCACGAAAAGACATCATTCAAATTATAAGCTAACAGAAATTCGTAACAATAGATTTTTCTGTCAAACTGTTTGTTACAAGGGATTATTGGTGAAGCTGGTGGAAGTTCTGACTTGTATTACGTATGGGAATAGCAATGGACACTAACCGTGACTACCTTTATCAAACAGTCAGTTGACAGGTGGCTATCTTTCTCTGAATCGCGTAGTGAATCCTTTTTAGGACTTTAGGTAAAATTCTAAAATTTATTTTTATCTGTTATTGTTTAGCAACTGACCGGCTAAATGCTATTTGGCTATGGCTGATCTAATAAGAAATTCCTAGTTATTAGAGATAAGACATAGTTTTTTAAACATTAAATTGTTATGAAGTTAAATTCTCCGTAGAAAAAATTCAATCAAATCAAAAACAAAAACTTTCGGAAATTGAACGCTTTTTCGTCTGATGCGACAATTTGAAATCTCAAAAATTAGCCGTCCTATTCATAACAGTTCTATAAACCTCAGATAGCAAAATTGGCGCTAAGATATAATTTCACCTCTTTTTATTTACATTTAAATGACAGAGACAAGTTTACTTTATCTAGCCGTTATAAAATGACATTCGGTTATGAATTAATGAAATGAGAAACGAAATTCTGCTGGTAGAAGCTGGATGCGTCAAGCTCAGGGCAGGGCGCAAAGGCGCTCATTAGGGGAGGTCCGGCAGTGGACTGCTATAGGCCGATGATGATAAAGGGGGTTACGTTTTAAAACATTGCTATCAATGCAAATTGCCAATCAATAGCAACTTACACGTAATAGCAGTAGATCCTATGTTGGCCTGGCACTCGGCTTGCAAACTGTCACTGTCGACGACTTCGAAATCCGACGCTGAGAATTTTTCCGAGCTGTACGTTCCTTTTGATTTTTTAGTAGAGTATCTGAGCAAGCTATAGCGAAATGAGGCTCAACAGACCCCGGAACTAAAGATTACTCATTATTATTATTGCTCTATACCCAGCAATATAATTTTATAGTGACCTTCAGTTTGCATAAATTTGACCATTTTTATCGATGATCATAGACAAAAAGACGATAAAGGGCTTTTCACGAAAATGTTCAATGTCTTTGCTGCGGGTATCAAAATTTTGCCCACATTGCTCAATGGTCCCGTTGGCTTTTGCGACCATCACCTGAGTGGTTAATATTTGAAATTATTAATTTATAGACATCTGTATTATGTTTATGATTATACAGATGTCTATAAACTGATACTTTATAAATTTAGGCATAAGATATTTTGGAAAATAAATTTATTCTTATTCTTATTCTTAAATTCTAAGATAGCGACTATGAACCGAAAGACGAGGGTAGAGTATCATAAGCACTTGAAAATGTAAAACATTTTAAAACCATTTCTAGTTTAAATTAATAGAAAGTGTCTGAATTTTATACGTGAAAAAGTCTGTCATCTTTTTAGTGTTTTTTTTTCATTGTTTATGAAGCTCTAAGGGCATTTTTCACCGGTTAAAGTGACAAGTTCACTCAGAAATTTGTTACTTTATACAGCAAATAGCTTATTTTCACGTTGATTGAAGAGGGCGAATAGGTCCTTAGTCAAACCGAATGGTTCGACTAGTTTTTGACAAAACATTAACCAGTGGTATACCATACCATACCATCTGTAGCTAAGTATAGTTTTTGTAAGTGATTTTTTTTTATGCAAAGGTATGAACCACTCACGGCTAAGATTGCTTATGATCCTCTGTTGGGAGTGACCTCATTAAATTCCATAGCTGGTTAACATCACTCCAGAAGTTTTATATTTTTTTCCAACCAACAATATTGTCGGGAAAACTTCGAAGCGAGGTTAAAAGTTTAAAAGAAGGAATGGAATCCTTCGTAAAATATTTATTAAGGCTTTCGCGGGAAAAATAAATTATTAATGAGAGTGCTGCGGCGTTAAGAAACCTTATTTTACTTGACAAATAAATGCTGTCAATATTGTCAAAAGTAGGGTAGGGGTAAGGGAATACGACCTATATCTTTGGAACTCAAGCCAATCTCACCTCAGCCTCACACTAGCACAGTTAAAGTCCCTATCTGTCGACTGGCAGCAGCGTTGGCGGTACCAGAAGCTGTGTATTGCGATTCCCAACCCACATACCCATTATGGGTATATCTCCCTTCTTATAGCCGTGAGCAGAATAGTCTCATGTTGTTATTGATATCGCCACGAGATATATACAAAAAGCTTGTGCAGCGTGGTACGATGATGCAATGCAAGGGCAATTTATCTATTCTAAATCTTCTCTAATATGGCTACATGATGCTGTATGATAAATATCCAGCATTAATTTTAATTAATTTCAATTTATTTGACATTTAATTATATTATTTGCATTTTTAAAAATTTGTATTATCAATTCATTTTTATCATTTAATTATATTATTTGATGTTTTACCTCTGTCTGTATTTGTTAAGGTTGTGTGCTTTATTCTGTTTAAATTGTTCTTTTTCTTAGACTATTCTTTATCTTCTGGGCGCTTTGGAATCCATGTGCTATGCCCACCTGTATTTTTATGAAATAAATAATAAATATTAATAAATAAAATTATTTTAAAAGCATGTAATGACGACCTCTGTGGTGCAGTGGGCGAAGATCCGCCTGGGGCGCAGAAGGTTGCGGGTTCGATTCCCGCCGCAGGACAAATGTTTGCATGTTCTGTAGATATTTGTCTCGGGTCTGGGTGTTTTCTATAAGTAAATATATGTATGTATTTACAGAAAAAAATGTAATATATCAATCATGTGGTTCCCATAACACAAGCTCTATTTAATTTGGCGCTACGTGATGCTGTGTGGATAGTCCACTGCTATTTATTTATTTATTTTATTTTATTATGTAAATCTCGCGTCATGATTTTTTATTATATAAATAATGTGTAATGTAATAAATTGATGGGATTGATTTAATTTAAAGTTTATTTTTCTCTAGTTAGAAGCTTTGAATAAAAGCTTGCTTTAAAAGTTTTTATAACAATTTATGTTATTAAGGGACTGAAAATTATCAAATAAAGTCAAATTTGATAAACGTTCTCGCTTAAACTACGAAATAAATTCTGATTCTGATTCTGTTCAAAGTAATATTTGCTTATAAAAATGTTTTTTTGTTTTAATGAAAAATCATATAACATTAAGAACTTAAAATCTTAGCTATAACTAGGCGCGCAGTACCAATTAAAAGTTTACTGCACCCACGATTAGGGTAAGCCGCCTAATTCCGCCCGCGACAGCTATGACAGCCGCACAAGCACGCGCTATGTCCGCTCTAAAAATAAATGCGTTTAGATGTTCTATTTTTAAACAAACCATCTTTTTGTATGGTTGGTAAAAGAAGTCATATTTTTACCAGTACTTACCTGGTAAATAGAAATCCTGTTCTGAATATTTTTAAGTAATTCCGCTGTGGAAAACGTCAAATTGAAATCAAAATCTACATAATATGTTTTACAAGAGTTGCAAAAATTTCTTACTGGTATATTTTGTGCCGACCGAATGCGGCATATCACAAACTAACACCGACAGTCGGACACAGCTAAACTCCCTGACCGCAGACGGGCAGCAGCATCAGCAGTATAAGAAGCTGTGCCCTGCGATCCTAAGCCCGCATGATAATAGAAGTTCCACCATAATTCAGTAGAAAATAAGCTACAAATTCAAGACAGTAAAAAATAATTCAGTCATTTAAGAGCCTTCCCAGATGGGACTCGCATGACAATCGCGCGACTCAACTCGCGCGTAAATCTCTTATCTGGAAAGGCTCTTAATTGGTTTCAAGATAGGTAGGTGTAACTCTGGTATCTATCATTAGGGATACTTAAAATAGATGTCTTCAATAACCCCGTGAAGGCCGGTCGCGGTCAACGATGTTCAACGTTTAGGTCTGATAAGTCATTAGATAAGCCATGCCACGAACGCTAGATCATCATCATCATCATCACCCTATAGCAGTCCACTGCTGGACATAGGCCTCCCCTAATGAGCGCCATTGCGCCCTGTCCTGAGCTCGACGCATCCAACTTCTACCAGCAGCCTTTCGCAGATCGTCACTCCACCTGGCCGGAGGGCGTCCTACTCTACGTTTGCCGAGCCGAGGTCTCCACTCAATAACTCGTTTACTCCAACGGTTATCGGTTCTTCGGCAGATATGGCCAGCCCACTGCCACTTCAGCTTGCAAATTCTCTGAGCTATGTCGACAACTTTAGTTCTATATCAGATAGTCTCGTTGCGGATTCTATCCTTCAGAGAAACTCCAAGCATGGCTCGTTCCATAGCTTGCTGAGCGACTTTAAACTGGTGGACTAGCCGTACTGTGAGTGTCCACGTTTCGGTTTCGTATGTCATGACGGGAAGGACGGAACGCTAGATCAATACTACCTAAATAGGTATTTCAAAACACGAACCTAGGTGAGCCAGTGAACCACCCTATTACCGCGGCACTATGACAGTGACAGGCCAACGTCCGCAGACCCCCTGCAAACGGACGCACATTTCCGTTCCGAAAATAAACTCACGTAAATAGATAGGCCCGTAATGGACTCGTTTACCCTACTGCTAAGGGCTTGGTATTGGCGGGGTGATTCATGCTAGAGAAATGTTCACGTGTTTTTTATTGTTTTATTTAATTAATTAAGTTTGTGGTAGAAGCTGAATGTGTCGAGCTCAGGACAGGGCGCAATGGCGCTCATTAGGGGAGGCCTATGTCCAGCAGTGGACTGCTATAGGCTGATGATGATGATGATGACTTTTTGTGTATGGTTAATATTGAGGTAACTGTATGATATGCATGACTATGTAAAAATGATGTAGGTATATTTCCAATACCAAGACAATGTTGCTTTCAAAATAAAATATAAATTTAAAATCTAAGTTGATTAATAATTAATTAAATCAATGCTTTAGAACTTTATTTCTATTTTGATTTCAGTCCTGATTCATTAACTTATATACATACATTTTCTACTACTGATTAGTATAATATTAAATAGACATTCTAATTTGAGACTATGTTTTCAAATCATTCTTTTTCATGAACTGGATAAATTATTTATAAAATTCACTAAGGCGAAATGAGTCTCAAAGTAAATACACAAATTAACTGCATCAAAAAAATCTAAACAAAACCCTGAATGCAGCAAGTAAACAGAGCGGAATTCCAATTTTGAATCAGTGATCGAGTTTGCGCGGCAACGCGTCGGCGGAAACGCAGCCCGCTTCCGCCGCAGCGCTTCCCGTGACGTCAGCCCGTCTGGCTGAAACATTTCACACCGAATTGTCGTTTTTTTTTATTAAAACTCGTGCCTGCGGGTCCAGTTGCATTGTGCCTGATTAAATATATTAGTAGGTTGTATGCATTTTCTGTACCCCTAGTACGAGTTGCATGTTGTGAAAATGTTTTTAATTTAAAATATTATCACGCTTATATTATAAATGCAAAAATTTATTTGTGAGTGTGATTGTGAGTGTATGTTAGTATTATTCCCACTAAAATCCGTAACGGCTGAAAGGATTTCGATGAAACTTTGAATATACATAGTTAAAGGCATGGATAAATGCGAAATTTTGTGTTTTTAAGTTTATTCTTACTCAACTCGATAACGGTTAAATGACTTCGATGAAACTTGCAATATACATAGTTTGTGACCTTAACACTAGACTTTTTATCTAATTTTAAAGTTTTGTTTTCGGCAATTACTTTACTGTTTGGAATATATCTTATTTACTTTTTAATACGACTATTGGTAAACTTAAGATCACGTAATTTTTAAATTAATATATCCATGTAATGTATTTTTACTCATAGGCTGCTACTGGTAATTGTCTTTCAAGTGATTACAAAAATAAGGAATTTACATTTTATTACAGAACTGTGTGACTCTGTCCAGCCACCAAACAAATATTTATGTTTGCATCGTAAAAATGTGTGAATAAATTTGCACTTTAAGGCATTTCGTACTAAGACGAAAATAGCATCGCCATCGTGAAAGCTACACAGCAACTGTTCAATGTGTAAATTTATTTAAAAGCGAATCTTCAATGTGATAAAAATTTCAAGAAGCTTTCACAGCTCGTGAATGGCTCAAGTTTGAATTGCCTACACATTCTATAGAATATTTTTATCGTATCATCATCTTCCATCATCAAAAATATATAAAAATCCACTGTTGAACATAGGTCTCCCTCAAGGAATTCCTCCACGAACAGTCTTGAGCCCTCTCCATCCACCGATTACCTGCAATTTCGATTCATCCACCTGGTGTGGGTCCATTTTAATGTATAGAGTTTTTAATAGCAATTCTTACTGACCTACGAATGCAACTCTACTAAAAGACAGTTCTTTAACCGACACCAAAAAAAGATTCTCAATTTCTCAATTCCTCCTTAATTCGGTTGTATTGTTTTTATATTTGTTACCTTATAACTCCGTCATTTATGGACGGATTCGAAAAAATCTTTTTTTCATTTGTCGGATAATTTTCTTGTTCCCATTTAAAGGAGAATGCCGAGAAACCGTACCAATTGCGTCAAAACCGAACGTATTCCATAAAATGTATTATGTTTTATAAATGACATTAACATTTTCATTAGTTACACACACGGACGGGATTAATAATCAAGTAAAAAAATATTTTGTTGATTTGGTTTCCGCCGCACGCCGCCATTAGATTGCAACGACCAATAATATATACGTTACTATAGCAACAAACATTGATGTAAAGTATTACTATGGCAATTACCCTCATTTTTAATAATTTTGACAGTAGAATCGACTAAAAACTTATTGGATGTTTTTTTGACGCACTCACTTTAGTCTTGGTACCGAGCGCCATACATCAGACGGAATTCTCCTTTGCGCTCCTGAAAAAAAATTCCTTCAAATGATTCTTTTACTATTTTGGAAAAGACGCAATGATTCGTTATCTTAGAATGTAAAAAGCTGTTGGTTTTTAAACGATGAATCTATCCAGCAGCTTGCAACCACCTGTTTGTTTCCCTTTGGTCAAAAGTAATTGAAATTCCCCTTCCCTTTTGACACATTGATCTGATATTTGGTAGACACTTCTTTAGTTCGGATGACAATATTAGTCCACAATATTTGTTTGTATAATATTATAAATGCGAAAGTTTGTGAGTATGGATGTATGGATGAATGGATGAATGTTTGTTACTCTTTCACGCAAAAACTACTAAACGGATTTGGATGAAACTTGGAATATACATAGTTTGTGACCTGGATTAACAGTTAGGCTACTTTTTTATCCCGGTACCACGCGAGCCAAGCCGCGGGCGGAAGCTAGTGTATGTATATCCCAAGTTTTTTTAATATCTATTAAATAATAATATAGATTTAAAAGAAAAACATTATTTGTTTATTTATTTTTTTATAAATTCACAAAATTTTCTCATAGAATGTTCAAAGCAAATACTTTAATCTTCAAAGGAAAATAGAAGAATGGATAACAATGCTCCAATTTGAATATGGACCGCTTTTCAAATAATGGCCATTAACACGACAAAGAAATTAATTATTCCGATGGGTTTTAATTTCTGGGGCCCAGTTTTAAGGTTTAAATTTTTGATGATTTGCAACCGGTTTGTCCGTAAAAATGTAATGGTATTTTCATTTGTAGGTATAATTTAATTTAGAAAGGACTATAACGTTTTGAACTCCGGCTAGGTGAAGTGACGATCTGCAAAGGCAGCTGTTAGAAGTTGGATGCGTTGAGCTGAGGACATGGCGCAATGGAGCTCATTAGGGGAGCCCTATGTCCGCAGTGTAGCAGTGGACTGCTATAGGCTGATGATGATGATGATGATGAGGCTACTGCTACTCCTCGGGGATGGCACGTAGCGTTATGTCCAAGGATCCATGTCCTGCACTTCCTGCAGCAGGTAGGTACGGCGGTGTGTACCTACTTCAGCACTCAAAGCATTACGCAACATTCAATCCTGGCTCTACGTAAATGGGTTACCCTTATAGGAGCACTAAGATCTGAGCGCTTCGTTAAAATGCTGGTCCCGGCTTATTCAGTCATTGATGATGATGATAATAATGATAGTATTTATTTGCATAAATAAAGGTTCACAGTGATGGTTTTAAAATAAAGTATCACTATATTTGACCATATAGTCGTGCAAATGTTTAGTGAGTAGGCAATTATACATTTTCGTAAAGTAGTATATGATTCAAAATTATATTAATTATATTATTAATATTATGAAAGCAAAAATAATTAAGGAACACATTCATAAAATTATAACTGTTAAAAATAATTTATGTCAGAGAAATTAGGTACATGTCGAAACTTAATATTTAGTGAATTTAAATGTCAAATAATCAGTTATAGTATAAAAACAGTTATCACAGAGCCAATTATGTAATGTCAGGTGGAAGTTTGTAATATAACTGTATTGTCATTGCGTAACAGTTCTTTTTACATAGTTCTAGTCTAAATTGAGGCACCTCAAGTGGTTTTTGTATTCGAATTCTCACGGTGAAGAAAATATCTTGTCACAAACAAACATTCTAAGTAGACCTAAAGCGCCAGGAAAAAATATACATATTATACACTTACCTTGATGCAATTTTGATCAAGCTTTCGCGAATTTCTGATCTGAAAAGAAAAATAAAGAATTGTTATAGGAATTTATTGCAAACACATGAATAAATTGAAATAATATGCTGTATGTATGTGCTTATGTAGCAAATAAATGTTTTTCTATGCCTAAGGGTCGAAACATACTATGCTGAAGTTACACGACCGATAGTTTGGCATGATTACGCCTGCAATGCTATTTGAATTACAGATGACGCATGCTGAAATTACGTTACGATATAGCGTACAGCCGAACTTGTCAAAACAGCTGCGGAACTTACGACGCGGAATTTAACTTACAACGGCTAAAGTGTGTTTAGACACAATGTCTAAATAACTATTTTTAGGGTTCTGTACCAAAAAAAAAACCCTAATAGGATCATTTTAACCTTTAACAGGTTTTATAGTGTTTTTTTTTATAAATAAATGCTACTGCAACTTTTAATTCATAAATATTTACAATACAATACAAATAAACTTTGGTATCCGTTTGTCTCAGAAACGCGTGGTGGTATTAAGTTGAAATTAATATCAGATTCAGCAATCCCTTGGGTTTGAGAAAAAATAAAATTTCTGAGTCAATGCAATCAATAGATAGGGCTGATTCTTCTAACTCAAATGGAATCAAAACCTGTACACCCCGTTGACCTGCAATCAACAAATTTGGCATTAAGTCTTATAGCACAAGTAAAGGGAGTTCGTACGGAACCCTCTCGGTGCGCGAGTCTAACTCATACTTGGCCGGTTTTATTTACATTTATTATTGTTCATCGAATCAACAGAACTCAATATATTTTTAGATTATATAAATGTTGAGTAAAAGATACCGCCAATATTACATTTATTCCACACAAACTAAAATGGTAAGCAAACTATCTTTGATATTAACGAGATGGTACAAGTAGCGTCACGAAACACTTGTGCTGACCGCTATTGCACTAAGTCAAAAGTAAGGTATCATATGGGAGCTAGAGGCGAGAGAGAGCGAGAGACCCATGCGCAGACGTTTCGTTCACCGCTAGACTTACATGCCGCTATACTAGGACAAATTTAAAACCTATTAAGAGTCTGGTTATCATAAGATAACCCATTTTTTAAATAAATATCTAAAGGATGGTGGCATGACGATGGTATCTTGTACAGTATATTCGATTCATACGATACCGTTATTCTTATCCGATTGTATTCGATAGAATCCTATCGCGATGCAAATCGAGTGAGCGCGTAAATTCAAGACGTGACAACTCGCTAACCGTTTCACAATTTTAAGGATGCTCTTCGAATTTTTCAATCGTATTTACTTTGTGATTTTAGCAAGATTTTGGAAAAAATGTAAATGTACAATCAAGGCTGATTTTTCAGTTGAATTTTATTTCAAAATTTACAACGTTTGATGTTGACAAGTTATTTGAAAATAGAACTACCAACTATTCAAAAATGCATTCTTACCTTCTTTGTTTTAATTTTAACTATTATTTTATGATAATATCATGTATAGGAATAATTTTGGCTTCGTTACAAAAGAGTTGGTAGGTACATATACAAAACTTTCCATAAAGAAGCGAACTGATTTTTTTTGTATGCCAAAGCTGGCAGACGAACAGACGGGCCACCTGATGGAAAGGCCCGGCCCTTGAGGAAATGAAATACCCGCCTTTTGAAGGGCCCCATGTCGTAGCTCTGAGGGAAAACCGCAGAAGGGAGCTCGTTCCACAACTTGCACGTACACACAGCGTCACGATCTGGTATACCCCTTTCAAGTATAAATTTAAACTGCTGCCGTGGAGGCTAACATATTCAAATGGCCAAAATCTAATACAAAAATATTTATACTTGGCTGGGGAATCGAACCAGCAATTTATTCACACCAGTTTATGAATGAGACGCTCTAACCAACTGAGCTATCGTAGCGGTTGGCAATTATAACGAAATTTTATGTTACAGTATACGTTTATTATTTTGTCTAAGTATGAATGGATGCGTCGGCTAGTAACTTTTTCATTTGTTTATCACGGTAGTGCGCAACTACTTAAAATTATTCTGTGCAGCACTGGACTATTGAGGGTAGTTGTGTATTTAATGATAGTTCAGAACAAAAGGTTACTTGTTTCGTCTTGGGTGTGTGTCATTGATTTTATTTATGAAAAATAATTGTGCATATATAACAGCCGAAAAATTGAGCTAAAGAGTGGGTTTTGCAAAATAACATTTCGGAACTCTACAACCCATCAAATGTAAGAGGAAATGGCAGAATAACATTAGGTAAGTGGTATGACAATTATAAGTCGGATTATCATAAATAAACACAGTCATACGTTTATAATATTGTGTTTTTATTTTCAGGTTATTGGTGATGGATGTCATCAATGGGACCAGGAGAAATTGTTGAAGTGAGTGGACGCATAATTGGCCAGTTTTGCAAGAAATTATGCTGTTAACAGTGCAAGCAGTGGATAAGTGTCCAGAAGGAACAGTATATTTAGTTCATGATAACTGCGTGGTTCATCGTTCGCGAATTCTGACCAATTGGCTCGCTTCTCAGACGGGCATAATCACCACAGCATTGGTCATCTAAAAGTCCAGATTTAAATATGTGGAGAATGTGTGAGCATATGTGGGGTCAATTTGTCCTAATTGGGACACGAGTGAAGTGTTGTCCACCTGCAACAGGATGTCCTGAGAACCTGGGAACTGATGCGTCCTAGTGGTTTTGGGCGGACTTTGGTTACCCAAATGAAAAGAAGGTTTCAACAAATTATTTTAAGTGAAAGACATCCATCCCATTCGGTATTAATAAATATTCAGATATATAATGTTTTCAATAATAGATAAAATACCAGAGTAAGTATTTGCGAGTGATCTAAATTGTTTAATGGATTTTATACGGAAGTATAACCTGTTCCAATGTTGACATGTTTGTTCACTCGCTAATCTTATATGGGTAAATTAAGTATTATTCTATAATTTAAAATATTATTGAAAATTCTAAAAAATAAGTAATAACTATCTATATTGTGTTATGTGAAATGGTGTTTTAATAAATTTGTTATAACTTTTGAAAATTGTTTTATTATTTTACTTTAAATAATTAGGTAACTTACCTACTACACTTAAAACGTAGTCCATTGTGTTAGGAACGAAAATAAAAAAAACAAAAATACATATAAGCATTGAGGGATTTGAACCCAGTTCTCTTATAACGTATGGATTAATGTCGAGTGTTGTAACCGCCACTCCATCGTCTCATATAGATATATGGACGAAATTAAATATCCCTAAGCAAGGAGGAGAAGGTTTATAAATCACACATTTGTGCAAAAAGTTCGAGATCCACGACCGACACCGCGACGGTTTGAACCTACTTACGTTAACTAGGGGGGTTACCAGACTCTGACGCTGTCTGTACGTGGCAGGAAAGATCGTGCAAAGCGAACGGTTGGAGAGAACTAACCATCCAGGTGATTCAGTTTTTTTAGTATTAGGCTTGAAATTTGGAGGATTAAGATTGGAAATTTTCTTTCCATAGAATATCTTCTCAATTCTTGTGATGCATTCCTATTCGTTAAAAAAAAGGATATCTATTTAAAAATATGAACTCGTTCAATTGATGCAGTATAAGAAATCCCCTACTAGTATCATAAATGTTTCAAAAAATTACGTCATGGTTATTTTTGTATTTGTTTCAGTAACAAAACCTTTTCAGGCTTTTTTATGATACTGAAGAAAGAACTAGCAGATGGCCCACCTGATGTTGAGTGATTATCATTAAATAAGAAAAAGTATGGCTTTGTAAAAAGATAAAAGATAGAGAAAAAAATATTTGAGTCAAGATATACAAAATAAATAATAGTGAGGTGCTTAAATCTAATAATAATATCCGATCCTAAATATTATTCTACTCCTTGCGAAAGTTTGTGAGGATGTATGTATGGATGAATGTATGAATGTTTGTTATTCTTTACGCAAAAACTACGGAACGGATTTGGATGAAACTTGGAATATACATAGTTTGTGAGCTGGATTAACAAATAGGTTACTTTTTATCCCGGAATTACGTGAGCGAAGCCGCTGGCGGAAGCTAGTATAAATATAAATAGTGACACAAAAAGGTCGCCACTCAGCTTAAGCTGCAGAAACATGGAAGTATCTGCAGCGCTGGTTTTCAGTGGCGCCAACGTACCGAGCGCAGCAGCAATTGTAAAGCACATTATGTTCTTACTAATATAATATGTACTATGCTATTGCTCGCAGAAGCTCCAACAATCTGGAGCGCCTGATGGTGACTGGAAAGGTGGAGGGTAAAAGGCTACGAGGAAGAAGTTCCGAACACCTAAAGATACCAGTCAGCGTGGCTCTCCACCAGACGGCCGTTAAACCGATGGCGGCAGACAATGCAAGGACTTCACCAAAGGAGTCACGATCCTCAAAATTGAGGGAACGACGGAGGAGGAGAGAATATATGTACTAAAATTGTAGGTCACGCATGTTTATAACGTACCCTATGATGCAATGCCCTGCGTCCATCAATATGAGGCCTGACGGTACTCAGCCTCAACTGCCTATAATTTCACCAGCACCCAGCACCCTTCAAACTGAAATACAGCAATGCTGCCTTACAACAGAAATAGGCGTGGTGGTAGAACTTCCCCAGATGAGCCCTTCGTAAAGAACTCTACACTTCTTTTACTGATGATGACTGAACATCGGATGTTTTTGGGCTTACTTTTTCTTTATCTAGGTACTTAAGTTAGAATTTAAAAACCCCCTCACGTTTTATTTACGTAAAAAGCTTATCGCTACATTTTGTGCCTATTTTCGTACAAATACCAATTGTTTACTCAGCATCGCGGACAACCTTTGAATATTAAAAAGGAGTACAAAAATAAAATAAAAAAACAGATTTTCAATAACCAAGAACAAAGAACGCTGTTCGATTTCCGTATTAAATTTTGTTTTGTGATAATTTGAAACGTCTTTTTGTTAATAGCTATACCTTTTTTTATAATCATCAGAGTTTTCTTTAACTTCCACCACTCTCTCCACTCCAACCTATATCAGTTTACTGCTGCTGACAGTGGCCTTCCCTAACAAGGGGGGATATGCCCATAATCTGCACGCTGGACATACGGGTATACAATACATATTATATAACATAATACAATACAATACAAGTCGCAGGGTACAACTTTTCGCACCGCCGATCATTATCATGGTTATCTTCAGATATTGCTCAGTACGCAAATCTATTGAGGATAGCATATAGGCAGTAGTCAAAGGCTAGTCAGAGATAAGTCCAAACATTACAAAAAGTATATAAGTAGCATTAATCAGTCACGTATTCCAGAGACTTCATTTACTTGAGTTGCACACAATGTCTTTTCACCTTTTAGCAAACTTAGACATTTGATCTACCCAAGTTCAAAGAACGTCAATTGACAAACTGTCAAAGTTTGTAAAGCAGGGCCGGTGTTTATCATTTTTGTGGGTAACTGAATTACTAAATGTGGCCTCCGACCACGAATTTTCACATGTTTCATCAAAGTCTGTTCAACCATTACCACAAGCATGAGGATGAACGGATGAATATTTATTTCTCTTTAATGTAAAAACTAGTAAATGGATTTCAATAAAATTTTGAATATACATAGTTTGTGACATGGATGACAATATAAGCTACATTTTATCCGGGTACAGCGTGAGCATGGCCGAGGGCGGAAGCTAGTATTGTAGATGTGAAAGTTTCTGAACATGGATGGTGTACTCTTTCACGCAAAAATTACTAAACGGATTTTGATGAAACTAAAATATTATCTGTTTGTGACCTGGATAATCATATTGGCTACTTTTAATTCGAGTACCACGTGAGAAAAACTGAGGGCGAAAGGTAGTAATACACATGCGAAAGCTTGTCTTTTAATCACTCTGTCTATTATAAAAAAACCCATCAAAATCCGTTTCTTAGTTTTAAAGATCTAAACATACGTCCTATGTACGTACAGACAGACAACGGGATCCGACTTTGTTTTATACATGTAGTGAAGTAGTAAATGTATTTCTATGACTAGATATAAAAGCCTTCATTTACCATTCACCCCTTGTTGATATAGTGAGTAATGCGATACCACGTGCGCCCCCTAAACTAACTAACAGATTAGAACTAAATTTAACCCGACTAGGCTTTTAGCTAAGCGATGACTTGTTTATGTTAACGCTTTGAGTGGAAAACAAACTATTTGTTGTCTTGCGTTAAGCGACGTGAACAGTGTTATTTATAAACATGTTTATTAATGAACTGCGTTATTTGTAAATAACTACCTGGCAATTACTAGAACAAAATGCAAACCGAATCGCTAAGCACAAATTTCTTGACAGTTTTAATTACAAATTTCAACTCTGACTAGGGCCTCGGGACTCGGGGTAGGGATAGGGGAACCCCATGTCCAGCTGTGGACATGCTATAGGCCGATGATGATGATAATGATAGATTGGGTTCTTGATGATCATTTTTGAATAAGGATAAGTCCTCTTTTGCATCGCGCAGTCGGGTAATAAGGGATTAGAAACAGGGGTAAATATTAATAATTATAAAATTGGCTAGCTGCCGTCTGTGGCTTCACTCGAACGGCATCCAAATAAAAACCTATTTGTTAGTAAATCCAGGTCAGAAACTATGTATATTCCAAGTTTTATACAAATCTGTTCAGCAGTTCTCGTTTGATTGAGACCTCCATTCAACCAAACTTTTGGATTGATAATACAAGCTTCGAACCGTTACCCGCATAAAATCCTAGGTGCTAATCCAGGTCACAAACAATGTATGTATATTCCAAGTTTCATTCAAATCCATTCAGTAGTTTTTGCGTGAAAGAGAAACTAACATCCATCAATCCATCCATCCTCACAAACTTTCACATTTATCATATTAGTAGGAATTACGGACAGGACAGGATAGGATTAGTACGATAAGTATGAAGTGGGATATGCATTATGTATTATTCGAAGGTTTTAGTGAGGAAAATAACGTGATGATGTTTTTGGCAATTTTGAAATAAACGGAGTTTCACAAACGATCGAAACTCAAACAAATTCAAGTCTATCTACCCCTTCCTAATGGATTTCGAGATTGGAGCTTTGAGTCGAGGTATTTCCTCGAACTCGTCCGTAGTAATTGCATTGTAAAGTTAAAATCGAAGGGTCAAAGTGCCAACTGCACCTTTGGAATTGGGAAAACGTTATTTTGATGTTCCGAATATTCGATCTTGTGAAGTTCGAAATGATGGGATGCCAAACGCTGAGAGAATTACACACTTCGTCAAATCCGATATGGTACGAAATTATATTATTGATCCTTTTTGGCGCAACAGACTAATATCCACTGACTGCGAAGGTTGGGGTTTCGATTCCCGCTGTAGGACAACCACTGCCAAGATCAAGTACGATAAATTTATAGTGACAACGCAAGTTTAGAAATTTTAGAGATGCTACTCTATTTTCCATTATCTCTGTTTGGACGCATTATGAATAGGAATAAATTAAAAACAATGCGCTTTAAAGTATATCTATAATATTCATTTTCATTTTTATTTACCAACCTAGTTGTCAAGGTTAGGCATAAAATATGCCCATTACACATGCCAAAAAAACGAGTGCCTGAAACCTTACCCTGAAAGGATGTAGAGGGGAAAACCTCCTGGTCAATTTATATTTCCCAAATCTAAATCATATTTGAACACATAGGTCAAATGAAACAAACAAAAAGTTATTTTGAAATGTGGAATTTCACAAAATTTTAAGCTACCAGTCAATCAATTGCGCAAATTCATGTAAAATATCAATATGATGATCATGTGAAATTTCATCGCGTCTCAAACCATTTCAGCAAAATCAAATTTTGAATCCCAAACTCGACAAATGTTATATTAAAACCACGTTTCTACCTACAATAGTTACCCACATAATGTATTTGTGATTGATTTCAAAACCCCATTAACTGGTATGAAAAGTTATATTTCTAAGCTTACAACTCGTTATGGTCGAATAATCAAAGACTTGCGCGCCCTTTGATCTTTGTTATATGTTTCACGTGTGTGTAATTCAACTTAGAATTTACTAATATCTGACCCTAAGCTTTAGAGCAAAGGTCATATTATTTAGAATGTTTAGCATAAGGTCACTTAACGAACCTAAACTTGTATAGCGTGGATTTCTTTATTAATATGTATATTCATCGATTCTGTTTTATTCATTAAATGTTTTTTGTGATGAAAAACCTATAGCTACACTGATCAGAAGTATCTAAATTGAAGACTAAAAGCCAATAGGTCTTTAGTGATAATATTGTATAATAAACAATGAAGTTGGATGCATCGAGCTGAGGACAAGGCGCAATCGTGCACATTGGGCGAGGCCTGTGTCCAGCAACCTACGTTATAATCACGCAAATAATGAACTACGTGCAACAAAAATGATTATATTTTATGTTTTAGAAATGATCAACTTCAATAATAGTAGCTTCTGTGAATTCACTGCTGGATATAGGCCTACACTAATCCGGGGCTACATCTGCTGCTATAGTGACGAAGCAATGCATGTATGCAGTCCAAACAATCGCAATTATAGCCAATAGTAGGTAGTCACATCTGTGTGTATCATATCATGAAGTTCCAGCAGGATAAACACAGGTCAAACACGGGGGGTGTACGGGGTTCAGACCCCTATCTTCGGAACCCAAGCCAACCTCACCTGCACGTGGTGCACCCTGCTAAACAACGAACGGGGCTCTGGCGGCCGGCTGATTGCGGCATAGCACAGCCTACATCGGCACAGCTAAATCCTCTGGCCACCGACGGGCAGCAACGTCGGCGGTGCGAGAAGCTGTGCCCTGCGATCCCCGACCCGCATGCCCAGCGTGGGGATTATGGGCATATCCCCCTTTATTAGGGGAGGCCTATGTCCAGCAGTGGACTGCTAAAGGCTGGTGTGGTGTGGAAGCACAGGTCCGGCCCCAGCATAATAAGTAGAGATATGCCCATTGTCCATAATCCTCGCTGGTCATGCGGTTTATGCATGGCAAAACTTGTCCACAAACACCGCCAACGCTGCCTTTCTTCGGTCAGGGAATTTAGCTGTTAGGCTTCGCTATGCCGAAGTCAGCCGGCCGTAAAAGCCCCGATTGTCAGTTAGCAGGTTCCAACACGTGTCGGTGAAGTTTACTAAGGTGGATGAAGGTTGGAACCCCTTATACCCCCAGAAAAGATCATCTAAAGAAAAATAAGTTAGAAAGATAAGACAAGAAATACGTTGAACCCACTTCTCAGACAGGGGCACGAGAAAAGGAGACAGTGAATTATCAGACTTCTCCTTTCCCTACCTTGTTTTCTACCAGGAAAGGTTTCCTTTCAGAAAATGCAGTCTTCTTTTTGTTTAATACTTTTTTGTGCAATAAGTAAAGTGTAAAATAAATAAATAAGTGTAAAGTGTAAAATAAATAATAAGTGTGAATTACCTACCTTGCTACTAATCTTTCCTCCTTGCTAATATTGTTTCCTACTTGCTAATCTTTCTTCTTCCACTTCAATCACTATCAATTCACTATCAATTAGATGATTAATCTAAAGATAATCTTACAGAATATCATTCGGTTGACTATCAGTAAACTTCCATAATCTATAATACACAAAGGTGAATGACACGTGTAACCGCTACGATACTCCCCATAAGACAAACAAAGGGTGGGTATCTAAATAATATATGCTTAAGCATAATAAGGGTAGGCTGGCTAATGGAATCAAGATTGTTATTGTTTCAGCTAATAATAAATAAGGAGGTTTTTGGAGGTCGATAGCCGGAAAAGGTGCTTACTTCCGCTTAAGTTTTTATCTGCATCACACTAAATAAATGTGAAAATTTGTGTTGCGTGTGTGTAAGTGTGTGTACCTATGTACACAGTTGACGTAGTTGGAATCGGTTATAAGGATCATCATGATCATCATCATCATTAGTTATGTTAATCTTACTCAACTCCGTAACGGTTTATATGTAGGGCAAATATTATTTCAACCTACCTAACGTATCGCAAGCGTAACAAAAAATTTGGAAAATGACAAAGCAGTAGTCTGAATGTATGGGCTCCCCCTTAAACATCCAAACATTTCTGTCCCTAGCTATCCCCCACCACCACCTCTTTTGAAGGCATCGACCATTGCCCAGCAGTGGGACGAGAAGGATAAAATGAAAATAAAAAATTAAAAAGTTGTAAGTTTCATAACTTGAAAATTGGTCAAAATGCTTCGTCAAAATTATGTACAGGTTATGTCAGTCGCCTTAGGCCGGCATTTCTACCAGAATCCATAAACGGTACCTTGATATATATCAGTTACTAGCTGATCCGCCAGAGATTGTCCAGTCAAAGTTCTATAGAAGATATGAGCAATTTCAGTTTTACCCGTATTTTTCATTTTTCTAATAGGTTTTATCAAATTTTCTTTTATTTAAAACTTGCCCTAAATGAAGGCAAACCAAACAAAAAACAAATACTTATTCAAATCGGTCGAGCCATTTCCGAAGTTTTGCGAGACACGCACGGCAATTGATTATTTTAAATCTGAGGGCATGGTAGTGGTGAACTATTTATTTCGCTTCAGTCCTACTATGGGCGTAAAGTAAAAAGTTTATTCACCATTAATTACTTTTCTGTTTTACAATAGTTCATGTAGTAACGAAGCGGCCAAGCCACATAATTTGACTATGGTGTAGAGTTGTGAAGTTATGGGTCGAAGAGTTAGGGCGTGTAGAGTAAGCTTGGCTTGACATGAAATCTGTTTTCTTTTTGACAGTGTGAGCTATATATATGTGGCGTGATTAGTTAACTCTGTTGCAAACAGAAAAGATTGACTTTAAAATCAATTGATGTTCATTGAATTTCTACAGATGAAATGTCAAAGTTTGTAAAAACAGGATCGGTGTCAATCATTTCTTTTTCTTTGATCGGAGTCAATCATTTCTTTTTCTTTTTCTTTGACGGCCTCTGTGGCGTAGTGGGCGAAGGTCCGCCTGAGACGCAGAAGGTTGCGGGTTCGATTCCCACTGCGGGACAAATGTTTGCATGTTCTGCAGATATTTGTCTCTGGTCTGGGTGTTTTCTATGTATGATATGTATGTATTGACAAAAAAATATATATGTGTAGTATATCATGTGGTACCCATGATACAAGCTCTGCTTAGTTTAGGGCTACATGATGCTGTGTGATTACGTCCCGCATTATTTATTTATTTATTTCTGTTTGGAACAGAGTTAGGTAGCTGATCACACCGATGGTCTCGTCTTGGCAAAATTTTACATGAAAATGTTTTTGGTAGGATTTCGATAATTAATAATTATAGATATCAGTAATTCTGGTAATCTAACGAATTTTTTCGTATAACTAAACCTCAGAGTACGTACATGTTAATAGCACTCCAAGGATTTTTGAAACACCGCTCTACCTAAGTTTATGTTTTATTCATCCATTTACGATGAAATCCAATTATCATAAAACTATAATCTTCCAACTACTTTCATAGTTTATGAAAATTAATTACTATAATACCCGCAGCGCATCACAACTTCAAAATAATGAATATTATTACATTCCCGCGCAATTTCATCTAAAAGTATAATTGCCATTAGCATAATAAGTAAAGTTTGCGTGGTTCGCCACTAGATGGCGGTAAGAACTAACAATCGAGAAGTTTAGGACATGAGACGAAGATGTTATTTTGCCAGGATAAGATTTAAAAAAATATATGTTACAAAAATATATATTTTAAGTCAGCAGGGCCCCGATAGTTCACGAATAGAGAAGACGAGAACTGTCAAGTATTCATAGAGTTTGACAGTTCTCGTATATGATATTAACTCCAGCACAACCATGGAAGCTTTTACGAGCGAAACAAATATTTGCAGACCATACAAACATTTGTCTGGCGCAAGAAATCGAACCGGTAACCTTCTGCGTCTACTTAGCTTTTGCCCACTACGCCACAGAGGTTGTTGTTTCTAAAATCAGCCTTATCCTCTAAAAACCACTGAGTATTTCATCATCTGCTGATGATGATTAATTCAGAAGCTTTCACAAAAGGTAGTCTTTTATCATCAACATAACCTGATTCAGCGTCCAGTATCAATATAAATCTCATAACAAAACCCCGTGCAAAGGCACAGAATAAATCAAATCAACCAATCACAGACGCATACCGCCGAAGATAAAATCATTCCAACCAATCAGAGCCGGCAGCCCAGAAACGTTAACGATCTAATAACAACTCCGGGCAAAGGTCCGCTGCTCATAAAATTGTACCGAATAAATTCTCGTATCGGTTTGCTCGCGTCATTACACACTACTCGATTACAGGTCTAAGAGAACAGCTTGATCAGCACGCAAACTTTAAACAATTATGGGGCGCAGTGATCGAAACCCCGCCTGAGACGCAAAATATTGTGGATCCTAGACACAAGACATTTTTTATGGGTTTTAAAAATATTTGTCTTGGGTCTGGATGTATTTATGTATTATTATAATAACAAAAAAAATATCAATTGAGCTTGATTTGGGTTGTAAGCTGTAATTAAGCTATTGCATAGCTTCTATCGAGGGCCTTGAGCGCGGGGACCGAATCCAGAAATTCCGTAACGAAAAAAAACCTCACGCTTGGAAATAGAGTTCATATTCAAACTTTTGTATCCTATTAGTTCTTCTTCACAACGTCGCAGTGCTAGTGTTCAACACAGTAAAGATAGCTACACGTCCATGATTGGCCTCTGACACGAACTGACGTCTGACGTTTTTCACCTGAATCTAATTTCAGTTTGGTTTTGAAATTTGTTTTCTTATCGGTCACCACGCTCAAAATGTGTAACTTGAATTAATATCAAAGAAAAAGAAATACTGCATAAATAAAATAAATAAATAATTATAATTGCATAAGTTGATACAAAATGCTATGCAATAGCTTTACCGCGGCAGTCCCCGAGTGCCACACGTCTTTTTTTTTTTACATATTTATTTTATACCATACCACCCAACAGTCACACACGCCTTATACTAAGATTCTCTCCCATGTTCATGTTATCAAGAACTATGAGTACACACCACCCATACCACACAGACATGCAGATCGTGCAAATATTTGTGCCGCAACGGGAATCAATCCCTCTTGCTTTTCAGCCACTATATTCACGAGATCACGATACGCGATAGCACTTTTGACTGTGAAAATTACACTCTGCTCGAGTGCAGCTCGAAGTGAATGCAAAAATAGTTGAAAAAGATCCAACATTTGAGTGCTAGTTTCTATCAACAAGCCCAATCGAGCCCCTCTGCGAGACCATTGCCATTTGGCCAATAACAACAGTCCCCTTTAGTATTTTTATAAAGGCTTCGTGAAATAGAATGTGTACCTGATGCAGTGCCATAACGTTGCGTATAGACTACAGACACAGCCATCGATATATCACTACATAGTATAAAACAAAGCCGCCGATGTCTGTCTGTCGCTATAAATGCTTAGATCTTTAAAACTACGTAACGGAATTTGATGCGGTTTTTTTTTAATAGATAGTATAATTCAATAAATAAATAATATTTTTAGAGTACATTAAATATATACTAAGGGTGGTGAATGACAATGCACAAAATTATATCGCTATAGCACGTCCGCTCGCCTCGACTGCCGCGTGCAGAGTGAGTCGAGCGGGTCAACTACACTTTACTATTAATCAGTACACTACTAATAAATAGACACAACGCCAAAGCGCTGCTCGCAGCGTGTTTGCAGTACGCAGTACCTACGCAGCTTTACCTTTCTGTTTGACAAACCTATAAATGAGTAAGCTAAGTAATATTTTAGTCTGTGACTCTTCCTTGCAATTTGATTTGGGGCACCGTTTATTGTATTGGATAGTATTATCATCTCGTTACGACGCGGCCGACTCGACTGAAGTAATAAAGTACATTATCAACGAGAACTCGATTTGCTGTGAACGGATTTTCGATGAGAAATGTAACGGGAAATTTTTAAAAGCTCAACAGTAATTTTCATATATCAATCCGTGACGCATTGGCAACATTACCCAATGTTGCTTATTAATCAATGTAGGGCCAATAGTATCACTTATCGTATTTTTAAGGCCTCCATACCTCAAAAAGAAAAAAACAACACTAAAATCACTTCGTTGATAAGTTGTATATATTTTCTTTTCTCAGGAATGCGCGGTCAAGATAAAATTCGACTAAAGTTTCCTTATCTCAGGAATTTTCAATGCCGAAGCTATGAAAAAATCCAACTTCCAAATCAAAACACTAAAAAAGGCACGACCATTTATTATTATTTTTCATTTTTTTCCGATTAAAAATCCATAAAATTAAAATGAAACATTCTTATTATCACATTATTACAAAAATTAAATTAATCACACATATTACAAAAAATTCAAAACAAAATAAAATAAATTTAAATGGAGCCCAAAATGACTCGCATCCACTTATTTTGGAAAGGGCAGTCAGCTCGTGCAACAATCATATGCAGGATGGCGTTTCTAACTGCCGTTGAGGATTTTAGGGATGGGTAGGCATGCGGACGAGTGTGTTCACCTATCAATGTTTAAGCTACTATCCGCATGTCTACCCAAACCACTAATAGCGTTGTTCTCTGTTTTATATACTGTTATTTTGTTCTATTACCTATCTTATTTGTGCTGTTATTTTTGTGTTAATGTGTGCCAAATAAATACTTTATCTATATATCTATTTATCTACTGCCTCGCGCATGCTGGAGAAGGTAAGCGGCTTTTTTACAAATAATCGCATGAAAGCCGACCGTGCGCGCCTCCGCAAACATCTCAGATGCGCTGCAAAAGCGAGGCAGCCGCATTAGCATCGTGAAAATGTTATTTCACTGGACACGCAGAGAGTTGACAGTCCACTGGGTGTGGCTCAGCCATAGGCTGCTCGAGTAGAATTACTGGCAGTAGGTCTTAAAAATTGTGTGTGATTTTATCTTCCCTCGAGCAGCGTGTGAACCTGCAAGCAAGCATTATGCCACATATTTTGACACTTGCAAGGGAATCAAAACCTATGGGCTACTTTCCGTTGATCTAAAATATAATAACACGTATTTGGAAAAAAGTAATACATCCAGAGTTACCTAGTATAACTGAGCTTAGCACACTGTGAAAAGGTATTTTTTTAATTTTTTGTGAGATCTTTATTTTCTCAAAATAATAAAATAATTCACTATACATGAGAAATTGTAAAACATTTTACAAAACGTTTTTCTTCGCCGATATACTCATAATTAGTTTACAGCTCTCAATTTGGAAACCAGGTTTAACGCGTAAATAGGTAAAAACTTTATAATTTTGCGTCTACACAAATTAAGTTACCTTTGTGTAGAACTTCAACTTACATAAGAAACTCGCCCGAACTATAATATCGAGAAAATCCAATCATACTTAACTCGATGTGGGGTCTAGAATGATTAAATATTCAGGTTTTAACTAAACTTCGCCTTTTGCCTCCAAGCCATTATAGAGTTTGAGACGCACAAAATAATGTGGGCTTCAGAACTTTTTAAATTAAAAAATGTATTAATTTCTATAATATTTATATTATCTAAGGTACGATAAAGGTGATAATTTATTTACCACATGTACCTATATTATAAATAAAAAAATCAAGATTAGTTTTATCTTGATCTACAAATTGTCTTTGAACATATTTTGTTACTGAACATTACAACCTTCATGACTCCTCGATGCAACCTTCTTTGTCATCGTCTCATTCTATTTTCAAATGTTTAAAAACAGATTTGAATGCAACTTTTTTGTATCATATTTTTTACAAGTAGTAGTAGTTTAGTACAGTTCTTTGTGAAGGGCTCATCCGGGGAAGTACCTGCCTATATCTGCAGTATAGCAGCGTTGCTGAGTTTCGATATAAAGGGTACGTTTGAAGGGTAGCTACTGGTAAATTACAGGCAAATGAGGACTTTATGCCTCACTGAAGTTGATGGACGCAGGGCGTTGCATCGAAGTCCACGTTCCAAACATGCGTGATCTACGAAATAAAGTAATGGTTGCCACCCTAAAATGTTCCAGTTTCATCTTCAGGTAAGTATCATAAAAATACAAAACATGGTGATGATATTGATTTTTAAATAACTAACGAGGAAGCTGACTAATTTCTTCGTATTTGTTTTAGCTGAAGGTTACATCTCTGTCATAGTTTTAGGGCACCAGAAGTCCTCTGACTTATCTGCCTCACTGACTCACTGATTGACTACTAAGTCCTTAGAGGACATGTTTCTTCCTTATTGTAGGAGTGCAATAAGGAATCATGCTCTAAAGTTCATCCCCTAAAGACGACAAAACCAGCTTAAAAAATACTTAATTTCATGTTCCAAAGTTTATATTACGTAAACTTACGCATTTAAGGGTCTAAACGACATCATCTCGTCTCAGAAACAAATCCTGGAAATGTCTAAAGCCTTCGACATGACAACCCATAAATGAGCACTCAATGGGTAAGAAACGCCGATAACATAGCACGTTACGTTTGAAGCAATCAATAGCGAGAAATGTCTGCTTCTGTAAGCCGCTTATTTCATGACTATGCTCTTAAATGAAGCCGTGGCCTAGATATTCTTCGATCGATTGAGGTAGCGGGTTAATGTTGTCATCCTAAATAAATAAAAATCAAATAAGACATACAATTAATATCAGATCGTACTCAACCTGGCCGGAAGGCGTTCTATACTCTGCCGAGCGGTCTCCACTCAAGAACTTATTTACCCCAATGCTGTTGGTAGAAGTTGGATGCGTCGAGATTGGGACAGGGCGCAATGGCGCTCATTAATAGAGGCCTATTTCCAGCAGTGGACTGCTAATAGGCTGATGATGATGATGATTAATATCAACGGGATATTTACCATGATTTTTGAGTTCTATCATTTCCACAGTTGCAACTGCCTCAAAATATCGGGAGATGATAGAACTCACGAATCATGGTAAAAATATCTCGTACATATAAATCAATGTTCACAACTACGAATGAGATAGTTTCAATTAAAATACCTATAATTTCACAATTTTTACTTATTTTTTTAATTATTGGCAACTTGGACGAATGCTCATATAATATTTTCCCTTTTACCATTTTTGTTGTTTTCTTAATTGCTGTTTAAATCATTTAAAAAAATCAAAAAGAATAATATATTAATAATTTTGAAGTAAATCAACATCTATAATGAACTATAATGAAACGTACCTACATTATTTAAAAGTATACAGTTATTTTCGTTAATGTACAAAGGCAGCTAGTTTTTACTGTAAACAGCTTAAAACATGCTATTTACCTATTCAAAATCTGTGTAGAATCTATTTCGGACTACAATAGTTTGAAAGCACGTGGGACGCAACTATTCCGTAGCAGGTAAACTGAAATCTTCACTGCTTTCACTTTAAATAAACCGTCTGAATTCAAAGACCATACAAAGATACTTATTAATGGAAGTGACTTTAATAACGACAGAAATGGAGATGCATCGCCAGAGCTGCAGCCCTCGGAAGGAAAACCGAAACCGACGACCCCAATTTGGACACCATCAGCACAACCACAACCACTCTGTCAAGAGTGAACGACTGAGAAGAGACTTTAATATGTATTACTGTTTAGTTAGATTATATATAGCGGACCAGCTCGCATCTTCATTATAGAGAAAGAAGGAAGAGTATTGCATTGCGAGAAGCTTTCATGTGAGTTCAACGTTTTTTATATAAAAACGGATTGAGTTTTCAGTAACCAAAATAAAATGTAATTTAAATCAAAAACACGAAGGAGTATTGAAATCAACTTTGATGAAAATCACCCCTAAAATAACTTTTTACCCCTTTTTAACCCCGTAAGGCGATGAGTTTCAATAAAATGCGAAACACGTCTTCCATCAATTTTGTTAAAGAATGTTAATGCAAAATTTGAAGTGGATTGGATCGAGGAACCATATTGTCCCATATAAACTTTGCCCCCGTTTTTCACCCCCTTAAGGGTAGAATTTCGGAAAATCATTCTTATCGAATGCCTACGTTATATAAAGAAAGAACATACCTGCCAGGTTTCAGGTCTCTAAGATCAGCGGATATTTAAGGACAAAGCATTTTAAATGTATAGATAATATAGCTATGCTAAGTTTGCAAGGGGTGTACGGGGTTCCAACCCCTATCTTCGGAATACAAGCCATCCCCACTTGCACGTGGTGCACCCTGCTAAACAACGAACGGGGCTCTGGCGGCCGGCTGTTTGCGGCATAGCACAGCCTACATCAGCACAGCTAAATCCCCTGGCCATCGACGGGCAGCAGCGTCGGTGGTGCAAGAAGCTGTGCCCTGCGATCCCAAACCCGCATACCCAGCGTGGGGATTATGGGCATATCCCCCTTTATTAGGGGAGGCCTATGTCCAGCAGTGGACTGATATAGGCTGGTATGGAAGTTTGCATCTACTGCAGCTTTTAGTTATTTACGCGCGGTTGCAGCGCTGGTTTTCAGACAAGGACTTCTGTGTTATCACCATGTTTATCGAGATACAATTTATTAGGTACATGTTTCTTAATACTACCTAGGTGCTATAGATTCGGCATTTTACCAAAGAACCAGCGTGTTATCGGTACGATGCGGACGCACCTCACTTACATTCGGTTCACACAAGTTTGCCCTCGAATGCTTGCAACGAAAATCGTAATGACAGTTGAGTTGGCATGGCAACAATTGGTAAGCTAGTAGTGCATTAGCCATCCATAATATACAAAGCATACTGAGCAAATACAATTCAGGAATGTAAAATAACAGTATCAGGAAGGTAAACCAACAGTTTCGCGATAAAAATTATATAGGTAAACATTTTTTTTAATAGTTTATAGGCTTACGTTTGACCGCCATCTCACCTGTTGGTAAGTGAAGATGTGGTCGACATTGTAGCACGCTTGCCTAGAATGTACCTATTTACTCTTCGCTTGAAGGAAACACTGACGCCGGAAGAGCATTCCATTCCAGCTTTCCAGGGAGAAAAGTTGCTTCGTGCGGGCAGGAGAAATGTCCACCGTGTACGGATGATGAAATTCCGTGCGTCTTGCACTTCCATTTTATTACATAAATGGGGGAATTAAATTGAAAGTAAAATAAAATCTTAATCGGGGTTGTAGCATAGACGTTTCTAGTACTGTAACCCTTTGCAAAAGCAATACAAAAGGTCAAATTAGACGGCGCATTATTTACGTGGGACCTCTTACACTCCTATTTAATTTTACTCCGACGCACCTGTGGCTTTGTTTATTTTACAAGGACCCCTAATGTTCCTTACAATTCGTTTGCGACAATATTAAAATGCAAATAAGGGATGTAAACAGTTTTGTTTATTTTAAACAGGTAAATTTTCTCTCAAATCTTTTGAGGGTTTCATTATATAAATAAGGAAACCTCTTCATTTTTCTTGAGATATTTGCTTACCATTTTTTTCTTTTCTATATCAACTAGTAGTCAGCTTTTATGTTGGAAGGAGACTATTTAACTTATCCGTCTTCGAGCATTTTAAAAACTTTGAACATGGCATAAAAAAGTAAACCATTTATATCTACAACATGATCAGCAAGTACTTTGAATAGTTAAGTTAGTACTAAAATACGTTTGATAACACGTCATAGTGATAGAAATAACTCGAAAAGAAGATAAAAACTAGGTAGGTAGCAAACTGGGCACAAAAAACATAGGTTTTACATTTATGCAAAAATAAAAAATGCAGCGAGCATCGCCGTTGAGTGCGAGCGAGTCCGTTCTATGCCGAGTGCAGCCTAGTCTCAGCATTTACTGAAAATCAACAAAACACTGATTACTGGATTATCAGAGAATGAATAACTGGTCAAGTGCGAGTCGGATACGTACACAATTTTTTTAAAGGAAATTTTAATTGTGACGTCCCATCGAACAATATATAACACTATGTACCTTTTATATTTTTTTAAAGTAGCAAATGAAATCTGTGAAAATTTAAACTCTTCTCTCTGGTTTAGGTACGGAACTCTTATTGGCAGACTAAAGTAAATAATTTAATAATTTATTAATTTCTATACAAAAAACATAACATTTCATTTTCATTTATTTCATTACATTTATTTCCATTAAACAAATACATTGTGTGTGGAAGTAGTTCGTTAGTTAACAATCAGTATCAGTCCTGAATATTATACATAAAGAATTTTTATATCTAGTTTCATTTAAAAAGCAGTAGAGTTATTTGTGAAGAGCTAATCCGAGGAAGTACTGTCACCATGCCTATTTCTGCCTTGAAGCAGCATTACTGTGTTCTGGTTTGAAGGGTGTGGGTACCTTCATACCTCATGTCGAGAACATTCCAAACATGTTTTACCTACGCGATACTTTGTTATGAGTAATACCACTTAACATCAGGGCTTCCATATGCTAGTCCCCTCTTTGGGTATCATAAAAAAATCGTACAAGATTTTTCTCAGTCATTTTAACATATAAAAGTCTAGATTTTCAAACTAAAAAGATGTATCGCTAAACTTTGATACTTAGCTTAAACTATGACCTATATAAGCTAACGGCGAGTTCTTGCATATTTGAAACTAAAAGTTCTATATCCTAGTTTCTAGCTTGAAGAATGCTTTTAAACTAAAAATAGGGCATGAAGTGAAAATTACGGAAGGGGATAATTTAGGGTGTTTCCATTGTTCCTAGTTTTTACTTCATAATAATCACTTTATTGCATAATATACAAGGAGTTAAACCTAATGAAAAGGCATTAAAAAGTAGTATAGGAAATTTTATCGCTAAAAACGATTTCATCCATAATATAAGTTAAGAGTTTACCTATTTTTTCCCTCATCAGTCATTTTATATTAGGAAATAAGTAAAGAAATAAATATAAATAAATAATGCTGGACTATCACACAGCATCATGTAGCCCCTTGTATTATGGGAACCACTTGATTGATATCCTACTTATATACATATTTTTTTTTGTAATTACATACATATTATACATAGAAAACACCCAGACCCGAGATAAATATCTGCAGAACATGCTAAAATTTCTCCCTCAGCGGGAATCGAACCCGCAACCTTCTGCGTCTCAGGCGGGCCTTCGCCCACTGCGCCACAGAGGTCGTCAAAGTACTCATTCTTTTCATGACTGACCTCATAGTTGGCAAGAATAAGAACTCTGCCTTCTGAGCTACAGATTGCGGGTTCGATTCCACCAGACCCACCTAGCGCACATTTATTGTTTTTCCACTCACTTCTATCAGTCGTCAAATCTGTGCCCACTCCTTTCATTATCATATCCTCTTTCACACAATCCATCCATCTTTTCTTTGGTCTTCCTCTATTCGTGCATCCAGTTACATTCATATTTATCACTTTTCTTTTCATCCCTCTTCATGCCATGCCCATTGCCCATACCATGCCAGTCCATAACACCAAGTCACAGGTGCCATTTTCAGATCCCTGATATACTCGTTCATTATCTTATAATCACAACTCAGTAGCATGCTTTATATCTTTTTTCCGCCGTCTTTTTCATATACAAACTATTCCTTTAATCCATATAAACCAGGCTGACCAAAAAAAATTACCAGTAAAAAAATCGTCAGAAAATTGTTCACGGTAACTTTGTAAAACGTTACGTACAAAGCCAGAAGGCTTTCGGAGTGAGTGACGTCACGAGCACTCGTCTGCGACGCCTTTCCACAGTCACTTCATTAAAGCATGCCACTGCTTAATGACGTCATAAAGCAAGTACGTTTTGTGGGAAGTCGAAACGGCGCGATTTTTGACGCGAAGCAGCGAAATACCACGAATATTTTACAGAGTTTTGTTAGGCAAGATGTTTCGGAACATATTGTTTTGTATTTTAATAATTTTTGTGCAGCTTGTTGAGGACTTTTACCTATTGAGGACGTAATGTTTAAAGGTTCTTGTGGTTCTATGCTCGGAAACGATCAGAGATGAGGTCATAATCTCGGTCGTTAATGGTTCGTTTGACTTCACTTTGACTGTACCAGATAAAAAAATAGTTAAACAATTGGGATGAATAATAAATAGGTTTACAAAACTCAAATTTTGTATTGATTTACGAACCGGGATGTTAAACAAACGGGATGTAGCTGTTATACCACGGTTGTACTAGATGTCATGTTATCACAACATCTGTCGACATCATCTCCAATACGTAATATTTTATCGAGATTAAGTGCAAAAAGATGTTTTTGCTGACATTCTATTAATCAAATAATTTATATTAGTACTACTGTTTGTTCCGTAGGTATTTAGGTAGGTAAAAATAAGTACAAAAACAAAGTACAGAATAAAATTTAGGTAAATACAAAGGTAAGTGAAAACTACGCACAGTTCAGAGTCCTGTCAAAAGTTGTACTCATACAGGCATCAGGTCCATAAATCACTTGGAATTGTTTGCTCCCCATCCAACAGATGGCGCTGGGCACAATAACGCTCCATGTTATCGCTTGTCGACCAGTGGAAGATGGACGATGTTATAAAAGTGAATAAGGATGTCTTTATCGCATATTATATATTTTAATAAATATTTATTAAGTTGCTTTTTAAAGCTTAGATAAATAATAAGTATAGTATTTCTCAGGTATTTAATGCTTTTATATTGATATGAGCTTAAATAAATAATCAGTATATGCTCTATAAATCTTTGAGTTATACTAAGTATAGTATTTCTCTAGATATAAAAAGCAACTTAGCCTTAGCTTGAATAGCTTCCGATACTTATATAAACCTAAATCTATACAAGAAATAATTGAAAAAAAAATTAATTCCATATTAGTTTACTCGATTATAGAGTTGATGTGAGAGAAACAAATACAAACATCCGCATAATTTTTGATTTGAATATTTTTAATTAAATTACTATCTATCACTAGCTCTAGTTGTTAATTCAAGTCACAAACGATGTAGTTATATTCCAAGACATCCAAATCCGTTGTGCAGTTACGGAGTTGAGTGGAAACAAACATATTCACAAAGACACACACTTTCGCATTTGTAATAATAGTGTGATAAGTTTGATGGTGTGATGAGCTTTTATTACTCAGTGATTGTAAAAAGTGTGTCTACTTCTGTGAGTGAGAAAGTCCAAAAAATTCAAAACCGGCAATTAATGAAAACCACCAGTGAGCATATTACTCAAGTGCAGAACTTGGACTCAGAATATAATACAGAACTGTGTGTTTTGAAGTGGATATTCACCCGAAACCAGCAGGTATTAATATTCACCATGAGTTCTCGACCTGTCTCCGTGTTTTGGGAACTGGAATTAAGTCTGACACATATTTTAAGTTGCGACTTTTTATCGCGAAATTTTATAATTGATGAATTTGCCAATACAGATAGTAGCTTGTAAATCAAACTGAAAGCTCTATTTAAAATAAATATAAATCACCAGTCATCGCCACCACAAACTTTAGATTCATGAGCATGGACGTGACTTGGCTCGGGATATGTACCAATTTACCAATTAAATTCACTCAGGTCACGGTCAAAAGACAGTTTGACGTTATAAGATTCGATTGACATCATCATCATCATCATCAGCCTATAGCAGTCCACTGCCGGACATAGGCCTCCCCCAATGAGCGCCACTGCGCCCTGTTCTGAGCTCGACGCATCCAGCTTCTACCAGCAGCCTTACGCAAATCGTCATTAATCGTCGATTGACAAAATAAGTTAAATTAATCTAGTAAAAAAATACAGGGGTGAAAAACTCGGATGAATACTCGTAAATTCACGTACGGTTGTAGTTGGTTGGTACGTCACATTGACGTCATGATCATCTTATGAGTTTTCCTAACTGAGCATCCATAGGCTTGGATTAGGTAAAGGGCCATCCCTTTACCTAATCCAAGTGACTAATAATTCTAGTGCTCATTATTTTTGTTGAAAACTGAGATAGTAGAAATAAAGATAAACTAGCTGCTCCTACAGTAAGGCTCCATAAAGTTAGTCAATCTTTTAAAGGGATGTGTGTACGATTTTTTAACAAAATCCCAGATGACGTGATTAATCTATCGGTAAATAAATTCAAAAATGATGTTAAAAGTAATCTCTGTAATAAAGCTTATTATAAAATATCTGATTACTTAGACAAAAAAGCTTGGGATGAAACTGCCTCCAACTCCATCAAAAACAATGTAATAGTTATTAAGAACAATGACGTTAAAAAAATATAAGCCAAGCAGAGTTTCTTGCCAATTCTTCTCTGTTTGGTCGCGTTACGAATTGGTGGTAAGTTATAAAAAATGACGTTTCAAAGTGTACTATACAGTTCCTACTGAATAAATGAGTTTGAGTTTGAGTGAATATTATATCTGCAAGATGCCATCTCAACTGGATTTATAATCTTTTATCTATCTTAGAACTTTTACAAAATATGCGCGCTTTTATAATTTATGTAAGAATTTTAATAGTTTAAAACAAATTCATGTGATTAAGTACAAAAATACGTCGTTTTGTGTACTGCGTGTGCTAAAGGTTTGATTATCCATCAATCGATTTGATTCATTGTTGTTTCAATTATTTGCGATTTTTGTTGCGACCAATAGTCACGGGCGGTAAATTGCGTTAGTCGCATCCGTAAAATAATTCCTGCTGGAATGGACGACGGACGTATTGTATAACTGACAATAAATCATACACTAAGACATATTATTATGAGTTGTTGCTTGTTGCTAATTCCTCTCAGATGGACTTTAGATAGTTGCTACGTGTAGATAATACTAAAAAATTATATTGAGGTTATGTTATTCCGGGTCACACACTATGTATATTCAAAATTTCGTGCAAATGAAAAAACAATTGTAAATTTATTCCCAAATCTCCGCTTGCGTTTAACCTAGATAATAAGGTAGCCTATTTTTTTATATTTTGTTATTATGCTGTTATGAGTGTCGGTGCCGACATTAATGTATGGTAGTGAAAGCTGGGTATGGCAGAAGAAACAACAGAGTAGAATAAATGTGGTAGTAATGAGAGCTTTGAGAAGTATGTGTGGTGTGCCTTTGAAAGGTAGAGTGCGGAATAGTGTAATAAAGGAGCGAATGAAGATATAGTGACAAAGATTGAGAAAGGTATGCTGAGGTGGCTTGGGCATGTAGAAAGGATGGATGAAAGAAGATTGATGAAAAAAGTATATGAGGCGAATGTGAATGGGACAGTTAGAAGTGGGAGACCTCCACGTACGTCCTGCGATCAAATCGGAGACGTTCTGGAAAAAGGCCAGGTCAAGAGTCCTTTTACCGACGAGAATGTATGAAGAATGAGATGAGAGTGAAAGAAAAAAAAGAGGTATTCCAGGATCGTAGCAAGTGGAGATCCGTGGTCTCTGCCTACCCCTCTGGGAAATAGGCGTGACTGTATGTATGTATGTATTTGGTGTTATTCTTGGACTATCCTAACTGATATTAAATGCAAAAGTGAGTTATTATTTAACTCTTGCCTCAACCTCATCATCATAAAACGCATACCATTGTGAAGGTTACACAAAAGGTACATGTAATCCAGAAAAGGTACTTGTACCCGAGGGATAAAATAACAAATTTTATTGACATACTCTAGATTAACGCGAGTGAAGCCACAGGGAAAAGCTAGTAATTAATTAGTCAATAATGTCCAAAGTATGCTTTTCAGCAGGTTTGGGTAATTAAAGTTGTTTGAGCAGATAATTTTGGAACTAAAATAGTGTTGGCCTGAGAGCTTTGCAGAAAATTTTGGAACTAAAATGGTGTTACCTGGCAAGGTGAGGTAATGACAGGTGGAGTAAGGCGATATCTGAATGGCGTCCAAGAGCCGGGAACAGAAACGCCGGTTGTCCACTAGCTAGATTGGCGGACGGTATTGCATCCATCGTGGGCAGAAACCGATGAGACGAGCTTTGAACCGTGGAGATTGGCACATACAAAGGGAAGCCTATACCCAGCAAGTCGGGCTGTGGTTGATAAATGTGATGAAGCAAAATTTTATTCAGTCAACACAAAACTAAACTACCCTTAATATTTTCTACTCTCATTTTACCTTTCATGGATTTATTGCACAAACTACGGTCAAATATTCAACATTCAATACAAAATGATTATTCAAAATTATAATTGATGAATTGTTTGCATTCAATGTTCCAACAATAGACGTGCAAATTAGATGCGTGCATAGATTTTAATTGATGATAATACTAAATAATTATCTAGACTGAATTATTTACAGTGTACCTCATTAGAGGGTGTAGAATGGATGGAGTAAGCATATCAGCCGTGTGTTCATAATTATGTTTATCTTTACCGTTATCATCAAGCCTAAAGGCCTAATCGGCCTCCCTTAATATTAGGAAGGGGGGCTTTCCTTTATTTTTCACGCTGGGCATGCGGGCCGAGGATTGCAGGGTACAGCTTCCTGCATCAATACTGCTGCCCGTCAGCGGCAAGGGCATTTAGCTGTGCCTGTGTTAGGCTGCACTATTCCTCAATCAGCCGTGAGAGCACCTTGTTATACAGTAGAGTGCACCACGGGCAGGCGAAGTTGACAGTAAGTGTTAATGATAATGTAATAGAGTTATTAAGCTCTATTAATAAGACGGAGGACCTAACAATTATGTGGGCTGACGCTGCAGAATCTTTGGAAGAGTCTTTAAGTGCACTCATTGTTTTGGCGTAATGGCGCTAAAATGAAACATCGTGTTGGTTTTGATCAGTAGGAGTCTGGCATAATCATTCTGTTACTTCATAATGGAATGGTATGCATGAGGATTTCTCCACGTTAAAAAAAAAGTTTCCAAGATGACGATAGTTCAAACCCTTTACACCCCTCGAACGAGTCATAATAGATTTTCTATTCTGACAAAAATATCAGCGCTTAGAAGGTTAAATATTATGATTTTGTACAGAATAGCTACTCGGTACAAAATAAAGTTTATTAACGCAGCTCGTTACAAAATTTCCGAACGACCACAAAAATTCGTTTAACAATTCTAAAAATCCAAAGTTGCATTGTAAGTGAAAACCTACAGCGACGTGTGCCCAACTTCTAAATGGAATCCAAAGTTGGGCATTTAAACTTGTTAGCAAGTTTTCTGGTATGCCTAACATCAGAGTAGAAAAAGTGTACGTGGATTATTGCGGGCATTTTACCCTCATGACGTTTTACATTACGAATATTCAGTAATAAGGACTTTGTGCCCTGAAAACTAGCAGTCATTTTAAATTGAGAATGTTTTGATGTCAGAGCATTTTATATTACAGTCGATGTGTACCCGAATCATTCAGCTTCTTTAACCTTCTTATCCGAAATGATAAAATTGTATGAAGTTATAACAAAAACTGTCTGAACCACATGCCAGCGTCAGAGGGTCGTTGATGAGTGTTAATTATATCGATTATATTACATCGACGTTTTCTTATGCGTACATATTTCGTTCCATTATGCAAAGACAGAAACGAAAATTCAGGAACACCCTGCACTACATAAACCAACCATGGTGGCCATACATGGTGGCCACAGAATATGTCAGCCACACTGGCCAGATTGCGGAAAATCTGTGAATGAAAAGGGCACTAGATTTTGTGGTAATATTTGGATGAGGTATTTTTAATGATCATAGTAAATGATCAATCTGTTGGCAAACAGTCTTTATTCATAATCAAGAGCGAACTGCTTTTCTTCTTCGTAGTGACCAGCAGTAGTTGGAGTTTTTAGGCCACTTGAAGGCCTCTGACATGGCTTAACCACTGAAAAGCTAGAAACAACATCGTAACGTACCTTCCAAAGCACGAAACTACTAATTAACCACTAGCTAACACCAGAGCGTTCATACTTACAGCCTTATTCATAACCAATGTCATTTTATAAAGCTCGATAAAGTAAGCTTGTCCCTGTCATTTAAAAGTAAATAAAAAGAGGTGACCTGATATTTTAACGCCATTTTAGCTATATGAGGTTTATAGAACTGTTATGAATATGACGGTTAGTCTATAGCTTACTGCTCTACGATCTCTTTGAATACGACTTTTTCGAGACATAAATCTTTTAGGTGAAATTGTGTTTTTAAGAAACGTTTGTTATCGAATTTTTTTTTTAACAAACGATAACAATATATAAAGAACTTTGAAAAATACGAGGTCTCAACTTGCTAAATTGGAAAATGAAGTTTAAATTACACTTTCAAAATAATGAAAGCATTTCTATTTCTTTTGATTTATTATTCAGTGCGAAATATTTTATTGCCGAATTCTTCCCAATTATCTTAAATAGTAAGAGGCACGTTCAGAGTCCTTATTATAATATTTTTATGAAGAGTCTCCTATAAAATCATCATCAGCAACATGTAGAAGTCCACTACTGAACATAGGTTTCCACGAAGAGCGGTCTTGAGCCTTATTCATCCATCGATTACTTGCAATCTTGACGATTTCGTGAGATGTCTCCTTATATTTCGTCTTCCCGATCGCGGTCATAGGAGAACCACGATGGAATTTTAACTGTCTTAACTGAAAGATGCATTGAAAAATCTATAAGAACGTAATTTAACAAATTTTTGCATTTAGTGTGTTTTTTATAATTACATCATTATATAGGTCTACGTACATATTTAGTGAAAATATAAAAAATTTGGTAAAATTCTATGCAACTAAGGTCGTGAATTCACACTCAAGTACAGACTCAAGTTACATTAGTACCAAATTCCCACCATAAAACACTAAGTACTTTCAAAACGAATGTAAAACGGGAACAGTGACACAGCTCATCGAAAATAGCTAGTTAAATAAAAAAGGGTGCTAAGGGACACCCGGATGGAACGAAGTTCCTTTAACTTCACCCACCCAGGCACCTCAGGCACCTCCGGCACTTCAGGCACCTCAGGCACCTCAGGCACCTCGGGGCCCACACTAAGTAATTAAAACTTGAGAGGTGTCAAGGGACGCCGCACAGTGTCGTTACAACTTTTGGTCTTAATTTTTTCCGTCTAGCCCCCTTTCGCAACGTGCGATAAGGAACTTCTTCGTTCCAAAACATGAAAACAGACGTAATCACCACAGCGATTTGAACTGGGTATCGCGGCGCGGCAGCCCTAGCCTATACGGCGAGGCTAGCGAGCACTTCTTCGTTCCAAAACATGCAAAAAGACGTAATCACCACAGCGATTTGAACTGGGTGTCGCGGCGCGGCAGCCCAAGCCTATACGGCGAGGCTTACGAGCACTTAGCATAGACGGTTGAAATAAGCGCACAAGTCTTTATACATTGACGTCATCAGCCCAACTTTTTGACTATTACAAAGTGTCGTTACAACTTTTGGTCTTAATTTTTACCGTCTAGCCCCCTTTCCTTAGAAGGCAGAGTTACTGCCGCTATAAGCTATAAGGCCACGCAAAATTGCTGTAGGTTGAAGAGTAGACTAAAGAGGAAACAGTTGTTGGCTGGTAATCAAGAATTAAAATGAATCTGAGTTCTTTTTGATGAAGCAGCTAAATTAACTACTTTTATTTTCATCAATTTCTTGGTAAACAGCGATTAGTTCATCAGTCATAGTTATCAAAAGTTCCTTTAACTAAAATAACTAACTGATGAAACTGGGCTTAAAACTCAGCTTTCTGTATATTGTTAGTGAGCGGATTAGCAGTACCTTATCAGGCCACAACGCGCCCAAAGCTATGCAATTAATTTTATTATTGTACAAAAAAACACAAATATTTAAATTACTCATCTGTAGACGCCGGGGCAGGCCTCAAAAGCGTTGGCGTGACGACATCGATGCCTTTCGTGCTAACTGGTGGGAGGCAGCAAGCGATCGTAAGTCTTGGAAGGAGAAGGGCTTTTGCCCAGCAGTGGGACAGTATAGGTTAATTTAAAAAAACTGAACTATAAAAATAATCCGCGCTTGTTGATGTTGTTGGTTGACCTTATTGCTAAAAGCGATCTCTTAGAGGCAACATCATATTATCAAAAAAGTGAAGCAGCATACGTATTTAGACTGTGGCTTTGGCGTTGTCGCAAACACGAATTGGGATCTCTCATTAGACGATATTACGCTCACTAATGACTCATTCCATTAGAAACGTATCTACGTAGTTTCGGACGTTACGTTTTTAGCGTAACTTCTGAAAAAGTATTCGATTTCTACGTTTTTCTGGGAATTTATGGAAGCTAAACGTGACAAAAATATACAATATTTATTATTTTTCGCTCTTATAGTATTTTAGTTCTAAGTTTTCTTACTCTTTGGAATGGTTAGAGTTATATTATTTGTGCATTATTACGAGATCAAAATGGTGAAGAAAAATAACGTAAGGCAACTCGTCGTTTAGTCCACTAGTTCAACCTCTAAATGTGATTGATCTGAATGCTTTGTTTGAATTCCAAGAGTTAGGTAGGTACGATAAAGCGTCTTATTTATAACCTTTAATCAACATTTCGTGGGATTTTTATCAATAACGTTTTAGGTGCTGACTAAATTGTATGAAAATAAAATCTGTATAATTGTATTAAAATAAATTTATGGATAAAACTTTTAAAATATTTCACATAAAACACGAGAAATAAATGATATTAGCCTTTCTAATTTAGTGATAGAATTTTTACCTTAAATATACGCTAATTTGGCAACAACCGAATAGAAATTAGGGTTTTAGTTAGTTATAAACCAATTTTTAGTAAGTTTGGTGCCAAGCGAATTGCCACCCATATCTTTCTTTTGGGTAAAACTCACTAAGCTTAGATAACTTTATTTTTTTTTTTTTTTTTATAACTTTATTTATTTTGTTCACAAAAAACTTAAGAAACAAACAAAGCCATGTACTACATTGCACAATAATAGGTATGTATAAATATAAAGATAACAAAATATAATGTAGGTAAGTACTATATCATGTAGGTTTTAAGAATTCACTGTTACATTACATGCAATCAAAATTCTCAAACTTGGCTCACACAGACATGCATAATTGTCATCAATAGGTGATCGAAGTATAATTAAAGAACAACTTCATCTGTTGGTAACTAAGGAGACGTAAAGCAGGTTTGTACATACATGTAATTCGTTAGTACCTACATTGTACATGGCTGAGCTCCAACTCCCAACTAGGTTTCCCTGTGTTTGGGATATTAGTAGGCTCCCCGTAGCACAAAGCGTATTTACTTATTACTGTATTGCTGCGAGCTTTGGTAAACAACAACTTAGGAGATATTCTCTTTTTTAACCTAATGAGATTTAAATAATGTCGCTAGGCAAGTAAGTGGCACATTATATAAAATAGCATCAGGTAATATTATAGATGCAAGATTATGTGTGTTTGTATGTTTGATCTCACTACTAATTTTGGAATCGCTGAATGGAATTGGATTTAACTAGTAATTATAGATTATTATTTTATTTATTTAAATACGATTTTTGTACAAGAAAATTTAAAGTACTCATTACATTACCTACAGAAAAGAATATAGGTATTGTAGGGTAGAAAATAATTATAGACGATATATAAAGGTGAAATAGACTTTATAGTTACTTAACACGAACTTTTTTTTTTTTTTTCCCTTATGAGCAGTCAAAGTCTTCAAGTAGGTAGGTAGGACAAGCTGGAATATCTATTATCTACTAATAAAATTCGTTTAGAAATACTCAAATAGTTAAAGACTTAGGTAAAATTAAGATAGAAATTGAAACAGAAATACTAAAGAAGGAAGGAAGGTACATATAAAGATATGTTATTATTATGGTACACAGGTATGGCAGATAATACGGGAGTGTATGTACCTAATTAAGCACTATGCGACACAGTTTTAGTGTAGGTAAGTAACCAAGTCCATTTCTAGGCATAAGCTTAGGTGAGATAACCTACTCTTCACAAAATCCACAGTTGTTTCCGACGGGGCGGCCGCGGCCCAGGACTACCCGAGTACTATTACTACTACTACTAGGTACTCACCTGTTTCACATTAGGTAGATTATTGCTAATAATCCTGGGCTTGCACAGTTATCACAATATCATTTTCCCATCAGGATTGTATGCGTATATTTATAAGTGGAAGTAAGGTAGTAGGAGTAGATAGGTAGATCGATTAGCTTACCACCGAAAGTTCATGAAAGTAGTCAGGTTAAAGTAGTAAACATTGATTATAGGTTCTTACATAACGGGTTTTAAACAAGAACATACATTTTTAGACTTTGTCACTTAATTTTCACATTCATAATTGAGTTTCTGTTTAATATGATGTTTTTTTTTTTTTTCTAATGACGGTATTTATGCACATTTGTCGAGTCGCGTTCGGCCAACTCGATTGTAAACATCATAGAAATATTAGTAACTAGAAACGGCAAAGTAAAAATAATATGAACTACGTTAAAAAGTGTGCCGTTATTGATAGGTATTATAGAATACAATATGTATGTAAGTATATATAGTTTAAAACATTGTAGTTAGCTAATGAATATTTACGAATTTTTTTTTTTTTTTTTTTTTTTTTTTTGAGGAATACGTAATTAGCTTCCCATTATGTACATACATTATCATTATTATGTATATACATTAAGTACGTAAGTATATTATGTACTTATATATATTAAGTACATAATTTGGTATTTTTTTTTTTTTTTTTTTTTTTTTTTTATAGTAGTAAGATTTGTTTTTTGTTTTTTTTTTTTTTTTTGTTTGATTTTTTTTAGCGTAGGTACAAAAGGCACATTTTTTTTTTTTTTTTTTTTTTTTTTTTTTATTTCAAAATTTCTAAAAGTCTTTCGGTTTCGTTATAATCCTTACTAACAAACCAAGTTTGAACAGTACATTTTAACCCATGCCTAGTCATGTTGAAAATGTTCAACTCTTTGTTGATTTTGTTATAGAGATAAGTTGATAAAAAGGGTAACTGATTATTAGTAAATTTATTTTTAAAAGTGGGAATACTACAAACTTTGTGCATGTGTCTCTTACTACCCATCTCTGTATTAATTATTTTAAAGTCTAATTTGCCGTGCTGATAAAGAGAGACGGTTAGTATATATAACTGCCTCACCGTTAAAAACTTGGTTTCTAAATATAATTGCTTAGTTGGAAACCGGAAAGGTTTGAAAAACATGACCTTTAGTATGCACCTTTGAGCTCTCTCTATACATAGCAAATGAGTTTTAGGGGCACCACCCCAAACTGGCAAACAATAGTTTATAAGAGATTGAACTAATGACACATAGACTTTCCTGACTAGATCATCATCAGCAATATGACGAAGGTTTTTGAATATGTATATAAGTTTTCGTATTCTTGATGATTGTTGGTTAATGTGTGTGGTCCAGTTAAGGTGTTTATCAAGATATACTCCAAGGTATTTTAAGTTATCAGTTGAAGTAAGATTAGAGCAGGAACAGTTGGAACGGGAGGGAGTCTGATGGTTTATGCAAGTATGTATTTTAATCGTAAAGTTCGGTCCAGGGCAACTTCTATTGGAAATCGAAAATGGTATGAATTTAGTTTTGGATATGTTTAGTGTTAGTATATTTGATTTTAGCCATTTAGATACGTTATTCAGTCCAACTTCTGCAACGTTTTTTACTTCTTCCCAAGTTGCACCAGAAAAAATAAGTGCGGTATCATCAGCATAGGTTGTTATAAGTGTGTTAGGGAGTTTCATAGAACACAACTCATTGATATAGATCGTGAATAGTGTGGGGCCGAGTATGCTCCCCTGAGGCACTCCAAAAGTAACTGGGGTCTCATCACTAAAGTAGTTTCCGACCTTTACTGACTGCTTTCGTTCAATAAGGTAACTTTCAAACAGTTTTAGTTGAGTTCCTCTGATCCCAATTTGCTCAAGTTTCTTCAGAAGGTGAGGGACAGAGACCGTGTCAAAGGCTTTTGCTAAGTCTAGAAAAACACCCACACATTTTTTACCTGCGTCTAGAAGGTTAATGATTTCAGTCGTTATTGATATTACAGCATCGACAGCTGATTTCTTAGGGCGGAATCCAAATTGATTATTTGAAAGCAAGTTATTATCTTCTAGATAGCTAACCAACTTTTTATTAATGATTTTTTCTAATATTTTGGATAAAACAGGTAACAGTGAGATTGGTCGGTAATTATTTACACGGTCTCTGTCCCCACCTTTATATACCGGACAGATTATTGATTTTTTTAGTAGGAGGGGGAAGACACCTGATACAATACTCACATTGCAGATGTGTGTGATGGGCTTACATAGGAAAAATTTCGATAGGTGGATAGATGGATAGGTGCTTGATAAGCCAACTCCATAATCATGTCCCAGGCACTAAGCCTCCTGGACCACAGCTGAGCCACGATTCTAAGGATTAGAGATCATTGTCACATCAGACGTAATGTCACGAAGACTTTCAAACCATACAGCTGCTTTGGTGCAATAGACCAAAATCTCTATGGCCATAATTGTCAGGATTAGAGTACCAGCTGCCTGATCTTTTAACTCAGTTGCACATCGAAAAGATAGCACAGTTTTTAAAAACTGACAGTTTATCAATTGACGTTTTTTGAATTTCGACGGATGAAATGTCAAAGTTTGCAAATAAAGGTTCAGTGCCGAACATGGTGTGCTAATTGAGTTAGCTGATCAGGAAACTGGTTATTAAGGTAAAGTTACCACTTAAATATTCTTGGTAGATAAGATGCAAAAAAAAATGTTTCTCTTTGCCAGCAAACAGAAAAGAAGTACACAGTTCTTTTCTACTGAATGCACTAAACTCAATGAAACTAAAGATGTAAGAAAGTTAAATAAAAGTAAACCAACCAAAGTTGTACCTCGCAAAGCTTGCAACAGTTGTCTTACGAAGTGAAAATAAAGTTTTAACTAAGCTGGTTTGTTTATTTCGTACGTTTAGTGAAGTTTGTAACAAAGTATCTAAATTAGTAGGAGGTTTTTAACTATTAGTAACGGTTTTCAGTTGATCCATTTTGGAGGGCTGTGGGCGGCCTAAAAACTCCATTACAAGAGTTGGCCGCTAACTTTAACGGAGAAGAACAAGATGAAGTGGAAGGTTTTTACACTGAGAATAAGTCAATCTACTTTTAAATACTAGAGCAGTACCTCCAATAGAAAAGTCAACAAACATCGCGGCGCGTAACCCCAATGACCATTTGCTACGATTTTGCCCATGACAGTAAAAGTTGAATTGAATGTCTGTATTTGTGTACTAACCAATGGCAGTGCGTTTTGCACGTGAAAGAACTAAAACATAGATTTGTGGAATGTATGAGTTAGAGATAGAAAAGACAAACCTGTGACAGCGATTCTGATACAATTTCTCACGCTTTGCCCTTCTATTTTGTAGTACATTATTATTTATAACTTTTCTGTGGTTGTGTGCCTGAGTTTTGTAGTTTTTAATTTATGTTGAAATATTCTTAAGCTGGCAACGAAGCGCGTACATTTTTACGCGTAGTCGGTTACGCGTGTCTTGGAACGCCATGTCTGTACTTGCAGCTACGCGTCCACTTTGGGGAACGCCTGCTGCGCGAGCCGTGGTTAGTTGGTTTCGGCTCGCGTAGCGCTTTGGATCGATTGACCTCGCGTTCAGGTTCGAGGCGGTCCACATTAACTGTACGCGAATCCAATGTACGCGGGGACAGCGTACCCTGACTACGCGTATATAGAAACGCACTATCCATACCCGGGTTTAGGTGCCTTAGGAAGACTACGTGCAGAATCGTATTTGTGTTTTCAGAACCTGAAGCGTTGTACACTAGGAGATAAGACTGCCGATTCCTAGATTAAAATTTAAGCGTTACCTATCTTTCTATCTATAATTTTCAAACTGATATTCCTATAGTGGGTTAGTCTACGGATCTTCAATGAATCCCCATTGATGGGGATCCGTTGAGTTTTTATCTATGGATCCCTGAAATCTTAAAAGCTTAGATGCGCAAAAAAAACGCTAGTCCGAAACCGATCTTTCTGACGATTGAAAGGTCAGGTACTTCCTCTGTTGTCCTGTCCAAGATCAGTAACTATGCACCAAGGTCCTGTCTGACTAGAAAATTATCCATAGCATTAAAAGTTGCAAAATATTTATGTTTTTGTTAGATCCAATATTAAAGCTAGACGTATACGTTTTGCCACCCACGGCTCGACCGCGTATCCCACATTCGCAAACCGTGTCAATTGCTTTGTAAAAAACTACGTCTGTTGCCAAGACCACGTCACTATTTTCTCTTGTATTTTTATGCAATGTTTTGGTGTTTTTTTGCACTCACCGCGGCGTGATGTCTGCTATCTGAAAAGAGGAAAGATTTCATTAAGTACTTTTTATACCTTCATATAAAGAGAGAAAAACCCGGCTAAGTGCGAGTCGGATTCGCGACCGAAAGGTGCTTACCGTTGTATGGGAGCCCCACTTAAATATTTATTTATTCTGTTTTTAGTATTTCTTGTAATAGTAAATAACAGAAATACATAATCTGTGAAAATTTCATTCTATCTAGCACCTTTGGATACTTTTAGTATTTTGAAATAACTTGGATTCGTTAAAATAAGCTGTCTTGGTACAAATATATTTTTTTATTAGTAAAATTTATCTTATACTTTTAATATTTGGCAAGTTTTTCCAATAACGGTTCATGAGATACAGCCTGGTCATAGAAAGACAGACGGACAGGTCAGGTCAAACGAGCAAATGAATGTTCTTCTCTATGTCATTCCAACTAAGTGCCAGTGCTAAGCCTAAGTGTGAGCATGGAATGAAAAAAAAATTAAACATTTACTCGAGTGAACTTTCACTTTCGTCTGATTCCACCTTTATGGTTTCTCTCAAGCTCTACAGACTCTGCCCCACTCTTGTAGGTTTTAGACCTAAATTGCTTGTAACACAATATCGATTCCGAATCCCAATTCCACCTAAACTGTCGCATAAACAACGGTAAACAAGAACAAAAACCCAGGTGAAACGGCAAACAGCACTTTACCGCCAGTTTTATCGACACTGCTGTAAGTTTATCGACAGACTGCTCGAAGTTACCGCATTATTTACCTAGTTTTGGCGTTAATAGTCGGTACAACCTGTAAACAAAACGTACATTGATTTATGTGTGCAGGTTGTGCAAATGGTGCAGATTTGGATGGAATTTTCTGAGCGTCTCAAATCCTAATTCAAATCTGGGGCAGACTTTCCGATAGGCTTTGGTGTAAACTGGCCAAGACCAAACTATACGGCTATCTAATTTACTGAGTTCATATTCCTTTTTTTTAAGGTTAACTGGCTAGAAGATTATGGCTAGTTGACATACCAAGAATTAAGAATTATAGTAAACAGCTAACTTAGAATCAGAATAATAACCAAATTACTTAAAGCTTGCTACATTAAATGCACTATACTCGAGGATACTAATCCATAAATAAATCACCAAAATAGGTTATAAAGAAATTTTGCCAAACACCACTAAAAATCGAAAATAACTTTTTCCTGCTTGTAATAGTATTTTGGCAATTCTAAAAACAAGTATTTATCGCCATATTGGATTTCTTGACATTTTATTTTGCCTGTGTCACTCTCGTGATGTAGATAACTCTAACGACACCTCATTAGACAAAATCCATCCAGCCGTTTGTGCTCCATCGATAGCCAAAGGAATACACATGTATATATATATAAACAAGTTGACAGCCTAAAATTTCACATCCCTTCTCAGTCGGGTAAGAAGAAAGGGGATAGTGGGGAACTCTTCTCTCTTCTTTTTGTTCTCGTATTTTTCATCTCGCTCATTTTAGCGAAAGTAATCCCTTAGTACGCTATTTAACAACAAAGTACATAGTTATTTAAGGTCGCTCAGGGGGCTATGGAGAGGGCTATGCTCGGAATCAATCTGAAGGATAAAATCCGTAAAAGAAGACCAAAGTAATCGACATAGCCCACAGAATTAGCAAGTTCAAGTGGCAGTGGGCTGGTCATGTATACTGAAGAACCGATATCCGTTGGGGTAGGCGAGTTCTAAAGTAGAGACCGCGTCTTGGCAAACACAGTGTAGGGCGAAAATCGGGCTCAGTGGCGCTTACTGGGAGAAGCCTATGTCCAGAAGTGGACTAATACAGGCTGAAGAAGAAGACAGAGTTACAGGCTCTGCTTAGTTTGAAACAAGTTTCCATGAGTGAGGTCCTTTATTATTTTCAATAATACGAACCAATAGAACAGCTAGAACAAACAAAAGCCAACCTCAATCAACCAATAGGCTTCTCGAAGCCTCTCTGTATCGGTACATCGTAGAGGCGAAAACCAATAACAATATTATTACCACCATACGTAACCGTTATCCAAGTCCTTAATTCAATGGGATAGAACATAAAATCACGTGTTACGTGTGGAAATGTTCATATGCCCTGGTTAATCTTTGTCTACGTATACCTGATCTAATTAAGAACCTCTGGCAATACATGCATTGCAGTGGAAAATGTTATGTTTACTTTACGGACTTTTAAAAGCACTTATTATGACGGCCTCTGTGGCGCAGTGGGTGAAGGCCCGCCTGAGACTCAGAAAGATTCGGGTTCAATTCCCGCTGCGAGACAAGTGTTTGTATGATCTGCAAATATTTGTCTCGGATCTGGGTGTTTTCTATCTATAATATGTTTATGTATTTACAGAAGAAAAATATCTGAGTAATATATCAGTAATGTGGTTCCCATAATAATAAGCTCGGCTTAGTTTGGGGCTAGATGAAGCTGTGTGATACTGTCTAGCATTATTTATAACTAGCGGCCCGTCCGGGCTTCGCACGGGTGGACTTTTTTTATGCCTTCGGTTACGTTACTTAAATTTTAGTAATGATCCCTAATCTTGTTTAGCAATAAATATAGCCCATGTTACTCAGAGTGACTGTAACTTTCCAATGGTGAAATAATTTTTGAAATCGGCACAGTAGTTTTTGAGTTTATTCATTACAAACATACACAAATACACAAAAATACAAATTTTCTCTTGAATAAATAAGTGTAGATTATATTATTATTATTCGGGGCGTGATTTACTTCAGTATTATTAGAAGATAATCTTGGTTAAACAACACTTCGCCCGGTCACTACTTGGATCAGTGACCAATTATGTGGTGATCAGTGACCAATTAGGGGGTGTACGGGGTTCCAACCCCCATCTTCGGAACCCAAGCCAACCTCACCTACACGTGGTGCATCCTGCTAAACAACGAACGGGGCTCTGGCAGCCGGCTGATTGCGGCATAGCACAGCCTACATCGGCACATCTAAATCCCCTGGCCACCGACGGGCAGCAGCGTCGGTAGTGCGAGAAGCTGTGCCCTGCGATCCCCAACCCGCATGCCCAGCGTGGAGATATAGGCTTGAGGACTGAGGCCAGAAGTGGACTGATATAGGCTGGTGTGGCTGTTTGGTGTGTGTGGCTAGCAGTTCTGTGCTTCGGGAGACACGATAAGCAGTTGGTTCCGGCTTTTTCAGTGGCTTTGCCATGTTGGAGGCCTATGGACCGCCAGAAGTTTTTTATGAATGTTCTCTCTGTGATAATGGCAAACGTGGACAGTCAAATTAGTGGGACCACGAGTCGCGACTAGACATTTCTAGTGTTGGAGTTACAAGGCCGCCCAAAATCCTCAGCCACTCAAAAAACAGGAACTTTCCTTAAGAAGCACAGAATTATTTGAATCTGAATGCCACACGCTCACCCATCTAAGTAGTAACCGGGAATATTTATTAATTAATTAATTCGTTTAGTTTGTTCGTTCGTTCGTTCGTTCGTTAAATTAAATAGCTATATGCAGGTACTTTAAGCTACACATACAGGAAGGACAATTATAAGTTTCCGCAGATTTACACACCAGGAATCAATCTCTGTATTATTAAAGAAGCTGTCGGTAAGTATTTAAGTCTATTTGTTGAAGTTAAGCTCTGCTTAGTATGGGGCTACATGATGCTGTGTGATAGTCCAGTATTATTTATTTATTTATTTAAGTGTTCAGATACTTGCAATTCTTGTTTTTATGGTACTTGAAGATGGAACAAGCACATGGCCCACCTAAAGTTAAGTGGTAACCATTACCTATCACCAAGCATTGCATCGTTGATCACGCTTTTTGGAACGTGTTCTACGATGCAACGGCCTACGTTCATCAACTTGAGGCATGAAGATGATAAGCCTCTTGTGCCTGTAATTTCACCGGCACCCACACCCTTCAAACCGAAACACAGCTACTTCAAGGCATAAATAGGCAATAACTTAATCAAGATGATCTGCTTAGCATTCCAAAGAAAGCCGAGCCAAGAATAAGAGATGCGTGTGGCTGGTAAAGCTAGCTACACGGTCACCCATCCAAGTACTGACCGGGCAGAATGTTTTTAAACCAAGATGATCTGCTTAGCACACCTAACTAAGCCGAGCCAAGACTGCTAGATAGCTAAAACTAAAATTATGTTCAAACAAAAGCTTTGAACTAAAACGAAACCTAACTTAGCTTAGTTGGTAGTTCGGTTAGCCGGGGCTACAAGCCTTTTTGACCCCGTTAAAGCAAATTGCCAAGTCTAGTTTAGATGAAGTGCCATTAAAAGCCACTTTAATATGTAAATGAATGACGTAAGTTTAGGCAATTGTTGCCGAAATGTTTATAAAAAGTTTTAACAAGGAACACAATTTTGGCTTTTATTAATAAAATCTAAAGCTAAATTTTTTTTTTCGCAAGTTTTTAAGTTCTGATTATTCAACTGTTCAATGCATAAAATTTAAATAAAAGCATTATTATAAGCAATCCAGTAAAAAGTACATACAATCGTTTAACATATTTATATTTATCATTTAATATTATATTTCTTTATATAATTTATATATATTATTTCATTAATATTATTTATTTCTTTATTAGTTTATCATATATTAAGCTATTTTTTATAGTAATTAAATATTAGTATGTATTTGGATGGAGTCTATTGTATTGCTTTTTTTATTTATTTAATTTGGACTAGGCACACCGCCGTTCCTGTTTGTTATGAAACTATGTCTCCATCCAAAGGTTGCCTGGAAGAGATCGCTTTAAGCGATAAGGTCGCCCATTGTACCATAATTTTAAGTGCCTGTTTCAATAATTTGTAATTCTTTGTATGGTGTGCAATAAAGCAATATCTATCTATCTATCTATCTATCTATCTATCTATCTATCTATCATCATAATAATCAGCTTAAAACAGTCTACTACTTTTTTTTTTATGCCCAAGCTGGCAGACGAACATGCGGGCTACCCGATGGGAGGTAGTCACCGCCGCACATGGACCCGTGCATTAGCAGAGGCAATACTGATGCGCTGCCGGCCCTTGAGGTGATGAAATACCCCGTAAAACGAACAGTTGTCGAGAACCAACCATCCGGTGGTGCGGATGATATTTGGTTTTGCGGCGTGAGATGCGATGGTGGAAAGCAGCCGCGGGCACCAGATCAAACTGCTCTTCAGAACACTCTCCATGATACAGACGATAGAGCAAACACAGAGATCCAACGTCTCTCCGCAGATTTAATGGCTCTAGATCGTCTGTGAGCTTAGGATCGTCGACAATACGAGCTGCCCTGCGTTGTATCCGGTCAAGTGGAAGGAGTTGGTACTACTGGGAAAATGCCTCTATACTTAACACCATTACATTCTGTTCTAAGTGAAACTCTGAGCGTAGCTCGTTCCACAGCTCGCTGAGCGACTTTAAACTAGCAAGCCGTACTGTGAGTTTCCTCGTTTTGGCTCCGTATGTCATGGCAGGTGGTATGAGTGACGAGAAAACCCGAAGTAGTTTTCCAAATGCTGAACAACCAAGCTGAATCCTCCTTTAAGCCGACTTTATTTCTACCTGATTCGCAATATCTGCCCGAGGTATAATTAATAAACAACATGTCCCAAAATTCAACGATAAGCTGGCACCAGCGGGTGGACCTTATGATCATGACACCCTCATGACTAAATATTGTACATGATAATCAATCATAATATTTATGTATAAAAATATAAGATATTTTAGGGAAAAATATAAGTATGATTGAATCAATCAGGGATTTCTAAGGATAGTGCTATACAAAAATCTCAAAAATTTTTTTTCTCGATTAAGTATGAGCAGGTCCCACCCGCTGGTGACGGCTTATCGTTGAATTTGTCGACATGTTGTATATGTAAGAAGTTATACATGTTATTTATAAAGTTTTATGTTAGAGTGTTTTTATGCTTAGTAAACCTTCTACAAAAACTATTGAAGCCTGTGAAAATTCAAAGGCTGTCCGTCGCAGCATCAACGTGTTATGTATTGCGTTGACATGTGTCACGCTGAGCTACGGCTTTTAAAGCCGCGAAAAGCTCTGGCATTTCAACTGAAAATAATAATTGGGGACAAAACTGTAAAATGAATTCGTACTAAAATTATATTACAATACATTTGTAAGAATAATTCTTATTCATTCATATTCATATTCATATTCATTTATTGATTGCAGCCATAATGTTAGGTACAAAACTTGGATGATTAGTATAACACTATGAGCCCAATTTTGGGCACAGCAATGGTATGGAGTAGGAGTCAGCCCGTTAAAAGTATGTAAATTGAATTATAGATTTAACTCAATTTGATTGTTAATTTCTGGAATTTTAAGTGAGTCACTGAAAAATCTTTTAAGCTATAATAACATTTATTTATTAACGTTTCTTTTAGATGTCGTTCAAAAGTTTTGTCATTTTCCTCGTCTTTTAGATTTTCCGGGAGTTTATTATAAATTTTTACAGCCATTGTATTTGGGCCAGAACTGTGTATCTTCACTTTTGAACTAGGTAGTTCTAATTTATGTTTTTGTCTACTAGGCTAACGTAGCGGCAATTCGTTGGTTTTCTGGAAAAAGTAAGGATATTTTCTTATGAATTGACTTATTTCTAATATATAAATACCTGTGAGTGGTAGTATTTTTTGATGACAAAAGTGTGGTCTGCAGCTATTTGGCTCTTTAATGTTTACTAAAATATTAATTAATTAATAATGATTGCAATTTCAATAAGTGTTTATTTAATATACAATACAGTCGTAAGAATAATTGCAATTTAAATAGGTGCTTATATAATATATATTATGTGGTCTTACTCAGCCTTATTTATAAAATCTGACAAAGAATAAACGATGCTTAGAGTAATGCAAGGAGATTTATTAGGGAAATGCGCGTTTAAAAAAAACTGTGCCTATTTTTTTCTTAATTAATTTCGAAAGATTCGCTTCGCCTTGCGAGTGAGTTGAAAACCCGAGCTCCATTAATAAATATTATATACTAGCTGTGCCCGCAACTCCACGTGGAATAGTGACTAGGGCAGCATTATTTGGATATATCTTTTGGTTTACCGTCGTTGGTGTATTTGAAATAATCTACTTTACAGTAATGCTTCTCTATACACCATATTAGCCATCGGGGATCAAAGCTTAAAGACTGCTAGGATTGCTAACACGTGACAGAGCCACATAAAGCTGACCGTGCAAAAAACAGCTAATAATTGGTTACAAAAAGAAGATCGGTCAGTTTCATACAACCTGTGACCTGAGACCTGACCATAAAATGTCGCGTCTAGGAATGACCTATATCCAATTTGATAGTTCTTATTGCAGGATATCATGTTCAATTAATCGTTTTTTTTATTAAAGCCTGAGAATTTTTCTGGGTATTTCTTTTATACTTTTAGGTTACGATCAATTAGGACACTGGCGCCATTAAATAAAAACTAACCAAACGCGTGCTTTGTTGGTGGCAGTTTTGTTTTATATGGTTGATATTAAGACGAGAGATGCACAATGTTGGTGAGAGTGCGTTCAATAACCACGATACGTTATGTAATAGGGCGTATTGCGATCGATATTTATTATTAATTTACTAAGTATTCCGGCCTTAATAAGTAAAGTTATTAGTTATAATTTCAATACTCCATTATCAAGAATATTTTTACATAATTAGTATTTTTATTCGCTTCGATTTATAGTCAGGTCTAAAATGACCAGCGTACTTTCCGAAACTGACGTGATTCTTTAAATTAGCATTACTTTTTTTTTGTGAACAGATTCTGAGATTAGCGTGCACAAACGCACAGACAAACAGATAAACCGACAAACAGACAAAAATTCTAACAATCATTGTTTTGCGTTGATAAAGGTCCTAACAACATTTTTTCTCATATATCTTTCAACTGTAGACAGCGATCCGTAACATTTTTATAATATGTATTGATTATCATTATTTTTATAATATCAATGATCAAACTCGCATCAGAAATTCGCAGGCGTGTCAAGCGTTTTCCCCAGGGCATTTCCCCATATCATACCGAACTCACAAGTATAATCAACGTAGGAAGCACAGGAATAAATTATTGTAAGCCGTAAGGTAAATTGAAAACAGCATATGCCTTATGTAAATATGTAAATCGGGTAGGTTGTTGGAAATAAGTTAGGATAGCTGGTTCACTTTTGAACTTTGCATCCTTATAACGACGCCGACGTGAAAATGTTTCGATAGTAGGTATTACATCTATTGCTGATTGTTGAGGCGTACTCTTCAATAATAATGGCAAGATGGTGAAAAACGATAGTTCATTAAAATCAGATAAATAATGTTTACTTTCAAGCCGCCGAGGCAGAAGTGATGAAAAATGTCAAAATAAAACTTCATGTCACATGCTCTGTGACACTGATAATACTTATTTTAATGATTGTTTTTAATGTTGCGGTTTTTTTTTGTCATGTAATTTATTAATAAAAGGTCTTCCTTTGTGAAGGCCAATCTCCATTATTCAAAGCTCGTCTCATCCAGTTTTGGCAAACATTGGACGCAATATCGTCCGCCCATCTTGCTGATAAAGTAGTTCAAAAATATGCAGAAGCTCATGAACAAAGACTTCATGATCACGTGAACGTCGAGGCCATCCAGCTCCTCGACAACACAGACATAGTGAGAAGGCTCAAAAGGACTAAACCTTTTGAGTTAGTGTAGTGTCAATCAATAGCATAGTGTAGTGTATAGTCATAATCATAATTATTTATTTAACGAAACATGGGTAGGTACAGGAGATGGTACATAAATGTATAAGTTCAGCCATGATCAGCTTGTGTAGCATGTTAAATATTAAGTAGGTGTCACTAGCTAGGTGTAACTGTTGTCGTGCATGAATATAACCAAACAGAATTAGTTATTATTTAATGTCAATTAACGAGGAAAAAAAAATCAAAATCATTAAGTAATTAGTATCAAATTAGTAATTGAACATTGTCAAGAAAACTTATCACTAAGATACTCATCCACACCATAGTAAACCTTATCTTTATGCATTTTTTTAAGTTTTAATTTAAACACGCCGTTCGAGGATGTTTCAAGCATATTTAGCGGTAGATGATTATAGAGCCTTGGAGCCATGCAGAATATGCATATGCATAGTGTTAGTGCTACTTTTAATGAACACAAGAACAAAGTGTCCTCCCCTTAATTAGAGACAGTAAGAAAAGTGCCAATGGACACATTCTTATAAATGATACTTGTATAAAATTAAGTTAAATTCAAATTACTCATTAGCCTACTTGGCTAGATTGTAATACAATTAGAGTACCGTAATATTGGTGTATACTAATATAAAAAAAAACTTGCTGATGGGTGACCAATGATTCTGTACTTGGATCTTGGATGCAATTCCGTTATTGCCTTTCACCACCTTGCCTGGGCAAATTTTCAGCCCAACTCCATTTTAGTTCTGCTATACGGTATTAAATATAATTTATTTTATATGTACGGTATAATATTAACAATAATTAAAATGGTCTTACTTAAATAATAATATTTAGCGTATCCTAGATAATACTATGAAAATAGACTTTCAGTGGAAACCACATTTAAAAACTGCGGTAAATATCGTGCAAACCAGGACAAAGAAAACTTAGTCCGTCTTAATCTGTGTACAATAACATATTCACATGTTATTATGGGACTACACATTGCTAAATATATGTTGATACATGGGATATTGACATTGACATACAAGTAGTGATGACGACGACCAATTATGAACGATGACAAAAAATCAATTCGGTTGTCAAACCAATGAAAAGCCTATTAAAAACCGACTTCAAAAAAAGGAGGAGGTTCTAATTCGATTGAATTTTTTTTTTTGTTTTTCGTCGTCGTTCGTTCATCATTGGTCGTTGTCATTACTATGTGTATGTTAATCTATGTCCCGCGTATCAACCTACATTTCACTAACTGTATAAATAAATAAATAATGCTGGACACTCGCACAACATCATATAGCCCCAAACTAAGCAGAGCTTGTATTATCAATTATATCATTAATGTGGTTCCCTATGACTAATACACTACACAATTAATATTTTTGTAAATACATACATATTATTCATATAAAACACCCAGACCTGAGACAAATATCTGCAAAAAATGCAAACATTTGTCTCGCGGCAGGAATCGAACCCGCGACCTTCTGCGTCTCTGGAGGATCTTCGCCCACTGCACCACAGAGGCCGTATGTTTTGTTTGTTCAGGTTTGCATGATGTTGTTATAGTGATTCAGCTTTTACAGTCTGAGCTGTAACATAAAACATTGCTCACAATTCTTTACCGTGATTTTTCGATTGGCGCCGTAAATATGGAAATAAGTTATGATGGTATCAATTTTGAAATAACGTATTTTCGATGTTGAATATTCTGAAAATATTATTCGAGATATGTAGTGATATTAATATTTTAAACTATTAAAGTACCTACCTAGGTAATTTAACTTCGTTTTTTTATTTATAAATTAAGTATTCATATATTATGGGCGTTTCGGGAGTAAAACTGGTTATTTATTTTTGTTTTTAAACTTAATAATCATGGAAATTTCTAAAATTTAAGCAGTATATAAAAAAAATTTGGAAATTAGCGAGTTCAAACTCCACCCGATTAATTATTTTCTTAATTAAGCGAAATCCTCTCACTGCTGGGCAAATTGTTTTTTTTTTTTAAACCTTGGTGGTTAATTGTTTTACATATTAAATTATATTCAGTTACGTTGATAATTTTTTTTATTTTTTATTTTTTCAATTGTTTTGGTATTTTATTAGTTATCAGGTTAAACCTATCAAAAAACTACAAGCACAAACTTACTATTTATTTAAGTATTTGTTTCCAATAGCCACCTTTTCCCTCAGCATCAAACTGCAAAACCTTTTACTAAAAAATATTGATGAATTCTTTGCAATTCCTATACGCAAACCGTGTTCAATTATTCACCATGTCATATCACCGTACAAATAAACCTTAAAAACACAGAAAGAGGAGTAAGCAAATAGTAAAATATGAAAACCTTGTTAGGATGCCATTGTCCCATGTCCAGTTAGAAACCTTCCTATTTTCATTGCATTTCCTTTCAAAGAAACCGTCGTAAAATAACTGGGAGTTTGAACGTTTGAGCTAAATTTTTATGGTAATGGTCTTGTATTTTTGAAAGCTGTAGTGGGTATTGTGTTCTATTTCATTTATTTATTCTCAAACAATAAAGTATTGTATCGGAAATATTTTACAAAAAATAGTTTAAAAATAGTTAATAAAAAGGTAATTTTTAAGTTTACATACACTAAGTGGATTCCAATTTTAAGAAATAATTAAATTTAATATGTTAATCAATTAATATTCTTGCTGAACAAACGTTCAAACAATACAAACGTATTGTTATTTTCTAGGCCGTGAAGGTTTGCTATTTTGCATAACTACATCGAATGGTTTTATATCTTCAAAAATGTTGAATAGTGCGACCGAGAGGGAGGTTTGACCCTTATAGTCGCCCTAAAGATGCTTTTTTATGATTAGAACTAATTCCTAAAGCAAATAAATGAATTATGAATTATACCTACCTACCTAGTTACTATTTTGAAAATTAATTCTATTACATACATGTAACCATTATACATATTATGTGTAAGGTGGTCTAAGAAAGTCTACGGGGTCTACGGGGTTCCAACCCCTATCTTCGGAACCCAAGCCAACCCCACCTGCACGTGGTGCACCCTGCTAAACAACGAACGGGGCTCTGGCGGCCGGCTGATTGCGGCATAGCGCAGCCTACATCGGCACAGCTAAATCACCTGGCCATCGACGGACAGCAGCGTCAGCGGTGCGAGAAGCTGTGCCCTGCAATCCCCAACCCGTATGCCCAGCGTGGGGATTATGGGCATATCCCATAGGTGGTGGTGTGTGGTCTAAGAAAAATAAATTAAATGTTTTTAGATATAGTTTTGGATCATAGATGTCTGATTTTTTTTTTAAATTATTAGTATCGGTAATTACCTTTTAGAAACAGCGAATCTGTATTAAGCAGATATTTGCTTTTATATTTAATTTTTAGCAGATATTGTCTCTTAGTGTGGTACTAAAATCCTCCCGTAAGATATAATGGACGCTGACACAAGGAAATTGCCTTCGTAATCCTGGGCTTTGTGGTCATCGCAAAATAATAACCATTCCCAAAGAGGGATTACTGCCTATTATCTGAAACCTACGTCAGCTCCTCAATTGATTGCTTACGTCTAATGACTTGACAAAGCTATTAGAAGCTTCAATAGGCATTTGAAAAAATCATCATCATCAGCCTATTGCAGTCCATTGCTGGACATGGCCTGCCCCAATAAGCGCCATTGCATTCAGCTAATATCGGCCTTTCATACATCGTCCCTCCATTTAGTTTGTTTCAGTTGTCTATTTTTCGGCAGATATGGCCAGCCCTTTGCCACTTGAGCTTGTAATTTTCTGAGATTTCTTGACTTGACCTTTATTTCTCTGACGGATCATTCTGAGAAACTCTGGACATAGCTTGTTCCAAAGGTCGCTAAGAGACTTTGAACTAGATTAGCTTTCCTGTGCCGTCCACGTAAAAAAATTTCGTTTTCAGACAAAAACAAAAAACAAAAAAAACAAACATCTTCACGACTTTTTTTCCATTATGGATATGTTCAGATATCGCTCAGTACGCATATCTATTGAGGATACCTTAACACTTTGGCTGCTGGCCTCGCAGGAGGACTACGTGCAGAATCACATTTGTGTTTTTTCAACACTCAAAGCACATACACTAGCACGTTGGCTGCTGGCCTCGCACATGACGCTCCGCGCCATGCACGAGCAGGAGGACGACGTGCAGAATCACATTTGTGTTTTCACCACTCAAAGCGTTAACGGGGTAGTCAGAGGCAAGTCCAAACATTACGATCGATACATGCACACTTTTTGCAAGCAGCTGGCATTCCACGTGACAGGTTGCAAGCCCATCGCCGCTTTTTATTGGAACACTAAACTAGCACATACCTTTCGAACTTTTTTAGTTCGAGGGCATGCCGGTTACCTCACAATGTTTTCCTTTACCGTTTCCACTTCCTCCTCCAGATCTTAAGTCGGGGTACATTCCACTAGGCCAACACGGCTTCTCCGTCCTGTGTTTTCAGATATTTTAATAAATGCTCAAAAAATAAACCTAACATGTCGGCCGTAACGCCAATAGATTTTTTTTTTAAACATTGCTGATAATGGACTTTCCTTATTCGGCATCGGGTAAAGGGGGCAAGTCCATTTAAAAGTGCACGTCACAATTAACGTGACACTTGAGAAACTTGATTGGTTACAGATCTGATCTCTGGTCCAAAATAAAATAAATCTGGACTAGCTTTTACCTATAACAGAAGCGCGATACGCAATTTGCGGGGGTTGGAGCGAGGAGAAGGAACGGGCGGCTATTTACAAAAAAAATGTAGGAATTAAGATATCTAAGACATATTCTCATAAAATATTTATAGATAAATCCTCGGAAACCCTGACGTTAACACGTATAACTGCTCCTGCGCATAAAGGCAACGTAATTCCATTAGGTTTAAGAAGTGAGCACCTAAATCAGCTTTATTTAAGGATGGTTCTCCACCAGAGAATTTTATTATTTTCCTAATTTCATTTTCTCGCACCACTCACTTAGCATAAAGGTACATATCCAAGTACGCATCCATTCTTTTTTCCTTGTAGTAGTTCTTTCCTAGTTGCTGTTTCTCTCATTATTATATTATCTGCCTGGCTTTTGTATTTTTGCAGAATGATCCCCCAGTTTCTATCTCACAATCAAAGACGTAAACAAAATCCGAGTAGCGAAATGAATCGGAAAGCCTAATCAGCTAAACAGCAACACCAGTTAACTGAGCTGGACATAGAACGCTTCAAGAGGGGGATATTCGAAAACTCCACGCTGGGAATGCGGGTTAGGGATTTCAGGGCACAGCTTCTCGCACTACCAACGCTGCTGCCCGTCGGTGGTCAGGAAATTTAGCTGTGCCGGTGTTAGGCTGTGCTATTCCGCATTCAGCCAGCTGCCAGGGCTCCGTTTGTTAGTAAGCACAGTGCACCTCGGGCAGGCGAGGTTGACTTGGAATCCTAAGATGGAAGCTCGAACCTATTATCTGTCTGGTTACTATATTTTCTAAGAATATTCCCCTCGCGCCTCGCTACTAACTCAAAATCAAAGACTCGCGCTCACGCTGCCTAATTCGTAACATAAAGGTAGATTTTTTTTTTATGCAACCGCTTTGGTTCGCTATAGATGAGTCCTCGCACGGCGGTTTTCTCATTCGTAAAAAGACATCGCATCGTTTAGCTTTCGCTCTGGTGGAAAGCCCTTAAGCCAGTAACACACTAGTTAGCTTATTCCAAACGGTTTAAGCGCCCGAAACGATTAGCACCGGACGCTAATGATTGTTTATACAGCACTTTGTAATTAAAACTTCTAAATGTTCTTGAGGAATGTGGATCCTGCTTGTGAGGAGTTTTGGGATAGCTCGTGTAGTCACCGCACTGTTTCGTGTTCTTAGTCCTGATTAGAAGGGACTGTGTGCATATTGAAAGCGCCCGTCGCCTGGGTTACTTTGGTGTTCTTAACATATCATCTTGGTTGTGCAGGATTTTGTCTGGTCTTTACTAGAATGGATGAATGTTTGGTGGCATTTAGATAAAATAATTCTGGACATTATCACCCAGTATCACCTAGCCCCAAACTAAGCAGAACTTGTATTATGTGAACCACATGACTGATAAACTACATATATATACTTTTTTTGTAAATAATTATTTATCATACATAGAAAACACCCAGACCTGAGAAAAATATCAGCAAATAAAACAAACATTTGTCCCGCAGCGCGAATTGAACCCACGGAAATCGAGAGATAGAACGGGATACGAAGAAAGAAATCAAGATATTGGCTGATGTTGCCTTAAATGTCATTTTTGTGGGATGTAAGAGGTACCAAACCCCATTTTCTGAACGCAAGCCAACACCACTTGCACGTGGTGCACCCTGCTAACTAACAAATGGGGATCAGGCGGGTGACTGATTCCAGTATACGGCAGCCTAGCACCGGCACAGCTAAATCCCATGACCGTAGGCGGGCAGCAGCGTCGGCGGTGCGAGTAGTTGTGCCCTGGGAACTTCAAACCGCATGCCTAGCGCGGGAATTATGGGCATATTCTCCTAGCAGTGGACTGATATAGACTGGTGTGCTGTGCTGCGTTGTATGTGCATATTAAAAGTGCTCATGGCGTGAGTTCCTACTCGTTCTTAGCAGATCTGGTTAAGCATAAGCAACACTCCGCCCAGACTACTTTTTTTTCCCTTACCCTTAAGATGAGAATAATTGACCAGGGTATTTTAAACTAAACAGACACCAATCAAAGGTCCATTAAAATAAATACCGGACACTACTTTGATTGTTGTCTATTTAGTGGCATTTAGATAGAACGCTTGATTCCGTCTTTTCAGTCGTTGAGGCAAGTCGGAGGGTTGGAGGGTATCGGGTTCGAAGGAAGAAAGCAAGATGTTGGCTGAAATTGCACTGTTATTCATACAAGTTACTTTTTAAAATTCTTAGACCCAATTTTTCAATCTTTAGCAACGCTGTTTGATCATTTTAAATTAGAAAGCGTAATTTCATACATTTTTTTACATTGGATGGACCTTCGTTTGACCACGAATTCACAATGTTATGTGCGTTGTGGTCTAAGACGGAGCAAGAAGGTCCAGAACACATCTATTCACTCTAGACTTAAATAGTCCCGGATTATAGTTATCAGGAAAGACAGAGACCGGTAGAGTTCCTTAGAATCCTTAGATCGCATCTTAAAAGTAGAAGATATTTTTTTCCAATGGAGCTTTAAAAAAAATATTATTCATACATTTGATCATCGAGTTAGATTGTTCCCTTCACTTCACTTCTTCATTAATTAGCTTCTGGGATAACTTTCCACAATTTTGCCGGTATCAGATTTATATTTCAACGTAGAGTTTAGTTGATTGTGTCAATCGGTTCGGTAGTTGATAATAGACCATGTGTGAAGATGTTCCAAGCCGTGGATTTCCTCACGATATTTTCTGTACAAGCCTTAGGGAGTCATATTTTAGCCTTAATTATCTTGTTACTGAGCCATGGCATGATGTATTCGAGCTCGGATACTTTTTCCCGTTGCATCTTTGTTAATAGGAACTATACACGCAATACAGTACTTTATTACAGAATTGCTTATGGAGTAGCTGCTTGGATGTACAGTCAGCAACAAAAGTAGATTAACACTTTTGATACTTGATGGTCAATTTGATTCTAGACTTCTAGAGAAAGGAGAATGCCGAGAACCCGTACCAATTGCTTCAAAACCAAACGAATTCCATAAAATTTATTTTATAAATTACATAAACATTTTCTTCAGTTTTACACTCCGACGGGATTTAATTTCAAGTAAAAAATATTGTTGTTGTTGTTTGTTGGTTTCCGCCGCACGCCACCATTAGACTGCAACACAGAAAAAGAAGACAACTAGATAAAGCCTTAAAATTCACTATGCTCTGAACGTCAACTCATACGGTTGATCTCTACTTTCTTATGTTCATATATCATTTGCTAGAAAGGGATGCATACTTTATCTCAATGCGATTTCTGCGACTTCGTATCAGGACATCTGTATGAACCTGCATAGAAATTTGTTCGAGCTCCCTGGTACGATTAACTTTTTGAAGTCGCATTGATATATGTATGCATCCCTTTCTAACTGATGATATTGGACATAAGAAAGTAGATATCAGCCGTATTGAATTTTAAGACTTTATCTAGTTCTCTTCTATATCTGTGGACTGCAACAACCATTGACTATGGCAACTACAGAACAGTAGAATCGACAAAAAACTTATTGATTTGGTTTTGACGCACTCAGTCTTGGTACCAAGCGCTATACATCAGGGGCCTGATTCTGTCGATTCGAAATATTTGATTCTATTAGGTATATATCGAGAACTGTCAAATTTCATACAGTCAGAATCAGGCCCCAGACGGCATTGTCCTTTATGTATGAAGTGAAGATATACCTTTATTTGCTGTATTTGGTTGTTTTATAGATTTATATTTTCAGTTTAAAAACAAAATCATTTCCTAGTTATCAGTTGAAAAAAATATTTTGACGTTGCTGATTTTTATTTAATTTTATTTCATTTCATTTTTTTAATTGGCAGTTTGAAGGATTCCATAATAAAAAAAATATATTGGTTGGAACATTAAGCTACTGGATATTTTTTTTTATCTTTTATAATTTGGAAGCATATATGACATTTTAAATATTGTGTTTGTTTTATGTAGGTACTAAATAAACCATTATTATATTTTAGGGTCCAGTGGAGAAATAATCGCGGTGTATCTAGTCCAACTAGTTCCTACTAGTGAACGACTACGTAACGATAATTTCACCACTGGATCCCTTCAAGAGCTGAATTTCAGGAAAGTCTTTCTTAAAACAAAGTTCCCCCTCCAAGTTACAAGTTTCAGCACAAGACTTTTGGTTGAGGCTGCGCGTTGATGAATAGATAGTCAACGAAATTATGCAATGAATACATGGATTACGAACCCCAATAAACATAGAAGCCCTCATTCAGCACTGTTTTCAAAGGGACACACGCTAATTGGCCACTTTCCGTCATTGAAATCCTTTGCACCATACACCGAATGAAATATTTGTTGGTGACAAGGACTCTTCAAAAAGTACAGAGTGGTCTGAAATAATTCTAGGCCCACTTGAGCTTTATACTGGGTGAGCTCGAATTCGTACGAAAAGCGCTTAAGCTTCTGTATGTCAACTTTTTTCTACAGCAATAAAAAAATTGAAGATTTTTAATGAGCTTGTAAAGTTACGACATAAATTATTTTTTAGTTACTCCAAAAAATTTAACAGTAACAAATTTTATTAGAACAAAGTACAAAGTAAAATAAAGACAATACTAAATGCTACCTCAATTATAGGTGCGAACATATAGTATCTCGATTGTGCATACTGCATGCAAAACTTAAAATTTAATTTGACTCAAACGCGTAAGTGGCAGCCCTGGCTCTTTAAATAATGGTGATTTGTTTATGGTACCTGACGATGGATTAAGCACATGGCCCACCTCTACGCATGGGGAGGCTTTGGTCACTTGGCCACGGTCCTACGCAAGCCTGATCCTAATACATACTACAAGTACATACAAAACCTAATAAAATGAAAACCCACTAAAATCTTGATTCAGCAAGACTAATAGAAGAACCCTTGTCCTGAAATATTCGCGAACCGAGAAGTGGTCATTGTGGTAGGGATAAGAAGTTTCCTTTTTTACGGAAATTATACTTAATTGGGTTTTCCGGTTGTGTTATGAGTTTAATGAGAACGTGCCTATTCTAGTGGAAAATCGCAGTACCGTAGCGCAAGTTGCGCAGTGGGTGAGGTCCCGCCTAAGACGCAGAAGGTTGCTGGTTCGATTTCCGCCGCGAGACGACTATATAAATGATATGTTTTCTCGGGTCTGGATGTTTTTTTTATAATTAGTATGGGCCAGTAAGGATGAAGTTGACGATGGGACGACTTATTAATAAACATATTCATGGATGTTTCCAATGAATATGTTGTACGAGTATGTTGGTACATGTACTAGTACGAATTCCAGTCCAACTGTTTTTGAAGCAATGAACCCTTGATTATGTATTATTAATTATATGAATTATTGGTTTGCTAACTATTAATTGATTTATTATTAAAAAAACACTTTCCCCTCTAGCTATAAATCTGTCTTTTATAATATTTTTTTCTTAATCAATTTAAGCAATCCTGAAATTTTATCATAAACATACTTTTTACAGACATAATAATATGAATAAACCTTATTTTCTTTGAATTTATGAAATTACACAAAAACGTTTTTGTTTCATCAAATTCTAAAACGTTTAACTAAGTTTCCTTTGGTGACTCCATTTCATTATCTGAGCATTGAAATTAATTGATGTTCTATAAATCATCAGTTTCATAAAGTTTCCAAACTTTCTGTTAATTAGTTAAGTTTCAAAGGCACTCTTCACTTTGTCTTATTCTTACTTTATAATTTAATGTTTATTATTTTTTGATGTTATATAAATATTAAGGATATATCTGACGAACTGTGACGAACTGGACGTTTAGATCGCGAAGTGTGGAAAGAAGGGAGGCCTTTGCCCTGCAGTGGGATGAAGGCTCATGATTAGATAAGTATATATCTGCCAAAGAACCGACAACCGAAAGAGTTCTTGAGTTGAGACCACGTCCCGACTAAAGTAATGTAGGTTGTCCTTAGGCTATATAGAGTGACGATTTGCGAAAGGCTATGGTAGAAGCTGGATGCGGTTGAAGTACAGAACTAAAGACGGTGCAATGGCGCTAATTGGGGGAGGCCAGCCACTGACTGGTATAGGCTGATGATAATGATCATGATGATGATGAAGTTCCCCGATCTCTCCTATTTTTATTTAATTATTATTCAGCCATTTTGATCCCACTGCAGGGCAAAGGCCTCCCTTGCCTCCTTCCACACCTCGCAATTCGTCGCTGCTACAGGCCAAGATCATAAATGCACGTCAAGCTCATCTCGCCATCTTTATCTGGGTCTTCCACATCCAGATCTTTCCCATGTATATGTTTAACCCATCAAAAAAATTGCCCTTTGCATCATCTAGTTTAGTTGATGTTGTAATGCCTGGGACATGATTAGATGAAGTTGTCTTGTAGCACCATCCGCCTCACCACCATCGCCTAGTTGGCCTTACCCACCAGGCCTTAACCTTCTCTGACGAGTTGCACAAAAAGCAGAAGAAATTTGACAATGCTTCGCCGAGCGCCAAACAGAAAAAAATTTGTTTCTGTTTGGCGTTCGGCGATACACGTCTATACAGTTCTGCGGATTGCGAAAGGCGGATACAGAGTCTATCGTTTCCTGATGATGCTTTATGGCGAAAGCGTTTCGTTGAATTTCTGTTGGGTTTTTGAAAACTCGTCAGATAAGGTTAAAGGAATTTGTGCTAAATGTTTTGTCTTTTGAATATACTGTAATGGATTTCCGCAAAGTCACGCCTATTAACTAGAATAGATATGGTCAATATTCATGAGGCTAAGGATTTCCACACGATGTTTTCTTTCACAGTTTTGAGCACGTGGTAATGTTCTATTTATTTGTTTAAACCCACCATTATCAAATATATACCAAGCTCTTAATTATTTCCGACCTGCAATTTACCTCAAAGGGGAGGCTTCATAATTGCATTCACTGTTAATTAATAAATAACTGGGCCATTTGCTATTCAGGGGTGATGCCGTTATACCCTTGGAACTATTAAGTAAAAAGCCATTATGGTAAGCCTTTTGTTCTAAGAAGAAAATAAATTTATTTACGTTTTAAAAGTTAAAAGTTTTAAAAATAGTGAAGGGAGACCCTAGACCAGATAGACCGACGACACCGTTAAGATTCGAAGATAGAAGATTAATCGGTGAGCAAAACGAGCTATGCTCGGAGTTTCTCTGAAGGATAGAATCCGCAACGAGACTGCCCTACAGTCGACATGGCGTAGAGAATTAGCAAGTTCAAGTGGGCTGGCCATATCTGCCGAAGAACCTGTAACCGTTGGGGTAAAGGAGTTCTTTAATGGGACCGCGTGTCAGCAAACTTAGTGTAGGATGTAGCGATGATCAGAGAGAAAGAGGACAGAGCGCATTGGCGCTTATTGGGGAGGCCTTAGTCCAGCAAGGGACTGCTATTGACTGATGATGATGATGAATAACAATATGTAGGCTACTTTTTAACCAGGTATCACGCTAGCGAACCCGTGGGACCCTAGACTTACCTTTGTAATATGTGGAAAATTCTTGCTCAATTCGTTCAGTAACCGTAATTTTAGCGTGATACGAGCATACTTTTTTACTAGTTACATTTTATACAACAAGAAAACGAAATACGAGTTATCAATCCCACACATTGATTTTCAAAAGTTATAATATCTTTGTCTCGAAATGAATCGAGAGAACTAGAAAAGCGAAAATGAAAATTTTGTATGTTTTTGGGTGAAAAAAAAAGCGTCGAGCTGCGGACAGGGTGCGAAGGCGGTGAGTAATGGTTGATGATGCGTGGATGATGCGTTCCTCGTCCTCGTCGCCACTAGTATACAGGGTGTAATCGTGTGTCCAGTCGATTTCCTTAACTATTACAGTTATCAAACAATTTTAAACTGATATCGAAAGTACGTTCCTAATCAGTAAAATGACACCAATCACTTTTTGAAAATCAAACGAGAAGTATCGAATTTCTTTTACACTAAACACTCCCATACATTTAGTATGAGATTAGTAGAATTGCTTTAGTTTCTTGGGAGTACAGTGAAACACCGTGGTTTAGGAGTGGAGCATATATTTTTTTATATTGTGCCGATATTTACATAGCGCCACGGATAACTACCCACATTGAGTATAAACACAACATTGATGACAAACAGGCATAACATAATCATCATCATCAGCATATAGCAGTCCACTGCTATAGGCCTATTATAAGGCACGAATAGGCTTGTTCTCATGCAAATAAGTACTTGATCCAAGGCTTCATTAAAGCTTCAGTGTTTCGTACTTCCATATGTTGATGATGACAGCGATAAGCTTGTCCGTTAATTCTGATGGAACGGAAATAAATATTTATCATTCGACACACGGCCTTTTAAATAGCGTTGAGTTGACCCTATCAAAAGTGGGATAAGTGGGAGAATTCATGATACATTTTTTTATAACCTATTCTGCAATCACTCCTGTCACACTCTTCACAAATCCATCCATTTCTTCTTCTGACTCCTACTCGTACATCCAGTCATTTTAATATCCATCACTCTTTTAGTTGCACCTTTGATGCTGTCTGGCGCAAAAAAAACTCTCTATTACGCACAGTACGCATAAGCAGGAACAGTATCCTGAATACAATCTTCCATAAATCTGATTGTCCTCTATTGTGGAAATTCGCACAAAGAACCAAATCTCTCCTTGTTATTAATTACTAACCCCTAATGATAAGTTTTTACTAACCCAGTGGGCCATATTGTCTGAATAAATATATATAATAATAATTATTATTCTTAGTCGTTTTTTAGTTCCTTATATTTCATTACATATTAGTAGCTTATGATGTTTGGAACAATGGAAGCGACCCAGAAATGGAACAATAATAATTAAAATTAAAAATTGTTTTCAAATGCCAATACGTCAAAAATCTATTCTCAAGTAACGTAATGAGGTTTGAACTCGGTTTTCGAATGATCTTGTAAATGAGAAATTGGTTAATTGCGGGAAGTCGGTGGATAGAAAGGATTCAAGATATTTTGCCGTGAATTATTTTTTGAGATCTATGTTCAGAGGTGTAATTCTATCGCTCATGATCATGAAAAATTCACATTTGATAACTTACTAATAACTAAGTACTTTAACTAAGATTGTTTTTATTTATTTAACTACAAATAAACATTAAAATAAATATTTAGAGTCATCATCATCATCATGATCAGGCTATAGTTCATCATCATCATCATCATCATCATCATCAGCCTATGCAGTCCACTGCTGGACACAGGCCTCCCCTAATGAGCGCCATTGCGCCCTGTCCTGAGCTCGACGCATCCAGCTTCTACCAGCAGCCTTTCGCAGATCGTCACCCCACCTGGCCGGAGGGCGTCCTACACTACGTTTGCCGAGCCGCGGTCTCCACTCAAGAGCGTTTACCCCAACGGTTATCGGTTCTTCGGCAGATATGGCCAGCCCACTGCCACTTCAGCTTGCTAATTTTCTGAGCTATGTCGACAACTTTAGTTCTACGTCGGATAAACTCATTGCGGATTTTATCCTTCAGAGAAACCCCGAGCATAGCTCGTTCCATAGCTCGCTGAGCGACTTTAAACTGATGGACTAGCCGTACTGTGAGAGTCCACGTTTCGGCTATAGTTATTATAGCTATATTATTATTATTCAGGAGTTCACTACTGGACATAAACCTCCCTTAAAGAGCGCCATTGCACCCTATCCTGAGGGCTTTCGCAGATCGTCACTCCACCTGGCTGGACGGCGTCTTACACTACGATTGCCGAGCCGCGGTCTCCATTCAAGAACTCGTTTACCCCAACGGCGTTTAGAGTGCGAGTTGGTAAAAAGTTCAAACGATAAAGTTCAAGACTAACTAGACAAGATATTGTAATTACATTTTCACTGAAAATGTTATCTTCCCTAACATACTCGACGTAATTGCCTACATTGCACCTGTGACACAAGAAACTGTAACCACAGACTCGTTTGTCAGAAAACTTGCCAGGTTTCCCGGAGTTCAGGTTTGACCACACTACGCTGTGACCTGACCGAACCATATATTGAAATTCTACCGGTCTGTCGTCACAATTCTGGGCAAAGGTTCACCTATTTCCAGCCAGTCAACTTTACAACAACAAAAAGTACCTATTGCTGGACCTAGGCCTCCCCTAAGAATAAGGGGATATCCCCAACATAGCTGGCATGTGGGTCGGGGATCGCGGGGCTCAGTTTTTCGTACTGCCAAAGCTTCCACACCCTTCAAATCAAAACAGAGCAATAATTTCCTGGATCCCTTCACAAAGAACTCTACTACTTTTTAGTCAGTTATTAAAATTATACATAATGCTAAGTTTGTCTCACGGTATACCAACCTGCCAGGGCCACGACAATGTGTAGTGGCGCTAAGCATCATTATTTTATGACAAAAAGTGCAAAGTTCACCAAACTTGGTCGCTGTATTTCTCCCGAGTTTCAGTACAATGTTATTTCATTTATTGCCTGACCGTCAGCTCGCTGTGAAATTTCATTTATCAGGGCCTCGCGTACCTCGAAGTAGGTTTTGTGGTGAAAAAAGTTTGTTAGTTTTACAGGTGAAATTCTTTTAACATTTTTTTTCTGGTGCTGTTTGATAAAATGTTTTGCTTTGAATATTCATGAGTGACACTATAATAATTAGAATATCTTGAATGCCGCAGTCATATCTCTGGCAATCACCTTATTAAACAAAGAGGTGATTGCCTTAGAATAAAAACATGCTGCAGACGTTCGAACATATACACCCTAAGCTAAAATTCAGATGCGGAACTTAGTGAGGTACAGTCACATACGCTTCAAGTCTATTTTTTTACGTTCGATGTATTCTAAATCCATTTGCTTATATCAAGCTAATCATTTAAAACTGTGTACGTTTTATCATCTTCGTCTTCAATGACTTCATCGTCATGTTCATTTTGCAAGATCCATTGCTGATCTAATGCCTCGTTACATGTTTTTATCATGATCGTCAAAAGTAACATTCTTCCTAGCCACATTACAAAAACAGTATACAAAACGCGGGCGTGAACTAAAAATAAAATAATGAGTTCCTCAAACACCAATGTAGGTCAATAACATTCATTCAATAAAACGAACTGCGTCACATTGCAAATCCTATTTTAGTTCCAGTCCCGGTTAGATAACCGAAAAATGGCGATTAAAAAAGTTTTTCGGTTGTTTTTTTAATATTTCACGGCTGTCAGGAAGTGTGTTAACCTTCGGATGGTGGAGTTACGACGCCGTGGGCACTCGGCCACGTCGACTCTCTAGGGACCGCGTGAAGAGCGTGCAAAACCCAGAGGTTTCTATTAGACAAAAAGCGGTAACTTGTTCGAATGATTCCACGTTCGCCTTCTACGCTCTTAATAAAAAATAAATAAATAATGCGGGACTTAATCACACAGCATCATGTAGCCCCAAACTAAGCAGAGCTTGTATTATGGGAACCACATGATTGATATACTACACATATAATGTTTTTTTGTATATATATACATATCATACATAGAAACACCCAGACCCGAGACAAATATCTACAGAACATGCAAACATTTGTCCCGCAGCGGGAATCGAACCCGCAACCCTCTGCGTCTCAGGCGGACCTTCGCCCACTGCGCCACAGAGGCCGTCAAATCTTATATCTAAACACACTAACGGCCGGTTCCTATATTACACCGTTACCGATGACGCTTCGTTTTCCCTTGAGAAACTGATAAATTTACGACGCCTCGTTGTTAATTTTTGTCAGTTTTTCAAAGGAAAACGAAGCGTTATCGGTTACGGTATAATATAGGATTCGTCGGTTAGCCAAAAATTACGCGACCTAAGTTCTGATTTTGACAGGTTCGGCTGTACGCCATAACGCAACGTAAGCATAGCCAGCATAATGTGTCACCTGTAATTCACATATCATTGCAGGTGTAATCATGCCGAACTTACGGTCGCGTAACTTCAGCATAGTATGTTTCGACACTTAGGTATAATCCTCCTCATACATTTCGATGACGGCAACCCTAGTTAATTCTAACGTGGGCCGACTAAATTGACCGCTTACTTTCTGGTACTTTCCTATTAAACAGAAAGCGGTCACTAAGGCTAAGTTTAGATGAGAAGCGCTCAACGCGCGTTTTAATAAAGCGCGCGTTGAACGCTGTGCTAGCGCTCGACGCGCGCTTTGAAATCATTAGTTTTCTATATTTCCGTTTAGTTGAGCGCGTGCTTTCGACGCGGATAGACGTATTTTAGGGGTTCAGTCTAAAGTACGTCCAGAAATCGACCGAAACGGAAACTGAAGCATTTAAATACGGAATTATTTAAAGATAAAATAGAGAAATTTACGATACAAAATTATGGCTTTCAGTCAGTCTGTGTGACAAAATTAGGTGGACCCAATATCTCCGTCTTCTGTCGCGTTGTTTCTGCTGTCGTAATAGAATCACCGTTATAGCTGTTTCAACGTCCATGTTCGACAATGTATGAACTTTACTGAATACTGAACTATGGCGATCGCGGCATCGCGCGTTTAACGCCTGACAAGCGCGTGTCATGTGAACGTACTCTATCGTTTGAGTTCGGGATTCTTTAAGTATAGTCCTGCTCATCGATTTCGATGACGCGACCCATTTGTGTCTCGTTTTGTCTAACGTGGGCCCTAATATGACTGACCAGACTAATACGGTTTAAAATATCCTATCTCATAAATTAATCTCTATTGATTACTTGCAGAATTTACATACCCATATTACGGCTTAGGTCTCTTATTAATTGTTTCGCATTTTGTGGCAAGAGTCTGTATCAAGACAATTTTTCTCGAACGTAAGAAAACACCCAGACACGAGACAAGTATCTGCAGAACAAGCAAACGTTTGTCCCGCGGCGATAATCGAACCCACAACCTTCTGCGGTGGACCTTCGCCCACTGCGCCGCAGAAGCCGTCAAAATAGTATAGCAGTATTATGTCAATGTAGGAACATTAGTGACCGCTTTCTGTCTAATAGGACCCAGAACTTTCCACTTTTTTCGACCGCTTCATGAAAAACTACTAAAATAATCCGCTTTTAACGACTGCAGGTTTCCCTCCGGTGGAATAGAGCTTGGTTTTTTAAATTACGATTTCGAACAGAAAAGTAATTCTAGGTGGGAGAATTTTTCGCTGGGTATTGAAAACGGTTGAAAGTTTCCGCCTTTATTTTTTTGAATTCCGAGAGTTATAGAAATGTTTCGCTGTTTTAATTTTTTTTATATAGCTGCGGCATTGCAAAGATAAGTTTTTATTTTAACGGAATCATTTTGTTTCTAGATCGTTTATTATGATTTTTTTTATTTTAGTAAGTAGGACTTTAAAAAAAACCGGTTTCAAATAAATAACTTCTTAGTTCTTGCGCAAAACAATTTTTAAAATCGGTTCACAATTGACGGAGATATTGGTGATCATAGGGCGAAAATTACAAGTGAGGATGAGGTTTTTTGAGTTTTCCGGGAAAGAACCAATCCCTCAGGAATAAAATTTATATGGGACCACCTGTGAAATATACTCTTTTAAACAAAAAAAGAATTTTGAAAATCGGTCCCCAATTGACGGAGTTATCAGTGAACATACATAAAAAAAAGGTTCCGACGAATTGAGAACCTCCTCCTTTTTGAAGTCGGTTAAAAATAACTGATTACTACTTCAAAACTGCGAAAAAATTTAATGTTTTTATACTTAAAGTAAATCATCATAGGCCTTTAACATCTATAAAAGATGATTTAAGCAGCGTCCTACAAGGTTCGGCAGTTACGAATGTGACTTTTACGGGAGCTACAGCTTCAACCGCATAAGTCACTTATAAGTTGTGTTCCTGGAGAGTTTATATATGACGGAGCTGTGGATCACGATAATGCTTGGTTCGCACTACTCTCCCACAAGCGCGAACTGCGTCACAAACGCGCTGGTCTTCCTCCAACGTCTCCAGGAACACAAATTATAGTAAATAATAAAGTAATAATGAACTAAATAAGTACATAAGTACTAAGTAAGTGAGTTGTTTATAGGAAATCCGTATACGCCCATCCACCAAGTAACAAATAAGGTAATTTATTTGGTAATTTATTCTTTTGGCGCGTATGAAGTATGTTATGGACAATTATATAATATTATTTTATAATTTTTAGGTAAACATAAGTAAGACAGCCTCTGTGGCGCATTGGGCGAAGGTCCGCCTGAGACGCAGAAGGCTGCGGGCTTGATTCCCGCCGCGAGACAAATGTTTGCATGTGCTGCAGATATTTGTCTCGGTTCTGGGTGTTTTCTATGTATGATATGTATTGTCACCTAGCTGGTGAGGCAGAAGTAAAAAACCAGTATAGTTCAATAAGATGGTATATTCCAGAAAGGACCTATTTTTAAAAGGTCGCGGTCCAGCCTAACAGTGGTCACGATCTGCACTATTCCGGTCCGAGAAAATACCGCACTCTCCGTTCACGAGCCTCCGCCATAATGCCAGTCCTCCGTCTTCGTGTTAGCTGGGTATAGCTATGTAGGGGATAGCTAGTGAGCGCTCAGTCCTCCTGTCGCCCTCATAAATAAGTGTTGGTAAGCGGGGTGGCTTCAAACCCTCGGGGTGTTCCCAGTATTGGGAACAATTATTACACTGATAATATTATCCTTTGATATAATAAGCGAACAAATTCGGCGCGGGCCATATAGCAGTTTTATCCTTTGATATAATAAGCGAACAAATTCGGCGCGGGCCAAACGAGCGTGGAGTCACTTCCAGCTATAGTTGAGGACTCGCCGCCTTTCTTAACGCGAGTGGCAGCTCCCGCGCAATGCCGACTGAATCCGGTTTAATTTATATTAATAAATAGGTCTGGATAACGTATCGTTACAGTATGTACTTACAAAAAAAAAACTATATGTATAATTTATCAGTCATGTGGTTCCCATAATACAAGACCTGCTCAGCTTGGGGCTACATGATGCTGTGTGATAACGTCAAGCATTATTTATTACTAAGTATATATTATGCCTATAGAAGTCCACTGCGAGACATAGACTTCCTGAACGCCATTGTGCCCTGTCCTCAGTTCGACGCATCCTTCGTAATAATTATTACTAATTTTGTTCTAGTACTATGAAAATGTTCTATTCTTATACCAAGTAGATATACTTTTATCTATATTACGCATTGCCGAATAAGCCAATTCACCGATTTTGCTAACCAGCAAAAAACCCCTGAAACCGCATGCCTACAAACATTCAAATCCCATGACACGAAAAAACCAACTCCCAAATCACAAACAAAATTTCCACGTGCGTTCATAAATGAAACAGAACAAAACCCTTAGATAAGCTTTCATTTTAGATGTGGTCATACTTCAAGCGTTTTTCTCAGCGTGTATAATAATTGGTAGGTAATAATAATAAACAATATTGACACTTGACACTACACACTGCATTATCTAGCCCTAAATTAGGCAGAGCTTGGTATTATGGGAACCACACGGCTAATATACTACTAATACTTATAGATTTTTATTTCTCACACACAAAACACGGTGCTGCTGTTGTTTTGCACACAAATATTGAGACTCTAGATAACGAAGCGAAGAAGTAAACACACAATATGTATACAAAACAAATATAAAAATATCTCTTATCATCATCGTCAGCCTATAGCAGTCGACTGCTGGACATAGACTTCGCCTAATGAGCGCCATTGCGCCCTGTCCTGAGCTTCGATGCATCCAGCTTTTACCAGCAGCCTTTCGCAAATCGTCACTACACCTGGCCGGACGACATCTATCTACACTATGTTTGCCGAGCCGCGGTCTCCACTCAAAAACTCATTTACCCCAACGGTTCTCGGTTCTTTGGCAGATATGGCCAGCCACTATCTTGCTAATTATCTGAGCTATGTCGACAACTTTAGTTCTATGTCAGATAATCTCGCTGCGGATTCTATCTGAAACTCCAATCATTATACGTTCCATAGCTCGCTGAGTGGCTTTAAGCTGGTGGACTAGTCATACTGTGAGCGTCCACGTTTCGGCTCCGTATTTCATGACAAAAACGATCTCTAAGAACGATAAAAACTAACGTCATGTGTAGGACAGAAAAGCTCCTATCTTTTAATTTGTTGCAACAGTACACTAATACGGGCGGCGTTGGTTTTCTGATAAGGTTTCTGAATGGGTAACATCACGTACCTACACTTAAAACAAAATAATAACCTTTGTAAACCTATTGTAACATACATACCATTGTACCAACTAATAAAAATAAATAAAATTACACCTACAAGTTGAAACAAATCAACTTAAATTTTATTTATTTATTTTTATTAGTTGTTACAATGGTATGTATGTTACAATAGTTTAACAAATAAAAATATTACAAACTCAGCACTTAGTTTTTCTTTCTATCTTACAAGAAAAAAACAATATTAAGAGTACACCGCGCAGGTCGCTCCGCGCCGCGCTTGCAGTCTGGCCACGCACTGACGTACCACACCGCGGTCTCATTTTCCTGAATGAGGTTTAATAGTATGGAAATGAGCGCGTATCGATGCGATCCGGATTCGGAACGGAATGTCTTCTGTTCTAATCGAGCTGAAAGGCGATAAGGTAAAGGTAGTGTTACGTATGAATATCCTTATAATAAAAATGGTAAAGTTTGTTTAGATGAAATTCAAAAACCCAAAAAACAAAAACACTTTTTTTTGGTTAAACCCTTATGAATCACTTTATTTTGTAATTTTTTTTATTAAAACTTATTCATAACGCGACTAAACAGAAAAAAACTTGCAAGAATCACTGTGTAAGGATATTTTTTGATTGCATGTTTGTTAAAACCATAATAAAACGTCAATTTTTTACACCATTTCGTAACTTGACCAAACGGAGATAAAATAATTAATTCTGTGTGAGGTTATTTTAGCTGTATGTTTGTTACCACGTAAATAGCCCTCGCAAAGTGCAGACGATAGGTCGATAAGTTTAGTCGGACTCCGAATCAGTATGAGGATGTATAAAAGTGATCAAACCCACAAAAATATCGGCCGATAGAAAGCTGGCAGTCTGCAAGGGCTTGAAGACTTCTCATTAAATCGATCCATGCAATTCTGAGTCAATCGAGACAAAAAATAAACTTGAAAAAGACTTTGAGCAAAGTCGTTGGCATAATCTATTATTTGGGTGACGAGTCTATGGAGCCACTCGTGGTTCAGGGCAAAATTGATGGCATGAGGGTTCGCGGTAGATCACCAATGCGCTGGACCGACCAAATCAGGACTGCACTAAATGGTCAACTCTACGAATGTACGAGGCAAGCAACAGTACGAGAGGAATGGTGACGAATTGTGAAGCACACAACCACCGCCGTCATGACGACCACGACCACTCTGCCAAGAGTGTGACGATAGAGAAGAATTTGGGTGACTCGGACACTAGAGTTATTTATATTTGTTGCATTTCACCCGAATCTCCGCATTTTAGTATTAAGCCTGTAATTCAAAGCTAGAAATATTGTCATTGGCAAACTCGAGGAAAACCTGTGAAATGCCATATAAAAAGAAGAAGAAGAATTACCATACTATTATCTAAAAATAGGCACAGAAATAGGGCCATTAGAATTCAGGAGTACAAAGCGGAAAAAAAGCTCTTACAATTTTTTTGTATTTTAAGTGTTTGCCCACACTTCAGGGAAAATCTAAGATTTACGACTAAGCTAAGGCTAAGTTAGTCGTGACTGCCCGCAAATTTCGACAAGGCGAGGAGTTGACTCGGTAGCGCAGTTGGTTAGCGCGTCCCGGTATTGATGGGAAGGTCGCGGGTACAAATCCCGCCTGAGTCGAAATTTTTGGGATATATCAAAATCTTACAAATTTAGTTTGATGTGCGTCGACTAGTGGGTATATTTTTACCTTCTACCTCTTTCTTTTTAGGTTAACAGAATTCAAAACATATATTATCAGCTCATTCATACGTTCCTTTCTTCTTCGTATGAGCAAATGGCCAACTCTAGCATCGGAGTTTTTAGGCCGCCTGAAGGCCTCCGACATGGCTTAACAACTGAAAAGCCGGGACCAACGTGCCCTTCAAAGCGCGGAAGCGCTCAGATCTTAGTGCCGCTAAACGGTCACCCATCCAAGTAGTGACTGGGCGGAGTGTTGCTAAACCAAGATGATCTGATAAGAACACCAAAGTATATTCCTCCTCATCGATTTCGATGACGGCGACCCTAGTTATTTTGTGTCTCTATTATGGGCCCTAATATGGCTGGCCAGACCAAATTTGGTTTTGAATACCCTATCGCATGAATTGCAATAGAGTTGACCTGCAGAATTGTAAGTATGTGTATAGAAGGGCTTAGGCCTCTCTTTAAATATTTGACGTTTTGCGTCAAGAGTATCGAGACGATTATTCTCGAACATTTTAACTTTATTAAAGATCTTTGAGCGCCAAGAAGACCTTTGTGTGGCAAGCTCCTCCCAACATGAAGGATCGATATCACAGGCGTTTAGATGTCTTTTGAACATGTCCTTGTAGCGTAAATGCTGACCACCGTGTTTCCGCTTTCCGTCTGCCATCTCTGAATAAAAGACAGCTTTTGGTAAACGATGATCATTCATACGGAGGACGTGTCCACACCACCGGAGTTGTCGCTGCATAAGGAGAGCTTCCATGCCATACATTCCAGAACGACGCAGAATCTCTGTATTAAAGTAAGCCACACCACGAGCGATTCATACATTGATTCTATAGATTGATTGATTGATTCATATATTTAATTTATTCATAAACAATTTTACAATCGTATTTGATTATTCACTTAAAAGAAAAAAATACTCAAAAGTAAAAAAAATTACACACACACGCATAGGTCATGTAAAAATTACACTCGGATAAAAACTAATTATTACAAATGTCACCTGGTAAATAACTGTCACAAAAAAATAATAATAATAAGGGTACATTTCCTCACACAAAGTCGTCAATCGAATTTAAGCACTTGTCTTGTTGATTAGTAGATAGGTATACCGTAAGTACATCCGAGAACAAAGCATCTCGTATCTCGTACCTGGCACTAAGCGGTACGTTCACCCCACATTATTTTCATTCGCAATTTATTGAAGGATATAAATCCCTGGCTACCATGTTTTAATTCTATACTTTTTACTTAAATGTGGAATTTCACTACACTTATCTTGGATAACTTTTCTTATACAAGGTGATTAAATCTATTTATGCATAGCATGTCTAGGAAAGACATAGTAAATAGGCAAATAATAAATAGGCCGCTTTTTCAAAAGGTTTTCCTTTGGGGTTTTGAGCACACGGAAATGCGCACATTTGTTTTTCGTACACGGTCAAGATCCGAACCCAAGTTCTCCGGATTTAAAGTCAGGGTACATCCCACTCTTGTCTACCAACGACTCAAAAATAATGTTTTTTAATCAACTTACATCATCCCTCTGCTGGTCTACCCCAAAATCCTACCCTTCGAGTTATCCCACCACCTTATATACCCAAAATAATGTTATCACTAATAAAACGCTTTATTATCATGTTTGAATATGCTTATCACGTATTTTCATCGTTTATCACGTATTAAGGTCTGTCACCTGGTAAATAACTGTCACAAAAAATAATAATAATAAGGGTACATTTTCTCGCACAAAGTCGTCAATCGAATTGAAGCACTTGTCTTGTTGATTAGTAGATATACCGTAAGTACATCCGAGAACAAAGCATCTCGTATCTCGTACCTGGCACTAAGCGGTACGTTCACCCCACATTATTTTCATTCGCAATTTATTGAAGGATATAAATCCCTGGCTACCATGTTTTCATTCTATACTTTTTACTTAAATGTGGAATTTCACTACACTTATCTTGGTAAACTTTTCATATACAAGGTGATTCAAACTATTTAAGAATAGCATATCTAGGAAAGACATAGTAAATAGGCGTGGGAGTCTAAGCCGCAGGCTTTTTCAAAAGGTTTTCCTTTGAGGTTTTGAGCACGTGGAAATGCGCACATTTATTTTGCGAATCGAAAATTCCGTTCGTACACGGTCAAGATCCGAACCCAAGTTCTCCGGATTTAAAGTCAGGGTACATCCCACTCTTGTCTACCAACGACTCAAAAATAATGTTTTTTAATCAACTTACATCATCCCTCTGCTGGTCTACCCCAAAATCCTACCCTTCGAGTTATCCCACCACCTTATATACCCAAAATAATGTTATCACTAATAAAACGCTTTATTATCATGTTTGAATATGCTTATCACGTATTTTCATCGTTTATCACGTATTAAGGTCTGCCTATCATCATCATCATCATCGGCCTATAGCAGTCCACTGCACCGCTATCGGCCTCCCCTAACGAACGCCATTGCACCCTGTCCTGAGCTTGACGCATCCACATTCTACCAGCAGCATTTCGCAAATCGTCACTCCACCTGGCCTAATGGCATCTACGTTCGTTTGCCGAGCCGCGATATCCACTCAAGAACTCGTGTACCCTAACGGTTATCGGTTCTTGGGCAGATATGGCCCACCCACTGCCACTTCAACTTGCTAATTCTCTGAGGTCTGCCCATGTAACAGCATAAATAAATGGCTCTGCCTATGTTAATCAACTCACATAGTCAAAGTTCACCGATCTCTTGTTAACATTGTAATATCCGATAAAACCAACATTTCAATCTTCAACATAAACCTACCTACGTAAAGACTAACAATTTGTGTGAAATTCAACCCTCAAAACTCGTCAGTCATTCAAGTCGCCCACGTTAAAATGTTAGCATAATATTCGTCTCTTTAGTTACATCGTAACCGCAATAATGTATGTTGACACGGAATAGGATTTTGTAAACAGTAGATAAGGTAATCCATCCTTTTAAACCAGTAGTTGAGAAAAGGGTCTTTGTGGACACCATGTAAAACATAAGAGCGATTGGACACCTTATACGACATGACAGCTTCATTAGAAACATCATAGAGGAAAAGGTAGAAGGAAAGCGTGGAAGAGGAGGAACAAGAATAAGCTACATGAGTCAATTAGAAGAGAAGGTCACCCTCATGTCGTATAAGGAAGTAAAAGAAACAGCAATGGAAAGAGATAAATGGAGAGAATTGCGTCACTACACGACAAAGGCTAGACTCTTAAATTATCATAATAATACTGATAATAAGAGGCTCTCGCTAGGGTTAGGGGCTAGCCACCCACAGTTTGAGCCTTGCCCCGCGGTCGGTGGTCCACCATTTTGGATATATTTTTTACTATAATGATTTTTAATTTATTTTTGTACATAGTAGATAAATAATGTTTTAAATTTTATAGTAAAAAATGTATTTTTTATGAGTTTTAAAATGAATAAAGTGTCTAATAATAATATTATATTAACAATAGATAAAATAATAAAACAGTATCTTAGGGTGGATTTTTGTTGTGATGAATCCGTGATGCGTCGTTTTATCCTCAAAAACAGTAATTTGTAGGGTTCCTTACCTCAAAAGGTAAAAAGGAATCTATAAAATAGGATCACTTCGTAATCCGTCTGTCTGTTTGTCTGTAAAAACCCTTTTCTCAAGAATGAGCTTAGGTTGATATTAATATCTGAAATATCCGACAACCTAAGAATAACCATTCATTGTTGAAACAAGTGTACTACAATGTTGTTATATTTTAATTCATTCATTCATCATTCATCATCATCATCATCAGCCTATACTCGTAGCAGTCCACTACTGGAGATTGGCCTCCCCTAATGAGCAAAATTACGCCCTATCCTCAGATTAACATTAATCTATATTAGGTCCATTGACTTTTATGGGTAAAGATATTGGGAACTGTATAACGGTACTAAAAAAGGTTGGGCAGGATACCTGGCAAGGCGAGAAGATGACAGGTGGAGTAATGAGCATTTTAAAACATTGCTAGAGGAAATTGAAACATACACAAAGGAGTTACGTTCCTTATTTGAATGCTATTTACGCAACTTTGACGCGCCGACCGAGGCTGTTTCGAACTCCGCGACCCACTCGCGTACGCGGCCGGCTGCTTTCGGTTGCTCGCGGATGCTCGCGGCTACTGTTTTGGCTCGACGCGTCCGTCAGTCTCCAGTCAGATTTTAGCCGTCAGGCGGCTCCGTTCGGCTGCCAGCGCGTGTCCGCGCATCCGCTGCGATGCGCTACGCTGCGCTCTAATACGGCGCGTCAGGTGTGAATCGTACATAACTGAATGGCGTCCAAAACCGTACAGAAACATTGGTCATCCAGCAACAAGATAGGCGGACGATATTGCATCTATCGTGGGCCGAAACTGGATGAGACGAGCTTTGAAATATGGAGATTAGCACATACAAAGGGAGGTCTATACCCAGCAGTAGGCGAAGTCGAGCTTTGGATGATGATGATGAAGACTTTTATCACTGCTTTACTAAAATAACAATATTTTACTGTGCAGGTAGGTAACACAAGAAAGGTATTCCTTGAATTTCATTGTAAGGGTTAGGTAAATTTTGCCGTCTTGACTATCATATCTCGTGCCTTTGTGATTATAATAAACGACTAGCTTCTACCCGTGGCTTTGCTCGCGTGGTACATGGATAAAAAGTAGCCTATGTGTTATTCCAGGTCTAGAACTACATACGACGGCCTCAGTGGTGCAGTTGGCGAGGTCCGCCCGAGATACAGGTTGCGGGGCCGACACCTGCCGCGGGACAAATATTCTACAAGACAAAATATTTAGTACAAATTCCGCTAACTTTCTCTGACAAGTTTCACAAAATGCATACGCATGCACCGCCCTCCCGCCCGCAGATTCACATGCAAATCAGAGAAAGAACAAGCAAACATGCAATCATTAATAAATGCAACCGTCTACTTACTCTTCCACCAAATAAAAACAACACGTTAACCTGTAATTAGCTTGGAGAAACGAGACACACATAAATACACAAGAAACTCAACAGAAATTCGACAATGTTTCGCCTTCCCCATAAGGCATCCTCAGGTGATGATGATCGATTCGCTGTCCACCAACGTCGACGACGTCGACGATGTTTGCTTGTTCTTTCTCTGATTTGCATGTGAATCTGCGGGCGGGAGGGCGGTGCATGCGTATGCATTTTGTGAAACTTGTCAGAGAAAGTTAGCGGAATTTGTACTAAATATTTTGTCTTGTAGAATATCTTGTAATGGATTTCCGCAAAGTCACGCCTGAGTCAATTAATTATCGCGGGACAAATGTTTGTATGATCTTCAAATATTTATCCCGGATCTGGGTGTTTTCTATGCTATGTGGCGTGAAGAAAGGACAAACATTTCAGATTCACACGTTACAAATATTCTTCGAAGTGAGTTTGAATTCATATATTCCCGTACAGGGGTAAATTTACTCCTGAAGGTCAGCAACATTTTGTTCAGACTTTTCAAATTTTGTAGTTTTTTTTAATGAAGACATGATTTATAAAGTTACGCCATAATTAACTCAAAAACACATGATTTGGTTAAACTTTACCCTTGACCTAATGATGATAATTCTGTACCTTTAGTGGAGTGTGTAGCTATAGTGCACCATTCTCCTGCTAGGACATATTATTATTACCCATTTATTATTTTGTTATTTTTTATTATTTCAATTTCCTTATTTGTATTATAAGCAGTTTAATTTATTGTACCATTTCTTATGTAGATTTTTCTTCTTTCATATAATGGGTTACCTTGTGATAACCAGACTCATAAGAGACTGGGGGAATCAGGGTAACCCATGCACACACATTCACTCACATCTATACACATAATAATTATAGTTTAGGTATAAAAGTAGGTCTATGTATTTAAGTATTTATATGTATTATAGTGGATATCTATCTATTTTCAACTAATTACGTTTATGTAGTTTATTACAGAGTGAATCTATGGGTATATATCTGACACACAATTATATTATTTTTCCTTATTCATTATTTATTATACAATTGGTCTCACAAGGTCTAGTGACTGTAGGAAGGTTTCGGCAGAATACCAGCGCCTAGCTACTTCTCCGTGGCAAGGCATTAATGCTGAGTCGAGGCCTTTTTGCTGCTGTGGCACACAACTACATGCCAGGACGACTGCTTACTTACTATTTAACTACTTTCTTAATTCTGTTGTTGTATGTACTGTGTGCCAAGTAGTAAATAAATGTTTGTCTATTGTCTATTGTCTATTGTCTTTAGTAAAAACGGGTAAAGCACGAAAAAACTTGTTTTGAGAAAAACGCATTTGAAAATTTTTAAGAATTAAGCCGCTGTAACTTTCTTTCTATAACATATTTAGTAATTTGGAAGTTAGTAGACTTGTTTATAGAATTAGTTCATTTGTTACCATAAAAACTACGTATTCCGAAAAATAAATGAAAATAGTGAGATTTATTAACTTCCACGATTGTAGCTCTGCCTTATTTATAGGGCTGCCATGCCACGCACAATACAAAAAAACTGAAGTTTATGGAGAAAAGTTTTAAATCCCGTATTTGAAACGAGGTTCTCACAGCTTGTAGACATCCTGGTAAAAATCACCTCCTTTACTTTTTGATAGCATACGAATCGGAACTTACCTTGTGTTAGTTAGTTAGCAGGGTGTACCACGTGCAGGTAAGGTTGGCTTGGGTTCCGGAGATAAGGGTTGGAACCCCTTACACCCCGCATGCCCAGCGTGGGGATTATGGGCATATCCCTCTTCTTATAGGGGAGGCCTATGTCCAGCAGTAGACTGAATAGGCTGTTGTTGTTGTTGTTGTTGTTGTTGTGTTAGTACGAAGGACACGATATAGTCCGAAGTCTCAAGATGTTGTTACTAAGCTTAATTAATTGTGATTCCTTACCTTAGGAATATGAACTAAATAATATCATATATCCATCTTAATTAAGTAATTTTAGTAACAAATTACTATGGTGAAATGGGTGTCAGATTTAAACTAAGTATACATGTTGGGATAAAATTTAACCTCATTTCAGCTACCTTTAATTTGTAGTAAGAAGGTTTTGTTCTTAGAAATATGCCTCAAGATACCCAACCCGCATGGCCAGCGTGGGGATTATAGGCATATCCCCTTTATTAGGGGAGGCCTATTTTCAGCAGTGGAATTATATAGGCTTTTGTGTGTGTGTGTGTATGTGTGTTCTTAGGAAACTATAAGTTTATTGACTCTATTTCCCAAAGTAACTATCGAAATCAAAGCTTAAGATGTTGCAAAAGTTATAAACATTGTTTTCCATATTATAGCGTGTGGCCTTTTATCCGCAATGCACAGTCCATCAAGATCCATAGGTATCTTGACAGGTAATGAGTAGTGAGTGTTATTATCTGTGTGGCGGGAGGTTGGCAACCCTGTTGGGATTGACAGAAGAAAAGAATGAGAATTTTTGGAGGAACGTTAATTTTTGAGTTTTTGGGAATCGTTGAAAAAAATTTGAAACTTTGTGATTTTGGTGATTTTAATTATTGTGAAAACCCAAATAAACTTTGATTATGAAGGAAGACTATATTATTTTTCGCCCAACCGAGCTAGCCGACGCGAAAATGGCGCCTAACGTGGTTTTTGGGTTTTCTCTTGTGAAGTGTTAATAATCTCAGTTCCAACGCTACGAACAAAGTTTTCTGGCAGCTGAGTGTGTGTCCCGTTGTGTTTCGTTTGTTGTTTCGCTGTCTCGCGATCGCACAACTCTTTCCAAAGCGTCCAAGCCAAGTTTCGTTGGACTCGTCTTTGTTTCTCGTTGTGCTCGCCATCCGACATGCCGAAGACACGATCTCATCCACATGCACAACCAAATGATGCCACCGGGGCCGGCCTCATTAGTAGCGACGAGGAGTTTAATGCACATTCTCAACCCGCTCAAACTCCTGGAAACATTACAATGACTCAAAATGACCTGACTGCGTTACTCACTTCACTACAGCAGTCACAGCAGGAGTTTTACAAGGAAATTTTACGAGAAGTAAGGTCATCAACACCTTCACCAATGACAGCAGCCTCCAGCTCGTTTTTTCCCCCTGCTCCGCCCGCCAATTTTGCCAAATGTACGGCGAAGTTTGGCGGCCACCCTGACGAGTCGCTGGAAGGTTTCATAGATGCAATAGAGGTATACAAGTCTTGCCTCAATGTCACAGATGAACATGCACTACGCGGACTGGCCATGCTCCTCACAAATTCGCCTGCAGTATGGTGGCAAGGAGTTAAATCAACTACATTATCATGGAGTGATGCACTAACTAGGCTGAGAGGTGCCTTTGGAGAACGCCGTCCACCGTTCCGTATATATCAGGAGCTGTTCGCATTGTCTCAAGGAGATGAATCAACTGACCTCTTCATTTCCAAGGCAAGAGCTCTTTTAGCCAAAATACCAAAACAGGATTTGTCGGAGAAGGTGGAAATAGACATGGTTTTTGGACTTCTGGATCGTCGCATCAGAAAACGACTGGACAGGGATAATCTCAAATCCTTTGATGAGCTGCTTGCCAAAGCACGAAGCGTTGAAGACTCCCAGCGGATCAGCAGTGAACCCTCAACACTTCAGTCGCAGCAGCCTTGCATCCCCACCTCTGGATTAACCTCAACAGCCATCGCCAACGACCAGGCTGCCGCTGCTGCTCCTGTCGTGGCCACAATGTTAAAGCCTAAAGTCTTTTCCACTGAAGCATACCGTACTGTCGGGTCAGCTATGTCAAGCGATAGCGATCACCTTAAAAAGTTATACTGTGTCTACTGCAAGGTTACTGGTCACCTACGTGATAACTGTAATAAGTTGAAAAATAATAGTGGAGGTAAAATTGAGCCCCTAAAGTGCTACGGGTGCGGTGCCTTAAATGTGTCTAGGTCTAAGTGTGATAAATGCAACCATTCTGGTGCTCTTGGACAAGCTTTTTGTTCCCTAGAGACTGCATCTGGTAAGCTAGTTAATAGATATAAAATTATTGAGGAAACTAAATTAAATTCAACAAGCTATGCTTGTAATTATAAATCAGACTTATGTACTTGTAAGGATGAAAAGTCTCACCAGCACATCTTGCCTTTGCAAGTAAACAAGTGTAATGAAACAGTTTATCCAAGCCAACAATTATTGTTTTCACAGCTCGATGATGGAGATTGTGAGACTTTGCCTCCCTTATTTAAGACCAATAGCAATGAAAATGTTCAGTGTAATATGTCTCCATCAAACAATGTTTTTGAAAATAATGTTCTTGACCAACCATTATTATCTGGTAATACCAGTGAATCTCAAACTGTACCGGTAGGTGTAGAGAACTACCTTGAGAGTGGTTGCCAGACTTATTCACGGGTGTCTCAATTGAACTATAATAATCAGCGGCCTATTTTCAATATTTCAATTGTTAATGAGTATGGCACAGGCTTGGTGGACTCTGCATCTAAAAGTTGTGTGGCTGGACACACCCTATACACTCTACTATTAAAGAAACAACATCCTATGTATCAAAGCACACAAATTGTGAAGTTGGCTGATGGAGTGGTCAGGGTGATGGAGGTTTTGAATACAGAGGTTATTGTCACACTTAAACATAAAAGTAAACTAGTCAAGTTTCTAATATTCCCAGAAGCGCATAACAACGAAACTTTACTAGGAATTGACTTCTTAAGAGATTTTAATATATCCATCAACTTTGGAGAGTCACTCTGGCACTTTACAGAGAACTCAGGACAGAAGTATATGCTTCTTAACGAAAATCCGCACATTATTAAGAATGTTTCTTGTGCTGCAGTCAATGTAGTTAATAAAAATCTCTCAGATTCAGAAAAGTTTCCCTTATTTTTTAGTGACCATAATGACATCTTTCAGCCAGGGGGAGAGCCAATAATTTTAACCAAATATAAACATCACTCAAACATCCACCACCCCCATCGAAAACATGCTAAAGGATGTCCTCGACCACATGGTCAGAAATGCAATGGCCACACCGACTCTGTATGTCAGCAAGTCCTTGATCGGGGTCGCTATCAAGAACTCTCGGGGGAGGGTATAGCGTGTGGCCTTTTATCCGCAATGCACAGTCCATCAAGATCCATAGGTATCTTGACAGGTAATGAGTAGTGAGTGTTATTATCTGTGTGGCGGGAGGTTGGCAACCCTGTTGGGATTGACAGAAGAAAAGAATGAGAATTTTTGGAGGAACGTTAATTTTTGAGTTTTTGGGAATCGTTGGAAAAAATTTGAAACTTTGTGATTTTGATGATATTAATTATTGTGAAAACCCAAATAAACTTTGATTATGAAGGAAGACTATATTATTTTTCGCCCAACCGAGCTAGCCGACGCGAAAATATATTATTTATGAAACGCCATTAACCACAACATGAGTTCATCATAAAGCCGTCTTTTGACCATCGGATGTACGTATTTAAGTATATTTTGAGCTATACATTACACGTGATCATTTGGCACTACTGCACACAAACATCACCATTCAAACTCAGGGGGAGGCGCGGTGTCCGTGGATGAGTCTCGTACAAAATATATGATGAGCGATAAAATATTATATCTCAAGATGTAATATATATCCCATATTCAAAAGCCGGCTAATCACAAACTCCCCAACCCGAAACCTATCCATATTGTTACCCAAAGTATTGTAGGTTATTTAACTATATTTTTATTGTAACTTTATGCCATTATTAAAATGCACTGTACTGTTTTTAATTAGAGTTCCATACCCAAAGAGTAAAAATGGCACTCCACTATCCGTTTGTTTGTCTGTCTGTCACCAGGCTATATCTCATGAACAATAGCTATACAATTGAATTTTTCTCAGATGATATATTTTTGTTGTCGCTATAACAAAAAACATAAAAATCATAATAAAATAAATATTGAGTGGAGCTCCCATACAACGGTACGAAACCCTTACGCGAGTACGCGAGTCCCACTTGCACTTGGCCAGATTTTATATTCAGAACTAGATCGAATCCATATCACGAGTTAATAAAAATAAATAAAAAATAAACAATATTTTACTTCGGACTACAAGTTCCTTATAACACACAAAAATAGGTACCTAAAAAAAAAAAAACCGACTAGAAAAGATGCAAAAAAGAAAAAAACTTGTCCCGAGAGTGATCTTTTAAGTGGAGTTCTCTGCTAGATCACTCTCCGTACAAGGCCCCTTCAGAGCGGCAATGAATAAATAACCGCAAAGGTCAAAACCTCGACAAAAATATTGCCAACCTCGCATATACCTCTTATAGTATCCTAACCTAAAATTATGAAAATAAGGATTGATTTAACATTTTAAGTGCTAAAACACAACAGCATACCAGCAGGATGTTGCCCTCCTTGGGCATGACACGTATAGTTATAGTATTTCTTATACTTGCACGAGCATCAAACATAATTATAATACGTAAATTACGAATAGTTACGCCCGAGGTCAACAGTAAACGTTTTAAAAATTAGTCTCATCTAATTAATCAAAAAACTTAGCCAATCACAAAATCATTATTCTGAGCATTGTGAAACTAAAATGTTTGTAAAGTGAACTTTCAATTTCAATTAGTGAAATCCAAATTACAGAATGATAATAATTATGAAGTTACTCTCATCGATCATCCATCGCTATCTCAATTAAAATGGTAATACTTCATCTGTTCTACCAATTAAGCCGAGATGAATCTGTAGCAATTCTGCTCAAATCTTAGAGTCAATACGAACTATAAAGTAGAGTACACTTGAACCGTAATTTTTTTCTCAATTTACACTCATTATTACTTTGTGTTGAAGTATGTGCTGTATGTGGAAATAAGCTATATGAATTCGTAACGGGACCAAACAGAAAAAAATAAGCAAGAAATTCTGCTTGGGTTATTCTTTTTTTATAATAGTGTTTTTTACAAGCGCGTACCTGGTTGGGGTAAACGAGTCCTTGAGTGGAGACCGCATCTTGGAAAACGTAGTGTAGGACTCCCTCCAGCCAAGTGGAGTGAGGATCTGTGAAAGGTTTTTGGTAGTGGCTAAATGCGTCGAGCTGAGGACAGGACGCAATGGCGCTCATTAGGGGAGGCCTATGTCCAACAGTGGACTGCTATAGGCTGATGATGATAATGGGCTCCAAACTAGTCCTTAATTATATCTACCTACTGGCTCAAAATGTAAGAACTCGTTGTGACTTATGCGACCCTGGTACTTCGGGAAGAAAATGTTACGTAGCCTGACCGCAATTCAACGTCCGGCTAAAGTTTGAAAAACCATGCTACCTACCGGTCGGATCATTTAGGAATAAACGGGTTACTGATAATAATTCACAGTGCACCTATCCCTACTAGTAGAAATATATCTATAAAAACGTGCATTTATCCCTACCAATAGAAATAGCTTGGTAGGGATAAGTGTACCAGCCGTAAAGGAGATTGTATCAACAAATATCGGTGAGCTCGGTACATATGCATTTAGTAAGTCTCCGCAATACTCCACGTTTTTCACCACGTCTTGAAGTGAAATCAGATATGTTCGATCTTGTAAGTATAAGTAGAACGATAAATTTCACTGCTATACTACTTAAATAATTTAATATAATTCTAATTCAATAACTTTTGTTTTTACAGAGGCCATCAAATTCAATTCAATATAATTTTCACTTCTCTTGCTCAAAAAGTGTATCATATTAGTGTAGCTTAGCGGGCCTAAAACTCGAGTTTAATACCTCGAGCTAAAAAGTATTTTGTCTTTTTAATTTTTGTCTAAAATCATCAGCCCGTACAAAGCATTCGTTCTCTTACATAAAAACTCGACTTCTTGGTGCTCCGTCAATCTTTTTTTTTGAAAATAGAACCGTCTTGGTGATGTTTCATGAAGGTTGATTAATTTTTAATAAAATTTCTGAAAATGGACTAATTTTGAATTGTTTTATTTTCTCGCAATCGAAGTGAAAAGTAGAGTGTTTTACTCGGGCCAAAACCACCCATTATAACTCGGTCTTGTCATACTCCCTCGCTAGTATTTATTGGGATGGTTTAGTCCCTTGTAAAACAATCTACTATTTCGCCTTTTTCGAACCCACTTGGCTGAATAAGTTGTTTTTTTTAAACAGGCTTTTGACGCTCTTTTGCGTTCTGTAGCGTTTAGTATTACTCTGAGGAAGGAAAATACTCTAGGAAATATATTAATAAAATGTTAAATGAATAATAATGAACATCGCAAAACCAAAATAATTATTTTTTTCTGATAAAAAGTGAATTTAAAAAAATATAATTTAACATACATTATATACGTATATTTTAACATATTATTACATATGATGAAAAATCTTATAGTACGTAAGCGTGGGCAACAAGTAAAGTATCAATATTTAGGGATGCTGCCATGATTGCCTTGGTTGATTTATATTTATTTTCTAGTTTTTATTTTAGATAAAGTTCTATTGCTAGGGAAAATTAACTTTTACATTAACCAACCGAACCCAGCGTAGTGACATATCACGCCAGTCGGCGACACTTGTTTGGAACAACTCGCGCGGTGGATCTCGAAAGCCCAGGTAGGAGGCTATTTTGAGTTATTATTTTGAAGCGCAGACAAAACATCTATACAATTGCTTCGGAAGGCACGATAAGATGTTGGATTTTCAGTCGTCAAACCAGGCTTACGGGTAGCTTAAAGACTCCAACACCAAAGTTGGCAAGCTCATACAAAAAAGAAGGAGACTGTTTCACCCGAGCATATCTTGTGCTATAAAGAATTTTCTATTTGCGGATGAATCGTGGGGCGCCTATTCGTCTATTGTAAACACGCTCTATGGCGGACAAGTCATATTGACTAGATGCAAACACGTACTCCATGAATCCATGTTAATCTTCATTATTATGTTTCCACCAGTGATGAAACTCCTCGACTCCAGAATCCAGTGTCCGGATACGGCGGATGCACTAACAGAATTGGCATTGAGTTATGCTTCCGTACCCGAAGCACAATGTATACAGGCGGTTTGTCAAAATAACTGACATGGTGTATCCTTGTTTATGAATATTGCAAATGTATATTCAAAGCTTCATGTATGTTTGGATGATTTATGTTATTTTCTAGAGCTCCTAACCAAAGACATGTAGACATTTTTAAGTTATTTAATACCCTATTCAACCCATTTGGGGGATGAATTTTGGAAATTGTTTTCAAGTACAGCTAATGGAATTTTTTTGAGTTGGAACCAATGCATATCTATACACATTTTTTTATAGAAACCTGTCCAAGGTATTAATAAAAAATCAAATTAAAATATACAGGTGTAAGAAAACTACCAAAAACTGGGCCCCCGATTCTGAACATATTTATCGAAAAAAAAAAGTTTTTTTTTACATAACTACGCCATTTTAATTATTTTTCTGCACATTGTTAAACATAATAACATTATATGTACCTAACTATCAACCAAAAAAAATATATTTATTCAGATTTAGTTCTCGGATTAGTATTCAGAAAGTATATCTAATATATGAATCATCCAGGTTACCATTTCGGAACCACCTTTTCATCACCTGAACAAGGCTTATTAGTATTACCGGCCAACGTATGTTCGCAAACCCAATAACCCAATCCCCTTAGAATAGAGCTTAAAATCGCGATGTAAATTCCACCACACAAGTCTTTATTTTGCTGTAGATAGAGTTCAAAATAAATTGGTTTGCTCTCTTTACAATGAGGCAAATTTTCGGACATCAAATTAGGTCATTAGACCGCTTATTAATTTTGCAGACTGCTGGATACAGTTAATGTTTCATAACTCAACCTACTGATGAGGTTTCAACTGGCACTGACTAAACCATTTAAATTCCATTCTCGCAATCATTTTTAAACCCCCGACCTCAAAAGAGGGGTGTTATAAGTTTGACTTGTATAACAGTTGTTCTACTCTGTGTCTGGCTTTAGCATCGTAGCTCCCAAAGGAATTAACCGATTTTTATAAATCCCAAAATTTTCTCAGGTGGGATTTGAACCTGCCTGAGTATTTAGGTTCAGTAAGGTTTCGGCAAACGTAACGTAGGACGCCCTCCGGCCAGGTGGAGTGACGATTTGCGAAAGGCTGCTGGTAGAAGCTGAATGCGTCGAGCTGAGGACAGAGCGGAATGGCACTCATTAGGGGAGGCCTTCGTTCAGCAGTGGACGGCTATAGGTTGATGATGATGATGATGAGTATTTAAGTAGTATTATGTTATTTATGGAAAGATCGCGGGTTCAAATCCAGCCTGAGTCGAAAATTTTGAATCGTATAAAAATCTGTTAATTCGTCGTAACACTCAAAATATAAAAAATATCATTGAATTCTCCGATGTTGATTTAGTTTTTTTTTCTGTTTGAAAAGTGACTTGATCGAGCGTGTTCTTCATAATGATTTAAGAAAATCTGTTCAGTCGTTTGAAAATCTTCAGCTCTTTTCCTGAATATTAGAATATTGCTAGGGTTTTGATCTGATAAAGAAGTTAATCATTAAAAGCGGATACAGCAAGGCCACTTATTGTTTTTTAAAGTTACGCAATATGCGTAATGCTTAGTACTTATTCACTTGTCGTCACTGGAAGCTGTGGCCTTTAGGTAATTTTAGTAGGGTTGACTCTTACAAATTTAGTCTTATGGAAACATGTCCAATATCTTTTATGGACCCTGTCCCACGTGCTCTGGTGGAAGTAAGTACCTACCTACCATAACACGTGGGACTAGGTATTAATATTTTGTATGCTTCTGATAAACAGCTGCCACCAAAAAATATATATATTGATTCCACATTATATACTAATCATAATCACGCGTAATCACAAAAAATGTGTTTATTGTGATTTCTATAATAATTATGTTAAAATAATAAGCTTTACAAGAGACACGTGGAACTATACTAAGTTAATAATTTAATTTTAACGGAGATATGACGAATTCTTTGAAAATAATGTAAAAATAAATTTGTCTAAGGGCCTATTCTTCCACCTTCAAGTAAAGTCAGATTAAGCTATATGCCGATTAAAGTGACAATTACACTTAGAATTTTGACACTACCGGTATTTATCTGACGTTACTTGAAGATGGTAAAAAGGGCACTTACTATACAAATGTAGAGTCAAACAAAATGATAACATACCGAAAAAACTTCCAATTACAAATCGCACAACACTATCACCATAGAAATTTCAGGATAGCCACTCAACACTGACAACTAACGAGGAAAAGCACCAATCGGCACTTCCGCGCGCCACTCGGCATGACAGGACGCGTGCGCGCGCGCCGACCGCCACTGACTCACGCACCCTAAACAGATCTATTTTTTGAACGAAATAGGAACAAAAGAAGGGGGGAGCGTGCCGCCCTCTGTCGGCATCCGAATTTAAATTTAGAACGGCGCGAGCCACGACGCGTTTATTCGAGTTCGTTCACTCTGAAAAGTTGAAAATTACGTTTGCCCTTAGGTTTGTGGTGTTATTTACTAGGGCTAAGGGCGTAGGTAGCTAGGTCAATGAACTTATTGTATTGGGCTATTTACGTTTTGTGCTTTTCAATAGATCTGTTGGGTTTCTGCCAAAATTATGTTACGTATGGTCTACGAAATTCTGTGAAAATTAAATATTTTGCATTGTTTTTGCTTATATTCAACGAACTTATTGTATTTAAATAATTTAATTTTTCTTTAGAGGTAGGATTCTCGCAGTAATTATAGTTCGGGTATTTATGAAATTCTATGTAAATTAATTTAGGTTTTATTTGCCTTAAAACCTATCTACTTTTTGTACCTTAGTGAATTTATTCAACCTTGGCCACTATTTTTTAATGATATAGTGTTATCACTTAGGCTTCAATTAGGTTTTACATATTATTTATCAGTCTATCATTATGAAACACCACATCAATATGAATTTTATGTTATATTAATAACTACATTTCTTATAAGCCGTACGAAAAATCGGAAACGGTAATTCCTATGAAATCTAAATACCATTGATGTCCCCAATCTTCAAAAAATACATAAAAATAAAATGTTAAAGCTTTGGAATAATAAAAATCCTTAAATAGATATCCTTCCTTTCCGTATCCGTTGAAAGATTGTTCCTACTCATTAGCTGCTTACCTGATTTAGGGAAACTAAACTTGATAACAGATACTCGTAAGTAGTTTTTTTTTATGATAAATGGTGATATTTTTATGTTATTTTATTTATTTTGTTCACCAACGATAATGATTTCTTAAATTGATTAACTGTAAAAAAGTAAGTACTTGTTTTCATTAAAATATTAAACAAAAATGCACTTGTGATTTATTATTATGTAACCAGTTCATATTTTATTATTAATGTGTCGGTAAGATCGAAAAAAAAATATTCATATTTTATCAGTAAGTAATACGTATTTCAAAAACACGATTTACAAAAAAAAAACCGAGCAAAGCTCGGTCGTCCAGGTACTATATTATAATATTAAAAGGGAGCAAAAACATAATCAGACCTAAAAGTAGGTAAAAAGAACTAAAGTGGGTAGAAAGTTAAATGGTAACCATACCAAAGCATTGCATCGTAGGATTATATTTATTTAAGATATAGATTATATATGATTTATGATAAGTTTAAGATGCAATAGTCCACCTCCATTTACTTGAGGCATAAAGGTGAAAAGCCTCTTATGCCTGTTATATTACTGGTACCCACACCCTTCAAAAAAACAGCAATGCATGAGGTGCATGAGGTGGAATGAAACTGGTAGATTAAATGGGGTTTGATTTGTAACATAGTAATTTCATCTAAATCCGTTCAGACGTTTCAGTGCGAAGGAGTAACAAACATACAAGCACACTTTTGAATATTGAAAAACGGGAAACGCTTACAGATATATCGGTGAAGGTACCGACAGCGTTTCTACTCCTTATGAGAGTCTCTCAACGATGTAACCATACGTGAAAATTCCCGTTATAGCATTATGAATGAGGTTTTCACGTTGGTTTCTTAAAATAACAAACATCAAATAATGCTGGACGGTATCACAAAGCACCATTTATCCCCAAACTAAGCAGAGCTTGTATTATGGGAACTACATGACTGATATACTACGTATGTTTTAAACATAGAAATCACCAAGACCCAAGAGAAATATTTGCAAGACACACAAACATTTGTCTCCCGTCAGGAATGGAACTGGCCCCCTTCTGCGTCTCAGGCGGGCCTACGCCCATTGCGTTACAAAGGTCATTTATTTATTTAATTATTTATTTATTTAATAGGAACGCCAACAGCTTAAATATCAATACATTGTAGAGTTACACTGACAAAGTTTTCATTCTGATATAGAAACCAATTACAGGCGGACACAGCATTCATAATAATAATAATAACTAAGTAGTAGGTACTTATGGTAACTAAGAGATCAATAGGTACATATGTATGATTAGAACTTAAAATATTTAAAACATTTAAAACTTTAAACGAATACTTAATAAACATCATACATACTTTCGCAATTTTAGTATAGGCTAAGAAACACTAGCTTCAAAACAAGCTCATAGAAAAGAAATAAGAAAAGCACGTCCTGGTACCGTAGAAACGCAGTAACAGTAACCAATTTTAAGTAGTGTCGATAAAACGTAGGGTAATCGTAAAAATTCGATCGTAAATCGAATGGTAGAGGCATTACGTGAAGTGTGTTGGCGTAGATGGTTTCCTAATTGATTGATTTCAGGCAGAATAGACGGGAAAATGTAAGAACTAAATACAAAGTGATGACTTTGGCTCGTGGCTTTACTCGCTTAGTACTGGGATAAATAGTAGATTCAAGATTTGAGATTACTATAGAGATTTTCCTACCTGTTATTTTTGGAGTCGGTTAGAGTGTTTTAGTTTTGCAGTTTTTATTTTTGACGTCAACGGTTTTTTTCTATTTTTTCTTAAAATTAATTTTTTTATTATTTCTTTCTATGTTACCTTTAATTTAATAATTATTAATAACTATTATCAAGGGTATAATAACCATAATTTGAGTTCTATTGTTTCCCGAAGTTGCATGCGCCATGATCACGAGAGATAATGTTACCCAAGACCTGAAATGGTAGATTTAAATATAATTTTCAGAAATCTGCACCGAATGTCTAGACGAATCTAAATCTAGATATAATTTACCATCTGACATTCCTGGAATAGGGACCCACTGCTGACTAACATGTCAGAAGTTTCCGAGAATAACTTCGGTGGTGTATTTCAGATGAAGCAGTAGTAGAGATCTATGTTATTGTGGTATTAAATAACTGAAACTTTAATCATCACACTTTTCATTAAAACATTTTGTGAATAAATAAGCGTGTTAATAGAATAACAAAAAAAATTGAATATTATTTTATTGAGCACTGTAACGCTGATTTTTACACGGATGAGAGAGAGAGTGAACGGTTCCTTTTTCATAGCTTATAATATTTTCCACTGATCATAAAGTAATTAAAAACTACATTCAATGAATGAATCTTTTTGTTTTGTACAAAGGGGTAATAACCCTTAACAGTTCCATTTCCATCTTCGGAACCCAAGCCAACCACACTGTTCGTGGTGCACCCTGCTAACTGGTAAATAGCAAACGGGGTTCCATTTCCACTTTCCGAACCCAAGCCAACCTCACCTATTTGCGGTGGCTGGCTGACTGCGGCATAGCGCAGTCAAACACCAGCACAGCTTACTCCCCTTTAGTTCGCCAATGAACAGTAGCGTCGGTGGTGCGATAAGTTGCTGCTTGCGATCCCCAACCCACTTGAGCAGCGTGAGCATAAACTCATTTCATATTAGGGCAAGCCTATGTCCAGCAGTGGATTTATGTTGTTGTAGGCGACAAATTTTAAGAATATTTTTTGTTCGCCTTTTAGAATTTCGTAAAACTGAATTTAATACATTTCCTTGAAAAGCTGGACATTAAGTCATTTTCTGATGTCATAAAAGTAAATTTACTTTATGACATATTTATGTCACTACTCTTGTATAAAATACAATAGTCTCGTGCAATAATTAACGTAAGATCATCATCAACATCATCATCAGCCTATGGCAGTCCACTGCTTTACATGTGTCTCTTCTAATGAGCGTCAATTCGCCCTGTCCTGAGCTCTAACGTAATATTATGTATTTATTTCTTACAACGTTCATATGCGACGAGACTTGAATTTTATGCACAAGTAATGTCATTATAATGTCCAAGTCTAAATACTCCTCTATACATAAAAATAAAAAAAATTCGACCGAGGTTTTGGTTTTGCTCGCCTTGATTCAGGGAAGGTTAAAGAAAACCTAAAGAAAAATTGGAAAATATGGGACAAACTGGAAGTGATTTTTTCTAAAAGAATTTTGACAAGACCTCCTTCCTGTCTTTCAGCTAGTATTTCAAAAAATTGCAACATAAGCTGAATTTTTAATTACTCCCAAATCCAGCACAATTTCTCATTTAATTACAAAGAACTTCCCAAAAGACTGTTCAAACATCCAGAATTACTAATCAAAGGGACGCTGGGGGAGGACGGATTTAGAATCCGGATATCGGGGGGAATCTTTTTTGCTGACGTTACGACTCGCAACTGATGGTTAACAGTTACGTGGAACTCGGGCATAATCTGGAAGAGCTTAGCAGTTTTATTAAAATATTGTTTTTGACACAAAAGTTATTGGATTGTTGAAGCCAAAAAGCGGCAATAAAGTAGCAAGTTTTTTTATGGTACCAGAAGATGGAACAAACACATGACCCACCTGATATTAAAGAAGAAAGAAAGAAAGAAAATTTATTTGTTACTAGTTTAGTACTAAAAGGCATTATAAAAAGATTCCGACGAATTGAGAACCTCTTCCTTTTTAGAAGTTGGTTAAAAAACAACTTTGTCTTGATTAAATCAAATCAAAAATCAAATAAGAATTTTTATTTATGCTTCACATACGAGTAGTTACAGCCATATTACACAAAAAAGTACTTTAATTAAAGACACGATAAAAAAACACAACGAACACATAATAAAAATACAATAAGAAGAGAATATACACAATAGTACATCAATGAAGCACTGGAACAAGAGTACACACCACCATTAACCAGAGCCACATCCAGGATCCAAACATTCCTGTAACACGACAGGGCTTTTTTCGTCCCTTCTTTTTAGACACGCCTCATGTATTAAAGTGTTTAATTTGTTTCCTACAATGGCATAAGATAAATAGCTTTTTAGAGCTGTTGATACACTCTTGTTTGTATTGATGGATCGTTTTTGAGTGGATTGAGTGACATGGCCGAGTGACGAGATGAGCTGATTCCGGAAAGGTCGGGAGTGATTTTGAGGAAGTGAAAAGTGAGTAGCTTATTTACGATCTTACAGGCCCCGGGATAATTTTTTTGAGTCTCTTAGGCGATTGTGGCCACGTTTTGCTAAACTTTTCATTGTTTCGTGACTTCACCTGGTTAGGGATATTTCTACACAATCTTTAAATACAAGTAAGACTTCAGTATACACACTAGCAATACACTTCAGTTACATTTTCAGCAAGTGTACTTCTGGAAAATGAATCACACTAATCATAAAAATGCAAAAGGTTGTGAAGGTTGTTAATATGTTTGTTCTCAATCAAATCCGTAACAACTGAAGGCATTTGGATGAAACTTGAAATTTACATTGATTGTTACCTGGATACATAGGTTACTTCTTTCAGGGTACTACGCAAGCGAAGCTGTTGGCTGAAGCTGGTAGAGTTTACCCTACTACCTAGAACTTTTGCTGAAATACGGGCGAATTTTGCTAGCTATCCGAAAAAAAATCTTGTTTGTAGCCACCATTTTTCCTTTTGTATTAGGACATTGATGGATAGCGACGCAATGTGAAAAATAAGGTTATGTATGCCCCTTTTTTTGCTGCACCTGCTCCTGGTCATCAATGATAAATGGCTGTAAAGCGCTTTTAAATTTATGACAGCGCTTTATGGGACTAGTGTTGCAGACTACCATACGACCGTTTTGAAAATAGATCATAATTATGAAGGGTTTTAGGCGAGAGTTTTTACTGATATTTATTTTTGACTGGCCTTCCACATCTACGTTTACATAGCATAATATTAAACAACCACATAAGTAGGTACTAATGTTTTGTATATTAAGTGTTAGCCTACACTTCAGGGAAAGCCTAAGATTTGAAGAATTTAATAATATCCCTAATATTTCGACTAAAGTGGGATTTGAACGCGCGACCTTACCCTAAATATACCGGGACACGCTAACCAACTGCGCTTCCAAGTCAACTCCTCACCAAGTCAAAAAAACTTTTTCCCCAACTGCACTTAGCCATGACTGCCCAAAAATTATGCTACATAAACGAAAATAAATACACTTTATGAATAGATATAAAATAAAATAGAGCTTGTTCCAACACTTGAGTATCTCGAGAACGGCTGAATCAATTTTCATGACCGTAGGAAAAAGAACTGACCGGAAACGGGAACGGGAACGGAAATGGGAACGGGAACAGGAATGAGAACGGGAGAGGGAGTAAGAGTGGTTAATTTGGTAAAAACCTTAAGCGTTGTAATACGTTATATAAAACACCCAGACCTGACCCAAATATTTGACCAGAAAATACAAACATTTGTCTCGCTGGAATATACCCCGCAACTTTCTGCGTGGCAGACGGGCTTTCGGGCTTTCCATGTGAAAAAATCACTTAAAAACAACCTTTTATTCTAAAGTTTTAAATCGAAAAATACATGGACGGTCCATGTAAATATTCATATTCTATTATAATTCTGTGCAAAGTAAAGTTAGCAACACAAAAGTCACCAAATTCCATTCAACTTTGTTCCATCTCCCCAATCTAAAATCTCCCACGTTTAGGCAAATGTCCCGAATGAAGCCGCAGTATAATTATAAACATGTTCAAACGTGGACATCAAAGACATGTTTGCATGATACGTGAACCGTGGTGGTACATGTAATTGCTATCACGCCAAACCTTAACGTGTTGGACGGGGAACTTTTTAGAGCAATTATTGTCCGATGGAAAATTTTCAGCTTAAAACTTCAAAGCATCTTATGATTAATCATCATCATCATCGGCATATAACGGTCCACTGCTAAGGGGCCGTTATTCGATATTCGTTTATTATTTGATTCGACCGGGAATCGAACCCGCAACCTTCTGCATCTCAGGCGGGCCTTCCCCCACTGCGCCAGACAGTCGTCAAAGGATGCCCTTCTAGATGGAGCAACGATCTGCGAAATGTTGCTGGTAGAAGCCTGGATGCGGCGAGCCCAACACAGGGCACAATGGTGCTCATGGGAGGAGGCCTATGTCCAGCTCTGGACTGCTATAGGCTGATGATAATGTTAGTGCTTTAAGGTAATGTTACCACTAAAAGATTTGACTTTATCATTTTATTTGTGTGTTTTATAGTTATGGTCATTTGTTCAATTATATAAATTTATATATTATATTATATAATAATTTAAATTCTTTCTAAAGCATTTCGTCTATATTTTTATTTAATTTGTATATAAATCGATACAACGACATCAATTAATTTAAGACAATCATAAAACACTGTACAACAACATATTACCAATATTACATTAACATTTAGACAACTGTTGTTCAATCCAACAACAGTTAGTTGTTTAAACAAGCACATTAAATTACACACGTTCACTCATGCAAAGCACTATCAAAAATAAAAAATAAACTGTATCTAGCATGGCTCTTTCTAATCTCTAATAATTGCTACTCAAGAAAGTTGCCAGACAACAACTTGTCATAATAATGTTGCCCGTACAACCGTGTAAGTGTGGCCATGAAATTTAAAATTGCGGGCAGTGCAAACAAACTGGCAATTTATTTTAAAGGCATTAATTTGTGTTATCTGTGTGGAATAAGTATCGTTGTAGGATTTTGGAGGATTTTGCTGCTGCTGCCACTCGAAGCATAAACTATGCTTGACAAAAATGATAGTATATGCTAGTTTGTGCATAGTTTATGTTTTAGCATCAGCTTTTTTCAGATTGAAAAAAAAAACTTATTTTTACATTTGGGCCTTCGGGGTGCACCTGGTTCAGACTATTATAGGATTGAGGCGAGTGGTGTCGGAGTTTTACGTCACCCAAAGGCATCTGACATAGCTTGACGACTGAAAACTCCGATGAAAAATCCGAGATTACCTCAGCACGGAACCGCTCAGATCTAAATGCCACAAAATTGTCACCCGTCCGAATAGTATCCGGACGGACTGTTGCTTATCCCAGATGATCTGCTTCAAAGCAAGTTGTATCTTTATTTATTTATTTATCTACACGCACAAACACATAACAACCATTTAAAAGTAAAAATAAAAAAAAACAGATTAGAACTAGATAAAAAAATAAAAATATGTACAAAAGAATAATATAAAATTAATAATCATCAAGCAGACTATAAAAACACATAATTATAATTAGAACTTAACTTCTTAAAGCAACAATAAAATAGAAGGACTTAGCAGTGGGGGAGTAATTCAGATTGGAACGACCTGGGCCCTTCTTTTCTATGACCATACGCAAATGTAACACGCCTCGTTACGATATCTGCGTGGAATCTGCAAGTAATCGCATGTTCAATGCCCATGTCAAATTTCTTAACGTGACGCCATGGTGTGTTTAGGAAACGCGTTTGTGTTTGAAACATTATGGCGTCACACGTTATCGGCAAGGAATCTTTTGTGTCATAGAGAATGAGTGCCCAGAGGCTTGATTCTGATGACTCGATATATTTAATTCTATTATATATATATGACAAGAACTGTCAAATTTTATACAGTTTTTCCGCGATATATATCTAAAATGATCAAATATCATCAGAATCAGGGCTCTGGGCCCTTATTCTCTATGACATTTCTCTCTCTGGGCCCTCATTCTTTTCTATTTTACTTCAAAGCCCTTCTTTGATGATACTTCGAGTACTAGTCTCATCAAAGAAGGGCTTTGCTCAGCAGTAAATAGTTTTATATCTAGTAGAGGACTGATATAGGCAAACGATTATGATAATTATCTTTATAATGAAATAAATAATAAAAAAATATACAAGATATCACACACACGGCTGTTTGATCCCAAACTAGGAAAAGCATGTACTATATGAGACTGATAAACATACCTACATAGATACTTATGATTATAAGTATATAACAAGGTTTACATTCATAATATAACTATGTGTCAATCGAGGTTATTAACTATGTATTCTAAGTTTTATCCAAATCTGTGCGTTACGCCTAGTACTACCTTTAGCTAAAACCGCTCTCAGGTCAAGGAATTGCTACAACATGGCAATAAAGATCTATAACCATATACCAAACAGCATTCAAGAACTACCAGAAAAAAGATTCCAAGTAAAATTGTATAACTGGTTAGTAAAAGGTTGTTTTTATAATCTAAATGAATTTTTTGGACAACGTTAAAATTTATTTGACATGTATAATTTAATTTATAAAAAAAATGTAAAAATATTTAATTTTTGAATAAGGATGACTTTTTAATTAAACTCTAGAATAATGTACCTGCTGACTCAATTAAAAAAATGATTTTACTCTAATCAATGTATGATTGCATGCTTAGTTTTAAGCAAAATGTGTTGGACCTACATCTAAGTATTATTGACATCTTGTTATTACCACATTTTATGCAATAAATTTCATTTCATTTCACGGAGATGAGTGATCACAAACATACTCACACAGACAAACTTTGTTATTTATAATATTAATGTTAAGGATAATGCTATGTTTCATTCCATATTTTCTTTCCTACATAGGCACACAGTAGCAGCAACAGTGAGTCAAAACCAAATCAAAAATCGAAAAAAGCAACCTAAAAAAATAATTGTCATTGTGAGTCATAATCTGTTGAACTACAAAACAAAAGCAATTAAAACGCCACCTAGCGGCAAGTAGCAGATCCAACGAGACCGTTCAATATTGCTGTCAACGTCAATGTCAAAACGACGTCAAACTCAATCACTCTGATCAAGCAAGATACTGCCATCTACCGGGGAGCGGCTACAAATAAAGTGGAACACGGTGCCAGTGCGTGCCTACAGAAAAAGTTACCTACCTTGGTTGGATAGACTCATTCAATATCGCAACATAAGTCCACTCCAAATGGAAAACATGGAAAATATTACTTCATTATTAGTATCTATACAAAAGGAAATGTTAGAGCAAAAAGAAAGTATGAAGAAAATGGAACGCAATATTACTTCTAACATAAACAAACACATAGACCAAAAATTCAGCGAACTTGAAACTAAACACAATAAACTGGAAACTCTAGTAGAAGAGCAAGAGCGACGCATAAATATGTTAGAACGAAAATGCATGCTTAAAAATATAGTATTATTCGGTGTGGAAGAGTCTGAACGAAGCTACCAGAATTTAGAAGAAATTGTTTTAAATATATTTAATTATGAAATGAAAATACCATGCGAAAAGTATGAAATTGAATGTGTCAGAAGAATCGGCAAACGAGGAACAAACATAAGACCGATATCTGTAACCATCACAACACTGGGAAAAAAAATACTACTACTTAAAAACAAAAAACAACTTGAAAACACTAAATACTATATGAAAGAGGAATTTTCACCAAAAGTTATTGAGAAAAGAAAGATGCTAAAGAAAGAGTTAGAAAAACTAGAGGCTGAGGGGGTCAGGGCTATAATTAAGTATGATAAAATCATAGTACTGGAAAAAAATAACCACCAAGCCTCCAATGAACAAGCCCAAAATAACCAAAAAAGAAACCTGTCTATATCTCCTGAAGAAAAAAGAAACCACACAGTAACTTTACAAACTCAAAAAAAACCCAAAACCAGCATTAACTCCTTCTTCGCCGCAAGAAAAGATTCGCCTCAGACACAACAGAAAAGTCAAGAATTGGCTGGTCCTAGCCAATCCAACCAAAATAAAGGTAACAAATAGCAACGAGCACGAGCCCCTCTTCAAACATCCCCAGTACGGCCTGTCACCGCGGGGATATGCGACTACAACCCTCCAGAGCAAGATCTCTACATCTGCACTTACAACGCAAGATCTCTACTATCAAATGAGAGAATGATTGAATTTAAAGAATCAATTCGCCATATCAAATATGACATAATAGGAATCGCAGAGATTCGAAGAATAGGCAATATAATAACTGAAGACGCTGACCATATTTTCTGCTACATAGGAGAGACATTGGGGCAACGCGGGGTCGGTTTCCTTCTAAGAAAAAAATACAAACCAAACATAAAAAGCTTTACAGGAATTTCTGACCGAGTGTGCATACTTAACCTGAAATTCGTAACTATGCCACTATCTCTAATACAAGTCTATGCTCCTACGCTAGAAGCAAAACAAGAAGAAGTTGAATTATTCTACAATCAGGTGAACTACGCTCTAGAACTCGCCGAAAATAATGTTATTTTGATGGGTGATTTTAATTCAAAAATTGGCAAACCAGACACATCAGAAAACTTAGTAATGGGTAAATTTGGCTATGGGAAAAGAAACTGTAGAGGCGACCAGTTAATACACTTTGCGCTCCAGAACAAACTCACCATAATAAAAACACTATTCAAAAAAAGTTCAAAATCAAAATGGACGTGGATCTCCCCAGACAAAAAAACGAAGAACGAAATAGATTTTATCCTCTCAAATATCCCAAGAAAATTTACAAACTTGGAAGTCATAAACAACCTAAAATATCCTAGTGACCATCGACTATTAAGAGGAACTCTTCAGATGAAGAAATTGAAGCAAAGTAGAGCAAAATATTCTAATACACCAAATACATTTAAAACACAAGAAGAAGAAAACAAATTTGTAGAGATCTTTAACAAAAGCGATTTATACCCGGAAGAAAAAGAAAACGTAGAAATGTACTACAAAAGAATAACAGACAGCATAAAATCAAGCCTTAATGAAATAAAAAATGAACCAATCCCGCAGAAAAGTATTCTTAGTAAAGAAACAAAAGATCTTATAGAGAAACGCCACAACCTCCGGAATAAAAAAATACTATCTCGTGAAGACAAGATAGAATTATCAAAGATCTACCGTATAACCCATAAAAAAATAAAAAAAGACTATAAAACTCACCGACTAGACATAATAAAAAAACATATATTGACATCAGGAAGTGCTAAGAGAGCATACAAGCAGCTGAATACAAACAAATGCTGGATCCCATCTCTTCAATCAACTGTTACCACAAATAAGACACAAACAAGAACAGAAGTAGTTACCGCCGCCACCGAATTTTACAAAAATCTATACAGCGGTCAAACCTCTACAACCACCTACCAACAAACAGAAGTAGAACCGCACTGCGAAGAGGAAATAAGAACATTTAAAGAAATTCATATAATAAAAAAAATAGAATCACTGAAAGAGAATAAGAGCCCAGGTCCAGATAATATATCAAACGAAATAATAAAGGCAGCCAAGTTTGCCTTGGCAATCCCTTTAACCTGCCTGTTCAACAAGATACTAAAAGAACAAAGAATTCCTTCAAGTTGGTCAAAATCAGACATAATACTCCTATACAAAAAAGGCGACCCTAAAGATGTTGGAAATTACCGCCCTATTAGTTTGCTTCCCTGCCTCTATAAACTGTTTGCATCATGTCTGGAAGAAATTATGAGTCCAATTACAGAAAAATGTCAGCCAATTGAACAAGCCGGATTTCGTAAAGGATACAGCACTGTGGACCATATTCAAGTTATAGAACAAATAATAGAAAAGTATCAAGAGTTTAGAAGACCGCTCTACCTGGTGTTCATCGACTATGCAAAAGCATTTGACTCCATATCCCACGACAGCATCTGGGCTGCACTAGAGCAACAAAATATCCCAAGTATCTACATCAATATTCTTAAAGATATATACCACAAAAGTACTAGTAGAGTCAAACTAGACCAGTCGGGCCCAGCATTCCCAATACGCAGAGGTGTAAAACAAGGCGACCCATTATCACCAAAAATTTTTATCGCAGTCCTAGAACACATCATAAAAAACCTAGACTGGTCAAAAAAAGGTATAAAAATCGATAGGATTCTTCTTAGCCACCTTAGATTTGCGGACGACATCGTGCTATTTTCAGAGTCACCAAAGCAGGTAGAGAGTTGCAAGCCAAAAAATTGGTCTCGAACTCAACACAACCAAAACAAAAATAATGACAAATAGCCACCGCATACCCGTCATGACAAACAATATACCACTGCAATATGTCGAAGAATATGTATACCTGGGCAAACTGATATCTTTTAAAAAATGTAGAAAAATAGACGACATACAAAGGCGGATAACACATAGCTGGGGAAAATTCTGGAGCTATAAAGAAATCCTGAAATCGACTCTACCACTCCACCTTAAGAAAAAAATCCTAGATTCATGTATTCTACCCTGCATCACCTATGGCTGCCAGACATGGATATTTAATAAACACAACAGAAGCAAGATAGAAAAATGTCAAAGAGCTATGGAAAGAAATGTATTAAATATTAAACTTAAAGACAAAATTAAAAGCTCTGAAATCCGCAAAAAAATACAGACCATAGACGTTCTCCACCACGCGCAGAAGCTAAAATGGAAGTGGGCAGGTCACTTAGCACGCACGAACGATCAGAGATGGACTAAGTCGGTCACACTGTGGAAGGGGCCCAGTGGTAAACGTGCCCAAGGCAGACCCCACGAGAGATGGAAGGACGAGCTAGTATCGGTAGCTGGAACTAACTGGGCAGAACTAGCTCAGGACAGAGAAGCGTGGCATGCTCTGGAGGAGGCCTTCACCCAAAGAGGGGTACTCACATCAACAAATTAATTTATTTTAAATTTTAAATACGTGCATCCAATACTGTGTTTTTTTCGATTAATATGCATGTAACATGTAAACTTTGTAGTGAGCAAATAAAAGGCTATTTTATTTTATTTTATTTATGTTTCATTCACACAAATGTTTGTCCTGGAAGGGAATTGAACCCAACATATGAGGCCAGTCAAAGTAGTGTGCCAGAACATTTATCTATTAATTAACTAGAACATCATAACTGATTAACGATGATGATTGGGATAGTAAGTTCACTTTTTGGTGCAGACTGAAACATAGGCGAAGCCGCATACGAAAGCTAGTTAAGTTTTAAATTGACCTATTCCATGGCCCCAGCTCTAACTAAACCATTACGTTATAAATTCTCCTATTCGTAGTAATTACGCATAGCTCTACATCTCGAAGACATGTTTTAGGTAACGCTTAATTATTTAAATTACTAAGTGAATCTTATTTAAATAAACGTTTGAAGAACTTATTTAAATACCAAATAGATTTGGAATTTAAATGGGTATTTTATTAAGGCAAATTATTTGATTAATGTAAGTATTGCTGCTATAGCTGTCTAGACGGCCATTTTAGATAATAATGAGAAAGAAGAGATAGATTTTTTTTTATTTAATTTTACCTAGTATAGAAAAATCTAAAACAAACAGGAAACTTTTTATTTAGGTACTAGTTAATAAACATAGGTAATTTATAGCTAGTAAATACTTAGCTACATATTTAGGGTAAAATAGGTTATATATTGTCTCAGCTTTATAAATGCCGCATCGTAAGTAGGTGGGGTGTACGGGGTTCCAACCCCCAACTTCGGAACCCAAGCCAACCTCACCTGCAAGTGGTGCAACCTGCTTAACAACGGACGGGGCTCTAACAGCCGGCTGATTGCGGCATATCACAGCCTACATCGGTACAGCTAAATCCCCTGGCTACCGACGGGCAGCAGCGTCGGTGGTGCGAGAAGCTGTGCCCCGCGATCCCCAACCCGCATGCCCAGCGTGGGGGTTATTTGCATATCCCGCTTTATTAAGGGAGGCTTGTGTCTAGTAGTGGACTGAAATAGGCTGGGAAGTAGGTAGGTACCTACGTCCTGATGCAGCGCTGGTTTTCAGACAAGGCCTTCTGTGACACTACGATCACTATCAACCACACAATATAATTAGTACGTACATGTTTCATAATAGTAGCTATGTTCAAATTATTTGAGATATGTAAATAGTTAATAGTAATAAAAGTGTTTAGGCAATTGAAAAACCCTTTGAGTTGTCGGTGCAATTAGTTTGGTGGTCCAGTTGGCCCGTCCAGTGGGTCTACTACAAGTCACTGTAAGAAATAACTGTTTCGTTACTTGATTGGTACTCGTAATCAAACAAAACCCGAAACTGGATGTAGCATAAATTTATTCTAGAAAAAAACTCTTTGGTATTCAGTTTGTGATGTGACAGTACAATCGTTGCGCACTCTACTGTGACTACTCTCTTTCACACAAAAATACCGCAATATTGAAATCGACAGTACAAAATGCCACCAATCGCACGAAATGAAACACGAGAAATTTCGTACTTTTGTAAATTACCGCCCGGTCACTACTAGGATGGGGTGAGGGGGTGAGTTTAGCAGTGTTCAGATCTGAGCGCTTCCATGTTTTGCAAGGTACGTTAAGATATTGGTCTAGCTTTCTCAGCCGTCAAGCTATGTCAGAGGCCTTCGAGCGGCCTAAAAACACCGACACCACAATTGAATACAAGCTCACATGGCGGTGAAGGAGCGGAAATCGCTCATAATCTGAATGGGCCGGTGAGAATGCGCAAAAGTAAGCCAACGCTAGCGTCCATTTTATAGGGATAGTCCATTTTGTTTTCTATTGAAAGCACTGAAAACCAACAGATTCGCGATGAGGCCGACGCCATTCAGCCAAGTTTACTGCCAGGGCTCACGAAGCTCACAAAAAACCAGTGAAAATCCTTCGGGGTTCCAGAATTACGTATTCACGGCAACAACTCACTACACGGAATAACCGGCAGAATTTTGTTTGGTAAAAGTTATGAAAGGTGGGATAAAAATGTTTGCGGGGCTCTCAAGGTTAACATAACTTATCATCAATTTCACTGGTATTATGGGTACAACTGACTGAAGTTGACACTTTTATTGCGCCACTGAAAACGAGTGCAGCAGCTGCTACCAGGCTTTTGCAGAATTAGTACGCTGAGTGGTGGAATTTTTGTGTAAATAATGACACAAAAATTCCACTCCTTCTATTAGATAAATGCTCGTCATAGGCAGGGATTGAAACAACAACCCGCAGCGCAGAAGGTAGAGCTATTATCAACTGAGCCATCGACCTTCATCATCATCAGCCCATAGCAGTCCACTGCTGGACATAGGCCTCTCTTAATGAGTGCCACCGCGTCCTGACAGCTTGACGCATCCAGCTTCTACAGCAGCCTTTTGCAAATCGCCAGACGCTGTCCTAACTAAACTTTGACCTATTGTAAGTTTTGAACTCTCATAGGTCAATTTTAGCTGAAACTATTTCTGAGATTATTTTCTATTGATCAGCATGGAGTGTCATACTAGTGGCGAGTTGTTGAACGTCATCCGGCCAGGTGGAGTGACGATCTGCGAAAGGTTATTGGTTATACCAATAACCTTTCCGAGGATGATGCGTCGAGCTGAGGACAGGGTGCAATGATGTTCATTAGGGGAGGCCTATGAGCAGCAGTAGACAACTACAGGCTGATGCTGAATGATGATTATGATAATATGTCATACTTTATGTCTGTCTTCGATCGACTTCTATAGGTATATAAAACCGCAAATAAGAAGGTACTAGTAGTAGAAGGTACTACTTCAACACAAAGTAATAAATAAATAAAATAAATAAATAATGCGGGACGTAATTATACAGCATCACGTAGCCCCAAACTAAGCAGAGCTTGTATTATGGGAACCACATGATTGATATAATACACATTTTTTTTTTTTTTGTAAATACATACATATCATACGTAGAAAATAAGCTTAACACTGGCCGCTTACCTTCTTTCTTGTGCCTTAGAAAATGTGAAAGTGCATTATTTCATAGCTTTAACAAGAGTTCAACTTCTTATATAATGTCACTACCTACCTAGAAATCGCTTTAAGTGATAAGACCGCCCATTGTACCAACATTATTATTTAAATTCTGTTTTTGTAAATTTTTGGTTTTTAATTGGTGTTGTGTGCAATAAAGAGTTCAACTATCACTCTATCCTATCTATCTAGGAAAGTCTACCTTGAGTTTTTTTTACAAAATTACTTCCATTTACCCGCTAACCTCTTACAACTTAGACAAACGAAATAAGGGTAGGGTACTTGAAGAACCCAAGACAGATTTCAATTTAGAATGTACACGTTACTGGCCCCTAATTTTTCGTACCATTGCACGCAAAACCAAATAGGTACAAGTACCTTCTGAATATAAATACGAAAGAAATAAATTTACCGAGTAAAAACCAAATTGAAAGGGTTTTTACTCAAATGAATTACTTAAAAGGTTTACTTGAGAACGTTTTGATTGGAGTTTTTTTTTTTACATTTGCCAGACAAGTTGTTTTTCACAATTTAAATTCCTAATACCTTCGTATCTATTTTTTGTAACCTACCTTTGTATTTTCTAATGTAAAAATATAGGTTACAAGAAATATAATATTTAATTATTGGACATAACTAACCAATAACAAAAAACAAAAATTTACAAAAACGGGCTTTTCACACAATGTGTTAATATTAGGTCTGGGATTTTTTCATGTTATGTTTGTAAGTATTTAAAAAAAACTCTACGAAACACCATATTTTTTGTATAGTTTATAGGTTTAGGTTTGACCGCCATCTCACCTATTGTTATGTGATGATTCGGTCGACGATGTACCACGCTTGCTTAGAATGTACCTATTTACACTTCGCTCGAAGACCCCGAAGTTGTAGTGATCAGGAAACACCGACGCCGGAAGAAAATTCCCTTCATAAATTAATTTATATCAGTCATGTAGTTCTATAATACAGGGTCTGCTTGGGGCGAGATGATGGTTCCCTACCAGTCCCCTGGCCAGTCGAAAAACCAGGAGGCATTTAGGCGGTCTGAAAACTCCAGCTTATAATAAAGAAATGATCCATTCCTTACTTCGTTCCTTCTTCGTATGATCTCGTATCCAACTTTGGTGGCTAAGCTTTTAGGCCATTCAAAAACCAACGTGGCTTAACGACTGAAATTATAACTTGCCTTCCGAAACCTGGATACTCTTAGATCTAAATGCCGGTCAACCATCCAAGCAGTGACTAGACGGAGTGTCAATTAGCCAAGATACTCTGATAGCACTGAAGAATGCCACGCAAGAAGTACTTCATGGCCAATTTATTTAATCTGACTCCAAGGCAAACAGGTTTGAGTTCCAATAAAATCTATTTTCGAGAAAAACAAATTCGAGGTAAAATCTAACAAAGAACCGGCCGAGAAAAGGTACGCTTCTTAACCTCCTATATTCCGGGAAACCGGATACAATAGGAAATATATTACGTCGCGTTCCATTTCAAGGTTTAAATCACATTTTCAAGTACATATCCGAAAAATTGTACACAACCGAAACCTATTCAAGAAACCAACAAAAGTCACCCCACTTCTAACCGAGGCACCAAATACCGATATGTACCGATCTAGCACTGACATTTACCCTAACTTTACCCAACTTTTACCCCATTTTACCCCAACTTTTCGACTGAAAAGGAAGCTGATATCTGTTTACAATGGACAGCATTTATCATTTTCAGATTCACCTGACCCAAAAAGTTTAGTGGTCACTGGATGTTGCAGCTTCTAAAATAAAGTAATACTTTATTCTATAAAACTAGGTCAATGTTAAGTAACTTATTATTAGTCTATTATAAAGCTCGATTATATTATTTTTAGTGTACAATTTTTAAAACAATTATATGCGCTGGGTAAAAAAAATAATCACAATCCTTAGTTTAAAAAAAATATGACACCTTATGATGGAACTAGCACATTTTTTTTTGCGGGACGTAATCAATAAACACGATTGATATACTACACATATTTTTTTTGTAAATACATACATATCATGCATAGAAAACACCTAGACCCGAGACAAATATCTACAGAACGTGCAAACATTGTCACCGAAACACCCTTCAAACCGAAACACAGCAATGCTGCTTCATGGTAGAAGTAGGCATGGTGGTTACTACCCGTTTAGTTAGTGGCGCATGAGTAAAAATGATGTAACTACAGACAAAAGAAATGTAGCTAAAAATGACGTATATTTTGCCTCTCTGACAGTCAAAAAATGTAAAAAAGCTGAATGGATTTAAGTTTTTCATAGTTTTTTTTGTCACATTATCACACAGCAACTACATGAATGATATACTATTTATATAAATACATACACTATGATACATATCATTTGGATGAAACTTAGAATATAAATGGAATTCACATTTTTTATTATTATTATTTTGGATTGTGATCGAGTGTGTCGAAGTTGCGTGAGAACAAACTGTCATACATACCCAACCAAATATTCCCAAATTTGCTTACCTTTCCATTTACGCCTGCAGTTTTGCATCCTCTCCTTCCCTAGCTCCAAGTACTTACATCAGTCGATTTTCGTTCCTCAATGCGAACACACATCTAATAAAATTGTCAAAAATCAAATTCAATACAATTAATTCAAATTCAATCACATATTTTCTTTTTAAAACGTGAACAACCTAATCTCGTGTAACAAAACACACACACAAACTTTTGCAATAATAATATTATCATATTAGATAACGCCCAGACCCTTTGGTCTGGGCGTTTTATTGTATAGTCTTCAAATATTAGTCTTTACTAATATTTGAAGACTATACAAATATTTGTCTCAGAAATTTGTGTGGAGATCGAACTCGCAACCTTATGCTTTTCAACCGGGCCTGAGCCCACTGCGCCAGATCGGCAAAAAGGTAGGTAGGTATGTTATTTCGATATTCTCTATGTAAATAAAATGAAGTTCCATTGAATAACAGCTTTTCAGCACGGAACCCAGATGGGAACTATAAAAAGTATCAGGTGGAGTATAAATCAAACCTGCCACCGAAAGGTCCTGAATTAGATAGTGGATCTCCGTTTCCAGGGTTCTGAATAATGAAGCGAGTTCACGGGAAAGTTCGCAAACCAACTGTAATGTATGTATTTAACCGACTTCAAATAAAGAGGTTATCGATTCGTCGATGAACGACTAAAGTCCCGTATTCATAGTCTTCTTCTTCGTCGTATGAGCTAGTGGTCAACTCTATGTTTTTAGGCCGCCCGAATTGGCTTAACTTGCCTTTCAAAGCATGGAGGCGCTCAGCGGGGTGATCGGCTAACTCTGTTGCAAGCAGAATTTATTGACACCGGTCCTGTTTTTATAAACATTGACATTTCATCCGTCGAAATTCAATGACAAACTGTCACAGTTTGTAAAAACAGGACCGGTGTCAATCTGTTTGCTACAGACTATGCCATTAAATTTTATTTTCTAGTGTTTTTCTAATGTATGTCGTTTATTATTTATGGTATTATAACCGTTTACGTTATTTATAAGACACAAGTATTAATGAAATGGAATAAAAGAAGATTGAACGGGAATTCTCTGATGAAAAAAAATTGTGCGCCGATAGTTTTTTGTTATAATTCGCCATGGCTATAGCAGAAAACAGGACCTGACTGAAGACTGGACGACTGGACTTATAAACCGTACTACGTTGCCTTATATTATTATGAACATTATACTTGATTGCGCAATTGTGGAAACTATCCCAGAAGCCAATTAATAAAGAAGTGAAGTGAAGCTGATCACCCTATAGACGCGTTGCTGCATTCGCAGAACTATACCTAGTAAATAAAACAAATATTTGGTTATTATTTAGTTTTTATTTACAATTATGATGCTCTTCTGGTCTAAGAGGTCTTATTCCGGACATTTCGCAGTCAAAATCGCTTGAATATATTCATTATTTCACCATTTGGATCGAGTTGTACCCCTTTTGCTGTTGGACTTGACGTGGCGCGGACTCTATTAAACGGTCACCATCTGCGTCTTATGTTCGATTCACCCTTACCGGCGCGCGTCGAAGAGCATCAGAGAGCATTTTATGACATGCTAATGGAAATTGAAACATCCTCAAAGCAGTTAAGTACATTATTTGCATGGAATTTACGCAGCTTTGAGCTTTGTCAAACACTGACATAAATAGATCCGTAAATAAATATTGCATGCAAATAGGAACTTAACTGCTTTGTGGATGTTTCAATTTCCTCTAGCATGTTTTAAAATGCGCTTCGATGCTCACCGCTTGCCTATAGGTGTGAATCGTATATTATCGGACTTTCGTCCACTGTGCCAAAGAGGCTGTCACTCGTGTTGCTGTTGATTACTGCAGATTTGAGCGCTTTCGTGCTTCGGAAGGCACGTTAAGATGTTGGTACCGGCTTTTCAGTCGTTAAGCCATGTCGGAGACCTTCGGGCGGCCTAAAAACTCCGACACCAGAGTTGGTCACTAGCTCATACGAAGAAGAAGAAGACTGCATGTTCAAACATCATCAGATCAACAATGTTGACAAACAAACGCTTACCATGAACACTGTTTATGTGAACAAAAGGTTATTCGAAAACGATTTATGTGGGTTGACTCCTGATCTAAATATTAGCAAAATATAATTGGAAAGATTTGCTCTGAATTTTATGTAAGTATTCAAATAATTAAATCACACTTCGATTATTATAAATTCTACTCTCCTATCCTATCCTACTTATTATAAATGCGAAAGTTTGTGAGTATAGATGTATGTATGGATGAATGTTTGTTACTCTTTCACGCAAAAACTACTGAACAGATTTGGATGAAACTTAGAATATACATAGTTTGTGACCTAGATTAACATATAGGCAACTTTTAATCCCGGTACCACGCGAGCGAAGCCGCGGGCGGAAGCCTGTTATTATAAATGCGAAAGTTTGTGTATTGTGTATGGCGGCGTGAAACGGATTTGTATGAAACTTGTAATATACATAGTTTGGAACCTAGATTAACACATAGGCTACTTTTATCCCGGTATCATGTGAACGAAGCCACAGGCGGAAGCTAGTATATTATATTAAGTAATTTACTTAGTGTAGGTAGATTTAGCAATTTACGCTATTATAAAAACTATTTAGCCTTACTAGAAGCGTATTTTAACATTTACCTACATTTGCACAGTATTAACACATTCTTAGTAATGCAAATACAACAGTTGTCTGTGGTATTATTTTTTTATTTCAATTTTATTTCGAAACCATATAGAGACTTTTATGAACACTTGGCAACGTCATTACATGTACACATAATTTTTAGATTTCTTTCCTACTAATAATATAAATGCGAAAGTTTGTGAGTATGGAATAGAATGGATGTATGGATGAATGTTTGTTGCTCTTTCACGCAAAAACTACCTAACGGATTTGGATGAAACTTGGAATATGCGTACATAGTTTGTGACCTGGATTAACACATTAAGCTACTTTGTGTTATGACGCAAACGAAGCAGTGGGCGGAATCTTGTATATTATAATTAAGATTAATTATTATTCAAAGAATATGTCCAAGACAAGAGTTTAGAGTTTATTTATTCAGTAAAAGTAATACAAAACATGCAACAATACATTTTACAAAGGTTATTTTAAAAATGTTGTAATAAGGTGACGATACATGTCAAACCTCCCTAGCACAATTCAACATTTTTGAAGATATAAAGTCACCGAATGTAGTTAGTGAGCCACAGATATAAAAGAGAACTAGATGAAGTCTAAAAATTCACTATTCTCTGAACGTCAATTCATACGGCTGATCTCTACTTATTTCATAAGTCCATATATCATTTGCTAGAAAGGGATGCATACTTTATCTCAATGCGATTGCGGCGACTTCGAACGCCTTGATACGATTTTCTTTTTGAATTCATTTGAAGTCGCATTGATATGTATGCATACCTTTCTTTACTGATGTATTGGACATAGAGAGTAGATATCAGCCGTTTATTCAGAGCATAAATCAATTTTAATTTCTTCTATGCTTTAGTCATAATTCTTTGATTTGAGCCATCACGACAACATCCGTGTTGTTATGACGTCATGAAATGTAGAATTTTATTTTTACAAAAAAAAATTACAAAATGTTGCTATTATATTTCATTCTTGTCACTGCCTGTACCTACCGAATTTCATTGTTATAGCGATTTGAAAGTTAATTTCAACCTAGCAATCACAATCCCGTATGGTCTAGTGGCTAGGATACCTGGCTTTCACCCAGGAGGCTCGGGTTCGATTCCCGGTACGGGAAACTTTTTGCATTTTTTATCCTTCTTACTTCATGTAATTTTATTCGCATGATCATACAATTCCCCTGTATTAAATTAAAGAATTTATTAAGTTCAGTCATCAGTGCGAAAAATCAAGGTTTATATATATATATATATATTATACATATATATTATTATACTTTATTATATATTATATACTTTATACGAAAGTACTTGAATAAGGTTCAGAATTTGAATGACCTGTGACTTAGTCTAGTACTGGACATAGGCCTTCCCTTATTAGCGTTATTTTGCTCTTTCTTCAGCTCGACGCATCCAGCTTCTACCAACAGCCTTTTGCAGATCGTCACTCACACCTAGACGGAGATCGTCCTATACTAAGTTTGCCGATACACGGTCTGCACCTAAGAACTCGTTTATCCCATCAGATAAAAACGGAAAAAATATCATACTAAAAATATCATTATTTTCTTTAAATAAACAACCAAAACTTGAGTTAATACGGCCATGTCATCGTTGGTCCATTTTCTGCCAACCTACATCAATGTCTTTCCCTTTGGCACTTATGTGAACCTTTTGCAATCATGGATTCTTTTGATGACTTCTGTCTGGGTTAATCATCATCATCATTAGAATTTACATAGATTTATAAAGTACTTACTATCTTTTGCCAGCGAGTTTGCTCCTATTTATGTTGATTTTGTCGAATATATTGTTTGTTACTCTCGGGAACAGTTACTGTTACCCTTTTTTTCTGGATGAATGTACCTATCCTGGACAACGTGTATGCTATTTGCCTGATGATAAATTGAGTAGGCAATTCGTTAATAAACTCTATTTCGCGTTTATAATATTCATCATCATCATCATCATCATCATCAGCCTAAGCAATCCACTGTTGGAAATAGGCCTCCTCTAATGAGCGCCATTGCGCCCTGTCCTGAGCTCGACGCATCCAGCTTCTACCAGCAGCCTTTCGCAAATCATCACTCCACCTAGCCGGGGGGCTATATAATATTAGTTAGGCTTTACCTAGGTTCTCCATATATATTTTTTTTGTGTCTAAATTCCTCTGATGTATAAAGATATGCCTCATTAGTTTTATTACACTAGGCAGCAATTTTGGTGTTAATTTATTTTTACTAGTTAGATAGGTACTAAATACTTTTTATACTAAGTATTTTAAATTATTTTTGGTAAAATAATAGACTTTATTATGAGCTTGTCCAGATAAAGCGGTTTAAGCGAGCTTGGTTAATCGATCCATCTTTACAGGCTATTAGCAGAACTTCGTACAAAGATCAATATGAGATGAACTTCAAATAGCACTTGTGATGTAGAATAGTTTACCTATATTGTTGAATATTATAATAACACGTTTCAATAGTATGAACAAGTTAAATGGTGCTTCAAATTGCCTCATATTAATGCGTAACTCGGAACTGTATTGGCCAAAGTATCTCAATACTACCTATTTAGATGTTATCAACACCAGCCTATATCAGTCCACTGCTGGACATAGGCCTCCCCAAAAAGGGGATATGCCTATGATCCCCAAGCTGGACATGTGAGTTGGGGATAACAGTGCAAAGCTTCTCGCACCACCGACGCTGCTGCCCTTCGGTTGCGCTATGCTGTAATATGCCGGATGCCAGCGCCCCGATCTTTAGTTAGCAGCGTACATCACCGGCAGATTAGGTTGGCTTGGATTCCGAAAATAGATATTGGAACCCCTTACACCTCTAGATGTTATCATATATGAGTACTTAATATAATGTGGACTGAGCTGATCACGTCGCCAGAAAACAAGGCTCGGGGTGCTTAAAGTGGAGACCTTGAAAGAAATAGCGCCCACAAGCAAGACCACAAATGCGTTGGTACGATGATATCAAGAGAACAGCTGGTGTGAAATGGATACAGATCGCACAAGACATGAAATGAAAGAGGCCCCTTAGGTTTACCTTTAGGGTAGAAAGTTGATAGGAAGAAGAAGTGGAAAACGTTTAGGAAGTTTGATTTCCTGTAAATAAATACGTTAGCTATCAATTATTTAACAAGACATAGGTACGTAGCGAAATATCGGTAGTTACAAATAGTGTTAGCTTAGTATATTATTAATTCTACTTAATAGCATGAAAATGGTGAGAAGTGACATCTAGCGGATTTTTACGGAACAAGATAACGATTAGTAGTATTTAAAATCAACCACGTAGATTCATGCCATCGATCACTCAACTGATATACTTAGTTCATTTTTCAACTATAAGATGGCGCTATTCTCAGCCGTTAGTTTTCATAATAAAATTACTCGTTCGTTTTCTTTTTTCGAAATACCTATTAATATTTTATCAAATTAACCATTGGATGTACAAGAACATCCAATCCATCTTGCAACAAGATGGATTGGATGTTGTCAAATAAACACCTCAATTGACAAAACACCTCTAAATTTACAGTAAGAAGCTTAAAAACTACTTGTGACCCCACACACGTTTTCCATTTTACCCGAAGCGGGAACAATTTTAAGTCTACCAAGAACTGATGTGTATAAAGTTTGTACGTGAGTTTTAAATCTTAGAATTTATATTTCAATGCACTTTCTAAGAAAGTTAAAGACATTGGACCTCTAAACACTCATAGCGTAGCTTACTTCGGTGTTCCTCACAGAGGGCCTCGAAGATGACGCTCCGCGCCATGCTCCAGGAGGGCGACGTGCAGCAGGTGCACCGTTGTGTTTTCAGCAGTCAAAGCGTTAAGCAGCATTCCGCCCAGTCACTACTTGGATGGGTGACTGTTTAGTGGCATTTAGATCTGAGCGCTTCTGTGCTTCGGAAGGCACGTCAAGATGTTGATCACGGCTTTTTCAGTCGCTAAACCATGTCAGGGATCTTTAGTCGGCCTAATAACCTCCAATACCAGAGTTGGCCACTTATTCATACGAAGAAGAAGACAGGACTTTTCATGTTCATTAGGAAAGCGATGGAATGATCTTGAAATCCTCCGGCCAGGTGGGGTGACGATCTGCGAAAGGCTGCTGGTAGAAGCTGGATGCGTCGAGCTCAGGACAGGGCGCAATGGCGCTCATTAGGGGAGGCCTATGTCCAGCAGTGGACTGCTATAGGCTGATGATGATGATCTTGAAATATTTTACAGGCAATTTTGTCCACTACTTTGCTACTCTTGTATAATCTACTGCGAGATAAGCGACTAAGACTGTTTCGAAGATTTTGGTAGTAGCAGAGTTCATTGTGAAGGGCTCGTCCGGGGAAGTACTGCCAGGTCTATTTCTGCCATGAAGCAGCTATGCTGTGTTTCGGTTTGAAGGGTGTGGGTGCCGGTGAAATTACAGGCACAACATTTATCATTTAACAAAAAAGGGTTTATCATTTTCATGCTTCAAGTTGATGGACGCACTGCATCGTAGAGCACGTTTCGAAAAAACGTGATCTACGATGCAATGCTTTGTAATAGGTATGGGTTACCACTTAACATCAGGTGAGCCATTTGCTTGATCCATCTTCTAATAATATTATAAAAAGCCTTTCCACATCCTTCTGTTTCCTCCGACCAGGTAGAGTAAAGATCTGCGAAAGGCTGCTAGTAATAGCTGGATGTGTCAAGCTGAAGATTGAGCGTAATGGCGGTCATTATGAAAGGCCTATGTCTAGCCAGCATTGGACTGGCATAGGCTGATGTTATTTATGATGATGCCGAAATCGTCATGACCACCAGAATTACGTTCGCATATCGTACGTAGCTGTATGAGATTAAAAAAAACGGTCCAGTGCGAGTCGAACTTGCAGACGAGGGGTTCCGTACTATCTTATAAGATAAATAGTTACTATCTACCTTGTATGTAATTTTTAAATACTTTTTGGAACGAAGTTCCTTATCGCGCGTTGCGAAAGGGGGATAGATGGAAAAAATTAAGACCAAAAGTTGTAACGACACTTTTTGCTATAGTTGTAAGCCGTGCGGCGTCTCTTGACACCTCTCAAGTTTTATTTTGTGGGCCCTGAGGTGCCGGAGGTGCCGGAGGAGCCTGAGGTGCCTGAGGTGCCTGAGGTGCCTGAGGTGCCTGAGGTCCCTGTGGTACCGGAAGTGCCGGAGGTGCCTGAGGTGCCTGAGGTGCCTGAAGTGCCGGAGGTGCCTGAGGTGCCTGAGGTATCTGAGGTGCCGGAGGTGCCGTAGGTGCCTGAGGTGCCAGAGGTGCCTGAAGTGCCGGAGGTGCCTGAGGTGCCTGAGGTATCTGAGGTGCCGGAGGTGCCTGAGGTGCCTGAGGGGCCTGAGGTCCCTGTGGTACCGGAAGTGCCGGAAGTGCCGGAGGTGCCGGAGGTGCCTGAGGTAATTGAGGTGCCGGAAGTGCCTGAGATACCTGAGTGGGTGAAGTTAAAGGAACTTCGTTCCATCCGGGTGTCCCTAGACACCTCTCAAGTTTTTATGTTTAGTTTCAAGGCTAGGTACTTTCTAACTGTTTGAGGCCCGGGCAAAGTATCTAAAAATAAAACAGAAAATAAATAGGTTTCCTCCTGTGGATCTTCTTTGTATTATGAGCTAGTGGCCAATCCTGGAAGTACTCTGTAGAAAAATACATTTTGTAGGAATTTGAACTCTACCTCTTACGGTTCATGAGATACATACACCCCGCGTCAGCGGATAAGACAGACAGACGGACATACGAAGGCTTAATAATAGGGTCCCGTTGGACACCCTTCAGCTACAGAACCCTAATCAGGCAGTTTGATCAAGCCCATAAAACATCGCAGCAACTTCTAGTTAAAGCCGCAACCTCCAGTGTCTTTAATATTTGAAGCTTCTTGCACTTCCCTTTCAAGCATTGGTAGAATACGACACGACGCCTTTTAGTGGCCAACAAATATTAAACCTTCAGTGAGAACGGTTATGGAGTGGAAATTGAATATTTATGGGAATTGACGCTCGATTGGCCGAACCGGTCAGAAAATTTCATTAAAATTGCATTGGCCCACCGCCACTTATAATCGAACACTTACTGAACCAAGTTAGTGACTATAGTTAGCTATAGCTATTTCATCATCCTCATCATCATCATCAACCTATCGCAGTCCACTGCTGGACGTAGGTCTCTCCCAAGGTTTGCCACTGAGCCCGATCCTCGGCTCTTCTCATCCACTGTCTGCCAGCTACATTACGCAAATCGTCACTCCATCTAGCCAGTGGACGTCCTACACTACGTTTGCCCAGACGGGGTCTCCAACCCAATACTCGTTTGGTCCAACGGTTGTCGGTTCGTCGGCATATATGGCCGGCCCATTGCCACTTCAGCCTACTAATCCTCTGAGCTATGTCGGTCACTTTCGTTCTCTGTCGGATAACTTCATTTCTTATTCTATCTTTAAGAGAAATTCCAAGCATAGCTCTATCCATAGCTATTTAGTGACTCAAAAAAAAAAAAAGAAAACTTTTGTTTGGTGTTCTCAATAGTAGACCAAGCGATTGTGCTTGTGAATTGCTTTAATTTATTGAATAAATTAAAATCAAACATCAAACCCCCTAATAATTTCGGTCATCATCATTATCAGCCTATTTCAGTACACTGCTGGACGTAGGCTTTCCATAATGAGCGCAATTGCACCCCGTCCTCAGCTAGACGCATCCAGCTTCTACAAGCAGCCTTTCGCAGATCGTCACTCCTCCTGGCCCAATCTGTAATTTGTGAGATAGCTCCTTTTTGCATATTAAACTAAGAAACCCCCTAATCAATGATCAAATCAAATAATTTATTTCCTCTTTTCACATGTAACATGCACTTAGATATGTCAAAATACAAATTTCTAAAATATACGCGTGATTAACTAAGAGCGACACATTTCCAAGAATTTATGTTGTCAAAACAATTATTTTCTAAAATTAATCTACATGATAATACAAGTTAGGGGCTTACGACGGAAATCTTTGGCTTTGTTAGAGATTTTCTTCAAAAGCTCAGTAGAAATTACTAAGCCGTTTTGTGGTTGTAAGTTGGATGGAAATTTAATTATATAGGTACCCGTAGCTCTTCCCTGCCATTGTGAAAAGGGGCATTGTTGAGGCTCTTCAATGAAAAATGTTTAGTACGGATATGTTCTTTTATAAACGTACCTACTTTTAGTAGTTTAGTCGATAGATTAAAAATAAATTGCTGAGGTGAACCAAGATAGTCATTAACCAACTTCAAAAAAGGAGGAGGTCCTCAATTTGGTTGTATATTTTTTTATGTTTGTTATTCTCTGCTTATAATGCCCAAAGGTCTGGATAAAATAAATACATTTTTTTAAATATTTTCCTTAAATTACTAGTAACAAATAGGCAAAGCCAGTATTTATTTAATCTCTAGCAATAAAATATTTTGTTGGATTTTTTTACGTAAAAATGTACGTATTTCTATTCTTAAGATAAATACGTACATATCATACATTCCAAGCGAAATAATTTAATTAAATACAGCCTAATGGATATATAGCCAGGGGAGCGACTGACAGGGTTAAAAAGCTAGGCAGAGTGACAGGGCAGAATGCTGTCAAATATTATTATCACCATCGCCACTCAAATTTACCTTTCTATCAATCTATTCCGCGCCGGTAGCATCCACTGTTGAGTAAAGGCTTTTTCTCTATAACGCCACTCCTGGCGATCTTGTGCCACTGCCTTCACAATATCCTCCAACCACAGGAAATTATAAATTTACCTACTTAAAATTCAATAATATAAATGATGCTGGACACTATTATAATAGGTACATATCAATATCAAACATGGAAAACACCCAGATCCTAGACAAATAAATACTTGCATATCATTGTGTGCTAGCATGTATGCAGATTAAATAATTGAGACCTTACCTTACTATAGTCTATACCTAATTAGTAACTCTTGTTCTTAGCAGTTCATAGGATATGTAAATTCCATAATGGTATTTGTATAGTTTATACCTACTTAGAGACTGTTGTTCTTAGTTTATAGGATACACTTATAAAATGTAAATCCCTTACTGGCTGTAAGTCTTATTATAAGTTTTGTATGTGCTGTACTTAAGAGCTGTGGATTTAAATAAATAAAATAAAATAAAATACTAACATTTTTCTCACATCGGGATTCGAAGCCACAACCTATTGCGTCTCAGGCAGGCTGATGAGGCGTGTAAATAACCTCACCATGGGTGTGCATAGCACGGAATAAAATCCTTTCTAGAATAACCAGATCTGAAGAACCGCTATGTGAGAACTCATGAACCAGTTCACCACCCATCCAGTAGTTGCCGGGGAACACTAAAGGCGATTTATAGCAGAGTAATGCTCACCGAGTCCTGGGATCTCCTGTTTCCAACGATATCTTCTCACTTGCAGGCACAATGTTTGCCGGCCGGCTATTATGTATCACCATCTATCTATGACATCACTGGAATATTTAACCCGGGGAGATACGAAAATGATGGCAAATAAGCCCTAGGATATGAATCCTCCCAAAAGTTGCGGACTTCACAGTTATTTCAAGGATTATATATTTTATAATTGTCAGACGATCCAGAAAAATTGAAATCGCCAACGGAAGCCAAAAGTAACATCCGTTGCTATCTGTCACTGTCACACAGTGAAAACCGTCAAGCCGTCAGGCCCATCAAGACAGCTGCTTGACCACGGTATCAGCACTGCTTACGCCATCTAGCGTTCTATACCCAAACTACATATGGATGTGAAGGCCGCGAGCACACCAACAATGCAGCTAAACAGCTCTGGTTACTCTAAAGATGGCACTAATGCAACAGAAAAAACACCAGTGACAGTGATAGCATTTATGCGTATGTAAATAAGTAAATAAATTATGGAGGCTTCACCATGCTCCCCGCCTTGGAAGCTCGGTAGAGTCTTCAAAAAAAGATTATTAAATATTAAACATCCTACATATTTCTTATGTGTATCATCGTTCATTCAGTAATATCCTACCTAACCTATACACTTAACTTATGTGGTTAAAGTAATAAATTCTATTGATTTGGAATTGGATACAACTTCTGCACTGCTCGCTTGTATGTACCGAACCTAGTTCTAACAGAGGCCACCCGAACTATATTATCAGTACCCGGATAAACTTCAGTAATAACTCCTAAAGGCCAGGATAACGGCCCTGCATCGTCTTGTCCAACTAGTACGACAGTCCCGATTTCAACAGGTTTATCCGGAGTAGCCCATTTCTGCCTGATTTGCAATGTGTTCAAATATTCTAAGCGCCACCTTTTCCAGAAGGATTGCACCATGCTATCTAGAAGTCTTTTCCGTTGTATTAGATTAACACTCTGACCAGCTAAATTCTCAGCTGGCAGATATTGTAAAGGCGACGACATTAGAAAATGTGCTGGAGTGATAACTTCTGGATGTGGATCCGATGATACCACACAAAGGGGACGAGAGTTCATAATGCATTCGATTTGCACAAGAACAGTTTGCAGCTCCTCATAAGTGAGCAGTTGATCTCCTATCACTCTATATAGATGTGTTTTTAAACTTTTAATATTAGACTCCCACATGGAACCAAAATGAGGTGATCGTGGAGGGATCATTTTCCAGTCTATATGGCGAGCATTAAGCTCGTTTTTCAATTGTGACGTATTGCTTTCTTTCAATAAGAAATTATATAATTCGTCCAATTTGGCCTTAGCCCCAACGAAGTTGGTCCCATTATCCGAATAAAGGCAGCACACTGGCCCGCGTCGGGATATAAATCGTTTGAAGGCAGCCAAAAAAGCATCAGACGTCATGTCAGAGACCAGCTCGACATGAATCGCCTTTGTAACCAAGCACACAAAAAAGCATATATAAGCCTTTTGAGCATGTTGGCCTCTGCGTCTAGCTAATGTTATGCGTATTGGACCCGCATAATCCACTCCAGTATGGACGAACGCTTTCGCTTCCGACACGCGATATGCAGGAAGATCCGCCATCTTTGGGTTGGGATGAGTCGGGTTCACGCGAAAACACACATTGCATTTACGCACTTTAGATCTGACGACAGTTCTGGCATCCAATATCCAATACCGCTGTCGTAAGATAGACATGAGCAGACTAGGTCCAGTGTGACAATTCATCACATGATAATGTTGTATGATCAGATCAACAATGTGGTCATGCTTGGGAAGAAGGACTGGGTATTTGGCATCAAATGGAAGTTCGGATTTCGAAAGCCGCCCACCAACCCTCAATATGCCTTCATCATCCAAGAAAACTGCGAGACTCTGAAGCTTCTTAGGTAGAATTTTTCCAGACCTTATTAACTTTAAGGCATAGCTGAAATGTTCAGATTGTACAGCGCGAATCATAGCTCGTTCCGCTGCAATTAGAGATTGCACAGACCGTGGATTAAGAATTATATCCTTGGGTCGGACGAATTTGAGAACATATGCGATAATACGCAGTAATCTGTCCCAAGACGAAATACGAAGAGCCAACTCACACAAAACTGGCTGATCTACTTGTGTGGTCACAGTCATAACCGTTGATTTATGTTCAGGAAGTTCTCCACAGTTAGAGGCTGAAAATTGTTTAATAGGCCACTCTTCGGGAGCGCAGCGGAGCCACAATGGGCCGTTCCACCATAAATCATGAGAAACTAGCTGTGACGGTAATATACCACGCGATAGGCAATCACTTGGATTTTCCACACCAGCGATATGGTAGAAGTGTTCTGAGGGTAAGTTTTCCTGGCATTGAGCCACTCGATTACTTACAAAAATCGACCAACGATGTGGAGAGGAGTGAATCCATGATAATGCGATCGTAGAATCAGAGAATGCGTATATACCGTCAATAGGTACCCGTTTAGTATATGTGTCAAGCACTGTTTTTACCAGCTTAGACATTAGCACGGCCGCGCAGAGTTCAAGTCGAGCAAGGGTCGTGACCTTAGTCGGAGTGACCTTTGACCTCGCACACAGCAATCTTACTTGGATGCCAGCTGGGGAGGTACAGTGAACATAAATCACACACCCATATCCATTCATACTAGCATCACAGAAAGCGACAAGACGAACAACGCAGTCAATGCATACGCCAACATGGCGTGGAATCCGCAGAGTGTCCAGCAAGGTAAATTCTTGCACGAGAGCAGAGAAACGAGTGATTATATTGGCGGGAGCAAGATCATCCCAACCACTGTTGCACAACCATAACTCCTTTATGAGTAGTTTGGCATAGAGTATAACGGGAGCGACCAATCCAAGTACGTCGAACAACCGAGCCACTACAGAAAGTATGTTCCTTTTCGTGCATCTCTCTGCGATCTGCGAGGATGTAAAGAAGAAATCGTCATCAGACGGATTCCATGATAGGCCTAAAACCTTTGAAGAGTTTCCTTCGTCAAATTCGAGGGATTTGCGATGCGAATCTGGGAGACTATCTAAAAGAGCTGGCGAATTACTTGCCCACTTCACCAGATCAAAACCAACAGATCTAAACACTTTAATAAGGTCTGCCGATAGCTGTTTAGCGGTATCTTCGCTACAAGTTGAATAAACCAAATCATCCATATACAAATTAGATTCTGCTATTTTAGCGGCATCAGGGTAGTGAGGAGTCATGTCAGCCGCTAGCTGTCGTACAGTACGCATAGCTATATAAGGGCTTGACTTAAGACCGAAAGGAACCGAATTGAAATTGAAAGTTCGGATAACTTCACCTTCATTGAACCGAAACAGGATTCTTAGATATTTTCGCTGGCTTTCGATTACGCCTATCCTTAAGTACATTTGTTTAATGTCAGCGTTTATCGCGACCGGGAAGAGCCGGAAGTCTAGTAGTAGCAAGAACAAATCGGTCTGCAAGTTAGGACCAATATGCAATACGTCATTAAGTGACAGCCCGGTATGAGTTTTTGCACTAGCATCAAGCACTATCCGAGGCATTGGCTTGTCCGGACGAACGACGGCGTGATGTGGTATATAATAGCCTAAGTCGGAGCTATCTGTTACGTTCACTTCACTCAGATAACCGTTATCTATGTACTCCTGAATGACATTATTATAGTTACCCTTTAATTCCTTGTCCTGACGAAACTTTCTCTCAAGCGCCATAAATCTACGCTGAGCAGAAGCGCGAGAGTTACCTAACTCAGTAGGATCTTTACTGAAAGGTAACGATACTGTATACCGACCTACTTCATCACGGGTCACCGAGGACACGAAAATATTCTCGCACTCTGTCTCCTCAGGTGACAAAAAACGTGACTGTGGAATCTCCTCTAATTCCCAAAACTTTTGGACAAGATCATTTAGCGCTAGCGCCGAAAACGATACACTACTAGGCTTATCATCGATGCGCGGATAGTCACCCATAAGTACATAACCAAACGTGGTCAGAAGTGCTGGTGGGGCACGTGCACCAGACTCAATCCTGTTCCCTAAGTAAATGTATGGGAAGAGTTGAGCTCCTAACACTACATTTATTTCACCCGGTATATTCCAGCTTAAATCCGCAAGTGGCAAACCCTGAAAATGATCAAGCTTACTATTCCACTCAATAAATTGCGTCGGCAATTGGTCAGTGACACATTCCACTACTAAAGCATGAATCGTGTATTTGTGCTCTGGGTACACGCGGGATTCAATATCCAAAAACACGTAACCTATGATAGGGCGTGAAGACGAACCAATACCTTTGACGAAAGAGTTACTCAAAGGTATGATCTTCAAATCTAGATCCCTACAACAATCAATTGTTATCAAATTATTTTGTGAACCATTATCAATGAGGCATCTAATAACCTTTTTATGACCAGAATGACTTTTAGTTCGCGCATATACCTGCGCGGTCGACAGCAAGACCGTAGACCTTGATTGAGATTCCGCTTCAGCTGAGAGTGACACTGCGGAATTATGAGCTAAAGGCAACAAATCATTGGTGTCGCTCGAGGACGGAACTCGTGTGCAATTATCGCTATGTGCATTAACACAAGTCGGGGGTGCTACAACCGCGGGTGACAAAAATGTCGGCGTATCATTTCCGCTTATTGCCAAAGTATGAATATGAGAACTCGAACTTGACTTATTTTTCTCAAAATGCAAGAGTGTATGGTGGCGCCTTTTGCATAACTCGCAAACAGAAGTAGCGTCACAGCTTGACAAAGTGTGTGCGAAGCTTAAACAATTTAAGCAACCACGATTGGATTTTATGAATTTAAACCGCATTTCTGCATTCGCCGTATTCCTGAATTGCGCGCACTTGTAAAGTTGTACATGACTACTATCATTGCAGTACAGGCAGCGTGTGGCTAGGGTCGCGGCGGCGGGCATTGTCGCACTATGTCCAGTTTTAGATACCTTCTCACTTGAGATAAAAGTCTTGTAGGTGTGGCTCGAGCCACGTGACGAGGTACTTACCTTATTTGTGCTATTTGAAAATCGCGAATTCGATATAACATTCACGGATCGAGACCGTTCCAGAATCTTAACTTGATCCTGAACAAATCCTACTAATTCCGACACGGTGGGAATTTCCGTGTTACGCACTGACATTTCAAAGGCTTGAATTGTCTCTGTATCTAATTTCCTCAGTGCACAGTGCACCAATATGAAATCCGTAAGGTCATCTATACCTAACTTTTTTAAAGCAGCAATTGATGCAGAATATCTTTCTATAAATGTATCTAGGCTGTTAGCATTGTGAGAACATCCCTTTAGATCAAGTATATTGTTCAGGTAATGTGTACCCAAAGCACGCTTGTCTTGGTACTTCTTTACTAAACTTTCCCATATAATGCTGTACGTATCAGCTGTTGGAACTATACCAGCTGTGACTTTTAATGCACTGTTAGTGAGTTTACCTACCAGATATTGTACCCTTTGAGAGTCTGAAAGCTGTGGATTCGTATGAATATTGGCTTTGAAAGATTCATAGAATATTGGCCAATTTTCTGTTTTCCCATCAAAACTAGGCAATTCTATTGGTGGCAATTTTATGCATTTAGCAGTGACATCTTGTGATGGATTTGCTTGTAAACCTAATGACTTATTGCAAGAATTTATTTTATTCCGTACACGTTTCACTCGTATATATATATCCTCAAAAGACTCCAAACAAGCATAGTCCGGACTGGCAGCAGGATCCAAACCCAATTTACATTGATTTATAGAATCCATAAGGGATTCAAACCTAGCATACATCTCATCAATTGTTTCTGAATCAGCCATAAAACTTTCATTTGATCTCGTCTGCGATTCAAATGACCCAATATTTTTGGCTACCGAATATAAGCTGTTCATTCGCTTGAACAGTAATTCTTTTTTATGTTCTAACATGTTTAAAGAAGCCTTCTGGCTTGCTTGAGCCATGTTTGTAATGTAGAAAAATCTAAACAAACTACAGTTATATTTTTCTATTACCTGTAAAAGGCTAAAGTTAAAGAAAACTTTATTGTTGTTTTACTACCAATAACTTAGGCACAAATTATCAAACCGATGTTCACCAATAAATTAAGTGAAGATTTTATCTACTAAATTAAGTCCCTAACTTGTCTTGGAATCGCTAAGTATCAGTTGATACTTAGCGCATACAAAGTCCTACGACAATTTATTCCCTTGGCATCCTTGATAGCATAAGGCTATCAAAGCATCTAGGCCTACGGGAATAAATTTTAATTGTTGTAAGGTTAACCAACTTTACTTACGCTAACCTACAGTAAAGAGATTCACTAATTATACTTATGTAAATCTAATTATGGATATTACACCTAGGCAACGAAATGAACGATAATTCACCAAAAAATACGCGAATATTATGTTACACTTCTAACCTAAAAGTGGTTGGTTATGAATTTTTCGAATAATTTACGCATAAATCCTACCAAAATCACTGGCTATATCCGGCTGGAAGGACCAAAATATGATGAGGCGTGTAAATAACCTCACCATGGGTGTGCATAGCACGGAATAAAATCCTTTCTAGAATAACCAGATCTGAAGAACCGCTATGTGAGAACTCATGAACCAGTTCACCACCCATCCAGTAGTTGCCGGGGAACACTAAAGGCGATTTATAGCAGAGTAATGCTCACCGAGTCCTGGGATCTCCTGTTTCCAACGATATCTTCTCACTTGCAGGCACAATGTTTGCCGGCCGGCTATTATGTATCACCATCTATCTATGACATCACTGGAATATTTAACCCGGGGAGATACGAAAATGATGGCAAATAAGCCCTAGGATATGAATCCTCCCAAAAGTTGCGGACTTCACAGTTATTTCAAGGATTATATATTTTATAATTGTCAGACGATCCAGAAAAATTGAAATCGCCAACGGAAGCCAAAAGTAACATCCGTTGCTATCTGTCACTGTCACACAGTGAAAACCGTCAAGCCGTCAGGCCCATCAAGACAGCTGCTTGACCACGGTATCAGCACTGCTTACGCCATCTAGCGTTCTATACCCAAACTACATATGGATGTGAAGGCCGCGAGCACACCAACAATGCAGCTAAACAGCTCTGGTTACTCTAAAGATGGCACTAATGCAACAGAAAAAACACCAGTGACAGTGATAGCATTTATGCGTATGTAAATAAGTAAATAAATTATGGAGGCTTCACCACAGGCCTTTACCCACTGCGCCACAGAGGTCAAAATCAGGTAACTGGGTACCAAGAAACCAGGAAGCCATTCCTGTTATCTCGAGCCCACGGCAATATTTCTGCACTAAATGCCTGTCGTGGTGTATCTAAATCGTCAGATCTACGGGAATGTAAGGACCATAAAAAACGTAATAAAATAAGGATAATGCTACCAATTCTATAGAAAGAACCGTGTTTCGTATTAGGTATATCGTTCACTGTAAAAAACCAATGCCAGAAATGCATTGCAAAGTCCTGGTTGGGCAACATTCGTGAATGGAATCCGCGGTTCTTAAATGACGCAGTTTTCAGGTAACAAACATAGAAAAATACAACCAAGTTTAGAATCTCCTCAAGACTCAATACTCATTATATCTAAGCTTTTTCCCGCGGCTTCTTTCGCGTGGTACCGGGACAAATAGCCTAAGTTTTAATCCAGGTCACAAACGATGTATACGTATTCCAAGTTTCATCGAAATCCGTTCAGTAGTTTTTGCGTGAAAGAGTAACAAACATTCACCCATTCATCCATTCATCCATATATCCATACTTACTTTCGTATTTATAATAAAAATAGGATAGTATTCTATGAAGTCAGTTATAAAGAACAAAATGCAGAAACGTTCACTAGTTGGAGATGCACCTCAAGAAGAAGAAGAAGAAGAAGAAGAAGAAGAAGAAGAAGAAGATAAAAAGAGATAGAAATACAAAAAGATAATGTTGTCATCAGCTTATAGCAATCCATTGCTGGACATAGGCCTCCTCTAATGAGCGCCATTGCGCCCTGTTCTCAGATCGACGCATCTAGCTTCTACGGGCAGCCTTTCGCAAATAGTCACTCACTCCACCTGGCCGGGGGGCGTCCTACATTACGTTTGCTGAGCCACGCATTTTGTAATTATATACAAACAACTTTGAGAAGGAGGTGAAGAGGAGGATTTAGCTGAACTGGGAAGCATTTGTAAAACTACGTCAAGTTTTATCGTCACCCATACCGCTTTGTTTGAAAATGAAAGTTTTCGATCAGTGCGTCCAAATTGTCATGACATACGGGAAACGTGGACACTCCGTGTAATATTGTACTAAGCCCAAATAAGATGAGCTTTAGAGAGAAGATCTCACACTATGCGCAACTATCAAAGGCATTGAAAATGTAAATTTTGTCTAATTTTGGAAAGTCTCTAAAAGTTACCGACCGATTTTGAAAATTCAAACTGTACTTTGAAGAATAATATGGCCCAACCGCGTATTTGCGAAAGTACAGGCAAATGTCACAATTTCATAAATCGGGGCATTAAACTCGATCAAGAAAAAAACATTTTCAAGGTTAAAAATTAAGCTTATAACGGAGTTGCCACGGAGTTTGCCAACATTTCCACTTGTCTGAGGAATAAGACACTTCAGTACAATTTATAGCTTCAGATTTGAAAGCGTTCTGAGGAATAACAATAGGATTCAGAAAAGTAATTATTACTTCTCGGCTCTGCAAAGTTATTATTAAAAGGGGAGTGCTTCTTTGTTTTATTTTTTGTTGTCATTTATCATTTGGTATTGTCTTTCGTAAGACATCGCTTGGGTAACAGAGAGCAAGGCCCGCAACCGCCTGCGCTAAGAAAAATGTCGTATATTTTTCCAAGACACTCGTTACATCTTGAACGTTATTTAGTGAACTGAACATGTTAGTATTTCTATTTCATATCTAAGACATTAGGTAAGAGAAAATACTTTTAGGAATCAGAAGCGGAAGTATTTTTTAAAAAGACATTCCATCATCATCATCGTTGGCAGCAGTCCACTGCTGGACATTATCCTCCCCTATAAAATGGGGGATATGCCTGCTGCCCGTCAGCGCGGTCAAGGAATTTAGCTGTACCAGTGTTAAGGTGCGCTCTGCCGCTATCAGCCGGCTGCCAGAGCCCCGTTTGTTAGTTAGCAGGGTGCACCACGGGCAGGTGAGGTTGGCTCGGGTTCCGAAGGTGGCGGTTGGAACCCCTTACAAGGCAGGTTTGCGGCTTTCATATATAGGTGTATCCTGATAGTACTTGCATGCTATAGTCAAAATTCCTACAGAATTCTTTTTCAGATCTTTATTTTAAAAGCTGCTAAAAATTGATATACAACTGTCAATATGTGCTTCTGAGCTCTGATCCAAAGAGCAGGTACGAGCTGTTGCCAACTCTGGTGTCAGTGTGTTTAAGGCCGCACGCTTTATTTCAAGCTATAGCTTACATCTCCTTGGTATTGCTCGCATAATACCCAAATAAAAGTATTATTCCTGTTCTAGAAGTCTCACTACATACTTTTTATGAATAAACTTTATATTTATCTTTGTCTTCATCTTTAACTAACATATCTGCAATTTATACGCATTATGTTTATTAGTTTTAGCGTGAAAGACGCTCAAATCAAAACATTCTTTACATCTTTAGTACTTACAAACTTTAATCTTTTTAATATTAGTAGGGTTTAATTCACACATTCCGTAACGCGACCAAACAGTGAAGAATTGGCAAGAAACTCTGCTTGGCTTATATTTTTTACAGTGTCTGTTCTTAACTATACTAATATTTTGAAGTTAAAAAAAGGAGTTGGAGACAGTTTCATCCCAAGCTTCTTTGCCATCTATATAATCAGAAAATTTTATAACAAGCAAATTACAGTGATTACCCACGTCTAAGAATTTTTTTTATTTATTTACCGATGGTTTATTGATGTCATTTTGTTTTTTTTTATAAAACGTACACATTGCCCTCTAAAAGATTAACTAACTTAATGGATCAGCAATATCATATAATCTTCCTTTATAAGAAACGACAAGACGTCGTTACCGATTTCGCAAGATCGTGTTGCCGTCCCGAATGGGCCCTTAATCACAGTTTAGAGTGCGCATGCGCGCTGCAGATGACGATGAAATTGTAATGATGCTTGTTCTTTCATGGTTACCCTGATTTATGTCTATTATCTTTGTATGATAACAAAATTAAGCATCATCATCATGGCGGTACAACATGTGTTTTCTCTTCATTTTATTTAATGAAATCGAATGTTTTATTTTATAGATATTTTTTTCTCAGAAAACACAGTGTAAGACGTCCTCAGGTTAGATGCAGTGCCGATCTGCGAAACGCTGGGAAAACTACATGCGTCGAGTTCTGGACAGGGTGCATGCAATGGCGGTCATTAGGGGAGGCCTTCATCCAGCAGTGGACTGCTATCGGCCGATGATGATGACAATCCACTTAGATATCTATCTAGCAAGATAGCCTCCACACTACATTGACCAAGAAATAGCTGAGCAGTTTGGGGAGGTGCGCATATGTGTACAGAGAAGTGAGCGTGCTTTACAGCTCCGGTACTATTCATGGAAAAATAGTAGTCGGCTTCACTGACGGCCTAAGCTGGGTTACAAGTTAGCTATCCTTCAGTGGTTAGCGGGTAGTGAGCGACATAACAGCTCCGGTACCATTCATGGACAAATGGTAGTGCGTCCTTAGCGCACGAGTAACTCACCTGAGTACCGGGGTGCACTTAGCATCTCGGCAGCAAGACCTACTGTTTGCAGTTCCTGGTATTTGCCAGTTTAATCGTCTGCTTCATAACCTACCGGTTGGTAAGGGGACGTTAAACATTTCGTAGATTTGATTGGAAATATCAATAAAATGAAACATTAAATCGAAATAAGAATGTAATATTCATTGTTCAATTGAACAACAGCTCAAAAACACTTGAGCTTCGATTCAAAGGTTAGCTCAAACTAATGTAAACTCTTAACATTCATCAGCCTCATGATGACACAAATTATTATTGGAACAGCTGGCATGGAGCCAAATAAAATTTCGCGCGCATTTAAACCCATAAATATCCGTTTCCCATGCCCAGTGACATGACAGAAGCCCATAAATAAATTACCGCTGCCGAACTATAGAGTTTCATTCAATTATTCAGTTGGGCACAGTTTATGAAACAGCTCATTCATAGTAAGACTCCTAAATACATTTATTTTTTACTATTATGCCAGCGAGCTATGGAGCGCTGTATCTCGGGAGTACAGCTATCTGACCGCGTGCGGAACAGCATACTGCGCTCCAAAACACAAGTCGCTGATGTCGGTCACAACGCCGCCAACCTAATATGGAACTGGGCTGGATACGTCTCCCGTACGCCAAGCGACTAGTGGGCAAAGAGAACCACAGAGTGGACCCTCTTTGATGCTAGGCGATGGCGTGGAAGGCCTAGAATGAAATGGCGGGACGAGCTTGACTCATAATTACCAATATGGCCTGTAGAGGCAAAGTAGGGAAGGGAGGACTTTGCCCTGCAATGACTTAATAATAATAATTTTAATAATGAGGAAAAATAATTGATTCATGATTCTTCCGACGTTTTCTCTTAGTCAAAAAATTTATAGTTTTTATATTAATTATTAAGATCTAAGGATTTAATGGCGGGTACAGACTTACAAAATGTAACATGCATTGTAACATGCAACGAAAAAATTTACCATCCATATTTCATCCACATTGTCGCAATGTATTATGTAATGTAACAGAATTCCCATAGTGTGGACGCCTTGCGCGCACGAACTGTACACACTACGTGAACGAAAAGAGCATTTCTGCATACATGCTCGGTTCGTGCGCGTGCTGTGTCCACACTGATGAAATGATCCTTTCATGTTACATTTTATGTAACGTTATCCCAGACAGCCCGCTATAATCGAGTGAAATTAATAACAGAAACACGATTGGTTAAACTTTTCTAGATAGATTTATTGTCCAAAGCTGGCTCTTCCTAACTCTTTTTGATTTATTCGAATGTATAAAATACTTTTTATACAACTTGTTGGGCAAGCATACCATCTACGGTTACTACCAGCGAAATTCAAGACAGAATTTTATTGTAGTTTGATAAATTGATAGTTTTCAAGATATTATTAGAATAGTGTTTTTATTAGTATATATTTTATTATTTATTCATTTAATAGTATGGAAAACTTTTTTATTTAAGGAAATTGTTCCTGTTGAAACAAACTTGTTTTTTTTTTTCAAAATAATTTATAGATTCTTAACAACAAAACCTTCTAACTACAAAATAAAAAGCGGTTGCCGTCAATGAGGTAAAATTTTGCCACACCCTGTATGTATATTGCTTATTTTGCTTGCGTATTTTACATCTCATTCCCTCAATCATTTCCTTAATAGATGAGCTGATAATAAAATATAAAGTAACAGATCATAGAAAAAAATTAAATAAAGGAACAATCATAGGTTTTTCTGGATCATACATATTTTTTTTATTATAAATGTTTCCACCGACGAGAGATGAGAGAGAAAGAAGCAAAAGAGGTATACCAGGATCGTAGTCAGTGGAGATTCGTGTTGTCTCTGCCCACTCATCTGGGAAATAGACGTGACTTTATGTATGTATGTATATACTACCCTACTACATAATTATGAAGAAAAAGTTAGAAATGTATGAATAATGTTTTTCCCTCCTTCTCGCCAAAACTACTGAACAAATGAAGCTGAAATTTTGCACAAAAACGTAGGTATTCTATGTCATTTCAGGTCTTGTAATTCTAAACCTTAAATTACACATAAAATACCTACTTGTTATTCCGGTACCACGCGTGCAAAGTCACGAGCGGGAGCTAGTCTTATTATAATTGCTGGTTTAAATTATATGTCATTATCATCATTATCATCATCATAAAAACTGAAACTGCCTCCCCTAATGAGCGCCATTGCGTCCTGTCCTCAAGTCGACCTATTGGGTGGCTCACAATAATAATAGGCCCCTCGGCGAAGGTTCGCCGTAGTATCTCGCCGTAAAAGTGAGTAAGCTATCTTTTAGGGCTATGTTAACAGAATATTCTAGGTAGGCTATGAATAATTAACGTGATTGGTCAGCCAAATTGATAAAGGTGGACGTCTTGCTAATTTGTAGTTTAGCCATAAAATATTTACTAGAGCTGGGATCGTAAGGGGTTTCTTTTGTTCGCTGTCAGTAAACCTTTTTAGACTCTTGCTAAGAATAAAAAAGTTAGTTTAGTTATTTATATTTTTGCGCGTAACCTTTTTTTAAATGATTTTTTCTTCATTGTGTTCGAAACTTTTTGTTATATTATGTTGTCAATGACTTAACTGTCAACAGCTTTACTATTACGAACATTTGTGTACTTACCTTACCACGATTAAACGAATGAATCGTTTTTGATGATTGGGTTCTACACCTATCTATTTTTAAAAATAAAAATATATTGCCGCATGTATGAAAGATCCTCACTTGAGAACGGCTCAACCGATTTGGCAGTTTTTTGTTGTGTTTGTTTACTGTCGGGACAAAGTGTGTATGAAATATTTTTTGAAAAATCTACCGGAAAAGTCAATTGGGGTGGTATTTTTGTATACAACAGCAACAACACCTGCCTATATCAGTCCACTGCTGGACAAAGACCTCCTCTAATAAGAAGGGGGATATGCCCATAATCCCCACGCTGGGCATGCGGGTTGGGAATCGCAGGGCACAGCTTCTCACACCGCCGACGCTGCAGCCCATCGGCGGCCAAGGGATGGGAATAGCCGATGTTAGGCTGCGCTATGCCGCAATCATGCCGGCCGCCAGTGACTCGTTTGTAAGTTAGCAGGGAAGACCACCTTGTACCACGGGCAGTTAAGGTTGGCTTGGGTTCCGAAGATGGGGGTTGGAGCCCCTTACACCATCGCCTTACAACCTATATTTGTATGAAAATCTCGATACATAAAATGAGACGACGTTCAGTTTGACACATGTCATTATAATAATAAAGTTATTTATTGAAACTTATAGCTTATATATCCCAAATATTGCATTTTACATTGCGACAATATGCATGAAGGGATGTTCTAAGATAGGATTTAAGAAATTTCAGCTCCTGAAGGGAAAACTTTTACATATCAAAGTCGCGAGACACCCATTAGTATTTTATGAAATAGAACTCAACAATCGAAATTACTTTGGCAATTCACGTATCGATAAAAATAATTAGGAACTTAATTAGTGAAAATTAAACATCCAGTCCTTCGTGAAATAACGAAGCAATATTTAACTTGTTAATTAATAGATACTTTCCAATTCTCAACTTTCCGGTTTCTTAATTAACAAAATACTCATTAATAATGTTTTAGAAGTATTTTTTATTTCGAAAAAACTTCAAGTACAGCCTGAGGCCCACCAAAGAGTTCCACCAAAGAGGAGACGAGAGTATATGTGTTTTGCATAACCAATCAGATTCTGTTACTTCCACATCACCTCTCCTTCTCCTTGCTTAGCTTCGATGGAATGGAGAGGAGAGGAGATTTCTCATTTTTCTTTAGAGTTTTGTGCCGTGAGCAAGCGGCGTGAGAGAGCGGAGATGTGTGAAACCGGGCACTCACGCCTCACGTTTCCCGCTCCCCACTGCCTTCTCCCCGCGCCTCGCAAACCCGAAAGCACTTCACAGCTCACATCTCTACTACACACAGCTCAGATCTCCTCTGCTCTACGCATCTCCTCTCCACTTTGGTGAAAATAACCTGTCAGTTTTGCAGCACATCTCCTTTTGTCTCCTCTCTGCTTTAGTTTGAAAACGGGCCTTAGGCATTATTTTAATACCTACTTTGATGACAAAAAATCGATAATTGAATAGGTAAAAAATAACTTCCTAAATGTATCAATTATTGCCCAATCAACCTTTGTCCAACCAACCGAAACTCTCATGGCGTGGTTTACTTCCGTGTTCTTAGGGTTAAGCAACAATCTACCCAGTTACTACTTGGATTTTTATGTTACTTGAAGGTGGAACAGTACCGCAATGTTTGAAAACGAAAGTTTTCAATCAGTGCGTCCTACCCGTCATGACATACGGAGTCGAAACGTGGACTCTCACAGTACGGCTAGTCCACCAGTTTAAAGTCGCTCAGCGAGCTATGGAACGAGCTATGCTCGGGGTTTCTCTGGAGGATAAAATCCACAATGAGTTTATCCGACATAGAACTAAAGTTGTCGACATAGCTCAGAGAATTAGCAAGCTGGAGTGGCAGTGGGCTGGCCATATCTGCCGAAGAACCGATAACCGTTGGGGTAAACGAGTTCTTGAGTGGAGACCGCGGCTTGGCAAACGTAGTGTAGGACGCCTCCGGCCAGGTGGGGTGACGATCTGCGAAAGGCTGCTGGTAGAAGCTGGATGCGTCGAGCTCAGGACAGGGCGCAATGATGATGATGAATGTGGAACAAGCACATGGCTCACCTGATGTTAAGTGTTAACCATTACCTATTACAAAGCATTTCATCATAGATCACGTTTTTTTTGGAACATGCTCTACGATGCTACGCCCTGCGTCCATCAACTTGAGGCGAAAAGATGAAAAGCCTCTTGTGCCTGTAATTTTACTGGCAACCACAACCTTCAAACCGAAACACAGCACAGCTGCTTCACGGCAGAAATAGGTATGGTGGCAGTACTTCGGACGAGCCCTCCACAAAGAACTCTACTACTCCTAAAATCTACTATCTACCAAAGAACCGATAACCGTTGGGGAATAAAGGTTCTTGAATGGCCGCGGTCTAGAAGATGAAGTGTACGGAGACCTCCCACCAGATGGACCGACGCAGACAAGATTGCAGGTATTCGGTGGATCGTGAGAGCTCAGAAACCTTTCTTCGTGGAAACCCTTGGGGAATATCTATGTTTAGCAGTGGACTTCTACAGATTGTTAATGATGATGATGATGATGAGACCTGCAAGCTGTCAACATAACTAAGAGAATAAGCAAGCTGAAGTGGCAGTGAGCAGGCTATATCTTCCCAAGAACCAGTAACTGTTGGAGTAGACGAGTTCTTGAGTGACAGCTCTGCAAACGTAGTGTAGGACACCTTCCGGTCAGATGGAGTGACGATCTGCGAAAGTCTGCTTATAAAAGCTGGATGCGTCGAGCTCAAGCTTGGCGCTCATTAGGGGAGGCCTATATCCAGCAGTGGATTAATATAGGCTGATTATGATGATGATGATGATGATGATGATGATGAGTATCACACATCATAATTATAGCCCCAAACTAAGCAAAAATATCTAAAATATTTTCTTTCTTTCAAGGAAAACGTGGGAGGTAAAATCAGTTGTTTTTAGAATTACCTGACGCCTAGAGCATTTTATCTTTATAAAAAGTTTCTAGGTCAAGTTATCAAGATCCTTCGGCATCTTCACCTTGGGACCTTCAATCTTCAGATTACGGCCAGTAGGCGTAAATCTTTGTTGTAATTAGTTCTTTGTTATTAAAGTTCTCAAGTTTCAACCATTTCTGAAATATTTTGGTTTATGTTATAAGATGTAGCTTGTTGAATATTTTTTTGGATATTTATGGTGATGCCACGTATTGTGTGGATATTAAGTAGATGCTAATTTAGTGATGGCACACGATGGCGTGGAGTGCAATGCATTGGGCATTGCATCGTCCCATAAAAAAAAAATGTTTATACATACTCAACGATATTTAAGTTAGTTGACTTGGGTGTGACTTTGCGGGATTCCATTACAAGATATTCAAAAGATTAAGTGCAAATTACGCTTTCCTTCTCTGACGAGTTCCACAAAAACCCAACAGAAATTGACAATGTTTCACCTTCCCCATAAGGCATCGCCAGTGCCACGACGTCACAGCGTCGCGGTGAAGGGTTTGTCAAGTTAGTCTTTGAACTATAATGGAGAATGTGATATTTTTATAAAACTGTGGAAATTATAGGTAACTCAGATCATCATCATCATCATCATCAGCCTATAGCTGTCCACTGCTGGACATAGGCCTTCCCTTATGAGCGCCATTGCGCCCTGTTCTGAGCTCGACGCATCCAGCTTCTACCAGCAGCCTTTCGCAAATCCACCTGGCCGGAGGGCGGGTGCCAGAACTCAGATGCCATTGAATAAAAAAAATTGAATGAAGGAGTCATACTCATACTCATTTATTTAATCATAGGAACATTGGTTATTTCAATTTTTTAAATTAGTTATACAACAAAGAATTTACACCAACTAATATAACTACTTATATCATGGCTGTACGACAGACAAGCCAATAGTTGACGTTCATTATTTTTTTCCACAACTATCCTACGTTTATAGGTATTCATAGTATAGTCATAAATGATATTTCTGTAAAGGGGCATTGTCAATAATAAAGACAAAAAAGGTAGGTAGGTACATAGAAAAAAGTTAAAACACTAAGTCAAATAAACAATACTGCGCTGCGCTGCATTGCCGCTCGGTCTCCCTTCCCCGCTTCGTCTCTCTGGTCTTTTGCGCGCGCTGAGTCGACGTACCACGCAACGTTTTATTGCAACGTGCATTGTGTGGTAGATATGTAGTTATGTTTTGAACCACAGATTTAGAAGAGAACTAGATAAAGTCTTAAAATTCGATACGGCTGATCTCCACTTTCTTATGTCCATATATGTTAGCTAGAAAGAGATGCATACTTTATCTCAATGCGATTCATGCGATTTCGTTCCAGGACTTTATTTTTTTTTTGAATTAATAGATTTATTTAATAAAGATACTAAGTTTACACAGTTTACACCAAAACACTTAGTATCATAAATTAAAACTAAGAAATATCTTAAATGATCTTATTATAGATATGAGACTATCGGCAAAAATATCTACATGGTCACATTCTTGGTGGAACTTATTAATTATAGTTTGTGCCCAAAGAGTTGGTATGTTGTTTGCGTGACAGGTCCGCAAAGTAGGACATCCAAACAGCTGGTGCCGTCGACGCCCAGTACGTACGTAATTGTCTGGTACATATAAGCTAAGAGCGCGCAATATGCCCGGACTGTTTATTTTAGTGTGCAGTATCAAACAATAATGTGTCACTAGCAGCAATTTACGCCTAAACTCCAATGTATCTACTCCAATCATTCCCGAAACGAACAAAGATGGAAAGAGGTAGGGATAGTAACCGTACATTCGTTTGTATATATATCTATTGAATTTGCGCTGAAGCCTCTCCAACATAACGGTATACTTTGCCTCACGGGGGTCCCATACAATTTGTATGAACCTGCATAGAATTTTGTTCGAGCGCCCTGGTACGATAAAGTTTTTGAAGTCGCATTGATTTAAGTATGCATCCTTTTCTAACTGATGATATTGGACATAAGAAAGTAGATATCAGCCGTATTGAATTTTAAGACTTTATCTAGTTGTCTTCCTATATCTGTGGCATCGTCAACGCACCGTCTGGTATCAATCTTACAGTACGGGACTCTATTACTAATAACCCTACAAAATAAATACAAAATTACGTGACCTATTTAACATCAAGAAGGCCATGCGCTTGATCCCACTTCATGTAGGTAATTTTCTTAAAAGACAGCGAAGAAAAGCGCGAATTTCGAAGGGCGGAAATGTAGCTGGGGTAAATAAAATATTCAAATAATTATCAGTCCGCTAATCTACTGAATTGAATCTTATAATTAAAGATAATACTAATATCACAGAACCGTCGAAAATAGCAGAGACTTTCAATTACTTCTTCATTAGCCTTACTAATGATACTAAGGTTGAAGATCCTCAAATTGATAACGAAAAATCTCAATTGCAGGGTATAAGCTCTAGTATATTTTTAAAACCCGTAGATGAATCAGAGGTATTGAAAATAATATCATCTTTGAGTAACTCAAGAGCTGTAGGCTTTGATGGTGTCTCTGCACACGTAATTAAAGAAACTGCAAAGATCTTGTGCCCAGTACTAGCGTTTTTAATAAACCTTTCTTTTACACAAGGTGTTTTTCCAGAGATACTCAAATTTTCTATAATCAAACCTCTGCATAAAAAAGACAGTAAAACTGATATGAATAATTATCGTCCAATCACTCTTATTCCCATCTTTGCAAAAATTTTTGAGAAGGCGATGTATGCTAGAATGACTTCGTTTACAGAGAGATTTAATATAATTAGGACAGAACAGAACGGCTTTCAAAAGAAAAAGTCGACAACGCTTGCGGCTTTCACATTAATTCGTAATATTACTGACCTTATTGACAAACAGACTCCGGTATCAGTAATTTTCTTGGACATGAGCAAGGCCTTTGACTTCGTTAATCATCAAATTCTCTTAAAAAAATGTGAATCATATGGTATAAGGGGACTTGCTCTAAAGTGGTTAGGGAGTTACTTAAAAGATCGCAAACAATGTGTTGAAGTAAAAACACTAAATGAAAACCTAGTCATCACTTCACACAGGTCGGAATATCGAATAAATAAGTACGGAGTCCCACAAGGCAGCATTTTAGGGCCTTTGCTCTTTTTGCTTTATATTAATGACTTGCCTACAGTAACGACTCACCAATGCATTCTCTTCGCCGATGATGTTTCTGTTATCATACCTTATGTGCGTGATAATTACAAGGACCTCCTTAACGATGAAGTAAATAACATTTTAAAATGGCTCTATAAAAATAACTTACGCGCTAATATATCCAAGACTAAATTTATATTTTTTCATAATTACAATAATAATAATAAATTAGAATTTAACCTGACATGTCGTAATGAATTAATTGAAAAAGTAAATGATATTAAATTTCTAGGACTTTGTTGGACGAAAACTGCAATTGGAAATCTCATATCGAATACATATCCAAAAAGTTAAATCGTTTTGTTTATGCCTTAAAAAGGCTGCGCCAGATAATTCCAGTGAAAAAATTGCTCTCACTGCGTATCACGGGTATGTAATGTCAGTCCTTAGATATGGTCTAATTCTCTGGGGCAACTCAACCAATGTTTGCAAGGCTTTTATCGTCCAAAAAAAATGTGTTCGAGCATTATGTGGAGTTGGTCCATTAGAGTCATGTAGACCTATTTTTAAAAAACTTAAGTTATTGACAATACCTAGTCTTTACATATTTCAAGCTGGAATATTTGTCAAAGAAAATGGTGGACTCTTTGATCGTTATATTGACAATAAAAACTCAGTCGTAATGAAAAGAGATCCCACTAAGCTCATATTACCCAAATGTAAGACATCACTAAAAAGTAAAAATTGTTATGTAATGACTATAAGAATATTTAACAAAATTCCACAGGACATTCGAGAATTACCTGTTAGACAATTTAAAACTAAGCTGTATGCATGGCTGGTTGACAAATGTTTTTATAAAGTTAGTGAATTTGTAAATTGTAAATTTTAATTACGACGGACTAAATAAATTAATGAGTTTATTTATATTTATATTGACATTTAGATATTTTTTTTTTACATGACATCTTTTTTGTACATTTATTTATTTTAATTTATGATTGTTATCTTTTAATTTGTTCTTATTTTTATCTGCATGTTATATTTTTTATTTTGCACGCCGATTTATCGGTGGAGTATGTGAGACTATGTAAAAAAATTAGATCTTTTATACCATACTTCATGCAATAAACAATTTCATTTCATTTTCATTTCACTGAGGATACCATACAGGGGGTAGTCAGAGGCAAGTCCAACCGCCGGTATTATGGCAAAATAGTAATGATGTAATCCTGTCCAGCTGTGAACTGCTATAGGCTGATGATGATGATGTAGATGAGACATGATTTTCAAAGCCTCGTAAAAAAAAGTGAAAATTAGTGATTATTTTTGTACAAAACCGTAGTCTCCTCGTCCTATAAATTGGACGGTGGTCTAAAATGAAGAAATCCGTCAAAATTGAAAGTTACAGCGTATAATGGTATTTCCAGCGTTAATTACCTAACTCTTGATTGTGCTCTTGATTTAATCATTCATTTCACTGACTATTTGAAGGACATGGTGTCGAATTGTCGACGCCATTTTGAAGCGACTTTTTCATGAACCAGTATGCAAATATATTGAGGATATAATGTTGGAGGTAGGTGAAGGTTTTATTTATTCATACTTTATTGAACATTAAATGTAACAAAAAGGTGGGCTTAATGCTACGAGCATTCTCTACCAGCCAAACCTGTGGTTGGTTTTTAAATGGTGGTAGGCGTGCTATAATTCTATCTTAAAATTACTTAAAACTACAACTGTTTATTAAACAATTTTAAACTACATATTTAAACGTAGAAGAACCGACAACCGCTGGGGCAAACGAGTTCTTGAGTGGAGACTGCGGCTCGGCAAACGTAGTGTGGGGCCCTCCGGCCAGGTGGAGTGACGATTTGCGTAAGGCTGCTGGTAGAAGCTGGATGCGTCGAGCTCAGAACAGGGCGCAATGGCGCTCATTAGGGGAGGCCTATGTCCAACAGTGGACTGCTATAGGCTGATGATGATGATGAAACTACCTATAAAATTACATACACCTAGGTACATAAATACTTATATTATACAAATAATTAATAAAATACTTACATATCTAAATATATAATTTTATTTTATATAAAATAGAAGGTACTAATAGAAAATATTAAAATATTTATTATAATAAATATGATCAGAAATTATGACCAAGAAAGACCTACTACTTGTGCACATGTTTAGGATTGCTAAGTATATAACATTTTAAGGTAATGCTCTCGGGTTAATCTTCTGAAACATTCCTTTGACTCTACTTTTACTAATATCGAATGGAAGATCGTTCCAAAGCCGGACAGATTCAACTGAGAAACAGTTGCCTCAGAAGCAGGTGCTATGATCAGGAATATTAAGTAGGAGATTGGATGACCTAAGTTGTCATGTGTCTTTGGGCTTTACCTGTACCTATACTTGACGGCCTCTGTGGCGCAGTGGGTGAAGGTCCGCGTGAGATGCAGTAGAAGTAGTGAGTTCTTTATGAAGGTCTCATCCGGAGAAGTAATACCACCATGCCTTTTTCTGCCGTGAAGCATCTGTGCTGTGTTTCGGTTTGAAGGGTGTGGGTGCCGGTGAAATTACAGGCACAAGAGGCTTATCATCATCATGCCTCAAGTTGATGGACGCAGGGCGTTGCATCGTAGAACACGTTCCAAAAAACCGTGCAATGCGTTGTGATAGGTAATGGTTACCACTTAATATCAGGTGGGTCATGTGCTTATTCCATTTTCAAGTTCCATAAAGAAAATGCAGATGGTTGCAGGCTCGATTGACGCCGCGGAACAATAATGTTTGCATTATTTGCAGATATTTGTGTAAGGAATGTATTTACATAAAAATGTATATACCTAAGTGGTATATCAGTCATGTGGTTTCCATACTCCAGTATCCAGCGTATCCAAAAAATTTCTTCAATTTTTTTTAGCTTGTGTTGTCTCTGACAAGTGATAACCCTATCAGTAAAGATATATCATTATGTAAAGGACAAAGTTTAACTATTTATTTTGTTAAACTTTGACATACGAATTCAAAATCACCCTTTATAATCCAAAAATAGCATTCCACGTTATAAATTGTAGTACAGGATTGTAAGCCCAATAGCTATCATCATCATCATCATAATCATCGTCATCATAATCTTTGCCTTATATTACGTTCACGTTGAAATGGGGAACAACATGTAATTATAGGGTATCTGTTAAGAGTTCTCCCCAAGGATTTTCACGAAAGACGATCTTAGCCACTTTAAAATTTTATAAATCACTCACAACATGAATATGACCTCGGGCGAAGTCATAGATAAAAAACAACAAAGTCAACAAAACCCCGGAAATATTTCATTCTCCTTTGTAATTTAATTTAATGCATCAAAGCAATCAAAAGGACAAGAAAGGACCCAGCGAGCGTCGTTGTATTTGATCCTAATTTGATTGGTTGGAGCAAATGACGAATAGGGTGTGAGCCAATCGAACGATTTCATTTAGACAACAGGGATTATAGGATTTCGATGATGGAAAAGAAAACGCTTTATAAATCTTTTCTAATTTTGTTCTTTAGGATGATTTCAAATAACAATACAGTTCAAGGGAATTGAGTATTTTTAGATGAATCAGAGCATTTTCGTAGCAATAAAACGGATAAGTAATCCTAAGTTCCTTGCCAATTTTATGAATTCGAAGGTGAGTATATTTGTTTATATATTATTTTTTACGCTTTCTTTGGCTTTCTTGGACTTAACTTCCTATTCACCTAATCATCAAGAAATTTCGCATCCATATCCAAAAAAAGTTTTCTTAATATCAACATTTGAACTGAAATGAAGTTCCTAATGTAAAAAAAATAAAATATTGTTTAGCGAAATATATTTTTAAACTAAATAGTGTACTAATTATCTATATTATCCACAACATTATACGCCACGCGCGAATCTACGTGTCTTGCGAGCGCGAACTCCTCCTTTTTTGAAGTCGGTTAAAGCAAAGTTTTTCAGTACCAAAATCTATAGTCGTGTATAATCTGACACTGAATATTCAGTGTCATATGACTACTAGCATTACCAGAGATTAACCAGTGATCCATTTTCAAAAATGTAGAAACACGAACACAAAACTACGAAACAGCTTTCTTAAATGAAGCGAAAAGCGTGCAGCGGTGCACACCGTTTTTTTACAAGCGAGCGAGCTCCATTCAAATGCAATTTTTTCGAGCCCATGCATGTCGAATTTCGCTGGCCAATTTACTCCGTGTTGTACTAACAAGGGATTTTCGCAGTGTCGGGTTGTAGCACTTGTTTTATTAAGGTGTTACGTGACTAAAGTGAACTGAATTCTAAGGAATTTTCTAGATTTAATAGTAGTAAAACTTCTAAATTGCCTTGAAATAAGAACTAGCACTTCTTACAGTGCGCTTGTTAATCCTACTTTCTATTAATATTATTTTAAATGTAAAAGATAAATAAATAATGCTGGACGTAATCACACAGCATCATGTAGCCCTAAACTAAGGAGAGTTTGTATTATGGAAACTACAGGATTGATATACTACACATATATTTTTTGTAAATACATACATATCATACATAGAAAACACCCAAACCCGAGACAAATATCTACAGAATATGCAAACATTGGTCCCACAGCGGGAATTGAACCCGCAACCTTCTGCGTCTGAGGCGGATCTTCGCCCACTGCGCTACGGAGGCCGAATTGTGAGGATGAATGGATGAATGGATGTTTGTTACCCTTTTACGCCAAAACTACTTAACAGATTTAGATGAAACTTTGAATATAACGGGTGGCGCAAAAGTACTGGCACTAAAGAAAATACTTTTTTTTTTTTTATATAACATTTTCTGTCATTCTGTTGTTGAAAATTGTGTAGTGAACAAATGTAAAATACACTGAAAATAAACATGGACCGTTTTACTCCCCAAGAACGTGGAATAATTGTGTCAATGTTCTTACGGAATAATTCATCAGTGATAAGAACACAACGTGAATTTCGTCGACGATTTCCCCACCGTCCGGCACCGATTGGTCGCACAATTCGACGCTTTGCCACACGCCTTGAAGCAACTGGCTCAACATTGGATAGACCTAAGTCTGGGAGACCAAGAACAGGCCGTTCAGCTGAAAATATCGATGCTGTGCGCGAAGATGTGGAAGAGTGTCCAGAAACATCAACGAGGCGACGTGCCACGCAATTGGGCATTTCCAGACGGACCCTGCAGCGTATTTTGGTGAAAGACTTAAAGATGTTCCCGTATAAAACTCAAATGACTCATCAGCTGCTGCCTGCTGACCACCGAGCTCGTCTAGATTACTGCCAGCGCGTCATAAACCTCAACCTTGAAGAGGATGATTTTCCTTCAAAATTGGTTATGAGTGACGAAGCGCATTTCCATCTCTCAGGGCATGTCAATAAGCAGAATACTCGGTTCTGGGGCACTGATAATCCGCGCATTATTCAAGAAACACCTCTACACCCACTAAAAGTTACTGTATGGTGTGGCATCTGTGTTGACAGAGTGATCGGACCCTATTTTTTCGAAGACGCTGGAGGCAATGGGATAACTGTCACTGGAGAACGCTACAGAACCATGTTACGTGAGTTTTTGATACCCAGTTTGGACGAATTGGGGCTGGAGCACATCTGGTTTCAACAAGACGGCGCTACGGCACACACAGCGCGCGACACTATGGACTTAGTGAGGGACGCTTTTCCATGCCAAGTTATCTCTCGTTTTGGCGATTTGCCTTGGCCTGCAAGATCACCCGATCTGACCAGTCCAGACTTCTTTCTTTGGGGTTTTTTGAAATCTCGGGTGTATGTGAACAAGCCACAGACTCTCGCAGCTCTAAAAGAAAACATTCGTCAAGAAATAACGAACATATCGCAGGAAGTGTTACGGCAAGTTATGCAAAATGTCATAAATAGGGCTCAAATGTGTATCAACTCTGGAGGTCACCATTTAAAAGACATCATCTTTAAATCCTAATGGTACGAAATTTAATGGCACAAATATACATTTAAAAAAATCTAAATCTAGTTTTCTAATTTAGAAAAAATGTTATAGCTGAACCAAATAGGGTCTTTACTTTTGCGCCACCCAGTACATAGTTTGTGACCTGGATGACCACATAGGCTACATTTTATCTTGGTACCATGCAAACAAAGCCGCGGGCGGAAGCTTGTAAACAATATTAATTAAACAGTCTGAAAACGAGTTATTAATCTTCAAATTAATAAACTCACAAGCCAAGTCGGAAGTCTTCGGCGGTCTAAAAACTTCAACACTCACTAGCTCATACGAAGAAGAATTAGATTATCACACTTTACGATTTTCATAAACAAATATAAACAAGTCATTGATATATACTGTTACTATGTAATTTATCTCAATAAAACAAGTGTTAAAGAAACTTTCATGTTACCTTTGACGGGCCTCTATCTAATACCTTTAAACGAGCAATTCTTGTATATATATATATATAATCTGGATCTCGGAAACGGCTCCAAAGATTTTCATAAAACTTTGTATGTAGGGGGTTTTGGGGGCGATAAGTCGATATAGCTGGGTTTTATTAATAGAAAATGTAGTTTTATCCAAAAAAAGCTGCTACAATATCATCAGCATACGAAAATGACTCTTTCTGACATCTATTGGCGAGTAGTATTACTATTGTTTTGGCAACTAGGGCCATCAGACATCGAGTTAGTATATACTACTACTATAGAGTCACAGTCTTCAAGTGAAAACTATCAAAAATCGTCCAAGCGTATTTGACATAAATCAACTTCAAAATGACAAATTTGCACAAATTTAGACCTTAAGCCTAAGTAAGTAAGTAAGTTTCTGTGCAGATACTCTTTTTCCACGTTTCTGCCTCTATTTATAATAACTCGATGCTGTCAGCTTAACAACAACTAAACTGTTTTACCGACATAGCAATACTAAAGCTACTTGACAAAAGATGACGTTGTTATGCAACACTAAGCCAATGAATGTTTGGTTTGGGTTAGACCAAGAAAATTGATTGTTTATATAAATTATTGATAAAATATATGTGTCTTTTCAACTCATGTGTTTACTTAAATTACCTAAAAGCTCTTTAAAAAAAAGTTTATTTAATAATTAGAATACGATTATGACTCTTTCTGTCATCTATGGGCGAGTAGTAATACTATTTTATTATTATTTTTTACTAAGAGGCCTGCAAACGGGCAACAAAATTTGCATTTTTGGGTTATTTTTATCGACCAATATTGCTCAGTATAATTATATGCAACTTCATTTTGCAATACAAGCCGACGTTGCCGAGTGTAACCCTTGAAGATTCAGCAACTGATTGCTGAGGAGTTTTATTCGTACACGCGGAGCATATTGCGGTTAGATTTAGGAGACAGCAGTGGCAGCTACAGGACGAGGCGGGGGGAGGTGAGCGAGGAAAATGAGATGCACCTAAACATCAGAGCAAAGACGATATACGGCAATATTGCAGTGAAGTCAAAGCTGGATAAATCATTTACAATGTAGCCGGCTAGACATTAAATACTTGCGACTATTCTGAAATATATTTCAGTAGTGCGATTGCTGCAAAATTGTCGGGCTACAATATTGCAATTATTGCACTTTGTGAGAGTTTAATCGGCAGTTTGGTGGCTATACCATTGCAGCAAGAAATTGATAAAATTGCCCGTTTACGAGCATCTGTAAACAAAAACTAAACTGTTTTGCCGACACCGCAACACTAAAAGCTACTTGACAATAGATGGCGTTTTTAAGCAGCACTAAACCAAAGAGTGCTTAGTTTAGAAGGTTTTATAGGTACATGAAAAGGAGGTTTGACGGCAAGACGCTGTATAACAGAGGTTTTAGAAACTCACGTGATACTTTTCATGGGATTAATAGGGGAAAATTCAACTCCAATGCAAGATAATGGCCGAACTCACGCCACTGCACAAGTTCAACCATATTGCGAAGAGATTAAAACGCACTGTGAATTGGCCAGCACGCAGCCCGGATCTTATGAAGTATTAAGCCTGCAATACATGTTAGTGGAGCCTTGCCGAGCGAAGGCCAATACACCAACGTATAGATAGCATATTTCCCTTGCCTTGCCATTGTTCGGTGTCGCTCGCCTAGCTCGCCAAGTAAAGGCAACCGCCAACGTGTATAGAGTTCATTTGGCGTGTAGGTATTGTCACAACTCGCAGTCAATCGCGACCAGTCGTCTCACTTCGGAGCAGTGACGGTTTTTCTGCACAAATCAAAGGCGCTCGCATGCACCTGGCCAATCGCACAACGTGTGGGCAGCTTTCTTGGGGCAAGTCCACAAAACTCTTCTACATTGACCGTTTGCAATAGTTTGCATAGACTTGCCGAACGTCTAGACGGTAGCTCTTTTCATGTATCAATTTGCCTACGCTCGCATTGGCCTAAACTCGATCAACATGTAAGTATAGCGGGTTTTAGGTAACTGCTTATTCAATGGAAATTATGAAGGAATGAAAGACAGAGCAATACTCGCACCTCATAACATAGATGTTGAAAAAAATTAATTATTATATAGTTGCCAAACGTCTACTATAGTAAGTATAGTAAGTACAAAATCTACTTAAACCATGACTCAATGAAAGATCCACCTGAAGGAGCAGTCAAATTAACAACAAAATTTCTCAATAGTGTCAACATTTTAGACTTGCCATCACACGAACTAAAATAGAAAAAAATGTGTTGTCGCATAATTTAGACGTATCAGGACTATGAAATAGTGTAAAACTTAATGTAACAAGTCTGTGCAATCACATAATATAGGCAAAAATTGTTACTCGTAAACAATCTGGCAAAGAAGTATATATACCAAGGGTAACCCTTGACTCATTAAAAGGACAATTGAAATGCACCATTCAGCGTCAACAATTTCCCGTTAGATCTGCATTTGCCATGACTGTCCACAAATCCCAAGGGCAAACATTGGAATTTGTTGGGGTTGACTTAAACTGTAGTCCGGTTTTTATGCATGGCAAAAAAGTCAAAAGTAGTCATGGCAAAAGTCTACCTTCCAAATGAAAATCCTCGACAAACCCACAATATAGTATGGTAGGAAGTACTAGGATTTCATAAATAACATGATAAAAATATACATAATTGCATTAAATATACATACTAAATTGATTGATTAACTGTTAAATGTTACTGTTAACTATTAAAATGTTAAACTAAATGCACTTGTGATTTTTTATTGAGTAACCAGTTCATATTTTCTTATTAATAAATCGGTAAGATGGAAAAAATCATATTTTATCAATAAGTAATTCGTATTATAATTTACAAAAACACGGTTTAAAAAAAACCGAGCAAAGCTCGGTCGTTTCATTTGAGCCTTCCTAGATTTCGCGATTTGCTCGCGTGAGTTGGTCGCGCGATTGAAATGCGTATACAATCAGGCTTGCTGAATGTCACGTGGAATGTGACGAGCGTTCTTATATTAGCAAGACTATGGGATAAGCATGTCAATCGCGAAGCCAACTCGAGCGAGCAAAACGCTCATCTGGGAGGTCTCTATATGATATTGTAATAAAAAGTATTTAATTTTTGTAGCGAGGGACCCGAGATGTTATGGTAGCTAGGACCGTATCATTACTTTTGTAAAACCCAAGAAGAGCACACGCATTGTGTAATAAACCTAACCAGAACTTAAAGTAGACGTTACCATTGGCCACCCTGACCCACTTTCTGAATCACAAGTCAATCCACTAGTCAATATAACAGTCACACTTCTTTCATAATATGAAATACTTAGGGTTTTTTGATGTCTTTGGCGTCTCAGTCAGATATTACCATGTTACGTTGCACGAAACGCTTGCAATGTCGACAATTTTTTTTTATGTTTCTTGAAGATGGAAGAAGCACATGGCTCTCCTGATGTTAAGTGTAACCATTACCTATCACAAAGCACTGCATCGTAGATCACGTTTACGACGCCTTGCGTCAATTTGAGGCATGAAGATGATAAACCTCGTGTGCCTGTAATTTCACCGGCACCCAAAAAACCTTTAAACCAAAACACAGCAATGCTGCTTCACGGCAGAAATAGGTATGATGGCAGTACTTCCCCGGGCGAGCACTTCACAAAGAACTCTACTATTACTGAAAGAGTGCATTAAATAACCATGGAATCCTATTAATGACGTTTTCCCTTGATAAATTGTAAACTATTAACAACAAGGCGTCGAAAATTTGACAGTTTTTCAAGTGAAAACGAAGCGTAATCGGTAAGAACCGGCCGTTAGTGCTCATATCTTTCCATCTTGCTTGACAAAGATACCATCCAGGGTCCGTGTCGTGGTTGTGCTGCCGCAAATATTTGCAGATTATGTAAACATTTGCTTCAATCGAACCTTCAATCCTTGAGCCAACTTTTCCATTGTACCGAGAAGGTCAAAACAGTAACTATTTTTAAAACAAAACAAAAGAAACTAATAAATCAATCTAAAAAAGATTCTCGCCTATTATGTCTAGACTATAACCCACGCCTCTTAATTAAAATAAATACTTAAAAAATTATAAATAAATAAAATTGTTTTGAGTAGGAGTCTTCTTAATTTGAAATCGTTTTTTTAGCCCAGATCATAAAAATACCAGCTTTACTTTTATATTGGATTTAAAAATACTGCCCGTGGCTTCGCTCAAACGGTACTGGAATCAATAGTAGCTTTTTATTAATACAAGGCAAAAATATATTCCAAGTTTCATCCAAATCCGTTCAGACGCGATAGAATTTAGTGGAAACAAGCAAACTTACATACAAACTTTCGTATTTATAATATTAACATGATACCAATTTTACCAAAAAGGGCTGATGAATAACCTTACTTACTTTTTGAAAAATTGGAGTTAAGTCATGGATATATAATAAGTATTCACGAAACGGAACGGCTCTACGTGTCATAAAAATATCTTACTAGCTGACCCGCCCGCAAGATTGTTTACGAAAAAAAATCTGCATAAGGACACCTTAATCAACTAGCATATGAAATATATTTTACGATCTCATACTTACCAAATATCAAAAAAAAAATCGGTCAAGCCGTTTCAGAGGTGTGCAACCACATAAACCATGACACGAGATTTTTATATAGAACGCAAGCCAACCTCACCTGTACGTGTAGCACCCTGCTGTATAACAAACGGGGCTTTGGCGGCCGGCTGATTGCGGCATAGCGCAGCCTAGCACTGGTATAACTGGCCCTCTGGCCCCCTAAATCTCCTGGCCACCGTTGGGCAACAGCGTCGGTGATGCAAGAAGCTGTTTTCTGCCATCCCCAAGCCACATGTCCGATATTTTTTACTTTTTCTTCACCAAATTCTATCCCGATATTTACACCAAAGATCCGTTCACACATAGAACACGTTTGCGGTTTTTGTTCGGCTCAATTCAAAAAGTTGTATTGAAGTGCGTGCTAACTTCTAAACTAAGTTTGTACGAAGCATCGGCTCAGCTCTCAAACGATCCCACCTTATTGTTGAGTTTGTAATGATGAAAGTTTGTGCTAAATAGAATCTTGGGAGCAAAACCAATTTGGACCGTGATATTGGTTGTAGCAAGTTTTTAGTGATTAAGTTGGCATAAATATTTTATAAATCGAAATCTTATGAGTTACAAAATCAGGTAAATAATGGACCAAACATGTTTGTGTTACGGTTGGTTAGTTAGCTATGCCATCTTTAATACCAGTTCCTTCCAGTTCCTTGTGGTAAAACAAAGCATAACAAAGGTTTTAATCCCTATCCCTAAGCTCGTGGTTAGGATCTGAGACCTCATTTAGTAACTCAGTAGAACACCAAAATGATCGGCACTGGACATTTATTTGCAAAATTTAACATTTCATCTGTCGAAATTCAAGAACTTTTAAAAACTATTTTGAAGTTATGCAACAACATGCATTTTTTTTGTGCTTAGAGATTTAGACAATTTTCAACTGGTATACTGGTAACTCTATTACAGTCGTATAATCAACTTAAACGACTTAAAGAATGTGAAGTAGGAATGCTGGTACAAGAAAACTGCATTATATGAATCACTTTGCGTAAGGAATTTTCATATGAAAGCGCATGTTTTGGACTGCAGGCGCCTTGCTAAGCGCCTAGTGTCTACCAACTTAAAGCACTAACTTGAGCTTTCTAAGTAAAATAATATACCTAATATTGGTAGGTACTACATAAAAAATCAATTAACAAAATGTGTCTTAAAAATCGTTGTTACTCAAAAGATCCGGTTCATGCAATTAATTTATGAATTAAACAAGAAAAATCAAAGCAAACTTTCTTACGTACTATATTTATTCGGAAGTTTGATAATCTGAAGCAGTAGAAATTGTACATAAGGGTGAAAAAAATTAGTTGGCTAGAAGTGTTAAGTTCCTTTGTGTAAATTTAGACCATTTTTTGAAATAGAAAGAAGAGTTGGAGTCCATAAGGGAAAATGTTAGTTCTACTTGTTATGAATTAAGAAGCCTCAGTGACTGGTTTCTAAAGACCAGAAGGCCTAGTATTGTATTTTTGTATTTGTATTTACATATTATCCACAAAAATACAGTAACATTTATTTATAAAAAAAACACCATAAAACCTGTAAGAGGTGTGTCTTAGTGCTTCTAAACGAGTTGCACAATTCAAAAACTTTTATAGTATACTGTATCGAGCTCAATTTTGAAGTACCTTTTTTCGTTAATTACCTCATCGTTTTGAGTGATAATTATTGCAATCTGCAAGAAGATTACATTACCTACGTTGCTTGATCAGTTTTTACTTAAAACCTGTTGCGTGATTTCCAAAAAACGTACACATTTAAATTGAGCTCGATATGGTAAACCAAGAAAGTTTTCGAGTGGCCCCGAAATTAAGGAATAGGGTAAAGTTTCGGGGAGGCAGTTACGAATTTATTATGAATAAAGCTTTCGTAATTCAAAAAAGAGCCAATAGAACAATAGCTAGTGCGTGAATACGCACCAGCTATTGGAGATTACATTTACATTGTAGATTACAATGAAAGAATAAAGAATATTTCCCCTTCTCCTGGAAAGAATATTTTAAATAGTTGCTAATTTTGACTGTACCAAGTTTAATATTCTAGTGCTGCTTATGGATATCGTAAAAAACTATAACTATATAATATACGAGACTTAAGAAGAAATAATATATAGGTTAACCACAACACGTAAAGATCTCGAGCAAAGCTGGATATTGCTAAATATAGCTCTCGGTATCAAGCTGTACAACTTTTTTAACACACTGCCAATTTGTATGAAAGTTATCGATTGCCATTCGTTATTTGTATCGAGATGTGAATTTTTTGTTGAAGGGGTGTTTCTACTCAAATAATGAATTCTTGACATGTAATCAATTGGAATAGTAATAATTAATTTAGAATAAGTATAGTTTATCTTATTATGTGTTTTTAATTTTTGTTACTTTTATTTAATTTTAATCACCATGTTTTTGTTTTAATTTAATATCTACTTCAAATACAATTACTTTGATACATTTTTTCTTAATAAATGAACTAAACTAAACTAGTTACCAATTCTGGTGTTGGTGTTTGTAGGCCTCCGACTGAAAAGCCGGGACCAACATAATAACGTGCCTTCCAAAGAACGGGAGTGCTCAAATCTAAATGTCACTAAACAGTCATCTATCCAAGTAATGACTGGGCGGAGTATTGCTTAACCAAGGCAACGCGCGCTTCACTTTTGTGACTGGCTGTACATTATCTTTTGACTGTTACAAATTGTATGCTTACTACAGTCACTCTGGATTTTGCATCTAATCAAGTAATCATTTTTACTGTCTTAACGAGACGCTGTAGTGCTTAGGGCAATGTAAATTAAAAAGGCTTGTACCTTGCACTTTTACTATTCTATCAGGTATTTACATCTGGACAAAAAAGTGTTGAGCCTCATGTACCTGTAATTTCACCAGCCCTCAAACCCTTTGAATCAAAAGACAGCAATGCTCCTTCACGGCAGAAATAAAAATAAATGGTAGTACTTTCGCCGGAAGAGCTTAAAACTAATTACTAATTATACGTAGTATGTATTTTTTATTTATTAAATATAAAATACTTTACAACTAAGCTTTAAGCGCTTTCATAATTTACATCTAAACCATTAACGCTTCAATATTTCGCCAGAATGTTTTTCAGTATAAATATTGAAAAACGCGTTGCGATTCAATTTGCACCCTATTCCGCTGCAGCGCCTTGCAGAATCCATTAACATTATTATGCATATTGGATGTCTGCATATTTATTATGAAATATTATTTACTGCCCCTGATTTATACAGCGTCTGGTAGCAAATTTTACTCAATTTTTTATTTCAATCCTATAAAATGGCGAATGTTTGTGAAATGTTTGTCCTTTCTTTGAAATGGAATTTGAAATTTTGCACCGTGTAGACCTGGATAAATTTTTACTAATTTTTATCCCGTTAAGTGGCAACGTCTACGTTATTATTTAAAGTAACTTCTCTCTTTGTGTCGATTAGTAGTTATAGTATGATAGTAGCCTTGATATTGATTCAGGTCACGAACTGTGTTTATTCCAAGTTTCATCCAAATTTGTTCAGTCGCTATGAAGTTGAGTGGGATAAAATATACTCACCTACACACGCACAATAATTTTCATTGTAAATAATTAGTTTGATATTTAACTATACACTAACAGAGAACCAGCATTCGCAAAATTTTCAAAATTCGGCTATAGTGGCTTCTATAATCATCCATAATCATCATCATCAGCCTATAGCAGTCCACTGCTGGACATAGGCCTCCCCTAAATACCGCCATTGCGCCCTGTCCTGAGCTCAACGCATCCAGCTTCTACCAGCATCCTTTCGTAGATCGTTACTCTACCTGGCCGGGGGGCGTCCTACACTACGTTTGCCGAGCCGCGGTCTCCACTCAAGAACTCGTTTACCCCAAAAGATATCGGTTCTTCGGCAGATATGGTCAGCCCACTGCCACTTCAGCTTGCTACTGCCGCCGTACTGTGAGTGTACACGTTTAGGCTCCGTATGTCATGACGGGTAGGACGTACTGATTGAAAACTTTCGTTTTCATATATTGCGGTATGGGTGACGAGAAAACTCAACGTAGTTTTCCAAATGCTTCTATTACGTTGTTTTTGATTACAGAAAATACAATAATTTACTTTCAGCAGGTGATGACAACTATTGTTTTCCAAAAAAAATAAAAAAAGTAATTCAAAAGCAAATAAACGAAACACAAAGACCATTCATTCTTTAAACAAATCATTATTTTGATCGCATCAAAGATTAAATTCATGAAAAGAAAATATTTCTGAGCTTAGTTCTTTTTGTTAGAGAACCTGATTTATTGCCCGAAATATTCGCTCATTGAAAGGCTCCGTCGGCGTCGCAAGCACAATTTCCTTTATATTCTGAGAGCACTTTTTAAGAGGCTGATACAATGGGCGACATAAATTGAGCAACATCGTTTTCACTGTACCCGTATGATGACTTTGTCAGCGCAAGAAACTCTGCAAACTGCGTTCAAGAGGTTAACAGTTCGATCATCATATGTTCTGTTTGGATATAAAGATATTTTCATAAGCGAGATTTTATAATACCAGAATTTTTTTTCGTGTCCTAGTATTGATGGAAAGGTCAGGGGTTCAAATCACAATAACAACACCAGTCCGCTGCTGTCGGCTGTAGACCTTTCCCAATCAATCAACGAATTGGTGTAAATTAAAAATGACGTTTCAAAGTGTTCCTACAGTATAAATTGATTTTGAATTTTACATTTTTGAATTTTGAATCAGATAAGATTGCCTTGAACTTCGAAGGTGGCGCGTAAGGAGCTCCAAAGCTCCTTACACCCCAAATATTTAAATCACGTCTGAGTCAAAATTTTAGTGTTAACTATTGTAAAAATGCAAATATATTATTATGTTCCGTGTCTGGATGTTGGGTTGTATTATTAATTAGTGCACTTATTAATTTTTATTTATTGTACCTGATCACTTCCTGATTTATTATTTATATTAGCTTGTCTTTTAATTACTTTTTATTATCTTTATTGTTTGTATTAAGCTATAAGAGTGACGACAGGTGGACCAGAGCGCTGACCGAGTGGTGGCCGAGAGTTGGTTACAGAAATAGGGGCTGTCCTCCAGCGAGATGAGTTGACTATATTAGAAGGACCGCGGGCGGCACCTGGTTCAGAATAGCGCAGGATCGAGGCATGTGGCATAATCAAAGGAAGGCGTATGCCCAGCAGTGGGTCGATAAAGGTTGAAATGATGATGATGATGATGATGATGATGATGATGAAGTTTTAAGCTCTAGCTCGTTGACGTCGACTTCGGGCCTCGGACGTGACGCTACGCACCATGCCCAAGAAGCACCAGTGTATTCAACACTCAAAGCATTAATTGAACCAATCCAACAGGTTCTAAATAGGTATCCGTAATAATGTTTATAGGTATAGATATAATAGGTGTAGATATTTAAAAAAAAAAGCTTAGCTATTTTTTCTCTTTTCTATGTTTGAGAAAGCAAGGCAATTTTAATGCAACTTTTTATGGACTTTACGTTTTGTTGATAATTGCTTGTGTAGATCGCCCACTTCGTCTTGAAAGCACTTTTTAAGAAGATACGCCATTTAGATAAAATGCTAATTTATTCATTGGTAAGAAAGAAGGAAGGTATAAGCCTACAGATTCAATTTAATCTTGGCATAGTAATTTATTTTTGATGCGTTTTTTAAGAGCTGTTTACTAGCTGACGTAATTTTAATAAAAATGTCTTAATTTTTAGAGAATTGTGTTTTTGGGGGTGTAAGTGAATGCAACGTCCATCTTTGAAACCCAAGCCAACCTCACCTGCCTATAGTGCCTTACTGTGTAACAAACGAGGCTCTGGCAGCCGGCTGATTGCGGCCTAATGCAGCCTAATACCGGCACAGTTCAATTCCCTGACCGCCGCCGGGCAGCAGCGTCGGTAATACAAGAAGTTGTATCCTGCGATCCCGAAACGGCCCTGCGTGGAGATTATGGGCATATCGCCCTTCTTATTAGGAGAGGTTTTTGTCCAGCAGTGGGCTTATATATTTGGTCTCTACCAAAGTAATGATGGTATGAGTTCTGGTTGTGTCAACCATAACAAAAATTTACTTGTGATATTTTAGAATCAGTAAGATTTTATAATTTTCTTTCGTAGATTTTCCCTTAAGAGTAGGTACTTAACAAACATCCCTTATGCGTAGATTTACTTTACAAACAAAATCATGAAGTAGACCAATAAAGACTGGTACCCCTTTCTTCCAATTAATAAATCTTTATTTCTGCTACCGCGGCCTCGCGGCCTCGTGATGGGTAGATGATTTCGCAAGTCCTCCACTTTCTTGGCTTTAGGCTGCGCACGTTTGTTGATGATCAGCGCTGGTAGCATCGGAGATTAAAATAGACCACCATGACACTAATAAATCCAATCCACTTATTCCACAAAAATTAATCCGAATTCAATCATCCATCTTCTGCAGATGACCGAGAAGTGCACTTAACGTCTCGTTCCCATACTTAATAGGTTGGTAGGTACGTTAAAATATCTTACACGCCTCAGCTCGATTCCAATCTCGACTCGATTTATGATTTTCCTCGTAGGGATGCCACATAATCATGAATATTCTAGATGTCGCTAAACAAGATACATTTTTATTAAAATGTATTTTCAAAATAGTGTTGGAGGAATCCTTTTTCGAGTAAGCCCTAAAAATAAATCCTTAGGATAGTTGCAAATAGGGATGGTTGGGATTGGGACACAATGTAAGGCGTGGTGATGAAGGTGCAGTCGGCTATCGACCGTATGGTAGCCCGAGGGTAGGTAAAAGAGCAACGAAAGACCAGTAGCAAGATGGGTTAACTACATAGTACGCCAGGCGTTCGTGGATACGACTAGCACAAGACCGTGGTGGATGGCACAAACTTCGGAGGCCTATATCCAGCAGTGGACAAAGTCAGGCTGTGTATGATGATGATGATAATTGTCTGGAAAGAAGGCATCCCCGCCTTGACCCAGTAATGGAATCCAACGAACTTTTAAGAATAGATATACTTAGATTACAAAATTACAAAATATGTTGTTAAAAATACATGGAATTCCGCACTCACATTAAAAACCCTTATTCGGGAAAATACTAAACGTGAGAGAATAATTCATTACATAACCGAAGTTGCAAGCGAGTCAGTTATAAATGAAATCATTTATTTTAAAAAGTCTAAACTGGATGACATAAAAATATTAAGTAGGTACACAAATCTTAATTGAACAAAGGTGTAATCAAACATTAGCCTAAACCAGGTAATCATGTATTCAAGGCAAAGAGAGCTAATAAAAATAACAACAAAAACCGAGATCCAGCTTCAAGTCGGCCAGAATACCAAAGATCTAGTTTAGTCCTGTACAAACCACTCCAAACCAGTTACAACTAAACAGTGCAGTCATGCAACAACCCTAGTAACGATAGGTACTCAATTTGATTCCGCGAGTATTGCAAAGGGGCGTCACCTAAACGTCTCGCGTCGAATGATAGGGTCCTAACAGATTCCAAGCCGGCGGTAGATTGCGGTTGCGACCTAATGTGTGTCTGTGGTTAGGACACACGGCTGCTTAGTGCACCATCAGCAAATACAAGGTGTCAACGAAAAATGTGCAACGTAGTCATGGAAAACGTCAATATTCACCTTTTACCCAAATGTTATCTATGCTAGGAACTTAAAATGGTTCAAAACCAATTGCATATGAAGGAGCATAGCTATACATCAGTATACCCTCGAATATTAAAGGTGTGGAAACATTGCGATATATCACTAGTTTCGAGATCGTAGTTTTAAAGTGCGAGTATTTACATTAAATTGAAAATTTATTACAATAAAATTTATAATTCCTTACTTAATATTTCCATACTTTGCCAAATTTTAATTGACACGTAAGGCCCAGGTCACACATATCGGGCAAGGACATGGCGCGGACATGGCGCGGACGTGGCACGGACGTGGCGAGGACATGGCGCGGGCATGGCGCGGACATGGCTCGGACATGACGCAGAAATGACGTAACAGAGGCACAAGTGTAGTGCAGTCTGTTGTCCGGTATCGATGTGACAGCATGTCATCCTCAGAAGACGAAGATGCTCTTGCTCTCGTGCATACAATTAATATACAATTAATATAATTATTATACAGATCAGGGCCCGTACAACCCCGATTTCGAGTTAGTTGCTTCGAAAGTGAAACCCCTTCATTGGGTTATACAGTTAACGGGATTACCCTTTCGTTTGGGTATTCTCCTCCTAACACAAGCGAAAGTTTAACCTTTTCCTTTTGGTTTTCAATAGGGTTACCCTCTTATTAAAGTTAAACGAATGAATGGGGTTACCTCTTGATAGTTTTTTTTTGAATGTTACACAATAGTTATCATTACGCCTGACACTGAGTAGGGGAATTTAGATTTTGACTCTTGATTTATGTCATCAATCATTAGGTATTAGTTCGGATCGCTTTATTTGGTTGAAGGAAGAGCGTCACTGGATTAAAGAAAAGTTTTGAAAACATAAGAAAAGTGCTGCGTTTCAGTCAGTTTTCATTGGTCATCATCGCAGAGTATGCGTTGTCATATACGAGACCCGCAGTCAACATATTAAAAAGAAAAAAAAAGGTGTTTCAGTGTTCATAAGTCATCAGTTATGTGACGACTGAGATGATGACTGAGGCCCGCAGTCAACATGTTAAAAAGAAAAAAATGTGTTTCAGTCAGTTTTCATAGGGCATCATCGCAGAGTACTCTGCGTAGCGTTATTTTTTATTTTTATTGTTTTTATTAGGCAAAGCCAACAGTACATACACATAATGAGCATTTTATAAAGCGTTATGTCCGAGACCCGCAGTCAACGTGTTAAAAAGAAAAAATATGACCTCTAAACTATTTTGAATAATAATTTTTGATTGTCACTGTCACTGTCACTCTAAAACTCAAACTCAAAACTCAACTCAAAGCTCCACTCGAAACTCATTCTACAAATTCATCTGTAAATGGTTATATCTCAGGAACTACTCATCCTAGACTAGCCGTTAATTGCTCAAAAGATAGCTATTGACAAGATCTTTATTTTCAATGACATATGTCAAACTTCAATTTGCCATATCTCGAGAAGTACTCATCCTAGACTTGCCGTTACTAGCTCAAATGATAGTTACTAATAAAATCTTAATTTTCGATGACAGCTGTCAAACTAAAAACTGTCATCGAAAATTAAGATCTTAACAATAGCTATCATGTAAGCTAGTATCGGCAAGTAAAGGATGAGTAGTTCTCGAGATATGATCGATTTAAGTTTGACAGCTGTCATCGAAAATTAAGTTCATGTCAATAGCAATCATTTGAGCTAGTAAAAGCAAGTCTAGGATGAGTAGTTCTCGAGATATGGTCGATTTAAGTTTGACAGCTGTCATTGAAAATTAAGGTCTTGTCAATAGCTATCATTTGAGCTACTAAAGGCAAGTCTAAGATGAGTAGTTATCGAGATATGGTTGATTTAAGTTTGACAGCTGTCATCGAAAATTGAGGTCTTGTCAATAGCTATCATTTGAGCTAGTAAAAGCAAGTCTAAGATAAGTAGTTCTCGAGATATGGTCGATTTAAGTTTGACAGCTGTCATCGAAAATTAAGTTCATGTCAATAGCAATCATTTGAGCTAGTAAAAGCAAGTCTAGGATGAGTAGTTCTCGAGATATGGTCGATTTAAATTTGACAGCTGTCATTAAAAATTAAGGTCTTGTCAATAGCTATCATTTGAGCTATTAAAGGCAAGTCTAAGATGAGTAGTTATCGAGATATGGTTGATTAAAGTTTGACAGCTGTCATCGAAAATTAAGGTCTTGTCAATAGCTATCATTTGAGCTAGTAAAAGCAAGTCTAAGATAAGTAGTTCTCGAGATATGGTCGATTTAAGTTTGACAGCTGTCATCGAAAATTAAGTTCATGTCAATAGCAATCATTTGAGCTAGTAAAGGCAAGTCTATGATAAGAAGTTCTCGAGATATGGTCGATTTAAGTTTGACAGCTGTCATTGAAAATTTATTCCAATTTTCATCATCATAATCATCATCATCAGCCTATAACAGTCCACTGCTGGACATAGGCCTCCCCTAATGAGCGCCATTGCGCCCTGTCCTGAGCTCGACGCATCCAGCTTCTACCAGCAGCCTTTCGCAGATCGTCACCCCACCTGGCCGGAGGGCGTCCTACACTACGTTTGCCGAGCCGCGGTCTCCACTCAAGAACTCGTTTACCCCAACGGTTATCGGTTCTTCGGCAGATATGGCCAGCCCACTGCCACTTCAGTTTGGTAATTATCTGAGCTATGTCGACAACTTTAGTTCTATGTCGGATAAACTCGTTACGGATTTTATCCTTCAGAGAAACCCCGAGCATAGCTCGTTCCAATTTTATTATAATATAATTATTATTGCGTAAAATAAACAATTAGTAGTCTGCATTTCCACCCTTAATGCTTAGAACACAATTACCGCAATTATTTTTAATCTTTTGACCGAAATTCTTTTCTCCATTATCTCCTATAACCCACTTATAACCCGTGTTACAATGATAAAAAGGGTAACCCTAAGGAATGGGTTTTGGAATAATACCAAAACCCAATACTATTGATAACCCTCATGATCAGGTAACCTAATAAAAAGGGTTTTGAATTGTTTAACCTATCAAATAATAGTGTAAACCATACGGAGAGGGTTAACTAAACTTTTGGAAAACCCCTGCCGAAAACCTCTTCATCGGGTTACCAAATACACAGATACAGTTATACAGTTACCTGATACAGTTGAAGAAAATACGCGCAAACGAATTTGCACAAAGATCAGCTAGTATTTCCATGGGTATTACATAAAAAAATCTTAATACTGGTTTAGTTTAATCTCTTTCCGATTTCCAGCCACAATTTATCTTGAACATTTCAGTTACAATAATGGAATGACAATGATCATAAAGCGTTGCATATTTTACAATCAATTCAAAAAATTCAATATTAAATTCGATATCGTCATTCGTCACGCATTTTTACATCACTAACAGACGTATGTCGCAAGCAAGTACATACTACGAACTGGCGGCCATCTGACGCCCATCTGGCGGCGATCGGGCGCGGGCGCCGGAATGGCGCGTCATACGTCCGATCAACGACATACCGTGTGTCCTAAATTGTGCTTTATTTCCATGCATTTTGTATGAAATTTGAATGGAATAGGAAACCGCCTGTGCCATGTCTGCGCCATGTCCGTGCCCGATGAATGTGACCTAGCGTCGGACGCAGACAAGGCACTGGCGGTTTCTTATTCCATTCAAATTTCATACAAAATGCATGGAAATAAAGCACAATTTAGGACACACGGTATGTCGTTGATCGGACGTGCTTATGACGCGAAGTCGTCCGAGCTAAATTGTGCTTTATTTCCATGAATTTTGTATTAAATTTGAATGGAATAGGAAAGCGCCCGCGCCATGCCCGCGCCAGGTCAGACAAGTGTGGCCTATACCTAAGCCACACATCGAATCAAATTATGAACTTTATAATAAACAGGGATTATGTATAAATTATATTTTTCAATTAGTATGAGTTTTGATTTCATAGCTTATCAACTAATAAAGCATGGACCATAATCTTATAGTACCTGCCGAAGCACAGAAGCACTATTCAGATCGGTCACCCATCCAAGTATTGATCGGACGGAGTGTTGCTAAGAAAATATGCTAGAAGACTTACATACGTTAACCACGTGAAAATCGCTGTGGTCTTCATCATCATCATCAGCCTATCCACAGTCCACTGGTAGATATCGGCCTCTTATAATGAGCGCTATAGCGCCCTGTCCTGAGCTCGACGCATCCAGATGGGTTCTTTATAGGACCAACTAAACCCAACAAATAAATATTATAAAACGAATTTTCTCCTAATCCGTGAGTCACATAAGGGTTTAACGTAAATATTTGAATGGCGCGGAAGACGAATAATGTCTGCTGTCGGAAAATATACGACACGAGGGAAAAGATTTGAAGGAATTTAAATCGAAACTTGATGTTGGAAAAATCTTGTCTTCTATCCAGTCGTTTGCATTTTCCTTGTTAGTCTATAAGAATATAAATGTAAACTAAGTCATTTTTTTATAGAAAGAAACTGATATGTGACGGTATTTGGGCGCAGCGGGTGAAAGCCCGTTTGAGATGCAGGTTTCGGGTTTGATTCCCGCCGCGAGACAAATGTTTGTAGATCATATAGTCAGATAAATAGACAAGGTGTTTTTTTTACAGAATTTCACCTCAATCCGTTCAGTAGCTTTGGCGTGAAGTAGTGACAAACAATTCACATGTTCTCATTTCATTATTTCACACTATTAGATTAATTACACACTAGATCAACGCTATTAAATTAACAAACTCAAATGAGTAGTGTTTCATAAACTGTGCTCAAGTTACTGATCGTTTTTATTACGGACCTATTTTAGGTAGATAATACTTTGTATGATGTTGTTATAAGTACCTAAATGTTTATTTCAGATAAAAGATCCATATCAACACACAAAATAAAAAAACAAATAAGAAATCCCTAAAACCCAAAGTCCATTATTCCGACACTAGATTCACTAGAGATCGGCTTCATCACAGCCAGCCACAGCCGCATGATGGTGGAGCAAACCGTTCCACGTTGACGATGTCGTGACGTGGTGATGGTTACAAGCCTTTGGTGACGAGTGTCGAATGTATAAAAGTCTTTGCACATTACATCGACTCAACTCCAACCTAACTCACAGTATGGCATTGAAATGTAAGCTTTATGTTGTTTCTTAAGAGTGAATTTGTCAACTTGTAAGTTAAAGGTATACGACGCGTGGACGACGCGTGGTCCACGCGTTGTTCACCGTTGTTCACGAATCAGGCACGAGTCGATAATGTGCGTAATGCGTTGCCAACTTGTCCTGAGCCTCTAGCCAACCGGTATTTGCTACGAAGCGATTCTATTTCGTCCGTCGTCATCGTTCGGGAGCGACACATCCAAATATTGTACAGCTCAATAATTATTTAGGCGCGTACAATATACAGTTCAATAATTATTGAGCTGTACAATATTTGGATGTGTCGCTGCCGAACGATGACGACGGACGAAATAGAATCGCTTCGTAGCAAATACCGGTTGGCTAGAGGCCCTGGCCGGGCGTTGATATCGCGCTTCCACTCGTTGAAGACGTATTGCCAACTCATTGACGCCAAGGTGTCCACTGGTGACAGACGCGTTGATCGCCTAGTTGACGACTCGATAGTTCAAGTTGGAAGGGTGTTGGATAAGCGCCGATGTGCGAAGTCAAAGCCACAGGGGCCTGATTCTGACGATTTGATTCTATTAAATATAAATATCGCGAGAACTGTCCATTTTCATACAGTTTTGGACAGTTTCCGCGATATATATCTAGCAGAATCAAATATATCGAATAGTCAGAATCAAGGCCCTTGGCCCTGGTCAAAGCTAAGTATCAAATCTGAAATTTCGTTACCCGGGTACTATGCGAGTGAAGCGCACGGCCAGAACCAAACACTGTTTGTTGAAATAGCAATAGGATAGCGGTTTTAAATAACACAGAAATGTTACTATTACTGTAGATGGAGCGGTTTACAGCTCTCAAGGGCTTACTATTGCGATATATCACTGGATGCGAGATCCCTGGTATAAAGTGTCGAGTATTTGCGTTTTATTGATGATTTAATAAAACAAAAATTAAATTCCCACTATCTGGGGCAAAATAAAGTTGGTAACATTATATGTGAACATGTGAAATGTTTTCTCTTTGCAATTTATAAAGATAATTTGCATGCGGTGTTTGAACTAATAGTCGTGAAATTTGTTAGGTAAGCCGACATTTTGTTTATTAGCATGTAATATTGAACAATCGTTGGTAGACCGATTAGAGGCACCGTCTCACTACTGGGCAAAGGGAATGATAAATAAATAAAAATAAGTGAATGTGAACTTACAAAATACCTTCTTCACGCCAAAACCTCTGAGTTTTATGGTATTGTGATACACTGTGATGGCCAGCGTGGGGATTATGGGCATATCGTACATTATTAGGGGAGGCCTATAACCAGCAGTGGACTGTTATAGGCTGGTGTGGTGGTTGTGGTGCGGTTGTACATGCAATTAGTACAGTGGTCTAGACAGGCCTCTCAGGCCATAAACGAGTCAAGTTAGTGTCGTATATCGTGACCCTAATTTAGTAACATTGAGGGATTTCGGGCAGCCATTTGCTTAGCAGTAGGTTATTGAAAAAAAAATGGCCAATATTTTGTGGCCCTTATTTTGTAGTCCACATATTGTGCCTCACTTTATGGCAAACTGACATTTGAAGAGGACATAATGTAACGCTAGGTTCTGATTCTTTTTAGCTAAGCCATTCTCTTATAACTTAACCGGTGCACCTCGAAACTATTCAGCTATTCCAGCTGTCAAGCCCCTGTCTCCACTGACGTGGTCGTATATCAGTCGAATTCAGCTCAATCTCCAAAACACATCTGCGTGCCCATTTATAACCGCTAATAAGGCAAAAACAATGAAAAAGTTGGCAACATTCTAGTGAAAGATTCATCTAGATCAGGGGTTCCTAACCTGGGGCTCAGAACATTCAGTCCGCGGACTATACTTGTTCTTAAGTACCTAATTCTAAGTTCTTTTGAATTTCTCTGCCAAAGGTTGAGAGAAAGAGAGAAATTGTTTATTGTATCCAAATTACTAACCTATTTAATATAATTAAACAAAATATACAAGCAGAGACATATATTTGGAACAATATTAAAAGTGGGCAGAAAAAGAAGAAATGGGTTAAAAATAGGTTGGGAAAAATGAAACTGAATTACACTAGGTATCAGTCTGACTGAAGTGTCATGAGGAGCGTACATGGAAAGTTATTGCAATGTCCGCCATAAGGTGGGCAACTTATTTCATAAACGGATTTGATAATAAATATGACAGAATAATAACAACAAGTCACTGAAGGCCAAATTATTGATATTCAAAGTCCTTCAAATATAATAATAACACCCCCTGTCTTATTCCGTTTAAAATTGGTATTTTGTATTCAAAATGTCAGTTTTAAACTAGATCTTTAGTTTTCGTTTTGGAATGAGGACGCCCAACTTTTGCAAGCGGCAAAGTCTCCGACTAAAAAATTAAAAAGTGAATATTATTCGAAATTCAAATAAAAGTCTTCAATGAACAAAACTTACGACTCCTGAATTCAATTCTGTGTCTAAATTTGAGTATTTTAAAATTCGAAATTCAAATACTTGAACCAGAAATAACCAGTTGACCGTCGCTTCCATTAGAAGCATTTATCCTCCTTTTAGCTGGAACTTATCTTATTGACACCGTGATTGCATAATTTACGTAGCGCTGAAATCGCTTAGTGCGCGGAAAATCTGCCAACTGCGAATCCAGCGTTTTGGCAAGAGATGTGTTACATTGAGTAATTTATTAGGGTTTTATAATTTCAACAGTGTTTAGACAAGTGACCTAGTTCTGATCGAAAAGTCGTAGCTACAAGCTACTATTTTGGCTTAGCTTCAAGCTACGATATTTCGAGTAATAATTAAGGCTAGGAGCTGACTGATCTATTTTTAGGTTATATATGGTAAAGGATACTGATAAATGATTGTTATATTTTGCAAATAGATTACCTATGTAGTTTATATATTAATTATTATTATATAGTCTATAATTTTTGATAATTTATGTAGAAGGTATATTTTTTAAGGTATCTTACAAATTTCGTAGTCATAAGTTCATGATATTGTTTATGTAGCTCTTCACCGCTCAATTCTTAAAATTATATTATTTCCATTCTTAGAGATCGCTTTAACCGATAAGACCGCCCATTATATCTTTTTTTGACGGCAAATTTTCCTGTAAACTGTTAAATTTTGTTGGTGGTAACAATATAAATATTATCTGATCTATTTTGGGAGTTTTCTCCTCATGACGTACTCGACTCCTACTCTCTCCTATCTAGCAGTCAGAAGACAGGAATGTGAGGAAAGAGGAAAGGTTCTTGCAGTGGAATCCAGGAAGCTCTTTAGATTAAATACCTATCGATATTACAAAATTTCTTGTCGTCTCATAATGAAGGGGATATGGAATTCCGCACAAAAAAACCCTTATTAAAATAAAATCCTTTTGTATGTGGCAACTTACCCCCTTATTCATAACCAAATACCATTTTATAACGCTCGAAAGAATAAGCTTGTCCCTATAATTCAAATGTAAATAAAAAGAGTTGGCATGATTTTAACTTCATTTTAGCTTTATAAGGTTTATAAAACTGTTCGAATATACATAGTCTATGACCTGGATAAACACTTAGGCTACTTTTATACGGATACCATGCGAAGCGAAGCCGTGGGTGAAAGCTAGTAAGAAATAAATAAGCTGGACGATTTCACACAACTTCATGTAGCCCCAAAGTTAGCAAAGCTTGTAATAAGGGAACCGCAACACTGATAAACTACTCTAAATACCCTTTTTTGCAAATGCATACAATATATCATACAGAAAACACCATTTCGGGGTGATACAAATGTTTATAGAAAGCAAATATTTGACCCGTAGTGGGAATCGAAACCGCAACGTTCTGCGTCTCAGGCGGAATTTCACCCACTGCGCCACATAGCTCTTTTATTATGTTCCTGAAATTGCTCTTCTGTAATATCACGGCATTTATGAACATTTCTTAAGTAACGATAAATATCAAGCGACGCGCACCCGGTATGGAGCAGTTCAGAGAAAATTGCATTTTTGCTGTGGACATCATTTTTAGAACACCTTTTAGACTTCAAACAGCACCAGGCTAAATCAGTCCATTTCTGGGCATAGATTATGTTATGCTTGCGTTATTGTGATATCTGTTTCAAGTACATAATTGTGGCGTGGCTTTGTGATGGGTGACCGTTTAGTGGCATTTAGATCGCTTCCGTGCTTCAAGAGGCACGTTAACATGTTGGTCCTGGATTTTTCAGACGATAAGCCATTTTGGAGGGCTTGGGGCGGCCTAAAAACTCTGACATCAGAGTTGGCTACTAATTAATACGAAGAAGGGAAGAAGTAGATAATGCATTAGGAAGACTAATAAGTTACATACTGCTGCGATAATAACAATGATAGAAGTAAGACGCTTGCGTTCCTCCGTCCTGCAATTTTCCGTTAAGAGTTTTTAGTAAATTTGTATTGGGACGCATGAGATCCCGCATTATTGCATTAACGCATCCGGTATTCATCATTTCCCTGCCCTTATCCCACTCTAGGTGGGGTCGGCACAACATGTTTTCTTTCTCCATTCAATCCTATCGGCCGTCAACTCTGTACTCACTTCTTTCACTCTCATATCCTCTTTCACACAATCCATCCATCTCTTCTTCGGCCTCCCTCTTCTCGTACATCCCGTTACATTCATACTCATCATTCTTTTAGTCACATGGTTTCCATCCCTCCTCATAACATGTCCATACCATGCTAGTCTTCCACTCCTCACCTTATCTGCCACAGGTGCTACTTTCAAGCTTCCCCTGATGTACTCGTTCCTTATTTTATCCATCCTTGGCACACCACACATCCATCTTAACATTAACGCATCCGGTATTATCAATCAATAATTACGCGCCTATGTGGGGAAGCCTTAAATCAGTCCACTGCTGGGCACAGGCCTCCCCTAAGAAGGGGGATATGCCAACTGCTCCGAATCCGAAAATATTTTAATCTAGTATTACCGGTGTACAGAAGAAGTTAAAATTAAACCTTTTTAAAGCTTCTACACCGGCAACCTATGGGTCAACTACACTAAGCGGCTACTGGAGACCGTACTAGTTCAATACAATAATATTTTTAGGATGGTGATGGGACTGCCACGTTTCTGCAGTGCATCACGGATTTGCATTTACAGAGTATGACAGAGCAGACACGGGTGGTTTTAATGCGATTCTCCGTAAGAAGACTGCATCCTTGATGCGTAGAGTGCGTTACAGCCCCAACACCATCCTACAAACGGTAGCTGGTAGGATCACCTCTCCCACATGGCATTGCTTCGTACGGAGAGGTGCGTATAAATTAAGCGCGGCAGCCGCGCGAGCCAATGTTCGACCACAGTTGACGTTCATTTGCCGCGCGAGCCAATATGTAGATATAAATTTAGTTGGACGTGGCAGGCGCGCGCGGCAGGCGATCCATCACGAACAAACCGCGGCGGATAGTCAGACCAGGGTGCCTAGTGCGAGTTTTTTACCAGCTCGATCGCGTTTGCGTTTACGCAAATTTATATGGAATCGAGGTAGCGCCATCTAGTGAGAAACGCGTGGCACTGACTCCTTTCCATACAAATTTGCGTAAACGCAAACGCGATCGAGCTGGTAAAAAAACTCGCACTAGGCACCCAGTTCACTCTTGTAAACCTGCGAGTATGGACGCGCGTGGTCGGGCGGCTGCCGCTTTCATTGTGATTCACCATCTTATTTGTAAAAAAAAAGAAAAGAAAAAGGCGTTGGTGGATGAAAAAGATTTCTACCCACGCATCATACCTCAGCGATTTATTGTGGTATTGGGAGGATTTGCTGTTCCACAAAAATTCTTTAGCGCTATACAGTTGTATTAGTAAACGGCACTTTTCGTTGTCCATTTTTACGTATTCGCCGCGCGAGCCAAATCACCAAAACTACTACCGTCTCCACTGCGCGCGAGCGAACGACTGAAGCTCCTTTGACGCGGTCTAAAAAACCGACAGCGAGCGGATCGACCCGCGGCACGTTCGAGCGCGGCAATGTTCGCGTCGCCGCGCGCGGCGGTCCCGTCTACATAGAGCGCGGCCGCCGCGCGCGCCAATGTTCGATGGTTTGCCGCGCTTAATTTATACGCGGCTTAACTATTATTAATATTAAGCGTGTGGTTTTTAATTTTTAGTTTTCTTTTGTGTTAATAAGTTGTGTATTTAGTGTTAAGAACGTATGGATCATGTCGTCCGATATAAAATTATTTTATTTACATCTCTCATGTTCGGTAAGTAGGTTCTTATTACCTCCAAATGGGGCTTGTAGGTGACTAATTAGCGCTCTAGGGTTATAATGTAGCTAGAAAAGCCCTAGGGCGGTAAGTAATAAAAAAAAACTTCTTTCTTTCAATAAGTTCGCAACCATCATACTGGCAATAGACATCATGCATTAAGCCCAATTACCAAAGAGGTCGCTTTGCTATTCATCCTTGTCTTCGTGGGAGTATAATAATCATAAATTTTAAATATCGAACGGCGAAGTTCAATTTCGTTCCTGAAAAAAATAAAATAAATTAAAAATGTTTTATTCTTGTAATGCCGGTTTTTTTCTACTTACCTCACAATCGAGATGTAAAGCAGAATAGTTAGCTCGGGTGTAAGTACCAATTGCACCCTCGAACTATAGGCTAATCATGCGCCTAAATATCTCATAAAAATAATATAAATGATGCCTTACAGCCCTTGGCTACTAATCTACTATTATTTATTACCTACTTTGTTTTTATGTCCTAAGAGTACTCACCTAAAAAATTTTCAGAACTAACTACATTTCACAGAAATACAAAAAAATTATCGACGGCATGTCAACACGAAACACAAAAAATGCAAAGTGTGTATTGGGGTGATGTTTGTTTTAATTAATTTTGTTTAAATACACAAAAATGTGGGAATTTTTAAAACAAACATGGCGTTCATTATGTAACAGCTAACAGGGGAGCAGTTCCATAAGCAATGACTTTTTGTTGAATTAACCACTGGAAATTGTAAATTTTTTTATGATCTTATAAACGTGTCATCTGTATAGCGAATTGGCTTCTTCTAATAAAGTTGAGTGAGATATTTTCGACCATAATATGAATAGGACATCATAATATATTACTCGTGTATTACGAAGAAATTCAGGTTCGCTTTTACGCGCTAATATTATTAGTTGGTAGTTACTTTTTACTTTGTTATTATGTTATCGTCCCGGCCTAGTTGTTTTTCTCATTCTGTTGGTACTTATTTTTTTGTATTGGGAACTTAGTGTCTATACAAACCTAACATAGGTTTGAAGGTTGGAAGACATTACTAACCAGAGTTTTGTTAAAAGTATACCTATTATATAAAAATCAATCTATCTAAGGAGGGAAGGAGTTCAGTACATTTTTTTTAGTTAATCTTAATTTGGAGCTAATAATATTTACTAAACTTGTCATGTTTGCATATTTGGGTAAAGTCAAAACAGTTGATCGAAGCTGCCAACGAACCGACAACCGCTGGGGCAAACGAGTTCTTGAGTGGAGACCACAGCGAAACATAGTGTTGGACACCCTCCTATCTACCTATTATCTATTAAAATTCAAAGACCTCGCAATCACGACGCTTTGTCGTCGCGCTTAGTCGCGAGCGTCTGCCAGATCTTGCTGTCGCGATTGTCGCCGTGTGTGCGGAGCTTTGAACAAAGTGTATGATAATTGTCCCCCGCTGCTTGTCGTAGCGTCTAATAGCAGAGGTTTGTCGCTCAATGTGCGCAGGTTATACTTTATATTAGCTAGTCTTTGTGAATCGCCAATAAGTCCAACACAACATCAATGGCCAACTACTTGCAGTATCAGTCTCAAGCCCCATTATAACTTGAGTGCAAGTTTAGCATAACTCCGAGGACGCTAACAAGCGCATAATATTCAGTAATGAGATCCGTCGGCTCAAATTAAAAATGGAAAATGTTTTTCTTTTGAAACTAGAAAATCTTTATTATTTCGCGCAAATTTCAGTTTACAAAGCTCTTTGGGAGGGGAGAATTCAGCTGGGTTGGGCAGCATTTGGAAAACTACGTCGAGTCTTCTCGTCACTCATACCGCAATGTTTGAAAACAAAAGTTTTCAATCAGTGCGTCCTACCCGTCATGACATACGGAGCCAAAACGTAGACACTCACAGTACGGCTAGTCCACCAGTTTAAAGTCGCTCAGCGAGCTATGGAACGAGCCATGCTTGGAGTTTCTCTGAAGGATAGAATCCGCAACGAGACTATCCGACATAGAACTAAAGTAGACAACGTAGCTCAGAGAATTAGTAAGCTGAAGTGGCAGTGGGCTGGACATATCTGCCGAAGAACCGACAACCGCTGGGGCAAACGAGTTCTTGAGTGGAGACCGGGGAACGTAGTGTGCCACGCCCTCCGGCCAGGTGGAGTGACGATTTGCGTAAGGCTGCTGGTAGAAGCTGGGTGCGTCGAGCTCAGAACAGGGCGCAATGGCGCTCATTAGGGGAGGCCTATGTCCAGCAGTGGACTGCTATAGGCTGATGATGATGATGATGGTTTAGGTGGTCATTCATATTCATGCGTCTATTATCCCTAACATATTCATCATGATCATCATCCTGTATGGCAGTCCACTGCTGCACAGGGCTCCCAAGGTGAGCATCAGTGCGCTCTATCCTCGGATCGACTCATCCAGCTTCTTCTTTCTTATGTCTTATGTCTTCTATCAGCAGCTTTTCGCATATCGGCATTCAACCTTACCGGGCAATGTGTTAAGAACATAGATTTCGATCTGTTTTATCAATGTTATGTAAGCTTACGTACCTAATTATAAAATGATGTTACGTTAGGTTTTCTGAGGCTTCATTTACTTAGTCAGTTGCACACCATGTAATGAAAAGCACCGACCCTGTTTTTAGAAACTTTGACAGTTAGTCAATTGATGCTCTTTGAATTTCAACAGATGAAATGTCAAAGTTTGCGAATAAAAGTCCAGTGCCGATCATTTTGGTGTGCAACTGCGTTAGTAAATGAGGCCTCAGAGGGAGTACGAGTAGCACAATTCGAAAACTTTTATAGTATACTATATCAAGCTCAATTTTGAAGTGCATTTTTTCGTTAATTACCTCACCGTTTTGAGTGATAAAATTATTGCAATCTGAAAGAAGATTACATTACATACGTTGTTCGATCAGTTTCTACTTAAAACCTGTTGCGTAATTGCCAAAAAACGTACATTAAAATTGAGCTCGTTATGGTATTCTAAGAAAGTTTTCGAATTGTGCAACTCGTACTAGGGGTACAGGTAACATAATAAATCAATAAATTAAATTATATATATATTCAAGAATCCAAAAATTTAACATGGTACATAAAATAAACACAAGATCACCTTTAAACATCAGGTACGAGTAACACATGAGCCTGAACTAGGTAATCATGTGTTTCAGGCGAAAAGAGCTATAATAAAATTTAAAATAATCACCTCCTGTTTAAGGTACAACTAATATAATTATGAAAAATCTTAGTATAACTTTACTTTTGATAATCTTAGTTATTGCTAACAATAATACATGTTATTTTTCTTTATTAAGGTCAATAATTTCTCTGTATCATCGTATGACATACTTTAAAGAGTATCCTGAAGGATTTTTTTGCAATTGCTATGATGTTCCTTAAGCCTACGTACGAGTAACTACTGGCCTCATAGCTGAACTGGTAGTAAATCTGCCTCCTGCAGGTCAAGGGGTTCCATTCCCACCAAGGGAAAACATTTGTGAGGCGAACATACATGTTTGTTCTGTGTTTGGATGTTATAAGAGTTTTATAGGTAGGGTCAGGCGGGGTATTGACATATGAGACATCCAATATTTGGGGTAAAAATAAGACGTTAACAAAATACCTCAGTTTAACATATTTTATAAATCATAATTAATCAGTTTAAAATCAACCCTCGAAGTTTGAAAAGAAGGTTAAAGGATTTAAAAAAAAAAATAGGGAAACGTAATCTCAACCCTAAAAAACGTAAAATCAACCCTAGAAGGTTGATTTTAAACTGAATTATGATTATAAAAAGATGTTCTATTGAGGTATTTTTTTAACGTCTTATATTTACCCGAAATATTGTATGTCTCATAAATACCACGCCTGACCCTATAAAAGTACACTACACAAAGGTTATCTGTAAGAAAATGCTATTTAGCATTAAGTTCGCCTACGTACTTGTATTTTATCTTGTGCAATCAAGAATTTTTTATCTATCTATCTATCTATGAGTCTCCGGTGTTCATAGTACAGGCTCTACCTAGTTTGGGATCAATTGACCGTGTGTTAAATGTCCCGTACACCTACTTATTATTGATTGCTTGGCTTTCATATCACTGCGGCCATGAAGACCTATTGTGATCGCCACTTCTATTTTCACACACACCTACACACACACACAGTACACCTACTTACTTTCTGTTTATAATAAAATTATGTTAGGTTAAATTAGGTTTACAGGTATAATGTAAAGTTCCTTCAAATAATTCTTCCCAATAAAAACGGGTAGCTCGAACGTTAAAAAAAATGATTCATACGATTTGGTACAATAGAGTTAGGTAAATGTAATTTTGATTATATAAAAGGTACAATGTTAACCGTCAGACGGCAAGGTGAAGGCAAATGGCGGTGACTAATTACACCGAGCGGTGGCGTGTTAACATTGCAATTTACATACCTCGCAATGCTCTTAAATTAGGAAGTGGATGGAAACGAGCTTTGGAATAAGGTAACTAGAATAGTTTAAGTTATATTGTACTATTGTATAAATGCAAGGCTACTTTTCTCTTTCTTAATGATTATACTTCCTGCTGTTTTCTGATTGCCTAGTACTTTTTCAGACCTATTTTTTGATCCAAAAATTTGTGTGTTTGTGTGTATGTGTATGTGTGTATTGGATGTGTGTTCGTGTGTGTGTGGGTGTATGTGTGTTTGAAGAGAGAGAGTATGTCGGTACCCACTCAACTCCGGAACGGCTGAACGGATTTGCATGAAACTTGGAATACTTATGCATAGTTTTTGGCCTGGACTACTTAACATTAAATAAAATAAATAAATAATGCGGGACGTAATCACACAGCATCATGTAGCCCCAAACTAAGCAGAGCTTGTATTATGGGATTATACTACACATATATTTTTTTTGTAAATACATACATATCATACTTAGAAACACCCAGACCCGAGACAAATATCTACAGAACATGCAAACATTTGTCCCGCGGCGGGAATCGAACCCGCAACCTTCTGTGTCTCAGGCGGATCTTCGCTCACTGCGCCACAGAGGCCGTCAATTATAATTAATTAATAATAAAGCCTTTTATTTCCCATCTCTTTAGTATTATGTTCCTATCAATTCGTATAGTTTATTTTTATTTCCACAAAACGGCACATAAGTATCTTCTTCTCCTTCGTTTCACTCTTGACAAAGCGGTCGTGGTCATCATGTAGTATTATTAGAGGCTGATGTGGCTCGCCTCACGATATCTCGCCATTTTTGTCTATTTGTGGACTCCCGGGTACACGTATTTAGATTGTCGCCCACTGCAGATTTGATCTGATCATCGCATCAGTGACCTTTCTTGCGGCCTGGTGCCCTCCACGCGTTTAATGGAGTCAGTGTTTCGCCTCGAGACGTGAAGTATGCGAGTTTGTACTAAAACTGACAGACGCTGCTTGATACCGAGCTCCTGAAGTATCGAGACATTGGTGCGAAACTCGGTCCATGATACTCCAAGTAATCTTCGCCAGCACCACATTTCAAGAGCATCTATTTTCTTTTTTTCAACTTGTAGCAGTGTCCACGTCTCTGGAGCATATAGAAATATGGGGAATACAAGAGTTCGCACGAGCCGGATCTTAGTAGCTTTGGTTATGTTACGATTCTTCCATATTTTCTTAAGCTTGTCCATTGCGGATCTAGTTATAGCCATGCGACGTGTAATTTCATCTATGCAACCGCCATTATTTGAAATTAGAGTTCCAAGGTATATGTCGGATTGTACCACATTACAATTCGCAATTTGAGTTACCTCCGGTGAATTATTATTAGCGCGGTCTACAATCATCATTTTGGTCTTGCTTCGATTAATAGATACATAAGTATACTTCAACACAAAGTAATAAGCTTGTTGCGCCCACGCGGACACCGCAGGCTCCATGGCTTGCTTAATACTAACTATTTAAAATTTAAGTCTCTGTATAAGTTTGTTTGTTTCAATAAAGTATTTTTTGAATTAATAATATTATTATAATAAGCTACTTTAAAACTAGGTATCTACCACAAAGCCGGAGCCGTGGGCAAAATCTAGTTTCTTACTATATAAATTTGCTGTCAACGGTGAAAAATAGCCTATTTTATTTAAATTTTCAAAGATTCTCCCTTACAAAGGATGATTTTACAAAATGTCAGAGAAAACAAATTGTATGTACTGAGCGACCTATTTGAGGAACAAGAAATAATGAAATGAGGATATTAGGGAACGGCAAATAATATTTTGTTTATAATTGACGTCAATTTCCTAACAAAAGATACCATAATGAAGGAAATAAACTAGCGCAAATTTCGCGACGAGAGGCAAAATTACTTAGGTACATTTTGGGCTTACTAAAATTAATTTTAGACCGCAAATATTCAATTACTATACCTAAATGATTTTAGTTTGCATATAATATCTTTGAAATCCTTCAGTAGTATTTTTTACGCTAAGGTAATTTTTTGGTAAAGATCGGTCAAGTGTGAGTCGGACTCGTACATGAAGAGTTCCATACCATCGTAGATCTTAGGATAAAGATTTTAATTGCGATTGTGATTCCGGCCAGATGGAGTGACGATCTGCGAAAGGCTGCTGGTAGAAGCTGAATGCGTCGAGCTCAGGACAGGGCGCAATGGCGCTCATTAGGGTAGGGCTATGTCCAGCAGTGGACTGCTAAAGGCTGATGATGATGATGTGCAAGATATAACACTGTTTGATTTTTATTATTATTTCTTGTAATAGTGGCAAATATACACTGTAAAAATTTCATCACTAAACGGTTTATGAGATACGACCAGACAGACGGACAAATAGCGGTTAATTATATTAAAGAACTATTAACATCAATACTTGATTACTTTGATACATCATCATCATGATAATGATGAAGATGTATCAATACTTAGAGCTAGTTTAGATAGGGCGCTCCACGCGCGAGCTTAGCCGCGCGTAAATCGTTCCATCTCGACTTGCTGATAAATACTCGTAGTTCAGTCATTTGGGCGAAAAAGGGGGTTACCAAGAAAGTGTATCTGGATTTTTAGAAATTGTTAATATTGTAGATTTCGATGTAGCCTTTCCATGCAATTTGATTAATTTTACATCAAAATATAAAATGTTTCCAAACTACCAAATGACTGGAGTATAAAGAAAATAAATGAATTCCGAATTTCGAAACGCGTCTGAAATTGATGATTACCAACTGTAAGTAAGTAAGCCTCAGAAAAGATACCATTCGTCTGCCAATGTGGCAGATTAATATCCCGCCGCTAGATGGCGCTACAAATAATAAATGTCATCAAAAACCAAAGCTGGATGAATCAGCGATGTTTCGAGGACTATTTGTCACTTGTGTACTCTGACCACGATCTGTCATAATGTGGGATCGTTTTCTATTCATAAACGAGTATAGCTTTTGAATATATTTTAATTGGAGTAGCGTTGGTTTGATTTATTTTTGGGCTTTGTTAGATCATTCTTTATTTATGTGTAATTTATTCTATGAGCGGTGGATTTTGATAAATCATAAACCATCAGCTGTTTAAGACCACTGCTGTCCCCTTAGCATGCCGTTTTTATGTCTACTCTACAATAGAGAAGACAACGTATTTTTCCTGATTTTGGGTCTCCCTGTATCCCAAACCTGCCTATATTTTACCCAAACGATTATTTTTATCTATTCTTTAGTTATTCGTATTTAGAACTGTTTTAAATTTTGCTACATCTACAACCAAAAATAAGTTTTCTCTATTCTTTCTTTGAAAAATCCTTGTCTACGGTTTTTGTGCTAAGCCGGCAGGGCATAGGCCTTCTTTCGAGAATGATACTCGCCTCGATTCTATGATGGTCCAAGCCAGGTGTCACCCATCATCATCATCATCATCATCAGCAGTCCACTGCTGGACATAGGCCTTCCCTAATGAGCGCCATTGCGCCCTGTCCTGAGCTCGACGCATCCAGCTTCTACCAGCAGCCTTTCGCAGATCGTCACACCACGCCGCGGTCACCGCGGTCTCCACTCAAGAACTCGTTTACCCCAACGGTTATCGGTTCTTCGGCAGATATGGCCAGCCCACTGCCACTTCAGCTTGCTTATTTTCTGAGCTATGTCGACAACTTTAGTTCTATGTCAGATAAACTAATTGCGGATTTTATCCTTCAGAGAAACCCCGAGCATAGCTCGTTCCATAGCTCGCTGAGCGACTTCAAACTGGTGGACTAGCCGTACTGTGAGAGTCCATGTATCGGCTCCGTATGTCATGACGGGTAGGACGCACTGATTGAAAACTTTCGTTTTCAAACATTACGGTATGGGTGACGAGAAAACTCGACGTAGTTTTCCAAATGCTGCCCAACCCAGCTGAATCCTCCTCTTGGCCTCCTTGGCCAAGAGGAGGACCCATGGCCGTTTTATCTTTCTGGAGAACGTCCCTTATTTCTGTGAACACCTCTCGGTCACCATTCGCATAGCTCTCTGTTCCGTCACGTTGTGACTTAGTTGTTAATAAATAAAATAAAATTCTAAATCATAGATTTCATTCGTAATGAATATAATAGTAAACTAACCTACATCCAACACATTTTTTATTTTGGTTCATATAAATTTAGCTTGAATAATATAACATTTCAGACATAATATACATAACATACATCGTAACAGATACCTACGTATAATCTATGTATATATAAAAAAGTCCGAGTAGTTACACTATTTATAACTCAAGAACGGCTGAACCGATTTGGCTGAAAATTGGTGGAGAGGTAGCTTAGAACCAGGAGGTGGCCATATAATACCTTTTTATCCCGTTCATATTAAAAAGAAGGGGTAGGGGTAAGGTTAAGGGTAGGGTAGGGGTAGGGTAGTTGTTGTTCTTGTTATTTCATCCCTGTGAATTGTGCCAACCCTGTGCTTTTTCCACTGCGATATCTTATTTGAATGTTTCTTTAACTTCGATACCCTCTTTGAGACAGAACAACGTCTGTCGGGTCAGCTAGTCTAAAATAAATATAATAATTGGAAAGTAAGGCATACCGCCCTAATATTAATAGCCTTAATATATAATATAATATTATATAAAAATTACAAATTTAATAATAATTCACATTGTTAAAAAGAAATGTAGGGTGTCTTTGGTAGTCTATAAATAAAAACTCTCCAAAAATTTACGTCAGAACATCAGACCTAAACTACTAAAATCACATCAGTGCATCCAACAAAACCACAAACCATATCATTTCATAAACTCACTTTTAATATTTAATATTTCACATTGCAGTTCATAAAAACATGTAAATCGAGTCGGGTCGTATGTAAATGCGTCATCAAAATCTGCTTAGGAAAATGCAAGTGGCGACCGGCGAGCGTGAAAAACGTAGCACGATGTCAGTTGATGTATGCTAAAATATTCAAGTAGCGGTAACTGTGTCTTTAGCTTTATTAATGTGCCCACCTAAGGCGAAATCTTGAAGAGTTTTACCTTCAAGTTTGTTGGTGCTAGGGTTACATTTTTGTGTTAAACTTGGTAAATCCTACAAAAATATTTTTAGCGGTAATTTTCTTAGCTGTATAAATGTGACCAGCTAAGGCGCAATTTTAGCGTTTTACTTTGGAGGTTGCTGTTGTTGCCTGAATTGTGTACTGTCATTCAGCAGTTGCTTAGGATTAGCTATGCAAAAATATTCAAGTAGCAGTAACTGTTTCTTTAACTTTTTTAATGTTACCTAAGTCGAAATTTTGAAGAGTTTTACCTTGAAATATTTTACCATGGATGGATGTTGGTACTACCTGACTGAATAGGTTTAAATTTTTATGATAAACTATACTTCAATCAAATTCGATGAAGAATAAATATAAACAAACCACCCATACTTAACCTCAAAAGTACTTTTATATTATTTGTTTTATAAATATGTGCACATCATTATTATCTTACTTATATAGTGAAGTTTCAGTTATGATATTATTTATATTACGTATTTATTGAATAATTGCAAAAAGTGTTGAAATTTTTGTTTACAAACATTCTTCATCCAATATGGCTGGAGTATATATACTCTTAATTTGGGAACGTTATTACGGGTTTTTAAAAAGCTAACTGATTTACTTATTTAATAAAATAAAACTAGGGTGATTACGTCCACACCGATTTGGAGGCGCTTTAATAATGAAGTAAGTACATTAGGTTCGGATGCAGCCGGACGACATACAGACGGCTGCATCAGCATTACACAATTCTAAGAAGCTGCATTCCAATGCAGGCAAAAACAATATTGTAAACTTAATCTAAGGGTGAGGGGTGAGGGGTACACATAACTCCTCCATCCCTAAGAGGAAAATTATCGGTTGAATCGATTTGGAGATTTGTGCCGATAATTTTTCTTAAATGGATCTGTTTTAAACAATTTTAGCAAAACACATAAAATAAAAACAAGAAAAATCGTAAATTAACTAATCCTATAGTCGCGTATCCTAAATTTTCACTGAAGCTAAACTTATTTTCATTCAAAACACTTTCAATCACTGCACTATGTTCAAGGGAATACGCCATGTATTTTATTACAATATTAAGGTGACACCGTTCATGTTGAGTGCGCGTGCACTTGATAGGCTCGCGTTCACACGTAGCTGCGGTATGGCGATTAGAGGAATTGGCTCTACAACGTCCGATTCTATCAAGATACGGTGGCGATTACGAATTCCATTGATCTCCAAATCACAAGGCTCGTCGATAGTCACGAGGAAGATCTCGAAGATAGGCTGCTTACTGACCTCGTTATCGCAATAATTGGTTAACGTAGATTTCAGTCTGTTTAAAATAATCCAAGTGTGAGCTGTGACTCGCTGGACCTTGGCCTTTATAATCAGGACCTGATGCTGCTTACAATGAGTGGGGTCATCGTCTTAGTTCATGAGTTGTTCCATACAGGTGAGCTCATGGTATAAGGCTCATGGTGTTGTCTGTTGAACACAAAAAATGGTCGCCAGCTGTTAACGGGCGGCACGGTTTTACAATCGGTAAGTATTTCAAACCTTTCGCCAAAAGGTAAGGGTATTTAGGGAAAATAGATAAGGTTTTATTTTCGGATTTATGGAAAATTGGTTAGGGCCACATTTTAAAATTCTTATAAGTACATTTCCAAGCTAAACGTGATCTGGTTCTTAACATATGATTTCACACTTTTAGTTAATTTTAACAAGTTCTGTTCGTTAAGCTTAAGGAGAAGCTAAGGCTGTTTTGATTTGACTTAATCTGATAAAGTTAGTTCTGAAACTATTCGTAAAAATATAGAACAATCCAACAAGTATGTATAGAAAACATAATTATTCTATTAATTTTTAACATTATTTCTAAATTCTTTAATACTTATAATTATATATATAATTATACTTATAACTAATAACTCCTAAACTTAAGCTTGTAATTAGTAGAACATTGTTCAGGTTAATTTATTCTGTGACACTGATAAAGCTCTGAGACATTCCAGAGACCAAGCTTAATTTCTAAGAAATGATGGTCTGATCATGACTCACTTTAGAAGTATGTATGTTTATCAAAATGTTACCTATGCGAGACAAGTAGGCGGTATCAAACTCTAGTTCGATGATTTAACGTATGAACTCTGTATGAATTATTTTTACGCTTAAGAATTTAATAAAAATATGCATTAAGTCAGTTAACTCAGTTTAAGTGTTTATAAGTTCTAAAAACACATATTTATAATCATTTTATATTCTAAATAATATTATATTATTGATTATTAATTAATAATATTATATTATAATATTATTATTATATTATAATATTATTATTCCAATAGTCAGTTTGTAAGAGCCTTAATAAATTTTTTTAACGGCCGTCTATGGGAGAGTCATAAAAATAATATTTTTCTCTTTGAATGGCGATTTAGTTTTATTTGGTTTAATCTGTATAGGTAAAACATTCCAGCCAGGTTCACCTATAACTTTCGTTTTATCAAAACTCGGTTTATTTTGTATATTTTTACCGTTATTCATATTATCATCATCAGTATTAATATGCTTAGCAAAGTTTTTATTTTCTTTGCGCACTTGTTTTTCAGTTTCACTTGGTTTCTTTGCTATATTTTTTTCTTTAATCGCTACCATTTTGTCTGTAAAATACTCATTAAAAAGCATATTATCATCACGAACAAAAAGAGTTTTTATTTTTTTAGCTTTTGTGGTTTTTAACTTTTCATTTTCTTTAATAGTATTCATCTCATTTTCCAAAAATTCATTAATTTTAGATATATCATTATTTAATATTTTCTTTTCTGCTCTTACTTGTTTCTGAGCTACGTCAATCGAATGCACTACGCCATCTAAATTATTATCAAGTAATTCATCATCATCAACATCCTCAACTGTCCATGGCTTATTATCATGATCCGAGTTTAAAGTATTAATTGGAATAGACAAGTCTGCTGAAATAGTTTCGTGCAATGTCATTATCTGAGGTGCGTCTGTCAGTTGTTCTTGTTTTTGTTCATAATTTTCAGATTCATTTGCGTCGCAATAGTTCACTACATTATCATTACTTTCATAATCATAATAAAATCTTTCGTCATAATTAGGTTCGTGTTCATGATCGAACTTCATGTTCGTGGTAAGTTCGTTTAACTTGAAACCTTTTTGTCATACTTGTGGCTGTGGTCTAAGAGGCGCTGTTCTCATGGAGACATCACTAACTTCCAATTGAGGTTTTTGCATCTGTGGAGGACGGTACCCAAACTGGGGCGGCCTATTATCAAAGTTTGGTTTAAAACCAAATTGTGGTTTGTAACCGAATTGTTGGTTCAATTGTGGTCTATAACCAAATTGTTGAGGCTGAAGGCCAAATCTTTGTTGTGGCTGAAGGCCAAACTGGGGTCGGTACCCGAATGTGTGTGGGCGGACTCCAAAACTCTGTGCCTGACCTTGCCCTTGATTTTGGGGCATTTTAATTTGCGCATTTTGCGGTATACCAAAGTTAAATTTAGGCGTCACATTGTTGCTAGGCAATAGGGTTTAAACCCAGACGAATTATTTGTCAATGGCCTTAAACTTGAACCTGATATTTGACTATTACCGTGAATACGATTTCTCATATTATACTGCTCTAAGAAGTTGACTTCTTCGAGCACGACACTCAATGCGGCTTCTAAAGTAGCGGGTGCTTTAAGTCGCACTATCCGAACCATATTTTCCGGAAGGTTGTATAAAAATACATTCATTTATATCGTAAATTATTAATTTTGCCTTTTTCAAATCACTATCCGCGTTCATGTTCACTTTTGAAATCAGTAATGATCGCACACTTTGAATTCGATTACAAAAATCTAAATAACTTTCACCTGATTTAATTTTTAAAGATTCCAACTCTATGTTAATACACGCTTCACTACGCGGGTCTCCAAAATGCTGGATTAGCAGTTCCTTCAGAGCGGACCAAGTCACAATATCCTCTCGTTCTGATAAGAGCGCAGCTGCATTCTCGGAAAGTCTGCTCGTAATGACGTTGAAAACGTACAAGTACTGATCTTCGTTACTGCTACAATATTTATCAATCACATATTGACATTTACGCAAATATAAACTTAACTGTCTTTTATCACCACTGAACAAAGGAATTAACTGTACAATTTCCGTAGGAATTAATTCAAGAGTTGATTTCGTCATTTTTACGATAGAGCTACGAACGATTAAGAGAAGGCAACTTTCACTTGCACTTACACAATTAAACACACAAAAATTACAAAGTAACACAATAAAACAGCACAATAAAGTCACATAAAAGCAAACAATAAAGGAATATAAAGGAATATTTTTTGTAAAAGTTATAAAAATTGTATTTTAAAAATATATGTTATACTTAAATAAATCAATTAATGATCGATGCTAAGACCAATTAACCGTTACCTAACACTATTCTATTTCTAACATTACAAATCTGAATTGGAAAATTTGTAATATAATATGTTATATAATAAATCAATTAATGATCGATGTTAAGATCAATTAATCGTTACCTAACACTATTCTACAACTTACGATACAAATCTGAATTTTAAAATTTGTACCATCTATCTTTTCCTAACTCTATGGTTATTCGATTCTAAGAATATTGGTTAACCTTCGTAGAATTACATACAAAGATTCCAGACACGTTATATTGAGAGAAGTTTGATCTCAAATATTAACTTTAAGTTAAAGTTTGAATAACCCATGAAAATACTGGAGGATTAGGGAAAGGAATGGCGAAAAGTTTTACTCACCAACCGACCGCTACTCCCATACTCAGCTTTTCTTTACCCGTAAGAGAAATTTATTTGGTTCGGCGGATTTACGTTATTCGTAGATTTTCTTGCAAAAATTTCTGACGGATTTGGACATCAGAAAAACCGCGGAAAACCCGTGAAAATGATGAAAATCCGCGCCGGCTGCGCCACTCTTAATTTGGGAACGTTATTACGGGTTTTTAAAAAGCTAACTGATTTACTTATTTAATAAAATAAAACTAGGGTGATTACGTCCACACCGATTTGGAGGCGCTTTAATAATGAAGTAAGTACATTAGGTTCGGATGCAGCCGGACGACATACAGACGGCTGCATCAGCATTACACAATTCTAAGAAGCTGCATTCCAATGCAGGCAAAAACAATATTGTAAACTTAATCTAAGGGTGAGGGGTGAGGGGTACACATAACTATATGGATTCAGTATTTTTATTATTTTCATTTTTATGTGGGTGAGTATAGTTTCTTGAACCATAAATCCTACAAAAATATCCAAGTGGTAATGTTTTCTTAGCTTTCATAATTTGAACATAACTAAGGCGGTATCCTGAAAACCTTTACTTTGAAATTTGCTGTTGCTGCCTAACTGACTGCTTAGGTTAAAGCTCTTCAAAAATATTTAATGTGGCAGTAACTATCTTTATCTACAATAGTAAACCGAAATCTTAGAGTTTAACAGTGAAGAGTTTTACTTTAGAGTTTGTTTTTGCTACCTGACTGATGAGGGTTATTTTTAGTTTAACTTTGTAAATCTTTTAAAATAACTGTAGTAACAATGATAGTTTCAAAAAAAAGAAGAACCCTTTTGAAAATATCATTCAACGGTAATGTTTTCTTATCTTTATAGTGACCATCTTGAAGTGACTATATTGATATCTTGAGGTGTGATACCTTAATAGTGTGTGGTCGCTGCCTGACTTTTTAAGGTTTCCTTTTTTGTGTCAAACTAAATAAAATAATCATTTTATCACTAGATGAATATACCAACGTGTCCATAAGAGTGATAATGTGCCTAGTTTGGGCGGGAAATTGAAGAGTTTTGACGGATTAGGACTAAGTTTGAAATGTTTTTTATACTACTAAGTTAGCAAACAGGCATACGGTCCTCCTGATGGTAAGCAGTTCTCGTAGCCTATGGACTCCTGTAACATCAAGAAGTAAAACAGACGCGTTGCTGACAGGCTTAAAAAATTTAAACCGCCCTGTTTGAAACGCTTCATACTGTAGTCTCTGGGGAAAATCACCATTCCAAAGCTCATTAAGTTTTTTTATGAAGTTTGGAAGTGTATTTTATCGAATGACCTCATTCAAATTATTTATAACGATTCGTGAACCTTGTTAAATTACACAGTGTTTCCAACGGTATGTATTCATTCCAACTGTTTACTGAGTTTACTGAGTTTACGTCAAAACTGCAAAAACACAAAACAATGCTGTGTAAAAGCAGCTTTAAAAACCAGGCCACAGAGATTCTGACCTACTCTCGTTCCTACAATGTACTAAGACTAGGTAAGACTTGAGTCGGAATTTTGTCTCTCAAAGACATGGCAGCTAACTAAAGATTAATTTGGGTATCAACCAAGCATTTCGTGAAACTTTGTTGATGGATTTTAACTAGCTAGCAGCATCGTCGGCGCCGGCGGTGAGATAAGCCCAACCCGCATGTCCAGCAACTTATTGATAAAATCAAAACACATTTTATCAATAAGTTTTTTTTTATTTACACCGATTTGTACCGTGACATTTTTTATAAATCTGTTCGACAATCCATTTATGTGAGCGCCCCATTGAAGCTTATTATCTAAAATACCTAAAAATACAGTACAGTAGTGGGGATCATGGACATATCCCCCTTTATTAGGGGAGGACTATAGGCCAGCCCTTGTTTCATCTTCAAGAATCAGATAAAATTTATAATCAAACTTATAAAATAAAAGCTTGTTAAATATTAATCGTCCTATTCATAACAGTTCTATAAACTTCAGATAGCTAAAATGGCGTTAAAATATCAAGTCAATTCTATTAATTTACATTTAAATCGGACAAGCTTACTTCATCGAGCGTTATAAAATAATATTTGGTTATGAATATTACTATTCGTGGCAAATAGATACTCTTATTTCACATCATCAGCATTATTAAAAGAGCTGTGTTTTTGTCAGCGCAACTGATGCAGCTCCTTCCATCTACCTCTATCCAAAACAGCCTCTTTCACTTCCCTATACGACATGTCTACTTTCTCTTTAACACATTGGCTGCTGGCCTCACACATGATGCTCCGCGCCATGCACGAGGAGGAGGAGGAGGACGTGCAGAATCACATTTGTGTTTTCAGCACCCAAAGCGTTAATATAACTCATATAATTTATTCTTGGTCTTCCGTTACATCTCGTTCCTTCTACTTTTCCCTCTCTGATATTTATTTCACAAAACAATGAATATTATTTAGCGGGTGTAAATCGCTTTAATTACATTCAACGATCAGAAGAGCGTCCTAAACTTGGATTTATGTAATAGTGTCTAGTGGAATGGCTCTATAAATATTCAGAAACTGAGACACTGGACTATCGTACTTTAAAGTGTTAAGTATTTTTTGTAAAGGAATTGGTATTTGCCTGAAATCAAAATCACTGTTTCAGTGTTAATAGAATTCAGTATTTATAATAAAAATGTCTGGCAAATCATTAATAACTATGAAAATATAGGATATATTGGTTAAGATATATTTTAAAAATATATATTGCAATTTTAACAGAGCGTTTAAGTTCTTTCATCATCAGTAGGTATCTAAATAATAGAACAACATTAAAGAACTATTTCGCTTTAAGTTGGCTGGTTTCAACCGTGTCTGTTCTTAGTGTGTCATAGCACTAAAGTCATTTTAATACAAGCAAACGTGGTACTAGCAATGAATCACAATATACACAATTATCCGCAGTAGCCACACATCAGTCACAGCTGCTTCCGGTGACGTCACAGCTATAAACATGCCACATCCGGTCTGACGGCTGCAAAAATCAGCCTCTGCACTACAGCCTGAAAATATATACAGAAAACTGACAAGAAATGAAAAACAAAAAATATTTCAATGTTTTTGATTTTTTTTATTATCCTAAATTAGCTAGAGATATCAAAAACGAAATTAAAAAATAGATATCTAACTTCCTTACCTCAACTTACAACTAACTTGCGCACCTGTGCCTGAAATTAAATGATTTTTTTATCAACAGCTATCAATAATAATAATAGTATTACCTAGTATTCAATATATAAATTGAATAATATATTCAAGAGTAGTACATAGTACATTTATATTTTTTTAACTTAAGTGCAAAAAAATTAGAAGAATATAGAGTTATATTATTCTTCTAATTTTTTTTTGCAATAAATTTCCCTCTAAATCTTTTTTCCAGTTTTCCTCACGAAACTTAAAATTAAAAACATGCAATCTAATTAATCACAAACACAAAAAAGTGTACGATAAATTCGCTTAAATTAGACGAGCCAATCCAGCTTAATTTTTTTACATATCTAACCAAACTTATTATACAAATAAATTACACAAGAAACCCAAAATCCCATCCATAACCAAAACTCAAAACAGCAACAAAATCAACGAAAAAAATCATAAAGAAACCCGAAATCCCATACATAACCAGCAAGATTAGCAGACATTAACTCCTCAACATCACCAGTTATTTGACGCTATTCATGAGCCTGTTTTACTCTAGTCACGTACTGCCATTCATACCCCCTTTCCCCCTTTTCATCCTATTCATCCCCCCTACGCGATCCGACTGTTGATACTTGTGATATATCGTCGACTCGGGAAGATAGTCTAGATGGATGATAAGGATCTTTGGGACAAATATGGCATATTGTCACTTGGGTATAAGGCCCGGATAATGGTGGGTTAAACGGGGTATTAACTGTGCTGGTTATAATTTTGTTTATTATAATAGATTAACAAAAACTAGCTGGATGTGGTAGCCGAGGGCAGGGCGCAGTGACGCTCACTTTGGGAGTCCTATGTCCAGCTGTAACTGCATAGGCTGATAATAGAGATAGATAGAAAATTCTTTATTGCACAAAATAAAACAAGTACACAGGCGAACTTAATGCTAATTAGCATTTTCTTCCAGATAACATTTGTGTAGTGTGGAAATAGAATGGTAGTGCTTACAAGTTTATTATGTGAAATAGTAGAAGAATAATATGTTACTTAACTCTACAAATTAATAAGAGACAAAGAATAAATATATAAGTAAACAATAGATGAAGTACATATTTATACTAAATATAAAAATAAACTTACATACATAGACAAAAAATCATAAACATACATAAATTACATAAAGTACCTACATATACCTAGGAGCTAAATTTTTTCATTGATTACTTTGTAGAGACATAAAGTAAAAACAGAAATGATCTGTTGGAATTGCAATAAATATTTTTAAAATATGCATAACTTAACCAATATGCTAATTTACTTAGTTAGATATTTATTTCTTATAGAACATAATAAATAGAGTTCACTTACAGAGAAATTTAGTTAGCTATAGTATGTACTCATAGTACTGGTTTATGACCAGCTATATAACATGTTCCTTCATAATAATAAATGATTTAAAGTGCGATAGTCTAGTGTCTAAGTTTCTTTGATGATAATGAAGCATTAACAAAATTGGTGACGTACTTCTAATCTGTCAAGTTGAAAAATGTTTTTTCGAGGATCACGCAATAATTACACAATTGATTAAGAGAATCTTTTTATTGTGTAGAATATTTAGCTTAAACTATCAAAGGAGAATGCCGAGAACCCGTACCAATTGCAAAACCGAACGGATCCCTTAAAATTTATTATATTTTATAAATGACATTAACATTTTCTTTAGTTTTACACACCGACGGGATTAATAATCAAGTGAAAAAATATTTTGTTGATTTGGTTTCCGTTGCACGCCGCCATTAGCTACAACAACCAATGAAACGTTGCTATGGCAATAAACATTGATGGAAAGTGTTACTATGGCAATAACCCTCATTTTTAATTATTTTGACAGTAGAATCGACTAAAAACTTATGGGAGATTTTTTTGACGCACTCACTTTAGTCTTGGTACCGAGCGCCATACATCAGATGGCATTCTCCTTTACACAACTATACCTAAAGATAAAATGTTATTGGACGTTTTTTAACTCTGAATGACCGGAACGTGACCTCTCCTCCTCTGTTTACCCGCGGTTTGGCTAGTCTGTGATACATATACAAATTGATGTATGGTTGTATGTATTATGGACTCTAAAACTGCGGGACCAATTTTGATGAAATTTTCCGGGGATCTTCTTATCAGCTTGTAATTCTGTGAAGTTGGGCAGCGAAAGTTTGTGAGGATGGATGCATGTATGGATTAATGTTTGTTACTCTTTTACGCAAAAACTTCAATGCCGTCTGATGTATGGCGCTCGGTACCAATGCTAAAGTGATTGAGTCAAAACGAAACCTAATTTTTTCGATAGATTTTTAGTAGTAGTAGAGTGCTTTGTGGAGGGCTCGTTCGGGGAAGTACTGCCACCATGCCTATTTATGCCTATTTCTGCCGTAAAGCAGCTGTGCTGTGTTTCGGTTTGAAGGGTGTGGGTGCCGGTGAAATTACAGGTACAAGGGGCTTATCATCGTCCTGCCTCAAGTTGATGGACGCGGGGCGTTGCATCGTAGAGCACGTTCCGAAAAACGTGATCTACGATGCAATGCTTTGTGATAGGTAATGGTTACTACTCAACATCAGGTGGGCCATGTGCTTGTTCCATCTTCAGGTATCATTAAAAAAAACTGTTATTCATGGAATAGTAAGTTTTTTTAAAGATTAACGTTAACAAATTGTTTTTATTTGATATTAGTTTTAGAGTTTTTTTTTAAACAATCCTTTCCCGAGACCTTGTGTGTACAGTTTTGTCTTCATAATTATAAGTATTACACTATAAACATTTATCTCTGATACTATATGTAAAAGAAAAGGTTTATATATCTCACACAGATAGGTAAAAGGGTGTTTTAACTTCTATTTCGTAGGTAGGTCATTACATACATTACTACTGTGTTCTACTTTATATTATTTTCAAATAATGATAGTGACGAGAAAGTAGATAGGCATTCACATAATTAATTAATGGTTTTAATAGGTATTAGTACTTACTGGTGAAGTTGAAATCCAAGCTAAGATCCAAGATCTTAACACATTCATCACAACCACGAAAAGGCTATAAATGCCTCTCCAAACTATGCTGGTTTCGCGTCACCCGTTATTAACAAGCAGTTGATGCAACGATTGTTTATCGTAAAATATCTATTTACAGAATAAACACTGCTACACAATGCCACAGAACACTCTAGCGAGAGCATATAAAATACTTAAAGATAGGAGATAGAAAAAGTTTCTGATCCAACCTGAATAATTCTCCAATGTTATCAGTCGATTCTACCGTCTAAATAATTAAAAGTGAGGGTTGTTGCAGTGTCATGGCGCCGTGCGCCGGAAACCAAATAAACCAAAGATTTTTTTACGTGATTATTAATCAAGTCGGCGTGTAAAACCAAAGAAAATGTTAATGTTATTTATAAAAAAAGGCAATTTTTATTTATTTTAATTTTTATATGCGATACGTTTGGTTATGACGCAATTGGTACGGGTTATCGGAATTCTCCTTTGGATGAAACTTAGGATATACATAGTCTATGACCTAGATTAATACATAAACTTTATATTTGGGTACCATGCGACCGAAACCACGGGTGGAGTGAAAAATGTGCGTGCCGCTAAAACTCAAAAATGAGTTCCAGTATCATCAAGGGAGGGTATTGTATGGTATCATAGCTCTTTATTAAAATAGAATAGAATCCATAAAGGAAATTATTTTTTTACCTGACGGGCATGTTTTTGAAGATACGCTGGAAGTTTCACCCACTAGAAAATTCTAGAACGTATACAGTAGGTATTTGAGAGCATGCCACAAAACTTTAAAACTTTCTGGAATTATGTGGAATGTTTTGGAATAGTCTTTTACATGGTAGACCATTCAAAGCCTTCTCATATCAAATCCCTAAGCGAAGCTGGGTGCCCCGGCTAGATAATAAAATGAAATTCGAACAAAGTATACCATAAGCTTTATGGAAAGCGTAGGCTCACCGCGATCGCAGGGTCCAGCCCGAATATCATCAGCTTATTTTTAATGCTAGAACGTGCACCTTTCCGAGCCCAGGATCGCAAAGGATCGCCCCTTTTAATTGAGGATCACTATCAATGTTTCGTTACTTGGAATTCTCTGATGAGTTTTAAAGCCTACGTCACAGTGGAATGTGAACAGCCTGAAAGTTTAATATTTTTCGTGAACATATAACCGAAAATCTAAAAAATATATATTATGTACAGACAGCGTCAGAGTCTGGTAACCCCCCTAGTTAACGTTAGTAGGTTCAAACCGTCGTGGTGTCGGTCGTGGATCTCGAACTTTTTGCACAAATGTGTGTTTTATAAACCTTCTCCTCCTTGCTTAGGGATATTTAATTTCGAGACGAGACGATGGAGTGGCGGTTACAACACTCGATATTAATCTATACGTTATATAAGTACTGGGTTCAAATCTCTCAATGCCTAAATGTATTTTTGTTTTTTTTATTTTCGTTACTAACACAATGGACTACGTTTTAAGTGTAGTAGGTAAGTTACCTAATTATTTAAGGTAAAATAATAAAACAATTTTCAAAAGTTATAACAAATTTATTAAAACACCATTTAACATAACGCAATATAGATAGTTATTACTTATTTTTTAGAATTTTCAATAATGTTTTAAATGATAGAATAATACTTAATTTACCCATATAAGATTAACGAGTGAACAAACATGTTAACATTGGAACAGGTTATACTTGCCGTATAAAATCCAATAAACAATTTAGATCACTCGCAAATACTTACTCTGGTATTTTATCTATTATTGAAAACATTATATATCTGCATATTTATTAATACCGAATGGGATGGATGTCTTTCACATAAAATATTTTGTCGAAGCCTTCTTTTCATTTGGGTAACCAAATTCCGCCCAAAACCACTACGACGCATCAGTTCCCAGGTTCAGGTCCACCTGCAACAGGACCTCCTGTTGCAGGTGGACAACACTTCACTCGTGTCCCAATTAGGACAAATTGACCCCACATATGCTCACACATTCTCCACATATTTAAATCTGGTCTTTTAGATGACCAATGCTGTGGTTATTATGCCCGTCTGAGAAGCGAGCCCATTGGTCAGAATTCAGGAACGATGAACCACGCAGATATCATGAACTAAATACACTGTTCCTTCTGGACGCTTATCCACTGCTTGCACTGTTAACAGCATTATTTCTTGCAAAACTGGCCAATTATGCGTCCACTCACTTCAACAATTTCTCCTGGTCCCATTGATGACATCCATCACCAATAACCTGAAAATAAAAACACAATATTATAAACGTATGACTGTGTTTATTTAATATAAAAGGGAATAGGTTTACTAAGTACATTGTTTATTATAATCCTACTTATAATTGTCATACCACTTACCTAATGTTATTCTGCCATTTCCTCTTACATTTGATGGGTTGTAGCGTTCCGAAATGTTATTTTGCAAAACGCATTTATCACATTTTTTGGCTGTTATAAATGCACAATTATTTTTCATAAACAAAGTTAATGACACACACCCAAGACGAAACAAGTAACCCTTTGTTCTGAACTATCATTTAATACACAACTACCCTCAATAGTCCAGTGCTGCACAGAATAATTTTAAGTAGTTGCGCACTACCGTGATAAACAAATGAAAAAGTTACTAGCTGAGGCTTCCATTCATACCTAGACAAAATAATAAACGTATACTGTAACTTAAAATTTCGTCATAATTGCCAACCGCTACGATAGCTCAGTTGGTTAGAGCATCTCATTCATAAACTGGTGTGAATAAATTGCTGGTTCGATTCCCAGCCAAGTATAAATATTTTTGTATAAGATTTTGGCCATTTGAATATGGTAGCTTCCACGGCAGCAGTTTAAATTTATACTTGAAAGGGGTATACCAGATCGTGACGCTGTGTGTACCTACTATTTTTGTAATTGGAGAATTTGAGTGCATCTTCCAGTGTACTTAAACTTAACAAAATTAGTAAAGCATCAAAGCCGTAAGTATCTATTATAACTATTTACATAATTATTAATATCAACAGGATATTTACCATGATTTATTTTGATGATCTATTGTTTCCCGATATTTCGACGCAGTTGCATGCGCCATGATCACGGGAGAACTGAAGTCTGAAGAACTGGAGACAATAGAACTCACAAATCATGGTAAATATCCCGTTGATATTAATAATTATGTTCACAACCATGATAGTTTCAAAAACTATTTACATTTTATGATCTAAAATATTTTTCTTTTCCTTTTCAACCTATGAAGAGCTCGTGGCGTGGCTTACTTTCCCGTAGCATAATCCCAGTCACTACTAAATGGTTGCTGGTTTACTAGCATTTTCAGTCATTAAGCCATGTCGGAAGCCTAAAAACTCCAATACCAGAGGCCACTACCTCATACGAAGAAGGAAGGAAGGAAGCCTATAAAAGTTGTAAAATATACTATTTGGGAGGTTTTCCGTTATCAATATCCATAGAAGGTTGGTTATAGCAGTATTGATGCTAAGTACCGTTCAGCTTTTCAGTCGTTAAGCCATGTCGGGGGCCTTCGGGCGGCCTAAAAACTCCGACACCAGAGATGGTCACTAGCTCATACGAAGCAGAAGAAGAAGAAGAAGAAGAAAACCGTTCAGCTGTTACAGAGTTGAGTAGGAACAACATGCTCATACTCACACAAGCTTTCGCATTTAAAATATTAGTACAGATTCAACTATATAACCATCCTGTGCTGAGGTTGTTGGCTCATTTTGTGCTGAACATTATACTGTGTGTTTTTACAAAAATGTTGTGAAAATCTGTGATTAATTATGTCCAATAATGATTAAGCTATTCTGTTTTTGCTGTGAACGTGTTGTATGGGTGAAATGGAGTCCAATTTAGCAGTATAGGCATAGGTACGGTGTGGTAAGTGTTGTGATTCAATTTGCTTCGGGTCTACCTGAGCCCTTTTAAATGTTGTGAAGTTTTATTAGAATTTTGAGGTGAGTAGATTTATTCAAATAGGTTGGTACCTAGTCTTTACAAAACTGTTTTCATCATCATTCATCTATAGCTGACCACTGCTGGAGATAGGTATCTCCCCTTATGAGCGCCATTGCGCCTTGTATCACAAATATTTAAAACGGACTTATCGTAAGCGTAAATACGTAAGTAAAAATTATGTCCACTGAAAAAGATAAAATATAAATGAGATAAAATAAAAATATTTTTATTTTCTCTCAGACAAGGTTTTTTACAAACATAAATTAAAATTAACTAGTTGGTTACAATGAGAAACCTGTTTTGTGAGAGACTTGAGCCAGAAGTAGGTTTAAAAAAACCTGTAATACTGGTCACCAGGCCCCCATTTCACAGGTGCAGTAACATATCGGGTGTAAAAAGACGTCTACCGAAAATGAAAGGTGGCGGACAGCACACCAAAACCCAACCAAATAAAACTTTTGATGTCAATGTCAATGTTTTTTTTTCAATGTCTGAAAAAGAATTATAACCGGAGAAAACAATGTTTAAAGATTTTTCAATGTTCAATGTTTAAAGTTTAATCAAAGTGCACGGGGGCGGACTCCTTACTGCACATGCATATAATGCTGTTTTATATTTTATTTCTTTTTTGCGTATTTAAATGAGAATTAATACATATTATAATGTTATTATACTTTCATATAGATACGTTGTAATATGTGTATGCTACTAGGAAAATAATGTAGATATCCTCTATCTCTATCTACAAGAAAGAGACAGCTCCTTTAAGTTTAACGATAAGTTTAGTAGTCTGCTCAATTTTTTTATTTATATCTTTCAACTAAATTATCTATGTGGATAATAAATATTATTATAAATAAATTTTACGTCCACATGTAAAAAGACTACTACCGAAAACTGGGAGTTTGCTATCAGACCATGATTCTGAACATATTAAGCGAAAAAACGATATATTTTTTGTAACATACACATATTACAACGTATCTATATTACAACCATTACAACGTATCTATCAACGTATCTAAAAGTAATTTCATCTCGTATTTTCTTGTAGATGGAGATAATACGAGACGAAATTACTTTTAGCTAGTTTTATCTAGTTTTAGCGATAAATAGTGTTACTCAGAATCCACCACACTGTTATATTAGTCTAGATCTAATCTCAATGCAAAACTTTAGTAATCATTATAATCTGCATAATTCAATTTAATTCTTCATCAGTGGACATTCAAAATCAATTTACCCAAGACTTCGTTAACTTTATCGCAGTTAGATAAATCGAAAGGACTTTGCGATTTCTTTCTCCATTAATTCAATATTGGCGATATCAATCGTCAATTACTAGGAGATGGACTCATTTTTAAAATGAACCCGTGATGTAGGGTTGCTGTTTAAGATTGGTTGTTTTTTTAAGAAAATTACATGTGCCTAAATACACACAAAATGTATGTATTATCTTCAAATATTTGTCTTGGGTTTGGATGTTTGTTTTTTTGTATAAAAGCATCAACAAAAAAACTATTCTTATGTATTATATTCTTCGCCTGGCAAGCGAATGTGATGACAGGTGGAGTAAGGTGATACCTGAATGGCGTCCAAGAACCGGGTACAGAAACGTTGGTTGTCCAGCAGCAGCAGCAGATGGACTTACGATATTGCATCCATCGTGAGCCGAAATCGGATGAGACGAGGTTTAACCCGTGGAGGTACATACAAAGGGAAGTCTATACCCAGTAGTGGGTGAAGTCGGGGTGTAAATGATAATGATGAAGTATTATTTCAGTCATGTAGCACCCATAGTTCAAGCTCTGCTTATTTTGGGACTATATTGATGTCGATGTGATAAAAATTATATTATTATTATTTTTTCCAGAAATCAGCAGATCTTTTAATTTACATTCAGTCATTATAAAATCTACAAACCTATAATTTGAACCACTAAAATGAACAGGGGCAACTTAGCCAACCCTACTTTTAACCCTCGGAAATCAACCCTCAAAGTTCAGGATGAAGGTGAAGTCAATGAGGTTGAACTTAATAAGTTTGTAAAAGTAATTAATGTAGTAACACCCGTTGCCTCCGGATGACTCTATTTTCCGGGTGGCTACTAAAAATTAAGAGTTTTGGGGCGAATTTATTCAGCTGAGCTTGTAACTTGGTAATTTTCTCTGGTGCGATAGAATGGTGGCTTTAAATTTTGTATAACCAATGCATAACTATGACTTATGAAAAGGTGGTGTGACGCATGATACAACAGCCACAAACAACAACACCAAACAGAATTTTTATAGCTTCGTAAGATTATCTTGAGTTTTTCTTTAAGTGTTTTATTGTAGTTTTGTTAAAATCTATTGCATGGATTGCGTGAAAGAGGATATGAGAATTAATGAAATTAGTGGGCACAGATATGACGGTAATGATAATGATGATGAAGAAGGGCAGGAATTTGTTTATGTGATAATCTAGTACCTACATAAATAGCTTATTATAAATTCAGAAAAGAGAGAAAGATTTGAGTTCCATATCGTCTTTGAAACCGAAACCAACCTAACCTTTTTTTTGGTAACGCGGGCAGGAATCGGCTACCAGATACCCCGCCTCATGCAGGGTACGACGGGGCTATGTAGGGTTGGGCGGACTCGCTCGACCCACTAAACCTCCTGCGGTGGTCCAGCCTCGATGCGTATAGAGGGGTTTTTGGGAATGAAATTGCCTCTAAAAACCCCTCCCGCATTTGCTGACGCACCTCCCGGGGAGCAACCGTAGTTGCCGTCCACAAACGTGCTACTGTCCTCCCGGGTCTGCTTAGTAGTGGAGGCTGGAGCCCTCACTCCTGCCAACACCCACCCGCGTAAAGACGGTGAACAGCCTCACTCGGTCCCCCGAGATTTGGAAGTAGCCCGTGCATAGCACTGACTACATTCCGAACTTGGGGACGGAGCTACTGAAGTACTTCCCCGAAGTCCCAGCGAGGCTCAAGTACTTGAGAAAGGGCCCCAACTGGACATCTACATCACCCACGAAACGACATGCTGGGAGGTTCCCGCCCCCTCGGGAGCTTATGGAATCATAGCGCCTCGGTCTTCTCAGGCTATCCGCAGACCCATATGGTTGATCACATCCACCACGCATGCCACCTCAAGCTCGGCGAGCTCCTTGCTCCTTGGTCCCGTGGAAGGAGTCCCCATCTGCTAACACGAGTGTGTCGTTCGCATAGCAGACGACGTGTACGCCGACGGGGAGATCAATGCGCAAGACCGCGTCGTATGCAAGGTTCCACTGGAGGGGGCCCAAGACCGACCCCTGAGGAACCCCGCAGTTGACTCTCTGGTGCAATACATCGTCCCTGCCTACATTCTGCACACACCTGCAAGTAGAAAAGCCAACCTCACCTACCCGTGGTGCACCCTACTAACAAACGGGGCTCTGATGGCCAGCTGATTATGAAATCGGTGGTATCGTATGGTAACTCGCGTGCCAAGTATGGGGATTATGGGCATATCCCTCTTTTTATTAGGGGGAGGCCTTAGTCCAGCAGTGGATAAAAAGGTTATTGTTTTTGAAACACGGCAAATGTAACAAATAACCCCTACTACATTCAAATAACGACAGTAGTAGACATATGATGATAATAAAAACGGTACTTCGTATTTAACTAAATTGCAATACCAAACCCAAAACATAACAATCACAAATCACATTATTCAGACAAATACATTCAAATGAATTCAAATTATTTGAAAATGCATCACATATTTGGAGGTGTTCAATCAAATATGGTAATACAGGGTGGTGTGAGTCGTTTAGTTGATTTACCTTCGTGTTGACAGTGCTTTTAGGTAGCTACCCGTTTAGTGGATACAGTGTAAATGTATTGTGTTTTGAATCCATGAAATGATAATGAGGTTTATTATGTTTTGAATACCTAATTATTTTCAGTTTCATTATAGATTTTGATAGAAGAGAATTTCTAAATTCAAACCATTTTCAAATATCAAATCATTTTGATTTTTAAAGATATGATTAAAATATACTGGTAGTAAGGACCTGAATGAAAAGTATCAAAAAAATAGAAGATTAGTTTTCGCCCGTGGGTAAGCTTGTACCGGGATAAAAAGTAGCCTATTTGTCCAAGTCACAAACAGTATACTTCAAGTTTCATCCAAATTCGTTCAGCTGGTGTCAGAGTTGAGTGGAAACAGACATACTAACACTCAACGATTTTGTATTTAGAATATTAGGAGTCGTCTGCGAGTCCAACTCGCACTGAACCGTTTTTTTAAATTTTATACACTTTGTAATATTTATGTGTAAAACTATGCGTTAGTAAACATAATCATCATCATCATCATCAGCCTTTATCAGTCCACTGCTGGTATAGGCTTCCCCTAATGAGCGCCAAAACGCCGTCCTCAGCTCGACTTAACCATCTTCTACCAGCCTTTAGTAAACATACTGAAACAATATTAATCAGACCTTCCTGCTCCACAAGAAAACAGAGTGGTTCCCACAACAGTCCAATTAAAAATAAATAACCAATAATGCCAAGGAAAATGAAGACGCAAGCCAATTTACAAGACTTCTAAATGAAGCCAGTGTTCCACAATTGATGACACTGAGCCGGACCAACTGCAAAATTATCTGTGGTTTAGTGAACTAAGACATTTAGTCCACTGAAGCGCTACGTACGCCTTTGTATTTCTAGTTATATAGATGCTAGTAAATTTATAAGACTTATAAATGAAGCCAGTATTCAGCAATTGATGACACTGAGCCGGACCAACTGCTAAATTATTTGTAATCTAGTGAACTAAGACTTCTGGTCCACTGAAGCGCTACGAAAGCGTTAGTATTTCTAGTTTGTTTAGATGCGTTCGACGTTTGGTAATGTAGTCTTGTAAATTGGCAAGCAGGAGCTATGGTATGCTGCGGGATGCCACATGTCGTGGCATTTTTTCATAGCATGTGTTTATTTTACTCTCTCTCCCCCCAACATTAACCTGTCGAGAGCCTACATTTCAAGTTAATACCTTATTTTGATTATATTTTAAGTCAAATTCCCAGACGATTGACTTTTTCTCGCAGAATACGGCTGCATGCCACAGTATGCCGCGCTACGCTTGGGCCACGCTACCTTATAAATGAATGTAATAGCTAAAAATGATTCGTATTAGGTTAAGTTTTTCCGTTAATTTTCAGCATTTAACCTGTTCCCACCACGATTTGTTTAGAAAAATTTCTTTGCCATTCCGTACCATGCTATGCCATCAGTCCGCGCTGGCCCTAAAAGACTTTACAATGAGCTTATAACCCGTACTGCTTCAGTGAACAGTCGTCTGTAACGTTGTTCTGTGGCATGTTGGTCCCGTGGGCAAACTACGCTGTCTTGCATTTCCCGGCTAATTTAATCACGGGAAAAATACGACGGAAAATACACAAGTTGCTTACAAGATGGAAACATGGATAGTTGCGTTGTAATTGTGTACCTTGGGGAGATGTATATAAACAGTGCCACATTATAAAGCACTTTATACTTAACTAGCTTCCGTCCGCGGATTTGCTCGCTCGGATAAAAGTAGTCTATGTGTTAACCAGAATATTATGAGACTGGGGGAAACATGGTCACTCACCATCACACATAATACAATAGCACCCTGCACAGGTAAAGATCCGACCGTGAATCGGGACTACGTTCCAAACCGCAGTCCGATCTGTACGGTTTGGACTGCGGATCAGACTGTCGTGATAATGGCGCGTAAAGATCGGATCGCGCATCTGGGACTGATGCACTGACGTGATGCGCGGTTGAAACTGTGAGATTTGCCTTCGCGTTGACATGCGAGAGCGGACCGAGCCCCCACATCTACAAGTACGATTCGGAGTGCGGGTTGGAATGGCGCGTGCTGTTTCCCGCGGTCCGAACTTTACGTGTGCAGGGCGCTATAACTCTCACATTCATCCTCATACACACTGAATCACATACCTTCTAAGAGCAAAATCTTCTATGACAAGTATTTTTTGGAGATGTCATCATTGTTTAAAACTAAGCATCAATGTGGTAACGTAATAAATATTTGTATTTGTTGTATTTTTAAACGTAGTGCAGATTGCCTTCCGGTTAGATAGAGTGACCATCTGCGAAAGGCTGCTGGTAGACTGAATGCGTCGAGCGCTCAGAACAGGGCGCAATGGCGCTCATTAGGGGAGGCTTATGTCCAGCAGTGGACTGCTATAGGCTGATGATGATAACAATTATGCCAGATACGCATCATGTAGTCCCAAACTATGCAGAGCTTATCATGGCTGACCTTTCACTGTAACCACATGACTGATAACATAATAGTAGATGGTTTTACAAGGGACTAAACCATCCCATTATATACGAGGTTGTTATACTCCCGAGCGTAGCGAGGGAGGATGACACATATTGTTGTAACGAAACAGGTCTCAGGAGAGTGTTCCGTCGTTCACAAATATAAGCAAACTTATCTAAATAAACTCCAAACTAAATACTTTTTGATTGGATAAAAATTAATAAAGAAAAAGAGGAGAGTGACAGGGGAAGTCAGGGAAGAAAAAAGAAAAATTTACGGCAATTCATTGAAAGGATGTTTTTGAGGTTTTTCAGGGAATAATCAGCATGAAAACCATGGAATGTTCAATTCAAAAACAAGGAACGATGAGAGCTGATGTTCTCCATGTCAATTGGCGAGTGTACACAATGATAATGAGCGGAAAATCTGGCTATAGTTATGTGTAATCGTGAGTACTAGAATGTGGAATTCTGCTCATCCTAAGGGATGGAAATGTAGGTGGGTTGAGCACAAATAGGAGCAGTAATGGACTGATGATAAAAGGCAGGTCCGGCGGGTTTAATTAATTTATTACAGAACAGACTAGATCTGCATTTTCATAGTGAGACAGAGGGTCCACTAAGCGGGAGCCAGATGGAAAGAGTGGCTTATACAAGCTGTGGATGAGGGAGCAGCGGAGTCTCCATTAAACCAAGCACACAAAGTTACTATGTGAGATAAAATTATTATAATTGTTGAACTGCTACTGTTGGGTGAGTTGCCAATATTTACCTTTAATGTTTTATGGTACTATAAAACTCTGAATCACAAGAATTGTGAAATAGATACAATTTACTACCTACTAGCAATGGATTATGGAACTAAATAAAAGTAAACCTTATCTCATATTATGGAGATGAGTGTTAGTTTGTTTGTTTGTTATGTTTTCACACTATGAATGTTCAACCAATTATCATAGCATTTACATTGTCTGAGAAACGAAAGACATGACGTACCTACTTTGATCCAGAGGAGGATTATTGTTCCTACGGGATAACAAAATACCTTTCTACCGTGAGATAGCGGGTGAAAGCTAGTTATCTAAAATATAAATTCAATATAAAATACCCCTTCTTAACCGTGATACGGTTGTCCAAAGTAATGATTCTTCGGGAGAATGAGCTGTTCAGTTCTATGATTCTTTATAAAACTGTCTAAGAAATGAGATTCTTTATATTTACATTAAATATTGTACCTAAGAGGTAACTGCTGATATATTTGATTAAGCTACTGAAGCTATTGAACCTACTATGACTAGCATGAGCAGTCTTTATCGTCACAATAAATCCTCACTAAGAAGAAAGAGGTATTTACAGCCAAAAATATGAGGCTTACTCTACAAAGACAAGCAAATGCAGTTCTTTTAGACAATCCTACGGGACTCTTGATGAAATATATCATTGAAACATTATATTATTTAGCAAAGCTAACATTTTAAGAATTGAATTTCTTGGATATTTTGTATTGTATCAGCAGACAAATAGCTGCTTCATTTTACCTGAAATAAAGGTTTTTATTAACCATTTAGTGATTTGATGCATTTTGCTGCAGATCACTCCTTACTTCTTTGCATAGCAAAAGACTAATCATAATATAAGCAATAGCCAGTAATGAGGCATGCTCCCAATTCCAAAATGAAACTATGGTGGGGGGCTGTCCAGTCTGGTGACGAGGCCCACAGATTGCGCGGGGCGGAGCGCATCCTTTGCCATTTAGATTCAGTATGAGAGAGATAAAACTATTCATGACCTCATGCTGGTCAACAGAGTCAGAATGAAAGAGATTTATCTATCGGAGATGAATAGGTTTCACTGATTGTTGCGTAGGTAGAGCTCCAATCCTATGCCTGATGTAGAGTCAGAAAGAAATAAATAATTCTACTCACAAGTCGATAAAAACTAAAGCTAGACTGTGGGAAGAATATAATAAACTCTTTGTCAATCTTTATTACAAACTAAAAATATTAAAGTAAGTACATCGTTCAAGTTCTTTAAGATATCTAATACTTTATTCCCTAAAACCTAAGCTTATTTACAAATACTAAATAGCGTTATTCTCCTCTTTCAAAACTAGGTGTTACAATGTACATAGATTATGAATTTTAATAGGAAAGCTAGAATAAATATCGTTTCAAATGTCTTGAAAGATCCATTGAGTTACTACGTTCATTTCATAGGGTTCTAACTACTAAACTAGACGATTCACGTGGCCATAACAAAATTATTATTCTTAGAACATAGGTTTTTTTATAAATATAGGCAGGTAAATATTTATTAGGTAGTATAGGAGGGGGGGGGGGTTTTACAATGTTTGCCGTGATCAGGATTTGAATTATAGGCATATCGTCTTCTTACGATGAATACCATAATCAGGATTTATAGTATACTGTTTCAGGATCAGTGCATATTCGGCGTCTGCGAGTGTGCAGGTTTGGTAGGCAGGATACAGTTGGTTGCAGTCATGAAGTTAGCACAAGAAAGTCTGTAAATGTTTTGAAAATAAAAATCAGGTATGATTACGATTATCTACTTTCTTTTCTACGTGTAGAGAAAACATAAAAGCGCTATGCTAACAGGAACGTCATTTCACGTATGAATCGACACGACTTCCGTGGTATAGTGGTTGAGAGCCACCGGACAGTTGTGGGTTCGATTCCTGATTCATGTGACAAATGATTATATGATTTTTCTAGGAATTTCTATGTAAATCTAATGTATGTATTTTAGTCAGGTAGCACAGGGAAATAATACAAGATTTTGGTATGCAAAATTTTGTAAGAAGTCCATGGTTTCTGCCTAACCCTTCTAGGAAAATATCGGATTCTTTACATGCATGTACTAACACGAGTACTATATTACTTACTTATTGATTTATTGAGGAATAAGGTAGACTTTTAGATTTTCTTCAGATTAATTTTATTTGAGTTGCGGTTCTTATCGCACAATGATGCTTAGTGAAGAAGGAGAGACTTTGAAACGATTATTCTAGCACATTTAGCTCAAAGTAGGTTTTCTTGGTAGGCAGGTCAAATAACACAAAACAAGTTTCTCTAGACAGGTAGAACGGGCAGCACAAGGTCGGGACTTCCAGCAGTAGAGCTTTTCTTACTGATGAGGTTCAGTCAGGTAGAACAAGGATTGGTATTTCAGTTGCAAAATTCTTCGTCTATTGATGAGGTTTGGTTGTAGCTTTGTAGCATAATTTGAGACGCAAAATCGTGAAGCGTTCCACATCTTCAATTAATTTTCATTAATTTGCAAAAATATTCTGATTGAAGTTTTTTGACAATAGTTGTCATCAGTTCTATTCTTTGGGGAATGATACTAGGGATGTGCCGATGCGATCCGATTGTTTTCAAGGATCGGATCGAGGGCATGCGATCCGAGCGATTTTCGGATCGGATCGAATCCATGCGATCCGATCCGCGGATCGATACAACTCCATTAAAATCGGATCGTGTTCCGGACGTTGTGGTTTTCAGACCATGTAAGACACAAAGTTAGATCTATAACTTTAGTTTATATTGAGTACGTTTCAAATTTAAACTAAGTGTCGGTACTTTACATCGTAATTATGATTGGCGCTTGCTACGGTGTCATGGATGCCAACCTTAATTGTTACAAAGTTATTTTTTATCGTAATAAATAGTATTTTCTTAGGTCCATGTAATTTCTGTTGCGTTTTAATTGTGGTTAGCTATTATGTTTGAAATAAATGTAATGTATTTGTGTAAATGTAATAAATTCAAATGTTTATTTTCAATACGATTTTTCGGATCAATTTTTTGAAGATCGGATCGAGGCGTTACGATCCATTGCGATCCACGAAATCGGATCCAGCGTAAAAAAGTACATCCCTAAATGACACTTCCACAGTTCCGTTAGAAACACAACAGACTATCGTGTGGTCGAGACGACATCGTACATCATTACATCTTTGTCATGTAGACAGAGAATATAAATGTCAGTTGTTCTCTTCTAAACCTGTGGTTAGACGGCAAAGACGACAGGGATAAAACTCCAAAGAGTAGAAAGTCTTAGAACGTCATGTCGAGGTTCGATTTGAAAGGTTGGTTATAATGAGGTTTCATTCCTAGACGTAGGTACACTAATGTAGATAGGTCGGATGTTGGTGTACCAACTGTGTAGGCTGTAAAAATAGGCATTGCGAACAGAGTTGAAGGAAACACATGTGGCCGAGGTTTTCAGTGAGATCTGCAGTCCAGCAATTTCAGCTAGGTTACATTTGAAATTGTAAACTGAAAACTACACTGAATAACTTTACACACAATGACAGTAAAAAGGTACAATGGGCTGTCTTATCGCAGGGTGGTCTTATCGCAAGGCAGCCTTGTCGCTGAAAGCAATTTCTTCCAGGCAACCTATTTTGTTACAGTAGATACATTTAGATGTTAGCCTAGGTATTTACAGTTTATAGGAATCCTCACTTGGTCTAGATTTCAGCTGGTTTGATAACTTCAGCAGTCAGGTTATTGTCAGTTCTCAGGTACCGAGAAGAAGGAGATCGCTGATTGTTCGTAGTGATGATTTTTGAGCAAAAGGTAGTCGATTTCAGTTATTATTTCCAGATGTAGAATTCTAAAGGTGGACCTGCAGGTTATTAGCACAGGGACGTATCCAGGACTTAATCGAAATGTTGTTTCGTTATAAGGATGGAATATTTATGTCAATAGGTACTGGCATTCGCCGGCGGTTTCGCTCGATGTTGGCAGACTTTTATTCCAAGATTGAACTTACTATTCTATGGAGTTTTATCTCAATTTGTTCAGCACTCATTATTTTTATAGTGTTGGCGTGTGGGAGAAACAAATATTTTACGGACTTTGTCGTTCATAACAAGTTGACTTGCACGTAAAATATTTCTTGAATTTTAGTTTATTTTCCTAGAACCTTAACAAATGATTTTTCAGATTTGGTTTACGTTGGTGTCTTATCTTATGAGATTGGGAAGGGCTACAATAGGGAACTCAACTGTGCGTTTCATAAGACTCTTTCGTCTATGCATGTTAATCAACTTATGCATTTCAACACTAACTATTCTTACGTTTTGAGAGATTTGACAAATGTGTACATCTTGCATTAAGCTAAGTACGTACCTACCTACTTAACTTTGACAAATAATGAAGTAGGTAGACATAGACACAGGTTAAGTTTAGTAGGTTTTCCTTTATTTTGGTAGAGGAACTTGAAACTTTTAGAGAATCACATAGGTACTTACGTAAGTAGGTATCGTAAGTTAAAGGCTACTTAAACTTAGGAAAGTACGTAAAGGATCACAATCATTAAATTAATTATCTAGTAACTATAATCAGATATTTTAACACATTGACTGCGGGTCGGTTCAATATAAACAATTCGTGTTAACACTCAAGGTGTTAATATTTTGACATAGATATCTACGTCGCGTTACCATAAAGTCGCGTTCTCATAACGTTGCGTTCACATAATGTCGCGTTCCAAGTATGTCGCGTTCCGAACATGTCGCGTTCCTGTAATGTCGCGTTCCCTTAACATCGGTCACCTTAACTTCGCATTATTATCAAATTATTTTTAAAACTAAATATTAACTTTAAAACTTACGAACTTTTGATAAATATTAAAAACTTTCATAACATACGAAGATAAGAAGACAAACGTACTCCTGATTTTCTGACTGAAGTTTTTATAGGTCGTGTTGCTGTTGTTGAAACTTTGGGATTCATGATAAAACATCAGTGAGAAACTAATATGCAGTTTATACTTTGGCTTCTGATTTGAAGAAATCATTCAACGTTTTAGTTTAAGAAATGGGGGGTTGGTAGTAATAATTACATTAAACTACTAATTTAAGAAAAATGTTCATCTTGAACCAGTAGTGGATGAAGTTGGACTATTGAATTGGACTTGATGATGGACTTGATGAAGGACTTGATGATGATCTTAGCAATATTATATCTGTAGATACATACGGAAGCATTTGCAGTGGTACAAACTAGATGATGAAGGACTTGATGATGATCTTTTACCAACATTATACCTATTCATACTGGTACTTATGCAGTGGATTAAACTGGACTGATGATTAAGGGCTTGATGATTATCTGTTGTCAACTTTATACCTGTACATACTGGTACTTATGCAGTGGGTCAAACTGGATCATTGATGAAGGGCTTGATAATGGACTTGATGATAATTATAGTTAACATTATACCTGAATTTTAGAGGAATCTAAACAGTAAACAACATTGGACTGAGGTGTTGATGATGGTGATGTTGACGGTGGTTATCGCTAGTTATACCTATGCATGACGGTCATTATGCAGTGGACTGTAATGTTGATGATGATTAGCACTAGATATATTAATATCTAACGGTATATAAGTAGTGGACTGTAATGTTGATGATGATGATGATGATGATGATGATGATTAACATACGGTTTACTTGTACATAACGCTATTAAAGCAGTGGACGACATTGGACTGATATGTTGATGATGATGATAATTAACATTGGATATATCTGTATCAAACGATGTCTAAGCAGTGAGAGACGTTGGACTGATGGTGATGATGATGAAGATGGTTGACATTATGTAAACTGGTATACAACGGTATCTATGCAATGGAAGATGTTGGTCTGTTAATGATGATGATGCAGATGATGGTCTTGATGATGATAACTGGTAACGTACAGCAGAAAATCAGAAATCATAGCGCAGTGGACGAAGTTCGGTTGATGGATATTAATGATGATGATGATGATGATACTTTAGGTAGAATGAGAGTTTACTTTAACAATCTTACTAGGTGAGGATAAGAATATAGGAATCTATTAACATAGAATATTCTGCGGTACTATTTACCTATGAAGAACTTGGGCATAACTATAATGTGCTAGTGAGGTAGTACTACTTTCAGGTTTCTAAACTAAGACTTTACTATAGCATTAGATAGACAGACAGAGAGTCAGTCAGTAAGTCAGTCAGTCAAACAGAACAGACAGGGTACTAAAAAAAAAGAGTTTTATATTAAAAACCTAACTAAAATAAACTTATAACGTAAAATCAAAGACATAATTTAACTCAATAAAATAATTATAATAAAACGCAGACACGTTTCGTAAATGAAATAAAATATTAATACAATTTAGTAAAAAGTTTGAACAAAAAAAAACCATTATAACCTTATACATTTAGAACTTAAATGAATAAAAAAATAAATAAATAATAAAAAATAAGAAGGATAGTGAAGGTGTGAGTACGGTTGCTCTGCTGGGGGGTTGTTTCGCTACATCCAACGGGTTCTGTTTTGGCTGTTAGGACAACAGTACAATTTATTCGCAGTTTCTGGTTCCATTGAGTTGATTAGTTATTTAAGGTGGCGAGAAAAGCAACGAAAGTTAATGCTATGACAGAGTGTGTTTAGAGTAAAGGTTTATTGGAGGGCCAAAATGATTAATCGATAACATGACTAGAAACGGTTTGTTAACTTTGAATTCAGACATTAAGAATACATACATGGACTTTTTATGCGGGAGAGATGTGTTAGGCTTAGGTCAGTGGACATTCATCAGTATATTCAATATATAACTGATCCATAAAAAGTCCAACTCTACAAAACGTCTTTCGAGGCAAGGACTAAGCACACTTACATGCTCTTTAAAGTAAACATGTTATTGGTTGAAGAGAAGCTTATGCTGTTGGTGGAAATTCGAGTTTGGGTCAAAGGGTGTAAGTGTTCGAAAGGCTGTGGAAACGAGGTCCAGTAGAATGCTCTTACATCTTATCGCTAGGATATGACTTGCCTCACAACCAAGTTTCCTTTTGTAGAATTTGGATTCCAACAAGAGATATTGTTTTTGATCATTATATTATTAAGATGATGTATCATTATGTATGTGATGATATATCATTATATGATAAGAATTTGGATTCCAACAAGAGATATTGTTTTTGATCATTATATTATATTATTATGCTCCTTCATTCGATGCTTGTCTCTTTAAAGTTTAAATACTTTTGTCATATAGTGAGAACACACATTTTACATACAAACACTAAACTAACTCAATTGAGAATTTAACAAATTAGAATTTGTACTTTTAATGAAATAAAATAAATTATAGATATTATATTTGTGAATTAATGGGGAATTTAAATTTTTCCTTCGGTTACAATTCTTTTCACCTGCGTAAAAAATTGGGGGTTGATTGTAACGAAACAGGTCTCAGGAGAGTGTTCCGTCGTTCACAAATATAAGCAAACTTATCTAAATAAACTCCAAACTAAATACTTTTTGATTGGATAAAAATTAATAAAGAAAAAGAGGAGAGTGACAGGGGAAGTCAGGGAAGAAAAAAGAAAAATTTACGGCAATTCATTGAAAGGGTGTTTTTGAGGTTTTTCAGGGAATAATCAGCATGAAAACCATGGAATGTTCAATTCAAAAATAAGGAACCATGAGAGCTGATGTTCTCCATGTCAATTGGCGAGTGTACACAATGATAATGAGCGGAAAATCTGGCTATAGTTATGTGTAATCGTGAGTACTAGAATGTGGAATTCTGCTCATCCTAAGGGATGGAAATGTAGGTGGGTTGAGCACAAATAGGAGCAGTAATGGACTGATGATAAAAGGCAGGTCCGGCGGGTTTAATTAATTTATTACAGAACAGACTAGATCTGCATTTTCATAGTGAGACAGAGGGTCCACTAAGCGGGAGCCAGATGGAAAGAGTGGCTTATACAAGCTGTGGATGAGGGAGCAGCGGAGTCTCCATTAAACCAAGCACACAAAGTTACTATGTGAGATAAAATTATTATAATTGTTGAACTGCTACTGTTGGGTGAGTTGCCAATATTTACCTTTAATGTTTTATGGTACTATAAAACTCTGAATCACAAGAATTGTGAAATAGATACAATTTACTACCTACTAGCAATGGATTATGGAACTAAATAAAAGTAAACCTTATCTCATATTATGGAGATGAGTGTTAGTTTGTTTGTTTGTTATGTTTTCACACTATGAATGTTCAACCAATTATCATAGCATTTACATTGTCTGAGAAACGAAAGACATGACGTACCTACTTTGATCCAGAGGAGGATTATTGTTCCTACGGGATAACAAAATACCTTTCTACCGTGAGATAGCGGGTGAAAGCTAGTTATCTAAAATATAAATTCAATATAAAATACCCCTTCTTAACCGTGATACGGTTGTCCAAAGTAATGATTCTTCGGGAGAATGAGCTGTTCAGTTCTATGATTCTTTATAAAACTGTCTAAGAAATGAGATTCTTTATATTTACATTAAATATTGTACCTAAGAGGTAACTGCTGATATATTTGATTAAGCTACTGAAGCTATTGAACCTACTATGACTAGCATGAGCAGTCTTTATCGTCACAATAAATCCTCACTAAGAAGAAAGAGGTATTTACAGCCAAAAATATGAGGCTTACTCTACAAAGACAAGCAAATGCAGTTCTTTTAGACAATCCTACGGGACTCTTGATGAAATATATCATTGAAACATTATATTATTTAGCAAAGCTAACATTTTAAGAATTGAATTTCTTGGATATTTTGTATTGTATCAGCAGACAAATAGCTGCTTCATTTTACCTGAAATAAAGGTTTTTATTAACCATTTAGTGATTTGATGCATTTTGCTGCAGATCACTCCTTACTTCTTTGCATAGCAAAAAACTAATCATAATATAAGCAATAGCCAGTAATGAGGCATGCTCCCAATTCCAAAATGAAACTATGGTGGGGGGCTGTCCAGTCTGGTGACGAGGCCCACAGATTGCGCGGGGCGGAGCGCATCCTTTGCCATTTAGATTCAGTATGAGAGAGATAAAACTATTCATGACCTCATGCTGGTCAACAGAGTCAGAATGAAAGAGATTTATCTATCGGAGATGAATAGGTTTCACTGGTTGTTGCGTAGGTAGAGCTCCAATCCTATGCCTGATGTAGAGTCAGAAAGAAAGAAATAATTCTACTCACAAGTCGATAAAAACTAAAGCTAGACTGTGGGAAGAATATAATAAACTCTTTGTCAATCTTTATTACAAACTAAAAATATTAAAGTAAGTACATCGTTCAAGTTCTTTAAGATATCTAATACTTTATTCCCTAAAACCTAAGCTTATTTACAAATACTAAATAGCGTTATTCTCCTCTTTCAAAACTAGGTGTTAGAATGTACATAGATTATGAATTTTAATAGGAAAGCTAGAATAAATATCGTTTCAAATGTCTTGAAAGATCCATTGAGTTACTACGTTCATTTCATAGGGTTCTAACTACTAAACTAGACGATTCACGTGGCCATAACAAAATTATTATTCTTAGAACATAGGTTTTTTTATAAATATAGGCAGGTAAATATTTATTAGGTAGTATAGGAGGGGGGGGGGGGGGGGTTTACATTGTGCACAGTATACACCCAGACCTGAGACAAATATCTGCAAGTAATGCAAACATTTATCTCGCGGCGGCAATCGAACCCGTAACCTTCTGCGTCTCAGGCGCACCTTCGCCCACTTCGCCCATTCGCACCGCCGAAAGGTTGCTTGTTTATCCATCTTCACTAGGCTACATTTCGGTGAGTGCTCTCAGGATCTGCAGACGCACGGCTCAGTACCAAAAAAGCTCGCCCAATCGTCGACCTCATCCTTATCTATGCAAGCCTCGAGGTCAAGAGCTGGCCCATATTAAATAAAAAAAAAACCTTACTTAGTCAATATACCACATATTAGTACAAATTGGAATTACATTGGAACTGTCTACTGGCCTCTGTCTTCTCTCTAACCCGGGTCTCTTTAAGTCTAGAGTGAAACGGTATCTTCTGGACCTTTGTGCTCCATCTTAGGTCCAAAGGTCTAAACAAAGGTCCATCCAATGTAAAAAAACTGCCTCACAGAGCACATCATCATCATGATGATGTGTTAACCCTTAAGTACTCGCATGGGGTCAACGCACCTTTGCGCGCTGAAAAGTAATACTTCGGTCGGTCAGAACGCGCTCCCACCAACAGTAGCTTCCTAGTTCGAGACAAAATTTATGTTTTATTGACAAGCAGGACGTCAGAGGGTACGCACGCGTCGCTGCACTCTTAGTGCGTGACCCCGTGCGAGTAGTTACGTAACTTTTTTCGTTCGAGGTAAGTGAATTTATTTTTATATTTTTTGTGGTTTTGCATAATATTTTGTAGCATTTTGTTTTTTAATTGTAATATAAAATATTTAAATTGTATTTTGCATAAAAAAATACTGGTTTTTATGTAATATTTACTAATACTTTTATGATTTTTTTCAGTTTTACGTCATGGATAAACAAGATGAGACTGTTTCACGATGGCTAGGGGAAGTGTCAGACGAAGAACAGGATGTTGGACATAAACTCCAAAACTAATAAAAAAACGACTAGTGGAGGTCCATGATCTGCAGAACCAACCAGGCCCATCGACAGCCAAGCGTGGTCGATGCAATATTTGCCCTAGGCGCGTGGATAAAAAAGTGCCTACCAAATGCATAAAATGCACAACATTTATATGCAATGACCACTCTAGGTTCTTATGTCAAACGTGTGCTGAAACTGATTCTGATTAGTTTGAAAGAATAGACATAGTTTGAACTTTGATCTCATGGTGCCTCAAAAGTACAATTTTAGAGAATTATTTTATTTTCATTATTTTGATAATGTTCCTATTAGTTTTTACAAATGTCGTTCATTAGAATTTTTAATAAAAATATAGTATTTTTGTAATATTGAGCCTTTTTTTTTTGCCATTATTAGTTAAGCAGAAATATTTCTCATAAATTGGGGTCAGTGGAGACCCCATGCGAGCAGTTGTGTGATTTTCTTCATGCGAGTAACTAAGGGTTATTACAGCTCACCTCAACCTCATCTTTTCTCAAGCAAGCCTCGAGGTCAAGAGGTTGCCTATAATGTATGAAAAAAGTCACAAAAGTATTATTCTAGTAGTAGTAAAGTTCTTTGTGCTCGTCCGGGGAAGTACCACCATACCTATTTCTACCGTGAAACAGCTGTGCTGTGTTTCAGTTTGAAGGGTGTGGGTGCCTTTGAAATTACTGGCACTAGAGGCTTAACATCATTATGCCTCAAGTTGGCAGGGCGTTGCATCGTAGAGCACGTTCCAAAAAACGTGATCTACGATGCAATGCTTTGTGATAGTTAAAGGTTACCACTCAACATCAGGGGGGCCATGTGCTTGTTCCGTTTTCAAATATCATAAAAAAACTCCTTGCTGATTTCGGCTACGGCGACAGTGTAACTGGCATTTCAACTCTGTTCTTGATAAATTACTATTTAAGTGGGGTCTGCGTTGCTCTGCCCTCTGATGCGCTCTAATGTGGCTTGCGTACCCTATCTATATACAATTTAGCAGTTACGAATATGAGTGAGATTATACATACACACACACATAAACTTTCACATTTATAATATTAGTGTGATGGCATGTGATGCATTTTTATTAGTTGTGTACTCGATATCTATGAATTTTCCTTTTGAAGCAGTCTAGTTTTGCATTTGAAGTAATTGAAAAATAGGTTAGAATACAGCTAGCTTTGTCCGGGAGGAAAATTTCTATAGCTAATATTAAAAAGTTCCTCTTATAAGCGCTTTATTAGATATTATTTGTGTAAAGCTCAATTTCAAATTGAAAGACAAGAAGAAACTTATCGATATAAGAAAGGTGACCAAAGTAATGGAGATGGACAGGCCATATGATGAGAACAAGTAAGAACAAATGGACCTACGACACAACAGTCTGGTACCCAAGAGATGGGAAGCGCAACAGAGGCAGACCAATAAAGCGCTGGGAAGATGATTTGGCAAGGAGATGACGCAGACTCTGGTTAGACCGTAGCCAATGGCACGCTTTGGAGGAGGCCTCTGTCAGAGGACAACCTGACTAATGATCGCCAGTGTCAAATAAAATGTAAAAATATTATTCTAAATACTTAGTTTAATTAGATTATAATTGGTAGTGAATTAAGGCTATTTTTATTTTATTAAGCTATTGCATAGCTTCTATCGAGGGCCTTGAGCGCGGGGACCGAATCTAGAAATTCCGTAACGAAAAAAACCTCACGCTCCCCACTCCGACGGGCACGGAGGTGTGGCTTGAAGGCCGTGCATTGTCTAACGTAGTTTCTTTTCGGCAGTCTTCGACACGGTGTTTGTGTGCGTGCAACTAGACCTATTTTTATTTAATAAAAGAAAAAAAATTGTTTTCTTATCGGTCACCACGCTCAAAAAGTGTAACTTGAATTAATATCAAAGAAAAAGAAATACTGCATAAATAAAATAAATAAATAATTATAATTGCATAAGTTGATACAAAATGCTATGCAATAGCTTTACCGCGGCAGTCCCCGAGTGCCACACGTCTTTTTTTAAGCTATTGCATAGCTTCTATCGCGGGCCTTGAGCGCGGGGACCGAATCCAGAAATTCCGTAACGAAAAAAACCTCACGCTCCCCACTCCGACGGACACGGAGGTGTGGCTTGAAGGCCGTGCATTGTCTAACGTCGTTTCTTTTCGTCGGTGTTTGTGTGCGTGCAACTAGACGTATTTTTATTTAATAAAAGAAAAAAAAATGTTTTCTTATCGGTCACCACGCTCAAAAAGTGTAACTTGAATTAATATCAAAGAAAAAGAAATACTGCATAAATAAAATAAATAAATAATTATAATTGCATAAGTTGATACAAAATGCTATGCAATAGCTTTACCGCGGCAGTCCCCGAGAGCCACACGTCTTTTTTTAAGCTATTGCATAGCTTCTATCGCGGGCCTTGAGCGCGGGGACCGAATCCAGAAATTCCGTAACGAAAAAAACCTCACGCTCCCCACTCCGACGGACACGGAGGTGTGGCTTGAAGGCCGTGCATTGTCTAACGTCGTTTCTTTTCGTCGGTGTTTGTGTGCGTGCAACTAGACGTATTTTTATTTAATAAAAGAAAAAAAAATGTTTTCTTATCGGTCACCACGCTCAAAAAGTGTAACTTGAATTAATATCAAAGAAAAAGAAATACTGCATAAATAAAATAAATAAATAATTATAATTGCATAAGTTGATACAAAATGCTATGCAATAGCTTTACCGCGGCAGTCCCCGAGAGCCACACGTCTTTTTTTTTTATTAGTGTAAACAGAAACTACTTTCACAGAACTTGCGTGACCCGTAAATTGATCCGACCATAATACCAAAGAGTCACAAACGATAATCGCAAAATTGGCCTAAGCCTTGATAAAATGTAAAAAATTGCAAATACAGAGTCTGGTATGTAACATTTAAGTTGGCAAATAAGATAGCGAATAATGGGGCTTGTTCCATTGGATTGGATCTCCCTGAATATTAAGACTGCGTTATAAATAACAAGTCCTAGTCTAGTTCTTTACTTTAAAATTAAAACCGTAAAGCAGATGTCAGTTCATTTAAAAGAAACTTCAGATGGACAGCTGGACAGACGAACACTAATTGAGTTCTCTTTTCTACTGTAATGCCGGTTTTACACTCTCGCCGAGAAACACTAAAAGAAGACCGACGAGAAGACACATCATATACAGTGCAATAATAAAATAAAACACTAATTGAGTTCTCTTTTCTACTGTAATGCCGGTTTTACACTCTCGCCGAGAAACACTAAAAGAAGACCGACGAGAAGACACATCATATACAGTGCAATAATAAAATAAAACACTAATTGAGTTCTCTTTTCTACTGTAATGCCGGTTTTACACTCTCGCCGAGAAACACTAAAAGAAGACCGACGAGAAGACACATCATATACAGTGCAATAATAAAATAAAACACTAATTGAGTTCTCTTTTCTACTGTAATGCCGGTTTTACACTCTCGCCGAGAAACACTAAAAGAAGACCGACGAGAAGACACATCATATACAGTGCAATAATAAAATAAAACACTAATTGAGTTCTCTTTTCTACTGTAATGCCGGTTTTACACTCTCGCCGAGAAACACTAAAAGAAGACCGACGAGAAGACACATCATATACAGTGCAATAATAAAATAAAACACTAATTGAGTTCTCTTTTCTACTGTAATGCCGGTTTTACACTCTCGCCGAGAAACACTAAAAGAAGACCGACGAGAAGACACATCATATACAGTGCAATAATAAAATAAAACACTAATTGAGTTCTCTTTTCTACTGTAATGCCGGTTTTACACTCTCGCCGAGAAACACTAAAAGAAGACCGACGAGAAAACACATCATATACAGTGCAATAATAAAATAAAACACTAATTGAGTTCTCTTTTCTACTGTAATGCCGGTTTTACACTCTCGCCGAGAAACACTAAAAGAAGACCGACGAGAAGACACATCATATACAGTGCAATAATAAAATAAAACACTAATTGAGTTCTCTTTTCTACTGTAATGCCGGTTTTACACTCTCGCCGAGAAACACTAAAAGAAGACCGACGAGAAGACACATCATATATAGTGCAATAATAAAATAAAACACTAATTGAGTTCTCTTTTCTACTGTAATGCCGGTTTTACACTCTCGCCGAGAAACACTAAAAGAAGACCGACGAGAAGACACATCATATATAGTGCAATAATAAAATAAAACACTAATTGAGTTCTCTTTTCTACTGTAATGCCGGTTTTACACTCTCGCCGAGAAACACTAAAAGAAGACCGACGAGAAGACACATCATATACAGTGTAATAATAAAATAAAACACTAATTGAGTTCTCTTTTCTACTGTAATGCCGGTTTTACACTCTCGCCGAGAAACACTAAAAGAAGACCGACGAGAAGACACATCATATACAGTGCACTAATAAAATAAAACACTAATTGAGTTCTCTTTTCTACTGTAATGCCGGTTTTACACTCTTGCCGAGACACACTAAAAGAAGACCGACGAGAAAACACATCAAATACATTGCACTAATAAAATAATAATGTACTTAGTTATACTCGTTCTTGTAAGAGAGAATAACACTATAAGAACTTATTTGAAAATTTAAACTTTATTTGTAATTATTCCAATTTTTGGAATTAGATTATTAAATTTATTAGATTTTTACCAATATTATTATTTTTATGTAATACACAAAATTATTTGATAGTTATTTCTGTTACTGTACTTATTACTATTAGCATATTGACAAAAGGCAATTTTACAGTTTTCATAATCGACTCACATAAAGGTGCGTACTGATGTCGACTCAACTGGAGCATTACATTTATTCTCCAAGACTAAGAGTCTTGGAGAATAAATGTAAACCGGATTCGGTATTGATTATTTTAATACCGGCTACCATACGCGCGGTGTTTTGACGCGTTTTTTTTGTTGATTGAGCATCTCCAGTCTGAGTCTCTTAGTCTCCGTATCTTAGTCTCAGTCTCTTAGTCTCAGTCTCTTAGTCTCAGTCTTTTAGTCCAAGTCTCTTAGTCCAAGTCTCTTAGTCTCCGTCTCTTAGTCTCCCTCTCTTAGTCTCAGTCTCTTAGTCTCAGTCTCTTAGTCTCAGTCTCTTAGTCCCAGTCTCTTAGTCTCAGTCTCTTAGTCTCAGTCTCTTAGTCTCAGTCTCTTAGTCTCAGTCTCTTAATCTCAGTCCCTTAGTCTTAGTCTCTTAGTCTCAGTCTCTTAGTCTCAGTCTCTTAGTCCCAGTCTCTTAGTCTCAGTCTCTTAGTCTCAGTCTCTGAGTCTCAGTCTCTTAGTCTCAGTGTGTGTGTAAAACTGATAAGTTAATGCTGGTCTATATGCTGGCTACCGGACGCGTAGTGGTTTCCATTGTTGACTTAACTGAGCATCTTTAGTCTCAGTGTCAGTCTTTGTGAGTGTGTAAAATAAGCAAAACAAGCTCTAATAAAAGTTACGTAGTAGTTTCTAAAATTGACTTGAATGAGCGTCTCCAGTCTCGGTCTCTTAGTTTCGATGAGTGTGTAAAACTGAAATTAAAGTTGTATTTAATACGCTACCTAACGCGTGTTGGTTTCTATTGTTGAATTGATTAAACGTCAGTCTCGGTCTCTTAGTCTCGTTGAGTGTGTAAAACCGGCAAAAAAAGCTCTCAGAGAAGTTGATTGGAGCTTAAACGTCGGGAGATTTCTTCCGATGTTTATAAATGGAATGGAAAGTTCGTTGGATTTAATATTTTTGCTTCGGAAGCGGGTTTTTCTAGTTAGAACTTATTTAGGTTAACTTAATACCAGCCTAAATGGACGGCAAGTGCTTAGAGCAGACTAGCGCTGTTTATATTTAGACTTTCTAGGAGAATTCAAAGAAAAAATAAAGTATATATCTATTTAAATAATTTCCTTTGGTATAATAGGCTTCGCTTGCTTGGTTTTATATACCAGGATATAAAGTCTATGTATTAACCCAGATCTCCACTCAAATCTATTCAGCCGTTGCGGTTGAGTGGGAACAAACAACCCATACACACACACAAACTTTGACATTTATAATATTAGCGTGATTTCTTACAAATTTTTAAATTGATAAATTATTGTTTTTTTTTGTACTGGTAAAAGGGTTTTCGAACGACCTAATCTTCTATTTTTAGGTCAAACGCAAGTAAAGACCTTTATAGAAGGAAACTCGTTTCTAAAATGTTTAACAACTTTGTGATTATCGAGTAGGTAAATATTGAATGAATAAATGAATGAATGAAAGTTTATTTATTTGAATAAAAGGTTAGGTGGGTATTAATGATAAGGTACTGATTATTTTATATTTTTACCACTAAAATAAAATATTCTGTAAAAGAACTATGCCCTATTCTATTAAATGATTTTGCCTTAAACCATAAACTACTTTCAACATATTCATTGAGAAAGCAAAGTCAAAGTTAAATACTCATAGTAAGGTTCCAGACATCTTAAAATTGTAGACAAAGCAAATGTTGCTCTCAAGATTCAAAGCGAGAATCACCAGTTCCACCAAAACGACTGCATCAGATTATACCAAACCAGCTCTTTAAGCAAAATGCTGAACAAAGGCAAATACAAAACTACTTATTGCGAAGATAAAACAAAGGGTAAAAGCGGAGATTAACAAAGAAATCGGAAAATTTCCTCGTTCCGATACCAATCGCAGCTAGTAGTTGGAGGAAATCGGCTCTAGAAGTGTATGTACAGCTAGCGGAAAAATGCTCGCTGTACCGCCAACGTTCATCGATGTGTCCATCAACGGACATTCGTGGTTTTTGAACCGTTTTGTGATATTAATGTTAATCAATGGCATATTTAACATGATTTTGTGAGCATTAATAATTATCAAACTTTTTTTTTACTCTTTGTTTTGTTAGAACCTTGTATGGAACACTTTAAATTGTATTTTTTTATATACACCAATTCCACGACCAAATCAAGATAAGTTAGCAATAAGGTTATTAGTGTTTAGTGGTAGTAGAGTTTTTTGTGGAAGGAGGAAGTACTGCTACCATGAAAATTTTTGCCATGAAGCAGCTGCGCTGTGTTTCGGTTTGAAGCGTGTGTGTGGATGCCGGTGAAATTACAGGCACAAGAGGTTTATCATCTTAACACCTCAATTTGATGGACGCAGGGCGTTGCATCGTAGAGCACGTTTCAAAAAAATATAATCTATGCAATGCTTTGTGATAGGTATTGGCTACCCCTTAACATTAGGTGGGCCATGTGCTTGTTCCATCTTAACATAAAAAAAAAGAAATGCAGCTCGACTGATATTTTTTAACGTATTTCTGTACCACTATGATGGACCAACTGTACAAAGACGGAGGCATTATAACGCTTTGTGTGCTGAAAACACAATGGCGCACCTGCCGATGGACTTGCTCCTCGGGCAGTGATTGTCATATCTGAAGCTCACAGTTAACGTGTTAAGCACTCAAAGCTAATAATAATATAAACTTAACTGAATATAAAAGCGACAAATTAAAGCTCAAATTCTTTAGCGGAAAACCGTTGTCCAAAGCAGTTTCCGCTCTTCCACATCCGCTCACGCTACAAAGGCAGTAAGAAATGGCCGTTTGTTCTAGGATAAGAAACAAATCTTTTTGTTTTAAAGGAAACTTTTAAGAAAGTGGAGGAAGGAAGGCATTTATTGCGCTAAAAGCCTCGCCGGAACTAACTTTAAAATGGATTCAACTTTGTCCGTTGCATTTAACTTGGGTCGGTATTACACCGCTCCGAAACATGTGACAATTTTCATTCCATTTGTTCCAACGATATTTGAATGAATGAAGGAATGAACATTCTTTATTGTACACCTAAGGTCCAGGCCCCACTTGTCTGACCTGGCGCGGGCATGGCGCGGGCGCTTTCCTATTCCATTCAAATTTAATACAAAATTCATGGAAATAAAGCACAATTTAGCTCGGACGACTTCGCGTCATAAGCACGTCCGATCAACGACATACCGTGTGTCCTAAATTGTGCTTTATTTCCATGCATTTTGTATGAAATTTGAATGGAATAAGAAACCGCCAGTGCCTTGTCTGCGCCCGACGCTAGGTCACATTCACCGGGCACGAACATGGCGCAGACATGGCACAGGCGGTTTCCTATTCCATTCAAATTTCATACAAAATGCATGGAAATAAAGCACAATTTAGGACACACGGTATGTCGTTGATCGGACGTATGACGCGCCATTTCGGCGCCCGCGCCCGATCGCCGCCAGATGGGCGACAGATGGCCGCCAGTTCGTAGTATGTACTTGCTTGCGACATACGTCTGTTAGTGATGTAAAAATGCGTGACGAATGACGATATCGAATTTAATATTGAATGTGAATTGATTGTAAAATATGCAACGCTTTATGATCATTGTCGTTCCGATTATTGTAACTAAAATGTTCAAGATAAATTGTGGCTGGAAATCGGAAAGAGGTTAAACTAATATTAAGATTTTTTTATGTAATACCCATGGTAATACTAGCTGATCCTTGTGCAAATTCGTTTGCGCGTATTTTCTTCATCTGTATCAGGGCCCGATTTGGTAACCCGATAAAGAGGCAGGGTTTTTCCAAAAGCTTAGTTAAATCTCCCCCCTTCCCCTCTCCGTATGGGTTACAATATTATTTCATGAGTTAAACCATTCAAAACCCTTTTGATTAGGTTACCTGATCATGAGGGTTATCAATAGTATTGGGTTTTGGTATTATTCCAAAACCCATTCCTTAGGGTTACCCTTTTTATCATTGTAACACGGGTTATACGTGGGTTATAGGAGATAAAGGAGAAAAAAAAAACGGTCAAAAGACGAAAATTAATTGCGGTAATTGTGTTCTAAGCATTAAGGGCGGAAATGCAGACTACTAATTGTTTATTTTACGCAATAATAATTATGTTTTAGTAAAATTGGAATAAATTTTCAATGACAGCTGTCAAACTTAAATCGACCATATCTCGAGAACTACTTATCTTAGTGCGAGAAGCTGTGTCCTGCGATCCCCAACCCGCATGCCCAGCGTGGGGATTATGGGCATACACCCCTAAAATGAAAGACGCAAGAAAGAGATGGCCCCCAGTTCCCGGCCGTCCCGCTATTCCTGGCCATCCAGGTAGCGGCCATGGTAACGGCGGGACAGGGGGTGCTAGGAATCCCCAGGCTACCTCTGGCTACCTGCAAAATCTGACCCTAGCTACGTTTAACGGACGGACTCTGAGGCTCGACGAACATCTAGCGCAGTTGGAAGTGGAGCTGGAGAACATTAGGTGGCATGTTCTGGGGTTGTGTGAAGTCCGTAGAGAGGGAGAGGACACCATAACCCTAGACTCGGGCCACCTTCTGTACTTCCGCGAGGGTGACCAAACATCCCAGGGTGGCGTAGGGTTTCTCGTCAATAAGGCCCTCTCTAACAACGTTGAAGAAATCTCCAGTGTGTCGACCAGGGTAGCGTACCTGATCCTTCGGCTATCAAAGAGGTATAGCATGAAGATAATTCAGGTTTACGCACCGACCTCGGCACACTTGGATGATGAAGTGGAGGATATGTACGAGGACATATCCAAAGCCTTGCACAACACCTCGAAGGCTCACTTCAACGTTGTTATGGGGGACTTTAACGGCAAAGTGGGAGTCCGAATTGGCGACGAATCCAGAGTGGGCCCGCATGGTTTTGGGTGTAGAAATCACAGGGGGCAAATGCTGGTCAACTTCCTAGAGAAGGAGGGGCTCTTCTTGATGAACTCGTTCTTCGAGAAGAAGCCCCACAGGAAGTGGACATGGCGTAGCCCCGACACTGTGACCAAAAACGAGATCGACTTCATCATGACGGATAAAAAGCACATATTCAGAGACGTCTCCGTGATCAACAGGTTCAACACCGGATCTGATCACAGACTTGTCCGAGGCTCTCTGAATATCAATCTACAGCTGGAAAGAAACCGTCTGATGAAGTCCACGCTCCGACCCAATCTACTCCAGATCATGGCGGGCACCGAGAAGTTTCAGAAGCTTCTCGGTGACAGATTCGTAGCTGTGGAATCTACCGATGACGTTGATGAGGCTCTACAAAACGTGGTTGGGACGTTGAGGGAAGAGGGCATCAAATTCTGCCAAATGCAGCCTAAAGGCAGGAAGTCCAATTTCACTGATGAGACTCTTCGGCTGATGACAAAAAGACGGGAAACCACTCAGGCCACTTCGTCAGAGAGGTCAGACCTGAACAAGCGAATTGCGAAGATGATACGGCGTGACCTTCGGAGCTCCAACACACGCCTCATTGAAGAGGCAATAGAGCGAAACCGAGGGTCCAAAGTATTCACTCAGCAGCTTGGCAGGAGCCACCTGACGAAGTTAACAACACGCGATGGCCGAACCGTCTTGTCAAAGCCGGAGATATTATCAGAGATCGAGGACTTCTACGGCCAACTGTATGCGGCACATGCTCCTTGCCCCCAGCGTAGCAGCCACGATTCTCGAGCCACCCTCACCCGCCACTATACCGACGACCTGCCAGAGATCAGCCAAGACGAGGTCGTACTGGCCCTGAGACAGCTTAAAAATGGAAAAGCCCCCGGTGAAGACGGTGTTACTTCGGAACTTCTGAAGGCTGGAGGAGCTCCTGTTGTGCAGGAGCTGCGGAACCTCTTCAACGCCGTCCTTCACTGTGGGAGAACTCCTAAGGCGTGGAACGAGAGCTTGGTGGTTCTGTTTTTTAAGAAGGGAGATAAAACCCTTCTTAAAAACTACAGACCTATCTCGCTCCTGAGCCACGTCTATAAGCTGTTCTCAAGGGTTATTACAAATCGTCTCGCCAGAAGACTCGATGAGTTCCAGCCACCGGAGCAGGCCGGGTTTCGCGGAGGATATGGCACCATAGACCACATTCACACAGTGAGGCAGATTATACAGAAGTCCGAAGAGTATAATCAGCCCCTGTGTCTGGCGTTTGTGGACTATGAGAAAGCCTTTGACTCTGTAGAAACCTGGGCTGTCCTGGAATCCTTGCAGCGATGCCAAGTGGACTATCGTTATATCGAAGTGTTGAGATGTCTGTACGAAGCCGCCACTATGAGTGTCCGAGTACAGGACCAGCAGTCTAAACCCATCCAACTGCGCCGCGGAGTGAGACAGGGAGATGTCATATCTCCGAAACTGTTCACAAGCGCGTTGGAGGACATGTTTAAGACGCTGGACTGGAAAGGTATGAGCATAAACATAAATGGCGAGCACATCTCACACTTGCGATTCGCTGATGACATAGTCCTAATGGCGGAGTCGCTGGAGGAGCTGCAACAGATGCTGGACGGCCTAGCATCAGCCTCGCGAAAGATTGGTCTCGGCATGAATTTGGACAAGACCAAAGTTATGGTCAATGACCGAATTGATCCGAGTCCTATCGTCGTTAATGGACACCTTCTTGAAGTTGTTTCGGAGTATACATACCTCGGGCAGATATTGCAGTTGGGTAGAAACAACTTCGAGAAGGAGGATTCAGCTGGGTTGGGCAGCATTTGGAAAACTGCGTCGAGTATTCTCGTCACCCATACCGCAATGTTTGAAAACAAAAGTTTTCAATCAGTGCGTCCTACCCGTCATGACATACGGAGCCGAAACGTGGACACTCACAGTACGGCTGGTCCACCAGTTTAAAGTCGCTCAGCGAGCTATGGAACGAGCTATGCTCGGGGTTTCTCTGAAGGATAAAATCCGTAACGAGTTTATCCGACATAGAACTAAAGTTGTCGACATAGCTCAGAGAATTAGCAAACTGAAGTGGCAGTGGGCTGGCCATATCTGCCGAAGAACCGATAACCGTTGGGGTAAACGAGTTCTTGAGTGGAGACCGCGGCTCGGCAAACGTAGTGTAGGACGCCCTCCGGCCAGGTGGGGTGACGATCTGCGAAAGGCTGCTGGTAGAAGCTGGACGCGTCGAGCTCAGGACAGGGCGCAATGGCGCTCATTAGGGGAGGCCTATGTCCAGCAGTGGACTGCTATAGGCTGATAATGATGATGATGATGATGACTTATCTTAGACTTGCCTTTACTAGCTCAAATGATTGCTATTGATATGAACTTAATTTTCGATGACAGCTGTCAAACTTAAATCGACCATATCTCGAGAACTACTCATCTTAGACTTGCCTTTACTAGCTCAAATGATAGCTATTGACATGAACTTAATTTTCGATGACAGCTGTCAAACTTAAATCGACCATATCTCGAGAACTACTCTTCCTAGACTTGCTTTCACTAGTTCAAATGATTGCTATTGACATGAACTTAATTTTCGATGACAGCTATCAAACTTAAATCGACCATATCTCGAGAACTACTCATCCTAGACTTGCCGTTACTAGTTCACATGATAGCTATTGTTAAGATCTTAATTTTCGATGACAGTTTTTAGTTTGACAGCTGTCATCGAAAATTAAGATTTTATTAGTAGCTATCATTTGAGCTAGTAACGGCAAGTCTAGGATGAGTACTTCTCGAGATATGGCAAATTCAAGTTTGACATATGTCATTGAAAATAAAGATCTTGTCGATAGCTATCTTTTGAGCAATTAACGGCTAGTCTGGTAGTTCCAGAGATATAATTTACAGATGAATTTGTAGAATGAGTTTCGAGTGGAGCTTTGAGTTGAATTTTGAGTTTGAGTTTTAGAGTGACAGTGACAGTGACAATCAAAAATTATTATTTAAAATAGTTTAGGTCATATTTTTTCTTTTTAACACGTTGACTGCGGGTCTCGGACATAACGCTTTATAAAATGCTCATTATGTGTATGTACTGTTGGCTTTGCCTAATAAATACAATAAAAATAAAAAATAACGCTGCGCAGAGTACTCTGCGATGATGCCCTATGAAAACTGACTGAAACACATTTTTTTCTTTTTAACATTTTGACTGCGGGCCTCAGTCATCATCTCAGTCGTCACATAACTGATGACTTATGAAAACTGAAACACATTTTTTTTCTTTTTAATATGTTGACTGCGGGTCTCGGATAATGCAACGCATACTCTGCGATGATGACCAATGAAAACTGACTGAAACGCAGCACTTTCCTTATGTTTTCAAAACTTTTCTTTAATCCAGTGACGCTCTTCCTTCAACCAAATAAAGCGATCCGAACTAATACCTAATGATTGATGACATAAATCAAGAGTCAAAATCTAAATTCCCCCACCCAGTGTCAGGCGTAATGATAACTATTGTGTAACATTCAAAAAAACCTAACAAGAGGTAAATCCATTCATTCGTTTAACCTTATAAGAGGGTAACCCTATCGACTGAAAACCAAAAGGAACGGGTTACACTTTCCCTTGTGTTAGGAGGAGAATACCCAAACGAAAGGGTAATCCCGTCAACTGTATAACCCAATGAAGGGGTTTCGCTTTCGAAGCAACTAACTCGAAATCGGGGTTGTACGGGCCCTGATCTGTATATTAATTAATTGTATGCACGAGAGCAAGAGCATCTTCGTCTTCTGAGGATGACATGCTGACACATCGATACCGGACAACAGACTGCACTACACTTGTGCCTCTGTTACGTCATTTCTGCGTCATGTCCGAGCCATGTCCGCGCCATGCCCGCGCCATGTCCTCGCCACGTCCGTGCCACGTCCGCGCCATGTCCGCGCCATGTCTTTGCCCGATATGTGTGACCTGTGCCTAAATTTTAAAAAGAAAACAATAAACAGTAACTCAAAAATAAAAGGTCTTATCGCTTACAAGCGATCTTTTCTAGACAACCTTTAGATGGAGGGGTATAAGAGAAAAAAGTACGGCTGGGAGGGATTATTATTGACTATATTTTTTTATTTTGTCAGTAGCTTCTGCCCGGAGCTTCGCTGGCTTAGCACCTGAATAAAAGGTTTAGCACAAAACTTTAGCAATATTTCAGCTCAATCCATTCAGTACTTTTGGCGTGAAGGAAATGTGAATCATTTCACATTTCACAAACTTTCGTGTTTATAATATTAGTAGGAATGGACACCTTATACGACGTAACAGCTTTATACGTAACATCATAGAAGGAAAATTAGGAAGAAAGAGATGTAGGGAAAGATGTAGAGTACATACTAAGGGTGGTTGAATGATAATGCACAAAATTATATCGCTATAGCACGTCCGCTCGCCTCGACCGCTGCGTCCAGAGTGAGCCGAGCGTGTCGACTACACTTTATTATTTATCAGTACACTACAGAAGACAAAGGATAAATTATATGAGACACATTAAAGAGAAAGTAGAGAGTCTTATAGGAAGTAAAGGAGTCTACTTTGGAGAGAGGCAAGTCGAAGGAGCTGAATCAGGAGCTGCATCAGTTGCGCCGATAAGAGCACAGCTCTTTATAATCTTATGTAGGATGGGATTAGTAGGATATAAAAAAAGATGACTTTTGGATGGATGTCAAGAGAAGAGGTGTACCTCTTTTTTAACTTACGTACATTGTCTGACTGCCAGGCAAAGATTTCGATATCTTTTACAAACTAAAAGGAACGAAAATAGTAAATAATGATATTTTTGGCAACCTTTTTCCGATCGTAACTATTCGAACAAATTTCATATTGAAAAACCTAAACAGCTATTTCTAGATACATATTTCTGTTCTTTTGCAGCTGTGATAGCCTACTCTATTTGTACACTTCAACATTATTATAATATAATATTCAGTATGAAATTGTAACAGATAGGGAGAAGCCAATATTTTTTAATGGATTTTTTATTTCAGTTAAAGACGAAATAAAATATAAAATTATATTCATAATTGGGGTTTTGATCACTTCCGTCAGGTTCAGGCCGACGATATTATAAAGACCGTAGGCAGCTCCTGACTCAGACTAACGCAGGATCGAGGAGAGTAGAATCACCAAAGAGGGGTTATGCCCAGCAGTGGGTCAAAAACCGCTGACAAAGATGATGATAATGAATAACAAAATACGACTTCTTACTTTAAACAGTAAAGTAAAAAGCGTTACGTATCGGTGCAAACAAAATATATGACTAACAAAAGAAGATTTCGCGTAGTCCTTTGAAAGCAAAGTCACATAATCTTATTGCGTTTTCTCAGTTTACATCTCAAAGTAGGACTAATACGTAGCTGTATCCTATGACTCGCAATAAGAACCAAACATGATATGTACTATACTTTAGGAGTATTTGTAGAACTAGTAGATTTTTTTTTAGAATTATAGTACAGTTTGTCTATAGGATTTGACTATAGGTTTTATAACATCTTGAGATATAACATTTTATTGCTCGTCATACCTTTTGTACAAGACCGTTTACTCTGTGCTTTTATCTGTATTACATCCCAAACTATAAATATTTTTTCGGGCGATATAGGTTATGTAATATACGTTTTACCTCACGTTTCCGGACACCGAGCCTCCACTTTCCTCGCCCTCAGTTTAAATGGTAACGTTGTGCAGAAGTGTCAACTGATCAGGTGTTTTTAATTTTTCTTTTAAACGTATATATTACAATGTGAATAGCAATTGCGGAATGTAATATATGTTATAAGGGGTGTACGGGGATCGGAACCCAAGCCAACCTCACCTGCACGTGGTGCATCTTGCTTTACAACGAGCGGGGCTCTTGCGGCCGGCTGATTGCGGCATAGCACAGCCTACATCAGCACAGCTAAATCCCCTGGCCACCGACGGGCAGCAGCGTCGGTGGTCCGAGAAGCTGTGCCCTGGGATCCCCAACCCGCATGCCCAGCTGGGGGTTATAGTCATATCTCCCTTATTTGAGGAGGCCTATCCAGCCGTGGACTGTTAAAGGCTGGTGTGTGGTGGGACAGATAAGCCATGATTCTGAGAGGCGGGCAAACATCACCACAACATGGACACCTGGCAGACAGAGTCGCCGGAGTTGGTTGAGAAAACGTTGGTAGGATGATCTGGAAGAATGCATTTGAGAATGAATGCTGGGAATCGATCAAAGACAGGGACGTATGGAAAAGTTTGGAGAAGGCCTTTGCACAGCAGTGAGGTGAAATGAGCTGGTTAGAAGAACAGTATTTTTTATGAAGTACTTAATACTTTGGAGTTCTTTATGAAGGGCTTTTGGGAAGTACTACCAATACGCCTATTTGTGCGTTGAAGTAGTGTTGCTGTTTTTCGGTATGAAGGATGTGTCAGTGACATTACAGGCACCATAGGGTGCCTTTCCACCAGAGATGTGCTATGCAGCTATGCTGCGAGAATGTAAAAGCTAAGCCACGAAACTTTGTGACCTTTTCCATTGATGCTAAGCTATGTAGCGGTGCGAGTAAGATGTGATATGAAGATGCGCCGCCGCAGAGTAGCTGCGCGAGGCAGATGCGCGGCTCGAGCTATGCGATGTATTGATAGAAGGGAAGCGGCGAGGGCGCAGACACCCATAGCACACATCCATAGCAAACATCTAAAGCACGCATCCTTCCATATAAAAAACATATCTTAGTTGAATCCGTTTCCACCAGTGCTAAGCTACGTGCATCAATGAATGTGATTGGTGGATATCAAACGCATCCATAGCAACATAGCATAACACGTCTCTGGTGGAAAAGCAGCTGTGGGGATCATTAATAACTACACCCATATGTGTGTACCTATCTCTTCTCAACAGATTGCTATGTTTGGCCGATACAGCATGATGCGGCTGGACCGTTGAATACCGGTTCGAGCGGGACTCGCGGCAGTTAGACCTGGCCGCGCGCTGCCTGCCTGCACACAGCCTTAGGCTGAAAACCTTCATGCTTTAAGTTGACGGACGCAGAGCCTTGCATCATAGGCATAGAGCACGATTCAAACATGCGTGGCCTACAAACTAATACTTTGTTTTAAGTACCTGGTTACTACTTAACATGGTAGGCAATGTGCTAGTTCCATGTTCAGGTATGATAAAAAAAATAAGGTGTCAAGAAGAGTGCCTAGTAACTACTACCCACAGCTACACCAGCCTAGCCCTACTCCCACGAGATACTAATTGGATGTTAGAACTAAAAGTTTATAAATATTTTTCCCACGGACTGAAAACTAGCTGACCCGCAAACATACCATAACTATATTTGGGTTAGCCAGATGAAATAACAAGTAGGGTAAGTCTAAATAAATTTAAGAATTTTAAATTCATTTTGATGACAGCTGTGGCGCAAAGGGTGAAAGTCTGCCTGAAATCTAAAAGGTTGTGGGTTCTATTCCCGCCGTGAATTGAACCCACAATGACCGCTTGTGTCTGAGTTTTTCTATTAAGTTAAATAAGTAATTTTAGCGTGTGGTAGCCATAAACCAAGCTCCGATTAATTTAGAGCTATGATACTGCTTCTACCCGCGGTTTCGCTCGCGTGGTACTAGGATAAAAAGTGTGTATATTACATGTTTCATCCAAATCCATTCAGCCGTTCTGGCGTGAAAAAGTATCAATCATTCAATACATCCTCTCAATCTTTCACGTTTATAATATTAAAGTAGGAACTAGGATTATGATTTTAGTTTATCTAATTTATATGTAATAACTCCTTTATGATGAGTTGGAGTGGGATAGCGCTTAATAGAGAGGAGTGGAAAGAAGGAAGGGAGGCCTTTGCAATGCAATGGGACAATTCAGGCTCACAATAATATAAAAAAATACGCTTACGCCATACGATTAAAACAGTACGACCATTAATCAACCAAATAAAATCTCACCCCTAAAATCCCCCGTCAACATTAATAAAAGCGGTCATCAGTCCTACATATTGGAGTCGCGAATGTCAAAAAACAAAAGGCGCATTGGGAAATATTCATCGTCGGATGTCACGTAGTAACACTCATGGCGAGCGTCGCCAGCTATCGGGCACGTGATCGGACTTGCAAAAGAAATCGTACAGGGAAATAACAGTACGACAAACAATGTAACTAATTCGATATTTAATTTAATTTGACATTATTTTGATTTTTTTGAGTTTTAAAATAATGTGATATGATTTGATTTTATTTTATTATTATCTTCTGTTTATTTTATAATCAGATTTTTGCATGCCAGTGTCTCTCTACAAGTTTGCATACTTACATATATAGGTAAACCATGTTGTGACATATTTAATTGTACATTTCATCGTATTCTACACATTTTTTTGTAAAATAAACATCTTTTAGTTATTTATTTATTTATTTAGGGCTTCCAATGAGTAATTACACAACTCTTACAAAAATTCTTAATATTTAAAATTCCTTTTTTGTGCTTACTCTTTTAAGGAAGCCACAGCTAAAACAAGTACCTTATACGCTACGAGATTTTACAATTTTCTCTCTCTAAGGTAAAAATTGAAAAAAAAAAAGATTTTTTTATAACGTATGAAGTTTAAGTTAAGTTATTTACAATTAAGAAATGTTAGTTCGTTAAATTATTACATTACATACTGATTGTATGTGAGTGAGTGATTTGATTTTATTTTATTATTATCTTCTGTTTATTTTATAATCAGATTTTTGCATGCCAGTGTCTCTCTACAAGTTTGCATACTTACATATATAGGTAAACCATGTTGTGACATATTTAATTGTACATTTCATCGTATTCTACACATTTTTTTGTAAAATAAACATCTTTTAGTTATTTATTTATTTATTTAGGGCTTCCAATGAGTAATTACACAACTCTTACAAAAATTCTTAATATTTAAAATTCCTTTTTTGTGCTTACTCTTTTAAGGAAGCCACAGCTAAAACAAGTACCTTATACGCTACGAGATTTTACAATTTTCTCTCTCTAAGGTAAAAATTGAAAAAAAAAAAAAGATTTTTTTATAACGTATGAAGTTTAAGTTAAGTTATTTACAATTAAGAAATGTTAGTTCGTTAAATTATTACATTACATACAATCAATCAAATCAAATTTTATATGTATATATTTATCTTTTGGCAAAATCTTTAAAAATCAGCGCTGCAGTTCATAGTTCATTTATTTCCAATATAGATACACAATATTACACTTGATTTCGTCAAAAGTTAAGTAGGTTACATAAAGTATTTAAAAATATAATAAAAAGAAAAACACACAAGAACATTTTGAATCATAGAACTATCATTACATGTAAAATTAAATTAACAAGGCTTCAAACATTGTCAAGAGCTACCCTTAAAAATATTAATAAATATCTGTGATTAATAATTTGATTAGTTCAACAGTACCAGTCTATATAAGTCCACTCCTAGACATAGGACTCCCTTTATAAAGGGGAATATGTTCATAATCCCCACGCTGGGCATGTGGTTTGGGGATCGCAAGGTACAACTTTTTGCACCACCAACCGCGCTGATCGCTGCTAGCAATATTCTAATTATTGTATTGTCACAATTCAGGTTGATCTTTTTCCAAAATGCGGACCATAGAGACCTATAAATCTAAACAAAGTAGAAATAAACAACTAGATTATTTATATTGCGGCCCGTCCCGGCTTTGCACGGGTATTGGTAAGGATCCTTAATCTTTTCTAGCAATAAATATAGCCTATGCTATCTAGGGTGAATGTAGCTTTCCAATGATGAAAGAATTTTAGAAATCGGCACAGTAGTTTTTGAGTTTATTTATTATAAACTTACGCACATTCAAAAATACAAATTTTTCCTCTTTATAATATTAGTGTAGACAAATCATCAATTAACCTAATTGTAAAAGCACTACCAACTAAATCATGATACCTATGAGTCACAATTCAGAATGAACTTTTTCTCCAAAATACGGACTTTAGACTGCTACCTTTAAATCTAGACAGCTAAAATAAACCACTAGATACTAAGTATAACTATAAATCTTCAAGCAACCTTACAGTACAGAAAGCATTACCACCTAATCCATGATACAAAACAATAAGCCATTTGAGGCCACACACCCAGACAGCTGCTTTCACCTGCTGCTTTAGGCAAGCTACTTAGACCGAGGGAATAATAGACGCTGACCCGAGCGTTTCCACATTATCCGATCCGATATCGGTATCATACGCCAATACGAAGTAAAATTTAAAAAATTGTAGGCTCCGATATCCGATATCGGGCTGGACAATATGAAAGAAAGGTACATCTTTCATACATTTTACTTGCCCCAATATCGTATGGGATCCGATATCAGAAGGCGATACTTTATCAGGGCCAGTTAAATGTATGAAATATGTACCTGAGTTTCATACTGTCCAGCCCGTTATCGGATATCGTAGTAGATAATTTCGTACATTTAACTTGACCCGATATTGTATCGTCGTCCGATATCAATATCGGATCTGGTAATGTGGAAACAGTTTAAAGGTGATGCCACTCGGACGTTTCCGATGCGTCGCGTCATCTCGACGTAGTGAGCCACAAGTGTGTCACTGATGTGAGAAGCTGTACTCTGCTATTGATATCTACAAATTTCCATCTCACTTTCTTGTTTTAAGTTTCTATTATTATGTCATGTGAAAGAAACGCTGGAAGAAGTGGAAGGGATGTGTACGCACGAGTAAATACCGATAAATCACTTACCGCCAGCGTTCTATTTACGTGACGCTACCTATACCTATGTTTTAATCTCTTTTTTATTAAATTTCTTAGATATTCTAGTTATTATCTGTAAAATCTCCTAAGGCTAGTTTTTTAATTATCTGTTTTCTTATCATATATAAGAAAGAAGCTGCTTGTTTTCTGAAAATAAATTAATAACGAGGCGTTTAATACCATAGTTTTCCATCAGCCTTCGGCAAGTAACCGTAGGCGACCCGTTGACCTCAGTCTCTATATCATAGTTATTCCTTTGTGTTTCTGTTATATTTGCTCTGTGTCCGCTCTAGATTCTCAGTTATCCGATACTTGGGAGATGCTGGTACGACTCGATGACGACCAATGCCCTTTTTATCACCCAACCGTCGTTAGTAACGTACAAATAATAACTCTTTTACGACCTATGAAGTTATTAGGTGAGTATGGAGCATGTATAAACCAAACGATTAAATATAGATTATTTTGATATAACAACAAGAACAAACCAGTCTATATTAGTCTAATCAGTGGGGAAGGTGAAACATTGTCGAATTTCTGTTGAGTTTTTGTGAAACTCGTCAGAGAAGCTTATCGGAATTTGTAGTAAATATTTTGTCTTTTGAATATCTTCTAAAGCTGGGTACAGATAGCGCGTACATTCGCACGCGTAATCGGTTACGCGTGTCTTGGAACGCCTTGTCTGTACTTGCAGCTACGCGTACACTTTAGGAAACGCGTGCCTCGCAAGCTGGCTCGCTGCGCGTGCCGTGGCCAGTCAATTTCGGCTCGAGTATCGCTATGGATCGATTGACCTCGCGTTCAGGTTCGCGGCGGTCCACATTAACTGTACGCGTATCCAATCTACGCGTGGACAGCATACCCCGACTACGCGTACACAGGAATACGCTATCCGTACCCAGCTTAAAGAATTTCCGCAGTCACGCCATCTGCGCTACAGTTAAAGAAGTAAAAAAAAGTAAACTATTGCACTGACTGACCTTATAAAGATGAGTCTGAGAGATGAACCAAAAACCGAATCAGATGATAAAGTACCCCATTTCCATTGTGATACCGCTAACTCAAATTGACATATTGCTCTCGTTAATATAGCAACCGGAGTTTGAGTTAATTTGCCTGTCGTCATTGTACACCAGTTTTATTAATGAGGGTAACAGGTACGGGATTTAGGTAAATATATTGGTTTAACACTGTTTTTTTATAAACATTTTATTCATTTTATTTATAGTAAAGATATTGCTATAGAGTCATAGACTACAATTGAAAACTGTCAAAAATCGTCCGACTTACATGAAAATCAAACTTGAAAAGTTTTCAATATCAACACAATTGGCGTGTGCTGAGTTTTGGTGCACACTAGTATATAATCCTATATCAGTGCATTTTCGTGTTTAGTTTTAGAAATGAATGCAACACTTAAGGTTATCCAACTTAAAAATGCCAAGGTACCCTTCTGTAGCTGACTGCAGACAGCAGCAGCAGTAGGTGACCGACGTGTGGCCGCGACAATCCGATTACAATCTTACTAAAATCTTCGCATTGAATAAAATGGTGTATTTTCCTAATGAGCCGTTGTGGTCTAGAGAGATGTCTCATGACTTCCGATTTAAAAGACGTGGGTTCAAACCCCGGCCTTGCACAAGTGGATTTCTCGGTTCGAAAAAATTATGTAAAAATTTATGTTCGACAACTGGTGGACTAGCTTTACTGTGACTGTCCAAAAGTATGCATGTACTGAATTTAATATTAGGACTTGCCTTTGACTACCCCCTATATGGTATCATCAATAGATTTACATTCTTAGCAATATCTGAAGTTATTCAAAAGATATATCTTTCTAAGCGTGTTGTATAAATAGAAAACCTTGAACAAGCCACAGATGTTCCAAAACCTATGGCAAACCCTGTTGGGTAAATAAAAACATGCGATCTTCATTCGCCAAATAAAATTACTTTTGTACGTCAGCAATTTTCCGTTCCCTTCCCGAAGAAAGGTCACAGATGGAAAAATAGTAGTCTCAGAGATAAGTTTATCACTGAATTGGTCCATACAAATGGACCTACTACTTACTTTCGTCGTCTTTACCAACCTTTGAAAGTCCACTGATGATCATATTTTCACGCAATGAAAATATGATGATCTCATCATAACTATTGTGACAAAACAGCATCCTTAAAACACTAGATTATAGGCTTATCACCACTCATCGGAGAGGGCGTCCAGACGACGGAGCGTCGTCCAGGCCCGGATGAGACACGGATCATGCACTGTAGTATAAACTGTTTCCCACTGGCCCACCTGATGTAAAGTGGTAAACATTACCTATCTCAAAGCATTGCATCGTAGATCACGTTTTTTGTAACGCTCTTCGATGCAACGCCCTGCGTCCACAAACTTGAGGTATGAAGATGATTAAGCCTCTTGTGCCTGTAACCAATGTGTGTTTCACCGGCATCCACACCCTTCAAACCAAAACACAGCACGGCTGCTTCATGGTAGAAATAGGCATGGTGGCAGTTCTTCCCTGGACGAACGCTCCACAAAGAGCTCTACTCGTGGTGCACCTTGCTTACTAACATACCGTAGCGGCCGGCTGATTTCGGCATACCACAGCGTAACACCGGCAAAGCTGAATTATCTGAATGCCGACTGGCAGCAGCGTTGGCGGTGCGAAAAGCTTTGCCCCCGATCCCCAACTCGCCTGCCCCTTGTGGGGATTATAGCCATATCCCCCCCCCCCCCTTTTTAAGGACAGACCTATGTTCAGCAGTGGGCTGATAAAGACTGGTGTGGTGTCTCATAGCGCAATAGATGATTTCATATTGCAAGCTGATAACAAAACGATGGCACAATCTTGCAAGCCAATTCGAGAGATTAACCAACAGTGCAAACACAGTTCAAACATCTCACATCCAAACTATATTGAATCTAAAAACAAAGCAATAAAACTGATTTCTCATTACAAGCGGTCTTAAGAGACGCAAGATACCAGAGGGTTACCGTATAAATCTCCCGCGACAGCCTTCACGTTGTGTATCGCCTGAGACCGGTATAAATCATAACAGAGCCTTTCGTGGCTTTGCGAGGTGGGAATATTGGGATGGTTCTGCACGCACCCTGTACTAGAATATAATGAAAGATGTTTCTGCAGATTGAGATATATGTCTTGTCAATGATGCTTGTTGATTGAACATTATTACTCATTTTATGCTTACATGCGTCGAGATCAGGACAGGGTGCAATAGCGCTTATTACGGGAGGCCTATGTCCTGCAGTGGACTGCTATAGGCTGATGGTTTATTCTACATTCGATCTGATTTTTAACTTCAAAATTTATACTACATGCAAAGATGTAAAGTTCATCTTAGTATCTTTTGACTCAGTTTAGCTTTTTGTGGTTCAAAATGAAGATAGGTAGATAATAAATTTACATCAACGACCTACCTCAACTTGTGAGAGACAACCACGAAATTGTATTGTTTGCGGATGACACGTCACTTTTATTTAAATTAAAGCGACGGCAAACCAATTTTGACGACGTGAACAATGCAATAGCGAAAGTTGTTAACTGGTTCGATGTAAATAATTTATTACTGAACGAGACTAAAACAAAATGTATGAGATTTATATTACCAAATGTTAAACAAGTTAAACCTAACATTAAAATAAAAGATGAAGATCTAAATCTTGTGGACAGTACTGTATTTTTAGGCATAACTTTAGATAATAAGCTTCAATGGGGCGCTCACATAGATGGGTTGTCGAACAGACTCAGTTCTGCAGCATACGCAGTCAAAAGAATCCGTCAACTTACTGACGTAGAAACGGCTAGACTAGTTTATTTCAGCTACTTCCATAGCATTATGTCGTACGGCATTTTGTTGTGGGGGAATGCTGCAGATATCAACACCATATTTGTGTTGCAGAAGAGGGCTGTTCGTGCAATTTATAATATGGGCCCCAGAGAATCACTTAGAACTAAGTTTAAAGAAATAAATGTTATGACAGTGCCGTGCCAATATATATATGAAAACTTAATGTATGTCCGAAAACATATTAACATGTTCAAGAAAAATAGCGACTATCATAATGTTAACACTAGAAATAAAGATAAACTAGCTGTTCCCACTGTAAGGCTCCATAAAGTTAGTCAATCTTTTAAAGGGATGTCTGTACGATTTTTTAACAAAATCCCAAATGATGTGATTAATCTATCTGTAACTAAATTCAAAAATGTTGTTAAACGTAATCTATGTAATAAAGCTTATTATAAAATATCTGATTATTTAGATGACAAAAAAGCTTGGGATGAAACTGCCTCCAACTCCATCAAAAACAATGTAATAGATATTAAGTACAATGACGTTAAAAAAATATAAGCCAAGCAGAGTTTCTTGCCAATTCTTCTCTGTTTGGTCACGTTACGAATTGGTGGTAAATTAAAAAAAATGACGTTTCAAAGTGTACTATACAGTTCCTACTGAATAAATGATTTTTGACTTTGACTTTGAATAATGCCTTTATTGCACACCTACAAAGAATAGGTTAGATGCGTAAAAAATCTATTTAGTCCGTCATTAACATTAGCAAAATATATAGGACACGTATTTTTTATATTGCCAATTAAACTAAAAATGACAAAGATATAGCGTGTTGAAGTTCCGCGTGACATCACGGGTAAGTACATATTGTACGAATACATACACGGTGTAACGAAACAGGTCTCAGGAGAGCGTTCCGTCGTTCACAAATATAAGCAAACTTATTTAAATAAATTCAAAACTAAACTTTTTCATCAATAAAAAAGTATATTAAGAAAAATAAACCCGTCAAGTGAGAGTCTAACTAGAAACCAAGGGTTCCATTGTATGAAGGTTTCATTTATACACTTATTATGTTCTATTTTGGTGCTTGATGTTATAGAGGCAGCAGAGTTGTACTATCTGTGAAAGTTTCAACTGTCTGGCTGTCATGGTTCATGAGATATAGCTTGGAGACAGTTAGACAAACGGTCAGATTGACAGTTTAGGTTTAGTAGAGGGACTTGTTTCTATCTTATTGCAACGGAACCATAATAAACAAAATGTTTGTTTGGAATAGGATTTGAATTTGAAAATCAGAAGGCGTGGGCACTGCAGGGGGATATAAGCAGCAGATTGCAAGGGCGAGGGGTCTTTTGATTTACACAAGTGAGAGCGGAAGCTATGGCCCAGTAGTACAAGAAATTTCCTGAAGAAGTCTTTCAATCAAGTCTAAAAGAGGTGAAAGTTTGCGTTGAGTTAAGGGGAAAGCCATCGTAGAAATATCAGTTTCGTCAATCATCTGATACGTGGATCAAAATATGCGTTGTAGCGTTTGCGACATGTGTAGCGTCTCCGGACTTACATGTTTCGTTTGCGGTGCTCGTTTTGCTCTAGGTTTGATGCGGATACTGCTATCAAACGTTGAGAAAGATGATAGACGAAAACAGGGGGTAGTATAAAGGCTAAGTGTAAATTCAGCTCGTTGACCATCTTACGTGGATCAAGTCTGGTGTCGTAATGGGTGAGGACACCCGGGTGCCTTGCTCATGATATCGTATAGTATGAAATATGTACTCGTCGATCTTCACTCGTCCCTTTCATTGATGCGGTGAGACTGCCCATCAAGCGTTGATATTATTAGGTTAGATGGTTAACATGAGCATAAAGTAAAGTGAAGTGTTGAAACCGTGAGTATTGCACATTTGTAAAGGGTTTTATTTGGTTCAGAAGTCTTGCCAATTAAATGTAAATTCAGAGTGATTTCTAGTGGTAAATTCCTTTAAAGACTTGATTGAATGATAACTTCAGACGTAGTTCTTTCAGACCTAGCGGTTTATTTTACTAAAGAACTACGTATTTTGGCTAGAAGTAGTAACTAGTATATTTATGATATTTATCTACTCGCACCACTTATTGTCCCTGCCCGATCTTCTCTCTCACTGGGAGAAGATCCTTTATAGAGACTTGAGGATAGGACAAAGTCAAGCCTAGTCAACTTGTTCTCAAAGCAGCTAGGTATCTCATCATTGCACTTCGATGAGAGACTTACACGTTTAAATGTAAATAAGAAGATCGCGCTTCTAGTTTTGAGAAACTCACCCAGTCTAGGATCTTTAGGTATACACTTCTATAAATTAGGTAATTTAGGTAGGTAGGAAACAGTTAGGGCAGTATCAGACCATCAGCTAAGACAGGGAGGTTTTTATTCACAGCAACAGTTGTAGCGGGTACCAGCATTTCCTGATTTAATAAGGTAATCAGACTTTGTTAGAGTAGAGCATTTCAATGAGTAACAGAGGGTTAAATGTATAGGAACAGTAGGTTAAGAACTTCCTTAGGAGCAGCAAGAGCGGGCGAAATAGGAGCAGTCTTCACCGTACCTAGATCAGGAGTGCAAGAAGCGGATGAACAAGATTTATTTAGATGCAGCAGAAGAAATTGATGCAGTATTTTCTTCAAAGCTGGCGAGCAAGAGACAGATCTGGTCACATATATCCAACAGATTTTTCAGGGTGCAGAACCATCGATAATGCTAAGTACTAGAATTTGTTCCTCGTTACTCTTGAAATAGCAATGGAAATGTCTAGTTTTATTCTAAGAAATAAATTATCATAATTGAGTACCTACTTATTTTAGATACTCCAGTCTGCCCAGGGTCTGATACTGATAGGTAGACACCACTTTACCACCAAACCAAACTTTATTATATTATTCATCAAATTAACATGTAAACCACTACTAATCTATCATTCTACGGAACTTTCAGAGCTGTTCAGTTCTGATTCTTTATAACATTGACTGAGGATTGAAATACTTCATTTTCTTCATTAATCTTTGTATCCAAGAGGTATAACCTACATTTTATTGAGCTACTAAAGCTATAACATCAACAGTGAGAAAGCGGGTAAAAGCTAGTACCAAAAACATAAATTCAATCTAAGATACCCCTTCTTAACCGTGTAACGGTTGTCCAAAGTAATGATTCTTCGGGAAGAATGAGCTGTTCAGTTCTATGATTCTTTATAAAACTGTCTAAGAAATGAGATTCTTTATATTTACATTAAATATTGTACCTAAGAGGTAACTGCTGATATATTTGATTAAGCTACTGAAGCTATTGATCTTACTATGACTAGCATGAGCAGTCTTTATCGTCATAATAAATCCTCACTAAGAAGAAAGAGGTATTTACAGCCAAAAATATGAGGCTTTCTCTACAAAGACAAGCAAATGCAGTTCTTTTAGACAATCCTACGGGACTCTTGATGAAATATATCATTGAAACATTATATTATTTAGCAAAGCTAACATTTTAAGAATTGAATTTCTTGGATATTTTGTATTGTATCAGCAGACAAATAGCTGCTTCATTTTAGCTGAAAAAAAGGTTTTTATTAACCATTTAGTGATTTGATGTATTTTGCTGCAGATCACTCCTTACTTATTTGCATAGCAAAAGACTTACCATAATATAAACAATAGCCAGTAATGAGGCATGCTCCCAATTCCAAAATGAAACTATGGTGGGGGGCTGTCCAGTCTGGTGACGAGGCCCACAGAATGGCGCGGGGCGGAGCGCTTCCTTTGCCATTTAGATTCAGTATGAGAGAGATAAAACTATTCATGATCACATGCCGGTCAACAGAGTCAGAATGAAAGAGAATTATCGATCGGAGAAGAATAGGTTTCACTGATCGTTGCGTAGGTAGAGCTCCAATCCTATGCCTGATGTAGAGTCGGAATGAAAGAAATAATTCTACTCACAAGTCGATAAAAACTAAAGCTAGACTGTGGGAAGAATATAATAATAACTTCTTTGCCAATCTTTATTACAAACTAAAAACATTAAAGTAAGTACATTGTTCATGTTCTTTAGGATATCTAATACTTTATTCCCTAAAAACCTAAGCTTATGTACATATTCTAATCAGCGTTATTCTTCTCTATCAAAACTAGGTGTTAGAATGAACTAGGATTAGTAATCTATTAGGAAAGCTAGAATAAATATCGTTTCAAATGTCTTGAAAGATCCATTGAGTTACTACATTCATTTCATAGGGTTCTAACTACTAAACTAGACGATTCACGTGGCCATAACAAAATTAGTATTCTTAGTACATAGGTTCTTTATAAATATAGGCAGGTAAATAATTATTAGGCTGTATAGGAGGGGGGGGTTTTTACAACGGGTAAGTACATATATACATATTCACGAGGCCCCAACTTTGACGCTCTATAACTTTGTAAATTTCTATTGATTTGATAAATAAAAATATGTGTCCAATATTTTCTTGTTAATCTAACTGACGGACTAATTCAGGGTTTTGTGACATCGCACTCTGAGCTTTTTATTGATATAAATAATACAGTAAACAAATTTACGAAAGTGCCAGACAATAACAGCTTTCAGTTTAATTAGCTAGAGAGAATATGCTAAAAATAAATAGACGCACACAAAACGCACAAAATATATAAAATGTTGAAATTCCACATTTGTACTACTTTTAGACCTGACATCCACCAAAACAGTGAATGGCAGAGAGGAATTGGTGTCATCAAAGTAGTGATACGAGCAGAGCAGTGTCTTACAAGCAGATGGTACACAGCGGAGATGAGAAAAGATAATGGGCCTTTCGTAACCAATAGCGTAACCAATACGAGTGAGCCTACCCATCCTCAATGTTTTTGAACCTGCGTTCAGGCGATATGGACTCGCCTAGTACCCGCATCATGTAGTCCAAGTCACTACCTAGTGAGTACAAACGGGTGCGAGGAGTGCTCCAGGCGTGCGCTAGGCAGGCTAACCGCGATGTATAATGTACTCCGACTCCAAAACTAACAGGTAGGTATCTAGATCTACCTATGTGGTAAACGCATAGATCGTAAGGAATAAATTTATAGAAAAAAGGTGGATGAATCAAAAAATAAGCAATTATTTTTAACTTTTTTGTTTTACAGTTTTTTCAATAAATATTTTTGAAGTTGGTTTTTTTTATTTTAAATTATTGTTTATCTCTCCTTCCCACCTGCGCTTTGATGGATACAGACCTCAAATGGAAAATAAACAAAGCTCTGTATGACGTTTATGTACACAAAATTGAAAACAGCAAAAAGCCATTCTTTACGCCTTTTGCATTCACATAGCTATGCATTTCAACTCTATTGGAGAACGCGGTCGTATGAATATTTTGCACGAGTGGCCCGTGCCGTTCGTGAACCGTGAATATGTAGAAAGCTAAAATCAAAACATATAGTATGACATATCCCAGGGTACAATGAAATATTAAATATTTCAAGAATTTCTTCTTCTTCGTATTTTTCAACTCTTAAGCGCGCGATATATGAAGGAGGCCTACACCCAAACGCGCGGTTGCTTTTTGCAACAAACGCTGCGGAAAACGCACTGCGTTTGCCGCAAAAAGAAACGCACTCTTGGTTATATGCTTCCTTCATCTATAATGCCATTTCTCACGGTCTTCTGCAATCTCCAACCATTTCTTCGGCTTCTCGTACCACGGACGCTGCTGCCCGCTGGCGGTTTAGGAATATTGTTGTGTCAATGATAACATTGACACAACAATATTTATAAAAATAAAATAGAAATATTTTATTTCCGATCACGTAAATCCATAGATATGGGATTAGAGGTTAGTAAGAAGACAATCAAATAGATACTCAATTTAGTATAGTAATACAAAAAATATAAGCTTTTTATAAAAAAATATACCGACTTCAAATAAATAACTTCTTAGTTTTTGCCCTAAAGAATTTTGAAAATCGGTTCACAATTGAAAGTGGTATCGGTGAACATACATAAAAAAGTCGAAACAAAAAAAAAGGTTCCGATGAATTGAGAACCTCCTCCTTTTTGAAGTCGGTTAAAAATGAGAAAACAGGACAACTGATTGGAGAAGGTGCCTACAGAGTTATATCACACTCTGGATGAGAAGCGAAAAGAGTGCTGATTAGCACCTATTAGCTTGTGTTTTTAGGATTCTGTTGCGACTATGCTTTGCTAAATATGCTGTGCTCAGCCGGCCGCCATAGCCCCATTTGCTAAACAGCTCAGGATGCACCACGGGAATTTAGTTTGGCTTGAATTCCCTTACACCCCAGTCTGCTGTAAAAGTCTAATTTAGGACATATTTCTCACTTTATTTAATGGATACAAATAACCTATACCATAGACACTTTAGGATGGCTACACCCTAGTGGAGAAGAGACGTCAACCGAGATTAGCCAGCAACAAGCTCGGTACCGCCGCGATATACGCCGAGTCGGCGACGCTGCATGCAGTGGAGCCGACTATCAAGATCTACCTCTCCCGTTTCGATGAGACGACCACTAGAGAAGATGTCGTTCTGATCAAAGAGAGAGCCCAGGGTCCGCGTCAGGGCTCTGTCCGAATGTCTCTTCAGAGGCTGGAGAGCAGTAGAAATACTGGTTTCTAGTCCTACACTCTCCAGATTCTGACAAGGCACAAGGATGTACTCACGGATCAAAATTTCTGGCCAGCGGGTATCGTCTACAGACGCCTTAGCAAGCTTAGGAAGCGGCACCGAAGCGAAATCCATCCCCTTAGGTATTAACCTATATATAGTATATAGTATTATATATGTAGTTTAGTAGTATATAAAATATGTATGTTAGTCTGAAAGGTATTTAATAAATGATTTATTTATTTAATAATAAAAATCTATTTTCGGCTAAAGTCATACCATCCAGATAAAGTATATTATCCATAAATGCTACAGTCCTAAACACAAAGGAAAATATCTTAAAACTGTCTTGAACTCTGCTCGTAAAACGGCTCTATCTTACAAAAATGTAGAAATTCTTAAAAGAATTTCTGTAAAACGGAAACAAAGCCATCTAAACGACTTTCGTGAGCCAAAGGGTGTGTCCTGTAGCGTGAAAGAAATATGACACTACATTTTTTTGTATGAAGGAAATGTCAGAGAACATTTTAATGAATACGTGCCAAATGTCTACTTTATGGCGAGAAATGTAGATATACTGGGATGTGATAAGTGTATTGTGACCTCGATTCATTACTGCCAAGTCTTTTTGTGTTTCCAAGCGTGAACTTCTAACTCTAAAGGTCGGTCTAGGCTAAACGAGCCGAGCACGAGCGGAGTATGTAGACCAATTTACGAGCCTCGAATGTGCGTTTCGAGCGTTCAGCTCCTGGTCGACTTTATGGTGTCAAATTGTGAAGAAACAAAGTCTCATATCTGACTAAATTTGCGACTATATCTGTTTAAATCAGCGACGGGTGGGTCTACGCTAACCGAGCGGAGTACCAACTTAGGAGCCTCGAATGTACGTTTCGAGCGTTTAGCTCGTGCTTGACTACGCTCCACCCGCTGTCGGTTTTTCGACGAACACAAAGGGATTTGCATCGCGCAAAACTACATTCAAAGGCAGTGCTCGTTGTAGGCTTGTTGTAAGTCCATATTTGGCGCCATGAACGAAAACGATGAACGGCTTGGTTCGTGCTCGGCTCGTTTAGCGTAGATTCACTTTAAGTCGCTGATTTAGACAGATATGGGTTCAGTTTCTTCGCAATTTGACACGATGGATTTTCCCCATCGATTCACATCATTCCTTACTTCCTTGTATGAAGTGGTCCACTCTTGTGTCAGAGTTTTTAGACCGCTCAAAGACCTCTGACTTAGCATACTGTGTCGTGGTAAATAAACTTTTTTATTGAATCAACGGTACAGGTTATCCTTGTGCGGGCAGAAGAGGTACGACTAAGAAAGCCGGGATCAGCATTTTAACCGGCCATCCGACGCATGGAGGCGCTTAGATTTTAATATCACTAAACGGTCACCCATCCAAGTAGTGATCGAGTCAACCAAGATAATATGCTGATGATACACCGAAGTTCACCAATCCACACCACGCGCGTTACCATTGAGTAATTTTAGCGCTCGAGGAACTAAACTATTAAAGACTGATCTAAGTGGTAGCGAGTAGTCGATATTGAATTATACCTACTCTAGAAAGAGTGTAATTTTGATAAAACTTTAGATTATCTTCAAAGTTGAGATTGATCTATAAGTACTAGTCTACACCACACCAGTTTACAGGGTGGGGCAAAATTTTACTTCATTGAGGGCAGGTACCTTTTCTTTTGTAGTTAGGTTTTGTTCTGCGGAAACCATAGATTTATTTTGAAGAAAAAAATAATGGTATTTTCGGATTTGAAAAAAAAAATTACAGTCAGCCTAGAAAATGACATATGTCCAAAAAAACAAGTTGGTCTCAATCGACTCTATTTCTCAACAGAAATCATTTTCCCAAAGTAACTTACCAAATCAATTCGTAAGATTTCACGAAAATTAAAAAAAAGATTTGCATACATTTTTTTTCTTGCCGACTTGCTGCTGCTGCTCAGTGCGGCTAGGGGGTTCAGCTGTGCCGGTGTTAGGCTGCGCTATACCGCAATCAGCCGGCCACCAGAGCCGCGTTTGTTAGTTAACAGGGTGTAACACGAGCATACGTGGTTGGCTTGGGTTCCGAAGATAGAGGTTGGAGCCCCTTGCACCCCAGTTTAAGTAAGTAAATACTTACATAAAATAACAAACAAAGATTTTATACAGTCCTCTCTTTTTAAAATTAATGGTTTTGTAAATTAAGTACCTACTATTTTTGTTAATTCCTTTCAAGTTTAAGATTTTTATAATTTCTTTATGGTTTAATTTTTAAATAGGTACATAGATACCTACTTAGAGTTAAGTTATAATTTAAGTTTATGTGAAATATTTAATTCCTCTCTCTAACTATTGTAGTGCCCATCAGGGTCCATAAGAACTTACCTTTATATTCTACCACCTGTATGCCTACTTACATATGGAAACAATAAACATATTGAGTACTAGCTTCCACCCGCGGCTTCACTCGCCTGGCACCGGAATAAAAAGTAGCCTATGTTTAATCCAGGTTACAAACTACGTATATTCCAAGTTTTATTCAAATACGTTCAGTAGTTTTTGCGTGAAATAATAAAAAACATAAATCCATCCATACATACATACATACATCCTTACAAACTTTCATATTTACAATATTAGTATGATTGAGTACCAGCCAATGACCAGCAAATGACTTTTTTTATATATTGAATAGGCTTGCGTTTGACTACATTTCGCCTGATGGTAAGCCAAGATGCAGTCTACGATGGATCACGCTTGCCTAGAAGAAACCGATTACCGGGGAGTACATACAAATACAAATAAATATGTTTATTTCGAAACCAATACGTAAATACCTGCCTCTGCCTACTAACATTTCTGTTATTTTTATATATATAAAAAATAAAATTTAATTTTTAGGCACAGTTAAAAGACTTAGAAAATATGTAGGTACTAACTAACAAAGAGTAGATCACCAGCGGGGTGATCGGCTAACTCTGTTGCAAACAGAAATGAATCACACCGATCCTGTTTTCTTCTTCTTCTTCTTCTTTTTGGCGTTTTCAAGGGTCGGTTTTCCCCGAGTTTGCCAATAGTATTAGCCAGTATTTTACTAGACTTAAAACAAAAATGCGGAGATCTGAGTAAAAGAAAATGATCCTGTTTTTACAAACTGTGACAGTGTCCATTGACATTCATTGAATTTAGACGGATGAAATGTCAAAGTTTGTTAAAACAGGATCGGTGTCAATCATTTTTGTTTGCAACAGAGATAGCCGATCATCCCCTAGATCCCACCCTAAGTAAAAACCTGTGTTGTGGGAAATAGTCTCCTTCGTCCAGTTTTTGTTTCATTTTTAAGAGGGTAAATAAGATTCATGTTAAAGTTAGAGTTAAACAAGTGTACCTAATCAGTAATCAGTATTTACATATTGAAAATAGAGTCAATAATTATCGATAGGTAAGTTGGTGACTTACAATATATAATACTGGTTATTGTTATTGTTATACATACTCGGGTAGAGCGTTCCACTCCTTGACGGTGCGCATGATAAAGGTGGAAGAGAACCGCTGCTGTGTTTGGAAGAACCTCGAAACCAAATGAAAAAAAAAGTTACGTTATAAACAGTGTGGGAATTAAAATAAAAAAAACTGACTTCAAAAACATTTATTGAAAAAACTGTTAGACTAAAAAGTTAAAAATAATTGCTTATTTTTTGGTTCATCCACCTTTTTTCTATAAATTTATCCCTTACGATCTATGCGTTTACTACATAGGTAGATTTAGATACCTACCTGTTATTTTTGGAGTCTGAGTCAGCTTTGGAGTACGACGTTATAGCAACTACACTCCTCCCACCTCGGACATGCCCTCCTGCGCCGCCCACGCAATAATTACCTACCTTGGCGTGCCTTGGCTGACACCGACTACAAAAATAACAGGTAGGTATCTAGATCTACCTATGTGGTAAACGTATAGATCGTAAGGGATAAATTTATAGAAAAAAGTTGGATGAACCAAAAAATAAGCAACTATTTTTAACGTTTTAGTTTAACAGTTTTTTCAATAAATGTTTTTATAGTCGTTTTTTTTATTTTAAATTATTACTTATTTCCGAAGTTTTAGTGAATATGACTTTAAGACGATTACTAAAACTATAAATAAAATTCGAGCCCATAGAAATTTTATTCCCTATTGTCTTACCCCCGAAAAACACAACGAAAAAGAATTTTCCAAATTGGTTTTTATATGACGGAGTTATGAGATAATAAACATAAAACATGAATAAAATTCGAGCCCATAAAATCATAGTCCCTGTTTTTTAACCTTTAGAGTTGGTATTTTTTCTTTAAATTTTTATGAGACCAATCAAAAAGTATACAAAAAACGAAGAGTTTTTTAAATTGGTTCATATATGACGGAGTTATGAGGTAACAAACATAAAAAAAACTAATAAAATATGAGCCCATAAAATTTTCACTCCCAGTTTTCTCACCCCTAGAGTTGTTATTTTTACTTCAATTTTTATGGAACCATTTGCAAAGTATACCCTACACTACGACAAAAGAATGTTCTAAATCGCTTCATAAATGACGGAGATATGAGGTAAGAAACATAAAATATTTTTCTTTAAATTTATATGGGACCAATTAAAAAGGATACCCTTTTCAACGAAAAAATAATTTTCCAAATCGGTTCATTTATGACAGAGTTGTGAGCTAACAAATATATAACTAAAATACAGCCGAATTGAGAACCTCCTCCTTTTTTTGAAGTCGGTTAAAAATCCAAACCAATCGTACCACACACCTTTCAGTGTGTCTGGTTCGCACTATATTTTCTGTGTAGTAACTTTTTGATTATATTTTTACTTTCGCAACTTAGCCACCATTGTTACCCTAAGAAAGAAACTACTAACGAAGTGCGGCACATCTGCTGCCTATTTATATGGTCGTTTCTAGCTGAGCACGTGGGAATTATTGCAGGCCTATGTCACATCTAGTTGGTGTACGAAGTAAAATGGGCTTTGTGCTGTTGTGTTTTGGTTTATATACACTTTTGCGGAAATCTAATAATGTTGTTCTTGATTTAGGAGTGCTTTCGCGCGGTTGGCTTGACAGTGGCTCCAGGCCATCTTGCGGAGGCGCGACAGACAAGAGATTTCATGATGATCGGTTGAGTAGCCTTCTTCTTCTTCTTCTTCGTATGAGTTAGTCACTAGTAGTAGTAGTAGTGGTAGTGAGTCACTAACTCTGGTGTCGAAGTTTTTAGGCCACCCGAAGGCTTCCGACATGGCTTAACGACTGAAAAGCCGGGACCGACATCTTAACATGCCTTCAGAAGCACGGAAGCGCTCAAATATAAATGTCACTGTCACTAAACGGTCACCACTCCAAGTAATGACCGGGCGCGCTGTGCACGCACGATATATTAGTCAGAGAGTATTATACCATTTCTAAGTCCATCAATATTGTCATTTTTTCAGACAAACTGTGTAATTTTAGGAATAAATTGTTTGCATAACCTGACATAATATATAATTGTAATTTAATTTTTTTATCGTGATAAATTATGATTTTCATCATTACTTTATATTGTATTGTATGTTCATTATTTTTCTCATTAATTTGATCCTCATTTTTCTGTACATTGTGTATTACACAATGTTACACAATTAACAATTAATCTTCTGGTCTGTGTACTAGCTATTGGTGATCATAGGGCGAGAATTACAAGAGAGGATGAGGTTTTTTGAGTTTTCCGGGAAAAGTACCAATCCCTCAGGAATAAAATTTATATGGGACCACCTGTGAAGTATACTCCATTAAACAAAAAAAAAAGAATTTTTAAAATCGGTCCACAATTGACGGAGTTATGGGTGAACATACATAAAAAAAAGGTTCCGACGAATTGAGAACCTCCTCCTTTTTGAAGTCGGTTAATAAAAGATGAACAACACGGCCGTCTCTACTACTAATGGTTGCTTCCTGCACGACATTTGTTGTTACGATTAGTCGCCAGCGAAAGCGACAGCTCCGCGTCATGTCGCGGCGACACAAGACGCCAGATGATAAGGACAACGGTGATAAGCGCCCAGTTTGTGATGGCCCATAAAGTAAGAATAGTGGGTTTTCCTTTGACTTCGATTCCGTCAGGTTTTTTTTATATTATTCCAGGATAAAAACCCAAGTAAGCCGTGGACTATTACTACTTATGGCTGATGTTGATGATGATGATAGTCACGTGGAAATAATGTCCAATGTACAGAACCCGAGGCAAATCATGCGAAAATATCAACTCATGAAACAAACACTCAACTGGTAACAGATGTTTAGGTTGTGACGTCTTCATGACAGATTTAATAAAGAGTTAAAGCTTTTCATTTCTCATAAGACTGAATAATTTTACTTTTATATTTCACTAGCTTCCGCCGCGGCTTCGCTCGCGTGGTACCGGGATAAAAAAAACAAAAACTATGTATATTGCAAGCTTCATCCAAATCCGTGTTGTAGTTTTTGCGTGAAAGAGTACTAAACATTCATCCATTCATCCATAAATCCATACTCACAAACTTACGCATTTATAATATTAGTAGGATATCATTTGTATATTTTGATTTCTATTTTAAATACAATAGAAATACGGTTTCAAAAAGAGAGTTAATAGGCATCTTCTGGGAAAGCTCGTCCCATCGTCGACCTCATCCTTGCCCACGCAAACTTCGAGGTCAAGAGCTGGCCCATGCTAAAAAAAAATGAATGACTACATTTTTTTAGTTAAGTAGCAACCAAATGAGAAACAAATATATTTTTTTTAAATGAAAATTGTATAATTGACGGCTTCTGTGGCGCAGTGAGCAAGTTCGCCGAGACGCAGAAAGTTGTGGGTTCAATTCCCACCGCGGGACAAATACTTGCATTATTTGCAGATATTTATCTCGGGTCTAGGTGTTTTCTGTGTACAATAAATAAATAAATAATGCCGGACTATTACACAGCATCATGTAGCCCCAAAGTAAGCAGAGCTTGTGTTATGGGAACCACATGATTGATACATTACATATATGCTTTTTTTTTTGTAAATACATACATATCATACATAGAAAACACAATATGTATGTATTTACAAAAAATATATATATTAGTAGGTATATCAGTTATGTACTTCCCATAATACAAGCTCTGCTTAGTTTGAGGCTACATAATGCGTGTCCAGCATTATTCATTTATTTTTACCATTATTTATAATAATTTATCTCAATAGTTTAATATAAATATAATGATAAAAATAAAATTATTATACATCAAATCAAACTTAGCAAACCTTTAGTTATGTAAATAATTATTTATATCAAAATCGAGCTATATTATACTTTGCACTAAGTATTATATTTTATCTAGAGGCTACAATTTCATTTGTCCGAAAGCTTTTGTTTTCGACGAAACAAAGTCATCTATCAATACGTCGAACGCACGTGAACCTACGTTATGTTACGTATTTGAGGTTCGTGCTGTCAATAACACAGCTTATTCGTTACATTTTATCTTTCATTACGGTCGGCGGTTGGGTCTACCAACCATAGTATTTGAGTATTTAGGTAATTATGTGACAAAAAAATATTCAAAATTTTCGTAACAACTATATCTTTATTTTTATCTGTAGACAACGTTTATCAATTAATTGGATATCAATTTAGTGTTTGAAGTGTTGTTTTCACATAGAAAATTGATACAACCACAACAACACCAGCTTATCAGTTCACTGCTGGACATTTACCTCCTTGATTTTGTTTTAGCCTTCAGGGAAAATCTAAGAGTTTTATGTATCCCAAATATTTTGACTCAGACGGGATTTGAACCCGCGACCTTCCCATCAATACGGTGAAGCGCTAACCAACTGCGCTACTGAGTCACATCCTCGCCTTGTCGAAATTTTTTTGGGCAGTCACGGCTAAGCGCCGTTGGTTCAACCTATAGGGGAAACGTTGCAGCTTCCAAGCCTTGCTCAATGACTAATAGTTTAGTACAATAGCCGTGACTGCCCGAAAAAAAATTCGATGAGGCGAGGAGTTGACTCGGTCACGCAGTTGGTTAGCGCGTCCTGGTAATTATGGGAAGGTCACGGGTTTAAATCCCGCCTGAGTCGAAATTTTTGGGATATATATAAAAATCTTAGATGTACCTCCTTTAGTAAGAAAGGGGATATGCCCACAATCTCTACGCGGCGCGCGCCGGGCATACGTGTTGAAGACAGCATGGCACAGCTTCTTGCTGCTAACGCTACTGCCCGTCGACGGCCAGAGAATTTAGCTTTGAAAATGATTGTCTGAGCCATGCCGCAATCATGATGATGATGATGACGTCACAATCAGCCATTTCATCATCGTCATCATAAGTCAATAGCAAATCATTGCTGGACCATAGGCCTCTCATAATGAGTGTCTGTCTTCAGTTCAAAGCATCAGCCATTTACCAAAAATAAACTAAAAACTAGCTTGATATTTCAGTGAAACTTATGTAGATATTTAATTTCACAACTTTTTATATTTTTACAATTTGAAAACCGAAACTCGACAAGTCTCGATGACTCGATAATTGCTCTCTCTGATATTTCACATTTTTGTACGAAAACTGATGAAATATATTTCCAACTTTATTTTACGCTTTGTTGATTTGTACAAATATTTGTGCCATGGTATCAAATTATTTTGATGTGTTAAATAATATTTTTTGTTTATTTTTTTTGAATCAAAATTTGATTTAACAATTTGGAAAATATATTCAGAAAAAACATTATTGTTTGGTCAAGCTTATATCAGTAATGGACTGCAGTTTGACGATATATTTTCATATAATAATTATAAAAAAAAAATAGTTTTGCTTAAAAATACTTTTGTAAAATAGATTATTGAAAATATAACCAACGTACAATCTTTGATTTTCACAAAATTAAAAAACATCGAAATTTTAAATTTTAAATTGCGGAAAATTTTCCGTCTAGTTTTTTTAACACAAAAAAACATTTTGTATTAAAAAAAACTATTCTAAAATGACGAAATTCAGTACCATTGTCAGTACTATGAAAATCCCGGAAGAAACCAATTTTACCAGACAAAGACCAATTAAACGGAGACTGAAAAATCTCATTGTTTTTAAAGCGCTTCCATGACAATCAGGTTCTATGCACCGAAGCGTAGGCTAGCATCTAGTTAGTAGGTATTCATTCACGTTAGGAAGTGGTTGTATCTATCCAAAATGTCAATGATTTTGTCTCTCCATTTTGTATTGGTTTGTTGTGTAATGGATTGATTTAATTACACTAATATTATACATCAAACATAACATATACTCAAACACACACACAAAGTTTCGTGTTTGTGTGTGTGTTTAAGTATGTTTGTGGTCGCTTCACTCCATAACGGCTGAACAGATTTCGGTGCATAGAACCTGATTGTCATCAGGTTCTATGCACGAAACTTGGAATATATACATAGTTTAAGAAGTGGATTAACACATAGGCTACTATTTAGAATTTAACACCCCGTAAACTAATATAGACTTTTCCTCAAATAAACCTTTTTAATGTAACGTAGTTATACTATCTACGGCCTTATCAGCCTCATATGTCCCCAAACTAAGCAGAGTTTTTATTAAGTATGGAAACCACAAGAATAATAAGTATATTTTTTTTGTAAATACTTACATAAAAACCAAGACACAAAGAAATATTGTAGATCAACATTTGTCTCGCGGAATCGAACCAACAACACAAGTTGACAGTTTGTGATTATGTCCCGTGTATCCCGTTAATTAAATAAAAAATAATAAATGTAATAAGTTAAAATAAAAATATCTAAAGAGGTAACAATTCATTACCCCTGTTAAAGTCTGAGCTAGCAATGATCACGTCTTCAAATTCTTAACACGTCGTTTAGTTCCAGACAATAAAGCTCTATGCTTTTAAGTAGCGCTAAAGCTTTCGTTCCGTTTTTAGAGATGAGTACTTAATAAAAGATTCTAAAATGAAAACGGGGTAGGTACGAGGAAATTAAGCACAGAGGGTTCAGTTGGCAAATTCTGATGATTGCAACATATGTAAATAATTTGAAAGAATTGGAAGTGTTTTTTTGTTACTTTGAATGCTGGGTATCCCAGCCTCACTCGCTGGGTCAGCTCCTGGTGCTTGGCGTGCAGTGTCAGTCCAAGGTCCACAGTCAACATGCTAGTGTATAACAGCCTTACTTAGAATTTAATTTGTAACATTATTAATAATTACGGCAAACGTAGTGTAGAACGCCCTCTAGCCAGGTGGAGTGACGATTTGCGAAATGCTGCTGGTAGAAGCTGGATGCGTCGAGCTCAGGACAGGGCGCAATGGCGCTCATTAGGGGAGGCCTATGTCCAGCAGTGGACTGCTACAGGCTGATGATGATGATTATTAATAATTGAATGAGGCGTTTATGGGGTTCCGACCTCCATAATCGGAACCCAAGCTAATCTCACCTGGCCGTGGTGCACTCCGCTGTATAACAAATGGAGACCCATTTGTTATACAATGGGTTGTGGCTGGTTAATAAGTTTGAATAAGGGGTTTATTGGGTTCCAATCTCCTTCTTTGGAACCCAAGCCAACCTCATCTGCCAGTAGTGCACTCCGCTGTATAACGAATGGGGCTCTAGAGGCCGGTTAATAAGTTCGAATGAGGGGTTTATTGAATTCCAATCTCCATCTTTGGAACTCAAGCCAACCTCACCTGCCAGTAGTGAAATCCGCTGTATGAAGAATGGGGCTCTGGTGGCCGTTTAATAAGTTTGACTGAAGGGGTTTATGGGGTTACAATCTCCATCTTTGAAACCCAAGCCAACCTCACCTGCCAGTAGTAAACTTTGCTGTATAACGAATGGGGCTCTGGTGGCCGGTTAATAAGTTTGAATGAGGGGTTTATTTGGTTCCAATCTCCATCTTTGGAAACCAAGTCAACTATACCTGCCCGTAGTGCATTCTGCTGCTCTAGAAACGCGGCTCTGGCGGCTGGTTCACTACGGCATAGCTTTTTATAAAGGCAGTTGAAAAAAAGCCTTACTTTGAACGCCACAGCGGCATTGAAAGCGCCGTGTATTCGTAACGTAACCACATGTTCTCGCCGCCGTAACGCACCGTACAACCTGACCGCAACAATTTACCATTCTTACTAATCCGTGCTGGATCGCAAAAATAAAATAAACCTTTATTTAACCGATAATAAAAGACCGAGCTATAGAAACTAAATTAATCTGGTTCGAATGACCAGCGAAAAGCATTTCCCGAGCAAAACTTATTGTTTCCCGGAAAATATAAACATGAAAAGGCAATTTGAGCTGAGTATTCATAAGGCTTTCATTATTTCCAGATATTTTATCGCTTTTATTCGGGTATTTGTGGAATTCATTTATTTCTTAGCTTTCTGGGGTTTGAAATTTGAGCTCATGCCGTGTTTATATACCTACTAATTTCCGGGTGCGGTTTCGATCACGCATAAAAACCTGCCTTTGTCCTGGTCTACAATTAAACAAAAAGCGAAGGAAGCATATATTGTCTTATGAGCCTGCTTGATCCCATTGTACAGCAAAGGCTTCATCTTTCTATACATATAATAAAAATGTAACCGATCGTTTTCTGTACATGGAAGATATATGACAAGAAATATTATTGGGACCTTCAACAACGCAAATAGGACCCAAAACAATAATTGTTAGAATTTTTGTGTATTTATCTGTTTGTTTGTGCGTTTGTGCACGCTAATCTCAGAAACGGCTCATCCGACTTAGATGTAGTTTTACGTCTTATATATTGTGGTAAGCTTCATTTAACATTTTGTGTTTGTTAAATGTCAATCAGTTCACAAATAAAAAAGTTACGCCAATATAAGAATCACGACAGTTTCGGAAATTTTTAGTAACCAATGTAAGATTTTTGTTGACCTTATACTAAATACATATTGTATGTATTAGTATAGGTAAGGCATTTTTTCTAGCTGACCCGCGTGCAACTTTGGTTGCGTGTATTTTCTTTCACCGTTTCTCCCTCTCTCAATATAAATAAAGATGTCAAATATAGTTGTTGTTTCTTTCATCTTTGGAGCCCAAACCAAAGAGGTCGGATTTTTTTTTCTTTTTGTCCAAAATCGGCCGCACCGGCCCGTAGTGCCGGCCCTCCTATCAAAAATACATGGCTTTGGCACCAGGTTGATTTTTTTTTGAGCCCCGTGCCCGTGTGTCCGTGCCTGTCAGTGGTCAAGGAATTCAGCTGTGCCGATGTTGCGCTGCGCTACGCCAAAATCAGCCGGCCTTGACAGCTACGTTTTTTTGATAAGGGGTTCCAACTTTCATCTTCGAAACCCAAACCAACCTCACCTGCCCGTGGTGCACTACACAAGCCAAAAGATATATATGCTGCCCAAAATCCACTATTCCACGCGGACGAAGTCGCGGGCACAGCTAGTATATTATATATTCGCATCTTCAAAAACTTTTTTGCTCCTACTGCCTTCACAATGGTGGCAATTCGCTTGGCACCAAACTAACTAAAAATCAGTATTAAACTAACTAAAACCCTAATTCCTATTCGGTTGTTGCCAAATGAGCGTAAATTTTAGGTAATTGTTCTTAAATTCTATCTCTAAATTAGAAAGGCTACTAAAATTTATTTATTTATTTTTTTATGAAAAATTTTTGAACTTTTATCCTTAAATTTAATAATTTCAATGTATGATCATACAATTTAGTCAGCACCTACAAAGGTGTTGATTAAAATCCCACGAAATAATTATTTTACTTCTAAAATAAGACGCCTTAATGGACCTACCTAACTCTTGGAACTCAAAATAAACATTCAGATCAATCACATTTAAAGATTTATAGATCCAAATGCTGTTATTTTGTAACTCTCAGTTCACATTTCGAACACTTAAACATCCTGACCCATTGGAATGCCGGGCGTTTTCGTCACCGCGATCTAGGATTGTACACTTTTACACTACGCCATCTAGTGCTAGGAAGTGAGAAACGTGGTAAATTTTCCACGTACGATCAGTTTGAAAAAATGTGTGTATTTTTGGCTGAAACATGTAAATACCGTGAATAAAATACCTAGCCAAGATATTTAATTTTTTTTGCAAGTTTTGGTGCGCGAGATGGCACTTTATGAACGATAACAAAATGTTTGATGTAACAGCAGAATAGCTTTAAACTGAAAAAATCTAAATTTACCTAAATTTAGGCATGACTAAACAGCCGAATTGCCACCAATATCATCCAACTACAGCAACAGGCCATCTTTTGATAACTGCTTTGATCCATCATTGTTCATTCCTTCGTACGAGCTAATGACTAACTCTGACGTCGGAGTTTTTAAGCCGCCCCAAGGCCTCATGTTTATTCCATATCGTTATGCTAGCACAAGATCGTGGTGGATCGTCCAACTTTTTTTTTTAATTCAATAATAAAAAAGTTGTCGTCCAACTTCGGGAGGCCTATATCCATCATTGGATAATTCGGGCTGTGGATGATGATGATGCTAGGATTATCGCGCTCGATCGCGTTGCCCGGAGCTGCGGATTTTTACATTGTATGCAAGTATTTGTATAGAAAACACGCCTAGCACAACACACTGACAACGCGTCAGCGAACAAGAGCGCGGCGCGCACCGCGGGACACCTTAGAAGTGGGAGAACTGCCATACAAAAATATTATTACATATGTTTCTTGCAATAAAACAACTGCGTAACCTCACCATACAAACACCTAGAACATAATTAACTTCATAAAACAAAAGCTTCTAAAATATTTTATTACAGAAAAACGAGGTGAAATTTTTAAAACCCATTTTGAAGTAACTTTATTCTTTGCAACTTGAACTGCATACTTCAGGAGTTAGTACTGAAATTCTCTGGATTCTAGAAAACTTTTGTTAAATTTCGACCGTCGCAATAAAACCTCGCACCTAATCCGACTGTGCACTTATTGCTTCACAAAAGCTCAGCTCGATTCCAGCTGACCTGGGGTTTAGCTAGGTTGTTCTACTGTTTTATGGAATAATGATCGATTGCAACCAGCTGGAGCACGAAAGCACTTATGCCCTATAAATAAATAATTGATTCTGGACATTCTCTAAATCATTTAGGGTTATACTAAGCAGAGCTCGTATTATGGGAACCACATGACTAATATGCTTACTATCTTGTTAAGCGGGGAATTCACTAGACGGAAATGTCCGCGGTCAAGTCTGCAGATATGCCCGCTGGACCTCGCTACCATAGTTCTGTGTAATGTTTGGTAGTTTAGGACCGTCGCAGTCAGTCTAGTCAAACAGCAAACTAATGAGTCTGTGTAGTGTATTGTGGCGACAGAAATACTCATACCAACTGCCCGCGGGCATGTCCGTCTAGTGAATTCCCCGCTTTACATACATTTATACGTACATTTATACGGTACGAAATACCTCAGGTTAAAAGTCCCACTTTACCATTATTTCTCCCTGTCTCTCTCGGTAGGTGATGCCGTCTATAAATCCCTAGGTATAAAAAACAGGTTTTTCGACTACCTATAAAACTTGCTTGTGTTTGCCGTGGCTGTTTTGGCAAAGAGACCACTCATTACTCCCCGCGAATATCTTAACAGCTGTCTCTGATATTTTATCTTATTTTGCTCGAAGTTTGGAATTGATAAACTAGAGGACAGACTTGTGTCCTCTCCGGAAAACATATAAGCCTCTCCATTTTCTTAAAAGCATTTAGATTAAATGCTTGTTTAATGTTACAATTATTTTAAAATTTTCTTTTTTTCATTATGGGGTGTCGGTATTTTTAGGCCGCCCCTAAAACCTCCAAAACGAAAAAAACTCATTATAATATTTTAAAATTGATGTTTATACATTCAACAACAATATTCCATTTAATTATAAAAAAATGTCAAAAGTTAAACGATGCGTAGAGTATTGCCATCTTTTACCATCTGATAATGACAAACAGTGACAGGGATAGCTTTAAACAATGGTTAAATTAAGGTAACGTTTATAAGTAAGAGGGTTATTTGATAAACCAACTGATGCATGAAAGGTTTGACACAGATGAACAAAGCCAGCTGTCCCTTCCTAAGCTGGGGCTCAATTCTAGTTTGACGACGGACACTTCCAGCAAATGCCCCAAGTTTCTTTATAACCGTCTGACAGATTTCAACTTAATTTTGCACTCTGTTTTTGGAGTTTAGTTCAAGTTTGAAATTGATGAGTTGCGATTTTGAAATATTTTTGTCAGTAGGTCACGCTTAAATTATAACTTTGAGGGTTCGTCGAGTTTGTCATGTTTTTGGAAACGTCACCTGCTGTGGCAAAGTTCTTCGGTATCGCTATAAAAAGTTAAGTGGGGTGTAAGGGGGTTCCAGGTGGTGTAAGGGGTCTAACCCCTCTTCGGAACCTCAACGTGGTGCATTCTGCTAACAACTAAACTGGGCTCTGGCCGCCGACTGATTGCGGTATAGCGCAGCAATACACCTGTACAGCTAAATCTAATGGCCGCAGATGGGCAGCAACGTTGGCGATGCGAGAAATTGTGCCCTGTGAAACTCCATCCGTAATCCCACCGTGGGTATTAGCATATTCCCCTTTATTAGGAGACCAACAAGCAATAACCAACAGTGGGCTGATATAGGCAGGTGTTGTGTGATGTGGATAAAAGACTCGTCGTCTGTTTGCCCTAAAAACATAGGAATCATTTCGTTCCCTAGGTGAATAATTTTATTTCTGTGTTATTCCTTATCACACTTAAGGGATGCGGACCAGAAAATTATTTTTTGTATAAAAATATGAATGTGTCTTCAGGGAGAAAACGACACGATAAAGAAATAAATAAGGTCCCCAAACATAATTTACAATATAGTTTCAGTTCTTGGATGCGCCATTATATTTTTTTCACCTCAGAAACTGATTAGTTTCTTCATCGTCAACATCATTATCATCATCTGCAGCCTGATTTTATGCACTGCTGGATATAGGCCTCCTTCCGACGCTGGTACCTACCCTCGACCACCATTACTACGCGTAGTTAGTTGTACTTACTTTTTAACATGAATATTATCTATGCATTTTTTTTATTTTCCATCATCATCATCAGTCAATAGCCTGTCCATTGCTGGATAAAGACTTCCCCGAATGAGCACCAGCATCGCTCTATCCTCAGCTTATGCTAGGTATTTATGTCGCATAATAACCCAAAACCAAAATCATATTTTTTTGTGTGATAACCAAGTTTAATTAAGTCAGAGCATTTTATAAAATTATTTCGCTTACAACTCAAAAAATAATCTGAAAGAAATCTCCCACATAATGTTGAGGTGCTTGAGAGATAAAAGGGATCGTAAACCAAGCTAAGATGTAGCCGGGTCGAGGGCGTCAAGCATCCTGGAGATGGTCGCAATGCTGTATCTGTCGAGGACATCTCAGCGACTCGACGACTGTGAATAAAGAAAGAAGAAAGAAAGAAAATGAATTTATTTGCAACAACTAGGCTTAACTAGACATACATTAGAGAGTAAAACAATAGTATTAAAATGACCTTAAGCCCGGACGTCACAAAAGGGACTCTGACTCAGCATAAGCTGGCTGACTAGCAGGCTAGCAACCAACGCTGGTCTTCTGTCAGAGCCAGACGTTAATGTTACGGACAATCTACCCACATAATAATATTAATACAAACGGACAATAATAGTTAACATACTACATAATTCGGACAGGCTGAATTATAACAACATAAACTTATTATTACATAGCCAAAAAAACAATTACAACAAAAAAACAAACTATTTTCTCGAAAATTTAAAAATAAAAGTTTTGCTGCAAAAAGATAGGTATATAATGTGAATACTGTACGCGTAGGAATAAAACTCTAGGTTTAGTTAGCCATGATCAGTAAGCGGTGGTTTTTAACCAAGCAATTTTTGTTTGTTTGAATTTTTATATTGAATGAACATTATTTTGGGTTATTCACAGCTCAATCAATGTACCGACGGGACCGAGTCTGAATTTCAGAATTAGTATTATTTTTATTCACTGACAAATCGCAACAGTTAGAATATTTATTGTTATCATAATAGGTACAAACTTTGTATTAAGCAATTATAGATACATAGATAAATAAATTCTTTACTGTATACCAAAATAAGTTTTACAATTTACAGGAAAAAATACAATACAAATAAAGGTACAATGGGCGGTCTTATCGCTAATAGCGATCTCTCCCAGACAACCTTTGGATGAACAGGATAGCACGATAAAAAAAAAACGGCGGTGTATATACGAAAGTAGCTACATCGTCTGTTTGATTGACACTGACAGTGATTGGTGTGGCGGAGCGATGACAGCTGTGAAGGAATTCAGCAACAATTTCGGAAAAAATATTTTTTAAGTCTTTATTTATCTTTTTATTTATTCATATAAACCTATATTAGTATATATCATATAGATTTAAAGTACCTAGTATAATTTTATATAATATTCACCTACCTAACCTACTTAATACATACATTCAAGAGTTGACGACAACCTAACAGACCGACACGTTGCACTTTGGTCGGGAGGTTCCAGGCTCCTTCTGAAAATCAGCGCTGCTTAGCCACCCCAGGCAAAGTAGCATCAAGCTGAGAAGGGGCCTTTTTGGCACATACCGTTGCAGCACCGATTTCATCCACACAGCTTTAGTGCTACTGTATAGTTTTCTTAGATTTAGTTGTGTACAAATACTTTATTTTATTTAGTCATATTATGTTTCTAATTTTAGTTTATTTTTTACCCTGCAAGATACCTTTGATAAACTTATTATTGTACCTACTACCTACCTGCTTGTATATCAGTGTTTTTCTGTTTGTTTTTTGTGCTGTACCATGTCCTGTAATTGTTTGAGCCAAATAAAGTCATAGTCAAGTCATCTTATCTTACATAAATAATATTATTCACATACCCAACTAACTACGAAATACATTATATACCTTATTAAATATACCTACTACATAAAATTTAATTCTATTTATAACAACTCTTTAGATTTTATCCTTTTATTAATGGATTGATTTGTGTTTAGAACTTAAGAAAAAACCATTCTGTCCGAAATATAAAATAAATGTATATTATGAAATGAGAGTGAAATGCGAAAATGAATGTGCCTTCACGCTAAAACTACTTTGAAGATTGTGATGAAATTATATAGTCTTGACAGTTTTAGACTTGAAATAACACATATGCCACCAAAAACCCAAAAACCACGATAGCAAAGGCACTTGCAGAAACAACTCTTTTCATAAACGTGTTGGTCTTTTGGAAGATTTTTTCATCTTTTACGACAAAGGTTAGCAGAAATAATAAAACTTAGAATATTTTGTGTCGCCATAAAAAACAAGGTTTATTTTTTCCGAGGCAAGCTCTCGAGTACATTCAGGTTTTTTCTGCGAACCATGTTTTATTCTGCTTAAGGAGTTTGCCAATTCGTATTAGGAAAGCTATTTTTAGGATTTCGACGACGTCGGAAAAAATGGTATTTTTTGATATTCGTTTGATAAATTCGCTAAGTACTAAAGTCATGTATCAAAATCTTTTTGTCTTGTAGGTACCTACCTACATTGCCTAGAAGAGATCGCTTTAATGCGACGATACATGTCAAACCTGCCTATCGCTTGCACTATTCAACATTTTTGAAGATATAAAATCACTGAATATAGTTATGCAAAATAGCAAACCTTCACGGCCTAGAAAATTACAATACAAAAATTCAGCAAGAATATCATATTGAACCCAACACGTTTTCCTACCAAAAAATTTGCACCAAAATTGATCACATTGGTTTCACACCGTTAAGGTTTGCTATTTTGCATAACTATAGTCAGTTAAGAGAGGAAAGTTTGACCTGTATAGTCGCCAAGCGAAGAGATTGCCCATTGTACCTATCATTTTTAATAAAATTATTAATTATAATAGTTCGTTCGTTGTATTTCGTGAAATAATGTTATATCTATCTATACATGTGAATATAGTTTTATACTAGTACATAGTTCTATCAAAATTAGGTAAGAGCTCACTTTAAAAACCGGCCAAGTGCGAGTCGGACTCGTGCACTTCTAGTTCCGTACCATTGTATGGATACACATACAGTTAATAGCGTAACAGAGCAACAAACAAACAAACTCAAATTTATTTAAATTAATAATAAATAAATAATGCTGGACATTATTTGTTGTCACATAGCATCATGTAGGTAGCCCCAAACTAAACGGAGTTTGTATTATGGGAACCAAATGATTGTTATACTACATATATTTTTTTTTGTAAAACATACATAAACAATACATAGTAAACACCCAGACCCGAGACAAATATTTGTAAATCTTTAGTCTCACGGCTGGAATCGAACCCGCAACCTTCTGCGCCTGAGTCACCTCGTTTGCATTGTTAATGTTTGTTAGAATTAGTTGGGAGTCGTAAACGGGCTAACAATTTCTTGCTGCGATGGTATATTCATAAGTTGCGGATTATATCTCTCAACACAGTGCAACAGCTTTTATTTGGTATTTAAAGATGGAACCAGCACATGGACCACCTAATGTTAAGTGGTAACCATTACCAATCACTAAGACCTGCTTCGTAGATCACGTTTTTGCTGCAATATTGCTGCGTAATCCTGTGATATTGGCAAGATACGAGTATTTCATTACAGTCGCAAGTATTTAATGTCAAGCCGGTAGCCGGGTACATTGCAAATGATTGATAATTTGATCAATATGCCCCGCGTATACGAATAAAATTCCTCAGTTATCCAGTTTCCGAATCTTAAAGTGCTACATTCGGCAATGTATTGCAAATGAAATTGCAACAAGATTAAAATGGTAAATATACTGACTGTATTGTTCAATAAAAATAGCCAACAAAATACAATTTGTGTAGCCCGTTAACTGGGTTCTTTAGGTACTTTCGGTACTAACAAAAAATCGATATCCACAAAACACTTTACATAAATTAGATCACACGATCACACTCTCCTAAATCTATTCAAACCTTGTGAGCGAGTCAGCAAAGTATATGAATTTTAGATTATTCTAAGAAAGATTCCATGATGAGATGACGCCTAGGTTTTGATAAAGCCTATCTTGTTTTCGTATTTTGGGGAATAGTGTCTTTGTTATGAAAAATATCTGCTACGCTTTTGTGTTTTCTTTTTTATTTGGAGCAGGTGTTTTTTAGGTTACTATTTTTATTGAGTAAGTTTTGCACGTGTGGCCTAACCTTCATGACGTAAACGCTGATTGAGTGGGCGAGCTATTAAATACGCGAAGAAAAAAACCAGACCATCGGGTCTGGTCAAACTGCGAGGTTTTTTTTTTTCAGAAACAGAAAAAGCTTATTTTTTTGTCAAAAAAATAAGTTATTTTAAAGCTAATTCAATACAACTATGCAATTTTTATAACCGTCTGTAAGTTTTGAAAATATTATCTTTGCCGACATTTAAGTGAAGCTAACATACCAAAACTCAAATTCGTTAACAAGTTAAAAATATTCAGTTGAAATTAGCTTCACACGATTATTTTTTTCAAAGACTTAACCCAAGCTTTTCTACACAAAAGATGTCGTAAAAGCGAAAAACGAAGTCCTGCTAGAATCTATTGGTTTAATAACAAACTCAATAACAAGTAGGTACCACGCTGGTGCTGATGCGCCAAGACACGTCAAATCATCGTCATCATCAGCCTAAAACAACCTTTTTGGGCATAGGGTTCCTCTGATGACCGCCACTGTGCTCTGTCCCCAGATCGACGCATCCAGCTTCTACCAGCAGCTTTTTGCAGATTGTTACTCCATCTGAGCGTCCTACACTACGAGTCGTAGTCTCCACAAAAACTCGTTAACCCGAACGGTTGTCGGTTCCTCAAACGCCACCTCATACCAGAAGCTCGATCAAGAAGACTAGCGATAAAGTATTCGTATCGTAGATATCAAATTTTAGAAAATGAAAACGCTCGTCAGCGTGATGAAATATACCGCTCCGATATTACACGTACTATAGCAATTCCGGCTTAAACGTCTCTAAAGAATTCAACTCGGAAACTTTGAAAATACTGCTTTCAAAATTCAAGATTCAAATGTTTATTTGCTAGAATACATAACTATTTTCTTTTATAGCTATGTATGTACTTGTAGTCAGCCTTCATGCGGCATGTAAATATTATTAGTGTCGTTACAGTCAAACTTATCATAAAAATATTAATTTAGGCTATAAAGACGATTAATTAGTAACCAATTATTTAACTTCTTGTTGCATTTGGTTCCATCTTATACTTTAAGTTCTTCAGGTAATTTATTTTAAGCAGATGAAACCTCGTCTTTTCCCCTTAACAGTTTCGTAAACGCGTTACTGATACTTTACAACACTATCTAGCACTAAAATGCTATCTCCTTAACTACCTATAAACAGTTCAAAGCTCTTTCATGCAGCATGTGTGCACTATCCTCGAATAGACACTGATCCAACACTTGTATGACGTTCGAAACTCTATAAAACTATCGACTAATGGAAAAGCCACATATTTTTGCACCTTTTATAAAGTATTTATTTACTTAGAGACCATTTTATAGTTGGTATAAAAATACTTATCCAAATCAAAACAAACTATCACTTTCACCACCACCAGCTTATATCAGTCACTATATAGGCCTTCTCTAATAAGAAAGGAAATATCACCATAATCTCTACGCTGGGCATGAAGGTTGGGGATTGCAGAACACAGTTTCTGCCGTCGTCAAAACATGATATCTTTATTCTATTTAAAATAAATAAATCTAGGACTTGTCGGGGTGTGGCCAAACGGTAAGTTGCCGGTGGGCTTCGTCAACTGCACGGCGAGGTTGCGACATTTTACGTAGAAAATCACAACGACACGATGCGTTGCGACGTCGTGTGACAACGCAAACTACGTAGCCACAGCGTACAAAGACGATGCGCGAAGGAGACGCCGCCGGCATTTCAGCGCAGCGCAGTATTGTTTAATTAACTCCATTTGGTTCAAAAACAGACAAGAACATCCTAATCCTGGATGTCGTGCTACCGAACAGTTGAATTTTCGATAGCGCAACGCAACGCAGTTGGCGTGTAGTACTCAGTGTGTTGAAATCATTGCGCTGTGTCAGTCGACGCGAAACGCATCAGCAACACCGTGTGGCATCACTCTTAGTACTACTTATACACTCTTAGTACTTCAAGGTAAGGGGGGTGGGGCTGTCAAGCAGGTTGATGAAAGCTGTATTGATGTCAAGTAAGTCAACCATAACCGTCTCTAATATCATATACGTAAAGAAATTTCTGAAGCTTGATCTTGCTGATTGGCAATTGTAGTGTTGGAGAGCCAGGTGAAGTGACGATCTGCAAAAGGTTGCTGATTGAAGCTGGATGCGTCGAGCTGAAGACAGGGCACAAGGAGAGGTCTATGTCCAGCAGCGGACTGCTATAGGCTAATGATGATGATTTGACCTTGCCCGCAGCAAAGATATGTTCAAACTTGTAGAGCTAAAAGCCATGGGATTTCTCAAGAAGGCCGTATATTTTATGCATGTATATCCTTATCCCAAAAAGGTTTAAGAGCAAGTGTTTCTTGCATAATGGGGGCAGGAGATCATCGATCCCATCCTCATTCGGGCTTGGACGAATTACTTCATTATTGCTGTGTTGTTGATACGGGAAATCTGTGGGAAACTTTCTTTGTGCAAAGCGTTGGCTTAAATGAAGTTGTAGTGTATATAAGTTTTTAGTATTTCGCTTACTGTTAACTACTTTGACTCAAACATCTGTATAAGCTTACATATTCATAACAGTTCTATGAACCTCATAGCTAAAATGGCGTTAATATATCATGTCACCTCCTTTTATTAACCTACATTTTAATGCCAGGATAAGCTTAGTTTATCGAGAGTGATAAGATGACATTTGGTTATAAATAAGGGGTTAGTATTTTGCCAAATTATTGTGAACAATCTTGACTCGAACATCATAATGTACTGACAGACTTTAGGGCCTTTTTTATTGTCAGATAATTGCATAAACATTGAATGAAATGTATATTCACAATAGTATATGTAGAATCCAACTCGCATGGGCAGCGTTCGGGAAATTGCGGCATATCTTCTCGTCACAGATATCACAAAGCCTCAAGACAAAAGTCTTCAATCAGTGCGTGTTGCCAGTGATGACTTATGCTGAAACTTAGTCAGCATAAGCCTAACTTATGGCCTCATACACAAGCTCAAAGTCGCACAACGACCTATGGAAAGAGCTATGCTCGGAGTCTCTCTGCGTGATAGAATGCGAAATGAGGAGATCCGTAAGAGAACCAGGGTAACCGTAGATACATAGCTCTCAAAATCAGCAAGTTGAAGTGGCAGTGGGCAGGCCATATAGCTCGTAGAACCGATAACCGTTGGGGAATAAAGGTTCTCAAATGGCGACCGCGAACTGGAAGACGAAGTGTGGGGAGACCCCCCACCAGATGTACCGACGACATCGTCAAGATTGCAGGTAATCGGTGGATGGAGAGGGCTCAAGACCGTTCTTCGTCGAATTCCTTGGGGGAGACCTATGTCCAGCAGTGGACTTCTATAGGTTGTTGATGATTAATATTCACAATATATACAAGGTTATGGGTAATGATGATAGTTAAATCGGGCTTTTAGCTGACAGCATTTTAATTTTATTTATAAAATGAGTTTATTATTTAAGACGGGTTCTCAGCGAGCATTTCTCGAAGCGCTCGTGGCGTGGTTCAATTCGGTGTTCTTAGTAGCATTCTACTTTGAGCTTTCGCATTTTTATTATTAGTGTATATATATTTGCATTATGTACCTCTCACCAATTATGTAAACAATAAGCTTGTGGTTTGAATCAAATACGTCTTAATTCCACCTAACTAATTACTATTATTATAATCAACATTCCTCGTTGCTACAACAATATAATTCGCTAAACCAACATCTAATTGGCGCGAGGAACCAAGAATATCGGATAGCAATGACTATAACTCACGTACTGTCCTCGGAGAGAGCATGATTTATACTTGGTCAAGATTACGCTGAGAATAAATCGAGCCATTTTGACCAAGCTTGTGCATTTCCATCTTGTACGGGGACTGAACCAGTACCAAAAATATTCGTACTAATTTATAAATGGTGTTTTGATTATACAAAAGTTTACAACGATTATTAGGCCCAACTATTAGGATTATGAGCTCGTAGTGGCCAACCTCTCATGTCGGAGTTTTTATGCCGCTCAAAGGCCTCCGAACAGTAGGCTTGACGACTGATAAAGCCAAGACTAACAGCTATACGTGCCTTCCAAAGTACGGAAGAGCTCATATTTAAATATCACTAAACGATCAACCATCCAAGTAGTGACCGGGCTGAGTGTGATCTGCTAAAAGAACCGAAGTAAACCACGCTACGAGCGGTTTTCAATTTATATCTCTAAACTCAAATGCTATGCATAATTTAATGCCTATTACCATCGTTATCAAAACAATAAAACAAATTTACTAAAACTGTAACAAAGCTGAAAAAGATATTAATTTTCGTCTTCCAAAAAACTTCCTTAATTTTGCAAGACATTCCCAATTTGATGGATTAAAATCAACAACCCCAGACTCTAATTAGCCGAAAAAATAAATTGAATCAGGGAAATCTTGTTTTAATCTGATCAAAGGAATTACTGAGAAGGCTTTGATTAGAACGGATAGCGAGTAAATAAAGATTTTGTTGAAATATTTCGATTGATGTTTTGGTATTTATTGATGTTTTTGTATTTCAAAAGTTAAGGGTTACTCTGCAAGACTGGTAAGTGATATTTTATTGGGAAAATTTATAATCTACTATTTAATGTAGTGTGAAAATTTTAGGGGGTATAAGGGGTTCCAACCCGAGGTTCACCCTACTAACTAACAAACGGGGCTCTGGCAGCCGGCAGATTCTAACATACAGCCTGTTCAGTCCACTGCTGGAAAGGCAGGCCTATGCCTTATAAGAAAGGGGGTATGAACGTAATTCCCACGCTGGGCATGCGGGTTAGGGATCGCAGGGCATAGCTTCTCGCACCTCCGATGCTGCCGCCCGTTTGCAGCCAGGCGATTTAGCTGTGCCAGAATTAGGCTGCGCTATGCCGCAATCAGCCAGCTGGCACAGACCCGTTTGTTAGTTAGCAGGGTGTACCACGTGTAGGTGAGGTTGGCTTGGGTTCCGGAGAAGAGGTTAGAACAACACTGCAACATAGTAGCCTAACACCGGCACAACATACAATTATGAATTCGTGTACTTAAATGATTAAATAGTATTTTAAAGGATTTTTTTCATAAAACTGGAAAAGATAATACTTGACTCCAAAACTTTTCACCTACAAAAACAAAATAGACGTCAAAATAAATACTTTCAATGCACACAACCTTTTGTATTATGGAAAGTGGGTCCATACGAGACTTATTATTTTCTGTCGTATCCGAAATCTTGGCATACAATAAAATACTAGTCAAAACAATAAGTGAAATATACATCTAAAGTAAACCGTTAGACACGTATAACACTTTGAGTGCTGAAAAACACTACTGACGGTCTCGCGCCCTCGTCATGGAGCGTCATGTTCGAGACGCACTTAACATAAAAAAACTTAACATGATCACTTTGACTTCTCAAAGTGTTAAGGCCCGTAGTGAACATGTTAAGTTTTTCAAAAAAATCATTTCGTTTTTTTCTCTACCTGTATAAACCTCTTAGGGAGTCAGGGAATCACAAAAAACAAGTGAAGACGAGATCCGATAAGGAAGTGGTATTACCTCAACGCACTCGAGGTAGGCATTAGTGCGGATTATACGCAAAAGGCGACGTCAGCTGATCCCGCTGACAGAAGGGAATACAGTGATCAAAAACATTGAACAACAGTGGAAGAGATTAAAAATAATACTGAATATCGTTAAATAAAAATATAAATATTTTAATTTGGCCAACCAAGATCCATATTAAGCAATAATTAAATAACACACAAATATTTAAAAAAAACAAAAAGAAAAGGCAAAAGGCAAGAAAGTGACTAATATTGGAAATAGATTGCATTATTAGTCACTCTCTGCACTAGACATTTCCAAAGCGGAGACATGCAGTTCTCTGCTACAGCCATCAGGATGCTGTTGCAGCTGCTCCGAATTCTGTTCATCAGGGATGTCGTTTTTTTGCGCATGACGGCATAAAAGCCATCAGTATGATAGTGGGCAAACATCCCCGATGCACTACAGAATCTGGGCAGCCCCAACATCATCCTGTATATATTATTATACTGTATACGCAGGACATCCAACGATTTTTTGGTATGTCGAACCCACAGGTTCCCCGTGTAGAGGCTCTGGCAATACGCTTTGAACACCGTTACCTTCACCGTTAAGAGTACCAAAGATCTATCTTACACACTACATAAAGTTTATCTGGAAGAAAACTTTTTGCCACTTAGTTGCTAGTAAGTTAGTCTGTGTTCTTGTTTTATCTTGTGCTACAAAGAATTACTTGCCATCTATCTATCTTTCTATCTATCTCATCACCATTTATTTAAGAGCTGTGCTCTTGTCGGCGCAACTGATGCAGCTCCTTCCATATGCCTCTCTCCAAAGCAGCCTCTTTTACTTCTCTATACGACATGACATCTACTTTCTCGTTAAAGTGGCTCATATAATTTATCCTTGGTCTTCCCCTTCCTCTCTTTCCTTCTACATTTCCCTCTATGATATTGTGTATAAAGTTGTCATGTTGAATAAGGTGTCCAAACATCTTTCCTCTTCTGTTTTCTTTATTTTTTTAACATAATCTTCGGTGACTCTACGTAAAACTTCTTTGTTAGTTATTTTTTCTAACCAGCTTATTCTTTCCATTCTCCTCCAGCACCACATTTCAAATGCTTCCAATTTTTTTTGTGGGTCTGAGTCATTATCCACGTCTCACACCTGTACAAAGCTATGCTCCAAATGTATGTTTTAAAAAAAATTATTTTGACTTTCTTGGAGATTTTGGAAGTGAAAATATGCTTTTTGTTATAAAAAGCCTGTTTTGCTATTGCTATTCTGGATTTAGTATCTGGTGCGCATCTTGAATCTGTTGTTATGAGGCTTCTGTACTTAAATCTCTCTACTCTCTATCTAATATTATTGTCTTTGCATATTCGGTTTGGCGTAATTAATTTTTTCTTAGATGTAGTTAGTGTTTTAATTTTGTTTATGTTCATTTTAAGTGAAAGTTCTTTAAATATGTATTATATCTATTTACTATTGGAAAATTCTAATTCGTGATCTGCTAACGTAAACGGAAACTGAGGTCAAAACCATTTCTCGAAACAAATATTCATGTACCTAGGTATTTTTATCGTGATAAAATTTATAGTTTTATAAGATTCATAACGCAATAAATAAATAAATAATACTGAACACCATCCATACATCATCATATAGCCCCAAACATAGCAGAGCTTATATTATTGGAACCACATGACTAATATACATTAGTAAATACATACATATCATCCATGGAATCCACCCAGATCCGAGACAAATAATTGCAAATCATACAAACATTTATCTCACGGCGGGAATCGAAATCGTAACTTCCTGCGTCTTAGGAGGAACTTCGCCCATTACGCCATGAAGGATATTAGATATTTAATAAAATAATAAACTTTTTATAAGAAATTAAACCGACTTCAAATAAATCACTTCTTACTTTTCAAAATTCTTTAGGGGAAGAGCCCTAAAGAATTTTGAAAATCGGTTCACTATTGACGGAGATATTGGTGATCATAGGGCGAAAATTACAATTGAGGATGAGGTTTTTTGAGTTTTCCGGGAAAAGTACCAATCCCTCAGGAATAAAATTTATATGGGACCACCTGTGAAGTCTTTAAAACTAAAAAAAGTATCGGTTTACAATTGAAGGATATATCGGTGAACATACATAAAAAAAGTCTAAAAAAACTGTTCTTTTCGCCTTTCTGTTCGCTATACTTTCAGACAATGTGTCACGCGCGCCTCTCTCTGAAAGTAAGAATATTTTCTAAAGCTTTTTTTCTAAAACCATCCTAGCCTTGTACAAAATATTAAACGTAGTAAAACCACATTATACATTATGTAAATTCGAAAAACCTGCAGATTAATGTCTGTGTAACTAAACTTTTTTCTATTTTATCGCCCTTTTATAGGTGCTTTTATTATATAAAACTTTAATAAAGTTTACTGACTGGCTGACTGACTGCCTACAATAAAAGCAAATTCTAAACCGTATGTCTTAGCCGTAAGACTTGAAACGAGAGTCTATACCATTTATAGAAGGTTGCACATAAAAAAAACTTGCTGCAATTCAGTCTATGAAGAAGTACGGAGACCATTACACGAAGTCGCAGGGTGTTCTCTAGTATTCCATTATCTACTTTTTAACTATAAGAAGATAAAAAATCTGTCAATATGTTTTATCTCTTATTAATTGATGAAAATAATGACAATAAACGTAGGAATTAGGCCAGGTTGAGTGACGATCTGCTATAGTCTGCTGGTAGAAGCTGGATGCATTGAACTGAGGACAGGGCGCAATAGCGCTCATTAGGGGAGTCCTATGTCCAGCAGTGGACTACTATCGGCTTATCATAATCTTATATATAAAAATTGTGTCACGGTTTTTGTGGTCGCGTATATATTTGGCAGGTATGAGAATAGGTGGTAAAGTATGTTTTAAACCGCTAGGTGATTAGAGATCCAATATTATTTTCATTTTATATAGTTGTAGGCTTGGAACAACAGATACTTTTTATTCGAGTACCACGCGAGCGAAGCCGCGGTTGGAAACTAGTAATAGATATACACTTCTGTCAAAATAAATTGGTTCAATTAATCTTAAATTACCGTATAGTACCGTAACCGTACGATTGTTGGTGCACAATAGCTTAAGTACCTAATGCTCTATTTCTGAACTGTCACAGGTACTCAAGAACTATGCACCCACTATGGAATTAGCAGTGAGTATATACTTACCTATTCTGACAAAATAGTGAAGCCAACTCGCATAGAACCATTCACACGGTTTAAGACACTGTTGACAGCCAGGCCAGAAGGCTTATGATAAGTAGTGGATTTGTTTTTACATACTTTGAAAATTTGTCAAATGACAATGTTATGATTTTGAAAAATGAAATTTTAGTCTTCAACACACAGGTGCTAATAATCAGTTCACTGAACAATTTAACGAAAATTAAAAATATTTTTTCGGTAACCATGCATAGTGAATGACAATGGGATAAGATAAGATCCTGTTTTAAGTATAAAGCACTTGTGTTAGAGGATTTTTCTCTTACAATATCGTGGGTAGTGGATCCATTTCTCTTAATATAACTGATTTTAACAATATAACGTACTGTTAAACTTTTAATATATTGAGACTGTATTGAGTCTTGACTCTTGACCACTTAACTAATTACTCACTGAAGGGGTTAAACCTTGAATCAAATTGGCTGAGGACCCATCGTCGCTGGCCGTTTGGACAACTCTCAGGCTAAGTTAACATGGAAGTGCTGAAGGTACACGATGCTCAATTCTGAACTAACTAGAGCTGCGTCAGCTCCTACGTAGAGAAGTTAGCTACGAGGCGTTTTCGAAAATCACCAAGTATTGTTGGTTAAGCCAACTATAATATTTTGTTAATATTTTAATATTAGTTTTCGCTCGCGGCTTTAGTCGCGTGGTACGGGGATAAAAAGAAGTCTATGTGATAATTTCAGTAGTTTTTACGTGAAATATTAACGAACACCAATCTTCACAAAGTTTATCATTTATAATACCAGCTTCCGTCTGCAGCTTCGCTCGCGTGGTATATAAAATGCTGGATAATTTTTATTCAGGATCAAATAGCCCCAAAATAAGCATGTAAAAAGTATCGTTCTTATTGTTATGTTGATTTGAAGAACGTACTTTTTTGGTTATAAGTTTTGGTTGGTACAAAAAAGTCCAAGTTCAATGTTATAGACCAACTATAATAATTCAACTACACAAACATTTTTTTTACAATTTGGTGCTAAATGTTAATGCTTATGGTAATTTGGTTCATCATCATCATCATCATCTTCGACCTTTAGCAGTCCACTGATGGACATAGGCCTCCCCTAATGAGCGCCATTGCGCCCTGTTCTGAGCTCGACGCATCCAGCTTCCACCAGCAGCCTTTCGCAAATCGTCACTCCACCTGGCTGGAGGGCGTTCTACACTACGTTTAAATTTATTTATTAAATTAATATTAATATAAATTTAAATGGTTATTTTAATGGTAATTGAGCACGCGATTGTATCAAAGACGGGTGAACGCGAACTGGTTAAATTGTCTGTTTTGAGTTAATGCATACAGATGCAAAAACGCACAAACGCTGATGTGTTCGGATTACTCCGAACAAAGCTTCTATTTTGGAAACCACATGGCTAATAATTAATTATTGTAAATACGAGTACATACATAATATGCATAGTAAACACCTGAGACAAATATTTGCGATTCTTATGATTTAATTTTTGGTTTGTTCAGAAAACAAACAGTACCTTTTAACCTAATTATCTTTGATAATTACAGAATACAATTCATAGATTTTTATGCAAACATTTGTGCCAAGGCGGGAATCTAACCCGCAACCTTCTGCGTCTCTGTTATACCTTAACCCACCGCACCACAGAGGTCGTCAAATACCTTTATAAAACTTCTTTCTCAAAGAAATAAAGAAAATAGTTTCCTTGAAACAAACTAAAAGACTTCCGAGATAATATCTCCAACATTAGAGCAAAGTTACTAAAACGACTTATTTAAAAAGACAATCACGTTTCATAAAGTCATGCACTCGCTCACTTTGAGCGTGAAATATGACGTCATTTCCGGGGCTGGCCCATTTCCGGTGGCAACTGGCAGACATCTTGTACGGTTGATGACATCGAGTTGTTACGAGCTTTGTTTGTGAGAAATGTGGTTATTTACATTCATTTTGTTTCTAAGATAATGATGTATTTGAATTTGTATGTATTGCCAAAAAGTGATTTGGACCATGATTGACGGCCTCTGTGGCGCAGTGTACGAAGGTCCGCCTGAGACGCAAAAGGTCGCGGGTTCGATTCCCGCCACGGCAGAAAAATCAAAAACAACAAGCTTTGCTTAGTTTGGGGCTGTAATTATGATGCCGCGTGATAGTAATGCTGGACATTTATTTATTTATCACTAGCTTCCGCCAGAGGCTTCGCTCGCGTGGTACCGGGATAAAAAGTAGCTTATGTGTTAATCCAGGTCACAAACTATGTATATTCCAAGTTTCATCCAAATCCGTTTGGTAGGGCTGCCTCATAATTATGTTTTTGAGAAAAATTATGGCATAACAAAATTATATACGTCAAACAAAATGTTGTTTACCTACGATTTAATGGAAAATATACGAATTTAAATACATCTTGTATATGAATTAGTAAAGTAGAAAGAGCCGCATGGGAAGACCGAGGATAAAATATTATATGAGCCACAAAAATACATAGATGTTATGTCGTATTTAGATGGAAAGAGCTGCATTAGTTGTCGTCGTTTTGTCGACGCAACGCACAGCTCTTAAATAAATGACAATAATGACTTTAATTTACATGAAAAAAAATGATTAAATTTTGCAATTCAGAAAGTAAAAAGAATGCGCTGAAGATCTGTGGCGTGGCTAACGGTGGTATTCTAAGCTAATCATTTTGGTTATTAATATAATATGGCTTGACGTTTAGTGACATCTAAAATTGAGCGCTTTGATGCTAAAAAGGTATGTTAAAATGTTGGTCTCGTCTCTTTCAGTCGATAATCCCTATGCCAGCAGATGAGGCTTTAGTATAGCGAACTCTAAAGTGTTGTTAGGTACCTAATCATTTTATTTAATACCAAGTAGTAAGAACTACTGTTTATGCTGTATACCCACATAAGTATGTGTGGATTAGGGGATTTTTTGCACAGATCAGTACCTACCTACCTTCATAATTGATCTATCTTCGAGTAAAATAAATCCTTTTGTTTTGTTTTCTTTAATTTTATGTGTCAATACATACCTACCCAGTTATTAGACACACACTTATGCTTAGATTGTTTAAGCTTAGTACTTAAGTACACTAAGTCTATATAAATCTCATTTAAGTGAACATGTATGTTCTTTTTAGAATAAATAATCTTTAAACAGAAAGTGTTGAAAAAGAAGAAGGACAAAGTCAGTTTGGGCGCAAAGTTTAACGTATGCAGTTTAATGATAAACTAACAACATAGTAAATTCAACGTGGGTACCAGACGATAGAGCGTATACATGACTGGCGTGGCGCCAGCTTAGTAGTTGACACAGTAAATGCAGTGCAAAAAGTACCGAAACAATATTTTAACATACATTTTTTCTGTTGATCTACATGTTTTTTTAAATTTTATTTTTATTCATGAAAAGAAAAGTCAAAATGGAAAATCTGAAGGGTTAAAATAATTCTCTGGAAACATGGTTAATTGAGTATGTAGTTACAGGTATACATACATGTTCTTGCAAAGCTTAAACTTATCTGTAGCCTATTTTGCGAGAAACTGGTGCCTGAAATAGGTATAAATAAAAAAAACATGTAGATCAACAGAAAAAATGTATGTTAAAATATGGAAAATCTGCGGGGCCCCGCCCCCCGTCGGCCATCGTGGGTGGTCCGTGCCCCCCTTGTGGTATATAATTAATAATTACTTTATATTTTACTACAACACTATTTATAGTATCATACCTCTATGAAATTGGCTTGAAATATTCTACCTATCGAACATGAATTTATTACTTGTTTACTGATAAACACATCGAAATCTATTCAAAAGTAAAAGTAGAGAAAGTAAAAAAAGTCGAGAATACCCTTACGGATAATGTCTTAAATCAAGACACTGGGTTCGTTAAAATCGTACCTATGTACCTATGTAAATTACCAGTGCGCGAACTCTAGTATATTGAGCTATTTAACTCAAGTTGCTCTTCCTATTTAGTTTTACTGTGGCACGTACTGTTGACTTCTACGTGAAATGATACCAGAATATGGAATTGTCTCTTTACGTTATGAAATGCTGTTGACGTAAATTCGACTGTAGTTTTCAGACTTGTTTGAACAGGCGTGGATAGAGCGGGGTACAGAAAAATATACAGCTATAATCAGAAATAACTAAAACTCAATTTTATCAATAATATCTCTCAGTATATAATTATGGTAACTCACTTTAATCATCTTACAACCAGCTTTCGCCCGCGCGTTACCCGGATAAAAAGTAGTCACAAAATATATTCTAACCTCCTTATTCACGATACATATTATATAATATTAGCCTGTAAGCTATATCCATACAATGCCTGGCTCCGTTGAGTCAAGTCTGTGTCGCATCTATACGCATGCTAGTAAACTTGGTACCGTACGCAAACTTAAGCGCAAAAATCATGCACTGTATTAATGCGAACTTTACTACCTGCATTTTTTTACTGTCTGCTTCCTAAAAACTTGCAAAATCTAAAAAAAAATATAAATTTGATTTCTTATTCTATTTGGGTCATTGAATAGATACCTACTTTATGCTCCTCACAAATCTAAAAAAAAATAGTTGGCAGTACCTCCCCGGACGAGCCCTCCAGAAAGAACTCTACTACCTTTAATAATATTACCTAATAACTAATATCTACTATCTTAATAGTCTTGTGTATTTCTAATGATGCCTGAAATAAAGTATTTTTAAGCGGACTAATATACCAAGGCATGATGTCTTGTTTGTTTCTGTTAGTTACCATCATACTTATAAACGCTACTCAAAGTAAATGACTGAGGATGAGGTAAATTACTTACCACAGTGCCTGTTCTATAACCGTAATGAAGAAGTCCAGAGAAAAATAACCGAGTTACCGATGTTTTCTTATCTTGTTGACGAAAAGAAAGAAGACAATATTTTAGTGTAACATGAATGAGGTAAAGCACTTACAATAATATTGTTTACTGAAAGTGTTATCGTGCTGGAACAAGGTTTTACGGTTGTTTTTACCTCGCCCTAAAGTAAGTGTTTATGAGATTTTTCATCAGTCATATATGTCGGTAAAGGATACGATTACGATACGACATTTTGCTTAGGGATGATCCAATTATCTCTATTACGTTCGCCTTGTTGATAGGATCTCATGTTTTTCCATATATTTTATGATGATTGATATGTTTTTTTTTAATAAGGATTTTATTAAAGACAACCCATTTAAACTCTCTTAAAAAAATAAGCATGTTAAAATTCATTTATTAAATGACCAATACATGTTGTGCGCCTATTACGCAAAAGATGGCGTGAAGATAGATTCTTCTATAGATCTATAACGGCAAAATAGTGAATATTAATTCCCATATACCTCAACATCCAGTCCACAGCTGGGCATTCAATGACTTCCCCAATGAACGCCATTGCTCCCTGTCCTCAGCTCAAAATAAACAGCTTCAACCAACCTTTTGCAGGTGGTCACTCTACCTGAATTAATAAAGGAACAATTTCCAAAAAACTACATTTTTAAACAGTTATTACCGATATTTACTATTAGTAATACTATATCCGCCACATTAGTACATTAATGCCGGCTACATGTAAAGTTCAGAACGCAGTAAACAGCACATAGTCACCTGCTCGTAATACACCCTACTGAATCAACTAACGGGCCTCCGATGGGCTGTTGAATGCGGCACAGCACTGCATAATACCGGCAAAGCTATATTCCCTGATCGACGGGCAGCAACAGCGGTGGTGTAAAAAGCTATGCCCTGCGATTTCAGACCTCCTTAAACCTCCTTTGTAAGGAAAGCCTATATTTAGCAGTGGATGATATAGGCTGGTATGTTGGGGCTTGGCAGTTTGAACTTACCGTTCCACGCGCTAATCCAAACTGCATTCCAAACTGTTAAAAACTCTTACGCTTATTTATATAATTTATTTCCATAAACCGGCACATAAGTATACTTTAACACGAAGTAATAAGCTTGTTCCGTCCACGCGGACACCGCATGCTTCATGGCTTGCCTGCGCGTCCAATGCGTCAACACACCTTTGTTTGCGATCAGCAAATCTTGGTGCAGCAGGTGTGGATCGTGATGCAAGGGCAGCCATCGCAGTAATCTGCGCAAGCTTTTTTGACACGCATGGTTTGTATTTTCGGTAGGCTATTTAACAACCAACCAAACTATGGTCACAATAAAAGAATAATAAGCAAGATATTTTGAGGAAGTACGCAGATCTGTTCTTCGGTTCTAGATATACAGTCCGAACTCTACGTGTGGCAAACGCTATTGGATCCGTGCGAAGCATAACTATTGTAGAGTAATTACTGTGTTTCATCACGATGCTTAGTTTAATCTACGTGCTGGTACGGCTGACGGGACAATCAAACAAGTGTGGCGAGTGGCCGTGGACAGCCATGACACATTTATCTACGGCAAATTACATTGTTATTCTACTGAATACTAATAGGACCCTGATGTGTTATCCGATGGTTATTCCGAAAACTGAAATTTGTTATCTCTCTATCATTAATGACAACCTTTGAGGCGTAATGGGTGAAAGAGCGGCTGAGATGCAGAAGGTTGCGGGTCTGATACCCGCTGCGAGACATATATTTGTTGTTCTGCATATATTTGTCTTGGATCTGTGTGTTCTCTATGTAACTATATAATATAGTCATCATAATCATCATCAGCCAATGCTAGACACAAACCTCTCCAAATATTGTATTTTTTACGCTGAATATTGAGGATACCAATTATAAAATAGGGGGTCGGTAGCGGCAAAGACCAACTCTCACTTATAATAATCACTTTCACGAGACAGATTGCAAGGCTATACATTCTTTTAAGTAGTCCAGTTTTTTTAATTAAATAAAGTCTTTGAACTCTAAAAACACTATAACTTTTACAGTACAATATAAATCAAACAATAACCGAGTCGTAGCATGTGTCAATTTTCTCTGCACTTGGCGCATAAATTCATTGGCAAAGATCCAAGTGGCTGCGGGTAAGGACCACTACACACGGAGCCATGAAGTTTTGGCATATCGTTGTGACGTTTGCTTTTTACAAGTGGCTTGTGTTATGGTGTCACTTGTTCAATTTGCATCTTCAGAACCCTTTTTTTTAATGTTGGGAAATCCTCATGGATACCGTTCCAGTACGGGGCAACAGAATGATTATGCCAGATTACTACCGGCCAAAACCACCACGATGTTCCATCCAAGCGCCATTATGCCAAAACCATGAGTGCTTGCGGAATCTTGCACAGATTCAACAGCGTCGGCTCACATAATTGTAATTTCTTCCTACTTAAGTAACACTCCGCCCGGTCATTACTTGGATGACCGTTTAGTGACATTTAGATTAGAGCGCTTCCGTGCTTCGGAAGGCACATTAAGATGTTGGTCCCAGATTTTCAGTCGTTAAGGCATGTTAGAGGCCTTTGGGTTGCCTAAAAACTCCGACACCAGAGTTGGTCACAAACTCATATGAAGAAGAAGAAGAAGACACCCATATTGTACCAAGCACTCGTAAGCACCGCATCTTCGGATCCCAAGCAAACATCACTACCCCGTGGTGACCCCTGCTAGCTATCAAACGAGGCTCTGGTGTCCAACTGATTGCGGCTAAGGACAGCCTGTATCAGCAGATATTGATCACCGGGCCACCGACGGGCAGTAGCGTCGGTGATGCAAGAAGTTGTGCTATGCGATCCTTAACCCACATGCCTAGCGAAGGGATTATTGGCAAACCCTATTTTAAGAGAAGCCCATGTCCAGCAGTGGACTGATATAGTGAACTATTTTTATTGTGGTGTTTAACTGCGGGCATCGGAGATGACGCTACGCCAGCTAGTTCTGTTCCTCACAGATGTGTATTCTAACTATGATTACTTTGCTAAAATAATTAGGGTCGTACGGAGCCAGAAATCAAATAAATCTTGTTATTTATGTTCAAGTGTTACATATTTATTTATATTAAATGGTGATAATTAGAAAAATCCAATCATCCCACTGCTACGTCATAGCAGACAACGACGAAGATGCATACCAGTTACACTTTAAATAATGCATGATGGGTTATTATTGTAAATTGTAGCACAAGAACCCTATGACGATGTATCCATCAATCTACTGATAGATCCATAACCACGACCACTCTGTAAAGAGTGTCCGATTTAGAGCCATCGCAAACTGGGGGACTTGTCGCCGCGTCTAGTTATTAATGCGACACGACGCGGCTTTGTCATTTGTATCTGGCCTTTTGTCGCCGTGACTTGACGCGGAGCTGACGCTTGAGTTTGCGACTAGTCGTTACGACAGACGTCGTGCATGAAGCGATCATTAGTAGTAGAGTAGAGACTGACTGCTGTCACGCGACTGTCGTTGTGCGTGCGCGTGAACAGCGCGACTATACACGGCGACAAGAACGAGCGCGCGCGACTCTTCGACTCTGACGCCAAGGTTGTTTAGCTTTGAACTAAATTTATGAAAATTGTCGCAGCAGCCTGTCGTTGCATCTAGTCGCCGAGCTGTCGCTGTCGCGTGTCGCCTAGTGTACGCCGCTTGTGAGAAGAAGCATATAAACTTAGACTGCAATATTTTTTCTGAGATCTAAAATATATCTCAGCATCTTTACCAGAGAATTTGCAAACAATAAAACAACTTGAATAGTTACAACTTCACAAGTTTTAATGAACGAACTTGAATACTTTGCTTAGAAACTTGTAGAATTTTCATTAAAAATGTACTCTACTAACACTGAGAACGGCTCTCAGTAATTATGGAAGTTTGCATAATTCGATGTCTTTTCTACGTCTTGATTGTTTTTTTGTTTGTCTTTTATTATAGCAAAACTAACTTTACTTCTTTCAATCCATTCAATAATAATTTAACTACTCATTAGGAGGCTTATGTCCAGTAGTGGAGTGCTATAGGCTGATGATGATAATAATGATTATGATGATGATATCAACTGTATGATCGTACCCCGTGGTAACGGAATAATAAATAATCCACAGCACTATTATGAATGCAAATGTATGTGCGTTAGTACCTATGTTTGTTCGCATTCGACTCCATAGCTGCTGAACGGATTTCGATAAAATTTGAAATACACATATTATTTTGTGACCTATTAACTATAGATTTTTTTATACCGGTACCACGCGAACGAAGCTGCTTGCGAAGACTAGTCAGTTTATAAAACTGGTTTTATAGATGGCTGCAATGGCTTGAACACGTCCGTGGTATAAATACAGCTTAGCTTTAATAGCTTCTCGGTCTGGAATCCGAAACGAATTCAATTCTGAAAATATGCTATACGTCTTGCATTTCTTTTTGGATATATGACTGTGTGAGATAAAAAGCATAAGTACAAAATGAAAAACTGCAGGGCACAGCTTAGTAAAACTACTTGCCTATTTCTGCTGCCAAGCAGTTCTATCAGACTAATACGGCACTGAATGAGAAGGTTCTATTAATTTCCTTATTGCCAGCATCAGTAATAAATGAATTCATTGCAATCTATAGACAATCATAAAAATGATTTACAAAAATTTCTCAATGTATAAATGATTACTAATTCAGAACCAAAACGTGGACACGCAAGGTACGGCTAGTTCACCAGCTTAAAAGCGCTCAGCGAGCTATGGAACAAGCTATGCTCGGAGTCTCTCTGAAGAATAGAATCCGCAACGAGACTTTCCGACATTGAACTAAAGTTGTCGACATAGCTCAGAGAATTAGCAAGCTGAAGTGGCAGTGGGCTTGTCATATCTGCCAAAGAACCGATAACCGTTGGGGTAAACGAGTTCTTGAGTGGAGATCGCGGCTCCGCAAAAGTAGTTTAGGACGCCCTCCGGACAGGTGGACTGACGATTTGCGAAAGGCTGCTGGTAGAAGCTGGATGCGTCGAGCTCAGGACAGGGCGCAATGGTGCTCATTAGGGGAGGCCTATGTTCAGCAGTGGACTGCTATAGGCCGATAATGATGATGAATTTTTAGATTTTTTTCTATGATATTAGAACACTTATTTTATTCACAATTTTTTTTGTAAAACCATTTTGGGTAATTTAATTGCTAACTGTACCGGGCATTACTTACTGTACAAGAATAATCCATACCCATGTGATATAATGAAATCCCTCAATCAGAAAAAAATGTATTCCTATCACGAATTCTGTAATTGGAATTCCTTGGATATTGCGTTCTCATGAAGAGACAGTCAAGAGATATTGACATCATACGAGAAAGTCCGTTACGTTATTATTGACTATATACTGAGAATGTTTTAAATCTTTACAAACTGTTTTATATTAATTTTTGTATTTCACCTGTTTTTTTTGTTCATTAATAATACATTATATTTTTTTTTTATTTGTTTATTTATAAAAACATTACAGCTATTATTACAGGCTTAACCTAATGCAATAGAGTAGTCATCATATTAGTCATCATTATTACAATAAATAACTACATACAATATATGTCAATTTCAAAATGTCATAAAATTAAATAAAAATCATATTGATATCATATTGCATGCCACTCTCAAATTTGCGCAATACCGCTACAGGTCAAGCATGTTGTGTCATATTTTAACTTTTGTACAATTGATCCATCCTATTTTACACGTGTTTTTAAGCAAATAAATATCTTTTACCATTTTATCTTTCACGTTAGACCGTGGTGAGCAAAACGCTTAAAGATAAAAAATAAAATTTATTTGCTTCAAAACATGTCTAAACTAGGATGAAGTGTACAAAAGTTGAGTTAAATTTATGACACAACATGCTTGACCTGTATTGATGTTGCAAAAATTTCAGAGAGTGGCAAGCAATATAATGTATAATGAAAATATAATGTCATATATTTTTTTAAAAACAGGCTACAAAATGAATTCCTCTCAGACAATGACAATGTTAGTATATATACATATTACTTCTATTATTATTAGTATTTACAAAAATAAACATAAGGACTTTTTCTTATTATATTGAAAACCGTTCAAAAACTTTTAGGTAACTATATCCCGCAATCAACTGTCACTACTTGAACGGGTAACCGGTTAGTGGCATTTATAACCTAGTGCTTCCATGCTTTGAAGGGCACATTTTTTTTTAATATGGGCCAGCTCTTGACCTCTAGGCTTGCATAGGCAAGGATGAGGTCGACGATGGGGCGAGCTTTCCCAGAAGATGCCTATTAACTCGCTTATTGAAGCTGTTAGGGTCGTAAGTCAATGGAAAAACAGACACTGGCAGCTGATGGTCCTATGGTTTAGCGGTTGGTCTTATCTTTTTCAATCGCTAAGCCATGGCGGAGGCCTCTGGATGACCTAAAAACTCCGACACCATAGTTGGCTTCTGGCTCGTACTGTTTATACGGATTAAGAGAGACTAAAAACAAAAAAAATACCAGAAGACTAAGGTAAGAGAAAAAGAAAGAAGAAAGTTAAGGTAGAAACTGACAAAAAAATTAAAGAAATTATTAAAAATATATTAATTGTAAAAAGTTAATAGTCATGACGAATTTTTTAAGGACAAAAGCATAAAAATTGAGTTTTCCGTTTTTGATAATTGACCTATTTTTATTATTGTTAATTTATCTTTAATCTTTGATTGATATTTCATATAATTGAATTAACTATAAATTGCAACACCCTATCCGGGTACATAATTATGACACCCACCACCTAAGTAGAAGATAAGCTGACCTGTATCATAATTATGTAAGCAATAAACATAAAAATGAAAGACTAGTTTCTCTTTTTTGTATAGAATAAAAAGTTGTATACCACCAATCACATCACATGATACCTTTATCTAAGCCCGCGCCCAAACCCACCTACTCAAGGTTCTGTATAATCTATCTATCTAATACCTTTAAACGAGCAATTCTTGTATATATGTATATATATATAATATGGATCTCGGAAACGGCTCCAACGATTTTCATGAAATTTGGTATACAGGGGGTTTTGGGGGCGATAAGTCGATCTTGCTGGGTTTTATTAATAGAAAATGTTGTTTTATCAAAAAAAAAGCTGCTACAATATCATCAGCATACGAAAATGACTCTTCCTGACATCTATTGGCGAGTAGTATTACTATTGTTTTGGCAACTAGGGCCATCAGACATCGAGTTAGTATATACTACTACTATAGAGTCACAGTCTTTAAGTGAAAACTGACGAAAATCGTCCAAGCGTATTTGACATAAATCAACTTAAAATGACAAATTTGCACTAATTTAGACCTTAAGTCTGAGTAAGTAAGTAAGTTTTGGTGGGATACTCTTTTTCCACGTTTCTGCCTCTATTTATAATTACTCAATGCTGTCAGCTTAATAACAACTAAACTGTTTTACAGACATAGCAACACTAAAGCTACTTGACAAAAGATGTCGTTGTTATGCAACACCAAGCCAATGAATGTTTGGTTTGAGGTTAGACCAAGAAAATTAATTGTTTATATAAATTATTGATAAAATATATGTGTCTTTTTAACTCACGTGTTTACTTAAATTGTCTAAAAGCTCTTTAAAAAAAAGTTTATTTAATAATTAGAATACGATTATGACTCTTTCTGTCATCTATGGGCGAGTAGTAATACTATTTTATGATTTTTTTATTAAGAGGCCTGCAAACGGGTGACAAAATTTGCATTTTTGGGCTATTTTTATCGACCAATATTGCTCAGTATAATTAAATGCAACTTCATTTTGTAATACAAGCCAACATTGTCGAGTGTAACCCTTGAAGATTCAGCAACTGATTGCTGAGGAGTTTTATTCGTACACTCGGAGCATATTGCGGTTAGATTGAGGAGACAGCAGTGGCAGATACAGGACGAGGCTGGGGCAGTAGTGCGATTGCTGCAAAATTGCCGGGCTACAATATTGCAATTATTGCACTTTGTGAGAGATTTAATCAGCAGTTTAGTGGCTATACCATTGCAGCAAGAAATTGACAAAATTGCCCGTTTACGAGCATCTGTAAACAAAAACTAAACTATTTTGCCGACACCGCAACACTAAAAGCTACTTGACAATAGATGGCGCTTTTAAGCAGCACTAAACCAAAGAGTATTTGGTTTAGAAGGTTTTATAGGTACATGAAAAGGAGGTTTGACGGCAAGACGCTGTATAACAGAGGTTTTAGAAACTCACGTGATACTTTACATGGGATTAATTGGGGAAAATTCAACTCTAATGCAAGATAATGACCACACCACCACCACCACTCACGCCACTGCACAAGTTCCACCATATTGCGAAGAGATTAAACCGCACCGTGAATTGGCCAGCACGCAGCCCGGATCTTATGAAGTATTAAGCCTGCAATACATGTTGGTGGAGCCTTGCCGAGCGAAGGCCAATACACGTATAGATAGCATATTTCCCTTGCCTTGCCATTGTTCGGTGTCACTCGCCTAGCTGGCCAAGTAAAGGCAACCGCCAACGTGTATAGAGTTCATTTGGCGTGTAGGTATTGTCACAACTCGCAGTCGCTCGCGACCAGTCGTCTCACTTCGGAGCAGTGACGGTTTTTCTGCACAAATCAAAGGCGCTCGCATGAACCTGGCCAATCGCACAACGTGTGGGCAGTTTTCTTGGGGCAAGTCCACAAAACAGTTGCCAAACTTCTACTATAGTATAGTAAGTACGAAATCTACTAAAGCCAGAAAGAAAGATACTCAATGAAAGATCCACCTAAAGGAGCAGTCAAATTAACAACAAAATTTCTCAATAGTGTCAACATTTCAGACTTGGCATCAAACGAACTAAAATTGAAAAAAATGCGTTGATAATGTTGTCGCATAACTTAGATGTATCAGAAGGACTATAAAATGGTGTAAAACTTATTGTCACAAGTCTGTGCAATCATATAATATAGGCAAAAATTGTTACTGGTAAACAATCTGGCAAAGAAGTATATATACCAAGGGTAACCCTTGACTCATCAAAAGGACAAGAGTTGCACTATTCAGCGTCAACAATTTCCCGTTAGATCTGCATTTTCCATGACTGTCCACAAATCCCAATGGCAAACATTGGGATTTGTTGGGGTTGACGTAAAGTGTATTGGTCCAGTCTTAATGCATGGCATGATAAACGTAGCATTTTCTAACAAATCCCAAGGGCAAACATTCGAATTTGTTGAGGTTGACTTAAACTCCAGTCCGGTCTTTATGCATGGCAAAAAAGTCAAAAGTAGTCATGGCAAAAGTCTACCTTCCAAATGAAAATCCTCGACAAACCCACAGTATAGTACGGTAGGAAGTACTAGGATTTCATAAATAATATGATAAAAATATACTTACTAAATTGATTGATTAACTGTTAAATGTTAATGTTAAATATTAAAATGTTAAACTAAATGCACTTGTGATTTTTTATTGAGTAACCAGTTCATATTTTCTTATTAATGTGTAATAAGATGGAAAAAAAAATATTCATATTTTATCAATAAATAATTCGTATTATAATTTACAAAAACACGGTTTAAAAAAAAACGAGCAAAGCTCGGTCATCCAGGTACTTCTTATTTAATTGACAAATCTTAGTGCCGCCGTACACGGACTGCTCGAGCAGTTACCCCGTTATCAACATACACGGACCGCTCTTGCAGTCAGAGTCAACAGCTTGAAGCTGCCATTGATAACATTGATAGCAGTTAGCTTAACTACTCGAGCAGTTAGCAATTTCAATTGTTCTCAATAAACAAACGCAGCGTACAGGCAGGAAGCGTGCGCGACGTGGAATGAAGAGCGCGGGCGGAGGTAACTGCGCAAGAGCAGTCGACAGCTCGATCAGTCAGTATATGCCTAGCGACTGCCTGATGAAATTTCACCGTGCTGCTAACCGCCCGAAGCAGTTGCACTGCTAGAGCGGTTCGTGTATGTACGCACGTAGAAGTTTGAAGTTCACTATGCAGTCGCTACTGGCTGCTTCACGCTGCCCGTGTATGGCCAGCCTTAATGAGTAACGCGCATTGGTATCTTGCCTACAAGTATATTTAATATATGTGTGTGTGTGTGTGTGGGAATCAAACCTGTATTGCATTGCGTCTCAAGCGGACCTTCGCCCACAGCACTACAGATTTCGTCAATAGTTTCTTACTTATTTGTTTAAATGTAAAAAAGACTAGTTGTTCAGATAACAAACCAGTTCCAAGCTCGTCACTCGATCAGCCGACAAATCCAATTCTTATTTCGCCGAAACATCAAAAATGCTAATGCGACAAGACAAACGGATGGCACGTGCAAATTGAATTCCCAACCCCCCATTCATTGCCAGCCGTTAGTAAGGAAATCGAGAAAGGGGGCTTTCGATTTCCTTACAGAACGACACCATTCTTCAAAGCTTCAGGCTCGCGTCAGTTGAATCGGATTGTGGATGTAAATTTACTTTATTGTGCCGAGTTAAGACTCAATATCACTCGTCTGTGATCTTACGCTGTAGCTGTTCTTGCTTTATAGTTTGTAGTCCGTTCAATTATTTTTCTCCTACGTATAAAGTAGCAGCCAGCTCAAAGACCTAAACTCAGCACAATCATAATTTTTACCTTCAACTAGATGATATCTAATTTCCGGCACTGTAAGAGTCCATAAGCTGCGATAACTCCTTCATTAGGCAGGCCGCATGGTTTTTGCGATTTAGTGGTATAAAAACGGGATAGGAAATAATCTTTATAGAAGACTAGCTTCTGTGCACGTCTTCGTTTGCGTAGTACCCGGTTAAAAAGTGGCCTTTCACAACCGATACTATGTACTTATTTGACTAACGAATTGTAATACCTATTAAAATGTATGTAAATATTGACTTCAACTTACCTTTTTAAATTTTATTAACCCTAAGTTCATATCATGCGACTTTATCTATGACGTCATCCTCTTTCCTTTTTGTTCGGGTCTATTTTAAATTTATAAACGGTTTTACACCCGTACATTTACATCATGGAACGCAATAAATGATTGAGTATTGAGAATATATTATATTTCAAGTTTCATCCAAATCCTTTTAGCCATTCTGGAGTAAAAGAGACATCCTCTCAAACTTTCACGTTTGCTGTGCTATGCCGCAATTAGCCGCCGCCAGAGCCTCGTTCGTTGTGTTCTCTCGTAATGTTTACCTACTTTATATTTTTACGAATTCAATAATCATAATAAACCTAAACATTAAGACAGCATCAAGTAGCCCAAAACTAAGTAGAGCTTGCATTATGAAAACCAGATGACTGATAAACTGCTTTTTTTATACTTAAAATACACCCAGATCTGAGACAAATATCTGCAGATCAAGTACTTCTTTAAACAAGTCCTTCACAATGAGCTCCACTACTACCTACATAGTGTTGGACGCCCTCCAGTTTCGACGAATCCAGTTTCTGCCTTTCCCAAATCGTCTCTCTATTTGGCTGGAGGGCGTCCTACACTATGTTTGATGTGTTAAAAATAACGAAACAGCACCAAACGTCTACTACATAATCCACGAAATAATCTGACCTCAAAATCTAGACCGGCATACAAAATTACTACACAACATCAGCTTCCCCGAAAATCCGTTAGCAAGCTAGTGAAATATGAATACAGATTCTAGAGCATAAAAGTTTATACCGCTACTTACCGGGGATCAAAGGCTTACCCTAAAACCGAGGCTTACTGGAACAGAGATGAATGACGTTCATAAAGAATTTATGTTGAAGGCTAAGATTTGAAGTTAAGTAATGCGTAGCAATGGCAAGAAATTGGTCCTACCGATCTATCTTAGCGGAACTATATGCTATAATGGTGTCTAGGGTAGTAGCCATAAATTCGGATGCATTATGATAAGTATTGGCTACCTATTGGTGTAAATTAAAAAAAAAATACGATTCAAAGTGTACTATAATGTGCGTACTGAATAAATAAATTTTCACTTTCATTACAAACACCTACTGTACTCGATGCGCTCGTGGCGTGGTTAACTTCGGTGTTTTTAGGAGATCACCTTGGTTAAGCAACACTCCGCCCGGTCATTACTTGGATGGGTGACCGTGTAGTGACATTTAGATATGAAAGCTTCCATGCTTCGGAAGGCACGTTAAGATGTTGGTTCCGGCTTTTCAGCCGTTAAGCCATGTCGGAGGACTTCGGGTGGCCTAAAAACTCCGACACCAGAGTTGATCTCTAGCTCATACGAAGAAGAACCTACTGTACTTACATAAAGAAATCTTATATGAACTCAGATACTCTTTTAATAAATAAACTATTACTATTAAAACTATGATTATTATTTATCACACTCTTATATATCATAAGTCTATAACTATTCTAGTAATACAAGCTTTTCGTACGCTAATTTTACTTTTATATTTGCCTTTCATGATGGCTTCCATGTCTTGATTACAAAAACTACAAACAATTCATTTACTGATTTGCGATGACACTGAATAACATTTTTATACTCTGCTATCGCTGAAATTCTTTTGTTGTTTGATGTAAAAGTAACCTATGTAATATTTGTACTTACAACTGATGAAATTTAACAAGGTTCTTATATAAATTATCCTGAAAATATATATAGATTTACTTACAAATTACTTACATATTTTTTTTAAGTAACGAGGACTGGGAAGAGCAGTTTCTTCTAGTAACACGATGGGTTGACGACATTGTCAGCGTTGTGGGTCATCATCATTATCATCTACTCAACAGTGTGTGAAATCGGGCCGCTTAAGATAATGATGATGAAAATATTTTGACAATGGCTATGAAATTATCTGTGAGTGAGCGATGAGATGACTGATGATAGAGTAAAATGGAAGTGGAAAAAATGTCGTGCTGACCCCTCTTAGGTTGATGATGATGAGGTATGAAAATATCTGTGAACATTGTATTGATTATGAATCACACTAAGAACTCGAAGAAAATAGTTTTAGTCAACCTGCATCATCCCACTGCTGGGCAAAGGTCTCCCCCAAATTCCAATAACAATCTTTATCTTTCGAGATATCCCACCATCCTCTCTCGAAAGCTTCGAGTTCGTCCCACCGACACATTCCTGGCCGAACACGGCCGCGCCTTCTATTCGTCTGCCAGGATGTTATGGCAATTGCCCATCTGTCTGGAAGCATCCGGCTAACATGGCATGCCCAGTTCCATTAGAAAAAAATACGAATCATAAACTTACTCAATCGCTCGGCAAACGTAGTATATAGGACACCGTCCAGTTAGGTGTAGTGATGATTTGCGAAAGGCTGCTGGTAGAAGCTGTATGCGTGAACTGAGGACAAGTGCAATGGCGCTCATTAGGAGAGGCCTATGTCCAGCAGTGGACTGCTATAGGCTGCTAATGATGATGATAAACTTACTTATCCAAAAATTGAATTTAAACAACAAAACAAAATGTTAATTTCCTTTATTGAAATAATCAAGTGAAATACAAACAGCGGTTTATTTCAATTTCAGTTCTAATCAACTGGGACTTGCGAAATTAACATGAAATTATTTACAACTTTAGGCCAGTAGGTTAAAATGCTACATACACAATTTTAATACTAAATTATACAAACATTTTACAAAGGCTTTGAATAATTATAAATAACATCTTTTTTTTCAGAAATATAATACAGAGTATATTTTAACAAAAGTTTTAACAGATAAAGCTTGGAATATATTAAGAAACATGGTAAAAAATATCTAAACAAAGACAATTCTGCCTGTTTTTTTTTATATTATTCTGCCTATTCTCAAAGAAGCGCCGGAAGACCATTAGCGAGATAAATCGACGACATAGAACGCGTTGCCGGGCGTTTGTGGTAAAAATATTTATAAATTATTAAATAAATTATTCAGATTTAAAGCTGTATTAAATCATATAATTGCTTGGTACGTTTTAACATAAATATTAGTTTAATAATACATATTGTAATCTGATCTTAGTATTCATTAAAATAACATCAAACCGTAATTATAATTTATGCTTAATTGTTATCATTATACAAACATTTGATTCTTGTTCGAGCTATGATTTGTATGTATCGAAATACTAACATTTTTTTTTCATAAAATTATTAATGATTCTGAAGAACGATATTAATTCTTGCTTTATTTTTTTAAAATAAAACTAAACCTACTTTTTACAAAATTTATAGCTACATTTGTTTGAGTACAATATTGTTTCATGAAGATTATTCATCATAGTCATATATGAAATTAAAAATGATTAAATTAATTATTTACCAGAGTCATCGATATTATACTCTGTAAAAAAGTGTCTGCGCCAAAACTCGGCCGCTGTCAATTGCGCCGACATTGAACACTTTTCAAGCGATGTCGCTTGGATGGTGTAAATAAGTGCAAATTTGATATTTTAAGTTTATTGAAGACTTCAAATTTCTATTTTCTATTTATTTTTATCAGTTTTCACTTGAAGACTGTGACTTTATAGAATACTATCTCGATGATCAGAGTATAATGAGTAAGGAGGTTTAGAACATAAACTTATAATGAAAATAAAAAACTGATGGCTTTAAAAAATATGGACTTTTAAGTGTCTTGATCAATTTAATCAAAATATATTCAACTACCCTCTATCGTACCTATTTTAGTTTTATTAATTTGAAATAAGTTCATACAATTACTTTGCGTATTTACAGCCATGCAACTAAAACATTTACTTCTTTTGTAAAATATTATTATACTGAATTAATTCCTTATTCATTTGAATAAAACAAAATAAATAAAGCAATGGGATTCGGATTAATTCGCATAATTATGGTGTGTGTTATTCATGACATTTTGCAGGGCTTACAGATTCGGTGGTTATGTGCAGCTGCTGTGGTAAAGTTATTTAATTAATAATTTTGTATCACAAAATTATGCGCAATAAAATGATAATATTTTGGTCTCCAATACAATGATATCATGTCAATGACAGTATAGTTTTTACATTGTGTTAAACTTTGCAAGCTTTTACTGTATGAATTTTGAAATTTTATTTAGGTATATACCTACCTATAACATAACTTTGATATGATAACCCATAAAAACACAACAATCTTATATATTAAAATGATTGATATTACAAAATATATGAATTAAAATCTTTGTCATTTTTCATTCGTAAAAAAACAAATCATTCTGGATTTTTGTCTACTTTTATATAGCATTTTAGGATGAGTCTTTCTTTATCTGCTTTCCTATCAGAAATATTGAAATGTAAATATTTGGATTGAATCACTTTAAACAAGAAAACAGGGACCCAAAAGTCTGGGCCAAACTAAGTATTCCAACGATTACTTTCTACATTTTACATTAACTTACAATAAAAGTTTGCCTTCAAACATTTACAAAGCTTTTACAAAGGTCACCTTACCTTTTCTAAGCGCTAGTACACATTAGATATTTTGAAGCGTTCGTTTTTGTATCACGCGCTTTAACCCGGCCACACATAAACAGAAAATATCCATCGGTAAATTTATGTTACACTTATTTCTGCCCGCGGCTGTTATAATGTATACCTTAAGTAAAAAACTTTTGCATTTTTAATATTAATAAGATTTTCTTACAATTTGCAGCTGGTGTGCGAGCGTGCAGCGCTGAAATTCAGATCGGGCAGCAATGTAATCATCTGCAGGGTAGTTTAGTATAAAATGTACGTAGCAAAGGCCTTCCAGCGTACAAAATGTTTTTTTTTGACAAATATTTTCTTATGATTCGCGGCCAGGCTAAGAAACCAAACGGTCTCATTAAGTAGGTATATACACTCGTGAACGCGTGTTAAGAATCGCCGTTCGAAGAACTGCGCCGTGTGTACGCTGATTCTGTTTCTTCTTCGTGTCGAAGATACATTAATTCCTTAAGATGGCTGATTTAGCTTACGTTCCCAGAATTTAGCCATATCTATGGCGTATGATGCAAACGCGTTCAACGCAACATACAACATCTAATATGTACTAGCTATGATTGATAAACTTGATTGTAACAGTTTAGGGCTACGTTCCACTGAAGGTGACTGATGGATTTGATACTCCTGTCACTTGGCTCGAGCATTGTTTCTGCGCTTGACCTGCTTTTGGTACCAAGACCAGCTGCTCTAAGTCTCCCTGTTGAAAGGAATTATTATATATATGGTATAAATTTCACACAAATACAATATAATCTCAAAGTAAGCAAAGCTTGTGATTAGAATCATTAAAACCAAACAAAATCCTAGCTTTTATGGATATCCAAATATAACTCAGTATCTATTGATGGTACCATAAAGACAGTAGTCAGAGGCATATACTATGTGTTATTACGAGGACTGAAGGCTTCCTGCTCGATATCGACAGTTGTGTTATTCAGCACTTGAGTGACTGCTTTGAAGCGGTAAACTTTTGTTAACGCTTTGAATGCTGAAAACACAACAGCAGCATGCGTAGGTAGTGCTCCCGCAGGCATCGTGTTAGTGTATATTGTAACAGCATAACTGGTAACTGGTGGTAACTACGTATATTATATTTATTGTCATCTATAGATTAGATCATTCGTTGTTGGGGAAAGGTCTCCCTCATTTAGTCTAAACACCCACTTACGAACACACTACTTTGGCTACTACCTTTGGCCAGCATAGAGAGCCAGGAACCCCCAAAATTATGACCGACAGAATTATCGTAGTAGGCGAATAAAATCATAAAATAAAAACATATTTCAGAACTGAAATGAAATTATATCTATCCAAAATTCTAATAATATGAAAACAGAAGTATGTGTGGTGTGACTTCGAAAGATACGGGTGCAGAATAGTGTGATAAGAGAGCGGTGTGGAGTGTATGAAAATATCGTAACAGGGATAAGGTATGCTGAGGTTTGGGCATGTAGAAAGGATGGATGAAAGAAGATTAACGAATTAAGTATATTGGTTATTAATGGGATAGTGTAGGAAAAGACCTCGACGTTTGTTCTCCGATCCATTCGGAGACATGCCCGAAAAAGGTCAGGTCAAGAGTACCCTAAACCAACGAGCATGTATGAGCAATGAGATGAGAGTGAAAGAAGAATAAGAGGATTTCATAAAGAAGTATTTGAGTAGAGGCCAGGAGCAAGTCGAGATCCCTGCACTCTGCCTATCCCCTTCGTTAATATGCATGTCTTTATGTATGTATTTATAATAAAAAGCTTACAGTTTCACTTCATTATCACGCTTTGGTAAAGATTCACGTATTTAAAAAGTGATAATACAAATAAACAGAGCGGAATTCATAAGCAAAACAAAATAATCTCAAAACAAAGTAGATAAATTAATAACGTACATCCATCTAAAATTAAGCAAAACAAACTTTATATCCCGGGTCCTTTCCAAATATTTGCTAAAGGCGGGATTTATTTAATAAGGACACTTGAGATGAAAGCGTAATTTTCCGGTTGGATATTTTAAGAACCTCACTAAATATTAATGAATATACACAACCTTTTTTTACAGTTTATACGGTTACGTTTGACCGCCATCTCACCAGTAGGACGATCACGATTATTTCAACCTGGCGTACCGTAAGCGTAACGTAAAAACTTGGGCCAATGACACAGCGTTTCTTGAATCAACGCTTTCTCATTGGTCAAAATGTTACGTCTACAATACGAATATTTTTTGTTAGCCTTCGTGATCGAGCCTCTGTTGGTAAGTGATGATGCGATCGCAGATGAAGCACGCTTGCCTAGAATGTACATATTTACTCTTAGTTTGAAAAATTACGCGACGTAAGTTCTGCAGCTGATTTTGACAGGTTCGGCTGTATACCATATCGCAACGTAATTTCAGGATAATGTGTCATCTGTAATTCAAATAGCATTGCAGGCGTAATCATGCCGAACTTATGTCGCGTAATTTCGGCTATTGTGTTGAAACACTAAGTCGTAGTGATCAGGAAACACTGACGCCGAAAGAGCATTCCATTCCTTAGCTGTTTTAAAGTTGCTGCGAAACGCTTCGCTTGCATGTGACGCTCAATAGAAATGTATGATAATTGTATGCATATATTTAAGCAAATGGATGGGTGGGACTTATTGCGAGGCATGGTGATGACAGATGGAGCCAGACATTGATCACATGGTAGCTGAGGGTAGGTAAAAAAGCGTCGGAAGACTAGTAGTGAGATGGGTCGATGACATAATACACGTCACCGGGCGTTCGTGGCACCACCACAAGACCTCAAGATCTAGCAGTGGATAAAGTCGGGTTGTAGATAAAGTCTGATTGTGGATAATGTCGGGTTGTGGTTGTGGATGACGACGATTCTAAATAAAAAAAAATGTAAGTGATATTGATTATGATAAAGAAATTTGAGTAGTGTCCGAAGACAGACAAATATTTATAAAAAAATAAAATAAAATAGAAGAGGAAAGATGTTTGACACCTTATACGACATGTAAACTTTATACGCAATATCATAGAAGGAAAAGTAGAAGGAAAGAGAGGTAGAGGAAGATCAAACATAAATTATATGAGCCACATTACAGAGAAAGTATATGTCATGTCGTATAGGGAAGTAAAGGAGACTACTTTGGAGAGACGGCAGATGGAAGGAGCTGCATTAGTTAGGCAGACAAGAGCACAGCTCTTAAATAAATGATGATGATGATGAAGTGATAAATCAGTCATGTGATTCCCATAACGCAAGCCGTGCACTTCACACTGTGGGCTACATGAAGATGTGTGGTTAATGTCTAACATATCCGGTATTTCACCAACAGATACCTAACTCTAAGTGTAAGTTAAAGTTTATGCAGCAGTAAAAAACTGCCATAAATGACTATGGCGTATGAAAACATTCAGTACGAAGTATTAATGTATTATGTGCTTATGCGGTGTAATGCGGTGAAATGAGGTGTTTCACTAACTAAAAGATTGGGCAATGATTTATCTGTTTGTCATCTGTAAAGCATATAATTCATAAATTCACATATAAGAAGGTTGTATTTTTGTGTAAAATTTAAGATAATTTAGTTATATCATGAATGAGAGTTAAAGTTACTTACGGAGAAAAGGTATCCGATTATGAGATCTGCGTCTCGTGGTGTGTCGAGCGCATCCTTTTCAAGCACGTCGGTCCTCAACCATCGGCAATCGACGTAGGCTCTCACTGTGTTGTCATCGTGAACGCTGTTGACAATTGGTTGGTTTTAAAAGAAGCAATTAGCTTCAGTTGGGCTATTATAAAAATGTTCAACTTTAAAATTTATGTTAGGGTTGTCTGATCACATATCTTTAGTGCTGACAACGACATGATGGAAATTCATATTGTGGGGTACACAAAATTTAATTATTTATTTATTTAATAATCCAATGCGAACTGGACATGAATAGAGGATTCTACCACGAGAAAAAATCTGACTGCAAAAGACCAAACGTTACTGGAGATAGTTATTATCGGCTAAGATGGGGTGAATTGGGGTATGTTATTTTTCATGCTAAATTTACCCGAGTTAAGTCACAGGACAAAAACTAGTAACAAATAAATTAATGAAAACGGATCGTGGGTTTTGTTACAAGGAAATAAATTACAGTAGCTTTGTTTCTGACATGTTCTGAACGAATTAATTTGTATTGAGTAAAGTATACGTAATAGAGAAAAAAGAACAAAGGTTATTTTTAATAGACTTCATCGTAAGTATATATTTTGGTTAAATACATGATTATAAATAAAAAACATTTTTTTTATCTTTTTTTTATCTAAGGTAGGACACGTTAGATAAACACGTTACACGTTAGGTGTACGTTTCGAAACCTTAGTAATGATCAGATTGAATCAGATTGTGATGGTATTTTGAGGACACCCGCGAGGGATCCTGGCCCAAAAATCTTTATAAATAAAAAAATATGTTTGTATATTTGACCTCTATGCGTACCAAAACCATGAATTAGATTGTGATATACAAGTAGACACGCAAACGAAGTTGCAAGTGGGTCAGCTAGTTTCTCATAAAAGTCCAAGACGTTCCACTTAGAGTTGACAAATCGAAAAATAAGCAGACCCTTTTTTAACCCCCGACGGGGTGTTATAAGTTTGATGTGTGTGTGTGTGTGTGTGTGTGTGTGTGTGTGTGTGTGTGTGTGTGTGTGTAATAGTCAATCAAATAAAGGGTCTGACTTACAAAGCGGTACCCCGACGAAAATTACTCAATCGAATTTGATGGCTCAACGATGGTATTTTTTGACTTTTTTAAATGTTTCCTTTTTGAGTCGGTGTTTTTTTACTTGACTATTGGCAAACCAAAAAAGAAGGGTAATGTTTTTAGCAGTCTTAATATAAATGTTGTCGCAGTTCATTGGAAATGTTCAAGAATATGAATAATAATTGGTGTTGAAACGAACTTTTACGATTTTAAAGATTATTTTTACTAAATCGTATGATGATATTAAAAATAGGTTTAAAAAAATATTTTGTAGTATGAGGTTTAGAGGTTGCCTGAAAAAGATGGATTTGAGCGATAAGGCCGCTCATTGCAATAACGCGGATTAGTTTTATAGTATAGTAAGTTAATTTAATATTTGTAATTTTTTGGTGTGCATTAAAGAGATCTGTGAGGTTTAAACACTAACGCACAACGTAATATGAAACAATAACTTTCCTGTTAAATACAAAGGTTATTTGCTTACCCTGGCGTGTTCTGAATTCAAAAACTGGGTTTCCACGTTCAATTAGGGCGACAATTTTAATTTCCCATCCTCTCAGGATTTAATTTGTTTTTGTTTGGTTTAAGGCCTTCGTACACGATGCTAGCTACTCTCTGCGAGTTATACATTAGTGTGCCAATAGAGTATAGCATTTATTACACTACTTTTATAGCGATTTAGTACAAATTTATTATGTTTCCAATCACCATAGGTCCTGTTGAAGCTAACCTACAAACAGCAACTTTATCGAAAAAAATATTATTTTCATTGGACTTGTAAATATCTTCATAGTTTATGTCCCGTCAAGTCCCTAATGGCTCAACGAATTTGGATGAAACTTGTGACCTTGTTTGTTTAACACATAGCCTACTTTATCTCGATACGACGCGAGCGAAGCCGCAAGCGGACGCTGGTTATGAAATAAGTGTTGGCTTTTACTTTTCTCCGGTGCTACGAGTTTATTAGTATACAAATGCAATCTCTGACTTATTTTATTTCTCTAAACATTCTGTACTATCTGGATCAACTAGACTACCTTAATTGTTTTACTTTAATATTTCATACATGTTTGCTCCTTTATATGTGAAATGTAAAGTTCTCTTTGTGCGTTTTAAAGTTCTATAAACCGAATCTCAGGAGATAATTTCGTCAACAGTAACAAGCACTGGCCTCGTGTACACGTGGTTTTATTAAACAGTATCACATTAATTTTTAACCTCTCATAATTGCGCGTGCGTACTCTTGTAATTACTCGCGACTTTTTTTATTCAATATTTCGACCTTTTTAGGGTTCCGTAGTGCTCATAGCGTGGCTTACTTAGGTATGACCAGATCACCATGTTTAAGCAACACTCCACCCGGTCACTACTAGGATGTTGTGTGACCGTTTATTGGCATTTAGATCTGAGCGCTTCCGTGCTTCAGGAGGCAATTTAAGATTTTGGTCTCGGTTTTCGGTCGATAAGCCATGTCGGAGGTTTTTGGCAGGCCTAAAACCTCCAGAGTTAGCCTTGCGCATAAAAAAGAGATGGCGCTCATTAGGGGAAGCCTATATCCAGCTGTGGACTGCTATAGGCCGATGATGATGATACGAAAAATAAGAAGTAAGGATTCCGTACCCGAAGGGTGCCCAACAGACCCTTGTTACTTAGCCTCAGCTTTCCTTCTGTCACAGGCTGTATAGCCTACTACGGTACCTATACAGGTACCGTAGTAGGTAGAGAGTAAAATTTTTCACTGATTGTATTTCTATTGCCGCATTTGTATTGTATCTACTGATCATCATCATCATCATCCACAGCCTGACTTTGTCCACTGTTGGATATAGGTTGTGCCATCCACCACGGTTCTGTGTAAGTAGTCTTGTCGATCACAAAGTACGTCACAGGGCGTTCGTAGATGCGACTAATAACAAATAATAAAAAGTATTTAAAAAGTACAGTGTTATATCTTGTACAATGGAACCGAACACTTCGTGTAAGAGTGCAACTCGCACTTAACTGTTTTTCTAAATTTTGTAGACATGTTTGCGTACGGAACATAAGGCTGAATCTTTAATTAAATGTTCAAAACATTTAATTTGTAAATTCATTTTGTCGGACAAAATAAAATAAAATTACTCCCATGGCGGCTTCATAACGTGGAAATGAGATTCCGGGGACACTGTTTAAATTAAGGCGAATTCATTAAAAACAAAAATTAAACCTTGAGAAGGTTTTTTTTTAACTTAGTACATAAAAAACTATACATTTTGAAGCTAGCTGACTGACTGATTGACTGACAAGCAACGGACATTAGTCGTAATTCCAAGAGACTGAGACATAAAATTTGATGAAAGAAGTTTCAAACTTACCTAATGATGATGAAGATGATGATGATGATGATAATGATTTAAGTGATAATAGCTATTCTATTGGTGGAAAACTATAATTGGCCTTCTATTTTTATATAAATTGTTATTGTATTTGTTAAGTGCTGTTGGTTTTCCTTAAATAAATAAATAATAATAATAATAATAATAGGTTATGTCCGCGACTTTGTCTGCGTAGAGTATTTTTTTCTATTTGGTGAGTTTTACTTTAAAAATTAAGGACTTCCCATACAAAACTTCACCCCCCTTTTCGGGGGTGGAATTATAAAAAAAGCGGACACACATAAATTATTTGTCGATCAAAGTTTGAAAATCCTATCTTCGAAAATGACGGACGTTCATACAAACTTTCATCCCCTATTTTACCCCTTAGGAGTAGAATTTCTAAAAACCTTTTTAAGTATTAGTCTAAGGTGCAAAATATCATGTCTCCATGCCCAGCAGTTTGGACAGTGCGTTGAATAGGTATTATCCAGTCTTCAAGTTTACCATTTAATTTAATTAGATGATGACGAAGCCTTACCTAACCGCAATATGGTGCTAATAAAATTCATATAACAGTACAGCCAAATAAATAGATCTGAAGGAATCCGCTCCAGCATGAACAACTGACTGGTAGCTCCTAGACCAGCAAACTCCAATGAGCGGAAGGAGTCTCAAACTAACCTGATGATGATGATGGTGTTGTTGATTATGATGATGATGATGATGATGGTGATGATGATGATAATGATGAATAAACCTTACCTGACAGCAATATGGTGCCAACGAAAGTCATATAACGGTACAGCCAGGTAGATGGACCTGGAAGAACCCGCTCCAGCGTGTACCAGCCTGGCAGCTCCTCGACCAGCAAGCTCCAATGAGAGGAAAGAGCCAGTCCGTCTTCTTGAACGCAAGGAGAAGAGTGTACCTTGACCGTAGCCTCCACTCTGTAACAAAATTATGGTTAACTAATGTTATATGTGGATAGACGACATACTGTACAGCGAAAGACCTGGATGCAGAAAGCGCAAAACCGTTTGCAATGGCGTTTGAAGGAGAAGGCTGCCCAGCTTTTGAAAAGCTGTGAATGATTAATGTTTTAAACCATATATTGTCCTAAAATTTGTGGTTAGTGGTGGCCTAGTGGGATGTACCCCGACTTAAGATCTGGAAATTGTGGGTTTGAATCCCAGCCGTGCACCAATGGAACCGGCATGCCCTTGAACTAAAAAGTTTTAATAAAAAGCGGCGATGGGCTTGCAACCTGTCACGTGGAATGCTAGCTGCTTGCAAAAAGTGGGCATGTATCGAATGAAATGTTTGGACTTGCCTCATTCTGAATATATTTGCGTACTGAGCAATATCTGAAGATATCCATAATGGGGAAAAAATTCGATAAGGTGTTTTTTTTTGTTTTGTAAAATAAATTAAAAGAATAAAATAAAAATGTTGTATGAATGCCAAACTAGATGCCTCTATTAATTTTCTAGATCGCGCTGAGAGTTTAGATCAAGAAGTTTTTATTAGGGAGTACACGCTTTAAGCCTTCCAAAGCAAAGATCAAAATGTCACTAAACGGTCACCAATCCAAGAAGTAACCAGGCAGATTGTTGCTTGTGTTTTGCTAAAAACACTGAAATGATCCACACTACGAGCGCTAAGAAAATAGATACATTTATAGGTATTTTATATAACAATAATGTAACAAGCAAAATTGTGTAACATTGTTTAAGAATTGACTTCATAAATGCCAATTAGGGGTCACTTCAGCTAATTATAATAATCATTGATCAGGCCAGTAATTAAATCAATAAAGCCCATTTACGCTAAGCAAATATCTTAGATAGATAGAAAATTATTTATTGCACAAAATAAAACAAATACACAGGCGAACTTAATGCTAATTAGCATTTCTTCCAGATAACCTTTGTATAGTGTGGAAATAGAATGGTAGTGCTTACAAATTTGTTATGTGAAATAATAGAAGAATAATACGTTACCTAAATCTAAAAATTAATAAGAAAAAAAGAATAAATAAATAAGTAAATAATAGATGAAGTACATACACTAAACATAAAAATAAACTTACATTCATAGACAAAAATCATAACCATACATAAATTACATAAAGTACCTACTTAAACCTAGAAGCTCAATTTTTTCATTGACTACTTTGCAGAGACATCAAGTGATTATAAAGTCTTACCTCAGGCCTTAGCCTCAATGATATAAAAAGCGTGAACTCTCGTGGAAAGGTCTTGCCTGCCCCGAAGAGTTCAGATGACGCGATCCAAATGTAGGAGTTTGGTCTGAGACTGAACGCGTGTGGGCGGTCAGTCACTGAACCCCATCTAGCTTGGGCGGGATGGAAGTTCCGTCTAGCTCCTGGTGCCAGCGGGTTTATTGTACCTGTTGACAAATAAAAATAAGATAATATTAAATAATCATCTAAAGAAGAATATACATTTTAAGATACGTGCTTAAAATGGATGGTATTTCAAAAATTATAAGATAAATCGTGCTGTAATAACGTCAGTCATAATTCATAACTTATTCATAATAATCCTGTACAGTCAAAGGTCATAATCGTTATCTTAAATTTTACAAAAATATGGCTTTTCAGACGTATGAATTATCATCATCATCATCAACCTATAGCAGTCCACTGCTGGACATAGGTTTTTCCCAAAGTACGCCACTGAATACTTTACTCAAATTACAATAAAAATAATAATTTAGAAGTCATGCAAATCATAAAACAAGTAAAAATTAAAAATAAATAAAAACTGTAAGTAATAAGCATAAACATCAAAAATAATCAAATCCATACTGTTAGTAATGAATCATCACAAATTCATTATCCTACTTTTACATTACTCAAAACACTCGCTCATCCACCATAGTCTAAAATCCGATTAGTTTAAATATCTGAATGACCCACATATATTTCTAGACCAACTTGTTTCAGCAGTGTTTGTTCAAGACAAAGTTCGTGTTAAACATGGTGTGTTGCCAGTTCACGTCCAAAATAAACATTTCCGATACCACTTGAAGACTGAAGTTTGTAAGTTTGATACTGGCAAAGTTTCACTCCTTGTTTGTCAGTGGCGGGTTCGGATGTTGGTATTACAAGTGGATATGCTACTCGATAGGGCGAAGTTTGATTGAGAGCCCGTGAAGCCTTTGGAACTACGTAAGAACTTCATTATATACCCCGAGCTTTGGGTATGAAAGATTACTTAATTTTAAGCCAACCATATTGCACTGACAATTGAACTGAACTAGTTCACGTAAAATTTACACAACTAACTAAAACTAACGAAAAGGGTCGACAGTTTGAGCCACCGTCGCGAGGTTGCGTGTTCAGATTAATGCAAAAAAGCATTCTATACTAATATAATTAACCTTTGTGTATTGTGGATTTTGGACTATCAATAAATGCTTCGGAGTTTGTGATAACACACAAATAATTAAATTGTGTTTGTCGGTCTTTTAGAGATTTTATTTTGCAGTGTGCGCAAGAACTACATGACCGTAATTCCGCCCTTACCTTTCTTTTCAGCACTTCAGACGCACTGCTAACTACCATCCGCATCAATTAATATTCCATTTAACAGGACTAGGCGCTTTCAAACATAATTTATAATGTATACTACTGAGATATTATGGAAACAGCTGCCAGCGTTTTTCCAATGGCTCACGACGCTAATGGTTTTAAAAATAGAGTTCCTAGGCATCTTCTGGAAAAGCTCGCCTCATCGTCGACCTCATGCTTGCCCACGCAAGCCTGGAGATAAAGAGCTGGCCCATAACAAATAAAAAAGCGATAACAAAGCGGGTTCACATAAAATTCATACAACTAGAAAACGCTACTACAGCAGAATAAAACATCTCATGCACTCACAAAAATATTAATAATTCTTGATGACAGAAGAAATATGAACCCAATCATTCTGCAATTCCGTTTCGCCTATAAATCCTTGCATTATTGCTCCAATGGGTGAGTAAATCAACGAAATTGAAACCTGGAGAAATATATTGCTTTGGGTACCATACGAGTCTAGGGTACTACCAAGTGGTTCTTTGGTCTCTTAATGCAATGAAGTGCAATGATTTGCTAAGTTAAAATGATCAAGAAAGGGACCAAAAGGATGGTGCACTTTTAAGCAACTTGTTTGTTGAAATAGATGGTGAGCGAAATTCGTACTATCTTGTTATACAGAGGTAAAATTATATCTTTCTGATAAATACAACACCATACTGAAGATGTGGTTACGTGGCATACTTTGGTGTTCATAGTACATAACTATAATTTAGCAACACTCTCGGCTGGTCACTATTTGGATGGATGGCAGATAAGGGCTTCGGAGCTCCGTGCGGTTTTTCCGTTGCTACTTGCTAAGTCATCGATGTTACTATAGTGTCGCTATCTATAGTGATGTCACTATCGTGATAAGCCATGTCGGAGGCCTTCGGGCCTAAAACTCTGAAACTGGAGTTTTCTATAGCTGATGCAAATAATATTTCCATCATTATTGACCAACTTAAGGAAAACGGTCCAAAAATATCAAAACAGAAGAAGCACTTTCTCTCCTTGCAAACTTAAACACAGGATACAGAGACACAGGATTTATCCTAGTTCAGGCACTAGTGTAAAATATTTACCTATAGTAATATATTCCGTATTTGTCAATGTTAGCTTTATGGAATTGAATAAAGATTTATTTATTTATGTAGGTACATTTATTTATTATAGTTTATATATGTACTCATATAATATGTATCGTACTATTTTTTGGATGTTTATTTATTCATTGTCTTTTATATATATATATATATATATATCTGTAATAGTTTTATGTAGGTTTATTCTCAATTTCTCATCATTTGTAAGTACACATTTATCTATCCTTTTCATTAAAACTTTTTTTATACCCAAAGGTTTGCGGTAAGAAAACTCTTGTCAGGGTTAAGCTCACCTTTGTACATAGCTTTTAAGAAAACTTTTTCTGTATTTATTTTATTGTGAATAAATACAGAAAAGGAATCAAAAGACTATTCGCCGTGGAAATAGTTTTGAAGAGCATCCGCTTCAGGCTACTCTCGCGTTAAATGTTATTTTAACTCGTTCACTGCGGACATCGAGCATGACATGGAGCAGGACACCACGCGGAGCGCAATTGATTTGTGTTATCACCATTCAAAGCTGTTTAGTTATAAGCTATTTTACTATTCCTAATTTAATGTGGGGGGAGCAAGTTCTGCACTGACGTCCCGCATTTCATATTGTGGATTTTCCACCTACTAACCCGACCCCAGCCAGACCGACTCCTCAAAGTAACGGAGAAGAACTGAGTTGCTACATTGCTCTACAATTCCTGATACTGCATGTGTCTGTAAGTGTTAATCAAGCAGCTTATGAACCCGAATTTTTCTCTGGCTTCGTTTGTGGTGTAAGTAAAATGCTTAACTGTTTCTTCATATTAAAAGCAGCCACAACAGGAGCTGCTGTCCGTCGCTCCAATCTTTACTATTTGGAAGTTCAAGTCACAATGGCCTATGATATTTTTCTATTTTTCGCGAATTTATTTTTATGCATGACAAGGTTTTTTGCAAAATTTCATGATGATAAGTTGAATATTTAAGACGTAAAAGAGTAACAAACAAACTCACTTATGCAATTATTAGTCAGGATTCACTTCAATAAGTGGACTTCTACATGCCGATATAATTGATAAAGGATTAGTGTCAAGCACATGGTCGTATTGCAATCAATCACACTATCAGTTGCCACTCAGAATTAATTAATTACAGATACAACGTTATAATCATCAATGATTGGTTGTCAATTATTCACAACCTACCAAAACAATAGAATACATAATCTACGAAAGGCTACCATTTGTGTTTCTGTAGATGGGTCAAAAATTATATCATATTTACTTTTTTGTAAATCTTAAATCTAAGTGGGGTTGGTTTCAACCTCCATCTTAATTTAACTAAACTAACAACCAAGCCAACCTCACCTGCCCGTGTTGCACCATGCTAACTAACAAACGGTGCTCTGGTGGCTGGCTGATTGCAGCATAGCGCAGATTCACGCTGGCACAGCTTTATCCCCTTATCGCCACCGGGTAGGTGGGCGGTTGGAGAAGCTGTGCCCTGCGATCTCCAACCCGCATGCCCAGCGTGGAGATTGTGGGCCTTATCCCATTTTTTATGAGGGGAGGCCTATGTCCAACAGTGGACTGATAATATATCCACACCACACCACCCTATCAAAGACTGAGGTTATTCTTGATCTTAATGTACTATTTTTGTTTTAAAAGTGTTTGTGTAGCAGCTTAAGTATGTAAGTATGTTTGTATCGAATTGAATAAAATGAATATGACGGATGTGAAACTGGTGCTTGAAATTATTTTGTTGTCGTGAAATCGAGTGGAATAGATAGATAAATAGATAACACTTCAATGATCACCACATTATGGCGACGATACATGTCAAACCTCCCTCTCGCTCGCACTATTAAACATTTTTGAAGTTATAAAATCACTGAATGTAGTTATGCAAAATAGCAAACCTTCACGGCCTAGAAAATAACAATACAAAGATTCAGCAAGAATACCATGTTGAACCCAACACGTTTTCCTACCAAAAAATTTTCACCAAAATTGATCAAATTGGTGTAATTTTTTTGAAAAAATGTTGAATAGTGCGAGCGAGTCCTTGTCCTGTATAGTCGCCTTAATACAAGGAAAAGTAAGAGTAACTTAAGTCTAAGCACCATGAAGGTAAGACAATTGGCGGCCTTATCGCAGAAAGCGATCTCTTCCAGGCAACTTTATTAAGGATATGAAGAGCAAAGCTTTAGAGGATAGCGGTGCACTTATGCAAGATAATATTAATAGATTCATAGATAATTATTACATTTAAATACAATGTTTAGAAGACTTAGTGACTATACACAAAATATTAATAAATTATGCTATTAAATTTAATCCTAATACATACAATAATAATAAGAATATACTAATACATAGTTTAAAAAAAAAAGAAAAAAGTGAGTGGCAGGAAATTCAATACAAGCTATAAGAAAGAGATAAATAATGTTGGTAAACTTTTAAAAGTGTGATGTGATGGAATGATAAGTTAAAGAGGAGAAAAAGAGTTACGTTCATATAAGTAGTACAATAGCAACTACCAATCCTCAAGCTACTGACCTTCACAATCAAAAGAGTTGCACACTCTCGCTTGCTCCCCATACCCCTCACAGCTATGCCGGGAGCAGTACCGTCTTCTAATCTGCCGTCCTCCTCCACAGGTTCTGCTGCAAGCACCCCATTCACCCCAACCGGCCCAGCCTGGAAGAAAATTAACTATTAGCTAACCCGCACTCCGTGGGTCTATTTTGTTATAACTCTTAAATTTGTATGATATGATTTGCGTAGAATTCGGCGAGGTTTCATCTGTATCTTCAGGGTCTTTTTGAGAGATTTATAAAAAAATCTGGTTTTCGGACAGAAAATATGCTCTTTTATAATTGTGCGTGAATGATTTAGTAGTTCTCGTGTGGTGCTCAATTACAAAATGGTAGTTGTACTCTGACATTTATAATAGCTATTAATACATATTAACTATAATATCAATATTAACCTATTCAAACTAAATCGAAAACGAGCTCAAATATTATTTTGGCATTTGCCGAGGCTTCGTTTTCGTTAAAAGTTAATGTTCAATTCCTTAGGAACAGGGGCCTGACCGCGCTATTTTCAAAAAACCTCCGGCGCAACTATATCGAGACTGCTTGTTTGAGTACTCCTACGATCACGCTGCGCATCAACTTTCTGTCAAATAATTTAGCGTGGTACGAAACTATGTAAATGTTGTGATGCGATAAAGGTTCAACTAGGTTTCCGGTGAAATGTTCCAGCCGCGAAAAGCTACTTTCAACTTTCTATCAAATCATTTACATTTAAAAATGGAAAAAGCTGTGCGATCACTGTCTAACCAAGGTTTAGTTGTCATAATTTAGCACGGTCGGGCCACAATACGGTTTTCTAGATGAAAAGTAGCTATGTCCTGTTCTCTAATCCCTGATCCCTGACAATGCGCATGCAAAATTTCATGGTAATCAGATTAGTAGTTAGGACAAATAAAAAGTGAGTATATATTATATATTTTTTTGTTACGAAAGTGTAACAAACAAATATACTCACTTTTTATTTGCATTTATAACATAAAGTCAATTTATCATCGGTGAAAGAAGTGTTGGTTTTATGCTACTGTACGGTTTAAGCTCGATTAAGCTTGTTTTTTTTTCTAGATATCCTTTAGCTAATGTTCATTTAAAATTATATTTAGTTCTGACGCGAATAAATACTCAAATATAGAGTGCTGAACAAGTTGAAAATTAATAATTACTTGTCCCAAATATTAACTGGGCATGGAGGGTTCCGGGCCTACTTACATAGGTTTAAGTTAATTGAGTCTCCATTGTGTACTTGTGGGGATGACGTGTCACAAACAGTGGAGCATGTACTCATTCACTGTTCGAAATTTGTAACGATACGTTATAACTGCGAGTGTGCAATGGAGAATAATATTTGTACTGAAAACCTCCAGACAATAATGGCTAATAATAAAGACAGAGAATTATTTTTGGAATATGCTAAAGCCATTCTTCGCATAATTGGGAAGGAGAATGGGTCTTTTGTGGAATAGGGATAGTAATTTTGTCCTGTATACTGGTGTTAGTGTTGAGATTGAGGTTACATTAAGCAATTGGAAAAAGGAAAAGAAATGTATATATGTGTATGTGTGTGTGTATATGTGTATATGCATATGTACATTTGTATTTGTGCATACATGTGTATGTATGTGTATATTATGTATATATATATATATATAAATCCACAAATATGAACATGAGAGGGAAAAAAGAAAGAGAAACATATGTATGTATATAAATATATATATATTTATATTTTTTTTGTATTTATGTTTTAATTTTTTTTTTTCACGTTTATATTTGTGGATTTTTATTCTGATTAACATTATCATTGTCCATTTTTGACGGTTAATTTATTATTTTAAGCCTACATAATTATTTTTATTGTACTTCATTATTTAATGTTAATTATAAATTGAATGAATGCCTTTATTATAATATTTCAATTTTGAGCTGATGTTAATAATGATGATAATTTAATCTTTAGCACAGCTAAAGAAATATTACTTATTGTTATTATTTTTTAGGAATTATATGTGGGATAGTAGAAATGAAATAACTTTCAAATGGGAAGCTATTCTCATTGGGATACCCTCATGGCAATTTTATTAGAGAATTATTTTGATTATTGTATAAAATGTTAACTTATTTAATTATTGTTAATTCAAATAAAATAATGGATTAAAGATTTTTATAACTAGTCAGATATATTGTGAATTAGACTTAAAATATTAATTTACACTTTGTTTATTTATGTTTCATAATCTGTTTTAAATAATTATGATATATGGTTATATAATTATATAGTAATTCTAAGATATTTATAGAGCAGATAAAAAAAAAAAAAAAGGTTTTGTGAATCATAATTAAATTATTATTATGTATTATTGATTGAATTGTGAATTAAAATGGTAATCTAAGAATAATTTGCGTTGCATGTAGAAATTATTGATCAAGCTATGGTATATAAGCTGTTTGAACTTTGTTGTCATTGAGATTTGGCTGTCATTGCGGTTCTTGTTTGTATATTGTTGGTATATTCATTTATTTTGTACAATATAATTTAATTAATTCGATTAAAATTTTTTGCAATAATTGTAATGGTTGTAATAAAAAGTTATATTTATAAGATAATTCATTTCATTAATAACTTTTTATATATTTTAATAATTTTGTAGTAATGATAAGTGATATGTTAGGTATATTATAACATTAGCTGCGATAGGAAGGAAGTGAAGTTTTTAACTATAACAAATTATATTTATGTATAATTATATGGCTCAAAACTTCAAATTCTTAACTTTTATTTTAACTAATTATTCTTATTATTTTTTAATTTTTTTTTAATGTAATATTATACAAAATGCAAGTTGTTAATTATCTACTAGATTATGATTATGTAATAATATAGAATAAAATGTTGTTGCATAATAATAGCAACAGAAATGTGGGGCGATGTACGCCAATTAAATAATAAAAAAAAAAAAAAAAAAATACTCAAATTTTAATTATAACTACATAGTTACAAGTAATTTACTAAGAAAACAGAAACACTCTGCCCGGTCATTACTTGGATGGGTGACATTTTTAGTGACATTGAGATTTGAGCGCTTCCGTGCTTCGGAAGGCACGTTAAGCTGTTGGTCTTGGCTTTTCAGTCATTAAGCCATGTCGGAGGCCTTCGGGTGGCCTAAAAACTCCGACACCAGAGTTGGTCACTAGCTCATACGAAGAAGAAGAAGTATTATTATAACAGTAAATAAACTATTGCAATATAAACATTGCAATATAAAAATCTGGAAACAAAACTGAAGTTCCAATGTTTCAAATACAAACATTAACTGCAAAAGTTTCCGCAAAGCTACCTCGAACAGTTGGATAACTATTGCAATATCCCAGCTGACTTATCCATCAATACTTAAAATGTTCAACTTCAATGCAGCTTAGTGAACGTCCTGACATGAGTTATATACAACTAACCTACTTTTTGTATGTTTAGTTATTTAATCCAAATCATCATTCTCCTGACCTTGCCCCACGCTAGGTTAGTTCGTCACAACATGTTTTTTCTTCCACTCACTTCTATCAGCTGTCGCATTTGTGTCCACTCCTTTCATTTTATCCAAATATAAATACAAAAAAAATAGTTTAAGTTGAATGTTTGAAACAAGTTTCATGCATTAAGTAAATATTTAATGTGATAGTGGGGATTACGGGAATATCACCTTTATTAGGGGAAATCTATATCCAATAGTGGACTAATATGGGATTGTGTGGTGGTGGTCAAATCAAGAGTCATGATGTAATCATGGCTTTGTGAGCATCAGAGCTTTATTTTGCTGTGCATATTGTTGTGTGTACAGATGTTAATGTATAAAATTAAACAAAGGTTCTCTCGAAATATTAAGATCAAGATCTCGATACAATAATGCATGGAAAATGTCACGTATGGTCAAAAATAGCCTTAACGCAATACTAGTTTCGAATCGCGACACGGTGAAAATACTTTCAATCCTTCGGTTCAAACAAAAATTGCGTGTGGGATGAAAGTGAATCAATTCTTGAAATAAATGCATGGATTGATAGTTAAATTAACGTCGTAAAAGGGGTTGTACACTAGCTACTACTTTTGCAATGTAGTGTCAAGTCAAATTGGCTTTATAGTACTGTATTCTTTGGTCACATGATTGTTACATACTTTTGTTTCATGATAATCGTTCTTATGGTTTTAAAAATTGACTACATGCTCTCGGAACAGTCAGAGCCTAACCATATAAAAATTAATAAATAAATAAATAATGCTGGACTATCACACAGCATCATACATACTTTTTTTGTAATATATATCATACATAGAAAACACCCAGAGCCAAGACAAATATCTGCAGAACATGCAAACATTTGTCCCACGGCGGGAATCGAACCCGCAACCTTCTGCGTTCCAGGCGGACCTTCGCCTACTGCGCCACAGGGGTCGTCTGGAATATGCTGATATGCTGGAACGTAAATCCACGCGAGATACAATAGATCTCTATTAAAATAAATAAAGTACACACACACACACACACCAGCCTATATCAGTCCACTTCTGGACATAGGCCTCCCCTAATAAAGGGTGATATGCCCAAATCCCCACGCTGGGCATGCGGGTTGGGGATCGCAGGGCACAGCTTCTTGCACCACCGACGCTGCTGCCCGTCGGTGGCCAGGGGATTTAGCTGTGCCGATGTAGGCTGTGCTATGCCGCAATCAGCCGGCCGCCAGAGCCCCGTTTGTTAGTTAGCGGGTGCACCACGTGCAGGTGAGGTTGGCTTGGGTTCCGACGATGTGGGTTGAACCCTGTACGGGGTGAACAGGTTCAAACCGTATAAACTAAAAATAAATAGAGATTTAAACTTAAAATAAATAGAGTAAAGAAGAACATTGTGTGAGAACGTCAATAAAAAAATCCCACTAAAAATGCGTTCAGCAAAGTAAACTCCATGTATGTTTTCATTTCAATGAATATGCGATTGCCATCGATGATAACATAAAAACAAGTTTGTGCTATATTGGAAACTGCCGCAGTTAATAGCGAAATTATTTGCAGTTTGAAAAAATACTACAAATTTGCAGTTTGAAAAAGCTTTTACTGGAAAAGTTATCTCGTTCCAACGTTTTAATAAATATTTACTGAAACAGCGTTGGTATAGTTTGTAAATATTGGTATTTTATTCATAAATGTGCAGTGGAGTAAATAAAATAATAGTTTTCTTGCTGTTTTTCGGGCATGAATTATATTGAAAATAAGATTAGAGCCACTCAAACTCAAGCTTAAAGTCAAAATCTATTTATTCAGCAGGAACCTATGAATTATATTGAAAATAAGAAACTCTCAAACTCAAGCTCAAAGTCAAAATATATTTATTTATTACCTGTAGAATTATGGCCAGGGATGACTTCGAATCGAAATTTATGTACACCGATAAGTAACGCGACTAAACAGACAAAGATGACCAAGAAACTGCTTGACTTATATTTTAACGTCATTTTTACAATTGTTATTCATCTTAAATATTACATTGTTTTTAGGGGAGTTAGAGACAGTTTCATCCCATGTTTTTTGTTATGTAAATAATCAGAAAATTTATAATAAGCGTAGGCATACAAAGTAACGTTTAACTTTTTTATTTATTTATTAACAAATAGTTTTAGACTTGACTTACCAACTGCGTTCCATATAGCAATATCAACGCCCAGGCTCCACGGTACGGCTGCTGCCGTCGCCTCCAGCCAGGGTCCATCAGGGGGCGTGGTCTCCAAGTCCACAGCCGGTTCGCTGACCCTCGCGAAAACAACCAGTTCACTCTGTGACGGTGTACTCCAGTTGAAGCACTCGCCTAGTTGTGGACTCGTTTTTAGGTTCACCTGTCTGGAGAAAGAATTATGATGATAATATTAACTGTTCTCTTCATATGTGGTATGTGGTGCTCCTACACCATTTACCATATATAAAGAAGACTGAATGTAAAGTTACGTCAGTGAAGGCACCGACGGCGTTTCAACTCGTTAAGAGAGTGTTCATCAGGGTGGGTGACGAGTGAGTGGGTGCTAGACGGGACGCGGAGGAAGAGCGTCGCGTTCACTCCCTGATGAAGACTCTCTTAACGAGTCGAAACGCCGTCGGTGCCTTCACTGACGTAACGGTACGTGAAAATTCCCGTTTTTCAATATGAATGAGTTAATTCACTTTAGTTTCATGAGTAAAAAAGACTGAAGGTATCTGACAACGTAAGCTCAACGTACCGTAAAATTTGGGACTAAGCGTATATGGGCATTCAATATGTTTGTTTTAGAATACCTGAAGAAACTAGCACATCATTCTTGTGTTGATGTTAAGGGGTAACCATTACCTTAAACAAAGCATTGCTTTGCAGGTTATGCTTGTATGGAACGTGTGTACTAGAATACAGTTATCGCAGGCGCAAAGGTGTAGTAAAGCTGTGTTTTAGTTTCAAGGGTTTGGATGACGGTAAAATTATGCGTAACTTACGATGCAATTCTTGGGTATATAGGTAATGGTTATATTTGCTTTTTTTCATATTCAAGTGTAGGTAATAAGCTATGGTTCTTTATATTAAAATAAAATGTTTATGATGATGACGATGTTGATTAAAATTAATCAGAATATTAGTTAGGAATAGGTTGGCTCCTAAAACATACGAGTTTATCTGTACGCGCATTTTGATCATAGAATGTTATGCAAGTTTCTTTGCAATCAGCGGCGTATGAGTGGGATGGAAGTGCCAATTTACCGAATGGGGGGATCCCAGGAATGCGCGGGCTTTAATAGAACTACGTTGCTGGTCTTGGAAATTGGATTTTAGTTGCTTGATTTTTAATTCAACGAGATTCTTGCAAAACGCTAGATTTTCAAAATTTATTTAAAAATCTAGTTAATAAAAAAATACAAAGAAAGTAACTGTTTAATATGTACCTAGCTAAGCTAAAGCTAGGCTAAACCACTACCATTTTTTTATTTTTTCTATGGAATTTGCACTTAAATTAAACAATTGCACTTTAATTATTAAATTTGGAATATAAACTTAGTGAAGGGACATATCAATTAATAAATCCGTTAGATGTAGTAATCATCATCAGCACTGCTGTAAATAGGCTTTCCCAAAAGAGTGCCATTGCACCCCGTCTATAGCTCGACGTCTCCAGCTTCTATCAGCAGCATATCGCCGATCGCAATTCCACCTGGCTGGAGAGCAGTAATTTTACGTGTGAAATCATTTTAAAACCAGCAAGTACAATCACATCATTTTTTCCCAGTTATCTCTTCAAAAATTCCAAATCAGTTCTGTTCTGTCAGTAAAAACGAAAGCTTCATTCGTTTCAAAGTCGTCAAAGTTTTTTGCAATTCCTCAATTAATTCACTGTTTTACACAAATATAATTATTTTCTTTGTCATGTAAACAGCCTTTACAATAGAGACAAAGCTGTCAAGCTGTCAGTCCATTGTTTCAGATGTTATTTAGGTTAAATGAGTGGAATTTTTCGTGATTTCTACCCACTCATGTTTGGACTTGACAAGCTTTTGTGAACGTAAAATATATAAAACTAGGTGTTCTATGAATAGGACTAATTTGGTCATAAGATTATTCATACTTTTCGAGTTTTTTCGTTGTTTATGTTATTGACTGGCTTATTTCTGACAGTTGATAAAAATAGCCCGATATGATTTATTGACGATCTATTAAGTAGCCTCTAAAAACGCTACTATTTTTTATTTATTTATATATCATTTAAAAGTTTTCCATAATAAATGTTTTTAATCATTAATATCAACCAAAAACCGGGTACTTAAATTATGTACCTATCTGGTTGGTTCCAGTCCACTTTAACAAAGGAGCTAGGTAAGTGCATTTAAGAAATAAGATTTTAATTTGTATTTTATATTATTTCTTGTAATACTATCACGCACGCTAATGGGCAAGGAACCATGTACCTACCTGTACTTAAATTTAACCATTTCTTTGAATTAAAACCCTGTCACTTTTAGCCAATAACGAAAGGTGAGAAAAACAATACTTTCAGCATTGTTTAATATTGGACAGATATTTTGAAGTAAGCCTATAATTATGTTGCAGCCCAAAATTGAAAATGAAACAATTTAATGAAAAATAATTTACCTCGGTAACCGTACACATTAACATAACTATGGGTTAAGATCCTATTTTAAGTATAATAATGATATAATATAATAAATAATAATAATGTTTCAATTATTAGAAAAAAAAAATCTAACAGTCGAGTTATAACGGTGAATAGGTACTTAATAGATTCAGAATGAATCTTTTAATTAAAATATTGCCCTTTGCCTCTTCCCAGATGGGCGATTTAGTCGCGTGACTAGCTAGGGCGATTTTGCGTATCAGGCTTGCTGAATGTCACGTGGAATGTGAAGTGCGTGTATATACCACGTGACATTTAGCAAGCCTCATTGGATACGCATGTCAATCGCGCGAGCAAAACGCGCGAGCAAAACGCGCATCGGGGAAGGCTCTTAACATTACTTAAAAAAACATTTTCATTTATTTAATCCATACACGAATAAATACGAATTTTAATAACGCCGCACAAAATAAAAACATTCTGTCTCTCGAAATAATTTCAATACAGAAATTCAGCAATAAAAACGAATTATTTTTATAGATGTCAAAGACTAATGATGACGATGAGGGTACTGCTCAAAGTAACAAGCGTTTAGTATTAGATTATGTATCGTACGTGACTCAACGAGGCGTAGCAAATGTTCTACAAAGAACTAGTAATGATGAACAAAGTTGGACTCTTGTGTCGTTTATTTTGTTCTTATTTATTGCTCATAAATACTCCAATTGGTTTCAAGGGTGCTGGTGACATTACAAGCACATGAGGCTTATGACCTTCATGGCTCAAGTTGATGGACGCTCGGCGTTGCATCGTACGTAGGGCATGTTTCAAACATGGCCACGCATGTTTAGAGGAACAAAGCAATACTTTGTTTTAAGTAATGGTTACCACTTAAGTTAAGCGCTCGTGGCGAAGCTTACTTGCGTGAAGTTCGGTGTTCCTAGCAGATCACCTTGGTTAAGCAACGCTCCGCGTGGTCACTACTTGGATGGGTGACCGTTTAGTGGCATTTAGATCTGAGCGCTTCCGTGCTTCGGAAGGCACGTTAAGAGGTTGGCCGGCTTTTCCAGTCGTTAAGCCATGTCGGAGGCCTTCAGGCGGCCTAAAAACTCCGACACCAGAGTCGGCTACTAACTCATACGAAGAAGAAGAAGAAGACCATTTAAGTGCACCATATACTAGTTCCATCTTCAGGTATCATAAGAAATATTTTGTATAATTTCTATCATCATCCAATTTGGGGGTCTATTAACAATTTGTATTATTATGACATGCTCTTTCATTTTGAAAAAGACGCACTATTGACTCCCTTAGGACACAGGTAAAATCATCGAGATAATTATAAAGAACACTATATAGAGTGACAAGTAGTTCAGTCCATCACGAAGACAACGCAGAGTGATCACGATCTTTAGTCATGAAGTTACCGACCGCAGAATAAGAGAGACCTTATGTCGCTTGAAAAGTTTTCAAAAACCTGGCCATTGACAGCGTGCGCGGAGTTTTGGTGCAGACACTTTTTTTCCACGTTTCCCACCCTAAAGTATAAATATCACGATGGGTAAAATATGAATTTTTGCCAAAGGACGCAAGTGTAGACGAATATTTTTATTTATTAGAAGCTTTCTATTTATTGAACTTATAACTAAACAATGAAAGCATCGTACGTAATTCAATTTTGCGTCAAACAAGCGTGTTTCATCGTAGACTACATATTCGTTTGCGTCCAGGGGATATGTGATTAAACCACACCAAACCAGCCTTTATCAGTCCACTCCTGGACATAGAAGTCCCCTAAAAAGGAGGGCTTGTCCTTAATTCCCACGCTGGGCATGCGGATTGGGGATCGCAGAGCATAGCTTCTCGAGAGAATTAAACAGTTCTGGTGTGCTAGGCTGTGCTACGCCGCAATCAGCCGGCCGCCTCGGGCAGGTGGGGTCGGCTTGAACTCCGAAGATGGAGTTTGAAGCCTTTCACGACCCCAAACTACCAAAAAACTTAATAAAAAATAAGTACTCAAAACACTTAAGTTGCCCTATTATGTACTTAGTTACATTGCCTACTGCACGGCTGTATTTTTCTGGAGAAAAATAAATAAAAAAACTTATATTTCAAAACGCTTACCTTAACTAAAATAAAACGTGATAAAAAAGAGCCTGCAACTCTTCGAACAAACGAAATTGGAGGGTTCAAAACTTTCCACATAGCGCTTATAAGAATTCCCCTGAAGTAGCTAAAAGACCCTAAAAGTGTGGAGTCGGATCGTTTCGAATCGAACTTTCTACAATCAGCGGTCGATTTTGAGCAGTTTTACCTTTGTTCAAGTTTAAAGTGAAATTCGTGAGCTCATTTTCATTCTTTGTTCGTTTTCTTCTACCAGTATGTTCCTATCAACTGGTATATTCCTGGTATTTGAGTAATGAGTTTCTAGTTTCATTTGAGTTTTTAATAGCAAGTATAACTGTGAATAACTCTTTTATCGGACTTAAAAGAGGATCTCTATTTAAAATGTATTTTAAAGTTTCCTTTTGCTCTTGTTACTTCTTGAGCATGCGATACCAATACTTAATGAGGCTTTAAAATAATGTAAAAGGTATCTGTTTTTATAATACTTGAAGATAGAACAAACAAATGACACGCCTGATGTTAAATGGACCATTACCTCAAACAAAGTTTTGCATTGTAGGTAACCCAATTTTGGTAATATAAACGTGCCTTATGATTCAAAGCCACACCAAACAAATTGAGACATACTTATAATTTAACCCGCATTCTTCATTCATTCGCACCCTTCATACCAAACACAACAATGCAAAAACGAAACAAAACGGCAAGAAAAGGACTGAATTGTTTCTAAACGTAAAGGAAAATGTGTTTTCAAATCAAGGTAATAAAGTATACACCGTTAGCATTACACTTTGGAAGAACTCTGGCCAAAGGGTGTCGTATTTCGTCGATTTCGAAGACAAATAACGGACACCACGCGACCCACATCGCATATACGTGGCAAATAATATGTAATTAAGTGCTTATTTTTCATTTATATTTTAATGTATGTTGGTCTGTCTTTTCTAGTGTTCTCTGAAATAAAGTTATTTTATATTAATACTAAATTCCGCCCACGGCTTCGCTCGCGTGGTACTGGAATAAAAAATAGCCTATATATTAACCCAAGTCACAAACTGTGTTTATTGCAAATTTCATCCAAATCCGTTCAGTAGTTTTTGCGTGAAAAAGTAAGAAACATTCATCCATTCATCCATTCATCCATACATCTATACTCTCAAACTTTCGCATTTATAATATTAGTATGATAAAGATTGTATCAAAAAATCTAGCAATATGACAAACCTGATCAGAAAGTTCAGATATCTAACCCAACAGATTAGAATCTCCTGCATTCCGATCACGCAACGCTTTTGTTGGTGAAATTTAATTATACACTTCTCGGTATCTGAAACTTGGTCTTTAATCGAGTTGCGCTAATCTTCGGCTTCCACAGAGTGATGTTGTTTGGAGCAAGTGAATTTATGACTACTTATATATCGACTATATTGATTGAAGATCTCCAGACCTACCGTAGGCGGCACCTAGCTTAGACTATAGACGCAATAGTAAATTAAAACCTATTGATAAATTATTACTGTATTAAAGTAATCTTTTTTGTTTTAAATTATTTATTCTTTCTTTAATAATTAAAAAAAACATATTATGTATTTAGCTTCTGTAAAATTAACGTGTGCAAAGTTTTATGATATTTTGTACCCAAGTGAAGCTGCTCGGAGTTTCTCTGAAGGATAGATTCCGCAACGAGACTATCCAACATAGAACTAAAATTGTCGACATAGCCCAGATAAGAAGCAAGCTGAAGTGGCAGTGGGTTGGCCATATCTGTCGGAGAAACGATAACCGTTGGGGTAAGGAGTTAAGGAGACCCGCGATCTCCACTCAAGAACTCCAACTCCTGCCAGGTGGAGTGATGATTTGCGTAAGGCTGCTGGCTGCATGGCGCTCACGAGGGGAGGCCTTTGTCCAGCAGTGGACTGCTATAGGCTGATGATGGTGATGACAGACAAACGAGACGTTCATGCCTTAAGTTGATGGATGCAGGCTGCATCATAGGTTTCTAAACATTCGTGACCAACGATATAATACTTTGTTCTATGAAATGGTTATGATAAAAACACTAGATCTCAGCTTACAACTTGCACCATGCTATAACTTGTGCGTGTTGAAGAACTGTACAAACTCCGACACTTCATACGGCCTTCCCTTTGTTTTGTTAACTGTTTTATTGCGCTACAAGATCGTATCTAGATTTTGTGTGTTGTGAGGAATGCAGGATAGATATTTTGCGAATAACATAATCAATTATGCTGGTATTTAAAGCAAAAAAATTACACTGAGGCTTTTTGTCTTGCTGCAGCACACACAAACTTACATAAAAGTTCATAATTCCTAAGTTCTTTGAAATGTTTGTGTTTATTTCTTTCTGTTAATGTTATTTTTTGTGCTTATATCTAAATTGTGTGCCTGTAGTAACAAATAAATGATTTATCTATCTGATTTATCTATCATTATTACACAGAATTTATAACCCTAAACTAGGTTTAAAATAACAAGTAAATACTTTTTTGTGAATAGAATTAGGCTATTATTCTTCAAAAATCTTTTGATTAACTTTTATTCATCTGTTTCACATGACGCTTGAAATGAAATGTTCGTCCTTGTTTTATTGTATCTATCTATCTATTATATTATATTTATTAGTTTATTATAATTTGGTTCCCTAGTAATTTATTGTAAATATTAGTATATTTTATTTAATTAGTATGTAGTTACAAGTAGCTTTTTATGTTTATGTATTATTAAATTATATTAATTTTAGTATTCAATAATCCTAGTCCTCAAGGGATAAAATTGTGTTTATTGATATTATAACCATCGTTATTGGTGTGAGTACAATAAAGAATTATCTATTTATCTATTAGGCATAGAATCTGGGTGTTCTCAGACTGAGAGACGATATTTTCAGATCATACAAACATTTGACTGGCGGCAGGAATGGAACCCGCAATTCCTTTGCATATCAGGTGGGCTTTTATCATAGAAGTCGATATAATGTCAAAAATGACATAGTACAGCCTTGATCCTACTTTACTCTACGTGGGTATCAGGAGCACGTACTCAGGAGCAAACATCTGCGTAAAATCATAAAGTGCAAGTTCGGGAATCGAACTCGCAACTTCTTGCATTAAAGCCAGTTCTTTGCTTGTGGCAAAAATAATAAAGATAATATATTAATTTAGCAATAAGTTGTAAGTCTGTGCTGACATCAGCACAGAAAATATTGATATAGCAAAGTTGTTAATCTTCTAAATATATAAAATGGAAAATTGACTGACTAGCTAACTGTTATATATCAACGCACAGACCAAACCACTGGACACCTCACATAGTGTAGGCATTTACTAAAGAAGAATTTTCAGTAATTTCACCCCTAACAGCCTGCGCACATTGGACAACAAACTTCACCGATTAGACGCTACGACAAGCTGCGGGGGATAATTTTCATACATTTTGTTCAAAGCTCCGCACACACGGCGACAATAGCGACGGCAAGATATGACAGACGCTTGCGACTAAGCGCGACGACAAAGCGTCGTGTTTGCGAGGTCTATAAGGGATGATGAAAGATTGTATGAAAGTCCGTCACTTTCGAAGTCAGGATCTTCAAATTTCGTTTTTAGGCTGAAGATTGAAAGTTAATTTATTTGTATCTCAGTTTTTTGATAATTCCACCCCAAAAGGGTGAAAAGGGGGATGAAGTTACATAACTTCATCCCCCGATTTTAATTTCAATTTAATCCCAAAATTAAGGACTTTCCATACATATGGAAAGTCCTTAATTTTCAAAGTATAAATCACTAAATAGAAAGAAATGCTGTATGCTATGCTGCCTGATTGCGGCATAACACACAGCCTACATCGGCACAGCTTAATCCCCTGTCCACTGCTGGATATATACCTCCCAAAGTTTGTGCCATCCACCGCGTTATTGTGCTAGTCGCAACTTTACAAACAAAAAACTTTAATGAGGATGTTTATTTTTTAATAATTATAACTTATCAGTTGACTTTAAAATGTTAAAATAAATTTAACTTAAACAGAAAGCAGTTCTTGAGCTACCACAAACCAAATTCGAAGTTGTGATTGCCTGAGGTCCTTTTGAAACACCCCAATTCCGCCTACCCAATTAATTAAAATAAACCTTCAAAATACTACCCTCATTTTGGCTGGGAAGTAAAGATCCCAAAGCCACGTACACATTATTAAAATAAACGCCCCCGCACCTCCTATTTCCTTCGTTAGGCACCGCATTTATATCTCAAACAGGTTATTCCGGAGCTAGTGGCTAAATGTTGTCGGAGTTTTTAGGCCACCCGAAAACTTTCGACATGGTTTAAGACTGAAAAACCGGGACCAACATCTGAACGAACCTCCCGAAATACAATTAAAAAGTAAAATTTCCGAAGTAAAATTTGGTCTTCTATTTGCTACCCGTCCGTGAACAACCTATTAGAGAGACAATAAACACTATAACAAAAAACATAGCCCCCCCTCTTTTGATCTGAGCTAGTTTCTCTAGGTGTAAGCGCTTCAGGCAACCTTTTAGATTTAAGACCTAGCTTACCTAGTTTAAGCCATTCAGGCAACCCTAGAACTACCTAACCTAACTTCTTGTATTCTATTCTATTATAATTTAAGGCAACTATAAGGGTCAAACCTCCCTCTCGCTCGCACTATTCAACATTTTTGAAGATCTAAAATCACTGAATGTAGTTATGCAAAATAGCAAACCTTCACGGCCTAGAAAATAACAATACAAAGGTTCAGCAATAATATCATTTTGATTCTATCATGTTTTCTTACCAAAAAACTTGGACCAATGTGATCAATGGTAGGTTGCAAATTTTTTGGTAGGAAAACGTGTTGAGTTCATCATGATATTCTTGCTGAACCTTTGTATTTTTATTTTGCAGGCCGTAAAGGCCGTTGTTATTTTGCATAACTACATTCAGTGAGTTTATATCTTCAAAAATGTTGAATAGTGCGAGCGAGAGGGAGGTTTGACATGTATCGTTGCCTTAAGAGCTTAGCTCTTCTTATCAGTGTAGTGATGCAATTCTCTCCACTTAGCTCTTTCCATTGCTGTCTCTTTCACTTCCTTATATGACATGACGGCGACCTTCTCTTTAACCTGACTCATGTAACTTATTTTTGGTCTTCCTCTTTCACGCTTTTCTTCTACCTTTCCCTCGATGATGTTACTAATGAAGCTGTCATGTCATAAGGTAGCCCATATCCAGCAGTGAACTGCTATAGGCTGATGATGATTTTTGTGATAATCATAGATGTGTACGCCCATTACCTGTTTTCTTTGTAAAAACGCTTCCCTTATTACCTCTAAATGACAACAGGTTTTATCGCACCTTATATCTATGTTAATTAACTGAACAATTACATAGGGAGCAGAATTCCCTTATTAGATTTAATGAAACCCAAACACGGCAGTGCCTTGGAAAAGCCTTATAGTATCGGTATTTGTTTCGTAGCGTAGTGTAGTATACTATATTATGATTCTGTAGTTGGAATCACTCACTTCACTTCTTTATTAAATGGCTTCTGGGATAGTTATCCACAATTTCGCCAGTATCAAGTATAATAATTGTTCATAATAATATGAGGCAACGTAGTACGGTTTATAAGTCCAGTCGTCCAGTCTTCGGTCAGGTCCTGTTTTCTGCTATAGCCATGGCGACTATAACAAAAGACGATCGGCGCACAATTTTCTTCATCAGAGAATTCCCGTTCAATCTTCTTTTATTCCATTTCACTAATACTTGTGTCTTATTTATAACTAACATTTATAGGTTATAATACCATGAATATTAAACGACATACATTAGAAAAACACTAGAAAATAAAATTTAATAAAATTGACAACCGAACTGAACTGAAAAAATGGTGTCCTTGGAATCACTCGCGGCATGGCTTAGAAATGATTGACCAATAACAGACGGTTCAAAAAACGTCAAATTACGCCAACGAGCGTAAGGATACTCCTAGATACATTACGGTACGGCCTGATGCAGTAGAGGAACATATATACTACGAACATCTAGTAAACGGCGCAAACATCTTCGGGAGTCTTAAACAATTCACTTGAAGCTGGCATTGCAATAGGCGTAAAGAAGAGTATTCGGATTAGGATGGTGGAATTTCGGAGTAGTACCGAGCCGGGGTGGAGCTGCCCAGAGATGGAGTCCGTCTTCGTGTTGTAGTATGCCCCAGACGGGGTAGAGTGCCGGTACAGGAGCGTAGGTAATTTGTAGATGGATGAGCTAGCCGAGTTGCATCCATTATCGATTCAGTCCGTTTTGTTGGTAGGACCATTGGAAGGTTGGAGGTCCGAAAAACGTCTGACTGACAGTGTATTTTATTCACAGATGTCGAACGCTCGGATCCGGCAACTTTCTGAGCATGTAGCTGGCAGGCCAGAACATTATGTATGAAGGCAACGCCTTCCGGCGAGCGTCCATTTAACAGAGATTTTCTGATGGTATTCGAAAGTTCATCATCGAAAGCATCATAACTTGGATGACCGTTTATAAATATTTTAATCCGAGCGTTTCAGTCCTTTGGATGTCCTGCAGTTGCAAAAGAATATCGGAGACCTTTCCGATAACATCACCAGCCTCTGTCAGTCCACTGTTGGACATAGGCCTACCTTTATAAGAAGGGGCCCATAATTTCCACGCTGGGTATATTGGAAATCGCAAGGCGCGGGCTTCTTGCGTCAAGGAAATCAAGTATAAACAGACGACCTGGTGTGACTGGATCAGCGGACTGTACGGTGCGCTCTACGCTTAATGTTCTAAGTACCGTACGCCACACAATCCAATATGGTCCGAGGGCGAACCGCGTTCGTGGCGTACCGTGCGCTACACGATCGAATAATGGTCAGAGGGCCGACCGCTTTCGTGGTTTGGTCGCACCAAATTCGATCGTCTGTTTATATTATCAGGCTGCGCTATTCCGTAGACAGCTGGCCGCCAGGGTCCTATTTGCTAGCTAACAGGGTACACAAATCAGAGTTGACCACTAACTCATGCAAAGAAAATGAGACTCGGTTAAATGGCAGCACGTGAATAATCAAGCTGTGGAGTGGTCTCCCATGCCGAGGTTTTCCCCAGATACCACGATATGCAATGTTTGCACACTTCACGCACGATGGACCAACTGGTGTCCAATTGCAGGAAAGGGAGTCCGTTTACATAATTACATTTACATGAAGCGTTTCAAACAGCGCGTTTGGAAAACAAAATTAAGGGACTACGCGAATGTCTTTTGATGTAACAGGATCCGCTTACTACTATCAGGAGGACCGTATGAATGTTTGCTAACTTAGTAGTATAAAAAAAGTAATCAGTAAACGCAGCGAGAGGCCCCCGTATCTTGCAATGCTAACCACAACAAAAGTTGGTATGTATCACATTGTTACTTTACCAAAAATTCACGCTAATTAAGCTGACATTTCAAGATTATTTCATTCAACCGTTTTTCAGCTTATATTACCTCCAATATTAAATTAATTAATTCCGTACAAGAACTGTTAATAAAAGACTAATTTCTCAAAATGTACTAGATTAAGTCCTAGATTAATTACTGTTTAATTTGTTCTATTCGAACCAAGAAAATGAAAATTACTTCAAGCCTTAGAATAAAAGATTCAAAGTCAAATAAATTAACGTTGACAAAGCAAATGTTTAACTCAATAAAGCAAACTAAATGGATTCAGGGCGACTTTGCGGCGTGACCTTAAGTGAAGCTAAGTGCCTAAAATGCTTTAGGAATAAACTGATAATTTATGTTTTAGTAAAGTATACAAGGTGAGTTTTTTTATGTCATCCCGAAAAGAGTTGATTTGGACCACGGTTGAACCAAAGGTGAAACACAAGTGGCTCTAGTTCTCCAAAAACTTTACTTTATATTTTTGCGTTGTGTGTGACAGCCCTTGAATTAAGACATAGCTATAATTATCATCATCATCAATTATTAAGGACAAATTTTAACAAAATCAGCTGTTCCTCACAAGTTTTTGAATTACATAATTGCGTAGCTTTACAAGCCAGTTCCTTCAAGGAAAAACTACAAAATTATAATTGCGTAGCTTTACAAGCCAGTTCCTTCAAGGAAAAACTACAAAATTCGAATAGTCTTAACACTTTTTGTTCACTTTATGGTTGATTGGCCTTTTCGGGGTAACATACGAATTGAAACTCACCGTGTTTAAATAGATATAGTATTCATGCCATAGCATCGTTGATCGTAGCAGGAAATAAAACTTTAACCGTCCTATTCATAACAGTTCTATAAACCTCAGATAGCTAAAATGCCGTTAAATTTAATTTCATACCTTTTTATTTACGTAGGCGAGGCGTTATAAAATGAAATTCGGTTAGCACTAAGAGCGACACATTGCACTTCCACATTATCCGATCAGATATTTGTTTTATATCGATTTTGGATCGGATAATGTGTAAAGGAATGATTAATTAAATGTTATCTGCCTATATTAATATTTTTTTTTAATTTAAAATTTATGTTAAAATTTATATTATTGTCATGGTTTTATTTATGCTAATATTAATTGTTAAAATTTGAAAATGACTGTGATTCTTGTAATGAACAAATAAAAAATTATTGATTATCGATCTAAGAGTGTAACTTTTTACGATATTTGAAATCATACACGCGATGTGAGGAGTTCCAACCTCCATCTTCGGTACTTACCTATCCGTCGTGTTGTACGGCGAGCCCGCATACTGACTGACAGATGCCAGTTCCACTCCTCCACGGTAAATCGAAACTAGCGCCAAGTCTAGCGTTTTACTCTGAAACAAGATTATTATTTTTATTTATACAATATTCAACAGAGTTTGTTAAAGCGTGTTTTCGCGGTCAAGTAAAAACAACACCAAGCTTTACCAGTCTACTGCTGAACTTAGGCCTCCCTTAATTGTATTATATGTATTTATTTCAGATATTATTTATAATCCATAATATTTGTTAGTAGTACACAAAAGAATTAAAATGAAAAAGAGTGTTAGAACATTATCATGATCAAATCAAAATTAAAATACGAAAACAAAATTAACTTTCTCACTCCTATATGAAGCAGCATCCAATGTTGAGTAATTGGACAATCCCACCTGTTTGACAACATATCCAGGATGAGTTAGGGCTGTCACGTACTCATTTACGTAACGAAACGCAAATTGTATGTATTATTGCATGGAAACCGTAACCTTATTCTCTCTTCTTTTGCAAACATGTCACAGGCGTTGCAAAAGCGTGGCCCTATAAAATACACCTGCTTGTATGTCGGTATACGTGGTAGTATTCATAATAGTGTAGAAAACACCGTAAAAGCCGTTGCAATAGCTCAAATAGCAAGTTGCAATAGTGCACTTTCATCTATCGAATTCGCTATTAAATCCTTACGAAAATGGCATTTCTACATGGTAACATGATGATTGGCGCACTAAGCAAAATATCAAGTAATAATAATTAATGTTGGGATAGAATCTTGAAAGTTAGTTAGAACCAGGTGCCACCCACGGTCTTTCTAATATCGTGACGGCCCCTATTTCTGTAACCAACTCTCGGCCACCACTCGGTCAGCGCTCTGGTCCACTTGTCGTCACTTTGTCTGGACAAGTGTCCTGCCCAACTCCATTTGAGCCCCAATATCCGCTCGCTGACGTCCCGGACCTTAGTCTGCTTGCGGTTACTTAATCTTAGTTTCTTACTTAGTTTTTTTCTTTATTTCTTATTAATTTCATCTTTATCTAAATAAATGAATACGAAACTGTGCGGTTATAGTCCGAGTTTCATCAGAATACTAATATCAGCAGTTTCGCCAAAATAATAGGATATTATGTTCCAGACAGTCCACCAAATTAGACGTATGATAAATTACCCAGATACATTAAGCGTTTTTCCAATATACTACGGTATTTATTGCTGGGCAAGGACCAGCTAGTGAAAAGAACAAAATTCTTCTTCTTCGTATTATGAGCTAATGACGAAAGTTTTTAGGCCGCCCAAAGGCCTCCAACCTGGCTTTACGACTGACAGCCGGGACCAAAATCCTAAATACCCCTAAACGTGACCGTTTAGGGGGCTTACTAGTAAGATGAGTGACCCCATCCAAGTAGTGACCGGGCGGAGTATTGCTTAACCAAGATGTTCTGCGGAGAACACCAAAATAAACCACACCATGAGCGAAGAAATATATGAAAATAATAATTATCGATTCAAATAAAGAATTAACGACTTCGTTGGCGCTATGGGTGACCCCCAGAAACCACTTCAGATAGTGGGTTCGACTTCTCCTTTCTGATATCAATGACAGTTGAACATTATGTTGTGCTATGGTAGAGCAAAAAGCATATTAAGATAAATGTACAAAAACTACTCTTTCATCAGTTCTTTCACTGACATCGAGCAGGCTACAACTGTTTCTGTGTGTAAGGGTTAACAAATAGCGGCATATTTTTTCTTTCTTTACCACCACTGACACACGGAGTTTACGTGAAAATTCACGCTAATTGTATGGAAATATTACGGCAGCTAGAGAAGCAAAAATTATAAAAGTATATCACTCTTTTACCCCGACTGACGACGACGACGTTTCCCTTTCCCGACTGCCGTGCCGTGCTATGAAGTGGAGACACACACAACTAATCACATTAGTGTTGTTATATGAAAACGGTTTCTGTATACAACGTTTCGTCATTATATATGTCATAGAGGGTTGTTCAATCCAACTCAAGGACAATATTAAGGAGGTACTTATTTATAGATACTCAGTACCTATATAATTATAACATTCTTATTGATTGCTCGGTTTGGTTTCAATATTAAGAAGAACGTGGCTTTCAATTATTAGAGCTAGCTTCAGAATATGGTTTCGTTTGTGTGGAACCTGGAAAAAGTAGCCTAAAGGTTATTCTTGGTCTTGAACTGATTTCAAGTATTTTGCGGGAAGCAAGTACGAATATAATTATTTTCATATTCACATTTCATAAACGCCCATACAATACAATAATAGTAGGATGGTATTTTTGGTTTTTGTCTGTATGGAATTAAAGTTTTAGATACAAAAAAGAGCAAATGATTTCTAAAATAGGGGCGTAAAGGGTTCCAACCTCCATCTTCTAATTCTAAGCCAACCTCACCTGCCGAACTAACAAACGGAGGTCTGGCAGCCGGCTGAATGCAGCATAGCACAGCCTAACGCTGGTATCCCTGACCACTGACGGACATCAGCGTCGGCGCCAGCAGTGTGAGAAGCTGTGCCCTTGTGATCCCTAAACCGTATGCCCAGTTTAATAAAAAACACTATACCCATTAACAAAATGTCCGCAGCAGACAAAACCAATATGGCTAGACATTTCAAAATAGAACACTTTTCGTACCAAAAGGACCATAAAACTGGATTTATCAGCAAAACGCCGATTTGTCCAAACTACTGCGACACAAACGTATCTGTGAATAATCGCTTAGTAAATTTTGTTAGACCACATCCAACCTTACTGTATGTACATTGGATTAGTTTTAGCTTGTAGTTTGTTGGTATTTTTGCCTAGTTTCATACCTATTTTTCTTAGGGCGGGCGTTTTATGAAATATCATTTTCGTGAATACGTTGATCATGCTTGGATGGTAACGGTATGTGAGCAATTTATACGCCAACTTTTTGCCACTTTTAATCGGCTATGAGCCCATATTGTCTTTTATCAGGTTGCGATTCAGGAATAATCTAAGCCATTTTAATAGGAATCAGGATAAGCATGTGTTAAACTGGCAAATAACACGAGACCCGCAAATAAGCTTACCATAGCTAGTTCGTTGGCCAAGGTGGCCAAGATGACGTTTTTCGCTTAAAAAACCCGCCCACGTGACCTTGGGCCCGCTAGTGCAACCGGCGCTGACTGTCGGCGCTGGCTTAATTTTCGGTGACCGGCGCGCGTTTAATTTTTTTTTCTAAATTTCAAAGAATTAAATAATTTTCAGCGCTAAAATATAACATAGGTAAATAAGGGTCTTCTAGATTTATATTGTGAAATAAACACATAAATGTGCGTAAAAACTAGAAATCAAGATAAATTCGTCACTCGACCTTCACCTAAAATGACCGTTACGGAGGGTCATACATTTTTTTTCTATAATAGTCTGTGGAATATTTTTAGGGTGCAACACCTGGCAATGGTAGTTCCAGTCTAGTAGATGGGAAATAAATAAATTCATTCTTACAGCGAAGTCTATGAGAAAAAGCAGTATAGAAAGATTTATGCCAAGGGCAGTAAATTTAAAATTTGGTACTATAGTACCCAGAGCTCTTACTATAGTACCCAGTAGTGACTGAGCGGTTAATGGCAATGATTTTGCGGCTTTGCTGCTATCTGCTGTCAACTGCAGTCGGTTACAGAATCACACCTTGATGTAAAAAGTAAGAACAGCAATCATCACCTACCAACTAATAACGAGCTATAACGTTAGGCGTTACAATTACAATAATACGAATATAGGGGCGCATAAAATAATATGGCGGGCGTCCTTGTTCGATGATAAGGTAATATGAGCTTTAGCGTCTATAAAAGTAGGTCGTAAATGGGTAATGTAAGATTTTGGGAAATATCGTTCGGACGTGTAAGATATGAGATAAGTATAGAAAATGGTGATGTAGATAATTAGATCGAGGTATTGGGGAAATTGTGGGATGGTTTTATTGATCACGAGCTAGCCCGCCCGCAACTTCGTTAGCGTGAACTTGCCTACTTGATTATGGTTATTTTTCACGGAACACGAAATTATTATATTCGAAATAAAAATAGGCAGGCACCTACACGTGACAGTTCCTTTATATAGTCCAGGAAAATTAAGGGTTTCAACTCGGAATGAGAGATAGTCGGCTATAAACTTGTATAAGCCTATATTTGAGCACCCTAAAACTGTTTTTAGACCCTAAAACAGCTCTTGCAGTGTTTAACTATTTGGAGTATAGTTAAACACTGCGCGCGCTCTGCCCTCTACCTCGAAATTGGTTCAAGATATCAAAAAAATGTTAAAATAAAGATGTAGAGAATTTTATTTGGTTACCGGTAGCGCACTTAGTCGCGCTGCTGAGTCATGAATCTTTGGGAATCAAAAGACCTGAACCAATAATGTTTAAAAAGCTTTCATCCATCCAGCAAACTAATTCGTTAAAAACCTTGACTTTCAAAACCTCGCCTTTTAAAATCCGCACTTTTTATTTTACTCCACTGAACCGCAACTAAAGGCTAAAACATAAAGTAACAGTGAGTAAAAATAGGTTATTTCTAAAGCTTTTATAACATGTAGGCACCAAAAGCTACACGCGAAAATACCACTACATTTTACGTAACTGTCTATAAAATTCATGTCCAAAAACAAAAATATTTTACGCCGTGGGTATTTACTAACACTGGTATATTTTTATATATTATATCTTTTTAAAGACAGGCAAAAAGGTATTTTTGCAAGTTATCAGAATATTTTTCAGGGTTGTCACACACATTAATAAATAATGCTGGACGCTATCAGCCACAAACAAAGCAGTGCTTGTATTATGGGAGCCTTACTATTTAAATATATATTTTGTAAATACATAACTACATTAAGCATAGAAAATACCCTGAGACCTGGGACAAAAATATGCAAATAATGGAAACATTTGTCCCGCGACGGGAATCAACCCCATAAACTGCGTCTCAGGCGGACCTTCGCCCGCTGCTCCACAGAACCCTAAATCAGCCATCTGCCCAGCAGCCCCGGCTGACGAACTATTCATTTTATAACATCCTAAAAGAAATAGAAACATCCACAAAGCAGTTAAGTTCCTTATTTGCGTGCAATTTACGCAGCTTTGAGCTTCGTCAAACACTGAAATAAATAGATCCATATGTAGATATTGCATGCAAATAAGGAACTTAACTCCTTTGTGGATGTTTCAATTTTTTTAGCGTGTTTTAAAATGCGCCTCGATGCTCTCCGATGCTCGCCGGTAGTTGTGAATCGTACATTATCAATCTTTAAATATGTCAAATTTGATGCGTCGTGCTCAGGACAGGATGCAATGGCGCTCATTAGGGGAGGCCTATGTCCAGCAGTGGACTGCTATAAGCCGATTATGATGATGATGATGATATTCAATTTGTAGTGTCAAAGTACTCTCTGATGATGACTGACGGAAACTCCAAATGAGTCAGCTTCATCTGAAAAGTCAGGCGCTTCTAGATTCAAAATATTTATTTTCATTGTGCAAGTAACAGAAGGTCTTAAGACTAGTTAGTAAGTTAACACGTAATCAATAAAAAAATAACGCATTTATAAGATAGCAAACAAAAAACCGGCAAAGTGCGAGTCGGACTTGCGCATGACGGGTTCCGTAACATGGGAGCCCCTTTTAATTTATTTCATGTTTTTTTTATTGAACATACATCTAAAACGTCTGTGAATATTTCAAAAGTCTACCTGCCTTGCTGTTATTAATATCAAGCAAAAAATTGGAAAAAAATACGTATGTTACATAGAGGCTCTCCTTTAAATATTTATTTTATTTTATTTTTTATATTTATTGTTATAGCGGCACCAAAAATACATGATTTGTGAAAATTTCAATTTCTATCTAGCTATCACCGTTCATGCGATACAGCCTGGTGAAAGACAGACAAACATACACACAGACAGATAGACACACGGACAGTGAAGTCTTAGTAATAGGGTTGCCGTTTTTAGCATTTGGGTACGGAATCCTAAAAACTACCAAATTGAGAACCTCCTCCTTATTTAAGTCGGTTAAAATGCATTGGGTTAAGCTCGCCTCTGTGCATATTTTTTGTCATACTCTTTGCTTGTATTATTTCCGTGTACAATAAATAATTACAGAATTACAGAAATCGGTAGCGGTTTTACAGAGAAACATTTGGTATGGAAGTAAAATCAGTGTAATATAATTAAAGTTATTTCAACCGTGGGTCCATAAAACCCAACACTGCCCGAAAGAGGCAAAACCCAACAATAACAAAACTCGCAGACCAATCTCGCAAATTAAAAACAACATTGTTTCGGTAAAGAGTAACCGTTTGTTATTGACAACGTCTGTGGCGCAGTGGGTGAAGGCCCGTCTGAGACGCAAAAGGTTGTGGATTTGATTCCCGCTGCGGGACAAATATTTGCATGTCCCGGATCTGGGTGTTTTCTATGTATGATATGTTTGTATTTCCAAAAAAATGTATATAAGTAGTATATCAATCTGGTGGTTTCCTTTAAAAGCTCTGCTTAGTTTGGGGCTACTATATGATAACGTCTAGCATTATTTATATATTTATATTATGGCCACCCTACATCGATTTGATGACCTTTATAGCACAAATCCTTGAGGTCTGGGACGCTCTAAGTTACGGGTTCCGTTCCCGCTGTGGGACAAATATTTGCATGTTCTGCAGATATTTATCTCAGATCTGGATGTTTTATCATTTTATCATTTATTATTATGTATGTTTACACAATATGTCTATAAGTAATTTAATAGTTATGTGGTTCCAATAATACAAACTCGGATTGACTATGATGTTGTTTTATATTATGCCTAATATATAAACGATATAAGATTTTCAGATAAAAGGTCAAATTAACAGTAATGTCTATGTGCAAACAGTTTGATTATAACAAAAAAGTATTATTACATTCATATTTTTGTCAATTAACTAAAAAGGATAGTTTGATAACATGATAGGAGAATCAACAACGACGTTTAAAAAGTCAACTCTCGATCCTTCATCATCATTATCATCAGCCTATAGCAGACATAAGCCTGACCCTCTGATATGAGAAAAAAACCGGCTTAAATATTAGCATGAAGGAAGAAGGATAGGATTATTGAATATGTCAACATAGAGAATATTACCAATTTATGATAGCTAGACTCGCGACACATTCAAACCAACGGAATGTAAAAAGAAGTAGGACCAAAGAGTTTGGATTTTTTAGAAGAATTATTACATTTTCCCGTACACCCGATTATAATAATAATAAAGGGAAAACACCGTTTACAAAGATAACGTGTAGAAAAAGGTGTGTAGCCAAATCTGTTGTGCAAAAAGATAAACCGACTAAACATGAAAAACCCTAATGAGAACATTTGTCTCACTACCCAGGGGTTACCGCAACGTAATTAGGGACTAGTTTGTATGCTTTGAAGGGTACAAAGTTATATTTGCGAGCAGAATTGAATTAAGGTGACCTCCCACATCAATTAGTATAGGTCAATAGGTTATCGTTAGTAGGTATTTATTGTTAGGTTTAGTTGAATATAGGGTTAATTTAGGTAAAATTGCTGAATACAAATTTGCTCTAAACGAACGTAGTAGATAGATGCCTAATAATAGTTTTGATACAAAAGTATAAGTAAATATAAGTACGAGTATCGATATATTATTTCCTAAATTACAGCCTTTTTTTACAGTAGATACAGAAGTATTATTACATCTAATGGTTGGTGTATAAGGGGTTCCAACCTCCATCTTCGGAAATCTTCGGAACCCAAGCCAACCTCATCGATATTTGGTACACCCTGTTAACTAACAAACGGGCACTACTGACTGGCCTATTGCGGCATAGCACAGCCTAACATCGACACAGCTACATTCTCTAGCCGCCGACGGGCAGCGGCGTCTACGGTACGGGTGCCCTGCGATCCCCAACCCACATGCCCAGCGTGTGGATTATGGGCATATCCCCTTTTAATAAGGGGAGACCTACGTCCAGCAGTGGAATGCTACTGATGATGATGATGATGATGGTTTGATAGTAAATAGCAACATTGATCACAGCGTAATCATTATTATTTCGTTTTATCAACATGTTAATATTGGAATTTCACAATCATTACACGAATGATTTTATTTTATGCGAAACGATTTTACAATGGGATCGACGGACGCTGATTGCATTTGCATTAATTAATAAGCTTTTATTTGATTTCGTAATACACAATAAGGGATGTGCCCTAAAAAGAACGGCGATCATGATCGACCGAGCGAAGCGAGTTAAGATTTCAGAGGAAATTTGAGAAAGTTCATAATTTCTAGTTTCTTTGAAATGTTTGTGTTTCTTTCTTTCCATTAATGTTATTTTTTGTGCTTATATCTTGTTATTAATGTAAATTGTGTGCCTGTAGTAAAAAATAAATGTAAATGATCTATCTATCTATCTATCTATCTATAAATTTTACTTCGCATTTATGTTTTAGGACATGTTTGTTAGAGCATAACTTTCGAACCGTTTATCCAGTCTGCATTAAATTTGGTACATACGTCAATAGTTGTGCTATTCAAAATTTTCTGGGAAGCATATGAGATTAATCGGTAGGGGTAGTAAAGTTATTGGGTTCCAAGGGAGATACAGCCATTGACGGAAGCTGATTAAGGTGAAGTAAAAACCATTCCTAAATTAGACCATATGTGATGCATGCAGCGTCGAAACCTATTAAAACTTTAAAAATCAGAAAAAGTAGGCCCGGGCAGAAGGGCTCTAGAACATCATATATATACAAACCGCTAATGCGTTCAGTAGTAATGTGACGAAAGAAAAACATTTCACAATCTTTTACCTTATTAAAATGAGTAGAATCTGCAATATTTTGTAGGCCAAGGTATCATTACAATAAACGTTAAACAAACTATTTTTTTAAACTATTTTAACCGAATCCTTGAAATCAGAAGGCATATAAGCCTATTAAAGTTATGTTTCTAGACTGTATGCTGTGGTGTACTATGTTTTGCGGATATTTACCATACAAGAGCATCGACATAAGTTGATAGAAAATATCTCGATGTACAAGAGAGAATCTTAGTGAGGGAACAAAACCAAAGACATAGATTTAGACATAAACTTTTTTTGGACTATCACACAGCATCATGTAGCCCCAAACTAAGCAGAGCTTGTCTGATGGGAACCACATGATTGATGTAATACATGTATAATTATTTTTTTATAAATACATACATATTATACACAGAAAACACCCAGACCCGAGACAAATATCTACAGAACATGTAAACATTTGTCCCGCGGTGGGAATCGAACCCGCAACCTTCTGCGTCACAGACGGACCTTCGTCCACTGCACCACAGAGGTCGTCGAACTTATACATTTTATTCATACAAAACTGAACAAGACAACAATAAAGACAGACATATACCTAATACATACTTAGACATAATATCAAAACAGAAAACAAGATAAACTGGTGTATAGGCAAACGAAGGACGTAGCTGCACAGAAATGTACGAAAAGCCCACGTATAAGTTATCTACTTAATAATGTTATTTGGTTTTGAAAATTTATTATTTTAATTTAAATTATTATCTTTTGAGTATGTGATCTAATCCTCTGTGGGCCTCTATGGCGCAGTGGGCGAAGATCCGCCTGAGACGCGAGACAAATGTTTGCATGTTCTGTAGATATTTGTCTCGGGTCTGGGTGTTTTCTATGTATGATATGTATGTATTTACAAAAAAATAAATATATGTATAGAATATCAATCTTGTGGTTCACATAAAACAAGCTCTGCTTAGTTTGGGGCTACATGATGCTGTGTGATAGTCCAGCGTTATTTATATTTATTAATAGCTATTTTGATTTTATTATTTTATTTTATTATTTTGCTACTACTTTTAATGTTATGTTGCGATTATTTTATGTTACTTAGTTGTTTTTTAATTAGTATTGTATAATAATTATGAATTAGTGTAAGTTGTCCATGACCGTTCTAATCAAATTAAATTAAACTAAAAAAAATAAAAAATATATGATGCATACGATTCTTAGCGCAGATTTTCAGCTTAAGGCTTATTGGCGATGCATGAACAGAGATATTAATAGTTACTCAAGTTATACGAAAAAAAAATACTAGATAGACTATATTAACGTAATATTATAAAAAGTCTTACCTGAAAATGAGTCTGAACCACCACCGCCCTAAAAACTATGGAAGCGTCTTGAACTCTCGTCTCGAGAGGTTTCTCCGCAAACTTCGGACACCTACTGTCACAAACTATTGTCCGGCAGAGCAGCAGAATCACCAACAACAAATCCCCGTTCGTGATTCGCCCACTGAACTGATTGTAACCCATTTTGAACTCTAACACAATCACAGCAAGTTACATCTTTCAATTCGTCCATCTAACACTGAAGCGTTTTTCTCGTCGTTTCTTCTGGCGCTTTCGACTTTGCATTTTTTATCTGTAACAAGGGAAAGATTCATTATTCAGGGGTTAAGTTATAGATGGTATGGGGTATTCGTGTTTTCGAAGCGTGAGTTAGAATTTATTTCGAATCTTTGTTCCAGTTTTTGGCTCGGATATTTATATAAGTTGAAAAGGAAATCCTTGACTACAAATAAATTCTTCCTAGGTACCGATAGGCTATTAAAATAATGATACTCAATGTCTAGTTGGAAAAACCTGATACTCAATACTTCTGGTCTTCCATCCAGAAGTAGAGCGTATTGATTGTTGCCAGTTAATATTTGACAAAAAATAGCACCTAACTACTTCTTACTTAGTTTTTATCAAGAAAATACATTATCTATGTATTTTATGTATGTTTAATAGTTGACTGTACTCGTTGCTGATACTTAGCTATTAATTTTTAGTTATTATTAAGCTATTGCATAGCTTCTATCGAGGGCCTTGAGCGCGGGGACCGAATCCAGAAATTCCGTAACGAAAAAAAACCTCACGCTCCCCACTCCGACGGGCACGGAGGTGTGGCTTGAAGGCCGTGCATTGTCTAACGTCGTTTCTTTTCGGCAGTCTTCGACACGGTGTTTGTGTGCGTGCAACTAGACGTATTGTACGACTCTACGAAGCTCGCACGAATCGAGACGATCACCACGCTCAAAAAATGTAACTTGAATTAATATCAAAGAAAAAGAAATACTGCATAAATAAAATAAATAAATAATTATAATTGCATAAGTTGATACAAAATGCTATGCAATAGCTTTACCGCGGCAGTCCCCGAGTGCCACACGTCTTTTTTTTTCTGTAAACATTTAATTTTCTATACTTACTTCATTTAGTTTTTATAAAAATGAGACTCTAGCAAACGGAAACAAATGAATTTGGTAAGTACTAAACATATAGAATTGTGATAGAGAGTCCAAGTCGAGTCACTGTGTACCCCGCTCAAGAGAGATTAGTGCGGGGAACATAGCTCATAGCTCATCTAGGTACATCTGCTCATACTATTAGTAAGTAACTAATAACTATAATGCATCTTCTGTACCTGATCATTGCTTTTGTCGAAATAAACTTTTTTTAAATGTTCTCAATAATACAAAAATATTGATCTATACATACTTTTCTATAAAAAAAGAACAAGGAAAATCATTGAGATCAGTGAATAAAAAACTATAGCAGAGTTAGCGCCCTCCTACTAGTTAGAAATAGAAAAAAGTTCCAGACTATAATATTGGCTTTACCAAAAATAATGACTGATAAATGTATCAAACTAAAAGCTATAAACAATAATATTACATGAATGAGTATCATCATCATCAGCCTATAGCAGTCCACTGCTGGACATAGGCCTCCCCTAATCAGCGCCATTGCGTCCTGTCCTGAGCTCGACGCATCCAACTTCTACCAGCAGCCTTTCGCAGATCGTCACTCCACCTGGCCGGAGGGCGTCCTACACTACGTTTGCCGCGCCGCGATCTCCACTCAAGAAATCGTTTTCCAAAATGGTTATCGGTATATGAATGAGTATAGTGGGAGAATTTGTGTATGTGTAGGGATAAGTGTGGGTAAGTGTAGAATATATGTGGGTGGGTTATCCAGTTCCCCCCAGTCTCTCCAGTTTATATTCTTACTAAAAACTGTAAAGTAAAGTTAAGTGCAACTTCAGAAACTTACTGATAACATAATCAATAAAATAACGATTTAAATCGTTCGATACTTCAGTGACCTAGTTAAGCCTTCTTGGAATAGGCACTTACAAAAGTAAATGTTAACTGTTAAATTCTTTTTCTATGAATTTTTAAAGGCTTTAACGATTGTTCATTTTTTGTCTAAAATAAATTTTGTTCAAACCAATTGGATCTACCAAATTATCTGCTCGTTGGCACTAAGTCAATTTAGCTGTGCCAGCTAACAAATAAGTTTTAAGTAGAGTCGCCGAAGATAGACTTATGTTAAAAAATATAGAAAACAGAAGAGAAAAGATGTTTGGACACCTAATACGTCATGACAACTTTATACCCAACATCATAGAGGGAAAAGTAAAAGAAAAGAGAGGAAGGGCAATTCCAAGGATCAATTATATGAGCCACATTAAAGAGAGAGTAGATGTCATGTCGTATAGGGAAGTAAAAGAGGCTGCTTTGGAGAGAGGCATATGGAAGGAGCTACATCAGTTGCGCCAACAAGAGCACAGCTCTTAAATAAATGATGATGAGTGTTTGGCTACGTTATGCCGCAGCCAGCTGGCCTTATACAGCAGGGCGCATCAGGTGAGGTTTGTTTTTGATACCACAGATGGATTTGTATAAGGCCCTTAGCACACTACATCGCGCTCTGTCGCGTAGCGCGGCGCCTCAGATTTTTACATTGTATGCACGTTTTACAATTTGTATAGAAAACACGCCTTAAACAACACACTGACAATGCGTCCGCACGTGTGATCGTAAAGTTGGGTACGGATAGCGCGTACATTGTCACGTAATGGCAGCTACGCGTACACTCTGGGGAACGCGTGCCGCGCGAGCTGGCTCGCGGCACGATCCGTGGTCAGTCGGTTTCGGCTCGCGTAGCGCTATAGATAGATTGACTTCGCGTTCAGGTTCGTGGCGGTCCATATTAACTGTACGCGTGGACAGCGTACCCCGACAACGCGTATACAGGAACGCGCTATCCGTACAGTATTTTACATGCCACTCATCGTACGGCGGCGGGACGCGTTGCAAGTGCCCACTTGCATTGCCGCCTTACTTATATTCAGCAGTTTACTTTTACAGGTTAATGATGATAATGATAGGTTATTCAATAGAGATTTTAGCCACAGTAATTTGAATCGTAATTAATTTTCCGGTAGATTAATCGGAATAGCTGCAATTTCCGGCAAGCTGGACTTGAAAATTATAGTGTTTATTATTCAATTTCAGCCTATCGGGAATAGGTTTGCAATTAGCTGGCTATAATTTCTATTAGAGGGGCTAAAATTTGGGATAATTTGAACATGTAATTTTTAAGCCTGTGCGTATCGTTAGGCCCGGTTTCCATCAAAGCGGAGAGGAGAGGAGACCAGAGCCGATGTGCTACGAAACTGGCAGGTTATTTGCACGGAGAAGAGATGCGGTACGTAGAGGAGATTTAATTAGATTTAAATGGACTCCCTTTTCCGCAATTGGACTCAAGTTGGTCCATTGTGCGTGTGCAAAGGCAGCGGGGAACGGGGAGCGAGAGCGCCGGCCGCCTGGCCACCCGACTACACATATATGCGCCCTGGCGCACCACTCGTGGCAACAAACTCTATATAAATATCAGATATCTCCTCTCTTCTCCGTTTAATCCATTTCCACTGAAGCTAAGTAAATGGAGAGGAGATGTGGAAGTAACGAAATCTAATTCGTTATTCAAAACACAAGCATACACAACTACTCTCGTCTCCTCTGTTCTCCGCTTTTGTGGAAACTGGGCCTTAACATCATATTTATAAAGGAAACTTTTTGGGTTGTGTCAAACTGTAGAATACTAAAGGCTACGTTTTTGTTGGGTACTTTGACCAACAAAGCCGCGAGCGTAGAGCTAGTAGAGAATAAAATTTTAGATGCTATAAGACTTTTCATCACCACTTCAAACCACACTTTGGTAACGATTGAGGCTTACATCGGATGAGCTAGAACGAGTGCCACTCAGCAAGCTTAAGGGCTCACGTAACAGGATGTTAAGATTAGATCCCTTTGAAGGATCAGCCTTGCTTTAGGTTTCATTATATAGAAAGCAGGTTACCAGCTCCGAGTATTAATTAACGACTTGGGTTTTGACACTTTTCTCGATGGTGCCATGTTCAGCAGCCTATCAGTCCACTGGTGATCATTGGTCTTCCCTTAAAAGAATGGAGATATATCCATCCTAATTCCCACTTTGCTAAGTAGGTATAATAATAAAATAAGACAAAATAATTATAATGTGTGCAACAATGTTTTTTTTTATTTTCATTTTCTTATGATGTTTTGACTTTTGTATATTTTTTTCTATCCATTGAATAAATTAGATTTTTTTTTATATTTTTAAGGTTATCTAAAAGATGGTAACTGACGGTTGAAAAATCGGGCCTTAGGATAATTTGGCTCTAACACAATCTTTCTTATCATCACAAGTATTTTTGCAGGTTGTTTGGCTTATTATAAAAATAATATATTTTAAGAGATAATAATTATTATTTTGACTGCATTATGTAGATATATTTTTAGCATACGTAAAGGTATTATGACGTAGCGGCCTACAGCGTAGAGTCCTACGCCGTAGAAGCCTACGCCGTAGAGGCATACGTAAAAGGCTGTAGCAGCCTACACCGTAGAGTCTCTACCATAGATCGTCTAAGCAGGATATGTTTGATTTAATTACAGTATTTTCAACAATGAGCAAACCACTAATAATTATGCAGCCTAAATTACCAGTAACCTGTTTTCGAAGTAAATGAATTGTTCGGATTTACTCGTAGTTCGGTGTATAACTAGTAATTTTAGGATTAAAGGGATGCGCGATATAGTGTTACTTCCTTAATCATACGATAATTTGGTGTAGGGTTTGGTTTGTAACATAATAGAATTAACTAAATTAATCTTTAGTTATGTTGAATTTATTACCTAGTGGATCAGGCTAGCGTAAGACCGTGGCAAGCGGTAGGAGAAACTCAAGAGCCAGAGGCCTATACTCAGCAGTGGGTGAAATTGGGCTTGAAATGATGATGATGATGATGATGATGATGAATGTTGAATAGTTTAAGCTTAAATTCAGCGTAGATCAGAATTAACAAGTGATACACTTTCGTTTGTCCTCGAACTCACCAAGGGCTCGATCACAAAAACTTTCGAAAAAAAAATTAGCTTATGCCCGTGACTTCGTCCGCGAGGATTATTTCTTTCTATTTATTGTTTTTTTTTATCTGTAAATGAAGAACTTTCAATACACAACTTCATTCCCATTCTCACCTCGAGTTGAATGATCGAAAAACTGAGACACGTATAAATAATTTTAATGCAAAATCTTTCGAAACAGACGGACTTTCATAGAAACTTACATCCTCTATTTTACTCATAAAACTAAAGATAATTAACTAATTCATATTGAAAAACGGGAAATGAACGCGTGCTAGACGGGACGCGGAGCGTCACGTTCACTCACCCTGATGGAGACTTTCTTAAAGAGTCAAAACGCCATCGGTGCCTTCACTAATGTAACGTTACATTTTCTATTTTACCCCGTTAGGGGTTTCACATCTCCAAGTCCATCAGTTTGGGTGCGTTGATATTTTACCCAGTCATGCAGTTTACCATTTAGATTACTCCAGCAAAGTGGGGTGACGATCTGCAAAAGGCTGCTGGCAGAAGCTGGATGCGTCGCGCTGAGGACAGGAGGCAGTAGTGCTCATTAGGAGAAGCCTATGTCCAGCAGTGGACTCCTATATCATCATCAGCCTATAGCAGTCCACTGGTGGACATAGGCCTCCCCTAATGAGCGCCATTGCGCCCTGTCCTGAGCTCGACGCATCCAGCTTCTACCAGCAGCCTTTCGCAGATCGTCACCCCACCTGGCCGTAGGGCGTCCTACACTACGTACTCCTATATTGCACTGTTATTATATATTGTGCTGTTATTGATGATGATGATGATGAAGATAAGCTTCTACACGGTAACACAACTTACAAATAAAATACATTGTTCTACATTATTACAATGTAAATCCGATGTTCAAGCCTAAAGGGGATCGGAAACATAGTTTAACGAACCAACGATCCCTTTCACGACGAATTTACGTACCTTTCTGTTAGATCTATAATGTTGCAAGATTCAAAACATTACTTCGAATGGAGCTTATTAGGGGGATTTACATTTTCGGAGAGTGAAATAAAGGTGTCTTTTAAACGTTTGAAATGTGCCTCATTCTAATCTGATAGCAACGATTGATACGGGATTATACAGTAGCTAGCTGCTGCTCGCTTCAATCCCATTAAAAATATTTAATAAAATTTCAGATACAAATATTTTTGATACCAGAAAAATTAATAATACTAATACAGATATTACCAGTGGACCCCGCACTAGGTCTAGCCTGTGTTGCGGGAGACAGAAATATAAATCAGATTACCTTACTTTAAATAGAATTTAGAACATTAGGTTCAGCATAAAAACAACAACTCCTTTATTTTAGATGAATAAGGGTCAGCGCAGACAGAGAGAAGCGCAGTGGAGGCGGAGAAGATTTTATTAAGGCACTCGTAAAGCAATTTTAAAATTAGTGAAATAAAGTGCAACAAGAACCTGACAAAAAATGCTCGCGCGTCCTCGAAGATACAGGTTCAAGCATATATGCACTTTATTTGATTATTTTATTATTATTTTCGAGTGCTTTAATAAAATCCTCTCCGCTGCGCTCCTCTATGTTTGTGCTGACCGGCTTTTGACTATGAGATGTAATTTATATTACATCTTGAGCTATATATTACACGTGATCATTTGACACTTCTGTACACGAACGTCATCATTCAAACTCAGGGCGAGGCGCGGTGTCTGGGAACGTATTTCGTACAAATAGTATGATGAGCGATAAAATATTGTATCTCAAGTTGTAATACATATCCTAAAGTCAAAAGCCGGCTTGAATGTCATTTCGGAACCCCTGACAACTACATAGCATTAAACATTTCATGATGATCGTTTTAGTAATATGGCGTGAAAGCGTAACAATCAAACTCACATTCGCATCTATGACGCGTCATCGAGTTATAATATTCATTAAAACTTTTAATATAAGTTTTTGAGATAAATCTTTCAGAATAGAAAAATAATCTGACGAAAACTAACATATACGATTCTTTTAGATTTTTGTAACTTGTCATACATTGAAAATACCCCTGCTTGTATATAAGGAAGAAAAATGAGATTAAGATGATAAATAAGTTGATTTAAAAGTTGACTTCGTTAGCGCATTGGACAAATAGCCAGCTGAGATGTAAGAGGTTGCAGGTACGATTCCCGCTTATGATCACCAACTCACCTGCAAAACATAACTTTGTGACAAACTCTTCCAAATAAGCGAGAAGTCTGTACCTACTGCGGTGGATTTCATCTTCATCATCATTATCAATAACATGACTTCAGCTATTTCGACTGACTGTTGGGCATAGATCTGACTTCGATTATGCCACTCGCCTCGACGCTAGTCCATAGGGGATGTCCACCTGCGAGATGAGTCGACTATATCAGAATGACCTTGAGTGGCACGTGGCTTGAAAAACATGGAAAATATATTTTTTTATATGGGCCAGCTCTTGATCTCTTGACCTTGCATAGGCAAGGATGAGGTCGACGATGGGGCGAGCTTTCACAGAAGATGACTTTTAACTCTCTTTTTGACCCTAAGTCATAAGTCAATGGAAAAACAGACGCTGGCTGCTGATTCCATATTTTAGCAGTACGCATTCTAAATGATGTTTGGAAGCGCTTAGTCCTGTTAAATGGAATATCAACTTGATGCGGATGGTAGTTAGCAGTGCGTCTGAAGCGTCTATGGAAGAAAAGTGAAGGCGGGATAAGGTCATGTAGCTCTTGCGCACATTCTCCGAAGTACAACCTATAAAAGACCGACAAACACGCAACCTTACGACGATGTAAACTGAACCAAAACACTTTTTTTTCCACTACTGGAGGTTTTTTTTTTTTTTTTTTTTTTTTAATTATATTTGATTCACTGTTGTTATACAGTACAACATCATTTAAATCTAGTGAGGAAAACACAAAACTTATAATCCTAAAACTAAACCTAAACCTAACAATAAATTATTTTACTAAGCCATTAATATAGGTACATAATTCTAAAATTTACACACAAAACTAGCACAAAACAACATAATAGGAAAGAAAGAAAGAAGGAATAAAACATAAAAACTACCGTAGAATTATAATTCAATAAATACTTTAAACACTCTCTTAATTCATTACATAAAAAATTTATTTCTATCATTTAAAATAAAATATAAACAAAACTAAATATACTCAATACCTTTTCTTTGTGACAGAACAAAATATTCCAAACCATCATTAATAAATAAATCAGTATTAATAAAACAAAATCAACAAAATTGTATATTATGTAACATTATTATAACTTAAAAATATATACATAATACATATATACACTACACACACATATATATGGGTGTATATATATATATATATATATATATATATATATACACCCACATATACATACATGTGCATACATATATATACATACACACACACACACGTGTGCACATATATATACATACATACATACATACAATCCGTGTACACACAATATACACAGATTACATATATATACATATTTTCTTAATAATTTAATTTAATTAATAATTAAATAATTTAATTTGATTCATTTAGTGAATACGAACTAGACTCTCAATCAATAGCTTAATCTAATCGCCGATTCCTATAACATACTACAACTGATAACACCCCGCTCTCCCCCGAAATAATGAATTTTCCCGGAGCACGGGAGGGAGGGAAAACGGAGCGTCATCGATCATCGGTGGTCGATGGACCACGGCATATTACAGGAATCGGCCTTAATAAAGACAAACTGTGTATCTGTGTCTGTCTAAAACTCAGCAACAACCAACAGTAAGTCCATGACTTCATCAAAAAGGTAACCCCCCAAGCATACCTACAATGTAAGTATCTAGGTATTAATCAGTTCATGCAACAAAAATATTATTAATTATATATCAAATTATTTTATAAGATCAGCATTTGCCATCAACAACCATTTTATCCATTATGTAATATATATAACATTTTAAATAAAATAAATACTGAAATGAATGTAGTGCAATGAAATTAAATTTCTACTAAGAAAAAATTAACCATCACCTCCATCCCACGATAAATTATAAACTATACAATAAATTAATTGATAATAAACATGGTTAAAAAAAAAATAAAAATTGGTAATATTGATGAAGGTATTAGGTTAGCTATGTGATAAAATGTCTATATATATACATAATTCAATACCTCCATTATCACTAGGTAATAATAACAATAAAAACGTTTCTTTAGTAAGGCTAAAGAATACTATTATCATCATTATTTCAGAAATAAAATATATTTGAATTATAAAATAATAATAATAAGAAATTGGAAAAAAAAAAAAAAAAAAATATTAATAAGAATTTTATAATAGCAATAAAATAATGAATTAATTTAAATTGCAAAAGTGATAACCAGTAAATAGGTAATAAAATAATATCAAAAATAATACTTATTAACTCTGCAACTATGTTCCTTCTGGATCCAAAAAAGATCCATTCTCCTTTCCAACTCTGCGTAAAATGTTTCTTGCATAAGCAATGAAGAGGCTCCTTGTGCTATCATTGACCAATATATCATTTAAATTTGCAGGACTAATTTCAATTTCCATGGCAGACTCACAATTGTAGCGCAATGAGCAAAATTTATTACAGTCAACAAGAACATGTTGGACTGTTTGCGGAATATCTTCTCCACAAGAACATAGTGGAGACAAAGAAAGCTTGAATCTATACAAATATGATCTAAATCCACCGTGTCCAGTAAAAATCTGTGATATGAAGTTGTTTATTTTAATTTTTCCTAAAATTCTATTTGCTGTAATAATATCTTTGAAAAACAACTTAGTAGTGGCTCCAGTAGTTGCAGCACTATAAAGATTCTGCCATTCTTCCAAAGTTACAGCCCTAATAGATTGCTTAGCATAAGACAGAGGGAACCTATCATATTTAGGAAGTTGCCTATTATTTAATGCAGCTATCTTGGCCAACTCATCCGCTCTCTCATTTCCAGGAATCCCACAATGAGCTCTCACCCAGTAAAACTGAACCTCCTTGCCCTCATCTCTCAAACGAGCAATGGCCTCCCTAATATCCATAGCCAATGGGTTTACGGAGCAGGGGTCACCTATGGCCTCCAAACTAGACCTCGAGTCGCTAGCTATAGCGAACATCATTTCTCGTCTCCGTTCAATCAGCTTAAGCGACCAAAGGATCGCCGAGAGCTCAGCCTGAAATACACTGCAGAAGTCCTCTAAACGGAAGCCAGCATGTCGCACCTCCACTCCTCCTAACCAACAGCTGACCGCCGCCCCAACCTTCCCCTCCAGCTTACTGCCGTCGGTGTAGAGCACAAGCCCCTCGGCCGGTAGCGCCGCGGCATCCTCCGGCGAGCCAAGCAGCTCAAACTCCAGCCGCCTACGCTCCGCTGGGTGCGGCAGCGAGAAGGGGCTCCCCCTGCACTCGATGCTCCGTCCAGGCAGACAGGGAAGCTCCTCACCTCTCTTAATTCTATACACGGCTGCATGCTCCCTGACCCTCAATGGAAGAGGTAACACTCTAGCCAGCAATACACTGGAGACAAAGGAGACCGTGCGGTGAGCCCTGCATATCTTGATCGCAAAAGATCGAGTGAGCTTATTGAGTGCCATTTCTGCATAAACCTTGTTCGAGACCTCAGCCCAGCAGCTAGCAGCGTACAGCACCGTAGGTTCCACCACCGCGATATAGATGAGCCTCAGAACATCGGAGTTAAGACCCCACTGTGCACGCGCCGCCCTCGAGACTACCTTGTAGAACGCAATAGCCTTCTTGGTTACAGCCTCGATGTGACGCCTAAAGTTGAGCATCGGGTCCACAGTCAATCCCAATATTCTGAGCCTATCACTATAATCTAGCCCAACTCCCGCCATCTCCAGTCTAGGACTATGGAATATTAGTTTTTTCGTGACCAATAGAGCCTGCGTTTTCCCCGGGGCGAACTTTAACTTCAACCTCTCACCCCACCTCACAATCACAGCCAGAGCCCGGTTGACCGACTCTTCCAATTCCCTACCATCAGCTGCTGCCGCGATCATGAGGATATCATCCGCAAAAGCCTGCACCCTCACCCCCCCATACTGAGTCTGCTCAAGCACCTGGTCCAGTTGGATATTCCATAGGATAGGTCCACAGGTAGATCCCTGTATACATCCTTTATCAGTCTCCCTCTCTATAGTTTCCCCCGCATACTTCAATTTGACCCTCCTATTAGTAAGATAATCCCCAATGAGCCGTACAATAATGGGATCCACATCCTTACTATGCAGCTGGTCTATGATCGCCGGCCACCACGCGTTATCGAACGCTCCCTCTATATCGAGCGACACCATAACCACTATTCTTTTCTTTTCCAATTGCAACCTGACCATAGCTAAGGCGTCAAAGAGGGCGTCCTCTGTACTGCGCTGTGGGGTGAAGCCGTACTGCAGCGGGCTGAACCGGCCCGCAGCGCCCAACTGCCACTGAAGCCTGGTCACAAACAACTTTTCCAGCATCTTGCCCAGAACCGGCAGGAGCCCGATAGGTCGATAAGATTTCGGCCGAGCATAATCGTCCCTTGCCGGCTTAGGGATGACCTTTATCACCGCTGTCTTCCAGATCAAAGGAAAGCGGCCCCACCTGAGGCAGCAGGAGAACAGTCCTAGCAGCAGGGGCTTGTCGAGGACGTAGGCCGCTACGCAGATGTCAAGCGTGAGACCGTCCGCCCCCGGCGCCTTCTTGGGGCTCATGGCGCGCAGCACGGCCTCCAGCTCGGTGCCGGTGAAGGCTGCATGCGGGCCGGCGGCCTCTCCCCGTGCTGCAGCGGCAGCCAACCGCGCTGTGTCCGCCCTGAGGCACGCCTGCTCCGGCGTGTCGTCCGCGTCGGTGTCCCGCGGGTAGAAGGTCTCCGCCAGCAGCGCCGCAGAGCCGCGCTCGTCCAGCGCCGCACCGCTGGCATCCACCAGCAACCGGTCCTGCACGCGGGCCGAACAGGCCTTCATTATGCGGTACGAGCGCTGCCAGATGGTCTCGCAGCTTTCTCCCGTACAGAAGCTCTTCCAGCTCTGCGTGATGGCTGTCTCTATCGCCCGCTTGTAATCGGCCCTAACCGTGAGATACTGCTCAACCACCGAATCTCTCCTCCTAGAGTTGGCCTTACCAATTCTTCTCCTGCGACGGACTACCTCTGCCTTGAGCCGAGTCAGCTCCGGCGTCCACCACTTGCACGCTCTTCCGATCCTCCCAGGTGGGAGACGAGGGATGGTCCTCTCGCACGCCCCCACGACGCACGCCGTGTAGAGCTCCGCGATACGGTCGACTCCGTCTCCGTCCCCCGTAGCCGCCAGCTCGCCCGCTACGTCGGCGTCGCCCAGTGCCCGGCCCAACTCCGTCCTGAAGGCGGTCCAGTCCGCCTTGCCGGTGTCGTACAGCCTGGTGCCAGTGGTGGTGTCGGCAGTGGGCTCCGCCCGCACGGCCACGGTGAACAGTATCGGGCGGTGGTCGGACAGCGCTCCAAGCCGCTCGTCCACGCGCCAGCCGCGTACGCCGCGCAGCAGGGGCGCGCTGCACGCCGTCACATCAATTATGCTCGTGCACTCGCGGCCCGCACGCACCGCATAGAAGGTGGGCCGGCTGCCCTCATTCAGCACCTCCAGCCCCAGTTCCGCGAACATCTCCACGATGGCCGCGCCCCGCTCATTCTCCGCATCGCACCCCCACCAGGGACTAGTCGCGTTCACGTCGCCGCCCACGAGTATCCGGTCTGCTCCCATGTTCTGCACCGCCATTTTAATAAAATTAAAATACTCAACTAGATCCACCTCCTTATCTAAATATAAATTAATTATTCCTATTTTCATATTACTACCTACTTTGATGACTAGACTGGTTATATCACGGTTGCATAAATTTGAATTTTCAATATAAACAATATTTGGGTCGGTGATGACAATTGCAGATCTGACAGGTGCTGAGGAGGCGGCGGCCTGCACGAGCCGGCAGCGCGCAGGCGGTGCCATGTAGCCCACGGCACCCACGTACGGCTCCTGCAGCATAAGCACCTGGTACCCATGCACAGTCGCCTCGCGCAGACACTCGTGAGTGGCCGCCCGCCCCCGCCCGAGATTGTACTGAACAAATTTAATGTCCTGCAATTGAGCCGGAAGAGTGCCCTCAGCAGTACCTGACAGCCAGGTGCGCCAGGCGGTCCCAGCGCCTCCACTCAGGGCAGGTATAGCTGTAGGCAGGGTGCGCACACTCCGGCTCGGGCAGGCGGCGCGCCAGGCAGGTGACGCAGCGCGGGGCCGCGCCCCGAGCGGGACAGTCGCGCGTGTCATGCGCGCCGGCGCAGTAGCCGCACCTCGGCTCCGGCGCACGGCACTCCGCCACCCTATGCGAGAAGCCGAGGCACCGGTAGCATTGCACGAGGGGCGACTGGTCGACTGCGCTCACTATCTGGTACCCCAGCCGCACCCTAGAGTCCCTCACCGCCCCCCACACCTCCGGACTGACCTGAACTATTATATTATTTAAAGCCTGGTTCCTACCTCTGATCCTCCTAACCACCTTGACTTTTTTTCGTTCCGCAGGTATCCGCGAAAGCTGACCAACGTTCTGCTGCAGCAATGCCTCCTCGACCCTGGCGTCCGAGAGGTCGGAGACGACGCCGATGAGTCGCAGCAGCGGGTCCTTGGCCCGCGGCTCCGTCACCGTGAAGTCATCCCCAAGCCCCGCGATGGCCTCCCGCATCGTCACACGCTCCTGCTCCGACTCGAGTGAGATCGCCACCCGACTGTTGCGGCACTTCCGCACCCCGCTGACACCAACGCCCAAGCCTATGACATCGACCCCCCTCTTGATCGTGGAGAGGATCTGGTCTCCCGTGTGAGTAGAGTTCTTAGACTCTACAATTATCGGGTATCTACCTACCGCGGCGGCGTAGGAGCCGGGCGAGCCCTCCACGCGCGCCCCCACCGCCGCGCCCGGGGAGTCCGCCTCAGACTCAAGGGTCGGAGCGTCCCTGGGCGCAGGCAAGAGCGGCACGCGGCGGCACTCTTCCTTGAGCGCACGCACCTCCTCCAGCAGGATGGCGGTGGTGGCGGCCATAGCGGCGGCCGCAGCGGCGTCAGCGGCAGCTACCTCGGCGGCGGCGGCAGCAGCCGCCGAGTCCAGCGGCGGGGTGGAGGCATTTGGCGACTCACACAGCTGCACTTTCAACTCTTGCACCGCCTTTAAAGTCGCCTCGGTCCCCTCACGGGTCTCCACACTCGTTCGTCTGAGCTCCTCCAAATTGGTCTGTACGTAGGTATTGATCGCCTCTAGCTTGGAGGCGTGTATTTTCTGCTGGAGAGTGCGCTGCTGCTCAGAATGGACCTTGGCACGCTCCTTCTCCGCGATATGTCGGCTTCGCGAGTCGGCCAGCCGCAGCACAATGTCGTGGAGCCCCCGCAGCCCGGTCAGGACGGCCTCCTTAATCTCCCTGTGCAAATTTTTGGATTTTTCCAGCTCCGCAACGGTGGCCCGCATGATCTGGCCGGCGTGTCGGGGCGCGTTGCACAGCTGCCCGCCCCCTGCCGGAGACATCAAAAAACGCTCGAGCAACTGCAGAGGACTATCAATATCGCCCCTACCCCGCATCCCGGCCTCCAGCTCCGGCTCTGGCTCCATATCGGATTCCTGCTCTAGAGCCACACCCGCCGGCGAGCCCCATGGCACGGGGCTTAGCGGAGTGCTCGGGCCCGCCTGAAAGGTCTCCAGCTCATCCGCATCACCGGGGAGTGTGCGCGAGTTGTCGATACGTGACCTCAGCGCACTCACCATACCGAGCGGCGGTAGCTCCAGCTCGGGCCCCGGGACCGTCGGCGGTGGCAGCGGCGGCGCGGCGCGGGGCGAGGGCTCGGCGCTGCGCGAACGCGGCGTTGGCGACGCGCTGGGCGCCTGCGAGCGCGACTGTGAGAGGAACCCTGGAGGGCCCCGCACCACCGCCGTCTGATGGGCCACGCCCACGCCCCTGCTCGATCCTGCACCCTCCGCCCGAGCCGATCTAGTAACCTTCTGCTTAGGCATCGTGGCTGACCTAGATCTATTTATCATTAAATAAAAATACCAAAGCCCTATTGCAATAAATAAAGGAACTTAATTAAGTTAAATGTATTATTTATGAATGCCCTATCCTACCTGTATTTTTGGTATCAAACAGAAACTACAACTACAACAACAACTACAACAAATCGAAACCTACACCTACAGGTTTGAATGCATAATATTGAGGTATAATAAAATAATACAATAGATATATTCTATTTAATTAGGCAATTACCAATGCTAAATAAATAACCCTAAATTTATTTTATCAATATAGAAACCTAATCCATACAAAAATAAGAATTGTACCTTTTTAGTATTTAAATGAGTTCCCAAATTTATCTAATCCCTAGCAAAACCCACTATAGGTACATTAACAGTATTTATTGCGTAATGTATGTAGATAGGAAGTCGTATCTATTTATTGACTCAAAATCAATATAATCTTATCCTTTCAGGTACCCATACCAGATAGACTATTAAGACTATGAAGATTAACTATTTACACCAAACTAACTTAATACTTGATTAAAATTATATGAACACTAGTAAAATAAATTTATCCCGGTAAAATTGTTCTTTATCCAATATTGTAAATTATAATATTAACTGCTATTAGAGATGAATAGACGAATAGACCCACTAGATTATTTATATCAAATACCTATAGAACGATCAACTAATCACGAAACATAGAATAAACTTAGGATATCTAAGATAATAACTAGGCAAGTCTATCCCGGCTAAGATACCTATCACCTGACTATATCCGGCTAATGGTCACCCAACCATACGATGAACACGAGAAGCAAGCCGCGCGTCGCACGCTCAAGCTTCACCTAGGCTAGGCACAAGTACCTGTTGGCAACAGCGTCGCACGCACACAGGCACACGCACAGCCGATACTATGTAGCTACTAGCAACACGGCTGGTACACCCTTTCAATAACCCGTAAACCGAACTACCACTATCCACACATACAAAGGTGGGATCTTCCTGAACCCAATCTGTATTTAAAAAGGTATATAGGTATATGGTAAAAACAAAAAAGATAGTAATCTATTCTATATTATGAATTAATAAAAAAAAAAAAAAAAAAAAAAAAAAAAAAAAGGCTAACGAAGTGAAACATCGACCGCTAATATTACAAATGCATCAGCTGTTGTAGCTGTACTTGTTTTCCAGAAACTAAAGTTTTAATAACTATGGGAATAATTGTACTATTCACAAAATGTAATTTAGATATTAATTGTAGCTGTGTGTTTTTGTTATATGTTATGAAATATTATTAAAATTATTAGTATGTATAATTGTAAAATGAAATTAAAAATAGTATTAACCTATTTATTATAAAAGTGTAAGTTAGAATTGAAAAATATGATCGCCTTATAAACAGACACTTATCACAATATATTAATATGCCTCTTTTTATACAATATAACTTGCACCTATTATCATCAATTCTACCCTCTTCTAAGAAAACAAAAATAACTACAACCGCTTTAAACTTAGAGTAGTCCCAGTCCCACTTGATTGAATATATTAGGGGTACTATTACGTGTACAAATAAAAGAATTATATAAAATTAAAGCTATTGAAATATGCAATAATATACTATTTTATAAAAAGGGGGTCGTCGCTGAAAATTTTAAATAAATTCACGTTAAAGATTTATTATAGGTAAAAATTATGCGATTGAATTTGATGTTGATAAATTACTAAGTATATTCAATAGATTACTATAATATGTTTATTGAAAATTAAAGAAAAACTATTATTCTATTACTAGGGTTAAAAATAAATGTTTATGCTTGTAATAATTATATAAAATACCGCAATTATGATTAAATTAATATTCTGAAATTTATTAAAACTGCAAATTACTACATAAAATACATATATAACTTCTATTGATTACTTTTGAAAATTGATAACAATAACAAAAATAACAGACCCAACAAACAAAAATCAAACCGAGACACACCGTCGTGCTCCTGGAAGACCAGGAATAAAACGAAATTCTCCTGTGCGCTGCGTAATTGGCCTATAAATTCTTTAATTCTTGATCAATTTTCGACCAAATAATTTCTAATTAATTGTTATTAAATAACGCGTCTATTAACATATAAAAACCTATATGTCACCACTCAAAAACAAGCTGCGCAACTTAAAATGTAAAATTTCATAAACAAAAACTTACTAGTGAAACACAAACCAGGATCTGGAGCTGCTCCAACCTGTCCTACAGGAACAGGCGAGCCATCCAAACACGAGAAATCACCAAAACTAAATTATATTCAAAATTTCAACCTTCTAGCTAAAAGTAAACCTATTAATTCGTAATTTATTCACGCTAAAATCTCTAAAACGCTGGCACTTCTAGGAGCACGACCCAACACTCTCCACTCTTCACTACTGGAGGTTAGCCGTCAGCTCTTCTCTATCTCGTGTCAAGAAAGTCAAGTGAAAGAGATATTCAATCTGGCGATTTTTATTCTCTCCTGGATGTTACGCAACCACTACTTTTTCGCGGGCAATTTCGATTTTCGCCATCGTTCATCATTGGTATGTCAACATCAATGTCCCGCGAATCAACCTATATTTACAGTAGTAGGCGATATATTTTGCACATCAACCTTTGGGAAGATAGAATCGGCTAATTTTGGCTTCGTAGAGCGTTATCAGTCACCCAAAGTACTAACAGTCTGGTATCTATGTATAACAACGACTGACAAAACTGGACCAAACGTCTCATAGGTAGTGTTGTGACAGAGATAACGCTCTACGAAGCCAAAATAAGCCGATTAATCTCTTTCCAAAGGTCGATGGTCTCATAGCCTGTCTTTTACATTTTAAAATTGTACAAAGGACGCAAAGAGCTAAGCCCAATGGATAATGTTATTTAAAAACATTACCCTCCTTAGTCGGGCAAAAAAGGACATAACTAAACAGAATATTTTCGACATTTCCTAACAAAAATCCTTTGAGAGTATCATTACCACCTCTTTTGTAGGATGATGAGTAAGCGTTTGTACTTACTTAAATTAGGGTACCGTCCTTTGAGCGAGGAAGCGATTATAAATAGGCTGGTAAAGTTTTTTGTTTTGGTTTTTGGAACTACACTCGAGAGCAATGAATCCGGGTCACTCAAAGAATCCAAAAAATCTCGGAAAGTAAGAATGCTAGGTTAATGCAATAAATTGTATTTAATAGACAATTTAATACTCCTTAAATGAAAGTTAAAAAAATATGAGTCACCATACATTTTATTTACACAAAATTACATAAAGAAAAAAAACTGCTGATCTCTCCTTAAAACAAAAATAGGAAACATGAAATTTTTGAACTTTATGACGATTTTCTTGAATTTCAATACTTCGTATTACCTCCTCGTGCTTCCATTACTGCGTTTACGCGGTTTGGCATGCTGTACACCAAGTTCCTTATACGATTTTGGGGAATATTCTCCCATTCCTCTGTGAGAGCAATTTTGAGCTCAGGAAGCGTGATTGGGGGAGGGTTTCGTTGTTTTACGCATCTCCCTAGCTCGTCCCAAGTATGCTCGATCGGGTTGATATCCGGGCTGCGCGCTGGCCACTCCATACAAGTAATGTTCATCTCTTGAAGGTAGTCATTCACAATGCTACCTGTATGAGGTCGGGCATTGTCATGCATAAATATAGCATCCTCACCCAAATTGACCATAAATGGACCAACGTGTTCGTTGAGGATTTCTTCCACATATCTTACGCTAGTTAAAGAGCCGTTTTCTATGATCACCAGCTCTGTGCGACTTTCAGAGGAAATTCCGGCCCACACAAGTACAGACCCACCACCGTAGGCTACTTTTTCTTCGATGTATGCTTGCTTGAATCTTTCCCCTGGTCTTCTATACACTCTGTGTCTTCCATCGTGCTTGTAGAGCATAAATTTTGATTCGTCGGAGAACATAACTTTCGACCAATCTTCAATACTCCAATTTACGTGGTTCTGGGCATATCTTAGTCTTGAAATACGATGGCCACGCTCCAGTTTAGGGCCGTTTGCAGGTCTAAGGGGTTTTAAGTTAGATTCAGCAAGCCGACGTCTTACTGTCCATGCACTTGGGTTACTTCCTCCGAGGCGTCGAAACTGATTTGTGAGTTCAGTTCCTGTGAGAAAGCGATTTCGAAGCATGGTGTTCACCAAGTATCGGTCTTCTCGTGCTGTGGTACACCTAGTTCTGCCCGTTCCTGGTCTGCGTAGGTTAGAACCAGTTTCTCGTAACGTCGGAGAACTCTTTGTACTGTTGACAGCGACACACCGACAGTCCTGGCTGTATCGCGCTGACTCCGGCATGACAGATTACAAACAAAAGCAAAAGCAAATCCTGTAATTTCGTAGTTCCATCTTCGACAGTGTTCCCTTTTCAAATTTGATTTTTTTATGATATAACTTTACAATAACTAAGAAGTTTTAATACTTTCATTTAAGGAGTATTAAATTGTCTATTAAATACAATTTATTGCATTAACCTAGCATTCTTACTTTCCGAGATTTTTTGGATTCTTTGAGTGACCCGGATTCATTGCTCTCGAGGGTAATTTAGATTATTTTTTTGATGAAAAGGTATTTTGTACCTGAATTAATCTACTTCGTCAGTTTTGTTTTTATTCTTGTGTTGCAGATCATCATAGTCTTTATTTATTAACATTAATACCTAGTAGGCTGTGTCTTAATACGGGCGAAAAGTGACGACTGACTGTCCTCTGACTGAGTTGCGAATTGGGCAAACTCAATGTCGAGTGAGCGGCGAACTTTAGTAAATTAGCTACGAAGCGCTGGCGAAAAAAGATATAGAAAATAACTTGACAAAGATAGTGCTCAAAGAGAATTGGTCGTGATTGCCGCCATAGTTATTTTCAAGTTGATAACTGTCTTGGAGGGATGATAAATACAAATGAAAGCACTGGGTTCCCTAGGTTCCCTGGGTTCCCTGGGTTCCCTGGGTTCCCTGGGTTCCCTGGGTTCCCTGGGTTCCCTGTGTTCCCTGGGTTCCCTGGGTTCCCTTGGTTTCCTGGGTGTCCTTGCAATCAAAAGTGTACGCTTGCGTTACAAGCGTACTTCGCCGCCGACTGTATATCTGCACATCGCCCGCTCACCGAATAAGTTTGCAAGCGAAATGCTGCGAACTGCGTACAGTACCTACGCGTTGTTCGGACATTCCGTTTGGAATTATTGTTAAGATGGCAAACTGGAGGCAAACTAAGAGCTTTTGAACAAGACACAGCCTTTTTATTGCGAAAGTAGATACCTATGTGTTTGTGTGTGTTTGTTTCCAATTCACTTCAAAACGGCTGAATAGATTTGGAACTATACTAGAAAAATATTAGTTTGTGACCTGGTATAATAAATAGTCAATTTTATATATTTTTATTATTTTTTATAATTTACAAAATTGTAGTGAGTGTGTAATGAGATTAGTAAGGAAAAAAATCTCATTTTTTTATCACTACATAGTATAAAACAAAGTCGCAAGGACAAAAAGAAAGAAACAAATTTTTTTTTCAACCGCTTTTACCTTTACACTGAACAATTAGGCAACTTAGAAGTAATAGGGAGAATATAATAATAAAAATTAGAATAATTAAGTTACTTAAATAGACATGGAAAGACATGTGCTTTCAATCAGCATGTGCTTCGGCAGAGGGCCTGTCAAAGCGCTGGTCTTACGTGACGCCAAGGTGAGTGACAATTAAATAAATAATGCTGGACTATCACGCAGCATCATGATTTATATATTATATTATCATAATTTATGTATTATATTTATAAATACATACATATTATACATAGAAAACACCCAGACCCGAGACAAATATCTACAGAACATGCAAACATTTGTCCCGCGGCGGGAATCGAACCCGCAACCTTCTGCGTCCCAGGCGGAACTTCGCCCACTACACCACAGAGGTCGTCAAATTGGGTTATATTTGTTACATAAGTGCACATATTATAAAACACATAATAAAGTACACTTACTAGCTACAATTATAAGAAAGACTATCTATTGTGTTGGGTTGTAGCCCATGTTAAAATATAATAAGATATAAGAATAAAAGACATAATATTTCTATTCATTTCTTAAACAAATCCTACAAACATAATTTATAAGAAAAAATTACAAATTAAAATGTAGGTACCCACATTGGCGGCCCACATCCCTTCACGGTTATCATTTTTATTTAGCCTGGATTGTGGAAAGTTTGGAGTATCATAATAAACGAAGCCCAAAGTCAAAGTGTTACATTTTGTATTTTACGTATGAATTTTACAATCAGAAACTGTGCCACAGTTGGCTAACAGCGTTATTAGAAATTCTAGTTTAATTAGTTTCTATGACTTTGTAATTTAATTTCGTCCGACACTGACTTTCAATAGAAAATTAACAAGACTTCAGATTTGAATTAACCACTTCGATGCTTCGCTTGAGTTTGATAGGGTACGGGAAATATTCTACCACGTTTTGCTTTATGACTTGTTTTTTGTACTGTCCTGGCAATTCATTATTAAGGCTTCGTACGCACTGATAGGTGGCTTGCTTAGTGCTTAGATGCTGCACAGGAGGGGTTGCGTGTTGAATCCGTAGGAAACTACACGCCAGGTGACTTGCTAGGCTCTAGGCACTAAGCAAGCTATCTGTCAGTGCATACGTAACCTAAGGCTACGTATAAAAACATTCCATAAAAAGTCTGCAAAGATTAACAAACTGCAATAATTTGCTCAGATTATTGTAGACCAGGTCTTACGTAGGCACTGATAAGTAGCTTGCTTTCGGTTAGAGTCTAGTGACTTTCATTATGCTACGTGCTAGAATACACGGAGGCCGCACTGGAGGGGTTGCGTGTTGAATGCCTAGGATACTACACGCCAAGTGACTTGCTAGGCTCTATAAGCAAGCTACCTGTGATTGCATACCTACGCAGTCTAAAGAATGAATTGCCGAGATAGTACTAAAAACATCAAGGAATAGCATAATTGAGGATATCCTCTATCCGCTAGCGGCAACCACAAGTTAATTCCTCTGCAATACTGCGAACATCTGCCAACTTGCCAGAGCATCCGCCGGTATACCGCTGTATATACCGAGTAGCCACTACTCGCTGGGATTAGATTATTTTACTAGCAACTACGCAGTCGAAAACTTCATTTTGAAAGAGTGAGTGGTGGGTTTCATTTCATAATCGAGGATTGGGGTTTGATGCTGATATAATTTTTTGCGGGAGAAGAGGCAGGGTCCGAGCATGTCAGCGCATACTAGCACGTACCGGCGGCTTCCACCGTGGTAGTTAAGTACTTATCCTTTAGATAATTGGAAAATAGGACGTTATTTCAAACATTTTTTTTTTGTTGAGTTAGTTAACTGTATTATATGGTATTTACTGCTATCTGTAACGGGGCGTCCTACGTGAGGATCTGGATGCGAGCGCCAAACGGCGCGGTGGGGCACGGAAACAACAAACAGTTGATAACTATTGGATTGTCCTACCAAAGGACCAAAGGAACGTAAGGTGCGTTGCGGCGCGGCGCGAATTGAATTTTTTTTTTCGGTTGGTTTGATATTTTCGCGCGAACTGGATGCGACGAAATATTTAATGGCAAATGATCCTGCGCCATCCACCGTGGATGGCGCAGGGCGGGATGATTCGCGCATACGCAGGATAGAATCGCCGCGTCGCACCTCATCGCATTGAAGCGTCATTTAGCGTCTCACCGCATGGGATCACTTCGCAATCGCGTTCGCTTTGAATCACCCACACAAGACGCCGCCTTAGGATGATTAAGAAATAGAACGCTTAATTTCTATTTTTCTAATTTATTCACTAAATGTTTACTGCAATAACAGCATTATAAAAGTTCTTTCATAATATTTTATTGAATAAAATTAATAATTTCCCCCTAATATTCTCCAATAATGTCAAGTTATAACGAATCCTAATTATTTTTTATCAATACTGCCAAAAATCCTGTCATAACTCAAAGTCCCGTAAATAAAGGGACGTTAATATGACAGATGCCATAACCCACTTCCCTGGCGTATAGCTTACGTCTGAGGGATGGCATTTGTAACTTTTGTGACATTTCACGTCGAAAAATGGAACAGATCCTTAACTTTCAAGGATACGTCTGATTTTATTTCCGCCGGCAAAAACGTCACATTTATAATATTTTTTTGACGTTGCAAGGTGACTGGTTGAATAGAAACTGTCATTTTAACCTGACTTTAAAAAAATTTGGTTTTCAATTCGGTTGTATTTTTTCTACTTTTAGACTAATGACGACTTCTGAGGTGCAGTCGGTGAAGAATCGCCTGAGACGCAGACGGTTGCGGGTACGATTCCCGCCGCAATACAAATGTTTGTATGATAATGAAATGTAAAAGACTGTGGTAACTTTATATATTAAATTACGTAAAGTACGTAAGTAGCAAACTGCAAGATTATATAAAAAATAATTTAAAATCTATAACATCGAACCCATACTTTTCAAAAGAGACTATTTATCCACTACGCCAATTTTCCCTGTAAATTATCGTCATAGAATCGATGTGATGGCAGCATATGGTGTCGGAATTAAACTGTCATTTTTCTCGATTATACGAAGTGATTTAACGGGTTTGACCCTTGAAGGGGCTTTTCCGAGCTTCGTGTAATCTGATTGGTTGATCGGATGTTTACTTCCAAGCTTGTTTTTCACAGTTCGGCCTTTTTGTTGAACATAATGATAACGGGATTCTAAAGGATCACTTTTGCAAAGCGGCTTAAACATTTTAATTTTTATGATTTGTTTCGCAAATGATATTGAGTATGAAATAGTTTTAAAAATAGTTTTCTTTTTAGCGTGTATGGGGATATTCCCCTTTTTTTTGTCCAGCAGTGGACTGGTATTGTAAGTGTTTCATTACTCGATGTATTATTCCTGTAAATCTATGTATGGCTTGAGTGTGAGCAACATTCCCTATTACAAAATTTTCGTTATCTAACGGCTGCATATAGCATAGCGCAGCGGCCAGCAGCACTGGCGGTGCGAGAAGCTGTGCCCTGCGATCCCCAACCCGCATGCCCAGCGTGGGGATTATGGCATTATCCCACTTTATAAGGGGAGGGCTATGTCCAGCAGTGGACTGAAGGCTTATAGTGGAGTGGTGTAGCGTGAAGTTTATATGAAAACTCTTTACAAAAATATATAGTTAATGCCAACTATGTTCTACAGGTCTGTTTTTAATACTCGAGCAGAGCATTTATTTGTAGTACTTGATACTTATAAAACACCCTGGGTGGGAACCAAACCCGCGACCTGCAGCTCAGAAGGCAAAGTTAGGACCAACTGAGCTATGAAGCTAGTCAATTATTAAGCTGCCGGCGTAACTATTAAATAAATAAATAGAAAAATTCTGGCAATGAATAGTTTATTGTTTCAAAACTTTCCGTGTGTTTGATCCCTTACTTTCTCTACCATAATAGCCATTCTGAACCATTCGTATAACTCGAAACATTGTGCTCTCGAGAGAATAAGAAAATATAATTTTCCTTTAATTCATATTTATACAGTTTTCGACGAAACCAATGTTCTTTGCTCAATTTCCTGAAATAATAAATCTGAGTTCATTATATTTAAATAAGGTTATGTAGAAAGATAAAATAAACGAAACGTTTAATATTTTATAGAACACACAAAACATAGATAAATATAAGAATAAGATAAAGAATAATTTATTTCATAAAACTTATACATAGTGCCTATGCTATATCTAAGAGAAAAAAGAAGAAACACCCACGTACATGTTCAGAACTAGTTTAGCACATAATAATATGAATTGTTAATGTAACATAAAATTTTATGGACATAGATAAATATGAATTAAATATTTGATTAAGCACCCTGCGCTGAGTTTTCCTGCGGATATTTATTATTTTAATGTCAATATTGAAAGATCATCACTTGAGAACTGAGAATTTTTCATAATTTCGTAAATAACAATAAAAGGTTTGTACTTTAAAAAAAATTACCTACTGGGATATTGGAAAATACGGTAAAAACGTTTGAATTTATGTTTAAATTTGTACAAGACAACGTCAAACGTGGGTTAAACTTGTAAAATAAACACGGACAGACAGACGGACAAGGAAGTCATCCTACGAGTTTACTTTTTCTTGGTATGAGCTAGTGGCCAGCTCTAGTGTCGGAGTTTTGAGGCTGCCCAAAGGCCTCCGATATGGCTTAACGATTGAAAAAGCCGGGATCACCATCTTAAAGTGTCTTTCGAAGCACGGAAGCGCTCCGCTCTCAGTGCCACTTAACGGGCACCCAACAAGTAGAGTTTTACTTAACCAAGATGATCTGCTAAGAAAACCGAAGTAAGTTACACCACGAGCGTTTCAATAATCCTTTAAGGGGTGTCTTTTTAATTTTTTGATGCATGAAACCCTAAAAAGATTTTAAAAATCTCCAATGATAGATCTACGAGAATTTCATAATCAATTCAAATGAAAAGATCCTTTCAAATAACTCATTCAATTTCTTAGAAGGTATCTCACAAAAAATCACAATACTGCTAGAGCAAAATAGGTCAGGAATATCACAAGTTGGGACTTCCAGTTCGTTAGATATCGCATTCAGGCAAAAACTACTGTCTCCATACCTACGCACTGAATACTGAGCTAACGAACTATGAGAACGTAATGATTTGCGGTACATTCAATTGACCTTTATGTATATTGAATAGCTGTAGCGCAACTCCATTTGCGACATTAAATTGTAGTGATTTATTTTGGCGCTGTCTGTCCCAGAATCAGCTAAAAGACAATTCGTTAAATGGTTAGAACGATGTGATGACAACATCAGAAAGAATAGTTTATAGAATAATACAATTAACTATTTTGGGACATCGGCGACAGGTATATTTTCTTATAAATAGCTCTGCCAGCACTATAGGTTTAATATTCAAAAATCAAAATAAAAAATGTACTTTTGTGGAACAGAAACACGCTATACATAAAGGTTGAAAATCATAACATCCGCAGTAGTTATTATTGCAATTAAAACAGAACGTGTCAATATATCATCTGAAGTTAAGTTGCAACGATCACTTACAACAAAGGATTGCATCGTAGTTTAAAAGGAATGTGCCTTGAGATGATTGTCAACACAACAACAATATCAGCTGTTGCTGTTGGAGACTGCCAGGCACAGGTTCTCGGACCACCAATGTTGCTGCCCATTGGACAGTCAAGGAATTCAGGTAGGTGAATCGATGTTAGTGAAGTTAAAGTGAAGTTGTTTTTTTTTAAGCTATTGTATAGCTTCTATCGAGGGCCTTGAGCGCGGGGACCGAATCCAGAAATTCCGTAACGAAAAAAAACCTCACGCTCCCCACTCCGACGGGCACGGAAGTGTGGCTTGAAGGCCGTGCATTGTCTAACGTCGTTTCTTTTCGGCAGTCTTCGACACGGTGTGTGTGTGTGCGTGCATGCATTTTTATTTACACCAGTCTGAGCAGGCAGGTTGCTCCACGGGCAGGCGGTGTTGGTACAAAGTTGAAGTTTGGATCATTTTACACCCATCATTAACAGTTCAAAGTTACTCTTCACTGCTGCTCTGTTTTCTGTGCTGCAGTTTGCGGGTTCAATTCCTGGCCAGGATACATTTGTGTGTTTTTTCGTGTTTTTAAAAGTATCTATGTATTTTTATTAGTCTCAAGTACCCATAGTACTCAACAGGTTGCGCTATAGTTTTGGGAAAGACATTAAGTTCTCCAGAATATTTCATGTTTTCAACGATAAATCGACAAAACTTTTTGACGGACAATTCACAAAACATCTGTAATCCCCCATTTAAAAGAGTAATTTGCGTTGTGAGCTCATGAATAAATATTTCGAATAAAGGCTTTTGCGGCATTCAATAACTTTTTCAATTATTATCAATGAAACCCTGCCAAGTTTTACAATGGGCGAAGTACATGCCATTCTGTTTTGTTTTCAGATGGAAATGGGGACGAAAGATACTCATAGAACTCACCCGTAAGTTTATAAACTGCTTTTAAGACAGTATGACTTAATTAAAATACTGAGATTTCTTACACAATAAACAGTAAAATAATTTAAATCATACTAATTCATAATAATAATTATTTTTCACTTTATGAGAGAAAGTAAAGATATTTGTTTTTATTTTAAAATGTCATGGAAAATAAGATACATACAAGAATAACTTAAATAGTATTATAGGGTACATTTTACATAATAATGTAAGATGTAAAAAAAATATTAAAATCTTAATTTTGAAAGCAAAAACTATATAACACTATGAAATGCTTGTAAATATTTCAATGGGAGAGTTAACATAAACAATTCTATATACCAACAAAATATTTTAATATCACCACCTAGATATTATTGCTCAGAATTTTTCTAGATCAGTTTATTCAAGTTGTAAAAATGAGAGAAGTTGCTGCAATAAAAATGTTATAAAACCCTTCTTCACAGGGATTACAGTCTTCAGTGAAATAAGAATTGAATAATCAGTTTTATGATTGGTTTCTTTCGATTTTATGAACTGCTACAATTTAGAGTTAGCAAAAAAACAGCTTATATTACCTGTAATTTAGAAGTTACTGAAGAATTACTGCGTTTGATGTATTTATCAAAAGAATTCTCTAATATCACACTATCACACTTCACACTCACACTAATATTATAAATGCGAAAGTTTGTGAGTATGTATGGATGTATGTTTGTTACTCTTTCTAAGTTAAAACTACTGAACGGATTTGGATGAAACTTGGAATATACATTGTTTATGACCTGGATTAACACATAGGCTACTTTTTATCCGGGTACAACGCAAGTGAAGCCGTGGGCGGAAGCTAGTTTTTTTATACAGGGCGCAATGGCTCATAAAGGGAGGCTTATGTCCAAAAGTGAACTACTTGATACATTTATACACTAGCGCGTTAGGTCAATCGTATATTGAGCTACTAGTCGCGGCCACTAGACGCTACCACATGCTGCCGACGAGTCTTTTCATACAGTTTAGTGTAGTATAGGCGCAAACCGAACGTTCGACTGCGCTGCGGGAGCCGCCCGAGCTCGCTACTTGCCTCGTTTTGTTGCGCAATCAGCCACAGTAGCCGGCTGCTTCTCGGTGCCCGCGTCTCTACCAACACACGTCAGTCCTGCTGCAAGCACGTAACCGAACGCTCGTTACAATGACGGCGGGTTTCAATGTAGATGTTATTATATTATACAGATGAGCGCCCTGCTATGACTGCTGAACGGTATTCAGCCAAAAGTAGCGGCTAGCGACCGGTACCACCTGTTCAAGCCTCCTTATGCTTTCATAGTGAGTGTGTTAAGGTGTTTGCTATGTTAATTTTGTCAGGTGTTGTGCACCTTAGTAAAAGCTTTGATTTATGTAAAAAATCTCTCGTTCCTAACCTCCATTGAATGGACGTGTCGTTTGTCTGTCTTGAAATTAATAAATACCAGTCAAGTGTACGTGTTGGAGTTTAATTTATCTAAAGAATTAGGCTCCCTTATGTTCCAAAACTGAACATAAATTGGTGGCCCATGAGGGGAACATTAAAACCAGAAAGTCAAGAAACTCTGGGAACTCTGGGAATCCCCGCGGTTGGCGAAGGACTTTGGACTTTGAAGAATTTATTTCAAAACGAATGAAATCCAGGAGTTGAATTTATCAAGACTACGGTGGAGTATTGGTCAGTGGATCAGCCAAAGATTCACGCCTGCAACTGCGGTCTACTAAAAGATAAGTGCCCCTTTCCTTTGTTCTTCCTAACCTAAAATTACCTACTAAATTCCCAATCCAAATTGTCCCACTTGTGATAAAACAAAGTGTTGTTAAAGTTAATTAAAATCAGCGTTAGCAAGGTAATAAAAGTTAATTACATTATTTTTAAACAAGAAACATATATGTGAGTAAGTACATTGCAACGTGGTGGTCACGTATGTACCTACCCTGTCGAGTATATTCCACATCCTAAATATCGATCAAATTAATTATAATCCGTGTTCCTTGTTATAAATTCGCTTTGTTAACGTGATTTGTGGACGCGTTACAGGTGCCTTAAGTCAGCTGAGCGGTCCGAGCTAGGTGATACGTCATCTATTGTTCGACCGGCCGGCGAGCTGTGCGGCGTGAGTGGTGCTGTGCGGATCGTTGGGGTTACGAGGAGCGTGAGAATTCAACACTTTCGTAATTAATTTCCTATAATGACGTCAAAAGATAGCGATGGTGCCTCAGTTTTGGAGGAGTTTTTCAGAAAGCGTAGTTCCGTAAAGGGTCAAATTACTAAGTTTAGGAACTTTTTGGTGACTCAAATACAAAAAACTCAGTTTACCTCTATTGAGTTAACTGAATTACAGTTAAAACTCCAAAAGATTGAGACATTATCGATACGTTTTGATAACTTGCAAGAAGAGATCGAGGTTCTAAATCACAAGAACTTAAAGGCAGAGTTAGAAGAGAGAGAGAGCATTGAGCATGAGTTTATTCATAATATTGCTGCTGCTAAAAACTTAATAGATAAATATTTTAAGGCAGAGAACGAACAAAGGCGGGAATCTATTCTTGTTCCTCAGTGTTCTCACGATCATAAAGAGATTGGTGTTAAATTGCCTCAAATAAATATCGCTAAATTTGATGGTTCGTATTTCCGCTGGCTGGAATTTCACGATACTTTTAAGACTTTGATTCACGACAATGACAAAATAAGCGCGATTCAAAAATATCATTATTTAGTCTCGTATTTAGAGGGGGATGCCGGACGGATCATTTCCAATTTAGAAGTATCTTCCGATACGTACGAAGAGGCTTGGAAGTTGATTTGTGACCGCTACAATAACAAAAGGCTGTTAACTAATCACCATTTAAATGCGTTGTTTTGCATTCAACCGGCCGCGAATGAAACTGAAAGGTCTCTTCGGTTTTTAGTGGATACGGTATCGAAAAACTTACGTGCCTTACGCAGTCTAGGTCAGCCCACAGACAAATGGGATACTATCATTATTTTTATGATGTCGTCGAAATTAGATTCTCAAACGCTAGCTAAATGGGAGGAATACAGAAACACCATCACTGATCAGCCTACCCTAAGCGATTTCTTCAAATTGCTGACTGATCGCGCGGACGTTTTAGAGTCACTTAATCGCAATAAGATTATCAATAATAGCACTAAAGGTTCGTTTGAAAATTCGCGTGGTTCAGATCAAAATAACGTAAATAAAATTAATAAATTCAATCAAAATAACAATAACAGGAATTACTCTAACACAAACAAATACAAACAAGAAAAAATAAATCAAACAAAATCATTCGCGACTGTACAATATGAAAATCAAAAATCATCTTACATTTGCGTTATCTGCGGAAAGGATCATAGAATATATGATTGCGCCGTATTTAAAGACAAAGGTCTTAAGGAACGTTTAGAGGACGTGAAGCTTTATAAATTGTGTTCCAATTGTTTAAGGCAAGGGCACCCTGAGCGCAACTGTCGTGTGGGACCTTGTCGCATTTGCAATAAAAAACACAACTCCCTGTTGCATAACACGGAGCAGTCAGTGGTAAACCACGCCTCCGCGGAATGTGATCAGGACGAAATGACCGCTGTAAACTTCGCTAAACAAAACTGCAGTGAAGTTTTGTTGTCTACAGCGTTGATCGAATTAGTGAATCCTGAAACAATGGAGACACAAAAGGTTCGTGCGCTGTTAGACTGTGGTAGTCAGTCTACCTTTATAACGAAAAGACTACAGCAAAAACTATCACTCAATTCATGTCCCATAGGCGCGCTAAAGGTCGTTGGGATTGGCAATAATTATGCGGATAGGGTAGTCGAAAAGAGTGACGTTCAATTAAAGTCGCTGCATACACCGTTCAGTGTATTGTTGTCATGCTTTGTGCTAAACGAGCTAACAAGCAACTTACCGAGATCTGCGATAAACGTAGATAGGCTAAAGATACCTGACAATGTCCAGTTGGCCGATCCAACTTTTCATAAACCGGCATGCATAGACATGTTGATTGGTGCCGACGTTTTTTGGGATGTTTTAGGTAATGAGGAGAAATCTCTCGGCCCTAAGGCCCCGAAACTCCGCAGCTCTAAACTCGGGTGGTTAATATCCGGCCCAATCAATTCGCAAAGTTATTGTACTTTAAGCCATGTCCAATGTAATCACGCCGCTATGATGACTCACGACATGTCAGACGAAATAGACAAATCGTTGCAAAAATTCTGGCAATTGGAAGAATTGCCTCCTAAACAAGTTTTAAGCGAAAGTGACGAAAAATGCGAAAAACATTTTTTACAAAATACCACAAGACTAAACGATGGTAGGTTTTGTGTCAAGTTGCCCTTAATCACTTCTCCAGATTGCCTAGGTGATTCCTACGGTCTAGCGAAACGGCGATTATTTAATCTGGAGAAAAGATTTAGACGAAATCACGAGCTAAAGGTGGAATATTCTAAATTCATCTCAGAATATGGTGATCTCGGGCATTTGACTGAGTCAGCCATAATAAAACCGATCCCTTCCTACTTCTTTTGTCACCATGCAGTTCTGAAGCAAGAAAGCGAATCGACTAAGCTTCGCGTTGTATTTAGTGGCTCGGAACAATCATCATCAGGGTACTCGCTAAATAATATCCTGATGGTTGGGCCGAACGTTCAGGACTCATTGTTTAGCATACTTATTAGAGCGCGTCAGTACAAGTACATTTTAACTGGCGATATTGAGAAAATGTACAGGCAAGTTCAGGTGGCTGAAAATGACCGCAATTTGCAGCTCATAGTATGGCGGGAAAATGAGACTGAACCTATAAAAACTTTAAGACTAAACACCTTGACCTACGGAACCGCAAGCGCGAGTTACCTAAGCACGCGCTGTCTAAAGCAATTAGGAGAGGAACACGACGATTCGCTAATAAAAACAATAATAAAACATGATTTTTACGTCGATGACCTGATTACAGGTGCCGATGACGAACAGCTGCTAAAATACATACAAAATGAAGTTACAAATACACTTAAATTAGGCTGTTTCAATTTACGAAAATTCAAAAGTAATTTAAAAAAATTATTTACAAATTCTAATATAGATACGCAGCAAAACTTAACAATAAGTGAATCATCGAGCACGCTAGGGTTGGGATGGTGTCCGGCTAGTGATACGTTCAACTTTCCAATTAAAAACGTAGCTCAGCCAGATTTAATAACTAAACGCGTTATTATGTCGATGTCATTTAAAATATTTGATCCGTTAGGCTTATTGAGTCCTTGCATTATACAACCTAAAATGTTATTGCAAAAATTATGGAAACATAAACTAGATTGGGACCAGTCGGTTCCACTCGAATTAAGAAATGAATGGGAACGATTTGCTAAAAATATGTCGTTTCTTAGGGATCTACAGATTCCTAGGAGGGTTCTGTGCGATTCTCCTAAAAGCATTGAAATGCATGCATTCAGTGATGCATCCCTAAACGCGTACGGTGCATGTATTTACATGCGCTCCATAGATGCGAATGGTCACACCACTAGTCGATTGTTGACTGCAAAATCCAAGGTCACGCCATTGAAACCGACGACGATTCCACGCTTAGAGCTTTGTGCTGCGGTGCTCGCTGCTAGGCTGAGCAATTCGGTCATAGGCTCGCTACGAGATATACCTACACGCGTCGTACATTGGTGTGATTCCAGCATAGTGCTTGCTTGGATTAATAGCGACTTAGGCAAGCTAAAAGCTTTCGTTGCGAATCGTATAAGCGAAATTAAAGAGCTTACATGCAAATCGTCATGGCGGTATGTACCTACTGCAGCCAATCCCGCTGATTTAATTTCGCGGGGGGTGGATGCCTGCCAGTTATTGTCCATGCAAATATGGTGGACTGGCCCTAGTTTTCTTACTAAAGACGAGTCTGAATGGCCCGTATTAAATCCTAAAATAGACGATAATTTACCGGAAGTAAAATGTAACACTGTCCTTATTAAAGAAAACATAATAAAATTCGAAAATTACTCTAAATTGACAAAACTACAAAGATCATTGGCTTATGTTAAAAGATTCATTTATAACTTAAAAACTAAAAATAATAAAATAACAGGAATTCTTACTGTCGATGAATTGAATGAGTCATTTCTTTCGCTTTGTATTATGGCACAGCGCGAGTCGTTTGCGAACGAATACGATTGTCTACAAAGCAATAAACCTTTACATGGTAAAAATAAAATATTATCTTTGTCTCCATTCCTCGACAGTAAGGGTTTGATTCGAGTTGGTGGACGCATCAGTGCTTCAGAGTACGCCTATGACAAGAAGCATCCGATTTTACTACACGCGTCACACCATTTAACGAAACTGATATTCGATAGGGAACACTTACGTAATATGCATGCTGGTCCGCAATTACTGTTAGCCGCTGTACGTGAGTACGTATGGCCTGTCAATGGTAGGTATTTATCGCGGCGTACCGTAAATAAATGTGTACGATGTAGACGTATGCGTGGTAAAACGTTACTACCTAAGATGGGCAATCTCCCGGCTCAGCGAATTACACCAAATTACCCATGGGTGTCTGTTGGGGTGGACATGGCGGGTCCATTCCATATACTCAATCGTAAAGGCCGAGGTAGCCGTTTAATAAAATGTTACCTCTGCTTATTTGTATGTATGCGCTACAAGTGTGTCCACTTAGAAGCGGTAAGCGACTTAACTAAAAATTCCTTTATAATGACACTTCGTCGATTTATTGCTCGTAGAGGAAAGCCAGCGGAAATATTCTGCGACAATGGTGGTAATTTCGTTGCGGCAGCAAAAGAAATAGGCGAGTTTATTAAGTCCACTACCGAACCTCTATCTGATTTCGCAAGTCAGGAAGGTATCAAGTTTTCTTTCTCACCCTCCTACGCGCCCCACTTCGGTGGTATTTGGGAAGCTGGTGTTAAATCCGCAAAGCACCACTTACGGCGCGTAATAGGAAACAGTAATTTAACCTTCGAAGAGTTGTCAACTTTGTTTGCTCAAGTGGAGGCTATACTAAACAGTCGTCCCTTGTGCCCATTATCCTCCTCCCCTGACGACCTTCTTTTCCTTTCCCCAGGGCACTTTCTGATCGGAAGACCGCTAACTGCGATGCCATCACCATCCCTAGAAGACCGGCCAGAAAACTCCCTTCAAAGATATGCTCGGATTGAGCGGCTCCGCCAGCACTTTTGGAATAGGTGGCAGAAGGAGTATATTGCTGAATTACAACAGAGGACTAAATGGAAGACAAGCTCCGACAAACTGAGACTCGATGACCTAGTCCTCCTTCAAGAAGATAATGTGCCTCCTCTTTGCTGGCGTCTCGGACGAGTGACTCGTATTTTCCCTGGACCGGATGGCGTGACAAGAGTTGTCGACGTGACTACGACGAGAGGCTGCGTGCGACGACCCTTAACAAGAATTTGTCCGTTACCGACAGCTGAAGATTTAGATATTAGTTCCTAAATTGTTATTTTTACACTTGACGTAGGTTCATAAAGTCTCTTAATTTTATATAATTAATATACATTTAACTTTGACAAAACAAATATCGAATAGGTACTATTTTAATTTAAGGAGTAGGTTCATAATTGTAATTCAATTTTATTTTTATTACCGTTGTTTAACTAAAGACCCAGTTTGTCTCATTTTTTCCCGGGGCGGGAAGATGTTCAAGCCTCCTTATGCTTTCATAGTGAGTGTGTTAAGGTGTTTGCTATGTTAATTTTGTCAGGTGTTGTGCACCTTAGTAAAAGCTTTGATTTATGTAAAAAATCTCTCGTTCCTAACCTCCATTGAATGGACGTGTCGTTTGTCTGTCTTGAAATTAATAAATACCAGTCAAGTGTACGTGTTGGAGTTTAATTTATCTAAAGAATTAGGCTCCCTTATGTTCCAAAACTGAACACCACCACTTAGCTACTAGTGGTTTGCCCGAGCCAATAGTGGTTGCGTTTAGGGGGCGCAACTCAAGTGTGCGATTGATCTAACTGCGGGCATCGGAAATCACGCTAAGCGCCAAGCCCGAAGAGTAAGACCAAAGCCTGTAGCTCACTACACACTAGACACTAGGCTGATGATTGCAATTAAGAAAAAAATGGTATTTGAAGATGGAGCAAGGACATGGCCCACCTGATGTTAAGTGGTAACCATTACTTATCATAAAGCATTGCATTGTAGATAGTTTTTTGAAACACCCTGCGTCCATCAACTTGAGGCATGAAGATAATAAGCCTCTTGTGCCTGTAATTTCACCGGCACACACACCCTTCAAACCGGAAACATAGCAATGCTGCTTCACAGCAGAAATAGGCACGGTGGTAGTACTTCCCCGGACGAGCCCTCCACAAAGATCTCTACTACTACTAAAATAATAATAATATAATTATAACAAAGTCAATTACCCTCCTCTTTTTTTGAAGTTTGTTAAAATAGCCATTTCTAAAGTCAAAAGTCAAAAGTCAAAAGTCAAAAATCATTTATTCAGTAGGAACTGTATAGTACACTTTGAAACGTCATTTTTTTAAATTTACCACCAATTCGTAACGTGACCAAACAGAGAAGAATTGGCAAGAAACTCTGCTTGGCTTATATTTTTTTAACGTCATTGTACTTAATATCTATTACATTGTTTTTGATGGAGTTGGAGGCAGTTTCATCCCAAGCTTTTTTGTCATCTAAATAATCAGATATTTTATAATAAGCTTTATTACATAGATTACGTTTAACAATATTTTTGAATTTATTTACAGATAGATTAATCACATCATTTGGGATTTTGTTAAAAAATCGTACAGACATCCCTTTAAAAGATTGACTAACTTTATGGAGCCTTACAGTGGGAACAGCTAGTTTATCTTTATTTCTAGTGTTAACATTATGATAGTCGCTATTTTTCTTGAACATGTTAATATGTTTTCGGACATACATTAAGTTTTCATATATATATTGGCACGGCACTGTCATAACATTTATTTCTTTAAACTTAGTTCTAAGTGATTCTCTGGGGCCCATATTATAAATTGCACGAACAGCCCTCCTCTGCAACACAAATATGGTGTTGATATCTGCAGCATTCCCCCACAACAAAATTCCGTACGACATAATGCTATGGAAGTAGCTGAAATAAACTAGTCTAGCCGTTTCTACGTCAGTAAGTTGACGGATTCTTTTGACTGCGTATGCTGCAGAACTAAGTCTGTTCGACAACCCATCCATGTGAGCGCCCCATTGAAGCTTATTATCTAAAGTTATGCCTAAAAATACAGTACTGTCCACAAGATTTAGATCTTCATCTTTTATTTTAATATTAGGTTTAACTTGTTTAACATTTGGTAATATAAATCTCATACATTTTGTTTTAGTCTCGTTCAGTAATAAATTATTTACATCGAACCAGTTAACAACTTTCGCTATTGCATTGTTCACGTCGTCAAAATTGGTCTGCCGTCGCTTTAATTTAAATAAAAGTGACGTGTCATCCGCAAACAATACAATTTCGTGGTTGTCTCTCACAAGTTGAGGTAGGTCGTTGATGTAAATTAAAAATAAAAATGGTCCAAGTATTGACCCTTGCGGAACACCCATCTTTACTACAGATCCCGGAGAACATTTTCCATTTACGTTTACTTTCTGTATTCTGTCAGATAGGTAAGAAGTGAGAAGGGCTAAAGACCTACCCCTGACGCCATAGTGATCTAGTTTCCTGATTAATGTTTCATGGTGTACGCAGTCAAATGCCTTAGACAAATCACAAAAGATGCCTAAAGCATCATGTGAGTCCTCCCAGGCATCGTAGATATGCGATACCAACTCAACACCGGCATCAGTTGTTGATCTGCCCCGCGTAAATCCGAATTGTTTGACATCTAGTAAGTTGTTAAAGTTAAAATGGCTTTGCAGTTGACTAAGAATAATCTTTTCAAAAATTTTACTAAATGTTGGCAGTACTGATATCGGTCTAAAGTTAGTAGGGTCAGAACTACTACCGGATTTAAATAAAGGTGTTATTTTACTATGTTTCATTAAATCAGGAAACTCACCACAGTCAATACATTCGTTAAATATAAACGCTAGTTCTGGTGCGACAATGTCAATCAACGATGTTACAACGCTAACAGAAATGCCCCAGAGATCCGTAGTTTTTTTGACATTTATCAGTTTGAATGTTTTAATAATATCATTACTGTTTACATATTTAAAATAAAACGGTATTTCACATTTTGGTACATTTTTATTTAGTAATGAATCCGCAATTATAGGAGAAGAGTTTAAGGATCTTGTGGTAGAAACTGGAATGTCTGTAAAAAAGGATTCGAATGCTTTGGCAACATCTCCATCTTGTTTGATGATGGTATTACCAATATTTAATTTATACTCCTTAATGTCATGTTTGACTTTTCCAGTCTCACTGTTTATAATTTTCCAAGTGGTTTTAATTTTATTACTACTGCTTCTAATTTTTGAACTAATATAATTAGACTTAGCCGCGCGACATACATTTTTAAAAATTTTTGAGTAATTTTTAACTTTATCTTTAAACTCTTCACTAAAATTATATTGTTTTTCACTGTAAAGCTCATACATTTTTTGTCTGCTTATGTGAATTCCTACTGTTGCCCACTCACAGAATGTAGGACTGTCAGAGACCATGATCGATTTAGGTTTAAATATTGAGCTAAATTCTTTGATAAAATTATTAAAAAAAGAATTATATAAATAATTTGGATTATTATTTTGATATGAAAAGGGTGATCTATTTAACAAATTAGATTTAAATTTTTCTAATCGATGCACAGTCACTGGTACAAAAGTTATTTGCCGTTTTACATTTTTCTTTATTTGATTTTCTATTTTAATTAACTGACCAAGGTGGTCTGATTTTATGTTACACCAAAATCACTAAAACTAGTGTTTTTCATATGTTTAGAATGTCATATTTTTACAGGAACTTTATAAATAAGTCCAGTACCCCGAGATCATCGGCGCGTGAACTAAAACCACTTCTGTGTATAAACGATTCCATCACGCGATCAAACGTTGTGTGCTGAACTGTTCAGCTCAGGACACAGCCAGTGATGCGATGGGGTACAGTGAGTGACAATAGTAGTTAAACAGGTAAAGCTACAAATAGTAATGAAAATGTTTTAATGACATATTAAAGATATACAAAATTTTCGTAGTGGATCCATAAGCCCGAACTAGTTGAAAACTGTGGTTCAGGAGCCAGGGTAATAGTTGGTAAATGGCACGTCATACAACCAGCGTTTTAGTATGTTAACTGCATTTTTCTCATTAAACTAAACTGAATGATCTTATTCAAAATGAAAATCGGGAATTTTAACGGGAGTTGGTGCCTTAACGGGCCTCTGGAGAACGCATTATACAAACGTTATACCAAAATGATTTCAAATTTAAGCATATTTCCACTATATTATTGTATTATTTGTATTCCAATAGTATGTATCTAGATTTCTGGATAGGTTTTTTTAAAATACTTACCTAAAATGAATTAAAAGCCAACAGCATTTTGCACATTTTTATGCCAAAATTGACCACTTTTCTTCCTCTCTGTTTAAAAACAACAATATCTTACGTGTCGTTTATTTAGGAACATAGCATATATTATCTAGTTACAGAATAACAATACTTTGTAAAGAATTCATAAAGTTTTCACTCATCATTTTTGGTATCACGGAACACAACCAAGTTCTTGGAAAATTTTGAACGGCTAATATTGCTATCCCGCCCGCACGGCTGATTCATCCATCAGCTAAACAGAGATACGATATACGGAGTGATCTTCTGCCCGCGTCTCGAATTGAAATTGCGAGCGACGTTCGCCGCATTCTTAACTAATGGTAGTGATGACTACCTTAACCAAATGGTACTCATCATTACCATTGGTTAAGGCACAAACTCCGACAGTGTTTCAACTCATTAAAAGTTCTTTCATGGGAGAGTGAACGCGAGGCTTTTCTTCCGAGTCCCATCCACTACGTTAAAACTTCCGTTTTTCAATATGAATAAATAACATATTTGTTACTTCATTTTTCAATTTTTAGTATACTACGGTGCGCGTACACCTAATCCGTCATTGCTGAAGTATAAGGCCTAGTGGAGTGACAATCTGCGAAAGACCGCTGGTAGAAGCTAAATGCGACAAGATCAGGACAGGGCGCTATGGGGCTCCTAAGGAAAGGCCTATGATGATGGAAAACAAAGCAATTTTAAGATACAAATTTGAAATCTCTTTTGTCTTTGACTGTACAACAGTTTGTAATACGCTTCAACAATGTTAAACAAACAGATTGCCCTTAGTCAAACATTAGGACCCAAAAACAATGGGCTTAGGTGTAGTCAGGTATTAGAAGTACAAGGAGGGTACAAGGAGTTTGGAGATAGTTCAAAATTATTTTATAGATTAAATTAATAGATTTTACTCATGTATTCTGTTGGCGGTTTTCTTTTTAGGTGTATAATTTTTATTATCAAACCTTCAAAATAAAAAAAATTACGTCATATATGAAATTTACAAAATCCCTATACTTATAAACGCTATTTTTTAACCATTACTTAAAGTTAGCCCCTGTATCTCACTGTTTGTCATTGTTTATCTTTTGACAGATATTTATAAGACGATAAAATTAAATATAGAAACTCTTGATTTTAACTATTCCAAACCATAGATAGATTTTGTATAACTAGAAATTTGTACATCATCATCATCATCATCATCAGCTTATGGCAGTCCACTGCCTTATGGACTGAACTTATGCCTGGACTTATGCCTCCCCTAACGAGCGTCATTGCGCCCTGTTCTGAGCTCGACACATCCAGCTCCCACCAGCAGCCTTTTGCAAATCGTCACTCCACCTGGCTGGACGTGGCGTCCTACACTACTTCTGCCGAGCCGCGGTCTCCACTCTAGAACTCGTTTACCCCAACGGTTGTCGGTTCTTCGGCAGATATGGCCAGCCCACTGCCACTTCAGCTTTCTAATTCTCTGTCGACAACTTTAGTTCTGTGTCGGATAGTCTCGTTGCGGATTCTATCCTTCAGAGAAACTCCAAGCATGGCCCGTTCAATAGCTCGCTGAGCGACTTTAAACTGGTGGACTAGCCGTACTGTGAGTGTCCACGTTTCGAAATTTATACAATAGCGTATGATTTTAAATTCCCGCAGTAGTAACTTCAAAGGATTTTGATCGTATTGAAGCCGCATTGTTTACGTTCCGTTTTGCCACCACGTAATGGAGATGTTTGCCAAAACGGCGCATTGTGCAACCAATAGTTATGGCGTTGGCACCAACGCATTATGGACTATAAGCTCCTCGCGCAACCCAACCACTAAAGCCGGCTTTTGACTATCTGCTATAAATTACAGCTTGAGATAATTTATCGTTCTTCATAGATTTTGTAAGAGACCGTTTACACTGTGCTATAATGTATATTACATCCCAAACTATACATTTTTCGTGTGATATTGGTGTATATTTCCCCTTATGTCCCCGGACACCGCGCATTTGCCTGTCTCACCCTCAGTTTGAATGGTGACGTCCGTGTGCAGAAGTGTCAACTGATCATGAGTTTTGAATTTTTGTTTGAAATGTATATCTTACAATGTGAATAGCAATCGCGGGATGTAATATATAGTTTAAGATGTAATATATCAAGTCAAAAGCCGGATTAAGAGTTACTGGAATATTGATAGTGCTAAAAAGAGTTGTAGGGTATCAAGAAGGAGCTACTTGTCTCATTTCAATGTCGAATCAATTGTATGAATTTATTATGCTCCCGAAGTGTAGCGTACTAACTAGTAATTTTTACATAGATAATGAAGGATTTCCTGTGTATAGAAATCATGTGAATATAGAATCATTTTGTATGTAAAAATCTAAAAACTTCATCACCCTTTTCACCCCTTTGGGGGTGGAATTATTCTAAAAGCATATAAATTAATTTTCAACCGTCAGCTTAATTTTTTTATGGTAGGTACTTGAATAAAAGAAAAGCACGTGGCTAACCTGATGTTAAGTCGTAACCATTTCCAATCACAAAAGCATTACATCGTAGATCACGCTTTTTTGGAACATGCTCTACGATGCAACGCCCTGCGTCCATCAACATGAGGCTTGAAGGTTATAAGCCTCTTGTGGCTATAATTTTACCGGCACCCACACCCTTCAAACCGAAGCACAGCAATGCTGCTTCACGGTAGAAATCATATCTATGTGCAAAGTTTCATTTTTCTAGGTCCAGCGGTTTGGGCTGTACGTTGATACCTCACCCAGTCAATCAGTTTACCTATTTTTATATTTAGAAGATGAATGTGACAGTGGTTCTTCATCCCACACTATGTCTCATTTACTGGATTGCCCCACTTGCCCCTGCACCCGACCTTAATATCGCTTCGGACGCCGCTATAGCGGTGGCAACTTTTCGGTCGAAACAAATCTAACATAGTATTCAGAAAGAACATTGACTCGAAAAAAGAAGATAAATGTACATAAACTAATTTATACTAAATTAGGGAGTCTAATCTACAAAATGATAAAACAACATAGTAATAGTATAATCGCTAGTTCTCAAATATCCGGCCGTACCCTAACTTTCAAAAATGTATGTGTTCTACATAAGGATAGTGACAATGGTAGATCGTTTTTATCGGTATTGGTGCGATATATCTTTAATTGAGGCCGCTCACCGGCGCCACACGCTACTCACACTCTACTATAAAATAAAATATATTGTTTCGAATTCCTAATGACTCAACTAATAATAATGATAATCAGTAATGTTCAAAGTATTTAATGTACCTATAAAATAACGGCCTGCTGCTACTCACTAGTGAACACCCTAACTGGGTACATATTATGTATTGAGTCTCCGCCTAGTCTTCATCTGACTGAATTTTAATGTACCTACATCATCATCATGTCCTTATCCCACTCTAGGTGGGGTCGGCACAACATGCTTAATGTACCTACATATTATTATGTAATATGGTGGCAGTAAATATTGAAAACTGAATACATTTACGGTGTATGGGGCACGGGGGGTGTACGGGGTTAAAACCCCTATCTTCGGAACCCAATCCAACCCCACCTGCCCGTGGTGCACCCTGCTAAACAACGAACCAGGCTTTGGCGGCCGGCTGATTGCGGTATAGCACAGCCTACATCGGCACAGCTAAATCCCCTGGCGACCGACGGGCAGCAACGTTGGTGGTGCGAGAAACTGTGCCCTGCGATCCCTAACTTGCATGCCCAGCGTGGAATTTTGGGCATATCCCCCTTTATTAGGGGAGGCCTATGTCCAGCAGTGGACTGATATAGGCTGGTGTGGTGGTGTGGTGAATACATTTACGTCGCCGCAATAACTGTACTATAAAACGTAGCCTTCATGTTATTTCGGGACACAAACGAAAAACTACTCAACTTACAACCATAACAATACGAGTGCTGGACATAGGCCTCCCCTAATAAGAAGCTGAGCTGGGCATGCAGGTTATGGATCGCAGCACAGCTTCTTGTACTGCCGATGCTGCTATCTATCTATCTATATATATCTATCTATCTATCAGTGGCTAGGGGATGGAGCTGTGCCAGTGTTAGGCTGTGCTATGCTATGCTTATCAAATAACACTACGAGTTCTTGAGTGGAGACAACGGCTCGGCAAGCATAGTGTAGGACGCGCTCCGGCCAAGTAGAGGTACGATCTGCGAAAGGCTGCTGTTAGAAGCTGGATATGTCGATCTCAGTACATGGTGCAATAGCGCTCATTATGGGAGGCCTATGTCCAGCAGTGGACTGCTTTAGGCTGATAATGATGATAATAAAAATGTATATTTCAAGGTTTATCCAAATCCGATTAACCGTCACCGCAACTAAAAACTTTTATAATATATATCTCTGATTAATATAAAAATAGTTATAGTTTTATTGAAGACATAAAATATACAGCAAACCCGATCAACGTTGAAGTGTTAATTGCTAGTTTGCATGACAAGGCTAATGCTGTTGACGTTGCTTCCTGTACTATCGATTCCTACCCCTTTGTGGGGGATTGATAATTCTTGGAACCATATCTACAAAAGGAAATTGGTTGGTAGCTTAGGCAATTATATAAGTGCTGGTTGCACGCAAAGAGAAAGTCACTATCATCATCATGTTTGTTTGGCTTTCAGGCAAGTTGCTTTATCTTTTTTATGCGAAAACATTTAAATGGTATATTTTAATTATCAAAGACACTTAATTTGATTATAAGGTACTGTTTGTTTTTTGGTTAGAACCAAATTGGTTCTTTCGAATATACCACTGCTAAATAACCAAATTGGTTCTTTAGCAGTGGTATATTCGGAAAACAAACAGTACCTTATAAACGAATTAAGTGTCTTTGTTTTTTTATGCTGGACGTTATCGCACAGCATCATGTAGCCCCAAACTAAGCAAAGCTTGTAATATGGGAACCACATGATTGATATACTACACATATACAGTTTTTTGTGTATACATACTTATCATCCATATAAAATACCATTAATTTTTTTCGCTTAAAAAAGATTAAGCCAAATAACCAGTGGGGTAAGCGAGTTCTTGAGTGGAGACCGCGGCTCAGCAAACGAAGGGTAGGCCGACCTCCGGCTAGATAGAGTGACGATCTGCGAGAGGCGCTGGTAGAAGCTGGATGCGTTGAGCTGAGGACAGGGTGCAATGGTGGCATTAGGGGGGCCTACGTCTAGCACTGGACTAAGGTGTGCGACTTGAGCTAAAGATTCACATTTTTTTTTGATCAGCACAAGCCTATTACAAGATGAGCAACAATTATACTGAGTAGACCTTTTTCTGACGAATCTTCACGGCAGCAGTTCACGCATATTGAAAATATAAATTCTAGTTTTTAGTTCTTTTTTTATATAATGTTATCTCTTCTTTGTTGTCTAGTGTTTTAATATCATTGTCGTGTTATTTGTCCGAATAAAATACTTTTCTTCTTTTTTTCTTTCTATGAGCACGGCCGTGGGCGCCAGCTAGTTATAAAAAACATAAAAATATAATTATCAAGAAAATTTCTTTGCTGACTAAAGGATTTCAGAAATAATCTTATCTTTTTGTATTTCGATCTTTCATGTTTCAACGTTATCTTTTTTATTTGTATTCATAATAAAGGAAAAAATAACTTGATTGTTATCTAACTGGGATAAAACGATTTTGTATTTATAAATAATTAAAGTAACTTAATGGAAGCTTTAAGATCCTCCTTGAATAGTTCTCAGATAAAATAGCATGAATGAAAAAGAGACATACATATTCACATTTTAAATTATATTTTTTTGCTAAAAATGTCAAAGAATTACAGAACAGATTTTTTTTTAAACTCAAAATTTCTTTATTTAGAAGAAACAACCATGAAGTTCCCTTTTATTCGTCTTTTTTGAATAGTAGATACTATTTTACACACTAATATTATAAAAACGAAAGTTTGTAGTATGTATGTTCCAACTCAACTCCGCAAAGGCTGAACGGAATATGATGCAACTTTGAATTAACAAAGGCTGCTTGTTGCTTGCAAGTTCTTCGTACTTGCAAGTGGAGCCGTCAGTGGAAGCTAAAACACTTCCACGCTAAAGAAAGGGGCCTAAAACACAATAAGCCTATTGTTTATCGGAAAAATGTAATAATATAATTATTCCTGAATCAAGATAAGAATTAATATCCTCTGCCTGCCTAATTAATTACTGAAAACAATAGGATTATAGACAGTCTGAAATAAAATATAATATTGACCTTAATACTAAATAGGAAAAAATATATATTATATTAAACAAAATGGATCCTACTAATATTATCAATGCGAAAGTTGGTGAGTATGGATGAATGAATGAATGTTTGTTACTCTTTCACGCAAAACTACTGAACGGATTTCAATGAAACTTGGAATATACATATTTTGTGACCGGGATTAAAAAATAGGCTACTTTTTATCCCAGTACCATGCGAGCGAACCCGCAGGCGGAAGCTAGTAAAAAATAGTTTAAAAAAATATCTATTGACAATAACGATTAAGCTAAATGAATATTAAATAAAGATATACTAAATAATTAAAATAATTTGATCAATAGACGATTTGATAATTGATTATTTGATAATTTTGATAATTGCCGAAGAACCGATAACCGTTGGGGTAAACGAGTTCTTGAGTGGAGACCGCGGCTCGGCAAACGTAGTGTAGGACGCCCTCCGGCCAGGTGGGGTGACGATCTGCGAAAGGCTGCTGGTAGAAGCTGGATGCGTCGAGCTCAGGACAGGGGGCAATGGCGCTCATTAGGGGAGGCCTATGTCCAGCAGTGAATGCTATAGGCTGATGATGATGATCAATAGTCAATAACAAACACGAGCGTAGAGTTCTCTGTGAAGGGCTCTATCCAGGGAATTACTACTACCGTGCCTATTTCTGCCGTGAAGCAGCATTGATGTGTTTCGGTTTGAAGGGTGTGGGTGCCGGTGAAATTACAGGCACAAGAGTCTGAACACCCTCATGACTCAAGTTGATGGATGCAGGATGTTGCATCGAAGGGCATTTTCCAAACATCCGTGACTTACGAACTAATACTTTGTTATAGGTAATGGTTACCACTTAACATCAGGTGAGCCATGTACTTCTTCTACCAATAGGTATCATAAAAAAATATTAATATATAGCTTACAATCTTAACAATATTAAAATGATTTTGTGTAACGATATGATGACGATATTGACAATGACATTTTCTCCCTCTCCCTCAATAGTTTCAAAAGTAGTATTTTAAAGTTTTTCCATCGTAATTTTTTTTGTTGTTTTTACTCTTTCAATTTTATTTGTCTTCTTTGTACGTGTAACTTGTTTTTGTAGTTTACTATTTTTGCATAAAGGAAAAAAATATGTATTTTTGATAGTTGTCCACTTTCTTCAATGTGTTTTATCTAATAGTGGAAACTTTTTTGGATTAGGTGTTAATTTAAATTATTTTATATAAAAGTGCCATTATTCTGTTTGTTTCCCAAATAAAATAAAATAAAATACTAATGCTTGGAACATGCGTGATTACCCTACTATAATCAGTCCATTTTGATAATAATAGTTCATAATAACTGATTATAATCGCCCCAAAAAGCACAGAATTAACACGAACTGTAGAACAAAGCTCATTTTCATTAACTCGCTAGGTCGTTACAGAGTGAAACTAGCATTTGGGTATATTTTATGGTGTACCATAAATTTAACCATTTACCAACACCCTATACGTATAAAACCTTTAAGGTGTATTCCCACAACTGGGACTTAAAGTAATGGGATGCGATCGATTTTATTAGCAGGAAGTTCCTAATATCGAATGTAAAAAGACGTCTTCCGAAAATGGAAAGTAGTCGTACACCAAAATCCAGCGAAATAATAAATCCTGAAAAAAAATATAAACGGAGAAAACTTCGTGTGCGTGAGATTTTGAAACTGTACATTCGGATATTGCTGTTTTTTTTATTTATTTGTTATTTTTTTGCGTTTTTTAAAAGGGATAGTTAGACATGATGTTATTATGTTGTACTATGTGTACATACACATAACTAGGAAAAAATCAAAAAGAAGTAAACATTTTTTTTTTGCTTTTTTCCGCTAAATATGTTCAGAATCAAGGTCTGATTGCAACCTCCCAGTTTTCAGAAGTAGTCTTTTACACCCTGTATACAAGGTGAGTTCAAATTGGTATCACAAAATAAATATGTATTGGTATGTTATCCCGAAGTCGTAAATCTTGACCCAAAGATCAACAAAATTTAATAGGACTTTTAGATTTTTTTGTTTAATCATAAGTTCATCAGTCATCATAATGCCAGCTCTGTTTATTATTGTAGTATGGCAATATTCATCATTATTTGTTTAATAATTAATGCCAAACGTAAAATATCCCTGAAATTTTTACTCAGGTGGGATTTGAACCCAGTCCCATTTCCCATTAGTCTTAAATTTTCCCGTAGGTGAAGGTTAACACCTAAAAACAAATGAATCATTACATTTGGGTTTACAAGTTGCTCCCATAATGCAAGCTCTTTTTAGTATTGAAGTGTGATATGTTCATAATTATTTATTTAAAAATTAATACCATACGCAAAATCGACGACCTCTGTGGTGCATTGGGCAAATGTCCGCCTGAGACGCAGAAGGTTGCGGATTCGATTCCCGCCGCGAGACAAATGTTTGCATGTTCTACAGATATTTGTCTCGGGTCTGGGTGTTTTCTATGTAATATATCAATCATGTGGTTCCCATAATACAAGCTCTGCTTAGTTAGCTACATGATGCTGTGTGCTAATGTCCAGCATTATTTATTTATATTTATAAATATCCCACAAAATTCGACTCAGATGGTATTTGAACCGAATCCCGTTTCCCATTAGTCTTAGATTTCAAGTGGAGCTTAAGACTTAAAAAACAAAATAATCATTACATAGATATCAAGCCCTCCGAGTGGAGTGACGATCTGCTAAAGACAGGTAAGGACAGGGCGCAATAGTGCTATTTAGGGGAGGCCTTCTATAGGATGATCATGATAATGATGTAGGTACCAGTTTACAATAGGATTATGTTCAGATGGAACAACGAGCAAAGTGATGCATATTTCACTTTGGAGAGCCAATTAGCCGACAGATGAACACATCTGTTCACTCGGCCAATTAATTCATTGTTTTGATAATCCTACGTACTGTAGATGCTGAATTGAAAAAAAAATTAAGGCACCAAATTAGGGCTTATTCCGAATTGGTACACTTTGAGGTTTCATAGTGTCATCATATACGCTAGAGGCTATCTCTATTGTTAGATTTTTAGGCCCCCCGAAAGCCTTCGACATGACTTAACGACTGAAAAACCCGGGACGGGACTAACCTATTTACTTGCCTTGAAAAGCACGAAAACGCTCAGCGGGGAGATCAGCTAACTCTGTTGCAAAGAGAAATGATTAAAACCGGTGAAGATTTTATAAGCTGTGACAGTTTCTCAATTGACGTTCATTGAATTTCGACAGATGAAATGTCAAAGTTTGTAAAACAGGATCGGTGTCAATCATTTCTGTCTGCAACAGAGTTAGCCGATCACCCCACAGATCTACATGCTACTAACTGGTCACCCATCAAAGTAGTGACTGGGTGGAGTGTTACTTAACCAAGCCACGCCACGCCATTTTTTTTGGTTTTATACACTTTAATTTTTAAGGTTGAAATGTCTTACTCGCTTTTTAAAAATAAAGATTTTGTTTTGTTCCAAAGAATACTGTCCTGTGGGTATTTTTATGTTGTCTATTATTTGTAACCGCCGGCCCCGATGAAAAAAAGGGTAATTATAACATTAAGAGTAATTGTATCTGTATATAAATGTGTATCAGTCTGTCTGTCAGTGGTATCATCATCGGTTCATCCCGAATGGATGAACAGATTTGTTCGGAACCCAACCAAACCTCACCTGCCCGTGGTGCACCCTACTAACAGCTGGCTGCCAGAGCCCAGCTTGGTAGGCTCTGGCAGCCAGCTGATTGCGGTATAGTGCAGCCTAACACAGGCAAAGCTAAATAGCCGTTGTCACCGTTGGAAATGCAAGAAGCTGTGCCCTGCAATCCCCAATCCACATGCATGGGGATTATGGGCATATCCCCCTTTAGGGGAGGCCTATGCCCAGAAGTGGACCGAAATAGCTGGTCTTGTTGTTGGGATGAAATATGATCGTGGTTACCATCAAAATGATGTATTCTTCTATCTTTCTTACACAAGAAGGAAGCCTATTGAATAAAATTCAGGTAAGGTTTCCCGAGAATTTTCAGAAAATACCTAGGTTTCTCTGACAATGTTTTTTTTAAAGACACCCAACACAGGTTAACATCACACACACAAAATAACATAAAAAAGGATAAAAGTCTCAGTGCACCTGTAAATAAAGGGTATCACAGCATGCGCAGTATAAGCAACAAAACAAAAAAATAAGTTCTATACCTAGGTTGGTTAGAAAACACACAATAACAATTAATTAATAAGCAATATAGTAACTTAAAAATAAATTTAAAAGTGTAGTTATAGATTTATAGGTGGTTCATGTTATTATAGGTTTCCCTAAAGGATTTCCACAAAGAACTGTTTGGAGCCCTTTCCACCCACACACTTTCTGCCCTCTTGACAATGTTTATTCGCAAAATAATAAAATAAAAGTAAAAATAAATGGCTATAACACAACATTATCTAGCCCAAAACTAATCAGAGCTTGTAATATGAGAACAAGATGACTGTTAAACTACTTATTTATATTTTTTGTAGATACATACACATAAATAGAAAACTCCCTGACCCGAAACAGATCAAGTAGAATGATCTACTAAAAACACCGAAGTAAGCCACGCAACATGCGCATCATGCTTTTTCATGTTTTTGATCTAACTATTCTTTTCTTTTGTTAACTTCAAAACGGAGGAGGTTCTCAATTCGAACCTTTTTTTCGACTTTTCTTATGTATGTTCACCGATATCTCCTTCAATTATAAACCGATTTTAAAATTCTTTTTTTGTTTAAAAGAGTATACTTTACAGGTATATTTTATACCTGAAGGAATTGGTACTTTTCCTGTAAAACTCAAAAAACCTCATCCTCACTTGTAATTTTCACCCTATGATCACCAATCTCCGTGAATTGTGAACCGATTTTCTCAAGGGTAAGAAGTGATTTATTTGAAGTCGGTTTATTTTTTATAAAAAGTTTATACTTGTATGAACATTTGAAACATTTGAACACTTGTATGAAAACATTTGTTTCGCGGTCGGAATCAAATCTTCGGCATCTCAGACAAACCTGATCTCTCTGCAAATAATATGTATATTATAATTTTTAATAAAAGCCAAGAAACCTATCTTGGTTATAGAAAACCTCACCATCTTCTTCTAGTTAGTGACGAACTTTGATGTAGGAGTTTTTAAGCCACTCGAAGGACTCTGACATAGCCTGACGTCCGTAAAAGCTGGAACACATACTCTTAACGTTCCTTCCACAGTATGGAAGCTTGGATCTAAACGTCAGTAAAGTAAAAATATCTTCATTCAGTACGAACCTTAAAGTACACTTTTAATCGTATTTTTCTTAATTTACAGCAATTTTTAACGCGTCCAAACAGAGAATAATCGGGATAAACGATCACCCACCTATCCAAGTTTTTGGACATGACGCTATTTAATCATCTAGATTAGATAAAAAGGCCTTATTACGGCCTAAAAAGGCATCCAGTCTCCTTTAGACCTTTCATCTTTTCCTACTTAATTTACATAACTTGTTATATTCACTATGACAGTCTCTAGCTTTTGATACAGTTCTTATATACCTATTTTTCATAATTAAATACAACGCATGTCTAAGAAAAAAACCAGTGATACGTTGAATTCTCGAACGCATATGGAAAGTAAAAAAGTAAAGTAAGGAATCTCTGTATTCATTAGGAACTTAAATTACACTTGGAATCGTCAATTTTATGAGAATATAGATTGTAAAAAGTATTAATTTTTGTTACGAAGCGCAGAATATAGGTAGAAGGGCCTAAAGGTTATTAAATGAGTTTATTTCTATGGAAAACAGTCTAATTGTAAATATTCCAATCCGGAAAATCTTTCAATTCCATTTATGTTAATTATTCGCAACTAAATTGCCTAATTTTAGCTTCATTGAAACAAATATTATAATAACCTTCTAATTAACAATGCTCAAATAAGAGAAATGTTTTAGGTATGAGTAATTAAATTATCCGGTTACAATATCCGTTTCATAAATTCAAAAATTGTATGGCAAATTATTTTTAAAAACCTGACTTAATAAATCAGGAAAGGTTTTTTGCAAAATAATAACGAGAAAAACATTTTAAAAATAACGCGTTCTTTTTAAAAACCAACTGTTAACTGAGACAAAAATCAGGCCATATTTAATTTTATAAATAAAAAACTTACCAGAAAAAATATCTCTTGTTGGAAGCACTCACATAAAACAAAATAGCACTATTGATTGCACTAGTCCACACTACGTTAATGTTTCAGTATGTCGGTGAGACAGACGTGCGTCCACGCCGACGGTACAGCAAAGACTGCCGGTCCTAGGACCCGACAAGCTTGGTCCGGATGAGTAGCTCATGTTTTTACTTGATCATGGATGTAAACGAAATATGATGACAATATGTGAACATTTTATAATTTATCAGTTTCTTTAGGATAAATATAAAAATGGCATAACCATTTTTATATTTTTGTTGTCATGGTATAAACAGGAAGTGTATTGCAAATACTCACTGAACGTTATGTTATGGGTTGGTCGCTGTAAATGTCGGAGATATTACTAATGAAGGTTTGCACAATTTTACTGCGAGATAAAACGAAATACTCAATTAATTTACACTTAATAAAAATTGACTTTTATATAATTTGAATTGAGAATCATTGTATGTAACTAGCTTTGTAGCTTCCAAAATTCCAAGAAGGCTAGTTCGCATTTCAAATCAGTTAACTCTTTCTGGTGTGGTCTCTATGGTACCGTAGTCAATGAACTTCTTTAATCAAATCTTTATACTTTCAAGGTTCCAAATTTAAATCGAGTACATTATGCCCTTGGGTAATAATAACTTATTTTCCAAGAAGGTTGCATGACCTTTATTGTAACATTTTTGATGGCGAGAATTCATAACAGCGCACTCCTCGATACAAGAACCAATTTCCATTACATTCAAATCCAGAACAAATATTTCCACGTTTAGTCCAAATTTCAATACAAATCAAATCGGCGAGGTTGAAATAGATATCGGTTCAATTTCCTTTAGAAAATACGATACGTATTTTGCTATTTCGCGTTTATTTTTTTGTGATGAAATATATGAATTTATGGAAATAAAACAGACATTTGATAGGAAGTTGTGTTTTTGTACGGAACTCTCATTTTGAAGGTTTTTGTGAATTTAGAAACGATTTTAATGATTTTAATCGTTTTGCTTATATGAATATCATTTTACCCTACGTTACTGGCGCAGTGGGTGACGGTCCACAAGAGACGCAGAAAGTTGCGTGTTGCGACAAATGTTTGCATTATTTGTAGATATTTATCTTAGCTGGCTTAGCACAACAACTGATAAGGGATTTGTCAACGGAAGAGTAGAAAAAACGTATTTTTTGATGTAGATGTAGCAACATTTTGAATGTTTTAATCATGATTATCTAAATTATTGATAACAAGCATTTGAGGAGGAAAATAGACATGTTTGGGATGAAAGGAGGCCCACAATCAGGAAAAATACGTTGGCTTTTCTGTCGTAGAGTAGAAACGGCGCATGCCAAGGGGGCAGGTCTGGGTCTATATAAATGTGTATATTTACAAAAAAATATATAAAATAAGTAAAACAGTTATGTGGTTCCCATTGCGGGTTGGTGATCGCAGATCGCTTCTCGAACCTCCAACGCTGCTACCCGTTGCGCTATGCTGCAATCCGCCGGCTGCCAGAGCCCCGTTTGCTAGTTAGCAGGGTGCACCATGGGCAGGTGGCAAGCACTTTACTGCAATGAGAGTGTTTAGTAATTTTAAAATGCTATCCAAAATTTTGGAACCACAAATCGAATCCTGTCGAGCTCAGGACAGGGCGCAATGGCGCTCATTAGGGGGTGTGCGTTACTCCAGCGGCATGTTGACTCGGATCGGGATGAAACTTACAGAAAAATTAGAGCACTATGTCCTGTAAATGTGCCCCAAATATTAAATTTGTGCCTATTAAGGTTCCAGAGTTATTCGAGAAAATAAGATGCCGCTGTAGTAACGCCTGAAAACGTTACTGCAGCGGCATGGTTTTTACCCAATAGCCTTAGCCAAATTTAAAGTAGCTTAAAAGATAGCTTATATTTGTGCATGTCACTGGCCAAACAGCGGCATTTGTGCGACCTGTGGTTTATGAGTTATTGCAGATGCCGCTGGAGTAACGTTTTGCAGATTTCCGGATCTTCGAAACGGCTGAACGCACAAATATGATTTTTTGTGAGCGAATGTGTTGTAATTTGTGCCTATTTGTGCGCTAGTTGCTTTTCCGAAAAAATGCACGACGTATGAATTAGACGAGTTTTTGTGAAAATCGAAAATTGCCTCTAGCTCTTGAACTACTAGTGGAAAACACTTTATGATTGCTTTGGCTGATGCCTATAAGGAATATACATGTTCTGACAACCATCTTGAAACCCAACATCTAATTTTCGACGAAATAAATCAATTTTACAACTGAAAATGGTTTACTAATTTCTAACCTCAATTAAGGGAGTTTTAACAAGTTATCGACTTTCATGATTTGCCAATAATTAGAGCGCATATCCAAATAGAAGCACGCTGAATTTCAGCTTTCTAGACCTTCAAATTAATGATTTACAACTGAAAATAACAAAACGAGGTCTCTTAGACTGTTATTCGACCAAATACGAAAGGTCATAAAAAAGCGGCCGTTCAGTACTTCGACACTATATTTTTAAATAGGTAGCTTTGTCATGTTTAACGTTAGGTACACTTACGTAGACAAGTTTTAGTGTCGGATAAAGGCACCTGTAATATTGATGCTGGACAGCATTTATTTCAACCAATAACATGTTACATGTACGTACTAATAGCGCTACGCCCGTAAAACAACAATTAGTTAGGGTTTTTTCAAGTACCTAGGTACACTAGGTTTTTTAAGCTATTGCATAGCTTCTATCGAGGGCCTTGAGCGCGGGGACCGAATCCAGAAATTCCGTAACGAAAAAAAACCTCACGCTCCCCACTCCGACGGGCACGGAGGTGTGGCTTGAAGGCCGTGCATTTTCTAACGACGTTTCTTTTCGGCAGTCTTCGACACGGTGTTTGTGTGCGTGCAACTAGACGTATTTTTATTTAATAAAAGAAAAAAAAAATTTTTCTTATCGGTCACCACGCTCAAAAAGTATAACTTGAATTAATATCAAAGAAAAAGAAATACTGCATAAATAAAATAAATAAATAATTATAATTGCATAAGTTGATACAAAATGCTATGCAATAGCTTTACCGCGGCAGTCCCCGAGTGCCACACGTCTTTTTTTACTACTGAAAAGGTACTTTCGTTTAAATAATACTGTATAGTTTTGTCATCGATTTTGACTACTACACTCTCGTCTCATCGGACGAGTATTAGATTCGATTATTTGATCAGACAATATGAAAGAGAGCTGATGTCTAACATGGGAAAACTGAACCGATTCAGTGCGGAAGGGGCCGCAGCGGTTTCGTAAAAATCTTTTTATTCAGGCGTATGGCAAATCCTAAAATGTGATAGGGCAGAGGCTTGAAACCTCTTTAAAACACGAAACCAGTTACAAGTTTCATTTATTTATTGTCCTCCCTCGTTCTTGCCTGTGCCTATCACGCATTCTTAATATGCTCTGCATTTACAAGTACTCGTCAATCGATTACGTGAGTGTGAAGCAAGATCTGAGGGCATCTATCCAAAGTCATTCTATCGTCATCAGCATTTTATATACCTATGTCTATGTGTGGTCTGTCGTCAACGAAATGAACGAATGTTTGTTGACAATGTATCTTAATATCTTTCCCACGACCGATTTTTCCACCGATTTTTTGTAGGAAAGTTAGGGAACCTCATGCACAGTGTATACCAACGAGGTTGGATCGACGAATGAAGTAACGCCATACTCTCCAAAATGTTTGGAATTGGATTGTACGTAATTATATAAGTATTTTATGGCCTCTTACTTTTTTTCGTTAAGTTCATAGTTTAGGAGTTAAGTTGCACTTGCAAATATGTATGAAAATTTCGTTTTCTGGATTCAGAAAGGCCTAAAGAGCAAAAATGGTTGTAATTTGATTGTACGTAATTATATAAGTATTTTATGTTCTAATACTTTTTTTTCGAAAAGTTCATAGTTTAGGAGTTAGGACACTTTCAAATATAAATGAAAATATATTTTTCTGGATTCAGAAAATCTGGTATTAAGGGTTCAAATTGTTGGAATTGGATTCTACGTATTTTTAAGTATTTTATGTTCTAACATATTGTTTTTAAGTTCATAGTTTAGGAGTTAGGGCACTTTTAAAACTAAACGAAAATTTATGTTTCTGGATTCAGACAATTAGGTTTTAAGGGCTAAAATGGTTGTAATTGGATTCTACGTATTAATATAAGTATTTTATGTTCTATCACTTTTTTCATAAAGTTCATAGTTTAGGAGTTAGGGCACTTTGAAATATGTATGTACGATACATTTTAGCTCTTATGGCGTTACTTCATTCGTCGATCTAACCTCGTTGGTATTCACTCTGCACGAGGTTGGCATGTGGTTCCCCTCCCTAACTGTCCTACAAAAAATCGGTGGAAAAATCGGTCGTGGGCGTTGAGCCTAACCATGAAATGAATCGACAGCGGTGCAAGCGATACATAGGTAATTGAAGTTTTTTGTTCCTGTTTTATTTAACATAAATTAATTCAATTTATTATGCATGCTTTAATATTATCAAAGTCCATTGATGACTGATGATTATGATGTTGTACCTACGCTCATACTTACGTAGCTACATTCTTACGAGAAACGTATCTGCTCCCTCTAAAGAAGTCTAGTTAGTACTATATCGTAGGAACCTATTTACTCATTTTGCTACCTACCTTATAAGCCTTCGGAAATTTAAGCTGGAAAGAAGATAGGTACGTCAAACGTACTTTTCTTCTGAAAGGAGTATATATGCTATATGTAGACAGGAGCATAAGGCATAGCCGTATCTAAGTATGTAAGTATATAAATAGCATACCTACGTACCTACAGTATACCTTAGTAGGTACCTTTTACCATCAAATATAATATCTAAATATATATTATAAATATATAATATCATAAAGCAGCTCCACGGTATTTTTCTTTTCAGTTCCCAAAATAAGCCACATTTACTTGTTATCTACTAATTTTTCATTATGTTATAAACATAAAAAATATTAGCATTATCGTACCCTACTATTGTGTGTATTGTGTTCCAAGGATAGCCGAGTGTAGCCGAGCCGAGTCGAGTTCGCTTGAACCGAACGCATCCGGTTGATACACAACCAATAAAACCACAGCCTTTAAACCCATGTAAGTACAACCAATACAAAATATGACTAGATTTCGATTTAGATACACATTTAATATAACAATCATAGGCATGTCTAATACATTCAATAATTAAATTATTAAAAAATCAAAAGGTTTTTTTCTATAAATAAAATAGGTATGTGAAAATGATTTTTTTTTAACTTTGAGTACTACTTTTCTTAAAGTTTTTTTAATTATTTTAGTCTGTTTTTTGTAGCTGAACACGGATATAAGTTTTGTTATATTTCTAGCTTTTGGTAATGAATGGTAAAAGGTAAAACGAATGGTATCTTTAGATTTAAGTATTGCCTTAGTGGTCAATTAATTTATTTTATTATTCGTGATTGCAATTGTCAGCGGAAATACTTTAAGTGATAAATAAAAATGCTCCTTTCTCATTTGCATTAATGCAGTGTCAACTTCATAAATTACTTAGTCAAAATAAAGTTTATGTAGATACGGTATAAGCAACCGTGCATCTTCCTGGGTCAGTTCAGTAGAAAGGCGCAGTGCTTGCGAACTAGTTTAATTTATTACATCATTTCATTTTATTCAAACTATAAGTAAATCAATCAGCCACCAGGGATGCATTCAGCCACTTAGGGCGCGCGTTCTTGCTATCATTATCATCAAGTGTAGAGTTCCGTTCACTCATTTATAGTTTCGATCATTAACAAGTTATTGCATTACTGAACCCATTTCACAATCTAGTTGTATTGTTCAACCCGATACCGTATATCTATTTGATCCTTCGATACGAGGCAATATACGTCGTAAATATCTTTAAACTCAACCGTGTGTGGTAAACCAGTGACTGTCAAGTTCTATCACTAAACATAAGTACTGAGTAGAGCTAACAAGTGTTATGGTGACATAATTAAATTAGCGCAAAAATATGAAGATTGCAATGTGAATGAGGGAGTAACATAGGTAAGATCGTTTCGTTTTACCTTTCTCAATAAACAAACTACTATAATTGAGATTCAACAAGAGCTGTATCAAGATAGATCAAGATAGAAGAAGGATTTCACCGAAGTCTTTCGTGTGGATTACTTCAAGAGGTCGCTCCACTCGTCGTTTTCATTTATTGCACGCTTATGTACCATTAAGAAACATAAGCGGCACTTAAACAAATATTAACCAATAATGATGTGAAGATCGAAACCACCCTAACCCACTCTAAAAAGTTTGCAACAATGACGAATTAGACCACAACAGCTAATTAGATTAATAAAAAAATTGTTTTTCAATTTTCAAGTTTTTGTTTTAGTTACCTAGGTGTTACAAAAAAATTGCCTCTGTTTCCTTTGTCTTGTATCTAATGTGCAACGAAAATCACCTAAATTCACGGCTCGCTGCGCTTGCCGATTTATTTCTTTCATTTTGTGCATTCACTATTTGCAAGTAAAATTAGGATTATTTCAATCTAACCTATCGATTTAAGCTAAACTGATAAATATAAATGTAAGACAAGAAAATTTGGCTCAAAATTCGCCTTTCACTGGATAAGGCTGCTTTTCCCCCAGATATGTGTTATGCTATGTAGCTATGGATGCATTTGATATCCACCAATCATATTAATTGGTGCACATAGCTTAGCAATGGTGAAAATGGATTCAACTATGATATGTTTTTTTATATGGAAGCATGCGTGCTATGGATGTGTGTTATGGATGCGTGCTATGGATACATGCTATGGATGCCTACGCCCTCACCTCACCACCTTCCCTACTATCGATACATCGCATAGCTCGAGCTGCGCATCTTCGCGCAGCTACTTTGCGGCGGCGCATCATCATAGCACATCTTACTCGCACCGCTACATAGCTTAGCATCAGTGGAAACGGTCACAAAGTTTCGTAGCTTAGCTTTTACATTCTTGCAGTATAGCTACATAGCACATCTCTGGTGGAAAGGCACCCTAAACATAATTTTTAGACAAATACGAGGGTTAGCTATCAGAAGCGACAATTTAAAATATGGACACAAGGCATTACAATAAATGATAAAGAGAGCATTAATAACTGTCAGAATAATTGCGAGGGAAAATGAGCCTTGTTGTTTTATGACGTGTATATGAACTTCAACCGTAGGGTGGTAAACCACTTTCTCGGCCCACCGTACATGGATTATTGAGCTGTACAATATTTGGTTATGTTTAATTCGCTCCCTCCCAAGCGTTGGAATCAGTTGGTTGGGTAAGTCCCCTGTTAGTGCGAAAGAGATGGCCGACGACGCGCGTGCCTGGCCTACCTGAACGATCGAATATGACAGTCAAAACAAAGCAGTCTGAACCTTATTAATATGACCGTAATGTTTGAGTGGCTGCGTGCGCATGAGCACAGTATTATTATTAATATATGTTTACTTTCGTCCAGCCGCGCCGACTGGTCAAAATGATAATACTTTAAGACTGAATGGACGTCCATGTTGTTTTGTTAATTGTCGTGTTTGTTTGGTGATTGATTTAGTTATTGACGAAGGATATGGACCACTTTATAGTTTTGATTCTACTTATTTTTTGTACTATTGTGTATGGATGCGTGTGTCTTTCTTTGCCAAATTATGGGCCACGACCAGTACACGTCCGCGGCACATGAGGATTTATGTGAGTACCTACCATCTTAGAAAAACAAGGTAAGTAATTCATTTGGATAAAATCTTTATTTAATTTCATAAAGCTAAGATCTAAGATCGGTAGGTAAATATTTTAAACTGTGCCTGAACTTGGATAAATCCTGTATCTCATTGTTCTCATCTTATCATCAGGAACAACTTTTCTCTATGATCACCTACTTCCTGACTTTCAGAATCTAAATACCTACACATAGATACCTACATATTAAATTAAAAATACGTTAATTCATTCAGACAATTATATCTATATCAGGTTACAAAGATTCTAGCTCGATGGTCACAAATGATTTTAATAAAATAAATAATGCTTATGTATGTAGGTACGTAATAGACACTTTTAATGTACCTACCTACCCAGGTTAGAGGGAAGTTTGTTACTTCTTCACGCCAAAACTACTGAACTGTTTGAGAATTTTTGACGATATTCGTTTTGGGTGCTAATAATTATTTTCTTTGATTTCAATTACCCCTTTAATTCGATGACCTTATGAGATATAGCTCCTCAAAGTGCTATAATTTGCTCACTTTTAAAATAAAGGTAATCACTCGATCAGAGGGCCTAGTACGAGTTGCACAATTCGAACTTTTATAGTATACTTTAGCGAGCTCAATTTTAAATTACGTTTTTTAGAAATTACGCAACTGGTTTTAAGTAGAAGCTGATCGAAAAACGTAGGTAATGTAATCTTTTTGCAGATTGCAATAATTATCACTCAAAACGGTGAGGTAATGAACGATAAAAGGTTCTGCAAAATTAAGCTCGATATAGTATACTATAAAAGTTTTCGAATTGTGCAACTCGTACTAGGCCCTAGGATCTACAAGCAACAGGGTTGGACCTTATGTGGGAGCAGCTAAGTGTATATCGAGGGTGTAGATGGCGGACATTTTTTCCGAATTTCCTGCATGGGTATTGTTTTCGTTATTATTATCCAAAATGGACGATTTAAAAAAAACATGGTTATCAGTTAACTAACTAAATCAAAAATAATCTTCCAAAACAAAGCCAGACCATTTTATTGTGGTATTTATTATACTAAACCATAAACTATATCTAATTATTATTGTTACAGAAAGCAGTCCTGGTTTCAATTGGATCGTTTACCTAAAATGTCATGATCCTGCACTCGGTACCTACTTATAATTTATTTTTAATTCATTAATTTCTTACCTTTCATTATAGCAATATACCATGGACTATACCTTATTATTATTTTTACAGGAAGCAGTACTCTCTCAATTGGATAGTCTACCTACAATGTCATGATTCTGAACTAGATACTTACAATTTCTTTTAATTCATTCTTTTTTAACCATAAATTATACCAATTTACCATAAACTATACTTAAATTATTAAAATTTGATAATTATTATTGTTACACAAAATTGAATATTATTAATTATTGTTACACAAAATTGAATATTATTAATTATTGTTACAAAAAATTGAATTATATAGTTTTAGTTTTCATTAAAATTGGTTCAACAGTTTGAGTGGGTACCTATTCTATTGTATAAACCTTAAGCCTTTTCTTATTAAAATGAATAGACAATTAACAGGTTGTCAACCTATGCTCTACTGAGACTGATTTTATAAATTATTAATAGCTTAAGTTAATAATCAATATTAATTTCTTCGTCGTATACTACACATAATAAAAGAACAATATGAAATAAGAACAGAACATTTCCCAGCAAATGTTCGAATTGCATACATAAACTTACGATTTGATTTGGTTAGTTACTTTGGGAAAAGAGTTCCTGTTGGGAAATAGACTCGATTGAGACCCACTTGTTTTTTTTTGACTAATTTATTTTTTTAGGCTGATTGTACAGTATTTCAAAATTCCGAAAATGCAATTGTTTTTTTCTTCAAAGTAAACCTATAATTTCCTCAGAACAAAACCTTCTAACTACAAACGAAAAGGTGGCTGCCCTCAATGACCTAAAACTTTGCCTCACCTGTATACTAAAATATAAACGAAAATAGAATATTTCAATGAAAATCAAAATTAAACCTTCATATCAGTGTTTTGTTTTCACATTATTCATTACCTACCTGTTATAGTTTTTTGAAAAGGATATCAAAGGTCTACAAGTAAAAGAAATCAATAACGGGCCTGTATGAAGTTGTTATTATGAAATAATTATCTTGAATTTAAGTTCAGTTGCTGTACCTACCTTAGAAGAATAAAGCTGTTGATTATTCTGAAATATATATTTTTATTTACCTGGTACCCCTTTAAATAATCTCAAAATTGAACTAACCACACAGGCACAACATCGCACCGCAAGAACGAGGGAGGATTTACCTCTACCTCATCCCATTTTAGGATTTGCCATACGCCTGAATAAAAAGATTCTTACGAAACCGCTGCGGCGCCTTCCGCACTGAATCGGTTCAGTTTTCCCATGTTAGACATCAGCTCTCTTTCATATTGTCTGATCAAATAATCGAATCTAATACTCGTCCGATGAGACGAGAGTGTAGTAGTCATAATCGATGACAAAACTATACAGTATTATTTAAACGAAAGTACCTTTTCAGTAGTAAAAAAACCTAGTGTACCTAGGTACTTGAAAAAACCCTAACTAATTGTTGTTTTACTGGCGTAGGGCTATTAGTACGTACATGTAACATGTTATTGGTTGAAATAAATGCTGTCCAGCATCAATATTACAGGTGCCTTTATCCGACACTAAAACTTGTCTACGTAAGTGTACCTAACGTTAAACATGACAAAGCTACTTATTTAAAAATGTAGTCTCGAAGTACTGAACGGCCGCTTTTTTATGACCTTTCGTATTTGGTCGCATAACAGTCTAAGAGACCTCGTTTTGTTATTTTCAGTTGTAAATCATTAATTTGAAGGTCTAGAAAGCTGAAATTCAGCGTGCTTCTATTTGGATATGCGCTCTAATTATTGGCAAATCATGAAAGTCGATAACTTGTTAAAACTCCCTTAATTGAGGTTAGAAATTAGTAAACCATTTTCAGTTGTAAAATTGATTTATTTCGTCGAAAATTAGATGTTGGGTTTCAAGATGGTTGTCAGAACATGTATATTCCTTATAGGCATCAGCCAAAGCAATCATAAAGTGTTTTCCACTAGTAGCTCAAGAGCTAGAGGCAATTTTCGATTTTCACAAAAACTCGTCTAATTCATACGTCGTGCATTTTTTCGGAAAAGCAACTAGCGCACAAATAGGCACAAATTACAACACATTCGCTCACAAAAAATCATATTTGTGCGTTCAGCCGTTTCGAAGATCCGGAAATCTGCAAAACGTTACTCCAGCGGCATCTGCAATAACTCATAAACCACAGGTCGCACAAATGCCGCTGTTTGGCCAGTGACATGCACAAATATAAGCTATCTTTTAAGCTACTTTAAATTTGGCTAAGGCTATTGGGTAAAAACCATGCCGCTGCAGTAACGTTTTCAGGCGTTACTACAGCGGCATCTTATTTTCTCGAATAACTCTGGAACCTTAATAGGCACAAATTTAATATTTGGGGCACATTTACAGGACATAGTGCTCTAATTTTTCTGTAAGTTTCATCCCGATCCGAGTCAACATGCCGCTGGAGTAACGCACACCATTAGGGGAGGCCTAGGTCCAGCAGTGGACTGCTATAGGCTGATGATGATGATGATAATGATTATCCAAAATTTTGGAACCACATGGGACTTGAACACGCATCTCTGCTTATAACCATCGACAACCTCTGTGGCGTAGTGGGCGACGGCCAGCCTCAGACGCAGAAGGTAGCAGGTCAAATGTTTGCATGTTCTGCAGATATTTGTCTTGGGTCTGAGTATTTTCTATGTATAATAAGTATGTATTTACAAAAAAAAATATTTAGATAGTTTATCAGTCATGTGGTTCCCTAGTGTCTTGGTGGTCTAGTGGTATGTACCTCGACTTAAGGTCTGGAGGTCATGGGTTCGAATCCCAGCCGTGCACCAATGGATTTTAAGTTTCGAAAAATTTATGTGCGCATTACTACGAGCTCAAAACGGTGAAGGAAAACATCATGAGAAAACCGGCATGCCCTCGAACTAAAAAGTTCGAAAGGTATGTGCTAGGTTACCTAGTGTTCCAATAATAAGCGGCGATGGGCTAGCAACCTGTCACGTGGAATGCTAGCTCCTTGCAAAAAGTTTGCATGTATCGAACGTAATGTTTGGAATTGCCTCTGACTACCCCTGTATAGGTATCCTCAATAGATTTGCGTACTAAGCAATATCTGAAGATATCCTTAGTGGGGAAAATGTCGTGAAAATGTGGTTCCCATAATACAATCTATGCTTAGTTTGGGGCTACATGATGCTGTGTGATAGTGTCCAGCATAATTTATCAAGCAGTGCACTAATCCATTTATTCTACAGGTTCATACCTTCGTGGTCGAAAGTCGTATTATGCATATTGGCTTACGAACTCCAACACCATTTATCCATTACCCCACGAAGTTCCTAAATCCACGTTTTCTGGTGATCAAGTGTAGGGTCCCTTAAACTGTCACCCAGTGTAAATTCCTGGGAGGCCGTGATCGCCAATCACTGAGATAAGATAGATTGCTCAACGATCGTCCTCGGTCGGCTGTGTTCCGGTTGCCGCCTAATTTTTCCAGAAAAAGGAAAAAAGAATTTAATCAAAAGAAAACAATGATTAACAGTTGTTTTGTCAGAAAGGCAAAGCCAATTCTCTTATCAAGATTAGATAGAAAATTAGCTATTATTATTATTATTAAATAGTAAAAATTAAGCCCCTGATGTAACAAACTGTTTTTTTTTTAAATAAGAAACGCCTAATTTTCACTTATCTTTACATTTAAGATACCGATGCCGTTTCGACTTTTCAGAGAGCCTTTGTCACGGTGAATGATTTGATTCACTGATAGTGCAACACTAAAGTTAAAATACATTAGTGTAAAGAAGAAACTCAATAAATACCTTTTATTAATAAGCCGTACTAACGCATTAATACAGATAATACATAAAAAGAGAGGACGGTGGGACATGTCGATGGCTAGAGATGGTAGGCAAAATTTGGGAGATACCTTTGCCCAGAAGTGGGACAAAGTAGGTTTTTAAAAAAAATAACGCAAAAAAAAAAAAATGACGCAATTGATACGGGTTCTCGGCATTCTCCTTTATATAATATTATTATTTTATTATTATTAGATTTAGATTAATATAATTAGATTTTTCTAGATAAGACTGTTTCGAAATAACAGCTTCTCTACATATATATAAGCTATTATTTCGAAACAGATATCTAGTAAAATCTAATTTAAAAATCAATAAGTACCAATCAGAGTCCCAAGCGTAACAAACCCAACAAAACTAGCGCGCGTTCGATCAATCACAAGTTCGGATGAAGACGGAACCCTGATTACGGCATAATGACGGTATACGGGACCCAAATGTACCCGAACTGTCACATAGTTTTTGTCACTTAAGTCTGTGGAACTCGGCCATGTCATGTGGGATCAATGAGCTTTTTACAAGATTGTTGGGAGATTGAGTTTAGCTTGAAGATTATTTGACTGAGTAATTAGTGTATGTACATCATCAACCAATACATATATATTATGAAATCCTTATTGAATGTCCAAAAAAATATAAATATGTTATAGAACAAATTCACCTTTCAAACAACAAAACTAAATCAAAATCGGTTCATTCGTTCGAGAGCTGTAGCTCATAGCCGTAGGCATCGTAATGCCACAGAGACACATACACACAGAGAGAGAAAGAAAGAGAGAGAGAGAGAAAGAGAGAGAGACACGTCAAACTTATAACACCCTGTCGTTTTTGCGTCGGTGGTTAAAAATAGCGAAAATCCTAATGTTAATACTAGAAATAAAGATAAACTAGGTGTTTCTACTGTAAGGCTCCATAAAGTTAGTCAATCATTTAAAGGGTCAATGACGCTTTGACAACAAAATCGCAAGTGAAGTGCTCAAATTCTCTATCAATTATTTTCAAAAATGTAGTTTGTAATATTTCTATCGGTGGCGCAGGGGGCGAAGGCCTGCCTGAGATGCAGAAGGTTGTGGGTTCGATTCCCGCTGGGACACAAATGTTTGTAAATATTTGTCTCAGGTCTGGGTGTTTTCTATTTATAATATGTATGTATTCACAAAAAAAATTGTATCTAAGTAACATATCAGTCATGTGGTTCCCATTGACGGCCTCTGTGGCGCAGTGGGCGAAGGTCCGAATGAGACGCAGAAGGTTGTGGGTTCGATTCCCGCTGCGGGACAAATGTTTGCATGTTCTGTAGATAATTGTCTCGGGTCTGGGTGTTTTCTATGAAATGAAATGAAATGAAATGAAATGAAATGAAATGAAATGAAATGAAATGAAATGAAATGATTTATTTTGCTTGAAGTATGGTACAATAATGGTCTTATAATAATATTTATGATTAGCGTTTTCACATACTTCACCGTATACACAGCATGCAAAAAAGTCAAGAATAATAACTAAATAAAATTACATTAATTCAAAAATTCAAAAATAATAACCAAATAAAATTATATTGATTCTATACCTACATAAAATAGTCATCAATCTAGGAATTCGGTCACACTGTAAAAAGATTCTTCGATGAGCCAGGTTTTTAACTTTCTTATAAACATTCTTAGTGGAAGATTTTTAATGGTATTAGGAATTTTATTAAATATAGGTATATGTGTATATTTAATATACACATAACAAAACTGTTATTTTGGTAGAGCGCTGTTCTAGGTATTTTGGAGAGGACAATTCTCTCTGGATTTCTTACACATCTAGGGTATATATCTTGTGCTTTCGAAAAGAGATGCGAATGTTCTTTGACAAATTTAGCCGCTTCTAATATATATATGCTGGGCAATGTTAATAGTTTTTGCTTCAAAAATATAGGCTTGCACGACTCCCAGGGAGGTATTCCAACAGTGGCTCGAACGCATTTTTTCTGTGCAATAAAAGCTTTATTTACATTTGTGGAGTTGCCCCAGAGTATGATACCATACTTTATTACTAACGCTACATACCCATGATATGCTGTCATGACCGTGCTATGATTTGATGTCTTTCGAAGCCTATAGAGCACATAAACAAACTTGTTTAACTTTTTGCATACAAGATCGACATGCTCTTTCCAGTTGCAATAACGATCTAACATAATTCCCAAAAATTTGGTTTCATTTACCTCTGATAGTCGATGTCCTCCGCAGTTTATACTGAGTTTTTTATGTTCCCTACCATACGTACTAAACTGAATTAAGTTTGTCTTTGAAACATTAACATGTAGATTATTATTATTAAGCCACGTCAATATAGAATCAATAGTTTTATTAATGTTAATACTGTGATTATAAATGTCAGAATCAGAAGATACAATTATAGAGATATCATCAGCAAACAAAGTGCATGGATAGTCAGTTACTTCTGGTATGATATGTTTTGTATTTACAAATAAAAAATACATGTGTAGTATATTTATCATGTGGTTCCCATAATACAAGCTCTGCTTAGTTTGGGGCTACATGATGCTGAGTGATTACGTCCCGCATTATTTTTATTTATTACTTCATAATACAAGCTCTGCTTAGTTTGGGGCTACTTGATGCTGTGTGATACTGTTATTAAGATTAAATTTCTGATTTATTAGATGACAAAAAAGCTTAGGATAAAACTGTGTCTAGCTCTATCAAAAACAATGTAAAAGTTAAGATTCAAAAACCATGCAACAGTTTAGTATATAATTATAAAAGAAAGACATCAAAAAATATAAGCCATGCAGAGTTTCATGCACATTCTTTTCTGTTTGATTGCGTTCGAATTCAAAAATTGACAACATAAAGTGTTCCAATTGAATAAATGAATGAATTGATTAAATGACTTTGACTCTGACTTTGACAACAGCAACAACACCAGCTTACTCAATCTACTCTTAATTTTGGAACCTAGAAACGGGTTATTAAAAAACTAACAAAAGGACAATGCCGTCTGATGTATGGCGCTCGGTACCAAGATTAAAGTGAGTGCGTCAAAATATCCAACAAGTTTTTAGTCGATTCTACTGTCTAAATAATTAAAAATGAGGGTTATTGCCATAGTTACAGTTTATATCAATGTTTGTTGCCATAGTAACGTATACATAGGTTGTTGCAGTCAAATAGCGGCGTGCGAGGAAACCAAATCAACAAAATATTTTTAACTTGATTATTAATCCCATCGGTGTGTAAAACAAGCACACCGAAGCGCTCGTGGCATGGTTGGTGAACTTCGGTGTTCCTAGCAAATCACCTAGGTTAAGCAACACTCCGCCCGGTCATTACTTGGATGGGTGACCAATACAACACATTATTAAATAGTAATATTCAAAGCTTGCGGTAAGCTTATTATTAAAGAGGTTACACACAACACGAGAGGATCATCCACGATGTAGGATAATTAGCCTGTAAATATTGAATGAGGTTAATGTATAGGCGTTAATATTAAGCTCTGAAAATTCATTTCCCCTCGAGATTATGGATGACAAGATTTAGGAAATAAGTCTGGTCTGCAGTTCGCGGGTTCAATTCCCGTCGAGGACAAACATTTGTGTGATGAACATGGATGTTTGTACTGTGTCTGAGTGTTTATTATTATTATTAATTCATTTTAAGTGTGGTCTGGGTCTGGGTATTTTCTATGTATGATATGTGTGTATTTACAAAAAATATATATATTTTTATTAAATCAATCATGTGGTTCCCATAATACAAGCTCTGCTTAGTTTGAGGCTACGTGATGCTGTGTTATTACGTCCCGCACTATTTATTTATTTAGTTATTTCAAATAAAAAAAATATAATACTTAAAATGTCACACTTAAAAATAAAATTAAACATTAACCCCCTTACTTATGAACGCTATTTAAAGTTAATCAATGCTCAAAGTTAGCCCTGTCACTGTTTGAAATTATCTAACGGATAGAGATGGCAATAGTTAAAGCATTGGTTATCTTTTAAAGATGTTCATAAGTAAGGCCATAAAAACACAAATAATAAAATAAAATTAATTCATAGAGCCCATGACAATTTTCATCCATTTATATTGAATGGGAGCGTCATTGCTATTCAATAAAGAACTATTTATTATTTTAATTTTGATGTTTTGACTGTGTGAAATTAGTCTATGTTATGTAGTTTTCTTTTTCTTCTCTTATACATTGACATTTAAATTAGGCGAAATAGATTTTAGTTTGCTTTTTTTTGTTGTTTAGATAATTTGGTAGTTACTTTTAATTTAATAATGTGGACATATGTAGTTAGTTTGATTTTTTTAATATTAGATAATTAGACATTCACATGCCTTTAGGCTGGCGAGATGTGCAGCACTATTATTATAATCTTCATCAATGTAAAACCTACCATGTCTTTTGTGAATAAATTATCTTTATCTTTATCTTTATCTTTATCTTTATCTTTATCTTTATCTTTATCTTTATCTTTATCTTTATCTTTATCTTTATCTTTATCTTTATCTTTATCTTTATCTTTATCTTTATCTTTATCTTTATCTTTATCTTTATCTTTATCTTTATCTTTATCTTTATCTTTATCTTTATCTTTATCTTTATCTTTATCTTTATCTTTATCTTTATCTTTATCTTTATCTTTATCTTTATCTTTATCTTTATCTTTATCTTTATCTTTATCTTTATCTTTATCTTTATCTTTATCTTTATCTTTATCTTTATCTTTATCTTTATCTTTATCTTTATCTTTATCTTTATCTTTATCTTTATCTTTATCTTTATCTTTATCTTTATCTTTATCTTTATCTTTATCTTTATCTTTATCTTTATCTTTATCTTTATCTTTATCTTTATCTTTATCTTTATCTTTATCTTTATCTTTATCTTTATCTTTATCTTTATCTTTATCTTTATCTTTATCTTTATCTTTATCTTTATCTTTATCTTTATCTTTATCTTTATCTTTATCTTTATCTTTATCTTTATCTTTATCTTTATCTTTATCTTTATCTTTATCTTTATCTTTATCTTTATCTTTATCTTTATCTTTATCTTTATCTTTATCTTTATCTTTATCTTTATCTTTATCTTTATCTTTATCTTTATCTTTATCTTTATCTTTATCTTTATCTTTATCTTTATCTTTATCTTTATCTTTATCTTTATCTTTATCTTTATCTTTATCTTTATCTTTATCTTTATCTTTATCTTTATCTTTATCTTTATCTTTATCTTTATCTTTATCTTTATCTTTATCTTTATCTTTATCTTTATCTTATCTTGCGGAATACAATCTTCTTTAGGATGCTGTTGCTGGTATCTCGCACCCTGAAGTAGTGATGCGACTTTCTTTCGAATGACCGCATGATAGCCATCTATGCGCGCTTCCACGAACATCCCAGAGGTACTGCAAAAACGGGGTAACTGCATTATCATCATCCTAAAGACATTGTTTTAATGGACTCGCAGGATACTGGCTGACCGTCGGGTGTGCTTTAACCAAAGGCTGCTCGAGTAAAAAGTTTATGTAATGTTTATCAGTCTCTAGTATCCATGGTATATAGGCTCTGCTTCATGCTGAGTGGAGAACAGTTTCAACGTCTATTTAAGCATACTTCTAAGTTAGTTAGTAGTTGAAATAAATGTTTTCTTTCTTTCTTTTTCTTTCTATTTGTAGGCATAAGTACAAGGGGATCAAAAATCTTTTAGCATTAACTATCTTAGAAACGGATATGGAACCCGGGGGAATTAGGGTTAAGTTCTAATTAGGCGCATGGCGGCGGTTACTCCGAGTTATAGTTGTTTATGAGACGGTACTGTCGTGGACACAAGTGTTATACTATTTATAAATCAGTTTTTAACTAACTTCAAAAAAAGGAGGAGGTTGTCAATTCGGTTGTATTAGTTTGAATCGCGTGGTTTAGCCAAAATGCTGTTTTTCATATCAGGTTATATTGGAAAAGCAACACTCCACCAGGTTTCTACTTAGATGGTTGACCGCTATTGGCATTTAAATCTGAGTGTTACCGCGATTTGGAAGGCACGATTCTGGCTTGTCCATATTAGTGTCTTTCATTCGGCCTAGGAATTGTACTTATTAACAAGACCAGACCAGAGTAAGCCATTATTTTCATAAAGCAAGAAAAATCTATTATGACGCATTTATTTAGTGAAAGTGAAATAATTTATTTAAAAAATATATTACTAAAAAGAATCCATATCGTCGTGACTTTTTCCCATCATGGATCTAGCTTCTATCCCAAATACTGAATTATATCCCAAATTAGTTGTCTATTTAGCCGTTTCGGAACTGATTGGAAATAAACATACTCACAAAATTAAGTATTTATTCTATTATTATTTTATAGATAGTGTGATTTAACTTTGCTCAGTATGCAAATTCAAACATACTATACCAAGGACATATGAGAGTAGCCAACAAAACAGATTCTCTGTTTTGTGGGGTAGTCAGAGACAACTTTAGACATTACATTTGTTTCACAACGACACTATCCGACATAAAATATAGTTGTCGGTATTGCTCAGATTAGCAAGCTGAAGCGGCAGTGGGCTGGCCATATCTACTGAAGAACCGTTGGGGTAAACGAGTTCTTGAGTGAAGACCCCGCGGTTCAGCAATCGTAGTATATAAGACACCTTCGAGCTAGATGGAGTGACCACCTGCGAAATGCTAGTGGTAGAAGCTGGATGCGTCGGGCTCAAGACAGGGCGCAATGACGCTCGTTGGTTGAGGCCATTTGGTTCATATCTACATTATGAAAGCAAATGGCATTCCTTGTGTCAGTTAGCAAGCCCATCGTTTTTAAAGGAACACTAACTCGGCATGCTTTTGAATTTTTGTTCAATATATTTAGTGTAAACAATCTTCATGTTTAATTTTCTAACTTAAATATGACTTAATTTTATTCCACTAATTTTATAAAATATTTCATAACTTTAATAATATGATTAAATTATTTATTTCTCTTCATTAATTTTATAAATTATTTCATAACTTAAATATAATTAAATTATTAATCTCACTTCAGTAATTTTAAAAAAATTATGTTATACCTTAAATATAACTAGATTATTAATCTCACTTCAGTAATTTTATAAAGTTATTTTATACCTTAAATATTATTAAATTATTAATTTTACTCGTTAATTTTTATTTAAAATAAATATAGCAAATTGAGATCGAACTCTTGGTAGCACTTGTACGTTGAAAAACTTGGTGACTTATGTGGTAACATGCCATTATAATCCATAACTTACAGCCATAAAATCTAATTTGCAGTGTGATTTGGCTCGGGAAGCTGTAATCTGTTAGAAGTTGGTACTACACAGGGTGTGCTAGAAATTCTATGTTCCTACTCGAAGTTTACAAAACAAATGTAAATAACTAGCTTCCACCCGCGGCTTCGCTCGCGTGGTACCGGGATAAAAATAGTAGCATATGTTTTAATCCAGGTCACGAACTATGTATATTCGAAGTTTCATCTAAATCCGTTCAGTAATTTTTGCGTGAAAGAGTAACAAACATTCATCTATACATCCATACATACTCACAAACTTTCGCATTTATAATATCAGTAGGATAGTAGGAAGTAGGATTTAACCTGGTCAGACCAGACTAGCGTTTTGGACTCTTGTTTGTCGGTTTATTGCCTTTTATTGTGCTTGTTACAAATCCTTCCCATTATAATGGGGCTCCTACGCGGGACATGTTCAAAATATTGAAGTATTCGGTGTTTCAGTGTAAAAGTCCTACAATTGATGACCTCTGTGGTACTTGCCTGAGACCAAGAGGGTTGCGGGTTCGATTCCTGCCGTAAGACAAATGTTTGTACGTTCTGCAAATATTTGTTTCGGGTTTCGGTGTTTTCTATGTTATGTATATATTTGCAAAAAAATGAATCTATGTAGTATATCAGTAATGTGGTTCCCATAGCTCTGCTTAGTTTGGGGCTATATGATGCTGTGTGATAGTGTCCAGCATAAAAAAAATGTACATTTGACGTAAATTTCTCATACTAACATCAAGGTTGCTTAAAAAAGTCGTACTGCGACGAACTATCACAAAAAAATCCAAATATTCATTGTAATTGATATATCAGCACTAATATTTAATTTTAAACATTATTTGTTACTTAATATTTCATAAAGTTAACATTTTGTTCATTTGTGAATTTGTTATTAAGAAACGTCAAAAAAAAAACTATTACAAATCGGATTTTTAAGTCTAATCTATTTGAAACTAATACATATTACTTTTCGAGACCCATTCTTATGCACTCTATATAATTTTCCTTGATCCCATGGATATTGTTCAGTAACTATGAATGTTTCTAACATTGTTACAAATGTTAGTAACTATTAGAATGTTAGTAACTTAATGAATGTAACTTTTCTAGTTATCTGAACATTCCCGAAGGATATTACATTTATGTTCACTTAAGATAATGCTACATAATGGTTATTTGATTTTTGTAACCAACTAGCCGACCCACGCGCAAATACCGTTTGCAAGGTTTCTTTTCTGTCTGTCAACGTCAATTGACATTGTCGGACAACGTACGCGGAATATAATTTTTTCCATCTTGAACATTGTTTTATTTATTTCTTGTGTTTTTCTCATTTTTATTGTTATTGGCAATTTATCTAATCTACGTAACTAATAAGACACAAGTGTACCTAGTGAAATGGAATATAAGTGAATTTGGAGTGTAATTCTCTCATGAAGAAAATTGATCGCCGATCGTTTTATGTTTTGGTTGCCATTGCTGTAGCAGAACAAACTGACTGAAGACTGGACGACTGGACTTATAAACCGTACAACGTTGTCTCATAATTATATTATTAAAAACAATTGCTCTTTATACTGACGAATTTGTTGATAACTTTGCCAAAAGCCATTGAATAAAGAAACTGAACGTAACCGTTTACTTTAGACGGTTGCATTTATTAATGATTGCATGTTTGCTAGTTCTTTCTCTGATTTGCATGTGAATCTGCGGGCGGGAGAGCGGTGCATGCGTATGCATTTTGTGGAACTTGTCAGAGAAAGTTAGCGGAATTTGTACTAAATATTTTGTCTTGTAGAATATCTTGTAATGGATTTCCGCAAAGTCACGCCTGAGTCAATTAATTATATTGAAGAATCTGTTGACAATATTTCTATTGTTATTAATTTTCTATCTATTGAAAGGGAAATCTGTTCTGTGTTATTGTGTGTGTGTGAGAAGATTTTCCTTTCAATAGATAAAAAAATAATAACAATAGAAATATTTTCAACAGATTCTTCGACAAAGTCTTTGGGAAAAATGTCCGTGTACGTTCAGTTTCTTTATTCAATTGCTTCTGGCATAGTTTTCCACAACTTTGTCAGTATAAAGTAGAAAATTAAAGCTTATGATTATTGCTTCAGAAACGAAAATACCTACTCCGTTTCATCGTTAAAATATACTGTTGTTCGCTCGTACATAAAAAATGCTCGAAGGTGCTTTCTGATATCCTAGGAACACGTAATAAGCGCGATGCCTCTAAACGTATAGATACCAGTATCAATAAACTACGATCTTGTTTCGATGCTTATACGATTCGGTTACATTATAGGGGTGGCATCTGATACAAAATAAGTTTTATTTTGCACATTTTGGTACTTAAAAAATGTATGTTTTTTTCATTTCTTCGTTCTTCGGTATGATGGCCATGGGTGTTGCTGTGATGATTTTGACGCAATGAAGTGAGTGCTATATGGCAATTGTGTTTTTTTACATAAAATATTCAAGCAGTTGACCACTATCATACCTTAGACAGGTGAAGATGTGGTCTAAGATCGAATACGCTTGCCTAGAAGGAACCGATTTACTCTGGATTTGAAGACTCCGATATTGTATTGGTTCAGGAAAACCGACGCCGGAAGCAAGTTGCAGTATTGCAACCAAAGAGGTTGTAATCTCTATAGTTGAGACAGTGTAACGCAACGCCGCTACCGGAACTACAACATTGCTGCGTCCTAGTGTATGGTGTGCCAAGTCAGTTTTTGACCGAAAAGGGACAAAAATAAACAATCCTGCACTGCGCTGCGTTGTCGCTCCGATATTGCAGCTATCCTTCTATCCTTTCCCTGGTTCGTATCTCTGGTTCCCTTGTGTGTTATGCGTACGTTACGTCAACGCACGGCGTCGTGTGGCATGTCGCTTTGATTTCCTTGTAAAACAATGCAGCCTCTCTGCTCATCATCATCATCATCAGAAATAGCCAAGACCAGCATTCCTATATTATATTATCAAATTTAATAGTCGTCCTTTAAAATTACATGATCATAATCAAGATTTTAAATTGTTGGTGGACTGCTGGACTTGCGCTCTCTGAAAATTCATCAATTTTCAGAGAAAAATAAAATTAATAAAAAAGTTATTTCTCCATCTTTTCATGAATATTAACGTTTGCTAGATATTTATTAAGACGAAATATTTAGTTCAAATTCTGCTAATTTTCTCTGAAGACTTTATTTTGACGTTTGCACTTTGCGTAAGCCTAAGTATAAAAACTTCGACAAACTAAATCATATTTTGTTGTAGCGTGCAACCAAAAAACTGACATCCTTATTAGTAACTTTTACTCACATAAACACGTCCAAATCATCCGAGCCAAAATACAAATGCTTTCGGGTTTAGGTGTCAACCCTAATAAAATCGGATATTCTAGCACAAGTAGATACATTGGGAATTCTTATTGAATGTACCGAATTGTCTTACATTTATGCAAATAGTTTATGAGTCCATTCGTATGCATATGAAAGGATATGTAACCTATAGAACGGATTCTATGCTTATAGTAGTATGCTTTTAACTTGAACAAAGGAATTGAAAATATCAGCATGTTCCTGGCAACAATTATAGTAAGTGTTTTGATGGTGACGTGTAAACTCAGGGGTGTAATTCCATATCTATTTTCGAAACTCAAGGAAACTCACCTGCCCGTGGTGCACCTTACTAACTAACAAACGAGGCTTTGGCGGCCTGATGACTGCGGCGTAGCGCAGCCTAACACCGGCACATCTTAATCCTCTGACTGCTGACGGGCAGCAGCGTCGGCGATGTGCAAAGCTGTGTCCTGCGCAACAGTGAAAGTGCTAATTTTGAGCATTAGTCATTGCTAACTTTAATCAATTACTAAGTTTCAATAGCGTTTATAAGTAGGATGGCAAACGTAATGTATTTTTTTACGCCCTTTACCAACTGACATTTGTCAACACCGTAAAAAAATCCGTGAAAATTAGAATGTCTACATTGTGTAAAATTTTATATTGCTCTTGTTCAGGCAGCTTACATAAGAATAAGTTCTATTCTACTGGCTACTAAATCATACGAAGAAGAAGAAGTTCTATTCGTACTTCTATAATCATAGATATCAAAATTCTAAGAAAACTAATTAGAAAAAGTTAGGTCAATTAGTTGCATTTTCCCAGTGAATACAGCCTGCACCTAATTTCCGTATATTTTGTTGTAAAACAATATTTATTATTTATCTACTTTTTAAGTTATGGGCAAAATTGTCTTCCACAGATTTCCAAACATATCTGTCCCAACCACCATCCTCTTTTGAAGGTAAAGAAAATACTATGGCAACATAATTTATGGCTAAATAAACAAGGTCCTATCGTGATTGATAAACCTTCAAAGAAAACAATTAATATGGCAAATAAATTAGATGATCCGTCTTCGTAAAACTGATACACACTGATCGATGGCTGGATTAATTAAGTATAGCTAATTGATGAGTTTCGAGAAAATGTTGACAGTGCGCTCAGAGAGGCTTCAAAGGTTATTGGAATAAGGATTATCATAATTAAATTTTATAACGTTAATAACGTTGATAATAATTATGAATCATATTAATCCGTAAGATTAATTTACATATATTTTTAAATGATAATATATTTGGTGCTTGGCTTAGATTCGAACCCAAGACCACTTGATCACTGATTATTAATTTTGTATGCTTTTTTCAGTTTTGTTTTGTAAATCTGTAAGGTTGGAATAGAAATTCACAAATAGCTTTCAGATAAATGTACTTAGACCTAGTGCCACAAACAATAAACATCATTTATCATTTATCTTTGTCATCTGAAAGGCATAGGATCTCTAAGAATCAGAGATTTCAAGCTTACATAAACATATTTACTAAAGAAAACCGAATGAAATTGAGAGACGTGGTCAAAGTAATTGCTAAGCGAAAGTGGAGTTGGGCTGGTCAATGGTTCTATTGCTAGGCTTGATAGAAGTCAATGGAGGAGACGAGTCCTCGAATAGAGACCGTAGATGTACAGAAAACCAAGGGGTCGTCCATCGAAACGATGTTTGGACGACATAAAAGGACACGGCATATCAAATGGATGGCAAAGGCGGCTGGCCGTCGTGCATGGAAGGGAATGGGACACCTTCCACGTTACGTCTACTTTCAAAAATGGACACCCAACGGCCGGGGATGATGATGATGATGATAGCAAATCTGTTCCAAAGAGAGATATTTTGAGTAATCCCTAACGTGCCTGAATTCAGCCGCTTTTATGAAAATTCGGTAACTTAACCATATAGGTACTAAAAATGCTTTTAAAGTAGATAATTTTAAAAAATATTTTAATTTTAGAAGTATTTCTATAGATTTTTGTAGTAATTATACCTATTTTACCCCGTACGGGGTTCCATCACCCATCTTTGGAACCCAAGCCAACCTCACCTGCACGTGGTGCATCCTGCTAAACAACGAACGGGGCTCTGGCGGCCGGCTGATTGCGGTATAGCACAGCCTACATCGGTACAGCTAGATCCCCTGGCCACCGACGAGCAGCAGCGTCGGTGGTGCGAGAAGCTGTGCCCTGCGATCCCCAACCCGCATGCCCAGCGTGGGGATTATGGGTATATCCCCCTTTATTAGGGGAGGCCTATGTCCAGCAGTGGACTGATATAGGCTGGTGTGGTGTGGTGGATACCTATTTTGAGGTTAATCAATATTATTTTGTTATTAACAATCAATTATTTGGTGACGCCTGTAAAAAATTTGGAAAAAGCCGATTGATTTTGTTTTTCTATAATGAAAATGAGAGAAGATCTCGAAAAGGTCAGTGTAGCGAGCCGTGCTTTCACCAGTCTTTTCTAAAACTTCACTTTAAAAATTACTAAAAATGTATGCAAAGCTCATACTTTTCTTCTTTATCAGTAGCAGGCATTGGCGTTAGACCGCAAAGAATAGAAAACTCGAGGGGAGGCCTTTACCCAGCAGCAGGACAACGCGGGTTAAAAACAACAAAACGTTTTCTTCGATAAAATTTAAAGCATTATATAAAGAAACAGCTATGGATTAAACGTTATTTTTTTTAAACGGATGATATTACTCTACATAACACCAGTCTATTAAAACCACTGCTGGACATAGGCCTCTCCTATAAGAAGGGGGTTATGCCCATAATCCCCACGCTGGGCATCTATGCTATGCCGTAATCAGCCCGCTGCCAGAGCCCCGTCCGTTCTACAGCAGGGAGCACCACGTGCAGATGAGGCTCGGGTTCCGGAGATGAGGGTTGAAACCCCTTACACCCTAAATTACTTTACACTGCGGTTAAAATCATACACAAAATAATCTCAACAAAACGTCACGTTAAATTCGTACCCTTTAACAAAACCGTATATTTATAGCAACCATACAATATTCAGCGCTACGCCTAAGCCTATAGGAAGTGTTACCACATTTTAGCGAGTGTCAAAATACTGAATTTATGCGTAGCCGCAGCAATGCAAAGAGCCGGTTACTGAAGCCCTATTTCATTATATTGTAAAGAACTTGGTGACACAGTTTTTTGAGATAATTTTTTTGTACTGTAGATCTTCACTTTCACTCACTACATAGTATAATAGACCTCGCAAACACGACGATTTGTCGTCGCGCTTGGTCACGAGCGTCTGTCATATCTTTTTGTCGCAATTGTCGCCGTGTGTGCGGAGATTTGAACAAAATATATGAAATTTGTCCCCCGTAGCTTGTCGTAGCGTCTAATCGCTGACGTTTGTCGTCCAATGTGCGCACTGCGCAGGCTGTTAAACAAAGTCGTTTCCGGCTATTTGTCAGTATGTACGCTTCGATATTTAAAACGACGGAACGGTTTTTGATGCGGTTTTTTTATAAATAGAGTGACTAACGAGAAAGTTCAAAACCAAATGGATGAAAAAAAGAGTCATGATAGAAACTATACAAAACAAAAGAGGAAAAATGATTGGACACCATATACATGCCAGTTTCATTAGAAATATCATCGAGAGAAAGGTTGAAGAAAATTGTGAAAGAGGAAGACCAAGATTATGCGAGAATAGTACCATATTTTGTTATGGTCATTATATTTTTAGTGATCGTTCGATTTTCGCTGAGAACAGTAGTGTCTCCCGCGTCTCGCGTAGGTACCTACAGTGCAAAGTGCAAGCGCATCACAACAACGTCGCCGCGAGCGGCCGGACCGCGACAATGACCCAGTTATTGCTCGCGTAAGGCATGTGCTGTGAAGACGAATAATTTTGTTAAGGCGACGCTATTACTTGCCGCAACAATGGATTCACCAAATAAGGAATGCACAATAATGTTGCAGACAGAGCTGGAGCATACATTGTATGACCGATATAAGGAAGCTCTCCGTCACTTCAAAAAAGAAAAGCAAGAGAGAAAGAAACTAGAAGAACTAGTAGAAAACATGAAAAATCAAATAGAAATTCTACAACAGCAGCTTAAATGCGTTGCAGAGTCTACCAATGTTCCATCTACATCAAATATGGAAACTTCTCCTGGACATGTTCAATATGGTACGGATGAGGAAGAACTGGCAAGAGAGACAGAGTGGATAAGAATGAAATCCAGAAAAAAGCGGAAAATGAACACCTCACCCACTCTCTCACCACAAGGCAATGCTAACATGCCAATCATAGAGAAACCTAAAAAAGTCCCTCCACCACCACCTATTATTGTGGACGGTGTAAACAACTACCAAAATTTTTATGACTCTTTATCTTTAAAACAGCCCGCTGGCACCTTCAACATTAAGATGCTGAGCGGTGAGAGTGTAAAAGTAAACGCCTGTAATGATGTAGCGTATAGAGCTATAACAAAAATGTTAAATGAAAGCAATTGTCCATGGCACTCTTACGAAAACAAACAAGAGAGACCAATAAGGGTTATGGTTAAGAAATTGCCTTTCACCTGTAAGCCTGAAAGGATTATCGAGGACCTAAAAGCAAGAGATTACAAGGTTCAAGAAGCAGTGAATAAATTAAGTTGGAAAACTAAGGAACCGCTCAACATGTTCATGCTCACCTTCAGCAACGAAGAAGACATTAAAAAAATATATGAAATCAAACATATACTGGGGTGCATAGTTGATATACAACCCCTTCGATCAACGAAACTGGTTCCCCAGTGCAAGAGATGTCAAGTTTATGGCCATACACACAAGTACTGCTCTAAAGAGCCAAGATGTGTAAAATGTACAGGCAAACACCTTACCAAGGACTGCAAAAAACCTGCAGAAGAGAAACCAAAGTGTGTGCACTGCGGGGAAGCTCACCCTGCTAACTACAGAGGCTGCATGATAGCCAAGGAAATGCAAAAGCTGAGGAACAAGAATACGAAAAAAGGACCAGCTACACGACAGCAGGAAATTGTGAGTACTAAACAGAAAGTAGACATTCCAACCTCTTCCAAGGGTAACGTGGGGGCCCTTTTAGTCAACACTATTGACAAACCCATTTCATACGCGCAGGCAACAGCCAAAATAACACCAGGTATGCAACGTAATGAACCCATTAGCAGCAATAAAAACAAGCTGGATGAAATCTTAAAACTAATGTTAACTTTTGATGAGCGATTGAAGAAAATAGAAAATAGCACCAATGTAGCTATTCCTAAGAACAAAAAATGATTTATAAACTTAAAATCATGACTTGGAACTGCAATGGGCTAACTAAACATGAGAACGAACTACAAGTAGTCCTAGACATAGAAAAGGTCGATTTGTGTCTCGTATCGGAAACGCACTTCACCAAACAGTCGCACGTGGCATTTAAAGGCTATAAAGTCTATCATGCATTACATCCTGCAAACAAAGGTAGAGGAGGTAGTGCTGTTATCGTAAAAGAAAATATCAAACATCATGAAACAGTTAAATGTGAAGAGCCACATATCCAAGCTGTAGCTATTTGCATAAATACGAAGCGATATCCTCTTACGGTAGGAGCTATTTACTGCCCCCCGCGCCATACGATAGATAAAGACATTTATTCAAGCTTCTTTCGCGCCCTTGGAGAAAGATTTGTACTTGGAGGTGATTTTAATGCGAAAAATACATACTGGGGCTCCCGGCTAACGAACACTAAGGGCAGCAACTTAATGAGTGCCATAAAAGAGATTAAGGGAGACGCCATATCTACAGGCTCACCGACATACTGGCCAACCGATCAAAACAAAATCCCGGACCTGATAGATTTCTTCATATATAAAAACCTATCGACTAACTACCTACAGACAAAACAGAGCTACGACATGAACTCTGACCACTCAGCAATTTACTTAGAAATAAGTGAACAAGTTTTACATATAGAAAATACTCTGACCCTAGTAAATAAATACACTGATTGGGAAAGTTTTAAGTTAGAGCTAGATAGTAATATAGACCTTAATGTTCCGTTAAAAACCAGTGAGCAACTTAACATAGAATTAGACACTTTTATAAAATCTATACAACATGCTGCCTGGAATAACATACCAGAGCAAAAGAAAAGAACGGTTAGAAACCACTACCCTCAAAATATCTTGAAACTAATTAACGCAAAACGAAAACAGCGGAACGTCTGGCACCAAACTAGATCTCCACAAGATAAAAATAGATTGAACTATCTGACAAAGCAATTAAAGAGGACAATGCAAAATTATAACGAAGATTACACTAACTCTTATCTACAAAACCTTACCAGTGACCGCAGTACAAACTACTCACTCTGGAAGGCCACCAAAAACATGAAGCAACCCATTAATCAAATCCCTCCAATCAAAATAGGACCTGGAAAATGGGCTGTGAGTAATGAACAGAAAGCCAAACGGTTCGCTGAACACCTTGAAGATATCTTTAAACCTAATGAAGGCCTGAATAATATACTCACGACACATGAAGTTTGTGAAGAAACGCAACCTATAAAGCTGGTAACACCCAGAGAAGTTTGGGGTGAAATAAATCATAATATAAACCCAAAAAAATCTCCGGGATTCGACCTCATTTCGGGAGAAGTACTTCATAACCTACCAAGAAAGGCGCTAGTCAAATTGACGACCCTTATTAACGCAGCACTCAGACTAAAGTATGTCCCAGATTTGTGGAAAGTTGCTGAAGTAATCATGATAGCAAAACCAGGAAAGCCGCCACATGATACTTCATCTTACAGACCGATCTCTTTGCTACCCATCATGTCAAAGCTATTTGAAAAATTGTTACTGAAAAGACTCAAGCCGATTATAGAAGGTAAGGGTCTTATACCTGAGCACCAATTTGGATTCCGAGAACATCACTCAACGATAGATCAAGTTCACAGGATAACAAATGTAATAGAGAAAACTCTTGAAGAGAAAAAAGTCTGCACCACTATCTTCCTGGATGTAGCGCAGGCTTTTGATAAGGTTTGGCATGAAGGGCTACTAATGAAACTGAAGAAAACTCTACCTTTAGAATTTGTAGATATAATAAAATCCTATTTATCTAATAGAGCTTTCAGAATACGGTATGAAGGCACTTACTCTGAAATTAAGGACATAAAAGCTGGAGTGCCACAAGGAAGCGTATTGGGTCCGGTCTTGTACCTTCTGTATACAAGTGACATCCCTTCGCTAGAAAATAACACCATCGCGACTTTTGCTGATGACACTGCTATAATGGCTGTTGGAAATACGCATGCCGAAGCAGCAGAAAAAGTCCAAGGTGCAGTAAATAAAATCTATGATTGGACTAGAAAGTGGCGAATAAAACTAAATGAATCGAAGTCAGTCCACATCAACTTTACAAATAAGAAAGATCAGTACTGTGCAGTATTCATTAATAATAAAATTATCCCCTATGAAAACACAGCTAAATACCTTGGTATGACGCTTGACGCTAAGCTGCGCTGGAAAGCACACGTCAAGAAGAAAAAGCAAGAGTTAGAGCTACGCTACAAGATGATGTACTGGCTTCTCGGAAGACAATCCGCTTTGTCAGTGCACAACAAAATTATGTTATATAAACAAGTCCTGATGCCAGTATGGACTTATGGTATACAGCTCTGGGGCTGTACTTGTAAGAGCAACATTGATATAATACAGCGATTCCAAAATAAAGTGCTCAGGGGCATTGTAAACGCCCCTTGGTACTCCAGAAACGATGATCTACACCGGGATCTCCAGATCGAATTCGTTGATAGAGTAGTTCAAATATATGCAGAAGCTCATGAACAAAGACTTCATCACCACGTGAACGTCGAGGCCATCCAGCTCCTCGACAACACAGACATTGTGAGAAGGCTCAAAAGGACTAAGCCTTTTGAGTTAGTGTAAACAATAGCAAAATGTAGTGTATAGTGTTAGTGCTACTTTATTGAACACAAGAACAAAGTGTCCTCCCCTTAACTAGAGACAGTAAGAAAAGTGCCAATGGACACATTCTTAGAATTAATGTTTATATAAAATTAAGTTAAAATCAAATTACTCATTAGCCTACTTGGCTAGATTGTAATGAAATTAGGGTACCGTAATTATGTGGTAAACTAATATATAACAAAAAAAAAAAAAAAAAAAAAAAAAAAAAAATATTTTACTATAAGATTTGGATTATTCCAAATCGTAATTTTCAAAGTACAAAGTACAGATTTTAGGTTATTCTGGCGTTATTTTTAGTGAAATGGCAAACCAAACTGCTTTTGTAATCTACTGTTAATGTCAAATTAGCTTACATTGGAAAAGTGTTGCGAATACAAAAAAATATCCTTAAAAAACCACCCTCTAGATAACTCTATTCAACCTTTACAGGATATATATATATATATACACTAACCCTAACTCTTGGACTACACGTGCCTACGCTTTTGCAATCTACTGTTAATGTCAAATTGGCTAACACTGAAAAAGTGTTGCCAATACAAAAAAAAAACCTAAAGAACCCGCCAGATAACCCTAACTTTATCTTCATACGATGTAAGTTTCTCGTCCCAACTCTTGGTCTACACCTGCTACTTTCCATGAATTGTCCAGACAGCTTGAACTTTAAGTCCCGCGTGTATTCTAGGAAATCTATTTTGTAAAGCCTGGTTTACTAAGGTTGTTTTTTGGAGGGCGTATATCAAAATTGATCGATGTTCCTATTTCCCTAGCTATTTTCGTAGAAGTTTTCGTTAAAAGTTTTGGATACCCTCCTTTAGTTAGATAAATAAACTGGTAAAGACCCCAGTCTTTCCCAGAGTCGTGTGCATCCAGGTTTCCTTAGATATCGTCAACTCTTCGTAACAAGCTATGCAAGGATATGGGCTGGACATAGGCCTCCACAAATAAAGGGGATATTTCCATAATCCCCACGCTGTGCATGCGAGTTGAAGATTGCAGGGCACAACTATTGTGATACACATTTAAAAAATAGCACTATTGTGCTTAATTCACCATTATCATTCTTCTACCCTAGACCTACGCTAGATGGAGTTGGTACAATATGTTTATTTCGTCTACCCACTAGTATCAGCAATCAAATAAACCTGTATTTTCATAAGGTCAGACTTTTCCTTTCACTCGATATTTCATACTTTCCATACACTCATACACTCTCCATCCATCGTATCTTTAGATCTCACTCTGGTATATTACTGTGACTCTGTGACTAGATGCAAGTCATTTTCATATTCATCACTCTTCTATTCCCATAGCATTATTGCTATGATTGCATCGGCAAGATAATCTTTGCCTCACGTATATTTCATTTTGTTATTTGGGTCCTAAAGGGTTCCAACGTCCATCATCGGGACCCAAGCCAACCTCTTGCCCGTGGTGTACCCTGCTAACGAAAATATGGACCTTTGGAGGTTGATTGCGGCATAGCGCAGCCGTCATCAGCACAACTAAACTCAGCAGCGTCGGCGGTGAGAGACTTATGTTCTGCAGCGATGTAATAAGCTGGTCTTGTTTTTTATTTAACCGTTCAAAACAAGCTACAATGTGATCCTCAAATACTATAGTGATTTCATAGAAATATCAAATAACTCAAAACAATTTCCGAAATCGACTAAATCGGGGACCGTAATAAATGAAAATAAAAGGCTACTTCCCATCAAGTGTATTGATTCTGATATTTTCTAGCAAGAAACGATCGTAAAATCATGTTTTATTACGGTCAGCCATAAATTAAATCTTCTGAAAATGTTTTCACTTCATCATTGGTCTTATCGTTCATATAAAACTTGGAGGGGAGAGAAATCTTCTAAGCATACTTATATAAAACTGTTTTATTTTATATGAAGTGTTAATTCAGTCTGGTTTTATTGACCATTAAAAGTTGTCCCGCGAAATTAGCGAATAAAAAGATAGATACTTACGTAACATCACGCCTATTTAATGCCATGTTGCCATGATTATGTAAAATTTTAATAAATAAAATAATAAAGAAAAAAAATGACAGGGGTCTCCGGGCGGCCTAAAAGCTCCAACACCAGAGTTGGCCATTAACTAAACGAAGAAGAAGACGCCTATTTAAGCAACCTGGTTAGGTAAAGACCATGGATCTCCATTTGCTACGATCCTAGCATAACTCTTTTGCATCTTTCACTCACATCTCGAAAAACGTATGTCGCGCTCTTCTCCTTAGAACTGTTCCATTCACACTCACCTGATACACTTTTTTCATCAATTTTCTTTCATTTATCCTTTTTACCTGCCCAAACCACCTAAGCATACCTTTTCAATCCTTGTCACTTTATTTTCATGCAAAAAGATTATTCTTTTTAAATTTAAGAGCTCTTGTCAATTTCATGATGCAATTCTGTCATTGCTCTTTTCTTTGTGGTCTTTATCACTTAAATAGGTAAAAGACATGATGGCCACCTTCAAATTAATCTGGCTCATGTAGTTTAACTTGGTCTTCCTCTTCATTGTTTTCCTTCTACATTTTCTTCGATAATGTCTCTAAAAAGGTATGTTCAGGTAAAATAAATATATCTTCTCAAGATTACTTAGGATTACTAAATACTACAAACCTAAGGATTACTTAGGCCTTTCTTATTCCTTTTTCGTATGAGGTAGCAGTAGCCAACTCTAGTGACGAATTTTTAAACGAACCATTATTTCAGTTCAAACACAAAGAGGTGTAGTGGTTCGGGAGCTCAAAAGAAGTTTAAGTAAAAATTTGCGAGCAAAGTCACGGGAATTCTTCAAGTTTACGATCCGCTAAAATATTAAAAATAGAAAGTCTTAACGATAGCAGTATTTAATGGAGGTGGTCTTTATGATCCAAGATGAATTATGAACAATGTGTTTTAAAGCAGTACTTTAGGGTTCTGTCAGTTCTCAGATTAATTAAAATGATTTTATTTTTAAATTCTTTGAAATTTTGTTATTACGTCTGGTTTAGCAAAACTTTGAAAAAAGTTTAAAGGTGATCATTTCTAGCCCGTTTTGTTCTACATTGTTGGTGTTGTTGTGGCGAAAATGATTTGCGGTAAAATTTACTGAAATGAATCGAACATCTAATTTCAATTACTTTTTCTGCATACAGTAAAAATAGTATGGTACCCTATAGTGCCATTATAAATGATAAATATAATAAATAAATAAATAAATAATGCGGGACGTAATCACACAGCATCATGCAGCCCCAAACTAAGCAGAGCTTGTATTATGGGAACCACATGATTGATATAATACACATATAATTTTTTTGTAAATACATACATAGAAACACCCAGACCCGAGACAAATGTCTACAGAACATGCAAACATTTGTCCCGCGGCGGGAATCGAACCCGCAACCTTCGCCCGTGGGCGGACCTTCGCCCACTACGCCACAGAGGTCGTCAATTATTAGTAGTCAATTCATAAATAATCCTGGACGTTAATCACACAGCATCATGTAGCCCCAAACTAAGCAGAGCTTGTATTATGGGAACCACATGATTGATATACTACATAGATACATATTTTTTTGTAAATACATACATATACATAGAAAACACCCAAACCCGAGACAAATATCTACAGAACATGCAAACATTTGTCCCGCGGCGTGAATCGAACCCGCAACCTTCTGCATCACAGGCGGACCTTTGCCCACTACGCCACAGAGGTCATCAATTATTAGTAGTCAATTGATAGTACCTAGCTAGTTTGTGTAACACTAAAGAGGAAACAAGACATCACTTTTTTTGGGAGAATGCATTAGGCACAGTTGGGGGTGTACGGGGATCCAAATCTTATCTCCGGAACCCAAGCCAACCCCACCTGCACGTGGTGCACCCTGCTAAACAACGAATAGGGTCTGGCGGCCGGCTGATTGCGGCATAGTACAGCCTACATCGGCACAGCTAAATCCGATGGCCACTGACGGGCAGCAGCGTCGGTGGTGCGAGAAGCTGTGCCCTGCGATCCCCAACCCGCATGCCCAGCGTGGGGATTATGGGCATATCCCCCTTTATTAGGGGAGGCCTATGTCCAGCAGTGGACTGATATAGGCTGGTGTGGTGTGGTGATTAGGCACAGATTGATGATGAAGAATGCATTCCCTTGTACGATACTACTAATAAGATATTCGAGGTAATTATATATAATTTATGTCGACGGTTAGGGGATTTATAAGGCTGCGCTATGCCACCATCAGCCAGCCGCCAGAGCCCCGTTTGTTAGATAACAGGGTGCATCACTGTCAGGTTTGGGTTCCAAAAATGGAAGTTGGAACCCTGTCCGACACATCAATCGAATACAATTGTATACATACTATTTTGATAAGGCAACCCTGCGTGGTGCGCTCTCTCGTTTCTTCGACCTCTAAAAGTGTACATGTGTCGTGTGTCTCTCCGTAATAATAGATTCAAGTTCTACAGAAAAAAAGGGAGTAATACTGCAGCAGAACGACACAACATCCTCACCGACGTCTCCCACAAACCCGTTACAGCCCTCGGAACCCGTCAACCGAATAATACTTTACACTTTTAAAAAGCGTCTGATGTAATAGTAGGTAGGTTCTCGAAGACTAAGTGCACTGAATCTCTAAGCTTCTACTTTTTTTATACTGTATCCCGAATGGCAGCCATTTTAATCTCAAAAGGGAATTTTTCACTGAAATTTTAAATTATGTGGTATTGAGCGCTGTAAATTTAAATTCTGTTAATGGCTTTTAATTAACGCGTGTGGTTTATTATTATAAATTGTTTTCGTTTGAATAAAACAAAGGCGTTTTGGAATAAATTTAATTGATTATCTTCTACTTACCTAAATTACCACAGAGTTTTCGAATAAATTTTGTTTTATTGATGTAATTTGGGATATTATTTCAAACATAAGTTTCTTATAAGCAAATAATATCTTTAAAGGTAAGTAGGGAATATTCATTTACAGCTTTAGATATGGTAGTATTTATCAATATTATTCTAATAATAATTTAATGAGCTTTCATGGTTTTGGATAATATCACTTAACTGCAACATTGGTGCTAGTTAAAAATGCTTGACAGTTATTTTTAGGCGATATCAACATCAACTTAAAAACTGAGAACCCACTAAAAAAATCATACTTGGGCATTATGAGCGGGCATGGTCTTTCATGTGGGATCTCTGACTATACGAGGATCGAAACACTGAACGAACTAGTTACTAAAAGCTGCATTGATCATATTTTTGTTCGATCCCGCATGAGAGATGTGTATGCCGCTGCGCTCTGCACTGTACTGGCGGATCACAGAATAACCACTGCAACCTTAGTTGGCAATTATCATGTACAGGATGCTCCTACTTACGCAACTTTATTTAATAATGGTAGAATTAAGGAACTTTTAGATAATGTTGAGTGGGACTCCACGTTGAATATGAATTGCCCGGATGAAATATACAAATTTATTAATAGAAGCTTTAATGACTGCTATAAAGAATCAAAATATATGAAAAAGATAAGTAACTCTAAGCGCGTTCATTATAAATGGGTAAATAAAAACATAATAAAACTTACTAAAGAAAGAGATCGCTTATATTTAGAATGGATAAAAGATACTAGTAATAAAGAATTAAGGCTAAGGTATAATAAAATAAGAAATAAAACAAATAAAATAATACACAAAAATAAGAACAAATTTATTAAAAACGATATATACAATGCTAAAAATGACACTAGAAAATTATGGCAAATAATAAATAATATTACGGGAAAAATAAATAATTCATTGGATAAAGTCATAACAAAAGCATTTAGCGAAGAAAAAAGTATAAAAAATATATGTAATAACTTCGCTAATCAATTTCAATTTAATGTAAAATCAATTATTCCCAATTGCAAACATAATTTGCTTAATAAAAAAGATTACTCTACGTCAGTAGATAAATCACTGTTCCTTCCGAAAGCTACTGAAAGCGAAGTACGCAAAATAATAAAACGTATTAATCCACATAAAGCTCCAGGTGCCGACGGAATTCGAGCAGTGGACATTGTTAGAATGGCTGACAGGATAGTTGGTGCGTTGGTTCGCCTTATAAACACTAGCATTTCCACTGGTAGATACCCTACAGAGCTTAAAACTGGGATTGTACGCCCAATCCATAAAGGAGGTAGTACGCATGATTATGGAAAATACCGCCCGATCACGATTTTACCCGTCATAGATAAAATTATAGAAAAATACATTTGTGGTAAAGTTCAGCAATTTTATTCTTTAAACGATGTTTTGTCAACTCAACAGTAAAAAAAGCACCACGCTGTTACTATCTCGCTTTACAGATGATGTTAACTACCACCTTAACGCCAAAAGACATGTTATACTAGTCTTTATAGACTACGGAAAAGCATTTGATACGTTAAAACATGACCTTCTAACTGAAAGGCTGGAAACTAGCGGATTAAGAGGTAATTTGCTAGAATGGTGTAAGGACTACCTAAGGAACCGTAGCTACCAAGTCCGAGTAGGAGACGTATATAGTGACAGCATTAACATCACTGAGGGAACAGCACAAGGATCAGTATTAGGCCCTCTGCATTATTTAACATATGTAAATAATCTTAACAATGTGATTAAGCACTGCACGGTATATCAATTTGCTGACGACACATGTATTATGGCGGCTGATAGGAATCCTTTGATTGCACAAAATCAGATCCAAGAAGACTTCACAGCAATTTGCAAGTGGTCTCATGATTCAGGTCTAGTTATTAATGGAGATAAAACTAAGCTCATGCATGTCCGTTCTAGTCATAATTATTATTCAGAAAGAGAAAGTTTGAAAGTCGTGTCACATAGTCACGATTGCCTACACTCTTCAAACAAGTGTACTAAAGATTGTCATCTAATCGATCAAAAGACACAATATACCTACCTTGGGCTAGTAATAGACAATAGATTCAACTGGGCGAAACACATAGATAAAACCTGCAATAAGCTGAGAGCCATAATGGCAAAATTTTGTATAATTAAATGTAAAATTCCTTATCACATCTTACTGACTCTATACAAAACATTAGTGGAAAGTATATTGTCATATGGACTTACTAGTTATGGTCGAACATATAAAACCTACCTAGATCAAATTTACAAAATTCAATGTAGACTACTGAAGTTAATAGTTCCTCCTAAAGTTAAAACTAAGTACTCAGGTGATCCTGACGGTCTATTTAAATACTGTGGAGTATTGCCTATTCATAAAAAAGTGCAATTGAATTTACTCATTGAACAGTACTTTCGTACAGAGATCCAAGTTCCTAAAAGTCACGCCAAGGTTACTAGAAGTATTACACAGAAAAAACTTTATATCCCGTCATTTATTAACGTATATGGCAAGCGAACCTCCCAATACTTAGTACCATACCTTATTAATAAATTGCCATTTGAACTTAAAAATAAAATTACTCAAAAGAATATTAAAGCCATATTAACGAAACATTATAAAACGTAACTAACTTAACTTGTTTAAATATAAATTTCCCTGAAATCTTACATTTGCATTATTTTCTACTTTGCCATAAGAAGGAGCATCCTATAGACTCAACTCAGCGTTGTCACTCACTGGTCGCTGGCTGGAGACGCGTGATTGGTGGATCACTATTCAACTTCATACCGCGCGCGCCTTACAGCCACACGACAACAAGAGTGTGACACCGCTGTGTCTGTGAGCGTAACTGCTTACTATGCTTATAAGTATTGTACTGGTATATTATTTATATAATTTTATGCTATCTTCAGAGAACCCTAGTGTCTAGATAAACCTAACGTAGGATTTAAGGCACTATTAACTAAAAACATGTTATCTCTTTTGTCAATAAACGTTATCTATCTATCTATCTATCTAACTTGCCTTGCAAGCGCTTTTTTCTCATCGAGGCGGTAAATATTTTAATGGCTTTAAAATACCTGAGATTAATTATGCCAAGACCTTAATCAAAATCTTAATTTTGTGAGTCTTATGTGTCTTTGGGAAGAATTTAATTTGTAGATGTAATAATAATAATAATAATAGTACGCACCGGTGCCAGTTCTCGAAAATGGTCGTGCTACGCTCTACTGGGACCGCTCTATCATCACGGACAGGACTATTCTAGCGAATAAACCTGATATCGTCCTGGTAGAGCGGTCGGAACGCCGGGCGATACTTGTTGACATCACCATCCCACACGACGCTAATCTCGTGAAGGCCGAGAAGGACAAGCTTAGCAAGTACCTTGACCTGGCCCACGAGATTACCGCTATGTGGGATGTCGACTCAACAATTATCGTTCCGATAGTCGTTTCAGTGAACGGTCTGATAGCGAAGAGCCTTGACCAATATCTTAAGAGGCTCTCGCTAGGCAGCTGGATCAAGGGTCAGATACAGAAGGCGGCTCTCCTGGACTCGGCACGCATTGTGCGGAGGTTCCTTTCTCTGCAGCCCTAGCCACCGACCGTTTGAGCCCTGCCCCGCGGTCGATTGTCTCCCGTTTTGATACATTTTTTACTATAATGTTTTTGATAGTTATTTATGTACATAAGTAGTATTAAGTTTAATTATAGTAAAAAATGTATTTTAGATGAGTTTACAATTAAATAAAGTGTCATAATAATATTAATAATAAATTTTATTTCAGGCACAAAGAAAAAGTACAAGATCTTAATTTACTTAAACTAGGGCCCATATATATAAATACCTTAGAGACTAACATACATAATACTTAAACCTATAACTATTTGCTGTCTGCGACGTGTGACGCACTTGCGCTGTGTCGTACAGTCGCCCGCGAAAACGACGGAACAACACACTTTTTGGCCAAAACTCTTCCTTAGTAAAGGTCGAAAGATTTTCGGTCGGAACACGAACCACAAAAGATTTAAAATCATTGTGGCGCGATTCCAACATTTCGACCCTTAACTGCAGATTGGCCTTCCTCTTCACGTATTCCACGATATCCTCCACCTTCGTTGTATAGTGAAGACGCGACACGTAGAGCAGCGTCGAAGGCAAAGCCGGGCGCAGGAGATAGTTCGGCCCGGTCGGCGCGGTGCCACTCTGGTTACGGCAGGAGGGCTTTCTTTTCCTTCGTATAACCTCCGTGAATCCCTCCGCGTCTCGAGGCTCCTTCCTAGGTGCCTGTTCAGGTGCAGCGCTGCGGACGGGCCCACAACTCTGCTTTTTCCCTCTCGTAGAGACCGCTGCAGGCTGCGAGGGTGCAGCGGGCAAACGGCTGGCGACGGCGGCTGCGTAAGCGTACGTGGCGTAGATGTAAAGTTGAGGTCACATTAATAAGATGGGTTAGAAATACTGGGGTAATATAGTCTAAATTTAAATTTTCAGAGAGCTTTTAAAAATGTCTATATCTTCATCTTCCTTCCTTCTAACCTAACAACCTTCCTTCTAACCTTCTTGACCTTCTTGTTCTAAACAATAAAAACTGTTTAGGATGTTGTTTTTAGCCCGCATCAATCCATTGCTGGGTAAAAGCCTCCCTCTAATCTTTCCATTCTTTGCGGTCTAACGCCAATGCCTGCCACAGATAGTCGCTGAAGGTGTCAAGCTCGTCACGATATCACTTGCGTGGTTTACCGCGACGCCGCATCACTGTCTCATTGTTTTATATAAAACCCTTTAATACTCAACTCCCTGTAATTGACTATAGAACACTTTCCTCATGTATTACAAAAAGTTATACTTGGATAAGTGGCTGTTTGGTATCATTTAAATTCGAGAGCTTTCGTGTAGGCATGTCAAAAAGTGGTCTCGGTTTTTAAAGTCGTTATGCCACGTCGGAGACCTTTAGGCGGTCTAAAAACTCGCCACTAGCGTAACCGAAGACGAAGAAGACAGACAAATAGACAGACGTACTTATTTTAGAAGTAGTTCTTATATATTTTAGACGTAGTTATGTTGGAAGTTCTTTGTGAAGGGTTCATCCGCGGAACCACTACTACCATGCCTATTTCTGCCAAGAAACGGTATTGCTGGGATTCAGTGTCTGCATGCCCAGCATGGTGATTATAGGCATATGTCCCCTTCTTAGTGGGGGAAACCTATTTTAGATAGATATATATTTATTAATAATATAAACTTTTGAAAAACTCTGGTCCAGCAGTGGACTGGTGGCTGATGTAGTTGTAAATTGTAGTCTTCAGTTTATGTACTCTAAAAATCTTCCATACAAAGGTACAATCTTGCACAGCTGCGTTGCAATTTTCCATTCTAAAACCCGAAAGTTCTTTGATATCTTTCTAGGTTGGCTTTGATTAAAAAGGCTAGGGGTAGGGTTAGCTTTGTTCTAGCACCAGCGGTAGACTTTAATCTCGGGTTGTTTCAAAGAGTCTCCTTAGTGGTACACAGGGAATAATTTTGCAGAGAGGCAAGTTTGGTGGCATAGTTATTAAAAAATTGTAGAGCTTTATTTCACTGACAGTATATAAATATTGAGTAACAATCTAATATTAATTAGTAGACATCATTTGAAAAATAGCCATAACGATTTTATTACTAAATTAGTATATTTACAAAATGTACAATACTTTTAAAATGTAATACTAAAAATTATATATTTTAAGTGTTCTAATACTAGGTAGTATTGGTTAATAAATCTCTCAAAAATCAATCAATTTTGACGAAATTAGGTTTTGGTGTGTAAGGAAACTCGTAAACGAAACATTTTTGATGCAAGTTTATTTTGATCTTCTCATCTAAGGTTCACTTCACTTCTTTATTAAATGGCTTCTGGGATAGTTATCCACAATTTCGCCAGTATCAAGTATAATAATTGTTCATAATAATATGAGGCAACGTAGTACGGTTTATAAGTCCAGTCGTCCAGTCTTCGGTCAGGTCCTGTTTTCTGCTATAGCCATGGCGACTATAACAAAAAACGATAGGCGCACAATTTTCTTCATCAGAGAATTCCCGTTCAATCTTCTTTTATTCCATTTCACTAATACTTGTGTCTTTTAACTAATATTTATCGGTAATAATACCATGAATATTAAACGACATACATTAGAAAACACTACAAAATAAAATTTAACAAAATTGACAACCGTCGTTCAAGATGAAAAGAATGGTGTCCTCATCTAAGCTTATTTTTGATGTTTAGTAAAAATTATGACTGACGGTGCGTTGCCCGCGCGCTGCGTTGACTGAGCGGTAACGCTGACATTTTACAACAATGCGCTACGACGTTATGCGTCGAGACAACGTACGTAGTATTGCTTAAATATCTTTATCTTCGTTACATTCTAAAGGCTGACATGACACATCCAACACCGCTGGAATGTCGTAGTTCCGGCGGCGTTAAAAACTATCTAACGATAACAAGATGTAACTTCAAAAACCCTGAGACCGAATACCGAGAATCAGAGGGGATTTTTCTCTCCGGTATGGGATACCGTGGCGGGATACGACGGCATGCGGCGGGACGTGAAAGCATGCAGTGGGACGCGAAGGCCTGCGTCTGTATGTACCGGCGTCCGCTATTAGCATACGATTGCGCGGGAAAGGCAATGCAAGCAGTGGGCAACCCGTGGCAAACCGCAGGGTGCAACGGGGAATATAAATTACGTTTCCGGTTAGGCTGCTACGTTCCACTGCTGGGCAAAGGCCTCACCACGATCCCTCCAGCCATTTCGATCTTGAGCTGTTTGTACCCACGCTCTTTTGAAGGTGTCTAGTTTATATATTAAATTACATAACTAGCTTCCGCCAGCGGCTTCGCTGAATTAATAAGTACAGTTTGTGTTATTCCAGGTCTAGAACTACATAATGAAAAAAAAATCATAAAAATCGGTTGAGCCGCTTCAGAGGAGTGCGACCATAAGCACTGTGACACCAGATTTTTATATTTAAGAGATATTGGAAAAAAATAAATCTACCGGAATCTGTTTCTTTTCCGATTAAACTTTTCTATTACCTTCACCCGTATGGCATAACTCTAAATCATTGGTCGGGAAACATGACTATGGATTTTCAATAAATGTTCAAACTCACTAAGCAGAAGGTTCAATGAAATGATATGAAATCGATAATAAAATAGTAAGATAGATTTACGCTTGACCGGATTGGGTTGGGATACCCACTCCTAGATTACGTATTTTTTTGCTATAGCAATTCGATAGAAATCGCTACGCTTGTCTGTATACGCGCATTAGGTATTCCAGATGTTTGATTGTATTACAACCACCATGCAAAAAATGATTTTTGAATTGGACTTTAAAATAATTTTAATATATATTTTTTTAATAATCATTATTTAAAAAAAAAACTCTGGGTGTTGAAAACACACTTGCTGTTGAAACAGTTTAAATAGCACGTTGACTGCGGGCCTCGCACATAACACTCGATGTGATGCACGAAGAGCAGCAGCTCGTGCCTTAGAGCATGTCATAGTCATAGAGCTATCAAGGGTACAGAGAAACTAGGATTTACCTATATTTATAAAGTACCCTCACTTGGATTGTTTGTTTAGGTTACGCTAGTCTTTTTCACGCGGTTTCGTATATTATGTTATTCATAGTTTCAAACTGTGTATAGTCCTAGTTCTATCCAAATCGAACAGTGTACCTACAACAAGTCTAGCCACAAGTCCAGCTTAACAAGGTAAGCCTTGTGAACGCGAAAGTTTGTGTTAACGTACAACACAAACTTTCGCGTTCACAAGGCTTACCTATTTATTATACATATTTTTTATTTATTTTGACATATTACATACATAAAACATATTTAAAATAAGTAAACTAGTATTAAGTATATAACTAAATAGGTATTTAAGTACTAATTTTGGCATGCACCTTATCTATCATTCAACTTTTGTTGAACACTTGCTTTGTTTACCACCATCTAATTGTTACGCAAAATATCTCGACATGTAAGTTTAGGTATATATTGTATACTTATAATAATTTATGTAAATCTTTTTATCATAATGTGTTTAAAATACTTTATTCATAGTCACCTAGCTTAGTTAAGACTGACCACCATAAAGAGGGACTCCTCTAACACAGGTTAATGCAACTTAAAAGAGGAGATCCCAACCCATGTAATAATTACTTTGTCTGAAAATAAAAGTATTTTTGATTTTGATTTTGATTTGATTTAGAGCATGTGTGTTTTCAGCACTCAAAGTGGTATAGACAAGACACCTAGCACGTTGACTGAGGGCCTTGCACTTGACGCTCCGCGCAATGAACGCGATGCCTAGGCACGAGCTGTTTTCCTTCGTACATAGCGCGGAGCATGTTCCAGGCCCTTTTGTACTATATTTCAGCTAAACACATTGGATCTACTTCTAATAAAGTCCTGTTGTATTTTACATCATTTTATGCAACCAATTTCTTATAATTTAATGTCATTCCAACTATCAGTGAGGGATCAGCAATAAATGATCTCATCTATTGTAATATATTGTTTTAGTAAGTAAATATGATTTTTAAAACGAACGTGTAGTGATAACTATCGCATTGCTATTGCAAAGCTTTACATAATTGCCTCGTTAATGTTTTTATTATGGCGTAGTGGGTGAAAGCCCGCCTGAGACGCAGAAGGTTGCGGGTTCGATTCCTGGTGCGGGACAAATATTTGCACCCAGGATTAAAAAATGTTGTTATAATACCAAAATATCAAGTATAATACAATAATAATAATAAATAATGCTGGACGTACCACACAGCATCATGTAACCTCAAAACAAACCGGAGCTTGTGTTATGGGACCCACATGATTGATATACTTTATAATATCCTTTTTTTTGTAAATACATACATATCATACATAGAAAACACCCAGACCCGAGACAAATATATAAATTAACTAACTACGTACTTATTATGATTAAAACATGTGATTTTATTTTAAATGTCATTAAATTACTTATCAGCGGGGTCATCGGCTAACTCTGTTGCAAACAGAAATGATTGACAACGACCCTGTTTTTACAAACTGTGACAGTTTGTCAATTGACGTTCATTGACTATCTCCTGCGCCCGGCTTTGCCTTCGACGCTGCTCTACGTGTCGCGTCTTCACTATACAACGAAGGTGGAGGATATCGTGGAATACGTGAAGAGGAAGGCCAATCTGCAGTTAAGGGTTGAAATGTTGGAATCGCGCCACAATGATTTTAAATCTTTTGTGGTTCGTGTTCCGACCGAAAATCTTTCGACCTTTACTAAGGAAGAGTTTTGGCCAAAAAGTGTGTTGTTGCAAGTGCGTCACACGTCGCAGACATTACGTGTCAGCAAATACCTAGTTATAGGTTTAAGTATTATGTATGTTAGTCTCTAAGGTATTTATATATATGGGCCCTAGTTTAAGTAAATTAAGATCTTGTACTTAATCTTTGTGCCTGAAATAAAATGTATTATTATTATTATTATTATTATTGAATTTCGACGGATGAAATGTCAAAGTTTGTATAAACATGATCGGCGTCAGTCATTTCTGTTTGCAACAGAGTTAGACGATCACCCCGCTGCTATTCGTCACTACCCATATTACTTTTAGTATATTCGAAGATGTTTCTTATTTTTTTATAAAACACGATACCTCAAAACAATCTTGTAAAAGTATTTTCGGCTCTACCTAAACAAACGCAGAATCTTGGTTTAACTTTACAAAGTTGCAAACGACTGGAGGGCAAAGTGTGATTTACAACCTTGCCGAAATCACGTCACAAATACCTGGCTGGATAATACGGGATTATAAACCAAGTGCTTTATTACGAGGATTTTAAACTTATCTCCTACTGACTTCCTCAAGGAAGTCTAATTTTAATGTGTTTGTTTACTTATTTGGGTGTTTTCTATGTATAATATGTAAGTATTTACAAAAAAGTTTTTTTTGTATTTCTGTATTTATTTTGTATTTTATTTATTATCCACAAAAGTATAGTAACATTTATTTATAAAAAACACTATAAAACCTGTAAGAGGTTTGTCTAAGTGCTTCTATACACTCACTCAAGCTAAATTACACTAGAAACAATGCAAATTTATGCGTATCTACATTTAAATAGTACCTATCTTACTTACAAAATTTACGTAAACAAACACTACTTATCTTAAAATAATAATTAATTTGTAAGTGGTATATCAGTTATTTAGTTCCCATACAAGCTCTGCTTTGTTCGGGGCTACATGATGTTTTGTCCAGCATTATTTATTTATAATAATTATAAATTAATTAAATTATTGTGTGAGCCGTGATGATTGTTGGACCCCGGCTTCTAATCCCAGAATTATTTTGGTACCTGATGATGGAATAAACCTACTTGATATATTAAGTGTTAACCATTACCTATCACAAAGCATCGCATTGTAGGTCACGCGTGTTTGGAACATGCCCTACAATGAATTGACTTGCTCACAAGAAGGTGATAAGTCTCAAAAAACAAACAAAACAAAAATCTTCACGACTTTTTCCCCATTATGGATATCTTCAGATATTGCTGTGACATACGCAATATGACAGTACGCAAATCTATTGAGGATACCTTAACGGGGGTAGTCAGAGGCAAGTCCAAACATTTCGTTCGACACATGCCCACTCTTTGCAAGCAGCTAGTATAAGCATGTGCCAGTAATTTCGCCGGGACCTACACTACACCCTTCAAACCAAAACACAGCAATGCTGCTTAAGGTATGGTGGTAGTACTTCACCGGTCGAGCCCTTCACAAAAAGCTTTGAGGTAATCATTTACCAAAGTCCAAACCAAAGTCATGGTCAATGACCGAATTGATCCGAGTCCTGTCGTCGTTAATGGGCATCTTCTTGAAGTTATTTTGGAGTATACATACCTCGGGCAGATATTGCATTTGGGTAGAAACAACTTCGAGAAGGAGACCAAGAGGAGGATTCAGCTGGGTTGGGCAGCATTTGGAAAACTATGTCAAGTCTTCTCGTCACCCATACCGAAATGTTTGAAAACGAAAGTTTTCAATCAGTGCGGCCTTCCCGTCTTGATATACGGAGCCAAAACGTGGACACTCACAGTACGGCTGGTTCACCAGTTTAAAGTCGCTCAGCGAGCTATGGAACGAGCTATGCTCAGAGTATCTCTGAAGGATTAAATCTATAACGAGTATATCCGACAAAGAACTAAAGTTGTCAACATAGCTCAGAGAATTAGCAAGCTGAAGTGGCAGTGGCCTGGCCATATCTGCCGAAGAACCGACAATCGTTGGGGTAAACGAGTTCTTGAGTGGAGACCGTGGCTCGGCAAACGTAGTGAAGGACGCCATCCGGCCAGGTGGAGTGACGATCTGCGAAAGCCTGCTAGTAGAAGCTAGATGCGTCGAGCTCAGGACAGGGCGCAATGGCGCTTATTAGGGGAGGCCTATGTCCAGCAGTGGACTGCTATAGGCTGATGATGATGTAATCATTTAGGTAAATAATAGGTTTTACTCAAGCCTAAGTGGCCTTGGGCAGGACTCTGTGATATATTTGGTGATGGCAGGTGTAGTAACACATTGACACATTGACAAAGTGGTGCCCAAGAGGGTTCAAAAGAGGGCTTAGCAGACCAGACCTCAACAGCCAGGTGGATGGACGACATCGCTGCTATACAGGGAAAGACCTGGATACAAAAAGCGCAAAACCGTATGCAATGGCGTTTGAAGGAGGAGGCTTAAGCCCAGCAGTGGGTTTTGAAAAGCTGAAAATGAATGAATTAATGAAAGTGGCTTAGTAGGGTGTATCCCGACTTCCAATACAGAGGTACGAATCTGGATTTTGCATCAATGGATTCGTTTTGATGATAATCCTTCTAGCCATTTTTGGCTACGCTGACTATGTATCTGAACCCAAGGAGTTTTTGTATGGGAGTGCACGCTTTGAGCCAAAATCTGTGCCTAATGTATTTTCCAAAATAAGGGTTGTGTCTCGTTTCCTCTTAGTGTAGACCTATTAGTATTACCCTAATTTGGGCTTATTTATTTTTATTCAAAGCGCGCATTCCCAAAGTACGAAGTACTGTTATTAATTCCATGACAAGCATTTTAACACTGTTTCTAATCAATTTATTTGTGAAGTGAGGGCTTCGTTGTTATGTCTTCTGATTTGCTCTTATGTACACACAGCGTCACGATCTGGTATACCCCTTTCAAGTATAAATTTAAACTGCTGCCGTGGAGGCTACCATATTCAAATGGCCAAAATCTTATACAAAAATATTTATACATGGCTGGGGAATCGAACCAGCAATTTATTCACAGCAGTTTATGAATGAGATAGAGCGTCTCATTCATCAACTGAGCTATCGTAGCGGTTGGCAATTAGGACGAAATTTTAAGTTACAGTATACGTTTATTATTTTGTCTAGGTATGAATGGATGCGTCAGCTAGTAACTTTTTCATTTGTTTATCATGGTAATGCGCAACTACTTAAAATTATTCTGTGCAGCACTGGACTATTGAGGGTAGTTGTGTATTAAATGATAGTTCAGAACAAAAGGTTACTTGTTTCGTCTTGGGTGTGTGTCATTGATTTTGTTTATGAAAAATAATTGTGCATATATAACAGCCGAAAAATTGAGCTAAAGAGTGCGTTTTGCAAAATAACATTTCGGAACGCTACAACCCTTCAAATGTAAGAGGAAATGGCAGAATAACATTAGGTAAGTGGTATGACAATTATAAGTAGGATTATCATAAACAATGTGCTTAGTAAACCCATTCCCTTTTATATTATATAAACACAGTCATACGTTTATAATATTGTGTTTTTATTTTCAGGATATTGGTGATGCATGTCATCAATGGGACCAGGAGAAATTGTTGAAGTGAATGGACGCATAATTGGCCAGTTTGGCAAGAAATAATGCTGTTAACAGTGCAAGCAGTGGATAAGCGTCCAGAAGGATCAGTGTATTTAGTTCATGATAACTGCGTGGTTCATCATTCGCGAATTCTGACCTATTGGCTCGCTTCTCAGACGAGCATAATCACCACAGCATTGGTCATCTAAAAGTCCAGATTTCAATATGTGGAGAATGTGTGAGCATATGTGGGGTCAATTTGTCCTAATTGGGACACGAGTGAAGTGTTGTCCACCTGCAACAGGAGGTCCTAAGAACTGATGCGTCGTAGTGGTTATGGGCGGACTTTGGTTACCCAAATGAAAAGAAGGCTTTGACAAATTATTTTAGGTGAAAGACATCCATCCCATTCGGTATTAATAAATATTCAGTTAGATAATGTTTTCAATAATAGATAAAATACCAGAGTAAGTATTTGCGAGTGATCTAAATTGTTTATTGGATTTTATACGGCAAGTATAACCTGTTCCAATGTTAACATGTTTGTTCACTCATTAATCTTATATGGGTAAATTAAGTATTATTCTATCATTTAAAACATTATTAAAAATTCTAAAAAATAAGTGATAACTATCTATATTGCGATATGTTAAATGGTGTTTTAATAAACTTGTTATAACTTTTGAAAATGGTTTTATTATTTTACCTTAAATAATTAGGTAACTTACCTACTACATTTAAAACGTAGTCCATTGTGTTAGTAACGAAAATAAAAAACAAAATACATATAGGCATTGAGGGATTTGAACCCAGGACTCTTATAACGTAAAGATTAATGTCGAGTGTTGTAACCGCCACTCCATCGTCTCATATAGATATATGGACGAAATTAAATATGCCTAAGCAAGGAAGAGAAGGTTTATAAAACACACATTTGTGCAAAAAGTTCTAGATCCACGACCGACACCGCGACGGTTTGAACCTACTAACGTTAACTAGGGGGGTTACCAGACTCTGACGCTGTCTGTACGATCGCATTTAGGGCACGTCAATACTCCACTGACAAAGCTATAAGAGATAGCCGCTGGTGGTATGCAACAATCTCTTCGGGATAACCTCGATTGTTCAAGGTTCCAACATTTTTCAATCTACTTTGTCTACTAGATCTAAGATTGCGGCCTACGAAATGAGTTTCGGAGTATCCCCAAAGAAAAAACTCTCAAAGATTTCGCTCCAAAGCTTGAGGAAACATGAATAGGCCGAATTATTAGTATGCCAGTCTCTGCTAAAGCAACGAGAAAGTTTCTTAATCCCCCGACACATTGTTCACTTCTATAGAATGCCAAAACGTTCAATATGAAACTTTCGTTCACGCCTTCAACTTTCCCTAAAGTGTAGGGTGTTGACCTCTCTAATTGACCTCCACATGTGCGAAGGGTCACTGACCGCTTTACACGAACATACCTACGCCAGAAGTTTCTAGCAATATCCCTAAATAAATAGTTCTTAACGAAACAACAACCTTAAGGCGCCACCTCCACGAGCGAGTGCATCGCAACGATTTTATAGTCGTGTGTGCATTACATTACATTATCAAAGTCTATACAGTATTTTTATACACTCTTATAGAACGAGTCTCCATACAGCGCGTTATGTTATCGCGACGATAAGTCAAGTGGCTGCATGCGAGCAAAATGTTAACCTAACGTTGCAAACCCTGTCGCGCCAATACGCTGATGGAATAAATCGTCATTTCGTAAAAATTACCCGACGATAGAAGCGCGAACTCATCGCAATACACTCGCTAGCGGGGCACCTAAGATGATGTTCAAAGTAATTATTTGGTGTAAGACTGATAAGTACCATAATGAAATTAAAAAAATAAATTACTTAAAACAAAAAAGTACGATAAAAAGCGATAAGCTAAATAATTTTAATTTTAGTTATCTTGTAGTTTTGTTTATTTTCATTGTAATTTTGATTAATTAGTTTTCTTTGAATTTATGAGCATATTGCATAAAATAAAATGTTTTATCTATTTATTTTATTAAATGCACTCGCTTGTGGAAGTAGGGCCTTTTAATTAATTTATGTCAGACTGTTTAGTACCATACTGAAATTAAAAAAAGACGTGTGGCACTCGGGGACTGCCGCGGTAAAGCTATTGCATAGCATTTTGTACAAAATGCTATGCAATGTATGCACGCACACAAACACCGTGTCGAAGACTGCCGAAAAGAAACGACGTTAGACAATGCACGGCCTTCAAGCCACACCTCCGTGCCCGTCGGAGTGGGGAGCGTGAGGTTTTTTTTCGTTACGGAATTTCTGGATTCGGTTCCCGCGCTCAAGGCCCTCGATAGAAGCTATGCAATAGCTTAAAAATAAATTACTTAGAACAAAAAATAGTAGAAAGGTAACCACCGCCACAGAGTTGAGGGAAAGTGGCGTCCGGGTCGGCCGAGGATGTGTTTGCGGGATGAGCTTGGGTGGTGGGAAATAGCTCAGAACAGAGATGTTTGAAATGAATGAATGAACACTTTATTGCATAAAACATACAACAAAAATACAACATGACATTAAAAATGGTAACTATAGGCGGCCTTATTTTTCAGGCACTTGCACTTGCCCAGTAGTGCAATTGATATTTTTTTATAAATAAAATAAAATATATTTTATAAATAGTAGTGTAGGACGCCCTCTGGCCAGGTGGGGTGACGCTCTGCGAAAGGCTGCTGGTAGAAGCTGGATGCGTCGAGCTCAGGACAGGGCGCAATGGCGCTCATTAGGGGAGGCCTATGTCCAGCAGTGGACTGCGATAGGCTGATGATGATGATGATATTTTAAGAATGTTTGTGAGTAAAGGATGTTGACAGTCCCATCATCATTATCTGCTTTAGTAGTCAACTACAGGACATATTCCGTTTAAGAAAATTACTATGTCATATTCATTTGATTAAAGAACTTCTCTTAATAGAAACATGAAAGCAGGGTCCTCGCAATATTGTACACAAACATTACCTACTTAGTTCAAACACAATATCCATTACTTCCCATCCATAGAGCTTAATTTCTGACCTTATCCTATCATAGTTATGCCTTCCCCTATTTAGGTTACAAGACCCCCATTCGATTTAATATTCCAAATCTCATCTGTGCGCGCCGTAAAACAAAAATAAAGATAACTGAAAGGAGTTTAACTCAACAAGGAGTATAGTATCAAACATGATGGAGGTCGTAAGTACGCCAAGTTGGTATTCACAAGTCCTGCTGTATTACGCAGGACTGTCTACATGGTAGATCATCATCATCATCATCATCATCAGCCTATAGCAGTCCACAGCTGGACATAGGCCTCCCCTAATGAGCGCCATAGCGCCCTGTCCTGAGCTCGACGCATCCAGCTTCCACCAGCAGCCTTTCGCAAATCGTCACTCCACCTGGCTGGAGGGTGTCCTACATTACGTTTGCCGAGCCGCGGTCTCCACATGTTGGGTGTCTTACTGTTTTCTAATTAATATTTAAGTTTGTAGGAGCGCGACGTGCGTGCTCACCACTCGAGTAACATAAGTCGACTGACTGAGTGAACGCAGGTCTGCGCGGGAGCGGAACTGAACGACTAGTGATGGCACCACGTTCATGAATCGAACAATTCAATCAATATAATCCACTACGTTGGTACTAAGGTTGGGGTACGCCCTACGAGTTAAGATTAATCTTGGGTAAATGTTAATGTGTCGAGCTCAGGACAGGGCGCAATGGCGCTCATTAGGGGAGGCTGATGATGATGATGATGATGATGATGATTATGATGACATATTAATAGCCTTGAAAGCAAAACATTATGTACAGATAAAAATAATTTGTATTTATTTATTGATCGCAACATCATCATCATCATCATGAGCCTGTAGCAGTCCACTGCTGGATAGGCCTCTCCGTCCTCAGCTGAATGCATCCAGCTTCTATTCTTCTATTGAAACACAAAAAAAACGATTTTTTTGTAATGTAACCAATCTTTAACTGCCTATTGCATGATATCAAATCAAACTTTTTCATTAAGGTTCATTAAAAAAAACTCAAAAAGATTACAATACTAATTAAAATTTCATGGATAGAACCTGTACAGAAAAAAACGGTGTGGCCAAAAATAGACTTCCGTCTCTACTGTGTAAAAGATATCTAGAATTTTTTTAACAAGCACAACTCTTTATAAAAATTCTTTATTAGCTGTAAGATAGGTTACATAGAAATTAAAGGAAATTAAGAGCGTCAAAGTTCGGGAACGTCGGAATGTAAAAAAACATGAAAAAAATGTTCTATACAGTGACGTCACGCGGAACTTCAACTATAGTGAGTTTTTATTTTTTTGTTATATTGACAAAATAAAAAATAAGTCAATCTTTGGGTAGTGTATAAGCAAAAATTTGTTAGGTCTGAAGTCTGAACATTGTTTGTTTCACTTCACGTGTTTTCTAATCCAAAGGAAACAGTGATGAAAATTCAACTCGTAAAATGAACAGACTCGCGGGTTTATGATATCGTAAAGTTTGAGGGACTCATGACCACTTGGAGTGGAGTGCATTTAAGTTTGGTGGACTTTTTTAATCTCACACTTCGCTTGGCAAAGGTACTTGGACTTGGAATGGAAAAAAACGTGGCTAAAATGTAGTTGGTAATTATAATCGTCATGAAATCTGGAGTTTCTTTTTCGGCCTATAAAACTATATTTTTTATAAAACCAATCAAAATTAAGTAAAAGTTTGATATTATTTTTTATTACAAAACATTTTTCAATGTCTTATCTATGTAGTAGTGTAGAAATCATCATCATTATCATCATTATCAGGGTAGGTATAGCAGTCCACTGCTGAAAATAGGCCTCTCCTAATGAGCGCTATTGCACCCTGTCCTCAGCTTCATAATCAGTGTAGTAATTGTTGTAATAATTTGTATCAAAATATATCCACACGCCATCTAGGTTATAGTATGTAAACTAAAGTTGTAGTGATACTGTGGTCGATTAATAAATGTCACTCTGCACTGAATAGCCAACGTGTTTGTTTTATTAGGTTATGGGCTATCACGCCAATCGAGTTTTTTCAAGTATATTGAGTGATAAACTTATATTTTTCGGACAAAGTTGTGTTGTGCAAGATGTCAACAAACTATTTAGCCAGTGTGCCTAAACTAAAAGGCAGAGAGAACTATGATGAGTGGACATTCGCGGTTGAAAACGTGCTCGTATTGGAAGGTACGTTACATTGTGTACAGCCAGTGGTAGGAAAAGACATAAAACCCGAAGACGATGCGAAGACGCGGGCCAAATTATGCCTAACCATCGACCCGGCTTTGTACGTGCATATCAAGACGACGAAGACTTCGAAAGAGTTGTGGGATAAGCTAAAATCTCTGTTTGACGACTCAGGTTTTTCGAGGAAGATTTCGTTATTGCGTCACTTGATATCAATACGGCGAGAAAATTGCGAAGATATGACTACCTATGTGACTCAAATTGTGGAAACTTCACAAAGGTTGAGTGGAACTGGTTTTGAAATAACTGATCAGTGGATTGGTTCATTGTTGCTCGCAGGATTACCGGAAAAATTTTCACCAATGATTATGGCCATCGAGCATTCCGGTATTGCAATTACGGCTGATGTCATAAAAACAAAGCTGCTTGATTCGGAGCCGTTAGAATTGATGGGAACAACATCGAACGAAACTCAGAATACAGAAGCAGCGTTTGCGTCAAAATGGACGAAACCAAAACCCAGACCTGGCAACACCAATCAGACCAGAAATGGCGGGAAGTCAACGTCAAATGACAAAGTGACAGGAAATAAAAACGTAACCTGCTACAAATGCAAAACTCCGGGTCACTATCGTAATCAATGTCCAATGTTAGAAAAATCAAGCAAAAATAAGTCGTCAAATGCATTTAGTGCTGCTTTCTTGAGTACTAAATATGGCAAAGACGAGTGGTACGTGGATTCGGGAGCCAGCGCTCACATGACGGCGGTCGCAAGTTGGTTGCAAGAAGTTTCGAGTCCACAGACATGCCCCGAAATTATGATAGCAAATCATGAAAAACTTCAAGTTTCGTGCAAAGGAAATGTTATGATATCAACGCAGCAAGGCTATGATATAACAATCAAGGATGTGTTGTGTGTGCCAAGCCTGACAACAAACTTATTGTCAATAAGTCAATTGATAAAAAACAACAACAGTGTTTCTTTCTCAGACAGCCAGTGTTTGATATACAATGCAAAGAAAGAATTGGTGGCTGTTGCTAACCTAATTGATGGAGTGTACAAGTTGGATTTACGTACTACACCAGTGACTAAATGTTTACTTGCCAGAGATAGTGCTTTGTTATGGCACAGGCGGCTAGGACACATAAACGCTAACGACTTGAATAAAATGAAGAATGGCGCCGTGGAAGGTGTGAGCTATAAAGACAATTCTGAAGTGACTAAATCTAACTGTGTGGTTTGTTGTGAGGGCAAACAAGCACGACTGCCTTTCCCCACAGGCACTAGAGGTACTAAAGTGCTGGAAATTGTGCACGCTGATGTATGCGGGCCAATGGAAACCAAATCTATTGGATTATCAAGATACTTTCTTCTTTTTGTAGATGACTTTAGTCGTATGTCATTTGTCTACTTTATGAAAGAAAAAAATGAAGTGTTTAAATACTTCAGGGATTTCAAGGCTATGGTGGAAAAACAGAAAAATGCTAATATTAAAATCTTACGAACAGATAATGGTGGAGAGTTTTGCTCCAAAGTGATGGAAGATTATTTGAAATCATTTGGCATTGTACACCAAAAAACAAACCCCTATTCGCCAGAACAAAATGGGATGTCAGAGCGAAACAACAGAACAATTGTTGAGAAAGCTAGATGCTTGTTGTTCGATGCTAAGTTAGATAAAAGATTTTGGGCAGAAGCGGTATCCACAGCAGTGTACCTGAAAAATCGATCTATAGCATCAGGCCTCATTGACAAAACACCATATGAGATGTGGCATGAAAAGAAACCCATTTTGAGCCACGTACGAATCTTCGGCAGTCCAGTAATGGTACACGTTCCCAAGGAGAGGAGGACCAAATGGGATAAGAAAGCTCGGCAGCATATTCTTATTGGTTACTCGGAACATGTAAAGGGCTACAAAGTATATGATCCTGTCAAGAACCAGGTTACTACCAGCAGAGATGTAGTGGTGATGGAGACAGCAATGTCCGAAGGAATGTCTGTTACTACTGAGGCAACGTGGTGTGTGGAAGAAGGATTGCCTGTTCCTATAGGAGATGATCGTTCAGTGGGGGAATGTGGCCGTCAAGAACGATCAGAATTAAATCCTCGGGAAAGCTCTGACAGTGAATCATCACAGCTAACATTCTATGAGGCTGATGCAGATGAGAGCTATGTTCCTACATCTCCATCAACAAGCAGTAGTCCAATTGAGTCACCAGAACCAGACTACAACATCGTCTTGAACAGAGCAAAGAGGGAGATACGAAAGCCTGAAAGGTACAATCAGACAGGCTTGTTGGCTACTGCAGATACTGAACTGACAGTGACGGAAGCCTTGTGCAGCCCTGAAAATGTGCAATGGCGGAAGGCAATGGATGAGGAGTTGGAGTCATTCCGAAAGAATGAAGTATTTGAGCTTGTTGATGCTCCAAAAGGTGCTACAATTGTGAAGTGTCGTTGGGTGCTAAAGAAAAAGATCAAAAGTGATAGTGAAGTGCAATATCGTGCGCGATTAGTAGCTAAGGGTTTTACCCAAAAACATGGACTGGACTACGATGAAACCTTTTCACCAGTTGTGCGGCACTCTACTTTGAGATTATTATTTGCACTAAGTGTAAAACTAGGACTGGACATTACTCAGTTAGATGTTAAAACTGCATATCTAAATGGTTATTTAAAAGAGGATATTTATATGTGTGCTCCTGAAGGTTTTGTACCTGAAATGGCAGGGAAAGTTCTCAAACTAAAGAAGGCTGTGTACGGATTAAAACAATCGGCCTTAATTTGGTATGAAAGAGTTAGGGATGTATTATGTAAAAATAATTTTAAAAACTGTACACAAGAGCCATGTCTATTTACAAAGATGTGTAAAGATGTAAAAATTATTATAGCACTGTATGTTGATGATTTCTTAATTTTTTCGAATAGTAAGAATGAGAGTGAGAAATTAAAATGTATTCTAAATTCGGAATTTGAAATCAAAGACTTAGGTGAAGTTAAGCATTATCTAGGTATGAATATTAATGTTCACAAAGATTGTAATAACTATGAGATTACTGTAGATCAACAACAGTACATAGAAGAATTATTACTTAAATTTAATATGACTGACTGTAGAACAGCTGATACACCTATAGAGAATAAATTGAATGTAACAAAAGCAGAAAAATGTACAGCAGGAATTAGCTATCAAAAACTCATAGGATGTCTTATGTACCTAGCAGTCATGACAAGACCTGATATTACCTACTCGGTTAGTTACTTAAGCCAATTTAATACTTGCTACAGTGTTGAACATTGGAACTATGCTAAAAGGGTTCTTAAATATTTAAAGAAAACCAAAATGTATTGTTTAAAGTTTAGTAGTCAAGGGGAAAGCTTACAAGGTTTTGTTGATGCTGACTGGGCAAGTGATAGCTTTGACAGAAAATCTTACACTGGATTTTGTTTTGTCATGTCAGGTACAGCTGTTTCATGGCAAAGCAGAAAACAGAGAGTTACTGCTCTATCGAGCACTGAGGCTGAGTATGTTGCGCTCGCTGAAGCTTGTAGAGAAGCATTATATCTAAGAGAACTATTGTATGAGCTAACTGGATCTTTATTAACAATTAGGTTAAATTGTGACAACCAAAGTGCATTAAAGATGGCCACAAACCATCAGTGTCACAATCGGTCAAAGCATATTGATGTTAAACATCATTTTGTAAGAGAAACTATAAAAAGTGGAAAAGTAGAGGTCAATTATTTGTCTACAAATGAAATGCCAGCAGATTTGTTGACTAAAGGTCTAGGTACAGTTAAACACTACAAGTTTATGGAAACATTAGGTATTTTAAAATTGTGATGTAACTAAAATGTATACTCTATTGTATGTTTACTTTATTTTGATAAGTGGGGGTGTTGTAATAATTTGTATCAAAATATATCCACACGCCATCTAGGTTATAGTATGTAAACTAAAGTTGTAGTGATACTGTGGTCGATTAATAAATGTCACTCTGCACTGAATAGCCAACGTGTTTGTTTTATTAGTAATGAGCTTTTATTATTAATATTTTTACTATTATGACAATAAAACTATTGATTCATTGATTAAAATATACAAAAATATTGTGCTGGAATATTCCGGCAAGAACTTCCTACTTAAGTTAGTAAAGCCAACCTTAAAATACATATACAATTACGTTCAGTTTAAGCATGCTAAATTTGTTACTAAATAATAACTGTTACATTTATTGGTTAAAGTTTATTAAGTATTCGTTTTAAGTTTTTAGTTATAAATGTTTTAAGTTGTAATAATACATATGTACTTAATTATCCCTTCGTTACCATAAGTACTCACTACTTAGTTATTATGAATGCTGTGTCCGCCTGTAATTGGTTTCTTTATCAGAATGAAAACTTTGTCAGTGTAACCCTACAATGTATTGATATTTAAGCTGTTAGCATTCCTATTAAATAAATAAATGTCGTGGAATCTAACCAAAGGTAAGCAAATAGATTTACTAACCTCTTTATTCACCCGTATAAAATTAAAAACCACATAATTTGTAGTTTTTCTGATGGCAAGCTTAGAGAAAAACCAATTCCATCAGCAAACAAATCAAAATACTAAATAAACTTAGCTTGTACTTTATTAAACAGTTAATCAAAATTCTAGACGAAATCAATAAAATCAAGATAAACTAGAAATCAAAATCCAATTAGACGAACTAATTTCAATTTCTACCATTTCTAATACCAGCCAATACAGGTGTTGTATGTCAACACAGGTTAAACAGAACAGCTAACTCACAGTCGGAAAATGTTTACCTTAGGCGTAGAAGGGGTACGATTCCCACCGTGTAACAAAATATTTGTCTTGGGTCTGGGTGTTTTCTAAAAATCATCGTCATGTGGTTCCCTTAATACAAGCTCTGCTTATTTTAGTGCTATGATTTATGATTAGTACGATTCAGTGTGATCATGTCCAGCATCATTATAGCACGCTTACCACCATATAAAAACCACAGGTTTGGCTGGTAGAAAATGTTCGTAGCATTGAGCCTACCTTTTTGTTACATTTATTGTGCAATAAAGTGTAAATGATAATAATTATTATTTATTATTCTTTGCATAAACAGTCCATAATTACAGCTCTGCTTTTTCATCTAGTCAACATGATTTTCACATCGTCAAGTTATTAAAAAAACAAAATATTTAATACAAATTCTGCTAAGCTTCTCTGACGAGTTCCACATAATGCAAACGTGTGCACCGTTCATCTGTCCACAGATTCACATGCAAATCAGAGAAATATCAGAGAATCTGTGATCGAGCGGTGCACACGTGTGTGTGAACTCGTCAGAGAAGCTTAGCAGAATTTGTATTAAATATTTTGTTTTTTGAATAACTTGACGATGTGAAAATCATGTTAACTAGATGAAAAAGATGAGTAGTAATTATGGACTGTGTATATTTATATGGACTGTCTGTTCTTTTTTTGAATATAAAAAAGCGCTTGCGTCGCAAATCGCACTCACCCTAATTACCCTCGATAGTGATCGAACTGGACGCCCCCTGACATTCATGATCAGTTTGAGTAGGATGCCCTCTGGCCAAGTGGAGTGACAGTCTAAGAAAGGCTGCTGGATATGTCGAGCTAAAGATGGAATGGCGCTAATTAGGAGAGAACTGGGGTTTTACTATGAAATCAATGAGTACTGCTCTAGGTTGATGACGATAATGATTGTTTAATCATCTTAATTTGATGCAAACGCCAATTAATCATTCACAAAATTTATTTTAGTGGAAGTTTAATCGATGCTGATGCGAAAAATCATATAATGATACATAGCTGAGCTCATGTGCTTGCATTATAATGACACAGCTATTTGGCATAACCTGTGGCATATAATGGCATTATCCATTGTAAGCAGAATAATGCCAGTTGACATTCTAAAGAGAATTACTTCTCGAGTACCCGCTGCATCCCCAAGTTATTTAAGTTAGATTGGTAGAAGGTGCATTTTATGAATCTGCGTTGCAACTAATTTCTCTAATCTATTTTAGTGTAACTAGAATAGCATTAATAAGCTGAATAACTAGAATTAGTAAGCTGAAATGGCAGTGAGCTGGTCATATCTGCCGAAAAACAGATAACCATTGACGAAAACGAGTTCTTGATTGGAAACCGCGGTTCGGCAAACGTAGCATTAGTCAGGACAGGGCGCAATGACGCTCATTCGGGGAGGCCTATGTCTAGCAGTAAGACTGCTATAGGCCGAATCATGATGATGAATCTATTTTAATGGAACTATGCTGAAAAGCTGTACGTTTATTAAGCTGGGTACGGATAGCGCGTTTCTGTATACGCGTAGTTGGGGTTCGCTGAGCACGCGTACATTGGATACGCGTACAGTTCATGTGGACCGCCGCGAACCTGAACGCGAGGTCATTGGATCCATAGCACTACGCGAGCCGAAACTACTTGACCAGGGCTCGCGCCACGAGCTAGCTCGCGCGGCATGCGTTCCTCAAAGTGTACGCGTAGCTGCAAGTACAGACATGGCGTTCCAAGACACGCGCAACTCAACTATGGGTACCAATGTACGCGCAATCCGTACCCAGCTACAAATTTGTAGCTGACAACCTCTGTGGCGCAGTAGGCGAAGGTCCGCCTGTGACGCAGAAGGTTGCGGGTTCGATTCCCGCCGCGGGACAAATGTTTGCATGTTCTGCAGATATTTGTCTCGGGTCTGGGTGTTTTCTATGTATGATATGTATGTATTTTAAAAAAAAAAGTATTTTATGTAATATATCAATCATGTGGTTCCCATAACACAAGCTCTGCTTAGCTTGGGGCTACATGATGCTGTGTGATAGTTCAGCATTATTTATTTTTATTTATTTGATTATTTTAAATATTAGATCGCTTGCTAAAATAAGTCCTAGTCTTCATCAGGATGGTCCAAACCAATGGGGCCTGGAGTAGGAGTACCAAAAATATTGAAGGAACCCTTTTTATAATTGGGATGTGAAGAAAACAGTAGATATTTTTTAAAATCATCTCCCATTACTAATAAAACAAAACAATATATCTTAAAGTCACTACATAGCTATAATTGGAAATAAGCTATGCCGGGTTAGGCTGTGCTATGCCGCAATCAGCAGGCAGCTAGGGCCCCGTATATACACCAGGGTACAACACTGGCAGTTGAGGTTGGCATGGGTATCACAGATGGAGGTTGGAACTCCCTACACACATACAAAATAAACATACTAACACAAACTTTCTCTTATAAATTATTACTGTTATATAAACTTAAAAAGTTAGTGTTATATTGTACCGTACGAGTACAATGTCCCTAAAATTACCAAAGCTGACATCGCTGTAAACATAAAATCATACTAAAACCGACATAAAATCTTCACAACCACTAAACCTGCAGGTCGAAACTTTCGTTTCCAAGTAGGAATCCTCCAAAAGTTATTCAAATGAACCAACCACTGTGGTTCCGTATAAATGCATATTGAATTTGTTTACGTTCTCCGAAATAGGAATAGACCATACCTCTGTATTTAAATTTGCCGGATCTCCATATTATTGAGTTTTCGGTCTGTTTCTCGGTACCGTTCTGGTGTGGGTGTTTCGATGTCTCACCTTTGCACAGTTAAGCTGGGAACAAATTACGGACGCGTCCATAAGCCGTGGCTGACGGTCGCGGCTTACTTGTATCTGGATAGTACGTACAAACAGGACTTTAAAAAAAATAAAACGACTCCAAATAAATCACTTCTTACTTCTTGCCCTAAAGAATTTTGAAAATTGGTTCACAATTGACGGAGATATTGGTGAAAATGACAAGTGAGGATGAGGTTTTTTGAGTTTTCCGGGAACAGTACCAATCCCTCGGGAATAAAATCTATATAGGACCACCTGTAAATTAAAAGTATACGCTTTTAAATAAAAAATAATTTTGGAAATCGGTCCACAATTGGCGGATTTATCGGTGAACATACATAAAAAAAGTCGAAAAAAAGGTTCCGACGAATTGAGAACCTCCTCCTTTTTGAAGTGGGTTAATAAAGGTGGAAACAAGTTTTCAGCAGCGGCAGATAGACGCGACTGAGGAATTTGACCGAGAGTTGGGCATCCAGCTGGCCAGATTTTAATCAAAACGTCTCAAGGTGACCCCTGGACTTACGTCCGATAGTTGGCACAGTAAAGCCTTGTACCTATCCATTTGAGCACGCTCAGGCGAATGAGCAGTTCATTTGGCCATGCAAGTGGAAAGACAAGGCTTTAAATGTATACATTATGTGTATCTGTATATGTATCTAATGTGATGTATGTATACATGTATGTGATGTTGAAAGTGTCCACATTCTTCAAGTGCGTCCTTTAGTCGCGACTGATAATTTAATCCTAGCATTTTCTTATAAAAATCTGTCAAAAGATAATCGTTGCTTAGACAATTTCGTTGGCAATACCCTAAAGTTGGATAACGACTAACAGAGACAAGGCATTTTAGGCAATAGTTTACTTTGACGACCTCTGTGGCGCAGAGGAAGCGAAGGCCCACCTCAGACGCAGAAGGTTTTGGGTTCAATTCCCGACGCAAGACAAATGTTTGTATGATTCATCATCTAATCTTGTTCACAAGATTATTTTGTCTTGGGTCTTGGTATTTCTATGTATAATTATGTAGGGTCTAGATGAAGATACCTGATAATGTCCAGCATTAAATAAATATTTAGTTACTTTAATTAGGGCTTTTAAATAAAAGTGAAAAAGTTTAGTAGTAGTAAAGTTCTTTGTAGAGGGCTCGTCCGAGGACGTACTGCCACCATGTCATTGACGGCCACCAACATTGACGGCCTCTGTGGCGCAGTGGGCGAAGGTCCGCCTGAGACGCAGAAGGTTGCGGGTTCGATTCCCGCCGCGGGACAAATGTTTGAATGTTCTGTAGATATTTGTCTTGTTGTTTTACATGTATGATATGTATGTATTTACCAAAAAAAAAGTATATCTGTAGTGTATCAATCATGTGGTTCCCATAATACAAGCTCTGCTTCAGTTGGGGCGACATGATGCTGTGTGATTACATCCCGCATTATTTATTTATTTATTTATTATTTATTATTTATGCCTATTTCTGCCGTGAAGCAACTTTCTATTTTTTGGTTTGAACGGTGTGGGTGTCGGTGAAATTACAGGGGCAAGAGGCTTAAGATCTTCATGCCTTAAGTTGATGGACGCAGGGCGTTGCATCGTAGAGCACGTTCCAAAAAACGTGATCTAATCATCCAATGCTTGGTGATAAGTAATGGTTACCACTTAAGATCAGATAAGCCATGTGCTGGTTCTATTTTCAAGTAGGTAGGTAAAAAAACTCGTGCTTAATTTTTGAAATTTCCAAGCACTCCGATAGCCTCTGACATAGCAGCCAAGTTGATACCGAATATGATCTTTTTCATGAGAATTTCGATTTGAATTTTTTTACGACAATTTCTAATATATATAGGTATGTTTTATATAAGTATATGTATAAGTATATTCAATGAAAATGCTTATATAATAATATTTGAGATAAATCTTAAGATTATTATGTGTGAGTACATTAAAAAAAAAAGTACAGACTTCTTCTTTATAAGATAAGAGCCAACTCTGGTGTCGGAGTTTTCCGCTCGAAGGCCTCCGACATGGCTTAACGACTGAAAAGGCCGGGACCAACGTCTTAACGTGCCTTCCCAAGCTCTGAAAGTTCATTTCCTGATCCAAGACTAAAAGGTTGTATCCAGGCAATTCTTATTACTCAGTACACGATTGTATTATAAAGTTTCTTGTAAGCTAAAGGCAACAACAAGCAACCAATTAAATATGTATTGAAAACCAATAATAAAATGGTTTGAAGAACCTGTTTCCTTGAATGTCTCTTTGAACTTCAAACGTTGCTTATTTTTATCCATTACATTTCTGGAAAGTCTTATTTTTACTAGGAATATTACCTGTAAAAATAAGTAGTTCAAATCGAGGTACCTTAGATAAAAAGAAACCAAAATGTATTATTTTATTATTTAATCAACACGTTTGACCCCAATCACATTAATATAATTTAATTACAAGAAGTCCAAAGTTGTTATTATGTTCATCATAAAAATAAATAAAAATTAAACATTAACAAAGATAAAAAGTCATGTCACAAAACAAACATGCATCTCGCTCAAAAAAATTCAAGCTTCCAAAAAATTTTTCATCCATACATTCGCAAATAAATCACACTCAGAATTAAAATGATATATACCACAATCTTCATCATCACAGAATATACGTAAAAATATTTCTTGCTAATACAAAATGATTACAATAACAATTTTCTTTTGTTACCTTTCTACCGTTGCCTATTTACTTAGGCAATTTCATCGCCTATTCTTTCTTTCAGACCGCTGACGATAAATAATCAGTCTAGGTAATTTATTATGTGTATTGTTGAGCCTTAGAGCATACAACCAGTTTTTTTTTTATTGGCAACTTTTTGCACTTATGTTCAAATATTGCTCATCTTACAAATCGTAAGTAAAAATATAAAATCAAAATTCATTTATTCAGTAGGAACTGTAAAGTACACTTTGAAACGTCAATTTTTTTTAATTTACACCAATTCGTAACGTGACCAAACAGAGAAGAATTGGCAAGAAACTCTGTTAGGCTTATATTTTTTTAATGTTCATGTTTTAACAATTTTTGTTCTTAATTATTACATTGTTTTTGAGGGAGTTGGAGACATTTCAGATATTTTATAATAAGCTTTATTACATAGGTTACGTTTAACAACATTTTTGAATTCATTTACAGATAAATTAATCACGTCATTTGGGATTTTGTTAAAGAAACGTACGTTTTGCCCTTTAAATGATTGACTAACTTTATGGAGCCTTAATATAGGAACAGCAAGTTTATCTTTATTTCTAGTGCTAACATTATGATAGTCACTATTTTTTTGAACAAGTTAATATGTTTTCGGACATACATTAAGTTTTCATATTTAAAGGTATATTGGCACGGCACTATCATAACATTTATGTATATATGTATATCTTACATAGGGTATATAATAATATATAGTACATATAATTTGTGATGACTTAATTCATTTAAAATTAAATTCAACTAATATAATTATTCTTCTTCTTCTTCAGACTGTATTAGTCCACTGCTGGACAAAGGCCTCTCCCAGTAAGCGCCACTCAGCCCAATTTTCGGCTCTCCACATCCACCTTCTACCAGCTACCTTCCGCAAGTCATCGCTCCAACTGGCCGGGGGCGCCCTACACTACGTTTGCCAAGACGCTGTCTCCACTCTAGAACTCGTCTACCCCAACGGTTCTTCGGCATACATGACCAGCTCACAGCCACTTAAGTTAGAACATAGTCTAACCTAATATAATTAGAACATAGTCAGAGGTAAGTACAAACATTACATTCATCATCATCATCATCATTAGGCTATAGCAGTCCGCTACTGGACATAGGCCTCCCCTAATGAGCACCATTGCGTCCTGTTCTGAGCTCGACGCATCCAGTTTCTACCAGCAGCCTTTCGCAGATCGTCACTCCACCTGGCCGGAGGACATCCTACACTACGTTTGCCGAGCCGCGATCTCCATTCAAGAACTCGTTTACCCCAATCATTATTAACGGTTTGGTAAACATTACATTACTTTGTAAAGTCTGAAGATATAAATCTTAAAGCAAACTGGCTGAGTGTATGTAATCATCTAAATATCTTCTCCGGTATAAGTCAAACAATTATTTGGTTTTATTTTCACACAAAGTTTACGTACAAACAAATGCTCCAATAATCTTCAGCTGGTAGACGGCAGATCTTATTTATAGCCCCATCCGACCATTGTACGTGATTAAGGAAGCAAATGTTGGCACAATTAGGTACAGGGATATTTGTCTTGGACATGCTGGGAAAGGTGGGGCGTAACTACGGCGATTTTATAAAATGGTATAAAATATGGCTAATTTGTTATGATACTGCATTTTTATTTTGAATAAGTATAACCCTAGATCTACCAACACCCTAATCTGTCTGATAAGGTTCGGATTTTAGTAATGACAAGTAATTTTAATACATCTATCATCGAGATATTTATACTCTAGAGCGAAAACGTGAAAAGAAAGTGTCTGCACCAAAACTCTGCTCACACTGTCAATTTCGCGGACTTTGAACACATTTCAAGCAACATAATGGTATAAATCAGTGCAATTTTGGCATTTTGATGTTTATCTAATTAAATACGCTTGGACGATTTTTGACAGTTTTTCACTTGAAGACTGTTTTATAGAGTTCCTTATAATGATATCGATGACATCTAACGATCGATGATTTAACGTTAGATAGTAATAACATCTTCTTCTTCTTCTTTTTCTAACCTTTTCCTATTTTATTTGGGGTTGGCCTCCGTGTAATGCATCTCCAGGTAGCTTGGTCTTAGGTCGTCTCTTTGACTTGGTCTTCTTTGAGGTTCTTATTTACTACGGACTATGTGATTGGTGGTCTTCTTTGTTCTCGGGGTTTGGTTTTGATGTCCAGAACTGTTCTGGTCATGTGGTCGGATGGTCGGCTTCATAACGTATCCGTACCACCGCAGACGGGACTCCGTAGTTGATCTGGGATAGGTCTCACTGACACAGGGCGACGACGTCGCGGCACACGGCAAACAATATGTAGGGACGAGCTCACTAAATTCCGTGCCAACTGGACCATTTTAGCACTGGAGAGGAATGAATGGAGAGAGTGGGGGGAGGCCTTTGCCCAGCTGTGGGATATTGAGGTCTCATAATAATACTAATAATAGGTCTCACTTTGAAGATGCCTTTTATGTCTGTGTTTCTGACATGATCCAGTAGTAATAACTAATGATTGATCGATCGGGTCATATAATTATCAAAACCTGCAATTTGGTTGATACTTTGACATTTATTACTAATATCATAAATGTTACGTAAGTGTGTGTTATATTTATTCCCATCAATCGTGTGGTTCCCATAATACAAGCTCTGCTTAGTTAAGGGCTACATGATTCTGTGTGAAAGCGTTCAGCAATATTTATTTATTTAATAAAAATTAACCTCACCTGATATTATGTGGTAACCTATATTATAGGTAAAGGTAGGTTAAAAAAAAACGAAAATAAAGGGAGATATAAATACAAATTATCGCAGGTTACGCATGTTTGAAACGTGCTGCGATATAACCAACGCCCTTCTTCAAACAGCTTGAGGCATGAAGCCAAGCATAGCAATGCTGAACGGCATAAATAGGCTTGGTGGAATTACTTCCCTGGACGACTTCACAATGAGTTGTACTACTTTATCTTTCAAAACGCTATCAATACAGCCTCATTTCCACCCTAATGACTGTTTACATGGCACGATTCGATAAAATTGATTGAGCTCCAACTTTTCGTCTCCTTTTAGTTTATTTTTACTGCACGCTTGATACTGACACTTAACTCTTTTATTATAAACTAGCTGACCCGACAGACGTGGTCCGGTCTATCGAAGTTATAAAAACATTCAAAAAAGAATGGAATGAGCATGGATGCAAAAAGCAATCAAAAAGGATATTGAAGAGGATGAACAATCAATGAGAGTATCAAAGTTGAAAATGCTATCAAAGAGGATATCGATGTTAAAAAAGCAATTATAGAGGAAATCGATGTGCTGAAGTTGAAGCAATCAAAGAGTATATCGAAGTGGAAAAAGCAATGAAGATAAAACAACAAAAACTACCCTTTTTTTAAGCTATTGCATAGCTTCTATCGAGGGCCTTGAGCGCGGGGACCGAATCCAGAAATTCCGTAACGAAAAAAACCTCACGCTCCCCACTCCAACTTGCACGGAGGTGTGGCTTGAAGGCCGTGCATTGTCTAACGTCGTTTCTTTTCGGCAGTCTTTGACACGGTGTTTGTGTGCGTGCACCTAGACGTATTGTACGACTCTACGAAGCTCGTTTATTTAATAAAAGAAAAAAATTGTTTTCTTATCGGTCACCACGCTCAAAAAGTGTAACTTGAATTAATATCAAAGAAAAAAAATACTGCATAAATAAAATAAATAAATAATTATAATTGCATAAATTGATACAAAATGCAATGCAATAGCTTTACCGCGGCAGTCCCCGAGTGCCACACGTCTTTTTTTTGTCGGTGTGAAAATGCTTTACGCATATCCTCAAACTCGGGGAGAGATGGAGGGGTCTGTCGGGCTCTCCGCCTGCAACTAGCTCTCGCTAGCCCGGCGGCCTACCGACTAAAAACACACCGTGTTCCGTCGCTCACCGTAGTGCTAGTGCATCATCAAACCATTCATCACCTGATGAAGGGCTCGACGCTGCACCAGCACTTGACGGGGTCATGGGGTCCCAGTAGGATTCTACCTCGGAACAACAACTACCCTACCCAACCTTACCCAACCCTTAGGGTAGGGACCCCTACCCCTACCCGTGGACACAAATCGCGGCGCGTATCACCTGAAATGCTCTATTCGGGCGCGTAGTGAGTACGGTTTATGCGCGCAACATTATGGGAATTCTGTTACATTGCATAAAACATTTTGACAATGTGGATGGCAAATTTTTCCGTGATGCAATGAGCATGTTACATTTCGTAAGTCTGCAGCCGCTTTTGCTTTAGTAAAACAAAATAAAGAGATTTTAAATTTAAATTTATAAAAGTAAAACAAAATGAAGTTTAAAGGACAATGCCGTCTGGTGTATGGCGCTCGGTACCAAGACTAGAAATAGAGCGTCAAAACCAAACCAATAAGTTTTTAGCCGATTCTTCTGTCTAAATTGTTTAAAATGAGGATTATTGCCATAGTAAAAATGGCTGTTGCAGTCTAGTGTCTAAACATCCTCCCCTGTGGAGTAATAGTGTTCTGTGCTAAACATACTTTGCTGAAGTTACGAGACCGAAAGTTCGACATGATTACGCCGGCAATTCTATAATGGTGGCGTGTGGCGGAGACCAAAACATACAAATATTTTTTACTTGATTATTTAACTCGTCGGTTAATTTCATTTATTAAATATAATAAATTTTATGGGATACGTTTGGTTTTGACGAAATTGTACGGGTTCTCGGCATTCTCCTTTCAAATTAAAACTGAAAGACCAGGAAATAAAAAAATTGGTCGGCACGTCCTCAGAATTACTAACTATTTAATTGAAACAAGCTTCCAACCACGGCTTCTCTATCGTGCTATCCCATTTATCCCATCATATCACACTAATATTATAAATGCGATACTTTGTGTGTGTTTGCGCGCGCGCGCGTGTGTGTGTGTGTTTGTGTGTGTGTGTATTCATATTCAATATGAATGTATAAATCCAGGTCACCTGTTATGTCTATACTATTACTTAGCCGTTACGGAGTTGAACAAACATACTCATACAAACACACTCACTCACACACACACACACACATATACACACAAACACACACACACACACACATATACACACACACATACACACACACACACACACAAAGTATCGCATTTATAATATTAGTGTGATGTGATGGGATAAACTGTAATAAAGGACTTGTCGGCATAATTAAATGTTTTTATGCACCGGAAACGCTTCAGATGATATTAAATAAAAAAATATTAAAAGTGCTTGTGAAATCCTGATGAACATTGTTAATTAATGTCGTTAAAAAGTGCTTTAATTACTTACTGGCATTTTGAAGGGAACCTTCATTTCCGCCATGTAAATATTTGAGAATTCCGTATTATAGGGTCTTTAAACTATACTGCCAAGAGTGTATGAGAGATATTAGCCTGGCTATCCCACCTTCAGTGGAAATTAGAACAAGGTGAACACCTAATATTGTGGAATTGGAGACGAGACAAAAATTCAAAACTAAAGCTACCAAAAGGACGCGATGTGCAGCGTTTCAAAAAAGCCGTTTTAAATTTTTTTAAAGGGTCAGCAACGCTCTTGATTTTACCATTAGGACGACCTGATGGTAAGCAGTTCCCGTAGCCTCTGGACGCCTCTAAAAACTCTGTTACAAAGGAAGACATACGCATCACAGGTTGGTGTTATTACAAACCACTGAACTGAACTACCACCTTGTAAAGACAGGAGTTACTAAACACGGCGCCTGTCGTGGCTTGAAGAAACAGTGGAGCATAGTATTATACACTGCACTGTCAGAAGCCAGAGAGAAATTCAGGTTACAATAGTTGTTTGATCAAAGCTCACAGACACATGCAGCATCGGGAATTCTAAAAAAGTAGGCTACATTAATGTTGCCATCAACCCACAGTCATTTTTCTTTATTTTTAGGAGTTGGGCTGGCTAGTATCAGATTTGAAGAGGGCAATGCACAATACACCCCAATGCGGGACGTCAATGCAGAACTTTTCGCCTTCACCTCAAATTAAAATAAGAATTAGTTTATGGATGATGGCTTTCTGTCTGCTAGCTGTCACCTGTCATGATGTTAGTCGATAGATGAGTGCACACACAATTTAATATGTCCCGTAACGATAAACAGGAAATATTAGTTATATATTTATACTGTTACTAGTCAATGGGAAATATGCCTTTTTCGTGAAAACCTCTGAATACTTTCTTACTTCTACAAGTTTCTTGAATGGCCAACATTTTGTTAAAAATGAATCAATAGTTTTGTTAATTATATTGTAATAATTTTAGAAACTATATAATTGGTTTTCTCATGAAATAAGACTTAAAATAAAACTAACATACTAAATATAAGAAAATAAAACTAAAATTTTGTTATTTCATAAAAATGCTAAAATCTTCGCCAAGATTTCCTTCTCAATGGTATTTCAGAGGTTTTCCATGAATAAAATAATTAGACCGCGGACCCTGGATGTTTCTACTATTGACACAAGTAGCATTACCTTAGGTGCTGGCCACACAGAATACGCTGCCTACGGCTGCTTTGCACTTTTAGTAGACAGATAGATTATTTTTACATACCACACGTAGAAAACATAAACGTTAAAAATAAGAAAGGACAAAAGATAATAAACAAAAACAAAAAGAGATACATTTAAAAAACTACACTCTGTTATGCACATCTAACCTTAGTATAGTTATCTAGATACTCACATAATTTTAATTTAGGTAAAATAAATATATAATTATCTTCATATCACGTCCGCGTCTAGTCTTCGCTTTATCCTGTCTGTCTTGAGCCTCCAGGTTTGTCAATTATACATTAGCACTCAGGAACTTCGGTCGGCTCATATTTTTCTATAGCAAAGAAAAAGAAAAAATGGAAAAAGAGATTACTATGTTGTCCGAGTTTAAATATTGTATCTTTGTTCTATTTTGATTTCTCTATGTACATTAAAACTTTCTAAAACTGCAAAAAAAAATCTATTTTTCGTTTACCATCACCATCACCATCATCATAGCAGTCCATTGCTGGATATAAGCCTTCCGTAATGAGCGCCATTCCAACCTGTCCTTAGCTCGACGCGGCGTCCAGCTTCTACCTGCCTTTCGCGGATCATCACTCCACCTGGCCGGAGATCGTTCTACATGACATTAACCGAGCCGCGGTCTCCACTCAAGAACTCTACCCCAACGACAGATATGGCCAACAAACATAACAAGTGACAAGATTTAATTCCGAAACTTTTCCGAAATATGCATTGGCATTTTCGGTCCGAAAACTTTCAGTTGTCAACTCCGTAAACGAAACTGTAGCGTTAGTTTCGGCTTTGTGTAATCAGCACTGCTATTGTTTAAGTAGTTTCCCTTTAGTTTTTGACAATGCTGTGTTTGTGGCAGTATGATTTTTGAGGTTTGAAGGTCTTGGTATAGTGGACTAGGCACTTAAGAGTTATGCGCATTAGACTGATAGGTGGACAATGCACTTATAAATCTAGCATAAGTAGCCGTCCATGGCTTCACTCGCGGGGTACCCAGATAAAAAGTAGCCTATTTGTTTATCCAGATGTGTTAATCCAACTATGTATTTTCCAAGTTTCATCAAAATCCGTTCAGTAGTTTTTGATTGACAGAGTAATTAGCCCATTCATTCGCATAAACTTTCACACCATAAAATTAGTAGCTTAAGATAATATACGTAGGCTAGACAAATTATCAGAAGATATAATGCTGGATATAAATAAATAATGCTGGAAGTTATCACACAGCATCATGTAGCCTCAAACTAAGCAGAGCTTGTATTATGGGAACCACATGATTGATATACTACACATATAAAGTTTTTTTAATACAAATACATACTTATCATACATAAAAAACACCCAAACCTGAGACAAATATCTGCACAATTTGCAAACATTATTCCCGCGGCAGGAATCGAACACGCAACCTTCTGCGTCTCAGGCGGACCTTCGCCCACTGCACCACAGAAGCCGTCGAAGATATTATCATTAGCGATATCGCTCATGAGTTTTTTATTATATTTTTTTTTTCAATTAGTAATATAGCAATAAATGCATATTATTATAATATAAATATATTGATTCGCCGAAATCATTATCATCAAACATTATAAATCTAGCACAAGTTCCAATTAAGTAAAATAATTATGAAAAATGCAAAGTCAAAGTCACAGTTGTCTATTGCGTAATATGGGTTGGTAACAGTTATATTTAAGTAATTACGAATAATTTTCTAAATCGGTTCATAAATGACGGAATTATGAGGTAACAAACATACAAAAATGGATAAAATTTCAGCCAATATAATTTTCGTTTCCTGTTAGAGTTCCGAGAGAGTTAGAGTTGGTATTTTTACTTCAAATGTATATGGGACCAATTTAAAAGCAAACCCTACAATGTGACAAAATAATTTTCCAAATCGGTTCATTAAAGACGGTGTTATGAGGTAACAGACATAAAACCGAATTGAAAACCTCTTCCTTTTTTGAAGTCGGTTAAAAAGCATTGCGACAACCTTAACAAAAGAGAGGTAGGTGATGACCTTCGGCTACGTGGAGTGCAGATGGTCCTAGCGGCAAAAATTAGGAGAGCCGACCCCACCCAAAGTGGGATAGAGCAAAGAAAAAGAAGATTACTTTTAATAATTTAAAAATAGTCTGAAAATTTTTCCTTCATCCTCAACAGCTTCTATATAACTTCATCGGCTGAAATTGTATTTGCAAAGCATACAGATTTTACATTCATAAAACAAACATATCAGCATTTCCACCAATTCCATGGATAATACTTCCACTGTCCAGCTCCGGGCATTAGCATAATCCTATGTTTTGTTGGAATTATTCATCGCGAAGTGTAGAACAAACATGTGGAGCTATGAAAGCGTACTGAAACTATTCCTTTACCTCTGTAATGCTGCGATACACTGAGCTAAACTCGTCATCATCACCATCAGCCTATAGCAATCCACTGCTGGACATTTGGACATAGGTCTCCCCTAATGAGCGCCATTACGCTCTGTCCTCGGCTAAACAGATCCAGCTTCTACCAGCAGCCTTTCGCAAATCGTCACTCCACCTAGCCGGGGGGTGTTCTACGTGCTAAGCTAGACTAATTGTGTAATTTTACAAATTTTATATTTTCATGTTTAGTATTATTAGTGAACTAGCGTCCCGTCCCGGCTTCGCACGGGTTAGGGCACTTTTTTACACCTTGGGTTACGTTACTTAAGTTTTAGTAAGGATCCCTAATCTTTTCTAGCAATAAATGAAGCCTATATTACTCAGGTTGAATGTAGCTTTCCAATGGTGAAAAATTTTGGAAATCGGCACCATAGTTTTTGAGTTTATTCATTACAAACATACACACACACACACACACACACACACACACAAAATTACAAATGTTTCCTCTTTATAATATTAAGTTAGTGAAAGTAACAAGGATAAGCTTTAAATATCTATGCAGATTTGGCATGGGAACTTGGTTAAGGTGAGTAACCAGAGCCTTTTTCGAGCATTTCCATGTAATGTAACGTTGTTACGAATGGTAAAATACAAGTAAAGGTTCAAATAAAAAAAACTGGCTAAGTGCAAGTTGGACTAGCGCACGAAGGGTTCCGTACCGTTATATGGGAGCCCCTCTTGAATATTAATTTTATTCTATTTTTAGTATTTGTTGTAATAGGGGCAACAGAAATACATCATTTGTGGTAAAATTTCAACTGTCTAGCTATAATGGTTCATGATATGTCTATTACGGCTTGGTGACAGACAGACAGACGAACAGTGGAGTCTTAGTAATAGGGTACCATTTTTACCCTTTCGGAACGGAACTCTAAATAATCATTTTTATGTAATGCGTTCAAGTGTTCGGCTCTCTATTCGAGGTAATGGTCAAAACGAGTGAGCATTTATCAGTAGCATTCCTTTATATTTAACGTTTTTTCTTCATTGAAATATTTTTTTCCCGCGCCCGTGTCTTTGTTCGATGAAATTTTACACAAACTAGCTCGGTGGTTTGTAAACTTAGTTGTAACAAAGCATCGAGTGTCGTGCTCAATGTTCAGTTCATAGTGAGTGATAAATAAGAGCGGCTCGAGCTTCTGTTACAAGTACATTCTCTAACTAGCTTACCAATACACTTGTCTAAAAGTGCTACAGGTCCGATTGATGTCATGGTCAAAAATCTGAGATTGCGCGACTACCCATTTTTTTTATTTTAGGTGTAGAACCCTATTTTTGCATTATACCATCTAGAGTCTTTAATGTAAGACTTTTAAATAACTTTCGGGTCGAAACAAAACTAACCTAGTATGTTGAAAGAACATTAGCGCTACACACGTAAATAGCGGACCGCGCATTGATACTGCGTTCCAAACTGCAGTCCGATCTGTACGGTTTGGAATGCGGAATTTGAACTGTCGTGCTAATGGCGCAAAAAGATCGGACTGCGCCTGGGACTGATCACTCACGTGATGCGCGGTTAAAACTGTGAGATTTGCCTCCTTAACGTCGACATGCTAGATTGGACTATCAGCCCCGCGCATCTACACGTACGTTTTGGAGTGCGGGTTGGAATGGCGCGTGCTGTTTCCCGCGGTCCGAACTTTACGTGTGCATGGCGCTTTTGACTCGAAAGAAGAAGTATCTAGAGACACTCTTCTTAAATGATTTGTAAATTCGTCTTTTTAATAAGGACGATTTGGAGACTGCAATGAGACAAGCTAGACATTTAGAAAAGAAACGAACACGCGAATACGATGTAAATTGGTGTGCCGGCATCCTATAATGCAGTCTAGTTGAACAACTATTAACTGCATTCATTAGCGGTGTTGTGACTAAGAATACTTAAACTTGCTCGCTGTTTTTGAATGGCATTAACATTCTTGAGGAGTTGGAAACTCTTTCGTCAGGTATTTTTGGTGCATAATGAATTTGTTTTATGAAGAATAACAATAGCGCAGAATTGCCCATGATCGAGGCAAGTGGCATAATCAAATGAAGGCCTAGGCCCAGCAGTGGGTCGATAACGCTTGAAATGATGATGATGATGATAGAATAAAATTGTTAAGAACAATTTACAATTTGACGGCTTCTGTGGCGCAGTGGGCGATGGTCCGCCTGAGACGCAGAAGGTTGTGGGTTCAATTCCCGCTGTGGGACAAATGTTTGCATGTTCTGTAGATATTTGTCTCGGGTCTGGGTGTTTCTATGTATAATATGAATGTATTTACAAAAAAAAATTATATGTGTAGTATATCAATCATGTGGTTCCCCATAATACAAGCTCTGCTTAGTTTGGGGTTACATGATGCTGTGTGATTACGTCCCGCTTTATTTATTTATTATTAATTATTCTTGAGTTTTTAAAGTAAACGACAGGGATTTAAAAATTGCTGTCTAAATAATAATACTGCTATATCAAAAGTGTTTTATGTATGACACCTCACATATTTAACAATTTGCCCAAAGACATTTTTGAAGCTGACCAAATAAATATTTTAAAAAAAAAACTTAAAAAACTACTCATGCAGAAAGCATTGTAATGTAAATGAATACTTAATTGACAAATTTGATAACTTACAATCTAATTATGTGATGGACCTAAATGTGTATTAATGAATATTGTTTGACCTAAGTTTCTATTTTGTATTTCTTTTCTTTCTTTTTTCCTAATTTGACATTTATGTAAGTTTGACGTATTTTATTTCTTATTTTACTTGACATTTATGTAAGTTTGAATGTTTTAAATTCTTTTGTTTTTTAATCTTTTTTTAAATAATTTGTTTAAAATTTAATATTGCATGCTTCTCGCCAACGATATTATACTATTATAATATGGCAATGCTTTTCGCAAAGGAGAATGCCGACAACCCGTACCAATTAATAAAATAAAATAAATTACGTCAAAACCTAACGTATCCCATAAAATTGCCTTTATTTTTCATATAGATATAGTATCTTAGTTAAATGTTTATAGTGTAGTAATACTTATAATTATCTAGACAAAATTGAATACGCAAGGTCCCGGGAAAGCATTTTTTAAAAAACAAACTGTAAAATGAATATTAAATAAAAACAATTTGTTGTCGTTTATGTTAAAAAATACATACTATTCCATGAAAACAGTTTAATATCTTCCGAAAAAATAGGTTTCGCCGAGTGCCATACATTAGACGGCATTGCCCTTTTTAAAATTTTATATATCTTATTATAAATTCAATCGAGCTCAGGACAGGGCGCAATGGCGCTCATTAGGGGAGGCCTATGTCCAGCAGTGGACTGCTATATGATGATGATGATGATCCAATTTTACAAAATTTAAATCTTGTTTCGTGTGCCAAATAGAATAATGCCATGATGTGTCAAGTTGTAAACTCAAGAACCCCACCTTACCTCGCAATCCGAAGCTCTGTTGTTACTACAAGTGCCGTACACAACAATCCTTAATCAAGTTAGCCTCTATTTCGTGTCAAATGTACAAACATGGTGACTTATTCTTATATTATATTCATTTCATAACACAAAATTTTCATTTCAGTATTGAAGTGCAAAGATACTTTTACATAATTTCTATACACATTTGTCTAATTACTTACGGAGATTGCTTTAAAAACGTTTAATTTTAATATCAAAACAACGTTGTTTTAATTGTTATTAAATTATTTATTGACGGCCTCTGTGGCGCAGTGGGCAAAGGTCCGCCTGAGACGCAGAAGGTTGCGGGTTCGATTCCCGCTGCGGGACAAATGTTTGCATGTTCTGCAGATATTTGTCTCGGGGTCTGGGTGTTCTCTATGTATGATATGTATGTTTTTACAAAAAAAAAATGTATTGTATCAATCATGTGGTTCCATCATACAAGCTCTGCTTAGTTTGGGGCTACATGATGCTGAGTGATTACGTCCAGCATTATTTATTTATAGTTTTTTTTCTCATCATGATTGTTCATGATGACAAAATTTGTCTACAGACATTTTCTAAATTACGGATCGCAAAATAACCCGTCAAATTAATATTTGTGGTTAAATTTTGAGCCAGATACACCGCAAAACATGACAAATTACATACAATTTGCAAAACTATTTAACCTATTGTAATAAGTTCATAGGGTGTAAAGGGTTCCAACATCCAACTTAGGATTCCAAGCTAACCTCACCGGTCCGTGGAACTTGCTAACTAACAAACAGGGCTCTGGGGGCCAGCTGACTGCGGCAAATCACAGTCTTGAACCGGCACAGCTGAATTCCTTGACTGCTGATGGGCAGCAGCGTTGGCAGTACGAGAAGCTGTGCCCAGCGATCTCCAACCCGCATTTCCAGCGTTTGGGGTATAACCCCCTTTATTAGGGGAGGCCTATGTTTAGTAGTGGACTGATATGATAAGCTTGTGTGGTGGATTAACTTAAACTGGTGGAAAAACTTAATAATAATTTTATTTTGTCACTTCCTATTGCCATGACATGTAATCAGGCTTCAAGGTGAATCACTCTCAGTGTGTGATAGTGACAGTAAATTACTCGCTAACGGCCAACACTAATTGGTACACCACTAATACGGTCGAACCTGAAAATATTGCTAAGATTAAACTGAGCAATATGCTGTGATTGCTACGGGTTGCTACGAGAAGCTACGATTTGCTACGAAGCTCTACGATGCTACGATGTGGGAATGGCGTCTGGCGGTGTTAGGAATGTATTTTGGTACACCTATAAGTATTATTTTAATAAACTTATAAACCTTTGTTACTGTATAGCCAATAACTGGTTTCTACGCTTGTAAACACATGTAAATTTGCTACAGAAAGGCATAATTTTGTGATAGATTTTTCCGAAAATTTCGCTCAATGGTAACAAAACGTATTGCTTTGATTTTAATTTCTAAGATCTCTTCAAGATCTAATAGAGCCAACAAAGACAGATACACGATTGGTTTTTATTTTGTCTATAGGTTTCTTTCTTTTACAGTATTTTTTTATACAATTTGTTGGACGATTCTACTATCTAGTCAAATTAAAGACAGTATTTGTTTTACTTTGATACCACACCACACCAGCCTATATCAGTCCACTGCTGGACTGCCTCCCATAATAAAGGTGGATATGCCCTTAATCCCCACGCTGGGCCATGCGGGTTGGGGATCATTTGATTGTTTCATAGATATTATTATATAGTTTATTTATATCGAATTTTGTGCAGCGTCAACATTATGTTGCATTTTACTTAGAAACCTTCATTTAAAAAAATCACTGCAAATTTATAAATTATTGGTAATACAGTCTACGGAATACCGTGCTTAAAGGGGCGGAAAATCGTATCGGTGCCATCGATCCATAGTTTTTACGATTGCACTTTGCTAAGTACTTACATAGACACGATTAGTGAAATAGTATAGATAAATTAATTTGAACTGGGAACTAAAATCTTTTGTCAATTATAGAGGAATATTTTGAAGCTAAATAAAAATGCATGAATCATTCAAAATTGTAAGTCGAGCTATAATAATTGTATAATATTTGATCCCTGAAAAGATTTGCTGCGGACATAATAATAATAATTTATGTAGCATGTTTTTTTTTAAATTGGCAATAATAAAAATCAGACATGATCATATTTTAATTTAAAAAAATCTTAATATTTTAAAATAAATATATACTTGCAAGAAATATATATATATCCTTCCACTTGAATATTTTAGAAGAATAGTTTAATACATACAATAATTTGATACTCGTATACTACAGAAGCCTCTAGCATCGTCGCGTAATTTAAACATTACCATTATCTGTGGTAACGTATCGGTCGCTTGAGTGCCGTAGTTGTCATTTTCGTTTTTGCTATAACTTCAGAACTTGGTTTAAAATGGCTTTGTATACTTTATGAGGTTTTTTGCAACGACTAAGTTAATAAAACCGTGTTACTGCTTTAGATTAAGGTTAATGTTATTTTATGTTTACACAGGTGCTTTAGTTTTTAGAGCTGTTTTGGTAATTTTATACCAAACTAGCTTCCACCCGCGGCTTTGCTCATATTGTACCAGGGTAAAAAGTTGCCTTTATTATTCCAGGTAACTAGAACAAAAAATCCATTGGTATACATCCGTGATTCAAACTAACAACCTCCGGATTGGAAGTCAGGATACGTCCCACTAAGCCACCACGGCTCAACTAGTTGTAGTCACCTTGACACCTTAGTTTGTTGAAATAAAAAATAAAACAAACACACTTCACACTTCTATACACTACAAAAATATTTAGAGTAGGTTATACCAAAGTTTAAAATTTGAGATATTAATAGCCACCTAAACTGTTGAATTTTAGAATAAGTTGCTAATAATAATAAATAGTTCACTACTCATATAATAATTTTTAGTTATTTTCTAATTTTATTTATGGTTCTTAAAGATGAGATAAGGACATGGTCCACCTAATGTCAAGTGGAAACCATTACCTATCACAAAGCATTGCATCAAGATCAGGTTTTTTTTAGAACGTGCTCAACGATGCAACACCCTGCGTCCATCAACTTGAGGCAAAAAGATGATAAGCCTCTTGTGCCTGTAATTTCACCGGCACCCACACCCTTCAAACTGAAACACAGCTCAGCTGCTTCACGGCAGAAAATAGGCTTGGTGGCAGTACCTCCCCGGACGAGCCCTCCACAAAGAACTAAAAATACTACTAATTCTAAAATAAAAAATAAACAATAACAATAAATAAAACGCCCTCTACCCTCTTCAATGGCGATGCATGAACAGGGTAAATAAATCATATACAACTAGTTCTAAAACCTAATATTATTACACATTATTTATACAAACAAATATTTTGTAGAATCTTGGAATACTATTTCGTTTTTGACTTTTGAAAAAATTTATTCTCTCGCATGAGCTATTTTGTTACTACGTGGGGGTAGTTATAAAATTACGCCTTGAGAGTTTTTTTCCCCTCAGAAAGAGTATTCTGAACCGGCCTCGAAGGCCCCTTTTTCCTATTAAAAGGTAATATTTGAAGATATTAATATTTCAAAGTGAAATATTATGTTCGCTTTGCAGTACATAATCTACAAGTATGTCTTGTTTGCAACCACAAATTGACATTTCTGTGAGCACAGCGAACAAGTGACAATTGATGCAATCTGCATACGTCGGCTAAGCTCCTAGCATACATCCGTGGTTGCGGCTTGCGGTTGCGGTTGCCTACATTACGTGCTGTCTTGTCACATTTAGCACCTTGCTTATCTGTCACGCTTCCTTTGTTGCCTTCTAATAAATAAACAGAAGATATAATATTACTAGAATATTAGTCAATATTAATCGTATCCATTCATAATCATGAAAAACAACCTATAGAGGCCCACAGCTGAACATAGGTCTCCTCCAAGGATTTCCACGAAGAATGGTTTTGAGTACTCTCTATCCACCGATTACCCGCGTTCTTAACATTGTCATCTCTCTACATTTCGTCTTTCTGATCATAATAGATCCTATACTTCAAGTTTATTTACAACACTCCACCCGGTTAATAACTGGATGGGTGACCGTTTAGTGGCATTTAGATTTGATGGCTTCGGAAAGCATGTTAAGTGTTGATCCCGGCTTAGCAGTCGTTAAGCCATGTGGGAGGCCTTCGGGCGGCCTAAAAGCTCCGACACCAGAGTAAATCACTAACTCATACTAAGAAGAAGAAAAAGAAAAAGTTGATTAAATGTGAAAGGTTTGTCCGTCTTTCATGCCAAAACTACTAAACAGACTGAACTCAAAGCCCATAAAGTTTCATCCAGGTACAATTTGAGCGAAACCGCAGGATACGCCTACGGTTTTCCTACTAGTTATTCTTATTCAAAATCTTCATAAAACTAAAACAAGAAACATCATCAAACAATCTTAATCAAGGAAGAAGAAAATGCGGGACCAACTTTAAAAACATTTCGCAGAACTGAATTAAATGCTGACGCGACCAAAAAAGGTACAAGAAGTGAATTTATACCTCCTACCTGGGTCATAGATAAACCAACAGTAGCTGGTAGTACAGGCAGTTGCAAAATGCTATAGGAATAGGGAAGGGCAAAATTTTACCTCATTGAGGGCAGTTTCCTATTCTTGTGACTAGACGGTTTTATTCTTAGGAAATTATAAGTTTGCTTTAAAGAAAAAAAAGCATTTTCGTATTTTCAAAAAAGTTACAGTATACAAACAAAATTACATTACAACAAGCTGGTTTCGATCGACTCTATTCTCCAATAGGACCACTTTTTCTAAAGTAACTTACCAATATAAAACATAAGATTTAATAAAAATAAAAAGATTTTTATATTAATTCGACCTATAACGCTCAGCCAGCCAGGTGGTCATCATTTATGTAGCTAACGAAGTTTTGTATGAAAATGGGTCTAAACCATCTTAGACCACCATTTTCACCTGTTTCAGGTGTGATTGATCAAACGATTCGCTACATTTTGTAAAAAACTGATTTACTAAAAACTAGAATGAACTAGTATTTGACTATTTCTATTCTCTATTTTAAAATTAACTTGATTTTCAATTGATTCATTCGTTTAATATATTAATGTGTTCACCAGTACCAACATAAGCCGAAGAAAACAGAACTTTCAAGGTAGAATCATGGGCAAAAGTTTATTACACTATCTCGATGCAAAGCCCTCTTCCCCATTTATCTTTGTCGGCAAAGTTGCCCCGACGAAAGTACTTAGTGGGGGAATTAAAGACAAATTCGGTAAGCGGTTTTTTTATTGGAAGGTTAATTGCTAGGTGGGGATTGAGGTTTATGGGGTCATTTTTAAGGGGAAATGTGGGAATGTTTAATAAAATGGGAAATTAACAGGTTTATTGTCGGAAAGGAAACTTTACCTATCTATTGAAATAGTAACAGGCCTATCAATACAATTTTACGGTCTTATGATGCAGTGGGCGAAAGGCTGCCTCAGACGCAGATTGTTGTGAGATAAATGATTGTACCTATGAGTAGCAAATCAGATACACAAACCCTCACAAACTTACAGCAGAAGTATCGTGTTTGGACTCATTGAAATGGCCTTGATAAATAGGTTTTATATAGATAAAAATCTAGAATTTATGATGGAGGATGAAAGTGAAGTGAGGCTTTTATAAAATATGAATTTAAATGTGTATTAAAAAATACATTGATTACTAGTCAAAAGCGGCGATATATGCTTTCTTTTATGAGGAATGTGGTATTACACCCTTAAAAATGATTCCATAAAATTCAATCCCCAATTATCAACCCTACAACAAAAAATCGAATACCAATTCGGATCGATCCGTCCTATAAACGTTGCTACGAACCCTTAAAGAAACGGGCTGATGATCTTCAAACGGCTGATCAGCCGTTTTTTTCTTGCACCATAACTACAAACGGTCCCAACTAGTCCCTTTCACCAAAATCAAAACAAATTCAAAATTGGTTCAGCTATTTGAGAGTTACCATGCAATAGACAGACACACATAAACATAGATACGTCACGCACGACGCATACGACACACGTCAAACTGCTAACCCCTCTTATTGCGTTAGCGATTAAAAATAATCAGTCATGCAAAATGTTTTTGCTAAAAAAAGTCAATACGGCTCATAAGCTCAGCTTATGTGGGCACTTGATGCTAACAAAAACATTGTAAAAATGTTGGTAGAAGCGAGCCAGTCTAGCGTACGAGCAGCTGTAGCCAAAACTTAGGTAATTACTGAACTACATGTTTTTTGTCCTTGTAATTTGTACAAAACAGAGGTCGAGTTTGATCACTGGCCAGATGGTTGAATAAAAAAGGCTAAACTAAAGTCTAGGTATAATTAGTGACACAGATAAAAAGACTTGGATGAGAAGTGTTTCGTATCATAAATCATTCATAATGAGATTCGAAATTTTATTTGTTTTTATTTTTATGTTTGAATGGAGTATCGGTAAAATTAAAGGTACATAAGTCTTATCACCGTCGTACCTCAAGTTGATAGGTGCAGGATATTGCATCGTAGGGCAGACGATGCGATATCCTGCATCGATGGCAGGATAGGCAGACGATGTAATGCTCTGTGATAGATAATGTTTATCACTTTAAATCGGGTGGCCATATGCTTGTTCCATCTTTAGGTACTATAAAAAGTCAATAGCCACTACTAAGTGACCTTGATGTCCTATGACATAAGGTACCGCTAATGCGAGAAGGATTCGATTCTCGCTACGGGACAATGCTTTGTAAGCAAAAAACAAAAACAAACAAACTTCTTCATGACTTTTTCCCCATTATGGATATCTTCAGATATTGCTCAGTACGCAAATCTATTGATACCTTAGTCAGAGGCAAGTCCAAACATTACGTTCGATACATGCCCACTCTTTGCAAGCAGCTAGCATTCCACGTGACAGCTTGCAAGCCCATCGCCGCTTTTTATTGGAACACTAACCTAGCACATACCTTTTGAACTTTTTAGTTCGAGGGCATGCCGGTTTAATCACGATGTTTTCCTTCACCGTTTTGAACTCGTGGTAATGCGCACATAAATTATTCGAAACGAAAAATCCATTGTTGCACGGCTGAGATTCGAACCCACGACCTCCAGATCTTAAGTCGGTCCCACTAGGCCACCACGGCTGGATGCTATCACGCAAGATCTTAGATAAGTAGACCTTGTAATATGGGAAACACATGACTAATATCATTATGTATTTTTATAACCTAATTATAAAAAAACAGACAACCTGAGACAAATATTTGCAGATCTTAGAATCATTTGTCTCGCGGCGGGCATCAACCCGGGCTCGCTTGAAACGCAGTGGGTTGTGCAATGCATCTCAAGCCTTTGCCCACTGCACCTCAAACGCCAAAGGATAAAATCATTTTGTTCACTCGAAAAAAAAATGATTTAATAATATTCTATGAATTTATCATGATACAATGTTATAAAACTTTTATTATTTTTATCACACGAATAAATTATACTTTTTAAAAGAAACGGCAACATCCATTAACTCATATCCTCAGCTTACCCGCTAAAAGCATATCCGGAAAATAAGCTGTTAAAAATTCACATGAAAATCGGAAATAATGTAAAAGAGTTATCTCACACGTAAATTCAATTATAGCTATAAGTGGCCGACTACGATGCGCTTCGCTTACGCTAATGGAGCAAGTGGGCGGGCAGCTTTACAGCTTATTAAACGGCAAATAAAACAGCTGGGGTGAAACGAGGTGAGACGCCGTAGGGTAAACTGAATCTGGGGTAAATGGATACACTGTTTGGGGAATTTAGGAGGTCATTTCGTACTTATGATAAGATTTTAAATTTAGTACGTCGGTCAGAAACTGAAAGACTGTGTCGTAAGAAAAAAAATGAAAAAAGGCTTAATACACTTGTCTTTAGTATTTACCACTTAGACAAACCTCTTATGGCCGATTCCTATATTATACCGTTACCGATTACGCCTCGTTTTCCCCTGAAAAACTGTCAAATTTTCGACGCCTCGTTGTTAATTTTTGACAGTTTTTCAAGGGAAAACGAGGCGTTATCGGTAACGGTATAATATAGAAACCGGCCGTTACAGGTTTTATAGTGTTTTTTATAAATAAATGTTACTATACTTTTGTGGATAATAAATAAAATACAAATACAAATGTAATAAATTGCCTGAAGAACTTATTGTATTAAATGGAACTATATTCAAGAAGAAGCTCATTAATTGGTTGTTTTTATTGCCAATATGAGTATGTAAATAAAAATGATACTGCTACGACACTCTTAGTAATATTTTCATGCCTGCATGCAAGCTGAATACATTTACTAACATAGCTTTATAGGTCTTTTGACCTAATTGTGAAAATGATTATGTATCTTCCGCTCTAAGTCGCAAATATTCGCCTAAAGGCGCAAAGCGCTAAGAACAGGTTTAAATCCCGCCCGAATCGAAATTTTTAGCATAATTTAATCTTGGATTTCCTACTAATTGGGTTGACGCTTAAAGCGGCGATACAGGTCCAAACCTCCCTCTTGCTTGCACTATTCAACATTTTTGAAGATATAAAATCACTGAATGTAGTTATGCAAAATAGCAAACCTTCACGGCCTAGAAAATAACAATACAAAGGTTCAGCAAGTATCATGTTGAACCCAACACGTTTTCCTACCAAAAAATTAGTAAAATGTTTTTTTGGTAAGAAAACGTGATAGAATCATAATGATATTCTTGCTGAACCTTTGTATTATTATTCTCTAGGCTGTGAAGGTTTGCTATTTTGCATAACTACATTCAGTGATTTTACATCTTCAAAAGTGTTGAATAGTGCGAGCGAGAGGGAGGTTTGACCTGTATAGTCGCCTTAAGGAGTGTAAGGGCTTTCAACCGAACCATATATGCACGTGGTGCACCCTGCTGTAAAACAAATGGGACTCTGGAAGCCCGCTCATTGCAACATAGCGCAGCCCAACACTGGTACAGCTATTTCCTCTGGAGCGCGAAGCTGTGCCCTGCGATCCCCAACCCGCATGCCCACCGTGGGTATCATGGGCATTTCCCCTTTTTATAGGAGAGGTCTATGTTTAGCAGTAGACTGACCTGATACCCGTATTCACAGACCTTACTATGAGATCTCACAGTGGGCGCGGACGCACAGGGTCCTAATAACCTATCATCATCCAACAAAGTGAAGTACTTAACACAACCGAACCAATCACAGAGCTCTGTTCAACGCAGTGCGCTTGCCTATCTATAAGTAGTTTGGGTATTGTTTAAGAATTCAAAGGTATATTGGTGTTGTTGTATAACACATATAAACAATATAATCATTTTTATTGAAATGTCATAAAAAACTTCACTATCAAACTTTTTACGGCAAAATCATAATCCGCTTGACGGATAACCGACACCAATCGCCCCTGAAGCACTTAAACAAGCTCACTGCTTGTAAACTGTCACAATAGCTAAAGATCCCATTAAACTTTAGCAATTCCTAACTTTTCCTATTAGGCTTACTACACACATTTCGTCCGAGACTTACGAACTTGTAAACTGTTCTGATACCGATGTGTATTGTTTTATTGCCACTGGGAAGTGTTAATTTCTCTGTCTGCACCTACCCTTAGGATCTCCCGTTGGCCATTTTGTAGCTTTGTTGAAATAGTTTCATCTTCCTACGTTTAATGTATTATATTTGGACTTGTACGGGATAAATAAGGGATGAATATAAAAACACAATTGTTATATCATCCTTTTAATTCTACTCATAAAGGTACTCAATCACTCAGTTTAAAACGAAAAGATTGAACCTCTACACCTTGAAACAAGTAAATGCGTCTATTGGTTTGCGATACCGAAATAGTGTTGTTTGTAGATAGTCGCGGTGGTCTGGTAGGTTGTATGACGACTTCCGATCTGGAGGTCCTGGGTTAGAATCTCTGTTGCCTAGCATCAAGGGAACCTCTGTGTCTCTCTCCTGTAGTTCTCCGTAGCCTAAAAGTCTCTTGGCATAAGGGATACGTTTCAGGCCTAGTTCCACTTACGGTTTCTGAATTCTCTAGCGACTCCAAAAAAAACTCAGGGCTTAGTTCGAACCCTCAGGGTTACGAGGAAACTGAACAGCTGGGTCAGTACTCAAGGAATTTGAAGTAAGCTTTTATTACAAAACAATGCGAAAGTTTTACAAAAAAGCTGTAACTGGGAAATTGAAATGGATTTTCTGTTTGTGAGATGTATCATTTGACACTCTAACAACAACTCGAAACACCAACCCGAGACGCGACACTTAACCTTACTCATGACACTTCGATTCTCAATTCGTAGGAACCTTTTTTATTCGATTTTTTTTTATGTATGTTCACCGATAACTTCGTCAATTGTGCACTGATTTTCAAAATTCTTTTTTTTGTTTAAAAGAGGATATTTCACAAGTGGTCTCATATAATTTTTATACCAGAGAGATTAGTACTTTTCCGGAAAACTCAAAAAATCATCCCCTCGTAATTTTCGCCCTATGATCACCAATATCTCCGTCGATTGTGAACCGATTTTCAAAATTCTTTAGAGCAAGAAGTAAGAAGTGATTTATTTGAAGCCGGTTTATTTTTTATACAAAGTTTATACTTGTTACCACTGAGAAAGGGACATCATTATTTTTAGGACTGTCAAAGTTAGTTTAGTACAACAAAATGCACAGCAGAATCAACACACAAAATACTTGACAATTGACACACCAAATCGGTACTTGCTTGTGTCGATCCTTTCTTGACACGTAATACTCGACACTACACTACAACTTGAAACTCATGAAATCGTCATAAAAAACTTAATATCTTATGACATAAGAAATAAAGTATGTGACATAAAGTACCTAAATAAAACAAACAAGTTTCAATCTTTAGTAAGTAACACCGAAACACCGAAACAAAATAAATAAAAACATGGCGCACCAAACAAGTGAAATTAAATTTTCTTTCGTAATTTGAGAAATAGCGGTTTCTTGTTACCAAAATATTTTAATGTAACTTTATTGCGAAAGAGAAAGAGCGTTGAGAAATTCAATAATTCTTAAGCCAGTAACCAAGAAATGTGCGTTGGAAATGATTTGATTTCGAGATATTACTTTTCTCGCTGTTTTGGCACAATTTACCGTAAGTAAAATAAACAATATTGCAAGAAAAACCTCGCGTATATTTGAAGAATTTAGGAAAGTTCATGGCTTTTCTTTTGAAGTTCCTGCTTGGTATATCTTCGCATGTTCTAGGTGTTATTGGATTTCGTTACAATATTTTTAGGGTGCCGTACCAAGGAAACGAACATTTACGATTTCGTCCATCAGTCCATGCGTCCATTCTGTCTGAACCAGCAGAATATAATAAAAGTAAATAATACTAATAATAACATATAAAAAAAATATATTAACAATAGAAATACGGAAGCTATTAACTTGAAATGCATCTTATTTGCTCTACCTATAATGCAAAAACAATTTAAATATTTTCATTTTTAGTATCAAAGAATGTTTTTTTTATTCAGATCATATTGCATAATCCATAAAACCTTATTCATCACATACTTAAAACTACATTCAGTATAACACCTAATTAATCAAAAGAAATAAAATAATAATTATATGCGGCGAGCTGATGACAGGTAGCAATGACGCTCTTATGGCAAGGCCTATGTCCAGCAGTGGACTGCTATAGACTGATGATGATGAGGTTGATCTATATTTGTAACTTTATCTCTATCGTATCCACTCGAATTTATAGGTATTAGAATTATTCATGAACCATTATTGTCTTTATTATAATCGCACATTTAAAAAGTCTATGATAAATCTTTTCGTAAAAGTTTGATTTGAAAAGTTCGACTATAAGAAATCAGTTTTTAAAATAGGGTTGTCGCGCAATATAATAATTTAAGTCAGCCTTATTGAATTCCTGCGAAGTACGCTCGCGTGCAATAAAGGCATTCTTTGGCGCGGCGCCATACCGCGCCGGTATCGGGATATACCGTACAGTCAGTGCCAAAAACGGTTAAATACTATAATAATGTATTAAAAATCGACTGGGTCATGTCCCGCAATTAGTCCACCGTTTTATATAAATTACTTATTTTTACTACCTCAACATGTAAAACTATATTTTATGATTCACTAGCGACCCGCCCGGCTTTGCACGGGTGCAAATTATACTTATAAACCTTCCTCTTTAATCACACTATCTAATAAAGATTTATCACCATAAGGGTCCAGTACAACAATGCGTACCGGGCTCTTATGAGGTTGCCGGGATGCTGCAGCGCGTCGACTATGTTTTTTGAGAGCGAGCGAGAGTTCCTGATTTCTTTGCTATAATAATAAATAGAGTAGCTGCTTTCTGGAGTCGTTTAAGTCGTTCTAGCAACGCGATCCTGGGGGCTGTGTCTGACTATAGGGCCAATCCAATCTACAAACACTGGATTTCCGTTCATATGGACGGAAATAAAAAATGACGTGCTCGGACACAGTGGTGTGTTCTAGGCTTAATTGTTTATTGTTTATATTTATTATGTTTTCTTTATCAGGTTATATTTTTATATTTGTTTGTGATTTTTGTGACATGGGTCTACACTGTGCCTGAAATAAACGGATTTTATTTTTTTATTATTTTATTAAAAAAAAACTCATTTATTTATTTATTTATTTATTTATTAAGAATCATCAACATAATATACACCCATAAAAAACAACCTCATCAAAATCTGTTGCGTAGTTATCTATCTCTTTTAAGCATACATAGGGACAGTCAGCGGGAAGCGTCTTTGGTTTATACTGTGAATGTATTAATATAACAGTTATTTTTAACGAAACAATTAAATAAAATTAATTTCAAGCAACGACACAGCACAGATAATCTAATTTTGTGGATGACTGTGCCGAGACGAGGTTGTGTACTGACATTCTACCATCCGCATTCTTGAGGGATTACGCTTTAATTGTCCCGAGTTATTTTAATTGATCGAATATTGTTTAAGGTCGCAGCTTTTATTATTTTACCAATATTTTTGTTGCCTGGCAATATATTATTTTTTGCGGAAGAAAAACTTAAGAGTTTTATGTACTTTTTGTATGTACTTTTGTTACAATGAAAAGGATAGATAATTAGTATTTATGTTTCTAATGTAATATATAATATACCTATCAAATATATATTATATCGTCACCCACAGCCCGATTTCACCCACTGCTGCTTATTTAATTTACAATAGGATTTGTATAGTGGTCATTCCAAGGTGGGTCTTGTATGTTCTATCGAAATAATGCTTGTCGAATATGTTTAGTCGAAAAAATGACTTCTCGAGCCATGTTTTTTCGAAGTTAGCGAATTGTAGAAATTCAAAGGGAAACACAAAAAAAATGACAGCAAGATCATCATTTTGTTTCAATTAGGTGCCAGTTTGAAAATTATCAAGCTTTAATAAAAATGTTTTTTACTGTAAAAATAGAATAACATTCATAAACTTCAAATAATGAACAAAGTTTTTTTCGTAGTCGCACGAAAATCAACCCTTCAAACTCGTTTCTAATTCCAAACAAAAACCTTTTCAAACTCACAAATCAAAACAGAAGGTAATCCCAAAAACATTATGCGAGTGAGAGCAAAAACACATACACAAGTCTAACAAGTTTGAATATGTGCCAGACAAAGCGAACTGACATCTGCATAATTAAATTGAATTTGCGTCAGCGAAGTAACAACCCTATACGGGCGTTCTATGGACGCATGACTTTGATTTGTGTAATGGATTCAGATTTGTGTATTTTGGGTAAGCATTGATTTGGTGTAGTTGGTAAATATTGTATGTGTTTATCAGAATGTATCTAGACAACCACGGACCTTTTTTGAGTAGACTCTACAAACATATATAACAAAGAGAAAGGTTAAAATGAGGGTGGGTGATTATGAAAAAAATAGAATATAACGGTGTAAATTCCCGTTTAAAACCAACAAGTTTTTGCTAGAAAGAGTAACAAACATCCATCTATCCATCCTCAAACTTTCACAATTTTATTATTGATAGTGCATAAGATAGGATGTTTTTTTTATGATACTTGAAGATGGAACAATTACATGGCCTACCTGATGTTAAGTGGTACTATTACCTATAACAAAGCATTGCATCGTAGATTACGTTTTTTCGGAATGTGCTTTACGATGCAACGCCCGTCCATCAACTTGAGACATGAAGATGATAAGCCTCTATTGCCTGTGGTTTCACCGGCACCCACACCCTTCAAACCGAAACACAGCAATTTTGCTTCACGGTAGAAATAGATATGGCAGTACTTCTCCGGACGAGGCCTCCACAATGAACTCTACTACTACATAATATTAATGTTAGTATGCAAGGTATTTATTTTAAAATAAAATTTATGTTTGTTCGACTGAGATATTTATTTATATGAGCCTTCGCAACTTTGTTTATCTACATAATGCATGAAATAAATATATCATTTATGACTACCTTTCGCCCGTGGCTTCGCTCGCGTGGTACCTGGATAAAAAGAAGTTTCATCCAAATCCGTTTAGTAGTTTTTGCGTAAAAGAGTAACAAACATGCCCACAAACTTTCATATTTATAATATTAGTAGGAGTAGAATCAGTAGGAAGTTATATTCAAAAGGTTCTGTCTCCCATAATCTTTGTCTAAAGGAAATAATTTCATAATTTTTCCTGCAAAATTCACAATGCAACAAAAACTAAACCAGTTTAAATCCCGGCCGTCAACACAAAGTCAGAAGTCCCTATAATTTATTCCCGCGGTCCACGCTGGCACCCGATAAATCCATCCTTTGTCAAATAAAACAAACGGTAACTAGATTTATCAGGGAACCCTACACAACAGTTTATTAAAACATATTTAAGAGAAAGATTTTAGTAGACCTAATTTTAGACTTCAAATTATAATGCTTATTATCTAATCTAGAAGTTTGTCACCTCAAACCTCAACCACCATTGAGGTATGCTTTTTCTACTTATCTCCGTAACTGATTTTTAGCTCTGAATGTTTTTTAAGTATTTAATAGGAAACCAACAGCGGATAAAACTTAACACTTTGAGTACTGAAAACACATTTGCTCTTGGGTGCGAGCTGCTACTCGATCGCTGCTGCGAGGCTCACAGCCAACGTGCTAGTGTGTAGTGTTTAACAGTTTGAGTGCTGAAAACACACTTGCTCTTGGGCGCGAGCTGCTACTCGATCGCTGCTGCGAGGCTCACAGCCAACGTGCTAGTGTCTAGTGTATAACAGTTTGAGTACTGAAAACACACTTGTTCTAGAGCGCGAGCTGCTGCTTGATCTGCTGCTGCGAGGCCCACAGCCAACGTGCTAGTGTCTAGTGTATAACAGTTTGAGTACTGAAAACACACTTGTTCTAGAGCGCGAGCTGCTGCTTGATCTGCTGCTGCGAGGCCCACAGCCAACGTGCTAGTGTCTTGTGTATAACGCTTTGAGTGATGAAAATACACTTGTTCTAGAGCGCGAGCTGCTGCTGAGAGGCCCACAGCTAACGTGCTATTGTTTAAGTGTATAACAGTTTGAGTACTGAAAACACACTTGCTTACTTTCTTGAAAAAAATGTGATAGTGTTTGGAAAATCTTTTTAGGCAAAATACAATTTCGTTCGATCAATAGATAATTTGAATTCCATGTCACTGAAAGTAATATAGCTGAATTCCAAATGAAAAACCGCCACAAAAATTTAATATGTGTCGCAGACTCTGAATACGAAATCCAGGTTCAAAGCCGGACCCAGACATTCCACAATAGAAGTTTGAATTAAAAAGATATGCGCATTCAACAATACAGCTGTCGTAAAAACAAACAGATGTGGGAGCGACGACCTTTACATAAAATTATGGTCATCTAGCGGACAAATCGCTGTGTAAATCAAGTTAAATGTTTCATGTCTATAATAGAATAACTTTTTGTAGAAGGATTCAGTGTAAAAATTGACCGGATTCATAGCTTAGTTGGTAGTTTTTAACTTTGAAAATGTTTGTTTTCCTGATCGAGTGCCCCGATTAATGAAATTGTGACATTTGCCTTTAGTTTTGCAGATATGAGAGGTACACAAATTCTCAAATAGGTCGGTAACTTTTTGCAAAACTTGACAAAATTCTTAATTTTATTTTCAACAATTTGCATCGAGAATTTCCCAACAACTTTTTTTTGGGCTCGCTATTCAAGAAACGGAAGAAATGTTATCTTAGAATTGAATTAAGATACAGTTTCAGCCATAGGAGGCGGGCAGACAAAAACTGTAGGTGGTAGAAGGGCCTTTAAGCGTGAGGCCAGTGTGCGCTCCGTTCGGCTCTGATAACTTTTTCGTCAGTACAGTACAATAAAGTCAAATTTTGTTATGTGCTTTATTTTTAAATTAAACCTTTGCTAGTTGCGCGTAGTGTGAGATCTATATTTTTTTTTTATGCTGGATACCATCACACAGCATCACATTGCCTCAAACTAAGCAGATCTTGTTTTATGGGTAGTAAATCGGCCTTCTGAGCTGCAGGTTGCGGGCTCCATTCCCACTTAGACAACATTTCTCAGGACAAACATTTCAAACTCAAACTCAAAATTCATTTATTCAGTAGAAACTGTATAGTATACTTTAAAATTTGATGGAGTTGGAGGCAGTTTCATCCCAAGCTTTTTTGTCAACTAAATAATCAGATATTTCATTAAGCTTTATTACATAGATTACGTTTAACAACATTTTTGAATTTATTTACAGATAGATCAATCACGTCATTTGGAATTTTGTTAAATAATCGTATCCCTGTGATTATATCCCATCATTTCTGTGATGAACATGGATATTTGTTCTGTGTTTCGGTGTTATAAAAGTATCTATGTTTATCAGTCTCTGGCAGCCATAGTACAAGCTCTACCTAGTTCGGGATTCGGACCGTGTAATAGATGTTCCGTTTATATATTTTATCTGTTTATATATTTTATTAGTTTACGCCCAGAAACTGAATATGAGTTGTATGTTCACCATAATGTTTGTAAGACAAGATATCAAACCCCCGACCTACAGTGTATGAGGCTGAGCTTTTATCAACTCTGCTATAACCATACTTGCCTATTTTAAGGTTCAATAGTTGCCTATTTAAAGGTACACGTAACTTGCGTTTTAGTTTAAGGAACTAACAAGTTAAGTGCATTGCTCAAAAAATTGTGCAACTTGCTCGCTGCTCTATATATTTTGCTCTATTTGGTGTTAAAACTACATCAACTCTGTTAAAAATTTAATAAAGGAGTGGGAGGAGGAGGTTCTCAATTCGTCGGAACCTTTTTTTTATGTATGTTCACCGATAACTCCGTCAATTGTGGACGGATTTTAAAAATTCTTTCTTCACAGGTGGTCCCATATAAATTTTATACCTGAGGGATTGATACTTTTCCCGGAAAACTCAAAAAACCTCATCCTCACTTGTAATTTTCGCCCTATGGTCACCAATATCTCCGTCAATCGTGAATCGAAAATTCTTTTCTCTTCAAAATTTCAATTTTCATTTTCAAAATTCTTTAGGGCAAGAAGTAAGAAGCGATTTATTTGAAGTCGGATTTTTTTAAAGTCCTACTTGTTTATTAATTATTTAACATAAATAAATAATGCTGGACACTTGTCACACAGCATCATGTAGCCCCAAACTAAGCAGAACTTGTATTATGGGAACCACATGACTGATAAACTACAAAGATACATTTTTTTGTAAATACATACTTATTATAAACAGCAAACACCCAGACCCGAAACAAATATTTGTCTCGCAGCAAGAATTAAACCCTCAACCTTCTGCATCTCAAGTGGGCCCTCGCCCACTTCGCCACAGAGGTCGTCAGAGAGGATTTGTATGTAGTTGTTCTAAAATAATTCTAATATATATGATTATATATATTTTTATACTTGGCAGAGGGTGAAATCGGGCTACGGATGATGATGATTTATGCAATTATTTTTCAATTTAAAGCTTCTCTGTTCTCGGTTTGGTGATGCGTTTCTCTCCATTTTACTGCTGCCAGCTGATTGTGGCACACCGCAGCCTTACGTACAGGTACGTCCCCTAGCCGAGCAGCAGCGTCAGACAAGCGAGAAGCTGTACCCTGCGATCTCCAACGTGCATGCCCAGCGTGGGAATTATGATTGGGGCAATCCCCTTTCTTATTAAGAGAGGCCTAAGTCCAGTAGTGGACTGATATAGACTAGTGTTGTTTTGTTGTATGCTATTTTTTATCAACTTTTAAGTAAATTACCTCTTAAATAACCGCTAAATTACAAGTATATAAAATTTGTCCGCTTGGTGTTTTATACTACTTTTAAGTGAATTACCTCTTTAATAACCGCTAAATATTGTCCGCTTGATATTTTACCTCATAAGTAACCGCTAAATACTGTCCGCTTGGTGTTCATAATTCAAGGATTCCCGTTTATGAAGCAGAATAAGAAACTTGGAGCTTCACTACAATTGGATGATTCTTGGATAACTGAAGTAGATATTTTTAATCTTGAATTGTATAGCGATTGTGTAAGTAAACTGCAATCTTGCAAGCGGTTTAGTCAACAAATGCTTTTGTAGTTCTTTGAAACATTCATTAAACTGCATATTGTTTGCAGTGTTTGTACTTTAGCAGAAGCCAGTTCATTTTAATACAACTATTCTAAAACGAACTGTTTTTACTTTCTTTATGATAAGAAACAAGACCGGTAGTTTTTTGGATGTTTTTCATCATAAATCCAAAACGATGCATGATAAAAAAAAATTGTTTGAAGCTGTTCACATCAAGCTTTTTCATATGACACCCCACTCGACCTTGTCTCAACCCCCTTTTATTTTTCATCCCCCCCATTTTGGAAGATGTCGAAACAATTGTTATAGTTACAGACTTCGCTATAATCTTCCAGTAAAATATAGATATTTTTCTATAATATATAAAAAAAACAGGTTTATCACTTCGCAAACTTCCGAATTAAGGGGGGGATATACATTATTTTGACGTTTTTTTTATCATTAATCAAGAACTGTGCATGATATAAACAAATAAAAACTGTTTCGTGGAGTACAAATTAAGCCCTTTGATATGATACCCCACTCGACCTGTTTGTTCCAGTTTGAATTTTTGTTTTTATTTATTTTAAACCAAATGATTTTTTTATTTTGTTACTGGCAATCTTATTCAGTTACATTAAATATATACCAAATTTCAAGTTGATAGCTTATGTAGTTCCTGAAATAATCAGGTGTGACAGACAGACGGCCGGACAAAGCGGGACTATAAAGGTTCGTTTCACCGTTTCGGTAACGTCACCCTAAAACCAAGTTATGATAATAACTGAACGGTATTTGATTATATAAATTTTTAATTGAGCAAGACAGTTACAAAGATGAATGTTTGTGTTTGGTATGTGTTTATGTGAAATGTAATGTTTATGTGCTTTATGTTAAAACTATTACTGAACGGATTATGCAGAAATTTTGCAAATATTGATATAGTTCTAGAGAAAGGAAGGAAAAACGTATAGATTCGTTTTTATTCCCACGCAAGCGAAGCTTCGGAAGTAAATTGTCAGCATGTAAAGTTTTTAAAACCTACATCCAATGTACAAACCTATATTCTGGCATATAAATGATCATTTATTCATTCAAAATTTTTCACTATATGCCCCGTATAAATCACTTTTTATGAGAGGAAGACTCTCCGGCAAGCGTCCTACGCTTTTCTGTCTGTCTTAAATTTTCTAATGGTATTCGATGACTCGAATCAACACAGTTAGCTTCCATGCCCATCCAACATTTCACCCGACCGGTCACGTCAGACCAAATTATGCAAAGACAAAACTCTCCGTGACAGAGTTCACTGTTACCACAGGAGAGATCAAAAAGGGAATTGGCACTAAATCCCCGCGCCGTGTTCTGAATAACAAACTAATTTATCTCGACTTCAGAACTTTTGATACAGATTTGACGGCGGTGCTTGTAAACATGGTTCTGGTTTTTGTTTTTTGTTTGATTCTTTGACCGGATGATCCTATTACCTTTGTGTTTGGAAACTAAAAAGGGCTTTATTAACACTTTTCTTTGGTGTATAGGTAATGATTAAAACAGTACAGATTTTGCAATGATTTAGGTTAATCTAGTTAGTCGGTACCGATAAAACATAAAAGCCACTGTTTTTACCGTACTTGTCGAAAAAGGCTAGGTAGGTCATGAGAGTGCAGACATAAGCTGATATTTAGACCGTCACCTGCACGTGGTGCATCCTGCTAAACAACGAACGGGGCTCTGGCGGCCGGCTGATTGCGGCATAGCACAGCCTACATCGGCACATCTAAATCCCCTGGCCACCGACGGGCAGCAGCGTCGGTGGTGCGAGAAGCTGTGCCCTGCGATCCCCAACCCGCATGCCCAGCGTGGGGATTATGGGTATATACCCCTCTATTAGGGGAGGCCTATGTCCAGCAGTGGACTGATATAGGCTGGTGTGGTGTGGTGGAAGTATTTTGTTTGTATTAAAAATTTTGCATACTCTTTACAGCAGAAATTTATTGTACCCATGTTCGTTGGAAATAAATTATTATGAATTATGAATTATGACTTTAAATCGGGCTCATGGGACTTAGTCGGTAAATAGAAACAGCATTTCTTAAAAATTCAATATAATTATTAATAGTAGGTCAGGAAAATTAATGGAAAAACTATTTAATTATAAAACACGGTAACATTGCTATTACGCTAATTTAAATAATATTGGGATCAAATTGGTGATATTTGTTAATTAATTATTAATGTTTACCTTTGACCAATTTGTGTAATCGTTTGTGCAAAAGCTGATTTTGTGGTTTGGTTTCTGCATTTGGTTACATTTTATCACAAATTAATATACACCGGTGAGTATTCGTAATATTCGCACGGCAGGAATCGAACTTCGGAGAAATCTCGGGTTCGATTCCGGCCGTGGGACAAATATTTGCATAATCTGCAAATATCACACTTCACACTTATATGTATTACAAATGCGAAAGTTTATGTGTGTTTGTTTCTACCCACTCTTTACTGGCATGGATGCATGGATTTGAATGAAGTTTTTTTTAAATTGATATTTATAATATTGTGGCCTGGTTTAACATATTGAGTACTTTCTATAGGGGTACCTCGCACAAAGCACTTCATTTTTCATTTACGAGTTTCTTTTTTCACGTATTCTTCATTGATGAAAATCGTGCCCTTTCTGAAAGACTTTTAATAAGGTATTGTTAAGCTGCATGGAAATGCTGTACTGCCTTCGCTTCAAGGTGGCAGTCAAAGGGAGCCCCGTCAGCGTCTTGACTTGGTCAAATCAACAGCTAGGTGATCTGCGGGGTCTTTTTCCTTATACCTTTCCCACTACAACCAGTTTGTCAAGATTGTCTGGCTGGCTTCGGGCGATGTGGCGGAAGCTAGCTTAGGACTAGTTGGTAGCAAATAACGGATAGTCTGGTAGATGCCATAAATAAAAAAGAAAAAGAGGTTCAGTTGATCGAAGATGGATTTGTTAGTTCGCTTTTCTATCCATAAATACAGGTATCAGGTATACACAATATTCTCTTCCAACATCACATCTACTGCGCGGATCGTCCAGGCCTCAAGAAAAAACTGAAAAAACTAAAGTTTGCTCCATTTTGGTCCATACTTTTGAAGATATAAATTCAGTGTTTGAAGATTCTGTTGGCCCTGTAGACACAAGCAGGATCGCGTTGCCAGAACGACCCAAGCGACTCCAGAAAGCTGTTGCTATTCTGGTTCTTATTACAAAAAAAATCAAAAACTCGCGCCTCAGAAAGATAATTACAGTAAAGTAGGTACATATAGCCAACACATACTGTAAGGTGTTCAGGCTGGCTGGAGATAGGGTGTAAGAAGAAAATGCCGTTGAGTTCGTATTCCGGTTTATTCTCTGTTCTGAGATGATATCGCTATCAAACTGATCAATTTTCTGACAAAAATGTCCTATTAATATACAACTTTTATACATTCTAACCTACTCTGATAAACTAAGCGAGTTCGTGCTTCCGACCAATCACAGCGCGCTATTCGGTCGCGGCTAGGGAGTTGGACTTTGGACCCGCGCGACAGGTCCTGACACGTTCTGCGTCTATCTGTCCCTTTCTAACTCCCGGCCTATTTTGTATTTCCTTTCTTGTCTATCCTATATAGAATGTTCCTAAGGTTCGGCGCTGTGATTGGTCGTTCCTAACATTAAAACAACCTATTCTATTTACAGTGTTCTTAGTCTAAGTCCCTAGCTAAGCAAAAATAGTCTTTATTTCTTAATAAAACTTAACTTACGAAACTTAAACTACCAAATATCAAATTCTTAACTATTTCTTATTTCTAAGTCACCGTTGTTGCCTAACACATACACCAATGATGGAGAATCCATTGTCTGACAGGAAAAGACGATGCAAAAAGTACCAATCCATTTGCAACGGCGTTTGTAGGAGGAGGCTTATGAAATGATGAGAATGAGGTACTACTCCAAGTGGCTTTGACCACTATCTGTCAGTGGTACCGACTCCTTTGTGCTAGTGACACTTGAGACTAGATACGGGTAGACTGAATATAAATGCTTGTGATGAACTTTAGTGTAGAACTGTTCCTAAAATGTTAAATTTACCTAAATTCTCAAATTATTTAATTCTCTTGACAGAGCCAAATTACAAAATTAAACGCGTGTAAGGTGTTGATTAGTCAGCCTCAATTTCTCGGGTTTCATTATGATAACTGTTTCCTGCAATTTCAAAGGAGAATGCCAGTAACCTACGGGTTACTGGCATTCTCCTTTGGTACGCCAATTGCGTCAAAACAAACCTCTCCCATAAAATTCCTATTATTTAATAAATAACATTAACATTTTCTTTAGTTTTTCAGACCAACTCGATTAATAATCACGAAAAAAAATTCTTTCGTTTATTTGGTTTCCGGCGCACAGCGCCATGACACTGCAACAACCCTCACTTTTAATTTTAGACAGTAGAATCGACTAAAAACATTGGAGATTTTTTCACTTTGTATTAAGAAAGAAGTTGAATCAGAAACTTTTTGTGGTACTACTAAACTATCTCTTATCTTTATGTAATTAATAAGCTCTATTAGACATCATCTCAATAAAGTATGATAAATAATCGTTGCATCAACTATTTGCTAATAACCGGTGACGCGAAACCAGCATAGTTTGCAAGAGGCGTCCGTGGCCTTTTCGTGATTGTGATGAATGTGTTAAGATCTTGGATCTTAGCTTGGATTTCACCTTCACCAGTAAGTAGTAATTACCTATTATAACCATAAATGATGTAAATGCCTATCTACTTTCTCGTCACTATCATTTTTTGAAAATAATATAAAGTAGAACACAGACTAGTAATGTATGTAATGTCCTACCTACGAAGTAGAAGTTAAAACACCCTTTTACCTATCTATGTGAGGTATAAATAACTTTTCTTATAGATATAATATCATAATTAAATGTTTACAGTGTATTATTACTTACAATTATGTAGACAAAACTGAACACGCAAGGTCTCGGGAAAGCATATTTTAACTTATGAAAGACTTACCGTTTATACTATTCCATGATTAACAGTTTAAAATCCTTCTAAAAAAATAGGTTTCGTTTTGACGCAATCACTTAAGCATTGGTACCGAGTGCCATACATCAGACGGCATTCTCCTTTATATACACATTTGCGAAGATAATTAAAAGAAATATTGGTTGCGGGAACTTTGAAACTTAACGCTCGTTTATCTTAAGATTGTAAATTAAATTATTACTGCTAAAATTTTTAACTTTTTACAAATTAATAACGTGCAATTTATTTATTTTTTTAACTTATTAAATAAATATTGTTATATAAATATTATTTAAGTGTGGCTTTGCCTAGTTTGGGAGCAGTTCGACCGTATGTAAGATATATTATTATTATTTATTTAAATAACTTGCCATTTTATGAGGAGCATAATCAGTCATAAATTCAATTCTAATGAAACAAAATACCATTAAAAAGTCTGAACAAAGGCTTTCAAACACAACCCCGGCAAATGCAGAAAAACCAGAGAGGAAATTAAAAATTCTGCAGTTTGAGGGAAGGATAATTAATTTAGTTCGCTCTAAAACTACTTACTCTATTTTGTTTAAGAGAAATCTGAGAGATGATTATTAACAGGAAGATGAGTAAATTCAGTTTAGAATATAGTATAGTGGCCGTTTTGTCACATAAGATTAGTACGGATTTCGAGGCAAGGCATTTTTCTAGATCTAAACGAAAAAAGCGCCGTCAAGCAAATGGCTTCGGTTCAGTTTTTGTGTTATTTCTAATACATACTCAATACTTAATCATTTCATTGCATTCATCATGTAAATATACAGATGTGAACAGCCTTTGAAGACCATTTTAGACCCTGTTGGGCACAACAATAATAAATTGGAGAGAGGAATAGGTAAAAAAAATCAAAAAGTAGTTATCAAATAGTAGCCGTGGTGGCCTAGTGGGATGTACCCCGACTTAAGATCTGGAGGTCGTGGGTTCGAATCCCAGCCGTAGATTTTTCGTTTCGAAAAATTGATGTGCGCATAACCACTCGAAACAGTGAAGGAAAACATCGTGAGGAAACCGGCATAACTAAAAAGCTCGAAAGATATGTGCTAGGTTGGTGTGCCAATAAAAAAGCGGCGATGGGCTTGCAGCCCACAACCTGTTACGTAGAAGCAGCTATGGGCATGTATCGAACGTAATGTTTGGACTTGCCTCTGACTACCCCCTTTAGAGTATCCTCAATAGATTTACAAACTGAGTAATATCTGAAGATATCCAAAATGGGGAAAAGTCGTGAAGATGTACAAATAGTAGTCTGTAAAAAGTTATAACTCAATAATATTTTGTATCTATATCTGCAGTTTCTTTCTTCGTATTAGCTAATGGCCTATTTTGCTGACTGTTTTAAGCCCGAAGGCCCCGCTTAGGAACTGAAAAAGTTAGGACCAACATTTTAACGTGCCTTCCGCAAGCGCTCAGACCTACATAAATCCTAGCCCCCTAAACAATAAATACTTTTATCATACAAAAATATCCAAGGCATTATACATAAAATAGCTTAATTATCAACAACTCACACTTGGTAGGTTGGTACAAACCATCTGGATGTCATATAGGTTTGGCAGGATTGTAGATTGTCCAAAAAAATTGGTCTATATCTACTCATCATCATTTATCTATGAGCTGTGCTCTTGTCGGTGCAACTGATGCAGCTCCATTCATCTGCGTCTCTCCAAAGCTCCCTACTTTACTTCCCTATAAGACATGACATCTACTTTCTCTTTAATGTAACTCATATAATTTATCCTTCGTCTTCCCCTTCCTCTCTTTCCTTCTACTTTTCCCTCTATGATGTTGCCTAAAAAGTTGTCATGTTGAATAAGGTGTCCAAACATCTTTCCCTTCTGTTTTCTATACTTTTTAACATAAGTTTATCTTCGGCGACTCTACTTAAAACTTCTTTGTTAGTTACTTTGTCTACCCAGCTTATTCTTTCCATTCTTCTCCAGCACCACATTTACAAATATCTTTGTCTCTCTGTGTCATTGTCCACGTCTCGCACCCGTACAAAGCCATGCTCCAAAAGTATGTTTTGATAAATTTCTTTTTGACTTTCTTGGAGATTTTGGAATGAAAATATGCTTTTTGTTATGAAAGGCCGGCTTTCCTATTGCTATTCTGAAAGATATATTCATCATCATCATCATTTCAACCTTTATCGACAAACTGCTGGACATAGGCCTTCCTTTGATTATGCCACTTGCCTGGATCCTGCGCTATTCTGAACCAAGTGCCGCCGACGGTCTTTCTAATATCGTCAACCCATCTCGCTGGAGGACGGCCCCTATTTCAGTAATCAACTGTCGGCCATCACTCGGTCAGCGCTCTGGTCCACCTGTAAGATATATTAAGTAGGTAAAAATGCAGATGATCTGCTAGAAACACCGAAGTAAGCCACGCCACTTTTTGCAAGACAAAGGAACTTTTGTGTCCCACGGACTGTCTATATGATGAAAAGATGATGAATCCAACTTCAGGAATGTGATCTGAAGATATTTGTGGATTAAGAGCAAAAACACTCTTCAGTCGCCCCGACTCAACAGTTGTTGAACCTGCCTAATTGAGTTACAAAAAACCTTCGGATATAGATCGAGTGCTGGTAACAGAAAATTGTCCGCTCGAAGACAAATTTTTGTTTTTTTTGTACTCAAAGGGTAAGAACAGGACCCTGTTAATAAGATTCCACTGTCCGTCTTTTTTTTGTCTGTCACCGGGCCGTAACTCATAAACCGTGGTAGCTAGACAGTTGAAATTTTCACAAATGATGTATTTCTATTTTACCGCTTTAACAACATAATTTAGAATAAATATTTAAGTGGGTCTCCTATACAATAATACAAAATCCTTCGTGCGCGAGTACAAATCGCACTTGGCCAATTTACACTTCTTGCAATGACGATTATTATTTTTTAGAGTGGCAATGCAACGTGGACACTCACAGTACGGCTGGTCCACCAGTTTAAAGTCGCTCAGCGAGATATGGAACAAGCTATGCTCAGAGTTTCTCTGAATGATAAAATCCGTAATGAGTATATCCGACATAGAATTAAAGTTGTTGACATAGCTCAGAGAATTAGCAAGCTGAAGTAGCAGTAGGCTGGCCATGGCTGGCTATGGCTGGCCATGGCTGGCCACCGTTGGGTTAAACGAGTTACTGTGCTTATTTTTCATGAAAAATCATTACACATCAGTTTTATCATCAGTTAGGTATTTTTAGAACACTTCCTTGATCTGATGTATTTTTTATTCTGAGAAAAATTAAGAGAATTTCTATTATACTAGAATTAATTTTATTAATAATTTCGTTCATGTTTTGATAAGAACTGCTTTGGCATGGCTATCATGGCGTACTTGCATTCAAAAACTTACAATGATTAACCAGTTTCAAACATTGAAAAGCTTGCAATAGATACATAATACTTAGGTACATTATTATTTTGTAGAAAACTTCAATTTGTATTGTGTTTTAACTTAATATGGTAATAAAAATTATTTTATGTTAACGCTTTCACTTATAAAACTAACGTAAATTAAATCATAATGAAAAACAGGAATTTTCACGTCCAGTTACAAGGACGTTTCGACTCATTGTGAGAGCCTTCGTCAGGGTGAGTGAGCACGATTGTCTCCCTTTGCGTCCCATCCAACACTGATACGTGAAAATTTCCGCTTTCGTGTGTATTATATGAACGAGTAAGATCTCCTAGAAAAATGCCATTGCTTTTTGTGAGGGTAAATTCTAGTATATAGAGCTTGTTTTATAAGCTAAGACAGATTTAGGCGGATTGTCTACTTGCCGGATTAACTCAAGAGATTAAAATTGCGGAAGCAGATTTTGTTAGCGAGAAACATTTTCAGACAGCAAAAGTATATTGTAACTAGCATTCACTCGAGTCTTTGCTCGCGTTAAAGTTATTTTTCCATCCTCCGGCAACCTTTTTCGGGATGAAAAGTAACCTAATGCCCTTTTTTGTATATAGTGACAACTTTTATGAAAAATTTAACTACTAAAAGAAGCACACAGTGAGTCGAAAGACGGCCTCTGTAGCGCAGTCCGTGCAATGTATATATTAAGTAGTATATCAGTTAGGTTAAGGAGGTTTCACGGAAATTTTTTGCTTGTCTTCATTCTGTTATTCGCTTCAAAAACTTCCATGAGAAAACCAAAATTTCATTAGTGAACTCTCTCCTGGTACTGTAACGAAACAGGTCTCAGGAGAGTGTTCCGTCGTTCACAAATATAAGCAAACTTATCTAAATAAACTCCAAACTAAATACTTTTTGATTAGATAAAAATTAATAAAGAAAAAGAGGAGAGTGACAGGGGAAGTCAGGGAGGTCTGAAAAAGAAAATTTACGGCAATTCATTGAGAGGATGTTTTTGAGGTTTTTCAGGGAATAATCAGCATGAAAACCATGGAATGTTCAATTCAAAAACAAGGAACGATGAGAGCTGATGTTCTCCATGTCAATTGGCGAGTGTACACAATGATAATGAGCGGAAAATCTGGCTATAGTTATGTGTAATCGTGAGTACTAAAATGTGGAATTCTGCTCATCCTAAGGGATGGAAATGTAGGTGGGTTGAGCACAAATAGGTGCAGTAATGGACTGATGATAAAAGGCAGGTCCGGCGGGTTTAATTAATTTATTACAGAAAATACTAGAACTGCGTTTCATAGTGAGACAGAGGGTCCACTAAGCTGGAGCCAGATAGAAAGAGTGGCTTTTACAAGCTGCGGATGAGAGAGCAGCGAAGTCTCCATTAATCCAAGCATGCAAAGTTACTATGTGAGATAAAATTATTATAATTGTTGAACTGCTACTGTTGGGTGAGTTGCCAATATTTACCTTTTACGTTGTATGATACTATATAACTCTGATCCACAATCTAGCAATGATTATGGAACTAAATAAAAGTAAACCTTATCTCATATTATGGAGATCAGTGTAAGTTTGTTTGTTTGTTATGTTTTCACACTATGAATATTCAACCAATTATCATAGCATTTACAATGTCCGAGAAACGAAAGACATGAAGTACCTACTTTGATCCAGAGAAGGATTATTGTTCCTACGGGATAACAAACAACTTTCTACAGTGAAAAAGCGGGTAAAAGCTAGTTATCTAAAATATAAATTCAATATAAGATACCCATTCTTAACCGTGATACGGTTGTCCAAAGTAATGATTCTTCGGGAAGAATGAGCTGTTCAGTTCTATGATTCTTTATAAAACTGTCTAAGAAATGAGATTCTTTATATTCACATTAAATATTGTACCTAAGAGGTAACTGCTGATATATTTGATTAAGCTACTGAAGCTATTGAACCTACTATGACTAGCATGAGCAGTCTTTATCGTCACAATAAATCCTCACTAAGAAGAAAGAGGTATTTACAGCCAAAAATATGAGGCTTACTCTACAAAGACAAGCAAATGCAGTTCTTTTAGACAATCCTACGGGACTCTTGATGAAATATATCATTGAAACATTATATTATTTAGCAAAGCTAACATTTTAAGAATTGAATTTCTTGGATATTTTGTATTGTATCAGCAGACAAATAGCTGCTTCATTTTACCTGAAATAAAGGTTTTTATTAACCATTTAGTGATTTGATGCATTTTGCTGCAGATCACTCCTTACTTCTTTGCATAGCAAAAGACTTACCATGATATAAACAATAGCCAGTGATGAGGCATGCTCCCAATTCCAAAATGGAACTATGGTGGGGGGCTGTCCAGTCTGGTGACGAGGCCCACAGAATGCGCGGGGCGGAGCGCATCCTTTGCCATTTAGATTCAGTATGAGAGAGATAAAACTATTCATGATCACATGCCGGTCAACAGAGTCAGAATGAAAGAGAATTATCTATCGGAGAAGAATAGGTTTCACTGGTTGTTGCGTAGGTAGAGCTCCAATCCTATGCCTGATGTAGAGTCGGAATGAAAGAAATAATTCTACTCACAAGTCGATAAAAACTAAAGCTAGACTGTGGGAAGAATATAATAAACTCTTTGTTAAACTTTATTACAAACTAAAAACACTATAGTATGTACATCATTCATGTTCTTAGGATATCTAATATGTTATTCCCCTAAAACCTAAGCTTATTTACATATTCTAAACAGCGTAATTCTCCTCTATCAAAACTAGGTGTTAGAATGTACAAAGATTATGAATTTTAATAGGAAAGCTAGAATAAATATCGTTTCAAATGTCTTGAAAGATCCGTTGAGTTGCTGCGTTCATTTCATGGGGTTCTAACTACTAAACTAGACGATTCACGTGGCCATAACAAATTAGACTTAGTATTCTTAGTACATAGGTTCATTATTAAGTTAGGCAGGTTAATAATTATTAGGATAGTATAGGGGGGGGGGGGGGGGGGGGGGTTTACAGTACCAATTATCGATTATGCTGATGTAGTGTACCTTTACCTTTCATCAGACTACCTCAATAAGTTGGATCGACTACTTCATTCCTTCATTCGTTTCCGTTCGTTCCGTCATCCGTTTCGTATGATCATGTATCCGCGTACCGTCGAAAGCTCAAATAGCTTCCTGTAAGAGAGCGACGTAATTTAAAAATATTATGTCTCCTCTTTTCCATTATGAAGGACCCTTTCTCGCCACAATATTTGAAATTCAAGTTTACTTATCTGTCTGATACACACGAACGCAATCTCAGGTCTTCAGATACCCTCTGCCTTGAAGTCCCTTTGCACACCTCTACTTACCGTGCTAATTCTTTTGAAGTAGGCAGTCTCTGAAATGGTCTCCCTCTTCACATCAAAAAAGTATCCTCTAAACTGGCGTTTAACCGCCTTGTGCATGATTTTTTATTTCAAACTCAATGATTAGCTTTGTTCCTTGCTTATTTTTGTTTTATTTATATATTTATTGTAAGTTTCATTATTGCTAGTTTCAGCCGTCGTAGTTTTCTTTTCTAATATGTATTATACACATATTCATATTATATTATACGTTTAGAATTATTATGTATTTTTGGATAAGTATTAGGTTTCTATTTTAAAATAAAAATTCTATTATGTATATATTTTTTTCTTTTTAAGGAGATTTGTTTTATAAGTTAGTTGTTGTATGCGTTTTATGTTTAATTTTTCTTTTATTGTTCATTTTGATATGTATGTTTATGCACGCCAACCACAACTTTTAACCTATCATGGTTGACTGGCAGAAAAGCTTTCTAGCATTAAGTCCACCATTTGTACATTTATCTTTAGTAAAGTGCAATAAATAATTAAATAAATATAAACATGATGCTGTGTGATAGTGTCCAGCATTATTTATTTATTATAATTGTTTATAAATCATTACGCTACGATGACGTAACGCAACGGCAATACATTTGTCGCGTAACTTATACTGAATCGTTTTAAAATTTCTGCTGTACAGATAATAGAACATTATTGGTCCATACATCTCACCCAGCTGAAGACTGAAGAAAATAGCTCAGATTTTTCACAGAATGAGATAATAAATTGTAAGCGACACTTCTACTTGAGAATGCTTTGAGACTGAGAGCCGGGTTCACTTGGCATTCATCACTGAAATACTGACATTTGGGATGAATCGTGGGACGCAGAATCATTTTGAAATATTATATTTTTATGCAACCCTATTCGTTTTTTCGTCTATTGGGGTAGGCTAGAGCTGCTCCTGTCCCTAGATTATGTTATATTTAATAAGTACATAATAATATTATAAAATACAGAAGAAATACCCCACTTGCATAACCATCAACTTTAGCATTTATAGATGAACGTGTTACACCGCTCATAACGGTTGTTATATAATTTGCAATGAACTAAAAATGGTTGTTTTTCAGTTTATTTTATTGGCTGTAGGCAATTTAGATTTTGGTAGCTAATAAAGCAGCTAGTTCAATCACATTTTTTTGACAAGAACATAGTAACAGACAGCTTTTTTTGAACAACGTCTTTTATCGAAATGTACTCATATAATTATTGGTTAATATTCATACATCAAAATCTTTGTTTATTACTCAAAAAGCTTACATTTTGTAGTAAAAACAATAAGCAGATCAATATAAGCTATTTAACTATTGTACAAAAACTTTTAATACGTCTATAGTAATATTTTTCGTTTATTTTAATAAGTTTTAAAATGACTGTTAGTATTCCTGTAAAAAATGTATAACTAAATTCTAAAAATGTATATAAGCTTTCTATTTTAATATATCGGGATAATAATTTATAAAGAAGTGAATAAATCGCCAAAATTGTCGTTGCGAATCTCTTATGTGACACCTTTGTGTAAAGTAGGTACTTTTTTGAACCAACGAACGTAAAATTTGCACTCTATCGTATACAAAAACTATTATGTGCTTGCGATAATTTTCACGTAGTAAATGGACACAAACAAATTCCACCAAAAGTTGGTATTTAAAAAAACTTATGTGTCATTTATGACACATGAGCTTGTAATTGTACACCACAAAAATCAAATCAACCTAATTTCTAGATAGAGTACGTATATCTTAAGCAATTCAAATATTCTATGTTCTGAAATGTTATTAGTGGTATATCATTTACTAAGTTATTCGTGGCTAGATACTTAACTAGCTGTTCTTAAAGTCCTGTGGTACCTATAAATTCAATCCTCGTAAAGTTGACGTCGTTTTATTCGAGGGTCAGAATGTCACGAATTATTGGGGAAGTAAAATGGTAGCGCCGAGTGTTGATAGCTTTAGGCATAGCTACTTATTTTTACTTTGAGAAACTGATTTATTTCACCAGGAAAAGCCTGGTATTGACCATAATGAGCAAAATGCGCACAATCACCCAATGAGATAGCAAGAATATTACAAATATGTTTTTTTCGGATCCAATAGATACCTGCCTAAGTGGCTATTAACATAAACGTGTAAATATAAAACTTTATATTTTCTGAAAGTTATAAAACTTATATCATAGGTAGATACTAACTAAAAAGAGTAGATCTCTAGTTTCCACCCTAGGAAAAAACCTGTGTTGTGGGAAGTAGTCTCCTTCGTCCAGTTTTTGTTTCATTTTTGATAAGAGGGTGTATTTTAGAGTTAAACAAGGTTGTATCTAATCACATTATCTATATGTACGTCTGAAAATTGAACATTAATAGATTGCTTATTAAGATAAGTACCTATGCTAATTGTGTGTTATGGATGCAAGCGTGTGAGAGAGTGTGGGTTGGTTATTCACTCTTGGTTGGACTCTTATGAAGTATCTTGAGAGTCCAACCAAGAGTAGATAGGGGGAACACCCCAAAATCTCTTAAAATTGTAGGATTTACAAGGGTTTATGTAATCCAGGGGTAAGCTGATTGATCTGTTGGATAACCTGGATTTGGTCATGCCAGTGAAGGGTGAACGTGAACGGTGAACGTGACTGTTTTATTAAAGTAATTTATAGAGTCTGGTTATCACAGGTATAACAGGGATATTTTTACTACATTCTTACACACTCCATTATATTACATAGGAGTCCTGACTACAGAAGTCCAAACGTAAGATTTATCAAAGAATAGACCCAATCAAATCTACGTAATGTTTAACGTCCTGTTACTAAACGGTAGGTTATGAAGCCGACGATTAACTGGCAAATACCAGGACCAGTATGCAGTAGGTCTTGCTGCAGAGATGCAAAGTGTATGCAGCATTATCTGATTAAACACACTAACCGAGTGCGGAATAATATGCTGCGTTCAATCACTGGCATCATCGACGTGGGAAGGGAAGGAGCCCAGCTCAAATAAGACTAAGCGGGTCATGTCAGTCAAATACCTCCGGACAGATCAAAGAATGTCATAACACCCTGGCATCCGGGACACAAGGTAGTGGTCGTTTATGAAAGTATTAGCGGGTCGAACTACCTTGCCTTCAAGAGAGGATCTTGAAGGATAAAAGGTTGGCGGTTTTTGGGGAGAACTTTGGGGAACCTTTGCACAACTAGGACTGTAGGACTTTTCGATGCACATCGCAATGTAGGTAATGTGAGATTTACATACACGAGGCATCGCGTGATTTACCTTATCAGTGCATATTCGGCTAGTGGGCGAGCCACACTCATTATCATCATTAAGCGCACTTATCGTAGTTCTTCGTAAGTAAATCAAGTCTAATGGTTAAAAAATACTGAACAAAGCGACAGATATCATCCCTGAAGCAACGAATGGTACAGACAGAGTAGCCACGACGTACCTTACAAGCAAAGAGTACTAAGTTATCAACAAAGAGTACATACACGGTCCCACATCAACCACCACTATCACACATTCACTGATGGCTAAAAAACAAAAATTAGTGTGGTCTGCAGCTTTCACTGCCCCGAAACAGGGCTATCCAGAGCACAGGTTCTAAGTAAAACCACCACTTTTCAAGCTGAAATTCTAGGACTTCTTTTGGGAGCCTTAGAGATAGACCACTCAATAAAAAACACTGATGCCTCTGTATCAGAAAGGCAAAAACCACAGCTCCTGTTTATAACAGATAGTGCGGCATAGATTAATGCTCTCTGTAGTCCAGACACCAGGTACAAATCAATGAGGACTGTCACAGTGCTCTCCAAAAACTAAGAACTGACTACATGGTTAAAATAACATGGACGCAGAGTCATAGCTCAAATCTCAGAAACAAGGCGGACTCGTTGGCAAGGGAATAATCTAGGCTCATTCCAACCGCCACCAACATTTGCCTTAAACAAAGGTTAAAACAACATTCAGTAAGTGAACACCAAAGATTGTGAGAACGAAAACAGGACTACAAAAACATTTCTTTGAAGAAACAACAAAATAACATACACTCTGTTAAAAATGAAGCGTGAAGACCTACGTATACTGGTTGGTGTTATCACAGGCCACTGTGACCTGAACCACCACCTAATAAAGACAGGTGCTACGCAAGCGGTACCTATCATGGTTGCTTTCAAGATGAAGAAACAGTGGAGCATGTCATCTTACACTGCACTGCCACAAATGAAGCCAGAGCAAAATAAGGGAAACAAAGCTGCTTGATCAAAACTCTAGAATTCTAGAGCAATGTTGCCATCAACCCAGAGTCCTTCTCCGTTAGTTTAAAGAATTGGGCTGGCTGGGGTCAGGTTAGGGGGCAATGTACAATACACCCCAATGCGGGGCGAAAGTGCAGAACTTTCTCCCCCCACCTCAAATTAGAATTAGAATTAGAAGTTAGCAAATCTATCATTTCATCTTATCAGCGTTTCGCCGTATACTAGTACAGGTACAATGCAGGATAACATAAAAAGTCATTTAATATGATAATGTACATGAAACGTCCTGGAAGACAATCTACTGATTAAGTATTGATTATCTACATAGATACATTTTACGAGTTTACGTGATGAGATAATAATAACTCATAGATTATCATTGTTTTGTGTCTACCTATTGATTTTTTGACTCGGCAATTAATCAATACCAGGCCAGTCTCACTCCACACTTTAGGTATGAAGCTATACGTACGTCGGTGGGCCCCGACTGCGGGGCTCGCTCCGTAGGTTATTACGCGTCAGAAGAGTTACGTATAGAAAGGGATGCAAGGTGTAGGTGAATATAAAGTGTTAGGTACAAGCTGAATATCACTTTATTGCGTCGCAGGTAAAAATAGCTATTTGTATAATCGTTTTTGCGGAGTCAAAATTATGTTCCTTTTTCTGTTCTGTGTCAATACAACTAGTATTTTGCATTTACTAACTATCTATCCAGCTGTATGTTTTAGTTAAGGTACTCAGGTATTACTCCAAAAAAACAATTCAAAATGAATCAATATCAAAATGAAGTTGAAAAAGCAATTGTGTTCTAAAACGAATACTGGCCAAGTGCGAGTTGGACTCGCGCTCGAAGGTTCCATACTTTTATCTTTATATGTATGGGATTATTAATTTAATATACCCATAATTTATTTTAATTTAATTTAATTATTTATTTTTGAAGTGAATATACAACTTAATATTTTTTGTAATATTTCAAGCATCTACTGTTGCCGTTATTAATATCGATCAAAAAACGGTAAAAAATATCACGTTTGTTGCATGGGATCCCCCTTTAAATATTTATTTTATTTTGTTTTTATTAATTGTTGTTATTGAGAAATGCCTCTTCGTCTCAGGCGTGCCTACACCTACTTCGCCTACCACATCACAGAGTTTGTCAGACATAAAACTAAAACACTCCGTATTCTCCAACTAGATAATTCTAAACGTACTTCCGCGTAAAAACAAAGTTTTTATGATACTACTGCGAATTGCATAATTTTACTACAAAGAGCATAACCCAACTAACTCAATAACTCCATGATTATTTAAACTCCACTCAGCTCGGAGTTGTATAAAAGCAGAATATTTTTCTGCTCTTGCAGCAAGCTTGCGCCCGCTATTTGTTTCGTTTTACAAAACTGAGCCACAGCTTATAAGTATTGCAGTTGGTTAACTAAAAACATAGGCTTTTGCATCTCGTCTAGATGAATTATTGCCTTTGCCTACACCGAATAGTCCAATAATTTTGACATATCGCGCACAGAAATCCCAGTCATGGTAAGGATAAATGTAACAGGCAAAATAGGAGTCAAAAAATCGAGAAGGAACCCGAAACACTGGTCTGACCAGGTGTCAGAACAGCTGGAAACTCCAGTAAAGGATCACGATCCTCAACTGTGGGAGAACGAATGAGGAAGAGGAGAAGGATATGAATTAAGCATGCTCCAGACGGATATAAACCAACTTACCAATAGAGGTGGACGGTAGCGCAAACCCGTCCTTCAAGGACGTTGAAATCCAAATCAAAATTTGGGTAACATTTCTGGCGCCTAGATGGATGGCAACAAGCAGACTCACCTCTGCTGAGACGCTGGATTACAACTGTATATGCTATAGGTATATCTGATCCCCAACTTCCATATTCGGAATCCAAGCCAACCTTACCTGCCCGTGGTGCATCTAACAAACGAGTCTCTGGCGGCATAGCGCAGCTTACATCGACAAAGCTAAATTCCCTGATACCCGATGGGCAGAATCATCGGCAAAGCGAGAAACCCTGCGATTCTTATTAGGAAAGGCCTATGTCCAGCCGTGGACTTATATAAACAGGTGTTGTTGTTGTAGTAGCTGCCTTGTATGAATCTGTGAGCCCTGAAACGGTCTAACGACGCAACTGATATGCTAAATAGCCTTCGTCAGGCAGCATTGTGCAACGCTGGCTCCCGCGATTTTTATCACCTTTAGAAAAAGTGAGAAAAGGCAAGTTAGTCTACCAACATGTTGAATAAGTCACCTATCACACGTCAAACATGTTGGCACAATATTAGGGAACAATATTTAGGAAAAAGTTAGAATCACATGTGGTGCATTGCATTGATGATTGACGTTTGATAGGGCTAAACTGGCGTCTACTTCCGTCTAGTCCCTCAAGGTTATTGTTTTGTCTCTCTTTCTACTTAAATAAGTGCGTCGTTTTCGATCTTTGCCTAAAAACTCATATCACATTTTAAGTACAAATTAAAAAAGTATCGAATGAATAAGCAAATCTACTGAAGTAACTTACCATTATATTTTTGAAAAAAACTAGTTTAATTTAGAACATAGGTAAGTTACGCATCCAACATGTTGGACAGTGTGAATAGCCCTTACAAAGGTTTGAATGGTTCATTAGAAAGTACTTGTGACTCGTTAGAATGTCTTATTCCAGAACTTTCTTTCTACACGTAAAATGACGTTCAGTTACCTTTTTACGTTTCGTAAATCAAATTCTACGTTATGCTAATCAGTATTATAAACACAGAGAAAAGCTTTTCTGAATCACATTATTATTATCAACAGCACGTAGAAATGTGAATGTGAGTTAGTTTGTTACGTTTTCACGTCTCAATGAATCAACAGACCATCATGAAAAAATAGAATCAGGGTGAGTTTGTTAAACACCGATCATTCAAATTTTGCGTGTTGACTGTACCATCATTGGAGGGACATTAAAAAGTGAAACTCTGTTTATAACAATCCGCTACTTGGAGACTCAACGTCAGGAGATTCGACTGCAAAACTGACTTGACGAAGCCAGCAGCGGTGCTTATAGGTTCTACCCAGTAATGAGTGGATCAGCCGGGCACCATTTGAAACTTCTTAAACACGTTGTCAGGTGTACAGAAAAGGACATAGGGTACGGTTAATTCAGATAAATGTACTGCTTTTGAGGGCAAAGCAATTTTTTTTGACAAAATCAAAGCCGCGGGCAAAAGCTAGGTATTCATAGATTCCTTCTTAAGCCCTTTTCATCTACTGAATTATCGAAGTTTCGATTTAGTCAGTTCATCTGTAGAGTATTTAATTAAATTTGTATGAAGATGTCAAAGTTCTACAAACTAATTAAGGTACTGTACCGATTCCAGGGATAAAACCCGGCCAAGTACAAGTTGGGCTCGCCCAATCGGCGCTTGCTTCCCTTACGAGTGTAAAAATTTGTGGCATATACCTACTTCCGTTTTTTTGATAACGTTGACTCGTAAGTAGAACTTCAAAGCTTATACAACGTGTCCAAAATTCGTGTGCCCGCTTTTGTTTTCATGTTCCTCCACGCTTTCATATAACACCTTTTCTAAACTCCTCTAATATGCTTAAAATGGAAGCACGTAGAAAGCTCCATCTTGCAGTACTCCTTTTTGGGGTGATAAACAAGAAATATCCGAAGTACTTGTACGATAAATTTATATGGGCGCGAACTAAATCCAGATACCCAAGCAGAGCATGTACCTTTATTTTTGAGACACCAAAGCACAAGTCCATGTCTTTCCGCGGTTCATTCAAATTTGCCGCCACTCGCTGCTGGAATGATCTGCCTCCACCTCTGCGTGCTCTGAAAACAGTTGGAACTTTTAGAAAAGCGCTCAGAACTTATCTCTTTAAAGATCAGTCTAGCTAGATAGGAATGCCCTGCATGCCTACATCATCACATCATGTAGGTATGTAGGTAATAAATCATGAATGTATTCAGGTTATAGCTTACCGTACGTTTATGCACTTCTTGCCTGGGAGAACATCTCTTTCCAACTTTCACCATGGTTTGCCTGGATCACTTTAAATCTAAAATTACGCTGCTCACTTCCCAAACACACTTAACACACTGGTTTTATACCCTAAGTATACTTTGTCCGTTGTTTGTGAGTAGTTTTTGCTCAAAATTTTAAATTTTTGTCTTGTGAAAACTATGCGTCCGATGGCAATTTGAGACGCCAACCCAAGCCACCAACAGCCAATCATAGTCGAGCAATCACCCCAGTCCACAGAGCTATTCTTTATTTCACTTCACTACTTTAAATAATGGCTTGTGGGATAACTCTCCACAATTCCATAAACATCCTTTTCCTTCTTGTTTCTAAATTAAATAAATCAATACAGAAAATAAATAATACTTGACAATCCATTATACCATAGTGAAAATAAATTGTTACATGTACACTATAGCATGATATTATAACATTTATTATATATTATTTTCTTTAACTTAGCTAATTTTTATTAATTAATATAATATTAAATATTTGAATGTACCTTTTTTATTTAAATTGTAATTAAATTTGAGATATAAGTATTGGTATCTATCTAATCCTATCTACGTAAAAATATGTAATATGTACCTAGCTATATAAATTAGTTCATGTAGTTTAGTTTCCACGTTCCCGATTTTCGTGTCTTCACACTTCGGCCTCGTCTGAAAACCAGCGCTGTGCCATTCCTGCCTTGGTATGGTGCAGCACATGCTGAGACGAGACCCATTCGACCCCACGCAATGCGAAATAATAGTGTTATTTTTTTATGTTTTTTTTTTTTATAACTTTCAAGTGTGTTTTTCCTTTTTTTCTTTTTGCTTGTTTTTTTTTCTTAATTTTATTTTTTTGTATTTTGTGTATTACCAACTTTGTACCTACCTACTTATTTTGTATGCATTGTGGGTCGAATAAATTGATTTTCTTCTTCTTCTTTCTAAGTTTCATTTTTTTCACAGCTAAAAGTGATTGAATACCTGAATATATTGAATAATTATTGCTACTTGATACCTTCACGCGTTTCTGAGAAAAATATCTTGGCAGACAGACATACAGACGGACAAAAAAGTGATTAAAAGGGTTCCTTTTACCTTAATAGGTTCGGGACCCTAAACAAAATCAGTAGCTGAGGAATGGTGATGCCATAAATTCCTATAATTTGTCTTCCAGTTCCTGTTTGCTACAACCTTAAAAAAATATAGGCCAAGCAGAGTATCTTGCCCATTCTTCTCTGTTTGGTCGCGTAACGAATTGGTGTAAAGGACAATGCCGTCTGATGTATGGCAATCGGTACCAAGACTAAAGTGAATGCGTCAAAACCAAACCATTGTTTTTAGTCGATTCTGCTGTCAAAATAATTAAAAATGAGGGTTGTTGCCATAGTAACGTTATATATCAATGGTTGTTGCCATAGTTTCAGTACTGTTACAATGGCAACAACCATAGTTGCCATAGTAACAACGGTTGTTGCAGTCTAATGGTGGCGTGCGACGGAAACCGAATGAACAAAATATTTTTTTACTTGTTTATTAACCCATTGTGTGTAAAACAAAAAAAAAAATGTCAAATAAAAAATCTAATTAATTTTATGGGATACGTTTGGTTTGACGCAATTGGTACGGATTCACGGCATTCTCCTTTAAATAAAAAAAAAATTACGTACATTATGTGCTTACTGAAAAAACGTATTTTGATTTTGATTTTGTTCACTATTTGAGAACACAATTTGTGTTTTCTCACGATGTCTTCACCGGTCACCGGTCATTGTTAAAAGCATTTAATTTTAACACAATAAATCTAGTTCTACTTATTTGCTTACCCTTCCCGATTTCCCTCACCAAAATACCCTAATCCTTATTACACTATTTCCAGTGACCACACGGACTATTGTCTCTGACCCCTCATTAGACCCCACTTAGCAGTTGACGTCCTTTATAATCCGGCTAAAACAATTAACCTCTACAATCTCACTACAATCCTGAAATATATGTAATTGTGAATATATTTAATTGTAAGTTTCGGTCACATCTATTACACGGATTATTACGAACTATAATTAAGAAAATTATTTAAATATCCTAATTTAAATTATGTAGTAATTTAAAGTATGCATTGTTTATCCACTTCCAAAAAGGACGAGGTTCTATGTTTGTCTGTGGGTTTTTTCAAGCGTTCGATACGTTTTTGAGTCGAATTCGTCAGTGACCAGGAATTATCAAATCAATCAGCGATCAATTTTTATAAGTCTATTTCGTAACTTTACTTTATTGTATAATAATATTTCGTCAACAAAAAGACAAGAGTCTCATAGCCTGTCTATCCTAATCATCCTAAATAAACTGAATAATTTAATAGGTAATTTCACATAATTAATTAGGTATTAACATAGTGTAGGACGCCCTGCGGCCGACGATTTGCGAAAGGCTGCTGGTAGAATCTGGATGCGTCGAGCTCAGGACAGGGCCCAATGGCGCTCATTAAATAAATAAATAAATAAATAATGCGGGACTTAATCACACAGCATCATGTAGCCCCAAACTAAGCAGAGCTTGTATTATGGGAACTACATGATTGATATACTACACATTTTTTTTTGTAAATATATACATATCATACATAAAAACACCCAGACCCGAGACAAATATCTACAGAACATGCAAACATTTGTCCCGCAGCGGGAATCGAACCCGCAACCCTCTGCGTCTCAGGCGGACCTTCGCGCAATGCGCCACAGAGGCCGTCAAGCCTCATTAGGGGAGGCCTATGTCCAGCAGTGGACTGCTATAGGCTGATGATGATGATGATGATGAATTAGGTATCTTGAACTCTTCGCCCACATAAAACTGACATGGGCTGTCGTTTCAATATAAAACTTTGCACTGAAGTTGTAATTGTAATACATTAAAAATACTTTCAGAATAATGGTCCATATTATGTTAATGGATATTTTGAAAGGACCATCCCCACTTTATCTTACAAAGTCTTAGGCCGGCCTTTGACTATGCTAAGGATGTAATGTAAATTACATATTGAGCTATTTCACGTGATCATTTGACACTTCTGCACACGATCGTCACCATACAAACTCAGGGCGAGGCAGAGAGAGGCGCGGTGTACAAAATGTGTAATGAGCAATACAATATTATATCTCAAGATGTAATATATATCCCATTGTTAAAATACGGCTTTACCCTAAAGATCCTAAGTAATTTACATAATTTAATTTAATTACATTATTTACGTATATTGTAGAGGTGAGGTGGGTTTCTCGTATATTGTCACAAAAGACGGTACACCACAGCCGCCAAGGCTTCAGTAACATTCTCTGAATTTTCGGTGCCCTATCTATTTATCTTGGTAATGTATGTAAATTAAGGGCCTTAATAAGATTGTCAATGACAAAAGACAAGAAATATTTTTATGGCATATGTGCATCGAGATAATTATACTTTAGAGCCACAAACGTGAAAAAAAATTGTGCGAATTAGGCATTTTGAAGTTTATATATGTCAAATTATACGCTTCGACGATTTTTGACAGTTTTCATTTCAATATTTTGAATCTATAGTAGTATATCTCAATGCATGTGTGTACGATATTATTTTTCTCCGCAGTTTTGGTTAAGTTTTGGTACTGTCTGTACATTAAAAAAAACATTAATTTACTAAGGCCTGATGTTTGAACCTCTGTGGCGTAATAGACAAAGGCCCGCCTGAGACGCCCGCATGGTTGCGGGTTCGAGTTTGCACATTTTTACAAAGCCTTTTGTTGTTTTTATTATTCTTTTGTTCTTGTGTACCTAGGTACCCAACCAACTCTGTACTTATATACCTACCTACTTATAATGTGTGCATTGTGGGTCGAATAAATGAATTTTCTTTCTTCTTTTTTCTTATCAGTTTACCTCAACGAGTTAATCATATGTGTAATTACTTACTAAGTATTTTCAAAATTATTGAATGGATAAGCTGTAAACTAGATTATTTGATAATTTAAAAACCAAACCTTATCACTTTTGTTGATGACGTTGCCTGTGGGCCTCAGACCACTTCCTGCGGTAGGTTGTGTTTTCAGCAAGCGTTAACTTACCCTCCTCTTTTCATACTTTGTAATAACTTAAGTTTTTCATTGTCATTAATCCTTTACCTACCTCTTTTTTATCTCAATTTCCAACGTTTCAACTCCATTTAACTTCCTGTAAAATCACAAATCCCCAGGTCGCCACTATTACGGCTATTTCTACTACGAGTCATCGTTAGCCATTCGTTCTAGGATACAGTACAGCAAAAAGTCATTTTAGGTTAGTTACTAACATCCGCTATGAGAATGCATAACGAACCCAGGTTTTAAACGGTTAAAAAATGGTCCAAAAAAATCCATAGTATAAATGTTAATAAATAATGCTGGACAGTATCACATAGCATCATGTAGCCCCAAAAACTAAGCAGAGCTTGTATTATGGGAACCACAGGACTGATAAACTACATAAGTACCTATAATTTTTTTTTTGTAAATACATATAATTTACACAGAAATCACCAAAAAATATTTCTGTAATCAGCTTAAGTTATCACTTTATACAACAGCAATAACCTCAACACTAGCCTGTATGATTCCGTTGCTGGATATAGGCCTCCCCTAATAATAATGGAATTATGCCCATAATCTCCTCGTTAGACCCTGGGTATGCTGGGGTCAGGGCAGAGCTACTACCTACAGCCGCGTCGACGCTGTTATTCATCGGTGATAAGGGAATGTAGCTGTGCCAATATTTAGGCTTAGCTATGTAATCAGCCGGCCGCCAGAGCCCCGTTCGTAAGTTAGCAGGGTGCAGCATGGGCAGGTGAGTTTGGCTTGGATTCTGTAGATGGAGGTTGTAACCTTTATACCCCATAAGTACCTTTTAGGTAAGTGGTAAGTACTTTAAAATCATAATGTTAGCAATTTCGTTGTTTGGTCATGCTTAAATATAGAAATTTTTAATTTAAAAGTTAATCTGTTGTAAAATTTATTTTATACAAATAATCAGCACAACCTGGGATTTTAATCAACATCAATCAACTCCACTGAAGGTGCAGACTAAATTTAATGGTTGTAAGGTAAAATGATTAAAATATGGATTAAATTCAACTCAAAAAATATTGCACAAAAAACCAGTAAAATATATTATATCATAATTTTTAAGGAATATTTACCTTATTTTACACTAATTTGGCAACAACCGAATAGGCATAATGAATTTAGTTAGACATCAACGGTATTTCAGTAAGTTTGGTGACAGTCAAATTGCTGCCAATATCTGAATTTCAAACTCAGGAATTTCATTGACATAATTATTGGACTTTGATCCCCTTACGATAGTTTCAAAGTGGCTGAGTATTTGTAACTGTAACTATTTAACATGTTTAACTAGTTAGTTGAAGGGTAGTGCTTTTTTGTACTACAGGCATGGTCCCCCTGATGGTAAGCGGTTCCCGTGGCCATCAACAGGTATTACATGCTCGTTGCTGACTCTTTTGAAACTTTTAAAACGCCCTTTTTGAAACGTTGCATATTGTAGTCTCTGGGGAAAACCTCGGCAGGAAGACCATTTCACAGCCTGATTGTTCGCGGGAGGAAATTCCTCTGGAACCTCACAGTGCGAGAAGATATAGGTGGCAATATATGTGGATGATACCCCTGTCAATGTCGAGCGGTGCTAAAATAGAAAGAAGCAGCAGGCACCATCTCAAACCATTCTCCAGAAAACTTCCCATTATACAAGCACACACATTGATTTGGCTAAAACTTAATGTACTATGGATTTATTTATCTATTTTTTTAAGTATCTTAAGATCTTCCCGTATTTTCAGATTCCAAGTCATGTACATATTTAATGCGATGACAAGTTAGGTAGAAGTACTGAGTAATTGTTAGGTTTTGAATCAACAATTCAAAAACTAGCAAAAATCAATTATCTCTGCAATCATAAATCAAATCAGACCAATCGAAACAAAGATAAATTAATGATTATTGATCAAAATCGTATAAATAAATGTTTCAATCCTAATTGATTGAGTCTAGTTTTGGACATACAAAATGGCGGTGAAGTGTTTGTTGCTTTTGTTAATAGTGGCATTCGGAGCTCAAGGTATGTAATAACCTAAGCGGAAACGGAAACGCAGGCCGCGTAGGACACATAGAAAACATAGTCCAGCACAACGCAGTTTTTTGTAAACAATACATTTATGATACGGCGAGGTATAAATTGTTAATTTTAACCTCCATCTTTGGAACCTAAACTAATCGCACCTGCCCTTGGTACACCTTGTTGAATAACAACCCCGGCTCTGGTGGCTGTTTGATTGCGGCATAGCGCTGCCTAACACTGCAATAGCTGAATTTTCTGGCAGCGGAAGGGCAGCAGGATCTTCGGTGCGAGAAGCTAGGCCCTGCGATCCTCAACCTCCGTGCCCAGCGTGGGGATTATGGGTATATATCCCTTGTTATAGGCTTCCCTATGTCGAGCAGTGGACTGATATAGGCTGGTGTGGTATGTGGTGGATTTTTAAGTCTAATCTCTCTTTGTGCCTAGGAGCCTAAGAATGTCTTGGGTTTTTGTTCGTCTACTCAACTTCTGTAATATTTTTTTTCTAAAATTTTGGTACCTTTTTGGAACAAAAAAAATTAGAATTCTAAAAATATTATATAAACAAGTTTATTGTAACAAAATATGTTATTTTAATTGCCAAATGAAAGTATACTAAATGAAACATACCATTAAGTTTACCTCAATGATGAATTTTCCAAGAATTGTACCTTATTTTTCGAAACATTAAAAGACTGAATGCCTTTGAACTAAATAAAATTCGGCTAGTTCACCAGTTTAAAGTCGCTCAGCTAGCTATGGAACGAGCCATGCTTGGAGTTTCTCTGAAAGATAGAATCTACAACGAGACTATCCGACATAGAAATAAAATAAAATAACAATTTGGTTATTTACAGTTTAAAGAATATTTTAGTCTTTTTTTATCAAAATTATCCAGCTAACTTTCCGCCCGTGGCTTGCGCAACGTCTATTCCAAGTTTAATCCAAATATTTTCATACGTAACTGTAAACTTGAAATCCAACTTAATATTATTATTTAAATGATAGTTTGTGAGAATGGATGTTTTTTACTAATGAACGGATTTGGATGAAACTTGAAATATACATGTTCTGTGACCTAGATTAACTTATATGCTACTTTTTATCCGGGTATCACGCGAGCGAAGCCACGGGTGGAAGCTAGTTTCTTGAAAATCACTAGCAAAGTTGAGTGTGAACAAACAAGCACATATTTTACAATTAATATTGTCATCTTGATTTCAGGACAATCCGTCACCGAAATATCGCTCCCGGATGAGACCACAACACACCTCTCCAACCCACTCATCGCCAAGAGTATCAGCATCCCCAAGTCCTTCCTCGACAAACTGATCTCCTGCCACGTGATCTACCCCAATGGACAGACCTTCGAGGCCTTCCCCAACAACAACCTGACCCCCGATGAGATCACTGCTAGTGATGCAGTGGAACCATTCAATAGCTGCGCCATCTCCTTCAGAAATGCGCCCCCAAATCTAAGTGGTACCTATGAGCTCTATAGCCTTGTTGAGCATAGCGCGGATAACAGCCGTACCTTGACAAGGCAGAGGTTCCACCTGACCTTCTATTACAGCGACTCTTGGGGGATCCCGTAATTTATTAGCATCCATAAAAACTAAGTAATATTTTTTTTACCAAGATTGTCAGAATTTGTTATTGCAGGTTGGAGTTTAATATGTAAAAATATTATTAAATAATTTGATGGCAATTGTATGGAGTTTTCGTTTTCAAATAGGGTTGCCTTGACTGTTAGAGCAACCTTGCACAAGAATTATGGCTGTCAACATGTTGTGAAAATCTCACTAAATTTAATGTAATTTCTAAAACCTTTATATTAAAAAAAAGAGCGAGTCGGATCTGTGCACGAAGGGTTCCGTTGTACCATTATCTATACATGTAAAGGGACTCACTTAAATATTTAGCAACAGAATTTAAATCTACCAACAGAAATACATAATCTGTGAAAATTTCAACTATCTAGCTATTACATATATAGACTACATTGTCTGTCTGTCACCTGGCTATAAATGCTAAAAGATTTCAGTTCGAATGTAAAAAAATTTTTGGCAATGGCCAAGCGTAATTTTGAATCTAGGCGCCTTCTTTCGCCACAGTTTTACTATATCAACTTTTCACAAATCTTCATGATCATTTTTTATGTGGTTTTTGTATTCCTGGAAGTTACAAATTATTATTTAAATTACGTACTCTTGGGATAAAATACTCAACGAGTTTATGCGTTTAATTTTATAAATAACACTTTGAGTACTGAAAACGTACGTGAACACGGGCCAGTGCCGCTCCGCCTCGTGCATGGCGTGGAGCGTCATATGCGGGGCCCGCAGTCAACGTGTTGAATACGCATTTTTTTTTTACAACCTCTATGGCGCAGTAGGCGAAGTTCTGCTTGAGATGCAGATGGCTTCAGGTTCGATTGCTGCCGCGGGACAAATGTTTTCAATATATGAAGATATTTGTCTCAGTTCTGAGTGTTTTCTAATAATGACAAAAATGTATTTATAAAAAATAATTATAGATAGTCATGTGGCATGGTAATATAAGCTCTGCTTAGTTTGGGGCTACATGATGCTTTATGTACCTATGATATTATACATTATTATTATTATTTATGATAAAACCAGGGAGATCAGTGTGCCAAGCTAACCACAGGGCGACGACGTCAAGGTAGACCGCGACAAAACAAGATGGAGGGACGAGCTCACTAAATTCCGTGCCGACTGGACCATTTTAGCACAGAAGAAGGATGAATAGAGAGAGTGTGGGAGACCTTTGCCCAGCAGTGGGATATTGAGGGCTCCTCATAATAATAATAATTATGATTAAACGCTCACCCATCCAAGTGACAGCGCGGAGTATTATGCTTCCCGAAATAACCAACGCCACGAGAGCTTATTATCTAAGGTAGGTATGTTTTAAGAGTAAACCGCAGGCATAACCACAGGTGTGGAATCTCGTGCCAGCATCCCTCACATTCCATTGTCCAGTCCTGTGGTTATGATATAAGTGCACATAATATCATAGGTAGTATTTGAATCTAAAACATGCTTGTGTTTGACACTCTGTAGCGCAGTGGGCGAAATCTCGCCTGAGACGCAAAAGGGACTGCGGATTCGTGTGACTAACAGGAATTTAGTTTACATTGCTAAGGATGGCACTTGACTGAATTATTTAGAGTGATGTCTAAGTACCTGTTCTACTCTGCTTGAAGTATGTACTTGACAAAAGATGCGACATAAATACTTCATTCGACTGTGATATCCAAATTTATTTATGTAGGAGAGTAAGGTTGCGAGTACGATTTCCCGTAAAAATGAACTGGTCAATCAGACACAGTCTTGAGATTTTTTTCAGCTTATCAGCTTTTCTTTTCAGCTTATCTGGTGAAAGACTTTGGGAGAAGATTTTGACCAACAGTGGAATATCTACTGGAAAAAATAAAATAGATTTTTTTGTATTGTTGGATTCTGTTAAGCGCTAAAATAATCTCTATGTATGTTCGTTTGTCTGTATGTTCACGAGTATAAATAGTAATTTCTGATTATGTCAAATTGTACAGCGAACATGTCACATCACAGCCATATCTTTTCTCTTTCTGTTAAATTAAGAAGGAAATAGAGAATTTGTGATACCTGTCCGTCATTGATGATAATATACGCATATGTAATTATCATTACGCCAATCAAATCACGTACTTAGATAAGAATCAATGATTAATAAAATCAAATAAATGTAGAACTTATAATCTAATCAGACAAATTGCAGATTTTGTAGACAATTCATGATAAAAATTACTAAGTAGTGATTTTGTTGCTAACTTGAAATTTAGGAATTCTAGATTATCTAACGTAGTTTAGAATGCCCTCCCGCTAGATGGCGTAACTATCGCGAAGAGGCGCCTGGTAGAAGCTGGATTTGAAGCTTCAGTAATTGAAGACTGGAGAAGAAATTACACAAGTAGGAATAAAAAAAAAAACCGACTTAAAATAAATCACTTTTTACTTCTTGCCCTAAAGAATTTTGAAAATCGGTTCACAATTGACGGACATATTGGTGATCATAGGGCGAAAATTACAAGCGAGGATGAGGTTTTCTGAGTTTTCCGGGAAAAGTATCACCTGTGAAGTATACTTTTAAACAAAAAAAGAATTTTGAAAATCGGTCCACAATGAAGAAGAAAACCATTTTTTGTTATATATGCCAACAAAATCTACAAAAAATTACGAGAACAACTGTGTTTTTATTATTTTTTTATCTCTAAAACTGACCAAGTTATCAAAGTGCAAAGTTAACATTTTCGGTCCAAGCCGCGGACCGAGCGCGATATCGTTGATGACGTCACGGATCCTGCCTCCGCGCGAGTGACTCGGGGATTGGAAGCATTTACCCCAATGTGCCCGTCGCGCGCGGAACTACTTTGTTTATTTTAAATAAGAAACAATAAAAACTACATGAGTTCATAAAATAAATGTTGTATTGTGTCTCAGTGTAAAAATAGGGCCACAAAAACTCCCGAAAAGTTATTTTTTTACGTTCCTAAGGATGCCAAAATCAGAAAAATGGACAAATGCTATGAGAAGAGCACATCCATTAGGGCCAAAAACAACAGCATATATATTGTTGTGAGGATCATATATATGTCAATTGTTCAAATACCATGTGAAATACCTAGTAGTAGGTACTTAACCTTGCCATGTGAAATACTAACTAAGTACCTAGTAGGTAGACTAGGTAGGTACTTGGTTTTTGCTAGTAATATGCTTTTTAGGGTTCCATACCCAAAGGTTAAAAACGGAAACCCTATTACTAAGACTTCGCTGTCCGTCTGTATGTCTGTCTGTCCATCTATCTGTCACCAAGCTGTATCTCATGAACCGTGATAGTTAGACAGTTGAAATGTTCACTGATGATGTATTTCTGTTGCCACTTTTTTGCCGTTTTTTTTGCCCGATATTAATAACAGCAACAGGTAGACGCTAGGAATATGCACAGAATATTTTGTTCATATATTTACTTCAAAAATAAATAATTGAATTAAATTAAAATGAATTAAGGGGGGCTCCCCGATGCATTTATATATTAGTAGGTATGTAGGGTACTCGACTCGCAGTTTATTGAACCATTCCAAGGTTAATGATTTCTTTATTTTTATAAAATATTCTGCCACCATCATATCGTGAACTATGGGTAGGTTGTTAGATTAGAGCCTTTTTTAAATCCTTCTTCCATTTTAGTTCTAAAAAAATAATTTACACGATACACTCACTCAATCAGCATTCTTTTAAATTAATAAATATAACCAGAGCGCACGAGAGCAAACAACTTAGCAGCGAAATGTACTACGGACGCCCGCCGCCGCCGAGCGATGACGTCACGCGCTACTCGCGATCACTAGCGAGATTTAAAAAACCTACGTAAACTTCCCATGCTTATAACTTCGGTAATATTGCACCGATCGATGCGAAATAAAAACTAGAATAATGTGAACGGTCTAGACTTTGATTCTACGTACGTAAAAGTGTAATATTTTAACCTTGTTATCTTCTTCATTGACGGAGTTATAGGTGAACATACCTAAAAAAAGGACGAAAAAAAGGTTCCGACGAATTGAGAACCTCCACCATTTTGAAGTCGGTTAAAAATAGTAACTACAGCATGTAATAGTCCGGTAAATATATATTTTTTGTACTAGCACGTTGACTGCTAGCCTCGGAACCGATGCTTGTAAGTTCACGAGAGATGTTTAATTTATTAAGCACTCAATTATACAGTAGCATAAAATAGTAACTACGGCTAATTATATATATTTAAAACACTGGTACTGGCTCCTTTTTGGAGCCAGTGAACAAACGAGTTCACGATAGATAGTCGTGCTATTTAGCACTCAAAGCGTTATACCAACAGTAGCGAGCTGACTGCTGGCTTAGAACATGACGCTCCGCAATGATAAAGGTTATTTATATGTTAAAGTGGTAGTAGAGTTCTTTGTGAAGGGCTCGTCCGGGGAAGTACTGCTACCATGTCTATTTCCGACACGAAACAGCTGTGTTGTGTTTCGGTTTGAAAGGTGTGGATTCCGTTGAAATTACAGGCACACGTGGCTTATCATCTTCATGTCTGAATTTCATGGTCGCAGGGCGTTGCATCGTAGAGCACGTTCCGAAAAAACGTGATCTACAATGCAATGCTATGTGATAGGTAATGGTTACCACTTAACATCAGGTAGCCCATGTACTTGTTCCATCTTTGAGTACCATAAAAAAAAATAACTTGCAAACAATTTTAGCATCACAAATACAACCAATCACTGCGTTGCCGGGAACCGAGTATACCGTTCCCGCAAACCAACGACGATCAAATTAAAAGCTTATAGCGTGCGGTGGACAGCAAAACCAAATAAATTATTCGATGGTCACGCGTCAGGTAGGTACAGACCTAGCATAGTACATAGAGCGCACTATTGACAATGAATAGAGACGGAAGTACTTTTGAAACCTAATTTTCGAAAATAACTTTATTCAATAGCCTCATGGATCACTTCGAGTTATTGAGTGAAGACCGTCGGTCGGTAAACATAAGTGTAGGACGCCCTCAAGCCAGGAGTGACAATCTGTGAAAGTCTGGATATTATATGCTTCGAGTTCATGACAGGGTCCAATTGCGCTGTTTAAGGTAGGCTTATGTTCAGCAGTAAACTGCTATAGGATTATTATGATGATGATGGATCACTTTGACATGTATTTTTTTAATTAGCAAATAAACTCTGATTGGATTTTTGAAAATAAAATGCTCAATTTCATATATATTTTAAATTTATTCGAACGTGCAAAAAAAGCTAATCAGTACTGGTTTATCTGACAGTAAAAAAATTAAATGCATATGTAACTAAGTCTCTCTGTTTTCGTCGTTTTCACGGCTTACTGATTTAGAGGAAACCTTTGGAGGCACTTACGCTTTGCATGATATATTTTATTCAGGCTTAGGTAGTAGCTATGCGAGAGGACTCGCTAGTCTTCATTACATTTTATAAACGCAAAAGTGAGTTCTTACAAAGCAATTTTTTTCTTTAGAATAAGGTATTACTTATGTATAACCTAAAGGTTGTAACTATGCGCGTGGACCTGCGGGAAGAAGCTAGCCTTAAAATTTTATAAATACAGTGGGTTTTATTACTCCACGAAGCAACTTTTCTGTAGCCTAAGGTACATAAAACAAATACGCAAATTATTTTCTAGCTCTGTTTCGTTGTTTTATTAAATTTTAAGAATCATTATGGTTTACAATATTATGATAATTGCTGTAATACACCTTCATCATCAACAGTCTCCAGAAGTACACTGATTATTTTTTATTTACCTTCAGTTCTTTAGTTATTTAAAGCTAGCTTCTGGGCGCGGGTTCACTTACAAGGTGCCTATATTTAAAAGTAGTTTATATGATAAACCAGGGGTGGAAAATTTTTACTCAAAGTTTTGGTGTGAAGGACTGACAAACATTTCACATTTGAAATCTTTACAAGCATAGGCATTTAAATCCTTCTAGCATTTAGTATGCCTGAAAGAATTAAGGATCTTTTTACCTGACTGCGCCAGAAGGAAAGTTATATATTTTTAGAAAAAATATCTAGAAAATAAAAGTTACTGCCAAACTTAAAAAAAAACCTATTAAGGAAGTTGTGCTTCTTTGTAACAAATACAAAAATAGCTTCGAAGTTTTGAAAAAGTTTGGTGCAACAAAATAAAGTGTAAGTTTTCATATTATCTAAAAAATCCTTTTAGATAATATGAAAACTTAAACTTTATTTTGTTGCACCAAACTTTTTGAAAACTTCGACCAAGCAGGTCGAAGGCGCGATGGTCCGACAATATTAAAACCCACTTTGGCTACCAATGGAAGCGTGAATCAACTCAAACAGAGCGAATTGGAAGCAGTTGGGGGAGGCATACGTTCAATACTGGACTAATAAATGCTGATAGATGATGATGGTGACGATGAATCAGTTATATGCTTCCCTATTAACAAGCTCTGTCTAGTTTGCGGCTATGTGATGCTGTGTAATAATGTCCAGCGTTGTGTATATAGGTAAGTATGTTTGTATTCATATACTTAACTTACTCAAACCTCGTTTACTTAGCAATATTTCCAACAAACGAAACAAAAATATCCAGCAGAGCCGCGTCAAACACCAATAATGTCTGTCAACCGACCATTTCGACGCGACCCTCCCTTTGTCAAAGCTGATATCAGATTTGATACAAAATGGCGTTTCTGTACTGAATGGTTCGTATCTGTATTGTATGCTACACGAGGTTTTGGATAAGGGCGGGGGAAATTGTTTTACGTGACACATTATGTAACGAGCCGAGCTCATTGTACGCGGTGCGAATCGCAAAGTGAAGTGCGATTTCGACGAGACAAGATTAAATTGTATTATGTCTGTGCTGCGAGTTGTGACAGCTTTTGATAAGAGCTTTTTATTTTAGTCCTGCCAATTACAGTATATGTTTTTTAAATACTGAGAGCGTTAGTCTAGTGGGATGTATGTCTTACAATCAACAGGTCACGGATTTGAATCCCAGCCGGTGCACAAATGGATTTTTCGTTTTGAAAAAATATGTGTGCATTACCACAAACTCGAAACAGTGAAGGAAAACATCGTGAGAAAACCGGTGTGTACCTACCTCAACTAAATGTGCATGTACCTATTATAATGTTTGGATTTACTAGATTTGCGCAATGCGTCCTTATCGGGGATGAGATAAAAGGTTTTAATGATGTTTGTTTTTGTTTTGTATATCTTACATTCGACGATGGAACAATCACATGGCTTTGATGCTAAGTGGTAACGATCACGTAGGTATACGTACTTACTGCAGTGGCGCAGCAACCCAAAATGGATCTTGGCCTCTGACACCAGAATACGCCAGGTTTCTCGATCCAATGCTATAAAATCAATGCTCAATGAAACACTTCTGTGAAGTCAATAGCTTGAAATAGGCTAGACGACTGAAAACTAAACTAAAATTCTAATTAGTCCGTTATTTACACATCCAAAAAATATTGGACACGTATTTTTTCTTTTGTCAATTAAACAAAAAATAACAAAGATATAGTGCGTTAAAGTTCCGCGCGACGTCACGATATAGTACATTTTTTACCTAGGCGTGACGTCACGAGCTTTCACGTTCTTTATCTCCGTCAATTTCTATTGATTCGATAAATCAAAAAATACGTGTCCAGTATTTTTGGTTGATCTAACTGACGGACTAATTATAATCATTATTTTTTGACCCAGTCGTCATGCCTATTCGCGCAGGTCTATCATGACTTCAAAGACTCAGTTGTACCTTGGATGTCCAACATACTTCCTGCAACTCAAACGGACAACATATCTGAGCGATCAGAGCTTTACTGACTTGGTCTCTAATGCGTGGGATAAATACAAGAGCTATCGGGCTAGGTAGGGCAAAGCGCAGGCGAGGTTCGGTCGCGGCCTCGACGCCGGTGCAGCGCAGTACAGTACTAACGATGATGGAAATGCGAGGCGCGGGCGAATATAGTGGATGCATTTGGGGCATTCTAGTGTTGTAGGCATGGCACTGCTCACTGTGGATGCGCCGAGGGCGAGGATACGGCATCGTCCGCTCTTGTATTTGTCCCGCGCCTAAGACAGCGGTGGCGCATTGAGCGGCGCGCCAACGCAAATCTATGCATTGAAACGCGCCATTCCTTGCGCCGCCGCCGCCGCCCCGCTCCCGCTGACTTCGTGACCGCGGCTATAGAGGGTAGGACACAAGGTCTTCGATCTCGAAGTTCTTAAGACTTTTCAAGGTTACATCTTTCTTTTTTAGTCACCTTAAGATTTTGCCGTGGATCTTTCGTTAACCTTTATATCAAAGTATAGCATCTTAGGTCACGCATGTTTGGAACGGCTCTACGATGCTGATCAAAGTGTACTTTTAAGTGCTCAATGAATAAAGAGATTTTTATCTCTTACTTTACTTGGATGCAACACCATGCATCAACGTGAGTCATGATGAAACAACGTGGCTGTATTCGGCTTGAAGGGACTGAGTGCCAGCTATAAGTCAACTCGCAGTTTACCAGTCTTGTTTTTATTAAGCCAAAGAAAATTCTTAATGCGGTGGCATAACTCACCCTTAGCCGGTTATTTGCTAAACCCTGTAAAACTTCGCAAAAGTAATAGGTATCGATTATTGCCTATTCACATTTGTTTTTCGACAAATTGCCTAACTTGAGCCATTAGCAACGACATATTTATGGCCTCTTGTAAATGTTTTATTTTCCGTTTAAGGTTGTGTTTACGTTTTCTCCGGGGGTGTAAGGGGTTCTAACCCCCATCTTCAGAACCCAAGTCAACCTCACCAGCACTTGGTGCACCTTGCTAACTAACAAACGGGGCTCTGGCGGCGGCTGATTACGGCATAACACAGCCCAATACCGGCACAGCTAAATCCCCTGACTGCCAACGGGCAGCAGCGTCGGCGTTGCGAGAAGCTGTGCCCTGCGATTCCCAACCCGCATGCCCAGCGTCGGGGGATTATGGACATATCCCCCTTTATTATGGGAAGCATGTCCAGCTGTGGACTGATATAGGCTGGTACGTGGTGGTTACGTTTTCTTAGGAGTAAAGTCTAAAAGGAAAGGCGTTTCCGATACTGGTGGCCGAGTTAAATTTTGAGCACTCTTGCCAGAGCCTGCTGAAATAGCAAGAAAACAAAAATTAACTAGCGTCCGCCCACGTCTTTGTGCGATATTCAGTTAAACAGTTGATTTGGTTGGACCTGAACAAGAGTTCTAGTCCTATCGTCAGAGTCCCGTTTGTTATATAGCAGAGTGCACCACGGGCAGGTTGGTTTGGGTTCCAAAAATGGAGGTAAGAAGCTCTTTAGCCGGCTTTGGACTATGTGATGCGTCGACCTCAGCGCAATGGCGCTCGTTAGGGGAGGCCTATGTCCAGTGGTGGGCTGCTATAGGCTGATGATGATTATGATGATGATGTAATGTATATTACATTTTTAAACGTGACCATTTGACACTTCAAACTCAGAGCGACGCAGAGGGAGGTGCGGTGTCCGGGGAGGTGTTTCATTCAAAATGTATGATGAGCGATAAAATATTATATGTAGCTCAAGATATAATATTTATCCCATTATCAGCCGGCTTTTGATTTTTTTTATCTCATGGGAGATTTCATAAAAGTGATTATAATATAAGTAGTAGTAAATTATAGTAATTTACTAGTTTCTAACTAAAACTAATATATTTCGAGAAATAAACCCTTGGTCTCGTTACAAACTAATAGAGATTCGAGAACCGAATATTGAAGAAGTTTGGACGAGGCCGTAGGCATTCAATGGCAAATATTAATAATGTTAGCTGTTCTAAACTGAGGTAACAAGTATTTTCATATGTTATGAGTGGTTATAGCTTGAAGAAAATAGGCAGTTTAATAAAAAATAATACAACATTTCCAAATAACCCAAACAACTTTGAAGCGGGTTAGTATCAGCCTTCCTTTGCCCAAACTATGCAATAAATAAAATGTTGATACAATATCTGTCGGGCGATCACGAATACGAAAATTTCAAGTGGAAGCATAGTAAGCGTAACGTATTTGGCCAATAACAAAGCGTTATTTTGAATCCAAGCTTTCTCATTGGCCAAAATTTTACGTATACGATACGAATGCTTTTTCGCTACAGATATAGAAGAGAACTAGATAAAACCTTAAAATTCACTATGCTCTGAACGTCAACTCATACGGCTAATCTCTACATTCTTATGAAAAATATCATCAGTTAGAAAGTGACGCATACATATTCAATGCCACTTCAAAATAAATGAAAAAGTAAATCGTACCAGGGCGCTCGAACAAAATTATATGCAGCTTCATACAAATGAGTGGTACGAAGTCGCAGAAATCGCATTGAGATAAAGTATGCATCTCTTTCCAGCAAATGATACATGGACATAAAAAAGTAGAGATCAGCCGTATAAGTTGACGTTCAGAGCATAATGAATTTTAAGGCTTTATCTAGTTGTCTTCTATATCCATCCTTGTTTGTACCATACATGATTTGTATGAGATTTTTATATATGTCAAAAATAACGACTCAGGCGGAATTTGAACCCACGACCTTCCCATCAATACCGAGACGCGCTAGAGAGATCAGAAATGTGATCGTACTGCAAGAAATTTGAGAGATGTTCGTACTTCGAGAGCGAAGTACGTGTCAGTCTGGCCGTGATAGTATATTATGTAAATATACTCCAAATAATAGATAAATATGTGTATATGACCACGTGGGATATAATTATGTTAAAACACACAAGCTTGTATTATAACGAAGTACTGTTAAGTATACCTATGATAGATTATTTTAAAGAAATACTCCAATTAATAAAGGTACAGGTACTGGTAATGTAATATAAATATAATCACTTAAGAGAAGGGCTTGTGTTATGAAATGTTCGAAGTTAGTTATTATATAGGATCTGTTTATGTATTAAGCTTAAATACCATTCAGTGTTGTAAACAACATTGAATGGTAAAGGTATTAATAACCTTAAAACACTGCCTATTGTAATTCTAACCTATATAACTATGTGATTCGTAGTACATAGTAGTTTGTAAGTCGACATTTACCCTTGTGTCAAGCTAATTATGGAGAAATAATGGTCGGGACTCATCCCTTATCATTTCTGTAAAACACGTGGTTGCTAAAGCACGTGGTCGACCGACTTGTTTACTCGTTGCTATAAAAGCACTGCCGCCCTGGGAGCGGGACTCATTCTGTTGTCGACTGTCGGACCGGACGGAGCTCTGGCACCTCTATAGCAATAAAAGCTAAGTACCTAATCGTTAAGCCCTGATCAATGACGTTGTGTATTCCTAGGTTGTATGTTGCGTATCATGTAATACATAACGTTATATATTATATACTTGATAAGTAAATGGAATACACAACGTAATGTTTGTTATGTATAACATTATATACATTATATATTACCTAAAAAATAAGTATATAAGTAAATTTAATACGTAATGTAAATGTTTGTTACATGGTCAAACATTTACATTATATACTTATGTGTTAACGATTGAATTTGTTATTTTATACAAGAAACTGTAATGAAGACGTTGAAAAGAATATACCGGGCAGAGTTTCTTGCCAATTCTTCTCTGCCTGGCCACGTTCCGAATTGGCGGTAAATTAAAGCATATTGACATATCAAGGTTTTCTTATTTAATGAGGTTATCCTTCTCCTTTTAGTTCGTGTTATATATAAGTGAGCTGGTGGAAAGTATATAAGTTTCAAATACCTGGCTACACGTTTAATTAGAGTTTCAGTTACTTGCTTTGCTAAATATATAATTACCTAACGCCCCAAGCTATATTTATAGGTTTAAGTGTAGTGCTAGTTAAGCTATATTAACACTAAATCGCTAAAGATGACCTATTAGTTTCCCTTCAAAGCTTATATACAATGATTGGTACCTTTTAAGTTTTCTATTATATATATAAATGTGAAAATTCTAACACGCTCACCAACTACGCTACCGAGTCAACTCTTACACAAAAACATTATTTTATATATGGTTCAAAATTCCTGAAATCATTTTAAAATCAAAAGCAATTCCCACCCGTATATATCCCCAAAACTTAAGTACACTATACATCAAGTCCAGACAGAGTTATAACCTACAAGTTTCGGAACCCTCAAGACAATAGAAGGGTTCATTTGACAGCGTGATCGATGGTCGTTAATGTTTGCTGATCCCTAATCAGTAGAACCGAGTGTGAATGTGGGATCAACTTGTTTTGACTAAGGATCAACCCCGCTTTGCAAGGGAAATTAATCAAAATTCTATTTTTCTGGATCTCAAATTAGGCTAGATGACTTAAAATTTATAATAAGTCCGTCATTTACATTATCAAAAAATATTGGACTCGTATTTTCTCTTGTTAATTAAACCAAAAATGACAAAGGTATAGTGCGTTGAAATTCCACGTACACCTGTGCTTACTTAACTTTACATAGCCGTGACGTCACGAGCCCCCTCTCCCGAACTTAGACGCTTTTTATCTCCGTCAATTTTTATTTATTATCAATTTTTATTTATTTGACAAATAAAAAATACGCGTGTTTTATATTGATCTAACTGACGGATTAATTAGATTTTTTTTTACCCAGTCATCATCCCTCATCAGGCTATAGCAGTCCACAGCTATGGGCTACAAAGGCCTCCCTAATGAGCGCCATTGCGCCCTGTCCTCATCTCGACGCATCCTGTTTCCTACCAGCAGCCTTTCGCAGATATTATTCTTATTGAACTGATATTTTTTAACAAATATTCAAACTACTGCGTCACTTAGTTCCACATACAGTAAAAGTATACTTAATATATATTTTTAATTCCTTTCTTTTCTCATTTTTAGGGTTCTTTACCCAAGGGTAAAAACGAGACCCCATTACTAAGACTTCACTGTCCGACTGTCAGTAACCAGGCTATATCCCATGAACCATGATAGCTAAATAGTTCATATTTTCACAGATGATGTATTTCTGTTGCCGTTGTATAACAACAAATTCTAAAAATAAAATAAAATTAATATTTTTGTGGGGCTCCCATAAAACGGTACGGAATCCTTCGTGTGCGAGTCCGACTTGCACTTGGCCGGTTTTCTTAATATTAAAGAAAGGATTTATTCCTTTATAGCACCTTCTTCGGTAGATACGACCATTTTAAAACTCCTTTGTACAAACCTACTGATAGTTCCTACCTAAATATATCGAAAGCATTTTGACTAGATAACATCACACAGAATCTTGTTGAGTGGATACCGTGAATTGGAAAACGTAGTGAAAGTCGCCCTCCGGCCAGAAGGTGTGACGATTTGTGAAAGGCTGCTGGTAGAAACTGGATGAGCAGAGCTTAGGACAGTGCGCAATGGCGCTCATTAGGGGAGGCCTTTTTCCAGCAGTGGACTGCTATAGGCCGATGATGATGATGATGACACAGAATCACCCCTTGAAACGTTAACAGAGCACACTCAAGCTGAACACCTATTATTTAGAATCCCAACATCCGGGCAACCGTGAATAGTTCTCAACTCATCACTTAACTCTACTAAACAACCAGTAACCCTACTGACAAAGGCTTTTGTGTATCCGTACGGTCATTTTACATCAATTAAATTGAAATAAATAATAAATAATGAAACAACGAAAATATGAATAAATGAATAATGCTTTTTATATACTTAAACATGATATACAGCATCATGTAGCCCTTATCTAAGCAGTGCTTTTATTATGGGAACCACATGACTGATATACTATATATGTACTAGTTTCCACCCGCGGCTTAGCTCATGTAGTACCGAGATAAAAAGTAGATAAAGAAGCCTATGTATCCAGATCACAAATTATGTAAATTCCAAGTTTCGGCCAAATCCGTTCAGTAGTTTTTGCGTGAAAGGGTAACAAACATTCATCCATACATCCATACATACTCACAAACTTTCGCATTTATTATATTAGTAAGATAAAAAGTAAAATTAGATTAATAGAAATAGCAACACCTTGCAAAGTCAACTTTAAAAATTAGGCATAAAACAAAGAACTTACACCAAAGAAGTTAACTACCATAATATAATGGCTGAAAGACAGACAAACCAATTAGCTGACATCCATTGTTTTTTCCAAAACTAGGTATCATACGTTTTAGGTATACATATATACCTATTATAGTTATAAATAAAGCAGGATACACAGCATCATTAACATGTTGACTGCGGGCCTCGAACATGACGCTCCGCGCCATGCTCGAGGAGTGTAAGCTCTTGCAGGAGCGCGTTGTGTTTTCAGCACTCAAAGCGTCACTTTGAGTGCTGAGTTGAGTGCAGAGTTTGAGTGAGTGCTGCGTTTGTTCATCGGTATCTCCGTCAAACGCGGACCGATTTTCAAAAATCTTTTTTTTTTGGTAATGATGGTGACCAAGAGCAAGCCACCGGCTGAGATTGTACCTATTTAAAATTACGTTAATGTTTTAATTTCTCAGTCCCTCTATCGATATTCTATTAAAAGTAATCTCTAATATTATGGAGCATTAACTACAAAGTGGCACAATTGTAATAAAAGCTCTCTATAATCCATTTAAACTCACCCACCATTTCGCACTAAACAAAGCAGTCAAGAGCGAGTCTTTCTCAAGCGTTGGGTTTCGTACTAACAAATAATAGAGAAGAGAATAGATACTCTTATCTATCACAATAATATCATGAATACGAAAGCTTGTACTCAACTCCGTAACGGATGAACGGATAAAACTTGAAATCTACACTTAATATTATAAAGACGAAAAATTTGTATTTTTTAGTGTGTGTTTTTTTTATATAAATAAACTCTAAAACTACTGTGCCGATTTCAAATTTTTTTCTCCATTGGAAAGCTACATTCACCTTGAGAAACATAGGCTATATTTTTTGCTAGAAAAGATTAGGGATCCTTACTTAAACGTACGCGTAAACGTAAACGTAACGAAAAATAAACGTAACCCAAGGTGTAAAAAAGTGCCCTAACCCGTACGAAGCCGGGACGGGCTGCTAATATACAATAGTTTGTAATCTGGATTAACATAAAGGCTTTTTTATTTCTTGGTACCACGCGAGCGGAGGCGTTTACGAAAGCTAGTCTACTATGTAATAATTATTTGGACCTCCGTTTTATGAATTTACCCAGATTTAACACCGCGATTCGGCAAATGTAGTGTAGGACGCCCTCTGGCCAGGTAGAGTGACTATCAGTATAAGGGTAGAAGCTGAATGCGTCAGACTGAGGACAGTGTGCAAGCGCTCATTAATTAGCGGAGGCCTATGTCCTGCTGTGGAATGCTATAGGATTTTATTGATGATGATGATGACCTAGACCCCAACGAGACTAAAGCTTCCGATGTCCGTCCATCTGTCTGTCAGCGGGCTGTGTCTCGTGAACTGTGATAAGTTTAGGTATATTTCTATTGCCGCTATATCAATATACTTGATAAAAAAATATTTAAAAAATACACTACACTACACAGTTATATCTTGTACAAATGTACGGAACTCTTCACGTCCGAGTTCAATTTATTTAGTATTAATTTGTTTAATTTGGTCCAAATTATAAGTTAGCGATTAATACATCATGCAACTATTTGTAGCTATTGCTTCTAATGTCAGAAACATGCCTGTAAAATGGCAATAAAGACAGAAACCCTTTGTTAGTTCAATAGATCCCATTGCGTACGGAATCCTAAAAGCGTTCAAACTCTTCACAACGTAAAAATTAAATTTCATTTAAAGTACGTTAGCAGTGCGTTTCATTCTAAATGCTGCCTTAATGTAGTGAGGCCTAGGAGTGTTATTGCTAGGAGTTAATTTTAAATGAAGTGTAGGGGTACTCATATTATGACTCATGAGAGGCTGAAATAAATAATAAATTATTATCACAACAACAACACCAGCATATTTAGTCTTCTGCTGAACATAAGCCTCCCCTATAAGAAGGGGGATGCATATCCCCCTAAAATTATATATCATCCAATAATAATCAAAATCCAATAATCAGAATATTGGCATCCATACACCAGTTACACCCCATCCAAAACCCCAATTGTTGTTATTATTACCTATAAGTATTATGTATTAGCTATAAAGCTATCCAAATTGACTTTTGGTTGGCCATCTTAGTTATTGCGACAAACTGAGGAGTTCGGTGGGGTGATTGGCCAACTCTGTTGCAAATAAAAATAATTGACACCGATCCTGTTTTTACAAATTTTGACATTTCATCCATCGAAATTCAATCAGCGTCAATTGACAAACTGTCACAGTTTGTTAAAACAGGATCGGTGTCAATCATTTCTGTTTGCAACAGAGTTACTTAAAATAACACCTTGTTGATCGATGTAATGGTTGTGTGATTGATGTAAACTGTTAGGTTCTTTATGAGTAATACTAAAGTTCTTCTTACACTTCTGCACGTGGTGCACCCTGCCAAACAACGAACGGGGCTCTGGCGGCCGGCTGATTGCGGTATAGAACAGCCTACATCAGCACAGTTAAATCACTGGCCATCGACGGGTAGCAGCGTCAGTGGTGCAAGAAGCTGTGCCCTGCTATCCCCAACCCGCATGCCCAGCGTGGGGATTATGGGTATATCCCCCTTTATTAGGGGAGGCCTATGTCCAGCAGTGGACTGATAGAGGCTGGTGTGGTTGTGGTGTGGTAAAGTTCTTCTCTAAACCGACATTACTTTGTCTCATTTCCCTGACATCAGAAGGTTCCGGAGGTTTAAATTGACTCCAAAGGTTAAAGAGGTTTAACTTGAGTCCAGAGGTGACATATCCAAAGGTAGTATCACATTAAATTTAATTGCGAGCGGGCCTTTTGACTGCACTCGGTCGCGCCGCCATAATGACGTCATTCCGGTAATGTTAGGGCGCTATATCGAAGTATACTGTTATGGCAGTGTTTAGTTGATTATTTCATAGCAGATCTGTTTATACATTCATAGTACCTTCTGATATACTTACTTTTACTACAATTTTGATTTAATATTTATGTATTAAATTATGGTATCAGATTCCACGATGGATAAATTAGTTTTAATTGATATTTCACCATCGTCTGCTACTGTCTTTTAAAATCCAGTCCATCAAAAGGTTAGAAGAGAAGCTTTAAGCTATAAAAACACATCTTCACGACTTTTTCCCCATTGTGGATAGATCTTCAGATGTTGTTCAGTATGCAAATCTATTGAGGATACCCTAAAGGGGGTAGTCAGAGGCAAGTCCAAACATTACGTTCGATACATGCCCACTTTTTGCAAGCAGATAGAATTCCACGTGACAGGTTGCAGGCCCATCGACACTTTTTTGTTGGAAAACTAACGTAGCAAATACCTTTCGAACTTTTTATTTCGAGGGCATGCCGGTTTCCTCACGATGTTTTCCTTCACCGTTTCGAACTATTGGTAATGCGCTCATAAATTTTTTGAAACGAAAAATCCATTGGTGTACGGCTGGGATTCCAACCCCCGACCTCCAGATCTTAAGTCGGGGTACATCCCACTACGTAATATTGAGGGAAATCAGAAATTTTGTTACAAATCTAAGCTAAAAATCTTTTTTCAAAGAAGGCATGTCATTTCAGACCTGACCATAAATGGAAGCGACTAAAAATGCAAATTATGTAAAAATATTCTTGATAATGAAGTATTGAATTTATAACCAATAACTTTATTTATTAAAGCCGGAATACTTCGTAAATAAATCATAAATATTGATCGCAATACGCCTTAGCATAACAAATCAGTGTTATTGAACGCACTCTCACCCACATTGTGCATCTCTCGTCCCAATGTCAACCCTAGAAAACAAAACTGTCACTAACAATGCACGCGTTTGGTTAGTTTTTGTTTAATGGCGCCAGTGTCCTAATCGATCATAACCTAAAAGTATAAAATAAATACCCAGAAAAAATATCCGGCTTTAATAAAAAAAACGATTAATTGAACATGATATCCTGCAATAAGAACTAGCAATTAGGACATAGGTCACAGGTTGTATGAAACTGACCGATCTTCTTTATAAAGCAAAATAAATTGTTTTTGTGACTGTACCAAAAGTTATGTTATGGTATGGGTTGAGAACAGATTTTGTTCTTGATTTTAAATTTGTAAATGGAAAACAAAATCTGTATTTATTATGACAATAAACAAGTACCATTGGTATTAGTTTTTGGTATTAGAAAGGAATAGATCGCCACCACGGCTCTAAAAAAGCTATAAAAACCGCCCATTATAATTTCAATAATGTAATGGTAAAATAAAGATTTCTTTATCGATCTATTGTTGATCATTATCACTATCGTAATGTTTTGACAGCCAAATTCTGTAACAAAACAATGTTTGTCAAAATGTTCTTTAAAGGGTACATGCTCTTGCATCACCGACGCTGATGCTTGTCATTGGCCAAGGGATGTAGCGTTGCCGGTATTAGGCTATGCTATGGTGCATTCAGCCGGCCAGAGCCTTGTTTGTTGCCTTGGCTTCCGAAAGTGTGTGGAAGAGTCCTTAAGAGCACCCATAGATAGATAGATAGATCGAAATTTATTTATTCAGTAAACTTTTAACAAAACTCTGGTTAGTAATGCCTTAAAACCTATATTAGGTTTGTCTAGACACTAGGTTCTCGATATAAACAAATAAAGTACCTACAGAATTAGAAAAAACGACTTGGCCGGGAATATAATAACAAAGTAATAGTACCTAACTACTAATAATAATGGCACGTAACAGCCAAAGCACGTAAAGTTTTGGCTTAATGGCGCTAGGATGGAACATCGTGGTGTTTTTTGCCAGTAGAGTCATAATAATGTTGATTCAAGTAATGGAATATATCGTTTATTTCCACAAAACGGCACATAAGCTTCAACACAAAGTAATAAGCTTGTTGCGCCCACGCGGACACCGCAGGCTCCATGGCTTGCCTGCGCGTCCAAGACGCGTCTGTTGGAATGGTATCTATAAGGATTTCCCCACGTAAAAAAGGTTTCCAAAGGTGAAAGTTGGAACTTCTTACACCCTTAAAATTCCAAATAAAACGTAAGTACCAGTACATTTCACCTTGTATCGTTTTGTTAATAGGTAGGTAGTAAGTATGTTCATAATTAATTAATGAAAAGAGCAAAAGTCACTTAGTTCTTACATTACAATTATAGCTAAGTAGTGAGTATTGTGATCATGTATTCTGTCTGGGCCTAGACTTAGGCCGAGTGCAAGATAAAGTTACACAAGAAGTTTTATCGGACGCGACTTTTGGTCGCTTTTAATGGTAAAAGAGAAGCTATTAGTCTTCTTTTACTATTGACCGCGCGTCGCCAAAATGACTTACCACATGCCTCCCATAGGCCTAGCACTACTGACATTGGTGTGGATTCAGTTGTACCTACATATTCTCATACTCAAAATAGTTTGACAGCTCTAAGGATTATAGCTCCTTGTCATTCTCATCTCAGCTATCAAAGAAATAGCAACATTATTAGGACTTCGAAGGTACAAAAATGCACAACAGAATCGAAACTAATAAGACCCAACGCCTTAGTACTTACCGGCTTCTGTATAGTAACGTTGACTTAACATAGTTTTATCTGTTGTGCCGTTCCTTTTTGAAAATTACTGGTAAGTGGTAGATGACATCAGTGATACAATATAATGGTATGAAGAATGAAGATATAGCTAAGGGTTGTTTTTTATCCAGACAATCAATAAATCGCCCTCCGGCCAGGTGGAATGACGATCTGCGAAAGGCTGCTGGTAGAAGCTAGATACGTCGAGCTCAGGACAGGGCACAATGGCGCTCATTAGGGAAGGCCTATGTCCAGCAGTGGACTGCTATATGCTGGTGGTGATGATTATGATGATGAATCAATAAATACCTAATAAACATTGATTATATTTGTAAAATGTATTAAATTCTCCTTCTTTGTAGTCGATACTTCATTTTTGAAGATCGTGATCACCATGCGAGGTTTTGGTGGTGTAGATGGCCTCCAGTGACTCCAATTTGTGGCCATCTAAAACACACTATAAAATGACGTTTCCTTGTCTCTAAGCTGGCCAGACCACGGTACGGATAGCGCGTACATTGGTACGCGTAGTCGGATACGTGTGTTTTAAAACGCAATGTCCATACTTGCAGCTACGCGTACATTCTTGGGGTACGCGTGGTACGCGTACGCCTCTGTTGGTCGGATGTCTGTACGCAGCTTACCAGATAGTAGTAACTTATTGAACATTCGGACCCAAGTGTAGGACGCTAAGATAAATAGAATGCAAGCGCTTTCGTATATTAAACATCGGCACCTGTTATTTACATATTAGTTAAAAGTCGTGTCTGAATATTTCAAATAACATAAGCCTCACGTAGTCGAGTAATAAGTAATTAGAGCAAGTACTTTATCTTTTTATCCCTAACAGAAATTCGAGTAAGCATAAATAAATGAAACTTACTGTCACGTAGACACTAATCCAGTTCACTAAGGTGCAGGCCACATGTAAATGGGCCATGTGCATGTTCCATCTTCAAGTAGTATAAAAAAACGGCGTCCGGCGCGGACATGGCATAGGCGGTTTGCTATTCCATTCAAAGGAGAATGCCGTCTGATGTATGACGCTCTGTACCAAGACTAAAATGAGTTCGTCAAAAAAATCTCCAACAAGTTTTTAGTCGATTCTACTGTCAAAATAATTAAAACAATAATTTAAAATAAAAAAAAACCGACTTCAAAAACATTTATTGAAAAAACTGTTAAACTAAAAAGTTAAAAATAATTGCTTATTTTTTGGTTCATCCACCTTTTTTCTATAAATTTATCCCTTACGATCTATGCGTTTACCACATAGGTAGATCTAGATACCTACCTGTTATTTTTGGAGTCGGAGTCAGCTTTGGAGTACGATATTATAGCAACTACACTTCTCCCACCTCGGACATGCCCTCCTGCGCCGCTCACGCAATAGTTACCTACCTTGGCGTGCCTTGGCTGACACCGACTCCAAAAATAACAGATAAATAATAATAATATAATCTAGATCTACCTATGTGGTAAACGTATAGATCGTAAGGGATAACTTTATAGAAAAAAGGTGGATGAACCAAAAAATAAGCAATTATTTTTAACTTTTTAGTTTAACAGTTTTTTCAATAAATGTTTTTGAAGTCGGTTTTTTTTTATTTTAAATTATTGTTTATTTCCGAAGTTTTTGTGAATATGACTTTAAGACGATTACTAAAACTATAAATAAAATTCAAGCCCATAGAAATTTTATTCCCTATTGTCTTATCCCCGAAAAACACAACGAAAAAGAATTTTCCAAATTGGTTTTTATATGACGGAGTTATGAGATAACAAACATAAAACATGAATAAAATTTGAGCCCATAAAATGTTAGTCCCTGTTTTTTAACCTTTAGAGATTGGTATTTTTTCTTCATATTTTTATGGGACCAATCAAAAAGTATATCCTATACAAAAAACTAAGAGTTTTTTAAATCGGTTCATAAATGACGGAGTTATGAGGCAACAAACATAAAAAAACGAATAAAATATGAACCCATAAAATTTTCATTCCAAGTTTTCTCACCCTTAGGGTTGGTATTTTTACTTCAAATTTATATTGGACCATTTGCAAAGTATACCCTACACTACAATAAAAAAAAAATCTAAATCGGTTTATAAATGACGGAGATATGAGGTAAGAAACATAAAAAAAAATATAAAATTCGAGCCCAAAAAAGATTCATTCCCAATTTTCTCACCCTTAAGGTTAATATTTTTTCTTGAAATTTAAATGGGACCAATTGGAAAGTATACCCTTTTCAACGAAAAAAGAATTTTCCAAATCAGTTCATAAATGACAGAGTTATGAGCTAACAAACATAAAAAAAAAAAATACAACCGAATTGAGAACCTCCTCCTTTTTTTTTGAAGTCGGTTAAAAATGAGGGTCATTGTCATATTAGCACTTTATATCAATGTTTGTTGCTATAGTAACGTATATATCATTGGTTGTAGCAGTCTAATGGAGGCGTGCGACGGAAACCAAATCAACAAAATATTTTTTTACTTGATTATAATCCCGTTGGTGTATAAAACTAAAGAAAATGTTAAATAATTTATAAAATATAATAAATTTTATGGCTTACGTTCGGTTTTAACGCAATTGGTACGGGTTCTCGGCATTCTCCTTTAAAACAAAAAGAATGGAATTAAATCAAATTTTATGATTGACGTGATTATGACGCGCCATGTCATAACCACGTCCCAGCAATGACATGCCGTGTGTCCTAAATTGTGCTTTATTTCCATTCTTTTTGTTTTAAATTTGAATGTAATAGCAAACCGCCCGTGCTATGACCGCGCCCGACGCTATTTACATGAGGCTTGCACCTAGGATCTCATTTTAGTACAGTCGCCAGTAATAAAAATTAAACGTCCTATTCATAACAGTTCTATAAACCTCAGGTAGCTAAAATGGTGTTAAAATATCAGGTCAACTCTTTTATTATTTACATTGTCATTTCCATTTAAATGACAGGGACAAGCTAACTTTATCGAGCGTTATAAAATGACATTTGGTTATGAATAAGCGGGATACAGTTTAGTGCACGTCACACTAAAACCCGTTAGCTAAAGGCTAGTTCAGACTACTCTAGTCATTTAGTCTAGTTGCTAGTAATTTAGTACCTAGAGGGGTGTAAAGGACCTTTACCTTCAGAACTAAAGCCAAGCTCACCGGTCTGAGGTATAACCAGCTAAAAACGGGGCTCTGATGGCCGGCTGATTGCGGCATGGAGAAGTCCTAACATCGTGACAGATAAATTCCCTGGCAGCCGAAGAGTAGCAGTATCAAGCGTGCGAGAAGCTGTGCCATGCAGTCCTACACGCACAATATTAAGCCCAGGGGAACATAAAATTTCCTTTTTTTTTTATTATTACCAATTACACTTATTAAACATTTTATAAAATTATACAGTCAAAGATACATAATAGAGTTCATAAAGAGAGTCACCGCTAAATCACCCCTGGGTACTATAGTACCCAGTTTTAAAAATGCCGTCGATGCACCTTGAGTGCTATAGCAACGAATTCTGAATTCGCCGCCACATCCACATCCACATCAGCCTATATCAGTCCACTGCTGGACATAGGCCTCCCCTAATAAAGGGGGATATCCTATATAGATACCCATAATCCCCACGCTGGGCATGCGGGTTGGGGATCGCAGGGCACAGCTTCTCGCACCACCGACGCTGCTGCCCGTCAGTGGCCAGGGGATTTAGCTGTGCCGATGTAGGCTGTGCTATGCCGCAATCAGCCGGCCGCCAGAGCCCCGTTCGTTGTTTAGCAGGGAGGGTGCACCACCTGCAGGTGGGGTTGGCTTGGGTTCCGAAGATAGGAACCCAAGCCAACTTGGTTGGAACCCTGTACACCCCGCCGCCACTTCAATTCGCCGCCACTTGGCATAAATCCTTCTGTCCTGCTTTTTCTTATACTTTTTTGTCTGACTTAGCTGTTAAAATGATTTTTGTTTCTTTCCCATCCACCGGAACTACCATTTCCAAGTGTTGAAACCTAAAAATATTCAATAGACTAATAGGGGAAAAAAATATGTTTATTATTATTATGATTATGATTATAGCAAAAACAAAAATTAATCAAATCATTAAAATTAATACCTACTAATTACATAATAATATCTAGTATATCAGAACTGCTTAGTTTGGGGTTATAGCATATCTTCTTGGCCCATTCAATAATACCAGCAACCTAGGCACGACAGTGTGGTTCTTCCACATGAGGCGAGTATACTTGGCTTCAGAACCTGAACAAAGCCTTATTTTTGAAATTCTAGCTTTAATTTTGTTTGTAATTTGTCATGTAAGGATATACTTATGGTTTCTTTAAATGAGATTTTTATTCATACTTAATTACTTTTTATGTTTTACTTAAATAAATAAATAAATAATCCTGGACGTCATCACACAGCATCATGTAGCCCCAAACTAAGCAGAGCTTGTATTATGGGAACCACATGATTGATATACTACATAGATACATTTTTTTTTTTGTAAATACATACATATCATACATAGAAAACACCCAGACCCGACACAAATATCTGCAGAACATGCAAACATTTGTCCCGTAGCGGGAATCGAACCCGCAACCTTCTGCGTCACAGGCGGACCTTCGCCCACTGCGCCACAGAGGTCGTCACTTATATTATTGTGTCCAATTAAATATAAAAGTACTTGATAAATATTTTAAATATCTTTTAAATATTATTATTTAATCATTTATAATTTTTTTAATGACGGCCAATTGTATTTCCGCCAAGACTGCCGCCATGTTGTTTATATAAAATGTTTGCTGGGCGCTTAAAAATGTCAGTCTCGTTCTGATATTCGTACCGACAAGACGTGGAGTGAGAGTTATTGTGATAAGCGAGGCTAATCCTGCTGGAAGGCCCTTGAAGGCTTGTTATCACATTAGTTTTAGGGTAAATGTCTTATATCACCTGATTATATTGGAATCAAAAGCCTTTTTCGAGTGAGAGAGAAATAAAGTTATGTTGAGTTGTTTTAAGTATTTCTTTTCTAGAGGTTAGTGAACTACCCCCTTTATTCATGATATAATAGAGTTTAACGCCAAACGATTAAATAAATATGATGATGTGTACGTACAGCATTATCATATTTATTTTATGTAGACGCTATTACAAACATCTTAATTATGTATTTCATCTAACAGAACCAGTATGCTACAGCCCTCGCATACCCTTGATTCAATTTACGGCTCAAACTCAAAGAACCTTAAATACCAAGAAACACGACACAGCCTTCCAGATGCCACGTGTCGACACAAATTCTTAACATTTCTCCCAGAAGTGTGCCAACCGTGAAGGTAACAATTTACAGTTTAAAAACCGAAAATCAAAGTAAATTGAACTCTATTGTATTGTCAGTAGAGCGGAAGAGTTTGGGAGAAGTTGGGAGCGTGGTTGCTGATTTCGAAAATTAATGTTGTCATCCAAAGGCCTACTTTCTATTCAAAGTAATGAGGTGGTGTTATGTGATCGTTTTTCACTAAGTTTCTTACCTAATCTAATATTGGTTCTAAGCTAAAATACCTTACTACCTTGACGGTTTCTGTGGCGCAGTTCGCAGGGTGAAGGTCCGCCTGAGACGCAGAAGGTTGCGGGTTCGATTCCCACTGCGGGATGTAACCCCCCTCCCCTAAAAATACTCCCCCATAAAAACTTTCTTTTATATTTTCATTTGGCCATATGATGTCTAGTTTGGTTAGAACCCTACGCATATACCGTACATAACCCGCGATTCTTTTGAGGTATTTTAAAACGATTTCTCTAGCCTACCCTAAGATTATCTACCTACCTGTAAATTAAACGATTTCTCTAGCCTACCCTTAGTTTTTCTACCTACCTGTAAATTATCTATTCTAACACAATTCTGATCGGAAACACTTTCTGAACTTACTTTCTACGATTCCTACACATAACCTAATAACTTATTTGGAGTTTCATTCTCTACTCTTGAATCTAGTGGTTTACAGCCTATAGTTATTAAATAGTATATTAGATATGCTAATACGTAATACATTATATTGATATAAATCTTTAATTCTGACTCTAAATTCGGTATAGGATTAATGGATCTAATTCTCTTTCATACTGGCTTTAGCGATCGACGTAAAACTTGTGAATATAATTATCTTTCATACTGGCTCTGTTGATCGGCATGTGATCATGAATAGTTTTGTCTCTCATATTCTGACTCTAAATTGGCATAGGGACGCGCTCCGCCCCGCGCGTCCTGTGGGTTTCGTCTCCTTACTTGGGTACCCCCCACCTAGATTTCATTTTGGGGGTTGAGAACATGCCTCATTACTGTCTGTAATTGTATGGTCAGTCTTTTGACAAGCAAAGGAGTAAGAGGGAGTGATTTTTCAGCTAAGGTGCATCAAATCACTGATATTGATAATACCTATAACTTAGGTAAAATGAAGCAGTTATTTGTCTGCTAATACAATACGAAATGTCCAAGGAATTAGATTCCTAAAATGTTAGCTTAGCTATACACTTGAATATGAAATCAATGATATATTTCACCATGATTACTGATAGTATCAAAGACTTACATTTGCCTGTCTTTGTAGCGTGAACCTTATTGGTTGTACCTCATCTATTGCGAGGATTTATTGTGTAGATAAGAACTGCATCTGCTTGTCTTAGTAGCTTCAATAGCTTGATAAAATATATCAATACCCTTATTAGGCAATCACCTCATCTTGTGCGAGGATTTTAATATGAAAACAAAGGATTCCATTCCTGGACAATTTTATATTGAATCATAGAACTTAACTGCTCATTCTCTCCAGTTAATAGGTAGATAGATAATTATATATAATATACCTTTACAGGCTAGATAGATTTTAAAACAATATATTATTGAATCTAAAAATAGAACGGCTTGGCCTGCTGGACTTAGCTAGGACGCTGCCACCATAATGATCTAGATTTTACCAATAGGCTAAATAAATTCCTGCCTGCCTACTTTGCTAGGCTTATTCAGGCAGGTTTGACTTTATAACGTAATATATATTATAGAATCTACAAAAAGGACGGCTTGGCCCGCCGGATTTAACGTGAAGAAAATACAGGACCTAGATTTAACAAATATACTAAATAAATTCCTGCCTACCTACTTTTCCTAGCCTACCATTGAACCTGAACCTACGTAGGCCCTAAAATAGCTAAGTGTGTGATTCTTTCAAAACTAGAAGTACAACCTTCTCATTTACATGTAAACGTGCGTGTCTCTCATCGGGGTGTAATGATGAGATACCTGGCTAACTGCTAGACCTAACGTCCCTATAAATATGTACGTGTACCTACCACCCTAGCCCTAAACATATAAGTGTGATAGATAAATATATAGATAAGTACGGGAAGTCTGTTACCAAGCGACCTAAGGCAACAGATGGAAAGTGGGTAGGAAGTAAGGATGAGGGAAAGATTTTCTCACTGCCGGTCAAGCAGGCTCACAAGACCGATCAGGGTGCTGACGGCTAAAGGTGTCTTGGCCGCAGTGAGAGGATGATGGAACCCCACAAAGCTAAGGGCAAGGAACGTAGCCCTTGGGTATAACACCGCAAGGTTTCCGGACTACGTTTGAAGTGATCATTCAAACAAGCCTTCTACCCTTCTCATTTACTTGCTCAATACGCATGGTCAGCAGGCTCACCAACCAATTGAAGGACGTGAAGGAGTCTTAGCCACGTATTGAGAAGCAAAGAAAGAGCAGATCATCTCTGAACTCGCTATACTCTCGTCTATTATCTGTCTTGAATTACGCATGGTCAGCAGGCTCACTAGACCAATTTAAGGGCGTGAAGGTGTCTTAGCCACGTAATAGATAATAGTCGAAAGTTCACTTTAAATTACGCTTGGTCAGCAGGCTCACTAGACCAATTTAAGGGCATGAAGGTGTCTTAGCCACGTAATATCACTTGATAATTTACACTGAATTTACTTTACGAATTATAATCGTATAAAAATGGCGATAAGGCTTGGATGAACGATAACTTCTTGGGAACCGTGGACCGTCCGTCCGTAATTTCGCCTCGACTTATTCTTGTTCCTCCCCGTACCGATAATTGTGGAATGATCCCGAATGTACCTAAATTCCCCTTTTTAAAACCTTTTTCGTTCCGCCTCATCGCATTCGAAACGCAATAACAAGTTCCGGAAGTTACGCTCAATCTAAATCTACCTCAGTCAATATTTTGATAGAAAAGTGATACATTATATAAAGTATTTCTATCAAAAGTTTATCCTTTTAATCAGTTATGAATAGTAATAATTATCTTACAGGATTTCCATTAATTTAGCGATAATAAATACCTTTCGTATTACGTTGCTTGAACTGATGGATTATTCTAAAACAGGCCATTCTGAACAATATATCTATTGCGTTAAGAGTTCATTTCATTATCTAAATTTGAGTGAACCTCCATATAGTCCCGCTTGGCAGCTCTGCTAACTCAATGATCAGACCCATCCAGTCCAATATGGTCTTTATGTTTATAAAGTTAAGGTTTAAATTATGCTTTAAAGTGTGTTTTCAACCTAAAACTTTCCACTCATTATTGTTTACGCTGCATTTTTCACAAAATGCAATAACAAAATCCGGATGTTAGCTCATTTATAATCTACCCTCATTTATATTAAATGTAGCATTTCTGTAGTTAAATTATTACAATAAAATAGTTATTGTTATGCTAACTTTATGATTATATTCATTCGTGAAATTCAAGCTGTTTTATAAAGCTTTATGAATTCAATTAATCTAACAATAATTAAATAACTTTTTCAGTTTGTTGATTGACCCACCCAACTATTTAGAACTAGTAATTATGGTTCTTATACTTGATACGTTAGAGTTCATATTATATTTTCAATAAATGGTTGAATCTCCTATAATTCGTTGTTTGACGTCGCTAGTGTTTTTAAATAAAGTAAGCGGTGATGCCATCTTTTTTATTTATTATGCAATATTATGTCTAAGCTTCTATAATGCATTGATTGATGTCGCTAGTGTTTTCACTCGCGTATTTTCAAATAACGCAAGCAGTGATGCCATCTATTTAATTTATTAAGCAATATTATGTCTAAGCTTCTTTAATGCATTAGTTCTTGTCGCTAGTGTTTTTGCCCGCGTATTTTCAAATAAAACAAGAGGTTTATTTATTTACCATCGAGTTTAGAGTTAATTTTACGTTCAACGAGACTGGTCTACCAAAAGGTTTATTTAGATACTATATTTTCCTATATTTGTGAGTGACGGAACACACCATAGGGTTCTGTTCCGTTACAGCCAACCCCCAATTTTTACGCAGGTGAGTAAATATTTAACCGAAGGAAAAATTTTAACCCATTAATTTCACAAATATATAATATTATTTAATTGTTAAGTCATTTAACTAAGTACAAATTTCTAATTTGCTAACATTTGAATCCAAATATTTGAATTGGCGTCTGTATGTAAATATGTTGTGTGTTCTTACAATATGTTAATGTGTTTAAACTGAAATATAAACAAGCATCAATGAGCATATAATTTTTTTATAGAATAATACTCAAAGTCTATGTCTCTTGTTGAATTCAGATTCTTCGAAAAAGGAACTTGGTTGTGAAGCAAATCAATCCTAATGATTTGATGTAAGAGCATCCCATGAACCTCTTTTCCTCAGTAATACGAACACTTACACCACCTTCTCTCAAACCCAAATTCATCAAGAGCATTTAAGCTCTTTAACTAAATTAAAACTTGATTAATATCACAGAGCATGTATAGTGTGCGTAAATTTCTTTCGTGCGTGTAGAGTAGGACTCTTTATGAGATCAGCTATATTAGAATATACTGATGAATGTCTTCAGACTTAACCTAACACCAAACTTCCCCATAAAAGGTCCTTGTATGTATTCTTAAATGTTATTTGCATTCAAAGTCAACAAACCGTTTCTAGTCATGTTATTGATTAATCATCTAGGCCCTCCATAATTTTTTTTTCTATAAACACTACACTTGCATTGCATTAACTTTCATTGCCATTCACGCCACCTTAAACAACTAATCAACGCATTGAAACCAGAAACTACGAAAAAATTGTACTGTTTCTCTAACAGCCAAAACCTTGTTGAATGTAACGAAACAACCCCCCAGTTGGGTAATCCCACTCACGTTTCACCGCATTTTATTTTTAAATTTAATTAATCTTGATTTAATGTTCGTATTCGACAAACGTCAAACCCAAATCAATCAAATTTAAACTGAAAACTAGCAATTTATTTGATTTTTGCAGTTCACTAAATTGTTTATCTTAAAATATTTCCTTTCCCATTTTTAAATGTATGCTATATTTTATTTAAATTATTTTATTTACTTACTTGATATGATTTAACTTATCCACTATCTATAAATTAAGCTCAGGTAGTCATCTAATCTGATTTTCTATCTGTTTGACAGACTGAATGACGTTTATAGCGACGTTTTTTTTCTATGTATAATTGTCAGTTTTTAGAAAGAATACTCACTTATTTTAAAACTTCTAGGTGTTAACTAACAATAATTTGTTAATAACTCTTTTACTACTATAATCTAAGAGTACTAACTTATAATTAACTTTAAATTAGATTTCCGGTAATTTTGTCTTAAATTAGATTATAATTAATTTTCTAGATTTTTATGTTACTTTTTGAAAATAAGTTTTGATATAACTTTCAATTACTTCAGTTCTTTTCCCAAAACAAAAGAACTGAAGAAATTGCTAACAACGAATACTTCCTAATCTCTACTTTAATTATTTTCTATGTAAATAGTACCATACAATGTAAGTAGATCCTATTAGATATGGTTTAAATGAGCTATACCTACCTTCTTTATTTCGACCTACGAGTATGTGCTGAACCCAAACTAATACACAAATAGAGACGTTCAAGTTAATTTTAGATTCATATAATGTAATCTATATAATCCCCATAATCCGCTTAATCCCAAAATTCTAAATAAAATATTCTAAATTATATATTTTAATTTATCTAGTTATTTATTTTGCTTGATAACCGTGTATATAGAATTACTTGTGTTTGTTTTATAAGGTATAGTGGAATATTAAAAGAATATATATTTATTTTGTAAAAAAACTTCAATTATTTCCGATATAATTGACAATTCCTAGTATACCTACATATCTATATGTACCTCTAATTACTTATTTCATTTTTATTTTCAGTAAAATTCATGAAAATGAACTTAATATAAAGTATTACGACAAAACTTTAAATATCAACCCCCATTTTTTTAAACTAAACCGTATTTATGATTTGTTTCTATTATTTTAAATTGCAACCCCCCATTAATTGAACTAAACCGTAACTGTGATTTGTTTCCATTTTTAAATATCAACCCCCCATTAATTAAACTAAACCGTTACAAGGTTTTGTTTCTGTTTTTAAATACCAACCCCCCATTAATTAAACTAAACCGTAACTTATGTTTTGTTTTTGTTTTTGAACTTAAATAGTAAACTACTTAAATACTTAAATAGTGAACTAAACTTCTTTTATAAATTAATGAAACCAAAATATTTAACAAAAGACAAATGACCTAGGCTCTAAACTACAAAACTGCAAACAATTTTATTCCGTTCTATCTATCTGAATTTTATCTGAACTGTAAAATATCTATCTGCCTAATAGCAGATATAAGTTATAACTAAATTGCATTTTTAAATTAACGAAATCATAATATTTAATAAAAACGACCCAAATTCTAAACGTTCTATCTATATAAATCATACCTATGCAAACGGTGAAATAAGTATCCACCTAAAGTAGATGTAAGTTATAAGGTTCCTATTAAAAAAAAACAATGTTGAGGAAAGCGGTGTACCGGTAAAACTTTCATTAGTAGTATCAGTAGTTATGAGAGTTAATGGTTAAATTTAGACTACCTTAAAACAAGCCACTACCTACCCTAGAATGAACGCTAGGAAATTTTAATAAAAGTATTGTACGAACCTACCTTCCTATCACGTTATGCAAGTAAATTAAGTGTAACTTACTTACCTTCCTATCACGTTATGCAAGTAAATTAAGTGTAACTTACCTACCTTCCTATCACGTTATGCAAGTAAATTAAGTGTAACTTATCTCAATTATCTACCTGCCTCAGTATTTTATCTTACCTAGTTATGTTGTGTTACATTAACATAATATTTATCGTACATAACTTACAAACCAAACCTATCACCAATGAGTAAGTAAGTAGCTCAAGCTAGCCGAAAATCGAAATGAAGGAGAGGGCGTGATTCTACGACTACCTAGGCTACTTCAAGTAGATACTATACTTATTTCAGTATCTAGTTGTCTCCCAAACTCAAGAAGTCCTAATGCATGAATACTACCTACTTACTAAATTTTACGAAAACAACTGTTTCTATTTTTATTTTATGTGAAATCTTACGAATACAGAAATTAAGGTTATGAATTTTAATATGTAAACACGTCTATCTCTTTCTTAAACTAAAAATAAAGTGCTAAACAAATTTAGGTGAAACTCCGCACTTGGCCAGTTCCAATTTAGGAATCCACACAAGCGAATCCGCAGACATTTACCAGTAATAATCTAAACTAACTCACTTCCTATCGCAACATAAAATAAACTAAGTGCTGAACTAATTTAGGTGAAACTCTGCATTTGGGCAGTTCCAATTTAGGGATCTACACGAGAACTACTAAGTTGCATTTACCTAACTCTTTCCCAAGAGTCAGAAACCAACAACCTACAGAGAGAAAGAGAGAGAGAGAGAACCTACATCCCTACGCGTCATCAAACGGCCCCCCCTCCAAACTGTGTCTGAACGAAAAGTTGCTGAACTATTTATGACTCCGAAAACTTTCTACAAATTTTATTTTCACCGAAATATAAAACTAAGTAATCTACGAAACAACATTTTCTAGACTTATTTTCCCAGAACTAAACGACGCCACGAGCGTTTTTGCAGACTTTTTTTTTCAAATATACTACGCCTCGATCGTTTTTACAGACTTTAATTTTTTTAACTGAAGCTACGCCACGAGCACTTGTTTTGTTTATTTTATTTTCGTGTAATGAGCTACCCCACGAGTAAGTTTCCGATTTTATTTTTACGCCACGAGCACCTTTATCCAACTACTAGACGATCACGGCCTATGTGCACTAACACTGTCGGACGTAAAATGGCAATCTAGCCTAACCCACGTTCTTGCTAAATTTCAGTCTATTATATGTTAAATTATCACCTGTACTATTAGTTATTCTGCGTATAAACTTAAGAATATACGTAAGTATTTATTACTTTATCTCATTATCCTATTATTATCAATCAAGTTTTGGAATAAGAATCTGAACCCTACGAATAATCTGCGACTAAAAGTAACACCATCAGTTCGAAGAAGTTCACTGCTTGAATTTTAAATAAATATACCGACACTGAGCTACCTACTTTAAACTATTTTTTTGCTACTTATTTTATACTACCTACTTACTTAATCGTTTTAAAACCTCTCCTCTATACGCGGCAACAAATTGTGCGAAATAATTCCGCACTTTACACTACTTATAACTATACCTAAGCAAATCTTCAAACCTACATAATTTCTTAAATATGTACATACTTCTTACATTTTATGTAGAATCTTAACAGATAATAATACTAAATTATGTTAAATCAATAATCTATACTGCTAAAATAAACCGCATTACTTGTATTAATACCAAATCCTGTTCACGGCACGCTAAATTGTAACCCCCCTCCCCTAAAAATATCTCTCTGTTAAATAATTATTTAGTTTTTAAATTTGAAGCCATGGAAAGTCAACGTGGTAACCCTACGCATGCCCTGTACATACTCGCGATTCTTTTGAGGTATTTTAAAACGATTTCTCTAGCCTACCCTAAGATTATCTACCTACCTGTAAATTAAACGATTTCTCTAGCCTACCCTTAGTTTTTCTACCTACCTGTAAATTATCTATTCTAACACAATTCTGATCGGAAACACTTTCTGAACTTACTTTCTACGATTCCTACACATAACCTAATAACTTATTTGGAGTTTCATTCTCTACTCTTGAATCTAGTGGTTTACAGCCTATAGTTATTAAATAGTATATTAGATATGCTAATACGTAATACATTATATTGATATAAATCTTTAATTCTGACTCTAAATTCGGTATAGGATTAATGGATCTAATTCTCTTTCATACTGGCTTTAGCGATCGACGTAAAACTTGTGAATATAATTATCTTTCATACTGGCTCTGTTGATCGGCATGTGATCATGAATAGTTTTGTCTCTCATATTCTGACTCTAAATTGGCATAGGGACGCGCTCCGCCCCGCGCGTCCTGTGGGTTTCGTCTCCTTACTTGGGTACCCCCCACCTAGATTTCATTTTGGGGGTTGAGAACATGCCTCATTACTGTCTGTAATTGTATGGTCAGTCTTTTGACAAGCAAAGGAGTAAGAGGGAGTGATTTTTCAGCTAAGGTGCATCAAATCACTGATATTGATAATACCTATAACTTAGGTAAAATGAAGCAGTTATTTGTCTGCTAATACAATACGAAATGTCCAAGGAATTAGATTCCTAAAATGTTAGCTTAGCTATACACTTGAATATGAAATCAATGATATATTTCACCATGATTACTGATAGTATCAAAGACTTACATTTGCCTGTCTTTGTAGCGTGAACCTTATTGGTTGTACCTCATCTATTGCGAGGATTTATTGTGTAGATAAGAACTGCATCTGCTTGTCTTAGTAGCTTCAATAGCTTGATAAAATATATCAATACCCTTATTAGGCAATCACCTCATCTTGTGCGAGGATTTTAATATGAAAACAAAGGATTCCATTCCTGGACAATTTTATATTGAATCATAGAACTTAACTGCTCATTCTCTCCAGTTAATAGGTAGATAGATAATTATATATAATATACCTTTACAGGCTAGATAGATTTTAAAACAATATATTATTGAATCTAAAAATAGAACGGCTTGGCCTGCTGGACTTAGCTAGGACGCTGCCACCATAATGATCTAGATTTTACCAATAGGCTAAATAAATTCCTGCCTGCCTACTTTGCTAGGCTTATTCAGGCAGGTTTGACTTTATAACGTAATATATATTATAGAATCTACAAAAAGGACGGCTTGGCCCGCCGGATTTAACGTGAAGAAAATACAGGACCTAGATTTAACAAATATACTAAATAAATTCCTGCCTACCTACTTTTCCTAGCCTACCATTGAACCTGAACCTACGTAGGCCCTAAAATAGCTAAGTGTGTGATTCTTTCAAAACTAGAAGTACAACCTTCTCATTTACATGTAAACGTGCGTGTCTCTCATCGGGGTGTAATGATGAGATACCTGGCTAACTGCTAGACCTAACGTCCCTATAAATATGTACGTGTACCTACCACCCTAGCCCTAAACATATAAGTGTGATAGATAAATATATAGATAAGTACGGGAAGTCTGTTACCAAGCGACCTAAGGCAACAGATGGAAAGTGGGTAGGAAGTAAGGATGAGGGAAAGATTTTCTCACTGCCGGTCAAGCAGGCTCACAAGACCGATCAGGGTGCTGACGGCTAAAGGTGTCTTGGCCGCAGTGAGAGGATGATGGAACCCCACAAAGCTAAGGGCAAGGAACGTAGCCCTTGGGTATAACACCGCAAGGTTTCCGGACTACGTTTGAAGTGATCATTCAAACAAGCCTTCTACCCTTCTCATTTACTTGCTCAATACGCATGGTCAGCAGGCTCACCAACCAATTGAAGGACGTGAAGGAGTCTTAGCCACGTATTGAGAAGCAAAGAAAGAGCAGATCATCTCTGAACTCGCTATACTCTCGTCTATTATCTGTCTTGAATTACGCATGGTCAGCAGGCTCACTAGACCAATTTAAGGGCGTGAAGGTGTCTTAGCCACGTAATAGATAATAGTCGAAAGTTCACTTTAAATTACGCTTGGTCAGCAGGCTCACTAGACCAATTTAAGGGCATGAAGGTGTCTTAGCCACGTAATATCACTTGATAATTTACACTGAATTTACTTTACGAATTATAATCGTATAAAAATGGCGATAAGGCTTGGATGAACGATAACTTCTTGGGAACCGTGGACCGTCCGTCCGTAATTTCGCCTCGACTTATTCTTGTTCCTCCCCGTACCGATAATTGTGGAATGATCCCGAATGTACCTAAATTCCCCTTTTTAAAACCTTTTTCGTTCCGCCTCATCGCATTCGAAACGCAATAACAAGTTCCGGAAGTTACGCTCAATCTAAATCTACCTCAGTCAATATTTTGATAGAAAAGTGATACATTATATAAAGTATTTCTATCAAAAGTTTATCCTTTTAATCAGTTATGAATAGTAATAATTATCTTACAGGATTTCCATTAATTTAGCGATAATAAATACCTTTCGTATTACGTTGCTTGAACTGATGGATTATTCTAAAACAGGCCATTCTGAACAATATATCTATTGCGTTAAGAGTTCATTTCATTATCTAAATTTGAGTGAACCTCCATATAGTCCCGCTTGGCAGCTCTGCTAACTCAATGATCAGACCCATCCAGTCCAATATGGTCTTTATGTTTATAAAGTTAAGGTTTAAATTATGCTTTAAAGTGTGTTTTCAACCTAAAACTTTCCACTCATTATTGTTTACGCTGCATTTTTCACAAAATGCAATAACAAAATCCGGATGTTAGCTCATTTATAATCTACCCTCATTTATATTAAATGTAGCATTTCTGTAGTTAAATTATTACAATAAAATAGTTATTGTTATGCTAACTTTATGATTATATTCATTCGTGAAATTCAAGCTGTTTTATAAAGCTTTATGAATTCAATTAATCTAACAATAATTAAATAACTTTTTCAGTTTGTTGATTGACCCACCCAACTATTTAGAACTAGTAATTATGGTTCTTATACTTGATACGTTAGAGTTCATATTATATTTTCAATAAATGGTTGAATCTCCTATAATTCGTTGTTTGACGTCGCTAGTGTTTTTAAATAAAGTAAGCGGTGATGCCATCTTTTTTATTTATTATGCAATATTATGTCTAAGCTTCTATAATGCATTGATTGATGTCGCTAGTGTTTTCACTCGCGTATTTTCAAATAACGCAAGCAGTGATGCCATCTATTTAATTTATTAAGCAATATTATGTCTAAGCTTCTTTAATGCATTAGTTCTTGTCGCTAGTGTTTTTGCCCGCGTATTTTCAAATAAAACAAGAGGTTTATTTATTTACCATCGAGTTTAGAGTTAATTTTACGTTCAACGAGACTGGTCTACCAAAAGGTTTATTTAGATACTATATTTTCCTATATTTGTGAGTGACGGAACACACCATAGGGTTCTGTTCCGTTACAGGGACAAATGTTTGCATTATTTCCAGATATTTTTATCAGGTTTGGGTGTTTTCTATGTATCATATGTGTATATTTACAAAAAAAATAATGGAATTTATGTACCATATCTTCAGTCATCTGGTTCCCTTAATACAAGCTCTGCTTAGTGTGAGGTTACATGATGCTGTGTGAGAGAATCCAGTCTGATTTATTATTTACTTCATTATTTGTAGGTTAGATAGGTAAACCACCGTTGGGGAATAAAGGTCCTCAAATGGCGACCACGACCTGGAAGACAAATTGTAGGGAGACCCCCCACTAGATGGAACAACGACATCGTCAAGTTTGAAGGAGATGGAGAGAGTTCAAGACCGTACTTCGTGGAAATCTTTGGGGTAAACCTTTGTTCAGCCCACTTCTATAGGTTCTTTATGATTATGATTAGGTAAACCAAGTAATTTTTCACTTCTCTTGCTCAAAAAGTGTATCATAATAGTGTAGCTTAGCGGGCCTAAAACTCGAGCTTAATACCTCGGGCTAAAAAGTTTTTTTTCTTTTTAATTTTTGTCTAAAATCATCAGCCCGTACAAAGCATTCGTTTTCTTACATAAAAACTCGACTTCTTGGTGCTCCGTCAATCTTTTTTTTTTGAAAATAGAACCGTCTTGGTGATGTTTTATGAAGGTTGATTAATTTTTAATAAAATTTCTGAAAATTGTCTAATTTTGAATTGTTTTATTTTCTCGCAATCGAAGTGAAAAGTAGTGTTTTACTCGGGCCAAAACCACCCAATATAACTTGATCTTGTCATCCTCCAAGTCCTCCAAAGTATAACAAACTCGTATATAATGGGATGGTTTAGTCCCTTGTAAAACAATCTACTATAGTCTACTTTTTGAGAGTTTACAGGGGCGCGGGTGTCGCGAGGATGGATTTTAAGACGGATGTTAACCTAGCCGCTCATTCCTCGCTCCAACCCCCGCGCCCCGCACATACCGAGGGAGCAAGCCTCAGCAAAAGATCGCGATTCAAGTGCTGGTAGAAATCACAGAACAACTTGTTTTCCGATATCTGTGTTTGTAATAGATACTTTTGGGCACATTACAAGCAACATCCAAAATGCAGTTACGGTTTGAGTTTTTGATTAGGTACTAATCTTTTAGATAAAAAATGACCTACTTAAATAAATTATGTTTTTGCTTGCTCTTTTGCTACTAACCTAAACCCAAAGAACTATGACTAAAGCATAGAAGAAGTCTTAAAATTTATTCATGCTCTGAACCTCTACTCATACGGCTGATCTCTACTTACTTATTTCCATATATCATTAGCTAGAAAGAGATGCATACTTTATCCGAATGCGATTGCTGCGACTTCTTACCAGGGCAATTCTATGACATAGACATAGACATAGACATAGAGACATCATTTATTTACCACTTAGCACACACAATACAGAATACATAATATGGTAATAATATTACAAGAAGGTGATAATGATGATGATGTGACACTGCATAGCATTTTATTCGAGCGCCCAGAGGCCTCATTTACTAACTCAGTTGCACTCCGAAATGATAAGCACCGGTCCTCTTTTTACAAACTTTGACAATATGTCAATTGACGTTCATTGAATTTCGACAGATGAGATGTCAAAGTTTGGAAATAAAGGTCCGGTGCCGATCATTTCGAGTCGTATTGAGAGAAGTATGCATCCCTTTTTAACTGATGATATTGGACATAAGAAAGTAGAGATCAGCAGTACGAGTTGATGTTCAGAGCAAGATTGAATTATAAGGGTTCTTCTATGCTTTAGTCATAGTACTTTGACTTAAACTAAGTCTCATTTGAAGTGAACTGTAATTTGTTCTTATGAGAAAAAACTCTTTAAACAAAAGAAAAAAAACCAACCTCTGCTTTGAACCGAAAGTGGCTTGAGCTTGTGTTATCTGCCTATAGTGATTGATACTCCATGCGTAGTAATCATAGTTTCAGATTAATCGAAAGTTTCAAAACTTGTAAACCTAACCGCAAATAAGATGTCTTCCGGAAATGGTAAATTGGGTTCCATATCAGTTATTGGCAAAGTTGGATAACTGAAATATCACTAAAATTAGGCTTCGAGAATTAATTAAGGAATGTTCTTATGACTTTGGTCTTGGCTATGCCTGGCTGCGCTCCAAGTTCCAACAACTTTTTATTAACGCGAGTCTGACAATATATGCACACGTAGCGTAGAATACTAAGCGGATATTTGCAACTTATCAGGTGAAAACGGCCGCTGCTTAATGTATAACCTGAACAAGCTATAACAGCTCAGGAATGAATGATTTGATGAAAAACTACAAATATCCTAAATTTGTCTTTTCCTATGGAAAAAAATAGAAACATTTTCAAAGAAATAACGTTATTGCCAAGACGCATCAATGTTTTATGTAAAAAATATCTTGAGGTTGTAATCCCTGATTAAGGGCCGATGTTTGTAGTAGTCAAAGGGATTTTATTTCATACATTATTCTCAATTGATCTTCACTATAGAGATATTGTCTACCATTGTCGTAAGGATGTTGATTTAAATTATAAAGTCTGCAATTCAAAGTAAACTTTCAGTTTTCTATTATACACCATTCTATTATTTACCATTTCCCCAATAGATCTGAAAATATTCATCATTAAGCAAAGTTCTAGAGCGTTTATGTTTTTTAGTCTTCAACTCTTTCAAAATCATTAGGAATTTACTTTACCCGTACATAAAAAAAACTTAGACAAATATTTGCAAATCATACAAATATTTGTCTCGCGGGAAATAATTCTGCGGTTTTCTTGCTTCTTCTTCAATGCTGCATTCCGCATCTCAGGCGCTCTTTGCCCCCCGCACCATAGAGGTGACCTGACTTAATTAATCGGTCCACTGAATATACCTCACCTGATTGCTGTATTCTGCAGGCGCACTTCGCCTACTGCACTCAGCGGACTTCCTCGATCAGTCCGCTGAGTATATCTCACCTTAGCCCGGTAATTTAGTTTCGCGTCTGCGTGTGCTAATGAATTTCTGAAGCTCAATCGAAGTTTTCTCGTTACCATGATGTAAAACTCACCTAAGTTTAAAATCTTGATGAAACGTCTTGAGTTCCACATTTTACAAAATTACGACACGTTTTTCGGGAAATTGAAAAAGTAAAAGGAAGCAAACGCCTCGCTAAAATTACTTTTACAATGTGTGAGAAAAGATTGACAGCGAATGTTTATCTTTAGAGAAAATATCAGAAATGTGAGATTAATTTACGTAGGCTCTTCGGAGCGAGATTTTTTCGATGTAGCAAAAAGTCAAATTCAATCAAGAGACCTTCAAGTCTCTACTTATAATAGAAAATACTAAGTTTTGCTCGAGAGCGTCTTTTCTAAACAGGTAAAAACAAAACGTATTGTACTTTTTTGAAACGGATCAATAAACTAAAAAGACAAACAAAATTGGGTTTATTTTAAGAAAATATCCAATAAATCTGAGCTAATGAACTTATTTACAAAAACATGCTAATATATATTTTCCGAATTGAGACAACTATTTTGGCAAACAGCATTGGAAAAGTACGCAAAAACGAATTACCAGAAACTTTTCTGTCAATTCTAGGTATCTCATATAAGTTTATTGTTATAATATCTGTAACTTCTGGATTTTGTATTGATTAACAATTAAACTACAACGTGTCTTCATAGATGCGAGAATTAGTAACCTAAAGTGGCAGAGAGCTGGCTATATCTGCCGAAGAGCCAATAACCGTTCAGGTAAACGAGGCATCGAGTGAAGACCGCGTCTCAACTTAGTGAAGGACGTCTATCGCCCAGAAGGAGTGACGATTTGCGAAAGGCTGCTGTTTGCCCGAGCTGAGGACAGGACGCAATTGCTTTCATTAAAAGAGGCCTATATATTCAGCAGTAAATTGCTATAGGCTGATGATGATTTTTATTATAACTATTTTTTAGGGTTCCGTACTTAAAACCGGGACCTTATTACTAAGATTTCGCTGTCAGTCTGTCTGTCTGTCACCAGGCTGTATCTCATGATTGCTAACCGTGATACCTAGACAGTTGAAATTTTCATAGAAGATATATTTTGTTGCCGCTTTTACAACACGTAAAAAAATTGAATAAAATAAATATTTAAGGGGTGCTCCCATACAACAAACGTGTTTTTTTTTGCCGTTTAATGCTCGATATTAATAACGGCAACAGGTAGACGGTTGATATATTTATTATATTATATTTATATATTTATTATTATATAGTTGATATATTTAGTTATATACTCAATCATCAAAAATAAATAATTAATATAAAATAAAATAAATGAAGGGGGGTCCATACATGTATTCAGATAGGTACAGAACCCTTCGTGCGTGAGTCCTACTTGCACTTGGCCGTTTTTTTTTATTTATAGCAAAAACAGGCTTTGTCGCTGAGGGACTACATCGCCCGATCGGAAACAGAAATAAATAATATTCTTATTAATGAATGGATAAAATAATCATTAACATGAAATGTAAAAAAGATGCAAAAACATTACTAACCTCCAATCGTATAGAACCTAAAGTATTTTTTTAATTAGAAAGTACATTAATCACTATACCATTGGTTTATATATCAATGTATCGTATGGTATTTGTAGGTACCTATTTTTTCCCCACACAGTAACAAAAAACACCATGACAAAATTTCAACCCAATATTGATTTAGTCTCTTCGAAACTTTACACTCCTAAAAATTAGGTTGTTTGTCATTTATTCAGGTCTGAATTCGCGCCCACTTTACCTAAAAGCACCGAAAATCAAAATGCTTTATTTTTGTTGGCACATCACGTACGAACGAACTTTTGTCGTTGATTACTACAAATATTGACTTTTTTACTTGTTAGTTGTACACAGAAAACGACCCTAATTTCTGAAATATACGAGGTAGTAATGAGGAAAGGTAAAATTAGAAAAAGATAATTAATAATTAGACATGATTTTGCGGAAGTTCTTTCAAAATATTGAACAAACTGATAACCTACCTCTGTGTTGAGCTCAATCCTTCTTTTCTGATGAGTTCAATCCTTCTTCTATTTTGGTTTAAGATGGAAACAGTCTAAAAAATTACCATACCCCCTCCCTCCCTCAAAATGTTATTATAGTCTAGACAAATTTCTCAATGATAAAATATTGTAGTTCGTTTTTAATGTAGCATGCCATCTCTCTACTAATTTTGCATACCGCAACCGGTCAAGCATGTTGTTTCTTATATAAAATTTGTTTACACATGTTTTTTGGCAAATAAATATCTTTATCTTTATCTTATCTTTATACCGTTAACTCCCGAAGTTTGCGAAGTGAGAAACTTGAAGTTTACACATACTATAGAAGTATATCTATATTTTATATGAAAATTATAGCAAAGTCTCCAGCTAAAATGGTTTTGTAGAAATCTCAATAAATGTAAGGACAGTTGTGGTCAAGCTATAAAGCAAGTTAATTGATCAATTATGGTGTTATCTGAAAGGCCCTAATTTGCCCATTCTAAAGCCGGTTTCTTTTTTCTATAGGACGTACAGATTTAAATTACGAAACCTTACTAATTAGTATCGCACTCCATTGACGTCGACCGTTGTAGGCTAGTCAACTCGCACTTAACCGGTCTTGTTTTTAAATACATCTTTACATTATGTAAATCTGATTTGGATCACACATACAAATATACATCAAAAATCCCAACAAAAAATTGACAATGTTTCGCCTTCCCCATAAGACATAATCGACTTGTTGTCCACCTTCTGAACTTAGCAGACGTGTTTGATAAACTGGTCTGAATATTTTGTTGTGTTGAATAAGTTTTCTGAATAAACTACTTATGTTAATAACACGCTTAATAAGGATATACTTTTATGTCAAAATGCTTAAAACATTATAAAACACCAGTGAGTGCCCGCGTCTTCTTTCATGAAGGTGATTCCCGTTACACTCCTTCAAGGGCTGAATTTCAGGAATTGGGTGAATTGTGCGCACCCTCTACTATGCAAGAAACCACACCACATCAGCCTATACAGTCCACTGCTGGACATAGGCCTCCCCTAATAAAGGGGGATATACCCATAATCCCCACGCTGGGCATGCGGGTTGGGGATCGCAGGGCACAGCTTCTCGCACCACCGATGCTGCTGCCCGTCGGTGGCCAGGGGATTTAGCTGTGCCGATGTAGGCTGTGCTATGCCGCAATCAGCCGGCCGCCAGAGCCCCCTTCGTTGTTTAGTAGGTGCACCACGTGCAGGTGGGGTTGGCTTGGGTTCCGAAGATAGGGGTTGGAACCCTGTACACCCAATGCAAGCAAGAAACATACACTCCAAATTTCATATCTCTAAGGGCGGCGGCGCGGGGAGTGGCGCGCCAACGCAAATCTATGCATTGAAACGCGTCATTTCTTGCGCCGCCGCCGCCGCCGCCCCGCTCCCGCTGACTTCGTGACCGTGGCCTTACACTTCTTATAAAACTATCGACCGTCAAAAAGGCCTTGACTTAACATTGTTTGAGTTCAGTTGGCCACTTGAGTTTTCTAGTTTGGACGTTTGGATACTTGAGATTATTCCCAAAGTTTGTATACAACAAGAATTTATTAAAACTTTCGTATAACTAAGTCTACGATAAGTTATCCCAAGGGCTAATAGATTTAACTCGGGAGAAAACTTTTGAAGCAACTTTTTGTTAACTGTGATACTGATAATACTCGCTAAAATTATTATAATCAGTACTAACTAATATAAAAAATACGTATGTGAATTTGTTTGTTACACTTTCATACCTCAACTTCTATACTGCGGTACTGAAAAAGATATTATATCTAGGGAACATAGATGATAGTAACTATCATATTTTATCATCCAGAAAAAAGTACTATTCCCGAGAAATAGAAATGTTGGGTACAAAAATTACATAAGGTACCTTCCATCCCAAAAAAATGTACTATTTCCGACGACAAACAACACATTTGACCAAAAATCAGTTAGTAGGTTACAAAAGTTTATTGGAGCTGACCTAACTGACTAACAATCAACGCACAGCATAAACCGTATTGTTTAACCGACAAATCCTATATTATACTCGTTAAAGGCAGAAGGTCGGTGAAGGTCAGAAATGAACAACGAGGCGTTGAAAATTTGACAGTTTTCAAGGGAAAACGAAGCGTCATCGGTAACGGTATAATGAATAATATAGGAACCGGCCGCCGCTGTCTTCGTGACCGCGGCCTAAGGGATTCTAACCTTCATCTTCGGAATCCAAATCTGCCCGTGGTACCGTGTGTATAACAAACGTGGGTCTGGCGGCCGGCAGATTGCAGCAAAGCACAGCCTGATACCCTTCCCTGACCACCAATGGGTAGCAGCGTCGGCGAAAGCTGTGCCCTGCAACATGTCACGTTATTTACATTTAAATGACAGGGACCAGGGTGCCTAGTGTGAGTTTTTTTACCAGCTCGAACGCGTTTGCGTTTTCGGAAATTTGTATGGAATGGAGTCAGTGCCACGCGTTTTTCACTAGATGGCGCTACCTCGATTCCATATAAATTTCCGTAAACGCGAACGCGATCGAGCTGGTAAAAAAACTCGCACTAGGCCCCCAGATTACTTTATCGAGCTTAATAAAATGACATTTGGTTAAGAATAAGGTGAAAGGAAATTAGACTTAGATTAGTCTGTATGAGGCTGTGATTGGAACCAAGCCTTGCCTTTACGTGAACAGCATTGTTCTGAATTGACGCCTCACTCTTGTCGAAGCAAGCTAGTCCTTTAACTAGTGGTGGTGCAGACCTTTGATTACGTCTTATCTATTCTGTGATGATTGACTTTACGGTCTGAAGAAGACTGACTTGTTGAGTTGACATCAGTATTTGTTAGCGCTATGCAAATACACTCAAGTGATTGCGGGTTCTATTCCCGCTGCAGGACATTCTTATGGTCTGATCTCGTCTCCAATGCTTTCACTGTACGGTTTGTAGAAGACTAACTCTATGAGTCAGAACTTGTTAGCGCTATGCGAAGAGACATAAGTGGTTGCAGGTTGTATTCCCGCTGCAAGACCGTCTTATCGTCTGTTTGTGTTGCTTTGACTTCATGGTCTCTAGAAGACTGGAATTTGGTTTTGGCTAGAAGACGCAAGAGGTTTTAAGAGAGGTTTTTTTTGGTTTTATTCCTAGACAGGCTTACAATCTGATCTCGTCTGCGATGTATTAAATTCACGGTTTGGAGACAACCATGTTGGCACTATGCGAATTTACGCAGGAGTTGCAGGTTCTATTCCTGCTGTAGAATAGTCTGGAGAGGACGTTGTACGTCAGATTTTTAATCTGCTAATGTTTGTTTTGCGGCTGTGTGTTGAGGTGCAATGCTGTACTCATAATCCCTGATACCAACGATATAGGAGATAACTCGTATTGAAAAGCGTGAATTTTTATGTACCGTTACCGGCGTCTCGACTCGTTAAGAGAGTCTTCATCAGGGTGAGTGGACGCGACGCTTTCCCTCGGCGTCCTGTCTAGCAATCTAATAACGGTACGTGAAAATTCCCATTTTTCAATATGAATGAGTTAATTCACGTTGTTTCATGAGTAAAATAGGAGATAATGTATTTGATGAGAAAAGTTTCGGACAAACATGGTCCATCTCACCAAAAACATACGTATTTAAACTCACCCTGTAGACCCTGGTATCCATTATAATTTAACCTAATACAGAGTTTATATAGTTTGAGAAAGGCAGGGCATAACCGAAATTTCATAAAAAAAAAATACCGATAAATGGAATATGGTACTTATATATCCCTAAAATTATTATAAAGTACACCCTTACGGTCCATAAAATATCTTAATTTCCTTCTAATAAACCTAATAACTCCCATAGGAGTCGTAAAAATGCTTAGAATATAATTTTATAAAAACATTCGATAGAGTGTGGGTACCTACATAGATCAATGGACATGGCGCAATGGCGCTCATTGAGAGGACTATATCTAGCAGTGGACTGAAATAGGCTGATGATGATAATGATAACACAGCTCAAGATGGAGACTCAGTCTTTTGCCAAGTGGGCCATTTTTGAGCTTTTGCGACGCACAATTCTTAGGGTTCCGTACCCAAAGGGTAAAAACGGAAACTCTATTACTAAGACTTCACTGTCCGTCTGTCTGTCACCAAGCTGTATCTCATGAAACGCGATAGGTAGACGGTTGAAATTTTCCCAGATGATACTTCCGTTACAGCTATAACAACAAATACTAAAAACAATGATAAATAGTATGAATACTGAATTATAAATAGTGAGGCTTCCAAACAACGGTACGGAACCTTTTGTGCACGAGTCTGAATCGCACTTGGCCCGTTTTTTATATACACAGTGAGTTTGAATTCATACGAAGTAAATCTACTCTCAAAGGTCAAATTTGTTCAAAGACTTTTCGAATTGTGTAGTTTTTCATTGAAGAGCTGTCTTGTAAGGTTACGTAATAATTTCGCTTAAAAACTTGTGAGCCAGCCCTAGAGCCGCTGATTTTGTAAAACTTTGTCCTTCAATTATTGTTGATAATAATTGTAGCTCTGCCTTATTCTTAGAACAACACAAGGATATAAACTTTAAGTTTTTGGTGAAAAGGTTTTGAATGATGTATTTTTAAGTTATGAACATCGGTGATCCAAATAATCTACTTTCCGGAAAGCATACAAATCCAAACTCACTCATCATCATCACCATCAGCCTATACCAGTCTATTGCTGAACATAGGCTCCCCCTAATGAGCGCCATTATGACCTGTCATGTGCTTACCTTGTATATTATATCGGGTGTAAAAAGACGTCTACCGAAAACTAAAGATGGTGGTACAGCACACGAAAAACCACAGGCAAATAAAAAATCTGTTGTCTGAAAAAAAAAAATCCGTATGGGAGGACTGCTAGCTGCATGAATACAATACTTTTAAAGATAGATAGATAGATAAATCCTATTTTATTTGTTTTTTTGCGTATTTATACGGGATACTTACATAGATATTATGATGTTATTATGTTGAACTATGCGTATGTTACTAAAAAAATATTGAAACGACGTAGATAAGTAAAAAAATATTTGTTTTTTTTTTTTTGCTAAATGTGTTTAGAAGCATGGTCTGATTACAAACTCCCAGTTATCGGTAGTAGTCTTTTTACACCCTGTAAATGTATAAAAAAAACTTTAAGCAAAATAATTGATAACAAATGACTTTGATCTTTCCCCAGACCCAGAAGGTGGGATCAATGAAAGCGTCCATTAGTCCCACTTCCCATCATATAATCGCACTATCAGAATAGTCGATTCCCTATAACGTATTTTCATAAAAGGATCTAAAAGCCATTTGACATTTCTCGCAGAATATTCGAATGAAACCACTCACAGTGGGCAATTTCCCGTTTGAAGTAAAATGGGCCGATGGTTTCATACCGTCTTGTAACTGGATGGATGCATATTTATAAAGCACGAGTATCTACCTCGTAACTACGAAAAACACAAATTAACTTAAAAATATATTTGAGCGAATAATGAATGACAAACTGATCATACAATGAACTAGAACATAACAAAGAAATGGAACCAAAAATATAAGATAGGATGAGATCTTAACGAAATTAAAAAGTTTTTATCATAAAATTTATTGCTATAAAAAAACATACAACCGAATTGAGAACCTCCTCCTTTTTTTGAAGTCGGTTAAAAAAACAATTGTATGATTATTTATATTATTATAAATTATCTATAGATTACAAAAATTGTTAGCCCTAAAGTTGATATTACACGGTTCACTTTTGCCTTTCAATTTATTTATTTATTTATTTAGAAACAACATAACATCGATAACAGGTTTTTTCTTAACCCTAAAGCGATGGTATATGTAATTAAATAGGTATATAATATAAAATAATACATTAAAATATGTAGTTACTAGGTAGTAATCAATCTAAACATTTAGTTTCAATAACTACCTGTGCTATTTGTAGGAGTCTCGGCAGGTTATTGTTAAAAATATCCACACTGTTCGCGGACAAGATATTGAGTAGATAGATAGCGAGTGACATGGGGGCAAACTTAAGTAGGTTGGTCCTACAGTTGGGCACCTCAAGCATGGCGGGGCGGCGGCGCGCCCCCAAGTAGTCGTTGGGCGCGCGCAGCCGCAGCGCCGCCAGCACCGCCGGGTGGTGCAGCTCCCCGCGGAGAACCCGCACCATGTACTTCACCAACGCCACGTCTCTCCGCACTGAGAGCCTGCAGTACCCTACCATACCTAGCACGAACAGACTCGGGTACATCAATGGGTAATAAGGATAAACTCCATATTCATTTGGATGAAGCAACCAAATTGATCCATGTAATCATAAAAGTGAAACATTCAAGGTAATTGAATGTTGTTGTTCAATGGCGTTGAAAAAATTGAACATGCGCTTTAGCGTTCACTTGCAACGCGGTTGAACGAGAAACGAATGTGTAATGTGTGTGTGTGCAATAAATGAACGATTCAATTTTAGTCAGTCATTCGCGCCGCAGTATTGAGGAAGGACATCGATACTATGAGAGTACTCTATAGAGTCAGTCTTCAAGTGAAAACTTTCAAAAATCGTCCAAGTTTATTTGAAATAAATAAACTTAACTTATATAAACTCCTAAATGCACAACCTCATTTGACGACCTCTTTCAAAGACTATGTATTGAACAGGAACCGGGTACCTAGTGCGAGTTTGTATGAAAATTTGTATGAAAAGGAGTCAGTACCTCGCGATTTTCACTAGATGGCGCTATCTCGATTCTATATAAATTTGCGTAAACGTATACGCGATCGAGCTGGTAAAAAACTCGCACTAGGCCAGTTCACTTTTCGATGCCGTGTAAACAGCATTCCTTCACTTCTGCTCCACTCAAGCAAAGTGATTCACTTTGGTTGAGTGGACATTTTTGGAGCGTTTTGAAGTAAGTAATCACGTAAATTTTCATCAATTCTAACGATTATTTTGTAAGCCTGGATCGTCTTTCTGCAGAGAAAAGACCTCTCTAATTTCCTTTCTCTCCTTATGGTCAAAAGAATAGTAATAAATAAATAAAAAAACTTGTGTTTGATCCAGTCTGAACTCTGAACCAAAGGGATACACATCGGTGTGATTTCAGCCGCCCTTTAAATATCACCGTAACAAATGCTTGTAAAAATTGGCAATGGCAGTTGATAATAAAACGGCGTTCGTATGGGATACGTTTTGTGAATATGCGTAGGTACCTCTGAATCTGAATATAACCGCATAATATAACATACAGTAGCGCACCTCGCTGAGTAAACGTATCTCAATACTCAATACTCAATATTTTTATTGTTTCCATAAGTAAGTAGGTACACAGGTGTTAAGGTATAAAGGTAAGTTCTTATGGACCCTGATGGGCACTACCATAGTTAGAATAGTTAGATAGAGGACTTAAATATTTCACATAAACTTACATTATTACTTAATTCTATGTAGGTACCAATGCATAACCATATTAGATTGTTATTTGTAGCAGATTATAAAATCAAAAATAACAAAAGAACAGAAAAAAACATCATAAAAATAATAGAAAGTAAGACCTACTTACTTTAAAAATAAAATAGTGCCAATCTCTTATGTTATTATTTAGTATTCGTTACTATAAGTAGTTATTATTGAGTTACTGTATGTACTATTTTGTCTTTTACATTACTATAAATACGTTTTCAGAAGTTTCAGCTTTCGAGTTTGGCGGTAACGCGGCATGCATTATAATGTGAATTGGTTATTATGGAGCATATTTTCGTAAAAATGAGCTATTTATAACTTATTTCACCCAAAAGTCACGATCTTCGAAAGGCTGCACAATGACGGTCTTTAGGGGAGGCCTATAAAAATACCTACTGTTTATAAACACAGTTTACCTCGCTGACGCTTCTTGGTTTTGGAATACACCTTTTCAAACAGACAGTTGTCAGCTCTCATTGTTTCATATAATGTACAAATACAGACCGTATACAACTCTTAATTAACAGTCCAAGTTTTGAAGCTTAATTAAAAAAAAAACTACAGAACAACTCACACATCCTACGATCTTAATTTAGGCATAGCTCACTATGGTACCAGAGACTATTAAACATAAAAATAAATTAAATACCCTACAAACGGATTCTCAAGATCAGAGAAAAGTGTGGAAAGAGGGAAGAGAGGATTTACCCTGCAGTGGGGTCAGACAAACATAGCACAAACATCCATTTTCATCACACAAATTTTGAGATTCGATTAATCTGCAGATTTTTCAGCTTAGGACAGCCAAGGAATGGAATGCGCTTCCGGCGTCAGTTTATCCAATAGCTATGACTAATGGGTCTTCCAACGAAGAGTAAATAGGTACATTCTATTCTAAGCAAGCCTCATCTTCAGTTGCCAACAGGTGACATGGCGGTCAAACGTAAGCATAAAAACTATTTAAAAAAATATTAGAAGGCAAAACTAATACTACCAACCAATGACCAAAAAAAGCTGCAACCTGAACAAAATTCCGTGACAAACGAAGTAGACTTTATTGGCGTCATGATGGCCGATAATGTGTAAGCTAAAGGTAGCGAGGGTGGAAGGCTAACAGTGGACATAAATCATACAGATATCACAAAGCGGTCTTCGAAAATAGTGAGTTGTGTAGGTCATTACTAAACCTTGCTATCAAACGAAAGAGTGATCTGAATTGAACTGTATCATGAATCACTAGTACTGTTTTACCTTCGTATACCGACTTCTCGGTCCCCTTCCCCCAATTATCATAACCCACAAGCAAAGTTGAATTTTACAATACTATATTCCTACTTTCTTGTTTTGAAAACAAAATCCACAGCTTTTGAGTACAATATGAATTAAATCTTATCACCTTAACTGAAAGCCAAAGTCGGAATTACATTTTAAGAGTATTGCTTAATGACATCGACAGTATCATAAAATATCTCGCCTAATTTTTACTTATATTAGTAAAAGTTAAAGTACTCCTAATAATAATACCTATAAAAAACTAACGTCCACACGTAATAATAACTTAAATAAATACAGAATCTGTAAGTAGGTACCTAGGTATCTGTAGTAATATGTCCTAATATCGCAATTTGCCCTACACGAGGTTTAATTTTTCGATGAAATAACATCACACTAATATTATAAATGCGTTAGATTGTGTGTGTGTGTGTGCCCGTAACAGCTGAATAGATTGCATGAACCTTAAAATATACATTTGATCTGTATTAACACAATGGCTACTTTTTGTTCCGGTTTATATAAAACAAGCAAAACCGTAGACGGAAGACATTTTTTTATTTATATGAATATTGCAACACGATGTTAAAAATATTCGTATCAATGAAATAAATAAGAGCGAGACATTATCTCATTAAAATCTTTTTGGTTCAGGCGTGCCACAACTCTATAGGGAGAAGGGTTTTGATGAAAAACGAGACCTGTTTCCGTAAAAGATTGCCTTGGAAATATGAACGGCCCTAAATATTGGCATGACCTGTCCTAAGAAAACGTTTGTCGTGAAAAAATAATTTACTAAGAAACGCCTTTTGTTTTATATTAGCAAGCTTATTGAAACATTTAGAGATGTGATAACTTCGAAAAGATAGGTTAATGGGAAATGTTTATTGTTGCATAAAAAAATAAAATGAAACCAAATTAATGCAAAAGTTTGATTTCAAATGAAATTCAAAGGAGAAGGTAACATCAGTGATAACGTCGAAAAGATAGACTGATACAATTGTTAAAAGAATCAAAAAAGTTAAAACACTCTTGTGTTTTAACTTTTTCAATAAAACACTGAAACAACACACTTGAAACACCGTCTTCAGTGTTTCAAGGAATACAAAATTTTGAATTTAAATAATTTTCTAATACCAGTGATAACTTCAAAAAGATTAATACAAAAAGTTACAAAAAACTAAATATAGGAAACACTAAAACACAGTTTTTTTTCCATTGAACCCCAACAGTTTTCAAAACCGTTTTGAATTAGAAACAATAAGAAAAAGTACCTATTTCGAATCCATATTCACATTAGCGACATCCCCTCATCGACTATAAAAGAGCTAAATATCATAGATATGAGCTATGTCGATCTAGTTACTTTTGAAACAAAAATACCAAATCAAAATGGGCTAATGGTGTTTGCGTTGGGAGTTAAAAAAAATTAATGTGTCACTTGAAAAAATCATCATCATCATCATCATCATTAACAGACCAACTTTATCCACTGCTGGATAAAGGCCTCCCGAAGTTTGTGCCATCCACCACGGTCTTGTGCTAGTCGCATCCACGATCGCCCAGCGACGCAATACTTATAGAATAGTTAATCTATAATTTATTTTTAGAATTCTAATAATATTTATTATTAATGAATAAGTGTTACACAACACCCACTTATGTGTATAAGTGCATGTTTAAGGCCATTTAAAAGTTTCCACAAACAGCAGTAGCACAATTTTATTGATAATAAAGTATACTGAAGTACTATAACACACACACATTTTTTTGAAAATAATTATCTAATTAAAATTCGCCTGAGTTTGGTAGTTGAAGTATTAAATACATCAATGTCAATGGCTTTATCAAAGTATTGAGTGAGCCCCACGTCCTAACCTTGGATATATATCCTATAGCAGTTGTAAACCCCCCCCCCCCCCCCCTATACTATACATCCTAATTGATATAAAGCTGCCTAATTTAATAAGAGACCTAAGTACTAAGAATACTAATTTGTTATGGCCACGTGAATCGTCTAGTTTAGTAGTTAGAACCCTATGAAATGAATGTAGTAACTCAATGGATCTTTCAAGACATTTGAAACGATATTTATTCTAGCTTTCCTATTAAAATTCATAATCTTTGTACATTCTAACACCTAGTATTGATAGAGAAGAATAACGCTGTTTAGAATATGTAAATAAGCTTAGGTTTTAGGGGAATAAAATAATATTAAGAACATGAATAATGTACTTACTATAGTGTTTTTAGTTTGTAATAAAGATTGACAAAGAATTTATTATTAGATTCTTCCCACAGTCTGGCTTTAGTTTTTATCGACTTGTGAGTGGAATAATCTCTTTCATTCTGACTCAAAAGATTCGTGAATATTCTTGTATTATTCTTCCTGATTTTACAACCAACTTAGATTTTGTGTAAATATTATCTCAATCATACATCTACATCAGGCATAGGATTTACCTTCGCAACAACCAGTGAAACCTATTCTTCTCAGTTAGATTATTTTCTCATTCTGACTCTGTTGACCGGCATGTGATCATGATTAGGTTTATCTCTCTCATACTGAATCTAAATGGCAAAGGATGACGCTGCGCCCCGCGCCAATCTGTGGGCCTCGTCACCAGACTGGACAGCCCCCCACCATAGTTTCATTTTGGAATTGGAAGCATGCCTCATTACTGGCTATTGTTTATATTATGGTAAATCTTTTGCTATGCAAAGAAGTAAGGAGTGATCTGCAGCAAAATGCATCAAATCACTTAATGGTTAATAAAAACCTTTATTTCAAGTAAAATGAAGCAGTTATTTGTCTGCTGATACAATACAAAATATCCAAGAAATTCGATCCTTAAATTGTTAGCTTTGCTAAATAATAGAATGTGTTTCAATGATATATTTCATCAAGAGTCCCGTAGGATTGTCTAAAAGAACTGCATTTGCTTGTCTTTGTAAAGTAAGCCTCATATTTTTGGCTGTAAAATACCTCTTTCTTCTTAGTGAGGATTTATTGTGACGATAAAGACTGCTCATGCTAGTCATAGTAAGATCAATAGCTTCAGTAGCTTAATCAAATATATCTAATCTAATAGGCCGCCGCCGGAGGGGGCGGGCGCATCTTCATCAACGAGCGGCTGACGCGCGTAAACCGGCAACTCTTCCACCGCGTTCGCGAGGAGTACCGCCGCCTTCAGTGGCGGTATTCTTGGACGAAACGAGGTCGAATATATGCCCGACAGGCCGATGGTAAGCCTGCCTACCCGATTAGGTCCGCGATTGACCTGCCGCGGGTTTTTGGGCCGGCTCCAGTTTGAACTCTGACCCTGAAAATTGTTTTTACACAGAGATTAGTTTCAACAAATATTGTTATTTAGTATTGACTGTCCTATATCCTAAACCATCAAAATGTGCTTTGTATGTGCTGTATCTTAGAGCTTTATTATTAATTTATAGTTTTGTTTTTTTGCATTGCGTGGGGAAATATAATTTAAACAAGAAGTATTTTTATATCTATCTATTTATTTTATCACTGTTATGTATTTATTATACATATGTTACTACTTTTTATAACAATTTGACCTATATACATATTCAAATATCATTATTTATTTACACAATTAATTCATTATTTGAATTCAAAAAATCTATGGTATATCTAAAGCTAATACATAAATATTGTGTTTCTGTTAGCCAAATAGAATTAATTCAGATATTAAGCTTATTTGAGCAAATAATATTTCTATGGAGCAACTGGTTCATTTATAGATTGAATATAGTAAAATTATGTTATTATGCTCTTTGTTAAATATCTTAAAGTTGGCTTTTTCAATGCGGGATCACTGAACACAGGGCATGACGAATTTATTGTAGCCATGGAAGAGCTTGACCCTGATGTGATGGCTATTAACGAGACATGGATGGGGATAGGCGAGATTGAAAAGGCTCCTAGGGTGCCAGGTTATAGGCTACGGTTTGCTCCTAGGCCTACAAGTATTCGTAATGGTCGGGGAGGGGGTGTTGGGTTTTTTATTAAAAAAGGAATTTACGCATGGGATTGCCCTCACCCAACAGCCCCATCTGTGGAGCAAATGTGGATTCGCGTTAAGGTGAATGGGCAGGTAATTATAATTGGAACTGCATACAAGCCCCCCTGGCAGGATCCCAACCAAGTTCTCGAAGCGTTGACAAACTCAATCACTTCATTTGGCAATTATGACAAGTTAATACTAGCTGGTGACTTAAATATGGACATTCTAACCCCGGACTCCTGGAAGACCAAACTTCTCAATGAATTTATCTACAGCTTAAACTTAAAACAAGTTATTTCCGAGCCAACGCATTATACGGATCATAGTGAAACACTCATAGATATCATTTGTACCGATGCTCGTGTCCGTAAAGTGACAGTCAAATATTCCCCTAATTTAGGACATCATGCTATGCTTCTCACAGAGCTTGACATAAAAAAGGAGAAACCTTGTCCACGCATAATAACATACAGGCCTTTTAAAAGCATCGTACTCAATATTTTTAGTAATGATCTAAATAGTGTAATGTGGGAGTATTTTTCTGACACCAAAGATGTGAATGATTTAGTTAAGGCACTTACCAACGTATTATTAGCTTTATTTGACTTACATGCACCTCTTAAAACGACAAAATTTAAAGAGCCTCCCCACCCCTGGATTACGGACACAGTTAAATCTATGATTAAAATTCGAGATGACTACCACGATAGGCATAAAAAACTAAAATCATTAACACTTAAAAACTGTTACAAAGAAATGAAACATTTAGTCATAGCAGCAATTGCAAGTGAGAAAAGGGCCTACTTTACTGAACACATAAACAACAACATAAAAAATTCAAAAAAACTTTGGAAAAACTTAAAAAATACAATTTTACCTAATAAAAAGCAGGCTGCTGAACTACCACCGCAGTTTAGTGATCCAGACCTCATCAATTCTCACTTTTTGAATGTCCCTGGGAACAATTTGGCGTCCATCTCGCAGCTCACCTACTATGAACATCATAGGTACAGCTCCAAGACCTTTTCATTGAGCCCTGTAAATAAAGATATAGTTATATCAATCATTCGTGGTCTCAAATCAAATGCCCAAGGTGTGGATGGAATCTCACTAGATATGCTCAATATGACTTTACCCGAATCTTTAGAAGCAATCACTTCAATTATCAATAGTTCAATATTGAGCGGAGTATTCCCTGAAAGCTGGAAGATCGCTATGGTCAGACCGATACCGAAGAACAATAATCCCTTGTCTTGCCAGGATCTTAGACCTATCAGTTTGCTCCCTTGCTTATCGAAGGTTCTCGAAAAGGCAGTGAGCCTGCAGCTAACCAAATATTTGGAAGAAAACAACATTCTACCACAGGCCCAATCTGGATTTCGGAAGAGCCATAGCACTGCAACTGCCCTACTTGATGTGGTAGACAATTTACTTGGTGCGCAAGACCATGGCATGGCAAACATCTTAGTACTGCTTGATTTTTCACGGGCATTTGATTCCATAGATACTTCTCTCCTTTTATCTAAGCTCTCCTACTATGGTTTTGATGAGCGAACAATCAAGTGGTTTAATAGCTACCTAAAAAGTAGACACCAGTTTGTTGAACTTACTAAGTCGAATGGATCTAAACTGCATTCCACTCTCCAGCCAGTTCCCAGGGGTGTTCCACAGGGATCCATACTAGGGCCAATCTTGTTTATTTTGTACAGTGCTGATATAATAAAGGCCATTACTCACTGTAAATATCATCTCTATGCCGATGATCTACAGCTATATTTCTCTTTCCCACCTTCTGGTTTTGCTGATGCTGTCGAAAAGATAAATTTTGATCTATCCCGGATATCTTGTTGGTCGAAAGATAACTCTCTAGTTATTAACCCAAAGAAATCAAAATTCTTGATTATAAGTACGAGGCATAAGATGTCAGTACTACAAAACAATATTACAGGACATATTAAAGTTGATGGCGAAGTTGTAGAATATGCCTCGGAAGCGAAAAACCTTGGCTTAGTTATGGACAGCCACTTACATTTTGAAAAGCATGTGGCTGACAGTGTGCGCAATTGCTTCTATCGTCTGAGGCTCCTCTATAAAATTCGTCCATTTCTTAGTGAGGATGTAAGAATTAACCTGTGTGAATCGCTCATCCTCTCTAAACTTAATTATTGTGATGTTGTATATGGGCCATGTCTATTGAGTAGAACTACAAAGCTTATACAACGTGTCCAAAATGCATGTGCCCGCTTTTGTTTCCATGTTCCTCCACGCTCTCATATAACTCCTTTTCTAAATTGTTCTAATATGCTTAAAATGGAAGCACGTAGAAAGCTCCATCTTGCGGTGCTCCTTTTTGGGGTGATAAACAAGAAATATCCGAAGTACTTGTACGATAAATTTATATGGGCGCGAACTAAATCCAGATACCCAAGCAGAGCGTGTACCTTTATAATTGAAACACCAAAGCACAAGTCCATGTCCTTCCGCGGTTCGTTCAAATTTGCCGCCACTCGCTGCTGGAATGATTTGCCTCCACCTCTCCGTGCTCTGAAAACAGTTACAACCTTTAGAAAAGCGCTCAGAACGTATCTCTTTAAAAATCAGTCTAGCTAGATATGAGTGCCCTGCATACCTTCATTAGTAATAAAGCATGAATCTATCAGGTTATAGCTTACCTACTGTACGTCTAAGCACGTCTTGCCTCGGAGAACATTTCATTCCAACTTTCACCATGGCTGGCCTGGATCACTTTGATTGCACGCTGCACGTTAAAACTACACTGCGCACTACCCCTAGGTGGTGGCACACCGGTGGTTTACCCTGGGTATACTTTCCGTTGTTCGTAAGTAGTTTTTTTTTTTTTTGTTCAAAATTCAAAATTTTTGTAAATACTGTGCGACCGATGCGGCGACGCGGCGAGGCATGTTGAGTTGAGATGTCAAGCCACCAACAGCCAATCACAGGCGAATAATCATCCCATTCCACAGCCCCATTCTTCACTTCACTTTATTTCTTTATTTAATGGCTTCTAGGACAGTTCTCCACAATTTCGTTAGTATCAAGCCATTTCTTTCTTGTTTGTTTAAATAAAATATCATAGATAATTAATGGAACGACCCTTGTTAAACTATAGGTAATACCGTAAAGAAAATGATCTGTTACATGTACCTACAGATACTTTGAATACTTAAAACAATAATGATGATTATACCATAGTATAAATATAATATTTACATATTATGCATTTTTTTTTTCTATTATCTTATTGAATTTTATTAATTACTATTATATTAAACATCTGTATGTACCTACTTATTTGAAACCCTGCCGGCCTGCTTATCTAAATCATGTAATTTTTAACATTTTATATATAAATTAGTTCAAGTAGTTTATTTTTAATATATTTTATTGGTTACATAAGCACGGATGTACCTACCTATTATATTTATTTTTTTCATGGAATTATTATTACCTAGTACCTACATACTTCAAACCAAATTGTGTTTTTATTTTTTATATAACCGATGTTCGTGTCATCACACTCCGGCCGCGTCTGAAAACCAGCGCTGTGCCATTCCTGTCCAGGTATGGTGCAGCACATGCTGAGACGCGACCGATTCGACCCCACGCAATGCGTAATAATAATAAGTGTTCATTTTTAGTGTTTTTAATTTAATGTGTTTTTGCTTTTTTTATAATCTTTGTAAGTATCCAACCAACTCTGTTCCTACCTACTTGTTTTGTACCTATGCATTGCCGGTCGAATAAACGAATTTTCTTTCTTTTCTTTCTATATCAGCAGTTACCTCTTAGGTACAATATTTAATGTAAATATAAAGAATCTCATTTCTTAGACAGTTTTATAAAGAATCATAGAACTGAACAGCTCATTCTTCCCGAAGAATCATTACTTTGGACAACTGTTACACGGTTAAGAAGGGGTATCTTAGATTGAATTTATATTTTTGATACTAGCTTTTACCCGCTTTCTCACTGTTGATGTTATAGCTTTAGTAGCTCAATAAAATGTAGGTTATACCTCTTGGATACAAAGATTAATGAAGAAAATGAAGTATTTCAATCCTCAGTCAATGTTATAAAGAATCAGAACTGAACAGCTCTGAAAGTTCCGTAGAATGATAAATTAGAAGTGGTTTACATGTTAATTTGATGAATAATATAATAAAGTTTCATATTTGTGTCTACCTATCAGTATCAGACCCTGGGCAGACTAGAGTATCTCAAATAAGTTGGTACTCAATTATGATAATTTATTTTTTAGAATAAAACTAGACATTTTCATTGATATTTCATGAGTAACGAGGAACAAATTCTAGTACTTAGCATTATCGAAGGTTCTGCACCCTGAAAAATCTGTTGGATATATGTAACCAGATCTGTCTCTTGCTCGCCAGCTTTGAAGAGAATACTGCATCAATTTCTTCAGCTGCATCTAAATAAATCTTGTTCATCTGCTTCTTGCACTCCTGATCTAGGAACGGTGAAGACTGCTCCTATTTTGCCCACTCATGCTGCTCCTAAGGAAGTTCTTAACCTACTGTTCCTATACATTTAACCCTCTGTTACTCATTGAAATGCTCTACTCTAACAAAGTCTGATTACCTTATTAAATCAGGAAATGCTGGTACCCGCTTCAACTGCTGCTGTGAATAAAAACCTCCCTGTCTTAGCTGTTGGTCTGATACTGCCCTAACTGTTTCCTACCTACCTAAATTACCTAATTTATAGAAGTGTATACCTAAAGATCCTAGACTGGGTGAGTTTCTTTCAAAACTAGAAGCGGAATCTTCTTATTTACATTTAAACGTCTCTCATCGAAGTGCAATGATGAGATACCTAGCTGCTTTGAGAACAAGTTGACTAGGCTTGACTTTGTCCTATCCTCAATAAAGGATCTTCTCCCAATGAGAGAGAAGATCGGGCAGGGACAATAAGTGGTGCGAGTAGATAAATAACATAAATATACTAGTTACTACTTCTAGCCAAAATACGTAGTTCTTTAGTAAAATAAACCGCTAGGTCTGAAAGAACTACGTCTGAAGTTATCATTCAATCAAGTCTTTAAAGGAATTTACCACTAGAAATCACTCTGAATTTACATTTAATTGGCAAGACTTCTGAACCAAATAAAACCCTTTACAAATGTGCAATAGTCACAGTTTCAACACTTCACTTTACTTTATGCTCATGTTAACCATCTAACCTAATAATATCAACGCTTGATGGGCAGTCTCACCGCATCAATGAAAGGGACGAGTGAAGATCGACGAGTACATATTTCATACTATACGATATCATGAGCAAGGCACCCGGGTGTCCTCACCCATTACGACACCAGGCTTGATCCACGTAAGATGGTCAACGAGCTGAATTTACACTTAGCCTTTATACTAGCCCCTGTTTTCGTCTATCATCTTTCTCAACGTTTGATGGCAGTATCCGCATCAAATCTAGAGCAAAAACGAGCACCGCAAACGAAACATGTAAGTCCGGAGACGCTACACATGTCGCAAACGTTACAACGCATATTTTGATCCACGTATCAGATGATTGACGAAACTGATATTTCTACGATGGCTTTCCCCGTAACTCAACGCAAACTTTCACCACTTTTAGACTTGATTGAAAGACTTCTTCAGGAAATTTCTTGTACTACTGGGCCATAGCTTCCGCTCTCACTTGTGTAAATCAAAAGACTCCTCGCCCTTGCAATCTGCTGCTTTTATCCCCCTGCAGTGCCCTCGCCTTTGATTTTCAAATTCAAATCCTATTCCAAACAAACATTTTGTTTATTATGGTTCCGTTCCAATAAGATTGAAACGAGTCCCTCTACTAAACCTAAACTGTCAATCTGACCGTCTGTCTAACTGTCTCCAAGCTATATCTCATGAACTATGACAGCCAGACAGTTGAAACTTTTACAGATAGTACAACTCTGCTGCCTCTATAACATCAAGTACCAAAATAGAACAGAATAAATGTATAAATGAAACCTTCATACAATGGAACCCTTGGTTTCAAGTTAGACTCTCACTTAACGGGTTTATTTTTCATAATATACTTTTTTTTCTGATGAAAAAGTTTAGTTTAGAATTTATTTAAATAAGTTTGCTTATATTTGTAAACGACGGAACGCTCTCCTGAGACCTGTTTCGTTACACAGTCCACGGCAGGACATAGACCTCCCCTAATGAGCGCCATTGCCTATAATTTGTCTTGTAAAGAAACATGAAGGTTTATTGTATTGTGTCGTGTATTAGGTTTTCTTAGGGAAGCTAAATTAGTGTGTAGTTCAAGTAATCCTTCTGCAGCTCCAGACAATCCTACGAGCCGATTGGCATGTTCAGGTGATATGCCAAATCTGCTATTTCTCTGCGCTTATCATCATCATCATCTACAGCCCAACTTCACCCACTGCTTGGTATAGGCCTCCCATTGTTTTTGCCAATCGCCGCGGTTCAAATTTCATCTCATCCAGTTTCGGCCCACGATTGATTCAATATCGTCCGCCCATTTTGCTGCTGAACGACCACTCCACTCAACCTGTCATCACCTAGCCATGCCAGGTGTCCAACTCCATTTTAGTTCCGTTATGTGGATCTCAACGTTCTGCGCTTATATAGCGAAAGAAAATGAAACTTTCAACATCTTGCAATGTAGTCAAGTCTAAAGGCTCTAAGCCAAATGGCGACACTGAAACCCTTTTACATCATAATCATTCAGACGGCCATCTTGAAAACTGCATAATAAAACTCACGAAGGGACGGAATGGAATAATCAAACTAAACATTAGCTTTGCATAAATTAGCAGTTGAATAAATGTAGTAGTCTTCAAAATTACAAACTAATGTTATTCCAGTCAGCCTTTCCGAGCCGAAAACTATCATTAGCCATCTTCGATTTCCAAGATACTCGTTGAATTACAAGAATTCTGTTACTTTTTCAAGTCCCAGTCTCAAGTCACGCGCCATCTTGTCACCAGATTCAAATCTCAATGCAGATTTATATCGAGTGCGTACGTGTTTTAATTTAGCATTTGCATTGAGAAAATAAATTTAATAAGTAGATAGATTACCATTTCACAAGTAAAATTGTATTTTTTTAAATATATTTTGTATTTTTTTTATATATATTTCGTGATTATTTATGGAAACTGATATTATTCATAACAATAAGTAAGTTATTACTGGCGCAAGATACATCTTATAGGACAAATTTCACATCTATTTCACCAACTTTGAGTACCTATAATATGTAAGGGAGTAGGATAAGATTATCGGTATTTAACCGCAGCGTCTACCACCATTACTCAACAACAATAGGAAGGTATAGTTGTTCAATATCTCATGAAGGCGGCTCGGCCTTGGTTGTAGTTGTGAAGTGTATCTATGTGTGTATTTATGTGCATAACGTCAATAACGACGAAGGTATAATATAGGTACCGTCCGCAAAAAAAAAAATCTTTTTTAATAAATTTACCTTGGCCACCTACTTTGCACATAAGGCACTAAGTTGTTTACCTTTGTGATTCGTGTTTTTGTTTTTTAATGTCACCCATGTACAGTGTCTCTACTCTTTTGTGTCGAAATAAATGTTTTTTCTATTCTATTATAATTTTCAACCGACTTCAAACAGGAGGAGCCTGAATTATGTTTTTTTTTTAATTGACTAAAATAAAAATATTACTAAACTAGGTTGTCTGTTTATTGGTATTTTATAGATTGTACTTCGTCGAGTGTGTATGTGTGCAGGCGCTACTTGATTTCCATAAGAACTTTAGACGCACGGCTAACTACCATCCACATCAAGTTGATATTCTATTTAACAGGACTACCTACCGGCTTCTAAACATCATAATGCGCTCTGATAAAATATCGAATCAGCTGCCATTTTACAAAGCCTGTTATATATGGTGCATATATATGGTGGACTTTTACCTAAACTGATTACAAATGGCTTTTACAGCAAATTTCAAAATACCTTAGACAAATTCGAGAATAATGGATCCTAAATCAGACCAAAATCACCATCACAGAAGCCCCATTAAAACTCAAGAGACTTAATATTTCCATGAAAATATAAAGGAAAAATCGGTTAAAAATTAAATACCTACTTGCCAGTTCCTATTATCTTGACTTCAAAGGTGCCACAGATTCAATATCAGCTACTACGATGGTATCTTGGGCGAGAATTTTCCGAGTAAAAACTTGAGGAATTCTCGCTGAGTCCTGCAATCTTCAAAACTGTTTCATTAGGTTAGTTTGGACGAGTTTTCTTTATTAAAAGTTTGTAGTTTATTTAGTTGCAAGTATTGTTTGAAACATCTTTGGAATTCATTGTAAATTCAACTCCACTAGATATTATGTCTGATAACAACATCAAAATACTTAAGTTTTATGTATTTTCAGGGTGCATTTTGGAACAAACTTATTAAATTTAAAACAATCTTGCTTATAAATGCGAAAGTTTGTTTGTTATCTCATGAACCGTGATAGTTAAACAGTTGAAATTTTCACACATGGTGTATTTCTGTTGCTGCTTTAACGAAAAATACTAAAAACAGAAAAATATGGATATTTAAGGAGGGGCTCCCATATAACAAACGTGTTTTTTTTGTCATTTTTCTGTCACCAGGCTGTATGCAGGCTGTCTCATGAACCGTGATAGCTAGACAGTTGAAATTTTCACAGATGATGTATTTATGTTGGAGCATCATAAATACATCATCTGTGAAAATATATAACAACAGAGTAAAATTAATATTTATGGTGGCTCCCTCACAACAAAGGTGTTTTCTTTTTGCCGTTTTTCTGTCACTAGGCTGTGTCTCATGAACTGTGCTAGCTAGACAGTTGAAATTTTCATAGTTGATGTATTTCTGTTGCTGCTATAACAACAAATACTAAAAACAGATCCCATACAACAAACTTGATTTTTTTGCCGTTTTTTGCTCGATATTAATACCGGTAACAGGTAGACGCTTGAAATAATAACTAGGACTTAGCCGGTTTTTTGTTAGGCTTTTATGCCTTAATTAGTCAACCTATATCATCATGGAATTTCGTAGTACACGTTTTCAGGGACACAGAAAATAACATATAATATAACTTTAGCGTGAGTGAAGACAAGGACGTAGCTAGTATCATATAGTTTTAGGTCTTATTTTCAAGGAGATCTATCGGGTAGTTCATATCCGGGTACACAGTAAGCATTGAGCGGAAGCAAATTACAAAAAACAGACAATTCTATTTATAAAAACTAAATTAAACTAATCACGAAACAATTAGCAACAAATCTAATTACCTAAATCGAAATAAAACTAATCAATAAAACTAAGTAACTAATCAAAACCCTTCACTACCATGGACTTCCTGTTGGTAAAGGTGAGAATCAACAAGGTTATCACCACGGCGACCAGCTGATCAATAATGGTGGCACTGTTTCCATTGTTGCACCATGACCCCTACGGTAATGGATTACCGTAGTCAGACATTAGTCAGACAGTAGACTTTTCTATTTTTCAAAAAAACGTGATGGAGACTTTTACTCCCTTACATTACGTAGATTTCTCAGAGGTGATTCCAAACATTTATAAAAGTGGAATATAAACATTATATTCCACTTTTTGCAAGTTGATAGTTTTTTTGTTTTTTATTCTTGCAAGCCTGTCGCCACAAAATTCTGACTAAAGTCAGATAAACCCGTAAATAGCTTTATTATCATCATCATCATCAGCCTGTGGCAGTCCACTGCTGGACATAGGCCTCCCCTAATGAGCATCATTGCGCCCTGTCTTGAGCTCGACTCATCCAGCTGTAGCCGCTACCAGTAGCCGTTTGCAGATCGTCACTCCATCGGCCAAAGTTCGTCTTAAACTACGTTTGCTGACTGCGTCCATCCAATGGCTTATCCATTGATAATATGAAAAAATAATAAACTTCGTGTTGTATTTTCAAATTATCTAATAATAACTAACGATTGAAATGACGGACCTCAGGCTTGTTTCTATAGTTTACCTGACTGAACTCTACTGCAAAGTAGTTACTGAAGAATCTATTTACACGGGTAAGTACGTATTATGTACCTATCAATATTGAAACAAGCATTGATTTAGTAGATTATTACAAAGGAAAACTATTCAGCCACATTGGGATTTAGGTACGACAAGTTGACAACCCAAGTACAATTGCAAAAACGATTTATTGTCTTAGCTAAGGTTTAGAAGGACTCTAGAGAACCTTTATTGGATAACGACCCTTTTATTTTAGGTCTAGTACTTTTAGTTCACTGTTATTCTACAAAGCTTTGAACCTAAAATATCAAAGTGGTTCGATATATGTTTTGTATTCTGTGTTTTTGTGTAAAGTAAGCTAGTATTTTCAATAAAGATGTCCTGATAATATAGCATACATTTGCTTTATACTACATTTTGAACGATTCAACACAGACGATAAAAAAAGAAGGTAGATCTACTGTCCAGCTGTGAGACAACTAATCAATATAAATCTATTTTATTTTGATATAAAACTTCAACATCATCATCATCATTGGCCAACAGTCCTCCAGTAACTAACCTAGTTAGTTCCTAAATAGTAAAGTTAAGCCCAAATCGGTCATTCATCATCGAGATATTTATTCTCTACAGTGGAAAAAAGTCTTTGCACCAAACTCGGCGCACGCTGTCAATTGTGCCGACTTTCAGCACTTCAAGGTCTAAATGCTTTTGGTATTTTTAATTTTGTCAAATACGATTGGACTATTTTTGTCAGTTTCCACTTGAAGACTTTATATCTCGATGCATTTTATACATAAAAATAATGTAAGTTCACAGGTTAAGAATGAATCACCTATGGAGCAATGACGTACGGTATTTCAATGGAAACAGTACGAGATCACCCGTGTATTTATGTATCGAATGACGCGAGCGCAGTCCCTCGCACAGCTAGGTTATAATCACACGCGGCACACGCGGCTCACGCGCTCATTTCGCTAAAATCGATAAAAACGTATAAAAAATTGTGAATATCGATAATGGGATCTCCAAAGAACCTGCTAGAGTTGGCAGAGAGTGATTTTAAGAAGTTTCTCGATTCATTCGATCATGTGTTCTCGGATTGTGATGGTGAGTTCTTGTTTTATTATTATGAAATTTTAGATAATGTCAAGTTTATAGAAAAACGAATAAAAGGTAATAAGTATGTAAATTATGTAAGTATCTAAGTGTAAACTAAATTATGCTTATGATGCTAGTCAAATTCATGCATAATATGGTCTTAGTTTTTTAAAGCAGGATATTATCACACATCAATTTAGCTCCAAACTCTTATCAAAATAAGCCTAAACTAAGCAGAGCTTACATGATGGTGACTATATGAGTGATAAATAATGATAAACTACTGTAAATACAAACATGATGATGAAAGATATGCATAATTATACAATAGAAAACATTGAGAGCCAATCCAATTATTTGCAAAACGTACAAAACATTTTTCTCGAGGCTGGAATCGAACCCGCAACCTTCTGCTTTCAGGCGGGCCTTTGCCTACTACGCCTCAGAGGTAGTCTATACATAAAGTTATCTTGTCACTAAGACTTTTTATCATAATAAAAAATGATAATGAAATTATGTAAACAAAACGTACAAGATATTTAATAGGTACAAATATAATTTGAGTATAAATAATTAATTTAGACAGCATATGGTTAATTAAATTACCGGTTAATATCGCTATTTCTAGGTATATTTACCAGTTAATATCTATCAATATCGAACCATTTTCGTAATAAATATTTATCGGCCGCGCTACATCATAAACTGTGATGTGATGATAAATAGGTCAAGTACGACGCAGCCGTTTTAGGAACCAATCTTAGTAAAACCGGTCTTCAATTATTATGCTCATTCTCAAGATCTTAACTTCTGTATTTATTGAGAAATGGTTTAAGGTTTTAGTAAAAATTTAGGGGTAACTTTGCGATTTTCTTCTACTGAGAAAATTTTATGCAATCGTGTTTTCGATTCATATGATCGATAGAATAAGTATTGAACTTTACTATAAAGTCCAGGAAAATTAGTAGTTTCACCTCGGAATGAGAGATAGTCGGCTATATACTTGTATAAACCTTTAGTAGATCACTCTAGAACTTGTCTCAAGACATACTTATTGTAGGGTGTTAGCTCCTATATATATTCCAAGGTAAAAGGTCAAAAATTTATTGCAAATATCATGTTTCCTATGTGTATTATTCTATTTATATCTTAATAAATATTGTAGAAAATTATTTTTATTACAACTTTTGTTTAAATATTTTTTTAATCTCTTGAACCATTTTCGAGATAGAGGGCAGAGTGCGCGCAGTGTTGAACCACTTTGTGCCTTCCGAAGTACGGAAGCGCTCAGATATACATTCCACTAAACGGTCACCCAACAAAGTAGTGACCGGACCGAGTATTGCTTAATCAAGATTGATTTGCTAGGAACACCGAAGTAAGCCATGCCGCTTCGTCACGGGTGTTGGTCCCGGTTTTTATGGTTCCGTACCCAAAGGGTAAAAACGGAACCCTATTACTAAGACTTCACTCTTCGTCTGTCACCAGGCTGTATCATGAACCGTGATAGCTAAAGAGTTGAATAATATTTAAGATAATCAAAGTCAAAAGTCAAAGTATATTTATTGTTGAAACACATGTAGGTACAATGGTGATGTTTTTAAGCTAGGTAAAATTATGTTCTCTAACCCTTTATGCGTGTACATATCTAATACATAAAACACAAACAAAAAACAAAATTAAAAAAATGTATTAAAATTATAAATAAAAATACATATAAAAATAAATTCAAAATAAAAAAATAATTGAAATTAAAATAATAATAATAAATATTGAAAGATTACAACGAAAAAGTTAAATTATCAACTGTCATAAATTCATTCAAAATATCGAATATTTAAGAGGTGCTCCCTTCCATACGGAACTCTTCGTGCACGAGTCCAACTCGCACTTTGCCCGGTTTTCAGTTTCACCATGCAATATACACATATAAGCCATGTCGGAGGCCTTTGGCAGCCTTAAAACTCTGACACCAGAGTTGACCACTATCTCATATGAAGAAGGAAGTTCGGGTTTGATCCCTGCTCAGAACCAAAATTTTGTTCTGAACATTAATGTTGATCTGTCTTTGTCTCAATAACATCTAGATGTTATTGAGACAAACATAGATCAATCTAGATCAATCAATCTAGATTAGAAGTTTTCAAACATAGGTTTTTAAATAGATTAAACAAAGGTGTTTTTTAATTTCTGCCTAGTTTGGAATCAGTTATGAAGTGTGAATTTTATTTAGTTTTACTCAACTTTACTTTTAGTTTTAAAGAAGTAGATTTTTTTTCTTTTAAGAGTTACTCGGTGAATGATATTATCACCTGTTGTATTGCATAGTGCAAAGTATCATTGAGATGCACAATAATCAGCGTCTGTTTGCATGTCTCAAGGTGATTTATTCCGTATTCGTCCCGAGTTTTCGGCCCACTTTATTAAAAAGTCTTCGTACGTCCCGCACGATAATATTTGTCCTTATTCGTCCCACATTCCAAAGTTACTTTAAGTACAGTTAGCATCAAAAGTGTAATTTACCTATCACCAAACTGTGGTCATCAATCATTATAGGCTGAAGACAAAGAAGTGTGTTATCTACCACTAAGCACTAACCATCACCCAATAATGATGGTCATTACTAGTATTATTATTAACTTTACGTAATTATCAAATTCAAAGCTCTCAGTTACTACCTAAGTCTGCAAAGATTTATGTAATAATTAAAAGACACAAATGCGGCTAGAAAAAATTATTAAAGCATATACGGTATTTACACAATGATAAAGCAATAATCAGTCTTATAAAGAACTAAAAAACATTTTAAACTATTAAAATAAAATATATAACATATTTAACGTTTATCAATAACAATTTGTAAAGGCAATAATCAGTCTTATAAGAACTAAAATTCTTAAAACTATTAAAATACAATATATAATATATATTTAACGTTTATGTGCAACAATTTGTAAAAGCAATAATCAATCTTATAAGAACTTAAAATATTTGAAAACTATTATAATACAATATATTTTAACGTTTAACAACTACAATTTGTAAAAAGCAATAATCAGTCTTAGAAGAACTTAAAATATTTAAAACTATTAAAATACAATATATAATATATATTTTACGTTTATCAACAGCCATTTATAATTAAGCAATAATCAGAACTAAAAAATTGTTAAAGCAATAATCAGTCTTACAGTAACAAAGAGCGTCTTAGTATTAATGATGAGAGAGTATAAAAATCAACAATAAATAAAACTAAAATATAATTAATTTTGTAAAACAGGTTTTTGTGTGTATGCGACACACTTCAAAATATAAAAGAGCATATTTTTTCTAGGCAATGGCCTAGTGAAATGGTTCCATGCAGCCTAGATGTTATAGATTGTTGAATATATTTGTCCATTTCAATGGTTTCTCGATTTCTTACTGTTCCTTCGCCTTGAAGTCGGGCACGATTGATGTTGGCATCATTTTTGATTGTTTTCAAGAAAATTATGATATTTAGTCTTCCTTTAAAAGTTTTATTCAGCCTAGAGTTAGCGCCCTCAGCTGGGTTATTTGTTCTGTATATATCATTATGGAAATCCCACTTTCCCCTCATTAAATCATTATCCAACCATTGTGAACTTCTCGATATTATTATTTTTGGCGCAATCTTCCATGATATAAATAAATCTATCAGATTTGAACTCTGCAGGAAGCAAAGATATTGCTGAACATAGAGCGACGTGCTTTCGGAACATTTTCTTTTTCTTCAAATCTAGCGTTTTAGATTTTTTCCACAATGCTTTAGTGAAATGAAAGTAACGAAAAAAAAGTAACGAGTTTCAATAGCGTATCATTTGCCGCAGCTGTCTTTTGCATCGACAACCAAAAGACGTGCACTTTATATTAAGTTTATCTACCTAAGCCTTGTGCATAATATAAAAAATAAAAGTCATTCATATCGTATACACATTGTCAGGGGTATACCGAAAATGAGAGAGGGGTACCTTTTATCACGAAAAAAGTTGGTACTATTCCCGACCGCAACAAAATCATCACTTCCTTGCCCTTATCCCACTCTAGGTGGGGTCGGCACATGTTTTTTTTTCTTCATTCTTCACTCCTATCAGTCAACTCTTTAATTACTCCTTTCACACTCAGAATATCCTCTTTCGCATAGTCCATTCTAATGGATTGATGAATCATAATCTCTTTTCCGGCTTCTGCCGGAGTCGTACATCCAGTCACATTCATACTCATTACTCTATTACCTGTACTAAAAGATGGAACAAGCACATGGCCCACATGATGTTAAGTGGTAACCATTACCTACAAAGCATTGCATCTTATATAAAAAAAATTGTAACGTGCTCTACGTTGCATCGCCCTGCGTTCATCAATTTGATATGAAGATGATAAGCCTCTTGTGCCTGTAATTTTACCGGCAGCCACACCCTTCAAACCGGAACACCGCACAGCTGCTACACGGCAGAAGTAGGCATGGTGGCAGTGCTTCCCCGGACGAGCTATTCAAATAGCTTTCATTCCTCCTCATGACATGCCCTATTGCCCATACCATGCTAGTCTACCACTCCTTACCTTATCTACCACAGGTGCCACTTTAAAGCTTCCCCTGATATACTCGTTCCTTATTATCCAACCTTGTCACACAACACATCCATCTTAACATTCGCATCTCAGTATCATGAACTCTTCTTTTGTCCATATAACCCCGATCGCAACATACATATTAATGCCGCGACAGCAATTCTTTTTTAAAATCTTATTCACATAGTTTATTTCCACAAAACAGTACTTATGTCTACTGCAATACAAAATAATAAGCTTGTTGCGACCACGCGATAATATTTTCATATATATTTATATTTCATATTTATTTATTGCATACAAGGACATAATTGGTTGCTTAGGTCTAAGTACTTTAATTAGTCTGTACTTGTACCCTGTTATTGTATTTTTGTCAAAATATAAAGAAATAAAGAAAGTAAAACCAAAATTTAACCCATGGTGCATGTACATAAATAAATGTAGGTAAGTAGGTTTACACAAAGTTCATAAACTTTTAGTTATAAGATAGGTATACAGAGAAAAAGAAAAGTCTACACTAACGCAAGTGAAGCCGCGGCTAAAAGCTACTCAATAATTAATAAACTTTCCTATCATCAACATAGTTTACCTTGTGTTATCACCTGATAACAATAATAAATTGTAGATAAAACATTAGTGTGGTTTAATAAAGAAAAAAATAGGTACCTAAGTATTTATTTCGATCACAATAGGTCTTAATGGCCGCAGTGATATGAAAGCCGCGCAATCAATATTAAGTAGTTAGTTTAGTATTCATCCATCATCTATGAAATCTATGAAAAGCAAAGTGGACTGTAAAAGTTGCTGGTTATAATTAAATAGAACGAATGAAGAACGCGCGCCTATTTCGATGGTCGTCTTGTGAGTGCAGTGACGTCAGCGCGCGCCAGTCCGCTTCTTCGTGCCCCCCACTTTGCAACGGTGATGGTGGTAGGGTGTTCTTAAAAACTAAAAAAGATAAAACTGATTGAGATCGGAATGTAAACGGTTCCAACTTCTGTCTTCGGAATCCGAGCCATCCTCTCCTGCATGTGGTACATCCTGCTGAATAACAAAGGGGGATCTAGCGGCCTGCTGAATGCGGCACAGCACAGCCTCACATAGCTAAATTCCATGTCCACTGACGGGCAGCATCGGTGGTGTGAGAAACTTTGCCCTGCGGTGCCCAACCCACCCAGCGAGGGGATCATGGGCATGAGTATTATCCTTGAAGGGGAACGCCTTCATCCAGTACTGGACTTTAGACTGGTATTGTTATTATGTGTGTAGCAATTAGTTAGAATATTTATTTTTATTATGAATTTATGATCAACACCAGCATACCAGTAATTTGTGATAGGTACAAAACTACATCATTATGTCATACTATGATTAAGTATTTGAACTTTGAACATTATGAATTGACAGTAAAGTAATGGCTCTGCCTTTGAATTTGAATGATTACAAGTAAATGATCAAACAATCATGCATTAGTAAGCCGTTTATTTGTTATAATTTTTCATAAGTTCTAGCTTCCCCAGTGCGCTCAAGTTAAATTTATTTATTTTTAGTTATATCTCCATCCTATCCATCGTGGTTTACTTCCGTGTTCTTAGTAGATCACCTTGGTTAAGCAACACTCCGCCCGGTCATTACTTGGATGGGTGACCGTTTAGTGACATTTAGATTTGAGCGCTTCCGTGCTTCGGAAGGCACGTTAAGATGTTAGTCCCAGCTTTTCAGTCGTTAAGCCATGAAACTCCGAGACCAGGGTTGCTCACTAGCTCATACGAAGAAGAAGAAGATCCCTCGGGAGCTCTTCTTCTCGATGATAAATATCCTATGTCCTTCTCTGTACCCCTGATAAAGTGTATGCGAAATTTTGTGGTGATCGGAAGAAGCATAAAAAACAAACAAACAAATATAAGTACTCACTTTCGCATTTGTAATATTATAAGTTATAATCATAGTTCCATCAACGTCAGATAGCTACAAGTATAAACTTTTTATAAAAAAATAAACCGTCTTCAAATAAATCCCTTCTTACTTCTTGCCCTAAATAATATTGAAAATCGGTTCTCAATTGGAGGTATTGGTGATCATAGGGCGAAAATTACAAGTGAGAATGAGGTTTTTTGAGTTTTCCGGGAAAAGTACCAATCCCTCAGGAATAAAATTTACATGGGACCTACTATGAACCTATACTCTTTTAAACAAAAAAAAAATTTTGAAAATCAGTTTACAATAGAAGGAGATATCGGTGAACATACATAAAAAAAGAGAAAAAAAGGTTCCGACGAATTGAGAACATCCTCCTTTTTGAAGTTGGTTAAAAATGGTTTTAAAATATCATTTCACCTTATATTTCGATTTAAATGACAGAGGCAAGCTTATTTTACATTTATTTATATATAATATAGTTATATAATAATTAAAAATCTATATATATAAAAATGAAACCCGTTTTCCTTGGTCACGGCATCACGCGTGAATGGCTGGACCGATTTCACTAGGTCTTTTTTTGTTGTATTTGTTATTATTAGGAGAAGGTTCTTACGGAAAATTATATTAAGAAAATCTCTCAGAAATATTGAAAACTATACAATTAATCATTGCTACGCTAAGGCGGTACGAAGTTCGCCGGGTCAGCTAGTAATATATTGAAAATCGGTTCTCAATTGGAGGTATTGGTGATCATAGCCATCATGGTGATAATTCTTATTTATCCGATTTGCGTTTTTTCATTTTATTTTACTTTTATTGCTTGCAATGTATACTACGTAATGGAACAAATCGAATGTGTCATACGATACCATGTTTCGATAAAAAAAGGCGTGATTAAACTTTAAAATATGTTTTATTAACTAGGGCAGTATATGGAAAGCTAAAACAATAGCAACTAAAGAACTAGAGAAGAAGCAAAAACTTTTAAATATACCAACTTTTTTATATACAATTTATTTTAAAAATATTCCAGGTGTGATATGGTCAAAGACGCCTCTGCCCAGAACTGGGGAGTTCTTCAAGCTGATGAAGAAACATGGGAAGACGGTAAACTATGTGTCGAACAACAGTCTAAGAACGAAAGAGAACTATGATGCTAAGTTCAAGGCTGCTGGGATTGAGAATGGGTTTGTAAGTTATATTTTTATTAATCTTAGGTAAAAAGAACGTGGACACCCAAAATAAGGCTAGTCTACCAGTTTCAAGTCGTTCAGCGAGCTATGGAACGAGCTCGGAGTTTCTCTGAAAGATAGGGTATCCGACATAGAACCAAAGTGGTCGACATAGCTCAGAGGATTAGCAAGAAGAAGTGGCAGTGGGCTGGCCATATCAGCCGATAAACCGATAACCGTTGAGGTAAACGATTTCTTGAGTGGAGACTGCAGCTCGGTAAACGTAGAGTAGAGCGCCCTCCGACCAGGTAGATTGACGATTTGCGAAAGGCTGCTGGTAGAAGCTGGATGCGTCGAGCTGAGGACCGGGTGCAATTGCGCTCATTAGGGAACGCCTGCTATAGGCTGATGATGACAATGATGATGAAAAAGAACAAACAATTAGTACCTGATAGGTCTCTATCACCATCACCACCACGACCCTTTCTATGGTCGGTAACTTCATGTCTGAAAATCGTCATTGCTATGCGTTGTCTTCGTGATGGACTACTTGTCTAGCAGCTTCTGTTGATTATCTGCACCACTTGTTGATGTTTCTTTTAGCCTTTTTTAACTGATCGGTCCATCTAGTGGTAGATCTATTGCATCACACCACACCACACCAGCTTATATGTGTCCTGGACATAAGCCTCCCAAAATAAAAGGGGATATGTCCATAGTCCTCACGCTGGACATGAGGGCGGTCAGGGAATTAATATGAGGCGGTATAAGGCTATGCTTTGCCGCATTCAGCCGGTTGCCAGAGCCCCGTTAGTAATACAGTAGGGTTGCACCACGGTCAGGTCAGGTTGGCAATCAAAACAATCTAATTAATATCTTTAAGGGCTCCGTACCTTAAGAGGAAAAATAAGGAACCCTTATAGGATCACTTTGTTGTCCGTCTGTCTGGCTGTTTGTCTGTGTGTCAAGACCCGTTTTCTCAGAAAGGTATCAAGTTGAAATTAATATCTAATACTCAAGTCTGCAGTGGTAGAAAGCAATTAAATAATTACATACTAACTATACTATCTCTAACGTAAACGTTCCTTTATCGTTAACGTAAAAGCATTTAATTGACTTAATATGATTTTATTACTTACATGAAAGGTCGTTAAAATTTTATAACGATTATAATTTGCTATCTCCCGCCCGCGGCTTTACCCGCGTAGTACTGGGATAAAGTGTGTTAATCCAAGTCATAAGCTTTATAATATTACAATCATCATAATCATCATTATCAGCCTATAGCAGTCCACTGCTGGACATAGGCCTCCCCCAATGAGCGCCATTGCGCCCCGTCCTCAGCTTGACGCATCCAGCTTCTACCAGCAGCCTTTCGCAGATCGTCATGCCATCTGACTGAAGGGCATCCTATACTACGTTTACAAGATCTCGTTTATTGCAAGTTACAACTTAATCCGTGTATACGTCATTTATAAAATGAGTGTGAAAAGGCTAACCAAATAAATGTCCAAAAATGCAATTTTATAGTCTTCATTTAAAACTAATGATGCTGATGATGACCGGCTATCCTTTCCTCTTCTTTTTCCAGTTTTCTCCATAATTTTACTAACAGAGTCTATATAAATACATGCTACGTGCAATAATTGAAGATTATTGAACACATCTCTCTGGCTCTTTGAGTATCTGCCTTTGCCAATTAGGAGGGTAACCGTGACTAAGATAAGCTGTCCTGCATATTTATTTGTATAAACAATAGCTTTACATATTTTTTATAACCAGCCCATTTCGTCCCCTATCCCTGGGCAAAGGTCTCCCCCAAACTTCTCCATGGCCATGTCTTTGGCGATCTCCCACCATTCGTCCTCAAATGCTTCCAGATCATCCCGCTCACGCTTTCTTGGCTGACCTCGAGGTCACCGACCGCCATGTTGTGGTGATGTTCGTTACCACCTCTCTGAAAGCATAATTTGTTATTTTTCTTTCAGGAGAACCTGACAATCCCTTCCATAGCAATCGCAGAATACCTGAAATCAGTCAACTTCAAGAAGAAGGTATATTGCGTCAGCTGTGTGGAAACCACGAAGGTGTTGCAGTCATACGGGTTTAATTGTGAAGAAGGGGTGAGTTCTATTTAATGACAAAACTTGGAATAGAAAATAAATATTCATTAATTCTACCTAATATTATAAATGCGAAAGTGAGTTTGTTTGTCTGTTACGTTTTGACACCTTAAATATCCAAACTAATCATACTGAAATTTCGTATACACGTTACTTCCAGGACATATGCCTACCCTAATGAGCGCCATTGCACCCTGTCCTCAGCTCAACGCATCCAGCTTCTACCAGCCAGGGGAGGCCTATGCCCTCTGGACTATCGGCTGATGATGATGATGATGATGACGTTACTTACAGAAAAAAATGTTCTCGAGGGATAAAAAAATAACTTTCAGTACGAGCAAAGCGGCGGATAAAAGCTTATATCTTTATAAGCTAATGTAAGGGTTCCAACTTCCAATATCAATTTTGGAACCTAAGCAACAACCTCACTTACCCATGGTGCACCCTGCTGCATAACAAACGAGGCTCTGGCGGCCGGCTGATTGCGGCATAGCGCAGCCTAAAACTAGCACGGCTAAATCCCTTGGCTGCTGCGTCGGTGGTGCAAGTAACACCAACGATCCATTACCCGCATGACCATATCCCCTATAGATTATGGGCATATCCCCTATAGAAATGGGCATATCTTATAGAAAAGGCATATGTCTAACAATGGACTGAATTGGCTGGTTTTTTTGTTATAATAGAGCGTACAACTATTTTGTAGACGATGGTAACTCTTGATAATAATAACATTACCCATCCCTTTGGATTTGTCATATTTGGCTATAAAGAACTTCTCAAATTGAAGTTTTTTTGTAAATATGCTGAAAAAAGATAAAACATTGCGTATAATGATGATGATGATGATAATAATGAATTTTTTTCTGGACCTGATAAAAAATACCTCATAATCTATAAAATTCTGATGTTCCAGCCTGACTTAGCAGTAGAACAGTACGAGAGATTCGTTGAATACCTGAAAGATGATGAGGAAATTGGAGCCGTGGTGTTCGACAGCGATTTCAGGATCAACCTGGCGAAGCTGTACAAGGCGAGGACTTACTTGAGCCGACCTGATGTGCTGTTCATCAATGGAGCTACGGACAGATATGTGCCTATGGCGCCTAATTATTTAGGATTGGGTAATTAACTATAGATATTGCAAAAACAGTTACGAAAAAAAGATATCTCTTCTTCTTCTTCATATAACGACGACCTCTGTGGCGCAGTGAGCGAAGGCCCGCCTGAGATGTAGAAGGTTGCGGGTTCGATTCCCGCTGCGGGACAAATGTTTGCATGTTCTGCAGATATTTGTCTCGGGTCTGGGTGTTTTCTATGTATAATATGTATTTATTTACAAAAAAAAGTATATTATGTAATCTAACAATCATGTGGTTCCCATAACACAAGTTCTGCTTAGTTTGGGGCTACATGATGCTGCGTGGAACCATCCAGCATAATTTATTATTTATTATATAAGCTAGGGTTAAGTCTGGTGTCGGGAGTTTTTAGGTGGCCTGAAGATTTCCGACACGGCTTAACATCTAAAAGCCGGGACCAACATCATAACATATCGTACGAAAACGCTCCGATATAAATGCCACTAAATGGTCCACCATACAAGTAATAACCGGGCGGAGTGTTGCACTTATAACACCAAAGTAAGATACGACACGAGTGTTTGATGATAATAATAATAATCTGTGTAATGTTGAGGTCGAAATTTTATACAATAATGAGGAATGCAAAAGATCCTCGGACAAAATTTTATTGCAAAGGTTGATGTAATCCCTCATTTCAATATCATATTATCATAGCATTTTAGTCTTAAAAGTGATGGTAGAGCTCTTTGTAAAGGGCTCAAAGAAGTACTACCACAAGTCCCATTGCTGGCGTGAAGAAACATTGCTATGTTACAATTTGAAGGGTTTGGATGCCGGTGAAATTACATTCACATTAGACCTTTTATGCCTCAAGTTGATGGACGCAGGGCGTTGTATTATGGGGCATACGTTTTAGGGTTCCTTACCCAAAGGGTAAAAACGGGACCCTATTACTAAGACTCCACTGTCCGTCTGCCTGTCTGTCTGTCACCAGACTGTATCTTATGAACAGTGATAGCTAGATAGCGATTTTTTTACAGATGATGTATTTCAGTTGCCGATTAAACAACTTAAACTAAACAGACTAAAATAAATATTTGAGTGGGGATTCCATACAACGTGCGGAACCCTTCGTGTACGAGTCCGAGTCGCAGTTGGCCAGTTTTAAGTAAACCAAGGTTTTTTGTAATATGCTATAGCATAGGTCCGTACGTGCTTTTTCAGGCACAGGAGTATTTACTGACCTTGTGACGGAACAAGTGAAGCGGGAACCCGTACAGCTTGGGAAACCAGGAAAAGTCTTCGGGGAGTTCGCTATGAGGAGAGCGGGAGTTACAGATCCTAGCCGAGTGCTGTTCATTGGCGATATGTAAGTCTTTCATTTTCTGTTTTTGCCTGTTAAAGTTTACTTCCCTATGTCTTTGTTAGGTTTCGCCATAATAATTATTGCAGGATAATGGCCTTTATTTGGAAGTTTCTTTATTTCCACGCTTGAGGGTTGGTGATTGCAGTATTCTTCTTCCTCCTAATACCCTATCCTCTACTACTAATATCCTACTATCTTAACCTTCCTACTAAATCCTACTTCCTACTTATCACACTTATATTATAAATGATATCTAATAATATCACGCGAAAACTACTGAACGGATTTGGATGAAACTGGAACTGGACTATACATTTTCTGTGACCTTGATTAACACATAGGCTACTTTTTATCCCGGAACCATAAATACGAAAGTATGGATGTATGGATGAATTTTGTTAGTCTTTAACGCAAAAACTAGATTAGATTAGATTTAGATGAAACTTGAATCATACACAGTTTGTGACCTGGATTAACACATAGGCCACGTTTTATCCTGGTATCACGCGAGCGAAGCCACGAGCAAAAGCTAGTATTATGTATGCAAAAGTTTGTGTGTGTATGGGTTTGTTTATTAGTATGTTTGTTTCCGCTCAACTCCTTAACAGCTGAACGGATTTGTATGAAACTCAACTGAATACACATAGTGTCACAAGATACATATGCTACTTTTTATATGGGTACGGCGCGAGCGTTTCTGCTGGTGGAAGCTCAATGATAATTCTTTATGTTTCAGGATTGAGCAAGACATAGGACTTGGCAAAGCGATGGGCTTCATAACACTCCTGGTTCTGACGAACATTCCCAAAGAGAGGATGTTGGGTCACGTTATCAAACCTGACTATTTTGCGCCATCGCTGGATAGTTTAATTTCTAGGCTTTAGACAGTATATTTAATGTAACTTGAAACATAAATCTTTGTAAAAAAGCACGAGACATTAATAACGAGACCACTTCTTAAGGACCTACACAGTCCTCTTATTAAGGGGCCCATGTTTTCTACCCTGGGCATGCGGGTTGGAGATCGCAGGACTCAGTTTCTCGCACCGGCAACGCACCTGCCCTACGGCAGCCAGCCAGAGAATGTAACTGCGCTGATGTTAACCTGCGCTATGCCGCAATTAGCCGTTCGCCAAAGCGCCGTTTGTTATCCACCATGGGCAGGTGGTTGGTTTGAGTTCCAAAAGTGGAGGTTGGAACCCTTAATACCTTTTTTTCTTAATTAAATGTTGTGTTAACCTGTTTTTTATTTTACTGGAGTAAAGTCAAGAAATATTTCGCATTAAAAATAAAACAGAATGAAATGAATAAAAGAAATAACCCATGTTGCAATATCACAGCAACAGTAAGAAACTGAAAAAAAACTCTAGGACCCCAAAAAAAGCGCAAGCTAACAAAATTAATATGAAAATGTGACATTTTATTAACAGTAGGGTAATAGTCAAGTATTGGATAAAAGATAAACTACTTTGCGCTTTCTACGCTTTGTTATTGATCAAAATTTGACTAAACGCTTAAAATAAAAATTTAGAAATTTAGAAATGATGTTTTTACGCGTCATTAAATAAGTAGTTTTATTTCTAGGCTTTCCAAATTTACACACAAATGTAACTTGAAACATAATTTTGAATTATTAAGCTTGTAATCTATTCAAAAATCAGAAGCTAACAAAATTCATATGTAAAATATAGCATTTTTTGAACAGTAGGTATAGCAATAGTCAAATTTTGGCCAATTACAATTCCTGTTTATCTACGCTTAGTCAATGGCCAAAATTTTACAACGCTTTTAATACAGTTTCAGTTCAAAGAATCTTTATTTCTCAATTACAACATTTTTTACTTACATGAGAAACTTATACTAATAGAACATTAAGGTTTACGTCGTCTAACGGCCGGTTTCTATATTATAACATTACCGATTACGCCTCGTTTTGCCCTGAAAAACTGTCAAATTTTCGACACCTCGTTGTTAACTTTTGACAGTTTTCAAGGGAAAACGAGGCGTAATCGGTAACGGTATAATATAGAAACCGGCCGTAAGTGATTAATTAGTAAGTGCTAGCTTGCATATTGATTTAAATTTAGCAAAGCAGTTTTAGTAGTTAATACGCTTTTAATAGTTTTAAATCTCAGAATGTTCTTCTTCTTCTTTTTGCTCTCTTCTCATTTCATCTGGGATAGGCCACCTAATACTGGCGCCAGCCAGGACTTTCTGTCCTAGGTTGTCTTAGACGCAATTTTTAGGGTTTCTAAGTCTTTCTCGACATTGAACCACCATGCGACGGTATAATTGAAATTGAAATCTCGGAATAACGATTTTGATTCGTGATTGCTTTACTGAACTTTTTAATTACAACGTACATGTGTATGTTAGTGTGAAGTGATAGATTTTGACCGCTGTGAAGGTTTTGTAATAGTGAGTGTAACTCACGTAGCACACTTTTCTTGCGCCCAATCCTAATGTCTTAATTATGATTAAAGGCAATTTTTTGAGTATAAATAAGGTACGTATGTACTAGCTTCGCTGGCGTGGTACCCCGATATCTAGACACGCGGTAGCGTGTCAAAGCCAAGTTCAAGCTAACAGATCTGGCGAGCAGCGCGAACCATTTGGGGACATTTTTAATCCCCGCATAACTCAAAAACTATTTCACATAAACATTTAAAATTTGTCTCATATATTGAGACTCATGAGACTCTAGATATACGTTGTATATGCTTCAAATTTCATAAACACACCTCTAATGGTTATTTAGATATTAACGTCCAAAAATTTGCATTTAATATATATATATGAGAACCATTCAAGTCAGACCGTAGACTTAAATATACTATCCTAAATTTGAGAAGAAAATGATATTTAAAGTTGTTATAAAATATTTTATGTTGTTATAAATAAATTTCAGGACTGACTTTTGAACTTGGCACCACATTTAGATCTCACTTCTTTTGTTGTTGAAGTCAACAACCAAGGCATATATCATAATATTAAACTTGGCTGTCATTTTATATTTATGTTTTGATGGGTAAAGTTTTTATTCTATGTTTCATCATCACCTGTTATGTTCAGAGTAGGAGGGAACAAACATACCCTCATACGCACAAACTTTCCCATTTCTAATTTTAGTGTGATTTAATTTAACATCACGATGGATAAAACGTAAAAATAACCTATCAGGTTGATGTACTTTCTTACCAATAAAAAAAAAATTTATGACGACAACGACATACAATTTTGTACTTAATACCTGTGACGTACACTGTACTTACTTAATATTTTTAAAGATACTATAATACCATAATCATTCCTACTTACCCTATATGTTATGTTTTATAATATTTTTTCTCAATAAAAATTCATGTGGACTTACTATTATGTTTGCTTTTTTATTTTCGTTACATTTTACGCTCAGACTCCTATTTTGCGTAACTTTTGCTAAGAGGGTGGTGAGAGGTATCTCTCTAACCTTTGCCCAGCAGTGGCACGAGAAGGAATAAAAAAACATTTGCTTACCTTTAGATTTTATTTTAACATGAAAATTGAAAAAAATAGATGTATGTATTAATTTTTGTTTTTTTAACCCTTCCCTTAATGAAACTTACTACTGTAACAATAAAGGAGTGAATAAAAAAGGTTATCATAACGACGACCAGCTCAACGATAAATAATGGCACTGTTTCCATGTAACGTGATCCTACGGTAACGTACCGCGCCGTGGATTGCTTCACTGAAGGGCAATGATCGGCTAACTCTGTTGCAAACTTATATTGACACTGATCCTGTTTTTACAAACTTTGATATTTCATCCGTCGAAATTAAATGAACGTCAATTGATAAACTGTCACAGTTTGTTTAAACAGGTACGGTGTCAATCATTTCTGTTTGCAACAGAGTTAGCCGATCACACCACAGATCAAATTTAGTAAAATCTAGGCCAATAAGAAAACAGCTTTGTAATTGGCCGAAATTAGATCGACACGCTTGTGATAAAAATGGTTGTGACTAGCTTTCGCTAAGTGCAAAATAGTTTATTTCGTTTTTCGTTTTGACAGAGGAACAAACATATAATATATTCCATTATATTTTTTTACAAATTTCACATTTATTGTGTTACTTAGTAGGATTCAAAATCAGATGTTTGGATTTAAAACGATGAAGCACCGATGCACGGCAGTTCAAATTGTGTTATCTATTAAATAAATCAATCTTATTAATTATTGTTTATATCATACAGCATCAAGTAGCACCAAATTAAGCAGAGGCTGTATCATGGGAAGCACATGACTAATATACTACTTATATATTTTTTTTATAAATACATAAATAATATACATAGAAAACCCCCAGACCCGTGACAAATATTTGCAGATCACATAACATTCATCCTGCGGCGGGAGCTGAACCAACAACCTTCTGCGTCATAGGCGCCCATGACAACCACTGCGCCACAGAAGTCTTCGTGGAATAGTGGAAACAGTGCCCATGAGCATTTAAGCATTGATCAGTGCAAGCGCAGTCATTCGCAAGGGTAAATCACTCGCAGTAACCTAGCTAACTAAAATCAGTGAAAATTGATATCGATGAAAATGGGATCACCAAAGAACCTATTGGATTTGGGAGAGAGTAGTTTTAAGAAATTTCTCGATTCATTCGATCATGTGTTCTCAGATTGTGATGGTAAGTACCTTCTTTAGTAAACTATACGTTTTTATGTCAGATTAAAGGGCGTTTTTCAAATTTTTAAAAGGGTCAGCAACGCGCATGTATACCCTCTTGTTGTTACAGGCGTCTATAGGTTACGGGAACCGCTTACCATCAGGAGAACCGAATGCATGTTTGTTAAAAAAATATTAGTATAAAAAGAAGATAATAATAATCCATATTAAGTTTGTTAGTAATACACAAAGAATTAAAATAGGTGTTATTAAATCACATCACATCACACTCACACTAATATAAAAAATGCGAAAGTTTGTGAGAATTGTGAGTATGTATGGATGAATGGATGAATGTTTATTACTATTTCACGCAAAAACTACTGAACGGATTTGGATGAAACTTGGAATATACAGAGTTTATAACCTAGATTAATACATAGGCTACTTTTTATCCGAGTACCATGCGAGCGAAACCGCGGGTGGAAGCTAGTTTTACATAATGAAATCATATACAAAACAAAAATAAAATAAATTAAAATTAGACTATCTCACTCTTTAATGAAAGATTGAAAAGTTATTTATTTTAAAAGATCCATGCTTTAAATATTTATGGTAGTAACGGCAAGCAACTTAGTTAAATAAGAAATAATGTACATAATAGACCAGAAGTTATTAAGTAACTACAATACTTTGTACCTTACATAATAGATATAAGAGTAATGTTATGTAAATTGAGAAGCTGTACCCTGCGATCCCCAACCCGCATGCCCAGGGCTTTATGGGCATATCCCCCTTCTTATAGGGGAGGCCTATGTCCAGCAGTGTACTGAATAGGCTGTTGTTGTCGTTGTTGTTGTATGTAAATTGGGTAAAATTCCTTCCATCTTCGTAAAAGCTAGTAGCTCACTCTGGTGTCAAAGTTTTTAGGCCGCACGAAGGCCTCCGCCGTAGCTTTAAAGCCGGGACCAACAACTAAACGTGCCTTCTGAAGCACGGTTGCGCTCAAATACAAATTCCACTTAACGGTCACCTATCATAGTAGTGACCGGGTGTCGTGTTGCTCAACCAAGGCGATCTGCTAAGAACCCTGAAAAAGCCACGCCACGAGCGCTTGTGTAAAATAGGAACCTATCTCAGCGTGGACACCATCAAAGCATAAAGCTCAGATGCAGCGCTGGTTTTACAGATAGGACCAGGTGGATGAACAAGCATCCAATTGTGATAAATTGGCTAGTATCACATGTTCTTTAACATATCCAGGATGCAGTTAGGGCTTTCATGTACTTTTAAACGTAACGAAGCGCAAATTTTACTTATTTTTAGGGTTGCGTACCTTAAGGGTAAAAACGAGACCTTATTACTAATTCAATTTAGATTCAATTTATATATTTACTTTAATTAATACGGATAATAGGCAAATTACGTTAATTAAAGAGCTAGAAAAGTCACAAAAATTACAATAAAACTAAAACATTCATTGACAATTATTCAGGCAAAAATAATTTAAAAAATTAAACTATATATAATCATACTAACATAATAATTAACACACAGTCATACATCCCGCTCACAAAACTTCAGGAATTGCAACTTAATTACCGCAAATCCATCCTATCTAAATCAAATAAATTCAATCAATCACTAATCAAATCTAAGACTCTACTGTGTGTCTGCCTGTCTGTCACCAGGCTGTATGAACCGTGATAGCTAGACAGTTGAAATTTTTACAAATGATATATTTATGTTGCCGCTCTAACAGAATAAAATATTTAAATTTAAATAAATATTTAAATTTAAATAAATATTTAAGGCGACGATACATGTCAAACCTCCCTTTCGCTCGAACTACCCAACACGTTTTCCTACCAAAAAATTTGCACCAAAATTGATCACATTGGTACAAGTTTTTTGGTAAGAAAACGTAATAGTATCGAACTGATATTATTGCTGAACCTATGTATTGTTATTTTCTAGGCCGTGAAAGTTTGCTATTTTGCATAACTACATTCAGTGATTTTATATCTACAAAAATGTTGAATAGTACGAGCAAGGGAGGTTTGACATGTATCGTCACCTTAAGTGGGAATCCCATACAACGTTACGGAACAATTCGTGTGCAAGTTTGACTCGCACTTGGCTGGTTTTTGCAAATCGCAACTTTTTCTTACGCAAGCATGCCAGAGGTGCTTCAAAAGTTATATTCTAAAACTAATACAATGCGGGACGTAATCACACAGCATCATGTAGCACCAAACTAAGCAGAGCTTGTATTATGGAAACCACATGATTGATATACTACATATATCATACTTTTTTTGTAAATACATACATATCATACATAGAAAACACCCTGACCCGAGTCAAATATCTGTAGAACATACAAACATTTGTTCCGCGGCGGGAATCGAACCCGCAACCATCTGTGTCACAGAGGCCGTAAAATGAAAAAGTAGTTAAGTTTGAAGAAAAAGGGTAATTTTATAGAGCAGTCAGTTTCAGACTAGCGTTTTTTCCGCGCGTATAAGCTCATTCTTAGCTAGGCGCAGGCACGCCTTTTGCCCTACGCACAACTTGTTTGAGCGTTGACGAGCTACGAGTACATTTACGGCCGGTTTCTATATTAAACCGTTACCGATAACGCCTCGTTTTCCCTTGAAAAACTGTCAAAAATTAACAACGAGGCGTCGAAAAATTGACAGTTTTTCAGGGGAAAACGAGGCGTCATCGGTAACGGTATATTATAGGAACCGGCCATTAGCGAGCGAGATTAAAATATTTTTGAAGCACAAAATATGACGCGCGTGTAGCGCGTAGGGCAAAAGGCGTGCCTACACACAATGAAAAAACGCTAATCTGAAAAAGTCCTTAGAAATTAACTTCATCTAGGAGTAGGTAATTAGATACTTTGATAACAGTTACTGCTATTAGCAAAGTAATTACCTACTAATACAACTGGATAACAAACTCATAAAAAACAAGCACAATACTCAATTATGTTTATTGTTTCTATAAGTAGGCATATCTACAGGTTTATAGGTACCTAATGTTATTATGGACCCTGATGGGCATTATAAAAATAGAGAGAGGGTTTAGTAAGTATTTCACTTAAGCTATTAAAAAACCTACTTATGAAAATGGTGAATATGGATGGATGTTTGTTACTCTTTCACGCAAAACTACTGAACGAATTTACATAAACTTGGAATTTACACAGGGTAAAGTGTGAATGTTAATTTATGCTTTATTTATATGCGGGTGTCAGAACCCTATAGTTATCGGTTTATCGGAAAAAGGTTGAGTAGACAAACAAACCAGCCAAGTGCGAGTCAGAATCGCGCACGAAGGGTTCCGTACGTATCTATACATGTATGGGAGCCTCCTTAATTTTGAACATTATGTTTTTAATATTTGTTGTTATAGCGATAACAGAAATACATCATCTGTGAAAATTTCAACTGTCTATCTATCACGGTATTCACGGTTCATGAGATGCAGCCTGGTGACAAACAGACAAACAGACAGATAGACAGACAGACAGGCAGGCGGACAATCTTTGTAATCTTTATAATAGGGTCCGTTTTTACCTTTTGTGTACAGAACCCTAAAAAACATAAATTATGTAAACAGCATTATCTTTAGTGAACAAAGTCTCCAAAGCTTCACGTGGTGAGCGAGACTCGACGTAAAGGAAACATAATTATCTTAAAGATAACTAGGGTCTAGACGGGCATAAGTCTCAACTTGATGACCTCGTTGGGGTGAGGGGCGAATAGTCAGCAAGAGGTTGCGGGTTCGATTCCCGCTGCGGTGCAGAATGCTTAGATGGTCTGCAGTTATTAGTGCTGGATGTTGGTTGTATGGTGTCAACAACATCATCATCATCATTATCATCAGCTCACTACTGGACATAGGTATCCACCAATGAGCGCCATTGGCGTTCTTTCATTATTTCACTCATCAACAAGTAGGACTTTAAAAAAAAAAACCGACTTCATATAATTCACTCCTTACTTCTTGCGCTAAAGAATTTTGAAAATCATTTCACAATTGACGGATATATTGGTGATCAAAAGGCGAAAATTACAAATGAGGATGAGGTTTTTTGAGTTTTCCGGGAAAAGTACCAATCCCTCAGGAATAAAATTTATATAGGACCACCTGTGAAGTATACTCTTAAAAAAAAGAATTTTGAAAATCGGTCCACAATTGACGGAGTTATCGGTGAACATACATAAAAAAAGTCGAAAAAAAAGGTTCTGACGAAATTGAGAACCTCCTCCTTTTTAAGTCGGTTAAAAACTTGTAAGTTAGCAGTAGTATCCTGTGTGTGCTCAATAAAATGGTCTCGATGAATAAGTTTTACATAATGGTGATCAGGATAAGCTGGGGTATTTTAAAACATTCGAAAAGTTTTCGAATCGATACGTTAGTTTTTGTTCTATTGTATTTTTATTATGCTGTTGATGGTGATTCTGAAGAACGCTACGACACGAACACGATGCCGCATCACAACATTGAAATTATTGAAGTATTTCATTATTGAAATTTTTAGTTCAATTTCACTCACTCTTGAATTCGTCAAAAAAAAAACGAATCTTTGAAAATATCCCTGCTCATGGTGTACGAAAGTGAAATGAGGCTATTATGTCGAGGTTTTATAAATTTTAAATATTATACTTACGTAGTGTAGGCACGCCTATCCAGCGCCAGGTGGAGGTCAGGGCGCAATGGCGCACATTACGGGAGGCCTATGTCCAGCAGTGAACTGCTATGCTGATGATAATGATGATTTATAACGTCCAAAAGCAAAAGAATATTTATTGTGAACGATCTTTCCCTACAATGATTTTTTTTATTGAAGTTTTGCTATATAAGTACCTACTTACTTATGAAATTGTATTGTTAATTGATAATTATGTAGGAAGTATATATTTTAATAGTAGGTACATTACTCCAGAGGCCAGCAAAAGAGGCATTGATGGACGAACGTGTAAATGTAGGGCACACATAGTCCATCAATGCATAGTTGTGGCCATGGCTTGTATAGTACTGTTCCCAAATAATGCGCGGAAATTAAAACAAAATAGTTTCTAGGCAGAACTTGTACATTTTTCATTAAACAGCATTCTATTTGTAAGCCAGTTCGAAATTTAAATAAATCCTTTGTTTAGTTACCTCCTTGGTTGCCATGTTTCCGAGAAAAGATCGTTCCATTTTTAATTAAAACGAAAGTTATGAGTATACATAGTAATTTATTCAGCCACTAAACACGACAGATATGAATTTTCATACAACTTTTGCCGGCCGCTGCTCGCATGTATTGGGCCGGTACAGCAATTTCGATTTATATCAAAGAAGGTTGTCAAAATAATGCTCTAATTTCCAAGCATGGTTGAGAAAACATAGGTAATCACTTAATAACATTACAGGTGTAATATGGTCAAAGACACCATTACCTAGAACTGGGGAGTTCTTCAAGCTAATGAAGAAGCATGGGAAGACGGTGAACTATGTGTCGAACAACAGTCTAAGAACGAAAGAGAACTATGATGCTAAATTCAAGGCTGCTGGGATTGAGAATGGATTTGTAAGTCATTTAGTTCAATTCATATGTGCCTAGGGAAGACGTAGAGGGAAAAGTAGAAGAAAAGAGAGGTATAGGAATACCAAGGATAAATTATATGAGCCACTCTAAAGAGAAAGTAGATCTCATGTCGTATAGGGAAGTAAAGGAGACTACTTTGGAGAGAGGCAGATGGAAAGAGCTCCATCAGTTGCGCTGACAAGAACACAGCTCTTAAATAAATAATGATAGGGTAGAAATCTTCTCATCATTGAGATCGACTTATCATTGAATCTTGGACCTTTGAAATATATTTTTCTTGATCATTGAACCTGTCAATGAAGTGTAGTGTTGTTGGGGTTCCAATACAATCTTCTAAACCACACCAGCTGCCTCACCTGCTCGTGGTGCAACCTGCTAAATACAAATCGGGGCTCTGGCGGTTGGCTCATTGCAGCATAGCGCAGCCTAACAACTACATCCCCTGACCGCCGATATGCGAGAAGCTGTGCCCTGCGATTCCAAACCCGCATGCCCAGTGAGAGGATTATGGGCATACCCCCCTTTTTATAAGGGGAGGCCTATGTTTAGCAGTTTTGTGCGTTTATATGCACCGAGAAGTTGGCCTGCTTCAAAGCTCCGGTACTATTCATGGAAAAACGGTAGTACGCTTTACCGAAGGCCTAAGCAGTGTTACAAGTTAGCTATCATTCGGCGGTTAGCGAGTAGCGACTTAACAGCTCCGGTGCTGTTCATGGACATATGGTAGTGCGCCTTCAGCGCACGAGTAACTCACGATTACCGTGAAGTGCTTTGGATTTCGGCACCAAGACCTACTGTATACTGCTGTTTGGTATTTGCCAGTTAATCATCTGCTTCATAATTATATTGAATGTAGGTATTAGTAGTGAAATTGAAATTGAAATAATATATTACTTCTGGAAAGACTACAAAATTTAAAAAAGTGCACAAGTACAGTCTGCAAGAATGCACATTACGGATAATTCTAGGCGCTTAAGTAAGTAGGTTGATTCATCCTAGTGACTCTGCCTTCTAAGATGCAGGTCGTGGGTTTAATTCCCGTCCTGAGTAAGCATTTAAGTGGTGAACAGTAATATTGTTGTATTGTACACCGAGGTCAACAACACCCAGACCAGAAGCTAAAGATCATGCAAACATTTGTCTTGAAACGGGAATTGAACTCGTACTTCTTCCTTCAGCTACTCGCCGGCTGCACCAACGTCGTCAATGCGTCATCCAGGTCAATGTAATTAAATGCAATAATTGTGTCATAAAGTAAGTCTAATCTTAACAAACAATATTTTTTTGTGATTAATGTGTAAAATAATAACCTTGTTTATTTATTCGAAACAATTTATCATTGCAACAATTTAGTCGATCAATCAATGAGGATTACTTGTTACTGCTAAGAAATATAGGTTCATCAGTGCATTATCATCATCATTGCAAGGATCATTTGTAGTTAATGATGCCGAATTTCTTCTACTCTATCTTATCATTCAAATTTATTTATTATTAATTAGTACGATCACAAAACCATTTACACTAATTAATTAAAATTATTACAATTATAACAGAAACAATAACAAAAAATAATTAAATTAAGCAAATTAGGCAAATTAAGCAAATTAATTAGTAATTTATTTATTTAAGTATGAAAATTTAAATAAATAAATTACTATTAGGATTATATGTACAAAAAAATAATAATTATAACATCAAAAAATAATAATAATAATAAAACTCCTAGCACTCTTTCATCCATCAGTCTCACAAAACCTCAGGCACATAATCTGCTTCCACTCATCGGCAAAGAGATCACACTCTGGGTTCTGATTAAGGAGTCTATTGAGAGTGGCAAGGGTGCGAGGCAGGGGGGAATCGGCACGGGAAACTGTGCGACTAGAAGGCACAGCAAATAGTCTATGACTTCGGTTTCGAAGGTAACTGTCCGGAAGGTAGAAACAAAAGAGAAGCTTGTGCAAATCAGGAGCATCTATTTTTCCATGGAGCACTTTACACATTGTTGCTGGTTGATCGAACGCTCTCCTGGTTTGCAGAGAATTTTATAGCCAAGACAACCTTGGAGAAACCTAGTTGGGTACATGAATGGATAGTACCCAAAAATTCGTTTGTAAACAAACCTAAGAAACGCCTTCTGAACTTTCTGCAGTAACAGAGCGTACGTACTTTCATACGGATTCCAGACGCAACAGCTTGACTCAAGCTTGCTACGTACTAGGGCTCCGAACAAAAACCGCATCACACCATCACTGCAAAAATCTCGGGCGTTTCTCAGAACGAATCCAAGTCTCTGAAAGGACTCTTTAGCAACTATAGAGATGTGGTCATGAAATGTGAGCTTTCGGTCGAAAGTAACTCTTAAATCCTTTATTACCGTTGCTCTAGGGATCATGTTACCATGAATCGCTTAATTAAAGGATAATGGCTGTTTCTTCCGACCGAAAGACATCACGGAGCATTTCGAGGGATTAAATTCCATCTTATTATCACGGCTCCATCGACACACCGCGTCGATATCACTTTGGAGTGCATGACAATCTGCCTCAGAGTGTATGACTGTGTAGAGCTTCAGGTCATCCGCATAAAATAGACACTGCGCGTGCTCTACAACGTCAGGTAGATCATTGACCATAAGAATGAAAAGCAAGGGCCCCAATATAGATCCCTGGCTCACTCCAGACCGCGTGTGATAGGGCATCGACTCATAGATTCCGAGTCTGACATACTGCTGGCGATCGCGCAGATAGTCGGCGAGTAGCCGGAGGAGATTTGGTGCGAAACCAATAGCGCTCAGTTTGGCCAGTAGTATATCATTATTGACCCTATCAAACGCTTTCTGAAAATCAAAGTAGAGTACGTCCACTTGAGAGCCAAGATCTAGTTTATTCGAAATATACTCTACCAGAGTCAAAAAATTGGAGTTGACTGAACGTTTATTCCTGAATCCATGCTGAGAGTTGCACAGATATGTCTTGACCTGTGAGTAAATTGTTTTATGCAAGACATGTTCAAATACCTTAGCGGGAGAAGATAATATAGCAATGGGTCGATGCTCCTCAACCACTAGTTTATTTGAGGTTTTTGGGATCGGTGTTACTCTTGATAACTTCCATTGTGCAGGGTAGATACCTGTCTGTAAGGCCAAATTAAATATATGAGAAAGTGGGGGAATAAAACTTCCTATAACTGATTTATGGAGTGCTGGCGGTATACCATCTGGCCCAATAGAACTTTTGGGTTTTAATTTTTTTATTCCATAGGAAATATCCGTGTTTGTGAAGTTAAAGACATTGACATAGTTGCTGTTGCAGATTTGGTCAGAGCGATTAATATTTTCAGCATTTAGCGTTGGAATATTAGGTAGAAATATACTTCCAAAGAAGTTAGCAAAGGCCTCAGCCGCAGCAATACCCGAACATGATTCTCCCTTAAAAGTAACATTTGGTTCAAAGCCATCTTTTGATCTGAGACTGGAGACGTGTCGCCAAAACGCGCGAGGGTTCAATGTTATGTTATTTTCAATGCCCCTCAAGTATAAGCTATAAGCACTTGATACACGTGTCTTTAACGAAGTCCTCATATCCGAAAACAGCTTGTAGGCCTCGTGAGATTTATTTTTCTTCCAGTTGGCATGAAGTTTTACCTTCCGCATTGTATCGCTAATAATATCAGGGGTAAACCAAACGGGGTAGCGTCTAGTGGCGGTTTTCCTACGACTCGTTTTAGGCAAACACGTGTCAAATATCTCATAGATAGTAGCATAAAAAGCATCAATTGCGCAAGCTATATTATCAGCGAGTAACACTCGATCCCATGAAGCATTAGAAAGAGAAACGTTTAAAAGCTCAGGGTCGGATCGGTTGAAATTCCAATCTCTGGCCGGATTTATATTTGTCGGTTCAATACGATTAGAATCACGCGTCATTTCCACTAACACATCAACGTCAAGTGCAGGATGGTATGCGTCAGTGGGGACTATACGCTACGTGTACAGACCAATACATCATATCTAGGTAACGTCGGTAGGTAAAGTCTCGCGAAAACTTGACACTGGCTCGACCGTTTTTAATATTGTTTTCACTCCTCTTGCTCAAAAAGTCCATCGTAGATAAAATAGCTTATTTTCGTGGGAGATAAAAAGTATTTTTTATTTTTTTTGTCTGTACCAAGGAGCCTAAAAAACGAAAAGTCTTTATTCATAAGTAGATTTATACTAAATAAAAACTGCCGCTTTTTGGGGGAGGCCTATGTCCAGCTGTCGAGAGCTATAGGTTGATGATGATGATGATGTATAAAACTTGACTTAATTTTTGATAAAGAATTAAGAGCGACGATCTCTTCAGTAGAATGCGTGCATTGCGTTGTGGCTACAGAAAATAAGGCATTGGCGCGAGATCTTTAGAAGACTTCTTTAATTATAAATTGAATTGTGGACCGTAATTTATTTAAAACAGTAAAAGTGTCATCATCTATTGAGAACAGAGAACCTAATTTGTAGATGGAAGAGAAAGTAAAAGAAATTTTCGCGCAATTGCACTCGTAGTTAATAATAGAACTTAATACACGACGCTAAAATTAATTATAAAACTCCGTTTCTATTTACTGTCTCGCTAAAGCTCGGGAGTAAATCTACATTGCATTATAATGGGTCATTTTAAGCTCTTTGTTTAACAATCTACTATTTTGTTCTGTTCATCACAACACTCAAGCCACCCCGGCTTAAGAAAAACAGAACAGCAAAAACACAACATTTTTCGAACAGCTGGGAAAACGGAAAAATTGACATCGCTAATTTTGTATGGTAATTGCTACTTCGGTTTAGATACAAGATACAAGTTACTAGATATTTATTTGCATATAAATGTAAGTAATTGTAGGTCTTATGACTAGTTGTAAGTACATAACATAATCACCGTTTTCCGGTATTGCAAATAAGGTGGGTTAGAGGGCGCTTTACATTTGGTAAAATTAAAAAATGTACAAAGATTACTTAAAAAATAACAAAGTACAAACCTAAATTATACTTTAACCCTTAACTACCTACCCGCGGTCTCACAGACACTCGTGAACATATTTTTGTGAAAAACTAAGTGTACGCGCCATTTTACATTTCGTGCGTCCATGTACCTTCTCCCCGCACACCGCAGTACCGTGCCTGTGCTCGTCGAGGTCACACATGCGTTCGTTTGTCGGGGGTGAATAAAAATTGTTTGCCAGCGGTCTATTTAGACCGCTGGCAAACAATTTTTATTCAACAATACCTGCGGTCATTTGACCGCAGGTAGGTAGTTACGGGAGTTTTTTTCACCAAATACTTTTATTTGTTTTAGTGTAAAATGGCATCTAATGAAGAAATTATTACGCGGTGGTTAGAGAATGATCCTTCAGAAGAAGATGATTTACCCAACGGAGACCATAGTGATGTGGAAAGTGATATTGGAGAAGATTTTGTGTTAGAAGAGTTTCACGAATCCGGTTCTGAAATAGATGGTGAAGAAGATTTAGTGCTGACGGAAGAAGGTAACTTGTTGAGGCCCCAAAGTACGCCTCCGGGTTTGTCAACGCAATCATCTTCCGACGACGACGTACCGCTGGAAGCATTACGTTCGAGGGCCAGGAAGAGAAACTATTTCGGTAAAAATCCCTTTCGTTGGTCATCTTTGCCGTCGTGTGATGTGTGTGTGTAGTGCTGATGAAGAAAGGTTGGAAATTCGAAAGACCTGCTCTACTTGTGACCCCAAAAAGAAACGTAAGACCCAATACTTGTGTTTTCAATGCAAAAAACCAATTTGCCTTGGGTGCTCCAAAATGGTGTGTATAAACTGCCACGAAAAACTGTAAGTTGGTGACTTGCAATTTTGGTGAAATAAGTATTTTTTGATTGATATTTTTATTTAGATGTAAGAGTTGATTATTGAACTAAGCTCAATTAGTAAGGAAAAGTTCCTAAATTATGTTCCTTGGATCATGGATCCCTTTTTCTAAATATGCTAATTTTTTTCGGTGTTTTCTGACTCTATGAGAAGATTTTGAATTATGCGGTAAACAATGTTGATTTTTTATATTTCAATAACTTTAATAAATGTTAAAAACTACTACAATTCGAAGTTTTAATTCAATTTAACCCCAAAAGTCATGGTTTTTCTTTGCGACAGCATTATATTGCAAGAGTCTCAGAGACCGCGGGTAGGTAGTTATGTGACAAAAATAGGGGGTAGGTAGTAGAGGGTTAATTATATTTATATATAGATGAAAAAAAAATTACTTCAATTAATAATATCAAAAAACTATAATTAATCTTTTCAATAGTTACTATTTCAATTTCTAATTTAACTTTTGTTCCTCCCAGCTTACATTCATTTCCCTGCCCTTATCCCACTCTAGGTGGGGTCGGCACAACATGTTTTCTTTCTCCATTCACTCCTATCGGCTGTCAATTCTGTACTCACTTCTTTCACTCTCATATCCTCTTTCACACAATTCATGCATCTCTTCTCCCAGCTTACATTTCAAAAATATACTTCTACCAAATCAGCATAAGTATATCAATGTCTGTCAATACAATCATCTTCTTTTATTTTCAGGAGAAACTGACAACTCCCTCCATAGCAATATCCAAATATCTCAAATCTATCAACTTCAAGAAGAAGGTATACTGCGTTTGCTGTGTTGAAACCACAAAGATGTTGAAGCATTATGGATTTACTTGTAAAGAAGGGGTCAGTTATTTTGTGACACAACTCTTTAATCATAAAAATCCTTCATCAGCCTAATAAAAACCAACTATTGGACATATACCTCCCCTAATGAGCGCCATTGCGACTTGTCTTTAGCGTGACGCATCCATCTTCTGCCAGCAGTATTTTTTTAAATCGTCACTCCTATTCCAACTGAAAAAAAGCAAATACAAATACAAATACAAATACAAATTATTTATTTTGTTCGACACATAGGTTACAAAAAATATATATATATGGTCTTAAACACTGTGAGATCAGCCATGTTTCGCCGTACAGGCATACAAATGTCAGTTAATATCCTATAAAATTAAAGATACAAATAACAACATAATATATACTTAGTCACAGTTCAAATAATAAAGTATGGTAATAATAGGTAGGTACGTGTCACAATTTATCAGTCATAAACTCTTGTACGCTGTAATAAGCTTTACTAGTCAGCATGTTCGCTAGCCTACTTTTAAACATATTAATATTATCTAGTTTCTTTAAGTCTTGAGGTAGTTTATTATATATCCTCGGCGCCATACAAAAAACACTTTTGTCAAAAAGGGCAGTTTTATGTCGTGGTATGCATAATTTATTGAGCCGCTTACTTTTTATCAAGCCGAATTTATCTTTATTTCGCATTACAAATATGGCTGATTCAAATATGTATATACAGGGAAATGTCAGTATCTTTTGTTGAAGAAACGCAGGTTTACAAGAGTCCATTGGTTTGAGTCTAGCTATGGAGCAAATGCATCTTTTCTGTGATATGAAAACCCTCTCTCTACCGGTACCATTACCCCAGAATATTACTCCATATCTCAAAACAGATGACACATAAGCATTATATGCTGTTACCACTGTCGCTTCATTTGCTACTTTGCTAAGCATATATAATGCATATGAAAACTTATTCAACTTTTTACAGACAATGTTCATTCCAGGTCAAATTACCGTCAATGTTTAATCCTAAAAATTTTGTACATGAAATGTCATTAATTTTATTATTCAAGTATTGTATGTCGAGTGTATGTTTGTCAATTCTTTTATTGCTAAATGTCATGGAACATGTTTTATTTAGATTTATCAATAGATTATTTAATGTCAACCAGTCAATTATATTAGATAATGCATTATTTATGTCAATTTTAAAATTTTCAATATCATTTTGTTTATGGTTAAAAACCACTGTGCTGTCATCTGCAAAAAGTACCATAGGATAGGTTGTCGCTTCAGGAAGGTCATTTATATATATATATTAAAAAGCATGGGTCCTAAGACACTTCCCTGTGGTACTCCATAGTAAATTTGCTTTAGATTAGACTCATAATTAACCTCTATTTTAGTCTTCGTACACAGCCGAGTTATCTGTGTTTTTTGCCATCTTCCTTTAAAGCCATGTAAAACCATTAAAAAGTCCATAATTTCATGCCAATTATTACAACAAAGGTATGTCTGTATGTACTTAATGTCCAGTAAAAGATAAATTTAATTTAATCGGGCTCAGCGGCACATACTAGAAAAAGCCTATGTCCAGCATTGGACTGATATCGGCTGTAGATGATAAAACCATAATTTCTCTTTGGATTGTTTTAAAGTTCAAACTCAAAAATATCTCCCGAATACAGAAATGCCAAACAGTAGATAAAAAATATGCTGGGCACTATCTCACAACATATAGCCCTCAAACTAAGCTGAGCTTGTATTATGACTGATGTAGGTACTACATAAATAAATTTTATTTAAAAATACGCACATAATATATATATAGAAAACACCCAGGCACAAGATAAATTTTCACAGATCACAAAGTATTGTCTCGCAGCGGGAATTGAACCCGCAATGTCTCAGGCGGGCCCTCACTCACTGCACCGCAAAGATCGCTAATGATATTTCTAGAATAAGAAAGATTTGAGGTTGAGCACGGGGAGCACTGATTTAGATCACCAATTTGAGCATCACTGATGTAGACTGATGAAAAAATAGAGAAGACCGACTGAGCATCACTGATTTTATTCCACCTATGGTATCCCTGCCGAGGTTTTCCCAGAGACTACAATAGCGTTTAAAAATGGGCGTTTTTAAACAGGTCATCAACGCGCATGTAATATCTTGATGTTACAGGCCTCCACAGGCTACGGCAACCGCTTACCATCAGGAGGACCGTATGCCTGTTTGCTAACTTAGTAGAATACAGAAACAAAACCTAGTTAAATACCTAGGAGAGAGCATTAGAGCCCTCTCGCTGGGAAGCGTTGGCTGAAAAACGCTCGGAGTGGAGAAGAGTAGTCCAACAGAAGGTCTGGGCATTTGAGTATGTCAGAAGGCGCGACCTTGACGAAAACGCAACGAACTTAAAAATAAGCCGCCTTCCAACATAGCTTACCATTATGAAAATGGTACCCTTACGTGCAACTTCTGCAAACGCACATTAACAGCTTAAATACGATACGATAGTCACATTCGAACGAACGAAGCTCTTCCGTGTAGCAGAAAATTAGTCGCCATGGCCGGTCAGGATGAAATTACTCACTCTTGGTTTTCCATCAAGAAGACCAACTGATAAAATGCTCATTTTATTCCAGCCTGACTTAGCAGCAGAACAGTACGAGAGATTCGTTGATTACCTTCAAGATGATGAGGAAATTGGAGCCGTGGTGTTCGACAGCGATTTCAGGATCAACCTGGCGAAGCTGTACAAGGCGAGGACTTACTTGAGCCGACCTGATGTGCTGTTCATCAATGGAGCTACGGACAGATTCGTGACTATAGCTCCCAATTATTTAGGATTAGGTAAGGAACAATAAATAAAAAATGCTGGCAGATCTTGTATTATGGGAAACAAATAAGTGATATACTTGCGTATGTAAATACATACATACATTTTAAAAATAGAAAACACCCAGATTTTTGCATCATACAAACATTTGTCTTGCGGCGGGAGTCGAACCCGCTACTTTCTGCCTCTCAGGCGGGCCTTCACCCACTGTGCCGCAGAGGTCGTCAAGTTTATTATAGAGAAGCAAAGCAAAGCAAAGCGCTCATGAATCATTATTAGATAAAAATATTTTATTGAATAGTCAAAAGTTCGATTCTGTTGTCCACTATAGCTATCCTTGCCATTTACACCTAAAAGAAAAGTAGAGTATCACTTTTAGGAATCTCAAATTAAGTTTACTTTAGGAAAATGCACAACAGAATCGTCATTAATAGCGCTAAGTCCAAGGTTTAAGGGGCTTAAAAGGACACCTTCCATCCTTGAAAACTAAGCCAACTTCACCTGCCCGTGGTTTTTCCTGCTTAAAAGCAAAAGGGGTTTGGGTGGCTGGCTGACCTATCACTGTCTTACACCAGCACGATTATTAGAGTTTAGAGTTCAGGCGAGACGGGTATGTAACGATCGACCGAGCAGTTCCTTCGCGAAATGACCTCGTAAAGCACCTCGGTCAGCCAGTACGTTGACTTGGCCTACATGATTACCGGTGGGTGGAATATAGTCTGTGGACTCAATGACTATTATCCCGATAGTCTTATCAGTGAAAGGTCCAATAACAATGAGCCTTGACCATTATGAACATACCCTTGTTTCTGCGAAACTCTGATCTGTCTCCTATTTACTTCTTTCTTTACACTACACACTACACCAGCCTATATTAATCCACCGCTGGACATAGGCCTCCCCTAATAAAGGGGGAATATGCTCATAATCTTCAGGCTCGGCATGCGGGTCGGATATCACAGAACACAGCTTCTTGAACAGCCGACGCTACCAATCGGCCTTCAGTTAATTTAGCTATGCCGTAGTTAAAACGTGCCCCATTTGGACCACACATTTTTATGGTGCACAATGGGCAGGTGAGGTTGGCTTGGATTCCAAAGAAGGAGGTTGGAACCCCTTCTTCTTTCTCAATGGTGCTAAATATGTAACTGACCAGGAAAGAGTAACTCAGCCTGAGAACCGTGGTGCACATTGCATCTCGGGAGCAAGACCTACTACATAATATATGGTCTTGGTATTTGCCAGTTTAATCGTCTGCTTCATAACAAGCAAGCCATGGAGTCATGGAGCCTCTAATGTCCGCGTGGGTTCAACAACCTTATTAATTTGTGCTGAAGTATACTCATGTGCCATTTTGTGGGAATAAACTATACAAATATGAATAACCTACCGGTTAGTAAGGGAACTTGAAACGGTCTGACCAGAAAAAAATATTTTTTGAATTGTTGCACTTACTTACCCGATTGCCACCAATACTACATTTAGCCAGAAAATAGCAGAGGTTGAATCAGAAAATCGAAAATACTCTTAATTTTCCAGGCACAGGAATATTCACAGACCTCATGTCGGAAATAGTGAAGCGGGAGCCTATTCAGCTTGGAAAACCAGGGAAAGCTTTCGGGGAGTTTGCTATGAAGAGAGCAGGGGTCACAGACCCTGGCCGAGTGTTGTTCATTGGCGATATGTAAGTGTTTGACTTGATATTTAGATATATTTAGATATTTATTCATACAATTATAAAACAGCATTACGGTGTAATATCAAGGCGCTATGATATACAAAACAAAAAATGAAGAAACCTAAAACAAAATGAACATAAAACTTACATGAAAATTATGAAAGCAAATATAACAAATATTAACAGATTGTACTATTTCTTACACTATCAATCATCTCACAAAACTTGATACATACTTTGCACACTTCAGTCCATCGGTCTGCAAACAAATCATACAATGGTGCTGATGCCAGAAGCGCATTTAATAATTTTAGGGCTCGAACGAAAAGAGAATGGCTTGTCTACTTTCTTCTTCGTATGAACTAGTGGCTAGGCTAATGTCGGAGTTTTTAGGCACCCTAAGTTCTCCTACATGGCTTATTGACTGAAAAAACCAATATCATAACGTGGCAACTGAAGCACGTAATGGTTAAAACTAAATGCTACTAAACGGTCGCCTACCCAAGAAATCACCGGTCAGTTTCCAAATGCTAGGAAAACCACCATCAAACCAAGCACGATTCGCTTTTTCTATGTAAAAGGTTATTTTAGGATAAAATGATAGATGATTTACAGTTCTACACCTGTCACTTGGTTTTTATGTGCGTTCTGAGGTCACCAAAAACCATTTGTAAAACAACGACCTCGTTGTGGAAATAGCCAGCTTAGATGCAAGAGGTGGCGGGTTTGATTCTCACTGATCTATAGATATATATTTTCCTGATTTAATATCTTATTTTTCCGGGTCTGGTTGTTATGAACCATCGTGTAGTCATTGTTCTGATATCGACGACACAGGAACAAATCCTAATTATTAACCCCATATTAGTATAGTCTATGTATATGAATAGATATCTTTGTGAATGTTATATCTCTGTGGTAAGGTTGACCGAAGATCTGTCGATCTACATGAAGGAAGATCTCTTGCCGTGGGTATCGTGTTCCATCGTTTCCGAGGACGCATAACGGACACCACGCGACCTATGTTGCAATAATTACAATTCTTAGTTTTAAGTATGGCTGTTAGGTATTCTATATGGCCCGTAGAACAAGTCTAATGACATCTATGTACTATAACTTTTGAAACAATCATAGTTGAGAACATAATTATTAATATCAACGGGATATTTACTATGACAACAGAACTCACAAATCATGGTAAATATCCCGTTGATATTAATAATTATCTATGTACTAGTCTAGTGTAGCCTGGAATAAAGTTATTTATTATCTGCCACCCAATTTCACCCACTGCTGGGTGAAATTGGCTTCTTATTGTATGTGCTAATCTCAACGGTTCAAAAGTCTCATCCAGTTCCGGCCCACGATGGATGCAATATCGTCCGCTCATCTTGCTGTTGGACAACCAACGTTTCTGTACCCGGTTCTTGGATGTCATTCAGTTACCGCCCAATTTATCATTGCCAAAGCTTAATTTAACCTTGCCAAATGTCTATCCAACTCTATTTTAGTTTCCATAACCACAGCCTCCTTTGTGAATGTAACTAAAGTTTATTTAATTATTATATAATGTTTCAGGCTTGCGCAAGACATTGCTCTCGGAAAAGCGGTTGGCTTCACAACGCTCCTGCTTCTAACCAATATTCCAGAAGAGAGGATGCTTAGACATGAAATCAAGCCTGACTTTTACGCTCCTACTTTAGAAAGTCTAATTACTAGGCCGTAGAATATTATTGCAATAATGCCTCCAATCGTACCATAAACTATTACAATATAATGATAAAAAAGCATTTACTATCACAATTATGAAAAATTACACTGATTTCTAATATATTTAATTATGAAATTGAAAAAAAAGTGGTATCCGTTATTTTAATTGTCCTTTCTGAAATAAAACCTTTGTTACACCCGCGGAGGACAAAACCAGATTTTGTTTTCTGTGGTTACACCTAATCCCGTATACCCCGTTCACATTCAGCTCACTTGGACGGTAGTGAGCAGGAAAATAGGTAGGTAAGTGGGCAAGACGAGAATCATATGTAAAGACGATATTTCTCATGCCGCTGCCATTGTTCTGTAGTAAGTGAGACAAGGGAATCATGGCCGGCAGCGCGAGAAGCAGCGGGAAGGGCAGAATGTAAATGAGACATTTTAATTTACGGATTTCTAGAGAAGTTTGGGATTGGTTGACCGTGTGTGAGGTTACCGGTATATTCCGTATCCCGCACTCCTATATATATATATATAATATATATCCTAAACACAAAGATGTGAACTGTGTGAGGTGTCAGGGGTTCTTACCTCCATCTTTGGAACCCAAGCCAACCTCACCTGACCGTTGTGCACCCTGCTAATAACAAACAAGGCTCTGGCGTTCGGCTGATTGCAACATAACGCATCCTAACACTAGCACAGCTAAATCCCTTGGCCACCGATGGGCAGCAACGTCCACGGTGTGAGAATCTGAGCCCTGCGATCCCCAACCCGCATGCCCAGCGTGGGGATCATGGGCATATTCCCTTGCTTATAGGTCAGCAGTGGACTGAATAGGTTTGTGTTGTTGTTAACTAAAACTGAAAACTTCAAACTAAAGTATTTTATTTATGTAACTTTTTTACCGATTCCAATTTCAGTTTAACCCGAATCCAAATTGAATATAGGCCTGCCAATATTTTCAGGGAATTTGATCTAACGAAATAACTTTTCTCTTTAATTGAAACCTCGTCCAGGTAGGTTGGGGTTTTATTTATGTTGGTTATTTATTTTTAATTTACAAGCTTTGCTTGAGTTGGCTTTGGTCTTAAAATTGTCGATTTCATAGTAGAGCAACAGCACAAACATGTGAAGGATTTGTTGAAAGAAGTTCTACCTATTTGAAACCTTTCTTGTGAAACTTTGCTGTGCTTCAGTTTGAAGGGTGTTCGGGAGGCACGTGAAGATCTCGGTCCCGGTTCTTTCAGTCGATAAGCCATTTCGGAAGCCTTCGGTCGGCCCAAAGGTGCTTTGTTAACTAGTCACTAGCTCATGAAACAAAGAAGAAAGGAAAGAAGCTAAATTAAATCAGTATAAGTATTGGAAGAAGTCTGTCAATGAGTTGGTCACTTGCACGACGAACGAACTTGCACGAGATTCAAAGAAGTTTTGAGGAAAGACCTTAGCTACTGTTTGCGAGTATTAGTACCAATTCAATATCTGAGTATTACACGGTTAAAGCTAGATTCAGAAGCTAGTAAAAAATATCGTATCGTATGTACATATAATGTGTAGCCTAATTCAGTAGAGGTCAATAGAAATAGAAATACAGGCTACAAATTTTACTAAAACGGGATCAAAGTTCAAGCGTCAATGCATAAAACAAAACCTATTGCCACAGATTGGCCAACAAAGGCTACAATTGCGTGACCCTACAAAATTCCCACGCCCTCAAAAACATAAAATTTGCTGGACAAAACCTGAAAATAGCCACAAAAAGCTTTCGTGGAAATGCACGCAAACCTGGAGCCCTACTCTTGACTTTTTACAAAATAAATACTGAAATTTATTCAGTTGGAAACGTATAGAACACTTCAATCGTCATTTTTTAAGGTTTCGTACCCAAAGGATAAAAACGGGACCTATTACTAAGAGTCCACTGTCTGTCACCAGGCTATATCTCATTAAACATTGACAGTTGAAATTTTCACAGATGATCTATTTATGTTTCCGCTATGACAAAAAATTCTAAAAATAGAATAAAATTAATATTGAAATGGGGTTCCCATACAACGGTACGGAACTCGTGCGCGAGTACGACTCGCACTTAGCCGGTTGTTTTACATCTTGTGCACGTGACTGTAAAACACTACGCTAGCTCACGGAGGAGCAAATTTCTTGAAAATGTGACGATTCAACGACTTCACGTCATAACACACGTCAGCAATTGTTTTAAATTTACACCCCCTATCGTTTCAAGTTTCCAACATTACCATGCATGCGTAACTTTATCATGCATGTTGTGAAGCAATAATAGTTCGTTCTCAGTTTTTGTCATATACTGTGTCTACTATTAACGCGATGAATCAAGAAAAGAGTAGAATTTATTATCAAATTCCAGCTTCTGTTTTTCCATTGACTTACGACCCTAACGGCTTCAAAAAGAGAGTTAATAGGCATCTTCTGGGAAAGCTCGCCCCATCGTCGACCTCATCGTTTTCTATGCAAGCCTCGAGGTCAAAAGCTGGCCCTTATTTTATTAAATAAATAAAAAATAGTTTTGGAAGTTCTTTGGTTAATTTCGAAAACTGATTTTGGGAATTCAAATTGCACTTTGAAGCCATCTGGCAGATGCACATTTTGACAAATAGGCCATCAGCGTACCTCTCAATTTGCGAAACTTCAGGCAAATGTCTCGAGGCACTTTAATCGATCAGAAAACATAAACATTTTCAATGTTAAATTTTTTTTGAAACGGGAGTTCCAAACTCCAAGAGTTCATGGATTTGAACTGACTATTAGTCAAGAGTAGGACCCCAAAACAGCGGGGTGCAACGAGCCATGGTCGCTACTGTCGTCCTTTTATACCACCGGACACAAGTAAATTCGTTGCGTAGAAATTTGGACTTGCTGTGCCCTTTTCACCTAAATTGTAGTCAAAACAATTTAGGTGCAAACCTAAGCTTTCGATTTCATAATGTCATTTAATTGGTATAAAGTGTTAGTGGCGTTGCTTCTTTTAAAATCCAAGCCCTTTCAATCACAAAAACATCATCAGCCTGCATAAATTCACTGTTGGCATATGCAACGATAAGAAGAGGTACCGAAACCGTATCTTGACATAGTTTGGAAGGTTTTTGATATGTAATTTTTTTCTTTTTACTTTCTTATAATCCAAGTTTTTTTTCCCTGATTAGAACAATTGATATCTTGGCTAAATATCTGTAATACAAACAGACTTTAAGACCCTTTTCTATTACTAAAACATATTCTTTAGCTTTGACACCACGTATAATTGCATGAAAAGTCAATGTTTTACTACCGCAGGGTTACTTCAATACCAAAAAATAGGTTTAATCCAATATTGCATCTTAAGACCATAAAAGGGATAAAAAAACAAAAGGATAAAGACAACGCAGAAAATAAACAATATTGATAATACCTTCAAATATTTATTAATATCTTCAAATATTTACAATAATCGTTCTTTTACGCACTACAACTAAAGTTTACATTAAAAATAATCAAAAACACTTCTCATTAACAATATTAGGCACATGAATTTATATTTGGCTTAAGCCCCAAAATGTTTCAAATTAACCCGCAATGTCAAAGTAGGGTTTATGGTAGCTATAATCATAACCATAATTCCTACTCTGCCACACTGGGCATACGGATTGGAGATCGCAGGCACAACCTCTCACAACCACCACCAGTCACCAGTCACCTTCGTGAGATAGCTTCTTAGGTTCATACTTGATAGAAAGTTTTGTTTTCTGTTAAATCCGTGAAGTTACTACTTTCTTTTTTATCAGAGACGGTATTGTAACTGTTTAGGTGCCTATTTTCACCTACCCCAAATTAATTTTGTTATTTTGTATAAAATACACGTTTTTTTTATTCTATTGTATACAGCTTGACCCTTCAAAGTTCCAAAGACCATACGGTAGAGGTCTAGCATATCCTTAATAAAATCCCCAGTGTCAATATTTTTCTTGCCAATTATCTCTATTGCTACGCCGTAGCAAATCTACAGTGAAGAATGGAGGTAACGAAAAAAACACGAGATCCCGTTATATGGGGCGAACTCAAATATTAATGCACTTTGACAGACGGGAAAGAAACGCCAACGGTGTTTGCGTGCGGGTCTCTTATTTCATAATATTAATAAACATAGCAACATTAAACGTAATGAGTATAAAATGGCGTACAACAAAATACTTCCGTTCATATGAAGCTAAGATTTTAAGCATTATACTAAGTACACGTAGCTTCTAGTACCGTAATATTCATAATCGTAAAACTCAGGTGCGCCCCGTGTATAGCCGGCTGGCAATGGCTATACGTATAGCAACTCGATATAAAAATGTCACAATGTAACATTTCCGTGTCATAAGGGCGGTACTAACTTTTAGTGCTGGTGTCAAGTCAAAGACATCATTAGGATCATTTACAAGATTGTTTTTATCGATCTACCTATTGTCAAATATTAATTGCCAAGTGTTCATGCTTCGGAAGGCACGTTAAGATGTTGGTTCCGGATTTTTCTACCACTTTACTAGCTTCCGCCCGGTGCTTTGCTCTTTTGGTACCAGCTATAAAAAGACGCTTTTGTGTTAATCCAAGTCACTATCTCTCTATATATAAAGTGTTATCCAAATCTATGTTGAGTAGGAACTAAAATACTCACACACGCACAAAATTTCACATTTATAATATTAGTGTGTAATATTAGCGAGAATGTTTCACAACTCATATGTTCAGAATTTAAATCTTTCTTAACAATTTCTCTTTAAAATATTTAGAAATAATATAGAAATCTTACTTGAGTTCGGTTCATCAGTACCTAACTTTCTAATTGGCATTGTTTCAATATTAATTTACTTATCAAAAGTAAATTTTACAGTATGGAAATAATTAAGCTTTACATTAAAGCCGCCATGTTAGTTATTAGTTTAACCAACTAATAACATGTAATATTAATTTGCATTCTGAACACAATATAGAAACGCTGGAATTATAGCAATACCTAACTTTAGAAAGTTTTTTAAACAGCTGGTTAGATCCAATAGAAATTAGTCTCGCAATAGATTTCAAAAGAAAATTTCAAGAATACATACCGAGCGACGTCGAGCAAGAACATCATCATCATCATCATCAACCTATAGCAGTCCACTGCTGGACATAGGCCTCCCCTAATGAGAGCCATTGCGCCCTGTTCTGAGCTCGACGCTTCCAGCTTCTACCAGCAGCCTTTCGCCAATCGTCACTCCATCTGGCCGGAGGGCGTCCTACACTACGTCTGCCGAGCCGCGGTGTCCACATAATAACTCGAGCAAGACCGGCTAGTTTTTTTATTAAAAAAAAGGATGTTTAAAAGGGAAGAAAACCAACTAAACAATGGTTTGATTATTCTTATTGGTCCTGTTTAAAGTCACCTTGTGTTCTTATTCTTTGATCGCAAATATGTAGGTATATGTGAGATATAGAATGTGAAAATTTCAAACAATATATACCAACGATGGAAAGAACATCTAGTTATTAAGGGATAGTTTAATGGGAAGAAAACAAACTTAGCAATGCTTCGATCACTACAAATGGTTGGTACCCCTTGAAGTCTTCTTGTGTTCCTGTACTTTGTTGTTGTCGAATCGCAAATATAGGTGAGATTTAAAATATGAGTTCCACACTCATAGGTGAGATTGAAAATGTGGGTTTCTGTACATCAAAAAAGCAACCCAGCTGCTTTATAAGTTAGGATCTCAGACAGACATACTCAATTGTTTGAGTGAGGTCTATTTACATGACTAAAATGGTTTAAATTTTTCCAAAACTAACAAACTGTGAACTCATTACAAAAGTTAAGACTACAAAGTCAATACAATTTGCAATTGCAACTTTTTAATTAAGATTTTGAAGCAATTTTATTGTTTAATTTATACACTTTAGCTAATTATTCAAGTTTCTACAAATTTAGTACTTTCATCATCATCATCATCATCATCAACCTATTGCAGTCCACAGTTGGTTGTTGGTCTCCCTCAAGGTTCGCCACTAAGCCCTATCATCCACTATTATCTTCCACTGATTGCCAGCTTCATTACACAGATCGTCACTCTAGCCATGAGACGTTCTACATTACGTTTCCCTAAACAGGGTCTCTACTCCAATACCCGTTCAATCAATCAAGTCAGGATCAAGTAATAATTATTTTATACTAATTATTAGGTTTTAGCTAACGCCCGCGGCTTCGCTCGCGTGGTGGCCGGTTATAAAGTATCCTATATATTAATCCAGATCCCAATTTATATACTATTCTAAGTTTCATCAAAATCCGTTCAGTAGTTTTTACGTGAAAGAGTGACAAACATCCATTCATACATCCTTACTCTAATCTCTCTCCATACGTAAATTTTATGGCTCTTTAACTAACCCACGTTAGTATGAATACACAAGTGAAATTAAATAAAAATATTAAACTGGACTTCACAGATGAAGGAACTTTTTGCTCTTTGTTTTATTATAGCTGCCATAGTTATAACAAAACATGACATGACCGAAGACTGACGACTTGACTAAAACACCGAAGACATAGATTAGAGGAAGAAAAAATACTTACATACAACAAAATAGAAATATGAACTTTTTATAAAAAATTAAACCGACTTCAAATAAATCACTACTTACTTCTTAAAGAGTTTTGAAAATCGGTTCACAATTGACGAAGATATTGGTGATCATAGGGCGAAAATTACAAGTGAGGATTAGGTTTTTTGAGTTTTCCGAGAACAGTACCAATCCCTCAGGAATAAAATTATATGGGACCACCTGTGAAGACTCTTTTAAACAAAAAAAGAATTTTGAAAATCGTTTTACAATTGAAGGAGATATCGGTGAACATACATAAAAAAAAGTCGAAAAAAAAAGGTTCCGACGAATTGAGAACCTCCTCTTTTTTGAAGTCGGTTAAAAATAGAAGACTTGGCAGTATGGTCACAAGGATTTATCCTGCAAAAATTGGGCTAAGAAACAAAAAATAAGATCATGACTCGAGATTAACTATCCCAAAAAGGTTTCTATGCAATCTCTTTGATTTATAGATAGATCAGCCTGCTAATGGGTCTTGAATACAAGCCTTCAAAATCATGAAACATACCTAAAAGACTATTCATCCTTTAACTTTTACATAAAACTTCCTCGCGTAGAGGCTGAGAACTCATTATGAGACTGCATCCCAAAAAAGTTTGGTGCATGTGAAGCTACTTAATTCCCAACCCAACATTTCCCTGGCTGCTAAGGGGCAGCTAAGGCCAGCTAAGTATAGTCCACTAAACATAGAACTTAGCCAGTTCCCATAAATGTTTGCAGCTGGAATATATCCGCAGACCAATTTAATCTGGCGACCATCCAAATTATTGTTCAGAAGTTTTGATCCGTGAATGCAAAGTTACATTGGTTTTCAAGACAAGTTGGGGAACATCTGTGGGTATTGGTTTTCGTGACATATCTAAATGTGATAATAATAAACTTTGTAGACAGAAGAAAAAGTTGCTACAGAAATGGGTTTTTACCGGATAAAATATTTCTGGTTTGCAAAAGAAAAATTTGGCGGTGGGGAAGGAAATCCACATAAAAAATGGAATTGAATCACCTAAAATGTTTTTCTGTGTAAAATGTTTTTTTTTTAATGTTTAGATTGTGCATCTTGGCACAGTTAGATTCCCTGACCACTGACAGGTAGCAGCGTTAGCTGTGCAAGTAGTTGTGTTTTGCCATCCCCAACCTGCATGCTCAGCGTGGGGATTATGCGCATATCCCCGTTTATTAGGGGGAGGTTCATGTTCAGCAGTGGACTGATATTGACTAGTGTGGTGGTGTGGATCTCAACCTTATACATTACGTTAATCACAATCGAATAGTAATAAATTCTCTCATCTCCTGCCCGAACTAACTGAGCAATTCGAGTCGGCAATAATTGAGGCTACACAAATGGGACGTCGCATGCTTTAATAAAGATCCAAGGTCTTAATCATAGTCATAAACACGAGCTAGTAAGTAAAGGGTCCAGCAATAAAACGTACTGAGGTGAACTGAAGACTAGAGTTGTAGTACCTACAGAATGAGTGATTTATGCATGCCATTGATACAACTCACTCATTGATCAGTTGATCACTCATAATCGTAGTCTTACACGAGCTAGTAAGTAAAGGGTCCACCGATAAAACGTACAGAGGTGAACTGAAGACTAGGGTAGCAGTACTAAATGAGTGATTCATGCGTGTCATTGATACAACTCATTTATTGATCAGTTGATCACTCATAATCGTTGTCATAAACACGAGCTAGTAAGTAAAGGGTCCAGCGATAAAACGTACGGAGGTGAACTGAAGACTAGGGTAGCTTTACTAAATGAGTAATTCATGCGTGTCATTGATACAACTCACTCATTGATCAGTTGATCACTCATCATCGTTGTCTTAAACACGAGCTAAAGTAAAGGGTCCAGTATGATTGTGTCTCAAGTATAAGTTAGCGGTGGCGTTTTTACGAACTACGCGTGGTAGTTTATAGACAACAAAATTGTTTTAAATCTGCGAATCAATTGATTTTTAAAAATGCAAACAGTTAGAAAAGTGGTTCAAGGGAAACCGTAATCAAAGTACGTTCATTTTATTGTTTGAAGAACAGTGGCACCTTGCATCGCCAAGCTGCCTCACACATCCAATCGTGAATCTCATTGTTATGGTCCCAACCCACCCTTTCCTTAATTTTTTTCCTCTCCCTACTCCACCTCCTAGTTCTTGCTGTGTTGCTTCCTCACATAATATCCACTGTGGGTTATACCTGTGATACCCAGTCTCATAAGAGACCGGGGGGATCAGGTTAACCCACTTACTCTCTCTCACACTCTCACTCACACACACACACGCACACACACACACACACACACACACACACACACACACTCACTCACACACACACTCACACACACACACACACACACACACACACTCACACACTCACACACACTCACACACACACTTATACCTTCGCTCCGTTATAACTTTCGTCCTAACAGTAGCCCATTTGTGTTTTTATTATATTTTATTTTAATTTAATTTCTGTATTTAATATTTATTTATTTAGCCTTCTTTGTTCGTTCAGTATATAGATTTTCGTTACCTACCTTATATTTATCTGATATTTATAGTAGTCCTGTACCTAGTGTTCTAAATTCTATCTTATGTTTGGAAATCTCATTTGTATTTCGGTCTCCCGCGACACAGGCTAGCCCTAGTGCGGGGTCCACTGGTAATCACTGTATCATGTATTTTTGAACTTTTCTGGTAATAAAAATATTTGTATTTGTATTTGTATTTGTACATCTCAGTGAATTCACAGTTCCGGCAACGTGTCCGCTCAGTTCAGTATTAGTGCTACAATGTTGCGTGAAAGATTTAATTACCACATAAAACTAGCAATAATGAAGATTATATGAATGAGCGCAAATATTAATTGAATAGATACCTGAATGATTTGTCAGAGTTTATTGTTTTTAATAGATATACATTATGCCCTTATAGATTATCCCTCTTGTTTTTAATTTTAATATTTTTAATAAGATGCGATGATTTCAACCTTTGTTTAAAAAAATCGACCTACTCATAAAGTTTACGTGAATTAACTCATTCAACACAGTAGTCTAAAACATTTTTTGAATTTCCCAAATTGAACTAAGTCCGTCGCAAACCGGATCAAACAACAGATCTTAAAATGATTCATAAATCTAATTCAAGGGATTGTGTAGATCACTCAATGAATCATTCAACTCTACCGAACGCGTAATCAACATTAAATAATTCCTACGGGCTATGTCGAGGTATTAAAGGTTTACGACTTGCCTTAAGATAGCGACGAAATTTAATTATTAAAGGGCAATTTTATCTTTTGGATTTGTAGGTAAAAGGTCCATGGTAAAAATAAAAGGACTAACAACTACCAACAGACTAGATCACACTATTTCTCACGTCTATTTATAAATGTGAAAGTCTATGTGTTTATGTATGTTTGTTCTCAATTATCTTCGTCACCAGTAGAACGGATTTGGATGACCCTTTATGACCTGGAGTAAAATTCAATTCAATTACCTATAATGCTACTTTTAATCCAAGTACAACAAAACATTAATCCAAGCGAAAGGCATTTTTTTAAAAGGCAAAAACTATTTTGTCGACTTCAAAACAGCTTATCTAATAAACACTGTTCTGTTAACAAAATTCTTGAAATTAATACTAAAATATTTAATAATTTTTAATTTTGAAGTGAACGTGCTTTACAGCTCCGGTACTATTCATGGAAAAATAGTAGTCGGCTTCACTGACGGCCTAAGCTGGGTTACAAGTTAGCTATCCTTCAGTGGTTAGCGGGTAGTGAGCGACATAACAGCTCCGGTACCATTCATGGACAAATGGTAGTGCGTGCTTAGCGCACGAGTAACACACCTGAGTACCGGGTTGAACTTTGCATCTCGGCAGCAAGACCTACTGTGCGCAGGTCCTGGTATTTGCTAGTTTAATCGTCTGCTTCATAACCTATTGGTTCGTAAGGGGATGTTAAACATTTCGTGGATTTGATTGGGTTCAGTCCAAATTCTTGAGTATACAAAAAACCCCTAGAAAATATCTCAGTTTTTTTCGTATATTCGATCGTAGTATTCAATCCTAGGGCTATCCTAGCTTCAAAATCAAAAACAAAATCAAAATATTCATTTGGGAACACGGGTTACAGTAGTATAAGGTTGTTTGTAGAAGTTCCATACAATGTCTTACCAACTAAAGGCAACAAATACAAAATAATTTTTAGTACCTACTTAGTTAAACTATCACATGGCATACAAAACAAGTATTATTTATAGTCTTGCGGCTAAACGAATAATTTAAGGAAAATTGAATGAATAAATTATCGCTAACTATTATTTTCCAACCAAGCTAACAATGTCAAAATTTTATGTCAAAAAAATAAAAAGTCTCTTTCCTTAAAAACCTTCAACATCCAACAGCATCCACAACCTGAGTTGAGCCATCTATCACGATTCTCCGCTAGTCATTACCCATGTACTTATGGACCGCGACTGACAATGAAAGAAAGAAAGAAAAAACATTTATTTGTGACATTAACAAGGAAACTTATATAAAGAAAAAAAACACAAACACTAAAATACACATACATACAACTAACAATAAATAAACGTATAAGTGTGTCTCTCGGAACTAGGCATACGCCACAAATGTCGTTATCACAAAAAGGCGTACAACTCAGCATTTATTGTGTCATGACAACACAACGCTGATCTTCCGTTGGAACCAAAAGTGAAATAAATCACGGATGCCTGCCTGTCATACTCACATACATACCTGTGTAATTGATAGATTTGGTTGATAAAAATAAAATAAAAGGTACTTAGTTAGGTAGATAGGAACTGAGTCCTCAAATACTCAATCCAAATAAAATAAGGCAACCGGTTCTGATAGAACAAGCAGCGTTCTAGCGCAAGTTAATTTTCACCTATTAAATCGAATATTTTTTTTTTTTCAATAACGTCTGTCTATCTATATTTCAAATGGTCGCCATGTGCTCCAAAAGCCATTCCTAAAAAAACCTTTCCTTATTTATGCCACCCCACCATTTGAACTGTTACTACCAACAAAGAAACATGACGGTAAAATTAGGTACAGCAAATCAGGCGCTTACCAACGAATTACATTGAATTTTTAAATAAAAATAAACTTATTTAACGAATTTGTAAATTCACTGAAACAGATTAAGCGAAATTATATTAATCAAAGTAAAACATATTTCCTGGAATATAGCAAACCAAGAACCAGTTTATTTTCGATCTTTTGAAATATTAATTTGACTGCAAAAGGATTTTTCTTTCCGCAAAGCCGAGGATAAATTAAAATTTCTTTTGAGTTTTTCAATTTCTTCATTTAAAGTAGCCTTTGTGGCGCGTTTCTACGAACTTTATTACGATTGGAATTTTATAAAGGTAAATCATTTCATCCACTGCTGGACATATTTCTCCCATAACACAAAGAGGAATATGGCCATCATTTCCACGCTGGGCATGCGAGTTGATGGTCCAGATACAGCATCTCGCACCACCCGACGCGCGACGCCGTAAAAATTGGCAGCCAGGGGATTTTTGAAAGTAAAAATTTCTTTATTCAGTACGAACATTACAAGACATTTTGAATCTCGTAATATTTTTAATTTAGACCAATTCGTAACGCGCCCAAACAGAGAAGAATCGGCAAGAAACTCTGCTAATATTTTTTTAATGTGATTTACAATATTTTATTGATTTTGAGGGAGTTGGATACAGTTACATCTCAAGCTTTTTAGTCATCTAAATAATTAGAAATTTTATAATAAGCTTTATTACAGAGGTTACGTTTAACAATATTTTTGAATTTATTTACAAATAAATGAATCTCTTCATTTGGGATTTTCTTGAAAAAACGTATGCCTTTTAAATGATTGACTAACTTTTGCTGTGCCAGTGCTAGGCTGCCGCAATAAGCTGGAGCTCCGTTTGTTAACAAGGAGAGCACCGCTATTTAGCTCATTAATTACCATGAAACCGTTTGGAAATCTGTATAATATTGAGACCACAATCGAGATAAACTAACGGCCGGTTCTGTTACCGATGAAAGAAAATATGACGATGACGCTTCGTTGTCCCTTGAAAAAGTAAATTTTAGACTTTTTTAAGGGAAAACTAAGCGTGCTTGGTTACGAATATCATATAGGATTCAATGGATAGACGGTATTTTTTCAAATCACTGATTATTTTCGAGTGAAGAAATAAAAGAAATCAAATTATTGAAAACATTAATCTGCCACAATATGAACCTATCATAGACATAGACATCATTTATTTACCACTTAGGACACACAATACAGAATACATAATATGGTACTAATATTACTAGAAGGTGATAATGGATGTATGTGTGTGTGCTACAGCAGCAAAAGGGCCTGGACTCAGCATAATGCATAATGTTAGGGCAGTAGGCGCTGTTATTCAGTCGAGACCACAACTGCCACAAGACCTTGTGAGAATAAAATAGGTGAGATATAATGTAGGTACCGTGTGATAAGTTCATGAATGCAAGTTCAAAATCAATATAAAATAAAAAAAGGTACAAATAATAGGAATAATAATGATATAAATAGTTTAATACAAATAAAATAAGTAAAGTTGATAGAATATAGATTAAAATCAGTAAACTTACATGAGAAAGGGGCACTACTACACGAGCAACCCAGACTTTTGAAGATCCAAAATAACACATTTTAGACGTTTTCTAAAAGTGAATTTAGATTTCAAAAGCCGAAGAGGTGGGGGGAGGTTATTCCAGCGTTTGGTTGTTTGGTATGTAAAACTGCCCCGGAACGACACTGTTATATATTTAGAATAGTGCCTATCAGTGCAGTAGGTACTGAGAAAGAAACATGTTGGAAAAAAAGAAAAACAATTACACGGCTGAAATGAAGTTCTCTTGAAAAATTACACAAACACTGAAGTACATAATACATATTTGAGAAAAACAAACTGCTTTTACCCAAATAAAAAAGTCCGTATTTTTGCCACTGTGACATGACCTCATAAATGTAACAACATTTAAGTTTTTCTCCTTTCCGTCCTTACACAGTCGCGATAAAGTTGACAATTCAGGCTATTTTCTGAGTACTTTTACCTGTGCCTGTGTTTACACAAGAAAAACCGTAAGTAGATAATCCCAAACGTTACATAAACCACGATGATAAAGACAGCAACAATGTTAGAAACTTGTTTTTTTCTGTTTTTGTTTTTTGCTATTCGGGATCTGTGAAAAGGTCGCCGGGGTCCCACAGAAATCAAGGTAAGGACTTTCGGGTGCGTCTGTTATGTAGGCGGAAAATAAGTTTTAGGGATAATCATTTTCCAAAATTCAGACTAGTCCAGCTAAAAAATAAATTAATATTCCCACCCATCATTATAACCTAGACTATTATCATAATCATAATTGTTTATTTGCAAAAAACATGGTAAAAAGATTTTAAAGCGTGCATGTGCCAGTTTCATGGCATACAAATTATACAAAATTAAAATATAAAAATTATACAAAAGCTTAAACCATATGAGACCTATATAATTTAAATTTATTTACATGCACTTGCTGTTCTTAAAGTCAAAAGTCTACTTCTTCTTTCGATTAATTTTTTATTCAAAATACCTAGGTTAAATTTTTTTCGACCTGTGCCACCACTATAGCAGCGTCCGAAGCGTTATCGAGGTCGTCTCCCTGTAGCACCACTACAGGGGCAAGAGCTGACTGTGACCAGTCTACTGCTAGAGAATACTCAAGTGTTTTCGAAGATAGTACGAATCGATGAAAGTTATCAAGTAAATGGTGTAATGATGGATTGGTCAGTCTGGTCTTAGAATGATTAGTTTCATGCGTACTCGAGTATTATTAGTGCTCTTTGTGAAGGCCTCGTCTTACCACCATAATTATTGCGTTATGTATCGGAAGTACCTACTACCACATGCCTACTTCAGCTGTGAAGAAGCATTGCTGTGTTTTGGTTTGAAGGGTGTAGCTGTAGGTGTCGTAAAATTACAGATATATGAGATATGATTTGGGATGGCTCAGCCAAATATCAACTTGCCGCACTAGACTCAGTTGAACGCAGGGCTAAGAGGCTCATTGGTCAAGAGTATCTTGCAAGCAAGGCTTGAGAGCTTGAGCCATCGTCGCGAGGTTGCGTGTTTGTCGGTCTTTTATAGATTGTACTTCGGAAAGTGTGCGCAGGAGCTGCAAGACCTTATTTCACCTTCACCTTTCTTCCATAGGAACTTCGAACGCACTGTTATCCCCATCCCCATCAAGTTCAAGCGCTTCCAAACATCATTTATAATGCGCACTGCTAAAATATGGAATCAGCTGCCATCTGTTTTTCCATCAAATTACGACCCTAACGGCTTCAAAAAGAGAGTTTATAGCCATCTTCTGGGAAAGCTCGCCACATCGATGACTTCATCCTTGCCTATGCAAGCCTCGAGGTCAAGAGCTGGCCCATAGTTAAAAAAACTAAACATCACCTACAAGTGAAAGCAGAGTGAAGCAGCATTGCTGTGTTTCGGTTTGAATGGTGTGGGTGCTGGTGAGATTACAGGCACAAGAGACTTATCATCTTCATGCTTCAGGTTGATGGACGCAGGGTGTTGCGTCGTAGAGCACGTTCAAATAAAACGTGATCTACGATGCACTGCTTTGCGATAGGTAATGGATACCACTTAACATCAGGTGGGCCATGTGCTTGTACCATCTTCAAGTACCTTAAAAAAATGACTCGACCTGAGTTCATGAATGCAGTATGTTGCATAAGAAGGATACGGTGTTAAATATGCGTGACTTTCGATGCAATGCTTTGTGATAGGTAATGATTACCACTCTTCATGTACCATTAAAAATAAGTCCGCTTATTAAATTGAATATTATTGGTATTTTACAAAATCGCTTTCCGTTAGAACTCAAGCCGCTAAAGTTTGTCTCAGGGGGGTGGTCTCATCTTCTTATTGCTGAGAGTTTTTCCATCAAATTGGAGCCCTTTTTGTCGAGCGCTGGTTTTGAATTGTGCCTGAGAACAATATGGAAGGCTTACAATCACACTGCTAAAGTATATTCGAAAATATTCCAAAGTAAAATTTTAACTAATACTATATATTGGAAAGTGAGTTCGTTTGTTATGCTTTAACGCCTTAACTACTCAAACGATCATTATTAAATTTCGTATGGGTAAACGTTGTCAGGAGTACAGAAGAGGACATAAAGAACCTTTCATCGAAAATTCTATTCTAAAACACAAAATATTTGACGAAATCTACCGTGAATGGACCAGGACAAGATAGGCCTCATAGCTCCGCCTTCTGACCTGCAGATTGCGGGTACGATTTCCACCAGTGACTAACATTTGAGAAATTAACATGGATGTTTGTTCCGTGTCTGGGTGTTTTATAAGTATTTATGTATGTTTATCAGTCTCTTGAACCCTTAGTACAGGTTCTACCTAGTTTGGGATCAGTTGACCGTGTGTGAGATGAACCGTGTATTAATATAAAAATATCGCATTTACAATATTAGTTGGATCTATTGGATACCGTTCACGTACAAATACTCCCTACGCACACCTTTAAAATCGTCAATTATGCCTTACGACATCGTACCGTTTCATCATCATCATCATCAGCCTATTGCAGTCTACTGCTGGACATAGACCTCCCCTAGTGAGTGCCATTTTGCCCTGTTCTGAGCTCGATGCATCCAGCTTCTACCAGCAGCCTTTCGCAGATCGTCAGTCCACCTGGCCGGAGGGCGTCCTACATTACGTTTGCCGAACCACAGTCTCCACTCAAGAACTCGTTTAACCCAACGGTTGTCGGTTCTTCGGCAGATATGGCCAGCCCACTGCCACTTCAGCTTGCTAATTCTGTGAGCTATGTCGACAACTTTAGTTCTATGTCAGATAAACTCATTGCGGATTTTATCCTTCAGAGAAACCCCGAGCATAGCTCATTACATAACTCGCTGAGCGACTTTAAACTAGTGGACTAGCCGTACTGTGAGTGTCCACGTTTCGGCTCCGTATGTCATGACGGGTAGGACGCACTGATTGAGAACTTTCGTTTTAAAATTTTGCGGTACCCAGACGAGAAAACTCGACGTAGTTTTCCAAATGCTGCCCAACACAGCTGAATCCTCCTCTTGGTCTCCTTCTCGAAGTTGTCCCCAACTTTAGTTTGAGAGAAACTCCAAGCATGGCTCGTTCCATAGCTCGCTCGTATCGTTTGATGTTCATCGATTCTATTAATAGCCCATTGTTAAGAGGCATCAACTATCTGGAACACTTCATTATCGCTGGTAATTGGTGGATGCACATCAGCCAACCTTCCGTAAGCGTTGATAATCTATCTAATGAACGTAATTATGCCAAACTGTTCTACTAATATTAAGCAAATTTTCATAGTACCTACATTAACAAAATAATGAAACTGACGTAAATTAACGCATTCATTTTGAAAAACGAGAATTTTCAAGTACCGTTGTATCGATGAAGGAACCAACCGACGGGGTGTTTCGACTCCTTAACATCTTCATCAGGGTGAGTTAAACGCGATGCTTTTCCTCCGCGTCCGGTCTAATAGTTTAATAATAATAATAATGGCCGACGTAATCACACAGCATCATGTAGCCCCAAACTAAGCAGAGCTTGTATTATCCGAACCACATGATTGATATACTTAACTTTTTTTTTGTAAATACCATACATATTATCATACATAGAAAACACCCAGACCCGAGACAAATATCTACAGATTATGCAAACATTTGTCCCGCAGCGGGAATCGAACCCGTAACCTTTTGCGTCTCAGGCGAACCTTCGCCCACTGCGCCACAGAGGCCGTCTCTACACCAACGATGTAACCGTACGTGATAATTACAGTTTTTCAATAATAATAATCATCATCATCATCATCAACCTATAGCAGTCCGCTGCTGGACGTAGGTATCTCCCAAGGTACGCCACTGAGCCGTGCTAACTAATACCGATAATCCCCACGTTACGCACGCGATTTGGCCCTGGCCGTCAGCGGCCAAACCATTTAACTGCACCGGTAGGAAGAGCTATACCGCCATCAACCGATCGTCAGAACCTCGTTGGTTAAAGCAGAATGTACCACGTGCAAGTGAGGTAGTTGCTCCCTTACACCTCTGTTTTTTAAATATAAATTATAAAAAACAACCCTTAATAAATAATAAAAAAAATTTTTTTTATAAAAAACAGTAAAAAAAATTAACAGTTGGTTTACAATTTTTACTCATGTTAATAATTTATATTGAAAAACAGGGGTGTAATGGCGGGTACACACTGTCGCAATGTAACAGAATTCTCATTGTGAAATTCTCGTTTCATGTTACATTGCAGCAGTCTGTACGCGGCATAAGAGAGAAACTTCCTCACCTGCACGTGGTACATCCTGCTCCCAAAAAAACGAAAAATGCACCTGGATATAAAAATTAGTACCCAAAGTGCACTTTGTTACCTCCAAAACAACAATAGTATTGTTTACTTCACATTTGTACAAGTGCCAAGGTGAACTCGAGAACAAAATATATTGAAAACGGTAACGTTTGAACGTAAATTCTATACACATTACAAGCCATGGAATGGTAGGGCAATCCATTTCATTTTCCTGATGGTCTTTGTATATGACGTCGTAATGCAGTTGCGGACGGACTGTTAAAATGTTTGAAACGCTGATATTAACTCAATCACACATCAACGACACAATATTTGGCAGGTTATTACTAATTGCATATCATTTATGAGTATTTTAATTCTGACTGCACAGCAAATTAACCAGAGCGTGTACAGTAGATTATTGTTTTTTTATAACCCGGAAATCTTTCCAGCAGCAAAACCGACACAGATAGTAGTTGGTTATTGAGTTATTTTATATCTTTGATTGCGTTTAAATAGTATCCGCAATAGATAGATAGATAGATAGAAAACTCTTTATTGTACTCACAACAACAAAAACAAATAGAACAATATACAATAATGACAGTACAATGGGCGGTCTTATCGCTTAGAGCGATCTCTTCCAGACAACCTTTGGATAGACTTGGTTTAAAATACTAATGACTTGATGACACTATACTGACTTGATGTAATAAACTAGGATAAGAATCTAGTGCGGAGTCACGCCTTTTTTATGTAACTTTTAGGCGTTGTAGGGTTATGTTATCATAACTTTTAGGTGTTTTCGATGTCTATTTCAATATTAGAAAACTATTACATAAGTCTCACAACTACGTATTAAAAGATGGTTAAAAGTGACATTATGAGAGACTGGTGCCTGAAGTAGGATTTTAATATCTTGCAGGGGAAGGTCCATGGCAGATTATCCATTAGATGACCGACTGCTGAAATAAAGGCTGCAATTAATCTTTTCCTGAACAATTGCGCCAGAAAAGCAGCGGTGCGAGAGGCATGGCCTAGGATCTTGACAGAGCAGTCGTGGTTGATATGTTGTCCTGACATATCAACCACGACTGCTCTGTCAAGAGTGTTACGACTAGGAAGAAAGGTTCTATTATTTAAGAAATGCAGCGACAGATGTTCCACCCAGATTCGCCGACTTTTGGCTGCGCACTTTAAAAATATATCTTCGATTAACATCCTGCTATGTAGAATTTAGAAATGTTCTAAAATCTAATATTGGCAAAGGAAAGTGCATGTCAAGTTAAAGCCAACAGTGAGCTTTATGTGTCGATAACAATAATTCCTAAGCTTGTACCTAGAAGTTCTTTGCAGTACTCATAAATTGTGTATTGACTGATATAAAAATCATCATTAACATTAACATAATAGTTCACTGCTTACGGAGGCCTCTCCTAATGAGCGCCATTGCGCTCAGCTCGATGCATGCATCGTCAGCCAGCAATCAACAGCCTTTCGCAACGTCACTCCACCTAATAATATTAAAGTCAAAAATAACAAGCAGCATAAAATAATCGTATGCAAAGGCTCTAAAGTCTAAAATATAAAGACAGCAATTGTCTTGAGAGCAGTTCGGTCTAACCAATTGCTTATCTAGACTCGCCAACGATTGGCTTCACTCCAAATAGATACGCTTTAGAAGACGGTTAGAAAGGTATTCTATAACCCAACACTGTGTGACACACGGATGTATCTTTCTGGAATGTTATGCAGTCTTAGTTCGCTAGCGTTCAAAAAATCTTATGGTACAGATGACGTCAATTTTTTTGAACCAATATTTGAGAAATTACTCGTTCATTCGATAAATTTAGTTTACATCGAAGAATTTTATTAAACTGTGTGTAGCTATCTTCTTATGAAAATTGCATTGAAACATCTTCGCCTATAAAACATTTCAAATATTTGGACCCTATGCGTAAAATATGCCCCGTCACGAACTCGTATAGCCAATTTGATAGATTCAAAATATTTTCAGAGAGATGATCGAATCATAAAGTTTTATGAAAGTTTTTCTATCAATCATCTGATACGTTTTAGTGCCGATATTAAATTTGTGATGAAAATATCTCAAAGAAGTGCTTAAGTATTGGAAACCTAAATTTATAAGCTTTTTGATATCGAGTTAAAAAAACTTTATTTTTGCCTACCAAACGCAACATAGTCATAGATTTTTAATAAATTGGTTTTATACTTTTACTTAAATAAAAACTTATCAGTACTTATAAACCTAAATACCTAAAATGGCGTTAAAATATCATGTTCCCTCTTTTATTTACAAATAAATGACAGAGACACTTTATTGAGCGTTATAAAATTACATTTGGTTATGAACAAAGGGATATTCTAAATATTATTTAGATTATATAGCTGGGAATCTTTGGGTGAGGCTGGCAAGTGACCGAAAAGAGTGCCTTATTTAAAGAGAATGCCTAACAGTGTGGGTGTGCTTACGGAATAAATGATGATGATGATGAAGTTAAAATGACAGGAGTTTCATTCTCTTCTTGACAAAAAATACACCTAGGATCAATTGGCACATATGATCCAAGTCTTCTTACTCAGCAAGTGGTAAGTGGTAGGTACCTACCCTATTAAAAAGCCCATAATTTCTTATGGTTGTCAGATATCACAAAAACACGAAATAAGGCACAATAAAAAACTCACCCCGTTAGGATTTATTCCCCCCCTAATAGGAAAAGGTTGGGTATAAATTCGTGGAATGTGCGTTCCTCGTCCACAGACAATACAAATATTTGGTTACACACACAAAAACCGCACATAAAAATGATGTATTGTCGACCGGCAGCCCTTATAGTGGAAATTGGGTAATTTTTCCCGAATTTAATCCTGAAAAGTTAGAAAATGCCTTTTAAAGTGGGTTTAATGCGATTTGTTTGTGATATAGTACTGTTGTTATTGCTTATTGGATGTATTAACCTTATTTTGAACGGAAATTGTGTTCGAATTCGATAATAAAATTAATGTTGTCCATTGTTTTCCTACATTATGATAATCTCTGCTAAGCCTTTGCTTAACGTATCCGATCTGCATTGTATTCACCGAACAGATGGTATTTGCATTGCAACTAAACCATTACCCAGAAGATTACCCCAGCGAATACACTCAAAAAAATTACTGCTTTCAGAGATTGCCTACAACATCATAATCTCAAGATTATCTTCCAGTCCTTATCCCACACTATGTGAAGTCAGTTCAACATGTGTTCATTTCAATAATTTATTCAGAATTAGTACAGTGAGAGAATTTTAGTAGTGTTCTTAGTAAAGGGCTCGTCGGGGAAGTAGGTACTGCCACCATGCCTTTTTCTACCGTGAAGCAGCTGTGCTGTGTTTCGGTTTGAAGAGTGTGGATGCCGGTGAAATTACAGGTACAAAAGCCTTATCATCTTCATGCCTCAAGTTGGATGCAGGGAGTTGCATCGTAGAGCATGTTCCAAAAAAAAACGTGATCTGCGATGCAATGTTTTGTGATAGCTTATGTTTACTACTTAACATCAGGTGGGTCATGTGCTTGTACCATCATGAAGTACCAAAAAGGAACAGTTAACAATTGAAAGATGTGATCATAAAAGTCATAAAACTCTAAAGTAGCCTCAGCGTCCGCCTCCTTGACATATTTAAGTAGTTCTGCTATGTTTACAGATCCACATCCACACCAGCCTATAACAGTCCACTGCTGGACATAGGCCTCCCCTAATAAAGGGGGATCTGCCCATAATCCCCACGCTGGGCATGCGGGTTGGGGATCGCATTGCACAGCTTCTCGCACCACTGACGCTGCTGCCCGTCGGTGGCCAGGGGATTTAGCTGTACCGATGTAGGCTGTGTTATGCCGCAATCAGCCGCCCCAGCCAGGGCCCCGTTTGCTAGTTAGCAGAGTGCACCACGTGCAGGTGAGGTTGGTTTAGGTTCCGACGATGTGGGTTGAACCCCGTACACACCTCCCCCCCTCCCCCCCCCCCTGGTTTACAGATACATAAGATTAAAACTAAATAAAGGTCTGTATCTGTATCTGGAAATTAGGCGCGTAAAATTGATCCCTAAATAGTGGATCAATGCAAAAAAGCAAAAACCACAAAATTTTGTATTTTTTTCTGCCCAAGTGTCGTTACAAATAAAGCTTTCCCTCATTCTTCCTTTGTTTAGTATTATCATCTAAATACCTATCGTATGTTCATAATGAAACTTAGTGAGTTCAAACCTAATTCATACAGAGAGCTAAGTGCTTGACGCTCATAATACAGGAATGTGTCTTTGACAGTGCACTTCGGTTCCAACAGCAGAATGCTTCTTGAAACACATACATTATTCCTTTATCCCGTTTTGAATTAACTGTATGATATATTTTGAAATTTATACACCGGAATATAATTATTTTAAGGATCAGCAAAATCACGTTTATCATTTGGTATGTGAATATGTGATTGTGTGTGTTTAGTTCCAGCTGAACTATATCAATTGCACACCGAAATGGTCGGCACCGAGCCTCTATTTGAAAATTTTTATATTTAAGTTTTCGAACTTCAAATTATTTCAAAGAAAGTTAATTGATAAACTGTCAAAATTTGTAAAAACAGGACCGGTGACTATCATTTTAATTAATTTTTTTAAATATTTTACAACTGGCAATTTATACTACTATATAAAGAGGTAGAATAGGCTAGATGACTGAACAATTCTAATTAGTCCGTCATTTACATTTAAAAAAAATATCGGACACGTATTTTTTCTTTTGTCAATTAAACTAAAAATGACAAAGATATAGTGCGTTGAAGTTCTGCGTGACGTCACGGGTAGGTACACTTTTTACATACAAGTGACGTCACGAGCCCCCTCTCTCTGGAGTGGGATTACTTTGACGCTCTATAACTTTGTCGATTTCCATTGATATAAAAAAAAAAAAAAAACGTGTCCAATATTTTTTGATAATCTAATTGACGGACTAATTAGAATTATTATTTTTCTACCCAGGCATCATCCCTCCGAGCACAACTCTCAAACCGGTGATCCAATCTGCATGAAATTTGGTAGGTCGATACGTTGTATTTGTGTTTAATTAGACAACTAGAAAGGATCTGTCAAAATAACAATTCTCGTCTTCCGTTTGAATTCGATCTTTGCAACGACGAGCTCTTCCAAATATTTAAAGTAAATACGGGCCATTCCGAAGCTATAAACGCTACACGATTATATACATGACCTATGTCGCGCTAGTGGGTTTCGAAAAAACCTTTGATGCCGACCAAGTCGCTTTATCATTGTAAGATATTTTGAACACTTTATTCTTTTTTCGAATATGTTCAATCAATAAGCTTATCGGATTTGCTAACAATTTCAAAATTACACAACACCAACACCAGCCGATTCAGTCTTAGGCCTCCCCTAAGAAGGGGATATGCCCATAATTCCGCTGGGCTTTGGTTTGGGATCGATTTCAAAATTAACCTCTGTTTAATTAATTAAATAGTGATTTTCTTCCATTATAATAACTTACGTACTTAACTTCGCTTTGCTTATCACAATTTCATATTTCAATTCGTAAATGCTAAAAACTTGTGTAATCTAAATAAAATCTGAAAATGGTTCAAGAAAATTCAACGAACACTGCTCGCTTTGAACGCGAATTGCTGTTTTTCTAGACGTTGGCAAAGCTTTTATAGTACTTTATTCTGTTAATGCCGAGTTCTGCTCAAATGTATAAACTAGTCTAATTTGTTTTGATGTGAGTAACTGTTTCGTGAACGTTCTTTTAGAAGTAATTTTGCTTGTTTGCCGGACTTCGCTTGCAAAAAACCTTACCTACTAATAGCTTTTGTGTAAGTATTTTATTGTAGGAGACCTTGTGTACCTAGTGGGCGAAGGCTAGCCTGAGACGCAGAAGGTTGCGGGTTCGATTCCCGCCGCGTGACAAATGTTTGCATGTTCTGCAGATATCTCGGGTCTGGGTGTTTTCTATGTATGATATGTAAGTATTTACAAAAAAAATATATCAATCATGTGGTTCCCATAACACAAGCTCTGCTTAGTTTGGGGCCACATGATGATATGATAATGTCCAGCATTATTTATTTATTTGTTTAAGTTCAGTAGTACACTAATATAGCTTGTTGAATTTTGATGATTATATTTGCCTGTTAAATATTTAGTCCCATTGACTTATGCCCACGAAACGGCGCTTATTGGGGGAAGCCTATGTATAGCCATTACTGCTATACGCTATGATAGCTTGTGCTCGCGATTCACTCAAGTTTTAAGTATTTTAAATGTTATGTTTCTATCTTTTGATATCCTATGTCCTTTTTCGTAGCCCTGACAACGTGTATCCAAAATTTAATGATGATCAATTGAGTAGTTAAAGCGTGACAGCGTAAAAATAAGCAAAAAAACTAGCTGAAATTAGAGTTGCTCTAGACCTAAAATAACATAAGTATAGGTTACTTTTTATCCGTACACCATGCGAGCAAATCTGCTGACGGAAGCTATTATAATAATAGCAAGGATTCTATAGAACTTATGCACACCGTCCCTATGGGTTTATATTTTTTTCTAAAGGTGAACAAAATATCAGTACAATATATCGAACTACTTTCTATCCAAAGCAAAAGCTAAAATACGAACCTTCTATATTACGGACTAGCGGCCCGTCCCGGCTTCGCACGGGTTAGGGCTCTTTTTTTACACCTTGGGTTACGTTACTTAAGTTTTAGTAAGGATCCATAATCTTTTTTAGCAATATATATAGCCTATGTTACTCAAGGTGAATGTAGCTTTCCAATGGTGAAATAATTTTTGAAATCGGCACACTAGTTTTTGAGTTTATTCATTACAACACACACAAAAATGCAATTCCTCTTTATAATATTAGCGTAGATGGAGATTGAAATATTATTTCGGAACCCATCTTTGCAGAAAACTTGTTATAATTTTTTTATCTAATCTATCTAATATAATTATAATTTAAAAGAGCAGTTCTTGTATCTGTTTATATATATAATCTGAATCTCGGAAACGGCTCCAACGATTTTCATGATATTTAGTATGCAGGCAGTTTCGGGGGCGATAAATCTATCTAGCTAGGTTTCATTATTTAAAAAAAAACAAGCAAAGCTTGGTCATCCGGGCAGGTAAGTTTTTATTAGGCTACGTTGTGGTTAATCATCAATATAGTATATAGCCATCGTAAAGTTCTTATACAATTTTGCTACAAAACTTTTCATTTTTATTCCACACTTCTTTCACATAACCCTTCATACGCAGGCCCTATGTTACGTTATTTTTTATAGCAACACTTACATCGTTAAGATAGTGTAGCGTTCAATGGGTCGAAAGCACCCGAGGCAAGTTTTATTAGAAGCGGGTTAAACGTACCGACTGCGAAATGTTTTTATTGTTTCTTTGTTATATTTTGTTTTATTTTATGGCAACTTTATCAGAGAAAGTGGTGCTATTTAGAAAAAAAAAGGAGCCAGTTAAATAAATTTGCACTGACGGTGAAAGTGCATGAAGCAAAAACTAAGAAGAACAGTAAGTTAATAGTTAGGTTCAATTTTTTTATATAATATGTTGTTTTATCCTACCTCTACGTGAAACAGACGAGACTTTAAGTGGGTTGTCATAGAAAAAATCCCCTGCAAGAGGACTTGGTTTTAGCCTATGGGTAGACCAGATAGTTAGACTAAAACTGAAAATCCTGAGACGGGAAATAGATGCGTGGGTCTCATCAGAGAGGTAATGTACGAATAACGTAATACGTAATACGTAATAACCAAGCTTGGCAAGATTCTGATCCCCATGGTTGGATTTAGCCTAACTAATGGGTAGACTAGATAGTTATGCTGAAATCAAAAATTCTGAGACGGCAAACAGATCGTAATCACCAAGCTTGTCGTCTTTGTTATCTCGTACGAAAACAGGGTTAGAAATGATGGAGCATTCTGCTATAACTAGCTTGGCAAAATTGATGGGTAGTGTAAGTATAAAAACAAAATGCTCTTATTCATTGCTCAATGTCGATTCCTAGGATAGCTGAAATAAATCTTACATTGCTTACTTGTTCTCTTGAATAAAAAACATTCTCGATAACCTTGGAGTTTAAATACTAGCTTATGCCCAAGTCAAAATTGTATTCCAATATCAAAGTTTTATTCCAATCCGTTCAACCATCACGATGTTGTGTGGGAACCAACATACTCACACAAACGCACATACGCACAAACAAACATTCGCATTTATATTATTATAATTTGTGTGAGGTGATATAGAGAATCACTTAGAACTAAGTTTAATGATATAAATATTATGACTGTGCCATGCCAATATATGTATGAAAACTTAATGTATGTCCGAAAAAATATCAAATTGTTTAAGAAAAATAGCGACAATTATAATTTTAATACTAGAAATAAAGATAAACTAGCTGTTCCTACTGTAAGGTTCCATAAAGTTAGTCAATCATTTAAAGGGCAAAACGTATAGTTTTTTAACAAAATCCCAAATGATATGCTTAATATATCAATTCTTCTCTGTTTGGTCACATTACGAATTGGTGTAAATTCAAATTTAAAAAATTGACGTTTCAAAGTGTACTGTATGTGCTTATTGAATAAACTTATTTTGATTATAATGGTCTGAAGAAACAATTTTTGTAAAGGAGAATTATCGGTACGACCTAAAAGTACTTACCTACTTACTTTTTATCAAAGAGAATCCATAAAATTCCTTTCTAGTTAAATGGCCCATAGAATACAACCTACACTAATTTGGATTATACAATGTAAGTATTTGTAACAACTAATTAATTAATCGGAAATACTATTGCTAACCGCCTACCTGCTTACTAAATGGTCAGGTAGATTCTTAGAAAAAGTCTAAGTACCTACTTATATAGGTTCCTTTCTGGAAACAGGTGACAAAATATCTACTAATACAATTGAATACCTACTTAAGTACCCAGTAAAGAATTTTGGTAGATTCTTGGAAAAAAGTGAACCGACCTAGGTACGAGGTACAAACTTGGTAGATTTTTCTAGAAATACTCAAAGTAAAAGCTTTTTAATATTTTTGAACAAGCCTGAACTGGAACCCGTGTATCTGCCTAAAGCCAGCAGCGCACTTAACCAATAATGCTACTGGTTGTACGGATTACCAGAGTAGTGGAGTGGTGTAGTATTGATCCATAATTGAACAACAACAGATGAAGTTCTTCTTTCATTATACTTCGATCACATATTGATTCTAATGTTGCATGTCTGTGTGAGCCAAGTTTGGAAATTTTGATCGTTTAAAACAGTGAATACCATTTCACAAAACTGACAATTAAGTATAGTACCCACCAACATTATATTCTTTTATCTTAAATTCCTATTATTGTGCATTATTTGTTTGTATAAGTTTTTGTGAACAACATAAAGTTATTATTTATTTATAATTCAGTAGATATTCACAATCTTCATTATTTTTTTAATTTTCATCGGCTTCTTTGTCAGTAGACCTTCCGGTAAAATAAATGAAATATTTTTATTTGACGGACTCTGTGGAGCAGTGCGTAGGACCGCCTGAGAAGCAGATTGCGGGTTCGATCACCGCCACGGGACAAATGTTAGCATTAATTTCAGATATTGGTCTCTGGTTAGGGTGTTTTCTATGTATGATAATTAAGTATATTTTTACGAAAAAAAGGTATCTATGTAGTTTATCAGTCATGTGGTTCCCATAATACAAGCTCTGCTTAGTAGGGACTACATGATGCTGTGTGATATTATCCAATATTATATTATTTTAGATAGATAATTTAATTTAATGTAGATTTTTTTACAACAACCTGCTGAAACTCATAGAAATGGCACAGGTTTTATGTACGTATATACGTACGTAGAATGTAAGTAATAGCTACCTAGTTATAAACCTCCCTGTTGAGGTACCTCTTAATTTGATGTTAGGGTTACATAGGTTAAATGTTTAAGAACATCGCTTTGGCCATGATATAATGTTGTTATAATAAATAAATTATTTTTCAAAAATTCCCTAAAGAACTCATCGGACATGAATTAAAAATAAAGGGGCCAAGACTGGAATAAATGTTTTTTGGGAAAACCATTCTTTAGCAGTAAACTTCTAGAAATAGTTATTATGAAAATTACAAGGAGTAGTTTGTTTTATAATTTAGTTGTCGTTTGTGGTTTTTTTAGTTTTATTTTTCTTTTATTGTTTATTTTGATAGATTTATACACGTCAGCCACAACGTTTTACCTGTCATGGTTTTCTGTCAGAAAATTCTAGCATTAAGTCCTCCAATTGTGCATTCATTTTTGTAAAGCGCATTAAAGAATAAAATAAATAAATAAATACGAAATGTTATAGGAACTAAGATAAAAAACACGGACTGGTTACACCCAAAAGAATTCAAAAATTCTTCATACCTAGTCAACTTTTAACGATAAACTTTATTAGTGGTCCGACTTCATTCTTGGTACTCCAATTATTTTAATCCCATTGATAAACCGCATCAGACTTCAAGTTAAAACTATCCCTTTTAACAAAAATAGAATTACCTAGAACGTCTTTGTTCTACATTCCAGGTAGTTTTTATGACCTTTACTTTAAGACCCAAAATGGTATGTCATTTGTATGGTTTAGTACAATGGGGATACCACCTGCCATTACCTGTTCTGTTATTATTGTCAGCTGTGGTGCCATTCATCATCAGTTTCAGATTGTGCGTTGAAGAGAGTAGACCTCTGTTTATTTTGTTAGTGAATATTCAAATAATTTATTTGTTCAACTTAGAAGTGTTTTTGTTTTTGGATCTATCTGTGACAGGTAATATTTATTTATTTTAATCTTTTGTGTTTTGCTTTCTTTTCTTTATAAATCTAATGCTTCTTTTTCTAAACACTATAAAATAATGTCAGTGCTGTAATAATTACGGTTGCCGTTAACCAATCACACAGTATTATCGATTTATATTAGTAAATTGCTTTGACTGGTTACGTTCAGTGGTATTTAAATTACGTTAATATCCTATTCCTATTAAAATGTTTTATTAAACTCATAATTACGAAAAGTCTTATCAAAAGCAAAGTCCTTTAATTAGACTTCTTCTTTAACTAGGTACATCGATTTTTCAAAATTATAGTACTAAGTTTTTCAAATGTTTAGTTATTTATCTCAATAAATCTTACTCATTGTAAAATTTAAAAGTCAAATTTAAAATTTAAGATAAAATAAAGAAAGTACGCGTTAATAAGTAACCTATATTTTTACTATAGTATGAAAATCGGTTCTAAATATAGATAAATCTTAGCAAGTGAATCTAAAAACCAGTCTCAACCCTGATGCATCTAAAGTTACTCGAAGGGACATTCACATTTTTTGCATTCCTGCAAAAGTGGTTTTGCGGGCAGTCGGCAGGTATAGACGTGCTTGTTTTTTTGCAAGTATTTGACCGTGGAGCTATTTGTATTGTGACAAAATGTTATGCTATAATTATAATTCTATAAACGGCAAGGTTGGGGTAGGAGGCCTTTGCTCAGCAGTGGGATAGCCTAGGCTAATAATAATAATAATCGTATAGCCGATAATTTTGTCACTCTAAAAATAGTAGATATGATACATAATAGACCTGTAATCATATATTTTACGTTAGATATATTCCACACACCACACCACACCAGCCTATATCAGTCCACTGCTGGACATAGGCCTCCCTTAATATAGGGGGATATGCCCATAATACCCACGCTGGGCTTGCGTGTTGGGGATCACAGGATGCAGCTTCTCGTATCACCGACGCTGCTGCCCGTTGGTAGTCAGGGGGCTCTGGCGACCGGCTGATTGCGGCATAGCACAGCCTACATCGGCACAGCTAAATCCCCTGGCCACCGATGGGCAGCAGCGTCGGTGGTGCGAGGAACTGTGCCCTGCGATCCCCAACCCGCATGCCCAGCGTGGGGATTATGGGCATATCCCCCTTTATTAGGGGAGGCCTATGTCCAGCAGTGGACTGATATAGGCTGGTGTGGTGTGTGGTGGTGTGTGGTGTGTGGAAGAGTCCTCAAGAGCACCCATGGTTTTGGCATAAGGCACTAGGACAGACCATCGTGGTGGTTTTGGCCGGTAGGAGTCCGGCATAATCATTCTGTTACCCTGTAATGGAATGGTATCCATGAGGATTTCCCCACGTTAAAAAAAAAGGGTTTCGAAGATGGGGGTTGGAACCCTGTACACCGTAGATATATTCAATAATTAAAATAGAAATTGAAATAAGAAATTTACTACCCATTAAACCTAATTACTAATTCCCTGTTTCCTTAATAAATTTCTTTTAAATTGATTAAAAGTTATGTTTTTGTCGTTTAAACTAAAAATATGCTATAGTTCTTTGATGGCATACTTATTTCAAAGTTATCATACAACAATCGATTGAAGAAGTTCATTACTGAGGAACAATATATGTTATTATACCCACGACCGGGTGTAGCGATGTATAAAAACATGAGCCATACTGTCCAAACACTGCACGTGGTTATTTCTATTACGCTCATTATTATTTCTAGTAAAACTCATTATAATACAAGTTCTACGATTATTCTAATGACCGCCAAAATTGGTGTTTCACAATTTAGATCCGTTAATATTAACGTAAAAGTAAAATGCATGCCAATTTATTTTAACGATCTAAAATAATGTTTGTAAGTAGGTATCTATTAAAATTAATTTTTGTGATTAAATTTTATAGATAGTAAACTTGCAGAGTTACTTTTTAGCAGTAGTTCTGGCTGACTTATTGCAAGTATTGCACCAATGTACAGTAATATGACGATAATGAAATAGCGTGAGACAATATTGTCTGAGAAAAAAATATATCCCACTGATTCACACATTTTATTGTTTCAGATCCGAGTGGGAGACAATAATGGCCGAGATCGCGACAAAAGACAATATCCTCCAGCCCACATCGCTCCACGAAGCAATAAACATTATTAAATTCCTCAAAACGTCACATAAACAGGAGATCGCGAGGCTCAAGGAAGCATACGCGAAACAAACCGAACTTATAAAGAAATTGGAATCGAACAGAAAGAAGGAATTGGAATTCCTCTCAAGCGAACTACAAAAATACGAATCGAACTTAGCAATCCGGACCGAGTCCGTTGCTAAACAACTCGCTCAGAAGGACATTATCATACAAAAACAAGCCGAGGCGATCGAGGAGCTTAATAAAAAGTTACTTCACAACGAATTTACATTTAGCGTCCCGGAAATACACATACTCGCCGATTCCAATTCGGACTCAGGTGTAGCTTTAGAAAACGATGAGAGCACGAAAATAGAAGAAAAACCCGAAGCGAAACCAACGAGGAAATGCAGCAAAAAATTCGGAGAAACGATTAGCTTTTTACGAAGTAGGGTAGATTTCTCTCCGATGAAATACAAACCGAGTAATATGAAGAAAAAAGAGGAAAAGAAAAATTTGTTGCAAGTTCCAGCGCAAAGTTGCAGGATGTTAAGTCGACAGATGAGTAGCGAGAATGCAAAAATGTCTATGAGTGACGAAGATAAAGCTCCACCGGAAGATATACATTCTGATAGTGGTATGGAACCTGTTTTGATTAGGCCTAAGCTAAGTGACAGTATGAACAATCATTTCTCCGATGATGGAAGTGAGGACACCAGTGAAGAAATATTCGATAGAGTAATGACCCGAAGTAGTATAAGAAGGTCTGTCAAAGCGAACCCTAAGTATAAGAAAATAAATCGATCAAAGTCAAAGCTTTTAGATCAAGTTAAAATAAATATTGTTGATTGAATTTTTATCGAAAAACGAGGTAATTCATGTGTATTTTTTCCAAATGATTTGCTGGAATAAAAATATTTTGAATGTTATCCTTGTTTTTCTCAGAACCAAATGAGTACATTACTATTATAAAAACTAAGCTTAAGTTAGTCATCTCTGTAGGTTTTTAGAACTTTAACAAGACATTACAATTTCCTAAGAAAGTTTCGAAAAGTTTATATAACTAACTTATTAATTTAGTAGATTTCGAATCTCACTTTTATCTTACCCACCTATTATTGCAATTTAGGAATAACTTAACCTTGGTTATTCTATAAGAGATACATATACATCTGGTTAGGTATTTCTAAAACCAACAATGAATAAAATATAGGGCTCAGGACTAGCATTGATTCAGGAAACGTATGCAAGGTCGCGCCCCAGACGGAAAGTAAACAGCGTGTTAGGGTTGCCAGATAAAATGGAAGCCGGATATCTAAATCAACTTTTTACAGGCGAGCCAGTGGCCAGTTGAGACATAATGATGATCGGTTTGGCTTCGGGATGCCGCAGAACTGTAAATATTAATTTGCCACAGCTCCAGTTTGATTCTCACAAGTACACACCTATACGTAATGGTGAGAACACTTATGTTTGTTTGTTTATTTGAAAACTTTATTGCACATACTTAAAATATGTTACGAAAGGTGGGCTTAATGCCATAGGCATTATCTACCTGCCAACCAGTAACAGGTTTAGATAAGAGGACTTAGTGTTGTGGTACACCTTTATAGTAAGAACTACATAAGTAATTGATACTCCTATTGTGGTTCTGTAATTCAAATTAGTTTTTATGGTGTTACAGTAATCCATCTGACTCCAGATTACTAAATTATATCCAGAATCCTACTTAAGTTTACTTACTGGACTACCATTTATCTTGTCACCGCTATTATTAATTATAACGTAAAAAAACATCATCATCATCATCATCAGACATCATCATAGACCTGCCTGAATGAGTGTTTTCAGCTTCTGGATGCATTGAGCTTCTACCACCAGTCTTTTGAAGATCGTCTTTGAGGCAAGGCAAGAGGCGTTCTACACTACGTTTACAGAGCCGTGCTCTCCACCCAAAAACTCGTTTACCCCAACTGTTGTCAATTTTTCGGCAGATATGATCACTACTATTTCAGCTTACTGATTCTCTAAGCTATGTTTACAGAATAAACATAATCAATAAATGCGATTAAAAAATATTAATAGTTTGCAGCAAAAATGGCATGAAAAGGCCGACTTTGTATATCTCAATGCGCTCACAAAAACCCGGCCTCGTCCCAACCCTACAAAGGATCAAACGGGTGGCAGTAAAAATAAATCATTTCCAACGAGATGAGAAATAAATAATAGTGGACTGCCTTACGGCGGGAATATCGTAGTCAAGGCGTAGAATTCTGGCGATCTATCCCTTCTTTGTTTGTTCTGTTTTCTTGATACAGTGAGAGATTGGGTTTTATTGCCTATATTGCCAGACCCCGCCTCGACCTCGCTGATCCTAACTTGTATGCGTGTAGATATTCACTGAATCATTGAATTTTCACGTGGTCTAGAAGATAAAATATCGTTGTTGAGCCCCTTTTCCTTCCAAACTTAGATCGACGTAAGCTTCGTACTGGTTATTCATATTCATCATTCTTCTTGATCATCATTATTAACCTATATCCTGCAGTTCACTGCTGTTCGTAAGACCCAAGGTATATCCTGAGCCCGATCCTCGGCTCTGTTCATCCACTGCCTGCCAGCAACGTTACACAGAACGGCACTCAAACTAGGCAGGAGGCATTTTACTATAAGCTTTCCTAAACGCAGTATCGACCTTAATATCATTAGTAATATTATTAGATACTGAAATGGGTGCAATTATCTGCATAGGTCATGCTCAAGCGATATAATAATTCTTTATCTACTTAGAGAGATTCTAAGAAAAAATAAAGAATTTTCCAAAAACTAATTTACTTGTTGTTCTTCTTCATCATAATTATTATGAGGTGGTGCCGGAGTGTTTTTAGGCCGCCCGTAGGCCTCCGACATGGCTTAGCGTCTGAAAAAGCCGGGACCAACATCTTAAAGTACTTTAAGATCTAAATGCCTCTAAACGGTCACCTTAACCACGTTTAACTCCGATGAAGAACACCAAAATTAGCCACGCCACCACGGCTTCCAAAGTTTACTAAAAAAATTAAAATTTAGTCAAAAACAAAAACAAAACGTGTTTATTTTTTATTATTTCTACCCATTACATTTTCCATTAAACTGGCTACATAGATACTTCACTGTGATCTAGACTAGTAAAGTTAGCGTGAAAGTTAAATTGTTTGGTAAATACGAAAGCGTCCAAAATGATACTACCGTTGAACAAATTGAGTTGTAGCTTTAAACAATCGTGCGCAAATTGGATAAGGATCATTGGGGCTTTGGTTAGTTTCGTTTGATTTAACTGTTGCTATATAAATAGCTGAGCTTGGACTTTATAGTTGAATGAAATACGTTGAAGATCACGTAGTCGTCAAATGGTTGTACCTACAGCAATTGCAAAAACAAAGTTGATTCCAGACTTCTATGGAATCATTGCCAGTTCTATGGCGTTTATTTAGTTAACAATAACTGCGAGCCTGAAATGAAATGGCACTTAATCATCATCGGCCTATGGCATTCCACTGCTTGACATAGGTTTCCCTTAATGAGCGCCATTGCGCCCTATCCTGACCTCGACGCATCCAACTCCTACCAGCAGCCCATCGCAGATCGTCACTTCACCTGTCCTACACTATGCTTACAAAGCCGCGGTCTCCAATCAAGGACTCGTTTACTCCAACGGTTATCGGTTTTTCGGCAGTGGTCAGCCCACATATGGCCAGCCCACTACCACTTCAGCTTGCTAATTCTCTGAGCTATGTTGACAACTTGAGTGCTATGGCGAATAGTCTCGTTGTGGATTCTATCTGTCAGATCAGAGAAACTCCGTGGTACGTGGCCTAAAGAAAATGTGGTTTTTCAGCACTCAAACCGTTAAATATTATATAATTATTATTTTGAATAAAAAAAAACAATAAAAATATGATTGAGTAAAGTTTAAGCATTTACATTACATAGTATATAGCGTCAAGCGGTAAGTTTTTACTCACTGAATGGGATGCTGTAGTGGCTGATATAAGTACTTAAATATTATTATTGGTCGTGAAAAGTTACGAATATACAGTACATACTTACTTACTGACGACCTCTGTGGCGCAGTGTTGCGCCGAAGACGCAGAAGGTTGGGTTCGATTCCCGCCGCGAGATATGGTCAGGTCGTGATCTGCAAATATTTGTCTCAGGTCGCGCTTAGTTTGTGAAAGATGGGCCTACGTAATAATTTCCAGTTATATAATATCTCGATTTGTCCAGCATCATTATTTTGATTATTGAGAGATCTCAATTTAAAGTACGTACTTCTGCACCACCATGATAGATCAGTTAGCAAGTAATCTCACAAAAGCGTAAATACTCTGATTTTTCCCGGATCAAATATTATTTACATACACAACTTTTTTCTATGTGTGGAAAGATGGAAGGGAGGGCTTGGCCTTGCATGATGTAGTGGGGTCAGACAGGTGCATAAGATAAAATAAAAACTTATATTCTAAAGCCATAACAAAATAATGAATCCCATAAAATATGACACAATCAGCAAAAACTTTTATTGTGCTTTCAAATTTGTCTGCACTGCAAAATGTTTCGTTCTTTCAATTTGTACAGCTCAATAAAAACTCCAAATGGTCTGTTCTATTATTAAATCACGTGGCCCCACCGGAGTCCTCCAGGCTTTGTTCGTTAGTACCCAAATAGGTATCTTGTTTTCGAAATGTCTCTCCTGTGGATTTTACGTGTCGTTTGAATAGATATTGGGCGGTAAAGTAGGACGGTTCAAGTTTTCCATGAGGTACGAAACTACGGCAAAGTTGTGCTGAACATTTGCGGGTTCTAGAAACTGTGCTAACTATGCTAGTTAAAATTGTATACACAACGGTAACGGTAGCGAGTCATTGAGAATTGGTAGAATCATACTGAAAGCATGTTTCTCTACTTTTGGGAATCTAATATATTAAAAAGTTATTTTTGTCAAGTAGATACTGCTTTAACAGTGGATGCATTGACATGTTTCGTCTAGGGTCTTTTTAATTTTAGCATCAGGCATTCTTTGATTTGCTTGCACAATGCACATTATTCCGAGACCTGTTTGACTTACCTACCTAGTTTGATTCATATGTTTCTTATTTCTCAGCTGTAGCTCATCCATATTTTCTTTAGTTGTTTCTGTATGTTTACATAATCATCATAATCATTATCCTCATCATCAGCTTGTAGCAGTCAACTGATGGATCTATCTAGCATCCCATTGAGCGTATTATATACGTCTCAAATTGCTTTGTATATAAATAATAATTATATTATTATCATATTTTTCTACAGTGTAGGTATTTGCATTTATTTATATTGTAGGTCAGTCCTAGTACCAACAATATTGTAGTAATGAAAATAATTCAAGTAAAATCTTTATAAATTATTATCATATTTTTCTCCATTGTAGATTTTGTCGTATTTTCCAATTAAGAAGGATTTGCTTACACACTAACATTTGACGCTTTGTATTGTCGTCGAGTCAATATAAATTTGTTTTTGTCAAATAAATCTATCTGTCACGAAAATAAACTACCGCATCCACAGCTCATCTTACACTAGACCAAAAGCGTCTTCAATGGCCCGTGTAATGCAGGAGGCGACAAGGCGGGAAACTTCTGGACTCCGGAAGATAACAAACTTTTCACTCGATATATGCTGATTCCTACATGGTCGGCTTGAAAGTTCGTTTATTTTATTTGTCTATTCATGTGTATTATGGAAAGATGCCAGTTCTGTGTAAACAGCTTAGTTTATTGATAGTGTTATGAGTGTTAGATTTAGATTCTTCAAAGTAATCGTCTACTTCAGTTCTTTTCGTCTCATCCGTACATTATACATCACATAAATTTATCTTCTTAACTTACCTAGTTAATCCATCTTACATGAATGTTCATTCCAATACCTACTTACAGTACTTACGTCTTTGAATAAATGTAAAAATATTTAGCTAAATATTTGGTAGTAAAGCTTTGAATAAATGTAAAAATATTTGGTTATATGAAGAGATTTGGTTTTGGTTCTCAGGTAGGGAAAGAAATCTTAAACTTTTACATACAGAGTTGGTTTTCAGATTACATAACATAGAATTCGATCTATTAGATAGTAAAGCAAGGGATTTAGCATCTGTCTTTCTCTATGACATGTATATTTACAATTAATAAATATATTCATACATATTTATGATTATAAGCTACCTATATGTTTAATATAATAAGATAATTTATTCATTTAAAGTTTTATAATTATATATATTCTTATAATTATATACTATGTATACTTTATTAGTAGATACCCACTTAGTAACATATATTAAAATTTCCTTTGGTAGTTATATCGTATTTATTAATATCGTTTATTGTCAATTGTAAAATTGAAAATAACTGTCTACTGAGCGAAAAACATTTGATGTATCGTACCAAGTTTCCTCGATACAGGCTTAGCCTAGTGAGGAAACTGACAGGTATTTCACAAGAATTGTATAATTACGTTAAGTTAAACTATTGTAAACATAACTGAATTGCATTATGTCAATAAATGATTTTTATGTTTTTATGTTATGTTATGACATACATAGATAATGACTCAATTTAAGTTTTCATAGTAAACAAGACAGAGTCAGGCATTAGTTAATCCAATTTCTATGCAGAATTCAGAACTTATTTGACGAAATACGGTCTGTTAAACCTGCATGCATAATATCTTAGTCTATGTCTGATGTAAAGTCCACCTGCAGTTCTGAAACGGAATAGTAGACCGCATATCATTGTAAATGCAGGGCGAATTGGATTAACTATTATGGAATTACCTAGTCTGAAGGATGTATAGGTTCCAAATTCGACGGCGACCCAACAGACTTGTTCAGCCTTGATAATTCAATTCATTCAAAAATTTTATTTCAGCTTAACAGAAATGGTGCACATGTTATAGCCATAGTTAAGACACACAGAAATAAATAAAATAAAAGTTTACGAAATTAAAAAACAAAAAACACTAAAGACACATTAAAAACACAATGAAAAGAGGTAGGTATCGATGAACCATAATACCTCAATGGAGCACTGGATCACGATTGCACAGAGTGCACTTTCGTCCCCATCCATCCTCCGCTATTACATGCAGGTAGCTGTTGGCACTACCCCGCACCCGCCGCATCATAGACGCTGTTCTTTTGCGGATGATCGCGTAGAAGTCATCTACGCGTGCATCTGCAAACATACCCGATGCGCTGCAGAAGCGCGGCAGCCCCAACAGCACCCTGAACCCGTTATTGTACTGGACGCGCAGGGCATTCCAGCATCGCTGTGTGTACTTGACCCATAGACTGCACGTATAAAAAGACTGGCAGTACGCCCTAAACAGACTTATTTTAACGGCCGTCCTGCATCGTGCAAATCTACGGGTCAAAATATTAGCTCTGACTGATAATGCCCTGCGTTCTCTTTCCAAATCAACATCATCCGAGAGAGTCTCAGAGACCCAGTGGCCCAGGTACTTGAACTTCTTCGCTCTTTTGAGTTCCCTACCTGCTAGCGAGACTGGTGGAACCTCCTCGTAACTCTTTGAGCCAGCTTTAAAAATCATCAGTTCACTTTTGCTGGCGTTGTACCTAAGCCCGTGGGCCCCCGCATACCTCTCACATATACTCAGCAGCTTTCTGAGAGCACTGATTGATGGGCTTAGCAGTACCATGTCATCGGCATAGCTTATGTTATTTATTGTAACACCATCAATAGAGCAGCCTATTCTGGTACTGCTAAGCTCATCGATCAGACGGTTCATGTACAAGTTGAAGAGTCGTGGTGAAGTCAACCCCCCCTGCCGCACCCCACACTCCAACCTGTACTCATCCGAAAGCGACCCTGACCATCTCACAGCATTACGTTGGTTGCCGTACCAATGCCTGAAGAGCATCACCAACTCAGGTGGCAAGCACGTATCACCCGACAGCTTCTGCCACAACCTATCATACGCCACAAGATCAAATGCTTTAGATAGATCTAAGAAGCATGCATATACAGGTGTGCTTCTGCTAGTGTAGTACTGAACGGTGTGCTTAAGGCTCAGTATTGCTGATTCAGTAGATAACCCAGCTCTAAAACCGAACTGGGCGTCGTGCAATTTAATATGTTGGCTGAGATGTTCATTAAGCACACCATCAAGCACCTTCGCTATCACGGTCGCCAGCGATATGCCTGTAATTCCCCAAGCTGGAGGCGTCCCCTGTTTTGTTTTTAATAACAGGTACGACAAGGGTCTGCATCATCTCCTCAGGAATGTAAGAATGGCCAATACAGAAAGTGAAAAGCATGGCAAGCACCCTCGGCAAATGTGCTCCTGCGTGCTTAAGGTGTTCAATGCTCAGTAGATCATGGCCAGGAGACTTACCTCTTTTCATGCTTCTCACCACCTGTCCAACCTCTATTGGTGAGATTCTTACAATTTTATGCTCGGCAGTCAACTCACCTGAATTCAGCCCTGCACTCAAAGGTTTTAAAGGAGACTGAACTCTAAAATGCTCCTTAAACAAATTAGCTACATGGTCAGGATCGCTAATACCCTCCACACTCACGGGGAAACTCGGCTTTGGGGTCAATTTGTTAGTTTCTTTCCAAATGTTAAATTTTTTGCCGAATGATGTGTCGCCAGAATATCCATCTTTATTTGGGTTTGATTATTTTGGCACCATTTAAGCTTGGCTTTAAATTCACTTCCGCGACTCACGCATTTGGGCATATGTAGGTCAAAATGATGGTTTTCCATACGAAACCCAATTATGAAGCGAGAGCCGAGCTTCTCCATGAGCCTTTCTCACATATTTATTCCAACCTGTGATATAACGTTTTCTATTACTATGTGTATTAGCACCCTTACTACTTAGACTTTTATTGTAGCAGCTAGTAGCAGCTGATTTAAGTATATTTACAATTTTCTTATACATAGAATCAATTACTTTCCTATGTTCTAAGTATACACATAAATAGTCTGCACACTTTCTAAACTCGGAAGGGAAATCAATCTCTTTAAGCTCTTTTGAGCAAAACTGCACATAATGCTTAATCTGTGCGCTATCCCTATCCCCCCAGATAACAGAATTATTTATTGATTTGGTCACATTAATTTTAGACTTCAAAATATTTAAATTATACATTCATTTTGCTTCGTCCTTCGAGATTATTTACATTTGTAGTATACGTCTAGGTATCGCCTTTGACCACTTAGTTGAAAGCAGGAATTCTTCTTCGTTGACATCTTTTTTCTCCGGCCTACCGCCCGTCTGATACTCATTCGCGTTTTAGTGCCTCGCCGAACACCACGTTATTTCTATTTTTTAGCCAAAAAGTATCAAAAAATGCCGAAACGAAGTCACAAAAACGAGGACAGCGACAAGGAGGACTATTTATTATGAAAATTATGAAATATTAAAAGAAAAAATGCTAAAAGGAACAGGCGACAGAAAAATCGATCTGAATGTTCGTTACCGATGATTACCACGGTACAATCGGAGCATGCAGGTAAACAAAGTTTTCTTTTTTGCTACCTACGCTTTCTTTAACCATGATAATGTGAATAGTTTTCTTGGACTATATCCGTATCAAACTTTGACATTACGTCAATTTCCAATTAGTGTTGTGTACATCTCCTGGGGATGTTACCTTCATAATAATCGGAATACCTACATAACATTATGTATGCCATTATGGTGGATGCAGGTACTTACCTATGTACCTTGTGATTGTGTACATTTAAACGGAATGTTATCTTCACATTTTCTTAATGAAATTTAGTACTAAGTACATCCACGTCGATAGACGACGAATACCTTCTTTGTGTTGTGGATAGTTTATGCGGACTATCGCCGCACTTTATTTTTAGGTATATATATATATATATATATATACCTATTTAACAGGGTTTATTACTGCTCACCTAACTATTTTAAACCTATGTAGTCATTTTTATTGCATATAAGTTGTGGTCATCTGAGAGGGATGAACCCTTCACTTTCCGATGTATATAAACCTACTTATATGAGGTAAACGCTTACCAATGCATTTTTTAAGTAGGTACATACCTACCACCTAACTTTAAGTCTAAATACTTTAAACTAAGTAGTCATGTTTATTGTATATTAAGTTGTGGTCATCTGAGAGGGATGAACCCTTCGCTTACAGATGCATATAAACATACTTATATATATATAAGTAAATAATTACCAATGCATTTTTAAGTAGGTACATACATACCAACCAGCTACGTTTAAGTCCAAATACTTTGAACCTAAGTAGTCATGTTTATTGCATATAAGTTGTGGTCATCTGAAAGGGGTGAACCCTTCGCTTTCAGATGCATATAAGGTAAATATTTACCTTTGTATTTTTAAAGTACATACCAGCCAGATGAAATAGATGTATGGTACCCATCGGTACGAGAAACCGAAGTGGGTATGTCTTTCTCACCTACACATACTGTCGTCGTATTATAAAGTACTCTGTGCTGTCGTCTCAGATGCGCAGGAGACTGAGCCACCTGTCGAGCTGCTTTAAGAGCAACTATAAAAATATGAACCGAATACGGACCGCTACGACATGTTTATTCCAAGAAGGAACTGCTTGAAACGTATTTTTTTCCAAAAAGGATAAAGCGTTAGACAATATGCACATACATATATATCGTACAGGTCCCGGCCAGCATATCTTGCATCAACGAAGCTCTAAGTAAAAGTTCGCGTTGGATCAAAGACTGTAATGTAGCTACGGACTGAGACCGGTCGACTAATGTACGATTCACTAATATAGCGGGTTTAAGACAAGAAGCAGGTTCTTACGTTTATTTCTATTGTTTATTTGGAGAGATGCTAGCCGACACACTCAGGTCTGCTAAGGCACTACCCAAATCAGGCGCTGAGATAAAGATTACATCCGTTAAGAAAACTAAACAAAATTCCAGAATTTTAATCAGAAGCCTCCGCTCCGTTCCCAATAGCCAGGTAGGCGGGAGCAAGGAGGTTCGTGGCAACGCCATGGGCGTCGCGTCAACGGCAGTCGCAGTAGGCGTCACAGCCGTAGCTGCCGCGCTCATATCATCTGCCGGGCCCAAGTCGTCGTTGGATCCGGTAACGTTTTGCAGGACAATTATCCCAATTTTACAATCAACAGCTATTGATAACTAAAGACCCAGTGGTATCATCATGGGTATGAGATATGAGACACCAGTTTCTAAACCGGGTTCTCAAATATATGAACTGAGTTTGCCAGTATTATCAGAACCAGAATTAGTTCAATACAAACTGGCCATAATTGAACTTTTAAATAGCAGAGCTATTTCTTCTTGTACACCATGCCAGGTACAATTTTATATAAAAGAAATCTCAGTGGTAAAATTTGTTATTTATGTAAGTACTACATAATACAATTTTAACTGATATCAAGAAACAGTTTCATGGACACGATTCAATTAGGGGGATCATTTTGTACCAATATGTTTTACCGTTTTATTGAAATATAGCTCCTTTTGTTTTTTCAAAATTGTAAATAAAAAACAGGCATGTGCCTAATGAGGTCATTAGGCTATATGTCATCTATATTATTTAGAAGATTATATGCGTTATTTCTAAAAATAACCAAGAATTTTAGGATAATATCCTACACTAGCAGTGTTTTAGAAGGGTTTTTAACACGTTGACTGCTGGCCTTGGACATGACACTACCCGCCATGCCCACGAGCTCGAGTTACTGCAGATAAGGCGGTGTGTTATTCAGCACTCAAATCGTTAATAGATACCAAACAATTTTACGTCTGCTTAACTCGCGAAAAACGACGTTCATTTAAACTAGAATTATAATAATCTTTTCAATTGCAACGACCGACCGACGCTGCAAAATTAGACATTTTGCACGCTCGTTAGGTCTTATTCTTCATCTTGCCCGGCTATTAATACAGATGGATCTATACCAAACAGATGATAGTTAGCTACAATACCCTCCATCCATGTAATTACCACAGTATTTGCATATTGATTTTTCTTTGTGGTTAAAAATCTATTGATATTGCAGTCCACATCAGGCAAGACAGCTACTGTAGAACTTTTTCTAACGCTGGCAAAAAAAAGGGGGGGGGGGGAGTAGTAGTATTTGGTAAGGAGGCCGCCAGTGGCCTGTTGAGTATTTCGGAATCACTTAAACATATACCTAGATCTCCTGGCAGCGATCATAAGGTACAGATTTTCGCAAAATAATTAAAAAATTTAAACATCAATCGCGTGGCAGAACTTACATTCCCCCATCTCACAGATACAACCAGATCTTTAGGACAATATTCTGAAGCTCGCGAAATATTCGTGCTCGCTTTATACATAACTTCGAAGCATAACGAAATAGCTGATGCAGAGTCGCGAACATCCCACACAGACAATGAACGGGAGTTAAAAAAAAAAAAACATTTATGATAATAATTATGCTTGTGTATAAATTCGCAGGATCACCAGATAACCAAATATTTTTGCATCCATTTCTTAGATTTGAAAGATCTTTCTTTCTACGCTTTTTCCCATTTGCGGTAATAATAAAGGTTTTAAGGAAGATAGAAAGGAAATAGAAAGAAATATATTATCAGACCGGGGTAAGGTATAGTTGTGGGTCCTTATTAGTCCACACAGCCCTGGTTTCCTCTATTTCAAGACCTTCTTTGTTCTAATTTTATACATTTTAGGCTTTGCATAGTGTATCTATTTCCCAGTCGGCTGACGTCGATTGCAGGGAAGTTATCAGAACAGCGCTACTGAAAAAAAGCGTACCACCGTCGTCATAAGATATAAAAATCTTAAAAATAATAAGACATTGCAATACAACGTTGAGTAAACTTTTATAAAGAACAACCTTTGGATATATGAGGCGTCAACTCCCATGGTGATATATTTTCTTACCGACTTTTTTTTTAAATACAGATCACTCACCTCTTACCGCTCTGCACTGTCATTGATCTTAGGATCGAGAGAAGTCTGATGATCGTGTTACTAGGTTTTTCAAATGTTTTTATAGACTTCGTCTTCCTGTGCCTAAATTTATTATTACTGTCACATTACTCATGCTTGTAGTTGTAACTGCACATAGAGTACAGACTCGCAGTAAAGTTATTATAAAAAACATTGTCATTAATAATCAGCTTATTGTATTAGAAAATAATATGATTTAATAAAAACTTTATGCCCAGGTTCAACTCAACCTTGTTTGAAGATTCCGTTTTATAAGGATCGAATGGAAATTTGTCTGGCAGTAGCAGTTATAAAATACATTGATAAGATGAAGTATTTATAAAACTATTAAAATAGCATATTCGTTCGTTTTAAAAACCCACACAGATTAGTGTCTAAGTCGATGGATTAAGAATACACTGTCAGCTAGCGGAGTTGACACTACCATATTCTCTGATCATTCTTCCAGAAATGCAGCCTCACAGCTACATAAACAGCTAGTGTTTAATATTGACATAATACGAAATCCAGTTGGATGGACTGTCAATTCAACTTTATGCCAAATTCTATCAGAGAGAAGTTCCATCTATTCAATTTTGCTATATCAATCGTAAACATAAAATGATTATAAATGTACTCTAATAAAATCAAATATATTATTTAAAATATAATAATTATTTTAATACAGTTTAAGAAACCGAGTTTAAGAAACCGTCCTTGGTTACACGGTTTCTATTTACTACTACCTCTTTATAGAAGGAAGTACGTTCTTATTAGTTATCTAGCTAGATATATTTATAATGATTTTGTTTTTATATACACCACAAAAATGCATATATGTATGAGTATGATAATATTTCACTGTCTCTCAAAATCTACAAATGTAACTAATCTCGAAGGACGAAGCAAAATGAATGTATAATTGGAGATTAAACGAACTTACCCTAAGTGAAGTTCTATCCAAATTATACGATTTTGCTTCGTCCGAGAGATTAGGTCCCTCCCAGCCCTACGGACCCCTTCTCGTGTGAAATATTATGGTTGCAGATGCAGGCTTTTAACTAAATGAGTATCAGACGGGCGGTAGGCCGGAGAAAAAAGATGTCTACGAAGCAGAATTCCTGCTTTCAACTAAGTGGTCAAAGGCGATACCTAGACGTATACTACAAATGTAACTAATCTCTCGGACGAAGCAAAATCGTATAATTTGGATAGAACTTCACTTAGGGTAAGTTCGTTTAATCTCCAATTACAAGTCAACTCAATTGGGAAATGATCAGACCACGTGACACTATAGTTAACTTTATAGTCCACTATTGAGCCTCTTGCGGCTTCAGTAGTAACCACATGATCCAACCACGAGCAAGTACCATGCGCATCACTAACGTAAGTATACGTGTCCGACGGCAAGCCTAAGAAGTCAATACCCGCACATAACCACTTTATATATTATGATAATGATAATGCCACTACCCAATGGATAAAGCAACTTAAAACTACATTATAAATTGAATGACTTGATCAAGCCTTACAATTGAATAAATAAGTTTTTATTTTAGTACCTTAACATGCCTTTGTCAGGTGGTAAGTAACATAGCCTCATGTAGTGTCGAGTGACGAGTGTCGAGTGTTGAGTTTAGGGTGTTGAGTGTCGAGTGTTGAGTTTCGGGTGTTGAGTGTCGAGTGTCGAGTGTCAAGTGTCGAACGTCAAGTGTGGAGTGTCAAATTTCTAATGTCGTGGTGGAGTGTCGAGCGTCGAGCGTCGAGTGTTGAGTGTCGAGTGTATAGTTTCGAGAGTCGTGATCGAGTGTTGAGTGTCGAGAGTCGAGTGATGAGTGTCGAGTGTAGAGTGTAGTGTCTAGTGATGAATTTCGAGTGTAGTACTCCTAGCTAAATATTAATGTATGCTATATGGCAATTACTGAATTGGATTGAAATATAAACCGATCAAACCACATAAGTGTGTAATGTTCTGGCTGGTTGCAATGTTTTCCCCTCAAAACAGTCAGATAATTGTCACAAAAATAACTTTCAAACTTAGCTCGAAAACAAAAACTATGAACATATTTGAACTATTCAATACGTACTAGAGGTACGGTGTCGAGTGATCACTGTCAAGTGTCAACAAAAAGGTAGGATTTATGTAAGACAAATTGGGTAAGCATCGAGTTCAAGCGCTGGCCCAAAATAAATAGAAAAAAAGACCTGGGTGAGACCCTTATTTTTTGTACTGTGTTTTTAATCACTTATTTATAATTAAATTGTATTTCTAATTATTATACTGTAAAAACAATGCAAAGGGATATAAATAAACAAACACTCGTTTCAATTAGACTCACAACTATAATTGTTTCCTTTGATATAAGGCAGCAAAAAGGTCGAACTTGTTCAGCAGGATTACGTTCCCATGGGAGTTGGATTCCGTGTTTTTATCAGGATCCCGTCTATTTATGTATCATGATACCTTCTCGATGTACAGATAATTCTAATTATTTTTTATGGCAAAAAATTTTGATAAATGAAAGCTAAAACGTGGCAGCAGAGTCAAAGACTTTGTTGCCGCAACAGGTGAAACGCTGGCTAAGTCTGCAACCAACAACACCAACACCAGCCTATATCAGTCCACTGCTGGACATAGTCCTACCCAAACAAAGGGGGATATGCCTAGAATCCCCACGCTGGGCATGCGGGTTGGGGATCGCAGAACACAGCTTGTCGCACCACCGACGCTGCTGCCCGTCGGTGGCCAAGGGATTTAGCTGTGCCGATGTAGGCTGTGCTTTGCCGCAATCAGCCGGCCGCCAGAGTCCCTTTCGTTGTTTAGAAGGGTGCACCACGTGCAGGTGAGGTTGGCTTGGGTTCCGAAGATGGGGATTGGAACCCCGTACGTACACCCCAAGTCTGCAAATGTTGCCAATAATATGCTAATTATAATTATAGCATACTAATTTATAATAACTATTATTATTATTACTTATTATAAACCTGATATATCCCACTGCAGAGCAAAGGTCTCCCGTCTTTGCCTTGCAGTGGACAGGAGTGGAAAGAAGACCGGGGACTTAAAGTGCTATGGCTTGCCAACTATGATATAGGAGTCGGATTCGTCTTTCCATCTTTTACGTGGTCTGCGTCTCATGGTCCATTGTGTGGCAGCTTTCGCCCAGGACCCGTCCAGCGTGTATCAGATGTAGCTTAATACCCTCCTTAATTATTATAATAACTTTAGCATTATATTTTTATGACTCGCTCAATGATAGCTCAGTTCTTAATAACTCTGTCTTCTGTAGACAAGGTCGCGAATCCAAGAATCATCTAAATCCATTCAATAGTTTTTGCGTGAAAGTATAACAAACATCCATACATCCTAACAAACTTTCACATTTATAATATTAGTAGGAAGGATACGATAGAATAGATTATTATTTTCTAGCGGCCCCTCCCGGCTTCGCATGGGTTAGGGCACTTTTTTACACCTTATGTTACGTTACTTGAGCTTTAGTAAGGATCCCTTATATTTTCTAGCAATAAATATAGCTTATGTTACTCAGGGTGAATGTAGCTTTCCAATGGTGAAAGAATTTTTGAAATCGGCAAAGTAGTTTTTGAGTTTAATCCTCTTATTGGTATTAAAATAGTGTAATATTTAATCCCACATTCTTTAACATGTCATTGTAACACAATACTAAATCAATTTCTATACTTATATTATTTTTAGCTGTTTCATATAACCTGGTACTTATTACACATTGTGTCACAGTTTTGAAACACCTTTTTCAAACATTCAATATGTATGCCTTTGTTATAGATTAGCTAGCGTTCCGAATACGTGACTAATGTACTGCGTCAACGCTTTCGGCGATAAACATGTTTTCTTGTTCCTTGCAAATCTCTTTTCATTGACATGTAAAAACTGCGTAATTTTTATCAATAATAACTCCGGCCAGGTGGAATGACGATCTGCGAAAGGCTGCTTGTCGAGCTCAGGACAGGGCGCAATGGTGCTCATTAAGGGAGGCCTATGTCCAGCAGTGGACTGATATAGGCTGATGATAATGATGAACATTTATTCATTCACTAGCTTCCGCCCGCAGCTTCGCTCGTGTTACCCGGATAAAAGCCTATGTGTTATTCCAAATCACAAACTGTGTATATTCCAAGTTTCATCCAAATCCGATCAGTAGTTTTCGCGTGAAAGAGTAACAAGTATCCATACATACATCCATATTCGCAAACTTTCACGTTTATAATCCTAGTAACTAGTAGGATAAGTAGGATTGATAACAAATAAATCAGAAATTTACGGCCGAGATTTGAACTCATTGTGTCCAACTTGGCACCACAGCTGAGAGCCTACCCAGATGGGCGATTTTCTCGCGCATGTTGCTCGTGCCCATCTGGGAAGGCTCTGAGTTAAAACACAATAAATTAGATATTATAAGAGACCTCGCAAACACGACGCTATTTCATCGCTCTTAGTCGCGAGCGTCTGTCATATCTTACTGTCGCGAATGTCGCCGTGTGTGCGGAGCTTTGAACAAAATGTATTAAAATTGTCTCCCGCACCTTGTCGTAGCGTTTAATCGCTGACGTTTGTCGTCCAATGTGCGCAGGCTGTAAGAGCCATCGCAAACTGGGCGACTTATCGCCGCGACAAGACGCGGCGTTGTCGTTTATATCTGGCGTCTTATCGCCGCGATAAGACGCGGAGCTGTCGCTTGCGTCGGTGACTAGTCGTTACGACGGAGCTCTGCTTGAAGTGATCATTAGTAGTAGACTAGAGACTGACGCTGCGCTGTCGCGTGACTGTCGTCGTGTGTGCGCGTGCACAAGGCGACTAGACGTGACGACAAGTAGCTAGCACGCGCGAATCCTCTGGCTTGTCGTTGCGACTCCGCGACTCTGCCGCTAAGTGTGCGGACTATTGTAATTGCGTCTAGTCGCGGAGCTGTCACTGTCGCGTGTCGCCTAGTGTGGGCCTAAGCTAAAAGAAAGAAGTGCAAAGAGGCAAAATAATCGAAGGATTACTTCACAAATTGACTCGTACATATAAAATACAAAAATGGCAGCAATTGGAATCGTTTCACACAATAGTTCTGATGATGGTCACGTATGGCTTTGCCCGGCGTGTAAAACTCTGCGAGACAAAGGACGACCAATTGCTCTCGTGCTACGTGTGGTTCAAGTTATAAAAAACTCACAATCGAAGCGCAAATACACGATAAAAAAATAATATTTTTAAATCTAAAAACGTATAAAACTAGAAGAGCTTTGCGTGGCTCACAGCTAGTCCATATGGGGTTGAAATACACGCGAGTCGGTCGCTTGTATCCAATCAGGCTTGCTAAGTGAAACGTGGAATGTGACGTGCGTCCATATGATTGGCTACGCGTGAGTAGACTCGCATATCAGAGCTAGTCCAGATATGAAGATTTACGTGCGAGTCGGTCGGTTGTATATCGCCTCCTTCTGGACTAGCCCTTACTTCAGAGTTCTCAGCAGGTCTTTTTGGTTAAGCAACACACCACCCCGGTCACTACATTGATGCTTCGGAAGGTATGTGTTAAGTATAAAATACAAAAAAACCGGACAAGTGCGAGTCAGACTCGTGCACGAAGGGTTCCGTACCGTTGTATGAGAGCCCCACTTAAATATTTATTTCATTTAGTTTTTTCTATTTGTAACCGATTAAATAAAGGGGAATTTAGTCTCAATTTGCTTTCAACTGTCTTACTATAACGGTTATATGAGATACTGCCAGTGACAAACGGACAGACAGTGGAGTCTTAGTAATAGGGCACCGTTTTTACTCTTTGGGCACGGAACTCTTAACAACATCCAAATTGAGAAACTCATCCTTTTCTGAAGTCGGTTAAAAATAGAAAGTCTCTTTCTGCCGAAGGAACCTTAGGGTGCACATTAACGATGTTGGTCACGGCTCTTTCATTCGAGCCATGTCGGATACCTTTCGACCTAAAACTTCGAAACCAGAGTGAGCCTTTAGCTCTTACGAAGAAGAAAGGAAATCTACTTTCTGATGTCGCTCCTAACTTGGTCCACAATTCAATAGTACGTGGACCAGTGCACCTATCCGGTCAAAGGGGTCTCGCAGTTGAGTGCCCGTCTTATTTTCAAGGAAACGAAGATTACTCTGCTCAGTACAACTCACACATTACCTTTTTAGATAGATTTTTTATGAAATGCTCGCTGCTGCCCCCGGTTTTGCTTGCATTACCCCTAGTACATACCCAGATACAAAATAGCTTATTTGTTAATCCAGGTCACAAACATTGTAAGTATATTCAAAGTTTCATGGAAATCCGTTCAGCCGTTACGAATTTGAGTGGGTAGAATCGTACAAACAAACATAATCACAAACACTATATCACACAAACTTCTATTAACTACTAGTGTATGTTTATCTACCATTATTCTAATCAGTGCAAAAAATGTACCTATGTAGTATATCAATCATGTGGTTGCCATAACACAAGCTCTGCTTAGTTTCGGGCTACATGATGCTGTGTGATAACGTCCAGCATTATTTATTTATTTCATTTAGCATTATTGCTATTCATCATCAGCCTGCATTCCATCAGCTGGTGAGCACCACCAGGACCTGTTCTAAGCTTGACGCATCCATCAGCTTCTACCAGCAGACTTTCATAGATCGTCACTCCACCTGGCCGGAGAACGTCCTACACTACATTTACCGAGACGAAATCTCCACTCAAGAACACGTCTACCCCAACGGTAATCCGTTCCTTAGCTGATTATGACCAGCCTACCATTATAGATCATTATTTTTATTTTTAAAGCGTATAAAACGACACAAGGCCGATAAACAAAAAGGTAAAAAGGTTGTTTTTTGATAGAAGCTTTTACAAATGAAAGCTTGTATCAAAAACAACCTTTTAACCTTTTGCCTGATGATTGTCTCATGAAATACTAAATAAAGTTTGGTTACGTAAGCGTATGACGTCACAAATACTTTGGTATTCAGTATAGGTACAACGAGAGATTGCTACAAAAAAAATCACTACTTTTAAATATATGTAAGTCTAATGACTTAAAGTAGTAATCTACTATTTCTACCATTTTAGACAATTCATTTCCACAAAAAACCGCTATTATTAAATATATTTAAATCATAACATTACTTATAAATTTAATTTAAATACGTCTAAGTATGTATTGAAATAACATTTTTAATTTTTTAAATGACCATCAAATTATTAAATCACTCGTGGCGTGGTTCACTTTGGTGATCTTAGCAGATCACCCTGGTTAAGCCACACTCCGCCTGGTCATTACTTGGATGGGTGACCGTTTGGTGACATATAAATTTGAGTGCTTCCGTGCTTCGAAAGGCACGTTAAGGAGTTGGTCCCTGCTTTTCAGTCGTTAAGCCATGTCGGGCGGCCTAAAAACCCCGACACTAGAGTTGGTCATTAGCTCATACGAAGAAGAAGAAGATTAGTGACTAACTATTATGAAAGAGGGAAACCCATAACGTACAAATTATTGTAATTACGAGTAGTTTTTATTTGAATATCCCAAATCCTCTAGCCGTCTACTTCATGACCTTATGAGCTTATGTCAACCAAAATATATATTTTTTTATGGTATTTGGAGATGGAACATGCACATGGCCTTAATGTTGAGTGGTAACCATTACCTATAACAAAAACTTGCATCGTAGATCACGTTTTTTTGGAACGTGCTTTACGATGCAACGCCCTGCGTCCATCAAGTTGAGGCATGAAGATGATAAGCCTCTTGTGCCTGTAATTTCACCGGCACCCACACTCTTCCCGAAACCCAGCACAGCTGCTTCACTGCAGAAATAGGCATGGTGGCAGAACTTCCCCGGACGAGCCCTTCACAAAGAGCTTCACTACTCCGAAAATAAATGTACCTATTTCTAACGAAAAATAAATTGAAAATATAACAAACAAAGCGGTTTATGAATCTCGGGGTTCAAGTAGAAGTCTCGAGAGGCCCTTGTCACTGATTTTTTATTCGTTTCGCTATTTCTGTGGCCCGATGTTTTGGTTTTGCTTTATTTTTCAACTTTGTTACAAGTTCCGTGCTCTCGCTCAATGCTAAGAATGTTGGTTTTTTTAAATGTAAAAGTACCTTGGAGCTACATCGAGTACTTAGCAAAGTTTACCATGCCTGAAAAATTAATCAACTACTCAAAATATTTAAGTGGCAACATTGACGTTTTGTTTTGTAGATTGTTAACCAGTAACTTCATAGGTATTTATAATGAGTATGATTTTTTAAATTATTGTACAAATTAAATAGGTAATGACTAACTATATTTTCATTAAAATTATAACGAAATCAGTAGCTAAGTCAAATTCTACCGAATCGAAAAAAAAAATATTTTTCATGTACCCTCAAATTCGTTATCGTGTATTGTCTGTCAACTTGTCGCGTAAAATGGTCGCAAAATAATTACTCGTCATGACGAAAGTAGAAACAACTGGATGTTATTATAATATTATAATTATTTTATAGCCTTTGAAAGTAGTGAAATATTATTAAAAGGTAAGTAAAACTTTAGACATTTAATAAAAAAAAACACGAACATTACGTACAACGTAAATAATACAATATCGATTGATAAACTAACATATATATTTATTGTTTTAGATCTCAAATACATGGGTGCTTAGTCAATCATTTTATTCTTAGACTATGTTGTGCCATGGCTCTCAAAGCAGACAGCAAAACAAACACTCAAGATAACAAAATTAATACGTACGGTCTCAAACAAGAAAATAAGAAGAAAGCGAAACCAGTAAGGAAGAAGTACTCTTTAAAAAAAGCCGAACTACAAATCAGAAAGAGATTGTCAAAACTATCGATAGTAAAACACGCAGACAGTGAAGCTTTTTTGCAACTTAGTTTGATTCCACAAGGTGTACCGTCAGCAATGTTTTATCCCCAGTGTCCGCAATATTATCCAGTTACGCTGAATGAATGGAGCCCCGTTTTGCCAGTCCAATGTCCATTGTACAGCCTGCAGCCTATACCCATCCTAGTAAATCCAGTGATGTCCACACAAATATGTCCATATCAACCGATGGTGGCTATTCCACCGGTAACAATGCCAAACGAAGTTCCAGTTTCACCTCTCGTTTCAGTCACAAATGAATTTTCACTGCACACGTCCAAAAATGTATCACCGAGAACACCACTGCAGAATGAACTGCCTGTGTTCTGTGAAATGTCGCCTATAGTCAATTTATCAAACGACTGTGCAAATTTAAGAATGGGTAACGAAGTGAAACCTTTAGGGACACCTGTCTTGAATAACTACTCGCCGTTTGCTAATAAAGCTACATCAGATACACAAATTCAGAATGAATTTTCACCAATGTCATTCGGATATGAGTACTCCCCACTAACGCCAATATCTGACAGCTTTTCCCCAGGACAAAGTATACAAATACCTAACGAGTTTATACCATGTTATACAACTGTGTCTTATGAATATTCCCCTGTATCTACCTGCAGTTACGAATCCGCATTGGATCATTTCGAATGTGAGCTTCCGAACAGCGAAAACCAAAAAGTGCAATATCTCGATTCTATCGAAAACCCTTTAGAATATTACTTAACGCTACCCAAAGATTTGTTTCCGACTGCAAGAATGATGCCTATAGATCCCAATCCAATCATAGACGAGTTTTGCAAAGTGTCTAATGTAGATGATCATAGTTGGTTACTAGATTTAGAGTTTGGCATTCCTAAAACTCCCGTTACTAGACGTATAGCAGCATACAACGTGAAGTTGAACAGTATACAATGCAAGAACACGCCTGAAGCTATCCACCCAGGGTTTGAGAGCTGCGACAAGGATTTGAAACGAGCTATAGTGTTTTACTACGACTGTGTGATATCAAACTGGTATCGCGGGTATATTGCCATTAGTTCCGATCAATCGGTGGAGAACTTCCAGTCTTGGCTTCATCTACCAATGCAAGTTTTAGGTATGTGTTGGCCGTAATGCATGATGTAAATAGGAATGGATTTGATATTTTTTTTATTAATTTGTAAATATATTTTAGTGAATGCTTTCAATATAACTAGTTGTTTTGCTTTTATTTCGTAATCGAAAATCCGAATCTTAAATTCCTAATTAATATAAGAAAATATGTATTTTTTTGTTTGTTTGTTGTCCTTTCACGCCCGATCATCATGAAATTTGTCAGTTGTACAGAAAAGGACATAGGGTAGGGTGGGGACATAAATAACTATAAAGCAAGTGAAGCCGCAGGTGGCTTGTTGGTAATAAGTGTTCAAATCATCATCATCAACCTATTAGTGGTCCACGGTTGGTCATAGGCCTCCCCTAATGAGCACCATTGCGCCCTGTCCTCACCTCGACGCTACCAGCAGCCTTTCTCAGTTCAAATATCAGGTAGCACTTGGTCAATAGCTATAGTAAATTTTGTATTTCGTTGCACCAGTATTACCAATGGCTTAATAAAGTGGCCATATTTTAATGTTACCATCTAAATAAAAGCTCTTATAAATAGATGAACTCGATTTACAATATTCCAAAACAAACATTCCATTAAGCTAAAATACATCCACTAACTATTTGAAGTGACATTCTATTCCAATGGCTAAGTTTTCGTCCACAACTCTGCTCATAATCAATATTGGCCCGATTATATAGTCCCTAATGACTCGGTCTAAATTCGTGGCCGGGTCTAGCTAACAGCAATCTGGCACACAATATAGAGTAGAAACTACTAGTATACTATTACAAACTTGACCCCCCGGCTAATTTATTACGGTAAGATTATTCTCAATTGTCCAGGTTTAAACAATTTGCCGAATTCTTTAGGACCGCTATTAGGGCCTAGATATTTGGGGCCGTTTGGTGGTAAATTTAAGCGCTTTGGAGCTTTTTGTTAGAAACCTTATTTGCTTCTGAACTAAATAATACGAATTCCAGACAATTTCCAGCGAAATTTATCTGATTTCAGGTTGGATTAAAATGGGCTCAAATTATAAAAACTAGATTTGTTTTAATATTTTATTCATTAACAAAATATTATGTGCAAACTAACAACTGTTATCAACGTCATAATAAACTATGAACAACAAAATTGCAATAGAATCTATACACATCTAAGCAGAAGCAAAATCGAATTTTGGTTTGTTTTTAACATCCTGCGTAGCAAAAACAACGTAATATACAACTTATTACTATTCGTTAAGAATATAAATCAAATAGCCACAATAATAGTTATAAAAATGCTTTCAAAATAAACATAAGACCTTTTTAAAATATCATTTACATGCTAGCCCCAGAAATTTGTAAAATAAATGCTGGATTTTAAAATTAAAATAATGGATACAAAAATACGTAGTTTAAATGCATCTTTGTGATCAAGTTCTTGCTAGGTTAAATGAAATAGCAAAAACTTATATAAAAAAAATAACATTAAATTCTTACGATTGAGCACAAGTGTATTTACAAGGTTAACTTAATACTGTAATTAAAAAGCTTATCTATAACGAGGCAAGATTATATAGGTAATTTATTTACAAAAACATTTTATACTTTTGATAAATTAACGAACATAATTTTTGGCACTAATGATAAAACAACATCAGTAAATAAAAATTTATGGTGAAAAGTGCCTAAAATTATGTCCGTTGGTGAATGCTCTTAAAGTATGGAAAATAACTATTTACAAAATTTATTGCTAAGTAGATCAAGCAGTCATCAAGGCGTATTTTACTGTTCAAGCCAATATAGGGATAGACAACGCTAAGCAATAGATGGCGCCAGAATCGCTAGCTCTAGCGAATCAAAGAAAAGCAGTTGAAATGATTCCGATAATTTTAGTATTCTATACGTTTTGTGTTGTAATTTTTGACGCCGATGGTGTTGCTATCCCTTAACGCCATTTCGAGGCTAAGCTATACAGGATTTCGCGTAAATCGATTCCTATACAGCCCCTGGCGGACTATTCCAATAAAACGCCTCAGAAAACGTTGCATTCAATCAACATTTTTGAAGGTAACTCGCACTGCTATCGTTTCATTGATCGATAACATCAAACAGAGTCTAACTCTGTCAAACTAAGTAAATATCTTTTCACTGCCGTACTATAACAATCTAGCTAACTATAGTGTAGAAAGAACCGATGCTTTTGACTAATCTAATAAGATGTCAGTGTTTAGGCTCTTTTACCATCAATAAGTAAAGTCAAAAGTAAAGTTGTCATTTTAACTGGCAATTATCTCACTTTGACGTTACTTGAGGATGGTGAAAGACCCTTTGTGTTTCATTTTAACCATAGGTAATAGTTTTTTTGGATCTTGTAGTTAGATCTTCTGTCACTTCACTATCACTTTAACTGTCACTAGGATCCACGACCCGTTCAGTTCACAATTGGATCCAACGTCCTGAACTAACTTGAGTTGACAGTCTGCAGGATCCAAGGTACAAACTTAGATATTCTGGTGCAGACGCCAGGTAAGTTGGCCTCACCGCATCCGATGCCCCAGCTTATGATCCCGGCTAGGAAGTACCGGGAATCTTTGCCTTTAACCTGAAAGAATAAATAAAAAGTTTCGTAAAGTATAAGATGCACACGGCTAACTGAGCTTATCATCATCATCTTTATCAGCGGGTTTCGACCCGCTGCATAGACCTTCTCTTGATTGTGTCATTCGCCTCGATCCTGCACTAGTCTGAGTCAGATAAGTGATCTCACAAATAAAAATAATAAACTCATAATATTTTAGAACAATATCCCATAAAGGTTCATATTATATGCACGATACTACAGGTCCAATAGACTATCCATATCTCACGGGCAAACGTATGAAAATATTATCATGTCCCAGTAAAATGCCAGTACGCAAATCTAATGTAAGTCAGAGGAAAGTTTTTTTTACAGGTTTTTAAGCTTACGTTTGACCGCCATCTCACCTGTTGATAAGCGATGATGCGGTCAACGCACGCTTGCCTAGAATGATCCTATTTACTCTTCACTTGAAGAACCCTCGTAGTGATCAGGAAACACTGACACCGGAAGAGCATTCCATTCATTGAACAATAATAACAACAACACCAGCCTATTCAGTCCACTGCTCGACATAGGCCTCCCCTATAAGAAGGGGGATATGCCCATAATCCCTACGCTGGGCATGCTCGTGCCACCGACGCTGCTGCCCGTCAGCGGCCAGGGGATTTAGCTGTGCCAGTGTTACTGCGCTATGCCGCAAATCAGCCGGCCGCCAGAGCCCCGTTTGTTTTACAGCAGGGTGCACCACGTGAAGGTGATGTTGGCTTGGGTTCCGGAGATGGGGAGTTGGAACTCATTACACCCCGTTCTCCCATTCATTGAAAGTTGCAACAAAACGCTTCGTGCTTCGTTAGGGAGGAGGAATGTCTACCGTGTACTGATGACAATATTCTATGCGTCTGGTTCTAGATAATGAAAGAGTGACGGTGGGGAATTAAATTGTGTAATTCTTGCGTACTCTACGAAGAGCGATTTTCAATTTCTAGTTCAAATATTACTTTCGGTACCTACATGTCCATTTTTGCATACAGATATAACGCTCCACGTTCCAAATGCAAGCCCATTGCTTAGGTTTCAAATTTTCAGGTTCACAGTTTTAGACTTCCAGAACAAAATAAGGTCAAGTAAAAAACTCTACCTAAGTAATCAAGAAGGTAATTTCTCTTTTTCCAACTGGGATCTCTTTGGTGTCATTAAACAAACTTTTGGTTTATCACTTCTGGGGGTCATAAAAACAAATAAAACGACGAGAGAATTAAGTTTTCGCGATCGAGTTTATGTTTTATGAGGTTGCATACAGATTGCTGGATTAAAGTTGTTGAAAACAGGTGTAATGTGGTCGTTCTTTTAAGTTTTGAAGCTGTCTGAAAACTATCCCACTTAATAATAATTACATGGGGCGCAGATCGGCAGGAATGTATTATTTTTTGTATATTATCGCCTGTATTCCGTTTGTGATGTTTGTAAGATACCATAAGTTTTAATGCACAGATACTCGAAGATAAAAAAATAATAGTTTTTTTTAAATTTATTTATCATGAGCCAGCTTTTGACCTCGAGGCTTGCGTGGGCTGACGCATGATGAGGTCGACGATGGGGCTTTAAAGCTGTTAGGGTCGTAAGTCAATGGAAAAACAGACGCTGGCAGCTGATTCCTTAAATTAGGAGTGCGCATTATAAATGATGTTTTTGTGTTTTCCGTATGTTACAGAGTCCTACCTATGCAAATTAATATATGGACCATAAGAACTTACTTGTAAAGGCCCTCCTGAATCTCCCTGACATGAGTCGTGGCCGCCTCTCTCGTGGCCAGCGCACAAGAATATGTCAGGAATGAACTCATGCCGCCCAGCTCTCAGAAACATGGATTTGCACCTATCATTTGATACAATTGGGACTTGAACCTGGAAAGAAAGAACATTATTATGTACAAACAAACTACGCTCAATGGCAGACAGTGGATAAGACGAGCCGAAGATTGGGCTTATGTACAGCCAGTGGACTGATATAGGCTGGTGGTGGAAGATCAGGCACAGTGGTGTACCTTGGGAGAGACTTGCGTCCACTAATGGACTGCTATAGATTGATGATGATAATGATGATGTTAAAGATGTCGCCATATTTCTAAATAAGTGGTTATTTTTTATTCATGTTTGATTCATTACTATTTTCCGTGGCTTCACTCTCGTGGTACCGTAAATACCGTGGTAATTAAAAGTAACCTTTTAGTTACATCTACGGGGTGATCGGATAACTCTGTTGCAAACAGAAATGATTGACACCGATCCTTATTTTACACACTTTAACATTTCATCCGTCGAAATTCAATGAACGTCAATTGACAAACTGTCACAGTTTGTTAAAACAGGATCGGCGTCAATCATTTCTGTTAACATCACCCCACTGGTCTAGAAGTTCATACATAATACCTATCTACAAAATTTTAGTACTTTTTTCTCACAATAGACATTTCACACCTTACAAAGAGTAAGTGGTCATCTCATCCACGCCAAACTCATCCACTTCGGATGAGTTGACCCCTTGAATATTTTATTTTGCCGTCCGTGTTCCAGAAAAACACGTTTATACATCGTTTTTGTTGGAGCATGAATATCACTCGTGAATAGCCTGTTCATCAAAATATTCATTCTAACTGAGCAGCCAGTTTAAAACACCCAAAGCTAATAAAGTTTCAACATCAAAGGCAGTAACATAATAGGTTACATGTTAACACGTTCGAGGGCGGTACGTAATTGAACGTCAGGAAATTTTCAGTATGATATGACAGAACGTATAGTGTCGTTATGAAAAAACACTTTGTATTGGGCAGACCGTGTACACACGATGTTTCGTAATGTTAAATCCTATTAACTATCTCTAAGCGTCACATCATATAAAAATTTCAAATTCCTACAGTCGCATTGTGTACGTTAAAATTCACTCCAATGAGAGGTGGTATCTCTATGTATTGACCCACTCACACAAATACACATCGTTATTACACGTCCTCAACTCATCGTCGCTCCATACATTCAGTCGAGTAGCGTCATGGGAGGTGAGCGCACATCGGTTTTACCAAAGATGTGAATAATAGTCGATACCGTAATTACCTACCTCCAAATATATTACCATAAAATAGTTACTGCGTTGCAAAGTTTAGCTGGGATATCTTGTTTATTGCTAAGGGATACTTGTAAAAAGGTATATAAGTAGTTTATGAATTTATTATTATGTAATCTGCAGTTATGAATTTCTATGACAGAGAAAATAATTCAAGTGATATCCAAAATAGTTGCGGATCAAATGAAATTGACTTTAATGTAAATAGAAAACTTCTTGTGGCTACCTTGCCTTCTCAGTCATATTCTGATCATAATGACGGCACTGGTTTATAACTCCTCGTCTTCAGAAGAAATTTTCCCGCTAGCCAAGCGTTTGAAAAAGCCCACAGATCATAGTGTAACACGGAATGATGGTTCTACCTTACCAAGACTTGATACATCTGTACCGAAAAACTACGAGATAGCTGTCGCAACTGATTCAACCCATGAAATTACAGTGAATACACCAACACATCTTCCCGCTAAAATTACGCCAGATGCTAATGAAAAAGCACATAATACCCACGGATTTCATGCCATGCATCAAAATGCATCACAGCCACTAGTAAGTGAAGAGAATCACAGAGATACTGATGCCTCTAGCCCCACCATAATAGCATCAGATGAACAAAATATGGATCTGATTCCATGCCAGCTTGAGTTTAACTCAGACCAAATGAAGTTGTTTGTCCTAATAGGATGTATCAAGATCCAACCAACAATATCGTGGCAGATAATTCAGTTGAATCTACTGAAGAAGAATGGCTGACGACGGTTGCTCCTATACCAGAATTCGGTTTCGACGTAGACTTAACTGGTTTTCAGCTTCCTATTGATGAAAACACATCTGTAATAGACATTTTTAACCGTCTATTCCCAGCTGAAATTATTGATTTTATAGTCGAATGCAGAAACAACGAACTTTGCCTGACTAACAGACCACAAACAAGAAACAGTCGTTCAATTTCATTCAAACCCACTGACAGGGATGAAATAAAAAAGTTTTTAGGTTTGTGTTTGTTGGCTGGCCAAATCAATGTCCACAAAAACGTAAGTTGTTCACACTATCTGATGTCTTATACTATCATCCCATTGTTGTGGCTTCAATGTCTGGAAGGCGATTTGAGCAAATTTTGAGGTGTTTGAGTATGGCACCTAAAAAAAAAAGGAGAACACGTGTGGGGGAGAAGAAATAAGGTGTATGTTTCTAAATGGGTTGACAAGAGAGCCGTGGTAATGATTACTACCAAAGTCCATCCAGAAATGGTTAATAGTTAGCACAGACACGGACAGCTAAAAAGAAAACCAAAAGAAGTTGTTATGTACAATGATTTTATGTCTGGAATTGACCAGATGGTCTCGTATTACTCGTCTCCAAGAAAAAGCCTAAGATGGTATAAAAAAGTATTTTTCCATCTCTTGGACTTAGCTGTTTGGAACAGTTTTTATGTATACAAGAAGAATTGTATGAACAATGACAAGAAATATGAGTTTCTGTGCTACAGAGATGAACTTATCAAAAATCTGGTAAAAATAAGACCTGAACAGAAAGAGTGAGAGTCGAGAGTAGAGTGCCAAGAGTCGAGAGTAGAGTGACAAGAGTCGAGAGTAGAGTGACAAGAGTAGAGTGACTTTATTTTATTTTTATTTATTTATAAAACGACCAACGTTAGTAGGCGTTGTGTAACTGATAAGCCTTTTCACCATAATTTTGTACGACAGAACGTTAAATCACGAGCGACGTCAAAAGACGTTGTGTCATTAATGCAATATGATCTACGAATTATATGTGACAGAACGTCTTTGTACGTTCGACATTGTCATACGTTATTATACGTTGTGTCATATGAGGTATATATTTTTATGTTGAAATTGAAGAAACGTATTTACACGAGTGACGTTTGCAAACGTTACTGTCACAATACGCTGAAATGTATGTAATAAGTATCATGCTACGTATACAGACGTCGTCTGAAAATGTATGGAAGTTTTTAGTGTCATATTACAGACCACCGCGAATCGGGCACCGCGCTCGAACGTGTTAAAATTACTATCCCGAATAAGTATTGTGCTAGTATTTATGTTTCCTAATATTTTGGCACAGCTGAATGCGTCATGTTCATAAATAAATCATGCTAAATATTTTGTTATTAATGAAAACGTGATCATAGTTTTCATTGCAATCGGGATCATCATCATAGGACTATACGTCTGCTGCTGGACTTAGGCCTCCCCTAATGAGTGCCATTGTGCTCTGTTCTCGCGACGAATCCAGCTTCTATCAGCAGCCTTTTGCAGATCGTCACTCAATCTGGTCAGAGGATATCCTACATTACGTTTGGTGAGCCACGGTCTCCGATCGGGGCAATAATTTCAAAAGTTAAATAGATTCCACATAATAAAAGGTAAGCTCATTGCAATTGTTTTAATTCCCAAAGGATACTACCATCGTGAAAATAGCAATAAAAATCTAGGCAATGGAAAAGTTGCATCTACAAAACTTACCTCTTGTAAAACTGAAGGCAGCACCCCTCCTTCCGACAGCCTCCCCCACCCAGTCACCGTCGCATTTTCCCCCACTAGCAAATCATCTGATGCTGGTAGACAGATTGGTGAGATATGTGGAGCAAATTGAACCACAGATTCCAACTTCACCAAAGCCAAATCATATTCGTATGTGTAGTAGTTGTACTTTGGATGGACGAACTTGGAAGCAACCCCTCGCTCCACGAAGGGAAACTCTTCGGAGACTGATGAGAAGTCGTATTCTCCAACACGTATCCTTATTTGGGAGGTGAGGAGGCTAGAAATAAATAAAAAGGAATAAAAGAAAACGTAATAAGTACGTAGTACCTAAGTAAAAAGTGATATGGCTTCTACAAATGACAGTTTTTGCATCACTGAGGCTTTCTATACTTCAATATGTCTAAGCAATCAGTACTGCAGAGATATTAAGTGAAGTTTTTGTAACTAAATCACTAATTCATGACACATCTTTATTTTTTTTACACGTTGACTAAACAGTTGTGTTTCACTCAGATAGTTATGGAAATCTATAAAGTCCTTGGTACATACAAAACCCATTGTGGTAACTATATATATATAACATCTATTACTACCATTACCAATCCGTGGTAATTATTGCAAACCTTTTTATCAGGAATAGTCTAGGAGTGGAACAGAATATCCATATGTTATACATAAAGCTACATAAAGCACCTTTTGGAGACTACAGTACTCCAAATGATACGCGAAGGTTCACTGTCTGCTGAGTAAAAAGTGAATTTTTTCAACTTTTTCAAACAGCACATAATGTAGACGCCACCTAAAAGCTTTTCTGACACCACATCTAGATAAAATCATTCCTTCCTCTTTCTTTTTAGCACTTGAACGTAGTCTCACCAAATAAATGCTAATCGTGATTTCTACATACAGTACACAAAGTTCAAATCTAACTAATACAAACTTTTGATTCAATGCTAGGAACGGTATTTTAGCAAATGCTTTCAGTGTTTCGGTTTCTGCGAATCCCGATCTAATTTAATGCAACCTCTTCTCTTTGACAGGTTCATACGGAACCTGTTACTTGTTTACTACAAGTAGAACTCTTGAGTTCTCTAATTAACCTAGATGCAATTTAACTATGCAGGTATTGCGTGCAAAAGCTCGTTTACATTCTCAAATGACTTGGCAGATTCAAATGGGAATTGGAGAGACAGAGTCTGTGACCTGAATTTAATAAGAGGACTTTTTATTCAGGTCATTATTAAGATCGAACCGAAGAATGTCGCTGATAGCTGATGTCTTCATTATCTGATTAAGACAGGGAATTATTTTAGGTCCATAACTAAAGACAAAGTTCTAACGTGATCTTGAATTGATCATAGTTTTTTTCAGATTTGATTTGAATGAAAAGTGACAAAAAATATGTGCTTATGTAATGATTGCAATAAAATGTGCATCAGTCTTTTTATTTAACGATGTAATAATTGACCTACCTGAAATAAAGGACCATAATATAAATAAAAAAGAAAGCAGTAAAAATTTCTGCTACAACATACTGAAAATGCTAACCAAAATTCTCATACCAGACTTTAGTTACTACTCCGTTTATTTTCACAAAACGGCACATAAGTAACCCACTTCTCTGCCTATAACAAGCAATAAAAATGCTTACTCATCAACACAATGGCCGGCTGTCGCGATCCATCCTTCGTTGATGATGGCGCCTCCGCACCGGTGCGTAGACGAGAAGCCGAAGAAGGACGTTCGTCTGACTGACACCTGCCACGGCCATCGGCCAAAGTTGGAGTCCTTGCCGCCCATGATCCGAGTTTCAGGACGTGGCCACATTGAGGTTACACCACATTCTGGAAGAATATTAGAAACACATATGAATTCTGTTGCAGGGACTCTTGTTTGTTTTCTTTAATTTTAAGAGTAACTATAGTTAGTAGTAGGAGCACAATATTGCCTAGACCATATTATGTCTAGTCATGATCATCATCATTTCAGCCATTTTCAGCCCACTGAATCTCCTTTGATTGTGCCACTCGTCTCTATCCTGCGCTAGTCTGAGCTAGGTGCTGCCCACGGCTTTTCTGATATCATCGACCTAACTCTCCAGTGGACATCCCCTATTTATATGACCATCTCTCGACCACCACTCGGTCAGCGCCTTAGTCCACCTGTCGTCACTCCTTCTGGCCAAGTTACCTGCCTTATCCCACTTCAGCCCCAATATCCGCTCGCTTACATCATGGACTTTAGTCTGTATTTTGGTGTTGGAGACCCGGTCTATAGCTCTCTGTGCTACGATAAAGGTCTAGTAGATAAGTTTAATTCTCGTTTATGTGAACATGTACTCACATCTTTCATTGCCTCAAGTTGATGCATGATGAATACTTAGTTATAAGTAATGGATACCACTTAGCATCAGGTGGACCATGTGCTAGTTTTTCAGCGATGGGTAACAATACCTCCAACTTTGTTTAAACCCAACCAGTAAAAAACCTAAATAATGTATTTTTTCAAGTCACAAATAATGGTTCTCTTGATATTATTAAAATGCATCGGCGAGATTACATCGCGACCTGTTTCGCTGTGTATTATTCGCGAGGCACATTTAAATACAAATCCACTAGAGGAAAGTATATTAAATATTTAAAAGGGCATTATTTTGATGCAAAATGCTGTTGTATATTTTGAACTAAAATCAGGAATAATTTTATGCAATGTAAGATTCAAATTAATAGAGGAAAGTGCATTAAATATTTAAACAAGATCGGTTAAGTGCGAGTTGACTCGCCCACCGCAGGTGACGTCAATGGCGTGCGACACTAGGGGAAGGGGGCTCGAAGCATCCGGCTACTACCAAATTATAGAACTTACCAATGCTATTCGTAGCTGCAGTGGTCGGTGCGCTTATTGACTCCTCCGTCCTGTTTATAAAGTTCATCAATGGATCTTTTGGCTTCAAGTACACTTTGTGTGGTTTGCTCGTGGTGGTTGTAAACTTCTTCGTAGGCTTCGGTTTTAATGGTTTCTCCCACCCTGAGGGTCTCCGCTTGGTGATGAAGGATGGTTCTGTTGTCGCTTGCCAGTGTATTGTGTTTATATTGCTTGGTCTTGACATGAATTGGGCTGAAACAGATAGAAGCTTATTAAAACCACCAGATGGACCGAAGACATCGTGAAGATTTCAGGTCGATGCATACTGCATAGGGCTCAAGACCGTTCTTCGTGGAATTCCTTGGGTGAGACCTATATTCAGCAGTGGACTTCTAAAGGTTGTTGTTGTTGACGATAATGATGATGATGATGATGATGTTGATGATGACGATGGTGATGATGATGATGATGATGATGAATGAATTTGATTTGATAAATGTTGTAATGGTGGTGGCAGATGGCAATGGCTAATAGTGATGGTAGAGTTTTTAGGCCACCAGAAAACCTCCGATATGGCCTAGGGGCAGAAAAGTCGGGACCAACATTTGTTCCAAAGCATGAAAACGGTCAGATCTATATGCCACTAAACGGTCACTCATCCAAATAGTGACCGGATGGAGTGTTGCTGAAAGCACTGAAGTACCCATGTAGTATGTAGTGTAGTATGTAGTATCATGACATCTGTGACTGAAGTAACTACGCTTCAAGCGCTTCGTTATTCATGTCATGCATTTCGTGCTTGGTTATTGTTCAGTTTATTTCACCTCGCTTCATGGCATAAAAATTCAGTTTCTTTCCAAAGAAGATTATCAACAAATCTTTACAAGCACCACCTTACGAGTTTTGTGGGAACTATGATTCGAAAGGTTTTCGGTTCGACATCATGTGGTCCCAGGATACAGTTTAGTGTACACATACAGTTTTGTTGAAAAGTTTCACGAATCATCACTAGATGGAGCTACAGTAAGTGTAGTGTGGGGTAATAAACAAAACGAGAGGGTCAACTTACCTGAAGAAATACTGTTATCAGAATGCTGATCAGACACAGCCATTGGCCTTGCTCCCGACATTAAACTAAGACTAGACGATATTTTATTGTGGGGACTAGCTTCCACGTCACTCGGCCTATTCACATTTTGGTACTTATTTACACTGTTATAAGATATTTTATTAACTATATCACTATTTTGTTCGCTACTTGTATCTAAATTGCCTAACGAGGGTAGGTTGATGTCTGGCGGTCGGTAGCTGTACGAAGGGGCGCCATCTATTGGCTTCGTCATGAACGACGGCCGCTGTGTCTGAAAATTCGGCCGTGATATGGTCTGCGTTGACGGTTCAGGTGTTTTTGTAGTTGTAGTCCGTGTGGTACTAGATGGCGCTGTATACACCCGTTCTGTGACTGTGACTGGAGGCGGTGTGGCTGAAATGGAAACAGAAAATATCACTGTAAACACTGAATACACTACCTACTGAATATCATGCGTTTCTACTAGTAAAAAATAAACAGTAATTATCAAACTAGTAAATCGTCGCACAACTGTCTGAGCCGTCTACTTCCTTCATACAAAGTGAACACGACTCTTGACAAAAATAAACGATCAACAAGTCGTCTTTAAATGTTAATTCAGTGGAAACTCACGTTTACACAATGATGAATAACTAGAGATTCAAACTCATTTTTTATATATTTATTTATTTATGTATGTAATGATATGGTAGCCACAAGTTTATGCTATGAGACAGTAATTAATTTGTAAGAAATTTTATATCATCATTCATATCTTATCTTATCTTATGAGCCTGTCTGATCCCACTGCAGGGCAAAGGCCTCCCTTTTCACTTTTCACACACCCTAATCTTGGGAATCCGCTTGCCAGGATATTGAAAACATGTCCAGTTCGTCACCCCACCTCTGGTCACCCCACGTCTGGGACGGCCACGCGGCCGCGTTGAGACCCACTCAGTGGCGATCTTAGATCATCATTCAGTTCAGAAAAATAACACTTCACATAACTCGTACATACTTATATAGACTTTTGCATTCTAATACCTTATAATCGTTGTCTGTGCTTATACCAATAATTATCAAGAGGAAACCAAACACTGACCTTCCACAACTGGTCTCTCCGGCAGCAGACAGCAGGAACCGAAAAAGAAATTGTCGACGCACACGCCCGCGTGTGTGCCCCCCAGACGGTTGCACTCCTGCACCCAGAGACACGCGCCGCGTGCACCGCCCGCGGTGCATGATTTTCGCGTCATCTTGTAGCCTGTAAAGTAAAAAAATAATCTTTAAAAAATGTAGGTGCTACAAAACGATCCAATTCAGAAATCGAACCCACACTTAATAACGCATACTTGCATTGCATCAAAATACTATTTCTCAATTTGCTTCAACCCCATCTATGAACGGTGTATTGGAACACTTTCCAAACGGCAGCAGGACCAATGTGGGAAATGTACAGCCTCTGTTGAATAGGTTCTGTGCACAACTAAGGTATACTTTTGTTCATTTCTCATGCCCTAGATGGCGTTAATAGTATACTTTCAATGCTTAAAACTGTCAAATAGCCAAGCTATCTTCTAATCGATTATCATTATTATAATAAAAAATACTTTATAGGTATAGGATTTTATCTGTGGATTTTTAATTTTCATAGATTGGGTTATGGGGACTAATAAAATACTTATTTAATTTAATAATTGAATATTTAATTCGGTTCATTTCAGTATGAATGTCATGAAAGAGTAAGAGCTTTGTCATCATCATCATCATCATCATCAGCCTATAGCAGTCCACTGCTAGACATAGGCCTCCCCTAATAAGCGCCTTTGCGCCCTGTCCTGAGCTCGACGCATCCAGCTTCTGCCAGCAGCCTTTCGCATATCGTCACTCCACCTGGCCGGAGGGCGTCCTACACTACGTTTGCCGAGCCGCGGTCAAGAACTCGTTTACCCCAACGGTTATCGGTTCTTCGGCAGATATGGCCAGCCCACTGCCACTTCAGCTTGCTAATTCTCTGAGCTATGTCGACAACTTTAGTTCTATGTCGGATAGTCTCGTTGCGTATTCTATCCTTCGGAGAAACTCCAAGCATGGCTCGTTCCATAGCTCGCTGAGCGACTTTAAACTGGTGGACTAGCCGTACTGTGAGTGTCCACGTTTCGGCTCCGTATTAAAGCTTTGTATTGAGTGAGATATACATTTTTGTTATATTGCAACATGATTTTGTTTCAAAAGTTAAAATTATTTTTATGAGATATATCAGTGATTTTGCTATTTTTAATGATATGTAAGTTACATGTGTACCTTTACTGTGAATTCACGAGTCTATTTATTAAATACTGCCAAAATGGATACCCAGCATTTCCTTTAGAGTGATTCATCTTTATATACCTACATGTATAGCAAGAACCTAAATACTGGATAACACCTAGATGGTTTCCAACGCTTCCTATTATCGTTGCAACCTATCAGAAATAACTCCTCAATGCATTGTCTACTAAACACTGGCGATGTTTCTATTTATTGCCTTCTAAAGTATTACGGACAATCTAATCTTCAGGGTTAGGCTGCTTTTCCATTGTTCTGTAGAACATTAAATCTTCCTTCAGCTTTATAAATTCACTGCAGATGCTTGGTTGGGTTTTTTATCTCAATCAATATTGATTGATTGAGATAACATAATTGTAGGTACCTATTTATTTGCAAAAACATTATATGAGTAAGTACAATTAGGCCTTAAATAAATATTAGTCCATTAGATTTCCTACCATATTTAGTAATTTTTTTAATAACTAGGTGGCATGTAAACCTATGGTATATCTACTTTAGTAATCCTAGATAAAAAATATACAATACCAGGAAATTAAGTCTCATCTTAGTCTCATCAAAGATACAATCATCATGTTGATTATGAAGCGATCATTAAAACTTGTAATCCGATTTTTTTAATGAATTTTGTCACCTTAATTGTATTATGTGTCAGTCTAGTACGGAAACCTAAATAAGTGCCTTTTTTTTAATTTAGCATAGGCCAGCTCTTGACCTCGAGGCTTGCGTGGGCAAGGATGAGGTCGAATATTGCGATATGAAAATGTTTTATCTACTAGACAGTGAGTTTTTTAAAGTTATTAATTAGTTTAAAGCTTGGAAGGACCTTGAATAAATTTATCCTTATCTACACAAAAAGTAGGTTTTCCATTTTGTATATCAATTTGGCAATGTTCACCAGAATAATATCAAATTTTTATCTTTAAATATTAACCAATCTTTATACACGGTGTAACTGGAGGTGTACATCACAAACGTCGTCGGGGTAACATCTTCAGGTATTGAGGTCCCTCATCACCCTGTCACCTGCCATCATACATTTAATTACACCGTTTAGGTATGTCTTCTTATAAATAAAAATCAACTGCCGCATGTGTTATTTATAAAATGATTATATTAGATTTGGCTGATTTTTCTTATTGAGAAATTTCACAAGGTTCGTATCTATATTTTTTTTGTAAAATCTATCGGTCCGGGCGACGCAGTGCAAGTCAGCTAATAATAAATAATGATAATACATAATTCAAACTTTGAATTGTATAGATTTCAGTGCACTAGTGCAAAAGACCTTAAAGGAAGGGGGTAGAGATAATAAATTTACGAGTGGTGGTCTACCGGCGGCGCAGGCTTGCTTGATGCATCTGGGTACCGTAACGCCACAGTGGGATATATGCAGTAGGTAAAAGCGTAGCGTCAAAACTACTATTTTGACACAAAAGAGCTCTCGACGAGAGGGTCTATTCAGTACCAGAGTAGCCCACTGAAATGGTAAGCACTGGACCTGATTTTACAAACTTATGTTTGATTTTCGACAGACGAAATGTTGTATGTTTGCAAATGTACGAGTACGTCTGATGCTATTTCTGTGGACAAATGAAGAACGAAATAGACCCTCGGCGTTAGCCGAAAAAATTACTGTTAAATATTTAATTATCAGTTTGGTAATTAATCATTTTGATTAGATTGTTGTTAAAGTTTACAAATACAAAGTAAATTTTAATAAATATGCATTTAAAACTAGTTGTTTATTGAGACATTTCTATTTAACGAATATTAAAAACAAAAACAATTTTCAAATATTTTCATTTGCTTTTGAAAAACGAGTCACATTAGACCAGAATTAGATGGCTGTGTTTTAATGTATCGAAGCATTAAAACTAAAACATGTTTATTTATTAAAACAGAATATATAGACAAAAAGTCTTATTGCCCCCGTATTTAAATGGTATCACGAAATGCTTAGCATAGTATACAATACAACAGAACATTGATTAGCAAGATATTTTACTGTTCATGTTGCACTGTAGCTTTGACGATGAATTGGCTCAAATAAGTACTTCCATTTTAGTAATATTGATGGTCGTTCCATACCACGTGGGAATTATGCAATATATTGCATTTCAGCACAGTATCTTCAATCGTTTATTCGGATTTACCGTTGACGTAGGTACTCCTTACAATAATGCACTATACGAATTTATTTTGAGCTTATTTTATGTATGAACAATTGTGTACACTAAAGTTGTAATTTGGTATCAGAACTAATTTAAACATAGACATAAACATAGAAAAACATTTTAAGGTAAGCAATGTAAAGTCATGATGATGAAAGTAAAATTGTAACTAAAATCACAAAAGGTTAAATTCATTTATGATTTAAAATAAATACTTATTTAATGCTGAACATTTTATAGCTCCAAACAAAGCAGAGTTTAACACATTTTTTTTTTGTAAATTCATACATATTAAACATACCACCCAGAACCCGAGTCAAATATTTGCAGATCATAAACATCTGTCTCGTGGCGGGAATCGAACCCGCAACTGCGTCTCAGCCACTGCGCTAAAACTGGAAGCAACAAAATTTAGGTGTAACCTTCGTAAATAAGTTTTGTAATACATTTTGTGACTTGGCAGTCGAACTGAATTAATTAAGTTCGGTCCCAAATTTAGTACAAGGTGATGTTAATTCCATGTTCGGATCTCCTACGCTACGCACCATGTCTGAGGCTCACAGTCGTGTTAAGTCGTACATATGTTATTTCACAGAATACCGTCTTACTTTGTTAACCTAAATCACTTAGTGCACTAAGTGCATCATGTTTAAAAAAGCATCGAACCATTTAAATTCTAAAACGCAGATATCGAAATGATTTAACGCTGCGTACCGATAACACGCGTCTGCCAAACGCAAGCTACGCGCGTCAGAACTAGCTTGGAAATTTGTTGTATATAATTTGAGTCTTATGACACATCACTATTGATGTGATCTCAAATTGCATTTATCTAAGTACAACTACACACGCTTCGCGCTCGCCTCGCGCCCGCCCCGCACCCGCCTCGCGCCTGCCTCGCGCCCGCCTCGCGCCCGCCTCGTGCCCGCCTCATGCCAACTCCGTACTCACGAACGAAGTAGTCTAGTCACTAGTAGTACAATAGTACAAGCGGTTGCGATGCATGCGCGAGGCGTCGGTTTGTACTATTATCATATTGGTCGAATAGTTTGCCGAGCCTAAAGCGGGGAATTCACTAGACGGACATATCCGCCGGACCTCGCTACTGTGGTCGCTACTGTGGTCTGTGCAATGTTTTTTTGATTAAGCGGGGACTACAATTACACAGACCTATAGTAGCGAGGTCCGAGGCATGTCTGCAGACTTGCTCGCGGACATGTCCATTTAGTGAGTTCCCCGCTTAACTTCACAGGGAATAAATCCGTTGTAACCTTGTGACGATTGTACTGAAACGATAGGCTTAAAACTGTGAATCGAAATGGTTAACTTGACACCGGTGTCACTATCCAATATTACAATCTGACAACTACCACACCATAACTTTAGATTCTCTAAGGACACTGTACAGCACCTTAACCTTATTTAACACGGAACAGTGTTCCACAACCACAGTTTATGATCAGTTGCCAGGTACTAAAGTCATGTCAGTACCTGACAATGCACCGAGTGACTTAAAATCAAAGATACGAACCTCGAACCGTAAACTAGGCTTATCAGCTACAGGCGTGTCGCACCAACCTGATTTGTACTGTATTATTTCACGGTGACAATTCATTTTGATTTGATTTTTATTGGTTTCGTTTCGGTTATTTTTCTGTCTGGTCTGTGTTTTTGACCTAAAGAAAGCTTCAGCTGTATAAGTAGAGCTAGAAGATTCTAGCTCAAAAAAAATGCTAATATAAATGCAAATAAATAATAATATTTGTCCTTGTTCACTGATACTGACTGCTGATAACGTAAAGCCTTAACCGCTGTTCTAAGATATTTCAACATATGTACGGTGTAGGGGTTTACAGATTAGTGGTGGCATAGGGGTTTTTCAAAATTTAGTCCCAAAGGGGGTAAAAACATTTGTATAAAGTATTCTTCGACGGGTCGTACTATTTGCTTGTCCACATTTAATAGAAATAAAACTCGAATTAAAAGAGATCGAACTCTTGTTCAGTTTAAAATTCACGTTGCTATTCAAATGTTTGGTTTTTCTGAAATTTCTCTAAAGAGAGAGTTTTAGTCTGAGTTTTGGTTTTTAGATAACAAAGAGTAAATTTACAAGGAATTACAAAAGGAACACAAAAGTGAGATCTAAAAAATATTTTGACTATAGTTTAGAACTTTTTTAAAAAATATGTCATAAGATAAAAGCTGCTTAGATTATTACCATAAGATAATGACAAATCACTATTTGTCATTATCTAAAAAATATTTTGACTATAGTTTAGAACTTTTTTAAAAAATATGTCATAAGATAAAAGCTGCTTAGATTATTACCATAAGATAATGACAAATAGTGATTTGTCATTATCTTATGGTAATAATCTAAGCAGCTTTTATCTTATGACATATTTTTTAAAAAAGTTCTAAACTATAGTCAAAATATTTTTTAGATCTCACTTTTGTGTTCCTTTTGTAATTCCTTGTAAATTTACTCTTTGTTATCTAAAAACCAAAACTCAGACTAAAACTCTCTCTATGGTCATATCTTATGACCTACCGGACTAACTTAAACAATTGATAAATTTGAGTAGCGTTTTTATGTATAACAATAAAGTTCAGGTGATAAGGTAATATACATAACTCTATTTTACTTGTCATCATCATCATCAACCTCTAGCAGTCTGCTGAACAGCCTCCCCTAATGAGCGCCATCGCGAACTACATTTATTATTTGCATTGCATTATTTTGTTAACATAAATTATTCTTTTGTGTACCTTCTATTTTACCTTTGGTCGATCCTAATCATACAATTTGCAGCAAACCCTAGCCAAGCCAAGTAAAAGCGAAACCATACAACAGTGAGGTTACAACATTAATATTCATAACTAATATTCCGCGGCGAGAGGTGTAAATCACAGACACTAACAGCATAAGCTACGACTTACATGCCTATTTGCATTCGCGTCATGGGGTTCAAACAGACACCGTATTTTATAACAGACTAGTGAAACGCCCGCAACTGCGTTTGCACAGTATTGTTGTATGAAAATCCTACTGAGCCATACATTAACGGAATCACTGTGACCTCGCTTTTTAGTCCTAATGCTGAGGAACAGGGACTAACTTTGGTACTTATTTTCTAAGTATAGGATCAACTTAGTATTAGTAATTCTGTTTATACCAGTCGAACTATTTTGGAGCAATAAACTATTTATTTATATATGTAATGATGGCCGCGGGTAAATAGGCGAAGATGTTGGTTAGATAAGAAGCGTCGGAAGAGCGAAGCGATAGGTTTTTCCTGCAGTGCCCTGCCAAAGTCAATGTACCTACCAACCTAATCATATCTTATTAGACCTAAACTATATCACTGTGTAATGTAGGACATTATGCATGAATAAATGTATATGAATATGAAATAACGGTAGTAAGATGACATAGCTCAGAGAATTAGTAAGCTGAAATGGCGGTGGGCTGGTCATATCTGCCTAAGAACCGATAAGTAGGTAGTTGCCTACGAGCCTTAGTGGCCCATACCTTTACATTACCTCTGCTTCAGATCAAGAGGTCGTGGATCTAAATCTCGGCCTCGCACTAATAGATCCAAAGTTATAATCATCAACTACAACCTAATTTCCCCCACTGCTGGGTATAGACCTCCCTCAACTTGTGCTATCAAAGCAATAAAATACCAACTGAGTAATTAAGTGCCAAAGAATTGATTTTTTTTGTGTTATTATATTTTTTGCAGCTTGTCGTGGTGCGCAAAGAAAGAATTATCATCATCAAAGGAGTAAAACAGGGGTTGAAATTAAAAATCGTGATGACGACGATAGCTTTTCACTAGATAAAATGTAAACATCTTCAATCCTAACTCAATTCTTCATTAAATCAAGTCGCCCCATCTAGTCCATCAAGGTTTATTTTGTTGGCGCTGAGAAAATTACGACTGGCGAGGCAAAAGGTCATAGATTTGATTCTAGACTATTTTAGTACAGTCTTATCAAACTTACAAGTAAAAGGGAAAATACAAACCTTGTTTAAATTTCCAAATAGTTGGTAGTTTCTTATTTTTATTGAATTAGGTGAGTTAAATTTTTCGTTCTTCGTGGAATCCCTTGGAGGAGACTTATGTTCAACAGTAGACTTCGAAAGGTTGTTGATGATGGTTATGATAAGGTGAGTTTAAAATTTTATTAAGAAACATGACTTTCAGGAAATATTTTTATAATAATGATATAATAGATCATATTTTTATTTCAGGCAACGTACACATATTGAACAATTAGCCCATACTTAAACTAAAACTTTTTTTATTTATTGCATCATATATCAGTATCCATTACTTCCTATTCATTCCTATTCATTCAGTCAAAATATTCTGAACCGTTGAGCTAAATTTTTTTTTAAATATAAATAGTTTTTTGTTATTTTTAGTTTATTATTCTGGTTTGAAAACGCTTTTTTTTATTCTTTCAAAGATGGCCTATTTAGATTAACGATATTATAATTTTAGGAAACGGTAACTATTGGTTTGAATTTCACCGCAGGACAAGGCAACCTATATTCGGAACCTTCGTAAAATGTATTTCAGTTTATGCGAATAAAAAATCACACAGGAATACTTATATAAGAAACCATTGCAAAAGGGCAATGCCGTCTGATGTATGGTGCTCGGTACCAAAACTAAAGTGAATGCGTCAAAACCAAACCAATAAGTTTTTAGTCGATTCTACCAATTCTACTGTATAACTAATTAAAAATGAGGGTTGTTGCCAAAGTAACAGTACTGTTCATCATAGTTGCCATAGTAATGGTTGTTGCAGTTTAATGGTGGCGTCCGGCGGAAACCAAATCAACAAAACATTGTTTTTACTTATTAATCCCGTCGGTGTGTTAAACTAAAGAAAATATTAATGTCATTTATAAAATATAATAAATTTTATGGGAGACGTTTGGTATTGACGCAATTGGTACGGGTTCTGGGCATTCTCCTTTTTTTCAGTTTATGGGAATAAAGAATAAGAAAAGGACTTTGGGTAAATCTAAAATTGGTATCATAAACCGACATAATATAAATATTGCAAACGCCTCTGTGGTTAAAATACCACATGTCGAAGAACCAATATAAATTTCAAAACCCGTGAGCACGAAACAAAGAGCCTTGAAAGTATATAAGGTGTGCCAATGCATGTTATCCTCTGCAAAAAAATTGCATTTTACTAGGACGAAGACTCTCTGAACGAGTCGAAATGGCGTCGGTTCTTTTACCGCTGGTTTTGCCTTTTTCAGAAAAGTATTTTACCCAATACAAAGGAAAACAATTGATAAAAACAACGATTTTTGTAATAAATAGATTTTTAAGTAATAATATTATAGATTCTATTAGGTTATATTTTTGCATATCTTCACATAAGTTTAGCATTTGCTATATGTGAAAATCTGCACTATATATTTCAAAATTATAATAGTTTTTTATTTACTTATTTTTGCCAAAGATTATTACTATTTATAAAAACTATACCTACTTATTTTTTGTATTTTATATGCTAATGATGTGTGGGCACATCAGGGAAAATAGTTTTTTTTTTATAATAGCGTTATGACACTATAAGAAGCTATAATCTTAGTCAGGGATTATAATAAGGAAAACGGAGAGTGACAATGCTGATTGTGATGTCTACTAAAACTCCTCTTCTAGATACATATACTGGGTCACCTTATAGATACATCGCTAAAGCCTTAAACACTGAGCCTGCACATCCACAGAAATAGACATAGTATACATAAATAGTAGCGCAGTACGTAACTCCAGCCCACATTGCGTTTGTGTAAGTAGATAATAATAGAAATCCAAGCGTTACCTACTCATTACGTTTACGTACTTATCATTAAGCCATTATCACTGTAACTTCCCTGTAAGGTCCAGAGCACAAGCTGCTGTATCTGTGCTGTATAAAGTTTTTTTTTACATTTTTTAGGAATAATAATGATAGTGCTGCAACTTTTGAACTAGGTTGTAGGTAAAGGAACTCAATTTCAAACATAATAATCTATACAAGGTGAGTTTTTTTTATCTCGAAAAGGGGTATAGGTCAACAACATTTGTTCAAAGTATTTTTTTAAACTTTCACGAGTATTACACATAATTATTATAATATAATGGGTCTTCCTCGTGTTTTACCTTATTTTACCTTTTTCGTGTCATATTGTGAACGTGGACATTCCTGAGTACAATAAAAAAATAATACTTGTATGATTATGAAATGCGTGTACTTGCGGCAACTGCTTGCGTTTCTCGGCGGTAGCTCCAGTACTCCAGCCATCACACGACCACGATCATTGCAACACGATCGAAACGTCGGGAAAAAAAAAAATAAGCAACAAGACAAAAACAAGACAAAGGAACAAAACCAGAGGAAGACCCGTTAAACAATAATAATTATTTGTTCAAAGACTTCAAATTTTTAGTTTTTCGTAAAATAAATAATGAATCCCGAAATTTTTTATGAGTATCCATGGTCCAAATCATCCCCTTTCGGGATAACATACTAATTCAAACACACCTTGTATACGTGCATTCCCACTACCCAGCGTGGTGATTATGGGCCTCTGTGGCACAGTGGGCGAAGGTCCGCCTGAGACGCAGAGGGTTGTGGGTTCGATTCCCGCTGCGGGACAAATGTTTGCATGTTCTGTAGATATTTGTCTCGGGTCTGGGTGTTTCTTTGTATGATATGTATATATTTACAAAAAAAATATTTATGTGTAGTATATCAATCATGTGGTTCCCATAATACAAGCTCTGCTTAGTTTGGGGCTACATGATGCTGTGTGATTAAGTCCCGCATTATCATTATCATTATCATATCCCCCGTGGGGATCCAGCAGTAGACTGATATAGGCTGGTATTGCTGTTTACTGTTCATCTCAGTAGTGGGGCATTAACACTTTGTAGCCCAACTCTGTTTTACGAAATTATTGGATCTTCAAAATCAAAAATGGAGATGTAGTACTTATTAGTACAGCTACTATCATAGATCCCTATTTCGTGCCGTCTTTCAGCTTTCAACTTGGAAGCGATAAATTGCTCACAATATATCGTCGGCCGCTTTGGACGCTACCGGTTATCCGGCGCACGTTTCAATATTATTCCTTACTAATTCTAGTTTAATGTATTTCATTATTTATTTTGGACCATCTTAGCACAGGAAAGGGAGGGATGAATGGAGAGAGTGGGGGGAGGACTTTGCTTAACTGTAGGACATCGAAGGCTGATTATAATAATAATAAATTTTATTATTTTCGATATTTTTCAAATACTTATGAACTACTTAATCTAGTTGTACTAAGTCTCTTGATATTTTCGTTTTGTTTGAAATACACAACAAAAGTATGATTACATAGATGCTTACAACAAATTAAACCATAGCGAAAACTTTACGTAAACTAAACGACTGAACAGTAAAACAACTAAGAATAACTTAAATTTGCTAGGAAAACGGTACTTATATAGTATATGTATATTATGTATAGTACTTGCATAAATCAATTTAGAGAGCATAATTTCAGAAAAGTAAATAAGATGATAATTTTTTTTGATAAGATTGAATTATTTATTGCCTTTAAGAAGTACATATTTGGTACTTACACCTAACTTAACAATAGTTCTAACAGTAAATACTTACAAAAATCGTACCCAGCACTGTAATAGATCTTACAGGTCACTTATAGGTCTAAAATAGCCTGTATTGCGGGGTCATTGGACTTCAGTATTTCTCAGTATGTATTTAGTGTAGCGCAGCCTACATCGACACAGCTAAATCCCCTGGCCACCGATGGGCAGCAGCGTCGGTTATGTCAGAAGCTTTGCCCTACGATCCCCAACCCGCATGCCTAGTGTGGGGATTGTGGCCATTAGGGAAGGCCAACAGTGGACTGTTATGTGACTCTTGTATGGTGTGGTGGTGTGGAGATGATAGTTTTTGAGATTTGACCTTCAATGATATTTGAGACTTTACAAACAGCTTTATGTAACAGTAAATTAATGACCAAAACGCGTTATTCTCCTAACTTGAAACGTTTTCAAACTGCTCTCTAAGTCTGCGATGTGATCTGCGCACGCGACTCGGGAAAGTGTATGCTCGCAATCATACCATGCCTTGCTTTGCTTTCGACGAATTGCCGCACAATTGATAGCAAATGATTTATTGTGGACTAAGCACATGCATTTTAAGGCAAGTATTTAGTTCAGATAAGGTTATTAGCAACCAGTTTTTTTAATAACGAAGCGAGTGGAAAGGCACATCCCATCAGCATTGTAGATACACATTTATGAAATAAGCACTTGCAGTTTTAAAGTCACTCAGCAAGCTATGGAACGACCTATGTTCCCTTCGGAATTTCTCTGAAGGATAAAATCCGTAACAAGACTATCCGACATAGAACTTAAGTTGTTGACATAACTCAGAAACTTGTGGAATGACGTTCTGAGAAAAGCTGATGGTAGAAGCTGGACTGCTGGATGTGTCGAGCTCAGGACAGGGCGCTATGGCGCTCATTATGGGAGGCCCATGTTCAGCAGTGGACCATTATAGGCTGATGATGATGATGATAGGGGTGTACGGGGTTCCAAACCCCATCTTCGGAACCCAAGCTAACCTCACCTACACGTGGTGCACCCAGCTAAACAACAAACGGGGCTCTGGCGGCCGGCTGATTGCGGCATAGCACAGCCTACATCGGCACAGCTAAATCCCCTGTCCACCAACGGGCAGCAGCGTCAGTGGTGCGAGAAGCTGTGCCCTGCGATCCCTAACCCGCATGCCCAGCGTGGGGATTATGGGCATATCCCCCTATATTAGGGGAGGCTTATGTCCAGCTGTGGACTGATATTGGCTGGTGTGGTGTGGGTGGATGATAATGACTTATTGTTTTAAAAAAATATTTTGCCCATGATGCAACCAGCTGATTGTGGCATAACGCAACCTAACATCGACACAGCTGCATCCCCTGGCCCCAATTTCTATGAATTGCTCTATCACTAATAAACTAAATTAAATGTAGGCTGTACTCATTACCTATCCTACAAAATCCAAAATAGCTGTACTATCTAAGTAAGGCTTGCATCACGTTAAGTAAGGATTTCATTTGGCAAATCTCCATTCATGCCACACGGAAGCTTTTGGGCGACCTGAAAACTCCGACAGCAAAGTTCGACACTAGCTAATACTAATACGAAGAAGGAATGCCTCACGGTTCATAAACCTTTTCCGTTAATACAGTAATTCAATGTAGACATTTTTCAGAAATTCATTTATGCTCATGTATCTAAATTTTGCAGTTTCTTGCATTTAATAACCAAACAGACATAATGTATCCAGCTTCCAAGCGTAATAGAAAGGAAGGCTGGCGAAATTAAAAAAGTAAATCTTGGTACAGCTTGCAATATAAACTTGCTATTAAAGTATACGTTATATTTTGCTGTCTGTCTTTTGCCTTCAATAATATTTAAGACAACATGTATTGGACTAAAGCGTCTTTGAATTACATGCTTCTACATGCACTTTCAAATTAAACTCTTTTACAAGAGTCTGCAAAAAATAAACTCTACTATGTAGTCTAGGACACATGGCTAGAAGGAAAGATGGAAGATGGACAAGAACAGTCACAGAGTGGTGGCCCAGAGATTCTCGATGGCCAAGAGTCCAGCCACCCGCTTGATGGTCGAACGACATCGTGGAAGTAGCAGGATATCGGTGGATGAGGCTTGCAAGTGACATGCTAGAGAGGAGGCCTATACCCAACAGTGGGTGTTAACGGCATAACGATGATGATGATAATGATTGCATCCACGCGTGATCAGTATTCTGGTTTCTATGTCGGCCAATGGATCAGCCATGCTATCCAAGTTGGCTATTGACAACACAGTCAGCATTCTGTCGACTATTAAATTACGATGGTAACAGTCTATGAAATCAATTATTTTATCAAATTAATAAGCAAAAAAGGAACACAGTGAGACTTAAAGAGGGCGTATCGAAAAAAATACCAAATGTATATTAACTTTTACAATACTTAATTTAATAATGGCAATAACTTTGGGAGGCCTATATCCCGCATTGGATATATTCGGGTTGTAGATGATTATGATGGTGATAATAAATTAAAGTTTGAATTTAAAATAGGGTAAAATTAAAATTTTTGTATTATTAATTTTAATAAGGAGGCATAATTATAACGAAACGGTCGAGAGTCGAGAGACGCGCGGTTGAAATAGGATTTTTTTCCTTTCTTCATAGAGCCTATCTAAGTCCCATTCTTCTAAAGATAAATTAAAGTATAGTCCAGTATGCATACTTTTAATTTGTAGCTCCAACGAACAATTTAGGTCCAATGAAAAACAAACATTAATTTATCCACCAAAAAAGGAATTAATTGCAAAACGGCCTCCACATTACCAAGGCTCGCAACGTCCACACTGTGGCTAAGTACAAAGGTAAATAGAGACGAGCGTAGATTGTCTGTGGAATGAGGACATCCAGTCTCGGAAATTAACATCCGAGGCGAGATTATTTTGCTGAGCATCCCATCCCCGAAGCTATGTTTTGCATAGCTGGATCATTTGAACAGCAAACGTGTACACTATTATGGCACTGCTTATCTCATTATGGCTTCAACTTTGCCCATCTACTCTAGAAGGTATCGCAATTGAAATTTATATAAATACATCGCAAGTCATCTACACTAACATTATAAAGAGGGAATATTTGTATTTTTATGTGTGTGTGTGTGTGTATGTTTGTATAAACTCAAAAACTACTGGGCCGATTTTAAAAATTCTTTCACCATTGGAAAGCTACTTTCACCTTGGGTAACATAGGCTATATTTATTGCTAGAAAAGATTAAGGATCCTTACTAAAACGTTACCCAAAGTGTAAAAAAGTGCCCTAACCCGTGCAAAGCCGGGACGGGCCGCTGGTCTAAAATAAATGCATTCTTAAAGCAAAAATACTGTTAAAAAATATCCCTTTGAAAATAGCTTCTACACGCTGTATTATAAATGATAATGCGTAGATTATTATGAAATTTAGAGTAGTAATCATTATAATACATTATGTATAACAAGTTTAGGTATAGAAATAACTTTTTATATAAGTTAAATTGAAGTTAAGATTATCATACATTTAAGAAATGTTGAAATGCCCTTTTAGGAGTACATGTTGAAACTATAGCTTAACTATGTATGAAAAACGTATATGAACGCAAATTAATGTTGGCTTAAAATACATCCAATAGTAATAAATTAATATCAACAGCCTCTGTGGTGCAGTGGGCGAAGGCCCGCCTGAGATACAGAAGGTTGCGGGTTCGATTCCCGCTACGGGACAAATGTTTGCATGTTCTGCAGATATTTGTCTCAGGTCTGGGTGTTTTCTACATATGATATGTACGTATTTACAAAAAAATATATATGTAATATATCAATCATGTGGTTCCCATTAATACAAGCTCTGCTTAGTTTGGGGCTACATGATGTTGTGTGAACTTCTAGCATTAATAGATAAAAATAATGGCAGTCTATTGCTGAACATAGGCTTCCCTTCATGAGTGCAATTAAACCCTATCCTCAGCTCGACGCATCCAATCTCCACCTGCCTTTCACAGATCATCACTCCACCTGGCTGGTTTACTGGTTTAAAAAAGCCAAATGTCAAAAATGCTAGTGAAAAATATTTGTAAGTATGTACGGTATAATAAGTTGTTACCACGCAAGTCACGAGTTCTTTGGGACTTACCTAAATCAAACACAGTCACCGATTCGTATGCAAGCTATAAATTATCAACGTAATCTCGATATTAATTATTTAAGTGAGGAAAGGCTGCCCTAGTTTCCTTTGGGACTAGGGTTGGCTAGACCCTTCCTGCTTTGGCCGGGTAAAATAAAATGACCGGCTTTTTTCTTAAAATCACGTATTTCCGACACGGGTATTGGCTAAAACTTCAAGGTTCAAACAAAACCAACCAACGTACATCACCATCACTACGGTTTGATGAATGATTGATTTCATTAAAAAACTGACTGAATACGGACTGAAGTGTGCGAAGTATGTATGAAGTTTTGTGAGATGATTGATAGTGTAAGGAATAGTACAATTTGTTGATATTTGTTATATTTGCTTTCATAATTTTTATGCATGTTTCATGTTCATTTTGTTTAAGGTTTCTTCTTTTTTTTGTTTGATTGTATATCATAGTGCCTTGGTATTATACTGTAATGCTGTGTTATAATTGTATGAATAAATATCTAAATATCTAAATATCTGAGGTCTTGATTCTAATCATCATTGCCGTAGGAATTAACCAACTTTTTTCAAAAGAGCTGGTAAGAGCCTTCCAAGATGGGACTTTTGCTTAGGCCTATGACATAGGAAGGGATTAATGCCCCTAATCCTCACGTTGCAGGTTGGGGATCACAGGGTACAGTTTTTAGGACCGCACCAACGCTGCTGCCCATCGGCGGCCAGGGGATTAAGCTGTGCCAGTGTTAGGCTGCGCTATGCCGCAATCAAAAAGTGCAGGCTTGGGTTCCAGAGGTAGGGTTTCGAACCCCTTACACAGAACAAAAATTTATGCCTGAAAATCCACCCTATAAATTCCCCAATAGTAATCGAACCTTTTGGTAACCGGCTTGCGATCCCAATCTGGAAACTCTACTGCTTTAATTAGTAACACGATAAGAAACACCTGTGTTTGCCCTTTTACTCTCAAAGGGAGAGATAAGGAGAGCATTAATTATGTGCCGACTGGAACAAGCAAACGTCTAGTTTTGTTATAGTTCCGCACGCAAGACTTTCCATTTTAGCTTTGCCTCCATGGCCTAAGTTTATTACTTCTGAGTTCAAGGCAGGGTTCCTAGAAATTCTAGGATTTTAGACTCTAAACATAGCAATCTAAACATTCCTAAATTTCTTAATGCACTTATTGGCATTTCAGGATCATAATTTGGATCAATCTGTATTGGGTGAAATATTTTAATCAGCGTGTTTTTGATGGATTATACTTTTTATTCACTTTTTATTACTAGTTATGTATATATAATATAGTTAAGAAAAAATATTGTAAAACTGACATTTAAAAAATATAAGCCTAGCAGAGTTTCTTATTCTTCTCTGTTTGGTCACGTTACGAATTGGTGTAAATTAAAAAAAATTGACGATTCAAAGTGTACTGTAATGTGCGTACTGAATAAAGAAATTTTCACTTTCACTTTCACTATTAGAATACAGAGAATTATGTTGTTATTAGTTTTTCATTAGATACAAAGAAAATTAAGCTTTACGCCCTATTAAACTTAGTTATATTATAACAAGCCATCATATTTTGACATAGGGACCATGTCATTTGTCATTACAGCTGCAAAGTTTTTTTTTGTACTACCTAGTGTTAAAATGAATATTAATAAAACTTAAGCTGTTCTCGTAATTGTCATTGAACTTTTTTTGATTGTACCTGAAGATGAAAAAAGCACATGGCCCACTCGATGTTAAGTGGTAACCATTACCTATCACAAAGCATTGCATCGTAGAACACGTTTCTTGAAGGTGCTCTGCGATGCATGGACGCAGGGTGTTGCAACTTGAGGCATCAAGATGATAAACCTGTTGTGACTGTAAGTTCGTTTGATTTTCAATGATGAATACGAAAATTATGAAATAAAAATTGTAGAAATCAGTCAAACCGTTTATATGTTACCAACGAGCTTTTCATAAATATACCTTTACAAGAGGAGTAACCAAATTCCTTATAAGTAATACTAAATAACCTTATTGCCTTCAAACCATTTAGTTTCATCATCTAAAACGTAAGCTACGCAAAAGACCATTACAAAAAGGCCGCCTAATAAATCCTAGCGCGCACCAATTCGAGCTGAATAATTCAAGATCTCATTCCACTGACAACGCCAATAAACCATGACTATTCCCATTTGCCTGAAGTATAGCGTAAAACAGAATTTTCTTGAGTTATTGCTATAAATGTCTGATTTTATATAGAAAACAGGTTACCTGCAGCACAGCTTATTACGAGATACCTAATATTTCATGGATGAAACCACGTTTTTGCTCACTTGGCTGATTGTAAATGGAGGTGTTTCGGGGAGGCACTGTTGATGGTGATAAAGATACCATAACCTGCCTATGCTAATGGACAGATTGATGTTTAAATAGTACATTGTTCACCGAGAGGAGAAAGTGACGGCGAGGGCTTTAAAACACCCGAGATCGGGAATCGCACTTTCTCTCGAGTGATACATAGTGCTTTATACTACACCTACGAGGAAAATAAAAAACTAACTTGACTTTGACTTTGACTTTGACTTTGACTTTGACTTTGACTTTGACTTTGACTTTGACTTTGACTTTGACTTTGACTTTGACTTTGACTTTGACTTTGACTTTGACTTTGACTTTGACTTTGACTTTGACTTTGACTAGCCAGTGCTTTTTTTTTAGCTAGTGGCCAGTGTCATTTTGCGAACTTGGAGATAAAAACTCACTGTAAAAACTTTTTGGCTTTTGATATTTAGGTTACCAGCGCATAGTCTTACCCAAAATTAAAAAAGAAAAACCACGTAAGAAATGGATTTTCATACACTTTTCTCTCCCGCTCAGATGCGTTTTCTCCCCGCATATTTGTTCGATATGCAATGACGTAGGTAATTTCTACCGTAAATTTGATAAAGTATCAAGGTACTTTCCGAGCAGGTGTAGTATAAAAACTATTTTTGAATTCTAATTTTAAGAATTTATTATAAAAATTGTAGAGCAATACCTAATTGTTTCCAATTCATCAATTATTAACGTACTCTAAAGAATAGAGTTCCGAAGTAACTTTTTAAATTTATTGGTACACTGGACAAGGCCGGCTCGAACGCAAGAGATTGTGGTTTCGATTCCCGTTGCATGGAAAATGTTTGCGTCTCTCAAATAAGCCAATATTTGTTCTGGATCTGGGTTTTACTGTAAAGTGCACAAGTAGAACTCCTACTAATATTATACAGGCGAAAGTTTGATAAAAGTGAATGAAATGTGAAATGTTTGTCCTTTCTTCACGCCAAAAGTACTGAAATGATTGAGTAGAATTTTTATTATTTATTTGTTCTAGATCTGGATTAACATAATAAGCTACTTTTTACCCGGGTACCACGCAAGTGAAGACACGCGTAATTTAAATTATTTTTGTTAGTTTCAAGACATCGGGAATACATCAATGAATGTAACTGAAAGGTGCTATAAGTATATAGGTTAGCATTCTTATGACACTGCGCGTATACGCACACACAAGCGCCGACAAGCTTCTTCTATAAGTAAACCTAAGCCTACACAAATCACTAAAAATCATTAAAGGCATATGATTTATGAATGAAAGGAGAACCAAAACCCTACGGGATGCTTTCGCTTTCAACCGCCTTTCGAGTTACGTAACCATTGACGTGCCACCACCTCAACGTAGATGCACCTCCGAGGTAGTACAGCAATGAATTGCAAATACGTGGAAGCGACTGTCGGGGGACAAAGGCGACCTTGCTTGACTATTCATGAGTTTAAATGTAGACAGATTCGATTTCGTTGAACTGTCTCTGGGTGCAGATACCACATTTTGAATAATGTAGTGTGTTTGTACCTTTAACAATATGGCATTTTCTATTGTTATTGAACATCGAGCCAAAACGTCGAGCACTCACTCAAATTTATTTGTGAAGGGTGATTATTTGGAGAGGCTCGATTACAACAGATGTTCGTGCACTCGATTTTTTAGACGTCACGTGCTACGCGCCAGTCGCGAGAAGACATTAACATTAAGACATTATACATCAACTGAAATGTAGGTACTCACTGTAAATGTAGAGTTTAATTTCGAGAAAAGCACTATTATTATTCCAAGTTGATCTAATTTTTTCTTACAATTCTGGGTATGGTCAACTCGTCAAAATCTTCCGGCCAGTTTAGAATAAAAAAGTGAAAAATTCGCCCGAGTTTAGACTTGATAACCTAAGCCAGATTGTGATATATCAGCTGGGCTACCACCGAGCCAAATCGAGAACGGGATTAGGATTTGACTTCTGTCATTGGTAGTATTGAAAACCTGCCTCGTACTCATACAAAAAATGACAACTTGCGGAATTTGAATCGAGATTAGGATAGACTTGTCTATTTTTGACACTGTTGACGTCGATTTATTTGTAATTGGTCGAGTTTACTATCGAGCTTTTACAGTTTTGTGAAAGTAACTTTTTAGCGATCCAGGATTTTAATCATGATGAAGTTTGAAAAAACTAGGTAAAAACATTTGGATGTAGTCTAAGGCAAAACCAAACATTATTTTGGTACATAACTATGTGCTTGTGCGCTAAATTAATAAATAATCATCTAAGTAGGTAGGTACGTACAAATTATCTGTTATTAATATTCACTGGAATTGCTACCTATTACAAAAACTTATTTCAGAGGTACAAATTTAGTTAAATACTGAAATATGCTGCTGTGCGTTTGCAAGACAAACAGTAATCTTACCCTCTTGACGTTAAATCTGACGGGACACCTTTCAATGTCGGATAATTATAACAACGTTGAGTTATCTATTTTTAAATATAATATGAAATATTATGAAATTTTTCTAAACAAAGAAAATATAATTAATGGTAATAAGTTTCGAGTATTGCTCACGTTATTTACAGGTCGAAAATTTACAATTCACTAATACAAAATATATATTTGTGAGGATGTGGCTCCGCCATCTTGACTTTTGAGTGACATAAATCCAATTCTAATCCCGTTCTCGATTTGGCTCGGTGGTAAGCACCCTGAACTCCCACAAAAGCTTTGATTGGATCGAGTTTAATTTAAGGTTCTATTTAACTATGCTAAAACCCTTTCGGGTTGAAATAGAAAGGCGAAGATAATTGTTTTTTACTTCGCAAAGGTCACGGTAAGAAAAGAGCTTCTTAAGAAACGAGTGTTTTGATAGTCCAGAGTTCTTTGAGTTCTTTTGTATTCCGAACCTGGAACGTCTAGAATAGTTAGGTATTTGCATTTAATCTTGATGAATACAGTGAGTGGCAAGTTGTATCTACGTGGAATAGTTGTAGTGCCAGAAACATGTTTTATTAATAAGGCTTGCCCAGCACGTATAAACCTAGTTTTAGTTTACTTCTTCGTTCTCTAATTTGTTTCTAACCGACTTCAAAAAGGAGGAGGTTCTCAATTCGTCGGAACCTTTTTTTTCGACTTTTTTTATGTATGTTCACCGATAACACCGTCAATTGTGGACCGATTTTTAAGGTATACTTTACAGGTGGTCCCATATAAGTTTTATTCCTGAGGGATTGGTATTTTTCCCGGAAAACTTAAAAAACCTCATCCTCACTTGTAATTTTTGCCTTATGATCACCAATATCTCCGTCAATTGTGAACCGATTTTTAAAATTCTTTAGGGCATGAAATAAGAAGTGATTTATTTGAAGTCGGTTTTTTTTAAAGTCCTACTTGTGATAAAACAAAGTCTTTCTATCACCTGTACTGAGAGACCAAGCTAAGTGGTTATCTAACCTTAAATTTAGTTTTATAATTTTAATGGAGACAAGTGTCAGCACACTTGTCTCTACTAGCCCAAATTCCTCAAAGATGAGCGCTCAGGACACTCAATCAATTATTAGTAGTAGTTTCTTTCTTTCGTTCGGGGAAATTATCATGCCCATTTCTGTTGTGAAGCAGCATAGCTGTTTCGGTTTGAAGGGTGTCAGGTTTCATTGAAATTCATATACAAGATGACTTACCGTTAACTGCCCAAAACTTCGTTTCTCTCTGTATGATGTTCTCCCACCTGATATCCCTCGTCCTACCTCTCTTAAATGCCTATTATCCTTTACCTTTTCCTCTCCTATTAACTATATTCTTTGTAAATTTGTACATTCTAATAACATTAAATTGTAAATATTCTTATGCTTTATATCTTTGTCTTATTACATGTAATGTATATTTCCTAAAAATGTTGTGTTGTGTTGTCCTTTGTTTATTTTTTAAAATAATCAATTTGGTTCTATGTTTTGGTCGATTCTCCCAATAAAACACCGACCATATTATTAGCATAGCGGTCTCCGTAAAGGTTTATGACACTAACATGATACAGACACTGGCAGAATTGTGACATAATGACACAAAAGCCATAAACCAGAAGTGAAGTGAAGTGATGACTTACCGTCTCAAGTTGATGGACGCAGGGCATTGCTTTGGGCACGTTCCAAAAATACGTGACTACGATGCAATGCAATACTTTGTTATAGGGAATGGTTTAATCATTCAAGTGTTTGTTCTATCCTCAAGTAAAGGTTACCATAGGCTTTGCGTAATTACCAGTATACCAGGTAATTACTTTTTTAAGATGGTTCATCTCACCGGCCAGGTGGAGTAAAGATCTGCGAAAGGCTGCTGGTAGAAGCTGGATGCGTCGAGCTCAGGACGACGCGCAATGGCGCTCATTACGGGAGGCCTATGTCGATCAGTTGACTGCTATAGGCTGAGGTTGATGATGACGATGATGAATCACTTCAAAACCAGTTCTAATTTGTTTTTTATAGAATCGAATCATAATATCGTAGAAAGAAATATGTATTCAAGGTATGTGTGCCAAGTTTGCTTTCGGAGTTATTAGGTCAATTGAAGACATGACCCTGGTTTTGTCTGCTAAAGCAAGAAGGTGAAGAGATTTCCATTCAACTAGATGAACATACTCATACCCAAATTATGACTTATAAGTGGCACGTACAGACACTAAGAATAACCCGCGTCATTACTTTTTTTAAAGTAATAATATACAGAACGATCCCATAAAATGTTTCATAAATGTCAGTAAGAATAACCCACCTACTTAGACTAAGTAACTTATTTTAAGCCTACCTATAAACGTCTTAATAAAAAATACATCCTTGAAAAAGCCTTAATCTTCGAAAAATAAACTTCTTGAACTTTGGGACCCACTCCAGCTCAATTTACACATCATAAAGTTGTAACAGGCTTTCAAAAAAGCCATAAAATTCTTTATTCAACAAGCACATAATCTGAAACCATAATACTGGAGTAGAGCTCTCGGTAGATCTCATCAAACTTTCAAATCCCTACTTGACTTTGCTGAAGTACTTACAAACAGTGCCTCACTTCAGTCAAGTGCCGTCCCATTTATTTCATAATCAAACAGAGGACTTCAAGTTAAGTCCACACCAGTGCGCTTTTTGGCTTAAAATTAAATACATTTACCTATTGGCCTAATACAGTTGAAGTTACTGATGGTCCCAGCACGAGGCATGCCTCTATCGACTGACAGGCCGGTTTACTTAAAACAATTACTTATACAAAAGAAAAAACACACTGGTTGTAGGGTAAAAAGTAAATAAATACTGAACATTATACATTCCACTTGTTGTTGTCCTGGTGAGCGAATATATATAGAGAACATATTAGAGAATTATTATTATTATTTAGAGGATTGGTCAATGGACACACAGACTTATGCGGTCAAAGCTGTCGCTCCCGTATCGGCCTAACAAGTTACATTTGCCGAGTACAAGTGCCGAACCTTGTAGGACGCTGCTTACATCATCATTTATAAATTTTAAAGGCCTATGATGATGGTCACAGGAATAGGGTATGTCATTTAGCGAGATGGGTCGACGGCATTAGAAAGACGGCGGGCTGCACCTGGATCAACTAGCGAAGGATCGAGGTGAGTGTCATAATTAAAAGAAGGCGTTCAGCCAGCAGTTGGTCGAAAATGGCTGACAATGATGATGATGATGACATGAATTTTTTTATATTAATTAGTACATAATTTTGTTAGGATAATCATAAGCTTATTATAGATTTCATGTCCATGTTGCGTATGCATGAATCATGCAATATCGCATGCCCTAAAACTAGTTTATTAACAGCGCAAGTTCATAGCACATGTATCAACACGGTCATGACATGACATTCGGAGCTGAAACGTGGACACTCACAATACGCTCAGCGAGCTATGGAACAAGCTATGCTCGAAGTTTCTCTGAAGCATAGAATCCGCAACGAAACTATCTGACATAGAACTAAAGTTCTCGACATAGCTCCAAGAATTAGCAAGCTGAAGTGGCAATGGCCATATCTGCCACAGAACCGATAACTGGTGGGGTAAACGAGTTCTTGAGTGGAGACCGTGGCTTGGCAAACGTAGTGTAGGATTCCCTCCGACCAGGTGGAGTGACGATTTGCGAAAGGCTGCTTGCATTTGCAATGGTGCCCATTAGGGGAGGCCTATGTCCTGCAGTGGACTGCTAGAGGCTGATAATGATGATGATGTATCATAAGGTACTTATCAATATTGCATGCGCTTGACACAACGAATTGAAAGTTGCCGCATGATGAACATAAAAGAGCACTGGTCTAGACATAGCTTTACATCACTTGAAGATGAGTTGGTCTCATTTGACGACCAGACGCAATCGTCGAATAGAGCTTTGGATGTAAGAGGTTGTAGGTTTGATTCCGCTGCGGGACAAATATTTGCATGATCTACAGATATATTCCGGTTCAAGGTCTTGTAGTATCCTGGTGTTTTCGAGAGATAATAAATAAGAATAATAAAGAATGCTCAACACTATCACAAAGCATCATACAGCTTCAAACTAAGCAGAGCTGATGATTAAGAACATAGGATTATCATAAATAGATAACCAGACCCGAGACAAATATCTCCAGTTCATGCAAACATTTGTCCCGCAGCGGGAATCGAACCCGCGGCCTCTTACGTCTACATCAGGCTTTACCCACTGCCCCACAGAGGTCTGCTGTGACTGTTGAGTAATGATACACCACAGATAACTTTTTACTATTATAGTTTTACCGAATAAATAAATAAATAATCCTGGACGTTATCACACAGCATCATGTAGCCCCAAACTAAGCAGAGCTTGTATTATGGGAACTACATGATTGATATACTACATAGATACATTTTTTTTTTGTAAATACATACATATCATACATAGAAAACACCCAGACCCAAGTCAAATATCTGCAGAACATGCAAACATTTGTCCCGCAGCGGGAATCGAACCCGCAACCTTCTGCGTCACAGGCGGACCTTCGCCCACTGCGCCACAGAATCGCAAGACTCTGTCCACTGCTGGACATAGGCCTTCCCTAATAAGCGCCATTGCACCCTGTCCTGTGCTCGACGCATCCAGCTTCTACCCGCAGCCTTTCGTAAATCGTCACTCCCCGAAGGGCGTCCTACAATATGCTTGCCGGGCCGTGGTCTCCACTCAATAACTCGTTTACCCCAACGGTTATCGGTTCTTCGGCAAATATGGCCAGCCCACTGCCACTTCAGCTTGCGAATCCTCTGAGCGATGTTGACAACTTTTGTTCTATGTCGGATAGTCTCGTTACAGATCCTATCTTTCAGAGAAACTTATTTCGTCTGATATGCTTGTTGAGTATTATGGTATGTTTTACCACAGACGTATGTAGATGTGTGTAGATGTATTACTTTATAGTTTTATGTATCACAAGACTGTGCAAGCCCCAAATTTTCGGTCCGTAAAGTGGTTTGACCTTAATTTTCAAAATGGTTTTTGTGGACACCTTTTGTGCTATTGTTTTATCAACAATGGCTTGATGAAACTATCCTTGGGGTCTGCAACATGTCGCCATATGTGCCACGTTTGGTAAGCTATGCCATAATAGACCCTTGTAATATGGATTTCATTTTCCATTGTTCATGAAAGAGGCAACAGAATTGTAAGCAATTTTGTTGACATACTTCGTGTATCGTCTCATCATCATTACCCTGCCCTTATCCCACTCTAGGTGTGGTCGGCACAACATTATTTTTATGTTTCTTGATGGACAAGCACATGGACCACCTGATGTTACGTGGTAACCATTACCTATCACAAAGCATTGCATCATAGATAACGTTTTTCGGAACGTGCTCTACGATGCAACGCCCTGCGTCCATCAACTTGAGGCATGAAGATGATAAGTCTCTTGTGCCTGTAATTTCACCGGCACCCACATTCTTCAAATCGAAATACAGCACAGCTGCTATACGGCAGAAATAGATATGGCAGTACTACCCTGGACGAGCCCTCCACAAAGAACTGTACTACTACTAAAACATGTTTTCTTTCTCCATTCTCTCCTATCAGCTGTCAACTCTGTATTCACTTCTTTCACTCCCATTCGTCATTCATTTATAGTCTTGTTTATAATATTACTAAGCTCAATTTCAAATAATTCTGAAATATTAATACAGGGAAGTATTAGCTACATGTCTATATCTGTTTCGATTTAAAGGGTTTCGATGCCGGTAGACAAACGAGGCTTAATACCTTCATGCCTTAAGTTGATGGACACAGGGCATTGCATCGTTATTCGTATGGCACGTTTCAAAAATGTGTGACCTACAAAAGAATACTTTGTTATAAGTAATGGTTACCACTTAACATCAGGGCCATGTGCTAGTTACATCTTCGGGTTAAAAATATACATGATTATTCTTCTTGAATTTCTCAATGTAACACTCAAAAATATATATATTCTTGAGTTTCTGAATTAATAATTAGGTTGACGAGGTTCCAAATAGTTTACCTTGAAAAAAGGTGCAGAGTTTATCAAACCTTACACTGTTGTTATGTATTTTTGTAATATGGATCTTACCACAAACAAACCTAATCGATCTAACGCACGGAACAGCAAGTGTCCGGTACAGTGAGAAGAAGTTACCACTGTACATTTATACTTACTGTAATAAATCATCATAGCGGGGTATATAAAGCCTAAGTTTACGACACACCATCTTATTAATACTTGGTGGCTCTTAACTAAACTCTTGTTATGTTAATATGTTTGATTACTGAAATAATTTGGAAAAAATTTACTTACCTTGTAAAAAAGTCTTTTAGATATAAAAGTACACAGCCGGACGCCTCCGGACAGATAGTTCCGATGTCGTAATCAGCCAAGAAAGCGTTGGCGAGATGAACTCGAAGATAGGATAGTGGGATTCCTCAAAGAATAGAAATCGTTGGCGGAATTTGAGGAAGACAGCAGAGGAACATATTAGACTGATTAAAAAAGTACACACACGTAGATTCGCTACTAAAAACCAGCGCTGAAGTTGCTACCAGCTTCTGCAGCATAATTTGAATGAAGACCTTTTTGTGTCACTATTCCTGTTATTAGAATTAAGCACTGTTTTGTTGTTTTTCTTGTGTAGTTCAAGTAAATGTTTCTTTATTTTTATATAATATAATTTCTCCACTCTTACAGAGCTGGCATCCCAAAAAGCATTAGGCTTTGGCAGCATAATCTCCCAGTGATAATGGAAAAGTTAAATCTTTGAAAGTATCTGAGTTGGGCTGTGTCAACAATTTCCTTATCAGCGTAATGTTTGGGTAGCTATAGGACTCGAATACAAATATTTTCATGAATTCGATTATTTTTTTACACTAGAAAGAATAGATGGATGTGGTATGTTTGTATTTAGTATAAAATATAAGTAGTAAAGTAGTATATTCAAACATGTGGTTCCCATAACTCAAGCTCTGCTTACTTTGAAGCTATATATTGTTCTCGTAGATGTGCGTATTCTCATATAATAGGTATAGAACTATTTTTGTTTGTTTATTTATTTATTATACTTTATTATATTGTCTATTAGGGACGTATTCCTTTTAAGTACCTACGTTTTTGCAATAGTTTTGTGTAGATTTATCCTCAATTTTTCATCATTTGTTTGTTCACATTATTCATTTTCATTATAAATTCTCTTTATAAAAGGTATGCTGTAAAAAAACTCTCTCGGGGTTAAGCTCGCCTTTGTACATAGCTTTTAAGTAAACATGTTTCTGTATTTACTGTGTACAATAAATAATTAAAGAATTGATATTGTTTGATAATGTCGAAAGATACTTTTGGATAACAACTTTCTCACCAGCCAATAATTTATTTAGTAAAAAATATTTACACGCTTTTTTGAGCAATGAACAAATTAATACGTGCGACATATTAACACGTTGACTGTTGGCCTGCTGTACCGGTAGTGCAGAACAAGAAGGATTGTGTTATTCATCCCTCAAAGCGTTAATTTGTTCATTGCTCTAAGGACTTTCGTTTTATAAAATAATATTATTTTTCGTTTATAAAGTTATAATTTTAGAGGCTCATGTCTAATGAAGGTTCGAGAGGAAAAACGAAAATCCTAACGACCATTCAGTTTGTAATTGTATTCCGTAGGAAAGTGCTTGGATAAATGAATTTATTATCTTTACTTTCTTTGGAATTGCGGAACCTTCTTAGGGAGGAATAGCTGAGGTCAGGTGGAGAAAGATAGCATTATTAACATGTGAAACAGATAATAACCCCAAAAAAAAAACCAAACAAAAACACAGTATTTGTCCCACGAATCCACGAACCCGTGAAGAACGACATTCCCAAAAGTATATGCAAAGATTTTACCAAGCTGTGTTGGTTTTTTGTGCAAATTGTACGGACAGTATACGAATGTTTGCGTAACATGCTCAAGTTTTATTTTGGCCTTTCCTTTGAGGCAGACTAATCGTCATATTTTTTGTTGTCACTTCGGACTTTTTGCTGAAGAATTTTTGAGGTACTCTAGGTACGTACGTACCGTGGTTTCTCAAATTGACATTGACAGGGCCTTGACCGAGGAATATTTTGAAATATAATCAACTGGAAACATTTTTATGAACTAAAACTAACCAAAACACCTTTACACTAAAAAAACACGACAACTTTGGTAAAAATATAGCTTATACTTTTGCGAATGTCGTTCTTCACGGATTCGTCGAATGTGAGTGACCCATCGAGATATTTATACTTTAGAGTGGAAAACGTGGAAAAAAGTGTCTGCACCAAAACTCCGCGCACGCTGTCAATTGCGCGGACTTTGAACACTTTTAACAAAGAAATAGGACTAAAGCATAGAAGAAGTCATTTATGCTCTGAACATTAACTCATACGGCTGATCTCTACTTTCTTATGTCCTATACATGTTAGCGACTTCGTACGACTTTGTACTAGGGCATTTGTATGAACCTGCATAGAAATTTGTTCGAGCGCCCTGGTACGATTAACTTTTTGAAGTCGCATTGATATATGTATGCATCCCTTTCTACCTGATGATATTGGACATAAGAAAATAGATATCAGCCGTATTGAATTTTAAGACTTTATCTAGTTGTCTTCCTATATCTGTGGCTGAACTGCTTCCGAAGGCAGAATATTAAAACAAGACCATAAACATCGGAAGCAGTAGCTAACATAAAAGCTTCCTCATATTGTTACAGCGGAAAGTGGCTCGTAATAGCCTATTGTGTGCACAGTGAACTAACAATATGGATATGGTGGTTAGGTTGATTATGTAATGAGGTATCCAAATGGCCAAACCCAGCAAGCCTTAATACCAACGTTATAAAGTTCATTTTATGCACATGAGCCTTAGAATCGTGAATTTGCTTAGTCTGAAAAACATTTTAAAAGTACCAAGTTGGTTACAAAAAAATTATGATCTGAAGCAAAGATAAACGTATAATTGTATTTTTATACTCTAGATATTGTATTGAGTAGATACTCTAAGGTTAGCACGCCAAACTCTTTTTAAACCTGTGATTGGCAGGTTGAAAATGCCTACGGCATCAAGCCCACTTTTTGTAACATATTTTAAATATGTGCAATAAAGTGTTCAAACACACAAACAAACAATAAGCTATGTTGTTTATTTTTGGGGATGTAGTTTGCGTTACCATGTGATAATTAAAATATAATTTACTAACGGCCCGTCCCGGCTTCGCACGGGTTTTATTTAGTAAGGATCCCTAATCTTTTCTAGCAATAAATATGCCCTATGTTACTCAAGGTAAATGTAGCTTTCTGATAGTGAAAGAATTTTTGAAATCGACAAAGCATTTTTTGAGTTTATTCATTACAAACATACACACACACAAAAATATAAATTTTCCCTCTTTATAATATTAGTTTAGAAAATATACAAACATGCAATTTATTTACCAAGTCACTGGCTAGATAGGTTCTACTGTGTTTTTATTGTTGTGCAAATTCAACATATCAAAATGCTATAGAGCCTTAAAAAGGACCTACACAAACTGAGATAGCCTCTCTGATAAACAATTAACTTACCTAATAGGTAATAGCTATAGTAACAGTTACTGCTACAGTTAAAGATAAGTATTAAACGCGGAGTAATAACTAGATGTAAGAGTAAAATCTAAAGTCTTCCACTATAAACTAATTTGTGAAGAAACTATTCATAAATATATGCTATGTTTTGAAGTTCCTACATGATTTTTTTTATTAATAATAATATCTATTATCATAATGATAATTATCATGACTTTGATAAATATCATGATACCGAAAATTGCATCATTAATGGGATCTCTGGTTTTAATAATGATAACAAAAATGGCACGTAAGTACTAAAATACATAGCATTAGCTATTTTATGCATAGTTTATTGCACTGTTTTTTGTTTAATTTTATATTTTTTTATTTTTTGCTATGACTTTTAAGTGATGAACAATAGTGATGAACAAAGTCCATGGAATCTAATTATTCTTCAAGCAATGAAAAGAAAGTAAAGAAAAAGTGAATCTAATTAAAGCCAAAATGGTAAAAATAATGCTTTTTAAAGCCATCTTGGAGACCCAGTATAAAATCAAAAAAATCAAAATCAAAATAAGTTTATGCAATAAGCACTTTAAAACGTCATTTTTTTTAATTTTAAGGAAAATGCCGAGAACCCGTACCAATTGCGTCAAAACCAAACGTATGCCATAAAACTTATTATATTTTATAAATGACATTAACATTTTCTTTAGTTTTACACACCGACGGAATTTATAATCAAGTAAAAAATATTTTGTTGATTTGGTTTCCGCCGCACGCCGCCATCAGACTGCAAGCACCAATGATATTCGCGTTACTATGGCAACAAACATTGATGTAAAGTGTTACTATGGTAATAACCCTCATTTTTAATTATTTTCACAGTAGAATCGACTAAAAACTTATTGGAGATTTTTTTGACGCATTCACTTTAGTCTTGGTACCGAGCGCCATACATCAGTCGGAAAGGAGAATCCTTTACACCAATTCGTTAGGTGACCAAACAGAGAAGAATTGGCAAGAAACTCTGATTGGCTTATATTTTTTATATACAATACCCAATTCGTGTCTTACTCGATCATACTCTTAAGTGCCTACCTCTATTATTACTCTGTAATCTCTTGAATACTGGGCGTAATCTTGAATGCTATTTCTTGGTCGGCTCGTGGCCATAATTTTAATGCGTCAAAACCAGTAGCTATTAAGATCCAGACTCCCGTTAAATACCAAGGACGCGCTGTATATTCCGCAGAGTTTTACTACTGTTTCACGATTCGTGACCTCATACTGTGCAACAAAGAATTTTCATGGCGCAACGTGCTAATTTTTATGAATGAGAATTTGTGTAATGTGAGTAGAAAAGCTTAGTTTCTTTATTGATGTATGTTGTGGAAGTGTGAGCTTTTTCGCATTTTCACGAATATTCGTGCGTTTTCTAGTTGGTTAATTAATTGATTGTGTCACTAGCTGTACAATAATTTTATTAGTTGCAGCACGAGGACCTGTAAATTCGACGTTTCATCCAGGTGGAGAACATAGCTGGAGCACGGATCCTAGTTTTCTCTGTTATGAGACCTTAATATGACAAAAAATGTTAATGAGGAGTTTGTTAGGATTTGAATTTTCAGTCGCTAAATTTTATGAGAAAAAAAGGAGTCACGAACCTTTCATTTTAGTTTTCTGACAACAGCTGAAAACTGCATAGGCATAGCAGTCCACTGCTGGCAATAAACCTCCTCTTATGAGCGCCATTGCGCCTTGTCTTCAGCTCAACGTATCCAGCTACTACTAGCAGCCTTTAACAGATCATCACTCCACCTGGTCGGAGGGTGTCCTACACTAAATTTGCGGAGCCGCGGTCTCTTATCAAGAACTCGTTTACCCTAACGGTTATTCACTTCCCTCTTCAGATATGGCCTGCGGTTTCTATCCTTCAGAGAAACATACAGAAGCTACAAACGTAGTTTCAAAATATTGATTTTTGTACACACTCGTCATTCTCACTGACTTTAACGTGACAACAGAAGTAGTGGTCACAGTATCCAGAATAAACCATAATAATCGGTCTGAGCGAGCATCTGTATTCTTAATCAATATGATTTGCCACTGCACTGGCCCGAGGAGAGTATTACGAGTTACTGCCTGAATTTACTCACCCGCTGGCGAAGTGAACGAGGCATAAATAAATTCTTGAGTAGGTTTTTGAATTGCAAAAAGGAATGTCGTTCAGACTGGATGTACTATTAATCTTCTTCTTCTTATATTATACAGCTCAAAATGGCGTTGTTTTTCCTGAAGGCGAAACCCGAAGACCTCCGACATATAGCGTCAGGATATGTAAATGTAAATGGACTCCCTTTTCCGCAATTGGACTCCAGTTGGTCCATTGTGCGTGTGCGTCAGGATATGGCGGAGCTCTGGAGGAGCGAGGAGGTGCATGAAAGCATGGAAGCATCCAGATCTACATGCCAGAAGTTTACAGTAAACTGGCATCCATGTAAATAGTGTGCGGCTGAATCTATGAACACACACGAGCGCTCCTATCAATCAGTCAATGAAAAAATCAGAACATATAGTAAATTTGATTATAAGGAGCTGTGAATCGGCTATTACTTTTTACGTGACGGTTAAGTACAAGGACCCTTAAAAGGAAGGAAAAAGAAGGCTTTTTGGATGTTTTCATTTGTTCATGATAAAAAAATGGCTGTAAAAAGCTTTTAAAATTTTACATAAATCATTTTATATAAATGATATAATTATATTATATAAAATAATAAAAAGACATAATATAATTAAGCTCGTCGAGCTCAGAACAGGGCGCAATGGCGCTTATTAGGGGAGGCCTTTGTCCAGCAGTGGACTGCTTTAGTCTGATGATGATGATGAATATAATTAAAGAGACGTGATAACGATGCCATGAAAGTTTTTAAAATATAAGTTTCGTATAACTCCTATTCTATCCTATTCCTATTTATAGGAAGAGATTCCTGATAATATCATTGTATCACAATAACCGGTTTTAGGAAAATTCGTTAATTCAATTTCAAAATATCTGCCACTAATTGTTGTACCCGATTTCCCGACTCCATAAACGAGGTTCCATTTCCCTGAACGATTTCAATTTCCACCAGTAATTATACGCTCTCCCATAACCAATAGGTTGTAATAACAACCTTTTTAGATAGACCAATAACTGGTGAAATAAATAAATAAATAATATTGGTTACTATGATACAGCATTATGTACCTAGCCCCAATCAAGCAGAGCTGGTATTATGGACCACATGACTAATATATACTTAAATGCTTTTTTTATAAATACGTACATTATTATACGATATAGACACCCAGACACGAGACCAATATTTGCAGAACATACAAACATTAACAACATTATCTCGCGGCGGGAATCGAACCTCAGGTGAGCCTTTGCCCGCTGTACCACAGAGATCGTCAATAAAAGAAGATAATATTGCGGAGGGAAGCAGTTAACCTAAAGTCCAAAAATGGGCTAGTTTTAAAACTACGCAATTTCAATTCAATAGCTTTTAGAAGTTGCTGAAATATTAAAGTCTACAGTTTGTTTAATATAGGATGATACGCAGGACATTTACTCATACACGTAGTGATGACGGCCACCAATGATAAACGATGACCAAAACCAATTTGGTTTTCGTCAACGTTCATCATTGGTAAACACCTAAATTTCATAAACAGTAATAGGGCAGTGTATACATACCAATGTATACACTTCTACACGATACACGCTAATAAAGCCCTTTACTTTAACAAACTGTACAGTGATAGAGAATACATAGTGATATATGTATACACTTCTACACGATACACGCCTTATTTATTTAGCGGTGTAACAAACGTACGGACAAAGTTGCACCAAAAGGTTTTATTTCATAACCCTGCTCAAATTTGGGAGGGTCTTACGCTTGGCCGATGGATTAATTAATGAATAATTGATGTTGAGAACACAGGTAGCTGTTCATACCACAGGAAATTATCCCTCAATTTGAGTGATCAAATATCCTTTTTCGGGACCGCTGTATTTCTACTTTTGGCATTACAATGAGCTTGCGTTCATGTAGCCATGAATAATCCTGAGTATAAACTCATACTCATTAATATTACTATAGGAATTAGGAACCACTTGCTATTGTCAATTTTTAAATTAAGCTAAGCACTAAGATCGTTTTTTTTGCTGCCAAAGTTGGCAGACGAATAGACGGGCCACCTGGTGGAAAGTAGTCACCATCGCCCATGGACACCTGCGTCACCAGAGGCGATATTGATGCGCTGCCGGCCCTTGAGGAAATGAAATACCCGCCTTTTGAAGGACCCCATGTCTTAAAACAAAAACAACAAAAAAATATTATTATGAGAACAAAAAACCCGACTGCTAAAAATTAATGAACTGAAAAGATAAAAACAAGTATCACAATATCAATGTATATTCAAATTAGTCAAAGTAAATACTTTAGATGCTGCAGGCGAGGAGACAAGACAACAATACTTTGTTGCTTACCGGCGAGAAAGGTCTACCCAAACTACGTTTGCCGTCTGCAGCATCATAAATTATTAATTTTGACTAATATAAATATACTTTTATATTGATGTCGATTCTGTTGTACATTTTCCTAAACTAAACTTAATTTGACATTCCTAAAAGTGATACTATCCCTTTCTTTTAGGTGTAAATGACAAGGATAGCTATAACTTTAAAGCTGTCAAATTTAGTTAAGTTTAGAAAAGTGAACAACAGAATCGACACCATTGTGATACTGGTTTTTCTCTTTTCAGTTCATAAATTTTTAGAAGTCGGGTTTTTTTGGTTTTTATAATAATATTTTTTTCCGGCTTTTTTTTATTTTGACAATTTGGTTTTAAAACAGTAACACAAATGTGACATGATACATATATTTTTATAATAGTCTTTTTTACGATAATTCATTTGATATGAATATTGCTAGGGTACGGAAAAAAAAACAACCCCCTTTTTTATTTGCGGGCGCTATTTTGAATATTTATATAGCCTATGTCACTGCCACCATTTTAATGAATTCAACGACACCTCATATGTCAAAATTCGTCCAGCGCGATAGGCTGTAGGGCGTGCCAAAGAAATGGACATAGTCACATATATACCCATACCATACTCTCGAAAAACATTACCCTGCTTCTGGCGCAGTCGGGTAAAAACAAGTTTCTATTACAACAAAAAAAAATAAAAAAAAATCCTAACATTTTTAATTAGCTAAGTTTAACTATGAGGATCTCATTATCATCAGCATATAGCAGTCCACTGGTGGGCATAGGACTCCTGCAATGGGTGCTATTGCACTCTGTGCTTAGGATGATTTGAGGATCAATTCCTTATAAATAATGCGCAAGATCCGAAATATCTAAACCGGATACAATTTATTTGCCAACAATTCAATATATTAATCCTGAACAAATAATCGCTGACAATATCTATTATACGGATCAGAATATAATGGATAACGGCTCTTATTTGGTCACCAATTAAATTCACCAAATAAAAAACCCAGCCAAGTGCAAGTTGGACTCGCGCACCGAGGATTCCGTACAAATTTGTAGATAAGAAATCATTTTAATAATAAATACATACATTCCTGTTTTGGATTGTTGCTATAAGATATTCATTACTGTAAAATTTCATGATTCTAGGTCAACAGGTGGTATCCTATAGATTTGATTCCCTTAAGTGTGTCATAATATGTGGCATGAACGGCCGTATCTAGTGATTAAATTACCTTAGAAGTTAGATTTTTCCTAAGCTTCAATTTATTGTTGACGTATGTGTATTTGATAATTTTAGCTTGATAAAAGCTTCCTGAAAAAAGTCTTGACAGAGAGACAGACAGACGGAAAACGAAGTGATCCTTCAGATTCCTTTCTTCCTTTTCAGATACGGAACCCTAAACACTACAATAGACGAGTAAAAAACATGATTCTATCAATTATCAGATCCTCTTGATAACAAAGGAAAACAAATTAGTCTACTCTTAAATCTAAAGGAATATAGCATTTATCTACACTACAATAAAGTCTATAGTTCAAGCTATAGTGAGTAAGGATAGTGTTTACATGAGTAGAAAATTGTTATACCGGTACATTTGTATTGTGATTCATGACAAAGAGGTGACTAAACCATTGCTTTAGATCTAAGCTGAGATAGACTCGACGCGATGTAACCTACTACTAAGAAACACCTACATAATAGTGTATATCCGACATAGAAATATAGTTGTCGACATAACTCAGAGTATTAGCAAGTTGAAGTGGCAGTGGGCTGGCCATATCTGCCGCAGAACCGATAACCGTTGATGTAGGTGGTTTAGTAGTAGTAGAGTTCTTTGTGGAGGGCTCGTCCGGGGAAGTACTGCCACCATGTCTATTTCTGCCGTGAAGCAGCTGTGCTGTGTTTAGGTTTGAAGGGTGTGGGTGCCGATGAAATAGGCACAAGAGGCTTATCATCATCATGCCTCAAGTTTATGGACGTTGCATCGTAAAGTACGTTCCGAAAAAGGTGATCTATGTTGCAATGATTTGTGATAAGTAATGGTTACCACTCAACATCAGGTGGGCCATGTGCTTTACATCTTCAAGTATAATAAAAAAAAGGTAAACGAGTAATCGAGTTCTACACTACGCCCTTCGGTCAGGTGGGGTGGCGATCTGCGAAAGGCTGTTGGTAGAAGCTGGATGCATCGAGCTCAGAACGGCGCAATGGCGCTCATTAGGGGAGGCTTATTTCCAGAAGTGGACTGCTATAGGCCGATGATGATGATGATGATGATGATAATTATGATAATGATGATAATAGTGAGTTTGACATTATTGATAACTCCTATTGGGCATGAATGTTTCCAATGTATAAATAGCTTACGTCCGCGGCGTCGCATCGTAACCAGATAAAAAGCCTTTGTGTTCATTCACGTTTACTTATGTTTCTGTGTTCTGTGTGTATTGAATAAAGCTATATTCAATTCAATTCTATTCTATTTATTCAGGTCACAATCATGTATCTATATTTCCAGTTTCACTTAAATCTGTTCAGTCGTTCTGGCGTGATTAAGTAACAGACACGTATCCTTCCAATAATTTAACTAGCTTCTGCTCGTGGCTTTGCTCACGTGGTACCTGGATAAAAATTAGTCTATATGTTAATACAGGTCTTAAACTATGTATATTTTAAGTTTCATCAAAATCCTTTCAATGGTTTTTGCGCGAAAGAGTATAATCTTACACCCATCCATCTCCCAAATAAATTATAAGTATCAAAATATCAAATCAAATCAATATTTTAATTGCCCAGAAGTTATAATATATAAGTTATACATGGTTTCCTCCTATCCTTAAAATAAAATTAGATATAATGATGGTGACAAAATGTTCGTATAGGATTGCTCTACTTGTCGAATTAGTTCCAGTACGTGGTATGTCTACATACTCCCTTTTTAGACAGGTTTAGATATGCGCGAATCAAACAAAACTTTTCTTGGAAAAATGACTAGAAACTACTAAATTACTAGGTAGGTAAATTCTACTAGTTATGTAAAGTTTTGGGGCGTAAGGGGTTCCAACCCTTATCTTCGGAACCCAAGCCAACCCCACCTGCACGTCGTGCACCCTGCTAAGCAACGAACGGGGCTCTGGCGGCTGGCTGATTGCGGCATAGCACAGCCTCATCGGCACAGCTAAATCTCCTGGCCACCGAGCAGCAGCGTCGGTGGTGCGAGAAGCTGTGCCCTGCGATCCCTAACCCGCATGCCCAGCGTGGGGATTATGGGCATATTCTCTTTTATTAGGCCTATGTCCAGCAGTGGACTGATATAGGCTGGTGTGGTGTGGTGTGGTGAAGTAAAGTTTCTAATAAATATCGCCATCGGAAGCATAAAATGAGTTTTGCTTTCCCGGAAACTCGAAATTCAGTATACTTTAAACTCTCAATTCAGTTAGCTTGTTGACTAAACTAACGAGTACAGTTTCTAACTATCGCTTGTACTACGGAGGAGATGACATCATTATTACATTACCGCGAGTAACTACCGCAGATTTTGTTTGTTTTATTGCTGATGAGCAATAGATTAGTGTGGATGAGCACATTTTCAAAAATATTATCAAAAAGTTGTATCCTTGTATTTTTTCATGACCTTAGTAAATATTTTCCTGAAAGGTTCAGATTTTTCAGCGTAGAAAAAATACAGCAAGCAGCAATAGGTATAAATCATCAACATCATCAGCTTATAGCAGTCCACTGTCACATAGGCCTCCCCTAATGAGCGCCATTGTGCTTTCGCTTCAGCTCGACGTATCCAGCTTCAACGAGCCTTTCACAGATCGTCACTCTACCTGGCCGGAGGGCGTTCTACACTAAGTTTGCTACGCCGTGGTCTCCACTCAAGCATTCGTTTATTCCAACGGTTATCGGCGAACATGGCCCATGTTGAGCGAGGTGTAGATTCGTCGACTAGGCAACTGAGTGGTGATTGTGTCGTCTTACTTATACATAATTATATTAACTATACAACAAAATACCACACGTGACGTCGCGTTGGTCGTGTGACGACGCAGCACGCGTCCACCACTAGAGAGACAAAGAGGGGAGGGTTGTCTAAGTGGAGACCAAATGATGAAGAATTTAAACAAGAAAACTATAAATAAGTGTCGCTCCACACTATGCTATCCTAACTAGCACAGTTACTCGTAGGTAATGAGTGTGGCTAAAGCCGCTATGTCACCGGTAAACGACCTTCCACAACCCTTGTTTTAGCAATTGCTTTGTTTCATATGAACAAAACATGATCGTTTTAGCTTCGTTCAATATAGTGTGTACTTAGTCAGTGCATATTGCACATATATATTGTTCATATATTTGCTTTGAAAAATAATTGAATTTAATAGATAGCCATCGTTTCATTAATTTATATTATTCAAATACTTGCAAAGACCTTGCAGCCTCTGTTGTCACTTAACTGTGTCAAGTGTACGTTATGTTCTGATGTTTTTTTATATGTGTTTAATGTGTCTAAAGGTTCCGTACCTCAAAAGGAAAAAAAAAACCCCATATACTTAATTGTCCGACTGTCTGTCTGTCTTACTCGCACTTGGCTAGTTTTCATAAAACAATACAATGGTTTTACCAGTTGTCTCTTCATAAAAAATCACGAATCGACAATATAAGCAGCGGACTTCTACGAGGTGTTAAAGATAAAATAAATAAATAAATAAATATAGGTACTTGATTGTTTTTTCATGGTAGATATAAAGTCAACATAAGTCGACAACCACATAGGTCTAATACATAAAAGTGTTATGTTATGACGTCATATCCACTAAGAGATTTATTCAAACGTTTCTAAGTATAAAACCCCACGGACATGCCAAAAAATTGCGGGGTTGATAGCCACATTGACATATATAAATGAGAGACAGCGATACAAAGCTAAAACTGAATAGCTTTTATATAGAAATTGGAAAATAAATAAATGAGAATGCCGTCTGATGTATGGCGCTCGGTACCAAGACTAAAGTGAGTGCGTCAAAAAACATTCCAATAAGTTTTAAGTCGATTCTACTGTCAAAATAATTTAAAATGAGGGTTATTGCCATAGTATCACTTTACATCAATGTTTGTTGCCATAGTAACGTTAATATCATTGGTTGTTGCAGTCTAATGGCGGCGTGTGGCGGAAACCAAATAAACGAAATATTTTTTACTTGATTATTAATCCCGTCGGTGTGTAAAACTAAAAAAAAATGTTAATGTCATTTATAAAATATAATAAATTTTATTGGATACGTTCGGTTTGGACGCTGTTGGTACGGGTTCTCGGCATTCTCCTTTACGGGATTTCTCACAGTTAGAAAACTAGGCAAAGCCTGTACTATGGGTACCTAAGACTGATAAACATACACAGATACATATTTACCACACAGTCACATAACAACTATCCATATTCCCACACAAATATTTGTCGGGGTGGGAATCGAATCTACCATCTGCAGCTCAGAAGCTACTACCAACTGAACTATGAAAAAAAGTTTAAAGAAAGCACAGACTTTAATCAAGCCAGTTTCTGAAAACAAAACCAATAATGTCATTACGTTTCACGCAACATTTCTTTGGAACCCGCCCATCCACACTTGAAGTTCCAAAAACTTTAATTGGTTTAAATAAAAGAGTGAGAATGCGATAAAATTTTATTAACGTGTTTTCCCATTGTTTTTTCCTGAGATAACGTCACCGTAAAATGACGGAAAGGTTACTAAATACTAGCTTCGGTTGCGCGGTACCCGGAGAATAAGTAACTTTTATTTAAATCCAGGCATATGTACTTATATACTTTACGTACCTATGTACTTATGCAACATTTCAGCATAATTTGTTTAGTAGTTTTGGCCAAAATTACAGATAATTCAATAATAGGCAGATAGTTATATTGTTATGCGGTCTAGGATAAAAAAATGCATTACCTACATAAAGTTTTCTTGGTACAACCTTATATTTATGACAAAATCTTGGAAAAAAGAAGATAATTTGCCTCAACTTTTCAAAATGTTATGACCATTTCCCTGAATTTAATCTTATTTATTCGTTATAAGGAGGTATATATTTAAACAAATAATACTGTTTTTTGGTCGATTATATCTCGATCAAAATATAACGCCACCAATCTCAAAACACGAGCTTTCTCGATTGGCACGCAAAAACGGAAGATAAATTTATAATGTTGCGTGTGCGCTGCCCTTGCGCAATTTGCTTTCTTAATACGGTACATTGAATCACGTTGAGAGGAAATTTCATTCGAATATTAAAGTCAGAGAGGGCTAAATAGCTGCCGTAGGGTAAGGACAAAAAGTATGGATTTTCCGGCTTTTCAAGTGCTACGCTAATTTTATTATATACGCGAATAAAATATTATACAGTTGACGTCATAGGCTATGATTGAGACATAGATATAAGCAAAAGATTACACTGATACGACTGATTAATATATGCTTAGTTATTAATAAAATACCTTAGTGGGGAGCGTTTTCTCAAGAATTTTGATAGGTCACCGTATCTCGGGTCAATTTTAAAAATCTTAGGGTTAAAGTTAGCAATTGTTGCTCATAGGCCTCTCCTATTAATAAGGGGCCATAATACCCAGCATGGGGATAATAAATGTATTTTACCTAAGATTTTAATGAAAGAAGTGTCTTGACCCGAGAGAAGTGTCCTTGTAAAATTCTTGAGTTCCTACAAAATCCCATAAAAGCGCACTCAGTTCAGTTTGAGATTTTTCGTAATGTTATGTATTGCAGCGTGTGCTACAACTGCTGACACACAAGATAACTGAGATATGCATAATTACAGGACAACAATGTCTTTTAGTTTTAAAATGGTCCGCCTTATCACTTATCAGTATCCCTAAAAATCTTCACCACCAATCAAAATAAAGTAATTTACCATGTACCAATATTCGTACATCCTTAAAGGTCCTCAACTTCAAGAAACCCTACATTAAAGGTTTGGCCTAGCCTCTATTCTTATCCCATTTCTACATTAATATAGGGTAAAAAGACGGGTATTTTCGCGGGGTTCTTGGCCGGATGACCGGCCCCGGCTTTTTTTTCGAAAAACAACCAACGTTTCACATCACTTGTTTCAGAGAACAATTATACAGTCGACCGAAAGACACTGTAACAATATACAATGTAATTATTGCGTTGGATGCTGTGGTGCGCACCGTTTTATTATGTCCGTATCGTGCTCTGAATTTGTAAAGGAAATTGTATTTTCAGATGAATTCTTCGCTTTGATTCTGCCCTAAGATATATTTTGAACGTTATAGCATATAAAGAAACTTACTATTATAACACTAACTTACAACTTACTATCATGTGGTTCCCATAATAAAAGCTCTGCTTAGTTTGGGGCTACATGATGCTGTGTGATAGCGTCCAGCATTTATTATTTATTTATTTACTATGAATAATAAATACTAGATTTTTACAATAACTAACATAGCATTGTAGTCCAATTAGTTAAATAATAGGGGGTAACGTTACAATATTTCGTATTAGGCTGAAAATTGGTCCGAATGTTAGAAACACCATTAAAATTGAAATTTTAACATTCCTCATCGATCACACATTTTCAAAAAAACATTTTCAAGATCAGAGGCCAATATCAGGCTTTTTTATAATCTTTTTTGTATATTTTAACCATCAGACTATTGGATTATTCTGTCATGTTATCAACAAATTCAAAGTTACAGTACAACATTCTATATATAAGTTTTAGAATGGTCTGCCTCACTTATTAGTATCTCTAGAAGCCTTTACCACTAATCAAAATAAATTAGTTTAACTTGTACCAATAATCGTACATCTATATAGGTCCTAAAGATCCTCAACTCCAACATAGCCTATATTTGAGGTGGGTCTAGACACTAGGCTCATCCCGTTACTGTATAATATAGGGTAAAAACACAAGTTTTTTCACGGGGTCGTAGTCAAATGCCCCATCACTACCCAAGTATAATTCTTATACGGGTATATTTATACCCGTATAATTACGGTAAAACTTAATATGAATTTAACTCGAAACTAAGTTCCCGAAAGTTTACTTATCGTAAGTTTAACGGCCTAGCTACCATTAAAACTACCTTGGGTAGTGTTGGGGCATTTTACTAGAACCCTGGGACTTTGACAGCTTACTATAAGATATTTAAAAGATAAAATATTTCTTACAAATATATTTTTAATATCTTGTAATGGATTTTCGCAAAGTCACGCCTGATTCAATTCATTAGCTTATTATAATCTTTGCATGTTTATAATTTGTGTAATAATTCGGAGTACTTAATATTAGAGATTCTGGAATTAAGGACTCTAGGCATACAATCCGGTAGACAAACACCATCAATAAAATTATAATTATTATGCTGGATTATTTATTCTTAGTGATGAGTTCACTATAATCGTCATAAACAGACTATCTAGTAGTCCACAGCTGGACTTATATTAAACGTTGAAATCCTGGAAATCCCCCAATGTTATTTTAGTTCGTTTTCTTAGATCTCTTTGTTAAGGGCTCATCTAGGGAAGTACTCCACAATGCATATTTCAGCCGTTTAGCAGCATTGTTGTGTTTTGTTTTGAAGGGCTGGTGAATTTACAGGCCTATGAGACTTATCTCCTTTATATATCAACGTGATGGGCTTTGCACCGTAGGACACGTCAAATATGCTTTACTTACAATGCAATACTTTTTATAGGTTATTTAAATTATATAGGTTTAATTTAAAAAAAATTACAAAATTCGTTTATTTCAGTCACACAATCCCTATTACACTAAAGTTTACACAAATTATTTTACATATAAGAAAAAATAAGAAACACTAATAGGAAACCGACAAAATAGACAAACATAGTATAAGTAATGGCTAATAAGCTATGTTTTTGTGCCATATTCAAGTATAAAAACAAAATTTTTAATCAGGATCTATGTTAAAGTGGCATAGAAGTACAATTTAAAACGTTGATATCTGCAGTAGTTAAACATTATGTCGCAGTTACCAATCCAAAAAAGTGAAACTATAGTTCCAGTTCATTTAAAAATAAACAAAAAGCAGTTTAATAAGTAAGAAAATAATGGGTGTGTGTGTGTGTGTGTGTATGCATTGGAGTGTTTGTAGAGTATTTGATATGTAGTATGTGTGTGTGTGTGTGTACAAATAAAGCTATATTATCTGACTCCAGCTCACCCAATAGATTATGGAAAATCACGCTAAAGACGATATCCTTATCTGATACGGCCCAGTAATTCGGAAAATGCTTTGGGATAAAATAAAACAAACGTTTTCCTCAATAAGCTATCAATATTCGATACTGAGACGCCAGAATATATTCGTAAGCTCGATATGGATCGAGCAAATGATACTCAAGGTCGTACTTTTGAGAGCTTTATTCACTTTTGAATGAATTTACCAGAGGTATCTATTTTTTATTTGTTTACTAGTTTCTGATATAGAAACATACATGTATGATTTTTTTGTATTTTAAGTGTTAGCTCACATTGCAGGGATAATCTAAGATTTTTATATATTCCAAAAATGTTTTTGCCTGTATCGAAATTTTTGGGATATTTAAAAAATTACATGTAGTCTATGTAATCCAGGTCACAATCTATGTATATTCCAAGTCTCATGCAAATCCGTTTAGGCATTACTAGCAAGCAACACACCAACTTTCGAATTTAAAATACTACTAGTATGAGTAATACCGTCTTTGACCATACGAAAAGGTTTCTGATCCAACCTCTGGTTTTATCTAAGTATAGGACAGGTCATAATCATCTAAAATTACATAATCGATTATTTCACCCATGCTTGCCTGACACGGCACGGCCGAGTGGAGAAGCTTAATCCGGGAACAAATTTTATCGGACACGTCCGTAAGCCGCGGCCGTTGGACGCAACTGATCCGGGCTTTATACGAGAGCCGTGAGGTAAGTCTACTATTATTCGTATCGTAGTCATGAAATTTGAAACAATCAGAAAGCGTAGATTCAAATTTTCATGTTAGCAGTAGGTTGCGGATTCGACTCCCGTTGTGAGACAAATGTTTGTATTTTCTAAAAATATTTTGTCTCGGGTATGGTCATATATTATGTATGTATTTACAAAAAAAATGCTTATAAGTAGTGGGTATATCAGATATCTGGTTCCCATAATACAAGTTCTGCTTAGTTTGGGCTACATTATCATGATAATGTCCAGAATTCTTTATTTATTTTTATTCTTATTAGCTACAGTTCTTCGTCACGCATACGATACGTCAGGTTGAAATATTCGTGATCGCTTTACATCTGAGCCACGTCCTCAAATAGCCACGACTGAAAGCCGCGGCTTATAGACGCGTCTGATAATTTGTTCCCAATAACCATCGCCGTGTCATTAGTTAAACCCATTTAGCATTGAATGGATACGCTTTTGATTGGGATTCGGTTTGGTAATGAGGTTTAGGATCCAAATTCTGCTTGATTGGAGTTCAATAAGGGGTTCTGATAAGTGATAATTTAATTTAGCTTAATGAAAGTCGTTTTTGATTGGTTGGTTTGTTCACTGGGCGAGGTTTTGTTACGTTACCACTTACAAGTACATATGAATAGAGAGACAATTAACTATACCTTAGGTATAACTTCTGCTCCATAAGTACATAATAAGTACCTAAGTGGGACAATCCCCATGTTCACTAGCACGTTCAAAAAAAAGCAATTAATTAACGTGCCAAAGCACGGAAGCGCTCAGATCTAAATGCCACTAAACGGTCACCCATTTAAGTAGTGACCAGATGGAGTGTCATTAACTGACCTCAAAAAGGAGGAGGTTCTCAATTCGACGATTTTTTTTTTCGACTTTTTTTATGTATGTTCACCGATAAAATCGAATCGAATTGTGGACCGATTTTCAAAATTCTTTAGGGCAAGAAGTAAGAAGTGATTTATTAGAAGTCATGTTATTTTTTTTTAAGTCCTACTTGTTTAACCATGATTATTTACTTAAAACAATGAAGTAAGCCACGCCACGAGCACCTTGGATTTCAGATGAATAAGCCCAGTGGAAGGCCCAGTGAGCTGAAACCAATTCCGAATGAAAACTGGGAGTAAACGAACGTATGTTTGTTCTCGCTGGAACATGTTTGATTAAGTCCCGAGGCGATGCGGATACGGGTATTGCTAAATCTCGTTTTGATTTAGGTATCAACAGTTTTTATTGTAATAAACATACGTGTGAACCGCAAGCTTCCTCTAGCTTTCGGTTCACGAAATAGATTTAGTTCTTTTCGGGATAATATTATGAATTCAACCTCACCTTGCATATTGATTAAGGGTTATCAAAAATTAAACTATCCTACTAATATTATAAATGCGAAAGTTTGTGAGTATGAATGAATGGATGAATGGATGAATGATTGTTACTCTTTCACGCAAAAACTATTGAACGGATTTGGATGAAACTTGAAATACACATAGTTTGTGACCTGGATTAACATATAGGCTACTTTTTATCCCGGTACCAAGCGAGCAAAGCAGCGGGCGGAAGCTAGTAATCTATATATTACCAAATCATCAATTTTAGTTATAATAATAAACAATGGTGGATACTATCCCTACATTCTCACAATAGTTAAATAATATTATAATAATAATAATACTGGACGTTATCACACAGCATCATATAGCACCAAACTAAGTAGAGCTTGTATTATGGGAAACGCATGCTGATATACTACATTGATACATTTTTTGTAGATAATTATATATAGAGTTATGAAAATAACAACAAAAACAATTTTATTCTTTGATTCTCTCAAACGTAAGCTTACTGAACAGATTGCTGCTAAGCCAACCGCTTTTGCAATTTATCACTCGAATCCTTTATGCCTATACAAAATACAGAGGCTCTGCTAAAATTACCAATTTACAAGGCTTTAAATTTTAACAAACTGATACGCGGTAAACTCTCGCAGTAACTGAGCTCTACAAATTTCTAGCGGACAATCCGCTTAATGAATATCACTGTTTTTATCTGTAAAAAAATGCATAAGAAGTCCAAGAAGACTGACTTTTTTAGCAACTGACACTAACCATGAATCTTGTATTAAGATTGTCTTAATTTGAAAGGAAAGCCACATAAAAAAGTATAGGTATTATGTATATGTCTCACTTACTAGCCTCTTCTTTGATTTATTTATTTCTCCATATTTACTTTAGTGAATTCCATCAATAGTAGATTTTACAACAAGTGCACCAAACGAACCATTTTTTTCCGAGACTTTTAGCAGCCCGAGCCGAAGGCGAGGGCTGATAGTAATGTCGAGAATAAAATGGTTTTGTGGACGAGTTAAAAACTCTGATTTTCACTTCAATAGCGAGGAAATAAAACAGTAGTGACATAACAATTCTTGAATTAAAATTCAAAATAAAATTAGTTCAGTTTTGATTTCTGAAGGAAATTGTTTTATGTCTTCAAAAACACATAACGCAAATAAATTAAGCTAAATATTATGAAATATCAAATTATATCTATGAAGTTCTTAATGTGTGTGTATGGCTCATTTTCTTTGCCTTAATATAGATACATTTATGAGTACAACACAACACAACACTACACAAGTAGTGCACTTGTACACAAAATTCGATTTTGTGCAGCCTGAACAAATAAGTACTTTCAGAGCATGAGAAGTGAAAAAGTTATTTATTATTTATCTTGACGGATTTCGGCCTCAGTGACTTATGTATTATTTCCTATACAACGTAACAAGCAGAACTCGCCAGTGCTGCCTCAGGCACCACACACCAAACCAGCTTATATCAGTCCACTGCTGGACATAGGCCTCCCTTAATAAAGGGGGATATGCCCATAATCCCCACGCTACGCATGCGGGTTGGGGATCGCAAGGCACAGCTTCTCGCACCACCGACGTTCCTGCCCATCGGTGGCCAGGGGATTTAGCTGTGCCGATGTAGGCTGTGCTATGCCACAATCAGCCGGCCGCCAGAGACCCGTTCGTTGTTTAGCAGAGTGCACCACGTGCAAGTCAGGTTAGCTTGGGTTCCGAAGGTGGGGATTAGAAATCGTTCACCCCTACCTCAGCCAGCATTAAAAGTAGTTAACAATGATTTTCCAGAAGCTTTGCCAAAAAATACTGTATGAAAACCTCTTCCGCTATAAAAGAGCGGCTCTCACAATGTCCGCTTCATGTGCTCGCTGCCTCAGGCGGTAATAATGCGGATAAACAGCTTTGATAACGACGCAATTGTTAAGGCATTGAGGCATTGCCTAATAAAAGTTAAAGTTAATAACCTTTATATCCACTTTATGATAAGAAATTAATAGCAATGGTATCAGATGATAATGTAACTATTTTTCAATAAAACTTAAGAAATCAGTTTTATTGTCTCACAAGATGACCAGCGGGGTGATTGACTTACTCTGTTGCAAACAGAAATGATTGATATCGATCCTGTTTTAACAAACTATGACAGTTTGTCAATTGACGTTTATTGAATTCCGACGGATGAAATGTCAAAGTTTGTAAGAACAGGATCGGTGTCTGTTTGCAACAGAGTTAGCCGATAACCCCGCTGGTAAACGTAGTTTACCATGTAATTTTTGTTTTTAATCCGAACTGGCAATTTTCAGACACAATTGCTCATTTCGATTTCTTAGATTTTTCACCTGTTCTTTTGGATTTTTGCTAAACTTCTTATATACCCGAATCAAGGCGCACGAAAAAACGCAAACTCATATCTATATACATTTATTTATTGCTCATTATTTATTGACATAATATACAATATAATTTGTGGAGGTTTTAATATAATATATCTACGTGATACTTGACCAGTAACTACATGTATATACCTCGTTGGGGCGCTGCAACAATCTAAATAAAAATTAGAATACAATATTGAAATGCAAAGGAGAATGCCGTCTGATGTATGACGCTCGGTACCAAGACTAAAGTGAGTGCGTCAAAAAATATCCAATAAGTTTTTAGTCGATTCTAATGTCAAAATAATTAAAAATGAGGGTTATTGCCATAGTAACACTTTACATCAATGTTTATTGCCATAGCAACGTATATATCATTGGTTGTTGTAGTCTAATGGCGGCGTGCAACGGAAACCAAATCAACAAAATATTTTTTTACTTGATTATTAATCCCGTCGGTGTGTAAAACTAAAGAAAATGTTAATGTCATTCATAAAATATAATAAATTTTATGGGATACGTTCGGTTTTGACGCAATTGGCACGGGTTCTCGGCATTCTCCTTTGATATAAAATATAATCAATCTAAAAATTAACTTCGTTCGAGCGATTTTCGAGTTTTTGCAAATGATCAGACTAATATTACCTATAAACTCGAAAGTTTGTGTGTATGCCCACTTAACACCGTAAGGGCTGAACAGATTTGGTTAAAACATAAAACATATATAGTTTGTGACCGTGACACATAGGCTAGGTACTTTTTATCCGGGTATCATGCAAGCGAAGCTGCGAGCGGCAGCCAGTATTTATATAAAACTTGGTGTCTTATCTGCGATCGCGTGTCATTAAGTTCTAAATACAACAAACAGACGTTAACTTGAGTAAAGGGCACTATAAACGGTACGATTTGTCTATACTATACGATACATCTGCTAAAAATCGTTGACGATTGATCGCATTAAAAATGTAGTTCAAACATAAAACGATTGGTCGTAACGATCACTCGCTCGGCTGGGCGTTCGAACTTCGGATGTGTGCGATGCGTGCGGCGATCGGCGTCAGAGTGAGACAAACAAAATCGAATCGTCGATGGCAAAGAGCCATACAGACCTCGCAAACACGATGCTTTGTCGTCGCGCTTAGTCGCAAGCGTCTGTCATATCTTGCTGTCCCGATTGTCGCCGTGTGTGAGGAGTTTTGAACAAAATGTATGAAAATTGTCCCCCGCAGCTTGTCGTAGCGTCTAATCGCTGACGTTTGTCGTCCAATGTGCGCAGGCTGATACGCTGTCGATTCATCGTTACGTTACGAAATTCATGATTGCATGGGTTTTTATTGCGACCTCCGACATCGTCTTCGATGAAGTAAATCGTCAACGATCTTGACATACACTTACGATTCGTCGTTTCGATCTGTCTAAAGCAACGGATCGTACAAACGAATCGTACCGTATATAAGCCCCAAAGCCAGTTTAACTGTGATGGGATCTCAGTGAATACCATCGTTTAATTTCACGCTATTTGCAGGTGGGTGTGTCCACTGTCCATATGCATACGTTAGCACTCAATAATAATGAATGAAATGAATAGTAATGTTTTGACTGCCCACTTATTATAACGTTAGAACTCAATAACGAATGATATGAATAATAATGCCAGTTGCCTTTATTATATGTAAGAAGATACAATGTGACGTTTATCAATCATCATCATCATCATCATCTGTAGGAATGTAGGTGTTTCACGTTCTAAACATGGTTTTTTCTGTGTTTTTTTAAGTCTTACAAGACCAGACTTGGCCTCTAGCTTCTTCAAGGAAAAAAAAGCATTTTTTAATACTACATAGTTTGCAGGCATACGGTTCTCTTAATGGTAAACGGTTCCCGTAGCCTATGGGTACATATAACATTAAGAGGTTACATGCGCGTTGCTGACCCTTTTAAAAAATTTAAAACATCATAAATATCTGTGTCATAAAGGTACCCTTTCGTTGCCGACTGCAGTCAGAAGCAGCAGGCGAGATGTTGCCGCGTCGCTACTGGAACGGTGCGGCGGCGACATTGCAACAGTAGCTTCTCATATTTATCTAACTCACAGTAAACAAAGGTTTGCTGTACAAAAACTGTTTAAGTTTAAGATTGCCTTGTACTTTAGCAAACTTTTAGAAAAATTGTAAAATGTATTTGCATCTACACATAAATACATATAAAAGAACAAATTAGAAACAGGTTTTTAACTATAAAATAAGAGTACAGACAACATAATAATGACACATAGAAATATAGTCGCAAAAAGGACCTGAACTCATCATGTAGCGGGTTGAAGGAATTACCTACAACGCGCGCTGGTCTTCCGTCAGGACCATTGTCTAAATCAGCGGACATGAGGAACAACACAAAACATGCTATCTGCACCACAGAGAAAAAAAAGGTGCTATGTCATAACATGATTATTGATGCTATAATATTATTATGTATTATGCTTATCAACGTTATTACGTTCGTAACTGTTACCAAAATCGTGACGTGGTATATCGGAAACGCGCTGCTAGAATTATAAAGCATGGAGTGAGTATAAGTGGAATAAGCAAACGAGCGCGCTCTCGCTTTCATCTGCGTACAGTTACTTACTGCCAGACTCCGCTACCGGAATTTATGTAATCACGAACAATAAAAATAAAAGAATAAAGTTCATAATAAAAGATAATTTAGTAGTAAAGTTCTTTGTGGAGGGCTGGCCTGGGGAAGAACTGCCACCATGCCTATTTCTTCCGTGAAGCAGCTCTGTTTCAGTTTGAAGGGTGTGAGTGCCGGTGAAATTACAGACACAAGAGGTTTATCATCTTCATGCCTCAAGTTGATGGACGTAGGGTGATACATCTAGAGCATGTTCCAAAAAAAATGTTCAATGATGCAATGCTTTGTGATAGGTAATGGTTACCACTTAACATCAGGTGGGCCACGTGTTTGTTCCATCTTCAAGTACCATAAAAAAGTCTTTGGTTAAATAAAATAATAATAATAATAAAAAAACTTCTTAAAAAATTAATAAATAAATCTTTCTCCTGGTTGATTTATTTATCATCATCATCATCATTATCATCAGCCTATAGCAGTCCACTGCTGGACATAGGCCTCCCCTAATAAGCGCCATTGCGGCCTGTCCTGAGCTCGACGCATCCAGCTTCTGCCATTATTATCACTAGCCTTAAATTATCCTGATGTGGATTATTTTCAGAAAAATAAAAATAATATAAAGGTGCACTAATATTTCCTAAAATTTTGTTGCTTTATGTGTAGCATCTAAAACAGATGAAGTCGCGAGGAGTCCACCTAGTTCATAAAACTTTTAGTACACTAATCACTAGTAGGTAGCTACTGGAAATAGAATATGATAGAAAACTCATTATTGTAACACAAACATTTAGATACAGAAAACTAACAATAGCAATCATGAAAATACCATGAGCGGTCTTATCGTTTAGCGATCTCTTCCAGACAACCTTTGGATGTACTGGATTCAAGTCTACGAAATAAGAACAAAACAGAATACCCTAAAAATACGATGAACAGAACAAACCGAGAAGCTTATATGATGGCAGTAACAGAGCGTGTGGCCGGCCGGCGCATGCGACTACTACTAACTCCATGTACTTAGAACCGGTTTCCGAGCGCGAAATATTCAACACTATTCGGACGTTAAAAAACAAAAGCAGTTACGGTATTGACTCAATTCCGCCGTTATTAATTAAAAAATGCATCTACGAACTAACAACGCCAATAACAAAATTAATAAATCAATCTTTTGAAGAGGGAAGCTTTCCCGAAAACCTAAAAATAGCTAAAATTAGACCTATTCTAAAAAAAGGAAACTCACCAAAACTGCCAAATAGTTACAGACCTATTGCACTTCTACCTGCAATCTCTAAGATTTTCGAAAAAGCGATGTGCAAAAGAATAAACCACTTCTTAGAAAAATATAACCTCCTAGACAACTGCCAATTCGGCTTTAGGAAAAATCGGTCGACGGCCCTTGCGGTTTTCAACTATACGCAAGAAATATATAAATTGTGGAATAAAAAGAAATATGCTATTGGATTATTTTTAGATATGACAAAAGCCTATGACAAAGTAAACCACGAAATACTGCTACAAAAAATTTACGAGTGTGGAATAAGAGGAACAGCGCACAAATGGTTAAAATCGTACTTAAATAATAGAAAACAACTAGTACAAGTAGACCACTACAACAAAGATACACATGAGCTAGAATTTATTCTCTCTGATACAGAAACGATGAATACCTCTATACCACAAGGGAGTGTACTCGGATGCACACTTTTCTTAATTTACATTAACAACCTACCAAAGCTCATAAATACTACGTGTGTACTTTTCGCAGACGATATATCACTACTTTTTAGCAGCACAATAAACATCGATATAAATTACATAAAAACAGAATTTGACAACTGTGCAAAATGGCTCCGAGACCATAATCTAGAAATAAACTGTAAAAAAACAAAAGTTGTACAATTCAGAATGCACCAAAGAACACGTTTGGACCTCAGCACATTAACAAAAACACTAAACGTTGACGAGCAGGACGAGTTCACACTCTTAGGAATTACTCTGGATACAAACTTAAATTGGAAAAAACAAATAGAAAAGACTAAAGTTAAACTATCAAAATTTATATATGCATTAAGTATTTTAAAAGCAAATACAAGTTACGAGGCCGCCCTCTCCGCCTACTATGCACATGCCTTCTCGACATTTAATTATGGAATTTTATTGTGGGGCGAGAGTGCGGAGTTTAACCAGCTGTTTGTCATGCAAAAAAAGTGTATTCGTATTCTAGTAAATATTCATAACCAGGTAAGCTGTAGACCATATTTCATTACAAACAATATATTAACACTTCCGTGCATTGACATATTACAAGTTGCCGTATTCGTAAGAAAACAACGACATTACTTTAAATCAAAGTCAGAATTGAATAAACAATATAATAGGCGAAATCAACATAAACTAATGCTACCATCAACAAATTTGCAAACAGTAGGCAAATGCCCAAATTTTAGATGCATTAAGATTTTTAATAAACTACCGGACGAACTTAAACTAGAACCAAACGACAAATTATTCTATAATAAATTGAAATCTATACTCATAAGAAAGTGTTACTACTCCTTGGAAGAATTCATGACCGATAAGCAGCAATAGATAGGTAGTATAACATGTTTGACTTTGTACGTATTTGTTCATATTTCTTATTGTTTTATTTTATATTAATTTGTATCTTAGTTTTATCATATGCTTCGACAAAATGTATCTAGGTAGCTATTGTAAATAATGTAATTCGAATGTAATTGTTAATGTTGACATATAAATAGAAATTAATAATCATAATACATAATTTTAATTGACATATTACATATAAAAACAATAATTTGACGAGCACACTCACCATTTGCAGTGCCCTTACAGGGTCCATGTATTTACCTATGAATAAGTACCTACTGTATTACTAAGATCTAATACAAAACTGTACTGTACATGATGCAATAAACAAATATACAAATATACAAGCTTATATACCCCTGCTATACAATACACATACTGCTATACTCAAAGATAGGAAACTCATAATGAAAATGCGCTTTTATGAAAATGAAAGAACCATTTCCTAACACCTTCCTCAGTTTTCAGTACAGAAATTATCGTAGCAAAAAAGGATTTGAATAAAAAGATTGAAATTATGCTAAAACGGGATAAATATTCAAATAACTTGAATCCTACGCCGTGAACTCGCATAAATTGTAGAGGAATCTGAATAAAATTCAAAATCTACTTACTTACTTATGCAAAGGCCAGAATTTACATGAGACTCCATAATATTATCCAAAATCTACAAAGTTTGGAAAATGTCAAATGACCTATGGGCAAAGACTACCACTACATGGCGCCCCGATCCAAGACGCGGTAGACTGAAACGAAGATGGCGGAATGAAATGTATAAATTTCAAATAAATTGGGTGGAAATAGCTCAGGATCGAGATGTGTGGAAGGAGTGACGAAAGGACTTTACTTAGCAGTAGGATACAGATGGCTTTATAATAAAATTAAGTTTGGAAAGTATGATTCATTAATAACTCATCGTTTAACTTCTAGACCAACAACAAAAATGCCAGCCTATATCAGTACACTGGATATAGGCTTTCCCTAATAAAAAGTGGATATGCAAATAATCCCCAGGCTGGACATGCTTATTGAGGATTGCAGGGCACAGCCTATCACACCACCGACCATAAGGACTTTAGAAGAACCATTGGCAATGTCATTTTCTTGCATGTAGGTACTCATGTAGACTGAAAAAACCTCTACACCAACGAAGATAAGAAGTTGATTATTTGATCATTGAGGTATTTATACTCTAGAGTGGAAAACGTGGAAAAAAGTGTCCGCACCAAAACTCCGCGCTCGCTGTCAATTCCGCGGTCTGAAAACTTTTCAAGCGACATAAGGTTGAAATAAGTGCAAATTTGGCATTTTGAAGTTTATAAATACCAAACACGTCTTCAAGTGAAATTTAACAAAAATGGTCCAATTTTTGTTAAATTTCACTTGAAGACTTGTTACTCTATAGTGCTACCGTGCAAAGCCAATACACTGTTCGTCATCATCATCGTTTTGTTTTTATTTATTCTATGCCCCTGCAAAGTTAATATTCTTCTAGCTATTACCTACACTGGGAAAATACGATTTAAAGAACACTGTATTCACTTAATTTATATGGATTCAAATTCCAATTTGCCCGATTTCTCAAAACGCACTTTTTTATCTTACAGTGTATTGGTTTAACACGGAGAGAGACATTTAGAGTGTTCTATATAATTATCTCGATGGGTATTTATACGAATAACCTAAGCTTCTAGACCGTCTATTTATCCAATATTTTACGGACTCGCCTAAGAGCCTACATTCTACAATACAAACAGTTCTTCAATAAACAATCTTAAGTTATCGTAAGTATTATGGAAACGCGAAGTGGGACAAAACTGATATCGATTGTTATGGTTATTCATACAATCTTTGAAGCTCCGTTAGTAACAGTATTTTATAAAAGACTAGTATCTGGCCGCGGCTTCGCTCGCGTGGTACCTGGTCAAAAAGTGGCTATTCTTTATTTAGGTTGCACTATATATGTGTAAAATTTCAGCTCAATCCGTCTTGGCGTGAAAGAGGGACAAACATTTCACATTTCACAAATATTCGTCTTTATAATAATACTAGGTTCCACCCGCGGCTTCACTCCCGTGGTATCCGGATAAAAAGTAGCCTATGTTAATCCAGGTCACAAATTAATGAGAGATGGAACCCTTTACAGCCCATAATGTACTCATAATTTCTGATACTAACGACACAAGTAAGAAGACAGTTTGGAGTCAACTTATGTGATTGTTGGGTTTTAAGTTAAATAGCATCCAATACGGCTAGGGATTGCAATGCTGGATCCAGCAATCCATTAATCCTGCTGGATCCAGCAATTCAGAAATCCATTTGGCGCCAACATAATTTTGGGCTTTGTGGATCCAGCATCTGGCGCTGAATACAGCGATGCGGATAAGCAACCAACTAAAACGAGGTTTTTTTTGCCACAAAGCTGTACGTTCGAGCCTTTTTCGCAGCCGACTATACTATGGGCATATAGGGCATATAGCCGGGTATGGTCAGGTATGTGTGTACCTAAATGTAGTTAAAGTATAAATGTTCATAGATCTATGTTATTAAAGTGTATCGAGTTTAAAAAGCGTTTTATTTGTTAGAAAATAAAAATCGATAAATACTGCATCCGCGCTGGACCCAGCTAGATTTGCTTTGATCCAGAATAAATCCAGATGGATCCCTAAATAAGACACCACACACGTTGCTATACCATCCAATGGGCACTGGCCTTTACCATGTCTTCAGATGTACCAGAGATATGAACATGACTAGGCGTAGAAAGTTGTGTGGAAAACTGCGATGGTCAGATAAGGTGGTGTTACATCTACGATTGTACACTGTCTTGTATCTGTTTGATCACGAGATGTAACATGTACGTGATATTTTATGACAGCCTCTCCAATTTTCACTCTACACACTATTCTTACAGCTCGTTCCAACTTAGGATTGGATCGGAACTTCGTCGGATGTCGCACACCGTATTTTAATTGGGTGTCTGCGCTCCTATTCACACTAGTCGGTTTTGTGACCCTATTGAAGCTGGAGACAAATTTTTCAATTCAAACGCGAGGCGACTATGCACCATGAATGTTATGAGAGGGTTGTCGGCGCCGACATTCGACAAATGTAAAAAGAGACAAACAAGATTCAACACGATTTTTTTCCGGGCGTGAAGGACTGGCAATAAGCCCGGCACAAAAACGGTGTCGTATAAGTGTGAACAGCTTGTTCTGTCACTAAAATAGCCGATTTTCTGTCAGGCCCAACACCCTAAAGTGGGAACGAGCTCTTACTAAAATGTAGTAGTTTTAGAGTTCTTTGTGAAGTGCTTATCCGAGGAAGTATATTTCCTGACAAAGCCCCTTTTCGGCTTCAATTAAATGTAATCTAACCTATTCCTATAATATTAGGTAATTATCTTTGAATGTGTAAATGTAAGCAGCTGACTTTGCCAAATCGAAAATTGAGTGAAAGAAAGTGAGTTTCGAGTGGTTTCGAAATAAAGCTGGAGTTAAATTCAAGATGTTTATTTCTGCCGTGAATATGAATTGCTGTCTTTTGCGTTGAAATTCCAGGCTTACTATCTTCATGCAACAAGTCATCAAGTGCATGAGTTGATGCATGAGGTGCATCAAGTGGTCGCAGAATTTTGCATTGTATGACACATTCCAAACATGAGTGACCTACGATGTAATGCTTTGTTTTATGATAGGTAATGGTTACCACACAAAATCTGGTGTCTCGTGTGCTTTGTTCCATCTTCAGGTTCCTGGTACATCTGGTGTGATATATGATTGACAGTCTCTTAAAGGAGAATGCCGAGAACCCGTACCAATTGCGTCAAAACCGAACGTATCCCATAAAATTGATTAAATTTTATAAATTACATTAACATTTTCTTTAGTTTTACACACCGACGGGATTAATAATCAAGTAAAAAAATATTTCGTGGATTTGGTTTCCGTTGCACGCCACCATTAGACTACAACAACCAATGATATATACGTTGCTATGGCAATAAATATTGATGTAAAGTGTTACTATGGCAATAATCCTCATTTTTAACTATTTTGACAGTAGAATCGACTAAAAACTTATCGGATATTTTTTTGACGCACTCACTTTAGTCCTGGTACCGAGCGCCATACATCAGACGGCATTCTCCTTTACACTACTTAAATAAGCGTGAAGTGTTTTCATGGTTCGGTCTTTTTCACTTTCACAATTTACACAATTTACATACATAGTAAGTACGTTTAGAATCGATTGAACAAAGAGCTTTCAGACTCATTAGTGTACCCTTCGAAGATTTAGACACAAAGTCTCGAACACCGCCGTAAGGTTGCTTGCTTATCGATCTTCAATAGGCTACCTTTCGGTAAGTGTTTTCAGGATCTACGTGAACTGATCCCACCATCTTGATTCCACATCAGGACAAACAGACGCACGACTCAATACCATCCTGATGAGATATACTGACTATTCGCACTAAGCGGTTTTGGGTTTCTTCTACTTTTACTATGCGAACTGCTAAGGATTGTAACTCTCTACCAGCCTTTGTCTTTCCTGATAACTATAATCCGGGATTATTTAAGTTTAAAGTGAATAAGTCTATTGGACCTTAGTACTTCATCTAAGACCACAACGTTACTTGATATCGGGTGAGTTTGTTGTCAAACGAATGTCCATCCAATGTAATGCAAAAAATCTTTAATCATCATCATTTATTTAAGAGCTGTGCTCTTGTTGGAACAACTGATGCAGCTTCTAAGCAGCCTCCTTTACTTCCCTATACGACATGACATCTACTTTCTCTTTAATGTGGCTCATATAATTTATCCTTGGTTTTCCCCTTCCTCTCTGTTCTTCTACTCTTAGTAGTTCTTTATTAGATCTCTCAAAATTAGGGTGAATGATGGATGAATCATGATGTCTGGACTGTGTAGTACCTATTCTCTGCAGCCTTGCTACATGAAAATGAGAAGAAACCGCGAGCTGAAGCTAGTAAAATGATTTCGAAGTCATTCTCACGAGTATAAAAATCGTACTTATTGAAATAATCCGTCCAGCAATTAATCATTTAAATCTATATTGATCGGTCGTTAGCATATTGCATAATGCGATTCACAGTTAGTAAGGCTGCATCAAGAAGCGGCAACAACCTGCTTGTTCGAGTTTGTTAATGAATTCCTATTTTTTTTTGGTCAATTTGATTGGGTGGAACTGTTCAAATAATACGTGGGTATATGCTGGCTCAGAATCTAGAAAATCGGAATTAAACAAAAAAACTCTTGACTACCTTAAATCACTATATCCCTATTACCGATCAGATATTCATGGTATTCTTTGTTGCATTTTCTTAAATTTAACTAAAATTTGACACTCCTCAAAAATGTTTTTTTTGTTCCTTTTAGATATTATAGATATAACGAATTGTTATTTGAAAAAAAAACCCGACTTTAAAAACATTTATTGAAAAAACTGTAAAACTAAAAAGTTAAAAATAACTGCTTATTTTTTGGTTCATCCACCTTTTTTCTATAAATTTATCCCTTCCGATCTATGCGTTTACCATATAGGTAGATCTAGATACCTACCTGTTAGTTTTGGAGTCGGTGTCAGCCAATTCATCTCATTCATCTTCTGTGTGCAGCATGAGTTATTTGCATACCGTCAATGGTGACTGTCATTAATCATGCTTCAAGTTTCGGAGATCGATCGCACAGGTCGCAAAGCGCTTTGTAGTTCCTGTGATCATCATCATCATCAGCCTATAGCAGTCCACTGCTGGTCATATGCCGACGCATCCAGCTTCTACCAGCATCAACTGGTCGGAGGGCGTCTTACACTATGCTTGCCAAGCCGCGGTCTCCATCCAAGAACTCTTTTATCCCAACGGTTATCGGTTCTTCAGCAGATATGGAAAGCCCACTGCCACTTATGCTTGCTAATTCTGTGAGCTATCTTGGCAACTTTAATTCTGTCTGTTTTTCCATTGTCTTATGACCTTAACGGCTTCAAAAAGAGAGTTAATAAGCATATTCTGGGAAAGCTCGTCACATCCATCTCGTCCATCCTTGCCTATGCAAGGTTCGAGGTCAAGAGCTGACCCATTATAAATAAAAATAAAAAATGTCGGACAGTTTCGGGGGTCTTGAGTTCCACATGGCAAAAGACACGCCAAATTGTCATAGTGGTCAGGTCATACTGGGCACAGTAGTAAATTTAGGCCAACGAAAAAGCATAGATTGAAAATAGCGTTTTGACATTGGCCTATTTTTTACGCTTGTGATATTTGCCAGATTGAATTATTCGTGGTCGCCCTTCTAAAGTCTTACTTCTTAAGTAAGACTTCGGTGTCGTTGTTATTAATTTTGGAAGTTTCTCTAAACAATGGCCACTTTCAAACAACTCTGCAACTTCGGCTAGCCCATAACCTATGTATAGGCAATTGCTCATTTTCTCCTTTTCACATTAATGAACTAAACAATTGAGTTGAATGAAAGCTAATGAAACTTTCAAGCTTTAGCTCTTTGTGAATGGCGAAGCCATTAGATAGGTTTGAAAGTGGTTCACAGATAAAACTAAGGAAAATTAATTGAATTGAATTATGTTATATTTGTAACAAAATTTAACTTATTAAGACAATAATTTGTTAATAATAATGTTAATTTATTTTTGTATAACATACATGGAGATAAAGTCTACAGTATTTCTAGGTAAGTATGGTATGAAGCTGGTAGTGAAGGTGAAAGGTTTTAACTGCTTGAATTAATAGTAATAATTATTGCTGCTCACTATTTCACAGCATCATCTAGCCCCTAAATAAAACTTGTATTATGGGAACCACGACTAATATTTTTTTGAAAATTTATGAATGAAAGCAAAAATGACCCGAGACAAATATTTGCAAATCTTACAAAAAATCGCGGCTGGAATCGAACCTACAACCTCCTGCATCTTCACCTACTGGGCACAGAGGTCGTCAAAATTTATTTTAAAATCATCATGTCTTTAAATCGTTTTTTTAAACAAGTATAAGAGGTAAGTAGCTGATATAAGTTCAAATGGATTTAGGCAAATGTACTCAATATCCCAAACAGCGAGAAAAATTGTAAGCAAAAGCTAGTGATTACAAATTAACATACCAAACCGGAAATCCGATGGACATTCAAAATGGAGCTTTTAATCAATGCTAGCAACCGAAGCATAATTGAGCCAATAAATAAATTGGTTCATTTTGTAACTACTTGAATCAATTATGGACTTAACCGGACTTAATTACAGCGCATTTTAATGAGTAATTCGTTTAAACAATCAATTTAGTAATTGAAATTTACTTGTACCTAGAATATACAGAGTGGTTTCGTGCGAAGTTCCATAAGTTTTGGAAATTTGCATGTTTGGTGGTTTGTTCTTGTTCGTGTCCGATAATTTAATTTAGATTATGGTCCTGATGGAATACCAGTGCGTTATAGGTATAGGTAATACTGACAACCCGCTACATACTGAGAGAGAAAAAAAACTCGGAAGTTTCTTGGAACTGAACGTTCGATATTGTCGTATTTGGCGCCGCTCTGAAGAGTAAAGATAGATAAATAAGATCAAAGCAAATAGTAGATTGTTTTACAAGGGACTAAACCATCCCATTATATACGAGGTTGTTATACTCCCGAGCTTAGCGAGGGAGGATGACAAGACCGAGTTATAATGGGTGGTTTTGGCCCGAGTAAAACACTCTACTTTTCACTTCGATTGCGAGAAAATAAAACAATTCCAAATTAGTCAATTTTCAGAAATTTTATTAAAAATTAAATGTGCAGTTAGAGCAATTTTGAATGTTTAGTGATATGTTTTTCCCGGGCAATTTTATTTCGGTTCTCTGTGATTGGGATGTGATAATATTTTGAGTTGATTGTTGTGGAGTAAAAGTTGGAGGACTCGAATCATGCTTGAGTTTCCTGCATTATTAAGATCTGAGTGCGGCTTCAGCTGAGTTGACATATTCATCCAATCCCGCGATGTAGATGCTTGGGGTTCTGTAATGTTTGGTAGAATATTGATTCCTTCCATAATCCGCTGCGTGACGTGATACTTGTTTTGTATAGAGTCCTCTATATAACCTTCAGCCACTTGATCGGACCTCCATCCACCGTGCCGTTTTAATGTCGTTATATTCGCACCAGAGTCCGCCAACAGAGTCGCGGATGTTCTGCGGAAACAATGGCCCGTGTAGAGTTCCGGATTTGGTAAATTTAGATAAGTGGCAATATCTTTAGGCATGTTACCAAATTTATTTTTGCCTATGACTTGGCTTGTGCATTTACCATTTTGATAATTTAGAAAAAATCTTCTCGTTGAAACATTAGTGGGACGTAACTCCTGATAGGCTTTAACTATATTAAGGTATTCTCCACTGATGACAAATTTACGCTCTTTGTTTGTTTTCGTGTTCGGCAGACTCACAGCTTGTAGGTTTGTATCCGTTTCTATGTCTTCTAGCGTTATATTGGCAAGTTCTATTCCTCTGCATGCACCGCTGATTCCATAAATTAAAGCAACCTGTTGAACAAAAAAATAAGTGTGTTAATAATCGTACCTAGGTACATAATTTAGGTATGTAGGTAGGTATCTATTTATTTAGTTTGAGTAGAGTACATAAGTAGGTTACCTTTGTTGCCAAGTATTGTTTATTTGGAGCGTTATTTAAAAATGTTTCGATTTCTTGTGTCGTCAAGACTTTAGATTTTTTTGCCTTGTATCCAGTGGACAATTTCTTCAGTAAAGCCGTTAAATTTACATATTTTTTAATATCGACGTCGTGTCTCGTTTTTAAGGTCATTCTTAACATTGAATATGTGCTCCAAAGAGTCGACGATTTGAATTTTTTCCATAATTCATCAAAATAAGTGAGAAAAACCCCTTCTGTAAAAGAATCCACACGTTTCTCATCTCTCCATTTCATAAAATTTTCGTAACTCTTTAAATATATTTCACGTGATTTTGTCGGCAACAGATTCATAATTATTTCTTTGCCCTTTTCTTCCATTTGCATATTAGCATCTTCACTATCACTTGATGACATTTTTCACGTTCACAATTTGAAAGTTAAAGTCAGGAAGTTAAACGTAAAAGTTTGTGATTTGGAATGAAGAAAATTCTAGAGATTTAGCGCCAATACCATATTTTTTTTTTAAATCTCTATACCTTCAATAACCCTCAACGAAACAGTTCGCATTCTACCGTGAAGGGAAGAATCAACCTTCATAAAACATCACCAAGACGGTTCTATTTTCAAAAAAAAAGATTAACGGAGCACCAAGAAGTCGAGTTTTTATATAAGAGAACGAATGCTTTGTACGGGCTGATGATTTTAGACAAAAATTAAAAAGAAAAAATACTTTTTAGCCCTAGGTATTAAACTCGAGTTTTAGGCCCGCTAAGCTACACTATTATGATACACTTTTTGAGCAAGAGAAGTGAAAAATATATTGAATCAAAAACACAAATTTTTCGCAAGTGACTGTTTTTAGTTTCTTCTTAAAACTTGAACTATAACATAAATAAAAATTGGGGTTTCGTGTCGCCTGCAGATGATATGGTATCCACTTTCCGTTTGATCATTATATGTGATTCTAATGTTGGTCTTTATCTGTTGTTGAGCCATGTCGATAGCTTTCGCGTGACTCAAATACTCCCAGTGACTTACACGAAGAAAAACCCTTATGCATGAGTAATAATGATGATGTAATATGCAACTAGGTGAGTAAATAAATGTCAATGTCAAGATCGGAGCAGGTGGCGCAGGTCAACGAAAGTGACATGGCACGTTTCTCACGTTGTAATCTACAGTATTGTGAACTGCAGTTGCCACTTATCATTATAATGAATTCACCAATGAATGTCCCTAAAGTATGTATGGGACCATTTTTTTTTTCATCTAGAACGAAGATGTGTCATTTTTATTTTGTTTTATTTTCTTGTGTTTTTCTGAAAGCTTCTAGTGGTTTATTTCTTTGGTTGTTTGAAATATTAGTATGTTAACCAATGTACGTTAGTAAGACTCAAGTGTAGTAAAATGGAATAAAAGTGAATTTGGACTGGGATTCTCTGATGAAGAAAACTGGAAGACTGGACTTATAAACCGTTTGCTGTGTCATATTAATACGAAAAATATACTTGATACTGGTAAAAATGGTGGAAAATTATCCAAGAAGCCATTAAATATTACTGAATAAATAATTATTTCAAATGTCTTGTGAGTGTCCCGCGACTTCGTCCGTGAAGTTTGCCAGTGCACCCCTTTTAATGTCTAAAATTATTTCTTACTAGCTTCTGCCCGCGGCTTCGTTCGCCTGGTAGCGGGATAAAAAGTAGCATATGTCTTGATTCAGGTCACAAACGATGTATATTCTAAGTTTCATCCAAATCCGTTAAAGAGTAACAAACATTCATCCATTCATCCATCCATCCTTTATTCCTTTTAAGAAACGTGTCAAAGATTTTTACCTTCATCAATTAACATCAACTGCTTAGTTACATAGAATATTATTGATAATTTTGGCTTTGAAATTATAATTGTACTTAGTCTATTATAATAGGATATTTTCAAAATTTTGCTTAATAGTATAGGTATAATTTAATTATTTTTTAATATGTAATGTATCTAATATAGGTAGGTAATTAGTTTTTGTTTTATAAGCACCTCCGCTCAATTCTTTTACTTATATTCTTTCCATTCTTGGTCGTCTGGAAGAAATCGCTTTAAGCGATAAGACCGCCCATTGTACCTATATTACTATTTCATTTCTCGGTTTTTGTAAATTTTTGGTTTTTAATTGGTGTAGTGTGCAATAAAGAGTTTATCTATCTATCTATCTATCCAACCATACATCCGTTTTTACAAACTTTCGCATTTATAATATTATTAGGACTATAGTTGTATATAGTAGTAAAGAAGTAAGTATTGTATAGTAGAATTAGACTATGCAAAGAACATGTCCAGGCTAGTCTTTTGGCGTTACGATTCAGGCTGGCAGCCTGTCAGTGAGACAGTCAGTGAGTCAATTAGCATCATCAGCTGAAAAAATATGGAAAAATACTTTATCGGGTACCAATTGTGTAAACAGTCTACTGTTATTCAGATGCAAGTCATAGTAGATACCTACTTGAGTCATTATGATCATCCTCATCAACAATATGTATGCTTATAATATATGTGTATGTGTGTGTATACGTATGTGTTTAAATGTAATCTCGTGTATCCTTTATATGTATATTTTTAAATGACAATCTATGTAAGCATATAAAAGGTCGCTATGTACGTGAGACAAAACTTGGAAAGTTTCGGGAAACGTGGAGACGGGCACGCCCGAAAATACAATACTCGTGGCGCTGGAAAGCTGGCAACCGTAAAACATAGACTGGCTAAGTCAGATAGACTCATACATGTGTTGGGACCTATTGTATATAATCGCCTACCAGAATACATTAAGGAAGCACCTAGCCAGATATCATTTAAAATGAATTTAAAGCTTTGGCTCATTAAGGAGGCGTTCTATGACGTTGATGAGTTTGTTTGTAAAATTCGATAAACTATCGGATTTAACACACAAAAACACCAACTTAAATTTATTATTTATTATAATGTTTTATACTATTAGTTATTATACTACTATTTGTTCAATATAATCTACAGTGTAAATTACAGTATGTAATGTAATGAAAACTTATTGATCCTTTTATATTATTTAAACATTGACATGTAAATTTGTTATTTACCAATAAATTGATTATTCCTGATTATTCCTGATTATGTTATATAAAACTCATATTTATTTTGCTGGAAAAACCCGAGGCGTGATTTATTTTTTGCTAATCGTATTTGGGCACCCACGATACAGATTTTATCTAGTGTGGGTTCCACAGCATACCTTGTTTAGCTCTAAGTCCTCAGTAAAACCTTGTCTAGTTGTCTAGTAGAAAATAGATTTTATACTTGAGGACGACGCTGGTGGTGACGGTTGGGGTGCAAGGGCTTTCAACCTCCATCTTTGGAACTCAAGCCAACCTTATCAGCCCGTGGTGCACCAACGGACGGGGTTCTGGTAGCCAGCTGATTGTGACATAACACAGCCTAGCACAGTTTAATACCCTGGACTCTGATGGGCAGCAGCATTGGTAGTGCGAAAACGTGTGACCCGCGATCACCAATCCGAATGCTTAGCTTGGGGATTATGGGCATTCTTATAGGAAAAGCTTATGTCCAGCAGTGGACTGATATAGGCTGGTGTTGGTTGTTGGTAGGTGATACAAAAACCAAAATCAGCAAAAAAGAATAATAAAATCATAGCTGTATTAAAACAAAAAGGTCTGTTCTTCACAAGTTCTTTTTGACACGTTTTCTACTAATATAATAAACAGCCACATACAATACTGCAAACACGATCATCCAAAGTATGAGTGAGCATAAAGCAAATGGATGTGTTACTTGGACCATTTTGTCTATCCATCAATGGAGAATTAGAACGCCCGACACGATACCGACTTCATCATCATCAACCGTAGCCCACTTTCACCCACTGCTGTGTATAGGCCTCTCTTTGATCTTGCCACTGGCCACGGTCCTATGCCAGCCTGGCCAACCGTCACAAAAAGAATATTGAGAATTCTAAATATTTGTACCTATGCCTCAATAACTCTTAAAAGTTACCTACCGAAATCGTAAAATGGTCTGACTTTTGCGCATTTACTTATACTCAAACTTGTACTCAAGAACTACATTCACAGGTTTGTGACTCAAGAATAGATTTTCTGATTCAAGTCTTTCAGCTCAAATTATTAGTCAGGAATGCCTTCTGAGATCAAAGGATCTTGAAAGTCGAGATTGGCACACATTATTGTATGTGTCAATCTCCACTCTACCAAACCCTATACCCTATAACCCTATCCTATGTGGCTTATACCCAGCAGTATGATGATGAGCATGAATCTTGACTACAAACTAAAAGGTAAGCTAAAAAAGCCTTGAAAAAAACAAGGCCAGGTAAACCGTAGCTGGTACTGGTAGGCAACTACTTTAACCCCTTTCTTAACATTAGTCACTGTCGCTAGCTAAAAATAAGAAAACTCCGCGACATCGTATCGGCTTGAGCAAAATGCTCTATTTTCTAACTTTCCACTTGCAAGTGAAACTGTTTGCACATCTCGCGGAAATCCTACAATTACGCCCTACACTGTGATATTATCAGTTTTTGTCTTAGAAAACAGTTGAAGGGACATAATGTGTGAGATCTATCGCCTCATAAAGGTAAGTGAGCTAAGTGGGACCTGTCCGGGTTATTAGTAGACTATCATCAGTTGGAAGAAGTCCATGACAGCTGCTATCCTGACAGCCACTGTAAGTTACGTGCTTGCCCTGACAGTTTGTAGAAGACAAGAGTCTAACTACGCCAATCTAGTCTAACAAAGTATATGAAGCAAAGGCTTAACAATGATAACACTTTTCTTTTAATATGCCATACTGGACGCAGAGAGAGTTACCTCTGTAAACATACAGAGGAGGAGGAGTCAACAGACTCCAGGGTATGGAGGTAATCCTCGGAGCGCTAACAAAATGCTGCTCGGAGAAAGAGAAGAAAGCGTAATACTGCTGCTGATATTAATAAACCAATCAAATCTGATCACTATCTCAAGTGCATTTTTCTGTGTACAACAATGAAATGTTAATTGAGAATAAAAACGCAACTTGAAGACCACGCACATTTTAATTATATTTATCCTGTTATCGTTATCTACTTACTTTCAAAACCTACTTGGGTGAAATAAATATATTATCTTATCCTATCTACAAAGTGAGTTGGAATTTGTATGTTATACGGATTATGGTTATCTACAAGTTGAGAGAACCTCATACAATAAAGTTCAAAACTTTTCCCCAAAAACTTTAAGGCGACTATAAGGGTCAAACCTCCCTCTCGCTCGCACTATTCAATATTTTAGATGATAAAAAAATCACTGAATGTATTTATGCAAAATAGCAAACCTTCACGGCCTAGAAAATAACAATACACAGGTTCAGCAATAATATCATTTTGATTCTATCACGTTTTCTTACCAAAAAACTTGCACCAATGTGAACAATTTTGGTGCCAATTTTTTGGTCGGAAAACGTGTTGGGTTCAACATGATATTCTTGCTGAACCTTTGTATTGTTATTTTCTACGCCGTGAAGGTTTGCTATTTTGCATAACTACATTCAGTGATTTTATATCTTCAAAAATGTTGAATAGTGCGAGCGAGAGGGAGGTTTGACCCTTATAGTCACATAAGTGTGTAAAAAATTAAGGCTTCAATTTTCATAATCATTAAGTCAAGAACAAAATCAAAATAAACTGTTCTCGTTCTACCCCATTTTTAAATGAAAACCTACAGTCTTTGAACATTACATTTATGACCTTCGGGAAAAGATTTACCCCTTTTCAGGATAATATATGAATTCAAACATCTTGTAATATATGGTAGAAGAAATATGTGCACATAATTCAAACATTCCGCAGTGAATCCCGTATCTTAATAAAATATTATAGAATATAAATGATAAGATAATTTAACAACAAAGTGGGCCCCCAACCATGGAAGACGGCATCGTGGCAGACCCAGATTAAGATTGCGCGACGGATTGGACTCATTGTATTGATTGGACGACCACAGCCTCCTAGATCGTGAAAATGAAAGGGGGATAGAGCCTTTGCCCTGCAGTGGGAAGATGCAGGCTGAAAATAATAATTACGTGATATATCTTATAATAATGTGATATAAGTGTAGTGAAATGGAATAAAAGTAAATTTGGACTTGAATTATCTGATAAAGAATTTGCCGTTGGATTTTTTGTTTCAGTTGCCTTAGCAATGGCAGAACAGGACCTGACTGAAGACTGTACGACTAGACTTATAAACCGTGCTACGTTGCCTCATATTATGAACCATTAATACTTGATACTGGCTGAATTGCGGAAAACTATCCCAGAAGCGTTTTAATAAACAAACTTTTTTGTATTCATAACGTTGAGTCTTGTTTGCAATATAAACACGCTTTTGGTAATTAGACTAGATGATCATTGTATCAATAGTTATTAGTTATTATTATTGTACTCTTCCTGTTGTGTTTTCTAAATAAATAAAATAAACTGACCGAATATTTGCTTCTCAGCTTCGTGTCCTTCAAACGCCCATATAGGTACCTAATGATGCCCTACAAATAATTTGACCTTCTAATACAAGGCACAAGATATCCATAGCTTGAAAGGCCGAGCTTTACGATCAAACCTTATGGCGTATTCAAGTGGAAGGAGATGAATGGTTTTCCGATAGGAATATTCCTGCGAAGAGTATCTACATAAAACTATTGGGAGACTATTTTGTTTTATAGCCTTTTATCATAAATACAAAATTGGTAGAGCCATTGAAAATGTTTATCTTTGGCCTTTCATTCGATGATGATCCCCAACCCAAGTGTGCTGTTAATGAGCATATCCCCGTTTTTAAGGAGGCCTATGTCACGCAGTGACTGAGAGGCTGCTATTGTGGTTGTAGCCGATGATGGATCAGTTTTAATGATGATGATGATACCCAAACCTTGCTCTTTTTATAGTGGTAGAGTGACAGAATATAGGTGACGATAGGGTGACAGCTGGGCTGAACTTCTTTACATGCCTTCCGAAGTACGAAAGCCCTCAGATCTAGGTAAATGCTACTAAGCGGAAACCCATCCAACATAGTTTCCGGACGGGTGATTGCGACATAGTACAGCCTACATCGGCACAGCTAAATCCCCTGGCCACCGACGGGCAGCAGCGTCGGTGGTGCGAGAGGCTGTGCCCTGCGATCCCCAACCCGCATGCCCAGCGTGGGAATTATGGGTATATCCCCCTTTATTAGGGGAGGCCTATGTCCAGCAGTGGACTGATATAGGCTGGTGTGGTGGTGTGTGGTGTGTGTGATGTTTAACTAAGATCATTTAACGAGTACTTCATAGAAACAATTCTTTGCAACTTCACCCGCTTCGTTCAAGAAAGCTATAAATAATATATTATTATCCAATATTTGTATTTACTGTTGATTAGTCCCTTGGCGCCGATCTTTCTATTGTCAGAAATTCCAGAATCAAATTTATATTAATATTATCATCAAATCAAACTGGCAGTGATGACTTACGATTGTAAAATGGCCCCTAAATGTTACCATTACATATGTCATGTACGAAACTAAACTAAATTAAGTAGGTACCTAATTATAATTTTACCTAATCTTAAACTAAACTAATCTAATTTTTCTACCCAGCACCACCCTAACCTTACCTCATACAGTAAATTCGTGGACAACGGGGCTGGTATCACTTAAGGAACTTTTTGTTAAGATAATATTTTTTATAGTACTATTTAAGTGTTACTGTTTGTTGTTCCTAAAATAAATAAATAAATAAAAATAAAAAGATGACCTGCTAAAAACACTGAAGTAAACAACGCCAGAAGGACTATAGGATTGAAGCTATTTTAACCAATGATGATGATGATGATGATGATGATGATGATGATGACCAAACCTTTGAAGTCCATACGCGCTCAACCGCGATCGAAAGTGACGAGCTGGTTTAATGACTTGAAAGCATTACCTCGTACGTATTACTAAGGTGGATATGATTTAATAAAATTTGAGACTGGAATTAGGGTTGGCAGCACTCAATAAAACCTGAGCAAAAGTTTGGGTTGGCAACTGTTAATTATCTCCCGACTACAAACCAAAAGGAAGGAATATCACAGAATCTTGATATTTATTATATTTGACTGTTGAATGCTACGTCACACATAAATTGAACCGATGATCATGATCCAACCTTTGCAGTCAATACGCGCCCAACCGCGATCAAAAGTGACGAGCTGGTTAAATGGTTTAATAAAATCTGGGACCGGAATTAGGGTTGGCAGCACTCAATAAAATCTAAGATTGAGGTAGGGTTGACAAAACTGTTTTTATTATTTGCAACCACCAAACCCGAAAAAAGGTACCTTTTGGTAACAGTTTTATTCTACTGAACTCCTATTTATGAGAAGGCTTTTAACTTGTCTCATTGCAGCATAGTGCAGGCTCGGCATAGGTAATCTCTGCAGGCTGCTCACAGGCAGCAGCATCGGTGGTGCGTCCAACCGTGCCCAGCGTGGTGATTATGGGCATGGGATTAGGGATGGAGTGAACTGCTAATAGGGTGATGATGATGATAATTTATACAACTTTTGCTATAATTTAGGTAAGTAGGGTGGATATGGTTCAATAAAAATCCAAGACCGCAGGATATGACGCACAATGAAACGTGGCATAAAGTTTTAGAGCTGAAATTACTTTGAAGTGTTTTCTTTAGAGACTGTGGAGGAGCAGTATTCTTATATAAGCTGGTAATAGGTTCGTATCTAATATATTTTCAATTGTTATAATAATAACGGTAATAATCACAAAGCTGTGGGTTTATTTTGAGTTAGCCAACAAGCAAACAAACACTGTGTGCGAGGTTTATTTCCTGGTTGTAAAAATTTAAAAGAGTCTAGTTATACCAGAATGTTTTCAAATGTTTTAAGTTGAGAAATATAAGTATTGACGATGATTTAAGTTAAAACAAATCACAGAGTTTAATAAAAAATATCTTTATATTTTACGAAAGAACACAACATATTTATCATTTTACAGTTGTGAAGTAGTATGGATGTTATTAATTTATAAATAAAAATACTATAGTTTTTTCTGAACAAGTACTTTATTTCTGAAAATATATTCTTTTCTGTAACCCAGATAGCAGTAGTATATGTGAGAAAGCGTAATAAATAAACAATTAAACAAACTTAAAATTGCATTTATAATAAGGAAGTTACGATTTGTTTACGGAAATTTTGCAAAATCTAATATTGAATTTGGAGTTATAATAGATACGTTTTATCCACACGCTCTTACCGGACACAAGGACGGTATTACCAACTGCTATTACTGAAATGCGTTATAGCGATTATTTATTTTTAGTACCTCAACAATTTCGTTTCTGTAACAATATTCCGTAAAATACTCGTATATATTCTTGCAACGTGATAGTGTAGTGCGTGGTATCATGTTTGGGAAATGGGTCGGATTTCCGCCCGGGAAATAAAGTGCCTTTGTGGGAAAACCTTTATTGACGCGGTTGTATTTCCAAAGTAAATAGAGTTATGGCTTATAATATTTCTCTGTAATCCAAAATTGTACTCTTAGCATTAATAATAATTAGTATGCTATGGATTGTTGAATAAATTAAGGTAAAATTCTTAAATGTCAGCCACTTAACTACCAGTTGAGTACTGTTATCTGTTAGATATTTTGAAAATAGATCGCGTAATTTCTTACATTTTTCACATTAATTCAATGGATTAGCTTCTTATTGAAGTAAGCTTATACCTTATATGTCGAGTTGTAATTACTATGAAAAAAGAATATTAAAGTAATAATTATAATAAATAATTTTTCGGCACCTATATTTATTGCCACATAATAGCGTTACTTCAAAAGCTATAACTAAAATTATTGTTAATCTAATTATTTAACAAATCAAAGTCATGTATCTCCGGTTTTCTTAAAGAACACACGACAAGGCGACGAGGGAGCTAGCTTGAAGTGTTGCAGTGGGCGGCCATTCTATCAAGGTTATCCAACTTAGGTGCATTACGAATAATTATACCGGTTAAAAAATAAACATCTTCAAGTATCCTGGTGTGTTTTAATCATTTCGCCTATAACCATAAAACTTATTGTTTATGTAATATTTTACTTCAAAAAGCTTATTTTTATAAAACAGTTTGGCCACCCTACAACTCAAAGGGCCACGCGCTTAACAAATATAGGCAATTTGTTGACGTACGTTAACTCATACGAAAGTGAAACTAGAGTTTTCACTATCCCTCTCAACAATATGTTACAGAATGTATAATAGTGATAAAATAAGAAGCTTCACTCTGCAATTCGGATCATTCGATCATTGTCCAGCTCAGAGCAGGGCAAAATGGTGTTCATTAGGGGAGGATGTCCAGCAGTGGGCTGCTATAGGCTGATGATGATGATGATGATTATAACAAAGTTTCGTAAGGCTCAAGCTGAACAAATCCACGGAAATAATTGTTCTCGCAACTCAAAACTCAAGGGGTCATTGTATCACCCAACGCTTAAATAAGTGTTTTTTTTTTCGAAACATTTTTTTTTTCACTGCAATAAGCAGAGGCAAAATAAACATCTGCAGATCATACAAACATTCGTCTCATAGTATGAATTGAACCCGCAGCCTACGTCTTAGCCGGCTATTCGCCTAACCCCGATCAATCATGTGCGCGCAAACATTCGTGTACTGTCGAATGTTTGCGCAAAAAAACCAACACAGCGTCATATTTTTTTTTGCGAATCTCTTCCTACAGTTGTTGGTTTAAAGATTATGCAAATCCCCATCCTCATTAAAGGGTAAACGCAATGGGAAAAATTGAAGAGAACCAAAGATTGGTCCTGCAGTGGGATTGAAACCTACAGTTTTGCATCTCACCCGGCTAATCACCATTGAGTTCGTCAAATAGGGCATGACGTCCTCTTTCTCAATCAATCCCGAATTTTGTGCAAGCCCATTGAGTTCGTCGGGAATGACGTCATTTTTCTAAAATACGAGGCTATGAAAAATCCCGACTTCTTTTTTTTTCTCCTTTCTTTGAGCTTTTTCGCTTAGCGAATATCCTGACTTCTGTGAAAAGGTTAGTCACCTGTACACAAAATATTCGCTATTTTTGTGAAAATGGATGGCAAAAATCTTTTTCCTCTCTAATAGCATGACCGGAGAGCCTGAAAACTTTTAAAAAGTACTCAGCCTCGCGTGAATTATTTATAGAGTGTCGTTCGTACCCACACTACGGTGTCTACACGTGCTGACAACATTATAAACTTTACGTGGGTTGAAACACACATAGTTTGACATCTCAACTTCATCATGTGCGACGCAAACTGAAACTAATACCTGCTTATATTTTGCTAGATACATTAGATAGGTCTACGCTATCCTTTGTAAGGGTTCCGTATCCAAAGGAAAAAATTGGACCCTATTACTAGGTTTCCACTGTCCGTTAGTCTGTCTGTCTTTCTGTCTGTAAGCAAGATGGGCCTTTTGCTCGCGCGAGTTGGTCTCGCGATTGACATGTGACGTTCGTTCATATATTAAATAAATAAAATAAAATAAATAAATAATGCGGGACGTAATCACACAGCATCATGTAGCCCCAAACTAAGCAGAGCTTGTATTATGGGAACCACATGATTGATATACTACACATAATTTTTTTTTTGTAAATACATACTTATCATACATAGAAAACACCCAGACCCGACACAAATATCTACAGAACATGCAAATATTTGTCCCGCAGCGGGAATCGAACCCACAACCTTCTGCGTCTCAGGCGGACTTTCGCCCACTGCGCCGCAGAGGCCGTCCAAGCATTATTAGCAAGCCCGATTGGATACGCATGTCAATCGGACGAGCAACACGCGCGAGTTAATCGCCCATCTGGGAAGGCTCTGCCTGTCTACCTGTCACCAGGCTGTATCCCATGAACCGTGATAATTTTCACAGATGATTATATTTCTGTTGCCGCTATAACAACAAATACTAAAAACAGTTTTTTTTATAATTTACCTTTATACCTTGATTTGATGGATGCAGGACATTGCATTGTAGGGCACGTTCTAAATATTAGACCTATGATGCAATACTTTTTTATAGGTAGTAGTTACCATTAACATCGGGATGGCCATGCGCATGTTTTATCTTCAATAAGAATTATAAGAAATGCCAAAACTATTCAAAACGTGGGTATTATTAACGTATTTAAATAATGAAAATACTTTAAAAACATATTTTATATTTATTTTAACCTTGTTTCAAAGGTTCGGGTTTTTAAAAAGTAAATTGCTTTTTTGCAGTTTCTTGTTTAACATCAAAGTTAAAATTTGTGTTTAGTAAAAAACGAAATTACTTTTTCTCTTATCTCAGTAGCTACTACCGGAAGCTCCTCGGACCTTCCAAAATCCAATTCATTTTTTATTAGAAAACAGAAAGAAGAAAGAAAGAAATAAAAGTTTTTATAAAAAGGTCGATTCCTTCAGTGTCCAAGATTGATTCACTTTTGAAACGCTTTTGTTTTAACGAGTTCTAGGAAGTTATTATTGGAAAATTTATATTTATGGGATCAAATGAAATAAGTTGCCATACATTAATTTTGGTAATTTTTTTTTTATTGTTTAAATAGTTTTTAATCATATAATTGCACATTTTTACATAGTTACTTGCAACTTTTTTAAATTTATTTTATTTTAAAGTTTATTCTAATTTTGTGGTTCCCAATTCTTTTCATTTTTTTTTAATAGATTTACTATTAATCTGAATCATGACAAGCATGCGGCGCTCTCTCGGGATAAATGTAATGTTACTATAGTTTATTTATTTTTATTTTATTATGAGCCTGAATTGTCCCACTGCAGGGCAAAGGCCTCCCTTCCTTCTTTCCACTCTTCTCTATTGAGCGCTATCCCACGCCAACCCATATATAACTATAGTTTATACTATACTTAATAATAAAAATGATACAAACTAAAAATAATACTATTTAATTAATAAAAATAATGTACTGTTACTATAGTATTATTTTTATTAATAAGTACCTAATAGGTACAGTACATTTATCTTGAGAGGGCGCCGCATGCTTGTCATGATTCAGATTAATAGATAGTTAATATATTTAAAAAAAAAGAATTGTGAAAAACTATGCACATTTGACCATAAATGAATGAATTAATAAAAATCTAAATAAACAAACACTTGTTTTCACATTTGCACAACTTAACACCCATTATGGATAATTTGATGTTGCTTAGTATGCAAATCTAAAAACACAATAAGTCTAGGCACACACTTGGCCACACGCGACAGCGACAGCTCGGCTAATGGTCGCAACGACAGGCTGCGGACGACAATTTTTATATATTTTGTTCAAAGCAGACACTTGAAGTCGCGGAACCGCGACGACAAACTATTGGAGTCGCGCGCGCTCGCCACTAATAGCCGCGTCTAGTCGCGCTGTGCAGACGCCAGATGCAAACGACCACGCCGCGTCTTGTCGTGGCGATAAGTCGAATAATTTAGGATGGCTCTTAGAACAAGTCCAAACATTAAATTCAACATCAAAAAGAGTCTTTTTTTCTTACCTGGGCTTGCGAAATCGGCAATAATGAAACACCCTTTTATTTTTAGCTCCCATTAATACGCAGCTTACGGCCTCATAATGCAAGATAGGCATTACCACCTCATTCTACGTTTATCTTTTGCCTCGTAAAACCAGTTAACGTTTCGAGTTTTACAACGCGTAAAGGATACGTGGTGCTCGCGATAAAAATAAAAAAGCCTATTAATATTATTGCGTGGATGAGGAAGACCAAGAACTATATGAGCCAGATAAAATAAGGTCGCCGTCATGTCAAATAAGAAAGTAGAAGAGACCGCAATGGAAAGAACAAAATGGAAGGAATTGCATCTCTACACCAACTTGAAACAGTTACCAACAAATTATGTTCACATGAATATGTTAAAATATATATATATATATTTTTTTTTACTTTGCTATTGCAGTTTCACAACAAAGTGACAATAGAAATCCTTAATACCTACTAACTAACAAACGCTCTTTCTTCTTACACAAAAACCAATTGAGTAATGATCATTAATTAATTATGACCAATAATCACATTAATAATTTATGCGAATGTTTGTGTTCGTTTGTCTATGTTTGTCTCTAATCAACTCCGTTACTAACAGCTGAACGGATTTGTATCAAACTAGGAATGTTCACAGCTTGAACTGGAATGACATTAGACTTTTTTATCGGATCCCACGCGAGCAAAACCGCGGGGAAAAGACTTGTAGGTACCTTATTAAAACATTAATCTCAATTTCCAACGTAAATAAGACCCTAAATATATTTTTTTAAGTCCCACCATCGAGATAGTGTACGAGCTACCAATGTGGAAAAAATGTCCGCACTAAAATTCGGCGCACGCTGCCTATTGCGCCAACATTGAACACTATTCCAGTACTTGACTTATCGTCAAAATGAGTATAAATGTTGTATTACGAACTATTTATTTGTGCCCATACTAAACTCTTTTTAAATTTAACAATAGCTTACGTTTATTCAGCGGTATTCAGCCGGTTTGTTATTATTCAGCGGTAAGACATGACAATAGTTTATGTATCGTTTAACTTTTTAACAGATGTTTAAAGTAAGGTCATAAATGTTTATGAATGTCAACGACGCTCGGACAATTTTTCTCAGTTTTCACTTAGAGACTGTATCTCTATAGAGTACTATGTCAATGGGTCCGTGAGTGAAACCGCGAGCAAAAGGATTCTACCTTATTAATAACAGTAATCTCAATTTCCCAAGTAAATAAGACCCTCATTAAGCGGTTCATTTGAGAGTAATTACAGTCCCTTGATATAATATTCTTTAATATGACCCCTCGTTATTAAATAATGAGGCTGGTAATACGCAGTTAGCAGAAGTTTCTTAATTATTGTAATTAAAAAGGCCTGAAATTACATACTTTAGCGAGAGGTGGTATAATTTGAGTGGGTACGAAAGAGGTTTTGGTTTAAAAGTTTATTCACCTTAATTTAGTATACCTAATCAAAATCAGAATGTTTATTATTTTGCGTGGTACATTTTGATTAAATGAATAAATAAAATAAAATAAACGAAGTCCGTAACATGAGTCTCTTAGAGGAACTATAATATAAACTTAGGTATTTAAATTTAAATTATAAATATTTTCTACTATCTTTCAACAAAGGTTAAGTCAAAAGGATTTATGGGCTCACTACCATTTGGATAGTCGTCATTTAATAAGCTTCTTTGTTAGGTAATTTTTAGTTCAATGCAAATATATAAATTTACTATAAAAAAAAATTGTTTTTGAGACTTCGTAAACCGAATATATTTCTTCAATAAACTCAGGTAATGCTAAAAAAATTAATCAACTAAAGGGTCAAATAAGTTTAAACATTTTTTATGATAGAAATCTTGCAGATTTAAATAAAGTGGTGAAGAGTTCATCATTATTTTTTCATGTTTCTTCACCGCAATATTTTGTTTTATTCTAAGTATGCATGCAAGTTAATTCAATATTCACGTTCGTAAAAATATTACACCGTAAAATTTAAAAAGAATGGAAAAAAGAACGAAAGTAAGTAAAGAGACTTACTCACGCCACCTCTTCCAGTGTGTACAGTTGCCCGGATCAGTGGAACGCAGTGAAAACGCTGCCCAAACGTTACTCAAACGTAGTTAAACTTTGTCTAAACGCAGCTGAAACGCCTTACTAGATAAGTTTTTTAAATAACCTGCATCTTCCCACTGCTCGGCAATCTCTGTCCTTTGAAATATACCTATATCATCTTTCGAAGAACACACTAAGAAGTTATGAAAATAAAAATATTAATTTTTAATTATGGATACATAATACAACCCCTTTGAGCTCAATAACACCAGCTTAAGCCTAAGCAGTGTACTGTTGGCCATAGGCCTCCCCTCATAAAAGGGGATAATCCCATAATGAGCTTAATTATGTTTTAAAATGACGTTAAATTATAATAGGCCCTAGAACTTTTTCACTACATACTTCGATTTAAAGTTTTCCTTCTTATTTGAGCTGAAATGAAATCCCGCTTCAGTATTTATAAGTCAGCAATTTTGAGGTGTCTGGCTCTGGGGCTGCAGTCTCGACTTTTTCTTTAACTACCGATATATTGGTAAGTGTAAGCCCACAAAAAACATCTTCCCATCAACATCATAAAATTGGGGAAATATATTTACTGTAATGACGAGTTATTAAATAATTTTATTCAATGTTTCTACTATTTAGATAATATAAGATAAATAGGTATTTATTTCTCCCAAGTTATAAAGTAGGCAATATTTTATGTAAAATTAAAGTGTAATAAGTTACAATATCTTAAAATTAGGTATTTAGATAAAAATAAATGCACTTAAATTGGGTAAAATAGGACCCGAAATAGATAAAATAGTATTTATAAAGCCGTTACACATTAAAAGAAATAAGAATAATACATAATTCAATTAAATGATGAATTTCAATCCACATACATACTTAAATGGATAAAAAAAATATCTTTTGTGTCTACTATAAAAATATTAATAAACTAGGTATGTAAACTGTTTTTGCAATGATGTACAAATTACAATAACAATGACGATTATTTTAGTAGTTATATAAGATTATGTTCTTGCAACACAAAATTTTAAAAATTCACAAAAATTGTAGAGTGACATTGTATGTCGATATGTTAACGACAAAAATCGTAAATGTCAATGATCGGCACCAATCAGCGCAGCCCACCTCGACGCGCGCAGTATTTTTTGTATGAAAATCTGTTTCCGATCTGCTACCAAATTTCGGTAGGTAGCGATCGCTAACTATGTCGAGACTGCAGCCCGAGGGCAAATGTTATTTTGCACAGATTTATACCTTCGATAACTAAAGTCAAAATGACCCAATCGGTAAAGCGTTTGAGCTACGGCTCACCTACGTTTGAGCAGCGTTTCGGCGTTCCACCGTCACCGGGACGTGAAACAGTGCACAAGTGATGCTTACTGGAAAATAGCTCACCGTTCCCCGCGCGGGGTGCGGGGCGGGCGGGCGCACTCAGCGCCAGAAGCGCGAGCGCACACCACCATGTCATCACAACCACACCTGAAACAAAAGGTTATTGTTATTTTTTTTCTTATACTTAAGGATCCTTCTCATAACTGAAATAAATTATAAATGCGAAAGTCAGTTTATTTTTAACCACCTTCAAAGAGGAGGAGGTTCTCCTTATGACTTCCGATATCCGATATCTCCCTAAATTGTGAACCGATTTTCAAAATTCTTTTTTTGTTAAAAAAGAAAAAAAGGTCCCATATAAATTTTATTCCTAAGGGATTGGTACTTGCCGGAAAATTCAAAAAACCTCATCCTCACTTGTAATTTTCGCCCTATGATCATCTCCGTCAATTGTCAATCGATTTTCAAAATTCTTTAGGGCAAGAAGTGATTTATTTGAAGTTGGTTTATTTTTTATAAAAAGTTTATACTTGTTTTGTTTGTTTATTACGCTTTCACATCTAAACTACACATCATCTTGAAATTTCACTAAACAGGAAGGCCTCTACAATACAGTGATTTCTTCAAATTAAGTATAGTACAAAATTTGCGGTCATCTCTTAGTGAAAGAGACATGGAATTCCGAACAAAACATATAATAACCTTTATTTAGAGAAATATTTATCTATATGTAAGTGAATATGTAACCTTCATAAGATTGATGATATTACGTATGTATTTACAAAAAAATATATATGTGTATTATATCAATCATGTGGTTCCCATAATACAAGCTCTGCTTAGTTTGGAGCTACATGATGCTGTGTGATTACGTCCCGCATTATTAAATTTATTTATTTATTTATTTTATTTTATTCCTTTACAATCTGCAGTAGAGTAAGTAAACGATATTTCACTTAGCACGATAACGAAATGGATTTCAAGAGTAGACCCATAACGCAATGAGCAATAAGCGGCATAATATATTTTTACTGACCCACTTTTGATAGAACTCCCATTAAACTACTAACGATAACGCGTAGAAAGCAAATCGTAAATATTTATTGCGCCCGCGCAAACGATAAATTGTTGGTATTATTGATAAATTGAGTGGCTAAACGAACCGTGAACAGGTAATAATTAGATTTATGAATTCATTAGGGCTCATAAATTATGGAATTTTAAATAGTTTGACCCTAAAGCTAAACATCTGATTAAATATAATTTTGTCAGGTTATGTCTAAACATACGTGATTTATTTTGTCATAAGTTTGCCGATATTTAAAGTTTAATATTTTTGGAATGTAAGTAACTCTAACATAAGATTGCAGGTAATCGGTGGATGGAGAGGGCTCAAGACCGTTCTTCTCTAATTCCTTGGGGGAGATCTATGTTCAGCAGTGGACTTCTATAGGTTGTTGTTGATGATGATGATGATGAAGTAACTTTATTTAATCACCCGTGGCTTTGTTCGTGTGATACGGGGATAAAAAGTAATCTGTGTTTATCCAGGTCATAAACTGTGTATTTACCAAGTTTCTTCCTAATCCGTTCAGCGGTTACGGAGTTTAGTGGGAACAAACATACTCACACGCACACACTAACTTTTATATGTATTATATTAGTGTGATAAAGGCAATGACTCAGAGAAACAAAGATTTTGGAAGCATTTGAAATTTGGTGCTGGAGAAGAATGGAAAGAATAAGCTGGGTAGAAAAAATAACAAATAAAGAAGTTTTAAGTAGAGTCGCCGAAAATAGACTTATGTTGAAAAATATAGAACACAGAAGAGGAAAGATGTTTGGACACTTTATAGGACATGACAACTTTATACTCAACATCATAGAGGGAAAAGTAGAAGGAAAGAGAGGAAGGGGAAGACGAAGGATAAATAATATGAGCCACATTAAAGAGAAAGTAGATGTCATGTCATATAGGGAAGTAAAGGAGGCTTTGGAGAGAGGCAGATGGAAGGAGCTGCATCAGTTGCGCCGACAAGAGCACAGCTCTTAAATAAATGATGATGATGTATTAAAAATCCCATATAACAAAACAACACGTTTCCTTAAAGATTCTCTGATTTCCTGAAAATAACCTTTATTTGTGCCTTCAAGGGGGCATTGTTTTTCTGAAAAGAACCTTTATTTTTTCGGTGCTTTCAAGGGGGCATTGTTTTGGAACCACCCAGTAAACCTAGGTATAAGTATAAAGCAAAAACAGACTTCTTATTACGCAAATGTCACCAAAGCAGATTGTTCTCACAAACTTACAAAATGTAATATCCTCTGCAATTCCCAGCGAGAAACGAAAATAGCTTTGAAAACAACTTTTGCTTCACAGACTAGTTTTGTTCTCGTCAACGCCGCGAGTTTTAAACTGAGTTACGTGTGAAAGAGAAATAGTTGATAGACTGATAGACTTTGTAAGCTTGTTTGTTGCGAGAGAGTACTTCGTAATATAATAGAACTCCTTGTGAAGAACTCGTCCTGAAATGTACTGTATGTAAGACCATGCCCATTTCTGCTGAGACAGCATTGCTGTGTTTCGGTTTGAAGGGTGCTGGTGAAATTATAGGCATATCAGGCTAACACATTCATTTCTTGAGTTGACGAACGTAAGGGGTGTTAGGGGACCTTTATGCTTTTTTTATGATACCTATTCATGGAACTAGCACATGGCCCACCTGGTGTTAAGTGGTAACCATTACCTAAGACAAAGTATATTTTCGAACGTGCCCTACCACTTTGCGTCCATCAACTTGAGGCATGAAGGTGCCATGTGCCTGTAATTTCAATGGCACACACCGTTTAGACCGAAACATAGCAATGCTGCTTCACGGCAGAAATATCTTTGGAATCCAAGCCCACCTCACGTGCTCGTGGTGCGCCCTGTCGTATAACAAACGAAGCACTGGCGGCCAGCTAATTGCGGTATAGCAAGAATAATAGAAGAATTACGACGGGCAGCAGCGTTGGTGGTGCGATAAGCTGGGTTATTATGGGTAAATCCCCTTTTATTAGGGTTTATTAGGTGGGACCTATGTCCAGAAGTGAACTGATACAGGCTGGTAACCTCGGACACCAGAGTTGACCATTATTTAATTTGATCTTATAAACTTGACATTTATTATTGTATTTTCAAATTGTAAATAATTTATTATTGACCGACTTCAAAAAGGAGGAGGTTCTCAATTCGTCGGAACCTTTTTATTTTCGACTTTTTTTATGTATGTTCACCGTAAATTGTAAACCGATTTTCAAAATTCTTTTTTTGTTTAAAATAATATACTTCACAAGTGGTCCCATATAAATTTTATTCTTGAGGGATTGGTACTTTTCCCGGAAAACTCAAAAAACCTCATCCACACTTGTAATTTTCGCCCTATGATCACCAATATCTCCATTAATTGTGTACCGATTTGCAAAATTCTTTGGGGCAAGAAGTAAGAAGTGTTTTATTTGAAGTCGATTTATTTTTAATAAAATTTTATACTTTATAATATTGTATATGTTGTAATTTATTGTTTATTTATATAATAATCTTCATAATAATGGGCACTCTAAACTTTGATTAGTTGTACATATTCATATTTTTAGGTTGCATACAAAAATTGATAGAAATGGTATGATTTAAGAACCTTGTCAATTAAGTAAAAATGATTTGAAGCAAATAAATAAATTGATTGATTGGCCACTATACGAAGAAAAAGCATAAGAACATTATATTTTTGTAAACAAAAATGTATAAGCTCAAAGTATGATTGCGATCGAGTAGGTCACAGGTTTTGTAAAGGTTGTGAAGAGGGCTTATCTTAACGACTTTATGACCTGACCTCACTCGATGACACTTTAAAAACCGATAAACGATGTTTTTTAAGAATTTTATCGCACGTTAATGTTGCGATAAAATTCTCCGTCATTCTAAAATATTCATCATAGTCTGGGTATTTTTTACAAATGTTATGATTTAATACTATTTGAGTACAGGCGAGTGGCATAATTAAAAGAAGGCCTATGCCCAGAAGTGGGTCTGACTGATAATGATGATGAAGAGTAAATACCAGAGTAAGAAAGGAGTGTGAAGAAAATGTTGTGCCGACCCCACTGAGAGTGGAATAAAGACAAATTGAAGTATCAATGGGTTGGTCACATAACCCGTAGGATCGTGCCGTAGAACCGTGGGGGTATAAAGGTTCTCGAATAGCGACCTTGATCTGAAAGACGAAGTGTAGGGAGATCTCAGATGGACCGACAACATGTAATCGGTGGATGGAGAGAGCTCAAGGCCGTTCTTGATAGAAATCCTTGGGGGAAACTTATGTTCAGAAGTAGACTTCTATAGGTTTTTGATGAAGGGCAGGGTTATTGATGATGATCATGACAATATGATTCCCTTAAAATTCCCTTAAAATTTACTTGCTAAATTATTAAAGTAAAAGTATTATAATAACACAGCTACGCTTTTTATGAAAGCAGGTTTATGACTAATTATAACATAGTTTTCCTTTTCGTTATTTTTATACCTATTAGTTTTAAAGTTAAACATCTACATCCGATGTCGTAACTAAGTTGCCCGTAATTTGATACTTACATAAAATGGATTAAGGCGCAGCTATATTTGTAACATATCTACACACCAAACAATATGACAAAAGTAGTTAAATATTGTCAAGTAATAAACCTAGTTACTATAGTAGGTATATAAGTGGTATATCAGTTATGTGATCATGTGTTATAAATAATAAAGCTCGGCTTAGTTTTGGGCTTGATGTGCTTAGACATAATAAATATAATATTCATTTACATTTTGCTGTTTTTAAAATCACACATCCTATTATTAAAATCTAAAGAAAATACTAAAAAAATAACTTAACCAGTCGAAACGCCGTCGAGCGTTATAGCATAAAGGAAATACGTTGTTATAATAACAGTACATGTTATTGATTATAGAAAGACATCGTCAGTTAACCTGCAGTTTAGTGCTTTATAAATGCAACAAATATGTACGCACCTCCATAAAATGGTTTAGCCGATAAGTGTATGTTCAGATAAGTAGTATCAGAGTGAAAGTATGAATTTCGTAATAGACAAAGTGAAAGACTTTTTTATGATCTGAGAACTCATTACCGTTTCCCTATTCGTAACAAGATTCATTGACACTAAACGTCGGGTCTTGAAGAGATAGGCTTGTTTGAGAAAATGAAAAAACATGCCGGTACAATTTTGGGTAGACAGACAAGCAGACTAAAAATAATGGTCCACGCTAACTTTGCAGAACTTGATAAAGTGGTGACTAAAACCAAAAAAAATTACAAACTGTTGTTCATACAAAATTAAAATCTATTAATGAATGAAGACTTGCCTCAGCTTGTAATATTTTTTGTTCAGTCATTTTCGTCAAATGGATGCACCCATACGTATAATAACAATGTAGAAAGAAACGTGGAAATAGAGGCCATTGAAAATATTACTAACTGCATGATAAGCAAAAAAATAAATTTACATACATACAGACAAACAGATAACCGCCTTACCGATTTTAAGTCGCTTAAAATCAGAAAACCCTTGGTGTTCAGCAGTTGTATTTAAGCATTAAAATTTATATTTTTTACCATATATGTCGTTGATTAACGTATGAATTTACGATGGTCTCCATAAAGTAAAATAAATTTTAAATCTTATAAAGTAATGGATAAATGGATAATGGATATTTGTACTCTGCTAGCGTCCGTCAGGATTAGGGAATATCCCCCTTCTTATCAGGGGAGGAATATTCAAAAATTCAAAATCTCTTTATTTATATTGAACTATAGGTAAATAATAAAAAAAATATGATTATTAGTTTATAATCATATTTTTTTTATACACCCCAATTCGTAACAGCAATAAGTCTAGCAGCGGACTCTTTTAAGCTGCTGTTGTTGTTGAGATATTTTTCATAATGATTTTGTGACTTAATTTTAATTCCATTAATTTCTCTGGCTCCAAAACATATCGTAAACTGATCTGTCAATTCAATTTTATTAGAGTGCCTGCTGTATGGGGCTCTTTGGCCTTTGAGACGTATTCACGTCACTGCGGAATTTTTATTGAAAATCGCCCTTTGAAAGCGATCCCGATTGATTTATTTCGGTCAAAGATCTATTACTGTAGAGATTTTATTAGCAAGATATTCTAGTGAAATTCATTATCTGATATCGCTACATGATTAATACTTAAGGCGACTATACAGGTCAAACCTCCCTCCTTCTCTCTCGCACTATTCAATATTTTTGAATTATAAAATCACTGAATGTAGTTATGCAAAATAACAATACAAAGGTTCAGCAAGAATATCACGTTGAACCCAACACGTTTTCCTACCAAACAATTTGCACCAAAATTGTATGTATCATGGTACCAGTTTTTTGGTAAGAAAACGTTATAGAATCAAAATGATATTATTGCTGAACCTTTGAATTGTTATTTTCTAGGCCGTGAAGGTTTGCTATTTTGCATAACTACATTCAGTGATTTTTTATCTTCAAAAATTTTGAATAGTGCGAGCGAGAGGGAGGTTTGACATGTATCGTCGCCTTAAGGGGTTCCAACCTCCAGCTTCGGAACCCAAGCCAACCTCACCTACCCATGGTGCATGTGCTCAGCATAGCACAGGCTTACACCGGTACGGCTAAATTCCCTGACCACCGACAGGCAGCAGCATCGACGGTGTGAGAAACAGCGTCCTGTGATCCTCTGATCTGGCATGTGATCCGCATGCCCAGCGTAAGGATAAGGGCATATCCTCCCTTTCCGGGGAGGCCTATGTCCAGCAGTGGACTAATATAGGCTGGTGAAGTGATGGCAATATGATATTGCCTAAGGGCTCATGTATTAATGAGTAGTGTTAGATTTAAGAAACAAATATTTCCAACTGGCTTGAGGAATGGCGCTGAATTGGAGTCACAATCCAGCCAGCCAAGTCGTTTTTCATATTCTAGAGTACGTCAAAGTCGTACTGAAATAATACTCTGTGATGATGGCTGACTGAAATGAGTCAGCATATTAGTCAGTATATAAGAAGCTAGTCTTTTTGAACCGTTTTTTCATCACGCATTTTTCCTTTTTATTAAATTGTGTACCAAAAACCGTTCATTATCAAATAGTCCAGATGCTCTGTGCATATCCCCCTTTTTATTTATTTATTTTATTTTTTTTATTTTATAGGGAAGGTATATGTCCAGCAATGGACTGGAATAGGCTCGTGTTTTTATTCTATTTTATTTATTATGGGCCAGCTCTTGACCTCGAGGTTTGATAATTATGACTGGCCTCATAGCTAAGTTGGTAGTAACTCTGCCTTCTAAACTGCAGGTCACGGGTTCGATCCCCGCCCGGGACAAACATTTGTGTGGTGAACATGGATGTTTGTTCTGTGTCTGGGTGTTTTATAAGCAACTATGTATGTTTACCAGTCTCTGGTACCCTTACTACAGGCTCTGCCTAATTTGGGATTAGTTGACCGTTTATTTATTTATTGAACTTTTTGGTGTTGCGGTGTAAGGTATGTAAGGGACATCCATCTTCGGAATCCAAGCCAACCTCGCCCGCCTGTGGTGCACCCAACTAACTAACGAAGCTCTGGTGACATAGTGTGGCCTAACACCGGCACAGCTAAATCCCCTGGTCACCGACGTGCAGGAGCGTTGATGTATCAAATAGCTACGCCATGCGATCCCAGCATATGGGCGGCATGTCCCCTTATAGCACGGGATTTATAGCAAGTTCAGCAGTGAACTGAATAGGCAGGTGTTGTTACTTCTTTGTCGGCACCTGACGGCAAACCACTAGTTATGCAATGTGCATGCTATAAAATACCTTGAGTGCTTTCTGAGTTGGACAAGTCTATGAAATTACGTGTCCAATACGTGATAGCGATAAGTGTGGGAATCAATTTCACGCAGTTCGTACGTTAGGCAGGGTTTGTTGCAATGATAATGATGAGAATTGTGCTACTTGCTTCTGACAATGTTGCAAGGTTTGGTTTCTGACGTTTCGAGTCCAAGCTTCATCATCATCATTGCATTCCGTTGTTTATAAACATAGTAAGGGAAATAATAGATACAATAAAAATATTGAAGAAAAAGAAGATGGAGGGTATATTGTAAGTATAGTGACTCTCAACCTGGTAGTGGTTTCTGGTAACCTTGGTATGTTTAAAAATATTATGTTATTACTTACTTACTTTTAATTATTGGAATTTAGAATCAGATAGAGCGGGCCTTGTGATTAGTGTCTAGCATATTTATTTATTTAATTCAAACAGCGTCAATTGACAAACGGTCAAAGTTTATAAAAACAACAGCATTCTGAAACCCAAGTTAATCCGTCATGTGTAAAAATGTCAAAATAAAACCATATTCTTGGTTTCACGAAGCTTAGTCTTCGTATAACGTGAAGGTCCGGTGATAATATTTCAGGAGTAACTACTAAGACCCTCAGATTAGTGTAATGTGCATTACTTCAACCCTTCTCATAGAGTTAATTAGAGATAAGATAAAGATAAATGTTTATTTAGACAAAAGCAATAGACAGGTACCAAAGTTGGATTAGTTAAAAAGGTATTACTTATTCGTAGGATAAATACGTACCTAGATGAGCTATGTTCAACAACTCAACAACACCAGCCTATCAAACAGCAGTCCACTGCTGGACATAGGCCTCCCCTAAATTGTTAACATAGAAACACTTTTCACGACCTACCATGGGCTGATTGCCTCAAATACAAGATATGGCATATTATTTTGGGGCAACTCAACTGACGTTGGAAAGGTCTTCAAGTGCAAGAAACACTGCATCAGAGCTATATTTCGCCGTAAAATGACAGACTCATGTAAGCCCTTCTTTATTAAGCATAATATTCTAACAAAGCCCTGTCTGTATATTTTGGAAACAGCAATATTAGTAAAAAAATACCCAGATTCCGCATTTCCTCAACAATCTAATGTCGTAATTCGCAATAGAGGAGTATAATAGGCAGACTTTATATCAAAGTAAAGTCTGCCTTTAAACCTCAAAGACCGCATTAATGTGCTAGAGTATTATTTGCATGGCTCCTTCTATTTACAATAAAATACGTAAAACAATAAGGGAATTACCAACTACTGATAGTGATCTAAACACATTGTTAGTAAATATAACTAAATGGAGAAAATTTAAAATACTTTTATGACCAAGTTTAAGTTTAATATAATTAATATAATTTATTTATTATTTTTTGACCACTGAACAATTATGTAGCTATTTCATTATTTCAATTAATCATTTCGGTTTAGCAGTTCATAATACTAAGTCATTGTAAAAATATTGCACGCCGTAATACGATAGAATACATTGTTACCCATATTAATTACATATAATATTACACCTTATGTACATAGTTAGTTAGATAGATAGATAGATAACATTTATTGACAAAAAGATGACATGTTTTAAGTTAATAGTGCCTTAAATCCTAAGTTAGGTTTATCTAGACGCTAGAGTTCTCTGAAAAATATAATTAAATAATATAACAATACAAAACTTGTAAGCACAATATGCAGTTACGCACACCGACACAGCGGTGTCACCCTCTTGTTGTTGTGTGGCTGTAAAGCGCGTACATGTTTTTCGATATAACTTTTACTTTTAGTTTTATAAGTTGGGGGATATGCCCATAATCCCCACGCTGGGCATGCGGGTTGGAGATCGCAGACCCGGCCGACGCTGTTGCCCATCAGCGACCTAGGAATTCAGCAGTGCCAGTGTTATACTGCGCTATGCCGCAATCAGCCGGCCGCCAGAGCCACTTTTGTTAGTTAGCAGGTTGCACCACGTGCAGGTGAGGTTGGCTTGGGTTCCGGAGATGAGAGTTGGAAACCCTTACACACTGAGCTATGTTCTTTTAGTTACAACTGTACTCATAGGGTTAGTTACCATATGACGATAGGCAAAAAACAAATACAAAGTGACCTACAAACAATAGCTAAACGAACATTAAAATGAACTTCACTTTCAATCAAATTGCCAGAACGCAGTACATAAGTGGTCAATCCTTCACGGATGGCAGTATTGTACACATCTAATTTGCGGCAAATGGATAATTTGTAATGCTTCCGATTTTCCAGTAAATTTTCTATTGAAAGTACAATTTCACTTGATCGATGGTAATTGGACCGTAGATTATTAAGCAGTCTGTAAAGTGCGCTATGACGCGAAGTTTTGCGAGCAAATTGATTAGATGCGTGTTGTTCAGATAGGTTTACGAGATTACGTTCTGGCTTTCTGACTTTTACTATGGGTTTGCAGGAAATAAATCTCGGTTTAGTGGTGTTTAATAACTTGGTGTTATAGTTCTTGAACCTTGACATTCAATCGATTATCAATTGAAGGTTTTACTAGTTTCACCTCCGGCCTATATGTCCTAGGTTTTTACCTATGGGGAGCCTATGGGGAGTAGGCTTACTTTTCTCTGGCTTTATCCATAGGGATAAAGCCAGAGAAAAGTAAGCCTACTATCCAATAGAATGGGCATGCGTGAGAATTTGTATCAGATCCGCTGTTGCCGGTTTGGTTTTCCTCTCCCTCACCTATACACTCGACTTATTTATGTTTTTTCACGCGCAAATCGATGCCATTATTTGCAGACAAATACAGAGTTCACGTTCACTCACCCCCACATCGAGATAGCAACAGTATACATCGATGCACGCACGTAACAAAACTCATTGGTAAAATTATATGAAAGTATGAGCAGATACTCATAATTGGAGCTCCGTGACGCTCTATGCCCTTTCAAGTAGGAATTAGGTTGACTTACTCTTCTATGGGTATCTCTTTAACCTATGGCCTGTAGCACACATGGCTAGGTAAGTATTTTAAAGTAATAAGGTGAAAAGTTAATAAGATTTCCGTTTAACCATTAGTACATTACTTACCGAAGTTCTCAAGTGAACCTCGGTCATTAAGACCCGGTAGAGGGCGCTCGTGCATTATTCAGTCAAAGGCATCAAAGGCTTTGAGTTTCAACCCTTTGCCTTCAAAGGGAATCTAAGAATTTCTGTTTCTCCAGTCTGAACATTTTTGGATTGAATTACATCTTGTTTTCGAATCTTGTTAACGAGTTCGTGTTAATTTCTTCGAAGAAATTCAAATATTTTGGTTATGAATGTTTGATTAAGTGATGTCAGATATTTAGATCGCAGTCTTCTTCTTATTTCTCGCATTAGTGGCCAACTAATTTAATGTCAGAATTTGTATGCCACCCAGAGGCCTCTGACATGGCTTGAAGAATAAAAAACCGGCCAAGTGTGAGTCGTACTCACACACGAAGGGTTCCGCACCGTTGCAGGGGAACCCCACTTATAAAAATATTTTATTCTGATTTTAGTTAAGCGGCAACAGAAATACATCATCTGTGAATTTCAACTGTATAGCTAGCACGGTTCATGAGATAAAGCCTGGTGACAGACAGACAGACAGGTGGACAGTCTTAGTAATAAGGTCCCGTTTTTTGCACTTTGGGTATCAAGCAATATTTTACCAAGCATAAGCACTAAGCACGGAAGCTCTGACCTATGCCACCAAATTTCCCTTCAAAATTTTGCACCTTGGCTTTTTTATTATGCCTTCTCAAAAAACAACAAGACAATACGGTATTTGAATTCTTAACATGAGAGGTTTCATCAACTAAGTGCTGTCTCATCTCTGTAATGGATCCTTTGCATCTTGCAGAGGCTGTATTGTTGCTTGTCGTAGAGCAAAGCTTTAAGAATCCCACAAATATCTAAGCGAAACTTTCTTAAAAAATGTAATGCAACTTCGTATGCCAGAAATAAAATAAAACTCCCGTCAATTATTTTGTTAGACTATTGTCATATTATACATTATTAAAAACACATATTATACATTATTATTGCACACTATTTTCAACATTCAAAATTTAGGAATGTTATTTGCTACACAACCATCATATTTCATAGCTAGGTACGTAACCACACATTATTTTGCGGCTCGTTCTGCTCGCTCTCGATCAGGGTCTTGACTGAAAATCAGTGTTTTTGCTTTAAAGCAAAAAAAATTCACTGAGGCAAGGCCTTTTTGTCTTACTGCAGCACACACAAACTTACATAAAAGTTCATAATTCCTAGGTTCTTTGAAATGTTTGTGTTTCTTTCTTTCTATTAATGTTATTTGTTGTGCTTATATCTTGTTATTAATGTAAATTGTGTGCCTGTAGTAACAAATAAATGATTTATCTATCTATCTATCTATAATGTGACGAGTGAAATGAGAACCTGCAAACATATAAACATGTGAACATATGAAATATAAATTGTATGTTCCACCTTCACGTTGTACCACGTACATTCAATGGGTGACCGTTACCATTTTACACTACAGAATAAAATATAAGTAGCTAAACATAGTTATAACAATAATAAAAAAGTTTATCATTTATAACTAAATTAATATATATATAATTTATACTTTTTATAACGTGACGCGTTTTAAAAAATCTAAAAAAAAGAGGTCACGACTACGGTTTAAATCTATAGGTACCTCTATTGTAGATACCGCTAATCTATGTATTTTATGCCAAAAATTACTGACCTAGCGGGAATCGAACCCGTGACCTTCACGTAATGACCCGTCAAAACTCCATGATTATAGACACAATGGATTTTAATGTTATTTTGGCTCGGTCTTTATAATTTGTAAGATAGGACACTAGGACAGGTTTATAGGCTAATATTAGTGAGTTGAGTTATAGACTTATTATTTGCAGTTACTAAATATTCATGCAAAATAGACATAGACAGGGACAAAGACATGGAAATACATTTATCTGCAATGTTACAAAATAATAAAGAAAAAGTTACCATACAAATGGCCATACCAAAATGGCTTCGACTTAGCATAACATCCGCTGTTTTGGCAGCGGAAGCTGGTATTCTGCCGAATCCATCACGTGTAGAGCCATTATGCTACTTACCACAGCGGGACAAATCTTTGGTTGTTCTGCAGATATTTGTCTCGGGTCTGGGTTTTTTCTATGTATAATATAATGTATTTACAAAAAAAAACTGTATATAATGTAGAATATAAATCATGTGGTTCCCATAATACAAGCTCTGCTTAGTTTGGGGCTACATGATGCTGTGTGATAACGTCCAGAAGTATTATTATTATTATATTATTATTAAGCCCTGTGAGACTAAGTAAGACTAGTTTAGGTATACGTAAAATAAGTTTAAGGTTACTAATAGTTTAAATTTATTGACGAAAATTGTTTTGATGAATTCATTTATTATTACATTATATAAATATGTATTTAATTTATATCGTTTTCGGGTAGGCTATGTCCAAAGAAATAAAATAAGTGTCATTCCATCTAGGTGGAGGGCGTCCTACACCACGTTTTCCGAGCCACGGTCTCCACTAAAGAACTCGTTTACTTGGGGTAAACTATTGTTGGTTTTTGGGCAGATATGGCAAGCCATATGCCACTCTAGCTTGCATGAGTTATGTCGACAACTTTTAAATTCCATGAATGTAAACCGTGATTTGACAATTATTGGTACCAATAACTTTGCCCGTACCGCATTTATCTTAGGTTAAGCGATGTAAATAGCCATTATACAATCAATTTGTCATAAAAAGCACCAAACAAGTTGGAGATGAACATGCTTTCTTCAAAATCGTCATAATGTTTTGACAGGTCGTCGCGCAGCTTTCTAGCGTGATTGACAGCGGGTTGCCAATGCTGTCACTTTCGCCGGCTGATGTGTTGACAATGGCCTTTATACTGAAGACGCAACGAGATTCCAGTTTTATTTCTATTCATTTCTTTTGTTAGGCTGACAAGCATTTCAAACCATTTTATTTATTTTATGATTTGAAAAAGCTACTAAGGAAGCTATAACGGAATTTGGTAATTGGTAAAAAAATATAAGAAAGACTGATAGTAATACTAATAATAAAGATGCGAAAGTTTGTTTGGATGATTGTTGCATTTTAACGCAATGTTATACGCCTTCTCCCCAAAACTACTGAACGGATTTAGTTGAAATTTTGCTTAGATGTAGATCGTATTTCTAGTGTTTGGACCCAGAATACTCTATTAATTATCCGGATATAACTCAAGCGGAGCCACAAACTAGGAAACGTAAATTAGAATAACAACTGTTTTATGGGGTGGGGTGTACAGGGTTCCAACCCCTATCTTCGGAACCCAAGCCAACCCCACCTGCACGTGATGCACCCTGCTAAACAACGAACGGGGCTCTGGCGGCCGGCTGATTGCGGCATAGCACAGCCTACACCGGCACAGCTAAATCCCCTGGCCACTGACGGGCAGCAGCGATGGTGGTGCGAGAAGCTGTGCCCTGCGATCCCCAACCCACATGCCCAGCGTGGGGATTATGGGCATATCCCCCTTTATTGGGGGAGGCCTATGTCCAGCAGTGGACTGATATAGGCTGATGTGGATGTGGTGTGGTGTGGAACTGTTTTATAAAAAAAAAACATCTTTTATGCTTAGAGAGTTAAATTTTGGTCAAAATTAATCGTATTCTAGATTATTCACGTATGATAGAGTTAATCGTATTCTAGATTATTCACGTATGATAGACTTAAGGGGTTAGTTTTGTTGAAGATTACCTCTAAACCTAATTAACTGTGATAACCGTGATTCTAGGAGCAACATCGAGTAATTTAATTAGGTAGGTACTTTAAAAATAAATAAACCAAATTGAAGTCTAAAAATGTTCAGGAATTGTATTGGGACTAGCAGCAGAGTAATGAGGCAATAAGATAGAGTTAATTATTGTCAAAGTATGTATTGTATTATTGTAAGTAGGTATATAGGTGTAGAAGGTTACTGTATTAATAAGCCCGTCTCCACAGAACAGCCGCTGAACATAGACTATAGCACGCCCCCTCGGTTGTACGGGCATGAGCTCCAAGTGCGAGATCACAAGATGGACGGCAGCGTGTGACTCTTCAATAAGGACAGCAACAGTAATTTGGACGAACTAGTTGGCACCGAGTACTGCAGTTTACACTGACTCACACTCAATATAAAAAATAAAAAAATAAAAATGCGTGACGTAATCACACAGCATCATGTAGCCCCAAACTAAGCAGAGCTTGTATTATGGGAACCACATGATTGATATACTACACATATAAATATTTTTTTGTAAATACATACTTATCATACATAGAAAACACCCAGACCAGAGACAAATATCTGCAGCACATGCAAACATTTGTCCCGCAGCGGGAATCGAACCCACAACCTTCTGCGTCTCAGGCGGACTTTCGCCCACTGCGCCACAGAGGCCATCAAATATATGGATAGTATGTAGATAGGGCGCAATGGCACTTAATTTTTTTTTAAATCTAATATGTAATCTTTAATCTAATTAACAAATTTGACATTTCAATAATAAACCAATTCTTAACTTACTTACTAGTTACTTTGTTGACTACATGACTACCTACCTAATGAAACGACAATAATACATACCTACTTTAGATACAAACCTACTCGTATAATAATTTACAATCATTGACAGCATTATTGTATAATAATGACCTATCTTAAAATAATAATACACTCGAGAGCAATGAATCCGGGTCACTCAAAGAATCCAAAAAATCTCGGAAAGTAAGAATGCTAGGTTAATGCAATAAATTGTATTTAATAGACAATTTAATACTCCTTAAATGAAAGTATTAAAACTTCTTAGTTATTGTAAAGTTATATCATAAAAAAATCAAATTTGAAAAGGGAACACTGTCGAAGATGGAACTACGAAATTACAGGATTTGTTTTTGCTTTTGTTTGTAATCTGTCATTTATGTTGGTACATAAACCAGGTTGATAGTGCTCAATATTCATTATTCAAGCTGAAATCATGTCGCTTACACTTGAAGAATGCACCAGAATACTTACATTGGTGGAAACCGGCCGGAGTCAGCGCGATACAGCCAGGACTGTCGGTGTGTCGCTGTCAACAGTACAAAGAGTTCTCCGACGTTACGAAGAAACTGGTTCTAACCTACGCAGACCAGGAACGGGCAGAACTAGGTGTACCACAGCACGAGAAGACCGATACTTGGTGAACACCATGCTTCGAAATCGCTTTCTCACAGGAACTGAACTCACAAATCAGTTTCGACGCCTCGGAGGAAGTAACCCAAGTGCATGGACAGTAAGACGTCGGCTTGCTGAATCTAACTTAAAACCCCTTAGACCTGCAAACGGCCCTAAACTGGAGCGTGGCCATCGTATTTCAAGACTAAGATATGCCCAGAACCACGTAAATTGGAGTATTGAAGATTGGTCGAAAGTTATGTTCTCCGAGGAATCAAAATTTATGCTCTACAAGCACGATGGAAGACACAGAGTGTATAGAAGACCAGGGGAAAGATTCAAGCAAGCATGCATCGAAGAAAAAGTAGCCTACGGTGGTGGGTCTGTACTTGTGTGGGCCGGAATTTCCTCTGAAAGTCGCACAGAGCTGGTGATCATAGAAAACGGCTCTTTAACTAGCGTAAGATATGTGGAAGAAATCCTCAATGAACACGTTGGTCCATTTATGGTCAATTTGGGTGAGGATGCTATATTTATGCATGACAATGCCCGACCTCATACAGGTAGGATTGTGAATGACTACCTTCAAGAGATGAACATTACTTGTATGGAGTGGCCAGCGCGCAGCCCGGATATCAACCCGATCGAGCATGCTTGGGACGAGCTAGGGAGATGCGTAAAACAACGAAACCCTCCCCCAATCACGCTTCCTGAGCTCAAAATTGCTCTCACAGAGGAATGGGAGAATATTCCCCAAAATCGTATAAGGAACTTGGTGTACAGCATGCCAAACCGCGTAAACGCAGTAATGGAAGCACGAGGAGGTAATACGAAGTATTGAAATTCAAGAAAATCGTCATAAAGTTCAAAAATTTCATGTTTCCTATTTTTGTTTTAAGGAGAGATCAGCAGTTTTTTTTCTTTATGTAATTTTGTGTAAATAAAATGTATGGTGAGTCATATTTTTTAACTTTCATTTAAGGAGTATTAAATTGTCTATTAAATACAATTTATTGCATTAACCTAGCATTCTTACTTTCCGAGATTTTTTGGATTCTTTGAGTGACCCGGATTCATTGCTCTCGAGGGTATTAATCAACGTAATGACCATTTGTTACCTAGGTACGCCTAGGTACCTATAAAGCCTCGGTCTGCCTACCATATTGCTAAACCCTTAGACAGGGTTCATGTGAGATACTTATAACCTGTAACAAACATTTTAACACCATTTGAAAGCAATGATTTGTATATGTATTTTATGATATTTGAAGCGAATGGCCCACTTGATGCTAAGTGGTATCTAACCATTACCCATAACAAAGTATTGCTTCGTCACGTATGTTTAGAACGTGCCACGCCTCATGTGCCTGTAAGTATTTTTCGGAGCCTTTGTCCATCAGTGGACTGGTATAGGCTGACGATGATGATGAAAGTATTTACAGATAAATAAAGTGCTAAATACATATAGGCGTACTTTTAGGATGTTGGTTCTGGCTTTTTTACCCGTAAACCTCCAACACAATACTTGGCCTAGAAGTTTTAGTTTTAGGATCATACGAACCTCCATGGAAAGATGACGGCAAAAATATTTAACAAAATACCAGATAAACTAAAAGAGGAACAAAATACTATTTTCGAGAGTAAATTAAAAGAATTATTAATAGATAAGTGTTATTACAGTTTGGATGATTTTTTCAAAGACAAGCTATCGATATCAGATTCTAATTGAGTTTTATTTTGCTGCTTACATAACATTTTTAAATAAAAACATTACCTACTTATTTTCAAAACGTAATCGGTCCACCTCCACTCTGATCGTTGCTATGCCCAAATTGGGTAATTATGTATACTAACTTAACTTTAACACCTTACAATGTAAACTAACATAATTATTGCAATAAAGAATATGAAATGCAATGAAATGAAATGAACCTACTCAGGGCTAACTAGCTCATTCGTACCCACTCATTCAGACAGTGAGAATTCACTCTAACCCCGATAGGCAAGACAAAATACGCTATTTTCAGGAAATTTTCCGGGAAAACTGCCGGTAAAAGACATCATAAAAACGTATTTGATCCAGCAACGGGGACATTGGTGCCGAAGTGAGTTCGTATGACGTTTTTATTGGTATTTCGGTGGGAATGTCAAAATACGAGCTTTCCATTTCTTTTATCCCTAAAAAGTTTTTTTCGCTTTTTGTTTGGAATATAAGCAGTCATAAGTTTGAAATGGTTCTTACGGTAAATGGACTTTTAATATTATGTTAAGGGAACAATAACTTTATATAATAAGTTTCTATCTTCCCTTCTTCGTAAGAGATCTTCCTCTGGTGTCGAAGTTTTTAGGCCACCCGAGGGCATCCGGCATGGCTTAGCGACTGAAAAATTCAGGACCAAATCTTAACGTGCCTTCGCGAAGCACAGAAGCGCTCAGATCCAAATGATAACGTTTTACAGATACTTAGAAGCGCTTGTGGCGTGGCTCATTTTGGTGTTCACTCCGGGTCACTACTAGGATCGGTGACCGTTTTGTCGCCTTTAGATCTGGTCAATGACCAAATTCTTAAAGCATGTTAGAAAATTGATCATATAAGCTATATTGGAGGCCTCCTGGTGGCGTAAAAACTCCGAGATCAGAGTTGCCGACTAGCTCGTACAAAGGGCCAAAAGCACTTATCAACAAAGCAACAGAATACACTAGTATTGAGTAGGTTCACTTTATTAGTTTGTTTAAAGGAGAGTTGTCACCTTTTGGTCACGGCAATTGATTTCAATTCAATTAGATCGTGATAGGTAGGTACTTAATAAATAGTTGTGTTTGGGCGGGTACGTACAACGGACGCACGCCGAGGCTCGACGAACATCTAGCGCAGTTGGAAGTGGAGCTGGAGAACATTAGATGGCATGTACTGGGGTTGTGTGAAGTCCGTAGACAGGTAGAGGACACCATTACCCTAGACTCTGGCCATCTACTGTATTTCCGCGAGGGCGAACTAACATCCCAGGGTGGCGTGAAGTTCCTGATCAACAAAGCCCTCTCTAACAATGTAGAAGAAATCTCTAGTGTGTCGACCAGGGTAACGTACCTGATCCTTCGGCTATCGAAGCGATAGCATAAAATTTGTTAAGCTTAACGCACCGACCTCGGCACACTTGGATGATGAAGTGGAGGATACGAAGGCTCACTTCAACGTTGTTATGGGGGACTTTAACGGCAAAGTGGAAGTCTATATTTTTCTTTAATGGTAGTTTAAGTTACTTTATATAAAGGCAGGTTATGGACCTACCCATTTTCTAATATATTTTTTTTCTGATTGTTGTGGCGTATCAAATAAACGTTTCTATTCTATTCTAACTAAAACAACTTGTTCACAACATTATCTATGGAGAGATTTACTATTGCTTAATAGCAGCAAAAACTGGTCCGGCTTGATATGGGTCGGGTAAGTTTCCAATGTGCTGATTCCCAGCTGAGTTCTAGTTGCCATCTACGTACCGCGTGGAAATCGAGCAAGAAAATATTGTTACTTGGAACCGATACGTGGGTAGGAAGTTTATAGTAAAAATATCTTTTATGAAATGGTATGTACTACATCTCCAATATCATGCTCGATATGTACAGCATTATAATAGGGTAATTAGCCACCTACAGCAACACTAATTAAGCAATACACTTCCTGGTTACAATTTAGATGGGTGATAATTTTAATACTCAATAATTATTGCGTTAATGTAAATATTGATTACAGATTTTAAGATCATTATAGCCTGTCGGGCACAATAATAACAACGATAATATAAACGACACTTTAAAATTAAAATAATAAAAAATCTAGGAACCATAAGGAATATCTTTATCTATCACACTATTTATAACTCAAGAACGGCTAAAATGATTTGGCTGAAAATTGGTGGGGAGGTAGCTTAGAATCAGGAGACGGATATAGAATACTTTTTATCCTGTTAATATAAAAGGTTTAGGGTAGGGGTACGGTAGGGGTAGGGTAGGGGTTTTATACTTTTTTGAGTGTTTCTATAACTTCGATACCCTCTTTGAGACAGGACAACGTCTGTCGGGTCAGCTAGTTTTAAATGTTTTTTTTTAATTTACACTAATTCGTAACGCGACCAAACAGAGAAGAATTGGCTGAAACTCTGCTTTGCTTATATTTTTAACGTCTTTGTTATAATAACTATATTACAGAGGTAATATAATTTACGAAAGAAAGCCAGAGGGCTTTTACACTCGTTAAACCATGTCGTAGGCCTTCGAGTGGTCTAAAATCTCCAACACTAAAGTTGTCCACCATACGAAGAAGAAGCAGAATCGATTTATATGTAGAGCGTCAGAAAATGTATAATCGAAAATTTGCTGGTATAAACCATGCCAACCAAAGTTATAAGGGCAACGTACTTTACACCTATACTTCAATATACTTGTTCAACTATGTTCACTTTATAGCTATAAAGTGAACCCTACAACATCCTCGTCAAACTTACATGAGTTTCTGAGGACACGTTAAATTAAAGATGCTGTTCCATATCCTGTGAACCAGTAAGTGCCAAACTACACAGCTTTAGGTGTTACATAATTATGTAGGTAATATATTACCACCGTCTTTTGTTTATAGTGCTAACCTGTCCATCCAAACATTGTCTGGAAGAGATTGCCATTAGCGATGAGGATTGTACCTTTTTTTAAATTGTAAATTTTCCTGTAAATTGTTGATTTTTTTTTATTTACAATAAAGAATATATCTATATTGTTGCTAATATTGTATTTCATGCACCAGAAATGAAATACAAACCTTCACCATTACCATTATCAGCTTTTCAATACCCACTGCTGGCATAAATCTATTCTGTCAAACGCACTGTTTTGCAGTTTTTTAGGTATACATGACCTTTCCTGTACGGTAACAATGTCGTATAAAATATGCAAATCCAGGCCATTCTCCTTTTCAACTTAAATTTTTATCATAAAGGTAAGGGTTCATTCAGTGGGTAGGTGTTTTGGTGGTATAGGTATTATAGTGGGGACTCAGTGATGTCCACTCACCCTAGGGTAGGTATTTGAAACAATGATCTCATTATGATCCTTTGGTAATAAAAATAAAAATAATTTAGGTTTTCTATCAGTATGAAGTGAAAAGAACCATCATGATGCAAGAGTCCTGGAGTGGAGACCATTTGAAAATCGAAGACGAGTAGTAGTAAAAAGAGTTGGGAGACAATGGCGTTGGCAATTGGTTGACAATGGCTTAAAAAAAGAAGTGAAAATTAACCACAACTTTGAACGTATCTCGTAAACTAGCATCTCAATACTGACTGTTGGTATGTCCGCAGTCATCCGAGTTGCTTTCGATTAGCGTGGCGTGAAAATATGCATTCGTTTCTCGTGTTTTGATAACGAAAATTGGGTTAATACTACATTAGGAATGTGCGGAAAATATAAGTGGAAAGTGTTTAATTTTGTTCGGAAAGTTGTAATTTACTGTCGCGATATAACACAGCATCATTGAGCCCCAATGTTTGACGACCTCTGTCGTGCAGTGGGTGAAGGCACGGCTGAGACGCAAAGGGTTGCGGATTCAATTCCCGCAGCAAGACAAATATTTGTGATCTGCAAAATACCACTTTAGGAATGTGCGGAAAATCTAAGTGTTGAATTTTGTTAAAAAAAACGTTGTTTTTTATAATCGGGTATAAGATTTTACACACCGTATTTTTGAGCCCCAATGTTTGACGACTTCTGAGGCGCAGTGGCCGATGGCACGGCTGAGACGCAGAGGGTTGCGGATTTGATGCCCGCAGCGAGACAAATGTTTGTAATCTGCCAATACTTGTCTTGGGTCTGGGTGTTTTCTATGTATGAAAAGTAGTATTTACAAAAAAAAATTATGTAGTATGCAACATGTGTTGAATTTAAGTACTATACTTGTATATTTATTATATAAAAAACAAAATACGCTGAACTTATATCGGAGCCAAAATATTTGACTTTGAAGTCAGAAGAATAATATCGTCTAAGAAAGCGATAAAATGCATTGAATTTCAAAAATACTACTATTTTACCTATGGAATGAATGGATTGGGTATGGTAATTTTTTGGACTTTTTCATCCTACATAAAAAACTATGCATGAATATAAAAAAAACTGTTATTTACTGTTCAAATTAAGCCCTTTTCATCTGATACCTCACTTGACCTAGCAACCCCCCCGTTTTGGAAGATTTCTCAAAAACTGTTTTAGTTTGGGACTTATAATTTTCATGTAAAATATAGATATTCTTCTTTAACATATATTAGTTTCAGATTTTTCGGTTACGGTCATTTTTTGGACAGTTTTGATCATAAAGCCACCAGTTTGAAATTTTGACGTTTCTTATTTTGGACCTTTTGGGGATGAAAATCTTATTCAGTCAGTGCATTTTAAATTTATACCATATAATAGTTCCTGAAATAAACAGCTATGACAGACGGACGGACGAACGGACAAAGCGGCACCATAAGGGTTCGTTTGACCAGTTCGGTAACGTCACCCTGAAAAGAACAAAGATGACTTTTGGTTATTTAAAAACAATAAAATATAAATAAGTGTAAAGTGGAAATTATGAGATCCTTTGTCTTTTTGATAATGGGTATTTGGTCACGAAGTAAATTCTGTTGACTAGGGTACGTTTTGGCGGCAGAAGATTTCATATAAATACCCGGCATAATTTGGTCTCGTCATACCAGTTCATCAACTCGCTTTGAAGACACATCTAATAGTTTTCAATACTATTCTACAATCAAGTAAGTTTTTATACTCTTAAATATTTTTGGAGAAGTATTAAAATTGTTTTTAAATCTTAAAAATTAAATTAATAAATTTTAGAGCACGATTAAAACGATCACTTTTAATTTAAATTAAATCTTAAATATTGAGTTTTCAAACTAAAACATTATTATATGCAATTTCATTGCCTTTGATAGTTTCTATGTAATTTGAATTTTGAAGTTTAAAATCTGTTTGCAAATGATTTTTGTCAATTTGGAAAATAGATCTACAATGAAATATCAATTTTCGAAAAATATTCGCAGAAACGCGTACACGCATGATTACCACAGTAATGTATAATTTTCTAAACATAAGAAAACAAATAAAAAAAGTGGAAAATTGTCAATTTTTCAATGTGAAAACCTTAATTTATTAATATACGTTTCCAGGAGCAAGATGATTTCCATTCAAAATATGTTCAGAACACTGTTCGTACTCGTTGTCTTGCTGGTAATGAGTTCAATGGCTCTATCAGTTCGTCCTTTAGAAACTACTGCTAAGCTGGTAAATATTTCAATGGCTGCCATCGGTTAAGATCATGAATCTTAATCTTACAGATCCGGTAAATTATAAACTAGTATATTACACACCAAGAGAGGAAAGTAGAACATTTCAATCCTGTACTATATTGCCCTTCCGAGCCATAGGAGAGGGTGGCAAGTATGAAGGTTAAAATGTTTTATTATCATCCATGGGTTGTTTACTATTTTTCACTATTTTTGCTGCTGAAAGTTCAAATTTTTACATCTGTTTTGGAAATGGTACATGCTCAAGTTTTAATTTATTTGTTGCCTCATAAGAGAAAAGAAAGACTTTCCTCCCGCAAAGCAGCACATTAATTTGAAATTATGGCTCAGTTTTCGTGGAAAATAATGTCAATTATTTTGTTATAGATTTTTAGTATATCTATAGTAATTGTTATTTTCATGAAATCAGGGCACTACAACTTCTGACTGCAATAACGATACCGTTTGTATATTAAATCGATGTGACCCTGACGTTTAAATCATCTGCAAGAAATTTATACTATTAAAAATTGTATACTATAATTATAATCTATTATTAGAAATTGGTTCTATTTGACCCACACAGTACCTGCGGAGGTGGTTGATTGGTGCACTGGCAATTGGCGGCGGGTGGGTTGGTAGGTATCTGTCCTGCATAGGTACCTACTTACCTATTTTTTATTATTTTATTTCAGTGTTGTGCCTGCCCGCCTATATGTTGGTTGTTATAATTATTGATTGTCTATGTTATTGTTTTTCTATTTTATTTTATGTTTAAATGTTATTGTAAGCTGTGCATTTATGTTTCCTGTGTTTCTGTGTGTGTTAAATAGAGATTTATTCTTATTCTTTTCTTATACTTATACTTTAGTAAACAATAAAAAAAAATATGATTAATACTATTCTTTGAGTTTAATTTTGATTAAAATCCATACAGAGCTTCGAATGTTTTATATGCACTCTACATTTATCTTATCTTATGAATTAATTTTCAATAAACAATAGGAACATGTTTTCCTTGATAAGATTTCTAAGTGACTGATTAAAACTCTTAATAATTGGACTAAAAACTAACAGTCAAGTTAAAAAAATGCAATAAACTATATAATCTTATTATTAAAAATTTTGCTAATTTCATTTTACTTGTCATCTAAATAGTAAATAATACCGTGACGTTAATGTCATGGCAATATTCTTTCATTACAAGCAATTATTTTGTTATTTGTTGCCATGCTACTGGTAACTTGATAATCATCGTTATGCACAATATATACGGGAACTGTATGCCGTGAAGCGTTCCAGCATCAATTAAGGAAAATTAGGATATGGAGGGAATTGGAAGGAATAGGAAAGAATCATCTCTTCGGTTCGACTCAAACTGATTAGTGTTCAAATTTCGACATAGCTCAGAGAATTAGCAAGTTGAAGTGGCAGTGGGCCGGCCATATCTGCCGAAGAACCGAGAACCGTTGGGGTAAACGAGTTCTTAAGTGGAGACCGCGGCTCGGCAAACGTAGTGTAGGACGTCCTCCGGTCAGGTGAAGTGACGATTTGCGATAGGTTGTTGGTAGAAGCTGGATACGTCGAGCTCAGAACAGGGCGCAATGGCGCTCATTAGGGGAGGCCTATGTCCAGCAGTGGACTGCTATAGGCTGATGATGATGATGATGATGTTAAAAGTTATTTCAAGTGATTAATTGTGGTTTTCATTATATGGTCTATCCGTCATGTGGTTTCCTTATTATAAACTTTGCTTATTTTGGGGCTATAATGATGTTGTGTGATAGTGTCTGTGAGATGTAGGTAGTTTCATCTATCATTATTGTGATGGAGGGTGTTTGAAAAATAAATTCAGTATTTGCATGTAGCTCGCGGTGTTTCATTCTAAATATATAAAATAATACACATGGCGCAGCCGGTTCTGGAAATGTTTAAATAAATTACGTACACATATTTCCGTTTTTCAGTAAATATTGTTTTTTACCTACATAATATTATTGAAACTTATAATTGAAAATAAAATTAAAATGTGTAAAGAAATACCGGATTATGGGATTAATTAAGCATAGGTTATAAATATAAATTTGGTTAGGTGATTGCATAAGTACCTATCCCTAAGTGTGTGCATGTTTTCATTTATTCAAATAATTATTGATATCATAACTTAATTAAAAGAAGGGAGATGTGAGATGTAGTTTCTATCATTATTGTGATGGAGGGTGTTGTATAAAAATAAAGTCAGTATTTGCATGTAGCTCGCGGTGTTTCATTCTAAATATATAAAATGATACATAACAGTGTCCAGCATTATTTATTTATTTATTTAAAGTAAGCAGGGTTTTGTTATGGAAACCACATGACTGATATACTAATGTATCGTCCATTATCATCATTAAATAAGGTAATACGCGATGAAGATCCGTTATAGAATAATAATTATGTTTAAAAAATACCTACTAAAAAATACCATTATCATCGGCTTTTATTGGTATCTTGGGAACTTATCTCGAAATACTTCTATGAAAAACGTACTTTGTTTATGCCTTTTCCCTGAAATTTTTACGACGTCGGTCAGTAACAAAGGTCGTTTCTTTCCTTGCAAATCGTGCAAGTGTGTACTAAAAACGTTGCATCTATTTTGAATTCTTAATGTTAACTCTTTATTAAATTCTCTTCCGGCATCGATGTTCCATGTGAGTCCTCGAGCAAAGAAAAAATAGGTATATTCTAGGCAAAACGCAACATTACTTAAAAACAGGTCAAATGGCGATCAAACGTAAACCTTTATATACTATAAAAATTGTAAGTTTATAGCGTTTCATCTTTTTCGAAACGGTATATTTGAGTGTTCAAAGAAGTTTATGTAAGGGTTTTGTCAATATTCGAAGTGGTCGCAATTCCTTACCAAAGGCTTACGTAAAAGGAAAACAAAATTGTTCACAGAAGGACCAATAATACGAAAAAGGTTCCATCAAACATTTCGGCAAACCCAAAAGTTTATATCCCCGAGTTACAAAACTTTTACAAAGACATTCCATCCCCAAGTCTCTCAACAAAAAACTTGTCGAACATCTTGTCAAGTTGCGATATCACATTATAAAGATACCTGAGATTTTGTTTCGGTACATTACGCACGGGGCGATTCAAATTGTTGTTTGTACCTACCAGTAACTTTCAAAATAAGACTATGAAAGATTTAGGAACTATAAGAGTAATCAAAAAAATTACATACTTTTAAACAGTGGTAAAATCGGGAATAATAGGTTTTGGCGATTGTCTTCTAGGCTACTTTTGTATATAATTGCTATATTGTCAGATGAGAAAAAAACAAAGACTTACAAATAAAAAGTATCGCGAAGTGGTTAGAAACTGCAACCACGTTCACGACATTTTTTTTTTAGGATTTATAATGGTATGTAAGTACCAAAGTACTCAAGTGTTTTTTCTTAATTCACGGAGTGATTTGAAACTAAACTAACCAAATCTTTTATGGTTTAATAGTTTGTAACTAACAAAAATCTGGCTTACATATTTTTTGCGCTTAATTCAAAGAACCTGAACCATTTTTAACTATCTGTTAAAAAAAGCTGCTGAAAAAGCAGATTATAATTAACAATATAAACGGGTACCATGATTTGTGAAATCAAGATTTCTCTATATTTCGATGCAGTTGATGACGGGGGGAACTGAAGTCTATGTGATATGGGTAGCTACGGGTAGACGAATCGACCTTTTTTTACATGAAATAGTCAAGCGTTTGACTTCTATCACACCTGAAGCAGGAGAAAATGTCTAAGATGGAGCACGCTTGCCTAGAATGAACTGATTCACTCTGGATTTGAAGACTCCGAGATTATACAGGAAAACAGACGCCGGAAACAACTTCCACTCCTTTCTAGTATAGGGATACTTACAATAAACGTGGACGTGAATCTACCTTCTTGCTCAGTATTTTATTATCCCGTTGATATTGATAATTATGTCCACAAGTATGATAGTCTCAAAAGTTTTAATGATCCAGATTGTTTTAATCGCTTTACTTAAGTTTGTAGAGCAATAAATTGGTCGTAAAAATTGCCCGTGTAACAAGTACCATTAGCGAGACATTTTAATTACACACTTAGGGCTATTTACAGTAATGTCTGCTGTTAGTGACATATAAGCCAAAGAGATAAGGCATAATGAGCTTGTCTTTAATAGAAATTAATTAAAGACTACTTTCGACTAAAGTATTTTATGATAGATGCTTTTAGGTTTGTTATATACGAGATATAGAGCGATTTCTACACAGCTTCAAGATTATTCTAGTCTAAGCTTTATTTATCGACGTGCGTAATAATTTGGCACATGCAGTTTCATTCAGACAAGTGGTGCTTGCCATACTTGCATTCTTGTCAACCCGGTACCTATCTGTATTATTACGAAGTAAAATATGATCTTAGATCAACAACAATAAGTTTTTTTATTGATTGCAGTCAAATTTCATAATTTTACAAAAATATTGAGTCATTGATAAATGACTGATAATGATTTTGTGGAAGACGTAAGTATTTTAATTTCAAATTTAATCTTGCATAGGATTGTAGGAAAACAACGAAATGTGGTGCAACAAAATATTTATAACATAAATTAAGGCTAATTTATAACGAGTAGCTTACTCAAATCACTTACCCATTTACAAGTAAAGGTACATCATGCGTCGTGCTTTAGTGGATATCAAGCTTCAGTTGTATCAACTTAATTTAGTGCCGCTAAATTACCTTTAATTGGACCGAAAAGTGGTGCAAGTTTTCTCAGCAATTGACGAGTTCTGTCTATGGATGATGGTTCTGTGGATATAGTGTTCAGAACTGTTGGAAAGGAAATCATAATTTTCAGTCTGTCAAAAGTGGATATATTTCCCGGTGCGTGGCGTAGTGCACTAGAGGAAACCGTACCCTCATAAGACCCCTGAGGCCTCATATAACAACTCAATTGTACACCGAAATAGTCGGTATCTTTATTGCAAAATTGACAATTCATATGTCCAAATTCAAGGAACGTCAATTGAACTGTCAAAGTTTGTAAAAACAGGACCGGTGCTTATCATTTCGGTGTGCAACTGAGTTAGTAAATGAGGCCCTCTAGATTTGCCTTAAGTTGGTTAGCCACTAGTCTCATATATGTCCATAGCCCCCTCATTAGGCATGCGGGTCGGATGCTGCTGCCCGTCTGCAGTCAGGAGAGTCTCTCTTTGCCAGTACCATGGACCATAGAAAATCAATGGCTTTACATGATGTTGAGTTAAAAGGTGGACAGTTACGTCATCGACACTTCCAATGACTCTAAAGCCGGGGATACACATGCCAGTAAATCGGGAAAGTAGCTGGCATAAAATTTACGGGCATGTACGATTAACTGGCACACAAGTTTTGACCTAAAAATCTAAGCAAATTCTTATTTTAGTTTTATAATCTTAATTTAGTTTTATAAACCTCAGATAGCTAAAATGTCGCTAAATTGTCGTGTCACCTCTTTTTATTTACATTTAAATGACAGGGACAAGCTTACTTTATAGCCGGGGATACATGCCCGTAGCTTGCACACTAGCATACCAGCTCCTTGCACATGCCAGCTACTGTCATGTGCAATGTGCTGTAATTGGCATGCCTGTAACTGGCATACATGTAGCTAGCAAAACATTTGATTTACTTGCATGAGGGAGGAGACGCGGGGGGTTGCCAAACTGGCACGTGTGAACAGATGCGACAGCTACGGGCATACCAATAGCTGACTCGTTGTTGACGTAGGTGCAGGTTTTTTGTTTCGCGCAAGAATAGGTACGAGTGACTCTCACGAAGTGTCGTGTGTACACGCGATGGGAATACTGGCATGCAAGGGCATAACTTGCATGCCAGTATTACTTGCAAATGTATCCGCAGTGTGCCAGTTACTCGTACATGCCCGTAACTTTTATGCCAGCTACTTTCCCGATTTCCTGGTATGTGTATACCCGGCCTATCGAGCGTTATATGATGACCATTGATTTTATATTATTAGTAAAAAAAACCTTTAAAAACAAGCTTTTATTTAAACCTTTAAAAAGAGATAATAAACTTTAAATTAAATCAAACCCATCAATTTATTACATTACACAATTTATATGATATAAGAACTTATCGTGAGATTTACAAGTACCTATTTACCTATTTTATAAAATACATACTTTTTTCATAGATTTAAACATAGATCAAGATACATACTTACTGTATTATTGTTTATCTATATACAAGTAAATCTCGCGATAAGCTTTTATATCATATAAATTGTGTTATGTTGTAAACTGATGGGTTTGATTTAATATAAAGCTTATTCCTCTCTTTTTAAAGCTTTAAATAAAAGCTTGTTTTTAAAGGGTTTTTTTACTAATCATCAATTTTTAATTTTTTTAGTGACTGGGTTATTTATCTAAATGTTTATTAATTTTTAATTTAATTTAAAGCGTCATTTTTGTCTTGTCGTTTGCATGTTCTTAGTACAGTTTATAAGTTCTTCAATAAGGAGGCGGAGCGTTGAACGCAGACGTCAGTTTATTTGTATTCTTCTCAGCAAACTCTACAATTTGATATTTGTATCATTAGAGTACACAAAAAATAACTAGTTCGCCATCTTTTGCCGTCCGCCATATTAGATTTAGAGTAGACATTTAATTTTTCGTATACTTCTTAGCAATCTCTTTCATTTGATACATATATCATGGAAGTGCACAAAAAATAACTTGTCCGCCAGCTTGGGCCGTCCGCCATATTGGATTTAGATTTAAGTCATTTTATTTTTTGTATTCTTCTAAGCAAACCCTTTCATTTGATACCCATATTGTAAGAAATTATCAAAAATAACAAGTCCGCCATTTCAGGTGCTCCGCCATGTTGGATTTAGAATGACGTCACACTGTTTAACATGCATTGTCAACCAAACTAAACGTGTATACAACATTTCTGCTCATTCGGTTGAAGATATCTGCTTCAAAATTGAGTTGCAAGATTTCATCCGCACATACATAGTTACAATGCAAGTTAAATAAAAGCTTTTAGTAAATAAGGGGGCTATTATCTAGTATAAATAAAGTTACAAGTTCGTAGCAGCAGCAGGCGACGCGACTTGTTGCCGCGTTATGTCGCGAGGTCGCGACGTCATGTCGCTGGAGTTATAAATCCGAACCCGACTGCAGGCGGCAGTAGCAGACAGCGCCGTATACCAGTTGGTTACTACTGATCTGCGCGGTTGGGCGACACTGTCGTCTGACGTTCGGCCTGTAGTGGCAGACGACACGTGTCGCTAGCCACGGAACGTATTTCATAGAATTACATCTAAATCAATAGTGTCGCAACGACATGTCGCCTGTTGCTGCTGCTACTGTCTGCAGTCTGCTACGAACATGTACCTTATGACGTAAAATTCTGCATTACTAACTGGCGTAGGTACAATAATATTTTTGCATTGCAATTTTCTAAGGAAATGTTATAGCTGAATGCGAAATGCCGGTATGCAAAATTTTCTTTGAAATAATGCATACCAAATACAGTAACCGCATGTGAATTTAGTATATCAATACGTTGAATTTGAAACGTATACTTTTAATATGTATTAATATTTACATATAAATGGAATATGTATAACCAATTCTCTTATGATATTCACGGGATATATAATATACATAATTCACGCTACACCTATCGTTTCCGTTTATGTATATTGATATAGCAAATATTTCATAATAAAAGCTCTGTTTAGTTTGGGGCTAGATAATGTTCTGTGATAATGTCCAGCATTGTTTATTCAATACGCGTGGGGCTGAGTAAGCTGCGGGTTTGCAACGTTGTTTTCCTTCGCCGTCTTTACGCCGACCGACGCGACCGTTTTCGTAACGCGACCAAACAGAAGAATTGGCAAGAAACTCTGTTTGGCTTATATATTTTAACGAGGCAGTTAGAGGCAGTTTAATCCCAAGCTTTTTTGTCATCTGTATAATCAGATATTTTATAATAGGCTTTGATTACGTTTAACAACATTTTTGAATTGATTTACAGATAAATTAATCTCGACATTTAGGATGTTGTTTAAAGTAAGTAGGTACTCAAAACTTATCAAGTCTAGATAAGTAAATAAAATTGATTCGTTACGGACTAACTGGAAACCAACGAGCTGAATCCTAAGACCTACAGACTTGCATAGTTATGCAGAGACTTGCAGTTCCTTGCATAGTGTAAGAGTGCAATAAGAAAAGATTTTCGGAAATTAGAACCACAAAGTTGTGAAAGTCTGATGGAAATTTAAAAAACCTCTATAAAAAGATAGATATATAGATAGATAAATTCTTTTTTGTACACCAAATAAAAAAATACAATTTGCAAAAACTTTACAATTGAAAAAATAAGGTACAATGTGCGGTCTTATCGCTAATAGCGATCTCTTCCAGACAACCTTTGGATGGACAGGATAGCACGATAAACAAAAGACGGCGGTGTACATACATACGAAAGTAGCTGGATAAATAATAACATACACAAACCTAACTAACTACAAAATTATACCTTATAAAATATACCTACTACATAAAATATTAATATTATAAAAATGAAACTATAGACTACATAATTATAATACATAAACTACATAAATACCTATTTGCAAAATATAACATTAGTATCCCTTATCAATAAAATCAAGCAGTCAAGAGAAAGGAAATGCTTGAATACTTTATCCTTAAAATTGGGCAAGGATTTAGATGATCTTATAGAAAGAGGTAAGGCGTTCCAAAATCGTATAGCTTTTATAGTAAAAGAGTCGCTGTAAAACTTAATAATAATAATCCATCTAAATTAATAAGCTTAGATGGATTGTATCTTAGGAGTGTAAGGGGTTCAAAATACCACCTTTGAACTCAAGCCTGCCCGTGGTGGACCCTGCTAAATAACAAGCGGGACCCTGGCGGCTGTCTGCAGCGTCGACGGTGTACCTTACGATCCCCAAACCGCATGCCCAGCGTGTGGATTATGGGCATCATTAGGGTGCCTAATAAGAAGGGGATATGCCCATAATCCTATTTCTATATCCGGCAGTGGACTGGCTTGTGTTGTTGTTGTCCAAAAAAAAGGCGTTATCTATAAATTCCATGAACCGTCCATATTATCCGAAACCTTTTGGATGCCACAACTTAATAGAATGGAAAACCGCGGCCATTAAACGATACATCAAGCTAATTAGACTCTGGGTGCGTTCGCGAGCATTTTATTATTCATTTATCACTTTTTCGACAGTCGTGACCTATTTGCGTGTTTTATAGAGGTCGGAAACTCGAAATGGCGGTCGAGTCCGAATTTTTATGGACGATTGTCGGGCGATTTAATCTCGAAAACAGCGAGCGAGGTCGTCTGCTTGGATTTCTGAAAACCTCAACTTTCTATCGTAAATCCTGATTTTTTACAACTTGCAGTTCATGTTTCGAAAAATGCTTTTGAACGTATTCGATATACAAAATGCTGATGATGCTTTTGAAAAACATAAATACTTTTGGATTCCTTATACAAAAAAAAGACGTGTGGCACTCGGGGACTGCCGCGGTAAAGCTATTGCATAGCATTTTGTATCAACTTATGCAATTATAATTATTTATTTATTTTATTTATGCAGTATTTCTTTTTCTTTGATATTAATAAAAGTTACACTTTTTGAGCGTGGTGACCGATAAGAAAACATATTTTTTTCTTTTATTAAATAAAAATACGTCTAGTTGCACGCACACAAACACCGTGTCGAAGACTGCCGAAAAGAAACGACGTTAGACAATGCACGGCCTTCAAGCTACACCTCCGTGCCCGTCGGAGTGGGGAGCGTGAGGTTTTTTTTCGTTACGGAATTTCTGGATTCGGTCCCCGCGCTCAAGGCCCTCGATAGAAGCTATGCGCATATATATATATAGCTTAAAACTTTTGAAAAACCTATAGAAGAAAGCGTAATACTGAGTAAATTACTACTTAGTATTAGTATTAGGGTAAAGAAGAAGAAGTATTCGCCGCATGGTGCAGATCATCTTGATTAAGCAACACTTGACCCTGTCACTACTTGGGTGGGTGACCATTTAGTGTCATTTAGATCTGAGCGCTTCCGTGCTTCGGAAGGCACGTTAAGATGTTGGTCCCGGCTTTTTCAGCCGTTAAGCCATGTCGGAGGCCTTCGGTCGGCCTAAAATCTCCGACACCAGAGTTAGCCACAAGCCCATACCAAGAAGGAATCTGTACTTCTTCATGATGATGATAAAGTGATAGTGCCGTCGTATTTTGTAAGTATGATTGGTATCAAGTTGATGTTTTATTGCTTCCTGTGGTATTTACAAAAACGGTTGCAGTCGGACAAGCGATTCATCTATAGAAAATGTATTTCACTGTACCGAGTCATTTATCTTGAATTTCCTCGAACAAATAATTCATTTAGAAAAGGATTTTCAATATATGGGTACTGTTCGCAAAACATAATAAGTTAAGAACACAAAGACGCGCCTTTAAATATAGGCACAATAATCAATAATACCACTTACCTTCTGGTTCAGATAAATGCAGGATCGAGGCAGGCATAATCAAATGCTATGCCCAGCATTATGCCGAAAATAGCTAAAATCCTTAACTCTAACATTTAAATCTATTTCAAAGAAATATTTTCGTAGATTCATAAACAAATTGAACACAACACATTGAATAAAAAAACATAATTTCAGAACGATAGCACCAAATATAGCGTGATAAGTACGGAACCCCGTAAAATTTAACACGCTCATCGTTTTAAACACAAAAAAAATTCACGCTAAGCGTTTTGAACACAAAAAGTTTTTGCGCTATGAGTTTTGAACACAAAAAGTTATTTTGTGGTACAGTTCGTTTCAAAATATTTGCGGCAATCGTTCTGAAATATTTTTGTAACACAACACTTTTCTACATAACAAAATAAACCCCTTTTTTGTATTTTCTGACATAATTTTTATTTTTTGACATAACGTTTTGACATTGTATAATTATTTTGGTTGGAAAAAATTAGCCAGCGATAATTTATTCATTTAATTTTCCTTAAATTATTCTTTTAGCCGCAAGATTATGAATTATACTTTTTTATATTTGCATGCCTTTAGTTGATAAGACATTCTATGGGACTTCTACAAACAACCTTATACCTTACTGTAACCCGTGTTCGCAGATAAATACTTTGATTTTGGTTTTTTGATTTTGAATCAAAGATAAATAAAAATCATCATCATCATCATCGGCCTATTGCTGGACCCAGTCCTCCCCTAATGAGCACCATTGCGCCTTGTCCTTAGCTCCAGCTTGTACCAGCAGCCTTTCGTAGATCGCAATATAAATAAATCTAATCACAATTCAAAACATTTAAAGGCCTAACAATAAACATTTCTAAAACATAACACGATACCCGAGACGAATCGGCTTGTCTCATTCAAATTTATTGTTGCTCTTACCCGCTATCACTTTCACTTGACAGAATAAATGATAGTTTAGAATTACCGTTCAGAAAAATTGTTTTAATATATTCATGTCAAAGCGAGTTACCTACAATGGGTGCGGGTGCGCGTGCTACGGTGACCCACATGTAACTATTATGCGCACTTGTGTAACATTTGTGCCTACGTTTGTAAGGCCTAGAAAAAGGCCTGTATTTGGAGCAGTGGGATCTTCAAGCGCCTTATGAAGCACAGAAATACTCAGATCTAAATGCCACTAACTATAGTGGCATTTAGATCTTGGATGGATGACTACATCCATCCAAGTACTGAGCGAGTGGAGTGTAGATTTATTTATTGTTCGAAATACTAACGACAATTAACAGAACAGTAAAATCTATAGTAAATATTATTCAACATTGTGCCATTACAGGCGTTTACGAAATATTTTTACTAATATTTATTTAAGTAAGTTTAAAAATACTAAATTCTTTAGGTAGGCACTGACTAGCATACAACTAATAGAGCGGCTAAACCGAACTAGGCCACGCTATGAGCACTTTATGATGATCATGATGGTCTTGGGTCACTTCTTACTGTTTATCTTGGGTCCATCATCATCATAGTAATTTTGGGACGTAGGTACAAAAGAGAAATAAATACCAGTGATGAGTTCACATCCCATTCCAATCAAATTGGATGTTCTTCTCTGTTTCGTCAAATTCGAATTGGTGTAAAATCAAATTAAAAAAATTGACGTTACGTGCTTATTGAGTAAACTTATTTTGATTTAGATTTTGTAATCTCTTTCGGTCTTTGATAGATATAGATATGTTCTTCTCCATATTAAACGTCCTATCTGGTTAAATATACCATTTTTTTCTATTTATAATTGATATAATAATAATAATAATAATAATAATAATTTTACCAAAATTTATTTTATATTTTTACCAAAATTTATTTTATATTGCTTTTCCCGATTCATACCGTATCCTCAACAGTTTTAAACCAGTAATACAACCTATTTTCACTTTATTTTTGACATAAAGGCACAAATGCCACAATGAAAAAACCATCATAACATGTTGACCAGAGGAAAAGCACGAGCGGCTACATATGAAGCACACCAAACATCTGCGCCTGTTCCGTCAAGCTCCACATCGTCGTCCGGGGATGAGGTATTCGCCACCCCCCCGGACACCAGCGCGTCGAGCGACGAGAGCAGGCCGCCGTCGCCTCCGCCGCCGCGACCACCTGTGCGGCGTGGGCGGCCCCCGCTGTCGGCCGGCTTGGGGTCTGCGGGACAGTCTGCCCCGCGTCCGACCCCCGCCACCACCAGCAATGTGCGCATTCGCATGAAGTGGACAGAAGAAATAAATAGAAACGTCATGCGCGCATATTATAGGGCTACAGACGGAGGAACTAACCGCACCGCGTACATTGCCCGGATGCTGCCTCTGTTTCAGGTACTTGAACCAGCTGTAACTGTTACTGCACAACGGCTATCGGATCAGGTACGAGCCATCCAACGATTAAAATTGTTGGATGATTCGGTACTTGACCGGCTTCGCGCTGAAAGTGCTCAAGTAGCTGACCACTCGCAGCGGGTCCCGGCTGCCACGTCGACGGTTACGACAACTTCGATACCTGTGACGACGCAGCCGGACCCCGCTGCTGACGACGTCAACAACGAGAACACCAGCGTGACAAACCAGGTAAATGAGCAGTTGAGGAGGACTTTGGAGGATACGATTTTATCGTACCGGTCCGCACCTCTCGATGAAAGACCGCGTTTGCCACGCTTGCCCACTCACAGACGAAACTTGGCTCTAATGGAGGCCTTGAATCCTTTGCTGGTTCCTTATCTAGAGACTAGCGAAGGTCTAGCCGATACCCATTCGATCCTTTACTGCGGAGCCGTGGCTGCGTGTCGTGTTGCTCGTGTCAAGTTCCCCAACTCCACGCGAGCACCACGACCTGTCAACCAAACTCCAGCTTGGCAAGTACGGATCGAACGGCGGATCGGTAAATTCAGGACCCTCATTGCAAAGCTAAGTTGCTTCAGAGGGGGCAATACCCGCCCTCGAGTGATGCGTTTTGTGACACAGGCCTTTTCTGGGACCGATATTCGGCCTCACGATTATATGGCCTGTGTCACAGAACGCATTGACTTTCTGAAGCAGAAAATCTCTGCATGGGCAAGCCGCATTCGTCGGTATCGAGAACGTGTGGACCGATATTGGCAGAATCGAAACTTCCAAAGTGACCAGAGGAAGGTGTACCGAAACTGGGAGAAACCTGACCAATGTGTGATGGACGGGCGTGTACCGGATGCGGATGCCATGAATAATTTCTGGCGCAGCATCTGGTCTGTGCCCATCCAACACACGGAGGGAGATTGGATGGATGTGGTGAGTAGAGAGTGTGAATCTATCGAAACCATGGGACCTGTAGAGATTAGCCCCATAGATGTCAGATTTGCAATCCGTTCGGACCATAACTGGAAAAGTCCTGGACCGGACGGGTTGTATAACTTCTGGCTGAAGTGGTTTCGGTGTTCACACTCTGTACTCGCCACACAATTTCAAGAAGCCCTCGAGCTTGGGTCTCTCCCAAGTTTCATGACGACAGGAGTCACCTTCCTGCTCCACAAATCTGGTAGTACCGCGGAAGCAAAGAACTACAGACCCATCACGTGCTTACCTACCATTTACAAGCTCCTTACGTCCATTCTGAGCATAAAAATTAATGCGCACATAGTTGCAAATAATATTTTGGCTCCGGCTCAGAATGGATGTAGGGTTGGGTCCCGCGGTACTAAGGAGCTCCTCCTCATTGACATGACCATTAGCCAGCAGATCAGGCGCAGCAAAGGGAACCTCTCCGCTGCATGGATAGACTACAAGAAGGCGTATGATTCAGTGCCTCATACATGGCTGGGGAGGATCTTAGAGTTGTATAAAATTGATGCAACATTGAGATCCTTCTTAGGTATATGCATGAGACAGTGGATCACAGTTCTTCGTCATCCAGGTAGCGCACGGGATCCCTCTGCTCCGCAAGATCTGATTCGCATAGAGCGGGGTATTTTCCAGGGCGACAGTCTGAGTCCCCTATGGTTCTGCCTGGCACTGAATCCTCTTAGTACTCTGCTAAAGGATTCAGGACTAGGCTATCGACTTCGGAGAGAGGGTGATATCGTTTCTCACCTGCTGTACATGGATGACCTCAAACTTTTTGCGCCAAGAAAACCAGAACTGCTGACTCTGTTGAATATCACACAGATATTCAGCAGTGCCATCAGCATGGAGTTCGGTGTCGAGAAGTGTGCGGTCATGCAAGTACGGCGGGGGAAAGTTGTAAATACTACAAACTTACAGCTTTCCGATACGATATCCCTCAGATCTCTTTCCGATATCGAAACCTACAAATATCTCGGTATGTCAGAAGCGTTAGGTATAGTAGACAGAGACATAAAACAGTCGGTGAAGGAGCGATTCTTTTGCCGCCTTACTAAAGTACTCAATAGTCTTTTGTCGGGTGGTAACAAGGTTCGAGCCTTCAACGGCTGGGTTATGCCTCTGCTCATCTATACTTTTGGCATATTGAAATGGACTCAGACTGAACTTGACGCCCTTGACTGTAAGGTTCGTCAACTTCTTACGACACACAGAATGCGACATCCACGCTCGTCGGTAATGAGGATGTACATCCCGCGGAAATGTGGGGGCCGCGGCTTTTTAAATGCCAAGACCCTCCATAACCACGAGGTGTGCAAGCTCAGAGAATACTTCCTCCATGCCGACAGTGAGATGCATCGTGATGTCGTAGCAGTTGACAAGAACCTTACCCCGCTCTCACTGGCTAAGGAGAACTGGCACAAACCTACGGTGCTGAGTGCCCTCGACCGCAAGGTGGTATGGGAGAGTAAGGAGCTGCACGGACGGTTCTATAAAGCCCTTACAGGGCCTGATGTAGACCTACTCGCATCCGTGAACTGGCTACGTTTCGGTGACCTCTTTGGGGAAACTGAAGGTTTTGTCTGTGCGATTATGGATGAGGTAATAAAGACGAACAACTACCGAAAGTATATCATGAAGGATGGAACCGTTGACATTTGCAGAGCTTGTCATCGTCCCGGTGAATCCCTCAGACATATACTTTCGGGTTGTTCGCACCTCGCTAACACTGAATACTTGCACAGACATAACCAAGTAGCAAAGATCATCCATCAGCAGCTTGCTCTCCAATACGACCTTGTCGGTTCAGAGGTTCCGTACTATAAGTACGCACCGGTACCGGTTCTCGAAAATGGTCGTGCTACGCTCTACTGGGACCGCTCTATCATCACGGACAGGACTATTCTTGCGAATAAACCTGATATCGTCTTGGTAGACCGGTCGGAACGCCGGGCGATACTTGTTGACATCACCATCCCGCATGACGCTAATCTCGTGAAGGCCGAGAAGGACAAGCTTAGCAAGTACCTTGACTTGGCACACGAGATTACCGCTATGTGGGATGTCGACTCAACAATTATCGTTCCGATAGTCGTTTCAGTGAACGGTCTGATAGCGAAGAGCCTTGACCAATATCTTAAGAGGCTCTCGCTAGGCAGCTGGATCAAGGGTCAGATACAGAAGGCGGCTCTCCTGGACTCGGCACGCATTGTGCGGAGGTTCCTCTCTCTGCAGCCCTAGCCACCGACCGTTTGAGCCCTGCCCCGCGGTCGATGGTCTCCCGTTTTGATACATTTTTTACTATAATGTTTTTGATAGTTATTTATGTACATAAGTAGTATTAAGTTTAATTATAGTAAAAAATGTATTTTAGACGAGTTTACAATTAAATAAAGTGTCATAATAATAATAACATAATCCTGGACGTTATCACACAGCATCATGTAGCCCCAAACTAAGCAGAGCTTGTATTATGGGAACCACATGATTGATATACATATATTGATATACATTGATATATATATATATAGGTACATAATTGTTTGTGTATAGTCTACAGGAGCCTACAAAATATTATTCAGGACAACTTTAGCGCTGAACATAAGCCGCAATATATTCATACGATAAATTCATGTATTTTTCTTACATTGAAATAGACAAAATTCTAGACACGCCGAGACGCTCTGATCTAGAATTTATAGAATTCACGAGAACTGAATTCCTGATGTTATCAGTTAAAAGAATCGTGTCCTCGAAGAAATAACACGATATTTAGACATCATCAATATTATACGAAAGTTTGTTTGAATATTTTATGTATTGACAATTGTAAAATTTTTATGGAATAATAGTTTATAAGATCTTGGGTTCACTTGTGCTTTTACAGAAGAGTTACATGCTAGCTTATTATAGGCACGTTAAGATGTCGGTCCCGGCTTTTCAGTCGTTAAGCCATGTCGGAGGCCTTCGGGCGGCCTAAAAACTCCGACACCAGAGTTGGTCACTAGCTCATACGAAGAAGAAGAAGAAGAAGATTTACTTACTTATTCTCTTTGTATTTATAATTCTTCTGAACGTGTGATTAAACTCCTAAACGATTTCATTGAAATTTTGAGTGTGTGTTTTAAGTAGGTACATAGATGGTTACGATTCACCATCGGACCCGTAGCTGTATCGTTGTGATTCACAATAATTGAACTATCATAGGAGTATAAATAAATAATAAATAAATAAAAAATGCTGGACGTAATCACACAGCATCATGTAGCCCCAAACTAAGACGAGCTTGTATTATGGGAACCACATGATATACTACATCTAAATATATTGTAAATACATACATATCATACATAGAAAACACCCAGACCCGAGACAAATATCTGCAGAACATGCAAACATTTGTCCCGCAGCGGGAATCGAACTCGCAACCTTCTGCGGCTCAGCTAGACCTTCGCCCACTGCGCCACAGAGGCCGTCAGGATGTTTGTTTAGTTCACTATTTAGCTACGCCCTTATTCTGCATTATATTGATTTTAGTAAAGATCTTGTGAAATAAGAACCGTAAGGGGGTGTATGAGGTTCCAACTTCCACTTTCAGAACCAAAGCCAACCGCATCTGCCCAAAGTGCAGCCTGCTAACCAACAAACGGGGCTCTGGCAGTGATTGATTGCGGATAGCACAGCCTAACACGGGCACTGCTATATCCCCAAACCGCTGGTGGCCAGCAACGTCGGTGCGAGAAGCTTTGCCCTACTACCCTAAACCGCATTCCCGGGGATTAAGGGCTAATCCCCATTCTTCAAGGCCAGTACTATATAGACTGTATTGCTATATTGTTGTAAGAACCGTAAAAACCATCGTAGGATTTGGGGATGCTATTATTGGCAAGAGTAATTCCCCAATATTTAATAAATATGCTGTTTAATAGGCATGCTGGTTCTAACTCCGCACCAAGACATAAGTACCTACTCTAAATTTTTATTAAATCTAATGAACTAAAAAATTGCAATTTTGCATACATCTGATGAAATAAGCGCCCTGCACACGTAAAGATCGGACCGCGCATCGGGACTGCGTTCCAAACCGCAGTCCGATCTGTACGGTTTGGACTGCAGATCAATCTGTCGTGCTAATAGCGCGTAAAGATCGGACCGCGCATCTAGGACTGATGACTAACGTGATGCGCGGTTAAAACTAGATTTGCCTTCAGGTCGACATGCCAGATCGGACTGTCAGCCCCGCGCATCTACATGTACGTTTCGGAGTGTTGGAATGGCGCGTGCTGTTTCCCGTGGTCCGAACTTTACGTGTGCAGGGCGCTATACTATCAGAGCCTCTAACGTGCAAAAACACATCTTGTATCTTGAACCAAGATTTCCATTAAGACTACTTTAGCAAGTAAGTAAGCGAAGTTGCGAACGGAAGCTAGTTTTTGATAAAATCAAGTTCGTGACATCCAAAACTTTCGTTGAGAGAGCGCCCCGTAATTGCAGTATCCAAATTGAACAATACAAATGACCAACTTAAAAGCATGAAATGTTTTAATATACAAAAGGGAAATAACCAAATGAGTTCAGTCGATCGTCACGGTTAAGACGATCGATAGACAGAAAGAGATAGTTAATAGAAAAAATGGATCGCCGACAACGGCTGCGGGCAGTGTTACCATGCACTAGACTTTTTACTGCCAGAACTAAATGAATAAATAATGCTGGACACAATCACACAGCACCATGCTACCACATATCCCCAAACTAAGCAGAGCTTATATTATGGGAACCACTTGATTGTTCCATAAATACATTTTTTGTAAATAAATACATTTTATACATAGAAAATACCACAGACTAGAGAAAAACATCTGCAAATAATGCAAAGATTTGCCCCGTGTCGTCGTCGTCGCGGGAATCGAACCCGCAACCTTCTGTGTCTCAGACCTTTGCCCACTGTGCCATAGAGGCCGTCATCGATATTAACAGAACAACAGAACTACATCGATATTATACTTACTACGTCGTTTATCTCAATGCAATCAGTAGTTTTTCAAAATACTAAAGAGTAGTTACAAAATAAAATAAATATAGGTACTTATAGCCGCATAAGTTTTGAAATTAAGCTACGAAATTGAGTTTAAAAAATCACATTTTATCGGAACGTTTTGTTGAATATGTATGAAAATAACAATTAAAATTTATTCTACTAATTTAATCTACTATCTTACCTACATATCTTTTATAATCACGATATCGAGTAAAGATCATGATTCAAGAGATAACAACTAACTAGGTTAAAAACGATTCAATAAAACAACCCGGTTAAAACTGAGCAGTCACCAGCCATTTCAGCCCGAGCTTTGTTGGCAACACTGGTCGCGGAAACAATGTTTTCACTTGATTTTAATATTTCTTTGAAACCACACATCGGGAACACGAGGTAATGTATGATTTCTCTGTTTGCTAGTCACATTTCTAACGCGTGTGATTAGGGTCAGCTATTGAGCATTCGATTGAACGTTGTTCCGGCCGATGAAAACATTTTTTACTTCATTCCTTGCCTTTTTTTCAATGATCTTAGCAACAACAACAACAAACCAGTCTTCATCTGCCTATAGTAGTCCACTGCTGGACATAGGCCTCTCTAAAGAGCGCCATTGCACCCTGTCCTAAGCTCGACGCATCTAGCTTCTACCAGCCGCCTTTAGTTTTTCAAGATGTGATGAATATTTTCAGTCGTGGAAAAAACGAGTTGGTAAGAACATGTCCTGGATATTAAAGGTTGGTCACATGCCCTCAATTCTTATGAAATATGCTGATAGGATAAAAGTTGTAAAATTTTGATAGCGCGGCATGTAAAATATTCCATGCATACGAAGGCACGCTACATGCAGCTTATTTACAAGAATTCGTTATTTATCTGCTCTCCCAGTTCGATTATACTTGCTAAATTCTATTACTTTTTTATTGGACTTCAGCTCTGTAAATCGTAGCTCTGCCTTCTAAGCTGCCGGTCGCGGGTTCGAATCTCGCTCAGGACAAATATTAGTGTGGGAAACATGATTTGTTTGTTCTTTTTTTATGTTACTTGAAGATAGAATGTTATTATCTTGACATGGTCGACCTGGTATTATTTATTATCAACCTACATTTTCTTTTCAATTGAATGAAGGAAGTCGTTTTTTACTTTCTTAATGTAATTTCGAAAGTTTGTTTTGCCTCCAACAAAAAGGGATATCTTTTCCAGCATCAAATTTATTGACTTTTCATACTACAATTCTAATATACTCAAGATCAAGACATTTCAACGAACCAAACATATTTTTGTGTACCATAAATAGGTACCAAAATATAGACAGACATAGAATCCCTCGTCAAAACTTAATTTAAATTAAATGGATACGAAACATATAACTCTCAGCCAGGTAACTTATGGTGTGCGTCTGCGCAGTAAAGTCTGTAAAGCATGTCCACTTGTCAACGGTTATCGACAACAGCTGCTGCGGTGGCACCACGTTAACATAGATCCGACCCTAGTCACACCACATGCGCATACCCATGTCACAACACTACATTACTTAGGAACATAAGTTACTGAACACTGCTAGTTTGACTTGTCAAGCACGTCCTCGTTCTTGCCAATGCGCGTAACTTCAATAAGTTGGATTATACAGTAAGATTGATTAATAGTTGGATTAAGGTATCTATAGTAATTGGTTACCATATATTCATCTATAACGAACATAAATTCATCATAAATGTAACGAGTTTATCCGACATAGAACTAAAGTTGTCGACATAGCTCAGAGAATTAGCAAGCTGAAGTGGCAGTGGGCTGGCCATGCGGCTCGGCAAACGTAGTGTAGGACGCCCTCCGGCCAGGTGGGGTGACGATCTGTGAAAGGCTGCTGGTAGAAGCTGCGAGCTCAGGACAGGGCGCCATGGCGCTCATTAGGGGAGGCCTATGTCCAGCAGTGGACTGCTATAGGCTGATGATGATGATGATGATGATATATTCATCTTATTTTATGCTGTTCTAAAATCTATCTAAAGTAAGGTAATCTGATTTGTATTTCTGTCTCCCGCGATACAGGCTAGCCCTAGTACGGGGTCCTCTAGTAATCTCTGTATTATGTGTATTATTTTTGCTGGTAATGAAAATATTTGTATTTGTATTTTGTATACAAGGTGAGTTTTAATTCGTATGATATCCCGAAAAGTGGTTATTAGGGTTGTCTACAAGGTGTGAGAAGCTCAGCTAAAAATACATGATAGAAATTTTTCTCCAAAAAGTTATGCTTATCTTTATGTTGTATGTGTCATTGCTTAAGTTAAGACAGAGCTACAATAATCATAATTCGTGATTTCTTGTAAAGGGCCGTAACTGAAAACTAACATGGAATCTGAGCTTTGTCTCTAATGCTGCATATGCTGAGTAAGGGTCCTGTTTTACCCAGTGTTCAAGTGCATTATATCTAGGTGCCTATTTATAGTTACCTAGATACTCACTACTATTTACTGTAATTTGCATGAAATAAATATATCTTTATTTTTAAGTTTATCTTTATCTAATATTCTTCATTAATAAGTCAAGGACAAAGTTTAACATGCTCTAGGACTGCCTTGCAAGTTTAGGAGTAAAATTATGACGTAGCTTTACAGCCCATTTTTTGAATGAAGATCTTGAAAATTTGAAAAGTCCTTGAACAAGGTTTTTTCCTTCGAAAGTAGATTTAACCCTTTTCAGAATAACACGAACTGGACACACCTTTTATTTTACATAATTTATTACTGATTGTTTTTTCAATTTCAATTCCCAATTCACATGATAATAGCACATTAATAATAAAATAAGAATATCTAGCTAGTTTTTTTATGAAATTATAAAAATAAAATAATAAATAAATATACGAGACATGTAACACTCGCTCACTTAAACTAAACAGACCCTACGCGAGATAGAACAGTGAGTTACAGAGTACTAAGAATATCAGAGATATGAAAAGAAAATACACAGTACCTGTAGCCTAAGTAATAGTATGATCTTATGCTAAAATAAGTTTGATACAGAATAGATTTAGTTTATGACTTCCTCTTCTGATTTATGTTTCGTTATTTACGATCTAGACACAACTGTTATTCGTAGGCAGTAATTTTGTATAATCGAGTTTTTTGAACCTATCTATTTTGATCGGAGCATAATTCAAAGTAATTATAGTAAAAAGTTTGGAATTGTATCGCTTTGAATATATAAATAATACAACAATTCTTTTTTTTTTGTTAAATACACATAGTACAACTAAAAATAATTTTATAAAAATAAAAATTCTTTAACTATTGAGACAAAAAAATTCAATAAGGGTTGATCTTATGAACCTTTGGGTAATGTAAAACTCTTGAGATAACCGTTTGAGTAGGTAATCACTCTAAATATGGAAAAAATCAATTATCTATACCTAATCTGGACGCATATACCTACCTAAACCTAAATCGTTGTATAATATTTTGTTAAAATATCTCACGATTTTCATTAAAAATATTTAGATAAAAGATCATCTACTACGTGCCTTGAATATCATTATTATCTTCTTATAATATATAAAATCGTTATCTTACTGACTGACTAATTGACAATCAAAGCACATCAAGATTGAACGAAGAAAGGATAGAAGATGCTTAAATAGAATATACCCTCGAGAGCAATGAATCCGGGTCACTCAAAGAATCCAAAAAATCTCGGAAAGTAAGAATGCTAGGTTAATGCAATAAATTGTATTTAATAGACAAAATTTATGCTCTACAAGCACGATGGAAGACACAGAGTGTATAGAAGACCAGGGGAAAGATTCAAGCAAGCATGCATCGAAAAAAAAGTAGCCTACGGTGGTGGGTCTGTACTTGTGTGGGCCGGAATTTCCTCTGAAAGTCGCACAGAGCTGGTGATCATAGAAAACGGCTCTTTAACTAGTGTAAGATATGTGGAAGAAATCCTCAACGAACACGTTGGTCCATTTATGGTCAATTTGGGTGAGGATGCTATATTTATGCATGACAATGCCCGACCTCATACAGGTAGGATTGTGAATGACCTTCAAGAGATGAACATTACTTGTATGGAGTGGCCAGCGCGCAGCCCGGATATCAACCCGATCGAGCATGCTTGGGACGAGCTAGGGAGATGCGTAAAACAACGAAACCCTCCCCCAATCACGCTTCCTGAGCTCAAAATTGCTCTCACAGAGGAATGGGAGAATATTCCCCAAAATCGTATAAGGAACTTGGTGTACAGCATGCCAAACCGCGTAAACGCAGTAATGGAAGCACGAGGAGGTAATACGAAGTATTGAAATTCAAGAAAATCGTCATAAAGTTCAAAAATTTCATGTTTCCTATTTTTGTTTTAAGGAGAGATCAGCAGTTTTTTTTCTTTATGTAATTTTGTGTAAATAAAATGTATGGTGACTCATATTTTTTTAACTTTCATTTAAGGAGTATTAAATTGTCTATTAAATACAATTTATTGCATTAACCTAGCATTCTTACTTTCCGAGATTTTTTGGATTCTTTGAGTGACCCGGATTCATTGCTCTCGAGTGTATTTAAAAAAATCTTAGCAAAAAAGTATCACGTTATGTTTTCTCGATGTCATTGGCTGATTTTTTCAATGGACGTCGAAAACTTTGATCTCCTGACTTGGACATAATTCATCATCATCATTTCAACCGATATCGACCGACTGCTGGGCAAAGTCCTACTTTTAAATATGCCACTTGCCTCGATCCTGCGCTATTCTGAACCAGGTGCCGCCGACGGTCTTTCTAATATCGTCTACCCATCTCGCTGGAGGACGGCCCCTATTCCTGTAACCAACACTCGGCCACCACTCGGTCAGCGCTCTGGTCCACCTGTCGTCACTCCGTCTGGCCAAGTGTCCTGCCCAACTCCACTTGAGCCCCAATATCCGCTCGCTGACATCCTGGACCTTAGTCTGCTTGCGGATTTCGGTATTGGGGACTCGGTCTAAAAGTGTAATGCCGTAATGGACATATTAATACCTATCTTCGGCAGTGGACTTCTATAGGTTGTTGATGAACATATTATTTAGTGCACTGAAAAAAAATTCCGAAAACTCATCGTCTGCTATGTTGAAATCTCTTCGCGGACGAAGTCACAGGCGCTCCTCAGTCATAAATATTTAAATAGAACGACGCCAATTATGATTTATCGTCATTGCGTTCCATGGATTAGCCCCAATATCATTTAAATAATATACAAGTCTATCATAAAGCTGACTTTCTGACTGACAAATGCTCAGCCTAAAGACTAGAAATTTTAAGGGTGGCAGATGAAGGGGACCTGGCATGTTATAAGGGGTGTATGAGGTTCCAACCTAAGCCTTCGAAACTCAAACCAAACTCACCTACCCGTGTTGCACCCTGCTAACTAACTAACGGGGCTCGGGCCTTGTTATATCCACGGGCTGCTGAGAAGCTGATCCCCAACCTGCATGACCAGCGTGGGGATTATAAAGCGTGCAGCAGTAAAAATCCCTGTACAGACGAAGTCGTGGGACGGCCACTAGTTTAATTATAATTGTATGAAAGTAGAGCAATCATTGAGCCATACAAGAACCATTGAGCGTTTAAATGTCAAGTCGGAAAATTGAACTTGAGTGAGTATGCTCTGCTGGCAATAGGTAATGATATTATTAAGCCTATTAACCTTTTGCTAGAGATCGCGTTTACTTTATTATTTGGCTTTGCGAAATTATTTTTTTTACTAGTACTTGGTACTACTATTATTTTGACGACCTCTGTGGAGTAGTGGGCAAAGGCCCGCCTGAGACGAAGAAGGTTGTGGGTTCGATTTCCATCGCGAAACAAATGTTTGTATGTTCTGCAAATAATTGTCTCGTAGATGATGTGCGATAGTGTCCTGCATTATTATTTATTTATTTATTTATTATTAGCAGTACACTAAATTAAAAAGAAGAAGAAGGAAGCTAAGTAATTGAATCAAAATTTACAGAAATATTTTTTATTTTTCTTCGTATGAGCTACGTCAAACTTTGGTGTCAGAGTTTTTAGGCCACACAAAACCCTCCGACGTGGCTTCGCGACTGAAAACCGTAACATTTTAACGTTTCCCATAAATACATTTCAGTCCTCATTAATGTAGATTGCTCAATGGAGATTATTGTAGATAGCTCAAAAGAGATTATCAAAATGATCCATTTAATCGCACCAATCAGTCAACACGAGCTATTAAAATTAGTTGCAGACTGTCGTACCAAATACATAATGTACAAGTTGGAGCCCCACAGACTGATGAAACGGGGCCGATCGGCGACAGCCTCGGATTAAAACGTGGACCACACACAGTCGGATTTTCTCCGCATTCGGTAACTGAACGTGCTTTGTACTCAGTTTATGGCGGAGATTAGTTGTACTACCAATGCCGCGTAAGGTTACTAGTACTACTGGTAGTAGGTACTAGGTATGTCGTTTGTACTACCAGTTGTACTTCTCAGTAAAAATACTAACATGGAGGCTTATGGTCATCAGTGTGTGTCTAGTCTAGAGGGTTACCTGAATATTTGGTGGGATTGCCATCGATATAGGGGAGCCTGCTCGTGTATTCTCTTAATAATCTTCATAATCAATAAAAATTAAGATTGAAGCTATATTAATTTAAATAAGAAAACTGAAGGAAAATAGGACAACATTTGGATTGACCAACACATAAACATAAAAAATACCGACGAAGGTATTATGCTACGTGATCTACAAGAGTTCTTAAAATAAAATATACTAGGTACAAACCCACTTAGCTAGGAAGGTTAGTGCAAAAGGCCCTAGCTGTCTTAGTTTGAACTAAACTGTAATTATGTATATTCTGTGAAAAACTCATTGCGTCAGTGTCGAGAGTCAAATTCCAGGGAGAAAATTGGGGACTACATGTGTATGGACAAATCGCCTATCCGGTTCCTTCTAAGTCTTCTTTTGCTTTACTTAAATTATCTGTAGTACGGCAAAATCCGCAAACATCTGAACCATTGCAATAATTAACACGCAAGCAGTGCCAAGTCACGAGCGCTTTGATAAACCGGTGGGTTAATTTATGGCTGACTGTACTTATCATCTCATTATGCTGATGAATAATGAATACTTCTTATCAAATACTAAGCCGTGTAAGATACAATATTATGATTTGAAATAGGGTTACAAATAATTTCAATTGTGTTGGATGGGCTAGTTAGTACGTATCTATCCATTGAATAAATTAAAAAAAATTAAGAAATGACTCGTTCCATTTATTCAAACTCTATCTTACATTAGTGGTAATGAACTTTCTAAGATGGGTAACTGACGATTGAATAATCGGGAATTAGTAAAATATAATAGGCGGACTCAGATAACTTGAATTCTTCCCTCAGAAACTTTTTTGTCCTTTTTTTATACCCCTGATAACGTATAAATTTCATGATGATCGGTTGAGCCTAGTTAAAGCGTGAAAGCATAACAAACAAATTACTCACTTTTGCATTCATAATAATAATTAGGATTTTCTGAAATTAACTAATTTATGTGGAAGTATGCAAATTCTTCTAAAACTAACGAAAGTTAATAACAAACAAATGAGTAACATAATTAACATTTTCATGTAAAGTCTACTTCATTTTATTTCTTTAACGACAAAGTCTACGTCTCAAGCACATGAATATTTTAATTGGTATGGCGTGTACCGCTAGCAAGGTTCTCACTTTACAAACAAATTGGTAGCGCGGCAGAAATTCGGCTTCACCCAATTTTGACGCCGAAACACTCATCAATTTTGAAGTTTAATCTGAAAGATGATGAAGATAAAATTACTGATAACACTAAAATTTAAAAAATAATCAGAATGTTTGCAACACCTCAATAAATAAAGTTTCCTTGTTTAGACGTTTATGTTAAAAATATGTCAAACTGAAAAAGATACAGCTGTACAGAGCCGAATGATTGGAGTATGTGATAACCTGAGTAGGTGCCGTACACGTCGGCAGTCAACGACTGAACGAAATAAATCATCGTAGGTGCATCTAACTAGGCCATTGCAACCTGGCAGCCCAATGTAAGGCGTGGTTGTGATCAGCCAAGAAAGCGTTGGCGGGACGAACTCGCAGCCTTCGAGAGAAAATGGCAGGATATCTCAAAAAGTGTGATATACCTAAGAAGGTGCAGGCTATCATGACCTATGGACTGGTCGAAGTCTGCTGAGCCAAACTTCAGAAGGACAAAGATTGTTGTACACTGTAAGCCCGTTATTTGTAGTAGCAGAACCGTTTCATAGATAAATCAGTAATTGAGTTCCAAACAAAACCCAAAGCGACACTATGGAATGTAGGAGAGGTCCTTGCCGGTACAAGCAACCGAACGTTCGATTAAGACGACGTATATGATGCGACCGCCATCCAATCAGGTATTATCGTTGGCAGCGAACTGAACGAAATGAATCATCGTAGAGCATCGTTTTTATTTTTTCTCATAAATATTTTTTTATATCAGTTGACATTCTGTAGTAATAGGTTAAATTTTTATTAATTTAATTGAAGGTTTGCGCGCCTGATCGAGGTAGGTTATAATTGGACATACTAGAATATTAGAACATTTGTACATATGATTATGATAACATTGTCAAAAGAAACGAATTCGGCTTTAACTTCACTTTCCCACACCTATAAAATTACTTTGGAAGCCACATGTGGCTGAATCATAAGAGGATGTTCATGACGCATAATTAGAATTGCGTAAAATCTGCATACGACAAGGCAAAGTGGGTCTGGCAGGCCGTTACTGCGGTAGAAAGCTGATTCATAATGGAAAAGCAGGATAAACACAGACCTCAAAAATTGTTTGAATTTTTGTGCTGTTTACAAAGTGGAACCTCAAGGCCTATAACGTTATGTTTAATCATTAAAAAAAAAACAAAAAACAGCTTCACAATTTTTTCCTCATAATACAGGGTGAGTAAGTATTCATATGTATAGATATGTGTAGGGGGTAAATCTACTCCCAAAGGTCAACAACATTTCTTTTGCGACTCTTCAATCAATCAAAATCTATATGACTTGCAAAGTTACGCTATAGTTTTACTCAAATCCTGGTGAGGCAGCCCTGGAACAGCTGATTTTGTTATACTTTGTTCTTGACATAATGATGATGTTGATTGTAGCTCCGTCCTACAGTTTGGGTTGCCATGTACATCACATTTGAAGTTTTGTATGGAAATTCGGAATCACTTATTTTTAGGTAAGATTCTCTGAACATTTGGACAATCATGGTCCGAATCACGCTCTTTCAGGATAACAGGATAGTTTTAGAGTTATAAAAAATTGGAGATAGGTATTATATAAGATTTCTAATGAACACAAATACCAATATACCTACCTACATAGGCAAACTTAATACTAATCAATGACGAAGCAATGAGGTAACAAACATAATAAAACACAACGAAATTGTGAACCTCCTTCTTTTTTAAGTCCCTTAAATATATTTTATACAAGCTAACTTTGTTTATTTTGAAACAGAGAAATTTATGATATATATCAACTTATATATTTGCAGCTGTACCATTTGTAATTTCCATACGGAGCTTGAACAAAGAGCAGCTAGGGACATCTGAAATTGACATCTTTGTGCCGAGCTCCACCGCAACGAAAATGGAGTAAGGAATTATAGGAGATGGTAAAAAGCTATTATTCTTTGTCTACGTAACACTAAGGCCTCTTTTCAATGATTGTTTTTGTCAACGGGTAACAGGCTTTGATATATTATCTATGCGTTTGTAATTGCAACGGGTTTGTACCCGTGGCTTTAACAAACACGTACACACTAGCCTATTGAACTAGGCTCGGCATCGGCTCGTCGCCCGTTATAAAAATCGGGCCGTTGTCCGTTATCGTTAGTAGATTTTACGGTCAAAGACATAACCTTGACCCCAGGCAGATTTAAGATTTAATGTGTGTTTATAGGTTGATCTAGGTTAAATTTAGATCTTGCAAAACTTTTCCCTAATCTTGTCATGTTTTCATATTTGGGTAAAGTCTAGGTCAAAACAAATTATGGTTGTCATGTTATTTTTTTATTGGATTGTACCTAGTCTGTTCTGTGAACTTATTAAATGAAATAAAATTAAATAAACAATAATAATCGTCATCGTCTTACCCAGAAACCACCCAACTGCTGGATTTATTGCATTTGTTTTTATCTCATCCAGATATCCTCAACAAAATTCGCTATAAATATTGTCGACATAACGAATGAACAACAACGGCAAGTATATTATATTTATTTAGTCAAATTATATCAGTTCTTGTGTATTAAAGATTTGCTGCCAAGTACAAAGTCAGTATCGTCAGTATCGTACGATGTAAAAGAATTATATGTCCTAGCTATGTGATAAATTTTATATATTTTTATGAGGAAAGAAAGGTTTTTACCCACCAGTAGGTTCTGAGAAACGAATACTGATTATGAAATAAAGGTTGAGTATTATTCTTCAAACAATCGATAAATTTATATAAAATTGGTGATACATTATTACGTATGGTTGGATTTTCCACATGCTAAAAAGACAGTTGTTTTCGTGAATCATTTTATTTAAAAGGTTTCTGGGAATGTGTCAACCGGATTACAAATGTTACACAATCAACCATTGCCTCATCCATTTTAATTATTGGTTCTGTGGTTGAGCATTATTTGCTGACATTTGCAACCATAAAATAAAATTGTGCTCTTTTCACGAGTCTTTTTATATACTATATAGCTTTGAGATGAAAATACTGTTTTCATAATAAAATCTACTTTTTTTCTTCAAGTTATTTTTAAATAAGTATGTTTAATATCTTTTGTTTTTTTTACGCAGTAATTCTCACATTTATCAACAATCACCCAAGAATTTTGGGATATCTTGATTTCATTCGATAAAACAATTCTTATCTCCATTTATTTCAAAGTTAATGAACAGTAAAAATTAGGATCGCGTAAGGCCTGGACCGAAAGACTGGGACACCGAACGAATGCACCAGCAACTCAAGGGATCAAAAACATGAAGAGATTAAGAACATAGAATGAAGGTCTAGATAGTTTCTTGTCTCCTGCGTGCAAACCTGGATCATCATCACCATCATCTTTAGCCTATATCAGTCCACTGCCTGACATATGCCTCTTCTAATAGGCGCCATTGCGCCCTGTCCTATAACCTCGACGCATCCAGATTCTACCAGCAGCCTTTCGCAGATCGTCACTCCGCCTGTCCACTGAACTGGATCACTTATCAGGAATACCTCCTATAAACGAACAGTCAAAGACAACTTATTTTGATGTACGAGTATGATGATATTGCTTTCCATGAATTTTGGACGCGGCTGTATAGCTACTATATTCAATCGAATAATTGTCTTATTTACAGCTACAAACATACTTTTTAGTACCCATATAGATATTTTAAAGTTTACAGTTTCCGTAAAATATGCTTATCGACCGATGGAGTAAGATAGTTACAGAGTGGTGGCCTAGGGATGGTATTAGTTGTTAGGGATGTCCAGCTGCATGATGGGCAGACGACATTGTCAAAGTAGCGGCCGTACGTGGGTTAGACTTGCGCAGGATCATGTTGTGGCATAAATTGAGGGAGGCCTATACCCAGCAGTGGGTGAAATCGGGCTGTGGATGATGATAATGATGCTTATCGATTATTTTATCGACTCTCCCTGCAAAACAGCATATTTCACATGAAAGCCCCCATTGCCGGCGACCTAATTTGAGCAACACAATTCAGGTATCTCGAGAATTTCGTACTAACATAAATCATGGTACGGGCAGCACAATTCCTCAAACGCGTCACAGTCAATAAGAGTGACAGCTAGATTACTTCCATCAAAATACTTAACTAACGACGGCCTCTGTGGCACAGTGGGCGAAGGTCCGCCTGAGACGCAGAGGGTTGTGGGTTCGATTCCCGCTGCGGGACAAATGTTGGGTGTTTCTATGTATGATGTGTATATATTTACAAAAAAAAATTATATGTGTAATATATAAATCATGTGGTTCCCTTAATACAAGCTCTGCTTAGTTTGGGGCTACATGATGCTGTGTGATTAAGTCACGCTGTTTATTAACTCTCCGCAGTCTTGGTGCAATTATAATTTATGAGACATCATGACTAACAAAATATGGCAAATAGTAAAACTATAGTTTTAGACATGTTTTAAAATAAATTTGTGCTTTGAAAAACAATCAAATTTAATTTGAGTTCTAAGACTTTAATAAATCTGTATGATAACATAAACGTACATATCTAATACGAATACATCGAAGCTTGATGACACAGCACCTATTTACGACAAGTTAGTAAATCTATTTTTTTATATGCTAAGGGCAAGCTTAACCTCGAAGGCTTGCTTGGTTAAGAATGAGGTGGAGCAAGCTTTCCCAGGAGATGCCTTTTTAAGGATTTCCTTTTTAAAGCCGTTAGGGTTGTCAATGGAAAAAGAGACGCTGGCAATTGATTCCAAATTTTAGCAGTGGTTTAGAAGCGTTTATTTACTCAGCCAGCTATAACCGAGCCACTGTGCGTCGTCCAGGTAACATTCTGCACATTTTTGCCTCACTGGAACCAGGAGTGACATTCTATAGTTAATTAACAAGACAATGTAGACACGTCGACTATTTGCGAGATATTCTACGGTAATTTTATAGAATTTCAGCTGTGTTATTGTCCTGGATCGGTTTCTTATGGAATTTGATTTATGGGAAGGAATTTTAGGGACGGCCTATCTGCGGTTCTGACTTTCGCCTAATAAATTGAGGACAGAGATAATATTATAAAATACCTACAAACTTACTATACGTATAATAATTGTTATAACAAGACCCCTGTAAAATCATGATTACTTCGTGAAAAAAGTGTATTTTTTATTACAAACAACGTAATAAATATAAAGTAAAATGGCCGATTACTCGAGTTAACGTCTTGAAAAACAGGTCATAACTTCAACAATTACTATTACTCATTTTCTTAAACGTGAGAAAGATACATATCAAAATAAATAAGTGAAATATTCACCATAAAAAAATGCAAAACATCTTGATTTATCAAAATGTTCGAATAGCACCGCTTGGCCCAATTCCCCAGCGTTATGACACATGTCATGAGTGTCGTTGGGTCATTCTAATTTGACGTTATCATACGTTTTATTGGATTTATTGACAGCTTAAATTTTTGGGCCATCTCGCCGATTATAGATTTGCATTTCAAATTTTTATGCGGCTAGATCTGAGAAATTTAAAGTAAAGATTTGGTAAAAATCACTCTTTATTACATATCAATAAAATTATAATAGTTAAATTAACATATTGCTAACTTCTATAGACTGTTGATTTAAATTGATCAAAAAATATTTTTTGCAGTGTTATTTTTGCAGTACGAGCTCCTTCTATTAATATTCTCCGATTGTTTAGACCTTATTCCAGCAATAATAATTAGGATTACGAATTTTCCTCGTAAAAGGCTCTCTTTCCCTCATCATCGGAGTGTTGGTGGCGTGGCTTACTTCGATGTTCTTATCATCTTGGTTAAGCAATACTCCATCCTGTCACTAAGTTTAGTGGAATTTAGATCTGAGCGCTTCCGTGCTTCGGAAGGCACGTTAAAATGTTGGTGCCGCCTTTTTCAATCGTTCAGCCATTTCGGAGGCCTTTGGCCGACCTATAAATAGCTACACCAGAGCCTAGCTCATACGAATAAGGAAGGGTCCTCATCATCATTAGCATCATCATCAGCATTAGTTCACTTCTTCCCAGCAAATATCACTGAACCAGATCTTCGGCTCACCACATCCGCTTTCTACAGTTTTCAATATAATATTTTAAAAAATATAAATACAATATCGCGTGTACGTAATGAACTTAAAAATAAAACCGAGTACTATCCCACGATGTCTATCGATTCTAGTTATCGATGCCGTGAATCGATTTATTTATAAATGACAACCGTATCATATTAATCAATACTTGATGTGTTTTAAATAGACGTGTGAGTGAAAAATTAATAGATTTTCTTATAGTAATGCCGACAATTTCATAGAAGTTACTAAACTGTTTTAGATTTTTTATAATCAATGTTTTTTTAGAAATGAACAAAATATTACTTTTCTTGAATCAAACGTATGTGAATATATAAATATTTTTACATAACATCATCTAGCCTTTAAATAAGCAGAGTATTATGTATTAATATAACGGAAACTACATGACTATACGTACTAAACGCCCAGACCCGAGAAAAAATATTTTCAAATATACAAACATTAGTTTCGCCACGGGGAATTGAACCAGCAACCTCTGCGTCTTAAAATAACTATTACTTACTACCTAAAATATATATTTTAAATTATTACTGAAGTTGTATAGTCCAAAAATGACCTAAAAATGACCAAACTGACCAAAAAATAACACGGTATAATTTACCGAAAAAATTGACCGACGAAATTTAAAACTAAATGAACCAGTGTAAAAAAATAACACTTATATACGCTTCAAGTTAAATTTATCTTCATGCTTGGTATAATTCCTTATCCTAAGAATAAATTTACAACTTGCAAGTTGAGTTCGTGAACTCTGAAACTAATGGATATCAACTTGAAGCGTTCCCGAGAAACTATAACTTTTAATATGAAATTCCGAACATCATTCGAGTAATTTAATTAGAAACTAGTTTTGACAGGAGTAAAGGCTGGCGTCTATTGGGGCCAGGTATTTGACAAGCATTTGACTATAAGTATTGACAACTATACCTACAGTAGTACATAATAGGTCTTTGGGGTATCGTCAGGGAAGTAATACCACGATGCCTATTGCTGCCGTGATGCAGCATTGCTATTTTTCAGTTAGAAGTATGTGGGAGCAGGTAAAATTACAGCTATAAACTTCAAGTTGATAGACGCAGGGTATTTTATCCAAACATCACTTCCCGACCACATGCGTATCCTACAACGCAATACTTTGTTATTTGGTAAATAGCTCATATGATTAGGTTGACTTAGCATCAGCTTTGCTTTCTTTTCATTCGTGCTTCGGAAGGCACGTTAAGATGTTGCCCTGTCTGTTTTAGCCGTTAAGTCAAGTTGGAGGCCTTCTGGTGGCCTAAAAACTCCTACACCAGAGTAAGCCACTAGGGTAAGAAGAAGAAGTAATGATAATGATTGCTTGTGATGTTGACTGCATAGATGACTAAGCTTCAATTGATCTAGTAAAAACGACTCATTTTCTTTTAGAAATCTTTTCACTCACGAAGTACGTGACAATAATCAGCTTTCAAAGAGTCTATTCATTTTCATAATTTTATTGCTGGACATAAAAATGCTGTTAGACACGGTAAGTGATTTAAGGGTAAAACAAATATTAAAAAATACGATACTCTCAATGGCGTGTTCCTTTTACTCAGACTGTACATTCGACGTCAAAAGTAAATCAAACTACAAACATGAAATGCCGCCATGTAAGAACAGGGATACCTATAATCCCATCACTAGGATTGTAAGGGACAGTTTCCCGTACCTGCCCGTCGGTAGCTGCTGCAGGCGATTGAGGCTGTGCTGGTGTGGCGTTCGTGCGTTATTCCGCAGTCATTCGGCAGCTAGAGCCCCAGATTTATTAAAAGGGTGCACTGCGGGCCGGTGAAGTTGGCTTGGGTTCCAAAAATTTATAACCCCTTGAATCGGTTTCCTCAAGATTAGGTACAGTTTAAAATTATATATGTTTTACTATACAAATGTTAAATAAACAAAGAACTGAACACATTATTAAATAAATGCTATACTTTTAGAGTGTATACTTCAAGTAACGAATGCAGAACCAATTTGGATGAACTATGAACGGAGCCTTACACTTAGTATTCACACAGACTGCATCGGGTGGGTGATGTGCTTGTTTCATCTTCAAATACCATAAAAAAGACATTTTATTTTGGAAATTAAATTTCAATCCTTTTAGGATCGCATAATCCAACAACGCGGGCAAAACCGCAGTCATCATCATAACGACGAATAAAAATTCCCCGCACGTTCATCATTACGAAACAGTTACAAAAGTTATTTACAGACACATTTGTCATAGCCCTAGACAGCTAGCTAGTCACAACAGAACCGAAAAATTTAAATTGTAAATGCTTTTAGTGCGGGAATGTACCACGGGCCAATGAAAGTGAAAACGACCTTAAAACGTGAACAAACAGCGTCTGGTTTCAGGCGACAAAAACAAATATTGGACGCACGTACAGTTAATAAGAAAAGAAATGAATAATAAGGTGATCAATAGAAAGTATGTAGTGGTTTAGGATAAAAGTAAGTAGGTACATTTTGTAATCTAACGATCGAATGTTTCTTCGTTATCTAGAAACACAAAGATTGTTTCTACGTTCGATTTTCGTTATAGACTTTGAACTTTGACTTTGGGTGTTCTAGAGACGTCTACGAGAGTTCCTGATCCAAAAATCGGTATAAATAAAAAGCTATGTTTGTATGTTTGTCCTCTATGCGTTCCGAAACCATTGGTCTTATTGTGATAAATATATATGTTATTTAAGGACAAAGTTATTTATGCGGGCATTATTCACAGTGCCCGGGCAATATGAATAATAACCAGCTACTTCGAGCAAAGTTATTTAATATTATCTAAACTTCATTATTTATCACATTGCCTTGGCATTATGAATAATTCTACGTAATCATCGGGCAATGTGATAATATAGATGCTTTGGATGGAGTGAGGGGAGGGAAACGAACGAGTGACCCTCTTCCATCTGAAATGTAAAACCGCTTAAAAGTACAATTGAGTCTGATTGTTCAAATTGTTTAAAAATAAGTAATATTTAATTTGATTTTATTAAGTTATATTTGCTAACAATAATTGCATTGTAAGTAGTCCCTAAATTTCTAATAATTATGAGTCTGATTATTAAAAAGCTTTATACGATAAAACACCACTAAAAAACAAAAAAAATGTTTTTAAAGTCTGAAATTAAATAATAGTAAAATATTATGGCTGAGGTGGTGATGGGCATTACGTATAATGCCCGGGCAATTTAATTAATTCAACAGTCATCACATTGCCCTCTCATATTGGTCATTATTCATAATGCCCGGTCATTATATATAATGACCAATTAATCACATTGTCCATAATATATACACACAAACGAAGTTGCCGGCGTCAGTTCAGCTATTTCTGAATTAAAATATAATGAATAAACAAAAATTAAAATATTGTTTCAAATTTACATTACAGGTTTGTAATGTATTTATCAAAGTTGAATTAATAAAGATGTTTCTGTTTCATATATTAAATCCAATACGCTTAAGATATAGGTACCCATCGTAGGTAGGTATGTTAGGTACCCATCTTAAGAAAACAAAACACATCGTTTTAAATGATAAAATGCAATATTTTAAGTAGGTATGAATGATCAAACTGTACCTAATAATAGAGATAAATGAAAGGCAACAACAGCTGATAAATAAAGCTAATACCTACGTGACCTGCAGTTTAGATGAGCTAATTTAGAAATTGTGTTGGAAAAATAAGTTTCTTTAAACGTAATTACTACGTACGTACCTAAGCAATTTAGAAATGTCTTTGAGTCAAGCATAATTTAATCCAGTTTTAATATTTCTGAACCATTTCTTTAATTTTGAATGACCGTTTTGTGATTTTTTTTATTGATTTTTTTATTTATCATCACCATCTCAGCCTGGATGCTCTTAGCCGCCCAGCCTCCCATAGTTTTTGCCAGTCTTCTCTAGCTTACCTTTCTCATCCAGGTATTTTTATTTCATCATCATCAACAACCTATAGAAGTCCACTGCTGAACATAGGCCTCCCCCAAGGAATTCCACGAAGAACGGTCTTGAGCCCTCTCCATCCACCTTACCGGTTACCTGTAATCTTGACGATGCCGCCAGTTCATCTGGTGAGTGGTCTCCATACACTTCGTCTTCCCGATCGCGGTCGCCATTTGAAAACCTTTTTTTCCCCAACGGTTATCGTTCTACGGGTTATATGGCCTGCCCACATCCACTTCAACTTGCTGATTCTGAGATCTATCTCGGTTACCCTGGTTCTCTTACGGATCTCTTCATTTCGAATTCTATCAGAGACTCCAAGCATAGCTCTCTCCATACCCCGCAATTTTATATATATTGTTTAAAATTAATTTTGAAAATTGTAATAATGCTATCATAGAATTGAATTAAACTGAAATGTCTACTAGCTATTTTGCTGAATTTTTCTTTTGTTACTTTGTTTGGGTCCTCAGACTCATCGACGCAACTACCAAAACAAAAGAATATCCGTCGGCAATTTTTACATTCCCTTTCATAATTCTCATTGTGGCGGGAAAATTGACAGATAATTGAGTCCGAAGAAAAGAATGGAATGAATGGAATGAATGGCTTTGCGGAACGAAGTAGTCTGAATAAAAGGTGTGGAACTGTGGAAGCGGGAAAATAATGGCCGAAGTTTTTTGTTATCTTTGCTCGAGTAGGTAAGCATACATTTTTTCGTTAACACACGGCACATTTCTAGACTACAAAAGTGAGAAAATTATAGCTGTAAACAGATTTTTAACCACTTTTGAAACGGATTTTTGCAAGATTTTATATATCCCAATAAAATTTAATCAGGTGGGACATTTGAACCCGCGACCTTCCATAAATACCGTTATTTCGGGGATTGGGATGGGATTTGGGATTAGGCTTAACACTTAACATACAAAAACATTATTTTAACAACTTTATTATTATTTTCAACAAAAGCAAATGCAGTCTGTTTTATGAGAACGATTTAAACTCAGACATGACGAGAGTCAATGAAATTAAATACTGATTATACAAAAAAACTACCGTACACACAACAGCAGCTAATGAAAGAAGAAAAAAGAAAGAAAATCAATTTATTCGGCCCACAACCACAATGCATACAAAATAAGTAGGTAGGTACAGAGTTGGTAAAACTTACAATACAAAGAATAAAAAAAAAGAACAATAAGGAAGCTAAAAAGAAATGCACATAATGCACTTAACCCTACAAAATCTAGCTAAACTATATGTACCTAGGTAGTTTACTTAAGACCTACTCGCTAGATATTTGGACGAAGTTGTTTTCGACTAGCAAATTTGCGAATTTATTGAGAGCTCTCAACTGAAAGTGCTCTTTAAGCTTGAAAGTATTCTCACGTACTTGAATGCAGAACCAATCTCAAGTAGCAGTGAATCCTAAAAGCTTTTTACTTTAAAAGAACTAAAAAATAGTTTTAAAATACAAATAGTATACTCAAATAGGTTTTATATTTGCTGAAAGAAATTTGAGGAATGTTTTTGTAGGAGCTATGCAAGTACGTAGTTATACCGAAGTTCCGATATATAGGGTCAACAACTCAAAATACCTAATACCTACCTAGGTATTCTGAGTTGTTAGTCAGTACCTACATTTAGGTAAGCACTTAAATATCTCATTTTAAGGAGAGCAATAATTCATGTGAATGAATATGAAATATTTTTTATTTTTCGTGAGTATTACTTTAGTAATTACGAAGACTGAATTCCTAAATTAATTTTATTTCAAATATTTTTACTTTATGCACATAAAAGAACACTTAGTTACGTCATTAAATAAATAAATAATAAATAAATAATAAATAATCCTGGACGTTATCACACAGCATCATGTAGCCCCAAACTAAGCAGAGCTTGTAATACCACATGATTGATATACTACATAGATACATTTTTTTTTTAAAATACATACATATCATACGTAGAAAACACCCAGACCCGAGACAAATATCTGCAGAACATGCAAACATTTGTCCCGCAGCGGGAATCGAACCCGCAACCTTCTGCGTCACAGGTGGACCTTCGCCCACTGCGCCACAGAGGTCGTCAATAGAGTGGAAATAGACCAGGATCGTGTAATCTGGAAAGAATGGGAGGCTTTTGCCCAGTAGTGGGATAAAAATGGTTAATATTATAATAATAATAAAAGGAGACTACTAGTACTTATAAAAAAAGTGTCTTAGATAGTACCTAGTAGGTAGGTACACACAGCGTCACGATCTGGTATACCCCTTTCAAGCATAAATTTAAACTGCTGCCGTGGAAGCTACCATATTCAAATGGCCAAAATCTTATACAAAAATATTTATACTTGGCTGGGGGATCGAACCAGCAATTTATTCACACTAGTTTATGAACTAGACGCTCTAACCAACTGAGCTATCGTAGCGGTTGCAATTATGACGAAATTTTAAGTTACAGTATACGTTTATTATTTTGTCTAGGTATTTATGGATGCGTCAGCTAGTAACTTTTTCATTTGTTTATCATGGTAGTGCGCAACTACTTAAAATTATTCTGTGCAGCACTGGACTATTGAGGGTAGTTGAGTATTAAATGGTAGTTCAGAACAAAAGATTACTTGTTTCGTCTTGGGTGTGTGTCATTGATTTTGTTCATGAAAAATAATTGTGCATATATAACAGCCGAAAAATTGAGCTAAAGAGTGGGTTTTGCAAAATAACATTTCGGAACGCTACAACCCATCAAATGTAAGAGGAAATGGCAGAATAACATTAGGTAAGTGGTATGACAATTATAAATAGGATTATCATAAACAATGTGCTTAGTAAACCTATTCCCTTTTATATTATATAAACACAGTCATATGTTTATAATATTGTGTTTTTATTTTCAGGTTATTGGTGATGGATGTCATCAATGGGACCAGGAGAAATTGTTGAAGTGAGTGGACGCATAATTGACCAGTTTTGCAAGAAATAATGCTGTTAACAGTGCAAGCAGTGGATAAGCGTCCAGAAGGAACAGTGTATTTAGTTCATGATAACTGCGTGGTTCATCGTTCGCGAATTCTGACCAATTGGCTCGCTTCTCAGACGGGCATAATCACCACAGCATTGGTCATCTAAAAGTCCAGATTTAAATATGTGGAGAATGTGTGAGCATATGTGGGGTCAATTTGTCCTAATTGGGACACGAGTGAAGTGTTGTCCACCTGCAACAGGAGGTCCTAAGAACCTGGGAACTGATGCGTCGTAGTGGTTTTGGGCGGACTTTGGTTACCCAAATGAAAAGAAGGCTTCAACAAATTATTTTAAGTGAAAGACATCCATCCCATTCGGTATTAATAAATATTCAGGTATATTATGTTTTCAATAATATATAAAATACCAGAGTAAGTATTTGCGAGTGATCTAAATTGTTTATTGGATTTGTTCCAAAGTTAACATGTTTGTTCACTCGTTAATCTTATATGGGCAAATTATGTATTATTCTATCATTTAAAACATTATTGAAAATTCTAAAAAATAAGTAAAAAAAGACGTGTGGCACTCGGGGACTGCCGCGGTAAAGTTATTGCATAGCATTTTGTATCAACTTATGCAATTATAATTATTTATTTATTTTATTTATGCAGTATTTCTTTTTCTTTGATATTAATTCAAGTTACACTTTTTGAGCGTGGTGACCGATAAGAAAACATTTTTTTTTCTTTTATTAAATAAAAATACGTCTAGTTGCACGCACACAAACACCGTGGCGAAGACTGCCGAAAAGAAACGACGTTAGACAATGCACGGCCTTCAAGCCACACCTCCGTGCCCATCGTAGTGGGGAGCGTGAGGTTTTTTTTCGTTACGGAATTTCTGAATTCGGTCCCCGCGCTCAAGGCCCTCGATAGAAGCTATGCAATAGCTTAATAACTATCTATATTGTGTTATGTTAAATGGTGTTTTAATAAATTTGTTATAACTTTTGAATTTTTTTATTATTTTACCTTAAATAATTAGGTAACTTATCTACTACACTTAAAACGTAGTCCATTGTGTTCGTAACGAAAATAAAAAAAAAACAAAATTACATTTAGGCATTGAGGGATTTGAACCCAGTACTCTTATAACGTATAGATAAATGTCGAGTGTTGTAACCGCCACTCCATCGTCTCATATAGATATATGGACGAAATTAAATATGCCTAAGCAAGTAGGAGAAGGTTTATAAAACACACATTTGTACAAAAAGTTCGAGATCCACGACCGTCACCGCGACGGTTTGAACCTACTAACGTTAACTAGGGGGGTTACCAGACTCTGACGCTGTCTGTACATAATTATTTTCCATTTTTCTTCTACAGGCATAAATTAGTAAGTTAATATAAAACTTTATTTGGCTCAAACATTTACAGCACATGTAAGTACAGCACAGAAAAAATAGAAAAACATTGATATACAAGTAGGTACATAGGTAGGTAGTACATTAATAAGTATAACAAAGGAATCTTACAGGGTCAAAAAGAAACTGATATGATTAAATTTTAAAAAAAGAACTAATTGTACATAACTAAAGCTAAGAAGAACTATAAAGTAAGACTAAAGCTTTATGGGTGTTATCGGTGCAGCAACGGTATTTGCCAAAAAAGTCCCCTCTCAGCTTGATGCTTTGCCTGGGATGGGCTAAGCAGCGCTGATTTTCCGAAGGAGCCTGCCTCCCGACCAACTTTACAACAAAAAAAAACAAAGACACAACAAAGTACAACGTGTCGGTCAGGTTGTCGACAACTAATAGTCATTTTAGTATACCGAGGCTACCAAATATATATACTCAGGCCATCAAAACAAATCAAAATAAATCAAGTTTATAACATAAAACCTTCATTTGTAGAAACACTTCATTTTCAAACTTTTCCAATTCAACTTTTCCTTGTTCTACAAGTGCCTGAATTATTTGTAGCTCCTACAAAGCGTTCAAACGTTGGCGAGTCGTTTTAATATACATAATATCAAAAATTTTTACCAGCGTGGTTTGGTATTTTTCAACATCTATTTCACCCATTGGTTTTTTCCAATTTATCAAAAAAACTGTTGAGTGCAACATCTTCTTTTGTGATTGTTGCTGAGTCGTGTCAAATAATCATCATCATCGTCATCATCATCAGCCTATAACAGTCCATTGCTGTACATAGGCCTCCCCTAAGGAGTGCCATTGGGCCGTGTACTGAGCTTGACGAATCCAGCTTCAACTATTCATTTGTATATTTAAAAAAATATGAAAAGAGTATTACTAAATCTAAAGTAAAGTCTGAGTCTAAGTAGGTACCATCCACGATAATACCATCCTAAGGTAACCCAGTACGCAAAACTGAGATCCGAGAAAGGATGTCTATGAGGTCGGGAACAAAGCGATAAATCCCGGAGTTGAGCCGCGTGGTGATCGGCTAACTGTTGCAAACAGAAATGATTGAAACCAGTCCTGTCCTGTTTTTATCAAACTTTGACAGTTTGTCAAATGAAGTTCATTGAATTTCGACACATGAAATGTCAAAGTTTGTAAAAACAGGATCGGAGTCAATCATTTCGGTTTGCAACAGAGTTAGCCAATCACCCCACTGGGCTCCTGGCAAGACGCGATGATGACCACTGAAGTAAGGCCTTGACCGAGTTGTGGCTGAGGTTGGGCCAAAGAGCTCCGGATCGTTGGGTCGAAGACAAAAGTCACTGGGCAAGTCACTGGGCATATCTTAATTAGAGACGCACAGGACAGAGGAGGCCGGCCAAAACTAAAGGAGGGTTAGGCTTCACAACCCGGAATAGAACTAGCAGTGGGTAATTTCTGAGATGATGATGATGATGGAGGTAACCTACCTAACTACTTCCATCCTACGGTTATACTTACTTATAACATGCTTATAACAGAAAAAACCTGTCAAAAGTGTCACAAGAAACTCATAAACGCGACGCAAATACAAACAGTTTTACAAATTGTTTAACCGATTACGGATCGTTAAATCGATTACGATCATCGAGACATCGATTCGTTTCGTGTTTCGTTGTCACTCGTAATCGTTTTTAACCTTGTTATCCAATACGTTAAGTAAACGTGCGTGTAGGTATAATCGATTCATCGATTGTTAGTTTTTCAGCGACAAACTTTTGACTTTTAGAAACCACCGGCTTGTACCTAGGTAAGTATTTTATAGATAAAAGTTTAGGTACCTTCTTTGGTAAATACATCCTTCTAACTTTTGAAATTATCATGGTAGTGAACATAATTATGAATATCAACAGCATATTTTCCATGATTTGTGAGTTCTGATGTTGCCCGATAATCATGCAACTGCGTCGAAATATCGGGAAACCATACAACTCACAAATCATGGTAAATATCCAGTTGATATTCATAATTACATCCTTCTTACGGGGGTTCATTGACGTCCTGCATTGGCGCGTATCTATTGAGCATTGCTCGGGGTTTAAAGAGAATTCTAACCTCTATCTTTGGAACCCAACCCAACCTCACCTGCTTGTGGTGCACCCTGCTAAACAACAACCAGGGCTTTGGCGTCCGTCTGATTGCAGCATAGAGCGGCCTAACAATGGCACAGATAAATTCCCTCACCGCCAATGGGCAGCAGCGTTGGCGGTGCGAAAAGCTGTGCCTTGCGATCCCCAACCTGTATGCCCAGCGTGGGGATTATGAGCATATCCCCCTTCTTATTAGGAGGGCCTATGTCCAGCAGTGGACTGATATCGGAAGGTGTTGCCCCCGTGCCCATAAGGGAGAAGGACCAGTGTAATATGCATGCAGTTTTTCAACTTCACCGGAAAAGCCAAGAGAAATTACACTTCGTAAGTGATTAGGCAACTAAAATGGAATCAAATTCTAATTCAAGTAACGGCAGCTTCATTATGCGTATTGCTAAAGTATTCACTCATTACTAAATTAACACTTTTAATTTCACTAGCACTCGCTACCAATGTCACGTGCTTCGTAAAAACTCAAAACTTCAGTCACGTCTCAAGAACGTTCCGCCGAATTGATACCACAGAGACTAGGAGATAGCTGGTTTAATATATTTGTAAAAGGACAAATCGAAGTCGACGAAAATAATGAACTTTAAAAATCGAATCCAAATAGAAATTTTTGTGTACAAAAACAGTTAAGATATTAGTTGCTAAACGCTAAAATAATGGTAGGTGGGTATGCTATGTACTAAATGTAAATAGTAGTGACGCTATTTAAATTGATGTGAAATACCTTTTTATAGAACCTACCACTACCATACGTATTCCATAAAAGCTGAAAATTGGACATTTATACTTTATTATATGCAAGTTGAATAGTTCAAAACTGAGCTATTCAACTTGCATAATTAACATACGTATGATATGAATAACATATAAAAAATAATATAAATAAATATATACAATAATAACTATTGTGAAAAACTGTTTATCTGAATATATAATAATAATCCAAACTATTTTTATATTTTCACTCAGCTTAGCATTCTGAAAAATGCTTATCAAATAATTTGATGACATATTCAATTATAACAAAACTACGTTATGTCATGTGTACAAGTCTAAATAAATGTATATAACACCATCGATTCTTTCTACCCGTGAAAATTGGAAATTTAGAAACTGGACCAACTGTGTCAACACATTCTGTGCAAACACTCATTCTAAATTCAAAAGACATTCGTTGTGTAACGGGTGACAGCAGTTACGTTAAGATGCTTTTCCGAAAAAAGATGGCGTCTTTTCGCTTTCACTTGAAATAATTGCGATACTGTAATTACTGTCTCAGCTGTTTGACTTTGATCTGGTTAGATAGTGTATATTACAATTTATCTTAGAAATAGATCTTTATTTCTGTAATTTTGTTTGGAGAATAACTTTTTCTACTTATTTTGAACCTTATACTAATGAACAGACCAAAGAGGCTGGATCAAATATTTTCTTTTACACGCCGTAGAGAAAATGATTCGACTTTTAAATGTTTCATCATATGCCGATCTCCATAGCACAATGGACGAGTAGCCAACTAAGACAAAGGTGCGGATACGGTTCCCGCTGCGGTTTATTCAATTTGCTGCTAGTTGGTACTAGTTGTAGTTTGGTACTGGAATTTAGTGGAATTATGGAATAGCAAGCATTTGACACACACGACACTAGGAGATTATGAAGAATGTGTAGAGTATTTACTACCGTTTTGATAAATGCTTGTTAATCTTCTACGCCAGAACGACGGAACCGATTTGGATGATATTTGAAAGAGCTTAGAAAAGAACAACACAAGAACACAAGCTTTATATCAATATACTACTTGAAATAGGCCTTCCGTTATAAGAAGGAAGATTGCCATAATCCCCACGATAGGCATGCGAGTTAGGGGATTGTAGACACAGCTTCTCGCACCACCGACGCTTCAGCGTCAGCGGTCAAGGAATTTAGCAGTTCCGGAGCTGGGTTGCGCTAAGCCGTAATCAGCCAGCCAACAAAGCCCCGTTTGCTAGTTAGTTGGGTGCACCACGACAGGTGAGGTTGGCTATAGTTCCGAAGGTGGCGATTGGAACCCCTTACCCCCTCTATATCCATAGAGCTTACGCTCACTTTATGTTTTTACTAAAAAATCATTGGCACAAAATTGTTTCGTTTTAATTGAATTGGATATCAATGAAAAAGAAAGAAAAATCTTCACGACTTTTTCTCCATTATGGATATCTTCAGATGTCGCTCAGTACGCAAATCTATTGAGGATATTTTAACGGGGTAGTCAGAGGCAAGTCCAAACATTACGCTCGATACATGCCCACTTTTTGCAAGCAGCTAGCATTCCACGTGACAGGTTGCAAGCCCATCGCCGCTTTTTATCGGAACACTAACCTAGCACATACCTTTCGAACTTTTTAGTTCGAGGGCATGCCGGTTTCCTCACGATGTTTTCCTTCACCGTTTCGAGCTCGTGGTGATACCCACATAAATTTTTCGAAACGAAAAATCCATTGGTACGGCTGGGATTTGAACCCACCTCCAGATCTTAAGTCGGGGTACATCCCACTAGGCCACCACGGCTTTAATATCTATGATTCTACATAGAAGTTTATTAAATAATAATAATAATTTCTTACTTTTTATTTAAGTAATATTAAGTAAAACCTTACGTATTTATTGCCACCACAATACACAAAGGTTAAATAAAGCTGTTCGCACATTACATCGACTCAACGCCCAACTCCAACTCAACTCACAGTATGGCATTGAAATTTAAGCTTTATGTTTTTTTAAAGAGTGAATTTGTCAAACGGGTCGGTGACGTCAATAGGTGAACAACGCGTGAACCACGCGTCGTCCACGCGTCGTCCACGCGTCGTCAACCTTTATCTTACAAGTTGACAAATTCACTCTCAACAAACATAACATAAAGCTTACATTTCAATGCCATACTGTGAGTTGAGTTGGAGTTGAGTCAGCGTTGAGTCAATGCAATGTGCGAAGACCTTAATAAACACAAACTACAAAGGTTGAATATAATTTTCATACGGGATCATCGCGAGTGGTGCAGCAAGGAGAAGCTAGTATCTAAATAAACCAGCGGTACAAAATGTAAGCACGCACGACAAAACCTGACCACGCATCAGCACACGCCTCTTGTTTTCACTTTTTATTTTATCTAGTTCTACAGTCAATTAACGAGGCATCGTTATCACGGAGATAATTGCATGTTGGATGGTGTGCGCCTGCGGCTTATCATAAACGGATTAGCCGGAGTTTTCTGTTCATACATATTTCAATCCTTCCAACTTACTACTATATATGAATATAATTAATAATAATAATGCTGGACTATCACACAGCATCATGTAGCCCCAAACTAAGCAGAGCTTGTATTATGGGAACCACATGATTGATATACTACATATATACATTTTTTTTGTAAATACATACATATCATACATAGAAAACACCCAGACCCGAGACAAATATCTGCAGAACATGCAAACATTTGTCCCGCGGCGGGAATCGAACCCGCAACCTTCTGCGTCTCAGGCGGACCTTCGCCCACTGCGCCACAGAGGTCGTATATAGTAGGAGACTATCCTACTTATATTATAAATGCGAAAGTTTGTGAGTATGGAAGTATGGATGGATGAATGGGTGAATGTTTGTTACTCTTTCTCACAAAAACTAATGAACGGATTTGGATGAAACTTTGGATTTGGATTAACACATAGGCTACTTTTTATCCCGGTACCACGCGAGCGAAGCCGCGGGTGGAAGCTAGTATTCATATATAGTAGGAAGTATATTTATTTGTATGACAAATAAATATATTCCTACATAGGTTTCTTATGTTAGCAAATAGTTTGATTATATAACATAATTAGAATAGGCATGACGAATGGGTAAAAAAATAATAATTCTAATTAGACACTTATTTTTTTATTTATCGATTCAATAGAAATTGACGGAGATAAAGAACGTGAAAGTTCGGGAGTGGGGGTTCGTGACTTCACGCCTAGGTAAAAAATGTACTATATCGTGACGTCACGCGGAACTTTTACGCTCTATATCTTTGTTATTTTTTGTTTGATTGACAAAAGAAAAAATATGTGTCCAATATTTTTTGGATATGTAAAAAACGGACTAATCAGAATTTTTCAGTCGTCTAGCCTATTGTCCAAAAGCATCATAATAATATTATGAACCCGGAATCATCTACTGCTACTGCTAACATAGGCACAGTATAAGTATCATAGTATAGGCCTCCCTTAGGTTTTGCCAACCTATCCTGTGCCTCTCTGATCCAGGTATGCAAGAAAATTTCACAATCTCGTCGACCCAACGCGCTGGCGAAATACATAATTAGACACTGTCACAAAACATTAAACTAAGCAAAGCTTGTTTTATAGGAACTAAATTATTGATATACTATTTTACTCATGAAACTAACGTGAATTAACTCATTCGTATTGAAAAACGGGAATTTTCACGTACTGTTACGTCAGTGAAGGCACCGACGGCGTTTCGACTCGTTAAGAGAGTCTTCATCAGGGTGAGTGAACGCGTCGGTGCCTTCACTGATGTAACGGTACGTGAAAATCCCCGTTTTTCAATATGAATTGATATACTACTTAAAACTTTTTCATTTATAAATACATATTTTACACAGAAAACACTCATACTCGAGACAAATATTTGAAGGATACTTACAAATATTTGTCTCGCGGTGGGAATCGAACCCGCAACCTTCCACTTCTCAGGTGGACCTTCGCCCACTGTGCCACAGAGGTCATCAAGCAGTTAATCGTTATTTGTTGTTAGATATAACCAATCCAATGAAAGTGAATCTTGTGGCCCTAACGATAAAATTGATGGAGTTCGTTCAATGAACATTAATGAGATGTTTCATTTAATAGGGCACTTTCTTTAGTTTCACTTATTAAATGCACCAATTTTGAAACATGCTTAGATAATATGATTTCTTAATAGGTATAATGTTAAGAGCATTGATCCCGGTTTTCACTAACAAATTGAAAACATGGTTCAGAAGAACAAGCTTTTATCTAGGTATTTTATTTTGATACTTTACACCGATAACGAAATAAGAAGCGCTTGAGGCATACCTTACTTCGGTATTCTTTGCATCTTGGTCAAGCAACACTCTGCCCGGTCGCTACTTGAATGGGTGGCCGTTTAGTGGTATTTCTAGGTCTGCAGGGGTATTTTAGAACATTCTAAATGTCTCCGAATCGAATCCGTCAATTTTGGTTCGATTGTATTTCTCATACAGAGTTAATCAGTGTTTAATGGGCATATCCTGCTTTTTATTAGGAAAGGCCTATATCAGCAGTGGACTGATTTAGGCTGGTATTGTAATTAGGAAGAAAGATCAGCCCCGAAAGAATAGAAAAGTAGAAGCCCCGACTCTGTGACCAAAAATGAGATCGATTTCATCATATAGGCCAAAAGGCACACATTCAGAGACGTCTCTGTGATCAATAGTTTCAATACCAGATCTGATCACAGACTTGTCCGAGGCTCTCTGAAGATCAATCTTAAGCTTGAAAGAAACCGTTTGATGAAGTCCACGCTCCCACCCAATCTACTCCAGATTATGGTGGGTACCGAGACCTTTCAAAAGCTTCTTGGTGATAGATTCGTTGCTGCGGAACCCACCGATGATGTATTCATCAGAATAGTGGTGGCTAGTATTGTAACCACACCACCACACCAGCCTATATCAGTGCACTGCTGGACATAGGCCTCCCCTAGTATTGTAAGTAGGAACCAAAGTTTTCGAAAACCTCAGCTTGGTAGTTAAGGTTCAGTACAGTTCAACACGCTACCTAATCGATGAAACTATCTACGTAAGTAAAAGAGGAGGGTCGAGGGATTGAATGGTTGCCATTTACAACTTCGAAGGCTGAACTTAAGCTAATACTAGTAAATTAACCTACGCAGGCCAGCCGACGTTTATTTATAACCAATCAAGGGGTCCGTTTGTCAGATAAATGTTTCCAATCTATTAGACCAATAGATGAACTGTATTCGGTCCAAAAACTGGTTGGCTTGAGTGCGAAAAACATATCCTACGAATATTACAAAGTTTGCGTTAGCTATATTTTTGTATCAAAATGGAGCAGTGCATCTAGCGGGAAGGCTTTGACATTTCGATACAAAAATATAGCTAACGCAAACTTTGTAGTAAGGTGTGGTTTTCGCTCTCAAGCCTTGTCTTTGAAGCCATTCAGATCTTAGCTTTATCATCCAGACTACAAGTTAGGCACTCGGTGATTTAGGGTAGGCTCTCAAGTTGAGCCTTTTTCAACAACGCCCTAATTTGATTTCTATTTGCCGAGCAATCTCGTTAACTGTGGACTGTGATTGCGAATGGTTCTTACAACTTTATATTTTGGTGTGATTATATTATACGCATATCTTCTTCTTTCTTAATTTTTTTATAATACCAGAAGATGAAGAAGTTAAGCTTCTTTAACAAAATGCTTCTAAATTTAATGATTGAATGTATCAATTTGACAACTATGTTGTATGTGTATAACTAAATGGCCAATAAATTAATTTCAATCTGAATCTGAGATGTAACAAGCACATGGTTAACCTGATTTTTAGTGGTAACCATTACCTGTAACAAAGTATTGCATCTTAGTTTACGCATGTATGGAATTTTCCTATTTTTATCACAAAGAACTTAGTTAAAGTTTAAACTGAAACATCTACATAATTTTGATAGGCACATTTTTTTCGGCAGACTTAGTGCGGACGCGTTCCGGCCAAGCTGAGTGACGATCTGCGAAAGTCTGCTGGTAGAAACTGGATGTGTTGAGCAGAGGGCGTAATGGCGTTCATTAACGGAGGCCTATGTCTAACAGTGAATTGCTATAGGCTGATTATGATGATAATGATGACATTATTTTAATATGATAAGTTTTGCTAAGTATGAACACGAATAAATCATAAATTCACTAAAATATTAAAATACCGAAGATTTCATCCTCAACAAATAATAAAGGCAACCTAATTGCGTTGATAATTAACGCAAATTTTGTAGCTCACTAATTTAGTTAAACAGAGTTATTTTAATTAGTCAAATTCACCTCTCTAATTCCATCTAATTGGCGAATTTTCTAAGCTATTTGGAAAGTTTAGTTTGCTTTCTTTATAACTTTATTGATTGCTAATAATAGGCGATTAATTTTCTAGATATTAATCAGGTATTCTAGATTTATATCTAAAACCAGTCTGGATAAGTCATTTACATCTGCAAGTGGAGGTTTGGCCACGCCCAGTAGATGAAATAGTGCTTACTTTGTTAATCTTATCATTATGATCGAGAGCCTACTGCTTAGTACTAAATAACTTTATGATTATTGAAAGAGATAAATAAATCAATGTTTAATCATATTAGTTTGAGTTTTATTAAGTTATAGCTGAGTCCGCTTTGGTACAAATTTTATTTAAACTCTGTTATTTCATACGGTAGTTTTTTATAATTTTAACGTCAGATAATCCGTATCAAAATGCCTACAAAATTATTTTGGAATCAACTACCAGCGTATGTTTTGTCCATTGACTTACGAACCTAACAGTTTCAAAAAGGACCTAAGCTATCTTCGGTAAAAGCTCACCCCATCCCAACCTCATCCTTTTCCATCGTCTCAAACCTCGAGATCAAGAGCTGGTTCTAAAAAAATACAAGATAATACTTAACTATCTACTTACTCAAGTAAACAAGAACTGAAAGAGAGAAAATGAACACAAACCTTGTCTGCTTTCGATCAATAAACCTCTTTGTCAACACTGTGACAGTGTAAACACGAACACATAAAAATTTACACACAATTAACACCTCGTGAGCACAAGTAAAACAGAAAAACAAGAAACCTACTTACGGACGACCTCAAAGCCATCTATAGTGATTGTTAGTGCAGAGATTTAATATGCTTGATATTTTTTTACTAATAATTTACTTTTAATATTATAAAAGCGAAAGTTATTGAATTGAGACATGTTTGTCATTGGCGCCAAAACTATTTGGAACTTTTTTCTTTTTTCGGAAGAGGGTGTTGATGTCTGCGACACAATTTAGATGCCATCAACTTTTAAATAGTTTCGGCCACACTGTTTTTCAGTTCGAAGATTTTAGTGATAAATAGTGCTCTTTCAACTTCGATCTGTCATGGATAGAGTGAGGGAGGGCGTTCCATAATCTCACTACCTTAATGGTAAATGACACCATAGCAGCAAGAAGAATGAGATTGAGTTTTGAGAAGTAGTGATTTTGTCAATCGACAAGGCACACGAGGGACAATAAAATCAAAGCGCTCACGGAGGTAAGGGGCGAGAGAGGGTTGTGAAACCACCCATACCAACACCAACCATAAGTATCATTTAAGTTAGTTTTTTTTTAATTAATTTATTCAAACCAACGCAATTAATGCAACAAGAAAGGTGACCAACATAAAAAAAAACATTAGGCAAACCAAATAAAATAATAAAAACCAGACTAATTGACTACTGCTTAGCAACAACGTAGTTATTTTAAAAAAACCAAATCAATAACACCCAAAATTAAACAAATCAGTTCTTATTTATCAAGATTTAATCGCTTGCAACCAATAAAAACATGTCATTAAGATAAATCGAATAAAACCTGTAGTTATCTATTAAATTCTCTTAATATGTAAATTGGATATAATAGGGACATTATATGAAAATAATTAGTTGTTTAAATCCTATACTGATATTTATTTTAAAGTCTCATGCAACAAATATAAGAAATGTGTGAAATTTTCTTTATGTTTTTGTATGTTTAAGTTCAAAACGAAATGATCTGAAAATTTGCACATTAATTAAATTTAGACTAGGAATACCATACAACAACAAAACACGAGCATATACCAGCCCACTGCTGGACTTCGGTTTCCCCTAACAAGGAGGGAGATATGCCCACAATCTCCACGCTGATGTACGGTATGGGGATCGAAGCAGCGATCGCAGGAACACCATATTAGCTTTAACCTAGTTGTGATATAAAAGCCTACTAATATAATAAGAGCGTAAGTTGGTGAAATGTGAAGGATTTGCTTGTCCCCCTTCAAGCCAAAACTCCTGAACGGATATTGCTGAAATTTTGCACTTATGTAGCTCAATCAATAAACCTCTTTGTCAAAGTTAAAATAACTCTTAGCTATTTTATAAGGGTACACATTACCACACAAGTGAAGTTGCGGGAAAAGCTGGTAATTTTCTCTCTTTTCTCATATCCCGTTCATTGAAAGTTAAAAATAACGAATGATTAAAAATTTCTGGACACTAGCACACATGCATCATGAAGCCAGTTCATACATGTTATTTACATAGAAAACACCCAGACAATATCTGCATATAATGCAAACATTTGTCTCGTGGCGAGAATCGAACCCGCAACCTTCTGCATCTAAGATGAACCTTCACCCATAGCGCCACAGAGGCTATCAGAGTTACGTAAGAATATATTTTTATTAAAAGCAATTAAAAGAGTAATAAAAACAACCGGGCCAACAGGTCGAGCACTCGCGTTTTCATTAATATTAATACGGTGAAAGTGTTTGTTCCACAATTAGGGTAATCGCTCTAATTGTTGAAAGTTTCAGACGAAGCTTTTATTGCTCTTTAAAAGTCTGGGAATATAATTTATGGGTACCTCAGAGACTCGGAGTAAAGGTAAGACCGTGTTAAACTACGCGGCATCACGCCCTAAGGCCTTCTGGTGCGTAGAGTATAGTAGGCCAGTAACTTTATATATGCAGCATGCGTCAAATCCGGCAGTTCTGATTTTTTGCAGACTGGTTTATGGTGTTTGTCCAATGAATAATCCAAGTTTGTGACCTCGAGCGCCCAACGCCACTTTGTCAAAAATCCAACATCATAAACAAGACTGCAAAAATGACGGCAATAACGGCCTCTGTGACGAAGCTCCGCCAGAGACGCAGAAGGTTGCGGGTTCGATTCCCACCGCGGGACAAATGTTTGACAAAAATAAGAAAAAAATCAGAACTTCAAGATTTGACGTATACTTCCCCATACTTTCAGGTGACAATGTTACTGGACTATAGTATAATCGAGACCAGCAGACAAATAACACATGAAATCATACTGAAATTTTCACGAAATCATCGGAAGTGGTACAGCTAAGATTAATAAAAAGCTTGTAAAATATGACGCACCGCTCCCTATGCGCAGTTCTGCTTCGTGAGATCCGAAATCTCATAGGATGCGCATTATGTTCAATGTCACCGGATTCACTTTCTTTGGGATAAAACTGCCTCCAACTCCCTCAAAACCAAAAAGTTAAGAATAAATATTGTACACATGACATTAAAAAAATATAAACCTAGCAGAGTTTCTTGCCAATTCTTCTCTGTCTGATCGCGTTACAAATTGGTGTAAATTAAAAATAATACCATGCAAAGTGTACTTTACAGTTCTTATTGAATAAATAAATTTTGACTTTGACTTTGACATTGAAATATGAGGGTCGGGACCACTTACCTGGAATAGTGTTTGAAGGACGATTTTACGCCACCGAAATCTGTTGTCAACGCAATTTCATAAAAATCGGAGTCGAGGGTGGTGCGGATTTGATTGTGTTAAAGTGTGTGTACATTGATTAACAGTACTTTGAATTTGAATCGGACCAGCGTATCGGAATACTTCCCCGCGGTGGCTTTCTTTCGATTTCAAGCAATTACAAGTTTCTCTAGATTCTCGTTGAGCTTTCTGGCTATATGACCAAAATACTCAAGGACTCGTTGGGGGCAGAAAGATAGTTGAAATATGAACTAGTTATCGAGCTCCAAAAAAAGGTTACTAGCATTCTGACCAAACGACTTCTACAAGTCCATAAAGTAATGCTTTAAACAGTGTGAACCGACCAACCGCAAGCCACCAATAGAATAGAATCAAAAGTTAGGGAACCTCGGTGCCTTTCATATTTTTTATAAACAATAAGTTTGTTCATACCTAACGGTTCATATAATCTAGAACGCTCTATTATTATCACTTGACGAAGCTTATTACTTGAATGAAGCGAAATATTAGTAATTAAAGTTCATAACAAGATCACTAATTTACGTTGATTGCAGAGTAAAATGAGAAATGTTTGAGAACATTTTGCGAAATCTTTAGACTAATTACTTAATTTTACAAAGCATTGTGCCGCAAAATTGCATTGAGAATTTCTCTTTCAGACAGCCAGACAGACAGAGAAGTGAGTAGATAAACGTATGTCGGATACCAGAACATCAAAGCGCTTTCTAGTCAGGGTGCACTATGTGTTGGTGAGGTTGGCTTGGGCTCCGAAGATAAAGGATAAGGTTGATTGGAACCAAGATATACTGTATACAGATAAAATGGATTACGAGGATACAAAGATAACATTACAAAGATTACGATAATACTAGCTACTATAGCCGGCAGAAAAACAGCGTCTACTGGTAATGCGGTAGGCGCAATGGTAAGTCAGGGCCTGTTTGCTGTTGTAGTACACCATATGTATCAATAATAATCGCTTTTTTATCATAACCACGATTAGCCTATTGCAGACCACTGCTGGACATAGGCCTGGTGGACTAGCCGTACTGTTAGTGTCCACGTTTCGGCTCCGTATGTCATGGCGGGTTGGATAAACTTTCGTTTTCAAATATTGCGGTATGAATGACGAGAAAACTTGCCGTAGTTTTCCAAATGCAGCCCAATCTAGCTGAATCCTCCTCTTGGCCTCTTTCTCAAAGCTGTTTCTACTTAACTGCATAATCTGTCCAAGGTAATGTACTCCGAAGCTACTTCAAGAAAGAATAATAATCATAATATTAAAATAAAACACATATAATATTTTAGTTTTCAATTGATTTTTGTGTTATTTTGTGGTAAATAAATGTATATCTATGTCAAGTCTACTAAGATATCTTGAAAGTATTCTAATAAACTTGCACAAATAGGTACTCAAAACATGATTAAATGCGTCAAACAGTACTTACTCTAAAAAGCTATAGGACCTACCCTTCTCTGACCTATCCCTTGCCTTTCACGATAACACACGCCTTCGATAAACATACCTATTCATATAAGTGCTTTTCAATGTACCTACTGTCCACACTCTATTTAATTGAAAATCGATGGGTAGCTCTGATAAGGGGCTGGGGTGGGGGTTGGAATCGGTTTGTAGATTACACAACCTCTAGGGACGTTGAAAATTTAAATGAAATTGTTGAAGGCATTGAACTTTTTAGCCCAAATGGATTACGACCATGCCATTCACGCCCAGCGTAGGAATTTTGGGCATTTCGCACTCTCTTATAAAGGGAGGCCCATATCAAGCTATGATATAGGCTGTTGTCGTTTGTTGTTGTTAGATTACGTTGCTATTTGAAAAAAATCGTCGATCGTATGATTTGAGGGAGCTGCGATGCTTGATGGAAGAGTTTTATTATATAGATTTAAGTAATCTGTGTATGACTTCTTCTTTGGCACTGCGGTTGAGAACAGATGTGTTTTGCAAACACAAGTTTGATTGCTGTAGAACAGTGTATAATTGACCAGCGACCTATTAATCGCTTTACAGTCTACTAGGATCTGCAAATTAAGTTCACTTTTTTGCCACAACCGTTCTCTCTTTGCACGATATAATGGATCATTTCAATTATTCCCATTAGATCGCACCATTCATGGAAATATTTGAAATGTTCCTCCTCCACGCGTCGCACTTCTCATGCACTTCTCACCCGAGAGTCGTGTTTCTGCTGAAGAATATTCTGTTTGACATCATTTTTAAGATCCGATTTAATGTTAATTGGACCCTGTAAATATAGGTAAGAATAAGGAGTAGGTAGGTACTTACCGGGTGCGCGGGCGGCATGCATGTGTCGAACTACGGCGCTCGCGGCGCATCACCGCACGATACTGCTACTCACACCCTGGAAAGAAACACTTATTAACACTTTGACTCGTCATTTTCATAATTAACAGCCTTATTGGACATGGTTTTCCCATGGGTAAGGTCGAGAAGCTTGAGAGCTGGATAACCCTTCTCCATTTAACCATATCCCATGCACTAATAGAACCCCAGTCACTGAGTAAAAGTTACAATTGAATACCTAAAATTGTGACATAACACCTAATTATTCTGGCAAATAAACCGTCTTTATCTTTATTTTTAACATGTGTCTTTGTATAATGAGGTGTAAGGGGTTCCAACTGCCACTTTCGGAACGCAAGCCAACCTCACCTGCTCGTGGTGCACCCTGCTCACTCACAAAAGAGGTTCTGGCGGCCGAATACCGGCAAAGCCAAAATCCCTGACCGCCAGCAGCGTTGGCGATGCTAGAAGCTGCGCCCTGCGATCCCGAACTCGCATGCCCAGCGTGGGGATTACGGGCATATCCCCCATTAAAGGAGGCCTACGGATAGATATAGGCTGGTGTTGTTGTCATTGGTGTTTTTTTAATAATCTAGCTAGATGCAAAAGGCAGGGCGAATCGAAACCCAACATTTGAGACGGCAAATCTATTATTTGAATCAATCAGTTTTGGCACTTCATAAAACAAATCGCATTTTTTGTACCCTTTTAATACAAACGTAATCATCGTACGTACTTGTATTTGACAAACGGGACTGTATCTGTGCCACTTCAATCAGACGGACCGCAAAAACTGCTTATTGATGTAGGAAATCAACTGGTTTTGTCCAATAATGAATGATTTAGAATCACGAATGTGGGCGGAAACCTGCTTCAACAGTATGCAGACCGAACATAAATCCTTCACAGAGCTCTAAAGTAGGTGTATATTTAGGCGTTTGCAAGCGCGCTCTAGTAACGGGCGTTTTAATAAAGAGGTCTAATTTTATACACACCAGTAATCTCGCACCGCGTCATGTCGCGTCATTTGAGTCAATTGCGTCTGGTCAGTGCTCGAACGACGAGCTAAACACTACCAGCGCGCGATAGGAGCGCCCAATACCTGTAGTGAATATCTTCGTATCCATGTCAAAACGCAGATTTATGGTGACTAAAAGGCTAGTCAGACCAATTTAACTACACCGAAGCCGCTAACGCTCTTCGGCGACGACACAGCCAAACAGCAAGGTATCAGCGATTGAGAGACAAGCTGTATCGGTGGTGTATAGACTACAAGTTAGAGCACATCGCAAGAGCTAAACACTTCCACACAGTTTGAATTTTTATCGTCGGCGCATTAAACAAAAAGCCGGCTGAGATGCAAGAAGTTGCGAGTTCAATTTCTATGTTGCCGGAATATAATAAGGTACTACATGATCTGCAGTTTTTTTGGGTGTCTGGATGTGGTAGTAAAATGGTGTATTCACAGTTCCTTATATTCACGATACAGGGGGAAATCCAGGAAGAATCAGGGAAGGTATGGATCTAGGCTATGTTGACTATTTTTTATGTGTCACCTAAAAGGATCTAAATAACAAACACAAGAGAACTTCCTATCTAAATATTCCCAATCAAAGTAATATTCCTCTGTTGCTAAGGCTTCGACAAAACTGTATAATTCACATACAATTTGAGAGCGAATGGCGGCGCGCGCGCACCTATAACCATTACCTACGTGACTCTCATTAGCAGCTAGCGGGCAGGGATCAACAATGAGTAGGTTTTTTAGATTTGAACGAGATAAAAAAGAATTTAGATTCGTATGCGATGTAAAAGCTGATTCCGAAAAACTAGTTCACAACGCCTTAAGTATTTTGTTTGACAAAACTATACATTTCATACACAATGAAAGAAACAGACAATATGTACCGTACAGGTACCGTACGTTAATAGTTCTGTCTGGTCGTGTGAGCTTCCCGGTATCAGACTTTGCGTGACGTAACGCTTTAGTAGGCTACCTGTATACCTTCTATATTTCTAATAAGGCGACGATACATGTCAAACCTCCCTCTAGCTCGTACTATTCAACATTTTTGAAGATATAAAATCACTAAATGTATTCATGCAAAATAGCAAAACTTCACGGCCTAGAAAATAACAATACAAAGCAAGAATATCATGTAAAACCCAACACGTTTTCCTACCAAAAAAATTGTACTAATATTGATCACATTGGTACCAGTTATTTGGTAAGAAAACGTGATAGAATCAAAATGATATTATTGCTGAACCTTTGAATTGTTATTTTCTAGGCCGTGAAGGTTTGCAATTTTGCATAACTACATTCAGTGATTTTATATCTTCAAAAATGTTGAATAGTGTGAGCGAGACGGAGGTTTGACATGTATCGTAACCTTAAGGCAAGCCTACTCCATCTAAACATATTCTAGGCGCTACTGCCTCCCGACTTGATGCTGTATAAATCTATATTTATAAATATTTATGACTTGCTTTGGGAAGCGCTTTGAACTGCGTCTATTATCTATTGAAGTGCGTCACCCACCTAATTTTTGAACTAGAAAAAATATTTATTCAACGTCTTAGCCAACTTCTCCACGATCGTCGATAGCGGTACGATATTTTTTTCTTTATAAGAGCTTTTTCGTTTGGCGATTTATCAATTTCAACTTATGGCGAAATTATTGTACAACTCACTCACTAAGCGACTTATCATGCTTTGTACAACTTGAGTACGAAAAAATTATTTCTATATCTTTTCCCATTATCTATCTAAACAAAAAACAATCTCAATTAACCATGCATAAAAAACACAATAGAAAGTAAATTACTAAATAACAGAAATTTCCAAGAATTTGAATTGACAAAATGGCCTCCTCCAATTTGCAGGTTATTTCAGCCCCATTGGTTGATTGTACCTCATATTTGCAGGCAAGAAAACTCTCTAATAGAATGTAATAAAGGTGAAAATTGTCTGTCTTTTTTGTGAAATATAGTCATCACAATTTAAGACAATGCGTGAGGCTACTGATAATAGTATGTTATTTACGGTGTATAAATTAGACTCATTTTTGCGAAACATTTGGCACATTACAATGATTATCAGCTCTGCTAGCGTGACAACCTGCTAAAAATAGCCTAAATTATCTAAAATGGTAGTTATGTAGTATCTTCTTAGGACATAACCATCGAAATTGATTCAGCGCGCATATCAAACCAACATACTTTTTTCACTGCCCTTAGAACTTGACCGATCGCTAGAAAAAAATCATTGATCGAACTGATTTTGCATAACAATATGAAGAAGTCATTAGAAAAGAAAACTTATGACAGGCGGGATCTGGGATACTTGGAAAAAAATCCCCAGTAGTTATAGGTTATAGGACCAAGTCGTCGCGTCGAAAACGGCTGATAATGATAATCATGATTAAGTAATAGTAAGTGGCGAAGTCGATTGGAAATAATGCTGTGACGTCCCTTTCGATGCCGCAGGATTATTTTAAAGCATAGGAATTTGTATTGTATTTATATTTCGATAGGTTTGAATGTCCATTGGTTAAAAAATGTAAAAGCCCATAGCTGTAAACAGGCCTCCTCTAATGAGCGCCATTGCGTCCTGTCCTCCGTTCAACGCATCCGCCTTCTACCAGCAGCCTTTCGCAGATCATCACTCCACCTGGCTGAAGGGGGTTGAAAATTTGGGGGTGAGGGGGGGGGGTAATGTCCAGCTGTATCTACTTCTACAGACTGACTAGATTTATAGAGCCTACCTAGTTATACGGGATCTGGTTGCAGCATTCACTAACCATGATGTGGGACGACTTGCGATTTCGTGCGGCGAGACAGACAGACATACTGACACTGTTTACTAGCATTTCTCTAAATACGTCGGTCTGGTGAAAGATATTTTCGTTTATTTTCGAAGCCGAAGTTATATTATTGATTTTGGTTTTGCGGCTTGGATCCTGTTCTTACTGTTTACTGTTCTGCTTATAGAAAAAATAGCTTTTTCTCCCGGCTTAGTCGTGAAATACTGGTTTAGGTTGTAAATACTTTTTGGACTTAAATTAATTTAGTAAAGAGCTGAGGACAGGGTGCAATAGCACTCATTAGGGGAGGCGTATGTCCAACAGTGGACTGCTATACGCTGATGATGATGATAAGTGTTAAATTATTAGTATTTTTCGTTTGATCCCGGCCGGATATCTCTTGCCGTTTTCCCCTACTTTAAACACCCTAAGTGATACTTAGAGATGAGAGATGAGAGCATAAATAATGCTATGTAGCATTATTTATGCTCAATCTCTCATCTGTATTGTATTTATATATATTGACCTGAGTCGCAGTTACGTCGGGAGCACATTAGTGGTAAGCTCATTTACGGTGTGGATTCCCTACTGTTTGTACAGAATCCACATCGTAATGACGTACGTCTCACATTACATCACATAAGTACACCGCACAACGCAAAACCTTTATGTTCGGAATATTGGTTGGAACCACGTTAGATTATGATGAAGATTCACGATTTTAGTCACGATTTTGTTATGTAAAAAAATATTTTGGCATTGTATTATCTCCAGTACGGAGGCGTTCGTGGGGTGGCTTACTTTGGTGTCGCATATCATTTTGGTTAAGTAACAATCCACCTGGTCACTAAACGGTCATACATCAAACTGACCGTTTAGTAGCATTTAGATCCGAGCGCTTCCGTGCTTTGGAAGGCAGGTTAAAATGTTGGTCCAGGCTTTTTCAGGCGTTAAACCTTCGGGCGGCCTAAAAACTCCGACACTAGAGTTGGCCACTAGCTCAGAGCTAAAGAAAGAGGGAGTTTTGGTATTTATCCACAACTTCGTTTGCTGGTTCGTTTGTTGTGTATACGGTTTTTATATGTATGTGTTTTCACGTAAAATATTTCCTGAACAAGGTAATTATAAGATACCTACGTATAATATTTTTTTTTTTTTTTATGTTTTAGTAGCGACCCGCCCCGGCTTCGCAAGGGTTATACATATGAATGTTCCTCTTAAAAATCTATTTAAAAAACTGCATCAAAATCCTTGCGAAGTTTTAAAGATACATAGGAACAGACAGACAAAGCTGAAGCGTCTTATTTTTTTCTTAGTTTTATTCTATGTACTGATAGTGAAGAGTGTACGTTACGTAAGATGTCAAGCAAGGGATGAAAATGGATCGGTCTGGAAATTTTTGCCGAGTCCACCACGGCAAACTATTTATGAAACTATCGCAAACTTCTTGAAACTTTATGAATTAACTTAAAGTGCAAAAAGGAACAAAATATCCAGATAAGACATTATGCTCTGAAGCTCGGTGACACCGCTCGGAGGTACAGATGGCATTTAGATTGTAAGTAATTGCCGAAGATACGGTGAGACTTTGTAGCTAGCAAATCTTCTCTAGTCGCATATATTCAGTGTGTTATACACCATGAGACCTTGTTGCCGACGGTCTTCATCTGTCGCATATATTTAATATATTATATACACCATACACTAAAAGATCATAAGAGAGCAGAAGATATAAGACTAGCGACCAAGGTGGAAGACATAATTAAAAAAGTCAAACTACTAAAATGGCGATGGACTGGCCACATGACTAGGGAGACTAAGGGGAAATGGTCAAAGATAATTACAGAGTGGCAACCAAGAGACGGAATAAGAAAAAGAGGCAGACAGAGGAAAAGATGGGAGGATGATATAAAGAAAGTTGGAGGTGCTACATGGCCCAGAATTGCGCTCAATAGAGCAGAATGGAAATTGCTGGAAGAGGCCTATGTGTCACAGGACACGCCGAGGCCCTGAACTGTTTTGTTAATCAATATTTAGTGTAAGGAAAAATGTAAAAGGTTTTCAGCAATAAAGGCTATTATAATAATAATAGTAATACACCATAGAATTTGTTGCTGACAAGTATTCACGAGTTGCATATATTTAGAGTGTTATATAAACACCATGAGACTTGATTGCGAACAAATCTTCGCCAGTCGCATATATTTACACCACACAATGAGACTTTGTTGTAGACAAGTCTTTGCCAGTTAAATGTATTTAGAACCCTCGCAAACTGCAGACTTTCTTTCGGCAGATAGTTTGGTGGGGCTCTTAATCAGTATGAAGATGTATGAAAGTGCACATAATTATTACAAAGATCCAGTATTGGCCTATTATGTACAAGCAGCCCACCCTGATCAAACGATGGCGATAGGGATTGCAGTCTGCAATCCGGACCGCTAATATAAACCTTAATAACTCTACGCTAGTCTAAAATAAAACAAAAATCAAACAACACCAGTGTTGTTGTTTGATATTGCAGACTGCAATCGCTATCGCCATCAACTCTGAACAAGACAACAAGACTGGTGTTGTTGTCTTCTTGTTTTGTCTTTAGTTTTGGATTCTAGGATTGATTTTTTTATCATTAAATGTATCATATTCCATTCGAAAACTCGATCTCTCTGGAGATCAATTTTATGCCAAATATTTTTCGAAGTTTGTCTATTCTACCTGCAGGTACTTTTCAAAGATCCCAACATCAAAGATCGTAATACCAAAAGATCAAAAGTTCTTTACCAATTCACTTTTCAGCCGCACCGGCTCTGACGCTGTCAGGGCACTTTGAAATTTCCGTATTCAAATAACGCGAAATATTCCTTCATCGTTGGCATTTTAGCCTAAAAACAAATGGACCTTTCCACATTTTGAAACCGCGGTGGTCTGTTTTTATTTACCTCGTATATACATGGATTTACATTACTAGGTAGGTACATATATTTCGGAAGGGCGCCATGCCCTAAGGATCCGAAATACATGTCGTTTAAGGAAGTGAAAGAGATCGCAATGGAAAGAGCTAAATAGAGAGAATTGCATCACTACCCCTTGCCCTTTTCCCTTCTATCTGGCCTTGCACCACAACCCATCGTGCCCCCATTTCGGGCAATGTGTCCAAAGAACTCAGAATTTGTAACTGCACAGTCGACGAAAGTCTAATCCTACTGGATTCTGGAAGTTTTTAATACCAATATTCTTAGAATACTATTATTCTACTATTATGCTGGAAGTTTTTAGGACCAATATTCTTAGAATACTATTATTCTAAGAATATTGGTCCTAAAAACTTCCAGAATCCAGTAGGATTAGACTTTCGTCGACTGTGCAGTTACAAATTCTGAGTTCTTTGGACACATTGCCCGAAATGGGGATACATAGTGATTAAAAAAGACTTCGATAAATGCTATATCTATCTATCTATATATATAGATATATAGATAGATAGATATAGCATTTATTTCCAAGAATCACTATGTACAGATTGTGGTTTAAATTTTTACATGCAGGTGACCTTAATAGATACATACTTATATATGTATAATTAATAGTATTTTAAAAATAGTACTTGGGGGCCGTCCATTAACCACGTGATGTCTTTTAGCATTTTTAACCTCCCCATCCCCTTGCCTGGGAACGGCGAGTCAAGTCGCTTTTCGGTTTAAAAATCGCGTGTTTGACAAAAAATAAATACACATGATATTTTACTACAAATTAAACCCCTCCCCCACCCCTTGTGATATTTCGTGATTTATGTGATGTTGGGTGTGCTAATAAAAAATACTCTATGCTTATTACGCACATATTTGCGCACATATGCATAATACGTTATGTTATTAAAGGCCCCTAAATCACTACCTTTATATCGTCCGTGATATAACGGCTATCTTAGAAAAGACTTCGAAGTTTACGTAATCGACTTTCATTACTTTTGGACAATTTAATTTCAAGTGTACTTTCAATGTTCATCGACTTTCAATAATTTCTCTTTCTACAATAAATAAAACGAAAAGCTTCTTTAATTATTAACTTTTGTTATGTTTCTAGAGAGTCGTAAACTAAAGATTTCTAAAGGTTCACTCAATTTAGCGCTAGGAAAATTATCATTTCAGTATTTCTGAGAATACCACCGAGATCGGCCTTGAACTAACATGCTATGAGCAACGTCTAATTACGAATACAATAATAATACTAGGCCTAGTAATTATATAAATAATTTACCCCAGATTCCCAGTTTTCCCAGATTCCCAGTAAAAACATCGTGTGATGAACATGAATGTTTATTCTGTATCTGGGTATTTTAAATGTATGTTTATCAGTCTCTGCTACCCATTATACAGGCTCAACCTAGTTAAAAACCGTATGTAAGAAGTCAAATAATCACATCAACTACATAAGATCTAACCTATATTATACCATACTTCGAAATAGTATTCAACAACATTCTGAAAATAGCCCGTTTCAAAACGATTATATTGAGGATTATGATTACGATTAGCCTTTTCTGTCCACTGTTTTGCAAAGACCTCCTTACGATCCATCCATGATGGATTCCTTAAATCAATGGACATCTATTATAAGATACCTACTTCCGAAATTGAATCAAAAACATAATGAACAACAACCATTATTACAAAATGCCATTGAACCTGATGCTTAAGCATAAATATTCATTAAGCCCACTAATGCTGACAAAAATGCTCTGATCAATGAATAGAAATGAGGACAAAATGAACGTAAACTTATAACAAAAAATTATCCGAACAATGGGCAAAAAACGCGTGCCATTCAAGTCTTCAATTAATTACACGAATAAATGAATAAACTACAAAAACTCATTAGTTGAGGCAATCAGATTGGCGAAGCGAGAAAAAACTATCAAGAACGAATGAATGAATGACCCACGACCCCTGTCTAACCAGGTTGTTCACCTCGGTGAAGAAACACCGGCCTTAGGTAATTGAATGACATGAGATGTTGCAGATACCATGTGAAATGCTTTTCGTTTTTATACAAATTCAAGAGGAAGTCGGTGATTTTATCAAAGCATGTTGTAGTTGGTACATGGTTTTGGTAACGGTATGTTTGATGATGATGTGTTATTTACTAAAATAACGAATTAGGGGTTACTGTCGGGCAAGTTTTCTGATGGGACTGTATACCTAATATATATTTTATTTTTATGAATTTTATTATTGTTATTTTTATTTATGTTTGTGTACGTACAATAACACATTTTCTATCTTCGGCAAGTTTTCTGTTGGGGCGCAAAAATATATGTTTTATATATTTAGGTATGTATTTACTTTTATTATTTTTATTGCTCGTTTTGTTCTATAAAATGTATATATGTCGATATGAGTACAATGAAGAGTTTTCTATCTATCGATCTATCTATTATGCCAAATTTTATGTATATTAACACGATGAAAAAAACATATTTTCAGTTATAACATGTGGAAGGCCTTCCTGCAAAGATCGTCAGTATCTAAATGAAGTCAATAAAAAGAACCACTAGATCCATTGCTTAGGCTTGAGTAGGTACGTTTTGTTGGTTATGAACTAAACTAATTATCAAATAGTATAGTAACATAATCCTGTGCAAAAATGTATCTTTACAATACAGCTAAATTTTTACTATCATTTAATAGATAAACCTCCCTCGCCATGAACATAAAGATCAAGGTCACAAACTGACACGTAAAAGAAGAAGAACCAGAAATGCTTGAATTTAAGCAGCGAAAGCTAAATACAAGTAATTTTATTGCCTCCGGCCAGGTGGTAGCTGGTGACGATCTGGCAAAAGGCTTCTGGTAGAAGCTGGATACGTCGAGCTGAGGACAAGGCAAAATAGCACTCATTACAGCTGCGGGGGCAACATTCATACATTTTTTTCAAAGCTCCGCACACACGGCGACAATCGCGACAGCAAGATATGACAGACGCTCGCGACTAAGCGCGACGACAAAGCGTCGTATTTGCGAGGGCTGTTAAGGGAGACTTATGTCGAGCAGTGAACTGCTATAGGCTGATAATGATGAAAATTACTTCACGTAAATTGTAATCTCATTTGGTAGTTCGCTATTAGGTGCTGTTCAAGTTTTATGGCCGTTTCCCTTATTTCAATTTCCCTATATTTTCTTAAAAAAAGGTGTACTTCAATTTAATCTAGACTTTAATTAACTTTCTACATTATCTTAACAGATTGCGATCCCATTTCATAAAGCTAGCTTTTATTTTATCTATTACATTATTCAACGTCAAGATTGTAGAAACTATGAGTCGAGAAACACAGGTATGGCATTCCATACATGGTGTCAGGGGTACCAAAAAGGACATCTAGGTATAGGGTATCTTTTATCCAGAAAAAAATACTGTTTCTGAGAGATAAGAAATTAACTTTTAGATGATTGACAAAATCTAAACGCGAGCGAATGTGTGGGCTGAAGCTAGTAGTTTATGAGTACTCGTTTTTCTGTTTATCTTATTTTTTATCTTCTTTTCTTTGGATATAAGAAGTGTCTAATTAGATTGTTTTATCTTTTAAGTGAGTAAGTTTTGAAATAATTATTTTATTGAGTTGGATACGTAGATGATCGATCAGAAAGAAGTTATTGATTACGCACTTAGAAATTTTAAGCGGCTGTATTAATATTAAATTGAAAGCAAATATTTTTTGAGTTGTTTAAATTATATTCTCGAGAATATATTTCAAGTAGTTATCATTCTCTAAACTATAACTGAGTATCGCAGTACCTAAGATGATATTAGAAATATTCTATCCTACTAATAAATGCGAAAGTTTGCGAGTATGGATACTGGGAATATACTTAGTTTGTGACCTGGATTAACACATAGGCTACTTTTTATCCCGGAACTGAAGGCGCTGGCGGAAGCTAGTCATTTATATGTGATTATCTGTAAGGCATAATAACATCATTCATATTTTTTAGAGTTTTAAAAGAGATTTAGGTTTTTACCATTAATGTTTGAACCATAGCAATGACTCGATTACAATATCAAAATATTCTTCTCATATCAGAAAATAGAGTAGATGCTACACATTCTAACTCTCACTGCACATGCTCGAGCTACTAACATACAAGCGTATGGATATATGTCTGCTGGATAAGACTTTGGTACAAAAATAGGGATTATTTTCTAGTATAAAAATAGCTTCAAAATTAATTGTAAGTTGTTATAATTTATCTCGCTGTACATTTTATGTATAGTAGCTATAATTTACGTTGATACATTACGCTAAACAAGGTGGGCTGCCATTCAAAAAATGTCCAGTCAGCATTTTACTTCTAAGCCTAATTGCAGGACACTAATGATTCATTTGTTTAAATACTCGTAGGTAAGCATCACTCATATGTTTTTTGTAATTCAAGTTTTTGAGTGTATTCATATTATTAGAATTTGCATCAAAACGTTACTGTTAATAATAAATACCTTGACCTTGACCGGTTTTTAAATTATGCTCTCTTTAGATCACTGTGCCTTAACTTGGTTACTGACTTAAAAGAGAAGAATGAAAAACCAGTGACAACGATTACGCTTATTCATAACCAAATGTCATTTTTTGATTTAGTTAGCTTCTCCCTGTCTTTTAAATGTAAATAAAAAGAGTTGACATGATATTTAAACGCCGTTTTAGCTATCTGAGGTTTATATAACTGTTATGAATAGAACGATTAGAATTTTGCTAATCCCTAACGCTTTCTTTACAGACTATGCTATATGCGACTATCGTACAATTTCTTTAAAGATTATGCTAAAAACTATAGATGAAACTACCGTACAATTCTCGAGGCGTGAGGGAAATTCAAATCATCTTAATTTCAATAACAAATTGCTGGGAGGTACAAGTTATGTTATGTGATTTTACATAACGTTATATTAAAATATTGGGAATGATTAAATCTATTCTCGTGTTTAGTTATAGTAAAGGATTTATATCGACTGTGATGTACTTAGTTTCCGTTTTCCGGAAACTGCAATTCAATTGTGAAATTCGATATCACACGCATATGGATTTTATTGCAAATCTCAAAGATAGATGTCTGATTCAATCTGCTCAGGAGAATTTCATATTTCGCATATTTTGGCAAATTTATGTACTTTTGGAAAGCGGGTCGTAAAATACCGGATTTTATGGGATGTTAAAGGATTTTATTGACTGAAGATGACATGTGGTATTCGTATGTTCATCAGAACTAGCACGCTTTTGTTGAGTTTAATAGGTAGTTATTCGTTCTTTATTAGATTGCAATCGACTGTATCTGAAGGATTGCATGTCTCTTCTAGGCGCATCTGGTCTCGTGCCGTGCGTCGGCGCCGCGCGCCGCTCTGGCGATTTCGTGCATTTTTTTGCAAATGACCACTCTGATTTCTAAATAATTTAAATACTTGCACGACTCAAGAAACTCATTACTGTTAATTATTCAGAACTAGGTCTGTGTGTGAACTAGCTATCTTGTGATTGAAAATTATGCAAATAGTATTATTTTTTGATTACTTACGATCGGTTATCATACGATCACAGAATCCGATTAGAGCACAAAACCATGTCACTATCACAATGTTTTTTTTATTTACACTTGCGCGAGCGATCAGCTGTTTGCACGGTGCGCGGTTGCGTGCGGTCGGGGCTGCTGCGCGAGGTTGACTGACTGCGGTTGAGTCGAGAGTGCCCACGCGCACGGTGAAAATCATCCGATTGAAGTCTCCAAACGAAATAGCATAAAGAACTTTAATCGTTAGCCATACAAAACGTTGGTCTTACTTTGTAATACAACGTAATTGACATAGGTACTTGAAAGTTGAAAATTCTGATGAATCATCATCATCAATGCTAGTAACTAGGCATAACATGCCAATCTCAGTAACTCAGACATACAGTAATCTAGTCTAAGTGGTACGGTTACTGCAGCCTATGTAAATAGTAAACAGAATAACCAGTTCTGCATTTCCTCAAATAAATGTAAATGAAAGTACCACTTTAGATCTTCAGCGAACTCGTCGGAAGGAAAGTCGACAATAACTTTCTTAGACCCCGGCCAGTGGTCGTCAAGCAGACTGCACTGAGCCCCTGCTGGAATCAGATAGAAAAGTTGCAGTTTTACGAGACTGGTAGAATAAATAATATTTATAGGGATGTGCATTTTACACTGTAGCGGTGTCGACACCGAAAGTAGTCATGTTGGCCGAAACCGAAATGTAAATAAAGCAGCCTTTTACCCTACTTATTAAATTGTAACATGAATGTGTTCCTACAGTATTATAATATTTAATATTCATTGTAAAATTCTTCCCAAATAACCTACTTATCATCATTTATGGAAAGATATCTGGTGATATTGATATGAAATACAATACTCTCTTCATATATCAAACAATAAGTAGGAAGTCAGAATTATAAATGCGGAAGTTTGTGAAATGAGATTATGTGAAAATATGCACACGTGAAGAAGAAGTAAACTAGGTCATGAATAACACATAGGCTACTTTTTGTCCGTGTGAGCGAAACTACTGGTGGAAGCCGAACCCAAAACCGACTCATCAGTCCATCCCTATTAATAATAACTACAGGTTCTCGACTGCAAATGCGTAGTTTTATGGCCGGTTACTATGCGTTTAGTTATAAAATAGTGTCGTCTAGTTAGCTTAATTAACTGCCCGGGGAATAGAGATCAATTTCTCTTATAATGTTTGCATTTTCACCGACAGTAAATTCTTTGGATTTAAAAGATAATTATGATTATATTTTCCGTCGGCTTGTCTAATTAGAAAATTTATTTCAGGGAAACGATGAGTGAGTGGTTATTCTAAGACCATTGGTTTTTACTACGGTTTAAAAGTTGCTCGTTAGTTGAATGATTTAGATAAAAATCATGCTAGTGTTTTTTCATGTGGTATTATTGTTTAGTTGCTTTCGCCCACGGCTTCGCTGGCATGGTACCCGGATAAAATGTAGCCTATGTGTTAATTTATTTCACAAACTATGTATATTCTATGTTTCATTCAAATCCGTTCAGTCGTTACGGAGTTGAGTGGGAACAAACATACACACACATTCTTATGAATTTATTGTAAGTACAATCAAATATAAATTGATAACAGCCAAATTACTTACAAACCGAAATAACGTTCCCATAAGAATTCTCGACGTACTAGTATTTTCTTATGTATTGTTCGTATCAGGAACAATATAATATACACTTTATATAATATACTTCTGCAATACATCGGCAGATCTGCAAATATTTTTCAGGGCCCGCCCACCAAGATAAAAATAATGTTTTACCTACATATCATAACCAACTTTTTCGAATATTTTCTATTTTTATAAGCAGGTTTTGGCAGTATACCAGCGCCTAGCTATAACTCCGTGGCAAGGCATTAATGCTGATTCGAAGCCTTTTGACGCTGTGGCATACAACTAACTTACATGCCGGGATGACACTGCTTACCTACTATTTAACTATTTCCTTTAATTACTTAATTGTAGTTGTATGTATTGTGTGTCAAGTGATAAATAAATGTATGTTTATTGTCTATTATCAAATAAGAATCTATCAAAACTGCTGTAACTGTAAAAAAATACTTTAAAATCCAGCTTCTAAACGTAAACTATAGTTTTGAATGTATCCGATTGTACGAACTTGCACTAGGAGTAGGTTAAATTAATCAAATGTCTTGCAAAATCGTAACAGATGCGATTTTGTTGCGATAACAAGTACTTACTACTAATTTTTATTTTTTATTTGGGACTAGCGGGCCGTCGATTTCGCGGACCTGGAAATAACTCTTTTTACCCAAATATGTCAAAGGACTATGTTTTACGTATGATCCACAGAAACGTCTAAACAATATGCGAATTTGATGAATAATAAATAAGGGTCAATTAATTCGTTATTATTATGGAATTACCACTAACTAACGACTATTATTATAAAGACTAACGTATATGAATGACTGCGTTTTTTGAACAAAAACCTGTGCCTATAGTTATTGTTTTTTAAAGTTCATTCATTGAGAATAATCAGATACAATTTTTTGTTTATAGAGCGCACTTCCATGATAAAAATTTGTTGGATAGTATGTGGCGTATTCTAGGCCACTTATGCTAGTACCTACATAGGTCTTTGAGGCATAGGTATGTATTCGAATAGGCTGGCTAGAATATGCCTACAACTAGTAGTACAAAAACTACTATCGATACTAACTAAATTTGCATAAGTTATTATAGTTCTCATATACCTTAAGTGACTCACATGCCTTTAAAAGAATAAACTTTACATAAACCTTTACCTTACTCAATACTCAATATATTTATTGTCATCATGGTTATAAAGTAACAGAGTTAACACAGTATAGTATGGTTGTATCACATGTGGATCCCTTAGGTCATGGCAATATGTAGAAGGCAGACCGAAGCTTTCATGCATTAGATTAGGTGGGTAGATTTTAACTAGGCCAACGCCAAATTTTTGACACTGACAAAGCGTATTTATGTGTACAATATTTTTGTTTGAATTGACCAATTTTACGCAAACGCTAACGACGTAATAAATACTTATGGCACAAAATAAGGAAAGTACTTATGGTAAGCCTACAGCATTTACATTATACATCATTTACATATGTATACGGAAGTTAGCGATGTTTTTTAATGAAAACCAAAGGTAGTTGTTATCAAACGGTAAAAGCCCATTTGTTTCACTCACGCGCAGCATCCGTAATTAATTACACAACATGGTACAGTCAGACCCAGAATTAGGTATTTACATGAAAATTACTGGAAATTATCACACAGCATCATGAAGCCACAAACTAAGCAGAGCTTGTATTATTGGAACCACAATTGATTTACAATTTTTTTTTGTAAATTCATAAATATTATACCTACTTAGAAAACACCCTGAGATAAATATCTGAAGATAATACAAACATTTTACCCGCCGTGGGAATGGAACCTTCTGTGTCCTTGGTGGACCTTCACCCATTGCGCTACAGAGGTCGAGGTTAACAAACCTACAGTAAAAAAAATTTTTTTTACAAAAAGTTGCCAAGCGCTTGTTGACCACTAACACACCTGAAACAGGTGAACATGTGGTCTAAGATGGAGCTCGCTTGCCTAGCAGGAACCGATTCACTCTGGATTTGAAGACTTCCAGGTTATACTAGGCCGGGAAAACAGATTCCGGGAGCAAGTTCCACTCCTAACCAGTACTAACAATAAACGTGGAAGCGAATCGTTTGGTACGAGAAGGTAGGATGTCGACCAAATAAGGGTGGTACTTTACTGTACGCCTGGTTGTCCGGTGATAAAAGAGGGAAGGTGGGATCAGGTCGTGACCATCTTGGGTACATTCACCAAAGTGGAACTTGTAGAAAACCGCAAGCCTGGAAACTCGACGTCTGTGTTCGAGGATCTGCAGATTTGTTTTCACCAACAAATCATCGCCGATGAGCCTGGCAGCTCACCCCTCAATTGAGCTTAGGACCTCAAATTGGTACTTTTTCAAGCCATCCCAGACATGGCAAATTCATAAACCGCCAAAACTAATTTTAACTGCGAAATTAAGCTCGAACAAAGCAAGTTTTTTACGGAAACCTGCAGTCAGTTATTTTTTGATATTATGCTGATATAAGGCTGATAATGATGATGATGAAGATGATGATGCCTATTTCCCGGATCCCGGAAGAATAGGCCGAGACCACGGATATACATTTGCAATCCACATCCTTTGCATACTGTTCGGTTTAGGTTATTTCAATATGAATCGAATTTGATTATGTATTTTTATAGTGCATGCAATATTATTTAATGTTGCAATTTTCAGAAACTAGTTCATTTATGTTTCCAACTGTACATAAAATTCAATAAACGGTATATGATTCTTTGTATTTCGTCAGATAATGCATGTAAAATGCAAAATCTAACTAGTTTGTTATTTTAACTTTATTTTGGTTTTTCTTACATTACTATGCCCAGCTGTAGACTGCTATAGGCTGATGACGATAATGGTGATAATGGAGTTGTTGGTCGAAAATTGCTGATCATGATGATGATGATAATAATGATTAATTACTAGCTGATCCAAATACTTGATACAAAATTATCATAGACATAAGTACTTTCGATTATCCCGTATTTTTTTAATTTTCCAGGCCACTTTCTCCGATTAATAAAAACATTTTGACGTAAGTATTAGCTAAATCTAAGCTAAATATGAGAGCAGCTCGCGCACCACCCAACCTCTAGTTTTTATTGTATAGATTTACGTGATAAAGCGTTTTCTACTAAACTTCTATTTAAGCTAAAAATAAAAGCGATGAAACATTAGTTAGCAAAAGGTCAAATTATGAATGGTTGAAGGCAAAGTGCGCTTACGCACGATTTGCGGATACAAAAGACTTCAACGCGTGCGCCTACGACTTAATTTGTTCTTTCAAATATATTTTACAAATATTATTTAAAAAATCAATTGCTTCGTGGCATATTCAGCTCCACGGACCATGTGTTTCCTCCGAGTAAGGCCGAATAGTCTGAGATGCTGGCCGAGCCTACAGCATCTAGCCATGTGGCTTATGCCGTACATTCGATGTCCAATGTAAGGCCTAAGTCTCGTATGAGAACTACGCGCTCGAGAGAATCTCGAGAGAACGGTTTGAAAAAGCAGATTACGGAAAAACCGAATGGCTGAAAATTTTGTGATTAACGTAGTATCATCTCTGCCACTTTTAGATTCATTAGTGAATTCGTGTAATCTTTATAGAAATAATGCTGATTAATTTCACACAACATCATCTAGCCCAAAACTAAGCTTGTGATAAGAAAACCTGACTAATCATGACTGATATATTTATACACATACAGACCCGAGACTACAATTTGCAAATCCAAACATTTATATCGCGACGCAAATTGAAACTTTATATGTATCACAGGCCTTCGACAAAGGTTATCAAATAATGTTCATGTAATTACCTGCATTGATTGCACCTGCTTTTTCGCATATCAAAATTGTAATTGTAGTAAACAAGACTTTGCAGCGCAAATTCTAATTAAAAGTGATAATAACACGGGCGTTAATTGCAAAATTATCATTATAACTGACCGCTATATCAGACGATTATAAGTTGATGAGAAGTGTGAAGCACCCGAGAAACTATTAACTGGTTCTGAAAGCATTAAATGGAATCCACACACGCGGTTCTACGCACGCTAACTCGGTATTTTGGATTGTTCCCCGAGTCATTTCCTCTTGCGCTCTCTCAGTACAAAGATGGCATACGATACCGGGATATCACGTGTAGTTAACACCATAATACCATAATTGTACATGTTATAAATTAATATGCTTTGACTTTAGAACTTTTTTTATTAGTTGTCGTGCGTCCAAGGCAAAGTCAAAACGGTAAAGAACCGATTAAACAAATATCATAATTATCATTATAGCAGTCCACAGCAGCTGGACTCCCCCCCAAATGAACGCCATTGCGCCCTGTCCTCAGCGTAATTTCGCAGATCGTCACTCCGTCTGGCCGGATTGTGCGCTGTCTTTCAAACATTTGTCGAAACGCGTTTTCCACTCAAAAACTCTTTTGGCCAATGGATTATTCGGCACTTTTATATAAAAACTACTTAAAGCAACTCATCAGCTGAAAGTGAATTTGAAATTTTAGTTTTGTACTTTAGTCAACGACAAATTATCGGACGCGGCTGACGATTTGTAGTACATTTAACACTGTATTTTAAATAACTTATCACGGACGTCACCTTCGAACTTGCTTCGACCATTCGAATGACTAAAGCCGGCTTTTGCCGATTTTGATGATTTTGCACTTCAAACTCGGGGCGAGCCTGGGGGAGGTGCGGTGTTCGGGGAGGCGTGTCATTCAAAATTATGATGAAAGATAAAATATTATATTTCAAGATGTAATAATTGTTTATCCCATAGTCAAAAGCCGGCTTAAGGGATATCAAGCGTTTGGATGCCAAATAACCGGGCATGTTCCTCAGTCGCATTAGTCAGCTGTAACTTGAAGCGTCCGATATTTCTTTTTCCCTTAGCGTAACGTTAACGTCTTTCTGTACGCACGTGCAAACTGGACCTTACCTGAATGAATTCAAGATTCCCCGATGTATTCGCATGTAATGATAGGTTTTATTGTGATGAAGCGTTATGCAACCTATGTTTAGTGTTGTAATCATTTTCCTACTGCTATGTGTTTAATAAAAGCTTTATGTAGGTAGGTACTAGCTAACTCCTTTCTCAAAGATGGTATCGAAGTTAAAGAAACATTCAAAAAAGATATCAAAATTTAAAACGCTATCAAAGAGGATATCGATGTTGTACCCTACCCCTGCCTTACCCCTACCCTATCTACCCTACCCTACCCGTACCTCAACCCCTACTTTTGATATAAACGTGGTAAAAAGTATCCTATGTCCGTCTCCTGGTTCTAAGCTACCTCCCCATCAATTTTCAGCCAAATCTGGTTTAATATTTGATCGGGTATGTCGCAGCGTTGATAGTGCTTTGGGAGAAATTCTTTTTGTAGATGCTCCCGGTGGAACGGGTAATACATTTACTAAAGTGATTTTGGCAAAGGTCCGAAGCCAAGGTAAAATTGCGCTTGCTGTCGCTTCATCGGGCATGGCAGCCACTTTGTTGCCAGGGGGGAAAACTGCCCATACAATGTTTAAAATTCCGATCGACTTAGACCGCACAGAAAGTCCTGTTTGTAATATTTCTAGAAACAGCGATAGAGCTAAGGTTCTTTGTGATTGTAGCCTTATTATATAATGAGTGCACAATGGCAAACCGTAAAGCGGTTGAAGCAGTAGATAGAACGTTGCGTGATACCAAGCAAAATGGGCAACCTATGGGTGGCATTACTATACTTTTTTGAGGCGATTTTCGTCAGACACTCGCTGTAATACCACGTGGAATGAGGGCTGATGAAGTTAGAGCCTGTCTAAAGAGTTCTCGACTGTGGCATTATGTTACTCCTTTGTATTTGACAGGTAAATATGCGAGCGCAAATAGGAGGCAACGAAAATGACGAATGAGTTTTCAGATTTGCTACTTGAGATTGGTAACGGTGTGTACCCGCAGGAACAAGGAAAAGTTGTTCTAAACGAAAACCTATGCTGCAAAGTTTCATCAATGCCAGACCTCATATCATCCGTGTATGGAAACGCAACGCAAATACCAACTTGCAAAAATTCCTGGCTTTGCGAAAGAGCTATTTTGACTCCAAGAAATGACCAAGCAGCAGCAATAAATGCTGAAATTTTGAGCTTTGTTTTGGGGGATAACGTATATCTCCATTAACAGAGTTATGGAAGATGAAGAATCTACCAGCTACCCAGTAGAATTTTTAGAATGCCTTAGTGCTCCAGGACTACCAGCTCATAAAATAAATTTAAAAGTCGGCGTGCCCATAATGCTCCTTAGAAATTTAAGCCCGCCAAAATTTTGCAACGGTACCAGATTAAAAGTGACCAATTTACAACGAAACCTGATAGAAGCAGAGATTTTAACAGGGTGCGGAATAGGTGATAGTGTTTTTATTCCTCGAATTCCTCTCATTCCAAACAATGTGTTTCGCGATGAATAAAGCCCAAGGTCAGACGCTAAAAGTTGCGGGTCTGGACCTAAGTATTCGCTGTTTCAGCACGCTCAGCTTTGCAGCAGGCCGTAGAGTGTCCAACACTACTTTTGCTGAGACGTGGCTTCTACTGAAAAACGTAATCGACTTCAATGGTGGTCGATTTTTCGCGCAGATATAGCCAGCCCACTGCCATTTCAGCTTGCTAATTGTCTGAGCTATGACGACAACTTTGGTTCTCTCTCGAAACGAGACTTCTTTGCGGATTCTTTCCTTCAGAGAAACTCCGAGTATAGCTTGCTCTAAAGAATGCTAAGCTTCTTTGAACGGGTAGACTAGCTGTACAATGAGCGTCCACGTTTCGAGTCCGTATCAAAATGTCATTCATGACGGGTAGAACGAACTGGTGGAAACTTTCGCTTCAGGAACTGCGGTATGGGTGACGAGAAAACACGACGTACCCAGCAGAATCCTCTTCTTGGCTTGTTTTATATTGAATACGCTTACGTTTAACCACATCTGGCCCGATGATAAGTGAAGGTGCAGTATACAATGGAGCATGCTTGCCTTGTAGAAACTTTTTCACTAGTGCCTTCAAGCCTCCCAGATTATTTATAAGTTGCTGAAAAGCTTTCTCAATCAATTATGTGAAAACACCTAATTGTAAAATGGGATGGGCGGGTCACATTGCGAGGCGTGGTGATGACAGGTATCCTGCTCCAAAAGAAGCGTCAGAAGACCAGTAGCGAGATGGGTCGACGTCATAGTACGCGTAGCTAGGCATTCGTGGATGTGACTAGCACAAGATCGTGTGGATGGCATAAACATTGGGAGGCCTATATCCAGCAGTGGATATAGTTGGGCTGTAGATGATTTTGATGATGAATTGCAAAATTTGCACGTGGTACCTATATGGACCTATGTATATTAGACAGGTTCCTTCGTATAACTAGATAGATAGATAACGTTTATTGACAAAAGAGATGACATGTTTTTAGTTAATAGGGCCTTAAATCCTATGTTAGGTTTATCTAGACACTAGGGTTCTCTGAAGATAGCATAAAATTATATAAATAATATACAAGTACAATACTTATAAGCATAGTAGGCAGTTACGTTCACAGAAACAGCGGACTAAAAAACTAAACTAAAAAAGCCATGTCAATAAAATGTATATAATTCCAATTTAAATCTCAAGAGTAATCTATAACGTTGTGACACCTATCACCAGGCCCATAAAATCAAGACAACCCATGAATCGTTCCACAAAAACAAACCATAAATCTATCAAGTGACTTTCAAAGATCTGTCGTCACAAATTACCCACACATGGGCGCGTGAATCCATCTGTTTCGTGTTAGTGAAAGTGATTGCAGTGATTATCTGTTGGTGAAACAGAGTCTGGTGCATCAGAGTAGCCAGCACGACTGGAAAGGTCTGTCAAATTTACTTGTCACATTTGAGGTTACACCGAAGAGAGCATGGACATAATCAAATCAAATGGTATATCTGTATAATGGACGTGGTAAATGTTAGTTAGAAATTAAAGTGTCTAAACACACTATAGCCGAAATTACGCGACGTAAGTTCGTCATGATTACGCCTGCAATGCTATTTGAATTACAGATGACACAGCTTATATTACGTTGCGTTATGGCATACAACCGAACTTGTCAAAATCTGCTGCGGAAGTTACGTCGTGTAATTTTCGGCATAGTGTGTTTAGAGGCTTAGAGGAATAATGCACATCGTCCACAATAACTTCTCAGAAGTTTTGATACAGAACATTAAACTGCTGGTTTGATTCCGGCTGCAGGACGAATATTTGATATACGATTGCATGTTGCCGTTACACCATGGTTAGGTACTCCTGTCCCTGATGCCCACGATACAAAGTTATGTGATTGTTGGGTATTTGGTTAGGTACGATGAAGCTTGCTTATTATATCCTAGGGTATAAAGCTGCCTTTGTCTTGGGCTAGCTTTGTATCTCACGTTGCACTCAGAATTCCTACACGCTAGCCCTCGGGAAGAAGCTTTATGTCGGGTACAGCCTTACGAAATTTAGCATTCAATGTAACAAGCAATGAAAGAATTCGCCGTCTACATTGTCGTAATGTAACAGAATTCCCATAGTGTGGACATCTTGCGCGCACAAACTGTGCACACTACGCGCACGTACAGAGTATTTCTGCATACATGCTCGGCTCGTACGAGAGCTGTGTCGATACTTATGAAATGCTCCTTTCATGTTACATTGCATGTTACGTTACAGCAGTCTGTACCCGTCTCATTCTTCGTCTCGCTCCGGTGTGACCGCAGCCCGTAAGGTTGTCTCACTCGAAAGCTGTAAAAAGGTAATTGGACTCCGAAGATACAAGTAATCTGTAATGTTTTACTTGTCTGATAAGTTTCACATGTTTACGGTCGAACGATGTATTATGTTGGAATGTTGCATGTTTTTAACTGAGATAATACGACGTGTGATGTAGGTAGAAAGGTCTTGGCCCTCGTAAGAGTGAAAGGGCTACAAATTGTAGACCTTTATTGACTCCCAGACTCGCCCGCTCACGTGCTTGGGGTCCAATAAGAAACTATAAGTAGGTACAACTCGATGGGCAGCGCTGGCCCTCAAATATTTACTTAAATAAATAAATAATCCTGGACATAAACTAGGAACCCCTTGATGGGCAGCGCGGCCGACCAAATCATATTATTTACTTAAATAAATAAATAATCCTGGACATCCTGGATTCACATAACAACATCACGACCCAAGAGGTAGATAAGCTAAACAGCCGAAACGATTACATTACATTTAAGAAGGCAGTTGCCTTCTTCTTCTGCTACAGCCAATAAAGCAAAAGGTACCCTTACGTGCAACCTCTGCAAACGCACCATTTACAGCTAAAATAGTTACATTCGAGCCCACCAACGAAGCGCCTCCGTGTAGCAGAGAGTTAGTCGCCGTGGCCGAAATCGGTTCAGATGAATCATCATTAACAACCTATAGAAGTCTACTGCTGAACATAGTTCTCCCCCAAGGAATTCCACGAAGAACGGTCTTGAGCCCTCTCCATCCACCTACAATAGAAAAGAATAGAATACATCTAATTGACCACAGCACAATCACATAACGAACTCACAGATACAAGATACAAAACCAAATAGGCAGAAAAGAACACATACATTTAGTAAAATAAGCAATCTTGACGATGTCGTCGGTCTTCTGGAAGGGGGTCTCCCTACACTTCTATATATTCTTATCTCGATCTAGATGACGCGATGAATTATAATAATAAATAAACAATTTAGAAAAATGCTTCTGTTCTTCACGTTATTTCAAAATTATCTGCCAGATTCAGTTCAGCCACGTTGGAAGCCTTCAGACGGCTTTAAATCAGATTTAGCCATTTCATAAGAAACGAAGAAAAACCAATAAAAGTTATCTACAGGAACTAATTGATGGCCTCTGTGGCGCAGTGGGCGAAAGTCCGCCCGAGACGCAGAAGGTTGCGAGTTCGAATCCCGCTGCGGGACAAATGTTTGCATGTTCTGTAGATATTTGTCTCGGGTCTGGGTGTTTTCTATGTATGATATTTATGTATTTACAAAAAAAAATGTGTAGTATATCAATCATTGGTTCCCTTATTACAAGCTCTGCTTAGTTTGGGGCTACATGATGCTGTGTGGTCACGTTCGGCATTATTTATTTATTTATTTAATTATCCTTCTGTTACTTGAAAAGCTAATCGGCTTTTGCATGGCTTATAATAAATCCAGACTCGAAACTAAAGAATGACATTACTCACAAGTTGCGCCACATAAGTTTCTTGCAACTATCAAAATGCAACGTAGTTCTTATTTTTAGGTCGGATTGTACTAGGATTGATTGAATCGATTGAATGGTGTAAGAAGTTACAAACGCCATCTCCGGAACCCTTTTTTTTTGTCGGTGTGAAAATGCGTTACACATGTCCTCAAACTCGGGGAGAGTTGGAGGGGTCTGTCGGGCTCTCCGCCTGCGACTAGCCCTTGCTAGCCCGTTGGCCTACCGACTAAAAACACACCGTGTTCCGTCGCTCACCGCAGTGCTAGTGCATCATCGAACCATTCATCGCCTGATGAAGGCTCGACGCTGCACCAGCACTTGACGGGGTCATGGGGTCCCGGTAGGATTCTACCACGGCAACTCCAGAACCCAAGCCAACTTCTCCTGCAAGTGGTGCAACCTGCTAACTAACAAACGTGCTCTGGCGGCCAGCTGATAGCCTAATACTGACACAGCTAAATCCCCTGGCGTGGCATGGTAAGAGAAGCCCGGAGCCGAAGCCGTCACCCATACACGTTAAACATTCCTCCTGCCCGCACGAAGCGTTTCGCTGCAACTTTCATCCTTAGAACAGCTAAGGAATGGAATGCTCTTCCGGCGTCAGTGTTTCCTGATCACTACGACTTAGGGGTCTTCAAGCGAACAGTAAATAGGTACATTCTAGGCAAGCGTGTTACATCTTCGACCGCATCATCACTTACCAACAGGTGACATGGCGGTCAAACGTAAGCCAATAAACTGTAAAAAAAAAAAGCTATGCCCTACGATCCCCAACCCGCATGACCAGCGTGGGGATTATATATCCCCCTTCTTATAGGGGAGGCCTAAGTCCAACAGTGGACTGAATAGGCTGGTATTGTTATTGTTGTGTTGTTGATGGAATCGTTTGCTGAGCCTTCCCAGGAACAAAGATCCGTCGTAACAATTGTACTGGCTTATTTATTTTATATTTATTTATTCATGTATTTTCATTATGCTTCATTCTGAAATACGGGCCAAAACTGTAACTAAACAAAAGCAAGTAAAATTTACTTTTTATTCATAAAACTCCGTACCAACATCGACACACATAAAACCACAACTCAAGAACAAACACATCCATTTGATTAAGAACATACTTAGAGTAAGAAGTTAATAATGATGTATAACAGTTAAATGACAGAAATACATAAAGCAAGCACGAAATGAATAAAACCGGCCAAGTGCGAGTCGTACTCGCGTACGAAGGGTTCCGTACCACCATCTATACATGTATGGTAGCCCCCCTTAATTAATCTTATTATAATGTAATTATTTATTTTAGTGAATATTTCACGCGTCTCCCTGTTGCTGTTATAAAATAAAAATAAAAAAGGCAAAAAATCACGTTTGCTGTATGGGAGCCGCACTTAAATATTTATTTTATTCTCTTTTATTGTATTTATTGTTACAGAGGCAACATAAATACATCATCTGTTAAAAGTTCTACTACAATTATCTAGCTATCATGGTTCATGAGATACAGCCTGGTGACAGACAGACAGACACGGACTGTGAATTCTTAGTAATACGGTCCCGTTTTTACCCTTTGGGTACGTAACACTAAAAATACCTGGAGAGAACGTAGCGAAAAACACAGTCCCCTTTTTTTAAACAAATAAAAATATATTGCCAAAGTAATAAAACATTTATAACTGAAAAGTAGGTCGTAATAAACCCTTTGATTTAGGCAATGGGCGTAAATTCAGCTGTTGCTATATATTGTGCATACAGCGCTGATTGTCAATCTAACCCCCTCAGGTAGTTCTTCTCCGAGGATTAGGGAACAAGCGGGATAAAAGTTTTCAATTGATATCTTATCTATTTTCATTTCATTTATTATAACTTTAGGAACATAAAGAACACTTAGTTCAAAAATACAACTACCTAATAAATAAACAAATACAGATAATTAAACTTGGGAACACAAAAAAGTATGTAGGTACTACAGAAAAAATGTTGTACTGACTTGTCTGTCGGTGGTGTCAGCCCATGGCTGTCCCTGTCTAGATGCCGTCGTGTAGCTTTATCAAAACCTGATGGGTATCTTCTAGCATAATCCAGATCTTTGTAATGTATATATTGTTACTATTAATTAGGTACGTTTACAGGTATGAATACACTTTGCTAAATTGAAAATCCTCCGCTATGCCATCAGCCGCGGCGCGCTCCTGGCCATTATATACTACGACATATTTGTGAACCTAGACATAGACCTCATTTATCACACACAAAACATACATAATGTGTTACTTATGTTACAAAAAGGTGATAATAAATGTAAGTGTGTGTGCAACAGCAGCAAAGCCTCTACTTAGCATAACTGCGCCTACTGTTTAAGCAGAACCCAATCAAATCTACGAAATGTTTAACGTCCCCTTACCAACCAATAGGTTATGAAGCAGACGATTAAACTGGCAAATACCAGCAGCAAAAGGGCCCTCTACTCAGCATAACTGCGCCTACTGTTTAAGCAGAACCCAATCAAATCTACGAAATGTTTAACGTCCCCTTACCAACCAATAGGTTATGAAGCAGACGATTAAACTGGCAAATACCAGCAGCAAAAGGGCCCTCTACTCAGCATAACTGCGCCTACTGTTAGAGCAGAACCCAATTAAATCTACGAAATGTTTAACGTTCCCTTACCAACCAATAGGTTATAAAGTAGACGATTAAACTGGCAAATACCAGGACCTGCAAACAGTAGGTCTTGCTGCCGAGATGCAAAGTGCACCCCGGTAATCAAATGAGTTACTACTACTGTTAGAACTGCCACAAGACATGTTCATACGTGTCTCTATAGCTTGCTATTCTTACCGAGGCCACGTCACGCTTGCGCCTAGTATAGTGGCCTAATTATGTGCGGTTTAATTAGCGAAGCAGCCGCAAGCCGCAGGATTTTCCCGTTGCTGCCGCCGGCAGTTTGCTGGGAACGCGCATTCCTACATAAGGCTTTATGGGCCAAATTAATGTTTCGGTTTTATGGGATGATTGGCACTTCAAATATCCTGATATTCTTTATGGAAAATAATTAATTACCTCCACCACCAACCGATGTACGTTTAAAGCGCTCGCGGCCTAATTCGGTGTTGTTATCAGATCATCATGGTTATTTTTTTTTATTTTTTTTATTGGAATGTAATTGTATATGTAAATTGTAATGATCCTAGTTGGTCGAAGTAAATTAATGAATATGAAAAAAAATGAATAAACTTATTACAGTTTTAATTTGATCTGACACACTTCGTCGAAGACCAACATTCAGGCAGTCATTAGAATAAAAACCATAAATAATAAAAACTAATAAAGAATATAAATTAATTAAAATTATAGATAGATATACATTTATTTTTGACACACACACACATGTAGAATATAGGTTCATATAATGACAATCGAAAAGGAAAAATAACAATATGTATACAAACCAAAAATAGAAAGAGAAAAAAAAAAGATAACATATGCTAACATTTGTGTAGGCCAAGAAAGGTTCATCTCAGCATTTGCTACACCACACTAAAGCGGGCAGCGCTAATTTTCAGATGCGACCTATTTGGGTGACATCACGTGCCTAAACTACAATCACATAATAACTGCCTAAAAAATGAATCATGCGCAGTTAAAATAATAACAATAAAAATCCTGAAACCATAAAAATTTCGTCATTAATACTATAGAAACGTAATGAAACAGAATTTTGTCGTGTTCGAAATATACACTCCAGAGAGATTGCTATTTCAGCAGGCAGCGTAACAAAACCTATAATGATTATTTTCCCTAACATATATAATCGTATTTTCTGAATATAATATTCCAATGGCCATTCAATCATATAGATTGACAACACTCCCACACAAACACCCATCTCCCACGCACGCCCGTCTGCCCATGTCATTCCCAAATTACTTTCGTTATTGTATAAGTACCTATCCCTGTTAGATATAATTGAAATGAAATAATGCGACAACGCAGCTGCCTCTGATATTGATTATTACAACCCAAGAAGGTTGTATTGGGTATGAGTAGAGGTAGTTATTTCTTGGTTCCATCTTTTATAAAGATTTATATTATATGTGTTTGCGTCACGCTTTGGATGTAAATCTGTCGTTTTGCGTAAGTTGTAATTGAATTAAAGCTAGTGAGCTACTGGCTAACTCTAGTATCGGAGTTTTTAGGTCGCCCCAAGGCTTCCAACATGGCTTAACGACTGAGGAAGCCGGGATGGGACAAACATCTTCATTTTTAAAAGCTTTTATTTAACTTGCATTGAAACTATGTATGTGCGGGTTAAATGTTGCTGGTCAATGTTGAAGCTGATTGAGCTGAAATTTTGTATACACGTTTAGTTTGGGTGACAATGCATGGTAAGCTGTGTGACGTCATTCTAAATAACTAGCACCCAAGATAACTTTGCATTGTAACTCGGGTGAAATCTTGCAACTCAGCATACATCTGAAGGAATTTACTGAATGTTCGTAAGTTATTTTATGGCCAGCATAAATTAACACAAACTAGCACACGTACTAGGCGAGTGGCATAATCAAAGGAAGGCCCAGCAGTGTGTCAAAAACTGCTGAAGATTATAAATGATGATGATGAAGAGAGTCCAGGGTAGATAGATCCTATCAGGGTTTCTTTTTCCCTCTTGAATTACGGAAACCTCAAAATAGGGGTGACGACTGAAAAATTCTAATTAGTCCGTCAGATAGATCAACAAAAAATATGGGACACGTATCTTTTCTTTTGTCAATTAAATCAAAAATTACAAAGATATAGTGCGTTTAATTTCCGCGTGACGTCACGGCTTAGTACACTTTTGTATAATATACTTGCTATTTTATGTGTATCCCTTGAGTGTTACCGTCACAAATAAATGTTTTTTTTACTTTTACATTACTTTAATTTTCGGCATAGTGTGTTTTCACACTTACTATCTAATAAGTTCAGTAGTGGACTACTTCAAGCTATTGATGATGATGCAGCTCGATCTCTTCTTAGGTACTGTTTAAAAGGAATCCAACCTTAGTACGATAAATAACAATGTTCAACAATGAACTTAAATAAACAACTTGTTAGGTTGGTTAGTGTAATTACAATTAGCACATTTCTTTTGAACCGTGCTAAAGGTTCCAACCAACTGTGGCTATGGAGTGGCGAACAATAATTCTGTAAGTCGGTAATGTTTGTTAAAATATTTATTTTGAACCGTGCTAAAGGTTCCAACCAACTGTGGCTATGGAGTGACAAACGATAATTCTGTTAAGCGGTTGTGTTTATTAATATTTAGTAGGTATCTCGTATTAGTAGAGCTATATGTGAAGAGCTCATAAGTCTGAGGAAGTACTACCACCATGCCTATTTCTTATTAAATTACAGGCACTAGAGGCTTATCACCTTCATGCCTTTAGTTGATCAAAGACGCAGAGGTTTTCTAAAATTGCGTGGCATACGATGCAATACTTTGATATAGTCATGGTTACCACTTATCATCAGGCAGGCCATGTGCTAGTTTCATCAGCAGATCATTATTCTGAACTTGAAAATCCATGTATCTCGAATTATTTTTCAATGAAAGTTCATTTTATGAAATGAATTTAGTTTGAAGTTGAACTTTTTGCTTTCTTTTACGACCAATAGAAATATTAAAATAACATTATAGTACCTAATATTTCACTGGGGTCGTGCCGTGAGGCTGTTTCAAAAGCAAGTACCTACCTACTGTTTTCAATTCAAACTCATAGATTTAATAATATTCCAAAAATTTCGATTCAGAGATTTTTCCTCCCGATAAAAACCGGGACGCGCTATCAACTACAATTTCTTGGATTTTTAAATATTTTTTTTGTTTGAATTTTTTATTTTCCCTGAAGTGTGGGCTAACATTTTAAATACAAAAAACTATATACCTAGTTCGTTAATTAGGTATACGTACAAAGCACGTTCGTGTGTCACGATTGGCTAGCAGCTTTAGAGTCCCTAGGCAACCTACAATTTCACATTATACAATTCAAATTTCTTTCACGCCAATTTATTTGCACGGTCTACCGCAGCGAAATTTACACATTTACCTCAAAGTGCCTCAAACTAAAGAGAACAGAACTGTTAATTAGGAAGGTAAATTATCAAAATCATCACCAACTGAATGAAAAAATTAAATAAGGATTATTTCAGCTTTATGAACAACAAAAGTATATTATCTAAACTTTAACTTATCACCAAAGAGCCTTCCCAGATGGATGGGTGTTTTGCTCGCGCGAGTTGGTCGCGCGATTGATATGCGTATCCAATCAGGCTTGCTGAATTTTACGTGGTATGTGCATGCACTTCACATTGTGACATATCACGCATATCAATCGCGCGACCAACTCGCGCGAGCAGAACGCCCATCTGGGAAGAGCCTAAAACATAACTCATTTTGTCCTTAAGTGTCTAAACACTCTATAGCCGAAATTACGCGACGTAAGTTCGGCATGATTATGCCTGCAATGCAATTTGAATTACAGATGACACATTATGCTGAAATTACGTTGCGTTATGACTTATGACATACAACCGAACTTGTCAAAATCAGCTGCGGAACTTGCGTCGCGTAATTTTCGGCATAGTATGTTTAGACGCTGCAGGAAAAAACTTATTTGTGTTAGGATTTTCTATGATCTTCATATTCTATGGTAGGCATATCCCCCTTCTTATAGGGGCGGCCTATGTCCAGCAGTGGACTTAATAGGCAGGTGTTGTTGTATCGTAAAATACAAAGTCTATTTACAGGGTACAGAAAACTTACAAGGCTATCGCTCAATTAATTAGGAAGGCGTAGACGTCATTCGAGGAAACGCCAGTATTCAGGTCAGCCATATTTTACCATCGTTAGGCCGCTGAATTCGAAACTTATCTCATGGTCCAGCAAATTGAGTCTTGGAATTTATTAATAATTTATTTTATCAGAGACTAGACCCAGAATGCAGGAGAAGTAGGCAACGGAAATATCTTATAGAATAATACTCGACACCATCACACAGCATCATGTAGCCTGGAACTAAGCAGGGCTTGTATTATGAGAACCACATGACTGATAAAGGTACTGCTTACTTTTTTTTTAAATACAAAAGTATTATACTTAGAAAGCACCCAGACCCGAGATGAATATTATAACACAGTCATATTATACATTATTACACACTATTTTCCATCATATTTCATAGCTAGGTACGTAGCCACACATTATTTTGCGGCTCGTTCTGCTCGCTCTTGATCAGGTCTTGACTGAAAATCAGTGTTTTTGCTTTAAAGCAAAAAAAAATTCACTACGGCAAGGCCTTTTTGTCTTGCTGCAGCACACACAAACTTACATAAAAGATCATAATTATTTTTGTGCTTATATCTTGTTATTAATGTAAATTGTGCGACTGTAGTAACAAATAAATGTTTTATCTATCTATCTAATATTTGCAGATCCTACGAACATTTGTCTTGCGGCAGGAATCGAAACCACACCTTCTGCGTTTCAGGCGAGCCTTCACCCAGTGAGCCTAGAACAGAGGTACTAGACAGAGGTGATCCTAGAAATGGCTCGCATATCCTCATACACGAAGCTTATGCGTACCTATATAATGGTACATAATATAATTAGATATGGAAGTTCTCCAGGATGATTGATGAAGAATAACTTCTACCCGCACTCCGAATGCTTTGAAACCGATTATAACTATCGTCATATAGGTGTAGAGCTAACACATGAAGTTTCAGCTTCATAAGTTCAGGAAAATGGAAGACAACTTCCAACCCCACTTATAAATTCACGAAGATGTTTGCCAACACGACCTTTGAGTAACTACATTTTCAGTAGTCACAATGTTCTCAAATACATGTTCAAGAGACTTCAAATAATTACTGCTTGTACCTACTCTGTAAGCATGTACCCTGCCGTAAACACAGTATAATCTACACGGACGGTACAGTTTTGTAATCTATTAGGTACGAGTAAATTAACCAGTTGAAGTATACATTTCAGTCTCTCGTATATTATAGTATCTTAGTGTACTTAATAATTAGAAGGTTAATTTGATGTTATTTATTTATTTAATAGAAACGCCAACAGCTTAAATATCAATACATTGTAGAGTTACACTGACAAAGTTTTCATTCTGATATAGAAACCAATTACAGGCGGACACAGCATTCATAGTAATAATAATAACTAAGTAGTAGGTACTTATGGTAACTAATATTTTATACATATAAAGTATTTTCATTTATTTTTTCCTTATTTTGTTAGTTTTTACAAGTTATATATTTTCAATATTTTTATATATCTTTTTTTACTAGTTTCTGATAATGTTAGTTGTCACGAACAATTTTTGCTATTTCAATTGAAAATAAAAATACCTTTATGATTATCATAAAGAACTAAAAGTATTTAAACTTAGTTAACATCGATATCGTGTACATTAATATCGTGTTATATATTAAAACAAAATAGCTCTATAGTCTGTCAAGTTTTCCGATGTTATAAGGTAATGCAAACTTTCCATCATCTTTGCTTGATAATTTTCCCAGGAGCTCAAGTTTGAAGGTTGCGTTTGAAATAAACGATTGTTTGGGCTTTTGTAAGTTCCTTGAAATCACAACCAACGTTCATCCATTTACATAATATACTATAATTTTTATCAAATACTTAATGGTTAAGTACTCTCAACATCGCCGACCTAAAGGCAGGCCAGAGGCCATCGTACACAGATATAGGAAGATAACTAGATAAAATCTTAAAATTCAATACGGCTGATATCTTTCATATGTCCAATATCATCAGTTAGAAAGGGATGCATACATATATCAATGCGACATCAAAAAGTTTATCGTACCAGAACGCTCGAACAAATTTCTATCTACAGGTTCATACAAATGCCCTGGTACGAAGTCGTACGAAGTTGCAGAAATCGCATTGAGATAAAGTAAGCATCTCTTTCTAGCTAACACATATGGTCATAAGAAAGTAGAGATCAGCCGCATGAGTTAATGTTCAGAGCATAAATGAATTTTAAGACTTCTTCTATGCTTTAGTCCTATTTCTTTGGCATCGTACCTTTATTTGCAAACTTTGACATTTCATCTGTCGAAATTCAAACCTTCAAAGTTTGAAAAAACAAATACATCATTTCAGTCTGCAACTGAGTTAGCATAGAACTAATGACCTAGGCTTATGGCAAAATCGTCCCCGGAAGGCAATATGCTGAAGTGTGTTTCTAAAGGCCTTCCTTCTTCATAAGAGTTAGTGGCCAGGTCTGTTATCTTAGTTTTTAGGCCGCCCAAAGGACTCCGATATGGCATAACGACTGAAAAAGCCGGACCAATATCCTAACGTGCCTTCCCAAGCAGGGACGTGCTCAGATTTAAATGCCACTAAATGGTCACCCATCCAAGTAGTGACCAGGCGGAGTGTTGCTTAAACAAGATGATCAGTTAATAATGCCGCAGTAACCCACGCCTTGAGTGCTTTACCGATCTAAAGACAAAGGACCTAGGCACAAGGAAAACTCCCCGCAAGGCAATATCCTGAAGTGTATTTCTAAAGACAGTCTTCTTCTTCTTCGTATGAGCTAGTGACCAACGGTGTCGGAGTTTTTTGGCCGCCTGAAGGCCTCCGTCATGGCGTAACGACTGAAAAGCTAAAGCTACTCTAAAGGTAGTGTTGATAGATCATGATGACCTACTCTTTTTTCTCTTTTTTTAGCTATACCAAAACATCAGATCTTATGAATTGTCTAGCGTCTGAGTTTTTTCCCGCTTGGAGGCCACTATGATCATTAAGCGCTCCCAGTCCAACCCATTCGCTATTGATTATCCCCATTCGCGGCGCTCTCCACAAAATTGTAGCAAAGCTATTACGCAAACCGATATCTCATCTTTCTGTATAATTAATTACACTGTAATTCGTAACCGAGAAAGAACAATAAGTTTAAAAAAATATAAATGACATCGAGAACTTTCTCCGAATGCGAGAAAGCGTGATCCTAAATTAACAATCTGTGACCGTTAGGAGTAAAAATACTTATATTAGTGAGCAAGATTATTTTAATTGAAATACTTGGGATTTTCTTTTGATATCCAATTAAATTAAATAGAAGGAGGTTTCACGTTTTCGTAGTACCTACGGTTACCTACACACGAGTACCTATTGACGGCTTGACAATTTACTTCAAGATGTGAACAAATGAATGTATGTACTAAATCCTATTTTTCTCGTATAAAGCTGCAAAAAAGGTAAACAAAGGGGATACCAGTAAAAAACTTACCTCCTTTGTAGTAAGTAACTACGACGTGACTACGTTTCACCATAGAAAATCTACGAATATTAATTTTAGCCGAAACTTGTCAAAGTGTATTTAAATTATGATTCGGGCATATTTTTAGTCTAATACTTTGTTTCCTTACAAAGATATTTAATGATACATATGTTTTATGGCTAATTATTTTCTAACACTGGTCACATTCTGACATTCATGCTGGCCACCGAACCTTTAAGTGCATTGGTACTACACATTCGGTTTTTTTGTAACTTTTAAAGCATCATCTGATACTATTAATATTTACAAATAAGTAGAGGAGAGTTGGAGGTAGTAGAGTTCTTTGTGAAGGGCTCGTCCGGGGAAGTACTGCCACCATGCCTATTTCTGCTGTGAAGCAGCTGAGCTGTGTTTCGGTTTGAAGGGTGTGGGTGCCGGTGAATTTACAGGCACAAGAGGCTTATCATCTTCATGCCTCAAGTTGATGGACGTAGGGCGTTGCATCGTAGAGCACGTTCCGGAAAAAATTGATCTACGATGCAATGCTTTGTGATAGGTAATGGTTACCACTTAACATCAGGTGGGCCATGTGCTTGTTCCATCTTCAAATAGTATAAAAAAAGTATTTATGTGTTTATTTCTAAAGACATTTGCAAATATTAATAATTTATGTAAGTACAAAAATATTTTTCAACTATAATAAAAATAATGTACCTATAAGCACTCTTGTAAAAAACGCACATATAATTTGTTTTTTTTTATTTAATCTCTGAAGGGCACAGCCTAACGCGCTACCAATTCTAGATAAATAATTGTCTTTCTATAAAAAAAATCTGCTCAAGAAAAACCGTGGGCAAGAACTATATAAATAACGAGCCATAGAAAACAAGGTTTTTAGTCCACTGTCATGTCACCATGAAATTAGTACACCACTTTGTCAGTGACTATTCTTTGTTTACATTTTTTGCAGGATTTAAAAATACAGAGTATATGTACCTATATATTGAGTTGCGAAACTTTATGATATGCGTATTGACGTACTATTAGTAAACTTTAGTAAGTCTTTTTTTCCCTTCCGCCAAAACTATAATTGGGTTGGTTGGGTATTATTTACACCTACTTTTCGCACAGCCGCGATCTTATGTTATTCGTATATAACATCGAAGAGATTTAATTTATTTCTTTGATTTAGTTAAGCAAACTTACTTTTTCGCTTTCATAAGATGGGTATCCTATCGAACGGAATAGTTATAGCTATTTGCTAATAAAATAAAATGCGGCTTTGTAATCAACATTATTAAAACAGCTTCACATTCAGGTTGGTACTTTTAATAGAACTTACATACTGCTTTTGAGTTGAGTTCAGCCGAAGTTGGTATCGACACATGTCTATTAGGTACTAACACGACACTCGAGTCGAACATGACATGAAGGGCTCATTAGAAATCCCCAATACGATGTGAATCCGAGCCGTCGCCATCATAACCATTCGACCTGTATTTGTAAATTTAAATACTACCAAAATACATCAAAAATATTATCGAATCGTACCTACTTATCTACGTACCTACCTACTAGTTAGCTATAGCTATAGTTTAAGAACTTGTCAGTATATAGTTCATTATCTAAGAAATCTAAGACATAGTGCGTTCCGTAAATTTCATTATATTCTTAGGTAATTTTTCCGCTAAAACTTGGATTCTACTTCGAAGAACTAACCTTGAAATTCTTAAGCGCAAGTGAAACTTACCTACCTACCTATTACACCAAAATTTCAGAAGGATAGTTGGAATTCATGAAAGATCCTTGATAGGTAGTATGTTACCCTCCTACAGGTGGGTACTGAAACAAAGTATGGAGGAAAGTAGGACTTCATGAAATGAATACATTCATGAGCAGCAATGTTTCGAATCGCAGGGTGGTCTATCTTACTTCTTACTTCTTCCACAGCATAAGCTTCTTCTATCATTTAGCTAAATAGGTTAATTATGGTAACATATATTGTCCTCTAAGCCGGGTAGATAATGTAGCGAATATACCGACTCAACTTTACCCCTGAATTGTAGGTGAGTAGGTATAGGTGGGTACGGTACATAGGTATACCCCTTTTTTGTAATTTCATTATAGCTATTGTCTGTTTTGTTCCACCCTTATGTTGGAGGAAGTACAATAAAGAGTTTTCTATTCTATTCTACTCTTTAGAACAGCACCTGCATAGCCACAGGCAACCTAATTTACAGGGCAATCTAAGTCCGATATTAATCAGTTATCAATGGAATGGAGGCAATTCATGAAGATTTTCACAAAACTTATCAATAAAAAAGGCCTTTCTTGTAGGAGAGATAATAGGGACGAACTGACTTTTAGTTAGTGATAAGTAGTTTTAGCGATAAAGAGTACTCAAAATCTCTGCTAATGCCTACCTACTTTTCACGATCTCAGCGTCTCCCCACCGAAAGGAACATTCGTAAAATGAACAAATGTTTACAGATCCTTTGAAAACAACTCCATTTTCTGATCTAATTGCCTGAGAAATTGGTACGGTTGTTCATTTTCTTTCCCCAGCTGAAACGTCTTGAAACTTGGGAAATACCCACTTACCGGAAACTTTCCAATTAGCTTTACTTTTGACACGTGCCTGAAGGAATGAAGATTGGATGGACTGCTAAATTACTTTCTACTTATAACTAAATAAGTTATTTGGTATTTCGTTCATCTATATATATAAAAGAGGCTTTTTTCTGGAATCAACACACAGCCTGAACCACTGAAAATACAAAGTTGAAATTTAGAGTGTTGCTTCCTTTTATAGCAAAACCACCGAATAAGAAGGGATTTTTGGAAAGGGGGTTAACGGGGGTGGCATAATTTGTATGGGGGACAATACGGGTTTCAATTTTTATTCAAATATAGGTATCGTAAAAAAAACTGGTGTAACGGGCGTCAAATTTTTTGAATAAAAAACAGCTGAGTTAGATAAGGCGACTGATTGAGCTGAAGTTTTGCACATAATATAATGTAGTTCTAGACCACTACTTATATTAAACTACTATATAAAACTACTATATTAAACTACTTTTTAGGCTCCCCGCACACGACCGACAATCGGTGACCCACTTTTTGTAGGAGGAAAAAGGAACGTACTGATCGCCATACTGCAACACACACGTCCTACAAAAAGTCGGTCAGAAATACTATGCAGGAAAAGTCGATCCAATTTTCTGTCCTACAAAAAGTCGGTCGTGTGCGGGGAGCCTTATCCAACTACCACGCATGCGAAGCTGTGGGCGAAAGCTAGTCAGATGACAAAACATGACCGACACTTACTTAAACTTAAAACTAGATAGACGAAACGGCGAAATAGGGTTATTAAATTTAAAAATTTCATGTTTATCCATTTCCACTCCACACTGGCCTATTAGTTATCAGTTCACTGCTGGACATAGGCCTTACCTATCTCATGAGATATTTCCATAATCCGCACTCCGGGCATGCGGGTTGGGGAGGGCATAGTTTCTCGAAGGCTGCGCTATGCCGCACTCAGCCGGCCCCGATTGTTAGTGAGCAGGTGCACCACGAGCAGGTGATGTTGGTTTGGGTTCCGAAGGTGGATTTTGGAACCCCTTACATCAATTTTCGCAGTATAAACTCATGAACCATGTTAGGCCTTTCAGACATAACCTACTACATCTTCTCTAGAAACTACATACGAATTAGTTAATTTTCACAGAGATAAATTAAAACAAGCATCATCTTAATTGAGAAACGCTTAGCGTTATAGACCATCAAAATTCCATCCTTTATTTATTCTGTGGTTCCATAACCAATTTACGAACACTGTTTCAAATGGATATCATTTATAACAAGTTACCTACCCATTAAGTTCAAAGTAGGAATGGGTTCAAACTTCATAAACAGTTGCACGGTACCTACGCTGGTTTTGACAACGCAGGCATAAAATTCCTTCATCAAACGACTAATTTGCGACTGGCAAAAGTTGTAAAAGTAGATTAACCCCCGCGCCTGCTTATAAACGCTGCGCAATATGAAACTTGTTGCTTTTAACTGCCATCAGGCGCTTGTGAAAATTTAAAGTTTTCTCGCCTACCTTTAAAGTAGCAGATTTATTTGCCGTAGGTACCGATCTCGGCTCTCCATCTCGTAAATTAGGTAGGTAAGTAATTTATGGGATGGAGCGCCCACGCCATTTCAAACGCGTAGAGTTTTGACGTATTCAACTCCCTCTGCATCCATCCTGGAAGGAGTTGAACTTCAGGAATTCCTTTATCACGTTGACAGCAGGCGTCGCTCGGAGGAGGAGCTCGCGCCGCACCGCAATTGTGCTCTTCAGCACTCAAAGTGTTACTACGAAACTCAAAGTATAATTCTCTGCGATCTCCAACCCTCACGCCAAGCGGGGATATTCCTCATTATAATTATTAGGCTGGTGTTGTGTTGTGGTTTTGTCGTAGGAAGTAAGTAGCATTCTAAGCATTTCAGTCAGAAATCAATAATCAATTCACTTCTTTAGCAAACAAACACGTTCGTCAAATGTGAATAGGTTAATAAAATGCGACGACAATGGGCTTGTTTACATATCATTTTGCTGAAAGAGTAAAAGGAAAACATAAAAGGGGTTACCCAAAACTCGAAGCCAATTACGAGTTCACCTTTTTTTTTGTTACTCTACATCGCTGATCATGGTTCGTTTCCTAACCAAATCATGGATTGTTTGTGCAAAGGCAAATTGAATGGTTTCTGTGGCGAAAATTTTACGTAGCAACTAAAACGTATGTCGGATACCTAAATACACAGATATGTATTTACACACAGCACAGCTAAATCCCCTGGCCGCCGACGGGCAGCAGCGTCGGTGGTGCGAGAAGTTGTGCCCTGCGATCCCCAACCCGCATGCCCAGCGTGGGGATTATGGGTATATCCCCCTTTATTAGGGGAGGCCTATGTTCAGCAGTGGACTGATATAGGCTGATGTGGATGTGGTGGATGTGGATGAGACATGTGGTTGGTCCATCTTCAGATAGGTACCATAGAAAACAGTTATTTCAGATTTATGTTGAGATTTGTGAACTGAAAACCACTAACTTCTTTACTTAGTAAGTGTCTAGGTACTTGTAAGTATGCTTACTAAGTATTAGGTACCCATACCATAAACCATGAGTAAGTATACTTACTAAATATTACCCATTACAGATAACCATACTTAGTAATAAGCGCTTAGGTTAGTTCTTATTCTGTGACCATGCGTGCAAGTAAATACTTAAAGGTTACCGAATGTAAGCTCTAGAAATATATATTTTTTTAAATATATCATCATTGTCATCATCATCAGCCTATACAGCGCACTGCTGGACATAAGTCTCCCCTATTGTGCGCTATTGCACTCTGTACTCAGCTTGACGCATCAAGCTTTTACCAGCAACCTTTCGCAGATCGACATCTAACCTGGCTAGATGATTTCCTGCACTTTGTTTGCCAAGACTATTAAATATATATAATAGGGCATATATATATGATATGTATGTATTACCAAAAAAAAACATGCGTGTTTGTTATTTTATTTATTTATTATATATTTATTTACGCGTTCTCCACTCAAGAACTGGTTTATCCCACCAGTTATCGGTTCTTTGTTACATATAGCCAGCACTCAGTACCATAATATATCCTTTTTTTATTTTTTATTAGTATGGGCCAGCTCTTGACCTCGAGGCTTTCGTGGGCAAGGATGAGGTCGACAATGGGACGAGCTTTCCCAGAAGATGCCTATTAGCTCTTTTTTTGAATCCGTTAGGGTCATAAGACAGTAGAAAAACAGACGCTGGCAGTTGATTCTATATTTTAGCAGTGCGCATTATAGATGATGTTTTTGGAAGCGCTTAGTTCTGTTAAATGAAAGAAAGAAAGAAAGAAAATACATTTATTTTTACCCAATACAGTGAATACAAAAAAGTAGGTAAAAGAAAACTGATTTTTTATTTAAACTATTAAATCTACTTATAATACTTTATACTATTAAATCTATTCTAATATCTATGCTATTAAGTACTTAGGGCAAAAAGAAATGGAATATCAACTTGATGTGGATGGTAGTTAGCAGTGCGTCTGAAGTTCCTATGCAAGAAAGGTGAAGGCGAAATAATACCCATACAGTTCCAGTTACAGTTCAGTTACAGTTCATGTAGTTCCTGCGCACAACCTATACAAGACCGATAAACACGCAACCTCGCGACGATGAGAACCTTACATAAATAGGTACTTAGATGTTAATCAGTAGGTACCTGGCCCAGTATTAGGTACTAGTACTAATACTACATTAGTTAGGTAACAGAAATAGTAGATTCTTAAAGAATGATCAACCGGTGACACCAACACCCAGCATTTCTTTCGATTTAACCTTTGTTGGAGCCCTCGACATATATTTCAGTGAGAAAACAATAACGTGAAATCGTCAGAACTGAACCAAGGTCATTATGCTTACATTATAAAAATCAATTTATCACCTTGTTATCATAATTACATTGAGAAGCTTGTCCCAACATTTCACGGTAATTAGCAACCATTTAACACTCAATTATAAAAAAACCTCTAAGTCTCAATACCTTCCTAAGTGCATCCAAAAAGGTAAAAGCGAACAACCAATAAAGTGAGAAGTGAAGGCGAATAATTATACGCGTACTTAGTTCAAGTGTCATAAAATCCTCAGGTTCCAATATCATTACTCCTGGAAGTAGAAAGAAGGAAATCGTATTCCAGAAAATTCAACGCAAAATATAACAATCATTCATAAAAAAAATATGTCACCCACCATAGCAGCAGCAGTGGTTGCGTAAATGCCCCAGTGCAGTACGCCGCCACCAATGAACTGGAAAGCAAGGTCTTTGACCACTCTTATTGTTTTATTTCATTCGTCGTCCTCATTAGCGCCAGTCTAACAATACCTCAGGAAGGAAACGACTGGATCCGGGCGTAGACGTGAACTATCACAGTAGAAAATTCTCCGTTCCACTGATTTTTACTTCAGTATAAATAAGTGCTGCAACTCAAAAATGTTATCAGTTGTGCAAAGAGTGTAACATCGACCATGTTATCGCAGATAATTATTTTTGCAGCAATTGCGGTTTGTGCCGCGGTAAAAGTTGAGCTTTCAGAGGAAAAGACTCCCTACGACTATGTGAAAGAACGCTTGGACTCCATGGGTACCGACATGAAGACTGGGCTCCCACTTTCAGACAGCTATGAAGTGGAAGAAAGTGAAGATTACCCAGAACAGGTTGAAGGAGCTGCGTCGAGTGTTTTGAATACTGTTGCTGGTGTTGGTGGCGTTGGCGGAATTGGCCTAAACCAAGGGTTGGGGCAAGGAATCGGACTGGGCGGCCTTGGGTATGGAGGCATCGGCCTTGGTCAAGGATTGGGGCAAGGATTGGGGCAAGGACTAGGTATAGGTCTTGGTGGGCTTGGTGGTGTTGGAGGGCTGGGCGTCGGCGGCATTGGTGGAGCCGGTATTGGCGGGGCTGGTCTTGTTGGTAACGGTGTTGGTCTTATCAACCCTGGACTTGGCGGCATCGGAGTTGGCGGGATCGGCTTAGGAGGCGGTCTCGGAGGTGGTTTGCTTTACCACCCTCTTCTGGGAGCTCAAGTTGGTGGGGGATATGTCGACAAAAAAGCTTATGATGAAGCTCAAAAGAAGGATGCTGGTGAAAACTTGGAGAAAATAGAAAAGAAAGCTGAAGAAGAAACGAAACATGGTCAGGAAGGATTCCAACAGGCTGCTGCTGCTGCCAAGGCTGAGAAGGGCGAGTCTAGTTTCTATAAGGATGAAGAAGCTAAAAAGAAAGCTGCTGGCGATGAGAAATTCTACGAGGGTGGTCAGAAGTTTGATAAGCATGGTAAGTTTTCATACCTTTCCTATATTTGTCATGACATAAAATAAATTGGCTTAGCCCTACTAGGCACCTTCCCGGTGAAAGCATCCCAATCTTGAATTTTACAATGACACATTCTTCTTGCAGGTGCTAACGAAGAACAGTTGAAAAAAAACAAGAGCCATAAAAAAGGTCACGTGAGCAAAGGTTTCAAGTCATCCAGCAGCAAGAACGAGGAAGAGAAGACTGAGAGCTTCTACGACGAGGCTCATGACGAAGCTGACCATAAGATCGCCGGTCAGAACGCCGGGTCCTTCGGCGAGAACTCACAGCAAGGATTCAAAGGTGCTCACGAGGAGAAGATATTGGATGCCAATGCACAAGGAAAGGAAGGTCATCACGTTTCGGAACAGAAGATCGATGATTCTAAAGCGAATAAGGTAAGTTTAGATAGATAGATAGATCCTACAATATTATAAATGCGAAATTTGGGAGTATGGATGTATAGATGAATGGATGAATGTTTGTTACTCTTTCACGCAAAACTACTGAACAGATTTGTATAAAACTTGGAATATACATAGTTGGTGATATATATTAACACATAGGTACTTTTTATCCCGGTACCACGCGAGCGAAGCCGCGGACGGAAGCTAGTATTACCAATAATGTCTTTATCGTGGAAGTTGAATGCCAAAATTTGTTAGCTGCTTTATGGAAATTGTTCATTCCAATTTGTTACAGCCAATTAATCTTTTATATAGTCGCTGTTGCAAACACATGACATACTAGATTACTACTGTTGCGCAACTTATTATCGACTAGTAAAGATCATAACGTAACTCACTCAGCCATTCACAGCATGTCGTAAGACCAAGCAAAAGACCCACCTTTGTTATGGAAGCAGGTGATTTTTCCCATAGAACTGAACGCTGGGAAACTTAGCATTCGGGAAGTAAAAATAACTTTTTAAATTGTTCTATCACTGGCAGTTTATTCTTACCTAACTAAAGCTAAGATAATTATGTGTGTAAAACATAATTGAATAGGTTGAGTACTAAGCAGTCATTTCATTTTCATTAAACTGAAGACCCAGATATAAAACTAGAATGTTATGAAACCGTTTAGTATTTGATGAAACCACAAAATGGCGAATAGCTTTTGTAACAGCCGGTAGCTTAATTAACACTGCACATTAATTTGAAGCACAGTGAAATTAAAACTCGTAACATATAGATTAGGTCCCAATGGCCATCGATCCTGTACCTCTTTTTGATGGCATCTTCTTCTTCGTTTGAGCTAGCCAGCTCTGGTGTCGGAGTTTTTAGGCCGCCCGAAGACCTTCGAAACTTAATGACTGAAAACGCCGAAACCCACATTTTAACGTGTCTTCCGAAGCTCGAAAGCGCTCTGAGGGCTTACCACAGGTTTTTATAGTTTACGAAAACTTTTTAAGTTTATAATGTAACTTTTTAAATGTCTGGTATCTTTCCAGACATTTTCAGTACAGCGCCTCTAGGGAAACGTGCTTGAACTACGAAAATGTATGCAAAGATACCGAAACTTTTATAGTTTTCGTAAACTATAAAAACCTGTGGTAAGCCCTCTGATCCAAATGCCACTAAACGGTCACCCATCCAAGAAGTGACCGGGTGGAGTGTTCCTTAACCAAGATAATCTGCTAACAACACCCAAGTATAGGAAAGCCGCGAGCTCTTCATCATACAGAACTTTTCACATTTGGAGGGGAAAAAAAAGGTTCCGACCTCATTTTAAATTCCTTCTTCCAGGGAGAATTCCTTCAGAAGGGCTACAAAGGAGGTGCAGAACAACTGGAGAAGTTCAACAACCTCGGAGCACATTCAGTGCACGGCCATCAAGAAGCCACGGGTGGTTACCAACAAAGCAAAGGGGTACTGCCAATACACTAGGATATCGATCACCAAAGAAAAATGCCCGCTTTTTGAAAAATAAACCAATTTTGCAACCATAATCTGTCTGTTATTATGTGAGCATATAGGTTCTAAGCTAGATGGAAAGAAACTGAAGGGGCTTATAGACCACGCGGTAGGTATTTAGTCTGTCTTAATAAGACTGTCTTACACTGAGCGTAGTATAATAAGAGTTGGTAAGTCACACTTAGGCTTGACTAATTAGTAAGTAAGACAGTCTTACTAAGACAGTCTTGCTAAAGATACTCAGAAGAGAAAATAGTAGAAATAACTGATAAAGCCAGTGGTACATCTTTGTAGAGCTGAAAGAACAAACATTTTGGTAATAAGTAGGTACCTATACCTAAGTATAAATACATTCTAGATCCAACGTAAAATATAGTACTTTTACCTAACTTTTAGTAACTTTTTTATGGTAGGCTTGAAGATGGAACAAGGACATGGTCCACCTGATGTTCAGTGCTAACCATTAACCTATCACAAAGCATTGCATCGTAGATCACGTTTTTTTGGAACGTGCTCTACAATACAACGCCCTGCGTCGAAAAACTTGAAGCATGAAGATGATAAGCCTCTTGTGCCTGTAATCTTCACGGCAAAAATAGGCATGGTGGCAGTACTTCTCCGGACGAGCCCTCCACAAAGAATTCTACTAGTACAAAAACCTACACCTACCAACGTAGGTAGAACCTACCTAAAACTTACAAGCCTATAAGAACCTACCTACCTATTTAGGAAATGGTATTTTTTTAAAGGTAGAGTAGACTTTAGATTTGATAAAAAATTGTGTTTTTTTTTAAAAAGGTTTTTTTATTAATCATCCAAAAATAATCGTAACAGCAAAAGACATGCAAGGCGTCCGTATAACTAAAAACATGCATTTTTTATTATTATATATAGTACAGTGCATCAACATAAAATAAGTTCTTCTAAATAACAAAATCAGTTCAAATTCAATTTCATAATCTTCATTCCGTTTTTACCGAATGAACATTTGCCCTGGCCGTTGCAGTATAAAATCTTTGGCGATAGACGCAAGGGGCTGTCTATTGTGTCGTCATTTTCACTCAATTGACTAAAATACCTAGAAGAGTAAATCAGTTAGTAACAAAGAAGTACTTATTCAAGTTTAAACAAAATAAATACCTAAATACTATTGTTTGAGTCACATTGCTTACATTGTACGATAGATAAAATGTTTTTAATCGGGTTTACAATACTATGAATAGCAAAACTATTGCTAACAATAATTTAATAAAAAAACAATTCGATCTATTCACGATTCCGAGTTTAGGATTGAAACTTCAAAAAACCTCCAAGATTACCTATGCACAGATTTTGAATTTGGAACTTATAAATGTAGAGTCCTTTACACGAAAGAAGACCCGCAGACGCGGCGCCACTGGCGCGTGAAAATTAGAATGGAATGGAATAAAATCGAACGAAAAGCAAAAATCAGCACGTCCTCATACACATAAATATGATGCAAATAATCTGTCCTGTCTAGAATTTCTTTATAAATTTTCGGTCTTTTTACGTATACTGAAGATTCCGCTTTATTTCCGCCTTTTCGTGAAAAGGACTCCAGCTACCTATTATTTTTTTCAAACAAAACAGAAACAAAGATTCTGTTGTTTTTTTTAAATCGCATTAGCATATTCGCAAACTCCTGTAAGTTTTTGGATACCATTAAAGATTCTTTAAAAAGTTGCTGTACCCTGCCGACTCCGGTGTGGGCGGTGTGAAAACGGTTGAAGATATCTTGTTCGATGTGTTTGAACGCTGAAAATTAATTGAAATTAATGGAAAACTCTAGAAGATTGTCTATGAAATGTACTTGGACACACAACGGATACAGTACGCGTGTATTTGAACGGTGAAAATGAATTGAAATGAATGGAAAACTTTAAAATATTGTCTATGAAATACTTGGACACAAAAACAAACATACAGTACGCGTCATGTAAAAAGAACGCTGGAAAAAAGTGGAGGGGGTGTTTTGCGTATGGGTAAATTAAATACCGATAAATCGCCTAATGCACAGCTTACCGCCAGCGTTATTTTTACATGACGCGACCCATTCAAGATCTACGTACTTAAAGTAAAAATAGGTACAGTACACTCAACGGATTTTTATCTATAAACGATTTGACCAACCCTAGTATGTACAATACAACCCAAAACATGGAATACAAATCTTAAGGATTTCCATTAAAAAGATGGATTTGGTTTCTGATTCAACCTTCTTGCTACGAATTAAGAAGTTCGCAGTCATAGTTCCCAAGTAAGTAGCGTGTAGTGTAACCTTTGTAGCTAACTCAAGGAGTTTTTATCATGGGACTGCGGGCTCTGAAAAAAATCATTCTCCCAAATGAGGTTTGTGTCTCGTTTCCTCTTTAGTGTTACATATAAGAGGAAACACAACCCCCCTTTTGGCCTTTTTATTGAGAAAAACTAAGAACAGATTTTTGTTCAAAGCGCGCACTCCATAAAAACTCCTTGAACTAACTTCTGAGCTCTTTGCTTCAGAGGGAGAAAGATACCCACACACAGGTGCGCTATTATCGGAGATAATATCGCATGCATTATTGCTATATCTGTTTTAGTACATTATGTATTAGAACGGTTATAAAGTCACTGCTGCGATAACGCAGTTGTGTGCAAGTAATTGGGACGCATCGCAATAACGCATGCGATTAATATCGCCGATAAAAACGCACTTGTGTGGGGAGGCTCGAGGTTGTATTCCGTTTTTAGTAAAGAGATAATTGCTTACAAAACCTATTTAGTAAAAATGAGGTTCAACAAAAAAGGCCGAGCTAAACTCGCCTGGCTTTGAAGCAGTCTACTATTGTGCGTGCTACATGTAATTCTCTTCACTTTTTGCTCAAACTTTTGTGTCTACAATCACTTTAGACAATTTCTTCTCGACTATTCTACCTTTATTTGGAATTTGGCCCAATGAAATGAAAATGTGTATTCACCTGACTGTGTCCACTGAAATTGCCGGAGCGTTGTTTGCTTATCCGTTGAGGGGTCACGAGGGTAGACTGATATTGCTGTATCCAATAAACATTGTTATCGTAGCAATTTCAATACCTACTCAAGGGAAGATCCCGTCGGCTTAAAATATAAGGAAAATGGAGCAGGAAAACTGCTATCTATTACTGATAAGTTGGGTTCAAAGGGAATAAAACAAAATTGCTGAATTAAAAACGAGTTTCAGCATTAGCAGAATATATACTTACTGTAGGTACTGTATACAAAGTGTAACATTTAGATCGGTCAGTATGAGAAAGTCTGAAACTATAAAACATATGAAGATCTGTTCTGAAGAACGATCGATTTTAGTAACAAGGAAAACTTCATTCATACATTTAAGAAAACTTGTACTCAGCTCGGGAATCGAACCCGGGCGTTTTGAAAAATAAAACACACTATTTTCTTATAGATATCGATTGTGTAGGTCATAAAGTAAATGTCACTATGAATCATGATGCCTAAAATTTATAAAAATGCATTGTTTTAATAACTGACCGATCTAAATGTTACTTGTATAACTATCACAGAATCTCTGAATTATGGGTAGAGTTACGCGATGTAGATAGATAGATAGATAAACTCTTTATTGTACTCACACCAACATAGACAAATAGAACAATAAACAATAATGTAGCTGTCTTTGTAATGTAAAAATACCATTTTAGACAGGATCCTTTGACAGATCTGTAAGTTTTTGTCTTTGTGAGTTCCTTGTTCGCGGCTGATTTCAAATTTTAGCAGTGCGCATTATAAATGAATGATGTTTGGAAGCGCTTGGTCCTAACAGTTCGAAATAACAGATGTAGATGATAGATCTATCGAAGTATGGTAATTAAATGAAAACTCACCGAATAAGGGGTGCTTTTTGCAGTTCGTTTGTACGTGGGCGTTGTTTGTAAGTATCCCGGAGATAGATTAGCGGCCGGCGATATTGGGATGTTGAACGGAGAAGTATTCTCTGTAGAGGATTCTTTTAATAACAACAGCTCAGGTACCTTAGGTTTACTATTTTTGATAGAGTATCACTGCTGTCGTCAGTTTCATATGTACTCAACCGATCATCATGAAAGAACATCGGTCAGTTTCATACAACCTGTGAGCTGAGACCTGACCATAAAATGTCGCGTCTAGAAATGACCTATGTCCTAATTGATAGTTCTTATTACAGGATATCATGTTCAATTAATCGTTTTTTTTTATTAAGGCCGGAGAATTTTTCTGGGTTTCTGAAAACCATGATACGTTATGATAGGACGTATTGCGATCAATATTTATTATGAATTTACTAAGTATTCCGGCTTTAATATAGCTATTAGTTATAATTTCAATACTCCATTACATAGAATATTTTTACATAATTCGTATTTTTATTCGCTTCGATTTATAGTCAGATCTGAAATGACCGGTCTGTCCGATGGGGTGGGTGGGGGGGGGGGTCCGGAGGGGGGGTGTAATTGTCAATGTCATTCCAAATTTCCTGAACCCAAGCCAACCTCACCTGCCCGTGGTAGGCCCCCTGCTACTAACAAACGGGGCTCTGGCGGCAGACTGATTGCGGCATAGCGCAGCCTAACACTGGCACAGTTAATTCCCTTGGCTACCGACGGGCAGTAGCGTCTGCGGTGCGAGAAGCTGTCTCCTGCAATCCTAAACCCGCATGCCCAGCGTGGGGATGAGGGGCATATCCCCCTTGTAAAGGCCTATGTCCAGCAGTGGACTGAATAAGTGTTATTGGATTGACAAAATCTGCGAGCAAAACCGCGGACAAAAGCTAGGAATAAATAAGTGAGTGGGTAGGTAGGTAAATACGAGAGTAGGTACCAACTTAGGTATGTAGAGTTGGTAGAGCCACCTAGAGCACAAGCTTAAGCAGTTAAATTGTTCGGTAACTTACTTGATTGTCCTTCCAGCTGTGCTTCTAAGTTCTTAATGATTTTCTGAGATTCCCTCAACTGCTTATGTTGCTTCTGACATACTTCTGTCATGCGTCTCAGTTCCGTTCTTGCTGTGTAAAACTTTTTTGTCTGGAAATAAAAATGTTAGAAAAGTAGTTGTTTATTTATTTATTACTAACTTCCGCCCGTGGCTTTGCTCGCGTGGTACCGGGATAAAAAGTAGCTATGTCTTAATTCAGGTCACAAACTATGTATTATTCCAAGTTTCATTCAAATCCGGTTTGTAGTGTACGTGAAAGAATAAGAAACATCTTTACATCCTCACAAACTTTCAACTTTATAAGTAGGATAGGATAAGTTTTTGATTGCACAATAAATTTAAGAAAAGATGAGCATAATGCTAGCTTTTTCTATCAACCAAACGTGTTGTTTGTTGCAAGCTTAGATAACTTCGAGTTAAGGTTGAAATCCTTGGCAAGATAAATAACTTCGGCGTATTATTTCTAATCAGTATTTTGGCTAAATACAGAATAAAATATATTATAATTTACATTGCATACCGATTGTAATAAATAGGAAAGTAGCCGTCGTCTGTGTTGCTTCTGAAACTGTAAAACTTCACAGCATTTTTTTATTATTTCCTCTGGCTCCGTGAAATAATCTTGAATCTCTTGATTCATCTAAAATATGATAAACATCTTCTTATAGTTATGGAATCCTTTCAATAGTAGTATAGATTAAGTTATTTTCCTGTCTATTTCATTGTGTTGTACTGGATACAAAATAAATGTATTTCTTTCTTTATTTTAGGTAGGTAGGTACCTAGGTAGGTAGGTATAGTAATTAAATAAAATTAAACATACGTCTGGAACCAATTTCATAATAGAGCACGGCACACGACATACTAAACAAGTGCTTTCTTTCGTACCTAAAACGAAATAAAAACATATAATTTAAAACAATAAAGAGTCACTGTATGTGGCTATACAAGAAGGTAGGTACCTAAATTAATTAAAAATACAAACCATTGGTCAAACAATTGTTGCAAAACATATGACCGCATGATGTTAGATGAAGGGTAATCGCGGGTTCCAACTGAACAAAACAGTTATTGCAATGAATCCAATCCATTGTAATTTATTTTTTAATCATCATTTATTTTTAACGCCATCATTTACAAAAATCAACGCTTTAAAATCAGCAACAAAAACATCCACATGCACAACTTAAGCAATGACAGTTCTTTTTTTTTTAAATATGGCGCTAAAAAATGGCTACTGCCACCGTATACATGCAGCTATTGGTTCTAGGCCTAGAGGTACACATATGTGATTCACTGAAATATTACATAATTATCTGAAACAAAAGAAGTGGCATCTATGTCAAAACTTTGTATCTGTTATGTAAGTACCCTGCCCAATTATAAGTATACTATCTGTACCAAAACAATGTGTCCAACGTATATAATTATTGAAAGATGCGGTTACAAGAATCAGTTTTGTTTATCGACAGACGCGCGTGGTCGCCTTGACCATGGCTTTAAAATTGATATTTTTTATAGCCTTGACCTGTGTTTGTGTTAGCGCAAAATCGACATGTAGGTTTTTAATGCTCTATATTTTCAAAAATATAAAACCTCTCTGAACTCTTCTCTAAGAATAATTTGTTTCATAATTTGTAACATTTTAAATTAAGAACATGGATTTTATAAAACTTATCGGGAACGCGGGTCATGCAGTCGATTATTGCTCAAAAGTTGCTCTAAAAACAGTAAAATAGACAAGTGAAAGACGTTTTAAATTAGTTTACAAGAATAGAGTACGAACACCTCATTTTATATTTTTTTATTCCTATCTAGACAAAATATGTGTGCCGGCGCAGTACCTTAAAGCGTGCGAGGAAATGCTAGAAATTCCTACAAAATCCAAGGCCCAACTTGAATGTGTGGCTGCTCGAGATCGGTAAGCTTATTTTATAATTATATCATAGTTTAATAATAACGGCGTCCTCCATGCGATCACTAAAACTTTATTCTGTCATGGAAGTTATTGGTACCTAACCAACTCTACCATGCGTTATCAAATTTTTCCAACACCAGGTTTCGTAAAATAATAAAACAGATAAGTAGGTAAAAGTAGGAATCTTCTCACTTAACTCTTTATTTAACTTAGGACCATTTAATAGCTAACCTACATGCCTATCTGGTTCCAACATCTATCTTCGGTACCCAAGCCAACCTCACCTGCATGTGGTGCACTCTGCTAAATAACGAACGAGGCACTGGCTGATTGCGGCATAGCGCAGCTTAAATCGGCACAGCTAAGTCCCCATGGCCGCCGATGGGCAGCAAGCGGTGTGGTCGGCGGTGCGAGAAACTTAGCCCTGCGATCCCCAACACGCTAGCTCAGCGAGGGCTTCTTATCCCCTATAAGGCCTGTCCAAGCAGTGTACTGAATACGCTGGCATTATTGTACCTGCCTAAGATAATTTACCTACCTACCAACAATGCTACATGAATCGATATTCTTTCATAGAGTGGACTGCCTCTATTACATCCAGCAACGACAAGCCGATCTGGTACCAGTAGACCCTGAGGATATGTACGTCGCAGCCAAGATCCCGAACCAGGACTTCGTGGTCTTCCAAGAGTACAGAACTGATGAGGAGCCTGATGGTAAGATATGACGAGAACACTTGATAACATGCTTTATCATCATCATTATCATCAGCCTCTCGATCTCTCGATCTCTCGATCTCCTAATGAGTGACATTGCGCGCATTAGAAAATATATTTATCACAACATAATACCGTCGTGGGTATTAGGAATTATGAGTACTTACCTTCATCACCATCAGCCTATAGCAGTCCACTGCTGGACATAGTCATCTCCTAATGAGTGCCATTGCGCCCTGTTCTGAGCTCGACGCAACCAGCTTCTACCAGCAGCCTTTCGCAAATCGTCACTCCAATTTGCCGGAGGGCGTCCTACACTACGTTTGCCGAGCCGTACTTACCGTACGTACTTTCATCATGGAAGAAATAGGTAGGTTAGTGTAGGCAAATCGTGCAGACATAACATGTCCAGTTATAATTAAAGTTAGTACTCATATGTATTCGAATTAAAATTCTATAGTATTTTTTTTTAGTATAGTATTTTTTTTTTTTATAAATGTGTATAATTATAATACCATAACGTCGAACGCTGGGCTACGAGCATTTTCTACCAGCCAAACCTGTGGTTTGTTATAAGATGGTGGTTGGCGTGCTTTTTATCCAATCAATCAAATCCAATCTTAAAATTAAGTACCTACTTAATACTACAACTTTTAACATACTATTTAAGTAGGAGTAATAGTTAATATAATATCTTTAAAGATAAACTACATAAATTACATACACCTAGGACCTAGGTACATAGAAATATATAATATTCAAATAATATTAATAAAATACTTATATATCAAGATATATACATTTATTTTATATAAAATAGTACAAATAAAAATATTCATAATAATAAATATGATCAAAAGTTGTGACCTAGAAAGACCTACTTGTGCAGATGTTTATGATAGCTAAGTATATAACCTTTTAAGGTTCCTCTCAGGTTATTATGTAACCTCTAATTAAACATGTCACTGATACAGACATTGTATTACGCAACGGAGAAAGTCTTGAAGTCAAATTACATCCAGTTACAGAGGCGTCCCATAATTAGTCTGTTAACAGGCACATGTTGAAACACAAACTGGTTTGTGGTTGGTGTCGTTTGACAACTTTTTTCTATAGAATAACAGACCTCGCAAACCCGACGCTTTGTCGTCGCGCTTAGTCGCGACGTCATATCTTGCTGTCGCGATTGTTGCCGTGTGTGCGGAGCTTTTAACAAAATGTATCAAAATTGTCCCCCGCAGCTTGTCGTAGCATCTAATCGCTGACGTTTGTCGTCCAATGTGCGCAGGCTGTAACTTAGCTATAGCTGATATCTTTTAAACTCCTACATATCTGATAAAACAATTGTAAGTTTAGACATAGACATTGATTCAAAGACATTATGATTAGAGGACTAACTATTGGAAAGGCCATTAAGCTTCCAAAACCATTTGAACTTGAGGTCGTTTTTAAAGCATTTAAAATTACAGCTGAGTTGCAACTTGCACCCAAGAAAATTTAGCGTCCAAAACCTCCTGATCCGAAATGTTATTGTTTGCTACTGAACAGTTAGCACAACACAATACACGTAAAGAGTAAGGACATAAAACTGGATGTGTGCTACGGCAGCAATATGGTATCGACTCAGCATAACATCCACAGTTTTAGCAGCAGACACTGGTATTCTGGGGTGTGATGGGTATAATTTCCATCTTCGGAACTCAAGCCAACCTCACCTGCTCGTGGTGCACCCTACTAAATAACAAATGGTACTCTGGCGGCCGGCTATTGCGGCATAGCGCAGACTATCGCTATGCCGACTAACTCACACAGCTACGACGACGACGGGCAGCAGCATCGCCGGTGCGAGAAGCTGTACCCTGCGATCCCCAACCCGCATGCCCATCGTGGGAATTATGGACATCTTATTAGGGGAGGCCTATGTCCAGCAGTGGACTGATATAGGCTGGTGTTGTTTTTGTGTCTGGTATTCTGCCGAAGCCATTATGCTTGAGATTATATAGTTTGGCAGTTTGTCTACTAACCATAGAATCCTATATTATACTTCTTCTTCTTCTTCTTCGTATGAGCAAGCGGCCATATATTATACTGTAACCGAACAACGAGGCGTCGAAAATTCGACAGTTTTTCAAGGGAATTATTATGTTAAAGCGTCACATCACCATCGTTAAACATTAGCTAGAAAGAAAAAACTGATTCCCTTAACGTCCACATTCCAAACAGTGGTGTTCCATAGAATATAAAGTACCAGCATAGAATAAAAATATTAGGTAGGTATACCTACATTGACGTGAGAAGAATCTCTTGGGAAATCAGCAGCATTGCGACTTTTATAAGTTCAGCGTTTATTTTTGCTTTTTTTTTTCTGGTTATGATTGGTCCTGTCGTTGACGTCAGGCAGCTTAAGTTCCCTGAGGACGTTATAATTATTATGATATACACGATTCAGACTATGCTTTCTTTTCAACTACCTTTATAGAGACTATAGGTAGCTTATGACTTTCAACAGCGCTAAATTGATAGTTTAAAATAAAGACATGATTGATCGGTTAGTCAAGTATCCATAGATAGGTACCTAGTACAGTCCACATTGGTCCATCCAGCAAGTGAATAAGTGTTCTAAATTTATAGGTCACTGTACATTTATGGCACGTAAGTAGCGAACGGACTCAGCCAGTATCTTTAGAGCATTATTTTATCGCAAAGCCTGAGATAATATTTTACCTATACCTACAAATGCAACAAAAAAACACCAGCCTATATCAGTCCACTGCTGGACATCGGCCTCCACTAATAAGAAAGTGGATAAGCCCATAATCCTCACGCTGGGTATGCGAGTTGGGGATCGAAGTGCACAGCTTCTCGCACAGCCGGCACTGCTGCCCGTCAGCGGCCAAGGATTGAACTGTCTGTATTAGGCTGCGTTCAGCCGGCTGCCATGCGCTAGGGCCCCGTTTGTTAGCAGGTGCACCACGCACGGGCAGGTGAAATTGGCTGGGGTTTCAAATATGGAGTTTGAGAGCTCACACAACAAAACACTACAAACAAATTTTGATAAAATACTCGTAAGGATTGGGTGGGGTTTCTTTCAGATCATATACGAGACAGCAAATAATTTTAATTCAAACGTAGGTTAGCTACTTACGTGTGAAATTATTGGCTTTATGAAATGTTTAAAGGTGTAAAACGTTTTTAATCTCACGAGCTGTGTGATTTTGTTTAAAAAATAAAATAAAATGTTTAAATTTCAGCACCATTCCGGTATGAAGCCGTGATTGTGGTGAACAAGGATCTGCCAATCAACAACTTAGATCAACTGAAGGGGTTGAAATCATGCCACACGGGGGTCAACAGAAATGTTGGATACAAGGTAAGTGTTCAAATACAAATGTTCTACAAGGCTGAAAAGTAAACATTATTTCAAGATTTCTTCTCTCTGCGGTTGGTAACTTCATGACTGAAGATCATGATCACTCTGCGCTGTCTTCAAGATGGACTAAACTGCTTATCTGCAGCGGCTTCTGTTGGCAGCCATCTGCACCACTTGTTGGAGATTAATTTTTCCTTCTTTTAGCTCTCTTTCATGTACTGAAAAGCAACTAGAAGTAGGCTTAAATAGATGTTGAAACTAGTCGCCATTCAGCATGTGCTTCGGCAGAGGGCCTGTCGAAGCGCTGGGCTTCCGTGACGCCAAAAATGTTTAGAAAATAATAAGCAATAAGGTCAGTTATCCAGGCCAACTAAGGCACTAACCTTTGTTATAATCTAACTAAAACAATTACTTACATTAGGCAAGTACTACGACCTACTTTGCTGCCTAAATAAAGTCTTATAGCTACTTTACTAATACATACTAAAAAGCTAATTGAAAAGGATGTCTAGCCTACCTATTTTGCTATCATCATTGACAAGTTATTAGTACCTCATGTATGTATACAAAAGACGTGTTTGGTAAACCTTTTGGCACCAACTGGCAAACGTGTTCAGACTGTTTATATGCCATTCTGAGTTCAAGGCAGGCAACAAGTAGGTAAATGTCGAGACGAACTCTAGGAAAAAGGTTCGCTTCACCATGTTAAAACATTATAATTCATTTTTGTTAAAACAAATGTGTAATGAAGGTATAAACACTTTAGAATAAGTTGACTTTTATAGCAGCGGTAACTGAGGTAACACACTTCAAAATGTACCTTGTACTTAGTATATGTACATTTTTCTTGAGTCTATAGAAATCCACTTTAGGACAAAGTTCTTCCAATGGGGAAGGTTGAGTGCCGATCTGCGAAAGCTGTGGCTTTCACTGTATCTGGATGCGTCGAACTGAGTGGCGCTCATTATGGGAGGCCTATGTCCAGCAGTGTGCTTATAGGCTGATAATAATGATGATGATGATGATGAATCGGATGGGTTACAGGCATCTTTATTATTTTCACGACATCGAAACCTTACATCAATACAACCTAACGAGACAACACAAAAAAGACCTAACGTCAGAGTTGAGTCAGTAACAAACTTTTCGAATGCGTGATCTGTTTGCCAAGACAGGGATGGTGGTAGAATTCGCAATAAGGTAGAGCCGCTTTGTAAAAAGCTACAAAACACGATACACCTTATGAATAGTAAGATAAGATTATACGAGATTAGACCTGAAGATGGTAGATTAAGTAAGTAGATAATGTACTTATTTGATGAGATAAAATAACGCTATTCAGACAAGTATCTAGCTTATATCGAGTGTAAAAAGACGTCTACCGAAAACGAAAGGTGGTACAACAAACCAAAACCCAGACAAATAAAAAATCTGTTGTCTGAAAAAAAATATAACCGGAGAACAATGTTTCAACATTTCAAAACTGTACGGGCGGACTGCTTGCTGCATGCATACAATGCTGTATTTTTTATTTACTTTTATGAGATAGTTAGGGAAATATGATGTAATTAAGTTGTATTATGTGTATGTAACTAATGAAGCTAAACATGTTTAGAATCATGGTCTGATTCCAACTCTAATTTTTGGTAGCAGTCTTTAGTCTGTTTTTTATTCAATATCTAGAAAGGCAAAGATTATGGTCCGATTTGTAATTCTAGTAGAGTACCTATAATCCACATGACAATGGCGTTTGAGATGCATGCGATATTAAAAAATAATGTATTCCGAACAATGAACTATAGAAGTTGAAGGCTTTGTTCATAAGAAACCTTACTCGAATTTAATACCTACATCGACAAAGAGAAATACAACTTTAAATTAGCAAACATAAGGAACACGTTTTTCAAGGACTCGAGATCTGCAAATACTTATTGACCAGTTCATATATCGATGCCGTTTCATTTTACGTTTGTTTATTTCAATTGATGTATTTTCCTACTAGATTCCCTTGACAATGTTGATGAAACGCTCCGTCTTCCCGAAAATGAACGACCACAGCATATCGCCGAAGGAAAACGAGCTCCGAGCCCTATCTTCATTCTTCAAGCAGTCCTGCATTGTCGGCAAATGGTCACCAGATCCTAAAACCACTACATTCTGGAGTAAGTCCCACCTAAATCATTGAACCTCCTATGACGGTCTAACTAAACTAAATGAATGATGAATTCTTCTATCGAAAAAACGTCAAATCAAAAATCTCTACTACCTAAAATTTTTTGTACTTTCATTTTTTCTATAAAAATAACAAAGCGAAACAAAGCCCAAACAAAACAACTCCATCAACCAAACAACAACAGTTTATACCAAACAGATTTTAAACAATCTGTTTCTACCGCCGCCGTATCAACAGCAGCTTTCTGAAAACTAGAGCAAGGTTGGAAGCCCGCCGAGGTTTTTCAAACCCCTTTAATCTCAACTGGTCAAAGGGGAAATTGCATTCAACTGTATCGCCTAGCTCGTTGTGTATTTATCTGGATTCAAAATTCTAGGTTAGCTAAACTAGCACGAGTTCGAATTGGAATTCGCAATGCTAGAATATGAAATGGAATTTAAAATTGAGTCGTTTAAAATTCTAGCGCGCTATTGCAAATTTTATTTTAACGAAACAAACAACTGAAATAGGTCAGCTGTTCTTGATTGCACAAGTTTTCCTGTTTCTTTCGCTTCATAAAGAATAAGCGAGGTTATTGTGAAAGAGTTTATTGAGGTGCAAATGATCGACCTAGGTAATAGGTGTAGTCTCTCCCTCTATGAAACTACAAAGGTTAGGTACACCAATTTATTTTCTTGTTTGAAGGCAAAGGTGGCATTTGTTTAGCATAATTTATGAGGGTTTGCTTTTACTGTAGGTACCTAAATACAGGCTGAGTTTAAATTCGTATGTTATCCCGAAACGCAAGGGGATGACTTGGACCATAGCTGTGAACAAGTTTTGAGAATCTCAGTTAAAAACACTTGATGCAAAACTTTTCTTCAAAAACTTTAAGATTACCATTGTGTTGTGTATACAGCAGCCCTAAAAACAAGGCAGAACACCAATTCAACAATGAATTTAGGACATAGCTTAACAAAATCAGCTGTTCTAGAGCTGCTTTACAAGTTTTTGAGTAAAATTAGGTAGAACTTTACATGCCATTTCTTCAATGAAAAACTACAAAATTCGAAAAGTCCGTGAACAAATTCGAGATAAACGAATTTAAACTCACCCTATATATAACTTATAGGACCTACAGGTTTGTTTTTTGAGAATGGCGGTGATAGCCAAGTCCGAAACGACGAGAGTTAGAGAAAAGTCGTGAAAGGAGTCATGCCCCCGATTTATATGAAAATAATAACTGCATATTTATTTTTAATTTTGGCCGGAAATGGACACAAATTATTTTTCAAAAAAATTACACCTTGTATTATTGAACCAATTATTGAATCAATTCTGATGCTGTTAAGGATCAATCTTTGCAAACAAATGTGTTACTAAAAATTTATGGAAATAATAAATTTTCACCATTTTATATTTTTACACGGAAGAAAACTCACCTCCAATTTAAACTTTTTGGTCGTTATGTGTAAAACTTATTTGTCTTATTAGCGGGATACTGTTGTGATACTAAATATATATAATATACAATGTAAGATCCCCAAAACTTAAGGTTCATAATTCTATTCCCCAGGGTAGTGTATTGGGATGTATCTTATTCTTGCTATATATCAATGATTTACCTAAAAATATAAATGAAAAAATAATTTTGTATGCAGATGATATTACTATAGTTTTCCCTTGTACCAATTTTATACCAGAACATAGAAACATATAATTACGCTTATTTAATGGACACAAATAGGCATCTTATTTATGACTACAGCATGTTCCATAAGCCATCTAGTACTGTAAACAACAGTGGACTGAGTACAATTTTCCAAGACTTGGCTCACTACATAGAAAAAATCAAAAAAATCAGAGCCTACAGAAACTCCTTCAGAACAGAGATCTCAAGTGCTGAAAATGACCAAACGGATAACCAGTTTTTTCTTGACTAACCAGTTTCACGTGCTTCATCAAAACATTGCGGGACTAATAAATAAATCGGATCTGCTAACTGTTTGTCTAGATGACTTATTAAAAAGTAACAAAAGAGTTGACGTCCTATGTATTACTGAGCATTTCATTATGGAAGGAGATGAACAGTATTTGGTAATACCTAATTACACTTTAGCATCGTGTTTTTGCCGAAAAGACTCTAAAAGAGGCGGAGCCTGCATCTTGATACATAACGAACATAAATGGGTAGAGTTGAACAAAATATCGAACTTCTCTGTGATCGGAATATTTGAGTGTTGTGCAGTTGAATTAACAAACTATAACATTGCTGTTCTATGTGTATACCGTGTACCTAAACTGAATAATTTTGACATATTCATGAACAACTTTCAAAAGGCTCTACATGAATTATCCAAAAAATCCTACCATAATATTTTAGTTGCCGGTGATTTTAACATTGATATATTAAAACGAAATAATGTTACTCTCGACTTTGAATGCTTGCTATTAAATTTTAATCTCAAACTTGCTCTGAAACAACCAACGAGACTTAAAAGCCAAACGTGTATAGACAATTTTGCGCATAATTTCAAAAAACCGTGCATAACAGAGGTCATAGAGTTCGCATTATCGGATCATACATCCCAACTTATTAGATGTCCAATCAAAAATATAGCGCTCCTAAAATACTGGCGTGTTGAGAGACGGGACTATTCAGCCGATAATATAGAGAAATTTACAAATATACTTGGCCAAATATCCTTTTCTGAAGTATACAGTGAACAGGACCCAAATATTTCTTATAATTCATTTATTGAAAAATTTAAGTTCTTTTATGATCTTTGTTTTCCCCAAAAATATATTACAGTTAAAACTTCAAAACCTGTACGATGGATATCAAACGGTATTAAAATATGTTGCAAAAAAAGAGAAGACTTCTTTGGGAATTAAGAAAAAGACCATCTGCAAAAAATATAAATAAATATTATGATTACACAAAACGGCTCAAAAGAATTATAAAATTAACACAAAAAGCTCAAAATAACCATAAAATTCAATTATCAGAAAATAAAAGTAAAACTGCCTGGGGTATCATAAATAGCGCAAAACGTAATCTACCCAAAGATCACATCAATAAAATTAAAATAGATAATACATTAATCACGCATCCAAAAGACATTGCCAATGCATTTAATAATTTCTTTATTGATAAAATAATTCCTATAAATAAATCAGAAAAAAATTTAACGCAACTAATTGTAAGTCATAAAGACTCGATTTTTCTTAAGCCAAGCACATCGATCGACATTCTTAAAATTATATACACTCTGAATAATACTAATAGTGTTGGGTATGATGGTATCTCAACAAGAATACTGAAAGAAGCAGCTCATTATATAAGCGCACCTATTAGCCATATTATAAATTTATGTCTCAGCGAGGGCGTATTCCCAGATGCATTAAAAATATCAATAATTAAACCGTTACACAAAAAATTGGATAAAGAGTCTATGGAAAATTACAGGCCGATATCACTTATATCGGTCATATCAAAAATATTTGAAAAATATATATATAAATTAATTAATAACTATGTTGAAGCGAACAACCTACTTTGCAATGAACAAAAAGGCTTCAGAGAAAACAAAACCATAAATATGGCCCTATATGACTTTTTATTTCGCGTAACCAGCAATATAGACAAAAGAACATCAATATGTTCAATTTTCTGTGATATGACACAAGCATTTGATTATGTAAAACATAGTACTTTGCTTCAAAAACTTGAGATGTATGGCATTAGAGGTAACTCGCTACAATTGATCAAATCCTATTTAGAAAATCGAAAACAGATAACACAAATAACAAAAATGAATTATAAAAAGAAACTGGAAGAAGCTTTTGTATCCGAGGAACGTATTATGGCGTATGGCGTTCCTCAGGGGAGTGTACTAGGCCCATTACTTTTCATTCTTTATATAAACGACTTACCGAAAGCCGTCAAGCAACCAATGACATTATTTGCAGATGACAGTACTGTGACAATTACATGCAAAAATATTGACACCTACAAAACTGACATTAATTTAGCACTGACATCTATTATAAACTGGTTGGATAATAACAATTTGAAAATAAATTTAAATAAAACTAAAATAATACATTTCAGACAACGCGATAATGCTGCTACTACGAATCCTGACATACAATTCAAAAATAATATAATCGAAGAAGTTGACACTACAAAATTTCTAGGAATGCAAATTGACAAAAAACTAAATTGGAAGTCACATGGGGAAAACCTTTGTAAAAAAGTAAACAGCATTGTCTATGTATTATATAAACTGTCCACAGTAGTAAATAAAGAAACTTTACTCACGGCTTACCACGGCCTTATTGCCTCTAACCTCAAATACGGTGTCATATTTTGGGGAAACTCCACAGATGTTGAAAAGGTTTTTAAATACCAAAAAAGATGTATCAGAGCGATGTTTCACCTTAAAATAACAGATACATGTAAACCGTATTTCAGTAAATATAAAATCTTAACAATTCCTTCACTGTATATTTTTGAAACGGCAATGTTTGTTAGACATAATCCCGACCTATTTTGTCGGTTGTCCAGTGTCGTTGATCGCAACAGACGAGACCAATATAAAGTTTGTGTCCGCAACTCTAAGACGAAACTCATGCGCAAAAGTGTCTTCTGCTCGGCTCCTTTTCTTTATAACAAGTTACCACTAGCAATGAGAGAATTACCAACTTCGTTGTTTCAGAGAAAGCTGAGAAAATTATTACAAAGTAAATGTTACTACAAATTGAATGAATTTATGACAGATGATAATTTAACTTTGACATAGAATGTAATCTTTCAATATTTTTTATTTTTTTATTTTTATTTCAATTATTACTATTATTATTTTTAATTTATTTTTATTTTGAATTTATTTTTGGTTGTATTTAATTTTGAATTTATTTAAAATGTTTTATGTATACAATATTGTACACCCGTAAAGGGTAGGGCACATTGATACCTAGCTTAAAAATATCACCTTTGTACCAACATGTGTTTCAACAATAAATATACTTTGACTTTGACTTTGACTTTTATAGAATTCAAAATAAATCTTGAAAATTCGCTGAAAAATGTTACAAAATGGCTAAATGATCATAACTTAAAGTTAAATACATCTAAAACAAAAGTAATACAGTTTAGACCACATCAAAAATCCCCCTTAAATACAAATGAAATTTCTAAAAAAAATGATACAACGGATGAAATAACTTATTTTGAAGATTCTTGCAGTCTACTAGGAGTAACCTTTGACACCTGTTTAAATTGGAAAATACATATTGAAAAAGTAGCAGGTAAACTATCCAGATTTACCTATGCACTTTATGAACTTAAAAAATGCACAGACTTAAAAACAGCTACTATTGCTTATTATGCCTATGCGCACGCATGGCTTAACTATTGCATAATAATATGGGGAAACAGCAATGAAAGTAGTCAACTATTTGTATTACAAAAAAGATGTATTAGAATACTCATAAACATTACTGAAACAGAGAGCTGCAGAAAACACTTTAGAGATCTTAATATTTTAACACTAACATCTATGTATATTTATGAAATTTCAAAATTTGTAAGAACCCATAGTAAATTATTTATTTCAGCTAAAGAAAAATACTCACGAGCCCATAACTTAAGAAATAAAAATAAATTAGCCCTACCATATACAAAGTATAAATTAGTTAGAACAGGCACGCATCATATGGCAATTCAAATATTTAATAAGGTACCTTCACAAATTAAAAATATTGAAAAAGACACTCTTTTCTATAAAAAACTCAAACCGTCTTATTCCAAAACAAAGACTAAAGGTAGTCTTGGTTTAAATATGACACTAAACCATGGACTAGCAGAAACGTTATTACAAAACGAAGTTTATCTCTAAACCATGGATTATTTAAGGTCTAAAGATAAACCTCCATGACCCCTAGTTTATCTATCGTGCTAATCTCAAAACTGGAACGTCAAGTGATAAACATCAAACAATGATAAAATTACATTTATTTTGAACCGTTGAATTATATAGAGATTGTGAAATAAATAACGCAGAAGCTATTGGATAAAGAATTGAATTAAATAACCCTTATATAAAGTCTGTGATAATACGTACGACACAATGGATATTATTGACTTGATAGATAATGAAGATCTACAAGACCTTGACCTCATGGAGACGACTAGGCGAGCCTATGCACCGCGTCAGCGAGTCAACCCATTTTTATTATGTGAAGATGACTTTAAATCTAAATACAGATTTACACGACGTTTCGGCGAGAAAATAGTTGAGCTATTGCGTGACGATCTGTCTCACGATCCTCGCGGATGCCCCTTGAGCCCAGAAATACAAGTGGTTATCGCGTTACGCAACTGGGCTCGTCATGAAGTAAGTGTTTAAAGCACACCTTTGTAATGCCTATGTTTTATGGCAAAAATATACCTATATGTATTTTTATTTTATTTATCCTATGCTTTCCCACTGCTTGGAAAATGTTTTCCTCATAGTCTTCTCTCCTTAACGGTGGTTTACTGCCTCCCATCAGTTAGTACAAAAGGCATCGATATCATCGCGCCAACGTTTCCGAGGTGGCGGCCCCGGCCCATCTGCTGATATCCATTGGGTGACGACAATGCATGGCTCACGAATATTAAAATAACTAATACTATTTTGATGTTTATTTCATAGATTCAAGACGATTCTGCAGATTTACATGGTGTGTCTCAACCAATTGTGAGCAAAACATGCAAGAAAGTTGCTGAAAGTTTAGCACGGATGTCCAGGACATTTATAAAAATGCCAGGAACTTTGGACCAGCAACAGGAAGTAATTAGAAAATTCCGCACCATTGCAAACTTTCCGACGGTTATTGGCGCTATTGACTGCACTCACATAAGAGTAAAGAAAATAAATGCTGATGGAGGGCAGCTGTACATTAATAGAAAAGGTTTTTCTTCAATTAATGTTCAGGTACCTAATTAATATAATATAAATATAATATAAGTCCCTACTAATTCACTCACACATTGCTTCCTGAATAGGGTACAGTAACTATGTGTAGTAGGCACAGCGCTCATTCTTTTACCTTAAATATTCGATCTGTACAAAGTGCAGAAAAGTATTTTGATGTTTGATTATTATTTTAATATTTTTCACTTAAACATATTTTTTTACAATAACCGCTTCTCCCCGCGGTTTTTCACGCGTGGTAGCCGGATAAAAAGTAGCCTATTATGTTATTACTGGTCAAGAAATACATATATATCATGTGCAAAACTTCAGCTCAATCAACTGCGATAAGATCCTCAGATATTTATTCCTAAAAATGTGACCCGGTTTTTTAAGGATATTATATTTGAACAAAAACTGAAACCCAGTATTGTCCCCCATATAAACTTTGCCACCTCCGTTAATCCATCCCCTTAGGGGTTGAATTTGCAAAAATCCCTTCTTATTCTGTGGTTTTGCTACTCGTATAAAAAACAGCTACATTCCTAAATTCAACATTGTATCTTCAGTGGTTAAGACTGTGCGTTGATTCCAGAAAAAGGTCTTCTCTTTTACATACATAGACAGATTTACATAAATTAATCTCGGACAATAATATAGTAATAAAAAAAACAGGAAATTATTAACAATACATTTATCAAATTGTATATTATTTCAGGTGGTTTGTGATGCTGACCTAAAAATCATGGACATCGTGACCAGGTGGCGGGGCAGTGTCCATGATTCGAGAATATTTAGGGAATGCAGACTCAAACAGAGATTTGAAGCTGGAGCATTTTCCGGGATATTACTCGGAGACAGTGGTTATCCATGTACTCCCTCCTTATTCACACCGGTACTGAACCCCACGACAGCAAAAGAAGAAAATTATAATAGGAGCCATATCCGTACCCGGAACACTGTGGAGAGATGTTTTGGGCTATGGAAAAATCGGTTCCGCTGCCTTTTAAGAGGCATGTTCGGGGGAATAGACACTATTAAAAAAACAATTGTTGCATGTGCTGTCCTCCACAATATAGCTATAAACATGAGGGAAGATCTGTTTCCCGGTGAAGAGGACAGCAATGAACAAGAGGACGTAATTCCAAATAGGTACATTATACCAAATACGATTCGGGGAAATATTAGAAGGCGGCAGTTCATTGAAACTCATTTCTAAAGTAGATTCAACGCAATCTTTATCAACTACTAGCTTCCACCTGCGGCTTTGCTCGCATTATTTTTCTATTCCCAGATGACTGATAGGATACTACTTAGGTAATTTTTAAAAAAAAATACTTTATGTCCTTAACTGTACCCTTGACAACGTGTATGCAATATTTTATGATTATTGGTGTTTCAACTAGCTTCCGCCCGCGGCTTTACTCGCGTGGTACCCGGATAAAAAGTAGCCTATGTGTTAATTCAGGTCACATGCTTTATTTATTCCAAGTTTCATCCAAATCTGTTCAGCCGTTCTGGCGTGATTGAGTAACAAACATCCATCCATTCTCACAAATTTTCACATTGATTATATTACTAGCTTCCGTCCGCGGCTTCGCTTGGGTTAATCTAGGCCATAAACTATGTATATTCCAAGTTTCATCCAAATCCATTCAGTAGTTTTTGCGTGAAAGAGTAACAAACATTCATCCATTCAATTAAACATCCATACCTACTCACAAACTTTCGCATTTATAATATTAGTAGGATAGTAGGATTAAGTTGGAAAAGTTAGGATTAGGATAATAGCTCGTATTATAATTTTCTTCTTTGGAGTACCTACATGGATGCGACTGCGTACCGTAATTCAGCACAACGGACGCTGGGCTAGGCTGCCGAAATGCAGGCAGTTCAGAGCAGCGCTCCGGCCACCTCACCACGGCTGACCCGTCCTCTGTTAAAACTCAAAAGACAAGACCTTGGTTGTTGGTTCCCTCACGGACCACACTCCTTTTGAACAAACACCTCTACAAGCAACAGTCAGCCCAAGCTGCATCTGACCGAAGAAGAATCGGCACCCCACGTAATGTTGGAATGCGTGGGAATTTTAACTCAACGTGAACAAATCCTTGGAACTCTCAGGTCCGCGGTGTTTTGTTGACAACTGGTTGAAAACGCACATACCATGAAGCTCAGTATGAATTATATACGCCAGTCGATAGATACGAGTAGATATCTATTTACGGGGTGGGTTTTAATAAATGTAACACTTTTGTTTTTTTTTAGTTCTATTTTTGTTAAAAGGTAATTTATTACAATTTATTCAGAATTATTTTCAGTTTCAGTAGTATTATATTTATTGTATATTAATTGATCTATTTCTAACTTTAACTTTTTTATTTTTAGTAGAGCTATTTCTTTATTATATTTATGTTCTTCTTCCAAGATCTCCATTTGCCTTTTTTTGAAATTAATGTTACTTTTCAAAATACTTTCACGTATTTCTTCAGTTCTGTAAAGAAGATTAGACATTTTTAAGTAATATGAACAGAAACAAAGTGTACGAAAAACCATCTTTAAATCGTTCGCCGTTAGTACATAAATAATATTTTCGCTGATTTCCATCTAGGGACTGCACTAGCTTGGACTATCCAGTGTAGTGCTACCTACTATTATTGAGAAATTATATATTACCTATTATTTACAGCGCTTCTCTTCCTTTTTGTTGCTGGGGTTCTTGATTTTTTTCCTTTATTGCTGGTTAGTGCTAAAATATGAAAAAAACTTTGAATATAAAAATGTATGCAAAAGTTTAACAAATGTACCTAATTCTTAGACCCCAGCATAATGTTTGTAATGTTTTAAAAATATCCATTACAATGATTACAAACAAAAAAAAAAACAATATTTTCTTATAACCTATTAATATGTAGATAAAAAAAATGATGTAAAAAAGATGTAGTGTAGATGTAGATAAAAAATTGAAACTTCAATAAAGTTTTGTTACCTTGTTCCTCTGTAGTTTCTATGATATGTTCTATAGGGTCAGCAATTGATTGATCTTGTGGTGTAGGTATTGGGATCTAAAACAAGTAATTATGTAGGTACATGAAAAATGAAACATAGATTACTATCTACTTTAAAAATATTACTAGTACTTAAATACTTACCACTGCATCACTATCGAAATCGTTAACTTCAATTACGAAGTCATGCGGAGCGATAGCCATTACAGCCAAGTCTTCAGGAGATGGCGATGGTGGCTTTGTGCCACCTCCTGTTTGTGATTGCTCCCTGCGATGGCTAGATAAGTTGGATTTAGCTGCTAACTTCATCCGCTTCCAGGCGAGTTTTACTTCGCTTACACTGCGGTTGCTGCCAGTTAATTCATTAAATCTAAAAACGTCACAAATATACACCATATAAGCCATAAATAGCAAGGTAAGCAAGGCAAGATTAAGCTGTATAGCCCCGTAGAAGTTACCTGGGCGCACCAAGGGTTGCTTGCCTTGGTGAGCAGGCGGCTGGGGTTCAGATAAGAGATATATGTTTGAAACCTACCCGGAACTACAGATTACCATACTGTAGAGCAATAACAAAATATTGAGTAAGTAGGTAGATAATACATACTTCAGCAATACATTTCCCCACTCTCTGTTTTTCATTATGTTGATGGATGTTTTTGTTGATTTATCTTCTAAGATTTGTGCGGACTGCGCAATAAGTTGACGTAATATCTCCTAGAATATTTGAAAATAATATTATATACTAGAATAAGGAAAAAAATAAATGTAAGGTGTTCCATTCTCCATCTACAGAATCCAAGCCAACCTCACCTACCCGTGGTGCACCCTGCTAACCAACAGACGGGGTCTGGCAGCGGCCGGCTGAAAGCGGCATAGCACAGCTAAAACCGGCACAGCTAAATTCCCTGACCGCCGACCGCAGCTTGGGGGGCATTTCTCCCTTTTTATGAGAAGGCCAATGTCCAGCAGTGGTCTACTAAAGACTGGTGTGGTGTGGTGGAAAAGAATATAAATAAGATAAAATGAAAATGACCGACAGCCAGCCGATAAAGCATGGGCAAGAGCGTGGGGAGACTTACATCTAACTAGTTGCTATATAGCAGAGGTAACTGTGCCCCTTTTTCTATTTTATGATTAATCTACTTACTTTCTCTTCCGAACTCCAATTTACAGCTCTTTTTTTCTTGACTATTTCCATTTTTAGATCAATTATTATATTCACGTGAAATGTTTCTCAATTTGTAATCTCGCGCGCAAAATCATAGAGAAATTAAACGCTACGAAAAATACGCATAACATGAGACAGACATGAGACAATGACAATGACAACTTTAACACCTATTCTTCTAACGTCAACTTGAATATGAAAATTCATTTTTATTGTATTATAACACTAAATATGAACAAAATATTGGTTTTGAATAATTTTTATACATTTAATTATTATTATGGTGCATAAACATCTAATAAAATTGAACGTTGCATCGGGTAAGGTAGAATGCATCAAGTGTATCCTACCATTATCTTTATATAATCTGTGGATATAATCTAAGCCATTGATGATCTCTGGTACTAAGTAGTCCTTGGATAATCTTTGATTTGTAATACGATCACAATTTAATCCTCGGACCAGCCTTAGTCCAAGACTTGCTAGTCCTGGATTAAACCACGACTAATGTCATTTTTTGTAATAAGACCGATAGAGTTTCTAATAACTAACTGTTTTTACAATTTGCAGGAATTTTTCGAATATAAGGAATAGTTATAAATAAGCATTACTTCGTTATAAGGTCTTTATAAGGTCCAACTGTGATATTATTTTAATTTAGTAAACCTCTGTCATTTAAAAATTAAAATAGATTTGTCTGTCTGTAGTATGTGATACTAACTAATTATAACTTAGTAATAATATAATATAATAAGATAATAATAATTTATATAATTTAAGATAATATTATTATTTACTATATTATGTAACTTTATAGTTTATACCTAGGCTTAAACTATTCTGTTGAGAACCTAACTATTGTAGTGCCCCAACGGGGCTCATGTTGCGGACCAAATTTTATTTAAGAACACCTTGTACTGTACCACATGAAACAATAAAGAATATGATTATGATTATGATTATGATTAAAAAATAAAAAAAAGAATTCCATTCATGTTTTTTTTTCTTCAAATAATTGTTTTGTTTCAAATTTAGTTGTTTGTGTTGGTGGAATGGTTTTATCAAATAGTGAACGATTTGATTTGATGGAGGCCTATTTTTTTTTTTTTTTCAAAAATCATTCGGTAGCGTTAAGTCAAAAGTAAAAGCTTTTTGAAAAAAAAAATGCAGTTATTCATCATCATCATCATCATTTTCTTATAAATCGAGGGCATGACTCCTTTCACGGTTTTTCCCTAACTCTCGTGGTTTCTGACTTGGCCATCACCGCCCTTCTCAAAAAACCACCATGTAGGTACTTATGTATATCATAGAGGTATCAGTGAAGAGAATGTGGACTGAGGACTGGGATGGTTTGTCCAGTAGCACGGTCGGATAAGACCGTGGCAAGTGGCAAGAGCATACAGAACAGTGGGTGAAATCGGGATGCAGATAATGATCAGTGAAGCTTTTTCAGGGAAACTATGGCTTTGTTACTATAATTATGGTCTGTAAATATTATTGTAGGATCACAATACAGCCAACTATGCGCATTATGCGAACACCCCGAGACATGTGACTACCCTGACAACTACAGCGGGTATGAAGGAGCCTTACGGTGTCTTGCACATAACGGCGGACAAGTAGCCTTTACTAAGGTCATCTATGTCAGGAAATTCTTTGGGGTAAGCACAGACTAATAATCTTTCCGCGTGGTTATACGTAAATATACGTAAAGTGCAAGTTGACTCGCGCACTGAGGGTTCCGTACAAACTTCCTTTAGGTGCTTGTGCTAAGACATTGCTTCTTGTTAAATTTTGTTATTCTAGGTCATATAGGTTTTGATTCTCTTGAGCGTTATAAAATATGCAGCATTAACTGTCGTATCTTTTGATTGCATTGACTTAAAAGTTTGGTTTTTTCACAGCTCCCAGGTATTAAAGACCTAAGTATTTGATATTAATTTCAAATTGATACCTGCACGCGTTCCTGTGAAAAATATCTTGACAGACAGACAGACAGACAAATAATTTTTTCTCTTGTGGTACGAAACCCTAGAAACCTTGGAATTAGAACAAGTAAACTTCTATAAGCACGAAAGAGCTTTTACTAAGTTTACCACCACCAACTATGATGATTAACAATTACGCCTAGTTTGCTTCTTGAATCTTGAATCTTTGTGATTTTTTGTATGACTAACAAAAGAAAAAATACGTGTCCAATAATTTGTGATATTGTAAATGACGGGCATTTTTCAGTCGAATTAAAAGACTATTTAAAAGAATTTATGGATTTGTTCCGTAGTTGCCAGTCGGAACCATACCAGCAAGCCAATCGACTGAGAACCCTGATGACTTCAGATATCTTTGCGTGGACGGCTCTAAAGTCCCAGTTAGGGAGAAGGCATGCTCTTGGGCAGCTAGGCCTTGGCAAGGACTGATAGGACACAACGACGTACTGGCTAAGCTTACGCCACTCCGGGAGAAAATCAAGCAATTGGCTGACGCTGGTAAGTTTACTAACTCTCTGAAACTGTTTTATTGTAATGACCATGTAAAAATGCGCATACTTAGATGGCACAACATAAAAATGTTCGTATTAATCGCATCGTAAAATATATTACATCACACACAGAGTTAATTATATTATTAGGGATGCACTCAAAGTGGCAATCAGGTGTATTATCATTCTGTCAACACTTTATGAGAGATCAATCTGAAATAAGAACAGAGTATTTCCCTGCAAGAGTTCGAATAGCATACATGGATTCAAGGTTGTGGTAAATGGCACTTCATATAAATTGTATGGAAAACTTTTTAAATAATCGCGAAATCCTACGATTTGATTTGTTAAATTACATTGTGAAAAGAGTTCCTGTTGGGAAATAGAGTCGATTAGGACCAACTTGTGTTTTTTTTTACAAATGTCATTCTCTAAGCTGACTATCATTTTTTTTCAAAAATCCCAAAATGCAATTGTTTTTTCCTCCAAAATAAATCTATAGTTTACTCAGAACAAAACCTTCTTCTATCTACAAAAGAAAAGGAAAAAAATACCTAAAAGGGCAGCTACCCTCAATGAGGTAAAATTTTGCACCAACCCTGTATATTACGATGCGATTATTCCTAACAACACCAGCCTATATCAGTCCACTGCTGGATAAGGCTTCCCCTAATAAGAAGGGGGTTATGCCCATAATCCCCACGCTGGGCATGTGGGTTGGAGATCGCAGGGCACAGCCTCTCGCACCACCGACGCTGCTGCCCGTTGGTGGCCAGGGGATTTAGCTGTGCCGATGTAGCCAGCGCGGCTGCCAGAGCCCATAGAGAGCATGTGAGGTTGGCTTCTTGGGTTCCGAAGATGGAGGTTGGAACCCTGTACACCCCCTTCTTTAATTAATTAATTCCTAATTCTAAAGCAACTTTGACAGGGTAACAATATGTATCAATTTTAATAGGTGCAAGTTCAAAACCGGACTGTTTCACAAAAGTCCTAGAACTATTCTAATTCTAAAGCAATTTTGACATATGCAAGCTCAAAACCGGACTGTTTCACAAAAGTCCTAGAACTATTCTAATTCTAAAGCAATTTTGACATATGCAAGCTCAAAACCGGACTGTTTCACAAAAGTCCTAGAACTATTCTAATTCTAAAGCAATTTTGACAGGTGCAAGTTCTAAGCCGGACTGGTTCACAAAAGTCCTAAGACTATCCTAATTCGAAAGCAATTTTGACAGGTGCAAGTTCAAAACCGGACTGGTTCACAAAAGTCCTAAGACTATCCTAATTCGAAAGCAATTTTGACAGGTGCAATTTCTAAACCGGACTGGTTCACAAAAGTCCTAAGACTATCCTAATTCGAAAGCAATTTTGACAGGTGCAATTTCTAAACCGGACTGGTTCACAAAAGTCCTAAGACTATCCTAATTCGAAAGCAATTTTGACAGGTGCAATTTCTAAACCGGACTGGTTCACAAAAGTCCTAAGACTATCCTAATTCGAAAGCAATTTTGACAGGTGCAATTTCTAAACCGGACTGGTTCACAAAAGTCCTGAGACTATCGTAATTCGAAAGCAATTTTGACAGGTGCAATTTCTAAACCGGACTGGTTCACAAAAGTCCCAAGACTATCCTAATTTGAAAGAAATTTTGACAGGTTCAATTTCTAAACCGGACTGGTTCACAAAAGTCCTAAGACTATCCTAATTCGAAAGCAATTTTGACAGGTGCAATTTCTAAACCGGACTGGTTCACAAAAGTCCTAAGACTATCCTAATTCGAAAGCAATTTTGACAGGTGCAATTTCTAAACCGGACTGGTTCACAAAAGTCCTGAGACTATCCTAATTCGAAAGCAATTTTGACAGGTGCAATTTCTAAACCGGACTGGTTCACAAAAGTCCCAAGACTATTCTAATTTGAAAGAAATTTTGACAGGTTCAATTTCTAAACCGGACTGGTTCACAAAAGTCCTAAGACTATCCTAATTCGAAAGCAATTTTGACAGGTGCAATTTCTAAACCGGACTGGTTCACAAAAGTCCTAAGACTATCCTAATTCGAAAGCAATTTTGACAGGTGCAATTTCTAAACCGGACTGGTTCACAAAAGTCCTGAGACTATCGTAATTCGAAAGCAATTTTGACAGGTGCAATTTCTAAACCGGACTGGTTCACAAAAGTCCCAAGACTATCCTAATTTGAAAGAAATTTTGACAGGTTCAATTTCTAAACCGGACTGGTTCACAAAAGTCCTAAGACTATTCTAATTCGAAAGCAATTTTGACAGGTGCAAGTTCAAAACCGGACTGGTTCACAAAAGTCCCAAGACTATCCTAATTTGAAAGAAATTTTGACAGGTTCAATTTCTAAACCGGACTGGTTCACAAAAGTCCTAAGACTATCGTAATTCGAAAGCAATTTTGACAGGTGCAATTTCTAAACCGGACTGGTTCACAAAAGTCCTGAGACTATCCTAATTCGAAAGCAATTTTGACAGGTGCAATTTCTAAACCGGACTGGTTCACAAAAGTCCTAGGACTATCAGATAAGATTCACCACGTAGCAGACAACATCCCTATCAAGCCGATGGATTACTTGAACAAGGCCAACTACACAGAGGTCATCGAGAGAGGTCACGGCCCTCCAGAACTCGTTGTCAGGTAAATAAAGCTCATGTTTAATGAAGTCAAATGAGTCTCTTGGGAACAGTTGAAGCGTTCACTTGCTAAAAGTGGCTGGCCTTTGTTTCTAAAACGGATTAGTTTCAAGCCGGTCGCTTTTGGTAACTGGTTTTGAAAATATCAAACGGGAGCCAACCTACTCCATAATTATGAACGAAATTCTTATATTTATACCTACAATAACTTTTTGTATATGGTATTAGAGTTCTTTGTGGAAGGCTCGTCCGGGGAAGTACTGCCACCATGCCTATTTCTGCCGTGAAGCAGCTGAGCTGTGTTTCGATTTGTGGGTGCCGCTGAAATTACAGGTACAAGAGGCGTATCATCTTCATGCCTCAAGTTGATGGACTTAGGGCGTTGCATCGTAGAGCACGTTCCGGAAAAACGTTATCCACGATGCAATGCTTTGTGATAGGTAATGGTTACCACTTAACATCAGGTGGGCCATGAGCTAGTTCCATCTTCAAGTAGTATAAAAAAAAAAACCTAAATTGACTGTGTAGAAATTATAAACGCATGATTGTTTTGATTGATTTGATGCAGTATGGTAATCTATTATTAATAGACGTAGAAGATTGCGGGTTCGATTCCTGGCGCGAGTCAGTTTTTTGTATGAACTGCAAATATTTGTGTCAACAACACCAGCCTATTCAGTCCACTGCTGGACATAGGCCTCATCTTTATAAAGGGGGATAATAACCAAGCTGGGCATGCAGGTTGAGGATCACAGGGCACAACATCTTGCACCGCCGACGCTGCTGCCCGTCAGCGGCTAGGGAATATAGCTGTGCCGGTGTTAGACTGCGCTTTGCCTCAATCAGCTGGCCCCTAGAGCCCTGTTTGTTAGTTAGCAGGGTGCACCTCGGGCGAGATTAGCTTCGGTTCCGAAGATTCGGGTTTGGAACCCCTCACACCTTACAATAATACATAATATCAGTCATGGTTTTCATAATTCAAGCTCTGATAAGTTCAGAGCTATATTATGTTGTGTGATAATGATAAATTATAATGTATTATTTATTTATACTGAACCAAGCAAGACAGTGAAAAAAATAACCTATACTGGGCTCAGTATAAGGATAATTCAAGCAATTAATATAATAATAAACTTCTCTATAATATTTAGTAACCCAAAGCACCCCAAAAGTAAACTACTTCAAACAAAATATTTGCTCACAGATTCGAATTCACTGAATATCTGGGACGGGCAACAGAGTTAAGCTTAAAATACGATAACTCCTTGAAATTTCGATTCTATCGCTAAAACTTATTCGTCATCATCATCATCATCATCACTCACTCACTCACAAAAATTAACTTTGCAATCTTTCGCTACTCCAGCCGTCTCATAAACAGAAAAACTTTCGTTCTTCCTTACAGCCGCACAAACTATTGTAAACACTCACTGCTAAACAGAATTTGTTGTTCCTACAATGGTATTTGTAATGATAAAGATATCTTTAATACTTCAGTCTCTCCTTTAAAGAGACTGTCTAAATCAGGATAATTGCAAAAATATTATTTTATACAAATATTTTATTTATACAGGGTTATAGCTATAGGTTAAGTTGACCTAGATCCTAGAGGGGGTTGTAATTCCTGACTGATTTGACTATGGAACACTCTACCCCAAACCTAACAGTTTTTACGATATTGGAATTTTAAGTTTACAATCAACTTTTTTTTATTATCAATCGCAACCCAGTTGGTTCAGTAAACTGCAATTTTAGTGTTAGGAATAAGAAAGCAACTCATCTACTACACAAAAATCGCAAACACAAATAAATTAGATGCCAAAAACCCATTTGTGTTTGCGATTTTGGTGTAGTAGAGTTGCTTTCTTATTCCTAACACTAAGTTTGCAGTTAACTGAACCAATTGGGTTGCAGTAGACGATTGATAAATTGAAATAAATTCGCAAAAAATATTTCTTTCTCTCACAAATATTTTAAAATTTGTCTATGACAGTCGTGCTGCAGATGTGCTTAAAAATATCTACGTATCATTAGCTATCCAGCAACGTATAACAAGCTAGGGTATTATCAAAATTCTTAGAAAAAAACTTTGATGAAAGGGTCTTAGGTAGTATAAAATAATGGTACTTAAGTCAGAAAACAGTAAAACAATCCAATTAGGTACAAAATCACGTTTATAAAGTGGATTAAGACACAGAATGAGAGTTTGTGTGCGAAATAGAGGCGGACACGTAGAACAAGAACGAACTAACAAAAAAATCGGTATCTTTTTTTAAAAAACTTAAAAGTCCATTATCGTTATATGTTCCATAGTCAAATCAGTCAGGAATTATGGAAGCTACAACCCCCTCCAGGATCTAGGTCGACTTAACCTATAACCCTGTATATATCTATAAATATAACTATTATTTATAGAATAGATATTCCACAGTTCTATTTGTAGTGCATGTTGTGTTCTCTTCTAGAAGGTCATATACTTGTGTTTGTTTTTTTTATAACTAGTTTTTAGTTTGTCTGTAATAAAAAAAACATCAACAACAACCTATAGAAGTCCACATACACTACAAAACGAACATAGGTCTCCCCAAGGAATTCCACGAAGAATGATCGTCTTGAGCCCTCTCCATCCACCGATGACCTGAAATTTGGATCATGTTGTCGGTCCATCTGATGGGGGGGTCTCCCTACACTTCGTCTTCCAGTTCGCGGTCGCCATTCGAGAACCTTTATTCCCCAACGGTTATCGGTTCTACGAGCTATATGGCCTGCCAACTGTCACTTCAACTAACTGATTCTGAAAGCTATGTCACTTACCCTGGTTCTCTTACGGATTTCTTTAATTCGAATTCTATCACTAGAGAAACTCCGAGCATAGCTCTCTTAATAGCCCGTTGTGCGATATTGAGCTTAAAAATAATTTATTAAAGACTAGCGGCCCGTCCCGGCTTCGCACGGGTTAGGGCACTTTTTTTACACCTTGGGTTACGTTACTTAAGTTTTAGTAAGGATCCCTAATCTTTTCTAGCAATAAATATAGCCTATGTTTCTAAGGGTGAATGTAGCTTGCCAATGGTGAAAGAATTTTTGAAATAGGCACAGTAGTTGTTGAGTTTATTCATTACAATCATACACACACAAAAATAATTTTTTTTCCTCTTTATAATATTAGCGTAGATACCATGTATAACACAACACGTGTAGAATGGGACCTTTAAGCCCTTTTATCCATGCAATATGTTGACATGACATAGTGACCTATTCCGTCACCGTCACAGGCTGTGCGTGACCCCGGCGCTAATGACACTACCCTTTGACCGAGGGTCAAATATTTGCATGGCTCTTTAAAACTAGATATCATAAGCCCTTAGGCACAAAGTAGATTGTCTGAGAGACCAGCTATTAAAAACTTTTAATTTAAACTGTTCTCAATGAGTAAAACTGCATAGTTTCCTGGCTTAACACGTTAAATGTGGATTTTTCAAAGGCCCTTAGGCACAAAGTAGATTACCTGAGAGACCAGCTATTAAAAACTTTTAATTTAAACTGTTGCCAATTAGAAAAACTGCATAGTGGCCTGGCTTAACACGTTGAATGTGGATATTTCATAGGCCCTTAGGCACAAAGTAGGTTGCTTAAGACACCAGCTATTATAAACTTCTAATTTAAACTGTTGCCAATAAGAAAACTGCTTAGTGGCCTGGCTTAACTCGTTGAATGTGGATATTTCATAAGCCCTTAGGCACAAAGTAGATTAGTTAAGAGATCAGCTAGTAAAAACATTTAATTTACAAGAGTTACAAGAGGCCTAGCTTAACACGTTGATTGCAGGCCTCGCACATGCAGCACAAAGAGCAACGCGCGGCTTAAAACAAAAGTGTTTTTAAGACTCAAAATATAAAAAAAAAACTGGGAGGATTTGTGTTGTAACAAGTCTAAAATAAATTATACGAAACCATAACTCAATGAGTGTTGAAAACACACTTGCTCTAGGCCGCGTATTCCTCCCACGTAGTCAACGTGTTAATTAATAAGGTATTGTTAAAATAAAATCGACCAAGCTAGATTTTGAAGTCGTTGCATGTGGCAATTGATTTATATCAAGCCCAAAATTAAAATGTCGCGTTCATAGGTATTGACAAACAGGAATCGAGGAACGAAATATTCCGATGTACGTGAAAAAAAATCGTTTTTTTATATTTTCTGGGCAAGCTTTTGACCGGCTAGGCTCGTGAGTATGGATAAAGTCGACGATGAGGCGAGCTTTCCCTAGAGATACCTAATAACTCTCTTTTTAAAGCCGTTTCTAAACTGTGTCTCATGTTTTTTATTTTCAATATGAATGAGATAATTCACGTTAGTTTGAACAAAATGACGCGTTTTTTAAAAACAAATGGCCTTACTTATGAACATCTTTCATCAAAAGAAAAACGATGCTTAAACTTTTGCTATCTCTAACTGTTGGATAATGACAAACAGTGACTGAGCTAACTTTGAACATTGATTAACTGTTGTGTCGTTCATAAGTAAGGGGGAAATTGTTTCACTTCACTTCTTTATTAATTGGCTTCTGGGATAGTTTCCACAATTTCGCCAGTATCAAGTATAATGCTCATAATAATATGAGGCAACGTAGTACGGTTTTTAAGTCCAGTCGTCCAGTCTTCAGTCAGGTCCTGTTTTTTGCTATAGCCATGGCGAATATAACAAAAAACGATCGGCGCATAATTTTCTTCATCAGAGAATTCCCGTTCAATATTATTTTATTCCATTTCACTAATACTAGTGTCTTATAACTAACGTATAACAGTTATAATACCATGACTAATGAACGACATACATTAGAAAAACACTAGAAAATAAAATTTAATAAAAATGACAACCGTCGTTCAAGATGAGAAAAATGGAGTCGGAAATTGTTTAGTTTCATGAGCAAAATGATTGTAAAAACAAATTATTTTCTTTCTCGTAGATTGTGCGTGACGTCAAACGTCGCATTAGCCAAATGTAGAGCGATGTCAGTATTCGCATTTAGCAGAGACATCCGGCCGAGGCTCGACTGTGTCCAAGAGGTTAATGAGAACGACTGCTTGAAGAACGTAAGTAGCTATGATAACTAATTAATCATAAGGTACTTAGCATTAATCAAAATCAATGATGAGTCATTACAGTATACAAAGTTAGTTAGCTTCTAGATTAAATCTAGATGAAAGTCCTAAAGATTCGTAGGTGCACGCAAGATGAGCATTTTAAAAATGTCTGGTTAATTTCCCATGTAGGTAAAAAAAACAAAACAAAAACAAATATCTTCACGACTTTTTCCCCATCATGGATTTCTTCAGATATTGCTCAGTACGCAAATCTATTGAGGATACCTTAACGGGGGCAGTCAGAGGCAAGTCCAAACATTACGTTCGATACATGCCCACTTTTTGCAAGCAGCTAGCATTCCACGTGACTGGTTGCAAGCCCATCGCCGCATGTTATTGGAACACTAACCTAGCACATACCTTTCGAACCTTTTAGTTCGAGGGCATGCCGGTTTCCTCACGATGTTTTCCTTCACCGTTTCGAGCTCGTGGTAATGCGCACATAAATTTTTCGAAACGAAAATTCCATTGGTACACGGCTGTGATTCGAACCCACGACCTCCAGATCTTAAGCCAAAAAAACAATGTGAATTTAAAAACAAGACTAGGTACCTATTATTAAGATCGTCCAAAAAACGCAAAACTCCTCACTTAGACAAAATCTACTAGACTATTCTGACGAAATTGATCACTGACACTTTGTTTTACTACCCAAGGTCCAAGACAACGGCTCAGATCTCGCAGCAGTAGATGATATGAGAGTAGCAGCTGCTGCTAACAAATACAATCTTCACCCAGTGTTCCACGAGGTATATGGAGACGCCAAGACACCCAACTATGCCGTGGCCGTTGTGAAGAAGGGGACTTCTTATAACAAGATGGAAGATTTGAGAGGCAAGAGGTAAGTTCAAATATTGCTGGAACACTGCTAGATAGAAAAGATATAGAGTATCGTTGAGTTATATTGTTTTCTATGTATATTAATTTTTTTTTTAGAAAAATAATATGTGTTATTATCAGTCATGAGGTTCCTATAATACAAACTCTGCTTAGTTTGGGGCTAGATGCTGTGTGATAGTTATCTTCATCATCAGCCTATATCCAGCATATATGTGATGTGCGAATGTCCAGCATTATTAATATAATTTAATGAAACGACGCTATCCGACAGAGAACTAAAGTTTATAGGACTTAGATCAGAGTATACTTAGCGGAAGGGTAAATACTTTGTGGATGTTTCAATTTCCTTTAGCATGTTATAAAACATCATCATCATCATGTATGGACAGTTGTGTTTTCAGCACTACAAGCGTTATACACATACCTATAAGTACATTTGATGTTACCTACCTGTAGTTTTCTATGGTTCATCAATCTTCGTAGATTGGAGCAGGCAATGGTCATGGAACGTCTTCTACTTGACTAGACTTCAATGTCTAAAATTAGTCTTAAATTAGATACCAGTCAACTTCGTATGGACAGTTGTGTTTTCAGCACTCGAAGCGTTATAGGTATAATAACTGTGAAAAGAAAACAATAATAAACAATTTGTTTTGTATTGTAAGTTACGTTCATTGTCCCTGCTCTCTTGTGCCGAAATAAATGTTTTTCTATTTACTATTTTATTTCTATTAACAAAATATTATCCTTTTTTAGATCGTGTCACAACTCCTACGGAACCTTCAGTGGTTTGGATGCTCCACTCTACTATCTCATCAACAAGAATCTTATCAAGAATGATCAAGTTAGTATTAATTTCTTAATATTCTGCTTCCATTATTACTATTCTTTTAACACAATAGTTTCCAAGATCTTTGGTTCCAAGATTCCAAGGCTATTATGAACTTTAACGATGCAGGGTAACAAAGAAAGTACCAGTAACGATGTACAACAGAGTGAGGTCAATTATTGTTACAACTGTAAAGACTTCAGTTTGAGCGTAAGTTTTAGTAAGAGCTAGAATTCATCTTCATAAAACCTCAAATAGATATGGTTACTTCCTATTCCTGAAAGACTTTGTAAAAGTTTAGTGAAATCTGTTTTGAAATGGGTAATTCTTCTGTCTTCTCATTGTGTGGCTCTTTCAGTGCGTGAAAAATCTTGGAGATTTCTTCGATGGTTCATGCTTGCCTGGAATTGACAAGACTGAAAATAATCCTAGAGGTAAGTTAAGCTGCTTATGACCTAGGTATTCCATTCTACAGGATGGGGCAAAATTTTACCTCATAGGGCAGCCACCTTTTCTTTTGTAGGTAGTTAGAAGGCTTTGTTCTTAAGAAACTATAGGTTTATTTTGAAGAAAAAACACAACTGCGTTTTCGGATTTTTGATAAAACGTAGTCAGCCATATAAAGTAACATAAGTACCAAATCAAATCGTAAGGTATATAAATCGCTTTAAGCGATTGTATTTTATTTCTCTTTTCTTGTATTTTTATGGGTGTGATGTGTATCTATCGTAAGATTATGCAAAAAAATAAAAAATTAACTCCATACAATTTCTATGAAGCGCCATTCGACATTACATTGAGTTCATGCATTCAATTCGCCGCAAAGTGGCAATCGGTGGTATCATCATTCTACCAACACGTTATAAAAGATCAATTTTAATTTTGCCCCACCTTGTGTACAAAACGGCTAGTAAAGTTTCATGTGTAAACCAAGGGGCGGCATTATCCACTCAACATCAATAAACTGCTATTATAATAATAAATATAGGCGTGGTGTTTTTTTTAGTAGTAGGTACTTAATAGAGCTCTTTGAGAAAGGCTCGACCAGGAAAGTACAGCCACAATGCTTATTTCTGCCGTGAAGCAGCATTACTGTGTCGGGGGTGGGTGGTAGACGACTGAAGAATTCTAATTAGTCCGTTATTTACATATCGAAAAAATATTAGACACGTATTTTATCTTTTGTCAATTAAACAAAAAATAACAAAGATGTAGTGCGTTAAAGTTCCGCGCGACGTCACGATATAGGACATTTTTTACCTAGGCGTGACGTCACGAGCCCCCACTCAACTTTCACGTTTATCTCGGTCAATTTCTATTGATTCGATAAATAAAAAAATACGTGTCCAGTATATTTTGTTGATCTAACTGACGGACTAATTAGAATTATTATTTTTTGACCGAGTCGTCATGCCTATTACAGGCATACTTATACGCCTCAAGTTGATGGACGCAGAGCGTTTGCGTTCTGGGACACGTTCCGAACATGATCTACGATGCAATACTTTGTTATAGGTAATGTTTACCACTTAACATCAGGTGAGCCATGTGCTTGTTTCATCTTCAAGTACGTACCTATAAAATACTGTCAAGTATGCCTACAGTAGATTATCGGCTGAAGTGTCTTGATAACTAATGCTTAATTATGATATCTAAATTAAAATTAATGAATAAGTACCTAAGAATGTGACTGGATTTACGAAGTACGAATAGAGGGAGGCCAAAGAAGAGATAAATGGAATAAGTGAAAGAGGATATGAGTGAAAGAAGTGAATATAGAGTTGACCCCACCTAAAGTAGGATAAGGGGAGGGAAATGATGATGAAATATGATATATAAATTAAAAAGTGTCTTTTATTTCAAGGTGACGATGTTTCAAAGTTGAAGAAACAGTGCTTCGGAGACAGCAACCCTGTGAAATGTCTTAAGGAGGAACGTGGAGATGTCGCTTTTGTGTCCAGTAAGTGTCTACTATATCACTCTCATCCCATTAGTCGTATCATCTAGTGATCCTGCGCCCGTCCATCATTTGGATAGATACTCTTATCTTTTTTAATATAGATTCAAGCTGACATCACAGCGGCTTACTTTGTTTCTAAGGCTGTATCGATACTTAAAATCTTTTTTATATTAAAAAAGTTATGAGTGTCGTCTCAACACCTTATTAATTTGACACCACATACCTACATAAGGCTGGCTTTAGGCAGAGAAGCGGGACCAAGTCACGACTAATTAAAAAACGTTGGATAGCTGATATTTGTTTAATTGTACATTTTAAAAAGTGGGCATGTATCGAACGTAATGTTTGGACTTGCCTCTGACTACCCCCGTTAAGGTATCCTCAATAGATTTGCGTACTGAGCAATATCTGAAGATATCATAATGGGAAAAAAGTCGTGAAGATGTTTGTTTTTTGTACATTTTTAGGAGACGACACTAGGTACGGAATGACCACCTCTGTAACGCAGAAGACAAAAGCCTGCCTAAGTTAAAGAAAATTGCGGGTTCGATTCCCGCCGCGAGACAAATGTTTTGTAATTTCTGCAAATATTTATCGTGTCTTCTATTAATCTTATTCGTATGAGTTCGTGATCAACTCTGGGGTCGGAGTGTTTAGGCCGCCCGAAGTATTATCTTCTAGTAATGTAAATATATTATATACCCATACAATATTGTACAAAAAGTAGCATATCCGTTTGGGGCTACATGATGCTGTGTGATAGTGTCCAGCATTCGGAGCAGTGTTGTATCATTCATTCCGAATATATCAATTTTTTTTTTCGGAGTAGACGCTTCTATTTCGAGCAATTTATAATATGGGCCCCAGGGAATCACTTAGAACTAAGTTTAAAGAAATGAATGTTATGACAGAGCCGTGACATATACATATGAAAACTTGATGTATGTCCGAAAACATATTAACTTGTTAAAAAACAAATTGCGACTATCATAATGTTTATATTTATTTAAATATTTCTTTTATATTTGTTTATTTTGAAGTTTATTTAACTGTTGCAAATTTAGATAGGTATAGCGCATTGGATTCATCTGTAATGTTATTTCTTGTGTTAATAATAAAATAATTTGAATTTGAATGTTAATAAGTACTAGTAATAAAGATAAACTTGCTGTTCTTACTGTAAGGCTCTATAAAGTTGGTCAATCATTTAAAGGGCAAAACATAGGTACGTTTTTTTAACAAAATCCCAAATTACGTAATTAATTTATCTGTAAATAAATTCCAAAATGTTGATAAACGTAACCTCTGTAATAAGGCTTATTATAAAATATCTGATTATTTAGGTAAGAAAAAAGCTTGGGATGAAACTGTCTCAAACTCCCTCAAAAACAATGTAATAGTTAAGAACAAAAATTGTAATAACATGGACTTGAAAAAAATATAAGCCTAACAGAGTTTCTTGCCAATTCTTCTCTGTTTGGTCGCGTTACGAGTTGGTGTAAATTAAAAAAAATACGTTCAAAGTGTACAGTTACAGTTTACAGTTCCTACTGAGTAAATGATTTTTTTTTATTGGTCTGACAGACAACAGCATCCTATGTGAAAACGTTCTTATTTCTATAATACGACCTCTGTGGCGCAGTGGGCGAAGGTCCGCCTGGGACGCAGAAGGTTGCGGGTTCGATTCCCGCCGCGGGACAAATGTTTGCATGTTCTGCAGATATTTGTCTCGGGTCTGGGTGTTTTCTATGTATGATATGTATGTATTTACAAAAAAAAAAGTATATATGTAATATATCAATCATGTGGTTCCCATAACACAAGCTCTGCTTACTTTGGGTCTACATGATGCTGTGTGATAGTCCAGCATTATTTATTTATTATTTATTTATAATACAGGCGCTGACCTATCATCTTTCGACGCATCCCAATACGAACTACTCTGCCTGAACCGCGAGGCAGGCGGACGAGACTCTCTCACCAACTACGTAACCTGCAACATCGCGATGGCTCCGTCCAGGACCTGGCTTTCCTCCAAGGACTTTCTCTCAGACGTCTCCATTGCCCACACTCCGCTCAGTCTCGCTGAACTGCTGGACACCAGAACAGACCTGTTCAATATCTATGGAGAGTTCTTGAAGAATAACAACGTGATTTTCCATGTAAGTTACTTCAGCGTCAATTCTTAGGGCAAATTACTAACAGTTTGTTAAATATAGGTTGATACGCGAGACGGGACATTCATCACCAATTTGGTTTGTCAAACCAATAAAAAGCCATTTTGTTTTCGTTAACGTTTATCATTGGTCCTCGTCATCACTACGTGTACATGTCTAAGTCAAAGTTCGGCGTATCAACCTTTATTAACATATTTTTTAATTAACATGATTTTACGGTAGGTAATTACTTACAGCAAGTAAATAGGTTCTTAGGTTGTACCCAGGCTAATTAACTATTATCTTCATTTTTGTTGTGGCTTATTCTATATAAAATGAGGAGGTAGATAATGTACTCAGGAACCTTTGACCATAGCTTAAGGAAAGGAATATGAGTCAAGGTATTGACTGAAAAAAAGATAGATAGATGAGACGCTGGTGATAATAGTTCGATTCCCGTGGCCGTAGAGCTATATTTATTTACAAAATATATTCTAGTTAATGTCACTGAATACATAATAGTACCTACTTGCAAGTTAAAGAAGATTCTGACAGGCCTCGATTCTGTTGTTCACTTTTTTAAACTTAACTTAATTTGACAGCTTTAAAGTTATGGTGATCCTTGTCATTGGGAACGCATCACTTTTAGAAATGACAAAGTTTAGGAAAATGCACAACAGAATCAACATCATTATCTGCCTACCTACTCAACCACTTGAGTTCTGAGTGAGATTGGGATTCAAAGTGCCTTAGAAAGGTAAACACCCTTTGCCTTGAGTTATTCCAGATACATACAAAGGCAATGAATCTAATCAATCATCAACACTATTATTTAATACTAAATTGTGAAATGACCTTATTTTATGTTTTACAGAACACTGCAAGAGGCCTGGCAACAACAGAAAAACTAGACTTTGAAAAGTTCAAAACTATTCATGATGTGATTTCAAATTGTGGAGTTGCATAAAATGGTTACCAACTTAGCACTTTAAGATAAATCACAACTAAAAAATTTACTGGTCTGTATGATTCTCAAACAAGTTAGGGGCATTATTAAACTATAACGTAGGATAATTATAAAGACTGAAAAGATTGAAAACTGGATGTCAAAAATTTATTACATCACTTACTAACAATAATAAATACTTAATTACAACTCAACAAATATTTTATTTTACGGAATCATAGTCAACCAAGAATGTACAAATGAAATGCATTACTCATAAGTTTGGATTATCTTCTAGAATTACAAAGAAGCTAATAAGAGAGTTATTACAAGAGATGCAGCGAGCATCGCATATCCTGTAGCATATACTTCTTTTATAGAAAGTCCTTTGGCTGTGTCCCAGTACAGATGTCTGATTCCGTTAGCCAAGTGGTAGCCAAGTGGGGAAGCTATCAGTGCTTTCGCTGCGAAGATTGTTGCCGCTGATAGGTTGAGGCTCTCAACAAGGGCCATGTAGTGTGAAATGTCATTTGGTAAGCACAGGGCTCCGATGCCAAGAGCACTTGCATAGGTTGATAAGATTATACCTGCAAGAACATTGTGATATGAGATCTTTAAAATTATTTTTGATATTCATAATGAGATAAGAATGTATGTGATTCAAAAACTGTATTTAGCTTTCTTATTTAGAAGGGGCACACATAAATTTATGGAAGATACAAGCTAAAATTAGTGGCAGGAACTTGCGCCATAATAATAAATAAATAAACTACTTAGTTTCTTATTTATCCTTAAAATTAGGAATCATTATCTGATGTGTAAATTTGGTATTTTAGGTTAATAAGTTGGATCGCCCAATTCCTGGATTGTCTGACTGGATCACAGATCTAATTGCACAGGCTAAACTCCCAGGGAAACCCCCTAAAATTACAATTAACATTATTTGGTGGGTAAATAGGAATTATACCTGCACTCCAACCCAACCAAAACGTTAGGTTAGCTATGAATCTGAAAAACACATACCTGAAGCCCTATGAGTGATGGACAGCATAGCAGGCAACGGGAATGAGTAAATCGTCATATGCGGCGACAAAGGGCGGTTCAGCCGCGTATTCTTCACTTCATACTGCTCAACTGGAGGAACTTCAAACTTCTTGAATGTAACACTCGGCACCGCGCCTTGGGTGTACCGAGCGGTGCTTAGTGCCGCAGGTAACCTGCCCAAACTACCCAGCACTGACTTGCTGCCCAATCTGCAAGCATAAAACCACTTTATAGTGGCCAAATAGTCTAATAACAAACTCGTTACATAATTTTGTAGACATACCTGCCGCACGTAAACAATGCCATGGTTTTTATTATTAGCAGGGTCGGTTTTCGGCTCTTCCGTAAATTATGAAGGAAATGAAGTCAAAGACTAAACACGGCCTAACTTTTACAAAAACAATTGAAAATCTAGAAATTATTTTCAATTTCACCTCGAAGATTATCGAAAGGTTGGTTGTTTGGTTTGTTTTGTTTGTTTCGTTTCGTTCGTTCGATTGATTGATCGAGCATGAGCAACATGCGACTGACATTGACATTGAAATTAATGTCAATGTAGTCTTCTTCTTTTTCATGGGCCAATTTTACGCAAACTACTGGCACAAAATAAATAGGTAACAGAAGTCAAACACTTAGTATGTACTTCACTTTTCATACCTAGGCTCGGCGCGGCGGTCGTGCTAGGGTTGTGAACTTTGGGGCGATTGAGGGAGGCTACTCCAAACCCGCGGTATAGCCCGCATGGAAAAAAACATAATCTACAATAATAAAACAAAACAATACATACTATTACAATACAAAAAGTGTGCAGAACAAAAACATATAAAACTTTACATTTGACAATTTTCATTATCGAAAATCTCTAATAACATCTAAACGGATTACCCTATTTAAAATTTTCTTTTGCTCTATCCGTTTTAGACCTAAACCTATCAAATACACATAAACAAACAAAAAATCATGATTTCAACTTACGTAATATTTGGTGGCATATTAAAGATTTAAGTACCTACCTACTTGCTTCGTTTACTGATTCAAAATAGGAAACTATTATATAAATCAAGCTTAGATAGCTACCTTACAATATTTTAATTCTCCAGGGGCCGGGCGGCGCTTACCTATCTAAATAATTTGTGTTAGGTGTTACCTACCTACGTTAAAACGAACCATCGGAACACAGGCAAGTACCTAGGTACCTCTCTGAAACTACTAGTAGCTTAAAAAAAACGACAATTCACTGTTTAATGTTGAGTTTAAACACCCGTCCACTACTCAGTTAAAATAACTTTTTCACTTCTCTTGCTCAAAAAGTGTATCATAATAGTGTAGCTTAGTGGGCCTAAAACTCGAGTTTAATACCTCGGGCTAAAAAGTATTTTTTCTTTTTAATTTTTGTCTAAAATCATCAGACCGTACAAAGCATTCGTTCTCTTACATAAAAACTCGACTTTTTGGTGCTCCGTCAATCTTTTTTTTTGAAAATAGAACCGTCTTGGTGATGTTTTATGAAGGTTGATTAATTTTTAATAAAATTTCTGAAAATTGTCTAATTTTGAATTGTTTCATTTTCTCGCAATCGAAGTGAAAAGTAGATTGTTTCACAAGGGACTAAACCATCCCATTATATACGAGGTTGTTATACTCCCGAGCGTAGCGAGGGAGGATGACAAGACCGAGTTATATTACTACACTATTATTTTGTAGCTCCATTTTTGTTTGTACAAGAAAGTTCACCGCTCGCCTGACACTCGCGCTTGCACTGGCCCGAACTGTTCCGAGATATCGTGTTCGTGAGCAGTGTCTATGTGTGCGTTACTCGAGCGCGCTTTGTACGTAGATTGTCTTCTGTTACCTATGTCTTTTGTGCTACAGGTACACATACCTACCTAGCTCCTAGGTAGGCTTCAAAGGCTCAGTCAATGGTAATACTATGTACAAACTCAAAACTAAGTATCTACCTAAATACTTACCTGATATAGGTAGGTAGATACTTACTTTGATTTAATACCATTGAATTCTGCATAGGTACTGAGTGTATTGTTATGAATCATTATTTTATCTGAACCTATTTCGTACACATTTCACATGTAATAAAAATCATTTAGTAGTTATTATAAAATTTTAACAAACTTTATTTCTCACTATAAATAGATAAATACTTATGTATACCTACTAAAAAACTAAATTCGAATAGTAAGTACACTTACATATTGAGATTTTTTTGACCAATTGAAACTTATTATAATGCAGCCAAGATAAGAGATATAACAACAGAAGCTGCGAGCATTGCATATCCAGTGGCATACACTTCCTTGAGTGATAGGCCTCTCGCTGTGTCCCAGTATAGATGTCTGATTCCGTTGGCGAAGTGGTAACCAAGAGGAGATGCCAGCAATGCTTTGGCAACGAAAAGAGTAGCAGGAGAAAGGTTGAGATTTTCAATAACAGTTATGTAGTGGGAGATATCGTTTGGTAGACATAAAGCTCCAAGGCCCAGAGCACTGGCATATCCTGATAGAATCAACCCTGTAATACACATAAAATGATAAGGTAGGTATAGAATTTCATCAAGTAACTTCAAAATAAGAGATGGATATTCACATTGATAGATAAATTTTCTATTTTTTTTTTTGCCTACATCGGCACAGCTAAATCCCCTGGCCACTGACGGGCAGCAGCGTCGGTGGTGCGAGAAGCTGTGCCCTGCTATCCCCAACCCGCATGCCCAGCGTGGGGATTATGGGTATATCCCCCTTTTTTAGGGGAGGAGTGTGGCCCATAATTTCCGAAAATCATTTTTTCTTGGTCGCAATTATTACGTTCCCATATTTTCCCAGTGGTATTTTTTCGCAATATTTTATTTCCTATGTGCATTTTTTCATCACATAGTTTTTTTCAATTTCCCATATTTTCTCTTCTTTTTACATCCCAATGGTGAAAATAACCAGAAGCTTTTTTTCTGAAAATTAATTTTCCTTTTGCACATATTTGTACAGTATTGATTAACATCTATATTTGAAATTTTTAAAACCTATTTTTGAAAAAAAGATTCTAGTCGCCACTATAGTATGACAAACTAGTGATTTTAAAATCATTTAACAAAATAAACTCTAATTGAACACTGCTAAACAACGAACGGGGCTCTAGCGGCCAGTTCATTGCGGCATAGCACAGCCCACATCGGCACAGCTAAATCCTCTGGCCACTGACGGGCAGCAGCGTCGGTGGTGCGAGAAGCTGTGCCCTGCGATCCCCAACCCGCATGCCCAGCGTGGGGATTATGGGTATATCCCCCTTTATTAGGGGAGGCCTATGTCCAGCAGTGGACTGATATAGGCTGATGTGGATGTGGATGTGGATGAACACGAGGTCCTTGGTAAGTTGCTGTCCAAAGGTCACCTAATGTAACCTACACTAATTTATGCAAATAATATCTTGTATCTTGCATCCAGTCCATGGGTAACCTCGGAGAAACATTAGTATCCTGTACTATTTCATTAGGTACTTAAACCTACCATGTCTATTCCAACCTCGACACAGGCAGAATGATCAAAACATTAAAGCCCCCACCCCCCACACATCATCATCATTATCATCATCATCATCATCATCATCACCATCATCATCAGCTTATAGAAGTCCACTGCTGGACATAGAAATAATGAACGAGAAATAAACATTACTATTATAAAAGAATAAGAATAATAAAAATAAAAGAATAACTAATATAAAAGAAAAAAAAGTAACAAAATTAATCAACACCATTAAAATATGGTAACGAGAAAATATTATCCTAGATATTTAAAAGAATGGAAAGAAGAGGAAGAGAAAAATAAAAAACTACTAAAAATAAGTGAATGGGAAAAAATGCCACCGGGAAAATATGGGAACAGAATAATTGCGACCAAGAAAAAATGATTTTCGGAAATTATGGGCCACACTCTAAGGGAGGCCTATGTCCAGCAGTGGACTGATATAGGCTGATGTGTGTGTGTGTGGTAGATAAATTTTCTATAATGCACAAAATTTTATGTACTAGGCGAACTTAATGCTAAGAAGGATTCTCTACCAGATAACCATTGTGGATCTAAACTTAATATGTGGTGGCAAATACCTGAAGCTCTGTGGGTAATAGATAACATAGAAGTCAGCTGGTACTGGTAAATGGTCAAATGGGGAGACAGGGGTCGATTGAGACGCTCGTTTCTAATATCATGGTGTTCATCTTGAGTTGCCTCGTATTTCTTGAAAGTTACTTTTGGCACGGCGGACTGAGCGTACTTGGCGGTGCTGAGCGTCGCAGGAAACCTGCTTAAGCTCGCCAGCACCGATTTGCTTCCTAATCTGAAATCATAACAATGAAACAACAGGTAGAATGAACGATAATGGCTGTGGGCCAACTTTCCAATATAACCTATTACATAATTTCTTCAACATACCTGCCGCAAGAAAATAGTGCCATTGTCGGATTTGAATATGATTGCTAATCGTCGTAGGCTTCTGTAAAATTATGGAAAACACTCCAATTTAACGTAAAATCGCATTTATTTTGATTTTTTAATCAAAACAAACAAAACAACCTACCTCTCAGTCTGACGGACGATTTTTTGTTTTGATTTTGATTGGCCGTGGTAGCAGACTTGCTTGACAGACATTGAATTGCTTGCTTGACATGACATTTGCTCGGAAATAAACAGTTACGTTTGTCACTGTGATTTCTATGTCAATGTCAGTCAACAGTTCAGTCAGAGAAAAAACTAAACAAACATTGTACTGTTTGAAATTGTATCAGATTTTTACGATTTTCCTCCGCTATTAGTTTCTGACATAGATTTTTTATCTAATGGTTTCTGATGTTTCGTTTGTTGGTACTATCAGCTATCACGAGTGTCTTGAAGAACAGTAGCTGCACAGTTGCCGCGACCATGGCATTGAAAGCCATGGATTTTGAGGTGTTTGGTCGTGTGCAAGGAGTTTTTTTCAGGAAGGTTAGTTTCAAACACATGGGTGTTTAGCTTTTTCCATTAATAAACTTACTTGAGTAGAGATAATAGTTAGATATTGAGTTCAAGCCATTGCACAAACTTATCACTTTAATATCTGATTTCAAAATTCTGGCACAAAATGTAAACAAACAAGTCGAGAAATGTCACTGTCAAAAACCAGTAAATTCCTCATTGAAATTTTACCACGGTCTGTCATTTAGACACCAAACAAAATAAATTCACATGCAAACCAATGTTGACTTAATAATAAGTATTAAAATCCATTTTCATTATCATCATCATCACCAGTCTATCCACTATATGCGTATGGCCGAATAACGGGTCAGAGTTTGATTTTAGGTGCAGACCTGTGCAGACTTATTAAATTTAAGATTGCGTAAAATTGGCAAATGCATCAAATAAATTGAAATGCATCCATGTGAAAAAATGTTTAGCACCCACTACCAAAAGTTTTGACACTGACAACCTTTACATTTGTTTGTTTATATATACTCTAACTGAACTATAAATTAAATCAGATTATTCATTTTAAATTGTAGCAGAGATAGCGTAGGTAGGTGGTAAGTACCTACCTAACTTCTATTTTCAAGTCATAAGCAGCATGTCAGTTTTAAAAGATCCCAAAAAAACTATAAGCAATGGACCTAGCCTGGTATCTTGGTATTAAAATATCTTTTCCACTGTAGACTCTATAAAACTCTATGAAGTCAATAAGACCTCTTTACCGAATTCTGTACCAAAATCCTATGTTATAATGACAACTTATGTCATCCAATAAGTACTTCCAAAAACTTTTGATCCTGAAATTAATTCCTCAAAATTTTATGTGGTAAATTAAAATTGTAAGTCTTCCAATATCAATAACGGGCTGTATTCAAACTAAAAATAACGAGGAACAAACCATGTCCCTGTTTGCTTCAGATTTTGAAGTATATGGCAATGTACAAGGAGTCTATTTTAGAGTGGTTTGTGATTTTGCATTATAAATAATAGTTAATACCTACCTTCCTATGCAAAAAGTTTATAGCTAGCGGCACATAAAACTTCTGCGCATTAGGTCTCTCGCTCTCTCTCTCCTGTAGCTCCCATAAAATTACCTTACTTTTGACTTCTGCGCAATAATGGTCAGCGCTAGAGTTTCATGCCGCTACTTGTACTGTTGCTGCTCAATTTCTACCGCACGGCGAAAGTCGACTGTTTGGCAACTTTACTAGGCGAAATGTGACAAAAATCGCATTCCCAAAGTAGACTACCACCCGACTTTGGCTGCGCGGCGCCATAATTTCAGGCCTCTAGTTTTACCTTGATACTTTTTGAGTCATATGACTAAATCAACGTAGGTATCTAGGTATGCTTGTGACCCATGTCCTCAGCTTGCACTCATGGCTAAGGCCAACTGCTGTAGAGATATTTCAGATTTGTTGTCAGATTTTGCATGTTCTAGTGCTAAGTAAGTTAGCTAGGTAGGTACCAAATAATTGAGACTTCTAGCTAGAATAGGTAATAATAGAGTTATAAGGAATGAACAATGTGTAAGCTGGAGACCCATGGTCCCCAGCATACATAGCTACAAATGTCAAATTGCTGAAAGATTAGTAGGTAATAAACTATAGCTAGGGATTCAGTTTCGAATTGGTGCTTATGGTACCAACATTTTCAGACCTCAGTCTAGTAGTTTTACTATAGACAAAAAACACTTTTATTTATTATTATAAAGAGGTTAATATAAGTGTCACGTTACAGCTCAGTGCAATACAGCAATGCAACAAACTTTGATCTATATAGTTACTTGGTTTATGGTTATTTAAGTTTTTGGCATTGATCATTCTTATTTTGTTGTGGCTTCTAGGATTACCTTACTATATTTTCATAACAACTTCAACTGGGAAATATTTAAATAGTAGGTAGGCAAGTAATGTCGGTATTTGAGTAAATAAGATGAAAAGAGCTTAAAGTAACAACAAGATGTGGACAAGAAAGTCTCAGCCAGTAAGTGTTATTTTCTTTTTTGTTTCCTTGTTGCACTAAATGTATCATGTATGTATCGGTAGGTACCTACTTAATACCTAGGTACTTTAAAATATTTAATAATATTATTGTGACTAAAAATAATGAATGTCCCAAGAACTCTGAGTAGGTATTTATTTCATTTCCCAATAACATCAAACCGATTAGTTTGTACTGTTTTTACCTTGTTTGAAATTTTTTAACATCGCTTAGGTCAATGCCCCAGGAGGTTCTAGAGTCTAGACATTGCAATGTATTTAATTTGGCGCGAACGCCGCGCAGCGTTTCGTTTGAGTTATTGACAGTGAAGTGTTGTTTATAGAAAAGTGGTGATTTTTTTTCTATAATTTCACGTATGGGACATCTATTCAAGGATTATTTTATACCATGTAAGTAACACTAAGAAATATAAGTTTTCTTCTGCAGCTAGCCGTTGTCAATAAACGTACACAGAAATTGTATTTTTTGTTACACAAATCATCGCACTACACCACCAAAAATACTGTCAGCCATCTTGAATGCTAACTGGAATTTATATTTGTTACAGATTAAATAAGGGATGATGCCTGGGTAAAATAGTAGATTGTTTTACAAGGGACTAAACCATCCCATTATATACGAGGTTGATATACTCCCGAGCGTAGCGAGGGAGGATGACAAGACCGAGTTATAATGGGTGGTTTTAGCCCGAGTAAAACACTCTACTTTTCACTTCGATTGCGAGAAAATAAAACAATTCAAAATTAGACAATTTTCAGAAATTTTATTAAAAATTAACCTTCATAAAACATCACCAAGACGGTTCTATTTTCAAAAAAAAGATTGACGGAGCACCAAGAAGTCGAGTTTTTATGTAAGAGAACGAATGCTTTGTACGGGCTGATGATTTTAGACAACAATTAAAAAGAAAAAATACTTTTTAGCCCGAGGTATTAAATTCGAGTTTTAGGCCCGCTAAGCTACACTATTATGATACACTTTTTGAGCAAGAGAAGTGAAAAAATAATCATTCTAATTAGTCCGTCAGTTAGATCAACAAAAAATATTGGACACGTAGGTTTTTTTTTTAAATTATTAAATTGATAGAAATTAACAAAGTTGCAGTACCTATAGAGCATCAAAGTTCGGGAGTGCGGGCTCGTGACGTCACTTGTATGTAAAATGTGTACCCGTGCGTGACGTCACGCGGAATTTCAACACGCTACATTAAAAATTTGTCATTTTTAGTTTAATTGAAAAAAGAAAAATATGTGTCCGATATTTATTGATAATGTGAATGACGTACCTACTAAATAGAATTTCCTAGGCATCTAGCCTATTATCAAGATGGGAAAAGATTACTACAAAATATTAGGAATCGCAAAAGACGCGTCAGACGACAAGATAAAGAAGGCTTACCGTACTTTGGCTCTGAAGTACCATCCGGACAAGAACAAAGCGATCGGGGCGGAGGATTGGTTCAAGGAAGTTACAGAGGCGTACGAGGTACTATCAGACATGGAGAAGCGCGAGATCTACGACACCCATGGAGAAGAGGGCTTGAAGGAAGGTATAGGTGGAAACAACGGGCCCAACAGCGGCCGGTCCAAATCGTACATGTACATGTCCCCACCCCAGCATACACAAAGAAAATTTTAAAATCTGAATACGCTAGTTTTTAGGCGACTATAAAGGTCAAACCTCCCTATCGCTCGCTCATCATGTATGATATATCATACATCATATATCATGTTGAACCCAACGAGAATCAAAATGATATTATTGCTGAACCTTTGTATTGTTATTTTCTAGGCCGTGAAGGTTTGCTATTTTGCATAACTACATCCAGTGATTTTATATCTTCAAAAATGTTGAATAGTGCGAGCGAGAGGGAGGTTTGACCCTTATAGTCGCCTTAAGTGCAATATTGGCATGTATTCTGTGATATTGGTTAAAATATATGTACTAAATAAAATACGTAGATCCAAGCCTGCAACTGTGCATAGAATTCTAGCGATAAAACTTTTCGAGTTATAATTATGAGGTCAAATCAACGTGCAAGCCGTGTTCTTAGCAAACGCTCGTGAGTCGTGTCGTGACGCCAAACGGTTTATGAATAAGTAATAAAATATAGTTAATATTTCGTTCTTCAATGAAAAGCTGTTAACTGTTAAAAGCGATGATGATGATACATTAAAGAAGAATGCTGTCTGATGTTTGGCGCTCGGTACCAAGACTAAAGTGAGTGCGTCAAAAAAAATCTCCAATAAGTTTTGGTCGATTCTACTGTCAAAATAATTAAAAATGAGGGTTATCGCCATAGTAACACTTTACATCAATGTTTGTTGCCATAGTAACGTATATATCATTGGTTGTTGCAGTCTAATGGCGGCGTGCGGCGGAAACCAAATCAAATAAATATTTTTTTACTCGAGTATTAATCCCGTCGGTGTTTAAAACTAAAAAAAATGTTAATGTTATTCATAAAATGGGATTTATGGGATACGTTCGGCTTTGACGCAATTGGTACGGGTTCTCGGCATTCTCCTTTGTGTAAATGTAACTATAAGTATATTAATAAAGTATTTAATATAAAGATGTCATAATTTTAAAGTGATTTGTTTTATTTTCCTGTTTGTCGTGAATATAAAGATCAAAGTTAATATTGCAATAGCACAGCGGCAATATCGTATTCAGACTAACTTATGTATTTTTTTTTTGCGGCAAACGAGCTTTTTAATTATAGCTCTGAAGCTTCTGGACCTTGGTATGAAAATGTTGGTCACCCCTTTTGCACTAAATCTTTCATCAACATCATCATCATCGGCCTATAGCAGTCCATTTCTGGACATAGGCCTCCCCTAATCAGCGCCATTGTATTACAATAAATCCCTTCACCAGTCGTTTGGCGTCAAGCATGTGTATGCTGGGGACATGGGTCTCCAGGTTACACGTTGTTTAATAGACGAAAGAAAGTGGTGAATAAACTGACTGTGCACGCATTCTTTTATTGCTAGCTGTCACTTTTTTGCTCTTTTCTCTAAAATAATAGCTGAATCAGTTACTAAATAATGTTCCTTGTGATATCCAAAGCCTAGCAGTCTGGAATATTTAGTTGGTAGGTATTTAGTATCTAACCTACTTAGCACTAAAATATGGACTATAAATTTGAAATCTCTCTTCACCCGTTCGACGTAGACACGTGCAAGCATTGATCTCAAGCCTACACGTTGGTTTTACCTGATATACTTTTTGAGTTGGTATAGTTGATATATCGTGTTCAGAATTTTAATATTATCTTTGTGTAAGGGGCCGTCCATTAATCACTTGAGGCTCGAAAGGGGGGAGGGGGTTTGGCAAAAAACACGAAATATCACAAGGGAGGAGGGGGGTGTAAGATATCTTGTATTTATTTTTTCGGCAAACGCGCAATTTCTGCACTAAAAGCGACGTGTAGTGTGACTTTGACTCGCCTTGCTAGGCAACGAACGAAGTCCATAATCATGTTCCTTAATATGAGGATAAAATTAGAATATATACAGGTATAAAGTATTACCTATATTTAAAGATATCAAGTACCTACATTTTTCTATTTGTGTGAATAATGTAATAATTTTGACATTAATATTAATCTTAATCTTTTATATTCCGACATGTAATTTTAATTTTGAACTAACTCTTTATTGACATAAAAAAAATATTTTTTCAATAGAATGTTGTAAGCCTTACTTCACATGGCAGACTAGAGATACAAGCATTTATGATATAAGACCAATGTACCTAATGTTACAACCTAGTTCTACAACAATAAATTCATTTCATTTCAAGATAATATCCTAAAGTTTTTAAGATTATTTGTAGGTACCTACTAAAAATACACGTGATTTTGAGTAGGGAAGGGGGTTAGTCTTAAACCTCACCACGTATCACCAAGGGGGAGGGGGGGGTTACAAATGATTAAAAAAAACACCACGTGATTAATGGACTGCCCTTAACCTAGAGACATGCACATAAAGATACAAGAAACTAAGGCTTATTTGCACAATATGTTACAGTACACAAAGGAGCAGTCTTAAACCTCACCACGTTTCACCAACGGAGGGGTGGGGGGGGACTAATGGGTGGATTAATGGACTGCCCCTAAGCTAGGGACATGCACATAAAGATACAAGAAACTTAGGCTTATAAGCATAATATGTTGCAGTACACAAAGGAGCAGGCGGACAGATTAGGTCTAAGAGGATGGTGCAGAAATACGGCAAACGGGACCGTCCTAGGACACATGCAAGGCCCATCAGATAAAATTGAAACTATGTAAGTTTTTACACGTTGACTCATCTAGAATCACATCAATGTATTTATGAGGCACTTAAAGTACACTTTGAATAGTATTTTTTTTTAATCTACCATCAATTCGTAACGCGACCAAACAGAGAAGAATTGGCAAGAAACTCTGCTTGGCTTATATTTATTTAACGTCATTGTTCTTAATAACTATTACATTGTCTTTGAGGGAGTTGGAGGCATTTTCATCCGAAGCTTTTTTTGTCATCTAAATAATCAGATATTTTGTAATAAGCTTTATTACAGAGATTACGTTTAACATTTTTAAATTTTCTTACAGTTAAATTAATCACGTCATTTGGGATTTAGTTGAAAAATCGTACACACATCCCTATAAAAGATTGACTAACTATAAGAAGCTTTACAGTAGGAACAGCTAGGTTATCTTATTTAACTTTAAGATTGTGCTATTTTTAACAAACAGAGTAATATGTTGGCACGGAACAGTCATAATATTTATTTCTTTAAACTTAGTTCTAAGTGATTCTCTGGGGATCATATTGTAAATTGCACGAAAGCACAGCACTGAAAGAAAAAAATATGAAAAAAAATAAAAAAAGTCAAGCAGAGTTTCTTGCCAATTCTTCTCTGGCTTGCTCGCGTTACGAATTCGTGTAAATTTAAATTGTAAAAAATGACGTTTCAAGGTGTACTTTATGTGCTTACTGAATAAAAGTATTTTGATTTTGATTTTGAAAGTGTTATACTATGCACTAGGACATCGCGTAGAATCACATCTGTATTTTCAGCACTCAAAGTGTTTAAACAGCTAAATGAAGGGACTCATGAAAAACTAAATATTTTTATTTTACCTCATCATCATCATCAGCCTTTAGCAGCAGACATAGGCGTCTCCTAATGAGCGCCATTGCACCCTATCCTGAGCGCGACGCATCCAGTTTCTACGAGCAGCGTTGTCGACATAGCTCAGAAACTATGAAAGCTGAAGTGGCAGTGGGCTGGTCATATCTCCCAAAGAACCGACAACCGTTGAGGGCGAAACCGACCTTCCTCCTTTGGGCGACTTTTTTGAAGGTCTTATCCGTAGAAGTACTACCTCCATGCCTATTTCTGCTGTGAAGCAGCATAGTGTGTTTCGGTTTGAAGGGTGTGGATGCCGGTGAAATCAGCGCCGGGTACATGAGGCTGGACACCTCCATGCCTCAAGTTGATCGCAGGGCGTTGCATCGTAGGGTATCTACGTTCCAAACGTGCCTGACCTACTGAGCAACACTGTTATAAGTAATGGTTACCACTTAACATCAGCCCATGTGCTAGTTGTATCTTCATAATTATCATAAAAAAAATGTTGTCAATCGGTCATCTTCGTGATCGTGTGTCCTTTTTCTCATCACCTCATAAGAAAGTGATGACTAATTTAAGTGTTTTGATTTGATGGGTATTTCGTTGTGACAAACTATTCTTTAAAAACGTACCCTTTAAAAACTGTACGTATGTATATTAAAAGTAGTAAGTACTTATAGGATCTTTTATTTCAGGATGCACTGGCTGAAGACCACTGGTAGCCCCAGCAGCAAGATAGAAAAAGCCGAGTTCAGAAACCAGAAAGATATATCAGAATTCACGTTTGACGACTTTGGTATCATTCGAGACAGAGATTAGTGAAAGTTTTCTATAGTTTTGCTTTCTTAATTCATAGAAGTGAGCTAAAGTTCCATGAAACCTTCAGCAAGTTACTGAGAAACCGCTGTCTCGGTTGGTACCTAGCTTCTGTTATGAGAGTTTAAAGAAATCCCGCTAAGCAGTTCCCTGCGTTCCAGTGTCAGTATGTATGAATGCTCAATAAATTACGCTAAAAAATAACAAAATGTTTTATTACAAACAATGGTAATCATCCCTGAATTACAAAAGTTCATTAACGTGACAAAAGGGAGCAAAATACAGAATTTTTTTAATTACGTTTACGCTCTCACGTCAACCTCCATCTCGCAAATGTGGCTGGAACAAAAGCTCATCTCCCCAGGCCGTTATAAAAGGGCCCCGGCCCACTTAGTCATTACGCAAGTAATGAGTAAAAACTCGCGAAATTCCATTTTAGCCGTGCGGGCAAATCTAATTTGACGCCGACCCCACATCCCATCAACCTTACTCCAGAATAAATCAAATTCAATCGACGCAGTACTTCCTAAGAAATACAAAGTGACTCTACTGAAATAAAGATGTCCTTATCTATCGAGTTACCCCTCGTAAGGACCTACGTGCCCGATTCACGAATATAAAAGTAAACTTAGTCGAAGTCAGACCTACAGGTGGTTTATCATTCAGTTTATTAGAAGGACAGATACAGGAGGTTTTACGATTAAGCCACGTTTATTTTCGCAAGTGACCTTTTTCAGTTGAAGTGATGCCGACCCGCCCTTGTGTTGTACTTAGCTGGTTGTGGATATGTAGAACGCGTTTTTCAACGTTTAAAAATAAAAGCTCGACTTTAAAACTCTTCGAGGGTCGAGAGGACGGGACGCTGCGCTCATTAAAAAGTTCGTCGTTGCGTACAAAAGCCACAATAATTTTTGTCGCTATCTCGCCCGGAGCGCATAAACATCAACAAGGATAACGCCTGAGGCGCTGAGGGTCGCTCTCGCGTAGCAATTTCATAAATCCGCTCCACTCGAGATCCTACGCAAATATTACATTCCTCAGAATCAAATAATAATGTGCCATCTGTTAGCTAACAATAGTCAACCTTGGAGGGTTTCGCGGAGGAGTTTTCGCTCGGAAGGGTAGGAAATAATTACGTTCAAGTCAGTAACCCGGGCGTGCGTTATCGATGGGCTGGCGCGCGCGGGGCGGGCGGTAAGTGGGTCAGCAGGGAGCCGCGCAGCCGCCGCGCCGCCACTGCGCCCCCAGCCCTCAGCCATGGCGGACGCGCCGCCCGAAGTCCTCGAGCTCAACGTGGGCGGCGTGCACTACGCGACTACGCGCGACACGCTAGCGCGCGACCCTAACTCGCTACTCGCGGTCGCGCTGCGCGACCCGGAACACCCGCGCGACGCTCGCGGTCGCTTGTTCTTCGACCGCGACGGAGTCCTTTTCCGCTACGTGCTGGACTACCTCCGAGACGGAGCGCTCGCCCTGCCGGAATGCTTCAGAGAGCACAAGAGGCTTGCACGCGAAGCCCAACACTACCGGCTCTCTGGCCTCGAAGCGGCTGTGGTATCCGCTGATCCACGACCGCCAAACCGCGAGAAGGGATGCATCACTGTCGGGTACCGCGGCTCCTTCGCATTCGGCCGCGATGGACTCGCTGACGTTAAGTTTCGTAAGCTGTCGCGTATCCTCGTCTGCGGGAAGGTGACCCTGTGCCGGGACGTGTTTGGAGAGACGTTGAACGAGTCGCGCGATCCTGACCACGGTCTAGCCGACCGGTACACATCCCGCTTCTTCCTGAAACATTCATTTATCGAGCAAGCGTTTGATATGCTTCAGGAGAACGGGTTTAAATTGACGGCGAGCGCGGGCAGCGGAACGGCCGGTGGCGCAGCTGAGCTGAAGCCAGGAGTTGACTCCGAGGAGAACCGTTGGAACCACTACAACGAGTTTGTGTTTGTGCGCGACTAGTTCCCGCCACAGAGCGGCCGTGGCCATGTGATATCGGCTAGAGCTGTGTGAAGCTTGGTAAAGCATTCGGTTTTCAAGTTAAAAAGTTACCGAAATAGTTCGGCGTAGAAGCTATCGCTTTGGTTTCTTCGAACCGTTCTATTCGAGATCGGACTACAATAAATAAACATCTTATGATCCTCGTAGTTATACGTAATACATGTTTAAATAATTTAGCGACGAAAGTTAAATTTAAATGTTTCCTTACATAATTAGGTAGTTAAATGAAGCATTAAATGTAATCAGTCTTAAAATAGGTAGTGTTAAATGTATAAATATTAACATAGATCTAGATAAAATCTCTGTTAGGAATTATTTCTACTTACTGTTACCTATTTCTAGTCACCGACCTATTTTATATCTTCGAAATTATTTTAATACATCTATTTATGAAAATTGTACCTATTTTATAATCTGCGGGCCATCTATTTTGATAAAAAGTATGCCAAATTATTATTATTATATTTATGAATAAGATACTGGCTTTAAGTTTCAGTATATTACATTCCATAAATTGTAATTTTGTCTACGATTTTTGCGGTGCTTATGCGCTGTGTGTTGTGAACGACACTTTTCAAAAACTAATTTGTTCTTCGTACTTAAACTAAGATAATGGTATTAAATTTAGTAAGTTTGATTTATAAAACTAGTAGGTATACTAAACAAAATATTACGATATCTCATAGTGCCATCTTTACTGTTATAAAAAGCATCTAGTTTAGACGAGTACCAAGTATCAGTGAATCAAACTTGAGCAAAGTTTATGCCGTTCGCATATGGATTTGTTTACTTCCATTATCTCTCACGCTTTAAAATCGATTCAACAGTTAATCTAAGTAGCTCTTATTATTCAGAGACGTTGCTATGTCGAATTTAACGATCGCAGCCATATCACTAGTATAGTGTAAGACCTGATACTTCCATAGATATCTTCCCGCTTTATGTACTAAAGCTTTTTTTTTACAGAAACCGTATGCTATGACTAGTTATGATTTTGCTGGAAAAGTAATTACTCAGTAACTTTGATCAAAATGTTTCAATTATGAAATCTATTACCTATTTAGTCGTAATTTCGTAAATTACTGATAATGTAGAGCTCTCGATAAATGTATGTTTGTCTTTAGTTGTTATTATTATAACTAGACATGTCTTCATGACATAGTTAGATAAAGTTTATAAAAATTTAAGTAGACGCATTTTTCATTCAAGTTTTCGGGTACCTAATTCATTTACATGTCGGTTTACTCTCAAAATTTCGATACAGTAATATGAGCCATACCGACTGCGCCGAATTTTTGGGATCAAACTTACTTGTCGACTTATGTTCGAAAACCCAGGTGAAACCTGGGCTTGAAATCTGTATTATGAATAAGGTATGTCAAATAAGTAATTTTACCTGTTTAAATGACTTACCTACATACTGATTTCATATTTTTATTTTGTAAAACTTCATAAGACCATTTCCCAATATATTGAAACATAAAAGGATTTTTAAATTTACTCCCTAGGGTTGAATTCTTGATCTAAAAGAGACCAAACGAAAACAAGAAGTTTCTGTAAACACAAATGTGTGTTTAAACCGTAATTTGCGTGTTTTTATATTACCCACCTTCGAAACGCGAGCTGTTATTTATTGCTAAGAGATAAATAAAACAGTGTTGGATCTGGTCTCGACTAATATAAGTTCTAATAAAGGAATAGTTTTGTGAATAAATTTAGTTAAAAAAATCTTGTTGTTTTTGACGCCTTTCTTTTTTTAATAGAGTTAATTTTAAGTGGGAGGGAAGTCAATGGGGTAGACTTGCCCAGCAATGGGACGAGAAACTTTAATTTAAAAAAAAGTTGTTTATATTTTTGTAAGAAAAGGACTGCTTCAAGTTATTATGGGTAAGTAGGTAGGAAGAAACACACATCCTAAACCGTAAGTCGTACCTTAGCGGGTGGACAAAAGGATTTTCCAAAATTTTAGCCCTGACCTGACGGAGTGCAGCGGGTAATAATTATTACGCGGGCGAATCCCGGGAACCTAAAGGTAAAAATACCAGACATGTAAAATACCATCGAGTACTGTCAACTAGGTAATCCTAAGCTAAGTAAGTACATAGATTAAATCAAATCAAATCAAATCAAATTGTTTATTTGCAACCAATAAAAACATTTAACACACAAAGTAGGTAACAATTTATAATTAGCATAGTTGCAAAAGGTCCCAACTCAGCGTATGCAGGCTAGGCTAGCCTGCGCTGGTCTTCCGTTGAGGCCGTTAGGTAGTTACTTGTTTTTTTGTTCATAGCGCGTCACTTGAAAACAATTTAGCATATTTTTTTACATATTGCAAAGGATTCCTTGTAAATAATCGGAAAATTTTACCGAAAATTGGAAAATATAGCAAGAACTGGAAGTGCTTTTTCTATAGGATTTTTGAATTATATCAATTTAGACAGGATAAAGTCTGTCGGGTCGAGTTTAAAGCCAATATTATAATGATTGTGATTCATCATCATTTCCCACTCTAGGTGGTGGTTTGTGGTGGTGGTAAAAATAAGTGATGGACACAAGATGTTTTGTTTCTCCATTCAGTCCTATCGACTTTCAACTCTGTATTCACTTCTTTCACTCTCATATCCTCTTTCACAGAATCGGCCCATCTCTTGTAATTGTACCTAAGTATTAGATCGTTATCAGACTGATGATGGTTTTCATAACCGTCTCACGGACCTATTGAGATAAATTCTGTGGTAGTAGGTTCCTAAGGTAGAGTGACGATGGAGTGCCAGGTGGAGTGACGATCTGCGTAAGGCTGCTGGTAGAAGCTGGATGTATCGAGCTCAGGATAGGGCGCAATGGCGCTCATTAGGGGAGGCCTATGTCCAGCAGTGGACTGCTATAGGCTGATGATGATGATGATGATGAGGTACCTGAGTAACAAGAAAACTGTAGAAAGAGACTGACGCTAATGCTCTCTGTGCTGAAGGTCGCGGGTTCAATCCCCGCCTAAAACAAACATACCTACTTAACATCACACAAGGTATTAAATGTTTGTTCTGTGTCTGAGTTTACTGGTAGGTTTGAATTATTATGGCTTTGTATCTAAATACAGCTATGTGTAATGACAACGCGGCTCGGCAAACAGAGTACCTACGTCCTCTGGCCAGGTGGAGTGAGTGACGATCTGCGAAAGGCTGTCGCTAGAAGCTATAAGTGCCGAGATGGGCGCAATGGGCAATGGCAATCTTCTGAACCCAAGCCAACCCCACCTGCCAGCCTACATCGGCACAGTTAAATCCCCTGGCCACTGATGGGCAGCAGCGTCGGTGGTGCGAGAAGCTGTGCCCCAACCCGCATGCCCAGCGTGGGGATTATGGGTATATCCCCCTTTATTAGGGGAGGCCTATGTCCAGCAGTGGACTGATATAGGCTGATGTGGTGGGCGCAATGGCGCTCATTAGGACGCCTGTGTCAAGCAATTGGCTGCTATATGCTGTTGATGAAATGAGTGGCAGTGGTGAACAAAACCTAACTACAAAAGAAAAGGAAGCTGCCCTCAATGAGGTAAAAATTATGCCCCACCCTGTATAAGTACCTATTTTTTTATTATTATATATTAATACACCCGAGACAAATATTTGCAGATCATACAAACACATGTCTCGCAGTAGGAATCGTACCCGCGCTCACAGAACATAAGCTTCCGCGTCTCAGGCAAACTTTTGCCCGCTGCGTCACAGGCCGTAGACTCATCATCATCATCAGCTTATAGCAGTCCACTGCTGGACATAGGCCTCCCCTAATGAGCGCCATTACGCCATGTTCTGAGCTCGACGCATCCAACTTCTACCGATCGTCACTCGTCACTCCACCTGGCCGGAGGGCGTCTAGAGGCGTAGACTCTAATTAGGTAATTAATTATTAGGTAGTATTTTTTTCAGGCGACTTCATAAATAAAACCTATGTATGTAGACAGTAGATTCTTATCGTCTCTCCTACTTATTTTTAATTTGTAGTAGGTTAAGTAAAAGTACCTAACTACGACCTACCGAAGAACAGACAGTGAAGAGCTTTATGTAGGCTAATGGCTCTACTTCACGCCATAAAAACGTCGGTTAGCCCAAGGTCATAGAATATAAGGTAACCTTCACACAGTTTGAACCTACCATAAGATAGCAGTTTCAACGTATATTCGTCGTGAACATCACCATACCAAACACCGTCACGATCACGAATTATTCCACCATAAACATTACCAGGGTCACAGATAACATAAAACTAGCCAGGGTGGTGGGCCCAACAACGTGATTATAATTTACACGCAACGCCATCTTGTGAATTCTTGTGTTATGTTCAGCAAACTACGGGCAGGCCATCATTCACTGAGAGCTAGCAGATGGGGCGATTACGCGCCATTTGACTCTCGTGTAAACCTCCTCTAGCTCTTTCTCGGGTGTCCCGCTTGGTTCGTATCAGAGGGCTTACCACAGGTTTTGATAGTTTTCGAAAACTTTATAAGTTTCGGTATCTTTTCATACATTTTCAGTACAGCGCCTCTAGGGAAACGTGCATGAACTACGAAAATGTATGGAAAGATACCGAAACTTATAAAGTTTTCGTAAAATATAAAAACCTCTGGTAAGCCCTCAGCGTTACTAACCATAGGTACATTTTGTTGGTGGCGTAACCCCATGGGCCACTATGGTATGCTATCACGTTGATATAGGAAATAGGGCCCTGAGAGCTTGTTTAGATTGATTAGACAATCAGGCTTGTGACATATCATGTCACGTTGCGTAGTGTCCCCAGACACAGCAAAAATGTATGTTCATCACACAAATGTTTGTCCTGGGCGAGAATGGAACCCGCGACATGAAGCTCAGAAGGCAGATTTACTACCAACTGAGCTATGAGGCCAGTCAATTCAGTAGGCAACTGATTTACTACTAAATACACCCATCAATACGTTTGTCAAATGACGGTCTTTGAATTTCGACAGATGAAATGTCAAAGTTTGCAAATAAAGTTTCGGTGCCGTGCCGCCGACCGCTAGAGATAACAACTAGATGAAGCCTTAAAATTCACTATGCTCTGAACGTCAACTCATACGGCTGATCTCTACTTTCGTATGTCCCTATCATTCGCTAGAAAGAGATGCATACTTTATCTCAATGCGATCGCTGCGACTTCGTACCAGGGCATTTCTATCAAACTGCATAGAATTTTGTTCGAGCGCCCTGGTACGATTAACTTTTTGATCTATTTTGAAGTCGCATTGATATATGTATGCGTCCCTTTCTAACTGATGATATTGGATATAGAAAGTAGAGATCAGCCGTATGAGTTGATGTTCAGAACATAGTGAATTTAAGGCTTTATCTAGTTCCCTTCTATATCTGTGGTGCCGACTGAGTTAGCAAATGAGGCCTCTCGACAAGCTCACAAGTTCTTTAGCTCTTCATGACAAACTTTTGGTAAAATCAGGCCCAAAGGCTTTTGCCGCATTCAGATAGATGGCATCGCCTATCAACTTTTAGCGCCATCTATCAAGTCATTCTGTACTCTCTGTAGGTAGGACCACTACCTCCTCATTCCAAAACGAAGATTAAAGGTCTAAGTTTAAATCCGACATTATAAAATACCAGTTTTAAACCTAGACTATCTTTAGTCTTTGTTTTGGAGTATTTAATAAATCTAAGATGATACCCGGGACAATGGCATTAGTTTTCACAACGACCAATGATGAGCAATGATGAAAACCAATTTGGTATATCAAACCAATGAAAAGCCATTTTGTTTTTCGTCATCATTCATCATTGGTCGTCGTAATCACTGCACTAATGTCAATTTCCCTCCCTGATATTCTTGCTGAACCTTAGTATTGTTATTTTCTAGGCCGTGAAGGTTTGTTATTTTTCATAACTACATTTAGTGATTTTATATATTCAAAAATGTTGAATAGTGAGAGCCAGAGGGAGGTTTGACATGTATCATCGCCTTAAATTGAACAAACTGTACGCTCTGGAACAGTTGAACAATTCACGGGCGAGTCGCGAAATAACGTGGAATGTGACGTGTCTTCATTTGATTGACTGACGTGCGAGACTCCGCTAGCGCGTAAATCACTCCATCTGTCTGTGTACAAGCTCTATTCGATCTATAGGTAGTTGTTGAAGGTAGAGGTCGCGTCACGTAAAAATAACGCTGGTGGTAGGCTGCGCATTAATAAGAATCACACTTACCGGCGCGCGTCGGAGAGTATTTTAAAACATGCTAAAAGAAATTGAAACCGCCACAAAGCAGTTAAGTTCCTTATTTGCATTCAATTTACGCAGGTTTGAGCTTTATCAAACACTGACATAAATAGATCCGTATATAAGTAGATATTGCATGCAAATAAGGAACTTAACTGCTTTGTGGATGTCTCAATTTCCTCTAGCATGTTTTAAACTGGCTTCGATGCACTCCGATGCGCGCCAGTAGGTGTGAAATGTGAATCGTACATTAGGCGATTTATCGATTTTACCCGTGAGCGAACACACCCCTCCACTTCTCCAAGCATTCTTTTTACATGATGCGTAATATGCCTAACTTTAAAAATACAATTATTTTATTTATTTACCTATTTATTGCACAATAAATGTAACAAAAGGTGGTCCTTACTGCTAATCTATGGTTTGTTAAAGATGGCGGTAGGTGTTGTTATTATGATCATAATTTATTAAATAAAAGAATATTAGAAATCATTATTATTATCTTGAGTCCATTAATAAAAAAAAAATTATAAATAAATCAAGATTTAAATATATTATTTCTAAAATATTTCAATTCTTCTATACTTTCTAATATATCATCAACTGCTCTCAAGATTTAAATATATTATTTCTAAAATATTTCAATTCTTCTATACTCTCTAATATATCATCAACTGCTCTGTGGCTAAACTTTTTGATTGGCATTTTGGAGTATTCCTTCTGGTACCATCTCTTGCCTAATTCTTTAATAGTGGAGACGTCAATTATTCTATAATGTAAAAACTGATCTACTTTAGGCATATACTTCCGTAGGAACAACCTATCCATGTAAACACTGTTCCCTCCTAATGGACACTTCTTCTCAGGTACATTACTCTTCAGGAAATCAAATACAATGTTTTCTGCATCAGTTAGAGATATAACAGATTTTCGGCTGGCCTCTGTTAGTCCACTCTGAAAGAAAAACCAATCACACTATTATAAATGCAAAAGTTTGTGTGTGTGTATGTATGTTTCCACTCAACTCCCTAATGGCTGGACTGATTGTGATAAAACTTAGAATATAAATAGTTTGAGACCTGGAGATAGGCTACTCTTTATCTATGTGGCATAGGCAATGAAGAAGATAACAAGGTTAAAATATTACACTTTTATGTACGTAGAATCAAAGTCTAGACCGTTCACATTATTCTAGTTTTTATTTCGCATCGATCGGTGCAATATTACCGAAGTTATAAGCATGGGAAGTTTACGTAGGTTTTTTAAATCTCGCTAGTGATCGCGAGTAGCGCGTGACGTCATCGCTCGTATACGGCGCGGCGCGGCGGGCGTCCGTAGTACATTTCGCTGCTAAGTTGTTTGCTCTCGTGCGCTCTGGTTATTTTTATTAATTTAAAAGAATGCCGATTGAGTGAGTGTATCGTGTAAATTATTATTTAGAACTAAAATGGAAGAAGGATTTAAAAAAGGTCAATCTAACAACCTTCCCATAGTTCACGATATGATGGTGGCAGAATATTTTTTAAAAATAAAGAAATCATTAACCTTGGAATGGTTCAATAAACTGCGAGTCGAGTACCCTACATACCTACTAATATATAAATGCATCGGGGAGCCCCCCTTAATTCATTTTAATTTAATTTAATTATTTATTTTTGAAGTAAATATATAAACAAAATATTCTGTGCATATTTCAAGCGTCTACCTGTTGCTGTTATTAATATCGAGCAAAAAAACGGTAAAAAAGTGGCAACAGAAATACATCATCGGTGAACATTTCAACTGTCTAACTATCACGGTTCATGAGATACAGCTTGGTGACAGATAGACGGACAGCGAAGTCTTAGTAATAGGATTTCCGTTTTTACCCTTTGGGTATGGAACCCTAAAAAGCATATTACTAGCAAAAACCAAGTACCTACCTAGTCTACCTACTAGGTACTTAGTTAGTATTTCACATGGCAAGGTTAAGTACCTACTACTTAGTATTTCACATGGTATTTGAACAATTGACATCGAAATGATCCCCACAACAATATAAATGCTGTTGTTTTTGGCCCTAATGGATGTGCTCTTCTCATAGCATTTGTCCATTTTTTCTGATTTTCGCATCCTTAGGAACGTAAAAAAACAACTTTTCGGGTGTTTTTGTGGCCCTATTTTTACACTGAGACACAATACAACATTTATTATATGAACTCATGTAGTTTTTATTGTTTCTTATTTAAAATAAACAAAGTAGTTCTGCGCGCGACGGGCACATTGGGGTAAATGCTTCGAATCCCCGAGTCACTCGCGCGGAGGCAGGATCCGTGACGTCATCAACGATATTGCGCTCGGTCCGCGGCTTAGACCGAAAATGTTAACTTTGTAGTTTGATATCTTGGTCAGTTTTAGAGATAAAAAAATAATAAAAACACAGTTGTTCTCGTATTTTTTTGTAGATTTTTTTGGCATATATAACAAAAAATGGTTTTCTTCTTCATTTAATATGAATAATTAAATTAAAAAAACTACTTTGTCTGGTACACTGGTACAAGTTGCCTATATTTGAATCCTTGCATACAAATATTATGCGAAATTTTAGCTTAATCCGTTCAGTTATGGTGAGTAGGAACAAAAACATAATTCTTCAAAAACTTTATCTCTTAAATATTGGTAGGTTAATCAGACTGTTTATTTTCTATCTCATCAGTTGCAAAAACAAATGTTATACTTACAGTCAAGTTTGTAAATATTGGTACAGTGAATAATATTTTATTTTACCAACCGGCCAAATTCTTAGCCCACACTCTACAACATAATTAATGACAAGTAGGACTTTTTAAAAACAATTAACCGACTTCAAATAAATCACTTCTTACTTCTTGCCTTAAATAATTTTGAAAAGCGGTTCATATTGATGATCAGAGGGCGAAAATTACAAGTGAGGATGAGGTTTTTGAGTTTTCCGGGAAAAGTACGAATCCCTCAGGAATAAAATTTATATGGGACCACCTGTAAGTATAACCTTTTAAACACAAAAAAAAAACGGTTTACAATTGAAGGAGATATCGGTATGGAAAAAAAAACGTTCCGAAGAATTGAGAACCTCCTCCTTTTTGAGGTTGGTTAAAAATAGCAGAACAGACTTTAGCAGAATTGTGACAACAGCCACAAAAGCCAAAATCAAGATGTCAAGTTGAATATTATTCAGTACATTATTTGCCTATTGAAATGATATAAATATATACCGGACCAGTTTTTACAAACTTAAGACAAAAAAATGACTTGCTCAAAAAATACTTACTTCCCCATGCTGGGTCACACACCATTCCCCCATACTATTCAATATTTTATCAGGCTGGTGTATGATAAGGTTAGGGCCTGTAGCTACGACATTTAACTCGGCATCGGTCACCAAGCACGCTATCTCCAGAATATGGTCTTGGTCTATGTCTAGCCCTGTCATCTCCAAGTCCACCCATACAATGTGCTTTGTGGCATTTCTGAGGATGGCTTCTGGATTGGCCCTTATTGCTGAAACATATAAGAAGGCAAACTAAAAAGGAAGGTTTTAAAAAGCTTTATTTGGTTAGGACATGTTGAAAAAACTATTAAAACCACATGGCTGAGAGAGGTCGGCTCGGGTAATGGTTTATTATTATTTTTATATTTTTTATTCATTTAGTATGGGCCAGCTCTTGACTTTGAGGATTGTGTGAGCAAGGATAAGGTCGATGATGGGACGAGCTTTCCCAGAAGATTGACATTTCTGTATAATATGAAGACATTTTTGTAGTCTCCTCATGGTCCATAATGGGCCCACGCAGTCCCCTTCCTCTCTCGATTCCTGCTATATCCTTTCTCAGCCACCTTACTCGCTTTGCTCATTATAGCCAAGTAGGTAAAAAAATAGCAGCGAGCGAAGGGGTAAAACTAATAACTACTAAACTGAAAAGGAAGGTTTTTTATACAAAGCTTTCTTTGGTTAGGAAATGTTGAAATAACCATTATTCTTAATATGATAGTACTATTAGAATCTGGCTCCTCAGTTATGGGTACCGACGTAGGTAGTAACTACCTCCTACTAACATGATAAAGGTGAACATTTGTGAGGATGGATGGTTGTTAGGGATGTTTGTTACTCTTTTACGCAAAAACTGCTGAACGGATCTTGATGAAACTTTGAATATACATAGTTTGTGATCTGAATTAACACATAGGCTACTTTTTATTCGGGTACCACGCGAGCGATGCCGCGGGAGGAAGCTTCTACTATTTATAGGCTAGAAGAGTGCAGAGATCGAGTTCCATTGGTCTTCTTTGTTTAACTTACCGTCTATGCATAATAAAACTAATCACCGTTGAACACAGGTTCTTGTCTGTCTCCTCCAATACGTTATGTTATGTATGACTTTTCCTACCTGAGTTAAAATGTTTTGGGAGTTCTTTCTTACCATTCGAATACGGGCGAAACATTGCTTCTTTTACGCTGGATAATCCAGAAAAAAAATATTTTCTTATAATATTCATTCAATTTTACTCTTGTCTAGAGAAAGATCTAACTTAATAAATAGCTAGATTACAAATTCATTCATAGCATTCAATATTTTTATATTAGAGAAATATTTAATCAATATTACAACAACATAATGTCGACCTCATTGAGAAATATAGCATTCAATAGGTATTTAGAAATTAAAGAAACATAAATTCATTATACAGTCGACCTCCTAAAGAAATGATAACGTTTAGTCGACCCAAAGAGTAAAGTAATAGATAGAAAAGTCGACCATAATATAATTTCTCGACCATCCTCTTTTCAAGGTTAGAAGAGGTTATCTCGGCGAGACAACTCGAGATAATCTCGCTCCACGGCTCGAGTCGGGAGTTCGGGACTCGGGACCATCTCCACGAGCAGTGTTGCCGTTTTTTATTTGGAGAAAATGCTAAAACTTGTTGCAGAAAATGCCAAAAAAAATCTAAATATAATGCTAAAATCTAAATTTTATTCCCGAACAGCAAACTTAAGTGGTCAACTGTTAAAATATATGCATATTCACATATAAAGAACGCAAGAGAAGACTCTGCTCTTTGGGTATTAAGATTAATTTGCATCGTAGGTTAATTACTTTTTTACTACATTGACAATTCAAATTTAGCATGTTTTGCGGTGGAAATGTGTTACTTCAGTTAATTTTAGCTATTATGTTACACTTACGAAATCTGCCATCTTTTCCCGTTGTTCGCGCTAAATTTTCTCATAAATATGCGAAGCCGTGATATTATATCAACACATCAGATTCAAATTAGACGTAAAAATTAAGAACACTGCACAGATCGTTCGTAACAAAGTAACAATCGCTAAGCAAAAGATAAACATAAATTTCAGGGAAGTGCTAATTCCTATAAAGAAAGTTCCCATGTTTTAAAAAACTACTTTGAGTTAAAAAACAAAATGTCTCTGGTTATAAAATCTTTTTGGTGGTCTATAAAATCTTTTGAATTCCTTAGTAAATAGGTAATGTTCAAAAAAATGTAAATAATAAAATATGCTAAATGCAAATTTTTCAAGCTAACATACCTGAAAATATGCTAAAAGAGAATGCCGAGAACCCGTACCAATTGCGTCAAAACCAAACGTATCCCATAAAATTTATTTTATTTTATAAATGACATTAACATTTTCTTTAGTTTTACACACCGTCTGGATTAATAATCAAGTAAAAAAAATATTTTGTTGATTTGGTTTCCGCTGCACGCCGCCATTAGGCTGCAACAACCAATGATTTATACGTTGCTATGGCAACAAACATTGATGTTAAGTGTTACTATGGCAATAACCCTCATTTTTAATTATTTTGACAGCAGAATCGACTAAAAACTTATTGGAGATTTTTTTGACGTACTCACTTTAGTCTTGGTACCGAGCGCCATACATCAGACGGCATTCTCCTTTAGCATTAAAAATGCTAAAACGGCAACGCTGTCCACGAGCGAGTGCATCGCGACGAGCACGCGCTTCTATCGTCAGGTCATCTCCATGAACAAGCGATTATTTAGCGTGTTCGTGCGTGTTCTGTGTGACTCGTAACGACGTAACGACTAATTCATAATTAGTCAAGCCTAAGACCGACTTAGTATATATAAATATATTTGTATGTGGTGTATTGTATTGGAACAAAGTTCCATATCGCGCGATGCGAAAGGGGGCTAGACGGAAAAAATTATGAATAAAAGTTGTAATGACACTTTGTAATTGTCAAATGGTTGGGCTGATGACGTCATGGTATAAAGACTTGTACGCTTATTTCAACCGCTTATGCTAAGTGCTCGTTAGCCTCGCCACCCAGTTCAAATTGATTACGTCTTTTTGCATGTTTTTAATTTGAATTTATGTAATATGATCTGTATTTCAATGAAGCCGTGCGGCGTGCGCGTGTTTCTCTGTCTGTCTCTCTCTCTCTCTCTTATAGAAAGATACTTCGTTCCATCCGGGTGTCCCTTGAGCTCTCAAGTTTTTAATATTAAAATTATCATGTAGTTCCCATAACACAAGCTCTGCTTAGTTTGGGGCTACATTATGCTGTGTGAAAATATCAAGCATTATTCCACATCCACATCCATTCCATCCCAGCATGATTAATTATTATTTATTTATTGTATTTGATGACATGCCAATGTTATGTAATCTAACGATATGGATAAATAAATAAAATAAAGCAAATAAAAAAAAATATTGTGTGATCAAAGTGGTGGGATCAAAGATACACATATATTGTATCTTTGATCCCACCCAACACCGCAAAATGGAAAATACATACCTGCGTAAAATGTTAGGCTACTGTTTAATAACCCGGGCACCACGCGAGTGGAGCCGCGGGTTCGAGGGTTTTTGTTAATTTAACTGAAGCTATAAAAACAAACATCTATATGGCTACAAAGTACTATAGCCAATTTAACCATTCACAACCCTGGAAATACAATAATTATGTTCGATTTTGTATGTTAGGTTAGCTTCCGTCCGCTTCTTCGCTCGCGTGATACCCGGATAAAAAGCAGCCTATGTGTTAATCCAGGTCACAAACTATGAATATTCCAAATTTCATCCAAATCTGTTTAGTAGTTTTAGTTAGTAGGTGAAAGATTAATACACATTCATCCATACATCCATACTCACAAACTTTCTCATTTATAATATAAGTAGGAAGTAGGATAGTCAAATTTGACTATCGAATTGGATTTATCTAATAGTAACACGCCCAGCTTCTTTGTGTTTTTGTGTTCCGAACTTATCTCTCTTTGGTTTTGGGTGATTTATATGATGTTTGTATTCTTATATAAATTGATATCAGTCACGTGGTTCCCATAATACAAGCTCCGCTTAGTTTGGGGCTGCATGATGTTACGTGATTATGTTCAGCATAATTTGTTTCTCTATATTTTTTCATGAGTTCTGTTCAAATAACTTTCCTACTTATTCTTAATCACTAGAATCAGAAAATAGCAGATTTGGTTATCCCTATAAAAATTTATAACACAGAGATTATCCCTCCCTCTCCTTGAGATGCGACATCTTGACGAATGATTTGAACAACACTGTTATTAAACCAATGTTTATGACACGATTGTGTACGGAAAACATTTTTTTTTAAGTAAAAATGTAACAGATTTTTAACTGGCAAGCATAAAAATATTAAGTTATTCTGTAGTACATCTGGTATCAATTTATGTCTAGCGATTTATGCTTAAGAATTATGTGTCAAGCAAGACTCGCTCAATGCCGTGATTGATACACAAGGAGTCAAGGAGTTCCAGGAGAGTGTCACAATGTGCAATGATGAACGTCAAAATAACGCAATATTATTATCGATAATATTATCGATATCATTCATTAGTTACATTACCAAACAACACTACTGTAAATTATCTATGTTTAAATGGAACGAACAAAAGAATGAAGTTTGTTCATTATTTTATTTATCAATCAATTTGTCATTCATTCATTCATGTCATGGTGTGTGAGGGTTGAATTTGTTTTTGTTACTTTTTCATAAATTTACCATTTGGAGTTGTACACAAGATATACACCATGAACAGAATAATTCTAAACCATTGCCGATGCCTAAAAAGATCAAGTAAGTTCACGTAAAGCTTTCAAGTTCACGGCAAAAACAGATATAACCTATCGATGATTTTGATTGATTGTGTAGCATGACTTCATCGGGGCTGAAAAACTGAGGGATTTATGTAATAAAACCAACAAATAAATTAGAATGTGGGACCTTTAGCTATTGCTTTTTCAGTATTTCATGCTACACGTTTAAAGGACCATTCAGTAGAATGCTGTCTCATGCCATGGCATGGCTGCAGTTGATGCAATGTTATTATTACTGAAAATTTCTAATATTCAAAAAATTTGAAGCCTTTCTTATAATAAAAATGATAACTTACAGAATGATTTCAACTTTTGCTACTGCTGCTTTAGTCATTATTTGCCCTACACCAAGATTGTTGTTCTATTTTAATATCTTACCTTTAGGATTTAGACTTTTTCAGTACCATAATTATGGTTATTTTTACTTATACCTAGGTATATTGAATTACTAATGTTTTCTTTTTGTTTTAGCTTTAGTATGGGAGAACAAACAGTACCAAAATTTTCCATACATAACCCTCTCAAGGTCACTGTCATATTATACGACACAGCCTATTGGACTGCAGTATGATATTTCTCAAAAACCTCTTTTCACAAAGGTCTACCCACATTATGCTAGAAACTTCTCCACCACCAACTTTTGCTTTGAGAAGGAACCTCTCAAGCCCTCTTCAAAAGTTGAAGCCACAGTTGTTACAATAAAAAAAGAAATTGAAGAGAAAGAAAAGCTTCCGAAACAGGAAGTAACTAAGAAGAGTTGGAAAACGCGTATCATGGATGAGCTGCGACATTACTACCATGGCTTCAGACTTCTCTTCATCGCAATCAGAATATCCACATCTCTGATGTTTAAAGTTATAAGAGGAGAGTCACTAACTCGCAGAGAGCACCGACTACTGGTGACCACTATTGGTGATCTGTTCAGAATAGTTCCATTCATTGTGTTCATTCTCGTCCCATTCCTTGAGTTTACACTGCCCATATTCATAAAACTGTTCCCAAATATGTTACCCTCAACATTTGAGAGCAGAGATCAGAAAGATGCGAAACTGAAGCAGCATTTGAAGGTGAAACTTGAAATGGCTAAGTTCTTCCAAGAGACCCTGGACCAGATGGCACCACAAGCAAGCAATAGGCACTCGCAGCTAGCTAAAGACTTCTCAAGCTTCTTCAACCGGATCAGGACATCTGGTGATGTTGCAACGAGCGAGGAAATCATGAAATTCTCCAAGCTTTTTGAAGATGAAATTACTTTAGATTCATTACAACGACCGCACTTGATCGCTCTGTGCAAAGTTTTGAATGTATCTTCTATTGGTACAAGTGCAATGTTGCGGTTCAACTTGAAAATGAAGCTGAGATCCTTAGCTGCTGATGATAAGGTGATTGCAAAAGAAGGTGTTGACAGTTTGAACTTTAATGAGTTGCAACAAGCTTGCAAATCGCGAGGGATGAGGGCATACGGTGTGTCAGAGGAAAGGTTGCGAAAAGAACTGAGGAACTGGTTAGATCTGTCTTTGAATGAGAAAGTTCCGCCATCTTTGCTTCTCCTGTCAAGAGCCTTGATGGTTCCAGAGCACGTACCGACAACTTACAAACTGAAGGCGACAATTTCTGCTTTGCCAGACACAGTTGCTACTCAGACGAAAGCAGCTATCGGAGAGAAGGAAGGAAAAGTTGACTTCAAGGTATGTTTAAACCTAGACTTGGCCATTAAAATGAAATAAGGAAGGTTTTCTTTCTTACTAATCAGTTTGTTGTTGCCATATTTTGTAGCACTTATATATAAAATGTAGGTAAATCTTATTTTTCTTATCACATCTGTTGTGTGGAAGATTAACCTTGAGCATGCTTGAATGTGTCTTCATGTTAAAGATTATAGATCTTATATTGTGTCTGGTATCCCCACATACCAGAATAACTACTAATTAAGCCAAACAATGATTTAATTCTAACCAAAACCATCACATCCATTCCAGACTAAAGCAAAACCAATCAAGTTTTTTGTTTTTCTTTTTAATTTAGGAACTTTGAGTATTAGTGTAATTATGACATTCCCTTAAGGATCTCTACTTAAGTAGGTAAGTATTATAAACATTAATCGCCCTGACTGCCAACTAGAGCAAAAAGCGGCAGCAGAGGTCCATGCCGATAATATGCCCTGGAACAAGCTAACATCCAGGAGATTAATTTTAAAAGCTGATTAAATCTTACCAAATTGTTCACATCGATTCCAGACTAAAGCCGAAGCAATCAAGTTGGAAGAGCTCAAGATCAAAGAAGAAAAGAAAGAAAGAGACGAAGCGGAGAGAGAGAAGCAGATACTCGAAGCCAAGAAGCGAGAGAAGGAAGAACTCAAAGACAAAGCTCCTATTATTGAATCTGCAGCCAGTGAAATACTGGTGGACCCGGCACCAGTGTTGGCAGTTGACGCTGTGAAACCGAAGTCTGAAGAGGGACTGTCGGGCAAGGATATTGAAGTTATTGAAGATGCTTTAGAGAAATTAGGTATGTATTTTTATTGTAATCTTATTGCGGTCTCGTCATCTACATTTGGAGACGCTTACAGTACAAATAAGGCCCTAGCATCTATTCTTGTTGATTTAAGAAATAAGAATCATTTATAGTAAAAACTGTGTAAAGAATAGGTCTTATGAGTAGGTTTGAGACAACAGTTTGTCCATTTTATTCAGTGGCAAGTGGTAACTTTTTACTCTCTGACCTGGATGCTCTGTGTTACCTGGGATGTGGTTAGGTAGGCTCACTCAGCACCATTATCAACGTCTCAGTCGAGTGGCCTTAACTGCAGGACAGACATCCTGGTAAATACGTGTTAAAGTTCAAGTTCGTAGCTGACTGCAGACAACTCAGCAGGCAACATTCAATGCGACACACTTTATATGTACTTCTATGAAATACCTTCCATGGCTAATGACACGTGTCGTCTGCCGCTACGGACTGAACGTCCGAAGACACAGTCGCCGGACAGCAGATCAGTAGTAACCAACTGGTATATACCTGCATTCGGATTTATGACCGCAGCGCATCGAGATCTTCTTCGTATGAGTTAGTGACCAACTCTGGTGTCGGAGTATTTAGGTCGCACGAAGCCCTTCAACATGGCTTCGCATCGAGATAATTATATAAAACACTATAGAGTGACAGTCTTCAAGAGAAAACTGTCGAAAATCGCCCGCCCACACATTAATAAACTTCAAAATAACAAATTTGCTAAATTAGACCTTATGTTGAAGTGTTCAAATGCCGCGCAGTTGACACGTGCGCGGAGTTTTGGTGCAGACACTTTTTTCCACCTTTGTGGCTCTATAGTATAAAAATATCTCGATGCCGTAGCGACATGGCATGACGCCGCGACGACTTGTCGTCTGCTGCTGCTTGCGGTCGGTTTCGTACTTATACCTTTAAGCTGACAAAGTAAATTTTCCTCACGATGTTTTCCTTCAGCGTTTTGGGGAAATAAATAGCGCGTTCACTACCGGCATCGTTCGAGTCTCGACTCATCTGCCATCGGCCAATGCCATTCGACCTTCATTATGGTCATCGGTATTTACCGGATAAATGCGATAGGAATTTAATATGACCGGTACGGTAATTGATGTCATTGAGTAGGTATTTATTTCGTAAAAAGAGTAAGTAATTTAAAACTTTGGCAAATATCCACAATTTACAAGTTCGAGTTTACTACGTGTTTGGATCTTGATATTTTTGTTTGTGATTCAAGACAAAAATAAATTTGTTTGGGTTCAATATAACTTTTTAATGTATGGTATTTTTAAAATTCCGTCTTACTCTTCCTAAAGAGTGATGTTTTGAACCAAATTCCAAACAGCTTTATGTATTGTTTTCACTGTCCTTCCTAACACAATTCATAAATCAACAATCAAGAAGGCATTAGTAGTGATTTAAAAAAAACACTTAAGGGAGTTTTCATAAAGATAAGAAAAGTGAAAAATCTCTTTATTCATTTACAGTACACTTTGAGAAGAAGAAGAAGTAGTTTTTTTTCTATTTACACTAATTCGTAACGCTACTAAACAGAGAAGAATTGTCAAGAAACTCTGCTTGGCTTATAATTATATGTATATTTTTTGTCTCATAAAGATTGTTATAATATACACGATTGACTTTTTAGTTAGTTTTAGCGATGAAGTGCTACTCGGAATCTACCACACCATGTCTGTTTCTGTCAACGACCTTTGGATGATGTCATCCACTATGAAGCCAGAGAATAGTTTGTGGGATTTTCGCGTAATTACATTTCCATAACATTGCCAAGTTTTTGAATGAGCTGGAACTTTGCTATTTGTGGATAATTTTGCCGAATGACCAAGCTTACAAGATTTTCTTTACATCTAGAAAATTTCAAGTTTAGAAGAGTGTGCCTCACTTACTAGGATGGTATGGCCACACGCCTACGCAGACGCTTTGCTACCTCTGGCTTCCGAAGTTCGCCATGTATAGCGGCCATTGCGTCTCGTCAGACAGTTTGTTTACGTAATAATTACGTGTCACACAGGGAGCCGTAACTCACTAGCTACGGCGACGCTTCCAAATTGGCAACGTTGCCACACCGTGGCCAAGAGAGCTACCATACATTTCAATATAATATAACTGTTTGGGTACGTAGCTGGCGACGACGTCATCGCGTCCTAGTGAGGCAGGGCTCCTATGGCAAGCTCAAATTGCCGGACGGCAGGCAGTTGATTTTAAAACCAATGTAAATTCGTACTTATCTTATTACCTAAATTATAAAGCTTATATACCGACAACTAAAGAGGAATCGCCGTGGCCTCGCTAAACAAGCTCGCTAGCGACCTAGTTTAGGGATTTACATCAAATAAATGGTTTCGATAGGAACAGAGCTTCCTTATGTATAAAATTCAACTAATTACGCATAAACCTCATCAACATAGTGTATTTTATGTACCGACTAATGTTTTGTGTTGCAAATAAGTTTTATTTTATTTTTATTTTAACTGAGCACCAAAGAAGCCCTTGAAGTAAAAGAGCGGTCGATCTGGGAACTTTGGTATTTATTTTGTGTTACCAGTCAATCTTAGTAACCTATACGAATATACGTTGGTAACAATGAATTCCTGTACCACAGTTGTTTAATGTCACTTTCATCATAATTCTGTAGATACTGTTACAAGCCATATTTGTAACAGTATTACCTAGGCCTTAATTGTTCGTTTGCTATTGGTAATTTTCCTGAAGTGATAAAAGCCATAACTTCAGGGTCGATATGAACGAAAGTTCAAAATTCTTTGCCAGCTCATCGTAATCATCAGCCTTTTATCGATATTTGGGTTTATTCTGTCAATCAGACAAAACAAAGAAACAATATATAAGATAACAGATTAAGATCATTTTTTTGGGTCGCAAATTATCGGTACAAAAACCAGCCAAGTGCGAGTTGGTCTCGCGAACCGTGGTTTCCGTATAAACTTGTAGGTATGAAATCCTTTTTGTCATGTAACTAACTGTATAACTTAATTATTATTTTACTCAGGCGGGATTTGAACTCGCGACCTTCCCATTTCAAATCCCGCTTGCGTCGAAATTTTTGGGATATTATTAAAATCTTATATTTTCCCTGAATTATTATTGTTTGACTAGTCTTACTCGCGCTACACTTTATTTATTTATTTTCCCGACGTTGCAACACGATCGAAACGTCGTTAAAATAATAAATAAGATAAAACGCGAGGAAGCCCCTTTAAACAATAAATAATGATGTTTAATACTCGTGGAAGTTTAAAAAATACTATTGTCTAACTTGATCAAAAACTAATTTTGAAATCTGAATTACCAGCTCAACAGAAGAAATCCCTGCTCCTCGAGAAGGAGAGCATCCAGGAGCTGAAGACGGAACTCCTCGACTACAACGAAGATGTTAAGGAGATGAACGAAATGGTCAAAACGAAGCAGGCAGACATTAAACTCACCAAGGGCGCTAGAAGGTACACACAGCTTTGCTTATTTATTTTATGATACCTATTTATGGAACTAGCACATAGCCCACCTGATGTTAAGTGGTAACCATTACGTGAACTTTACGCTGATGAGTGATGCTGATGACTGAGTGCGAGTTTTTGGAAGATTTCTCAAAAACTGTTTTAGGTTTGGACGTTATGATTTTCATGTGAAATATATATATTCTTATTTAACATATATTAGTTTCAGATTTCTCGCTTTGCAAACTTCGGAGATTAGGCGGGGGGGAATGAAAACCATGCATTGTAAAAAAAAAAAACTGCTTATACCTGGGCTAATCGACTCCTTTCATATGATATGCCACTCGACCTATTGGCACCAGTACGAAATTTTGATATTTCTTATTTTGGACCTTACGGGGATGAAAATGAAAATATTTTTTTATTTTTTTACTAGCAATCTTATTCGGTTAGTGAATTTTAAGTCTATATCGAATTTCAAGTCGATAGCTCATAAATAATCAGCTGTAAAAGACGGACGGACAGACAAAGCGGCACCATAAGGGTTCGTTTGACCGGTTCGGTAACGTTACCCTAAAAACGAACTAATAAATAAAAATAATTTACAGACTATACCGAGCAGTCAACAACATGATAAGCAAACTCGACTCAGCACTCGTCGAACTCGAAAACAAGGAGAAGGCACTTCTGACCACCCTCGAACAGACCAAGACGGAGCCACAGCTGGCGAAGGAACAGCTAATTCAGATTGACGAGCTGATGCACTCTATAAAGAGTCTTCAGAAAGTACCAGATGAGGCTAAGCTGAAACTGATACAGGATGTTCTGGGCAGGCTGGATGATGACTTCGATGGACAGCTGAAGATTGACGACGTGTTGAAGGTGAGATTATCTGTCATAATATTCATCATCTTCATCATCAGCCTATAGCAGTCCACTGCTGGACATAGGCCTCCCCTAATGAGCGCCATTGCGCCCTGTCCTGAGCTCGACGCATCCAGCTTCTACCAGCAGCCTTTCGCAGATCGTCACCCCACCTGGCCGGAGGGCGTCCTACTCTACGTTTGCCGAGCCGCGGTCTCCACTCAAGAACTCGTTTACCCCAACGGTTATCGGTTCTTCGGCAGATATGGCCAGCCCACTGCCACTTCAGTTTGCTAATTCTCTGAGCTATGTCGGCAACTTTAGTTATAATATTAGTAATATTATAAAGGTGAAAGTTGAGACAATATTTATTTAAACAAGGATTCACAGTTCTAGTGATCAATTTATAGGATAGTGTAACATATTTTATACATAAGCCAATTTGAAACCATATTTTGTAAAAAGCTCGTAATATGATTTAAGACGATGAGTTATGTACGATTCAAACTTACCTGCGCGCGTCGTAGAGCATCGGAGAGCATTTTGTAACACGCTAAAGGAAATTGAAACATCCACAAAGCAGTTAAGTTTCTTATTTGCATGCAATTTACGCAGCTTTGAGCTTTGTCAAACACTGACATAAATAGATCAGTAAGTAGATATTGCATGCAAATAAGGAACTTAACTGCTTTGTCGATGTTTCAGTTTCCTCTAGCATGTTTCAAAATGCGCTTCAATGCTCTCCAACGCATGAATTATATATTATTTGAGTAAAATAGTTAGTACTTATCACAAAAAGTAAGTAGTAATAAAAAATAAAGATAGGTAGGAGCTGCAAACAGAGAAATTGATAATAAATATTTTTAGAGATTGTATAATTCATATCTATAATTTAGTACTTACCTAATTTTTGCTCGAAGCTTACCTATAGTGTGCAATATATATCTATTTAACTTTTTAGAAAACATCACCTTAATTTTATGAAACATAATTATGTACTAAGATAAACTAGCTTGTTTGCATGCCACAACATACATATACCTATAACTATTTGCTGACACGTAATGTCTGCGACGTGTGACGCACTTGCGCTGTGTCGTACAGTCGCCCGCGAAAACGACGGAACAACACACTTTTTGGCCAAAACTCTTCCTTAGTAAAGGTTCCTTTTCTTTTTAGCCTTCTCACAATTGTAGGGATTGACCTAAGTTTGCACATTATGTTCCAGACCAGGAATATAATCAGATAAAGGATACTTGTTATCTGAGTAACACTGCTGCAAAGCCGTGGGCGGAAGCTAGTGTAAAAAAAATTACCAACTGCGTCACTGCACCCAAACGCTGTTCTACTGATATTCTATAGGAATGTGAAGATGTTCCTCCTTCACACCAAAACTACTGAATTGGTAGAGATTATTGTATACACATATTAAGTTCTAGTTCAGCAATCTCGCGACCGAAGCCGCGGGCACAAGCTAGCACTCGAATAAAGCCATTTAGGTAGTTTCTAAATACACCACGTTTTTTTGAAAAATAAATAAATAAATAATGCTGGACATTATCACACAGCAGCATGTAGCCCCAAACTAAGCAGAGCTTGTATTATGGGAACCACATAATTGATATATTACATATATGCATATTTTTTTGTAAATACATACATATCATACATAGAAAACACCCAGACCCGAGACAAAAATGTCTGTAGAGCATGCAAACATTTGTCCCGCGGCGGGAATCGAACCCGAAAAAAAATATTGGCTGGAAGAAAAAGTAGGGTCGGAATGTTTTTAACTGTAAAGTAATGAAGTAACAGTCATTTTCCATTGCTTACCCACTAATGGAAAATGATAATGAACTTTTGCTTTGCCCGTGACAATACATATTGACCTCCCTGAGGATTTCAGTTTTTTTATTCATAATTTTACAGGTCTACTTTCACAATTTGGAAAATTATTACAAGAATAATAAAATTAAGTAAATACAAATTTAATTATTATTTGCAGATGCTTGAAATAATCGGCAACGAGAACGTGAATCTATCCGAAAAACAGATGCAAGAGCTAATAGAGCTTCTGGACAAGGAGGAGATATTGGAGGTAGAAAGCAAGATACAGAAGGCTCTGGAGAAGGCAGCCGTTGCGGCGAAAGAACAGGACGGCACTAACGAGCCGGATGGAAAGGTATTGTTGATGGAAAGAGATGATAAGAGGCTTTTTTTGCTATATGCGTACTAAAATTTTTGTTAGAAGTATTCAAACTAAACTTAATTGCTTTAACACACAATCGTATCCCCTTAGAGGGGTAGTGCGACTTGTGCTCAAATAACAAACAACAACACTAGCCCAATTAGTGCATTGCTGAACATTGGCCTCCCCTTTAAGAAGGGGGATATGCCCATGATACCCACGATGGGCTGGTTTGGGATGGCAGGGAACAGCTTCTTGCACCACCGAGGCTACTGCCCGTCCGTGGTTAGATTTAGCTGTACCTTAGTTTGCTCTATGCCCCAATCAGCCGGCCACCAACTTTGTCTGTTAGTTAGCAGGATGCACCACGGGCAGGTGAGGTTGGCTTGGGTTCCCAAGATGTAGACTGGAACCGTTACACCCCGTTGTGTTAAAACGTTCCCAACAAACTTCAACACATGATATTGTTGTGTGCTATTTTAAGGAGGCTTTTTTATTTTGGTAGTTTTTATGTATGTTCACAAGAAGTGTAATAGCGTACACCTGTTTACCATTTCACCAACCCACTTGCAAAGCGTGGTAATAAGCAAAAGAAGAAAGAGGCTTTTATGTCCTGTTCATTGACGGTCTTGTAAACAACAGAAAAGGGGCAATATTATTCTAAGCGTCTACCTAAACATATTCATTTTGTGGGAATCCCCGAGTATGCGTTTCGTTTTCAAATATAGACCCGCGCTATGCGGAGTCAGAAACCATTTTACGATACACGTGCTTCGAACCTAATAATTACTATTTTGCTTGTAATACCTATTTTTCAAGTATCGTGAATAAATATTTTTCTATTCTATTCTATTCAACCTATAGAAGTCCACTAATATGTCTAGGTATTTATGGAATACTTACTTAATATATCTCTTTACAGAGTCTATTCGACCTTATTCGCGAGGCGCAGAAGCGACGTGTTATGAAAAAAGCAGCGGACGCACCTTTAAAGAACGAAGTCATAAAACCGCAGGAGAGTAGTAAACGGCCAGAGAGTCACTGAGAATGTATGACTATGATAGTGTATAAAACATCGACTGGTGTACGTTTCCAAATGCCCCGGTACGAACGATTGTGATAAATGATCTTTGTTTGACACAGGACATCTCACTGTCAACTGATCGTTAACTAAGCAAGTGTACCAGGTACCAAAGGCTTAGAAATATATATATGTGTCGGCTATTAATGATGGTCTGTTTAAACTTGATTATGTTATTCGCAAGTTTTCAATCAGTCACGTTGAACTATTTCATATTCCAATGAATACCAATTCTGGTGATTTATCAATAGCTATCGGCCGTCTCGGGAGCTTTAAAAGATAACGTCCTGTCGGTTTTGGTAAATTAGTGAAGATGGTGATTTTGAAATTAATTGGTTAGCGCGACTTGTGATGCAACTGTGGTCTTTTATTGGTGAAGCATTGGCTTAATGGCATAACGGCCAGTACTACGCCAGAATTGGTTATTGGCAGTTAGTACGCTAGGGTTGTCCCAGCAATATTTGGTCAGAAGATTTTTAACCCAGTATTAAATGTAAACCACCCTGCCTTGGAGCATAACGCGTTTATTTTCTAAAATGCAGTATGCCACAATTATAAATGAAATAAAAAGAAAACCTGACAAAATTGACAATGATCATTTCCATTCCGGCATAGTTGCATTGCATGTAGCGTATTCGTAAAGGCATGCGTTCACTATCCCGTGTCGGACACGCTGCGATATAAAGATTTGCAAGGTACTTATTTGAGGTGCGCTATGGCATAAACCCATTCCAAAAAAAACGAAATCCGATGCTAGCTAGCCTGATACGGTCGTGGCCGCAAGCCATTAGTCGGAAAGCGGCTTATTAGTTGTATTGTATTTGTACAACCATAACATAGCTGTTGTGCTAGATATTGCCGAACGCATGTTGTATGTAGGAACTATGTTACCCTAATGGACAATAAGCATTTTGCAAACACATCGAGATAGCTCTCGATGTGCAAACACAATCAATTTGCAGTATGTAAATAATACGCAATGTGAACTTGTAACTTTCCACGTCGCCGTACAAATGTTATACTCTAGTTGTGTTTTATTTATTTCTGGTTTCTTTACTTAGATTGTTTCAGATATTTATTTTATTGTTTATGCATTTCTGTGATCGCTATTCAGTTGTAAGTTTTATTTTTTATGTTGTAGTCCTCGCGGAAAATGTTTTTAGCACAAAGTTTGTACCACCAGGTGGTACGTTTTGTTTTACATTCGGCTGAGAGTTTTGTGTACAGATTTTAAATTATAAATTCCTAGGAAGTTTCATTTTAAAACTTAGACTATTTTTAGGGTGTTATACCTTAGATCAGATATGAAAGAACATTGTTCAGATTTATTTTTACCTTCCTTCAATAACACGGTGATGAGGGTAACTGTATAATTATGTAATTAGCTCCCACGAGATATGATAAACTATTAATGAGTAATTCCAAATTATTTTTAGTAAAAGAAAGCCAGTTTACGCGAAAAATCTTAATCCTAATGAATATTACTTTCAAATATCTAGCAATATTATCTTTTTACTAAGTAATCAGTTATAGGTTTGGCTCTGTTTAATTCATTTTTTGTAAATAAAATATACTTGTACATTGTTACTTATTGCTATACTTTTCTTTGAGCTGCCTTCAATTATTTGAGTTTTATTTGACTTAGTAGGCATCTTTCTGTTCAACACAAAATGTTGGTATGTAGTTTAAATCAGTGTACCTATGTAATGAGATGGACACTTTATTTTTTGCTACCTACCTACTCGATAATGCTAAAAGAAGTTATAAAGAGTAAGATAATAAAGAGATCGATATAAAATATTTTGTTTTTATTATATCCGGTGGAAATAACTACTTACATACAAAACACTAAGACCAGCTTATTTAGACCTCCCCTATAAGAAGGGGGATATGCCCATAATCCCCACGCTGGGCATGCGGGTTGGGGATCGCAGGGCGCAGCATCTCGTGCCGCCGCGCCAACACTGCTGCCCGTCATCGGCGCCCAGGGGATTCGGTAGCTCTGCCGACTGCGTAGAAAGAACGAGGTTTTAGATCTCAGGTAATAGCAGAAGTAGGTACCTACTTAAACTAATACTAATGGCCTTATAAAAAAAATTTCAAAAGATAAACTATTGCCATCTCATACCTTTGGTTAATGACAAACAGTGACAGGGCTAACTTTAAGCAATGGTTAAAATTAAGTACAGTCTATAGGTAAGGGGGTAAGTGTCTAAACATATTATTATTATTATTATTTTATTTAATATGAGACAGCTCTTGACCTCGAGGCTTGCATAGGCAAGGATGAGGTCAACGATGGGGCGAGCTTTTCCAGAAGATGCCTATTAACTCTCTTTTTGAAGCCGTTAGGGTCGTAATTCAATGGAAAAACAGACGCTGGCAGCTGATTCCATATTTTAGCAGTGCGCATTATAAATGATGTTTGGAAGCGCTTAGTTCTGATGGAATATCAACTTGATGCGGATGGTAGTTAGCAGTGCGTCTGAAGTTCCTATGGAAGAAAGGTGAAGACGGAATAAGGTCATGTCACATATTGTACTATGCCAACTATGCTGAAAGTTCGGCATGATTACGCCTGCAATGCTATTTGAATTACAGATGACTAGATGACACATAATGCTGAAATTACGTTGCGATTTGGCGTACAGCCGAACTTGTCAAAAGCTGCGGAACTTGCGTCGCGTTATTTTCGGCAGTGTTTTTAGACGCTAACACTGACTTCCCACAATATTGTAGATTGTAGGTTAATGTAAAAGGGTAATAAGTAGGTACCTTTTTGTATGTACATAAATATTTTTTGCTGATTAGTTGGTCGTCTACCAAACTGGTGGTTGTATGACAAGTCAACTGTATCTTATTCCACACCACGATCAGTAGGTCTACCTACTTCTAGAAAAATATGTTATTCATCATTATGATTATCTGTCTTGGACTAACCTGGATATCCCTTAGGGAGTATTCATGAATTTTTTGTGAGCTATTTTAGTACCTACTTAGATTATACTAGCTGCGCCCCGCGGCTTTGCCTGCGTGGAAATTTATGTGTCAAAAAGTTTATTTATTTACATAAAGGTTTATTTTTACCTCGTTTTGCGTGGAATTAAAAATACCAAAATATTATTACTGCATTACCTAGCCGTACCCGCACCCGTTCCCAGCTTCACTCCCTATTTCGCTCCCGTTCCCGCTCCTGTTCGCGTTTTTCACCAATTGAATAGCCGGTCAATTAAGATGAATTTTAATAAACCTATACCTAACTTGAGAAATTGGTTCCCTATACAAACTTTCATCCCATACTATACCCTGTTCAAGTTTTATTTTCGCTACAAAAAGTAGCAAATTTACTTTTAAGGGTCCCGTCTGCAAAGTTCATTAAATTGATAACCTTTAACCACCTTAGGGGTCCTGAATCGCGTGTTCATTTATTTTCAGCAGAGAGTCCCTGTGTAAAGTTTCAAGTCGATTGGTAAAGATTTTTTTTGTTCCCCATACAAACTTTGCCACTCTCGTTAACCGTCTTAAGGGTTGTTCATTTATTTTCAGTAGAGAGTATCTGTGCAAAATTTCAAGTCGATTGGTTATTTTTATTGGTCTGTTTTTTTGTTCCATACAAATTTTGCCACCCCAGTTTACCACCTTAAAGTTTAATTTTTCAAAATTTGATTAGCCTATGTGTTATTTTGGTACCTAAACTATCTACATACCAAATTTCATCTAAATTTGTTCAGTGGCTACGGAGATACGTGGTTATAAACATTCACACAGACTTGTTCCTTAGACAAACTCTGCCACTCCCGTTAACCGTCTTAGGGGTTGAATTGCGAAAAATCCTAAAACATGTATTCATTTATTTTCAATAGAGTCTTTATGCAAAACTTCAAGTCGATTGTTAAAGATTTTTTTGTTCTCCATACTAACTTTAAAATTCCAGTTTACCACGTTAGAGGTAAATTTTTCAAAATTTGATTAGCCTATATGTTATTCTGGAACCTAAACTATCTACATACCAAATTTCATCTAAAGTGGTTTAGTGGTTATGGAGATACGTGGTAACAAACATTCATACAGACATTCGCATTTATAATATTATTAGGATTAGCTTAACCAACTTTTTGAATTAAAGCGCTATAAAAAGGCGGTATAAAAAATTACGTATTTCCGGTGGAAAATCATCGCTATCATTGGCCGAAAAGTCACGTTTCAGTCACAATCCCAATTAAAAATTCAATAGATTATTTTTCGACGAATCACAAGCCGTAAAAAATGAAATCGCAAGCCGTCATATGGCCGTAATAGGCTGATGGAGGCTGATGGGTAGCCATCTTTGATGACTCTGATAAACCAAGATAAGCTATTGGTCAATCACAAACGTCACAAATATTTTGACAGACGGAACGGACGGAGTTTGCGCAAAATAGAAGAAAATTTTTCAACTCTCACTCACTCATTGCGGGCTGCCATGTTTTTTTTTTCACAAGGGGTGTGTGTGTGAGTCAATTTATCATGTTTTACTAACCCCTCAAAAAGTGTTACAGGTGAGTAATTTTCAATAATTCACATTGTTTTCGATTGCCAACGCGGAAGTAGATGGTGCCGTTTGTTGTGCGTCCTCAGTGAAAGTGCATCATGTAATACTGTGGTCTTCTTGTGAAATTGCATCGTTCGGATGGCTCTGTAAATAATACGATGCAGAGAGTGTAATGTCTGAAATGGTTGTTATTTGGAAACCAAGTGTACTGTATCCCAAACGTTGCTTACTGCAGCCTTCCGATGGACCCAACGTCGCACCCTCGTATGTGAATGTGAGTGACGTTTTGGCGCCATCGACCCATTTAGCTCGAAGGCGGCGCGCGCGGGGCGACCAAGGGTGTACACAAATTCTTTGTACATACTCGCCAAAACTCAATGACCTTTCCGGGAAACATTGAACTCATCGTAAATAATAACATGTGACTCCGTTTTGTTGCAGAAAATAGGGGTGCACGTAGTGCGTCATTCGTCAATAAAGTGACAATGCTATTGCAAATATATTGCTGAAGGACGAACGCCAAATTAGATAAACAATCGATCCAAAAGCAAAGAAAAGGCCAAAGAATATAAGGATGTATTAGTACGAGGACAGAAAAGGATCGATTTATTGCACACGGCCCACGGCGATTGTAAAATGGACTCACGATTAGAAAGCATGGCGATGGTGTTTGATAACTGCAGATACTATCAAGGACAGGATGCGTAAGCATAAGAGAGAGAGCCAGGCTTCTGCCTGCTCCGCAGCAACCAACAGACAACACCCTACTCCGCACTCCACCTGATATACACCAACCGAGCAGGTAAGGCATCGCTTACATTACATCATACATGCTAGTCTGATCTAATCATTCTCTAATTGAACCGTTGCTGTTAAACAAATTACACTGCACCTAATTTCCATGTCATTTTGCACCAAAATTGGAAATTGTTAGATATCAAGGTGAAATGAACAATATCATTATTGAACATTGCACAATCACTATTTATTGATTCCACTAAAAGGTTAGAGGAAGGAAAACAAGAAAACCAGCATTTTGTTTAAATCCAGTTACCATAATTAGTAATTAACTATAATGGATAGGACTACTTAGATCTGTAACTGGCATTGTATCTTGTGTTTACAAATGTATGATAAGATATACTTCCAAATTAGTTCTAATTTGTTGTTTTTTCACTGTTAAGAGGATATGCAGTGCTCAATTAGACTGGACAGAGACCGTAACTGTGGGAATGTTAAAATGAAGACGATTAACAATTATAAGAATCCTTATCAAAAGGTCGGTCACATACCAACATCCTTTAAAATTTCATAGGTAGCTGGGATGAATATTGAATTTAATTTGAAATAATTTTATGCTACTTTATTGAGAAAATATAGCTCAAATTGTGCCAAATTTACATAAAAAAATTGGTTCTTTGAGCCTTCATCTCAGTTATTACCTATGAAATGATAAATGTACAGTATTTTGTCCCTGTTTGTCTTGCACTTGGTTCTGAATTTTGCATTCTTCCTTTGTTCTATTGTTTGTAGATAATGCATAAATTATTTACATAGTTATAACGCACTTGTAATAATGCAGTATTTTAATGAGTTAATAAAATTTATATATTTTTATTGTAGAATTTGTAGACTGATAAATCATCATTATTACCAACATCACCTTTCATAATTATATTCACAGCTTTTGGGACTCATTTCAAGTTTGTGTAATAGGAAATAGTAGATTTGAAGTGGTTTTCCCTTACCTATTGAGAATATTTTATACACATCCTTGATAATATTTTATGTTACCAAAAGCTAGAGTAAACTATTTTTTGAGATGAATCAATTTCATTTCAGGAACCTAATCTCGACATCATTGTTGACCAGCTAGCCATTCGACTGCAAGACATAAAGGACCAAGAAGGCACTGTAGGTATGCCAACGTGTTCCATTGAGCAAGCCGAAGCCGTCCGTCGATACTACGCTGCGTTCCCGGCGCTGACGAAAGGCGAAACATCACCGCTACAATACTGCCTCCCGCCACCAGCCTGGTGTAAAAAACAACCTGTTAAAATGCAGAGTCAAGATATGAAGGATTGGAAAAAGAAGATTCCCACCGGAAAAGAGCGCCGGAATTCGTATCAATGTCAACGGAAGAACAAAAAACGCTGCAACGGGTACAGTCGATCGTTTGAGAGCAAAGACAACCTGCCAGAGTGGGTCACGCATGAAGGGATCTGGGATATGGAGACTCAAGATCCAGTGAGGGAGTTCATACGCGCTATCGCGTTAGACGAAGGGTACGGGACTTGCGAGAATACAGTCACCGACGACATGCAAGACATCCGCGCGCTCGAGCCGAGAATTAGGGCGGTGCCGCAGTGGGACGACGGGCTGGATCTAGCCGGCCAGTGGGTCATCTCTGACGAGCCCCCGCCGCGGCCGCTCTCGCCCTCCGACGAGGAGCTGTATGCGCGTTTCGAGGCTAAGTTCGACCGCAGTATTGAAGCGCTGTGGGCTCGCGACCAGAACACGCCCGACGATGATTACCAGGAGCTGCCGATCGACTTCGCGGAGCTGCTGGCTTCGCCATCGGATCATCTGTTCGGGGCGCCTCCCCCGCCGCCGCCCCGGTTCGTATCCGTTCCGTCTCCGCCGTCGCTCTCGTCGCTGCCCTCGTTCGCGGACTCCGTGTGGGCGTGCGAGGTTCCCCCCTCCCCTCCGCTGCACGACCGCCTGCGCCCGCTCCACCTGGCCTCGCCGCCCCCGCGCCCCCCGCCGCCGCCGCCCCCGCCCCCGGAGCTCGAGTCGTTCGCCCTGTACGACGGCGAGGAGCTGTACGAGGCGCTCTCGACCGTCGCGAACACGGTCCGCTCGCTGACCGCCATCAACCACAGCCGCGACACGAGCGGCTTCTGCGAGGTGCCGCCGCGGCGGCGCGCGCCCCGCCCGCCGCCCGCCGCCTCCCCGCCGCCACGCCGCGAGCCCGACGAGCCGGACAAGGAGGACTTGCTGACGGCGGCGCGCACGCACTTCCGCCCGATCGAGCGCGAGCCGGAGGCGGAGGCGCCGCGCTACGCGGACGGGGACACGTTCGATATCCGCGGCGAGCCGGACGCGGTCGAGTACCGGCGCAGTGCGTCCGGCGGTGCGTACATCGGCGCCGGTCTGTACCTCGAGTGCCGCGGCGCGCCCGCCCCGCTGCGCTTCGCGGTGCGCCAGCGGGACGCGGCCGTGCAGACGGAGGCGGCGGCGTGCGATGAGTGCGCCTCGCAGGCCAAGAAGATGCGGCCCGCGCTGGAGTCTTCAGGCGCGGGCGCTTGTCTCGCCTGCGCCGCGCCGCCGCCGCCGCCGCCGCCGCCGCCGCAGCCCGCTGTGGACGAGATGTCGCGCGACTGGGAGGAGCTGCTGGCGGACATCAGCGCGGCGCATGCGCACTACGCGGCCGCGCCGGCGGCTGAGCCCGGCGCGGACCGCAAGCGCCGCCACAGCGCCGCGCTGCGCTGCAAGAGGCACTGCGCACATCCGCACGCGCGCTTTCTGCCCTGCCACGCGCTAGACCGTCCGCTCACACGCTAACTTATACTCAGCCAACACGAACCAGTGCTGATAGGTAGCGGAGATCAACTAAGATATTTGAGCATTTTATGTTTATGAATTGACACGAGTTTTGTCGCTCGGCAAATATTTTCTGTCATTTTGCAAGTGTTGCCAGCCTATCTATCAGTACTTGGTTTGAGAGATCTTCTGATAGATTCTAGTTTACACAATCAATATGTACAACTTTATCCAACCATCTTCACATAAAACTCAACGTCAGTTAATTATGTTGCAGACTATTCAATGTCTGCGTTAGCTATTTTAGTGGATATTTCCATCGCAATTCACTGTTGTAAATATTGATTTGTCTCTATCTCTTTGGTTGGATCTCATTTAGTGATGCGTCTTTGTGAGGAGGGAAGATAATGGTTACCGCTCCCGTTAATGCCACGTTGTTAGTCTTCCCAATGTCGTCTCAGTCTGTATTTATTTACTAAATATCGAAGTTTGCCGACCAGAGACGTTTTAGTTTGTGTTATCGATCAAAAATTATCCTTTATGAGAAACATTGTTAGTTAAGTTTATATTTATGCTTGAGCGGTAACCGCGTCTAGTGGAGAGTTCATACGCGCATTTCACACTGAATATCTGTAGGCCACGTGGTCTACTATTGTCAGTTGTGACGCCGCTGTGACGCAACATTTACGGCCGGTAGAGGAGTGATATTGGAACCTTTGACTCTGTACTTACGTAACCGTGCCAACGAGCCGATGCGAATTCTTACTATTCGAGCGTGGGTGCATTATTGCAGTATGAACTCGAAAAGGAAACGCTTTTTATGCACGAAACTGTTCGCTTACGTAAATACTGTGTCAAGGTTGCCACTGCACGTATTATATTCTTTAAATATTAATCGCCCTTCGAACGTTTTTGTGACTTGTATCACACGAAGCGATGTTACATGTAAATTGCGTGCCGTTGCAATGAACACTCTGTATCGAGGAGTTTCATTTGTTCTTCAAGTGGCATTAGGAGGGAAATGTTAGCAATAATAATAGGATTAATTAGCGAAGCCTCGTCATCGTGACGCGTTAAAATGAAGGCGTGCTAACATATCTTATGATTGTAGAATAATGTGTTGTGGAGTTATGTAACATTAATTTTAGTTCAATGTTTTCTTTGTAGAGATTACATATTACTGATGTAGGGATGTTTTATGGAATGCTATCGCTTGTTTGCGTTCAAGTTTATAATTTTACAATATGAATTAATATTTATGAAGTTCTTATAACCTCTTATTTATTCTGTCTTGTTTACCAAGATATAAAATTTTTACAATTGGTTGTAATTGTTGCAAGACATACTCTGCGTATGAAAATACCGTGTCCAGGGATAGCATTTCATGTAAAGCATAATAGGACGATTCTTATATAATTCTTAAAGTAATATCGTCCGGAGTTTAATTAATTTGTTATATAAAAATATAGGCAGAACTGGTTTTTTTTTGTTAGAATCTTTTTTCGTTTACGTTTTCTGGCTATGTATTCATTCAAAATTTTATACAAGTAAAAGTTATTTTTTGTTACAATACCTAATATTGGTAAGGCGGGCGATTGGTTTGCGAAGAAGATTCATCTTCATCGATATCCGGGCGTGAGTACACATTTCGAGTTAGTTCGCGAAATGTGTCCCCACGCGCGTCGAACCGAATCGATAAGGGCCTTATGTAAAACAATGTAATATGTTATATTGAAAACATTGGACATTTTTATGGTTCGTCCAATGTTAAATTTACATGCGGCGATTTTATTGAGTAGCCGCATTATATAATGTAGGGTAGGGGATGAACTTTGCGCGGTTTGCGTTCTTACCCGCATCGGCTCCGAACGTTAGGGATCGTAGGGAAGGCTCGTTAGAGGGCTGGAAGAGATAGTTAGTCGGGCCAGACCCTTGGAAATATGGACGAGAACAACGTATCGCGCTCTTTCATAATATTTACTGCCACCGTTTTATAATCGACTGATCAATTATCATTCTATGCGAGTTATGCAGTCCAACAGCGATAAAGCTTTGAACGGTGGCATAATTAATTAAAGTTAATGTAAAATATCTTACAGCAGTATCATCGGTCGAGTCTCGAATTCACGTAATCTATTGCGGACTGTTGCCTGTTAAGTTTAAGTACTATTCGGGGCTTGGACGATGGTACTCTGTATCGGTTCATGTAGGCATAACTGTTAGTTCATGTAAACATAAGATGTTTATTTTACGTATATTTTTTTCATTTTTGTATGGGGGCAGATTTGCGGCGGTCCAAGTTGTCGGTATAATGCCTGATAACCCGAGTCCCTAGCCCCTATGCCGGCAGCTTGGACCGCGACCCCGCTCATACCTTATTTACATAAATTGTATTGAAAGCCTTGCCTAGTTACATTTCTAAAAAAGTAATTTCTTGCATATTTTGCTACTTTGTGTCGTGTTTTATATATTATTTTTTATGTAGAGTGATTTACTTCTGTTTGTTATGCTTAACTTAAAAGCAAAAAACACAAAAAAAATTGTATTTGCAATTTTTGCATCTGAAAGGCTACCACTGTATATATTTAGTATATTATTGCCCTGTTATTGTGTAGTCGTTTATCAGTTCTTTTTTTAGTATTATTTCGTTCACTAATTCAGTCGACTGCTTCAATATCTAAAATATGTTTTAGGTCCCAATAAGTGGATTTGCAGTTGATCATATTCTAGGTATTGAAGTGACTTCTTCCTAAAGTTATTGTCATTAGTGAGGTTGGGTATCTTTAAACTCATTCAATTAACTCTTCATTTTGCGTTACATACACTATATTTCATTTTCTGTCATAAGTTCATAATATATTGTACTTATCCATAAAGATATTCGCTAAAGGAGACCTCGGAAAAGTTAGAAAATACAAAAAAAAAATGAAAACCTAGAATCAAGTTTGCATAAAGTTATGTTTGATTAGATGTCAAATCTAATGATAATGTTCCTGTGCACTTGATAGTATGTATCCGAAACATCTGCGGATTTGTTAGTTTATCAACAATCGTAAATTGTTGCTAAAACTAAAGTTTGCACCGGTAAAATAACGGGGAACACAAAAATAGTATCTAGCCGCTGCAAGCTTTATCTGTGCTACATCAATAATACTATTCAGACACTGTTTTATCGATTCAGATAATACCTTTGTCGGGCAGGGTTATTGTTGAAGCATCCCCTTCGGAGTAACTTGCGCCTAATAAACCCATGTATTTGCAAAGGGTAAACATGTGCTTACAATTCCGAAGGAAGTCCCCAAAATTACAATTTATTCGTAAGCCACGTTAATATCTTGTAAGTGGCTATAGGAGCTTCTGTTATCAAAATTTATTTCATCTTACGAATAACAAAGTTTTCTCCAATTACACAGTTTGTTAAGATGAGAGCGAACGATACCTAATTGTAAATTTTGGACACGTAGCTATTCAGCACACGTTTATATTAAAATAAAATAAAAATGAGTAAAAAATTATGTAGAGCAAAAGTTTTGAAAATTACCTTAATTTTCGCTCTCATCTCTTCTGGGACAAGTAGGCGTGTAACCGATAGCTATAGAGCCTTGGTTACATGCAAATTTGTGTCAATATTCTGTTCGTGAAAATGTTTTCATAACTGAATTATGAATAGTTGAATTGAAAATGTATGAGATATTGTGCTGATTTTGAGCACCCGATTGTAGTTTGCTATGATTACTGGAACTAAACAATCACAGTACCTAATATCTTGTACATTATTCAAAAATAAACATAGTAAGTTTTCTTTCGGTTTATTTTGATGTTTCGTAAATTCATTAGTAGTACTTTCATCTGGGGTAGGAGCACATCTTAGGGATTATTACATATTTTGCGTTTGTGATTTCACTCAAAATTATTTTTGAACTTTGTATTAACTCTCCAATAAGCTCTGTTCACAGTTTAGTTTTAATAATCAATAGAGGAAATAAGTATCTTATTAATTTTTTTTGTGTTAACAAATTCTAAATTATCAAAATTGTTTTGTAGTTATCCCTGAAAATAGTTACCATTTTCATAATGTTAGTTTGTGCTGCTACTCTGGTTTTCTCAGCCTGTGGGAAATAAACATAAAACAATCCACATCACAATTTTTTATTTCTAAATTTAGGTATTACCTGAGCTTTATTTTCCTAGATTAGGTATTTCTAAGGCTTGATTTGTTCTCGTTTCCAGCACTCCTTCCGAGAAAGCCCATGTCAATAATTTATTACACCATAGGATGTTTATTTTCCCAGTGTAAACATCGAAGCTTCTAAGGGTGCTTCAAAGAAGTAAAGTTGTGAAGAATTAGAATAACAATAAAATAGTGGGCGAAGGCGCTCTCCACTCAAAAAGTCCAAACCTGCCTCGTGATTCTCTATCCCTTTTACTCTAATGCGAGAGAACGAGAAGGCGCTATACAAAAACCACCGTTTACACTTTCATCCATTGAAATGCACGCGGTGCTTCGATACGAGTGAGTCGCCGGTTCACAAACCGAACCGTCTGGTCTTATCGTCAAACAAAAATAATAACTTAAAGAAAACGGGCATTGTGATCGACTGAAATCTAGTGAAAATAGTGCTTCAAGCTCTGCGTTGAATTGAATATTTGACGGCTTTCAAACTTTTACCTGCAGGGAAGGTAAGAGCTTTTATTTACTTACTATTTTTACAACCAAATCTTAGGGATTCTGACTTTCAACGTGACATCTTTAAGATACCTAGGTTTTTCTTTAGGTAAGTCTTAGCAGAAACCTACATACCTAGGTTGCATTAAAAGTCTTGATCCTGCGATATCTTGAAGACGAGATTTTTGGTGGGCGGACATAACCAAACAAGGCGGTTGGTGATCCGCTTTTGAGATTTTGGTTCGTGGTGATGGTGATACAGGTTCTTTCTTGGTGGGTCCATGTTAACTATTAATATATTAGGTATCTGCTCACCAATTTATTAGTTACGGTAAAAATGATAATAAATAAATAATGCTGGACACGATCACAAATCATCATATAACCCGGAACTAAACAGAGCTAGGTATTAAGGGAACCACATGACTGATATAGATATTACCTACATTTGTAAGTAAATGCATATTATTCATAAAAAATCACAAACCTTCAGCAAATATCTGCAAATAAGGTCCCGCGGCGGGAATCGAACTCGCAGCCTTCTGCGTCCCAAAATAGTGTGGTTAGTGAAGTAGTACATACTAGGTATATATTTTTTCTATCTACCTAATTCTTTAAGAACAGCATCATTATGGTACTTAGGTACTTAATGTTACTACCTAGATTAAGATAAGGATCAAAGTAGTAAGGTAGGTACTTAGGTATTATAATTAGAGAAATTAAAATTACAAAAATTAAATTATTCCACTCTTATAATGAACGAATGATGTAAAATAATAATGCGTTTTTCTAATCCTCCATAGATTAATAATTAACAGACGAAATAATCCGACGTCTAGACGACTTTGATTTAAGGCTTAACGATGGCACCATAAAACCGTTACCGTAAGTGCTATTTATTGCAATGTTAAGGCAATAATATTTACTTTTAAAACACGGCTGCATTACGCCTAACCACTTAAAGTTGTCCTCAATTCACCTTAAATGGACTCAAACCATGTCTGAACGAACTGAAAAGAGATTATTTCGACCATCGGGTTTTACCGCCATAAAATTGGCAAAACACAGAACACAAGACCGAACTTATAGTTTTATGGTAGGTAGGTTTCTAATCTACATATTTGTATAAACTAGTTCATGCTAATAAATTCTGATTTGTCGCTGTTTTGGGTGGTGCTCTACATTTGAAAATGGCCTGAAACAAATTTTTAAACCTACTTAATAAATACTTTGATCCCATCCCGGTTCTTATGAATACCTAGAGATTATTGACATCTGAGAAATGTCAAAACTATGGAAATTCGACAGTTCTCGCGACAAATTTCTAATGCGAGAATCATCCCCATCCTCGAGAATCAGGGCAGGATTGTTTTCACAAATATACGTGCGTTAGAATTCGGCAGGAATGTACCTAAATGAGGAACTTTTGTAAAGCCGTAGGTAATGTTTTCAGAACAGGTAATGTTTTAGTAGTAGATTATCTATTATCTTGACCTATTAACGTGTCTCGGGGGCAAGAAGGCATTTCAATCCTAGACAGGTTTACAATATTAAGTACCCACCTAGGTTTTACGAACAAGGGCAACGGGCGGTGGAAACCTGACTAGCCTCTTGGGCACTATTGTATGAATGTGAAATTATTATGATGGCTCACTCTATGACTACAACAAAATGCACCTACATGTACAAGTTTATCCATTATTTATTTAATTCTTTATTGCACTTTACAAAGATATGTACAATTGGTGGACTTAATGCTAGGAAGCATTTTCTGCTAGGTCTCAAACAAAGGTCTTAGTATAAACCTCTTTGGTATAAACCTATAAAATAACACGCTGTATAATGTGCCATTTGGGGAAATAAACTGTAGAAATGAGCGTAGGTATATGTAGGTATTTCTTCCATTCTTTTCGAAAGAGCTTTAGTCCAATCTTCTAGTGTTATGGCGTCTAGTGATGGCGTCAGACCAGTCCGCAGAGTCGCTGGAGAACAACCAAGTTGGCTTCGATATAAGAGCTTCTAGGAATGGACTTATACATATTTTTTGCATACAGTCACTATTCTTCGGTGGTCCAAACACAAACGGGCCACAAATCTGGTGTTCTTAATAAGCTGGCCGTGCTGCGATGGCCCGATAGCCAAGTAGGTTCACACGAAGCCTTGCATGCGATGCACCTACATACATACAGTTGGGTACCTGGTCCATGTAATTACCACCATTGTCCACACCAAGCGATAAACTCGCTTGTATTTACCAGCACAGATATTCTATAAACACGACTTTATGTGGATGAATAGAAGCCAATTAACTTTAAAGAATTGATGTTCTGGTTCGGAGGAATGCAAATATTTTCTCTCAGTTTTCCTTGATTATTGGTTTCGGGTTTGGGTGTTACGATGACTTGGAGAAATCATTGTTTCTGATACGTCACGGTGTGAATGAAGTACGTGGGTTTTGGGTTTTAATATGTAGAACCACTGATGAGTTTGACTGACGAAAAAACATGTCTCGCGTTAGGCCTGGACTGGAAAGGACTAGGCCTGACTGGACCACCAAACGAATTGCATTGGCAACTCAAGGGGCGGTGTAACAAGCACGTGGCTCATCATCAATATCATCATCAACGGCCTATAGCTAGCAGTCCGTTGCTATAGGCCGTTGATGATGATAATGATACCTTTGCCGACATAGGCCTCCCCTAATGAGCGCCATTGCGCCCTGTCCTGAGCTCGACGCATCCAGCTTCTACCAGCAGCCTTTCGCAAATCATCACTCCACCTGGCCGGAGGGCGTCCTACGGTTATCGGTACTTCGGCAGATACGGCTAGCCACTGCCACTTCAGCTTGCCAATTCTCTGAGTTAGTCAACAACTTTAGTTCTATGTCGGATAGTCTCGTTGCGGATTCTATTGTTCAAAGAAACTCCGAGCATAGCTCGTTCCATAGCTCGCTGAGCGACTATAAGCTTCATAGCCTACAAAAATGTACTTACTCGTTTACATTGGTTCTGGCTTCTACGAGCTTCTACATTATACGACATACGAAATGTCACTGACACACGATCTGATTCCTGACACACAAAGCTAACAATAGGTTCCTAGGTAGGTACGTACGGCTGCAGAAACTGCATACATTTTCCTGTTACCAAATTCACATTAAAGATCTAAGTGCCGGTGCAGTGTTGATTCTTATCTCGACATCCTCTGTAGAACAATCTTGGGCAATAGCTCGTGTTTTGGGTATGAGTCCGTATTGACCTCGGAAGGATCCTTTCACTGGGTAGAAAACAATTATCATTAGACGGGAGAAGTTCCCAAAAATTATTTACTTAGCTACCCACTTGCTACTACTGATATTTCTGTAGAGCATGATGACTGTTTCTGCCATTTTTGGCCCACTGCTGGGCATAGTCTTCCCTTTGATTATGCCACTCGCCTCCATCCCGCGCTTATCTGACTTGAAAAAATATAGATCGAAAATCAAATCCAATTCACGCTCAGTTTGCCACTCCCAGCACCCCGACAAGGTTGCGTAATAAAGTAATAATTCGCCTTTTTTATTTGTAACTAGACTAGCGGCCTGCCCCGGCTTCGCACTGGTTGATAAAAAAAATCAAAAACTATAAATTTTAACACACACATTCACACATACACCCTACGTGACACCTACATCGCTTAATCGCATCGCCGGCGCCGGTGCTGCCTAGCTAGCCGAGCGGGGTAAGCGGTAACCACGCGACTTTTTCATAAAATTTTTAAACTCGTGATATCTTTCATTAATATCATAAATATCATCTATCATAATTCAAAAAGTTTTATATTAACTTAGTTATTGAAACAGTCTTGAATATGAAGTAATTTATTTTAATAAGGATTAATACCAAGCGACAAATAAAGTGCCCTTTCTAGCGCCGGCATTTCAATTACATTTTTAAAATAAAAGAATACTTATTGTGTCATATCTATAATATATTGCAAGGATCCCTATTTTTTTTATAAAATATAATATAGCCTATAGGACCCGGGTATGGTGTAGCTACCCGGTCAAAGAATTTTTTAAATCGGTTTAGTAGTTTCGGAGCCCATTCAATGCAAACAAACAAACAATCAAATCTTTCCTCTTTATAATATTAGTGTAGAAGTGTAGAATACTTCTCTATAACCTATTTAATAAAGATTTAAGCTTCGTTTATGATGGGCTTAACAAAGCATATTTTGGCAAAACGGTACAGTAAAATAAAAACAGTTCATCATAACCAAACTCAGATGTTATGCTCGATTCACATTATTCCAGTAGCATTCCAGTCCAGCTATCGAAACTAGCGTTGTAATGCTACTGGAACAATGTGAGTTGGCACTGGATCCAGTGGGAGATCCAGACCAGTAACTAAAATTGGAGGTCTAGGTAGTTTTAAATCTAGCGCGTTCATTCCAGCATTTCCTGCGTATCAAGAATCGTTTCATTCGGGTGGTAGAGAACATTTTCTTTACTGTTTTTTTTCTTAAAACTAATGTCTCAGTAATAACACTTAAACAGCATCTAAATGACTAGAAATTAGATAGATAGCACTTTATTGATCACCACATATAGGTAAAGTAAAAGTAACTCAGTCTAAGCAATACGAAGGTAACACAATGGCGGCCATATCGCTGAAAGCAATCTCTTCCAGGCAACTACAGTAGTAGAAAAGCGTAGACGTAATTATATAGCTCTGGATTGACTCTCTGGATTACTGGAATGATGTGAATCGGGCATAAGGTCTGTGGTATACTGCGTCCCAGATTATCGATTAAAGATAGATGAGTCACGAACGATCGACAGATAGCTTCAATCTCCCTTTGTCATGCCCGCCAGCATATCCTGACCTTCGTTGAGGCAACCGCATAATCATGACATTTGTTAACTTATGTCTTGGGAGCTAAGGTTTAGGTTTGTTTGAAATGAAATTATTTGTGTACCTACTTATGCATTGTTTTGTCTTCATTCTTGGCGCCCTGTCATACGGTACAGCAATCCTTTGATGTCTAATTATAAGTAGGTGGGTGCCAACATCTATAAAGCTGGGGATACACATGCTAGTTAGTCGGGAAAGTAGCTGGCATAAAAGTTACGGGCATGTCCGAGTAACTGGCATACTGCGGATACACACACACGCACCAGCCTATATCTGTCCACTGCTGGACATAGGCCTCCCCTAATATAGGAGGATATGCTCATAATCCCCACGCTGGGCATGCGGGTTGGGGATCGCAGGGCACAGCTTCTCGCACCACCGTCGCTGCTGCCCGTCGGTGGTCAGGGGATTTAGCTGTGCCGATGTAGGCTGCGCTGCGATGTAGGTCGCGTCACGTAAAAAGAACGCTGAGGGAAATTACATTTATTGGTACCCGTGCGGAAACTACTCCTCCACTTCTTTCAGCGTTCTTTTTACATGACGCGTACTCTACTTACCTACGTCGAGAACAGAGCGATAAATTTCAGGTGGAGTAAGGAAGGACACTTGGTAAGACGTGCTGATAGCCGCTGGCGCTGGCGTAAAGCCTGGTCCCAGTAGTGGCCGCGGCCGGCCAAAAAGCTCCTTATCGTAGGTTAAAACAATTGCAAGTGGCATATTTCAACTTACCTATATATACCTTTTTGCCTAAAGAATGCGCGGCGATCGTGAGGTCGCCACCTCTGGTTTCCTCTGAAAACCAGCGCTGCTTCGCTCGCGGAGTAGCATTAAGCTGAGAGGAGACCTAATTTGGCCCACGCATAGCACAGACAAAATCAGCTCCACAGTATGAGGATTTTAGGGATGGGTAGGCATGCGGACGGGTTTGTTTACCTATCATAATTAATCATATCATAATCATAATTTTTATTGGTGTAAATTAAAATAACATTACAGAACATTGGTTCACATTTACAATAGGGCCTAATATTAGTGTAATGGGTCCTGACTTAATAATGAAAGCTTCAGCTGCCTAAACTAGATTAAAAAGCCTGTACTATAGGCAGCTGTGCTCCCCCGGATTCATAAAATCAAATTAAATACATTACATTTCATAAGGTAAAATTTGATGTAGGTACAATAAAAAATGTGTTATTGAAATAGGTACTTAAATCGAGAAAAAAAAATGACGTGTGGCACTCGGGGACTGCCGCGGTAAAGCTATTGCATAGCATTTTGTATCAACTTATGCAATTATAATTATTTATTTATTTTATTTATGCAGTATTTCTTTTTCTTTGATATTAATTCAAGTTACACTTTTTGAGCGTGGTGTTCGTCTCGATTCGTGCGAGCTTCGTAGAGTCGTACAATACGTCTAGTTGCACGCACACAAACACCGTGTCGAAGACTGCCGAAAAGAAACGACGTTAGACAATGCACGGCCTTCAAGCCACACCTCCGTGCCCGTCGGAGTGGGGAGCGTGAGGTTTTTTTTCGTTACGGAATTTCTGGATTCGGTCCCCGCGCTCAAGGCCCTCGATAGAAGCTATGCAATAGCTTAAAAAACAATTAAACATTATAAATTAATTAAAATATTCAGAAAAATGACCGATTTGGTGTGCTGTGTGCTGTGGTATGTTGTGTGGTGTGGTGTGGTGTGTTGTGTGAGTGGTGAGTGGGTTATCCTGTTCCCCCAAGACTCTTAAGAGTACCTATCAGTGTTTAGGCTACTATCCGCTTGCGAACCCATCCCACCTATTTGTGTTGTTCTCTGTTTTATATCTTGCTGTTTTGTTCCATTACCTATGTTCGTGCTGTTATTTTTGTTATGTTGTGTTTATGAATGCCAAATAAGGACTATATAAATAAATAAATAAATAATAAATAATCCTGGACGTTATCACACAGCATCATGTAGCCCCAAACTAAGCAGAGCTTGTATTATGGGAACCACATGATTGATATACTACATAGATACATTTTTTCATCATACTTAGTAATGTGAACAAGAGATTACAAAAACTCAAGTTTGTTCAAAATAATCTATTACATCCTGATCATCATCATCATCGCCCTATATTGCCTCATATTGGACATAGGCCTCCTCTAATGAGCGTCATTGCGCCCTGTCCTGAGCTCGACGCATCCAGCTTCTACCAGCAGCCTTTCGCAAATGGTCGCCACCTGGCCGATAACAATATTCTATTTCCGAGTGTTAAAAGTTTTATTGCCGTGCGTTAGTATTGTTAAAACTCAAAAATGGCTTCTCTATTTGAATATTTTTATTGTTTTGTTTTGCCCCATTACTAGGGTGGTTTAGGAAAATAAGAAAATTATGAAAAACTCAAATATAGGAAAAAAAAAAATAATTGGTAGGTACCATGGTATTCAGAGCAGGTATGGAAATGAGAGGCTAATATGGCCTTGGCTTGTATATTTTTAAGAGCTTCAATACGGTTCGAATCCGTATTGAAGCTCTTAAAGATTTTGCGAGAATTATGATTGGACGGACGGTATTGTTGATTTTCGAATGAAAATGAATACGAAAAAAAAACTCCAGTCTTTTCAGGCTACATTTTTTCAAAAAACAGTGTTGGGGCACTGATAAGCTTTAAAAAAATCGTATCGTTGGGTTTAGGTACCTATCGTTAGTACAATACTTATTTATGTAAGTAAATTACTTATTAGCTTCAGAAGATTATAAAATGTGGTCAATATCATCCAACTAAGCTCACCTTAGGCAAATCAAACCATCATTTTGTCCTTTTTGTAACGTAAAAATAAAAATTAATATGGTTCTTACTAAATAAAGTAATTTTGTATTTGTATTTATAAATAAAAACATTATGTAGAGAGCCCAGCATGTTTTCATGTAAGTAAACAAAAAGTGGTGTTGCTTTATCTACTTTTATCGGCAACCATACAAACCTACACAGGTAATGTAAGCAGGTCTTTGGAATATATCTTCAGTTCTCACGGATTTCGATCCGTCAAGATAGCCACATATTTATCACCTGCCAGCGACCACCGACCACGTAGATACTGCTAGACGTGTAGACCAGTCGGGCGGTGCGAGTGGCCTACCTGATCGAATGACCACACAGCAAGTACTTATCAACAAGACTGGGTTATGATGAAACTGCTCACAAAAAAATCTAAATTGCATGGCAATATTATTTAAACTTTTCTCGATTTATTTATTGTCCAATGTTCGCTCTTCCTAAACTGTTTTTTTCTTTTTATTCGTAAATTTCTATACAGCTTGTTACTAAAATGTGTACTGTTAATGTGTAAACGGCAAAAACCACTTTAATAGTAGATTGTTTTACAAGGGACTAAACCATCCCATTATATACGAGGTTGTTATACTCCCGAGCTTAGCGAGGGAGGATGACAAGACCGAGTTATAATGGGTGGTTTTGGCCCGAGTAAAACACTCTACTTTTCACTTCGATTGCGAGAAAATAAAACAATTCCAAATTAGTCAATTTTCAGAAATTTTATTAAAAATTAAATGTGCATTTTGAATGTTTAGTGATATGTTTTTCCCGGGCAATTTTATTTCGGTTCTCTGTGATTGGGATGTGATAATATTTTGAGTTGATTGTTGTGGAGTAAAAGTTGGAGAGACTCGAATCATGCTTGAGTTTCCTGCGCGGCTTCAGCTGAGTTCACATATTCATCCAATCCCGCGATGTAGATGCTTGGGGTTCTGTAATGTTTGGTAGAATATTGATTCCTTCCATAATCCGCTGCGTGACGTGATACTTGTTTTGTATAGAGTCCTCTATATAACCTTCAGCCACTTGATCGGACCTCCATCCACCGTGGCGTTTTAATGTCGTTATATTCGCACCAGAGTCCGCCAACAGAGTCGCGGATGTTCTGCGGAAACAATGGCCCGTGTAGAGTTCCGGATTTGGTAAATTTAGATAAGTGGCAATATCTTTAGGCATGTTACCAAATTTATTTTTGCCTATGACTTGCCTTGTGCATTTACCATTTTGATAATTTAGAAAAAATCTTCTCGTTGAAACATTAGTGGGACGTAACTCCTGATAGGCTTTAACTATATTAAGGTATTCTCCACTGATGACAAATTTACGCTCTTTGTTTGTTTTCGTGTTCGGCAGACTCACAGCTTGTAGGTTTGTATCCGTTTCTACGTCTTCTAGCGTTATATTGACAAGCTCTATTCCTCTGCATGCACCGCTAATTCCATAAATTAAAGCAACCTGTTGAACAAAAAAATAAGTGTGTTAATAATCGTAATAACCTAGGTACATAATTTAGGTATGTAGGTAGGTATCTATTTATTTAGTTTGAGTAGAGTACATAAGTAGGTTACCTTTGTTGCCAAGTATTGTTTATTTGGAGCGTTATTTAAAAATGTTTCGATTTCTTGTGTCGTCAAGACTTTAGATTTTTTTGCCTTGTATCCAGTGGACAATTTCTTCAGTAAAGCCGTTAAATTTACATATTTTTTAATACCGACGTCGTGTCTCGTTTTTAAGGTCATTCTTAACATTGAATATGTGCTCCAAAGAGTCGACGATTTGAATTTTTTCGATAATTCATCAAAATAAGTGAGAAAAACCCCTTCTGTAAAAGAATCCACACGTTTCTCATCTCTCCATTTCATAAAATTTTCGTAACTCTTTAAATATATTTCACGTGATTTTGTCGGCAACAGATTCATAATTATTTCTTTGCCCTTTTCTTCCATTTGCATATTAGCATCTTCACTATCACTTGATGACATTTTTCACGTTCACAATTTGAAAGTTAAAGTCAGGAAGTTAAACGTAAAAGTTTGTGATTTGGAATGAAGAAAATTCTAGAGATTTAGCGCCAATACCATCTTTTTTTTTAAATCTCTATACCTTCAATAACCCTCAACGAAACAGTTCGCATTCTACCGTGAAGGGAAGAATCAACCTTCATAAAACATCACCAAGACGGTTCTATTTTCAAAAAAAAAGATTGACGGAGCACCAAGAAGTCGAGTTTTTATATGAGAGAACGAATGCTTTGTACGGGCTGATGATTTTAGACAAAAATTAAAAAGAAAAAAAACTTTTTAGCCCTAGGTATTAAACTCGAGTTTTAGGCCCGCTAAGCTACACTATTATGATACACTTTTTGAGCAAGAGAAGTGAAAAAATAATTTTATTTGATCTTGAACTTAAGATACGTGATATAGCGATCTGTCGAGTTTGAATGTCGAAAAGGAACTGAACAAAAAAAAACTACTAATTTGTTATGGGATAGCTAAACATAAATAATAGTAGATTGTTTTACAAGGGACTAAACCATCCCATTATATACGAGGTTGTTATACTCCCGAGCGTAGCGAGGGAGGATGACAAGACCGAGTTATAATGGGTGGTTTTGGCCCGAGTAAAATACTCTACTTTTCACTTCGATTGCGAGAAAATAAAACATTTCAAAATTAGACAATTTTCAGAAATTTTATTAAAAATTAATCAACCTTCATAAAACATCACCAAGACGGTTCTATTTTCAAAAAAAAAGATTGACGGAGCACCAAGAAGTCGAGTTTTTATGTAAGAGAACGAATGCTTTGTAACAACGGGCTGATGATTTTAGACAAAAATTAAAAAGAATAAATACTTTTTAGCCCGAGGTATTAAACTCGAGTTTTAGGCCCGCTAAGCTACACTATTATGATGCACTTTTTGAGCAAGAGAAGTGAAAAACTAAATAGTCGTAGGGTAACTAAACACAATTAAGTGATGGAAATGTACTAGTAAACAATAACCAAGTCTTTAACGTAATCGTATGTAAACAATGCATAAGTGAAAGTACCTACTAATTATATTATATTGTTTACTAATCTAAAGGGCGATAAATAACTACAATCATAGTCAATCTAGCTACTCAATTTGTTTTAGTATCATAGCTCCAAAAGAACGATCTTAAAATTAGTCAAGTCTAGATAGACTATCTACACTAAGCAATTTTTGTTATAGCTCCGAAATAAAAAATAGCTTATTTTTATTGAATTTGTTACATCGTCAACATCATGCCGCGCTCCTGATTCAAGATTCAAGAATTTCTTTATTTTTTATTTTGACAACGTTGTGTAGATAGTTTGATAGTTACTTTTGGAGCTAGAGTTCAGAGTTGTGTGTCAGAGTGTGATATTTATGTAAAGGTATTCTTTTCCCAGGACGAGAGATTGCAATAGTTTCTTTATATTTTGCCACAAGAAGCCCTAGCAGGGGCCATCAATTAGTTATTTGTGTAATATCATTCATTTTCTATGTTTTATGACCATAATTCTCATATGTTGGTAGCTCTCAATAAAATAATCTATATGTAGTAATCTCCTGGTCTACTCTTTCACTAGAAATGACGATATGCCACCTCAATGAAAGATGCTTTGACGGCGACATGGACCGTAAAAATCAAACTTAACGATTATGTGTGTGTTAGACATTATGCATCAGGTCTCTAATGTTGTTATCAAGTTACTTAGAAGTTGTGATGTCTGTATACACAGCCTATAAAATAAAATGTTAGTTATCATTATGAGCTTGAAAGAAAATAGCGTGAGGAAATCCGTGGGTTAAGCCGGGTATTCACAGTAAGAGTTGGCTCGGACCGAGTGCACTCGGATGTCTACTCGGACGCTACTCGTATCATGTAAACACGTAATCCAAGCGCACTCGGACGCCAGCATCTAATCCGAGTAGAATCGGACTCTCTCTATTTTATATTTTACTCGTACGAGTGCACTCAGTCCGAGACAACTCTTATTGTGAAAACCCAGCTTAACTCACGGATTTCCTCACGCTGTTTTCTTTCAAGCTCATATTCAATAATCTCAACTCTCTTTCTTGTACCTATTGCCGACACGACTGTCAGCAGTGTCAGCATGATGAAGCTCTCTCGATCTAAGATATGCCTCAAGCACTGCAGGCATTCCGTACTCTGAGCCTAGCTATTTTATTATTTATTTAGACTAGATTATGTCCGCATAATAAATAACGCTGGACGTAATCACACAGCATCATGTAGCCCCAAACTAAGCAGAGCTTGTATTATGGGAACCACATGATTGATATACTACACATATATATTTTTTTGTAAATACATACATATCATACATAGAAAACACCCAGACCCGAGACAAATATCTACAGAACATGCAAACATCTGTCCCGTAGCGGGTATCGAACCCTCAACCTTCTGCGTCTCAGGCGGACCTTCGCCCACTGCGCCACAGAGGCCGTCAATAATGTTTTATTGTTTGAATTATTAATGAAATATCTCACAAGATGTCACTTTTTCTACCTGTTATGTGCTAACTTGACGGCCTCTGTGGCGCAGTGGGCGAAAGTCCGCCTGAGACGCAGAAGGCTGCGGGTTCGATTCCCGCTGCGGGACAAATGTTTGCATGTTTTGTAGATATTTGTCTCGGGTCCGGGTGTTTTCTATGTATGATAAGTATGTATTTACAAAAAAAAAATATGTGTAGTATATCAATCATGTAGTTCCCTTAGTACAAGCTCTGCTTAGTTTGGGGCTACATGATGCTGTGTAATTACGTCCCGCATTATTATCCCGCATTATTAACTGTTATCGCCTCTCCTATACTCAAAGGTTTGCTGGAAGAAAACTTTTAAAATATTAAACTCGTCTTTGTAAATATGTTTTACCATACATACTCCTTGTATTTATTAATTCTGTGTACAAGATGTTATCTGTAGCCTAAGTAAGCTGATGTCGAAGTGAAATTCCACTTTAGGCAGACCAAAAACCAACTAGTGGCACAAAAGCAGAATATGAAATGGGTTTTTAGACTTTTTGGTGATTGCTAAGAATTTATAACAGAAACGCAGCCAACGCATATAAATGATGTCTAACAAAGCGAATCTAGACCTCCTATTGCGTGATTTATTCCACTTTTTGTATATTTCCAAAACTTTGGCAATAATAAAATCAATCACAATAATGCTTGGCTTCGCAGTTGAATGATGCTAAATTCTCGTATGAGCTAGTGACGAACTCTATTGTCGAAGTTTTTAGGCCGCCTGAAGGCCTCCGACATGGCTTAGCGACTCAACTGGATCAAAATTTTGGTGCCTCCAATGCACTAGTTTCAGCCCTCCAAGTCCAGTAGGTTCCATTGCAGCCAGGATTGACGTATACTGCCAGATACATTCTGAAGCAAGGTATCGTTCTGCGGTAAAGAGGTTTTATCAGAATTTTTTATGTCTGAGGCATCGTCGAGGTCATAATAGTCATATTCAATTAAATGTTGTCCGTATTGAAAGCGACAAATGCATTATCAATAAGGATACAAATAATTAAAACTATTATAATAAACCGTACTTACGTAGGTTATGTAGGAACATATTTTTGGGGGTGGATTGAGGCCCCTAATCACCACTACCCATACTTTTAATATTAGGCTACCCCTAAGAGTGCTCCACTCATGGACTTCCGACTTTGATACTGCGGGTCGGCGCACACCGGCAGACGATAGGGCAAGGATTTTTTTTTCCAACATAAAATCGTACGTAATCGTAGTTATTGGTTATAAGTTATATGATATAGATTCCAAAGCAGACCGATGACTGAGCATTTAGCATTATGACCCTTTGACGTAACGTTTTCAGTCTCTAAACTTTTGAATCTATATCTCATTACAAATATGAATACGTTGGTAATCCCCCCCCTGTTTGTACTGTCTTACTTCGCAAGACAGTACCCTGTATAAGAACAGTAATAGAACTCCTCGGGCTTTTGACTCTTGCGCAGAATTACCTCCACAAACAGGATCGACTTTTATCGGATACTAATAAATGGCCAATTTAATGGTAGAGCAAAAAATAAAATTGCAATAACTCCATGAATCGTGCTAGTCTAAACAACGCTATAATTTATGTTTTTGCTCTAGATAGGTAATTTATAAGCATAGACAAGGTTTAAGAAAGTAGTAGAGTAGGGTAGGTAGGTACAGTCAGAGACATACGTAGAATAACAAGAAGGTACCTTCTTATACATTACTTCATTGAAATTTATTGAAAAGGATAAATGTAAGGTTAAGGCTTCTGCATTGAAATTGAACATGCAACCACCAAGAATGCTCTATTCCAAGAGAGGAAGAGGCCAAGACGCGATATAAGTACATAGTTCTTAATTTTTAGTAAGTGGTAACATAAAACGACCCACCAATTCCCCAGACAAAAAGGAAAAGCTTTCTATGCCGTTTGAAACACTGACTTTTTTTTGTTTCTTAAATACTTGTGAAAAAATAATTACCAATGTTAACCACTCAAGTCCTTTCTTCCTTCTTCATTCGTATGAGCGAGTGGCCAACTCTGGTGTTAGGGTTTTTAGGCTACCCGAAATGGTTTAGCGACTGGAAAAGCCGGGCTATCATCTCCGAAGCACGGATGTGCTCAGGTCTAAATGTCACTAAACCGGTCACCCATCCTAAAAACACTGAAGGAAGCCACACCACAAGGGCATCACCACTCGTGTGAGTTAATTTATTAGATCCTAGAAAATAGCTCTACAATTTCTCAAGGCAATATTTTTTGTTGCTGAGCAATTTTACAGGATTATTGTAGAAACGTTTAACAATAGATTAGACGATCTGATGGGCACGAGTTATTGGTATACTTAGTATCATAATACAATATTGCACTTATTTACACAGCTCACGACGTACTTATCTGTACGCTCTGAAATATGGCTGCAAGTTTAGACGTTCCTATTTTAGGGTCGAGTCGAGTTGTACTAGGATTGATTGAATAGGTATTTTTTTGGAAATTAATAATATTATAGAAAACACTCAAACCCGATACAAATATTTGTTTCGCGGCGGGATTCAAACCCGCCACCCTCTGCGTCTCAGGCGGGCCTTTGCCCACTGCGCCCCAGAGGTCGTCGAAAGACTAAATTAACTCGCTAGCTAGGTAATTATAAGGACTCATTTTGACTTTGTTGCATACGTTATGATCAGCAAATAATAATAAAAGCCTTTGTTCAGACATCTTACAATATAAAAATCACACATGAATAAATAAAAATAAAAAACAAATTAAATTAACTTCAATTTTTTTATTTATAATTTGTTTTGGTTTATTGCCTCGACAGTACCGTCTGAATGCCCTGTGTTGGCAAAGGCCTCCTTCAACTGCCTCCATTTCTCTTTATAGATAGCTCATCTTGTCCATGCCTGCTACAGAGACGACCCACCTTCTGAATGGCCTGCCTCGTTTTCTTTTCATGTTTCTGCCTCCAATTAATCATTTCAAAATTCAGAAAAAGTCATCAACTTCTGATGCTTACCATACGGGCAAAAATGAATTGACATTGATGTGAACATTAAAAGCACACATTTATTAGAAAATCACACTTTTATTAGAGGTTAACAAACGACCTCGAAGCCTAACCGCTTTTCCAATCATATAGCACAGACATCCGCAATTCGTTTCAATTCACGCAAGCTAGTTTTACAAGTTTTAGATTATAATTAGCTTCCATCCGCGGCTTCACTCGCATGGCACCTAGCTAAAAAGTAGACCATATTTTAGTTCTAAACTACATCGTTGGAACGCAAGCCAACCCCACCTGCCCGTGGTGCACTCTGCTAAATAACAAACGGGGCTCTAGCGGCCGCGGCCGGCTGATTGCGCCGATTTGTTTTTCATAGCGCAGCCTAACACCGTTAGTAACAGCTAAATTCCTTGACCACCGACGGCCAGCAGCGTCGGTGGTACTAGAAACTGTGCCCTGGGATCCCCAAACCGAATGATCAGCGTGGGGATTAAGGACTCCTCAATCCCCATGCTGATCATTCGGGTTGGGGATCGCAGGGCACAGTTTCTGGCACCATCGACGCTGCTGGCTTGCTTATTAATAGGGGAAGCCTATGTCCAGTAATGGACTGCAAGGCTGGAGTTGTGGTTGTCGTAATATTAGTCCTGGTCTATACCTCATATAATGAGCAATGTTTCAGCTCATCCGTTCAGTAGTTTAGCGTGAAGGAGTATAACGAACATAATGAACAACAAACAAACATTTGCTTTTCAATATTAGTAGGATGAAATAACGTTAGTGTTTACAAGCTTAGATTAAGAATTCAAAAAAAAAAGAATTCGAAAATACAATCTTCTAATTTTGATAAATACGAGCTTAATCGATCTCTCAATCGATGGCTGTGACACGAGATAACCATTTTCCCGAATGCTCGTATGATCTGCAAATTGTTGTTCTGAGTCTGGTTATGGTAGAAGTCCTTGTACATATGAGAAAGTGGTCATCTTACTGTAGTTTCATACAGTACATCCAGCAATAGAACAAGACTAAACAAATATTAATTCAACACCAATTATCACCTTATAGAGCTAATAGTATTCTTTCAACAGATAATTTTAAGTTTTCTTAACAATAGTCCTTTCAAAACTTTGTAAAGCCTTCATTTCACACGTTTAATTGGATTTTGAATAAGAAACTTCGAAAATGGAGTTTGAGTCAATATTTGGTCAATTCTTTACATCACTAACACCTACCTACTCGTTTATGTTTTGTTATAGATCTCGTAACTTTTGTTTGGGCTGTTATAGCGAGTTTGAAATTGCTTTCCAAGTTCAGCTCAATAAGCCTAAAAATTCTGACACTAGATTCGGTAAATAAGTAATTAATACTGCTCAACTACTGAGATATTTCTAGAAAAACCTTAGGTTATGTAATGATGAAAATGTTGTAAAAGGAGTATTTTATTGTCCTATAGATTTTGTTATGAATCCTTTTGCGCAGGGATGCTGTAAGGATGGGACTGACGGAGCAGGCTGCAAGTCGGCGCTCCCCCGAGCTGCCCCCGCTGCCTCCGCCTATTCAGCCATGTAGCGGCTTCCTCGGAAACGTGAGTACCTACTTTACAACCTGAAATTACATCACAAGTCAAAGTTGAAGGTGAACAGACAGTCTTGAGCAAGTCACCAACACCAATCTGACTTGATGGCAATACTTAGCTATGATTAGAATTTTCTGCTCATAACTGCGGTAGACGGATTTTGTAATAAAATGTAAATCATTTCGATTCAACGCGTGTGGCGTGTACCAATTGCAGTTAATCTGGCGCCGTAGAGCAATATTACTTAGTCCGATAGCTATAATAACCAGCCATAGCGCACCATGCCACCGCGGTGACCGTTCCATTTCACACGGCGGTTCTCCATTAGCATAAAGTGAAGCAACACAGCAGACCATCCGTCTTGCCAGTCGACTTGCCGACTTTCCTCTACTTATCTGCGGCCCAGCCGGCTGGTTTAAAAGCTTTAACGGGATCGCGACGAAAGTGACGCGTAAATCAAAACCCCGGCCTTGGCTCCCAGCTCAATGGGTTAATAAGCCGACATGATCTACCGCAGGGATTTCGACGAAATCGTAAAAGCTCAGCCAGATTCTTATGCAATAGTTGTGTTGTGTTCCGTAGGTTACGGTGCTGAAGCGTGTAATCTGATTCTATAACGATTCGCTAAAGCGGAGCGCCATTGGTATCGCGAGTTAGCAATTTATGTGATGCGGGCTCGCCGGCGGCTCCGGCAGATTATGCCCAAGTGCAATCTTCTTACGTCCATAAATTCCTTGAGCTGCTTCCTTCAATGAACGCTGAGCTCTTATTAGGAGCGGTGCGCTGATCCGTGACTGCAACTCGAGGGCATATAAACATAAACAATGACAGATATGATGGGACTTCACGGACTGGTTTTGATGTTCCGTTGGTTGGCGCCGACATCTGCGTGCTTATTTCGAAATCTATTTGGATCTGACTGATATTCTGCACCGCTGACTAGTTTATTGACTTGTTCGCTTCTGTAATCACATGTTATTCGTGAGAACGTCACGCCACGGCACTTATTAATTGAAGTAATAGTAGAGAAAAATTATAATTACACAAAATGGATTAGGTTGCTCGTAATTTTGTTACGATCGACAGCAACTGTTAGAGATACTATCTTCAAGAAGGTAAGACTAGAAACTGGATGAATAATATGTGTGTTACTCAACTAGTATGCAAAGTAAGTGTTGGGCTTACGATGCACTAATTGGCAAATGACTACCGTTACCGAAGTGCGACCTCCATCAGCGCATCGCGCCAGAGCGTGTCCAAATTTAGTCCGTAAAATGTTATTTTTGTTAGTTAACCGACTTCCTTAAGACTTTCTACTAACATACGCTCTGCCAACAAAGTAATGTTCAAGGTTGAACTGCGTTTACCTAAAAACGACTCGGTGATTGCAAATTTGGTCTTATAAGATAGGTACCTCCCGCTGCTGCAGTCGACTTTATCGTTTCGCGACCATTCCGCGACACAGTAACCGACGTTACCCCCTTACAAGGTTGCACACAATGGCACATGGACTCAGAATGTGGCGTTACCCTCGTATTGTCAGTTTTAGAGCGCACCCGTATACAGGGATCTTTGTCCGCCGCCGAACGAGCATTATTTCTCGGTAATATCGGAAGACAATGAGAGACTGTGCACGCCTGACCTCCGAGATTATGCTTATTTGCGTTTTATTTTATAGACCGGCCATAGCGCGAGGCAGGATGTTGTACCAACAAGAAAGTCGAGACTTGTATCTCGGTGGACTTTTTGTGCAATAAACAACGGATGTATTAATATACCCTTCGTGCCTAGGCTCTATCTTGCGCACAATTTTTCTTTGTCAGTTTGATGGGAAATTGCCGGGCGGTGCAAGTACGAGCTCGAATTAAAACGTGAATAGATGCTTTTGTTGAACTATCGGTTCCAGCTTTCCATAGTACTTGGAAGTAAACGGTATTCTGTTCGTGAGAAATGATAGGATTTCGTTGTTATCTTGGAATCAACGAATAACCTAGCTAAGCTATGTCCTCGATCTTTACCTCGATTGGTTAGGTATCTGTTTGCAACTTTACTCGTAAGTCCTACATCTTAAAATGAACGCGTTGGTACCATTTAGCCTTTTCATTTTAATGTTTTGCTTATATTTTAGAAATTTTAAAAATTCTATGAATAAATAAATTGAATTGAATTGAATTTATCCAAGTCCTATCGCTACTTTGAGATAAGCCGCTGTGGAATTATTTACCAAGATTAATATCTGTACCTAACATAATTCAGATGTAAGGCCACACGCACGGGCTCGTATTCCCGTTTCCCGCTACACATATTAAATTGACTATGCAACAGCCTCTAGCACAAACGCCAATTAGTAACAAAGTATCGACTAGCACCACCATTCATCAAAGTCACTCATTTGTACCTACCTCTTAGTGGATTCAGTCTATGTGGCCACATAAACATATACAACCACAGCTAGGTATTTTCTTGAAAACGTGATATTCAATGTGTCAAATTAGGCAAGTGCTCTGTTCTAAGCTACTATTATCATCAGAAAGTCTCACAAACGTAACCTTTACTAGAATTGCTATGAATATATTGTTGTAAGTGTAGCAAACTGCAACTGCATGGCTTTACATTTTTCTGAGACCTGTAGAAACAAAATTTATTTAGCAAGGCAGACATCGACTGACTTTATACACATATTGGTCTACAACGAACGAGTTAATTGGTTCCAGAAAAGTCGTTTAAATAGGTATCCACAACTTTCATCTCTTCGTCCAAGAAACGATTTTTATGCATAAGCAGACGACGAATATAGTTAATGTCAGAGTGGCCCTTCCAAAATCCAGTATCGGGTTTCAGTAAATTGAGGCGTCCCAGAAATTAAAAGCAGTATATCTAAACATACTCGGAGCATATAAAATATATAGCGTAGTACCAAGTAGGTCAGCCAGCGTTGTACCTGTTGACATACTTCAGACCGCTGACACAGAATAAATGATAGTGCTTGGTGAAGGCGCATTGAAAACTGTAATCGCATCGTAAAATTGGTTATTAACCGGAGTAACTGGAAAATGAGATATTGTATGCATGAGAATCGTGGTTCATGGCTTTATTTAGATAATGCTAGACAATTTATTTTATAATATACTCTTGACTGCCTCTTGCCTGCTGTATTTTGTGTTTATTTAGTACTACTGTAGGTAAGTTCAACGGAACTGCAAGTGAACACTTGAACCGTTCCAATTGGGGTTGCTATAGGAAACGTGTGTCGCGAAATCAGACATTCGGGATAATTGGGATGTGTGTATTTCTCAGTATAATTAATTACTAGCTCCGAACCGCTCGCAACTTTGAATGTGTCGTGTTTTTCTCCTATTTCTCAATTAAATGCTATAAAGTGTTATAATACGTAATATGAAAGTCTATGGTATTTAGGGATTATAATGTAAAATCGGTCTGGTATTTCTTACATTATACCCCTAAAAACAAACTGCCAAATCCTATCAAAGCTGTTGATGTAAGCGCGAAGAGAAAATATTCACATGAACTAATGAATCTATGTTCCTGTCGGAATGAGTGACAAGTTATTATGAATGAAGACAATATATATAAAGAATGAAGACAAATCTTTAAAAAGTGAAATTACTCTATTATCTAACTATTTCATTTACGCAATAGGTACAACGGAGTTTAGACCCGGATTACGTAAGTATAGGATACAACAATAGTTTAAGTGTACGCAAACTGAATGAGCTTTTGAAAAATGGACTTGTAACCTTTCAGGTTTTCGACCTTTCAAAGAGCTCTGTCCAATCCTTACTTTCGCTGTTCTTCGTGATTAGAAAATTAAAATTGGAAGGCTTAGCAAACAGCCCTTCATATCCCAACAACCACTAACTTGCTGCAGTGGCGCAGCGATCCATAGCGGATCTTGGTCTCCGACACCAGAGTTCGCCAGGTTTCTATGTCCAATGCCGCTTCAATTCAGAAAAGTAAAAGTAAAGTAAGTAAAAAATCTCTTTATTCATGAGGCACTTAAAGTACACTTTGAATCGTAATTTTTTTAAATTTACCACCAATTCGTAACGCGACCAAACTGAGAAGAATTGGTATGAAACTCTGCTTTTGTGGCTGGTTACTCGTGTGTTTCATCACAAGTTAGTACGTTAGATGTGGATAAGCGTAAGTCTATTCACAATATTCGATTCGTCCTAAACGAAAGCTGCTTCCATAGCAGCTTTCGTACAAAGTCACTCAGGACAGCAGGATTGAAATTTTGTTATAATTTGTAATTCTTTGGAGTGTAAGGGGTTCCAAACCCCATCTCTGGAATCCAAGGCAACCTCTCCTGTGGTAAATCCTGCTAACTAACAAACGGGGCTCTGGCGGGCGGCTGATAGGGGCATAGCGCAGTCTTACTTAACACAGGCTCAACTAAATCCCCTGGCCACCGATGGGCAGCAGCGTCGGCGGTGCGAGTGAACCCGCATGCCCAGCGCGGAGATTATGGGCATATCCCCTTTCTTATAGGGGAGGCCTATGTCCAGCAGTGGACTAAATAGGCTGGTGTTGTTGTTGTGTTGTAATTCCTTATAAAAAAGTTATACATGGTCAGCAATAGCATCTGCCATCGATCGTGGCAGTGAAAGCGCCAAATAAAAATAACTTCGTTACCCATTGTGTTCAGATGAAAGTGGAAACTGAACATGTTCACACGCAGTCTCAGTGATTGGTTCGGTTGATTCATGGTTTTACTGCTGCCGTTTATGACCGGAGCACCTTCATGTCCTCGTTTCTTCGTTTTAGTGCCTTTATTTATAGTAGGTACGAGTGATGTTTTCGAAGCTTTGTGTTTTCTAGGAGCTGTTATTGTCACACTTTAAGTATTCACTAACCTGGTTGTGGTTGAAAAGCTTGGGAAGGAGAGCTTGAGATCTTGTTGAGTCTGTCTTCTGTCGTATTTTACAATTCCTTAGTATGAGTTCAAACACTTCTGAAGTAGGTAAATACAGATGCCTTTATCCTAAGTACCTCATCATCATAATTATCAGCCTATAGCAGTCCACTGGCGGACATAAGCCTCCACTATTGAGCGTCATTGCGCCCAGTCTTAAGCTGGACGCATTCAGCTTCTACCAGCAGCCTTTCGCAGATCGTCACTCCACATAGCTGAAGGTCAAAATCACCTAATAAAGATTTCACCCGATAACTGCATAATAACTCATATATCTTTTATTCCACCTTAGATCATACATTCCTCTAATAATTTTGTTAATAAAATAAAACCCTTTTATGAACCTTATCTCATATGAATATCAATTCAGCAATGATTGTTCAGTTGTATACAATATATGTGATATTGCTTTTATGAATTGATTCCACGGTCTGCACATAAAACGCCCAGCAATAAAATAAATAAGAACAAATTTATAACTGTTGGAATCGCTTATAAATAGTGCAAGCTGCATACAATGGTGTAGAACTGTAGACAAAACACCAGCTTTGGAACAATAACGCGAATAGATTAGTCGGGCGATTGCTTTGGCGATTGGTCGGTTGAACGGTCGTGAAAGCCGCGAGCTTAATGTTAGGGTTGCCGATGCTACATAAAACACTTATTTAACTATTTTTATTTAACCATTCTCATTCCTCTGTTGGGTGAAGGACTACCCCATAGACTTCCAAACATCTCTATACCTAGCTTCTTCCCAGGGGTGGGAGAAAGAGGGGTCTATTGAAGGCATCGAGCTCGTCTCGCCAAAACATCAACTAACCTATTTAATTAGATAAACAAAATCTTTAATTTATATTTACTAAAAGATATTATAATTAATAATTAGTAATTATAATATCTAAATAAATCTAATTAATATTTCAGGAAAATCTGTACTTTAAGTAGCTATTTTATTTTTTGTCCAGTAGTGGACTGCTATAGATTATGATGATGATGATGATGCTTACAATGTCTTTAATACTTTAGCAAAACTAATAACGCAAATTCAGTCACCATGTACTATTAATTTAACATTTTAATGCACAAAAACAATGGAATCAGGAGCACTTAATGCTAAAGCATTTTCTGGCAGTCAACCTTTCCTGGCAGAAAACAAAGTTGGCGTGCCAACTAAGCTAGATACACACTTAATGTTAAATTAAATTAAATTAAATTAAGCTTTGACAACCCTATTATAGTGGTACAATCTGTACATCAATGAAGGTCAGTCGCATACCACATTCAACCAGCGAAAGTTTATAGCATAATTGTTACGAGCGGTCAAGTGCAAGGAAAGCGCGAGGTGACGCTTTTAAAGCTTTTTTACCGACAAGCTTTTTCACCTCCGCGTAAAGTTATGTTGCATGTTCCGCGCTCGTAAACCTTATAAAGACGTCGTTGGATGAGTAAACGTGTGTAATGTGCCATAAAACGTGTATTCATTTTGTTATTGCGTGTGACGATTGTTTGTTAAGTAGCAGTTTTGGTGGTATCATTTAAATTGTAACTGCGTCTTTAAAACACAACAAAAAGCGAGGACCAAATCAGAACTGAAAATTAAAAAGTCAATGTAAAGTGCTTTGATATTTTATTTTCTTTTGGCAATCTACATAGTAGTGTACACACACATCAATAATCTACACAGTGGTATTAGTAGTAGTATATGTATATAAAGATGAAAGGTTTAAATGTTTGTATGTTTGTTTGCAATGGATAAACTCAAAAACTGGTTAACCTATTTTAAAAACTCTTTCACTCACAAACCCACTCCTTCACTCTGTCACCCCGCACTATTGCCCTGTCTACATGCCTTCGTCGAACGACTGTATGATTTATAGTATATATAACTAGGCAGTATACTAACAAATATAAATGAGTTAAAAACATCTATTTACCTCTTACCTAATTAAAGCATTAATTAACCTCACATAAGCTAATTAACGAATAATTTACCAGCAAATTTAATTGAGCCATAAGAATTAATAAGACATAATATAAACATAAAGACCGAGTACATCCTATTATCCTACTTAAATTGAATTAAGTTTCGCAATTAAATTACATTGCACAATTGAAGAACACGCTTCTTTTGCTTTTTAAATGAAATCAAATATACAGTTAAAACGCAAATGAGTAGCACTTGGTACCAATAAATTTGTTGTAGTCAATAGGATAGGTAGGTAAGTTAAGTAATTTAAACTTACCTAACTCACTACATTTAACTTTACTATCGAACTGCCAACTACTTAATACCTATGTATTTAATTAAATACTTCAGTAACTTCCTGTGCACCAATTAAAAGGTTGGGGATCGCAGGGCACAACTTCTCACACAAACTGTACTTATGTTTACTTAATACTTACTGTTTAAAACATGCCTATGTCAAGACAAAGCTAAGGCTGCTCCCACGACCTTAGCGGGCGTATTGTAAATTACGTCAGTTCTGCGCACGCGTCACAACGCAAGTGCATAGAAACGTCACGAAACATCCACAATGTGCATTGTCTAGGACCTAGGTGACTTCGATCTAGGTCCGCTAGATATGACTTTATCGTTTTCATACCTACTTATATACATTTATAGTTGGTATATAGTTTACATTCTAATACTACTAAGTTTCGCACACGTAAAAACACAATAAAAAGTGGTCTAGAAGGTTCTAGATTCTAGAATTACATAATATATGCAACAGTATCATCAATCTAGTCTTTAGTATCTAGTGTAGGTGTGAAAGGAGTAGCAAAAATTTATCAACAAATATCCAAATATGTGGGCATAAAACTAACAAACCTACAAAATAAAATTATTTCATTCTTCGACGATAATTTGGGACCGATGGTTGGATAAATTATCAGAATTTCTGACGACCTGGAGGCTGTATCAAGAGGTTTCTCCTGTTCTGTATACCTATAGGAAACTTGTAGGCAAATTAAGATGTAGGTAAGGATCAATTGGTTCTAAAAAATGTATTCTAGGTTTTTCCATTCTAAAACAAACCTAAAAAAACAACCAAAATCATAATGGGTATCTTAATATTGGAAAGAATTGTCCAGAATTTTATTTCGACCCTGAAAAAAAAAGTAAAATTATATCAGTAAAGTACTTACATAATTGCTTTTGAATCAAAACCAACACCAGCCTATTCAGTCTGCTGGTAATACGCCTTCTCTATAAAGGGGATATGCCCATAATCCCCACACTGGGCATCTGCCCGTTTGGCGGTCAGGGGATTTAACTGTGCAGGTTCTGCAAAAAGGCGGATGAATCGCTCCTTCATGCTAGGAGAGTTTGGGCCACTAATGCACAAACGTAGCGCCATTCTGGGCAAATTCACTTTAAGCCCAGAGGAGCTAAGATAATTCACACTCAAAAAGGTCCTACAGTTTCTGTCAGCAGTAGGGATTGGTAGTGAACTATGAACCACCTCAAGGGGCGACTTGAATAGAAGTGGCAATCACAATAGGTCTTCATGGCCGCAGTGATATGAAAGCCACGCAATCAATAATAATAATAATTACATTTGTTATCACAACAGGGTGCACCACGGGCGGTGCAGGTGAGTTTGGCTTGGGTTCTGAAGAAGTTTGAACTCCTTGGGTTGCAAGGCATAATTGCTTTTAAACGGAACAATATAAAGATGGCATGGCCCTTCCAGATAGGTAAATCTACTACATGAGGTATCTACCGAACTTGAACTTACCTTCCGCCTTCCGTGTGCACCAGACAAGAATGTGATTCAATTATGTACACTACCTACCATTATAATGTTACTAAGTAATTACATAGATAATAATAAGTTTATAAAATGTCCATGGCATCCGTTACTTTTGTGTATGTTTATTTCTTTTGTGGCATCGTAGCTCCCAAGCGGTGGAACCGATTTTTTAAATTTGAAATGAGACTTGATCGAAAGTGTTCTTATCTATGTTTCAAGAAATTATTATCGTTTGAAGATCATCAGCTCTTTTCATGTTGATAGCGCAACTTCTAGTTATCTGATCGACCATAAATTTAGTATTCTATCACATCAATATATAATAAACATACATAAATTATGGTGTACAATAAAGAGTTTTCATTCATTCATTCATTTCATTCAATAATGTTTCAAGAACATAATAACCTTAATGCTGCATTATCACCTGAATTCTGCAGGATATCTAACTCCTCACAAACTTACAGAAAAGGTATCGTGTGTGGAACGGTCTCGATGAATAGGTTTTAAATAGATGGTGATCAGGATCTGATGATGAAGTAGGAAAGTGAAATGAGGCTATGTCGGTGGTTTTATAAACTTTGAATTTATCTAGATGATATAACAGCGTTGCATTTGGTTAGATAAAGTGTTATAGTGAAATAATGAGAATTCATATCTACGCCATTTTTTTTAACAAAACACCTCTGAATTTCCTTTATCGTACCTTCTATTCCAGTTACTTATGTTGGAGTACAATAAATATTTTTTTATATATCTATCTACTTTAGGGTCCCGTTACCAAAAAGCAAAAAGATAATTCTACCAAAAGATCTTCATGTCACGTCGTTAGACTTTTAAAAGAAAGCAACTTGAAATAAATGTTTGAGAACCCAGAAACAAGGAAACAAAGAACAATGATCAATGTAATGTAAATAGAACGACAATCGACCGATCGAAAAAATCGGATTTCACATAACAACAATAAAGCGATGGGAACAAGCATAGATAAAATCGTAATTAGCCTAACAGATGGGTAAAAGATCCCAATAATATGGCAACATAGAAAATAGCCCACAATTTCGTTATCTCATTGTTCTTCTGTTTCCCAAGAGTTCCAAAGGAATGGGGCTATTTGTTTTGGTGTGGCAACTATAAATTGAGGAACAGTTGAGTAACTGGTTTAAGTGGTATCGTTATTCTTGAACCAATTTTAAATGGCATCGTCTAACTTCGCTCTAGGGGCTAAGCGCTTCCTAACATCATTTATAAAGCGCACTGCTTAGCGCTTTGAGAGCTGAAAACACAAATGTGATTCTGCACGTCGTCCTCCTCCTCGTGCATGGCGCGGCGCGTCATGTGCGAGGCCAGCAGCCATCGTGCTAGTGTCTAGTGTCTAGTGTCTAGTGTCTAGTGTCTAGTGTCTAGTGTCTAGTGTCTAGTGTCTAGTGTCTAGTGTCTAGTGTCTAGTGTCTAGTGTCTAGTGTCTAGTGTCTAGTGTCTAGTGTCTAGTGTCTAGTGTCTAGTGTCTAGTGTCTAGTGTCTAGTGTCTAGTGTCTAGTGTCTAGTGTCTAGTGTCTAGTGTCTAGTGTATAACGCTTTGAGTGCTGAAAACATAAATGTGATTCTGCACGTCGTCCTCCTCCTCGTGCATGGCGCGGCGCGTCATGTGCGAGGCCAGCAGCCATCGTGCTAGTGTTTAAATTTGGAATCATCTGACAGCGTCTGTTTTTCCATTGACTTTTGGTACACAATTATTATAAGTTGGTGCTCTTGAAATTAGTTGTTTGGTCGCGCAATAGAACTTTTATAGTTAATACTTAATACTAAATAACAATAAAATAGAACTAAATGCGCAATAGAACTTTTATAGTTAATACTAAATTCGCTTCTGCGCTGACAGAAGCCTTACTTTAGATGCGCCAAGATATAATTGTTGCATTCTACGACCCTTTCTACGACCCTAACGGTTCAAATAGTGAGTTAATAGGCTTCTCCTGGGAAAGCTCACCCCATCGTCGACCTCATCCTTGCCCACGAGAGCCTCGTGAGCTGGGTCAACATCATCACTATCACTATAATCAATTCACTATTGCTTCTAATTATAAAACAAAGTCGCTGCATCTGTCTGTCCATCTGTTCGCGATAATCTCAAAAATTACTGAACCAATAGTCAGAGTGTTTATGAGGAAGGTATTACTTGAAATATGACGATAATTCATTATTTTTTTATTTATAATTGTTGAAAATGTCAGAAAAAGTCAAGCCGCCTGGGAGGAAAGAAACTTTGAGATCTGGAGATCTGTGCAAAATGTCCTTATCCTTACTCATTAATATGAGGTAAATTCTATTCTAACTAGACAGGAACCGCGTCTCTTCATAAAGCCAGCAGCGGACTTATTGTTTGCCCCCATCAATAGGTTGAATTTATTTGGGATAATTATTCAAATTATCCTGTTATATCCTCCTTTAGTGTGCTTTCCTTTATAAAACAAATATGATATTTGAAGATGGAACAAGCACATGGCCGATCACAAAGCATTGCATCATAAATCACGTTTTTTGGAACGTGCTCTACGATGCAACGCCCTAAGTCCATCAACTTGAGGAATGATGATGATAAGCCTCTTGTGCCTGTAATTTCACCGACACCCACACCCTTCAAACCTAAACACAGCTGCTTTACGGCAGAAATAGGCATGGTGGCAGTACTTTCCCGAACGAGCCCTTCACAAAGAACTCTACTACTACTAAATATCCATTCATCCTTACATTCACTCACAAACTTTCGCATTTTAGTACTTAGGACAGGATTAAATAGATAGTGACCAGGATCTGATGGAAGGATGAATGTTTGTTACTCTTTCACGCAAAACCTACTGAACGGATTTCGATGAAACTTAGAATATACATAGTTTGTGACCTGGATTAACATATAGGCTACTATTTATCCTGGTATCACGCGGGCAAAGCCGCGGGCGGAAGATAGTGTAAAATATATTTTAGAGTATAATAATAAGCAGTGAAATACGATTAAACAGCAAAAAAAAATTAAATCTAAACTTCCATTCTACAGATCTAATCGATATGATATTTACTGAGAGATAATAAAGGACTTTTCATTCCAAAATACCAGAAAAAAAGAAATAATAAAACGTAAGTAACCAATTTAACCATATACCAAAAATACCTACCTATAACAAAGTATCAAACCGTTAAAGTTACTTAGCGTAACTTACTATAGTTACTGTTATTTATAGCAAAAGCTCACACGGACATTCAGTATGTCACAACGAATGACTGTTGGTTGACTGTTGGTTAACGCAACCAACGGTAACTCACGGTAAGTCTACGCTTATTTCCAACAAAAGCTCACTCTCCGTCATGGATCGGTTCAATCGTCACTTCACTTTATTTCTTTATTTAATGGCTTCTGGGATAGTTTCTACAATTTCGCAAGTATCAAGTATAATTATTGTTCATAATAATAAGGCAACGTAATACGTTTATAAGTCCAGTCGTCCAGTCAGGTCCTGTTTTCTGTTTTAGCAATGGCGACAATATTAAAAACGATCGGTGAACAATTTTCTTCATCAGTGAGTTCCAGTTTAAATTCAAAAGTTTCTTTTTTTTACGCTTTCAAACCTTAAATACTCAATCCATCATCGTGAAATTTTGCATACACGTATTTAGAGGTACTAAACAAAATGCTGTTTACCTAAAAAATATCCCGAGAGCAACAAAAACAAAACATTTAACAAATTCCACATCAGTAGACGCTTTTGCTGATAAGAAAATGTTTGTTTTTCATGATGACGATGCCATTGCATTGAAGTAAGCTAGACTAAGTTATTTCGATAAAATTTTATAAAATATGTAAAAATGTAAAAGTTAGTAGACCAATAATTAATTGATTGATTGATTAAAACGAAGGCGCTGGCAAAAGCTATCATGCTATACGTTAAAAAAGAGTCAAGACAATTCCCCGGACGTTACCAAATACGTAATAACTATAACGTTAAAGCTTATAAAGTCATCGTAGCTATAAACTAAAAGAAGCATAACATTTGCAAGCTAGGAAAATCTCACGCGTACAAAACAGTTTAACAAGTAATTCTAACCGCAGGGCCCGCCGTCCAAACGAGTGCGTTCTGTAAATCGTTCGGAGCACATATAACGGTGCCCGACTATACCAATAAACTAAGGGAAACAAAGAGAGCGATAAAGATTCTCATGCTCTGAAGCAAAGAAAAGAATGATACTGTTACAGTATAGAAAAAACATAATTTGCATATGAATTGGTTGAACATGTAAGAAATGTGTGTCTCGTCTCGGAAAGTCGATTTAGAAAGAAGTAATGTTTTGATTTTGTTGTGATATTGATCCAAAATGGACAACATAACAGAAATATACTTGTAAAACTTGTATCACATTATCCATATGTAGACTATGAAGTTGTTTCGTTCTTCATGGAAGTTTACACCTACGTAAAGAAAACACAGAAATCAATCCAAAGATTTCTGAGTAGAAATTATAATTAACCAATTTAAATGAAAATTTATGATAATGACTGATAATGCTGATCAATAATTGTTGGCATAGGATTTTGCCTGGAACACTTATTAGGGAGACTTTAATTTTTGTACATCTAAGAACCTTAATTCCGTGGCGACTGTGCTAAGTAAAGTATAGGTTGGTACTTTTTATTCATATTTATTAAGGGTTCCGTTTATCATTTAATATTCGGTAAAATTTACCGTGAAAGTACATAAGTATACAGAAAGTTAATACGCAAAAGAAGTTGCGGGCAGGTTAGCTAGTTAATAATAACTATGAACCGAATTTATCTTAAAAATGCAACAACTAACTATAATCGTCTTACCTAATCTGACTATCATTATCATAAGGATTTTTAACAAAAATAAAATTATGAAGATAATTTCAAATACATAATTATATCCAACGGTCCAACAAAAGTAGGCCAAGTCGGGTCATGCTCCATCAAAGGTATAAACAGATGTTAGATGGGAGTAATGGAGTGATACCCGTGAAGAAATAACTCCGACTCAAGTGTGTCAATACGGTACTTGAACCTATCATCCTCTGAATGTTGTTAGACGACACGACACGATATCTTTTCTCTTACCTCTATGATACTTGTCTTCAGCTACCGAACTATAGCGACTGTTATGTTTGCCTTTAGTTTTGTGATTGTTGGTACGAGTATCTTCTTCAGATCAATAAAATGCAGGATGCCACTTTCTAATTGCAAACATTTTACAGCAGCAAATTAAAGTCGAAGAGGTTCTCTTTCCTCAGTCCCAATCATCATTCCAAGCCTCCTCATTGGGAGGGTTCTCTTTCCTCAGTGTAGAACTGTCAACTATCAAACTGACGTATCGTAAGCGTAACGAAAAATTGTGGTCAATGACAAAGCGTTATTTTGGATTAACGTTTTCTCATTGGCCAAATTTTTTCACCTTTTCCCCCTAGTCATCGTAATCGAGTATCTGTATTCAGAGTATCTTTCAGAGTATCTGTATCGGTATCTTTCCATACATTTTCAGTACAGCGCCTCTAGGGAAACGTGCATGAACTACGAAAATGTATGGAAAGGTACCGAAACTTATAAAGTTTTCGAAAGCTATCAAAACCTGTGGTAAGCCCTCTGGGCCTGAGTGTTGTAGTAGTAAAGTTTACTTATAATTTCTGATAGTTAGATAGTAGATAAGTCTAGTGGGGGGTGAGTGCTTTGCATCTGACGTTAGATGTTATGATAAATATTATAACCAATTACTACATATCGTATTTAATAATTGGTTTTAATCACCACGATTAGCTGGTGATTAATATTTGAAGATACATGTATTTAATAATAGTACGGGAATGCGAGTTTTGAACAAAAATCTGTGCCTGATCTTAATGGCCAAATTAGGGTTGTAGGGCTGCTGCCCATTGCGTGTTATATTTTAAATGCTGTACTTGCCAGTCATAGGGCGGGATGATATCGTGTCGCTAATTTTAAAAGCACTCATAATCACTCCCTTGCTTCCCATGACCTATGGCTACGGTTTGATTGCGAGTAACATCTCGTTGGAACGGAATCGATGCTTAGATTCTCGCCAAATGAGATGCCATGATTACTTTTGATCAGAAGTTCTAACTGTTGCTATAAGATTTATTTTTTTATGCTTAGGCTTTTTAAGCGGGTCCATAGCTAGATGTTTTAGTGTTTTTTCAACAATAGGTAGCTCTGTACAACATCAACAATACCAGCCCATATCCGTCCACAGCTGGACTTAGACCTCCCCTATCATGAAGGGGGATATGCCCAATTATTTTTTATTATCTTATAACCATATAGGGGGATTAAGCTCTGTACACGGGGATTTCATCATAATGATCCTATTGGACAATTAATCCCTATTATTTTACAATCATAGGAGGATTAATTCGGATTATCATAGACCGTTTGATTAGGCACTACACCTAATCTTTTATATTATAATATGAGGCACCTACTTATTTTAATAATGTTTTTGCATGCTCATTAGCTGCTAGCCTAAACTTACTTAAAAACTAGAAATTAAGTGTCATTTTAAGTGAACTGTTATTTGTTCTTATCAGAATAAACTCTTTAAACCGAAACAGATTAAGCTCTCTACACGGGGATTTCATTTTCATGAGCCTTTAAGAGTCAACTGTTGTTGCCTCCCCTAATCAGAGGGAGTAGTATAATTTAATTTAAGTGCCTTCTGACTTTTTTGAGACACGTTATGTCTTCTTATAATGTAGTGAAACACTTACTTCTTTAATTTATAAAATACTAGCGCCCGGCTTCACACTGGTGCAAATAATGAATATAAACCTTCCTCTTGAATCACTCTGTTTATTAAAAAAACCGCATCAAAATCGTTATTACATTACCTACCTGCACTTCATTTCTAATTTATTTACAGGTAACATGCGCCTAATAATAGGGTATTATTAATAATTAAATTAACTTATGAATAACATGCGAGTAACGAGTTCTTAGTGTAAGTACAGTTTGAGGCAGAAGTCAATAGATTTAGTACTAAGGTATACTTACAATTTATTTTATTTCATTGGTAAACAAACACTATTGTACAAAAATACTTTAAGCGATACTTTTTCATTATGTTTTGAAATCAAGAGAGCTTACCTGAAGCGAAGCTCGATCTTGGTAATGGTATGCAAGCTTTACTGAATAATGTATGTTTATTATCGTATTTATCAACATGTAGGTAGGTTCTACCAACATTACCATTCATCTACGACCTACGTAGAAATAGTCTAGGTCTAGCCTAAATATGATAGCGCCTGCAATCCAATGCCTTTAAACTAACGGAGTGTAGGTACGTTTTGAGTAGGGACCTCCATGCAAATGAAACGAACAGTCTAAAAATGAGCGCGTCTCCAATGCGCTTAAAGTTAGTGGACTGTGTATTTTTAGAGTTATGTTTAGTGGAGGGATTTTTTTAAAAATCCTTGTTATAAAGCTACTTGATCAAACCTCACACAGGCAGCATCGGGAATTCTAGAGCACTGCTTCGATCAACCCAGAGTCCTTCTCCGTTAATTTAAGTTGAGTTGGGCTAACTGGGGTCGAGTTAGCAGGGGGGGGGCAAAACACAATTCAACCCAATGCGGGACGTCAGTGCAGAACTTTCTCCTCCCACCTCAAATTAGAATTAGAGTTAGTGGGAAGAGAGGGATATGCAGTTGCAGATTCCATCCTTCCTCGTATGAGCTAGTGTCCAACTTATGGTTTGTAGGCCGCCCGAAGGCCTCCGACATAGTTTAACGGTTGAAAAAGCCGGGAACAACATCATAACTTCTAAAGTCCGGAAACCTCAGGTCTAAACGCCTCCCGGTAAACGGTTACCTATCCAAGAAGTGGCCGGGCGGAGTGATGCTTAGCTGAAATTTAACTAATTAATGGTCGAGGGATCAAATCCCGCCTGAATCTAATTTTTAAGGACACTATAAAAATCTCTAGCTCACTGTACGTAACACGATCTTTCTGTAGGTGTGGTCAAATTACGCTTATTATGTGTATTTAAACTTTCGGACAGTGTGAGTCAGAGAAATACTAGTTTTAAGATCTAACACACCTGTCTACATTACAACAGGATTTGATAGTAGAGTACATACTTAGAAATTTCACCACGATTTATGACAAAATCAGTTCAGTTATGATCAGCTTCATTGTCAAATCAACTCAGAAGATGTAGCTGTACACCTGTACACCTATAAAAAAATATCTATAAGAACCTACATAAAAAATAAATACTGTATCACTTGAAAACGACTGGACTGATTTGGGATTTTTTTTAATATTCCTAGTGGGAAAAATATTTAAAGTTAACCGGAAAAAATTAAAACACGGGAAAAACTGAAAGTTCTTTTTTCATGGGATTTTTGTATTGTATTGTTCTGCCAGGGTTAGGTACTTCGGAGTTAATTCATGACGATCTTTGATAAATACTGTTACCAATCGTGATGTTGATGCTATTAGTATTGGATCTTACGCGCGTCAATAGCAGTTGATATGGTTATAATTGGCCGTTTTAGTCTGATGGATGGCGAGGTCGTGGTCGGCCAAGAAAGCGATGGCGGGACGAACTCGAAGCCTTCGAGACAGGATGGTGGGATATCTCGAAGAATAGAGATGGTTGGCGGAATTTGGGGGAGATCATTGCCCAACAGTGGGACGATGAAGGTTGACTAAAGGTTCCTAACATAATTTTTACATTTCGTACGAAAAAAGATAACGGTGCTGTTGCTGATGTCACGGTAGTGCCAATTTATTTTTGTTTTCGAAATTATAATAAAGTGAGCGATGAGAGAGCTTATCGGTTTCACGTATCAAAGATTGTAAATATAATATTTTGAATTAATTAATTAATTGCCAAATTAACAACGAAACACGTTATTTTAAAAGCCTCAATTTGCAAAAATTATATATTATGCAAAGTATCAAACTTTGCGACCACCCGCTGTTAGGCAGACTATATAAAATCTTCGTTATTGATTTTTCTATATCCTAATTAAGTTTTATTGTACGAATATAGCTATGCTATTATGATAAAACCAATGTTTTATTTATTTTCTTAGAAATGGGGAAAATAGTATTTAATCATTATTAATGCTAACGAAATAAAAACACATAAAAGGATACGCGGGCTACCACTGGATGGCAAAGGCGACTGACCGTCGTTCATGGAAGGGAAGGGAAGGAGATGGGAGAGGCCTACGTTCAAAAATGGACATCCAACGGCCGGTGATGATGATGATGATGATGAATGCTAACGATATATATTCATTTTGTGTGTTCTACCGCTTGTATAATGGAGAGTGTTCCGGAGAATTGTTTGAGACGGTGCCTGCTGCTTCTTTTTATCATCGCACCGCTCGACATCGGCTGAGGTATCATCCACATACATTGCCACCTTTATCTTCTCGCACTGTGAGGTTCCAGAGGAATTTCCTCCCGCGAACAATCAAGCTGTGGAATGGTCTCCCTGCCGAGGTTTTCCCCAGACACTACAATATGCAGCGTTTCAAAAAGGGCGTTTTAACATTTTTAAAGGGTTCAGCAACGCGGATGTAATTCCTCTTGATGTTACAGGCGTCCATATGCTACGGGAACCGCTTACCATCAGGTGTGCCTGTTTGTTAACTTAGTAGTATAAAAAAAATATATTGTCAGCTTTAATAAACAAATACCAAATAGACTTGTGAATATGTGGGTACCTGTAATAGATAATCAATTGTTAATCCAAACTTTTAAAAAATAATCTGGTGTACTTACAAAATTTTAGAAGGTACGGAACGGCGGATTCGCTTAGCTATTTCTATAACGAAATAAAAAAATAAAAAACCAACATTTTTTACATTCGCAGCACAGCTGTTAGCAAATAGCGAATGATAGTAATATTTCAGTCCATTGATGGTGGGCAGGTATAGATGATCCTTTGCGTGAATGCAATTTATTTCAAAGATTACAACTCTTCTAAAAACAAAACGATACAAACTTACTGGAACATGGATATCTCAATGCATTTCTCATTTACTATCTGTGAAAATTTATGTTTTTACTTAGGCAAGATATCAATTATTTTTATTTAGTTGGCACAAGTTGAGGGAGACAAACCCAGCAGTGGGTGAGATCAGGCTGTGGATGACAGCAGCTTTTAGAGCTACGACGAGTTTTTAGCCAGTAAAAGTGACTAAATTTTATTGCCTACCGGATTCTATTTAAAATTTAAATTATTTTTATTTTATGTTCATATTATTTTTGTTTTAAATATAATTATTAATTCTTGTAATGAACGAAACAAATAATTGTTAATTATTATTGATGATTTGGCCAATTTGATGATAGGCCACTCACGCCCAATGACTTTTGATGGGAATTTAAATTACCTATTTTTTTTTTGGACTTTATTATCACACAGGATCATGTAGTCCCAAACTAAGCAGAGCTTGTATTATGGGAACCACATGATTGTTATACTATACTTATTACAGTTTTTTTTTTGTAAATTCATACATACATAGAAAACACCCAGACCCGACACAAATATCTGCAGAACTTGCAAACATTTGTCCCGCGGCGGGAATCGAACCCGCAACCTTCTGCGTCTCAGGCGGACCTTCGCCCACTGCGCCACAGAGGCCGTCACTTAAAACTTAATGTAACGATATGTTCCTGGTGATTCTAGAATCCGGACTCCTTCATGTCATATATATGACTAAAAGATTCACCAACCGATCAGAAGCACCCACTGTTTACTGCATACCAATACTGCGATCATCAACCCAACTAATCTTGGTGACATTATTCTCAAATAAGGAGAAGTCGTGCTGTAGAAGATACTGAAGAAGGTTATGTAACAGGGACGCAAATTGCATATTATTTCATCCTTCCATTATTTTGTGCTCTACATTATCCCTATTAGCATATCTACCTATAGTATTTAAGGTGCACGATCGTGTCACAGGTATCGCTCACGATAACAATTTTCGTGACTGAATGTCACGTTATAAGTACAACTTTAGAACGATTTTGTGACAAGTTCTTGCTAATTTCGGTTTTATAGTGTCGCCGTTCCCAAAAATCATAAAACTCTGATTGATGACGAATTTCAGAAAAATAATTAGTTTAAGTCAAATTTATGTTTAAAATGGGTGTGTAGCAAAATCTTTGTCAAACTAATAAAATATACGAAGTCATTAATTTTAAAATTAACAAAGCAAAGACGTTGATATTAATCTGCTTGGTTATTATAACAGAAACGTTAGTTTTAGCCTTTCCTGTTGATGACATTATCTTTAAAACATCTTGAGCAATCTAATCACTTGGTCAATTTATTACTTAAGTAAATAAATATACAAACTATTCTGAATTTCGTGTCCTGTTTCTTTCGAATTTAAAACAGTGCGTGGGTACACTCTACGCTAGAGGTAGAGTGTACTCTAGTTTAGATAAACAAGTATTTTTGTAGTCTACCTTTTTGTTTTCATAATACTTCAATATATCATGTTTCTCATCGTTTTCGGATTTTATATCTTCATTGCTTTGAACATTTCCGCTGGGCTTAAAGATTTCTAACGGTTGCTAGATAATAAAGGTTTTAACAATGATCAATACAATCCATTAGCACTTCTAAGGGTACCCGATTTTGCGGGGAATCTGTAGAAAGTTGTCATAAAAACCGGATTAAAGCAGTGTCGAATTTGCGAAGAGAAACCCCGCAGTAGCAAACACGTGGTAGGAAGGTATTATCTTTCATTTAACGTATAAGTGCGTGTTACTAATTTCCAGTTTTTTGAGCCCACCTGTGAACTACATATTTCGCCAAAATCTTCAATAGTAAACAACCCAAAAACAAAATCCAAATGTACCACATATTTACTTACGGCTATTCTAGACTGATATTATTTAATCCCAACTCATATTATAAATGCGAAAATAAGTAGGTATAATGTTTGTTTGTTTGTTTGTTACACTTTCACGCTACCGAAATTTCGCATACTTTTTACACACATGTTGTCAAGAGTGCAGAAAAGGACCTTCTCAAGGGATAGAAAAAAAATTGACGCGAGTGAAGCCACGGGTAGAGGCTAGTATAAATATATTCTGTAAGCTCACAGCAGTATAGGTAATTATTGCAAGTTACTTTAAACAGATTGACTCAATTTTAATTAATTTAAAAAATATAAACTTTCTGTATAATCAATTTCAAAAGATGAATTAGGACATCAAGCTAAACGGTTCAACTGTCTAAAAACGTAAAAGCAATAATTTTTATCTGTTCTTAGACGATTTATTTTGCAAACTTGTTGTTTTTAATTTAAATTGTTATTTAAAACATTCGAATACCCCAGACTAGTTTAAAATTCAGTTGTGTTTGTTCGAAACCGCCTCTACTATTAATGAATTGCCACAGATAATGAGTAGGTTTTTTTTCTAAGCGAATGATTTAGAATCGTTGGTGTGGCGCCATATACCACTCCGAGATCAACCGATAAGTCCAGGCGCGCACGCGCAGCCTTTCTGTTCGCCGCAACGAGGAATGTCTTTGTCGATTTTATAGAATTTAGTTAGATCCTCTAGTCGAGGTCTTCTACCTAAATAGGTTTCATATTTTTAACATTTATTAAATAAGTAGCTAGTTTTTTTTTTCAAGTTATGCAATGAGCGACGGCTTTTAAAAAAATTAGCGCCATTTTAACAAAAGAATAGAACCAAGGAAACATTGATTCATTATTATACAGGCAAACAAAATAGTCATAGTAATGAATACCCGATCAATAAACTATCGATACAGGATACGAGTTTCGCAACACTAGCTCGCTGGGCGCCATAATCTATCCATCAAGATCGCTATCTCAAATTCAGATGGGCACTGGATTTTACCTCAGAATTTATATGGTTATCCAAAGACATTGGGTATAAACTAGCGGTCGCTCTTTGTGTTCAGTTCCCACGAGAGATACTATCTATAAGAGACGATTGTCGTGAGACTGTTGTTACGGCTAGAATTTATAGAATTAACGTTGATCGATAATGATTTTCCATCACTATTGATCAATGTTACTATAGCGAGTTTCTATGAAATTGTTAGTTGTAACGGAAATTAAGAAAATGGTATGTATGTAGGAAATTAGGAAGGTAAAATAGGAATAATAAAATAGGAACCAAAAGTCTTATCAAATAAAGAAATCAATAATTACATAATGTGTAGATTTCTAAATTAGGTTACGCTTTGTCAACCGAAGATATGGATTAATCATAATCATACAAGTGACATATTACCTCCTTGAAACAAATCAAGTACAGCTGGCTTGTGGTATCTTTCACAACATTACCCGTTCATTGATCTAATAAAATACCACATGATGTATAATTTTGCAAATCAATTGTCTGCACCCGTTGATACCGCAAGAAACCGCACGGAATGCCTTCCAGCACCGGTTCTATGACAAATAAGTAATTTGAATGATCAGTCGACGAACTCTGAGGTCTGCCATCTACAAAAAACTTATCGAATGAATGCCCCGCAATAAGACAGGCGATGTGGTTTTTGCGTGCGTCGGCATTCGAGACAAATTACCGATGAATGCACGAAACGTATTTGTTGGTACTTATGAACCTATTAATTGGAATCATGTAGGGTGGAGAAACTAGCAAGACAGGGGTCGAGATGTTCGGTGACCTACGAACTGGAATGGTTCATTGAGCACACCAGCTGAGCCCGTACCCGTACTCCATTCAGCGTCGCTTGTCGCTCAGTGCCGATACTAAACACGGAACGCGTCACACGCGCCAACACAAGCTGCGTTACCTTTTTTATTTTTAAAAAGATACGCGCTTGGCGGGAATTTTGACAGAAGATTTTTTTTTCGTCAACAACGGGACTATTGCATTCAGCCGAAGAGCGATAAAATTTATATATCCGCGTTTTAGTGAAATGTGCGTTTAGATAGTGATCGTTCCGGTTTGACTTTAGCAAACTAAATATTTGGCGAGCTGCAGAGATGACGTCCATATACCATGAGGTGAGTGCACGACATTTACTGGCATTTAGTTTTTTGATGTGTAATTTTGCCCTAACTACCCGTTGTTAACCTTTTTTGTTGTTTTTACAACGGAAAATTAGCTCGACTGAATTGCGTTGGTAAGTGTAAAGGTCACGCATTTTAACAAATACTTTACAGGTATTCAAATTAGATTTAATTATTATTACTTAGAAGCCAGGCAGTGCGCTGGCAGTGAAAATGACTGAAATGGTAATGATGATATGTACCTGTATTAAATACACCTAGTAGATTCAATAAATATTAGGTATAAGTACGCATCTTTTATTACTTTTAAAATTTACTACCTATTGGTATCTCACCCTTTTACAATTTTCTTAAAGAACTTGTACGGCGAACTTGTTGACTGTTTCCTAGATTTTATCAAGAATATCTTTGTTCATATTGTAGGTAGAACAGATTTTTGAAGTTTCATCACGTCTGTGCTATGATGGCTCCCATCCATTCACCAGTCTTTGTCTAAACTGCAGGGGCAGCAAGCGAGCCATGTTAGTTGCTATCGCTCAGCTTGTTTACATTATAATGTTTACACTCGAACTCTATGCCTTGCTTCCTGTCGTTTTAGGAATCTTATTTCGAAAATAGAACACGTTCTTTCTCACATAATATAACGAAGAATACTTTATTAGTGTTCGCATCTACGCGACTGTGTTTCCATTATTTCTTTGTTTAATCTTTTTTCATAGAAACTTGGCCTCTATTAAATCTTTTTATTCCTTTGTCCAAGTACCTGGAGTGCTTATAACTTTACTATTCTTCTTATTCAAATAGGGTGATGGTTATTGTATTTTTTTCATTATATTCATAGCAGGTTTTATTTGATCATTGGTTTTGTTCACTGTAAATTAATTTGATTTTAAAAGAGTTTGTAATCAGTGGAGACCGTTACTTTTGAATAAATCGACCGTTTTAGATCAAATATTGGTTTTGCTTATCGATTTTATTTGTGTATCGATATCACTATTGATATTGTCTTATGTATTCGAAGTTAGTTGTACAAAACAACATTATGTACAAAATTGGTATTATAGTTTAGTCATATTATTTAACACCATGTGAAAGCAATAAATGTATTGTATTGTGTTATAATTGTATACAGCACAACATTGAATACTAAATTGGTATTCTAGTTAATTTTTACGAATGCTTTTTAAAATTTGGTAGGTAAATAATATCATTGTAATTAGGTAATAAACAAAGTTAATTATCAGCTAATTACTTAAAGGTATGTAATTAACTGATATTAGCTGTTATTTATATACCATAGTAGGTACTTATAGCTAATTATTATCTTACTAATTAATTGTTTTATTTTGCATTTAAAATACATTTGAATACTAAGATTTTTTATTACAAACAACAACCTTAAAAAATTACTGCTACTATGAATATGAAATGCCTATTTCTTACTTTTTAACCGACTTCGAAAAAGGAGGAGCTTCTCAATTCGTCAGACTTTTTTTAACGTACGTTCAACGATATCTCCGCCAATAGTAAACCGATTTTCAAAATTCTTGATTCATCTTGACTTGAAACAGATGAGTAGGTAACCCATATTGTACTTTGAATTAAATATCTAATTAAGTTTATTTTTTGCTTTTTAGGGCAGTAAGACAAATTTATTTTTCGCTTTTTAGGTAAGTGATTTTCTTTAAGTCGGTTTATTTTTTTTATAAAGTTTCTTTTATCTTTTACTTATTATAAAATAATGTTTTTATATAAATAGCAAGCTCATAACGTACATTATTTATATCGTTATCAGCATTAAGTTTACATAGTTTATATAAAACATATATACATTAGTATCTGTAACCTAAAATTATGGATATGAAGGAGCGGGGTTCTATAACACAAGTATTTTTTATACCTTCTTAAAACAGGACCTCAACCTTGTAATTTTTATATTAGGTATATATATTTGGCTACAGAAATAAACATTTTTTCATTTTCATATTATTTTATTCGAATAGTACTTTAAAGGTAGAGGTACTGACGTAACTCATCTATTGCAAATTGAAATCAAAAGAAAGTTTTTATCTACATTCATTATTTGAAAACAATATCAGCTCAATTTTGACATATGAATACAAAATAGCTATAATGTTTTTGCTTTCTCCGCTTTCAAAAAGTTTGATAAGGTGTTTGTACCTGTCATTATGGTTATATTTAACTATTATCTATTCTGTGTAAGCTCAATGAGAGCTTTCACTATCGTTATTTTTGTTTAGCCGATTATTTTCATATTACACGAAGTTTATGTACTTACGTTGATGAGCTGACTTTTGTTGTTGACTGTTTAGATCGGTAGTACGTGCTTACGTTGATTAGATAGGCTGATGATAATAAATCAAGTATTAATACAAATTACATTTCCTTCAAATTATTCACAGTTTTTAGTAAAGATAAAAGTTTAGATAGGATCTTTTTGAGTAAGTATATAAAAATATTAAATTAGAGCATTTGGCATTCCCTCTGATTTCCTTAGCCCTTGGGAGGACTAAGTTGTTTTAAAATACCATTATCATGGCTGGATAACGTCTGGGCATGGTGGCCATGTGGTGGTGACGTCATTACTGACTCATGCGCCGGCTGCTATCCATTCCAATCATGTTTTTTTGGACTTATCGATATTAAAAATACTTATGTGAAGATTTAAATTAGTCTGGACCCTAGAGATTATTATTTAAGTCAATATTTTTGGGTGAACCGTTTATTTTTTTAGGATAAACGTGTTTTAATGAACCTTTGATATGATAAAAACTAAACTTAAATAACATGTATAAATTATGTTTTATTAGATTCAGAAAAAAATAGAAAAGATAACTCACAGAATGACAAGAAAACCACACGTATTTTTACAATTAATTTTAACAATTCACAAAAATATATATAAAAGTGTGAGTGTCCCTCGGACCTCGGCAAAATACACACTTATTCAGTCCAAATTCGCGTATGAAGCGTACTTATGCTTTAGAAGAGGAATATATATCTTCACATCGGCATATCAATGTATTCCAATTAATCCTATGATCATAAAATTTCTCCGTGTTTAATAAAATGATCATAGAAATGCAGGCGTGTAACAGAAACCTCCATCCAGCCGGTTTATAGCTATCGATTAGATTACGGTACCAGGTCAGTGGGATTTAATTATAATGGAAAAATATTGTTGATACAAGCCTAATTCTGACTCTAGATAGAAGGGAACTGAAGCGCTGTAATGAAATCTTAGCATAACATCTCGGCATAGCGCAGCCTAACACTGGCACAGCTGAAATCCCTAACCGCCGACGGGATCTTAGGATAAACAGTCCCCTTTATTATGGGAGGCCTATGTCCAGCTGTGGACTGACAAATTCTGGCGTGGTGAGGCAGTGAGATGAAATCTTAGAAACACAGGTAGAGAGAAACATGATTATTGAACTCGAGTCAATAAAGTCAAATTCAAACGCTCTATCAGGCTCTATCATAAGGACCGTAGGACCTTTGAATGACGTCGAACTATGCTGTTCCTGTAAAGTACAAGGAGGTAATTATAGTCGTAGTCCAAGTACCCTACCTTGGTAGACTCTGAAACTTCCAGCATGAACAGCATTGTGGCCTTGAAATACTTTTACAGATTTACGGAGGACTGTTAAGTCAAACAGAAAGGGTACTGCGTATCTACTGCTATCTCCAGCCTAACCTCCTCACAGTACCTAGGTAGGTACAACACAAGAACGGGGGCGTTTTAGCGCTGCGTCAGGTAGGCTACGCATTTTGTTTGACGAAGCCTTATAGCTTCTTCTTATAAACTGCATAGGTATTGTTAGCGTTACTTCAAAAGATATAACTAAAATAAAGCTAAAGTATTGCTAAACATTTAACAAATCGCGTGTAAGTATGGTGGTTTTAGAACGAACATACAACGAGGGAACGTAAACATCTTCGTACAAGTATCGGTGTGTTTTACTGATTTTGTAATAAAATCTACATGAGTGCAAAATTCCAGCTATAGTTTAATAATTTTGGCGTGAAGAAGGAACTAAGATACATACATATTTTCCTGTAAAATTTCGTTTCGTTCGAACATTGGTTAGTTGGGCTGTTTTGTGCCCTCTTCCGGGTGGTAAATGAAAGGATAGGGGCGCCGTTATTCTATTAAAAATAACAAGCCACTAATTAAGAAGATACACGATCCTGTCAGTTCTGTCGATAGAAATATCACATCATCCAATTAGCTAAATGTAATTGATGGTATAGTTTCAAACATAGTTTTTATAAGTTTCTATAAGTCTCAATTAAATATGTTATTTTATCTTCGTCATTCCAAGATCAATGGCTTTCCGAAAAATTTTATATAATTTAGACATCCATCAGGTGATTTCTGTGTGTTAGACATTTCATCTTTTAACTAATGCTTATTTATTATAGTCTCAAGAGCCTTAATTAAATATGTTATTTCATCTTCGTTACTTTTGTAGCATTTCGATCAATTGCCTTTCCGAAAAATGAGATCAAAATGAGTCTCTTAGACATCCATCAGGTGATTTCTGTGTGTTAGACATTTCATCTTTCAACTAATGCTTATTTATTATAGTCTCAGAAGCCTCAATTAAATGTGTTATTTCATCTTCGTTACTTGTAGCATTTCGATCAATTGCCATTCCGAAAAATGAGATCAAAATGAGTCTCTTAGACATCCATCAGGTGATTTCTGTGTTAGACATTTCGTCTTTCAGCTTACGCTTATACTAGCCTCCCTTCAGATTTCTCTTCAGTCTTCAGTTCTTCAGTCTCCCTAACAATCGCTTTGGGAAAGGGGTTTTTTACTTCTCTATCACCTTGTTAGTATTAGGTTCTTAGATTATTCTTTTCTCCGCGGTATACCGTCCATTTTTAGCATTAATTTTTGGTCGAAAATATACCGTTCTGGTTATATAAGACTTGGGAGTCACGCCCTTGCACCTAATTCGCCCATCTAATGTATCTCTGAAGAGCTATAGGTACCACACCAACAATACTTTTGTTCATTTTTTTGCTCCTTTGTCAGTCACATCGTCACGGCATTCGTCTCTTCGAGGTCAAGAGGCCGCATAATGGCTGCGATCTTAAGAATTCGTATTACAATAACATCAATCACATCTTAATTTTAGGTTAGGATTTGTTCCAGACGTTTTTGCAATAGCTTGGTTGTAATGAGACTTAAAAAGTAAAACTCTTCACAAACCATGTGATCAGATGTTGCTTAACACTCAAGAATCGGGATCTTTAATGGACAAAGATTCTTAGAATTAGGTAACTATTTTACTCATGAAACTAACGTGAATTAACTCATTCATATTGAAAAACGGGAAATTTCACGTACCGTTACATCGGTGAAGGCACCGACGGCGTTTCGACTCGTTAAGAGAGTCTTCATCAGGGTGAGTGAACGCGAAGCCCTCCCTCCGCGGAGGGAGAGCGTAAGTGCAAGACGGGACGCGGAGGGAGACCGTCGCGTTCACTCACCCTGATGAAGACTCTCTTAACGAGTCGATACGCCGTCGGTGCCTTCACCGATGTAACGGTACGTTAAAATTCCCTTTTTTCAATATGAATTAGGTAACTATTATGAAATAAGCTCAAAATTACTTTACTCTCTGTTAAGAATAACGCAATGTTATTAATAATAATATGTCTACACTACACACAAACGCAATGATTGTTGTGATTATGTAGTGCAAAAAACAAATGACTGCAAAAACTTTGGGATTGATCTCGCACTCTGTAATTCGGGCATGTAATTTTATGAGTCACTGGAAGGTGTGAAATTGCGCAATAAAACCTAGAGTAACTTGGTTTCCTGTACCTACCTACAATTCGAAGGAAGGTTGTTCCTCAAAAATGTCTGGATCTTAAACTGAATACTTGCATAACTTAAGGTTAAGTTTTACATTTGAATACTAATTTACAGGACCAAAAAAACCAAAGTGGTGTTCTTAAATTTCCAAAGAGCGTCTTAAAAATACTACCTAATGTATCCATACGTACTTTACCTATATCTACCCATTAACTATCTTTCAATAGAATCAAAAACGTTTTGCAACCAGATGCAGCTATTGTTATTCGCCCTTGACTTTTTAATTATCCATTGGATGCGTAATGTCATGCCTTTCTTAGAATAAACAGTCTTGTTTGCTAGATAGCCGTGGGAGTCATCTTCTTGACGGTTGACTGATGTTACCCATACAAACATTATAATAACAGCACCGTGAAGCAATCTACCAATCAGTTTTGAAACGCACGAGTTTTAAACAATGATTAACAGTTCAATACGGTAAGCTCACTGGAAGGAACTAAGGGATTCCGTGCTTTATAAACACGCCTTATTACACGGGCGATCAGGTTTTGCCAAATCTTAGTCAACTAGCGTTAGCCAAACTGAAGTTTAAAATTTTCTTATTATAAAATAAACTAAACATATTATAACTAAAGATCAATGCATATAAATGAACTATCCGATAAGAACTAAAAAATGTACATTTGTATAAACTCAGTTGTTTATGGGACTAGAATGCGTCAGTAACTTCACAAACATTTTTAATTTAAAAAAATAGATTTGTATAAACTCAGTTGTGTATGGGACTAGAATGCGTCAGTCATCACAGCCATTTTTATTTATAAAAAATAGATTTGTATAAACTCAGTTGTTTGTGGGAATAGAATGCGTCAGTAAATGCACAGCCATTTTCATTTAAAATACTTAAATTGGAAGGAAACTTGCAATGAATGGATAGAGGGCAGTGGGTTAATATGCTAAAACAAACCAGTTGAAGGGCCGGAAGGTTTATCGACACACATGAATTGATTAAAAAGAAATATCCGTACGCTTAAGATAAGGTCGCTTAGAGATGAATATCAATGAGCTTCTTAGCACCTATCGCCCACAGAGCCGCGCATATTGATGGTCGAAATATTTTATGGGCCGTTGGAGCGATTGACCTCGCCGTAAGTCTACATTTCAAGATATATTCTTCCGGAAGGTGGGCCTACAAATCATCAGTTGACCGATCTGGATAGCGGCTTGGGAATTCCAAAACAATTTACATAGGCTGTTTTGGTTCGAAGCCATAAATTATTTCAAACTCCGCAACATTTTATTGTGCTCCAAAACTTGTGTATTCTGCGTGAGTACCTACGACATAAAAGTAAATTCAATTCTGTTATGTATCATTATTCAAATAAGATTTTTTTAAATATTCATCTTTCTCATCTGAATTGGTTGACACACTGAACAAACGAAAAATGAAGGTACATTTATCATCGGATACGTACCAACAAAACGATTGAAAAAAACACTACCAAATAAAAGTTACGATTATGGTAGTGACAGCTTCATACATTTCTTCCGTTGCGTTGATCAGTTTCGCATGCATAATCAATTTGAATTGCACTTGACCTTGTGTTACATCATCGGCCAGACATTGTGTATTTTCTTAATTCTAAACTAATGAACCTTTGCATAACCATCCGTGAACTTCTAAAATTTACCACCCAACTGTATAATTATGATTAATTTGTTGGAAATTACCAAACGGATCAAAGTATTTATTATCTTAGAACGAATAGCCTATATTATTTGATTATGGTCAGCAGTACTTTCCCATTGACCTTTGTAGTGCAAAGGTGTGAAAATAGTCCAAGGCCAAACCCGGTGGCGGATTTGAGATCTGCTAGTCACGAACTGAACTGGCTAGAACGCCTTACACCAAAAGTGGCTTTGCAACTCTAGGAACACAATACAGCTTTACTTACTCTTGTAGTTATGGACACAATTATGTTAAGTAAAGTAGCTATTTTCTGTTGTTTTAAAATACTAAAACATTATAATTTTGAATCATCATTATGGCCAAGAAAGAAAATTTTAAGATTATTGGTTGTAATCGTTTTTATTGTTTGGTAACTGATCAGGGTTTTGTAACATGACAATGCAATAACTGATAAATTAATATTGTTTTTATTTGTGTGTTCGATAGTGTATTCAGAACGTTTAGCATTTAAATCGTTTATTTCAGAATTCAGACATACGTCCATACATTACCTAACTCAATCAAATATAACATTTATATGAAATATAGTAATAATAGGAATTAAACTTACAAGATAGACAAATAGCTTTGATTGTTTTATAGATGTTGATTAATGAGCTTCCCCAGTACGATATACTCTTGGCTACACGCTATCTTCTTCATCATCTTTAGGATTCCATTGGTGCTTCCCCGAACTCAGCTTATCAAAGACACTTGCGCATGATTGCACAAAAGTCCCGAAAAAAATGCTAAAAAGGTGTTAAATGTGGAATGAGCTGATTTTGACAAATAAAGTTGTACAGCTATTTTTGCCGACTGCACCCTTATCAATAATTTGTTGTCTGACAACCATAGAAAATAATTCTGATAAGAGAATGGTATCTACCGTCATTGGGTGCATTACATTTACCTATGTTTCTACTGGTCTTAAATAATTATCTATCTTTTCATTGAGTCATTTACGACTTACGGGCAAATTGTAAGACTTATTACTAAGTAGTAATTAAAACTGTAACCGCTACCGCTATCCGCCTACGTAGCGTGATTATGAAAAACTCTCCAACAAAAATAGATGCTTAGCTATGTCTAGCACTGGACTTCTACAGATTGTACAAAAACACTGCTGCAGGAACCGCTTACAGTCAGGAGGACCGTATGCCTGTTTGCTAACTTAGTAGTATAAAAAACACAATAATAATACTGTTATGATGTTATGTTGTTTCTAAATAAATAATACTTACCGATTGTGTCAAAATAAGAATATAAAATGTTCGACGATGGTTTGTTAATAAAATCACCTGTTGAAATCATATGATTGGGTAAAGCGGCAACAGACAATGAAATCAGTTTTGCGAGTTTCTTCACTTAAGTCTCTGTTTTACCTATAAAAGAACTGGACTAGTATTTTCGACCGTAATATAGCGGTTACACTAGTTAGATAATGCCTTGTAAGCGGGGTAGTGCACAGCGGATGATGTCATCCGCATCGCATAATCGATAGTAATTCAAAATACTCGAACGATGCTTGTGGTGTGGTTTGGTGTGGGGTTGTATATCAACCAATAAGTATGATGAAATCTAGACTAGAATTTGACTAACCTCATAGCTTAGTTACTAGTAACTCTGCCTTCTGTAGGTCCCGGGTTCGATTCCCGCCCAGGAGAACATTTGTGTAATGAATATGTTTGTTATATTTCCGTTTTTTTTTAAGTATATAATTATGTATGTTTATCTCTCTCTGCACCCTTAGTACAAGTTCTGCTTAGCTTTTTTAAACGCCCGTCAAATGATGATCACAGATTTTTAGGATTAAAAGAATCAAAGCTTAAAGTTTCATGATCTGCCATTAGTTGAAACCACCTAATCATCTGTTTCCTCACGGTGCACGGTCACGAGCCGTGATCGGGCATTCACCGAAACGAATTCAGATTTTATGGTATCTACCTACTACCTAGTGTGCGATCATCCTATCATATCTTCTCTATAGCCAATAATAACTATGACACTTGCAAATACTACTGTCACCCTTTTGACATAACATTCAAGAAAGAAAACAAAATATTACTATCTCTTGGAGTCGGATGTAATAATTGTACTTAGTCCAGTTTTTTATTATCGAATAGCTTCTGCCAGCGGCTTCACTCGCATGGTACCTGGTTAAAATATGTATAAAATAAATAATAAAAATAAAATATGTAGCCTATGTGTTAATTCAATTATAAACTACGTAATATTCCAAGTTTCATCCAAATCCTTTCTGTAGTTTTTGCGTGAAAGAGTTACCAACACTAAAAGGCTTTAATCACAAAAACTTTAGAATTTACAACCACTAAAAAAGAACTGACTAAGAGCCAGTCCACACGGCGCGTTGCGTTGCGTTGCGTCGTCGCAACGCAAATATTTTGACGCATAGCTGGCCACACAGGCGCTGCGCCATCGCAGCGTTACTACGACGCAGTCTTAACGTTCCGTCGGCGCAGCGGCGACGCACAGTTGCGGCAAGCATTTTGTAAAAAACATCGCAGTCAGTCTATAGGTAAGCATGGATTGGAAAAGACGTCTTTCATTGCTCCTATTACTACGTCACCGCTGAAATCGACGCAAGATCACAAGACGGTTTTGGATCTGTCCTTTCATTTCATTAAGAAATAGTAATGGAGAGTTTTTTTGTTAGAATATCGGGAGTCGGGATTCGACGAAAAGAAGTTGCGTGTATCCTCCCTATCAACGCACAAGCAACGGAGCGCTGCCGCTCCGACGTCGCAATGAGTACACCCCCTCCCGCTTCGTCTCGGGGGCTGCTGTCCGTCATGTGTGCGTTGCGACGACGCAGCGCGCCGCGTGAACACCTTGGTTATTTGTATGTAAAACAACGCAACGGTAGCGCTGCGTCGACGCAACGCTGACGCAACGCGCCGTGTGGACTGGCTCTAAGAAGATTAAAAACCTACAGATCTGTCCAAGGATCTTAAAATGGTATAACAATCATTACATAGACTACATCGAGTATAACAATCAATACAAAGACTACATAACAATCATTACAAAGACTAGAAGGGCTACATCGCGTAGCTCAAAAAAAACAAACATTCATCCATCTATGCAGCATTAAAAAAAATTACATTTATAATATTAGTAGGATACTTTCTGTAATTTGTTACTGAGCTAGATAATAGTGAGATATTAACCAATCGTACCTACATAGAGCTCAATGATACAGGCTGATGGACGGATAATACAAACAGAGCCTAGACCATATGTCCTAGAGACTTGTTTGGAGGATAGGTTCCTTGCATAGTGTATCGAAGGGCGCATTAGCGAGGGAGTAAGAAGTAAAGTTCTTTGTGGAGAGCTCGTCTGGGGAAATTCTGCCACCATGCCTATTTCTGCCGTGAAGCAGCCGTGCTGTGTTTCGGTTTGAAGGGTGTGCCGGTGAAATAACAGGCACAAGAGGCTTATCATCTTCATGCCTCAAGTTGATGGATGCAGGGCATTGCATCTTGGAGCACGTTTCAAAATACATGATCTACGATGCAATACTTTGTTGTAGGTAATGGTTACCACTTAACATCAGGTGGGCCGTGTGCTTGTTCAATCATCAAGTAACATAAAATGTTGAAAACCCAACGCGTTAGAATTCGTGGGCATTCTAAGTCTAAATAATGTTTACACGAGCTTCAGTGCTGAATAAGTACCTGCACCAAAAACTGTATCAAATTTGATAATAATTGGTCACTAAAAAGAACTAAGCAGTTTTTTGAAATAAATCCAACGCAATGAGCTTAGTAACATTAAAGTTTAATGTTAATAAGTTATTAACATAACATTAAAGTTTAATGTTAATAAGCGTTGGATAAAAAAAATACATATATATTCTGAAAAATCTCACGAGATATTTGGGGGGGAGGCGGGCGAGCAAAATCTCATGACATCTCACCAAGGGGGGAGAGGGTCGAAAAATCACCAAAATCACCTCACGTAATGAATGGACGCCCCCTAACCCGCAGGCAACGTGTTTCTTACCTGCAAAGTATGTATGTATGTAATGTACCTATGCCATATAACATGCAAATGTCTGAAAGCCGGCCGTGTGACCCACAAACCGGGAGCTCTTGCCTGGTAGGCCTGTGCACGCGACACCAAAAAGTCATAAGTAACTTAGCAACCCAGCTGTTCAAATAAACCATAAAATTCGGTAAGTGTGGGTCAGGTATTTTATTTAACAATCAAAAATAAAAATGCCTAACGTTTATGGTGTATCAATGATTTTGAACATTGCATTCATTTAATGTAGGTAACTTTTTTGGAAATGTTATTCGAATTCTACAATACAAATACAATTTCTGTAATTTTGTCGCATAAAATAGAAATTTCCTCAAAAAGATTGCTAAAGCTTTCTTTATTTTGTTATAAAATATGTAGCGTCTTGTTATAAGTAAAATAAGTACAATCGGAACCTTAAAAAATATATAAGTGCTTAGCTTCTTTGAACTCCTTGTGAATTGATTTAATTTAATTGATATTTTAGATTAGATAGATCTCACTAGAATATTTTGATTACATTTTGTCTATATTTTTCTACAAAAAACGGGAGTGTCTTCTATTAAAAAAAATCACCTAAAAGCATTCATGATGAAGTTTAATTTTACGCAAAATATCGGAACAATAGTTCGAGTAAGTGGTCACCTCGTCCACGCCAATCAATCTCATCCACTTCGGATGAGTTGATCCCTTTGTTAGACTATTTTTATGACATCATAAATAACTTTACTTGGCAGAGATTGCAACCCTATATCCTTTATAGGTACTTGGTCTTTCTACCTAGAATATAACGTGTTGAACTCTGTATGATCAATGATCATTCATAAAATACTTTGGTTTATAGGTACCTACAATTCGCATATGTATATTTTGCTTCATATCTTTAGTTACCTATGCCATACTAGTTTAACATGTTGGTGTAGTCTATGGTGGTATCTAGTGCTGCATCAAGACCACCGGCGTGGTGTTTAGCATATCGAAGGTCTACCAACCTGTTGGGCTATCTATGTTAATTGACCGTTGGCGTTCCTTTTTCTGGAATACATTTGGTTGACTGTTTTTCCTACTTTCCTCGTTTCCTGTTTCGATGGTATAAAAGCTTTCTTTTGTATGCCAGTTATTGTTTATTTACTTTCTTTTGATACTTGTGAGGTCTTGTTTACTGGAATTTTCATTCTTTACCATTTAAAAGATTGAAATGTTTATGCTTTTATGTTTGTTAAATAAAGCTTTGAGACTTTTATTGTTTTCCAAAATAAAGTACCTAGTTCTAGTTTTTAGCAGCTGCTGCAGGTGCCTTTGTAGGTAATCTAATTTCGAAATACATAATTTACTTTACATTATAGTTGATTTTGACTCCAAAGTACTTCCTGTTATTACTGTCATAGTAATTTCTGTGTTGTATTTTAGATGTTATTATTCGTTATTCAAGGCTAAACCGTTTGCATATGTATGTACAGGGACTTAGTAGGTAACTACACTAAATGGCTTTGTACTACTTACATGATATAATAATTTCTAAACTAGAGGGACATCTGTGACTTTGTCAGCTTTGTTTTAAACTCTTGTAAAATCATACTTTATTTCAAAAATATGTAAATATGAAACCGGTAGGTACTGTGGTTAACTTAAGTTTATTAACAACATTACTTAGTTACTTAGTAAACAGAAATATAATACTTATTACCGAAAACAACTCTGTTATTATCTTATAACAGATTAATATTATCCTGTAAATAGGTTAATCTACAGGCTAATAGCATATAAAGACCACTTGCAAAAAGACAACTTGCAAGATACCCTTCTATACCCTCATTAGTAATACTGACGTAGCCGCAAGTACCGCCACACGAGCACTAACTCAAATGCTGTCTTATCATGTAAATGGCAAGCCTATTCGGTACAGTCGTCAAAAGAAGCTGATCAACTCAAATTACCATTTTAAGTTCATGTTTTCCATTAAAAGAGAGCTTTCTTCGGTCACAACTGAAAAAAAAAGAATATATAATAAGTTACTTATTCTGAAAATAATAAGTCAAATTATTAATATTATAAAATCCATTGCCGTAATAAATACGCAGTAGGTACAATAATAATAATTAAGTTTATAAGCGGTTATCATATAATTGATTGATGTACATATTTTAAAAAGAACGTAACAAAGAAGTTGAAGATTCGAATATATCTTTTTGTTTGTTTTTTTCTCGTTTATTGAAGTTGTAACTGGTCAAAAATAGAACTGACTGTACTCTATAATAGAGGTGACTAGATAGTAACGCCTTGTTAAACGGTAAAAGGTTAGATTCGAAATGGCAGCGACGGATGGTGGTAATGTGTATAACGTTGCGAATTGTTCACAGCTGTCGGTTTGCGGTAATGAACTATTATCTTTAGACTTGGAAAGCTGGCTGACTGCTGGACGGTTCACAATTCGTTTATTTATTACGTATGTTTATTTATTTTATACCCAAAACTAAAGGTTATCTGACTCTGATTTCTAAAAAATCTATTTAACAGTTGATAGAGTTGAAGGTAAATTTTGTCTGCTTCTTGTATGGGTTCCCAAAATTGATTACTGTGGACTTTACTTAGTTATAGTTACTGTACTATTTATTTATATAAATATCAATAGAAAATTTACAATTCAATTCATGCATTTTTATCATGGACGTATCATAAAGAGGTAAAGTAAATTTGTTTAATACATAGCTCTCGAATAGTTGATCCAATCTGCATAAAATTTTTAATATCGGTATCGGTTTTAGTTGACTGCTGGTATAACTAGAAGCTACATTAGGGCAGGCGTACAGGCAGTGGACTGCCTATAGGCTGATGATGATAATTTGTATCATGGTAAAAACTACTGTGATATCAAGAGTTCTGTTTTCTATGTCTAACTTATTACATCAATGGATAGAAAGGCAAGATGCAAGATGATAAAGATATTTTATATCACTGCCATTGTAAATGCAGATGGGAATCAGTGGGTGCACCCCTAGGCCTTAACTTTCCTAATTGTACTACCACAGATCCGGCTCTGTATTTCTGATGGCCTAGCTTAGATTACTTCGCCTACGGTTGAACACGAATGCTGACAACTCTATTTGTAGGACCAAAATAGGCCTGGATAAAGCTGGTGACGGGATCAACGGCTTGAAATACAATCTTTATCATCATCATCATCAGCCTATAGCAGTCCACTGCTGGACATAGGCCTCCCCTAATGAGCGCCATTGCGCCCTGTCCTGAGCTCGATGCATCCAACTTCTACCAGTAGCCTTTCGCATATTTTCGATATTAAGGATTTTATCCTTCAGAGACACTCCGAGCATAGTTCGTTCCATAGCTGAGTGACTAAAAAAAACTTCAAATCTAATTAAATAAACTTTATATCCTACGATAAAAAAAGTTCATGTAAAGGAGACAAGGACTTTCTTCCAAACCTAAGTTTCAATTTCATCTCAGTATAATATGCCATTATCACGTGTCGATTACGATAACATTCAAGTCACTTTTACTTTTACTCGCGTAGGTTGGTTATTAAGATTCTGTCTCCGTCCTCGCATTGTGATTCAAAGAAGGTCCAATCAACTACACAAGACCCGTGTTGACAATTCAATCCTGCTATTTAAGGGAACGTAAATTAATACTACTTCAAGAATGTATGTATGTCCCTCGCATAAACAATCAGAAATCGTAAAAGAAACGTGCATTTAAAAGTTATAAGACTGTTGATATTGTTACCGAATAAAGGCATGGTCGATAATCAGTTTCGGGAATCGAATACAACGCAATTTAAATTGAAATGATAAATGTTATACGTAATCGGCATTGATGCACGTTTTTGCTGGCAAAAACGATGGACGATGTTAATTTTCAGATAATTACGGACAGAGAATAAACAAAGGTCCTTGCAATAACAATTAATAAATTTCAATTTTCGTGAGTATGCGAATATCACAAGACTATGGTGAATGGCATAAACTTATATCCAGCAGTGGATTAAGTTGGACTGTGGATTATGATGATGATGATGAAACTATTTCAATAGTGTAGATTCAAAGGCTTGTCGGATTCTCATTAAATTTATTGTCATACTAAGACGATAATTACAGCCTTCACCTTTGTATAAAATAGGCTGAGCACGTATTATAGCCATCTTACTACTGTACTGGGATAGGCACAGCACATTAAGTACCCTTAAGTAACTATCTAGTTAACGAAGACGTGCTTGATGGATTTACAACTTTTACTTTTTAAGTTTTTACGATTGAATTTTATTAATAACAAATCGTCCTTGGAAAATGTATAATTGTTTTCTCAAACTGGATCAGAGTATTTCTATTTTGACGACCTCTAATACACATTCCCGCCACGAGACAAATGTTTGTATGTTCTGCAAATATTTGTCTAAGGTCAGAATTTTTGTTATATAAAAATATAGAAAAAATTGATAAGTAGTATAAAGATCTCAGTTATGCGATACTCTTATGCTCTGCTTAGTTTGGGGTTACATGATGCTGTATGATAGTGTTCACTGGATTAATAACTTGTTGTAATTTAATATAATTTGCTTTCCATACTTTAATCAATTCGAATCAACTTAATTTGTTAATCGCTTCAAAACAATGGTCAATTGTTTGTCATGCCATAGATTTCTCTAGCATCCACTATGCAAACTATTGTAATTTGATTACAAAGGCAATTGAATTGAATGATACTATAACAGCTTTTGTTTTCTTATAAACAAACTATGCATCTTCAAATACATTGTTGTAACTATGATTTTAATGATATGCAATTATTCGCTTATTGTTGTGATGAGATAGTGCATTGCAATGTATTCCAATTTGAAAGTTATTGAAGCGTTGTTGATTGATTGCGTGACTTGAAAAAGTTGTGATAATTTTTCTGGTATTCACGCTAGCACAAGTAGGTAGCTACTATCTACATAAAGTTCTATTATCATTTGGAAAACGCTAAAAAAAACAATGGTTTCATTTTATTGTACTTAATCGTTAAGATCTCTGGATGGATAGAGGGTTTAAAACCGTTCTTCGTCGAATTCTTTGAAGGAGGTACCTATGTAGGTACACCAGTGAACTTCTTTAGGTTGTTGTTGATGAATCTTTGAGAATTTGTTAAGTATGCGTACTTAATAGATTTATTTAAGAAATATAAAAGTATGACAGATCAAACTCTTAAATTACATTTCAGTGTTAAGCAAGTACCCATATTGTTACTATCAATGATAACAGTGGGCCGATATGAAAACTACAAAATACCGGTACTATAAAAAACAATGAACATTTGACGGTCCTCGGCAAATCATCACAAAAGCTGGAAGCTACTCTAAATGATGACGATGACTAATAAACAGCTCCATCTTCGCCTACTTAACTACGGAGCGTGTAAGCACCCACTAAAATGTATCTCAGCAGATCGAAGTGGGAGTATCTAATAATACTTTACCCATTATGAATAAGTACATAAACTGGCATATCTGTCAAAGTTAAGGTAGTGTATAAGCTCAACGAGTTATTATTTGAATAAACATCTGTGCCTGATTAATCTAATTAAAAATGCGCAAAGAGGGGTTGTGATTCGTTTCCTCTCATGGTATAACACTAAAGAGAAAACAAACGAGACACAACCCTCCTTTGGGGAATACATTAGGCACAGATTTTTGTTCAAAGCACGCACTCCCATAATAAAAAAAAAGACGTGTGGCACTCGGGGACTGCCGCGGTAAAGCTATTGCATAGCATTTTGTATCAACTTATGCAATTATAATTATTTATTTATTTTATTTATGCAGTATTTCTTTTTCTTTGATATTAATTCAAGTTACACTTTTTGAGCGTGGTGACCGATAAGAAAACAAATTTCAAAACAAAACTGAAATTAGATTCAGGTGAAAAACGTCAGACGTCAGTTCGTGTCAGAGGCCAATCATGGACGTGTAGCTATCTTTACTGTGTTGAACACTAGCGCTGCGACGTTTTGACGAAGAACTAATAGAATACAAAAGTTTGAATATGAACTCTATTTCCAAGCAACAGATTATAAAATTAAGTAAATCGGAGTGGGGAGCGTGAGGTTTTTTTTCGTTACGGAATTTCTGGATTCGGTCCCCGCGCTCAAGGCCCTCGATAGAAGCTATGCAATAGCTTAAAACTCCTTGGTATAGCTCTACTCCCTTCCCGTAGAGATATAGACAGTTTACCATGCTTTATTTTTACTGTGCATATATTTTTGGCTCCATAAGTTGTGTAGCTGATTATGAGTACGCCCTCTAGTGTCGGTCTTGTCTACACTATCGAAAAGGAACAATAAGAAAATAAGAGATAAGAGGTTCAAAACGTGATTTGCCAATGGAAAATTAGATTTTATATTTATTTTCATAGTGGGTTTAGGTAGGTATGTTAGGTACCGTACCTACTTAGATTGATTACAAAATACCTATGTATGTTTTTAAATAATTTTATTTCTTATCAATTTCTAAAAACGTAAGTAAATAAAGCACAGTGGAAACAATACCAAAAAAAGTACTTATACATTTTCAAAACAGATTTTGTTAATCTACTTATTGCTTTGATTCCATCCGATCTTTTAAGGTTTCACGGAGGTTTATGAAACCGGAAAACCCCGCCTACTCTTTCCGGGGTCACAGATCAGCCAGTACTCACTATGCCTGTCTAGACCTGACTTACCATTTAGAATTTAGATATCCTCAAAATATATAATTATTATGATTATATATATATCCGAGATTTAATTATTTAAAGCTCAAGTACCTGAACAAATAATTATTAGGAAAAGACATTATTGCATGTCAGTGGGTGGAGGCATCTGATTATATATATATTATATATATATATATATATATATATATATATATATATATATATATATATATATATAATCAGATGCCTCCACCTCAATAAAAGGTAAAAAAAAATTAATAAATTTAAAAAATAATAACCTTTTATTAAGTTAGTCTGAGAATTTAATAAATATTAATGGGACATCTCACTCACGGTCAACTAATCCCAAACTAGGCAGAGCCTGTACTATGGGTACCAGAGATCGATATACATACATAGATACTTATAAAACACCCAGACACAGAACAAACATCCATGTTTACCACACAAATGTTTTTTCCTGGGTGGGGTTGAAACCCGCGACCTGCAGCTCAGAAGGCAGAGTTACCTACTGCCAACTTAGCTATGAGGCCAGTCATAGCTATATCTTCTTCATATCGCACAGTTTCCCGCACCAATTCCGCCCTACCTCGCACCCTCGCCTCTCACTTTAGACTCCTTAACCAGAACCCAGTGTGTTCTCCTTGCCGATGAGTGGAAGCAGATTATGTTGGTGTGCCTGAGGTTTTGTGAGACTGATGGATGAAAGGATGCTCATTATTGCTGTATTATTTTAATTTTTTTGATGTTATACATTTTTTTTGTATTTAAATAATCCCAATAATAATTTATTTAGTCATACTTAATTTAGTTTGTTCAGTATTATTTTTTGTTATTGTTTTTGTAATACATCTTTTCTTTTGACTTTTCCCCATTATGGATATCTTCAGATGTTGCTCAGTACGCAAATCTATTGAGGATACCTAAACGGGGGTAGTCAGAGGCAAGTCCAAACCTTACGTTCGATACATGCCCACTTTTTGCAAGCAACTAGCATTCCACGTGACAGGTTGCAAGCCCATCGCCGCTTTTTTTATTGGAACACTAACCTAGCACCTAGTACCTTTCGAACTTTTTTTTTATTTGTCATAATTGTAATAATTTTAATTAATTAGTGTAAATGATTGTGATCGTACATGCCTACTTTGCTTATGTAAGAAAATCTAGTTTTATATTCTTTGGCCCGCGGCTTTGCGCCCGTAGTTTTGTGATAAAAGGTACCCTGTTCAGGTGTTAATCCATAACACAATCTTTGTATATTCCAAGTTTCATCGAAATCCGTTCAGCTACCTACAGCTTCAGCTTAATATCTACCAAGCTTGCTGATTGTGACCGTGGCATGCATATGCATAAGAAATCACACTATATATACTACTGAGTACACGACACACATAGATACCGCCCACCACCACCCCCTGGTGAAATTCTTTAGCCGTTGCGATATCCACAGGAAGAAAATGAGGAACCCTTAATTTCTTTCCAGGATCGCAACGACTTGACTCTGTAGTAATAGGTTCCAACTAAGTAAAGTTGGAACCTATTACTATAGAGTGACTTGACTTACCAATACTTCTAAGTTCCACTTAGTAAATCAAGTGACGACTCTCTTAGTGTTTCACTGATAATAAACTGTTCGTCTGCAAAAGGCTAACATGGGCCGTCGATTATTTGAAAAAATAGTTTACCACGATTCCTAACTTATGTCTTCTTCTTCGTCTTCTTCTACGTAGGAGCTAGTGGCCAACTCTGGTGTCGGAATTAAACTAACTTAGTTAAGTCTCAGTGAGTCAGGACGCCGCGAAATTTTCTGCTCTCAAAAATTTACAAAATTGTACAAATTGTTACAAAAACGCGGTACTTAAATGATTTGAATCGGGTTGTTAGGTCCGTCACGACGGACCACATTTGTGCCAAGGCCCCCGTATTCACTAATGCTTGCTATTCATAACCATAATGCCCTGTAACAACTTTGACGTGATGTTTTATAACATAAAGTTATGTAAGAGCTAGTGAATGAGCTATTTTGTGCGTCTCTAACCAGCAGGGGTATTTTAAAACGTTCGAAATGTTTCCGAGTCGAATCCGACAGTGACGTTTGAACCAGAATTATATTATTATGATATTTATGGGTGTATTGTGTTGTGATGCGAAATGGTATCGTAGTGTTCATCAGAAACCATGAGCAACTTTGGAGATCTTTAAAATCCATCGCAATAGAAATAGAACTGAAGAAAAATTGACGGATGCGATTCGGAAACTTTTCGAATGTTTTAAAATACCCCTGCTGGATATCGCAATAGTGTATAGGAAACAAAGCAGTTTCAGTTAAGTAGCTTGGTACTTGGGTATATTCTAAATTTTATAGGTTTTTCTAACGCTACCATACTATGACATGATACTGTCTTCTTTGCTAGACTGGGCTCCTAATGTGTCCCTTTCATTGCTAAAAAAACATGATTGTTTTCATAAAGGTAAAATAATAATTTTTGCAACATTTAGAATTCTATAGAATAACTTATTCCGCTCCCTATTTTGGAGGACTTCGCTATATATACCTTGTCAGTTTTTTATCGGGCATCAATGTTTTTGGGCTTGACATGACACCCAGCTCGGGCAAGACACTTCGTCAGTTTTCACGTGGTGCTGTTTTCATGCTGAACTTGCAAATATAGGTACTCGTAGTTTTGGAGGTTTTGTTAAAATCTCTACACTAGCCGGTTTATTGATTGCAGTATTGATTTCTTTCAATAGCTCTCAGAATTCGTAGTTCGGCCAGCTTTCTCCAGCCTATAAAAAGAATGTAAAGACCTGCTCTACCTATTGTGATGTGCACACCATCTCGCTCGGATCGTGTTACATACATATCGAGAAAATGTGATATCGATACCGTGGGACAAACATTATCTCTGGTTTCTATTGCATTCAAACATTCAGTCAAGTGGGACACTTCAAAATAGGCGGTATCTTTGGAACCAGATCTAGAAATGCATTTTAATTTGCTGTTATTTACTGCAAATAAAGAAAAATCGGTGATAATATCAAAATGTATAGTGTTGTATAGTGGTATAGTGTATCAAATCTATAGTTTTAAAATATTGACTTTATAAGGCGCGACTTTACTACACACCAAAGATTTTCCGTAGATTTTAGCCATAGTATAGTACAGTAATTTTTTATTATTATTGCACCTACAAATATTTATCTCATTACATAACAATATTTAGGTATATTGTTCAGATCGATACTACAAGTACATAGTGTTTCAAAGGCAGAAGAAAGTTATTATGTAGGCAAAGAAATCTATAATTGCCACTCTCAATAACGCGAACTTTTTTGGTATTATTTGCTCCCCACTTATTCGCGAATCCGGTATTACGGTCATGGCCTTATCTTGTACGTTATAGAGCTCAAATTTGCATCTTTTTATTGTCCATCGATAGTTCGTAATGAGCTTCACTTTTTGTGCTTTGAAAGTAGCCTGCAATATGACAAACCGGATGTCTCTTTGTCTCTTTTATCAGCAGTCTTTCTGGTATAGGGAGATAGTTTTATTTAAAGAAAAATATCATTTCCTTGTAAATAAGTAGACCTAGTATGTAGGTAGTGTAGCGTACCACTGCGGTTCCGCTAGAATCGAAGACGGTGCTGTTTTCATCAGCAATTAGTAAAATAATCAAGTCAAAGTCAAAGTCAAAATTCATTTATTCAGTAGTAACTGTATAGTACACTTTGAAACGACATTTTTTTAATTTACCACCAATTCGTAACGTGACCAAACAGAGAAGAATTGGCAAGAAACTCTGCTCCCTGCAAATCCAGGAACTGTCTCAAGTTGATCATCAATATATACTGCAATAGGAAACACTTTTGATACCAGTAAAAAATGGTGCCCTTTAATAAACGACCTTTGAAATATTAGGGTCGAAGTTCACCCCATTTTTTTCACTAATGTAACAAACAACCGCGCCGAATGGGGCTACCTTGTCAAATTGGAATACCCTTGCAAAATCGAGCTTGATAATTAAGGGGATAATGTACGCGTTTTTTTCTTTGACAGATGTGTCTATTGGTCCACATCTGCTCGGCACGTGTGCTTCACGTGGTCTTTTCACACTGCAACCGGTTTCATTTTCGGAAGTGCTATAATGGGGTCATGTTGCTTTCTGGTTTAAATAGAATGCTATTCCTATATCGGCTTTGAAATGACGTGAGTTTTTGGAGTTGAAATTTGAGTAGGTGAATCCATTGCTTTGTACGTTACAGAATGATTATCAATGTTCGAATTTCTCTCATTACCTATCCGGATTTTATCCGGTGGATTGTGTGGATAAAGAGAGTTGTAATGCCTCCGAAATGTTCATTTAAGTTCTATTACCATAATTATTTTCTAAATTTTGACGTCAATTTGTGCCGCATTTTTAGGAATGCACCTCAGTTACATTTCACCAGCCCGACCCACCCTTTTGACACAAAAAACGCATCGCACGCCACCTCGCTCATTTAATTTCTACAAACACTTATCCGCACTTCATTACGGCTTTCTTTTTGACTGTCGGCCATTTATCACTATCTTACACATCCGAGGATGGTATGCCGTACCTACATCTCGCTCATGTAATGTGTCCTGTTAAGATGGCAATCGTCTAATTTATGTCTTGTATGGGTTTGAACTCGATATCGGAAGTATTTTAAGGCTGGGTCATTGACTAACGTAAGAACTATCTTCATCATCATCATCTTCCTGCTCTTCTACCACGCTTTTTCGGCACAACATGTAAATAAATTCAAAAATATTGTTAAATGTAACCTCTGTAATAAAGCTTATTATATAATTTCTAATTATTTAGATGACAAAAAAGCTTGGGATGAAACTGTCTCCAACTCCCTCAAAACCAATGTAATAGCGTAATAGTTAAAAAACAAATATTGTAAAACTGACATTTAAAAAATAAACCTAGCAGAGTTTCTTGCCAATTCTTCTCTGTTTGGTGGCCTAATGAATCGGTGTAAATTTAAAAAATACGATTCAAAGTGTATTGTAATGTTCGTACTGAATAAAGAAATTTTCACTTCTGTCACTAGTCATCTCAACACTCACTCCTTTCTTCTTTGTCATCTCACACATTCCACCCATCTCTTCTTACTCATTCCCATGCATAAACACTATCATCGTTAGGTACCTACGTGAACTTCATTCTATATCATAATATGCCCTTAGCATGATACTACTAATATGCTTTAGGCTTTAACCTATCCTATTTCTCCTCAATGTTTTCTCTTCAATAAGGACTATTATTTTTCAAATTAGCATATTCAAAGATTTTTTCAGATCCAACCTCTTTCTGTTGAGTTTATAAAAAACTCAACATAAACATATATCATTCAACAAGGAAGATATCAGTATCTAATTTTACAAATCACAACAATCGATAACCATTCGCAACCATTTGGCAAAATTCACACGCTAATTAAATTAGTGAACGGAAAAATAGCAACTAAAGTCCTAATGATACGGTCATTGACAGCTAAGTTACGCCTTCGGGCAACACAGCCAGTCTTCAAAAAGTCCCAAATTATGACGAGGAATCTGCAGAGATTTCGTAAATTTTGTGAGAAAGCCTGGGAGACAGCTGGAGGGTATTTCAGGATGTCTTTGTAATAATCACGTTAGAATCGCCATCACGTATAAGGATGGATACAATTACGCCTCAAATCAATTTCGATATCGATGTTATGTGCAAAAAGAATAAATGTACGATATTTTTGATGTGTGAAAAATATTAAAGTACAATATTTTCATGACGCAAGCTCACAACACTAACGCAAAATCGTTCGAACAGCATCAAAAGACAGGATACCGTTCTATAAACCCTTTTCACAACAACTATACATGAAGTTTTTGATTTTAGGATAACTCTCAGTATCAACAAGAGCGTAGGTACTGGTATTAGTCATCGATTTGGGCACTGCTAGACGTGCTGCCATTGAACCCATTCTTTGCTAATAATTCAACAAATTGCCAGCCGCAAGCCTTTGCTCCAATTATATCGATACGATCAGTAAGAGTAGGTATCTAATAAATCATGTCAAAGTATCGATAGTTTGGTGCTTACTGAGTCCGGCTCTAAAGCACACGTGGTGCTCGCGTGGCGCACCGTGGGAGAATGCCTGCGGGCTTGCGCTTGCGAATCTGTTCGTTTACCTTGTCGTTGAAGCTAATAGTTTGTGTTTTTGACCGTGTTCGAAATGTATGTTATTTGTTCGTAAACATTTATGCAGTGAATATTTGTATCCGGTGTAACTTTTGTGGTCTATTATGGAGTTTTATTTTTCGGAGTATTCGAAACTCATTAGATTTCGTAAAGTTCTTGGAGCAGAATCAAATATATTTTGACAGCTGACATGAGCAGATAGCTCATCACATCTAATGTAAGTGCTTATTTTGATTTCGATTGTTACAATTTTATCAAATATTTAAGTTTTAGTTCCATCTTCCCTAGGACTTGAAGCTAGCCTAATCATTGGGTCTGGAGTAGTTTTTCTACTTACCCATATGGAAAATGCTTTGGTTATTCCTTCGCCTCTACTAATGTCATATCAATTTATACTGGCGTAACTTATTTATTAATAACACCGAGAATGTTGTTTGTTTGTTATGCAAATGAATATTTTTGCAACATCTCATTCTAGTCTAGTCTTGTAGGCGTGATTAATGCCTATGTCCTGACTATGAATGCCTCGGTATGCGAATGATGTCATTTTTATGAATATTGCATTGGATACATATTAAATTTTATTGAATTTGTCAATGAAATACATTCATAAAAATGGGTTCAATAACTTTTGCCATTAGACATTTAATACAGAAGCTAATAATTTGTTTTAGACGTATTCAAGGTGAATCCAATTTCTAATTCACGTATGATTGATTGAATGAAACTGGTAGGCATCGAGCTATCGAGGTCAGTATGTCGATGAATAGTATCAACCGTATATATTGCCAATTTCAATTTAATCGATAACACGATTTGAGCGCTCTCATCACTACTGTGGGTGCTGAGTAGGGGAATTAATTCATAAGGGCTCGTATAGTAACCTTATAACCAAGTCTTTTGTAACGATGTCGTTTTTGCAACGGGCGAATGAGTAAGAGCTTTCTAGGGTTCGATTCCTGCTTCGGGACAAAAATGTTCTCGTAATCTACAGATTTTTTTGCCGGATCTGTCTGGGTGAGGTCTGGTGGTCTGTCTAAAATTTCTGATATTTGTCATAAAAGTCCTAGTGAGGCTTCAAAACTAGGTGTTATGTTATGTTTATCATCAAACATGATTTTAACACTGATGTACTTTTATTTTGATACCTAGATAATAAATGATATTAAATTGTTTCTTGAACTAGGCATAGTACTCTTAAAATATGATCTTAAAGCTATCTCTGTATCTCTAGTAAAACCTAACTGGCTTACAAACATATATAAATGAAAGTAAATAAAATATAAAATAACTTTCTACACTTACTTTCTACATAGTATGTTATCAAATAAAATTATCTTATATTTATGTATTATTTCAGACCAATGGGAGACTCTTGAGGAAACATGTCCTCCAATATAATCTATCAGTTGTAAATTCTAACGGTCATTCATCCAAATGATGGTACTGAATGTGCCTGAACCTCTACTGGGCAAGTTCCGGCATGATTGCGGTTTCCAAGTACAGTCAACTTAATCAGTCAGTTCAAATTCAATTTCAATAGCCCTTTTATCCTGGAACTCTTTTGCTAGCAAATTTTTTGTTGTTTTCCTTCTTGAGTTATAGTATATATCGAGTTCAGTATGCCACTTGATAAAGGCCTCCTCTAACGATTTCAATTGCTTTCTATTTTTTGCACCTCTTCTCCATTTTGGACTTGCTATGGGATTTATTTCCATCAATTCTTCCCATCTTTTTCGTTGTTTACCTATATATCTTTTGCCATTTCTCGGCTACCATTCAGTCAAGATATTATTCCATTCATCGTGGGGGCTTCGTAACCACAAAAAACTATTACTCCAATCGGTTTGTAACATGTGACTCACCAATATTCAGTCAATTACAAATCTTCAAAATTATTTAATCGAGATTCAATCCTTCAGTCATAGAAAAAATTGCGCTGGATTCTATTTAGTTTTTATCTGCTTTCATGCGCAACAAATGGTAGGTACTGTCACAAGAAGGTCAAAATAATTATTTTGTTAATAAGGGGTGGAAGGGTGACCAAAAAGTGAAATTACCATCCCCGAGATATTCATGCATGTGGAAAATAACAGTATTCTGTCTAGCATACCTAGTAGCGCTCCTACATTTTACGACGGTTTCTATTCAACAAAGACACTTTATTAATTAAATCAACATGTTATCAATCAATTTAAACTAATATATTTTTGGCGACCACCCGCTTCTAGCAATTCATCCGTTTCTAACTCTTTCTTGCTCGTGATCATTGTTTATTCATATCCTTCTCTGAGTAGTAAGTTATCTCGAAACGCTTACTTCAGTGTATCAGATCATCTTAGTTAACACGTTGACTGAGTATGCCTCGGACATGACGCCAGCAGCTCTATATCGATTATTGTCATTATTTGGATGGGTAATCGTTTAGTGACATTTTGATTGGAGCGCTTTCGTGCCTCTCTAAGATCCTCTATCTCCTGAAGGCCTCCGTCTTGGCTTAAAAATCCTGACACCAGGGTTGGCAGTACACTAGGTCATTCAAAGGTAGAAAGAAATTTAAGCTAAAGTCGTCGAGATACTCTATCTCGATGGCTAAAGTATGTTTTTGAACAGCTTTCAATTCAAGTTTACTGGGCATACCTGGATGAAAGAGGTACCATACAGAGGAGGCTGGTAAAAACTGAGGGAGACAAGACGCTCACCCACAAGTGGGTAATTCCAGGCTGAGATGATGGTGAGGATTATTAATTCAATACAAATCTCTACGTATTGAAAACTATCAAAAAACTCAAGTATGTTTTCTGACAAGCTACACTGAAAAAAAGAAATAACCAAACTTTTTTGTTATTTCCGAACTTTGTTTAGCCATTATCAAAGTTTATTTGAATGATCAACTTTGGCTTAACTAATACGCACCAAACTGGTTTTGTTAATTTCAGTTTGGTTTTCTGCAATCAAACTTTTTATTTTAATGTAACAATAAAAAATAAACAAACCGATTTGGTTACCTGCAACCAAAACTTTGTGCGCAAGTAACAAAACTTTTTGACAACGTTATGTCAAATTGTTAATACTGTATGTTGCGAAAATGACTATTTACAGTTTGACTCATTTTAATGTCTAAATCTTACTCAACAAAATTAAGCTATTTTAATATAGCCAATGAGCATCTTTGCAAAACTTTAGTTCTACCGTTTAGTTCTTTAGTTCGTACTAGTAAGCATTGTATCGTGTAACGAAACTATTTTGTCTATGCGTAGCCGAGATGTTTTGTTTTTGCATGGCATGCAGTGTTGCCAACTCGGTCGGACAGTAAAGGGATCATTCCTTACTAGTACAATACAATCGTACTGTTGTACCTACGAGTTCGGACATTAAATAAAGTACCTACTACCTATTAGTACTTCGGTCCCTAAGGCAAATACTTCTTTCAAGTCATAAAATATAATAATGATGGACAAAACCGAAAACTCGCACCCATTTCGTTCCGTTGTTATATTTAATCCCCCCTCTTCGTATTTTAGTGGCCAATTCTGGTACAGAAGTTTATAAGCCACCTGAAGGCCTCCGACATGGCTTTACATCTGCTGGGACCAACATTAAAACGTGCCTTCCGAAGCACAGAAGCGCTCAAATTTAAATGCCAGTGAAATTACAGGTACCTAAAGAAGGCTTATCACCTTCGTACCTCAAGATAATGGACGCAGGTTGTTGCATCGTAGGGTACCTACGTTCTACAATGCATTCTTAAGAGTGTGAAATGTATAAAAAATGCTGAACTTCACACCTAAATCTTATATATAAAAAAATATAAAGGCATAAGTAAAGAATCTACAAGGAAGTAACGTAATTGTTTTGTTTACTTTTACCTGGCCCTTATGCTAACTATTACAGAGGTATCTAAATAAATAAAAAAAGAACACAGTTATGTACCTACTTATTTCCTTTATTGTATTTGTTAAAGTAAGATTAGTTCAAAGGAGAATGCCGAGAACTCGTACCAATTGCGTCAAAACCAAACGTATCACATAAAATTCATTATATTTTATAAATAACATTTTCTTTAGTTTTACACAACGACGAGATTAATAATCAAGTAATAAATATTTTGTTGATTTGGTTTCCGCCACACGGAAACCAAATCATTCTCTTTCTCTCATCATTCTCTTTTGGTCTGAGACTAATTGTATTTTTTTTAGACTGAAATTAGAAAGTGGACTTTTGTCATATTTCGGACTTTATTAGGGGTTCGCTCGCAATTTAGGATCTTTTTCTGTTTGATAGCCGGCAACACTAATTTCTTTTGCTCGGCGGTTCGTGTGCTGACTGACTGGTTCGAAAAATAACGAGAAATTTAATTAAAGTTTTTATTGTTGTGTTCTATGATGATTATGTACGTAAAGTTATTAAAATATGTGTGGCAAAAAAAAACGATAGATGATGAGCCAGATCCTCCCGATAACTATATAATGCAATGGAAGCTTAACTTATGTTCAAAGGGTAAGTACTTAAATTACTGTCTCCGACCTATGAAAGTTTCTTTTAATTGTTACCACTTTTTGTTTGATGCATTGTAGGCGTTTTAGTAGGTTGATATATAAGTACCTCTAACTTACTTCCTATGTTCTCCTGGTTTGCATGACCATCAGCAGCCTGTGTGTCCTTAGGCTGCTGATGGTGCCGGCCAGAGTTTCCAAATTTCGTACATAGTAAACACAACTCTTGACAAAATATATAAACGCTCAATGAATCCGATTTACACGTTATTTCAGTGGTTACAAACTAAAACAACATGATAACATAAACATAGGTAGTTGAGCTAGAGGAAACAGAGGGATAAAGTCTCCACCAAATTATTGGCAATAATTTCATGATGATTGGTTATCCACAAGTAAAGCAGTAAGATGCAGCTAGATTTCTATTTAATAGAATGTTAAGTAAAATAAATATTTTTTCAGGAAAAATTTAAGATCTTGAACATCTGCAATGACGGGAAGACACTTGTATTGAGGTTCCAAGAAAATAGTTTATTGAACAGTCGAAAATGATGTAATATTATTATTGCTAATGAGCTGAAAGGTACCTAACCCTGACACAAAAATTAAGAGCTGTAAGGCTGTACCAAATTAGCATTATGACATACCAAAAGTATTCAAGAAAGAAAACTCATCAGTATATTTCATACCATACATGAGCTTTAACCCAAGTCAAAAGACTTCTTCAAAAGGAAAATTACTCGACTGTTTTAGACAATGCAGATGAGAATTCATAAAATCTATAGTCCTTGCGCAAAGCTCTAAACGGAGTCCATCCACATCTTCAAGCAGTAGTGCAGGTTTGCCTCGCCAGAACAATGGCAGTGTGCAAGTAGCAATAGATCAATTCGAAGAATCAACAGGAAAGTTGAAGAAAAACTTCGATGGTTAAATAATTGTTGCGACCCATGGGTTACAGTTGAAACCTATTACCTAATCAAATTCCAGCCAAAAAAGGCTGTCAAACCTAACATCCAACAGTATTACAGTCGAAGACTACCTCAGGAAATACAAGCCACAAAACCAGCCCAGTGATGTCTTTTTAGTAAGTAGATATTTTTTTTATTGACAGTTAAAACAAATCTACAATTACAAATACAATAAGTGATAGTTATTTATAGATTATTCGTCGTAAAGTCGTGATAATGTTTTTTTTCTAACAGTTTATTTACTTTTTTTCAGATACTAAAGGACTTAAAAAACTTTACCCCGAGATAGACGACACATTGCACCTAATCTGGCCAATAATTATGCCAAAAATTATTGACGAGGCAAGGAAGCGGCAAGATGCTGGATTAAAGGATATTGTATTAAACATTGACGGTAAGTTGGTTCTGTCCTCAGTTCTCACCATTCCAAATTTTTTTATTTAACTTGCATTGTTCAATAAGTCTATCTGTCTGTGATTCTGTTTCAAAATTGATGCCGGAAGGTGATCGCAGGAACTTCCCAACTTAGGAGGAGGAATTAACTTTTTATATTATGTAGGTATATAAAATCTGATTTAATTTGAAAAGTATACTAAATTATTATTATTTTTTACAGATGACAAAGAGGTACATGACTTGGTCGCTTTCATAGCGCTACCATTTTTGATGACTGCATTTCAAGTTAAGAAAAATACAAATAACTCAAAAAAATGGTGGCATCTATCTAAGCACGATTACAATACAAGGCTTCATAAGTCATATAAAATCTGCTGCAGAAATCGATGAAACTATCACTCGTCGTCGAAAAGCTAAGCTGCAGGAATTTGGGTTGACTTCGCAGCCATTTATAATTGTGGTAGGTCCCTCAAAGATATTTCTACTAGGTATATTATACTGAATAACGCGCGTTATGAGATGTCATCAATTGTGAAGGCAGTTGATGCTTGCTTTAAAGTCATTTTGTATTGAACGCAGAGTACTCTGCAGAAAGCACTCGTAAAATATGGCAATTCATACAACATACCATATTCAAACTTAAAACCACCACCAGACTGGTTCAGTGGCTTATATTTCCTGAGGTAGTCCTCTACTGTAATATCATTGGATGTAAGGTCTGACAGCCTTTTTTTGGCTGTAATTTGCCAGGATGTACTTCGTTTAGAGCTTTGTATACGGCTTATACTTTTCAAGATGCTTTGATATCATATGTTCCTAGTCGTATAATTTTATAATAATTTCAACTCCAGTGGAAAAAGTTGAGCAATGTAAATAATTGTATTTTAGTAGTAAGGTTAGATGTAAGTACTCAAGTAAAGTACATCAATTTTCAAGTCAAAAAAAGTTATTTAGAATAACGCAAAGACCGTTTTTGTTAATAAGTTAGATACTTCAATCATAATATAACTTGAATATTAAAATGTTATTTGTTAAACACAACCATTCTTTATAATATAATGAAAAAAACAATTGTGATTTTTGAACTGTTTATGTCGTTTTAACCATTTATTTTGATTCCGTGACAAATTAAATTGTTGAATATTTTGTTGTTACAAGATTTGCTAACATTGTGGTTCAAATTGTCAATATCTAGATTATTACCAATAATTAAAGGTTCCTTTATAAATATCCAATAAATATGTGTCATCATTAATATAAATCTGTTTGTTTTAATAGTAACCCACCAACATCTTTGTTTTAAAGTAGGTAGGTATTTAAGTATAGCAGTTGAGTTTTCTTAAGTTAAAAAAATTGGATGCACACTACCCGGTGCCCCAGCAGTCGAAGGAATGTCTTCATACATTTGACAGCCAAATCGCGTTTCTTAAAATGCTAACAGCTCCAAATGTATGAAGAAATTCCTTAGGCTGCTGGGGCACCGGGTAGTGTGCGTCCAATTTTCATCAGTTTTTTTTGTTATAGTTAACAAAACAAATATTTTACTATAGCAAAACTATTTATTTATATCTAACAAAACTGTTAGGCACTATAAAGTAAACGAAAGTGGTTAAAAATAACAAATTAGCGTTGTTACAAATAAGAAAAAGGATATTTGATTTTAGCTAAACTATTCGTTTATATCTAAAGAAACTATTAGGTACTTTATAGTAAAAGAAAGTAGTTAAAAATAACAAATTAATATTGTTACAAAACAAACTATATTTGCTACAAATAGCAAAATAAAATCTGATTATAGAATAACTATAAATTTATATGTAACAAAGTTTTAATGCTGTACATAGTAAACACTGTAGTTGAAAATAACATATTTTTTTGTTAGTATCTGTCAAGGCGCTAAGGAAGGTCAACAAAAGAATTATGCTAAACCTAACTGAGTAGTTTTGTAAATGGTAACTCGTGGTGAGTTTAGCTATGAACAAACGTTTTGAGAATACTGACCTAAAGAAATAAGCAATATTTAACCAAAATAGCTTTGTTAAACGCTACACTAATCCTGTAGCTCAACTGACTTTTGTTATGTGTTGCACGTTGTTTGATTGTCATTATTTTTATGTAACTGGTAGACAAAGCTTTGGTTACATTTAGCGAAACATTTTTTTCAGTGTAAAGTTAGCAAGCTGAAGTGGTAGTGAGCTGGCCATATCTGCCGAAGAACTGATAACCGTTGGAGTAAACGACTTCTTGGAGAGTTTCTTGGAGTTCGTTGGAGACCACAGCTCGGGAAACGTGGTGACGCCCTCCGACCAGGTGGAGTGACGATTTGCGAAAGGATGCGTCGAGCTCAGGGCAGAGTACAATGGCGCTCATTAGTGGAGGCCTATGTCAAGCAGTGGACTGCTATAGGCTGATGTGTATGTGGATGTCAAAAACTGCTTACTTACTCTCCATAAAGACGCATTTTTCTTGCACCTACCATATTTAATATCCGTAGAAAGCTATAAACTCATCCGGTGATAAGAGGAGACAGTTCTGGCTTTCCGACGTAAATACCGAGCGAAATGAAGAAAATAGCAGAAGCCGGAACTAGTGGACATTTGATTTCTATAAATTAGCAGCTTCTGTTATTATGTGCTAGGCTTGCAACTTGTCAATAGACAATATACATTAATCACCATTTATATGGTGATGATGGAATTACCAAATGTTAAACAAGTTAAACCTAACATTAAAATAAAAGATGAAGATTTAAATCTTGTGGATACTACTGTATTTTTAGGCATAACTTTAGATAATAAGACAAGCAGAGTTTCTTGCCAATTCTTCTCTGTTTGGCTGCGTTGCGAATTGGTGTCGATTAAAAGAATGACGATTCAAAGTGTACTTTAAAGTTTCAATTGAATAAATAAATTTTCATTTCAATTCATTTCATTTCGATCTAGCCACGATCACCTTTGGACTAAGTTCTTGAATCTGAGTGTCCCTATAAATCAGATGGGCACACAGGGAGGTCTGATATAGGACACGGTATTACACGTGCCTAAGAGATTTACCGAGGTCATACGGATCTTTAACTGTGAGAGCGCGTCGGACTTCCTATATATCTCTCATCTCACATATTGGTCCGTAATTCAATTCTTAACATTTGAAATCGGATTTAAATCGGTTACTCAGGTTTATTCTTTAGTTCTTTCATTCTTCGCATGAGCTCGTGGCCAACTCTGGTGTCGGAGTTTCTAGGCCAATCGAAGGCTAAATTCCGCTAATAGAAATGCTTAATTCCGGGGCCTATTTAAGAATTGCAGTAATAAGTATAATAAAAACATTGGTATTAACTCAACATACGCTTTGCTTACATTGAGGCTAAATGATTTTGTGTGTTCCAGCATTATATACGAAAATAAGTTATGAATAAATAATTTATTTATGTCTCATTCAAATAAAATATTTTGTTTGAGCTTTTCACCACCAAATTAATAAAAATGTTGACCTTTTAAATTAAGTAAGAAGCAATTACTTCAATATTTTTTTATGAAATTAAATCAAATCAGGCGCTTTGTGCATTTAAGCTTCATATTAACCGTAATGTTTCTTAGATATTAAATTGTATGGTTTCCGATGTACCTAATCGCCTGGAAAATTGCATATAAGATTGGGTTAGTCCGGTTGTCTGTAATCTTCCGCTTATGATGTCTGATAACTAGCGAAACTAGGAACTAATTGCAGGATATGCTACGCAAATTGAAGAGAAATCTAAGTAAATAGTTGGGTACCCTAAGTTCAAAGATTTCTTGATGAACAGTATACCCTGTACTGCCCTTAGTAGGAAAAACCTGCCTTACTAATGTTTTAAAAAAGTGAGTAGGTAACTATATTTGTTTACTTGTTTGATATGGTATCACATCTTAACTCCTCAAACGATCATCATGAAATTTCGCATACACAGAAAGATAGGGTAGCTTACATCAAGAAAAAATCCTGAAGGATAAGCACTCAAAGCGTTAGGTATACACTACAGTAATGCTGAAGTCGAAAAAAGCTAGAAGGAATATAATCAAAAGTCATAGAAGTTGATTGGAAACGAGAACTCAAGATTTCGTTAGTGCATTCGGCATCAGTAGTGTGAGATTTGTATGAAAATAGCAACAAATTCATATTTACTGTAAATGCATCCAGGAACCAAGATGTGTCGAGCTCAGAACCGAGCGCAATGGCGCTCATTAGGGGAGGCCTATGTCTAGCAGTGGACTGCTATAGTGTTATGATGATGAAATGCATACAATACATACATGGTGAATGAAGACAACTCAATGAAGCAGGTGCCCTGCCCGGTGAGTGTAAGACAAATGACAAGAGAATCTCCACATAGCTCAGGCAAGTGTTGTATCCGTCATGAGCTAACACGGCCAATAAGTACAAGCGAAACGTTTTAAATATTTCGTGAATACACGTGACGATGGCTGCGACATGTCACGAGGCTGCGTAAACATCTACGGCACGTGTTAGTGTCAAATTTACCTGATTTTGGTATAATTAGCATCAAAATCGGTTTAATCTTGAACATACATAGGTACTGCTCCAAAGGGCTAAAATCCCCTTAAAGGTATAGTTAAGTACATTTTGCACGCCCATCCTATTCTTGACTGGTGAATGAGAACCACTCGCAATATCGACTGATCATTTCCTCAATTAATATATGGAGTGCTCTAAAGTAGACTGTGGAACAATAATATTCAAAAAATGCGGGTTTTCCGCATTGAACAGGAGACCTTTCCATAAATACCGGGACGCGCTACCTACAACTCGCGCAACTCCTCGCCTTGTCAAAATTTTCGGAGTAGAACAATGTTTGGATGCTTTGCAATTATTTGTGTAGCTAGATAGACAGTTATACACTCCCATCCCTTCACTTCTTCTTCCTTCACACTCGTATCATTTCATTTAGTCATAAATGGGTCCATCACGAGTGTTTCGTTTAAAGTTATTTCTACAAACTCGCTAAAGCTTATGACTTGAAAGAAAGAGAACCAGTTACTATCTCTCTAGGCCTTGTCTCGGTTAGCCTAGAAAACAGAGCTTTTAAACAAACTATCATGTTTATGCATTTGGATTCTATTCAAACTGAGCTGTTTAATGTTACAACAGCGAGCCTTCGTCGTGCAAAAATTAAGTAGGTATACTACTTACGCTCGGAGTAAGCATCCAGCATCCATAATGATGGTAAAAAAATCGAAGTAGGTATTACTTATTGTATCTTACGATCTGCGAAAGGCTGCTGGTAGAAGATAGATGCGTTATGCTCAGGACAGGGCTCAATGGCGCTCTAGAATAAGAAAGGCTGATGATAATTATTACTTATTGTGCTGTGATACTAGTATTATGTTATCTGTGGCTGTGCTAAAACCTTTGAACTTTTTGTCCTGTCATTCCAGATTACAAATGCTTACGTATATGTAATATGTACACATCCGTCGGCCTAATTTTTAATATGGTCAGTATGCCAATAACTCGTCATTACATAATTGATATATATAGCAGCAGTCACTAGACTAAGTATGGGTCGTCTTGTCAAAATTGTGGCGATACTGCGCTCAAGATCAAGTACCTAGACCAAACAGTCCATACAAAATTGAAAAAATGTGTTCTGCGCCAGCTAAGTACCACACTAATACAGCAGTACCGTAGCTACTAGCTATACTTGCTAATTATAGTATAGTAGAAATCGGAAAATGGAAAGAGCTTCAAGACAGTTCTTTGTGGAAACCTATGTTCAGCTATGGACTTCGACAGGTTGTTAATGATGATGATGGATGTGAGAACCATAAATTTTCTATAAAGATTATCTTTATACATAAGAACATCACGAAATAGAATACTACTAAAGGCATGGGTAAAAGTAGGGTATCCAGTCTGTTTAGCGGTTTATGATTTCTAAAACAGTACTTTTTGCAGCCGTCTCGATACCGCCAGTTTTTGCGAAAACCCTAGTGATCCCGCTCGAATACCTAACTGGAGTAGTGATAATAAACTATAGGTTTAGACATTACTAAGACGACCTCTCTGCGCATGGGGCGAAGGTCCGCCTGAAACGTAGAAGGTTGCGGGTTCGATTCCAAATGTTTGCATTATTTGCAGATATTTGTTGTTCTGCAGTAATTCTCCCTTATTTGTGTAGAACTAGATAATTTATTTAAGGAAACACATGACAAATAAAGGTGCACTTTTATAGGTCGGAGAAGCGAGAGCGTACGCACCAAGCCGCGTTGAAATTGCCATACCAGTAACAAACACTGACTTTAAATAGTGAGCGTTGTATCATTCTGCCTCTGCGATTGTTCGACACCCGTAGCCATAAGTTATTTAGTTTTTAGCTGTCTACTATTGACGCGTGATTCCACTTGACTGATTGACTCTTGGAGGGCTCCACAGAACATCCGAGACAGACAACTTATGAAATCACATTCATCTAGTAAGACAGACAGACCTGAGACAAATATCGGCAGATAATGTAAACCGCGTTCCGCGTCTCCGTCGGACCTTCACACACTGCGCCACAAAAGTCGTCAATATTCCATCGTCATAATGTTTCAAAACATAAACCCATCATAATCCCAGACTAAAAAACTAGCCACGTACTGTTAGAGTTCAAATTCGTGTGACTAATGTTTTATTTACAAACAAATCTCTGTGAGAACTTTTCATGTTCGCTCCATATTTTGACATCACGTAAGCCGTTACTGTTAACCTCGTCACGTTTTTGTAGTTCCATCAGTACTTATAATACTTATAGTTATGTATTCTGTGGAAAACCATAGAACCTACGTACGCATACAGAATATAGGTAGGTAGGAGTAAGGAGTACGAAATGAAATGACACCCTGACTGCGGACACACCCTGAACAATCTGCAATCAATAATATTTTGGTATACTTTTTGGGTGTAAGGAGTTCCAACCTTTAATCTTCGGAATCCAAGCGAACCTCAGCTGCTTGTGGTGGACCCTTTTGTATAACAAACGGGGCTCTGGCGGCATCGGCATTGTGGTAGGCTGCGCACCGACGCGGCACAGCTACATCCGACCTTTTAAAAAAACTAACCTATAACGAATACACCATCTTATTGAACTTACTGATTTTTTACTTCTGCCTCACCAGCTTGCTCTGGCCGCCAATGGGCAGCAGCTTCGGCGCGAAAAGCTGTGCCCTACAATCCCAACCAGCATGTCTCGTATGGGGATTACTATAGTCACATCCCACTTCGTATTAGGATAGGCCTATGTTAAGCAGTTGATTTATACAGAGTGTAAAAAGACCGAAAGAGGAGGGAGGTTGCAATCGGACCATGATTCTGTACATATTTAGCGTAAAAATAAAGCATTTTTTGTTAACTTATGTACGTCATTTTAATTGTATTTTAGCGTCATCGACCGCGCGCACGAGTGTATATAACGCGTACATTACTGGCTGAAAAAAAAACTTGAAATTAAAACCTTTTTTCTCCGTGTACCTATATATTTTTTTCCGACAACATATTTTTTTTCGCTTGGTTTTTGTGTGCTTTTCTTCAACCATCCGTTTGCGGTAGATGTCACACCAAAACCAGCCTATATCGGCTGTATTTATATACCCGACTGGTGTTGGTATTGTTGTATTTCGTAATGTCAGGTTACAACTATTACCTATCTAATACCAAAAGTATCGGATATTTAGTTAAGTACCTAGGTACTTAGGTGATTGGTATATTTGGCCTTTGCTTTGACATTTTATTGCGCATACGCGCATAATGTCGATATCGTGCCGAACGAGATAATCGTACAATTTATTATCTAATCCATTTGCTAATAAGGTTAAAAACCTAATATGGTATGTTGTGCGTAGAATTTCGCAACGTACAATAGGTACTCCGAACGACTACCTTGAGTATTGCAGTTTTTGTACTTAGTATCTTCCTTTGATGGTAATACAAGAGTTTGTGATCTGAATAGGCGTTTTTTATTTTAAAATCGAATGTTTCCTATTGCATTTTTTTGTAGGTTTAAGGTTACGTATAAAGCCTTCAGGAATAGGACGTTTATTCAGGAATGGCCGCGGACGTGGAGCGGACGTATTACTCCAAAAATGATAAAAAACCCAATTAATAGAGACAACAAACGTGTTTATTATTCTTGGAATTAATATTTATTCAAATAATTTAAGACTAATAGCTGAATTGGTTTGTTTCAGGGCAAGTCAGTTATCCGGCCGATAGCGTTCAAGCCGCTGGGCGGGCGGCTCTCGGCTGGGGCGGGCGAGCGGTATGGATCCACACCGGTGCTGGCCAGCCGGCCGCCCTCACACATGACGCTCTACGGAAGTAAGTATTGTTAATTAGTTGCCACCATAATCATAATTATTATCATCAACCCGTATCAGTTCACTGCTGAACATAGGCCTCCCCTGATGAGCATCATCGCCATTGTACTCTGTCCTCAGTCATTCTAATCCTGAATGAATATTAACCGACATATTCCTATTTACGGAAAGCACAGGGGTACCTTTTATTCAGCAAAAAAGTTATGTTCCTGAGGGCAACAAATGAAGCCGCTGGCAAAAGTAAGTTGAATATAATCTTTCATCGTTAAAATATCATGTCACCTCTTTTTGAAAATGAGTTAGCTTCTAGTTCATTTTCAGGATATCCAAAGACGATAATTTAATAGAGTTCTATTCAGGATATCCAAAGACGATAATTTAATAGAGTTCTATTAAATTATCGTCTTTGGATATCCTGAAAATGAACTAGAAGCTAACTCATTTTCAAAAAGAGGTGACATGATATTTTAACGCCATTTTAGCTATCTGAGGTTTATACAGGGGCGGATTTGATCCATCGGTCGCCCTAGGCATATGAAAGGGTGCCGCCCCCCTACTCGCTGTAAAGCACGAAAAAAATACCAACCACCCCGAGCCTACTCTTTGCCTTTGCGTTTTCGAAAGGTGCGCTTGACTTCACTAGGGTTGCAACCTACCACCCGTGCGACCATTACCTCTGTTAAGCCTGGACACCAGACACAATAGAATAAACCCCTCGCGTTCCGCTATATATGAAGTGAGGGTTGACTTTTCGGTATACTTAAATTTTAAAAAACCCACCAATTTTTGCCGCCCCCTAAATTTAACTGCCCTAGGCCCGGGCCAACTTGGCCTATTGGGAAATCCGCCCCTGGGTTTATAGAACTGTTATGAATGGGACAGCAATATTTGATTTTTTCTTCGAATAACAGAAAATTATATCTTTGTTACCAAAAGACTCATACATAATATGGTTGTATCATTTTTATAGGCTCAAGCGATGTGCGCGAGAGTCGATGGTGCGGGTCCCCGCAACCCGCGTCACTGTCCGCTCTCCCGCCCGCTACGCTATCCGCTCCGCTCCACCACCGTCACCACTCGGCTATTGTGTAAGTACTCGTACCAGTACCTACTGTCCCTTTGTACTGACGGACAAAGGACTTTAAAACATGATGGCTACCTTTAGATCCATGCAATACATGACGACTGGGTCAAAAAATAATAATTCTAATTAGTCCGTCAGTTAGATCAACAAAATATACTGGACTCGTATTTTTTTATTTATCGAATCATTAGAAATTGACGGAGATAAAGAACGTGAAAGTTCGGGAGTGGGGGCTCGTGACGTCACGCCTAGGTAAAAAATGTACTACATCGTGACGTCGCGCGGAACTTTAACGCACTATATCTTAGTTATTTTTTGTTTAATTGACAAAAAAAAAAATACGTGTCCAATATTTTTTGGATATGTAAATAACGGTTTAATTAGAATTTTTCAGTCGCCTGCTAAAAACAGTGTTGGACAAAGACTTATCACGAAGTTCAGTTTGTATTGGTAGTTCTGCCATCTGTGCTGAAGATTGCGGGTTTAATTCCCGACTGGAACAAACTTTCATAAACATTTATTGTAAGTACATTTATAATGTATGAAAATATATTCATGGGCTCAAGGGTGATGATAAAGGGTGTATTTATATGGAGGCTGATTCGATTGCATCTTCGTTTGGGAGTGTTTAAATGATCATTTTCGATTTTTTCGTTTGACGCTTCTTTTCCTTGAGGCGAACAAAATGAAAAAAAAAAAAATTGTTTGAGCCCTTTTTTGGAGTTGGAAACAAATGCGCGGCAATTGCTTTTTACAAGTATTATCATCATCATTTCAACCTTTATCGACTCACTGCTGGGCATAGGCCTTCGTTTGATTATTGCCTTTTTATTTACACTTTATCGTCAGCCCATCTCGCTGGAGGACGGCCCCTATTCCTGTAACCAACTCTCGGCCACCACTCGGTCAGCGCTCTGGTCCACCTGTCGTCACTCCGCCTGGCCAAGTCCACTTGAGCCCCAATATCCGCTCGCTGACGCCTTGGACCTTAGTTTGCTTACGGATTTCGGTATTGGGGACTCTGTCTAAAAGTGTAATGCCAAGCATGGACGTCAAAGGTGTTCGACATAATCTTGGTCTTGGTCATGTTCATCGCTATAGAGACGTCATATAGATCTTTCAACATCTCATCAGTCTCCAGGTCTTCCATCGTCCATAGGTTTATATTACAAGTATTTTATTTAGATGTTTAGAAGTCTATCGTATAATACCGGCTAAGGATCCAATAATCGTGACTGAAATTATCGTACATTTATTTATTGAGCAGTCTGAGGCAAGTCCGAACAATATTCGATCCCTGTAGGTACTCACTTTTTCACAAGAGACTGGGGGATCAGAGTAACCCATGCACACACACACACACACACACACACACACACACACACACACACACACACACACACACACACACACACACACACACACACACACACACACACACAGTGTGTATGTGTCAGACGCTGTGTATTACAAAAATCAATTTGGTCAATAGAACAGTTAAAAATCTATTGGATGATTTTGGAAGTCTGAGCCCAATGGGACATCAGCAAATAGTATAAAAAAAATATTTGATATTTTTTTAATTTTCAATTTACTACGTAATAAACCGTGACTGTATGTCAATATGAATATATCATAATGAAAAATTGGACTTTTCTCTAATATTAATATTTAGTAATATAAGCGAGAAGAACTTATTACAATTTATTTATTATTTTTATATTCAAACATCAGGGACAGCGTCTTTTTCTATCGCTGTCATCTCTATCGTAGAGTAGACTTAAAAACGGCATGGTAAGGGGTCTTAAATAAATATTAGTCAATTTTATGTCCTACCTTATTCCAGGCAAGCTAGGTGTAAAGTCAAACTAATAATGGTAAGATTATTTAACTATCATTTATACGAAAATAACAATAATAATAATTAGTGTCTATAATAATCTTATCTTACGAATATTATAAATGCGAAAGTTTGTGATAATGAATGTATGTTGAATGTTACTCTTTCACGCTAAACTACTGAACGCATTTGAATGAATCTTGGAAGATACATAGTTTGTGACCTGGATTAACATATAGGCTACTTTTTGTCCGGGTACCACGCGAATGAATAGATCAACGAAAAATATTGGACACGTATTTTTTTTTATCAATAAATAATAATTGACTGAGATATAGAGCGTCAAAGTTCGGGAGTGGGGCTTGTGACGTCACGGCTAGGTTATAAGTACTAAGCCGTGACGTCACGCGGAATTTCAACGCACTATATCTTTGTAATTTTTTGTTTAATTGACAAAAGAAAAAATACGTGTGCAATATTTTTTGATAATGTAAATGATGGACTAATTAGAATTTTTCAGTCGTCATTCCTAATATCATTTAGTGATTTTTCTTTTAAATAATATAAATGGTGGTTAATGTATATTGTCTATTAATGTATATTGGGGTGTACGGGGTTCCAACCCTCATCTTCGGAACCCAAGCCAACCTCACCTGCACGTGGTGCACCCTGCTAAACAACGAACGGGGCTCTGGCGGCCGGCTGATTGCGGCATAGCACAGCCTACAGCGGCACAGCTAAATCCCCTGGCCACTGACGGGCAGCAGCGTCGGTGGTGCGAGAAGCTGTGCCCTGCGATCCCCAACCCGCATGCCCAGCGTGGGGATTCCCCCTTTATTAGGGGAGGCCTATGTCCAGCAGTGGACTAATATATGCTGGTGTGTGTATATTGTCTATTGACAAGATAAGACAAGATATTGAGGCTGATAATTTATATAAATCAAATGTCGACTAGTTCCGGCTTCAGCTATTTTCTTCATTTCGCACGGTATTTACGTCGGAAAACCAGAACTGTCTCCACTTATCACCGGAAGAGTTTATAGCTTTCTACGGATATTAAATATGGTTGGTGCAAGAAAAATGCGTCTTTATGGAGAGTAAGCACTTTTTGACATCCACATCCACATCAGCCTATATCAGTCCACTGCTGGACATAGGCCTCCCCTCATAAAGGGGGATATACCCAGAATCCCTACGCTGGGCATGCGGGTAGGGGATCGCAGGGCACAGCTTCTCGCACCACCGACGCTGCTGCCCGTCAGTGGCCAGGGGATTTAGCTGTGCCGATGTCGGCTTTGCTATGCCGCAATCAGCCGGCCGCCAGAGCCCCGTTCGTTGTTTAGCAGGGTGCACCACGTGCAGGTGAGGTTGGCTTGGGTTCCGAAGATAGGGGTTGGAACCCTGTACACCCCCTACTTACTGTGTACTTTTTGACATCTCTAACCATATATCTCTGAAATAAACAAACATGAATCAATCATTAACAAAACATACAAGTGTTGTGTTAGGTACAAGTAATTGATGATTTTGCAGTAGTAGATAGAGTTTTTTGTGAAGGGCTCATCTGGGGAAGTATTCCTATTTCTTCCGTGAAGCAGCATTGCTGTGTTTCGGTTTGAAGGGTGTGAGTGCCGATGAAGTTACAGGCACATGAGGGTTAACACCTTTATGCCTCAAGTTGGAGGGTGTTGCATCGTAAGGCACGTTCCAAACTTAAATGACCTACGAAACAATACTTTGTTATAGGTAATGGTTACCACTTAACATCAGGTGGGCCATGTGCTATTTCCATCAACAGGTATCATAAAAAAATATTATACAGGGTGTAATCGTTAAGTGTGTCTAGGCTATTACAGATATTAAACTATTTTTAACTGATATCGAAAGTACATTACCTAATCAGTAAAATGACATCAATAACGTATTGAAAATCAAACGACAAGTATCCAAGATGAACCACATGATTGATATACTACATAGATACATTTTTTTTTTATAAATACATACATATCATACATAGAAAACAGTAGTAGTACGTTAGTTTCCATAATTTAAAAAGTTATTTTAGCTTAGTACTGATACTTGACTTCTCTATCTGGGTACTCTCTTCTGTACGTGATAAATACCGTTCTTTTGTTACAATCATATTTGTAGTATATTTTTAACTTATCCCTCTTCTCTCTATTGAAATATTAGCCCAAGAAAATTATTAAAATTAGGGCAAGAATCTCGGAATGAGAGAAAGTCGGCTATAAACTTGTATTGACCTTTATTTGAGCAGTCTAAAACTTGTCTCAAAACCTACTTATCGTAGGGTGTAAGCTTCTACAGATATTCCAAGGTCAAAGGTCAAAAAATCTTTTTATTGCAAATATTATGTTTCCTATGGGTTTTATGCTATTTATATCTTAGTAAATATTGTAGAAAATTAAATTATCTTATTCTTTTATTTTATTTATTTTTTATTCTCTATCTTTTATTTTATCATTTTTTAAGGTAAGATAATTAATCTACACTTGTATCTACTTGGAAATCATTATTATCATATCACACGTAATTATAAAATAAGATTAAGGTAAAATGAGTGAGACAATTTAAGAAAACAAAAACCTTTCTACTAATCTCATACCAAATGTATGGCACTCCCATAATGTCAAAATTTTGGATACTTCTCGTTTGATTCTCAAAAAGTGATTAATGTCATTTTACTGATTAGGTAACGTACTTTCGATATCTGTTTAAAATTGTTTGATATCTGTAATAGTTACGGAATAATCGCCTGGACACACTTAACGATTACACCCTGTATATGATACAGGACAAGGCACGCAGATCGAAAGTCACTCTTGCAGGAGCTTTATATGCTTCATAAAAAAAACTTATCACCAAGATTGTGATCACCAACAGACCTGCCAAACGTGATCATTAGGTACGGCAAACCCACCTAAATAAAGTAACGAAACCTTGACTTGCCTTATTATCTGCTGAAAAACAATGAGTAGACAGATTTCTAAACACCGAAGACGCAACAAGTAATTAGCAGTAATTAAAGTAGTAGAATTGTAGATGATGCTCGCGTGATGCATCGGTCATTCTTGAATGAGCTTAATGTCCGGAGCGGTAAAATGTTACTGCTAATCAAACAGCAAAATTCTGTGGGTTTTCTAGTCCGTACGGAAAGAAAAACGCCAGTCATGGACAAAAAACCATTCGCACTGCGTAAAACAATCAACTCTTCTGTCAAACAGTAGGGCCTCCAAAACCTACAAAGGTAGGTACTTATTCTGCGGATTCAATAAATTGTAGTTGTTTTTTATTAATTTCTGATCGTACCAAAATATTTTGTTTAACAAAATCCCAAATGACGTGATTAATTTTTCTGTAAATAAATTTAAAAATGTTGTTAAACGTAACCTCTGTAATAAAGCTTACATATTATAAAATATCTGATTATTTAGATGACAGAACTTGGGATGAAACTGTCTCCAACTCCCTCAAAAATAATGTAATAGTTAAGAACAGTTATTGTAATATCATGAACTTTAAAAAAATATAAGCCTAGCAGAGTTTCTTGCCAATTCTTCTCTGTTTGGTGGCGTTACAAATTGGTGTAAATTAAAAAAAATACGATTCAAAGTGTACTTTACAGTTCTAATTGAATTAATACATTTTGACTTTTGACTTTTTTACACCAGAGTTGTAAAAATCTTTATCTGTGATTAATTCTCCTTGATACAGGCTCTGCCTAGTGAGGAAATCACCAAGTTTACTGCAGGTACCCACCATAGTACCCAGTAAGGCCTCTGTGTGGCCTTTAAATATAACTCCGATACCAGAATTAGCCACTAGCTCAAACGAAGAAGAAGTAGGTACCCAATTACAATTTTGTATTTAAAAAATTGCTTTGTATTTTTACAAGCTCTTCGGTTCCCTCTCGATTTGCATTCAAATATGGCGGAAATAATAAGCGGGCTCTTAATTATCGTACAAAATTACAAGTGCACCAATTCCCTAGTTATTTTTATATCTTTTATTGTCAACAATCACCAATGTAGAAAGAGTATGGAGAGCGTCATTTTATGCGTCTCATATTGCACGCGTACCATTCACGCTCCTGCGTAAACCGCGACCGGCCGTGTGCTCTACGCCTTACGTGAAACGTGAAAACGGTTTACCAGTGTGTTCTGTGCCTTAATTTATAGTTTTGTGAGAGGATGAGGTGAATTTAAATTTGGAATCAATGGAGTGGTGAGTTTTTATGTAATTTGAAAATAGAAAGCCCATCGTTCTAATTCTAATGTTATAATTCTAAGTTTAAGGTCAAATTTGTGCCCATTGTCAGCGAATGGGTGAGGACGATCTTAAATGGTGATGTAAAATTGAATACCTATGTTTAATCTTTCTTATTATTGTTTTTATCGACACTTTTCGCTTGCACCGTCCCACTGTAGGGCTAATAAGCTAATATGGACATACGATTCGTAAGTCCATGATACTAAAATATTACTATTATAAATTAAATTAAGACAAAATCCGAAACGAGTTCTTGAGTAGACACCTCGGCTCGGCAAACATTGGTAGCTGGTAGAAGCTGGATGCGTGGAGCTGAGGGCAGAGCGGAGTGGCGCTCATTAGGCCTATGTCTAGCAATGGGCTACTATAGGCTGATGATGATGATGATGATGATGAATAAAAAAAATCGGACTTCAAAGTGAGATAGCTAAACGGCTTGTAACACATCAATCAATAAAAAATCAAGTACCTACCTACGGTCTACCATTGTAACCCGAATGGAATTGTCCTCGGTGGAAATCGAACCTGCAGATATTTGTCTGGTCTGGGTCTTTTCTATATGGATGTATTTACAAAAAATATGTTTTTCAGTCATGTGGTTCCCATAATACAAGTTCTGCTTAGTTTGGGGCTACATGATTTTGATGATGCTTTGTGATTGTGTCCGGAATAATTTATTTATTTATTAATCAGCCTACATCGCCTTACGAGGTCATCAAAACTAAAATTCCTTTGATCGTAGCTGTCCGCTTAGGGTCGATAGTCCCAGTGACTCACATATTAGGTATTTTCTGGACGTATTGCATGATGGTATTTACCGTTAAATCTTAATAATCAGACCTTTTAGAATGTTTCAAACAATTTTAGTCATATTTCAACATTTCTCAAAAAGGGTTAGGTTACGTACCTTTTTAACTCTTCCTCAATTATTCCCTCATAGTTGAGGATCGTGATTCCGTGCAAGGACACTGTTAGTGGCTTTTCTCTATATGCCACTGTCTTCGGCTTAATGGAGTGCGACGTTTACTGGAGTTTCCAGCTGTTCCGTTGCCTGGTCAGACAGTGCTTCGAGCTCCTCCCTCTCAGTCTTTTGTCTGTTAAATTATCCTTTCCATATTACTATGGTTTCTGCTTGCGATATGTCCAAAATAATGGAGTATTCGGTGTAGGCAAACAGAAGACAGACGTTTGGATCTTTCCAGATTGAGCTGTCTCAGTATGGCCGAAAATACAAAAAAAAAATATCTTTGCTATGGACACGTTAGTTTTATTACCTACCCATTTCACCTTAGATTTGTTTTATTTTATTTTCACAGGAAAACTTAGTCTATTTAAAACGGATAAATATTACTGGCTGACTGTTCTAGGTAAGATAAGATATAGATAGATGGATAGATAACACTTTATTGATCACCGCATTAATACAAGGCAAAGTAAGAGTAACTTAGTCTAAGCATCATGAAGGTAACATAATTGTCGGCCTTATCGCTGAAAGCTATCTCTTCCAGGCAACCGTAGTACGAATAGGAAGAGATAAGCTTTAGCCTATAGAAGATGATAGTTTAGATAAAGTTTCTTTTGGTTATACCTACCTGGGTATATGATAAAACTAATTAATTATATTTAGGTCAACGGAAAAAGAGGATGGAATGGACTATTGCCCAGTTGATAGCAATAATAGCGGAAACAATGAACAGAACTATTGATAACTCTGCAATGTTTTGTAGGAATGTCTATGACTAATTCACGATAAATAAGTACTTTTCACTTTTATATACATACTGACTAGATAACTAAATTAGGCTCAGATTATAGAATAATTATTTACAGGCAAACTTAATAGTTATTTAGATAGCATACCAAAAAAAATGCAACCAGGAAGGCTATCATACAGAATTTTTTTATTATATTTTAGATGTTTTTTTCGATTCATCACCATCTGAAGACTTCTGTGGAGCAGTGGGCGAAAGTCTGCCTGGGACGCAGAAGGTTGTGGGTTCGATCCCCGCCGCGGGACAAATGTTTGCATTTTCTGCAGATATTTGTCTCGGGTCTGGGTGTTTTCTATGAATGATATGTATGTATTTACAAATAAAAATATATGGTTCCCATAACATAAGCTCTGGTTAGTTTGGGGCTACGGTGCTGGATGACCTACCCTAATGAGCGCCATTGCGCCCTGTCCTCAGCTCTCATTATTTCTTTTATAAACACACAGGGCCAGTAGGACTGGTAATTCTTCGGGAGGCAGCGACATCCAGCAGGGGACAGCTATATGCTGATAATGATGATGATCATGCAACGAAAAATTATTTAAAAATATAATATTTTTTCCCTACAAAAGACATCATCAGCTTGCAATAATAAAGTAACACAAACAATAATAGTGTTACAAATAAATTTATTTTCTTTCATTCTTTCAATATTTTGAACATTCTGGTACCTAGTCAGGTCCAAACTTAATGGATAACACTTCATCATCATCATCATTCTCAGCTTTTAAAAACACACAGCTAGGCATAAGCCTCCTCCTTCAAACGCCATTGCATACGGTAGTAAAAAAAAGGCGCAAAACCGCACGATTTCCTATTTTCAATACACTACAATTCAGTACATAAATAAATAATGCTGGACAGAATGGCACAGCATCATATCCCCAAATAGAACTTAGCTTTTCAGATTAAGTGCCTATCCAAGTTTAATTTACTCACGAAGCGGGAACAGAAAACGTACTTCTCGCGTCACACCCGTCCACTGCGCCGACACGTCAGCTCGTCATAATAGAACTAAATACACACGCCAAGGCTAGTTTCGGTATTACTTACGTTTTTTTTTCGGACAAACTATTGATATCCTTCCTTTACAGTCACATTTTGCGTGTCAATGAAATCACAACACGAATATAGCACTATACCTACATAATTTATCAGCGTATGCCCCATTTCGTTCTAAATTATGTTTTAGCAGTATTGTGTAGTTATTTCTATGTATGATATGTTTGTATTTACAAAAAAAACCTGTATAAATGTAGTATATTAATCATGTGGTTCCCATAATACAAGCTCTGCTGCTCTGTTAGTGTCTCTGCTTAGTTTGGGGATATATGATGCTGTGTGATAACGTCCAGCATTATTTATTATTTTACGAGTAGTTGGACTAATCCGATCTCGTAGGGGCGCAATCCTGGTGAACTCATCCCACTCATTTGCTTCTTTAGCAAAAAAGTGGCGAGATGACAAACACGAATAGCGACCGATCGTTGTAGCAATCTTTCTTTGGTTCACCATCTAAACTATGTCTTGTGATGATGATGATGATGATCCTTCTACCCGATTTCGGCTTCGGCGACAGCGCACTGCCTGTGCGCTGTCGTAGGTTTTACTTAACTTGGTTCTTATTGAATTTCTTTGTGATATGAGGGCTTAGTTATCTTATAACCAGCTATGAAATAAAATCCAACTCACACACACACACCAGCCTCTGGGCAGCGATCCCCAACCGGAGCGGCGCGAAGCTCATATATAACAGTGGACTAATATAAGCTGATTGCCGGTGCGGTTGTTGTCATTGAGGCGTTTTCTACTTCCAAGTTAATGATGATAATGATGACGAAGTAGGTAGTATCCAGTACTACCTTGTAATGCAAATGAGATGGATTCGCAAGCGGCAGAGCGTGGTTCCGCTCATCTATACAACCATTCAACATTGTTATGAAGGCTGTATGCAGGTTTCTAATTAAGTTTCTAACTTATCAACATCGCCATCATCAGTAGTTATCGATAGCTGGGCAGACGTTTAAAGAATGCGAGCTGAAAGCTCCGAGAAGTATCTGTGGTGTGAATTTGAGAGATAGAGTGCGGAATAGTGTAATAAGAGAGCGGTCTGGAGTGAATGAAGATATAGTGATAAGGATTGAGAAAGAAAACAGAAGAAAGAAAGAAAATACATTTATTCGACACACAATGCATACAAAATAAGTAGGTAGTTACAGAGTTGGTTATTACTTATAAAACAACAAAAAAAATTAACCCCAAATATTATTTTGTATTGCGTGGGGTCGAATGGGTTCCGTCTCATGTGCTGCACCATTCTTAAACAGGAATGGCACAGCGCTGGTTTTCAGACTAGGCCAAAAGGTAAGCTAAGGTGGTTTGGGCATGTAGAAAGGATGGATGAAAGGAGATTGTCGGGAAAAGTATATCAGGCGAGTGTGAATGGGGCAGTTGGAAGGCGAAGACCTCGACGTACGTTCTGCGATCAAATCGGAGATGTACTGGAAAAAGGCCAGATCAAGAGTAATAGTACCCTAAACCGACGAGCATGCATGAATGTTATGACTAATGAGAGTGAAAGAAGCAATAGCAATATGCCAGAATTGTAGCAAGAAGAGATGCGTGGTGTTTGCCTACCCCTCTGGGAAATACTCGTAGGTATGACTTTATGTATTTATGTATGTATGTAAGTCTTCACCGACCTCCCGCTATACAGGCTCAGCGTTTCTACTTACTAGTAATTTAACATTATTATGTAACCTGTGACTTCTTTTTTAATAAAAAAAACACTGTCGAATTCCACCGCTGAATGTTGACTACGGGCCTCGGACATGACGCCTGCAGCTCATTTGTGTTTTCAACAACGCGACGATTGCTTTGAAAGCAATCGTCGCGCCTGGCAGACACATAAATTAAATAATTTTCTTCAATCACTACAAATGAACATTATCTATCTTACATAGCATCGGTACCTACCCAGTATGTAACTAATGATGAGTTAATATCCCCACTTTGTCATGTTTAGAGGATGTCAGTCCCAGAATGACCTTAGGTCCGTCCTGGCTTTGAATCGTCAGTTACCACTAGGTATATATTTGATAGTGGTAAGAGTTGTTAGGTAGTGGAGGCGCATAGGCTTTTATTATAGAAAAATTTTTCATTGATGTCCCTACTTCTGATCAACTTAATTTGGAGATATTCCTTTATTCTTCGTATGAGCTAGTCGACCCTGTTGCTGTAGTTTTTTAAGTCACCCCAAGACCTCCAACAGCGCATAACGAGTCTTCGGTTCTGAATGACATTAAACGGCCACCCATCCAAGTTGTAGCCCGGCGAGAGTTGCTAAAGCAAGATGATCAGTCTATGTAATTAAGTAAGCAGATGTATAGTCCAGCATTATTTATTTATTAATTTAATGAAATAACCCAATCCAATGATTTTGAAGTGTCGATCATCATCATTAGCCTATAGCAGTCCACTGCTGGACATAGGCCTCCCCTAATGAGCGCCATTGCGCCCTGTCCTGAGCTCGACGCATCCAGCTTCTACCAGCAGCCTTTCGCAAATCGTCACTCCAACTAGCCAGAGGGCGGGGATTACAAGGTGTCGATTATAATGTAACCTTATTAATTAATTCGTAAGCTATTTGTTCGGTGACCGTAACGTACCACTTATCAGGTTTCCTAATAACAACAAATAATCCTATGTAATGACATGCATACATATACATAACATACATATTCGCGTTATGCACATTTAGAGCATATTATTATTTAGCCAGACCAATTCATAAGTTATTTATGTTTATAAAAAAATGGTATAAAATTAGCAACACTAATTTGCTACATTGAGGGGTTTATCAAAGCGTTCTAGCCATCCCCTTGGTGTATCCTTACACATTATTTCTATTAATTCCTAAAATGGAGCTCCATTTTAGGAACCCAGGCCAACCTAACCCCATCTTGGACTCTGCTAACTAATAAATGGTCCTATTCGCACTAAGCGGTTTTCTTCTACTTTCATTATGCGAACTGCTAAGAATTAGAACTCTCTACCGGCCTGTCTTTCCTGATATCTATAATCCGGGACTATTTCTGTCTAGAGTGAATAGGTATCTTCTGGACCTTTTTGCTCCATCTTAGACCACAACGTCACTTAACATCAGGTGAGTTCGTGGTCAAACGAAGGTCCATCCAAAGTTTAAAAAAACGGGGCTCTGGTGCTCGGCTGATTGAAACATAGCGCAGCCCACTGGCACAACTAAATACGCTGGCCGACGACGGGCAGTAGCGTTGGTGGTGCAAGAAGCTGTCTCCTTCCTCAACCTGCATGCCCAGCATGGGGATTATGAGCAAAAACCCCTTAATGATGGTTACGACACGGAAATGGCCCCAGTTCCCGGCCGCAACGCTATTCCTGGCCATTGTAGCGGCCATGGTAATGGCGCGGTGGGGCAGGGGGTGCTAGGAATCCCCGGGCTACCTAATACGACTGACCCTGGCAACGTTCAACTGACGAACTCCAGGCTTGACGATCATCTAGCGCAGTTGGAAGTAGAGCTGCAGAACATTAGGTTGCATGTTCTGGAGTGGTGTGAAGTCCGTAGAGAGGGAGAGGTCACCCTAGACTCGCGCCACCTGTACACTTCCGTGAGGGTGATCAAACATCCCAGGGTGTGGTAGGGTTTCTGGTCAATAAGGCCCTTTCGAACAACGTTCTAGAAAACTCAATTTTTGAGATATTAAGTATAAAATCTTATAGGAAGACCTACCTACCATTGTTTTACAAATAGGTACCTATTAGTCAAGGATGTTGTGAATAGTTGGCTATTATTTACAATCGTTCGAATTGTTTTTCACAACAGCACAATACAATCATTGAATTGATTTAACATTATTCATGCTGAACAGTTTACATTAAGTAGCATTAAGTAAGCACTTACCAAGTTACCTACATTCTTGGCTTTATTTTTTCCACTATCAAGGCTTCACCTCGTCGTTATAGTGTCTAGCTCAGGACAGGGCGCTCATTAGAAGAGACCTATGTCCTATGTCCAGCTGTGGACTGCGATAGGCTGATGATGATGATGATGAAGGCTTCACCTCACCATGCATTTTCTGTGGATAAGCAAGCAGTACCTTCCTACGTGCTGTGCAAAGTGTGTAAGCCAATTCTGTTTAAAACATGTCCGATGATCAACAGTCTCCTATTCGTAGATATATGTGGATCTTAGCTAACTACGCGGTAAACGTAACGCTTTTGCTTCAGCCTTTCTGAAGTACAGCAGGATATAGGCTTTTACAATTAGGGAGATATGGCCCTTACAATCATATTTTTTTAGGTTATCAGTATCATTATCATGCTTTTAGCAAGTTATGAGTTAATGGGGCGTACCGATGTTTAGATTTGTCACATTTGCTGGTCTGCCCATTTTGCCCTAACAGCTGCAGTTTAAACAACCTCTGCGCGGCCACAGAGGGCTTACCACGGGTTTTGATAGTTTTCGAAAACTTTTTAGGTTTTGGTATCTTTCCATACATTTTCGTACAGCGCCTCTAGGGAAACGTGCATGAACTACGAAAATGTATGGAAAGATCAGTGTTGCCGTTTTTTATTTGGAGAAAATGCTAAAACATGTTGCAAAAAATGCTAAATAACTTTTAAAAATGCTAAATAAAATGCTAAAATCTATATTTTTCTTTTGAATTCCTTAGGAATTTTGATTTTTTAGGTAACGTACCTACAAAAAAATGTTAATCATAAAAAAATGCTAAATGCGAATTTTTCAAGCTAACAGACCCGAAAATATGCTAAATTTAGCATTAAAAATGCTAAAACAGCAACACTGGGAAAGATACCGAAACTTATAAAGTTTTCGAAAACTATCAAAACTCGTGGTAAGCCCTCTGAAAACACCATAGATGTGGCTAAATTCTGGATGCGTAAGCTATAAAAGCCACCTTATGTTTGTTATAAATGTATCATCAACAAGAAGAAAAGAAGCATGTTATTTATTTAACTATCTATCTTAGCTGACGACGGTTGATTAGTTATTGCAGTTCTTAGTGATCTACCCGTTTTTAACACGCTTTTATTAGTTTCACCTGTATGTATGTATGTATGTATGTAACCGACTCCTTTGAACTCGATTTTGCCCTACTTTGAACGATCAGATATGATTCAAACTTTGCACACCTGTCAAAGGTCGATGACAATGCAATAATCCGATAAAAATATCCGATTATCCTAATTAGATTCGCCAGGATTAATTAATTTCTTTCCGCATCCTTTGCATGCGAGTAAGAGAGACAGAGCTAGTGCGCGAACTACGCATGCGTGCAAGCGTGTTTTTTTAGTTTTTTTAAACTATTAATTATTTTCCATACCAGTTCATAGTGTAGTTATTCTAAGGTAGAGAAATTGATTTTAATTCATTCCATTGTTGACTAATATCTATCATGTGTTTTACTCATAACTCATTGAAAAACGGGAATTTTTGTTGCGTCGGTGAAGGCACCAACGGCGTTCTTCATCAGGGTGAGTCAACGCGACGCTCTGCCTCTACGTCCCGTCTAGCACACGGAGGGACAGCGTTGCATTCACTCTCACTCACTCTGATAAACTCTCTTAACGAGACGTAACGGTACATGAAAATTCCCGTTTTTCAATATGAATCTGTGATGTGGTTCCCATAGTCCAAGCTCTGCTTAGTTTAAGGCTATATGACGCTGTTTTATAGTATCCAGCATTATTACAATCTTATTACTGCGACTTAGTTATTTGCACCTTATACCGTCACGGTTTATGAAGGCCGATTACTCCAGCGATGGAAGCCTTCATACACATCATAGCTCCACGCTCCGCCGCTGATGCAAGACGAGCGGCGACCGCGACGTAGGTAGTACTGGTTGTGTTTATGTACCGGTTACAACTATCAGGGCAGCAAAACTATGAATTATAAACGGTATTTGCTATGGGAAACTTACTCCCTCTGCTCTGTATACCTATTTGCTGGGAACAAAATCGAGCGTTGGCAACTTTACTCACCGCAGGAACACAACATTATTCACGGTCAATAGTGTTATTATGGCTGCGATCTTCTGTAAAGCAGAGGTACCTCCTCAGTAGGGCTGCTCCATTTGTGTGAGATAAACCCATAATGCCCTACCTCAATGATAAACCCACACAAAACTACAACAAAACATTAGCCTATATCATTCCACAGCTGGACACTGCTCATGGTCCACACGCTGGGTATGCGGGGGTTCGCAGGGTACACCTTTTCGCACCCCCAACGCTGCTACCCGTCAGCAGCCAGGGAATGTAGCTGTGTCGGTGTTAGGCTGCGTTATACCGCAATTAGCCAGCCGCCATAGTCCCGTTTGTTAGTTAGCAGGGTGCACGAGCAGGTGAGGTTTGCTTGGGTTCGAAGCCGGTGGTTACACTCCAACATAATTTCAAAGCTCCTAAATAAACCTGGTTGGCTTGGGTTATGAAGATGAAGCTCCTAAATAGACCACCACTTCTGAACCTTGTGAATCATCCGTAATGAATGCTAACGTTCGAAACAGACGACAATACTAATTGCATCAATGATGCAATTGAGAGGTCATCGGTGCCACTTTATATCAAGCCTTGGGCCCTTCTTCATAGCTTAGGAACTAAGGTCGATGTAACTGAGTATCTTAATCTAAGCATCTATATAAATATCATCTATATAAAATCAATGTTTGTATGTTTGTCTTCTATGCATTCCGAAACCATTGGGTGTTTTCTATGTATGATAAGTATGTATTTACAAAAAAAAAAATATGTGTAGTATATCAATCATGTGGTTCCCATAATACAAGCTCTGCTTAGTTTGGGGCTACATGATGCTGTGTGATTACGTCCAGCATTATTTATTTATTTATTATTTATTGATCAGTTTGTGATATTTAAGGATAACACGCAAACGAAGTTGCGGGCGGGTCAGCTAGCATAATATAAATCAATTATTGATTCAGGGGTGGTTTAGAAAAGAAATTAAATCAAGAAAAACTCAAAGGAACAGCTGTAAAATTCAATAAATCGAAATTGGTAATTTTGTATGAAATTGCATATAAATTTGGTGGTTCGCCGCCAAACGCCCAAATCATAAATCCATCCAGGGAAACAACTAAATTTAGACGCATCATCCATCTCCCAATCTCAAGAACAAATTATCTTAGTAAACTTCTGAGGTCACAATTTCTTCGCCTTATCTAAACCTCGATTTTTTCTCTTTCAGGACAAAATCGACATCAGTGTTAAGCGGTGCAGACAAGGAGCCCGCACCGGCGCCTTCACCAGCCGACTCCGGGGTGTCAGAACTGGAGAGAGACCATCATGACTACGGGTAAGGAACTAAGGAATACTGTAGACTTAGTAAAGCTCTAAGTGTTTAAGTACCTATAAGCAGTACCTACCTACTTAGTAGAGCTCTTCATAATGGAAGCTAGAGGCGAGAGAGCGAGACACCCATGCGCAAAAGTTTCGTTCAGCGCTGGACTTACGAGCCGCTAGCTGTAAGCTTATGGCCGGTTCCTATATTATACGTTACCGATTACGCCTCGTTTTCCCCTGAAAAACTGTCAAATTTTCGACGCCTCGTTGTTCATTTTTGACAGTTTTTCAAGGGAAAACGAGGCGTTATCGGTAACGGTATAATATAGAAACCGGCCGTTAGTAGACTTATGGCCGGTTCCTATATTATACCGTTACCGATTACGCCTCGTTTTCTCCTGAAAAACTGTCAAATTTTCGACGCCTCGTTGTTCATTTTTGACAGTTTTTCAAGGGAAAACGAGGCGTTATCGGTAACGGTATAATATAGAAACCGGCCGTTAGTAGACTTATGGCCGGTTCCTATATTATACCGTTACCGATTACGCCTCGTTTTCTCCTGAAAAACTGTCAAATTTTCGACGCCTCGTTGTTCATTTTTGACAGTTTTTCAAGGGAAAACGAGGCGTTATCGGTAACGGTATAATATAGAAACCGGCCGTTAGTAGACTTATGGCCGGTTCCTATATTATACCGTTACCGATTACGCCTCGTTTTCTCCTGAAAAACTGTCAAATTTTCGACGCCTCGTTGTTCATTTTTGACAGTTTTTCAAGGGAAAACGAGGCGTTATCGGTAACGGTATAATATAGAAACCGGCCGTTAGTAAGCTTAGCTTAGTAAGACTTAGTAAAGTTCTAAGTTTCTAAGTTTATGTAGTACTTAGTAGAGCTCTTTGTGAAGGGCTCCATGCCACCATGCGGTCCATTAATTTAGACCGCTCAGAGGCATTGGGCGCTTCCGTGCTTCGGAAGGCACTGGTTTTTCCATTCTTATACCATATCGGAGGCCTTTAGGCGGCGATATTTACAAAAAAATGTATATATTTAATATATCAATGATGTGGTTCCCATAACACAAGCTCTGCTTAGTATGGGGCTACATGATGCTGTGTGATAGTCCAGGTTTTTTTTTTTAATGAATTGGCTACAATCATTTTTTTTTTATTATATTATGGGCCAGCTGTGACCTCGCACGTAGCGTGATCAAGGATACCAGATGAAGATTGAGATATATTGAGACTAAAAATGACTGCTACCTATGTTATTATTAATAGTGGTTCAATTTCGTTTATGAAAAACGTAAAAAAGCCATCTGGGCTGGACGTACCACACTCACACAGCAACATGTAGCCCCAAACTAAGCAGAGCTTGTGTTATGGGAACCACATGATTGATAGATAGATAGATAGATAACGTTTATTGACAAAAAATATGTCATGTTTTTAGTTAATAGTGCCTTAAATCCTATGTTAGATAAAATAAATAATATACTTTTTTTTTGTAAATACATACATATCATACATAGAAAACACCCAGACCCGAGAAGAATATCTGCAGAACATACAAACATTTGTCCCGCAGCGGGAATCGAACCCACAACCTTCTGCGTCTCAGGCGGGCTTTCACCCACTGCGCCACAGAGGTCGTCAAATCTAGTTGTCTACATGACTCTCTAAGGAACACATTATTGCGTAAATACAGGGACACCGTTAAACCAATAAGCATAATGATATAATTTAAGGGGAAATTACGAGCAAAGCTATATAATTAAAATTATTTTTAGTATCTCTAATGAGTAGGTCGTATTATTGAGTTTTGCTGCAAATACTCGTAAATACTCGTAAAAGAGGGCCCGGTCATTTTAGACCTGACCATAAATCGAAGCGAATAAAAATACTAATGATGTAAAAATATTCTTGATAATGGAGTATTGAAATTGTAACTAAAACTTTATTTATTATGGCCGGAATACTTAGTAAATTAATAATTCATATTAATCGCAATACGCCCTATCATGGTTATTGAACGCACTCTCACCCACATTGTGCATCTCTCGTCCCAATGTCAACCATATAAAACAAAACTGCCACTAACAAAGCACGCGTTTGGTTAGTTTTTGTTTAATGGCGCCAGTGTCCTAATCGATCGTAACCTAAAAGTACAAAATAAATACCCAGAATTTTTTTCCGGCTTTAATAAAAAAAACGATTAATTGAACATGATATCCTGAAATAAGAATTATCCATTAGGACATAGATCATTTCTAGTCGCGACATTTTATGGTCAGGTCTCAGGTCACAGGTTGCATGAAACTGACCGTTCTTCTTTCTCAAGACAACAGCAGAGTTTCGACTGATAGGTTATATACTCGATACTTTTACCTACCGCCAGCAAGACATGGTCGGCCTATCAGAGCGCTCTTCAATAATTGACTGACATGGCAAGGGAAAGGAGAGAAGGGAAAACAAAAAGCAGTAAAAGGCTAAACGCAGTATTTACCTATGAATTTTACGACAAGAGCTGTAAAATTTAATTTCAGTAGTTAGGAGCAAGGAATAACTGTTGGTGCCATGTTGTTCGCAAACCTTTAACTTTAATAAAAGTGCAATCTGCCTTGCTTGTATGCTTGATCTGCTCATATTTTGGTAGTCTTAAAGTTTTTTTCATTCATTATTTCATCAAGTTTTTCCGCCCCCTAAATTTTGCTTCACCTAGGCCGGGCCTACTGCCTATTGGGCCCCTGACTATTTAATTAAATAGGTGCCTATTTGATTTTTAATCTTATAAATGAGCGACGATATCCTAACTTTCAGAACCTCCGAGCGTCTTCGAAGCCACGACGCTCGCCTCCGGGCTCCAAGGATGATGCTGCAAAGCTACGGACGGACGCGGGACGAACGGGACTCGGAACTGGGTAGGGTCAGGAGGGACCGGGCACTCCTCAGGCAAAGGCTGGAGGACACCGAGTGGAATCTCTGCCAGCGAGCCGGCGAGATAGCTTTACTGAAGACTCAGTTGAAAGATGCTCAGGTAACTAGTCTTTGGAGGCCTTTGGCCTTTGGCCTTTGGCGGCCTCCATGGCACAGTGGGCAAAGGTCCGCCTAAGACGCAGAAGGTTGCGTGTTTGATTCCCGCGGGACAAATGTTTGCCTTATTTGAAGTTATTTGTCTCAGGTCTGGGTATTTTCGTAAATATTTCCAAAAAAAATGTGTAGTAAATAATGCTGAACTATGACACAGCATCATTCAGCTCCAAACTAAGCAGAGCTTGTATTATGGGAACCACACGATTGATATACTACATATATACTTTTTTTTAAATATACATACATATCATACATAGAAAACACCCAGACCCGAGACAAATATCTACAGAACCACAAAGGTCGTCTAAAAGTAGTTTATCAGTCATGTGGTTCCCATAATACAAGCTCTGCTAGTTTGGGGCTATATGGTGCTGTGTATTCAGCATTATTTATTTAACTCATACGAATAACTAGCAATTTTCCTCAACAACAATTTTCGAATTTTTAGGTATAGGTTATAGGTATGACATGCGTGTTTAGGAAGTTAGGCCACACTCACCACGCTCGGAAGGCGGGTTGATGATCGCAATATTGATGATGAAGACATAGCTAGGTGGATGGTGCTTCTCATTCCCTTTTCATCAACATCATCATCAGCCCATACCAGTCGACTGCTCCCCTTCCTCCTAATGAGCGCCATTGCGCCCTGTCCTGAGCTCGACGCATCCAGCATTCTCTTTTGCGATCCCTCTATTAATACTTACCTCATACGACCATCGCTATACAGGGGTAAGGCAAAATTTTACCTCATTCAAGGCTAGGTAGGTTACCTTAGAAGTTAGAAGGTTTTGTTCTTAGAAAGCTATTGGTTTATTTTTAAGAAAAAACAACCGCATTTTCGTGTTAAATTTTTCCCCCTTCTGTATATTGTTACTGCCATTTAGCTCCATGCTTACGATATTCTCTGGAGATAATGGAGAGGTATATTCATAGTACCATAAACGATAATGTTAGCACAATCCAACATTATTGTGGCATAATCAAAAGAAGGCCTATCGTCAGCAGTGGGTCGATAACGGTTGAAATGGTGATGATGGTGATGATGATAAAGTAATTATAAAATGACGTCTACTTATAAAATGAACTCTTATGTGTTGGTTTTAAAAGCTTCTGAAAACATTAGGTAAGTATCTTTTGTAAATAATGTCAACTCTTAATTTCAGAATGAGCAAACAGCAAAAGGCCACGAGTACCTCACCCTGAAAGCCGACTGTCGCCAACTCCGCGAAGTCCTCGACAAGAAAGAAAAAGAAATCATGAGACTCCGAACCGAATCTGGCGAGAAAGACAAAACATCCGCTAGACTACAGGCCGAGGTCGACCGACTAACCCACGACTTGAAAGAAACCGTAAAAGACCTTAACAAAACAAAAGAGAACAGCAAAACAGAAATAGAAAGACTAAAAACCGAAATCAAGGAGCTACGGCAGGAGCTATCTGATATCTCCCTCAGTGGATACGAGGGTATAGAATGCGGACGAACAATGAGAGGTATCTACGATGTATGCAAAACGAACGAGTACCATTGGAACTCAAGCGACAGCGCGTTAGAAGACGCAGAAGTCCAAAGACTTAACGGGGAACTCCCCGACAACTGCGGGGAATCCTGCCCGGCCGGTGCGATGGTCGAACGACTCAAGTGCGAGTTGGAAGCGAAAGAAACCCAGTTCAACAACGAAAGGCGAAACTGGTCTGAGGAAAAAGACAAAGTACTAAGATACCAGAAGCAGTTACAGCTGAACTACGTCCATGCTTTCAAGAGATCTCGTACTTTGGAAGCTGAAGTGGATGGCTTAAGGCTGGAACTTGAGCTTTGCAATAAAAACATAAAGAATATCAACAAACACGGCAAAGCGATTGAGCTGTAACTACCAAAACAGATAGCGTTATTATTTATTTCAAGGCTATTGTAAATAATTAGTTTTAAGATTAAATCCTGCCTTAAACCTAACAACCTGACGAGACTTGCCTGTATTCATAAACAAAACTTATGTATACATAAACATAGAATATTTTGGTATACACACATGTGGATAGTACCTATTTCTTCAGAAATACACACACACATACTAGCAAAGGACTTTTTGTTCTGTTTTGATCGAGTAATTTTAGAAATGAATAGAGCTGTACTGACCGATTAGTTTTTGGTTGTTTTTTGTATATAAATAGTGACACGACGAATAAACTGCATTAGAGCCACAAACCGAGAAAAAATTGTCCGCGCTAAAACTCGACTAGGGTGGTATGGTCAGATAGCCGACCACCATCGGCTCACGACCACTTTTGCGTAAATCCAATATAAATAGTCTAACTGAAACGCACTGATGATCGTTTTGTTTTTGAACGAATCATCAGTCTATCCCTTTCTCTCCGCGGTATTGCTTTACGGCCTATGACACGTGATGCCCCTCAGTGAGACTCGGAACGAGAGCCGTAGTGCATGTGGGGTAATTTAGTGATAAACAGTTCAAGAAAATTTGTGAGCAGAGACATTTTAAAACGTGAGTAAAACAGGTTTTTATTGAGATTTGCACTTAGAAATGAGGCTTGGAATGTAAGAAAATATATGTATTTCATTCGAAAACAATATTCAAATGAAAATTGTGTGTTTTAAACTAAAATAATGGGTGTTCGGTAAACTAACATTCCAAAATTACTCTTCCATCGTTACTCGACCACATGGTCGGGAAACAACTGTTTGCTACCTATCTTCTTTTTAAATTTTCTAATTTAAACCGAATGGTACAGCACGCTGCACGTTGTCTTTTTATTATTTAGTATATGGTTTATTCACAAGTTAGAATGCGACCGGCAATCTATTGAAAGAATTAAAATGCCTACACATTTCAATAAGGACGATTTAGGTGGTCGGTAATTGATCAGCTGACGACCATTAATTTTATCCCATACAAAAATATTGAATAAATTACGTAATTGGTGGTCGTAGACTAACTAGTTTACGAACACGCACTTTTCAAATCTAAATCTGCTAAAAGTTGTGGTCGACAGTCAACTATTTCTCGTCCATATTATGATCGTCTGAATTATTTATTAAATCTATGGACGTGAACTGCCTATTTTTCGTCCACTAGAAACTAGTCGGGAATTGCATTGTTTAATTGCTAACAAAGCTTAGGCTACTAACGGTTGGTTTTACTGATGCCATTGCATTGCATGTTTTTTTTTTCAGATGGCTCCTCATAATAAAAAGAAAGAAAAGAAAACAAAAGACAAGACTAAATTGGTACTACTTGTTTACCTAACTTCATAGACACAATTATTAAAATTCAAGAATATAAATATAAGTAATGGCTATAATAAAATAATTATTGCAGGTGGGGATAGCAAAGAAAAATATTAGCAGAAGGTTATTTGATTACGCAGAAGAAGATCTAAATAAAGCGATAGAAGAAATAAGAAATAAAAACATGGGCATAAGAGAAGCCTGTCGGGTTTATGGCGTGCCGAAAACAACAGTGCACGATCGACTCTCTGGGAAAGTTTCAAAAAAACCTAAAGTAGGCCCAGACCCTGTTTTAGGTCTTGAAGGTGAAGAAAAGGTTAAAAACTGGGTTTTGGATATGGCTAGATGTGGGTTCCCTATTTATAAGAAAGATCTACTCGAGAGTGTGTCTAAGATAATTCGAGACAGTGGAATTAAAAACCCTTTTAAGGATGGTATTCCCGGAGACACCTGGTACCATGCGTTTTTGAGGCGTCACCCTGATGTAAGTGTTCGTCAACCGGAAGGGATTAATAATGCTAGAGCAGTAGTGACGGAGACTCGTATAAAATGCTGGTTTAATGACTTGAGGGAGTATATAAAATCTATTAATGCATTGGATGTATTTGAAGACCCAGATAGGATTTTCAACGGTGACGAGACAGGATTTTCTCTGTGCCCAAAAAGTGGTAAAGTTTTAGGGCCAAAAGGCTACAAGAACCTCTATATGATTAAAAAGAATAACGAAAAGGAAAATATAACCGTACTGCTGGTCTTTACAGCCAGTGGTAAGATTTGTCCTCCTTTAGTGGTATTTCCATATATAAGACCACCAAAAGCTCTTGTTGATAGTATGCCAGAATCTTGGGTACTTGGTAGATCAGAGAGTGGTTGGATGAGAAGTGATGTGTTCTATGAATATGTCTGCAATAGTTTTAATACATGGGTGATAGAACAGGGTATTAGAAAACCTATTATTCTTTTCATTGACGGGCACAAGTCACATATGACCGTATCCCTGAGCCAATTCTGTGAAGAAAATGGAATCATTCTGTATGCCCTACCAGCCAACACTACACATATTCTTCAGCCAGCTGATGTGAGTGTTTTTAAGCCACTTAAGCAAGAGTGGAAAAATACAATAAGGAACTGGCAAGCTCGGGAACAAAATATAAATCAGACCATAACAAAAATAAACTTTTGCAAGATTTTAAACGAGACTTTGACAACTATTGACCTAAAAGAAGCTATAGTAAATGGATTCAGAAAATGTGGATTATATCCTTTGAACGAATATGCCGTGGATTACACAAAATGTGTTAGCGACACAATACGCAAAATTCGAAATTCAACTCAAAACAAAAAGACTCTATCGTCAAAGGACTATGACACTGCGATAAATGTAATTTCGTTTCTGCGACAAAACATATCAAAGCACAACATCGACACAGACATAATTTTAAACGAAATTAATAAGGCTAAAGCAAATTTTCTATTAAACCGCCGTTCTAAATCCAAGACCCCGCGAAATTCTGCATCTTCAAACCTGAGCAATAGTATACTTATTGAAGAAATTGCAGTTGAAGCTCACACTGCCGATTCCGCGTCCACACCAGAAATTTTAGATTTCGAGCCTAGGACCTTGATACAAGCATCGGATACACTTTTATCTCAAGACATCTTGACTGCGGAAGTATCAACAGATGCAACGCTACAAAACCTCATTAACTTAAATGACGAAAATATAAGTTTTCCCGATGCTGGATCATTTATATCTTTGAACAGCATATCAATTATGCCCTTCGATGAAATAGAAATCAGTGAATCGAATCATCCATCTGGCGCTGAAAATATTCATTCTGTCGTAGATGATATCACTCTTGATGCTGCTTTTGCAAAACACTTGCAATTTCCCGAACCATCAGCGCCAAAAGAGAAAAACAAAGGTCCTAAATTGCCGAGTGCAGTTTCTTCGAGCTCGTGGAGGAATTATTATAAAAAGAAGGATGAAGATAAAGAAAACCTTATAAAAGAAAAGAATCTAAAAAAAAAGAAAAGAGCAGAGGTAAAGGAAAGAAAAGAAAAAGAGAAGCAAAACAAAAAGAAGAAAATTGCAGTCCAGAAGAGCACCCTTAAAAAGTCTTCACAGTGTAGCGAATGCCATGAAGATTTAATAAGCGATGTAGAAGAGGAAGCAGAAAAAAATATCGGCTGCGACAGATGCGTTCGCTGGTACCATTTAAAATGCACAATTTTAAAGGATTGTCCTTATATAGAAGCGGCGTCATCCGATTATATATGTCAGATGTGTGAATGATGGTGAATAAATAATTGATTGTTTGAATCTTTATTGATGTTGTTATTTTCGACCCTATTCTATTGTGTTTGGGTTCTTTTTTCAATTTAATTTAAAGTGGTCGACAACTGACAAAAATGACGGTCGTAAATTAGCCGCAGGTGTTCGAGAACTGAGAAAATAGCACTTTTAGGTATATCTTTAATTATTTTCTAATAACAATCATAACATATGTAAAATTTTGCGATAATTAGTTAATTTGATGTTTTGTCTATCATTTGCAAGTATTTTTCTAATTAAGACCATACTATTTTGAATAGTTATGTTATTTTATAGATGACAACTCCACTAAGTGGTCGTAAACTGGCCTAGTCACCCTATTTAAACACTATCCGAGTGACATAACGTCTAAATAAGTGCAAATGTGGCATTGTTCGAGTCGTCGATCTATTTATTTTCAACGAACAACGCTCGGACTTTTTTTGTCAGTTTTCACTAGGTGACTGTGACTCTATAGAGTACCATTTCGATGTTTTAAATTATACAATAGGTATGTATATGAATACAGAGAAAGGCATGAAGTCTCCAAAGTCCGAAAACAAGCCACTCGCCACCAGAACTTATTTCGTTAGTGGTCGCCACCAGTTTTGTGGTCACAAATTAGTCTATGGTGCGTCGAACCTTATGGCGAGGCCACACTATGCGGTGCGACGACTCATCGTAAAAATGGCGACGAAATTTTCAGACGCGTTGTGCGCCGTCGCGTCGTCGTAGAATTTTGCGATGGGTTGTTGCACCGCAGTTTTGTGGTCTCGCCGTTAGGATCAAGGTATATTGACGCAGAGTCGAAGCGCGACGAAGCGTCAATCTAAAAACATACATAGCATTTTGACCTCTATCTCGACAATGTAATGCACACATTTCTATCGAGATAAAAAAGACGCGTCTTCATCTTCAGCCAGTATCAGTTCCACTGCTGGACATAGGCCTCTCCCAGTAAGCGCCACTGAGCCCGATTTTCTGCTCACCGCAGCCACCTGCGAGCTACCTTCGCAAGTCATCGGTCTACCTGGCCGAGGGGCGTCCTTCGCTAAGTTTGCGAAGACGCAGTCTCAGTTCTAGAACTCGTCTACCCTAACAGTTATAGATTCTTCGGCATATGTGACCAGCCCACTGCCACTTGAGCTTGCTAATTCTGTGGGCTATGTCGATTACCTTGGTACTCTGTTGGATAATCTCGTTATGAACAAATACGCGTTTGACAGCAGACAACTTGATTGATGCGCGCGCAGCCGATGGGTAAACTGGCAATTGCAAGTCCCTTACACTCACTTCGCATTGTTAATCTGCGGGGTGATCGGCTAACTCTGTTGCAAACAGAAATTATTGACACCGATCCTGTTTTAACAAACAGTGACAGTTCGTCAATTGACGTTCGTTGAATTTTGACGGATGAAATGTCAAAGTTTGTTAGACAGGATCGGCGTCAATCATTTCTGTTTGCAACAGAGTTAGCCGATCCCCCAGCTGATACAACAGTCGGAACTTATCTACATTCCTCTGAAGTTGGCAGCAAATAGCGACGTAGTTACTAGTTTTGGCGGATTACACAAGGAGTTGTCAAATATTTCCTGAACCTAACACAAGGGCGACAAAGATCCGTTGTAACACATAGACATACGTGTGAATGCGCCCGAAGATGCACGAATGTGATCGAACTCGCGCGAATGTGCGCACATCCTAATCTGTTGCTTCGATGCGCTTCAACTCTACATCAGTGTGCCTTGGCCCTTAGTTGAAGAATAAAAAATAATAAAAGTTAATAATACTCAACACTCGACGTCATATTTAATTTACTGTACATTCTTAGGACGTATTGTGTTATCGTACCTTAAAGTTATTGTAGAATTTATAGATAAGTTAATAAAGATGTTTTCAAGTAAAATAACTTTTCTATTTTATATTTTTGAAAGGAGAGGGCCTTTGGGAATACTTAAAATCTTTACTTGCAATGCTTATTCAGGTATTCTAAAAATCTATCTAGCTATCTACTAGCTTTCGCCCGTGTGTTAACCGGAAAAAAGAGCTTGTGTTCATCCAAGTCTTAAACTATGTATATTCCAAGTTTCGTCCCAATCCGTTCAGTAGTTTTAGGGTGAAAGATCTATACATCCATCCTCACAAACTTTCACATTTATACTTAATATTAATGTGATATTTTAGTTAGGATTCAACCGGTAACACCCACTCCTGAGTAAAGGCGTCGTCTCTATCATATATTGAACCTATTTAGTAGGTACTTACTCTAAAAACCTTCTCTAATCTATCACCCAAAGTTCTTTTTTTGAATGAAACAAAGCAAATGGTGCCACTGTGTTTAATTCAAGAATTACACACTCAAACCTTAAGATTACTTTAAGACTATTTTGTACTCTTGATAAGGAGAACTGATCACTCAAACCTCAAAAACACTGGATGGAAAGCTGGGGCCTGATTCTCGATATTAGAAATGATTGTCACGACCTATCGCAGAACTGTCAAATTTACATAGCATTTTGACAGTTCTCGCGATAATACCTAAGTAATGTGCTAAATGCTAATGTGACATAATGTACGATTCAAATTTACCGGCGCGCGTCGGAGAGCATTTAATAACAAGCTAAAGGAAATTGAAACATCCACAAAGCAGTTAAGTTTCTTATTTGAATGCAATTTACGCAGCTTTGAGCTTTGTCAAACACTGACTTAAAAGAAAAAAATCCAACGTCTTTGACATAAATACATCCTTATGTAGATATTGCATGCAATTATGGAACTTAATTACTTTGTGGATGTTTCAATTTCCTCTAGCATGTTAAAATGCGCTTCGATGCTCCTTTTCACGAAAGAACTCCCGCAGACGCGATGCTACTATGTAAAAATTAAAATGAAATAGAAATCAAAAGAAAGGAAAAATGAACACGTCTCCCACAAAATATGATGCAAATAACCTTTTCTCAAACATGCTTTGAAATCAGAGCAACCTTTTTCGAGATAAATCGAAATTGCTGTACTGGCCCAATACATGCGAGCAGCGGCCGGCAAAAGTTGTATGAAAATTCATATGTTTCGTGTTTAGGGGCCAAATAAATTACTATAAAAACTCATCTGTCGTGTTATTTAAAAATAGAACGATCTTTTACTCCGAAACATGGCAACCAAGGAGGTAACTAATCAAAGGGTTTATTTAAATTTCGAACTGGCTTGCAAATACTGTTTATTGAAAAATTTACAAGTTCTGTCTAGGAGCTATTTTGATTTAATTTTCGCGCATTATTTGAGAAAAGTACTATAAAAGCCTTGGCCAAAACTAGGCATTGATGGACTCGCGTATGTGTGCCTTGGCTTCGCCTCGGCCTACATTTACACGTTCTTCCATCAATGCCTCTTTTGCTGGCCTCTGCAGTAATGTAGGTACTAGTTTCTTGATGAATATTCGCTGTTTTTGCGTATACTGGAGACTCGGCTTTAGGGACTTCTTTCAGGAAAAGTACTATAGGTACCTTTTCCTGCGAATCAAGCCCCTGTTATAATGAGTAACAAGTCAGTAGAGATCATGGGATTACTACTAGTACTAATATACAAGAAAGTGCTCACTTTGAAAAAATATGTGACCCAATTTTTTTCCACCATTCTTGTTACACAAACGAAGACTAGAGACAATAGACTATATGGAAAAAATAAGGCCCTGATTTTTGTTCAAAACGAACACTTATGATAATACATTTTAAATAATGTTAATATTTGATTAAAACTGCATTACCTGGTACCTTCATTATGTTTAGGAGATTGAGAAATGACCCAGCATTTGTACCTAATCCACGTGACTAAGGAGCCATTTTGATTTTGCTCGGATTACAATACTAGGCGCGGATTACGTACCTACATGATGTACTTACATCATTAACGTAACGTATACACTTATAAGTTCATATTGCTAGATTTTTCAACATCTATCACCACACAAAAGTATTTATCATTTTGTTCTTTGATCCTGACGAGAAATAGGTACAAATTGACACTTTGAATACCTTTGTGATGTAAGAAAAAGAACTTTCAACAAAGCTTGATATTCAAAACTTCGACTTTAGATTAGTTAGACCTAAATTTCGTGATCTGAAATTGAATCCTTCTTTCACGGTGGTGTCGTTCCTGGTTGATTTCGCCGGTTCAACCTGAAAAATAAAATAAAAATTAAGTTTTTTGTGCTGATGATTCCCTATTACCTACTTGTGATAAATCACACTATCCTATCCTATCTCACTTGACATTTATAATATTATTTGGATGAGTAGGATTTAATACTACTAATATTATAAATGACAATTTATAAGGATCGATGGATGAGTGTTTGAATGGATGTTTGTTACTCATTCTTGACACCCTCTGTGGCGCAGTGGGCGAAGGTCCGCCTGAGACGCAGAAGGTTGCGGGTTCGATTCCCGCTGCGGGACAAATGTTTGCATGTTCTGTAGATATTTGTCTCGGGTCTGGGTGTTTTCTATGTATGATATGTATGTATTTACACCAAAAAAAAATGTAGTATATCAATCATGTGGTTCCCATAATACAAGCTCTGCTTAGTTTGGGGCTACATGATGCTGTGTGATTACGTCCCGCATTATTTATTTATTTATAAAACTACTGAACGAATGTTGATGATATATTGTGACCTGGAATAACACAGAGGCAATTTTTATCCAGGTTGCGGCATAGCATAGCCTAAGACTAGGACAGCTGGCCCCTGGCCGCCAATGGGCAGCAGCGTCTGTGCGAGAAGCTATGCCCAACGATTCCCAACCCGCATGCCCAGCGTGGGGATTAAGGGCATATTCCCCTTCCTATAGGGGAGCCCTATGTCCGGCTGCAGGCTGAACAGGCTGGTATAATTAAAAACATGCGTAACCAACGATATTAACATTATGGGGTGTACGGGGTTCCCCCCATCTTCGGAACCCAAGCCAACCTCACCTGCACGTGGTGCACCCTGCTAAACAACGAACGGGGCTCTGGCGGCCGGCTGATTGCGGCATAGCGCAACCTACATCGGCACAGCTAAATCCTCTGGCCACCGACAGGCAGCAGCGTCCGTGGTTCGAGAAGCTTTGCCCTGCGATCCCCAAGCCGCATGCCCAGCGTGGGGATTATAGGCATATCCCCCTTTATTAGGGGAGGCCTATGTCCAGCAGTGGACTGATATAGGCTGGTGTGGTGGTGTGGTGGTGACCAACGATAAAACGCTTTGTGATATATGGTTACCACTTAACATCAGGTGGGCAATGTGCTTGTTCCAACTTCAGGTTCAACCTACCTGTGTAACGTCACCAATAACGGGTCGTCGCCTCCACTTGTACCACCAGTACTCCACCCCCAGGGTAACGCAAGCCAAGCCGATCCCCATGAATATGACGATGAAAACACCCCCAATGTTCTGGATAGAAATGCCGTCGGACTGATCGTCCTGTTTCTCGCACTTCATGGCTTTCGGGTTGTTGTTCCACCATGTTTCTTTGAGCTTTTCTAGTTTGCGCTTGTTTAGGAGTTGTAGGATTCTGAAATTATAAAGATGATTATATATTGGTTTTATCAGATAAACCATACAACACACACATACAAATACAAATCAATCAACAGCAATCAGCTTTTAAGCGATAAGACCGCACATTGTACATTTTTATTTTTAAGATTCTATCTGCTGTTTTTTAAATTATGGTGTACAATAAAGAGTTTTCATTCATTCATTCATTCAATTTATTGCCAAAAAAAACAGAAACACCTTAAGCAAGAAAAATAGTCTAATTTATATTAGACTAGCTGACCCGGCGAACTTCGTACCGCCTTAGCGTAGCAATGATGCACTACTTTTTTTTTGTAATTTTCTTAATATTTTTTTCCGTAAGAACCTTCTCCTAATAATAACAAATACAACAAAAAAAGAATTAGTGAAATCGGTCCAGCCATTCACGCGTGATGCCGTGACCAAGGAAAACGGGTTTCATTTTTATATATATATATAGATTACAGAAGATTAGGGATGATGCCTGGGTAGAAAAATAATAATTCTAATTAGTCCGTCAATTAGATTATCAAAAAATATTAGACACGTATTTTTTTATTTTTAAAATCAATGGAAATCGACAAAGTTATAGAGCGTCAAAGTTCGGGAGTGGGGGCTCGTGACGTCACTTGTATGTAAAAAGAGTACTTACCCGTGACGTCATGCGGAACTTCAACGCACTATATCTTTGTCATTTTTAGTTTAATTGACAAAAGAAAAAATACGTTTCCTATACTTTTTGATAATGTAAATGACGGACTAATTAGAATATTTGATTTTTTAATTTTTTTTTTTGCCTAATAGGATAATTTATAGGATAGAAGAAAAATATAACAGAAGATTAGGGATGATGCCTGGGTAGTAAAAATAATAATTCTAATTAGTCCGTCATTTACATTATCAAAAAATATTGGACACGTATTTTTTCCTCAGCACTAATCTGCGCAAACAGAGTACGCAGGGCTGGTTTTCAGCATCATACACCGTTGCTCGAGCTGAGTCGAGCCTTAATTTGTTTTTTTTTTATTTATTATGGGTCAGCTCTTGACCTCGAGGCTTGCATAGGCAAGGATGAGGTCGACGATGGGACGAGCTTTCCCAGAAGATTACAGTAAGCGGGTTTCACTTTAAAAAAACAAAGCCTGATGAGCTGACAGACAAAAAAAACAACTAAGCTAATTAGAATCACTTTAAAACCATAGCATAATAATAGTCTCTGTAACTACTACCTAAGGAAGAGATGATGTGAGTAAACATCATATGGTTTATTGGGTTTACATAAAAGTAAAGTGTTATTTAAGATGTATTCATAATAAATAAATGTAAAAGGTATCAGGAGACCACGTGGCAGACCGCGCCGAAGATGGAAAGACGAACTTGACTCCTTTATGATGGGTTGGCGTGGGATAGCGCTCAATAGAGAAGAGTGGAAAGAAGGAAGGGAGGCCTTTGCCCTGCAGTGGGACAATTCAGGCTCATAATAAATAATAAATAATAAAAGATTACCCGGTCAACTTCCTACCACCTAAAATTCAATTAAGATTTTTCGATTCTTTGATTGTTTTTTTTTCCAATTCTTTTCTTTGTCCGCGTTACGAAATGGTGTAGTAGGTTAAATAAAAAAAATAATACAACTCAAAGTGTTGGTAGTTACTATAAGGTTCCACTTCTTAGATTCTAGAAAATTGGGCTCCATTTTCTTATCACACTGAATAAGAATATTTTTACTTTACCACAAAGGCCTTTAATGTTATAAAGAAACCAATCGATTGATAATTATGGTTCATACCAACGAGTCATGGTCATGATAATTCAACCTGCGTAGGTAGGTAAGGTAAACTCGGTGTAGGTAAATAAAAAAGCTACAATTATCATGTTAGAGCTTTGAGGTTCTTTGAACAGGCCTGCACGAGCATGAACGATACGACTAACCGAAAGGAAGCTGGTAGGCAAGCTGATTGGCTGAGCGGCTCTATCATCACCATCTCGGCCAATCAGTGTACTTCTCGAAGTTATCTACTGAGATTTTTGAGAATCTGAATTCGAGTTTTTTCTTCCTAGGTTGGTACCTCAGACTACAGCGGTTGGTACCTTCCTACTTGGCCGCGTACCGTTTTACGCAGATTTGTATGGACGTGAAATGTTTCAACGTGTTAGTAGATGGCGTTGCTTTGATTCAAACACGCAATGGGGCGGCATTGCGACTGGTACCCTGATCAACGTCAACGCCACGGGTGGTAATGGTAGACAGGTGACATAAGCACTCCCTTGTCCGAGGCCTACCCCCGACCGCGATTATGACGTAGAACAAGCGTAGGACGTTGAATAGTCAAACGCAGAGGAGATTACGGTCTGAAAATAAAATTTACCTAACAGTTTGGGATATCTAACTTCTCGTTTGAATTATTTTAGTAGGCACTCTATGTTGTTGTCTAAGTGTCTAAACACACTATAGCCGAAATTACAGATGACACATTATGCTGAAATTACGTTGCGTTATGGCAAACGAACTTGTCAAAACCAGCTGCGGAACTTACGTCGCGTAATTATCGGCATATTGTGTTTATACGCCAAGATTCTAGGGTTTTAGAGGTTTTAAACGAAACAATACACTCTATCTAGCATGTGTGTCAACTAGGCGTTTTAATTGCCTTCAAAATGTAATTCAGTTTGTTCATGTTTACATCGAACCCCTCTAAATCTCTATCATCTGATCTCCCCAAGTCAATTTATTCAGTAGCTAACTTTTCCAATTTCATATTTGTTTAAATTTAAGGTGTGAGCTTACTATTCCACCAAGATACAAATCGAGAACTGGAATAGAATCGGATTTATGTCATTTGAAAGTCAAGATGGCGGAGCTCTATTTAGCATGTCGGTCAACTAGAGGTTTTTGATTGCATAAAAAATGTAATTCAGTTTGTTAAACTTTGTTCATGTTTAAATAACATCCCTCTAAATCTCTACGATTTTTTCTCTGATCTCCAAAACCCAATTTATTCAGTATCTATCTAATCTAATTTTGTTAATATTTAAGGTGAGATCTGCGTGCTTACTTATTACACCATGATCCAAATCGAGACCTGAATTGAAATCGGCTTTATGTAATTTGAAAGTCAAGATGGCGGCAGCCACATCCTCACAAACATACTATAATTAACAATCTCAGCTTTGAGTGCGAGCTTGAGAGTTGCCAAAGTCTAAAGTCAAATCGAAATGAAATGATCTGGCGGCCTAGTGCGAGTTTTTTACCAGCTCGATCGCGTTTGCGTTTACGAAATTTTATATGGAATCGAGGTAGCGCCATCTAGTGAAAAATGCGTGGCACTGACTCCTTTCCATACAAATTTCCGTAAACGCGATCGAGCTGGTAAAAGAACTCGCACTAGGCACCCTGTAGTGTAAGTGCCATTTTGGCAACACTTAATCAGGGTTGAGATCGGATTTTAAATACCAACTGGTTCGAGATTGTAGGTATTAAGTTGACATCACCATGAGGCAAGGGACTAACTACTTCATCCACTGAGTCACTGAGCTAAAGTGACCCTGAGAGCGTTTTCACATTGTCTGAAACCGGACAATATGAAAGACAGGTACCTGTATTTCATACTAGCTTCCACCCGCGGCTTCGCTCGCGTGGTACAGGGATAAAAAGTAGCTTAGGTGTTAATTTAATTCACAAACTTTGTATTTTCCAAGATTCCTCCAAATCCATTCAATCGTTTTTGCTTGAAAGAGTAACAAACTTTCATCCATTCATTCATACATTCATAATCACAAACTTTCGCATTAATAATATTAGTAGGAAGTAGGATTGTCCGGTCCGATATCTGATATCGGAGTCGATAATTTCATACATTTTTAACAGACTTCAAAAAGGAGGAGGTTCTCAATTTGTCGGAACTTTTTTTTTATGTATGTTCACTGATATATTTTTTATGTATGTATGTCAATTGTGGACCGATTTTCAAAATTATTTTTTTGTTTCAAAGAGGTCACAGGTGGTCCCATATAAATTTTATTCCCGAGGGATTGGTACTTTTCCCGGAAAACTCAAAAAACCTCATCCTCACTTGTAATTTTCGCCCTATGATCACCAATATCTCCGTCAATTGTGAACCGATTTTCAAAATTTTTTAGCGCAAGAATTAAGAAGTGATTTATTTGAAGTCGGTTTATTTTTTTTTAAAAGTCCTACTTGTACCTGACTCAATATCTATATCGGACGCCGATACCGATATCCAATCGGATAATGTAGAAACGCTCTAAAATTATCCGATCGGAAACCGTGCCGTCCAGTAGAAATACATCCATCGATTTGACATTAGAAATAAATTAGTAGGTATCGTCATCAACCCATTGTTTTCCAACAATTTCTATTGGTCAACATAATTGAGCAAGCAACATTAAAGTCATATAGTATCAGTCTTGTCAATAGCAAGCAAACAACAAGCAATTTTATTCTCATAATGTCAACTGGGTCACCTTTGGTGGATTTGCATAAAACATTGCCTAGGGCAAGCTTCGGATAGCAAATTGGTATTCGCATAAGGATAAGCATACCTAGATCTTGGTATATCACCATCATGATTATGATCATCAGTGGTAGGTTTAGTTTAGCGCAAGTATATCTTGCTCTGACTTCAGTTATAAATACAAGCATACACACAAGTGCCAATTACTACCTACCTCCTTAAACATAGAGTCGAGAGTCGCGCGGTCGAAATCAGTTTTTTTCTGGTTGTATAAACGCGCCTATAAGCTCCTCTAAGATTTTCCGACGAAGATAAGAAGATAAAGATAAGGTAACTCTTTATTCAGCACACAGAAAATTACAGCACATAGAACACTTAATAATAAGGTAGGTAGGTAGGTAGTTACAAGATTTGTAGGTACAATTCAGGCAATATCACAGAATAAAGAAAGGACAGAAGTTTAGGAATCTAGTAACTACTACATAGGCAAAGATTTAAAAAGGTAGGTGTGGGTGTCGTTTGCAAAGGCCTGGGGGTCTACTACAATTCACCGAAGTACGAAATTACGTGTTTCGTTTCTTTCGATTGGTACCCATAATCTAACGAAAACTGAAATTTCAGCACGAAGTTTATAATGTAACAGTCCGAACGTTGCGCATCCTACTCTATTAAACAAAACATACGACTGCAATATTGGAATTGACAGTATGAAATACGACCAATCGCACGAAACGACACACGAAATTTTGTACTTCGGTGAATTGTAGTAGACCCGCTGGGCTAAACAGGTTCCATCTCAGCTTGAAGCTACTTTGCCACGCGGGCTAAGCTGCGCGTGATTTTCAGATGGAACCTCCCGACCAAAGTGCAAACATAAAAAATAGACCGTCTTCACTCTTCAGACCTTTCCATCCGCCGACTTCTTGAAAGATTATGATATGCCAGTCAAAGGATTAAGGTGGGTACCTAACTACCTGACTCAGTTCACGACTTATGGTCGCGACCACTGAAAAGTAAACCCGCCAATAGAAAGGTATCAGAACCGCTGTCGCCGGTTTGTACCTCTTCCTTACCTACATTCCTTGTGGAATCGATTTGTATCGATGTTTTAGCTATTCCACGAGCAAAAGACGGGGGCCATTGGTTACACACAATTCCCCGATTCTCAGGAGTAAAAATAATGTCACATAAATATGTAAACATATTTTGCGAGATCTGTCAAACGTGTCTATACTATAGCCGAAATTACGCGACGTAAGTTCGGCATGATTACGTCTGCAATGCTATTTGAATTACAGATGACACTTACGTTGCGTTACGGCATACAACCGAGCTTCAGGCGCGGAACTTACGTCGCGTAATTTTCGGCATAGTCTGTTTAGACGCAAAGGTCTGTAATGCGTTCATGTGTACAGAATAAACAGAACAGAACAACATGAGCCCAGGAAGGGCATGACAACATTTTGTAGGTTAATTTACTAGGTTGTCGAAACTGTATTGGAAATAATGACATACTCATGTCCGATGTTAAATCTCTATTCCTGAGATAAGGGGCCCAGCCAGAGACTAAATAAGTAAATAACGTTCATTCACGCACGTCAAAAAACTCATTAGCAAAATTGTATGGATGTATATGCAGATGCTCATAGTTGGGGCACCGCTCCGCAACGCTCGATACTTTTTCTCGTAATAAGTAGGTTGGTTAATGTCACACTAGACATATCGAGAACTGTCAAAACTGTATGAAAATATGACAGTTCTCGCGACTTATGTCAAATATGACAACTCTATTCCTGATAATCGGTGCCCAGAGACTTATCAATGTTCACTTACGCACGTGTCAAAAAACTCATTGGCCAAAAGTTTTTAAAGTATGAGCGAACGCTCATAGTTGGGGCGATGCTTGATGTTCTTCCTAGTAGCGAGTAGGTTAGTTTACTATTTTATGGTCGCGGCTTACCAATGGTCAAGGTTACATCCGCTACTTATGGTTAGAAGTTAGGACCGACAGTTTACACAGGTGTAAAGAGTCAGTTATTTAGGTTGGCACAGCTTCAATCACGTCCGGAAATTCGTTTCAAGTATGGAGTAGGCAATAGGCATCATATCGAATGAATACGTAGGTAGGTATTATATATCGATATTTCTTTGTCCGATTATTTGAGCCAAAAAACTCTTTTTAAAATCAAGGTTTCGGGCAATGCTCAAGAGCATAGAATAACAATGTAAGATTTCCTTACATCGTTTAATATTTTTAGTGATAAGTACGATGACCTGCTAAGAATAACGAAAAGTACAACAACCATGATATATACTGTTACTATGGCAACAACCCTTGGTATATACTGTATACTATGGCAACAACTCTCATTTTTAATTATTTTGAAATTAGAATCGACTAAAAACATATTGGACATGTTTTCAAGTTTGTATTGATGGACTCACTTTAGTCTTGGTACCGAGCGCCATACATCAGACGGCATTGCCCTTTAGCTCGAAAACAAAAACTATGAACATTTTACTTGGGGTACCTATACCTACAGATGTTTGCATTCGGAAACAGGTAGTTCTGGGCGAAGCTTTCGGCAAGTTGGAGTTACGCATGACATGAAGCATGTCCAGCTGTGGACTGCTATTTTATAATACTTATTTATTTTCTCTCACATTTTGATATTAGGAATCTACATTAAGTACAAGATAGGTTAAAATTAACATTGTGAGAGACGTGAAGTAGGTTCTTAAGAACCTATATTACAGGTCACCAGACCCACTCCGAGAGTACAAACAAGTCTTGTTATGAAGATTATTGAAAAGCAAAATGAAAGGCAAGTACAGAGGGCCTAGTACGAGTTGCACAATTCGAAAACTTTTATAGTATACCAAATCGAGCTAAAAAGCCAAAGCAATTTTGAAGTACCTTTTTTCGTTAATTATCTCACCGTTTTTGAGTGACAATTATTGCAATCTGCAAGAAGATTATATTTCCTTCGTAGTTCGATCAGTTTCTACTCAAAACCAGTTGCTTAATTTCCAAAAAACTTACATTAAAATATATAATATTTTATAATATTTTGTCAAATATGTAGGTATAACTATGAAATATTTATTAAGAACTTGTTATTGTAGATAGATAGAAAATTCTTTATTGCACAAGATAAAATACAAGTACACAGGCACAGTTATTGTACAGGGTGTCTCAAAAGAAAGTTCACATTTAAAAAATCGATAAAAAAAAAAAAGTAAGATGTTTATTGAAAAAATGTTTATTACATATTAAAATACACAGTTTGGGAATTTATTTTTTAAAAATGACATCGTCCAAATGTAAACCGTTGCGTTCACGGCATTCGTTTATTAGAGCACTAAAATTTGCTATGACGGCTCTGCAGGTATTCTCCGAGATGGCTGCGATTTCGTGACGGATATTTTCTTTTAATTGTGCCAGGGAAGTCGGTTTGTCGGTTTGTCGGTTTTTTGGCCTTTGGATTTGAGATAACCCCACAGGAAAAAGTCCATAGGTGTCAAATCGGGACTGCGTGGAGGCCAACTTATGTCACCTCTCCTGGAGATCAATTTGCCAGGAAAAATTTCACGAACTCTTGGCAGAGACCTGTTGGACGTGTGTGAAGTGGCTCCGTCCTGCTGGAACCATGTTCTTTGGTTATAACAAGGAAAGTGCTGCAGCTCAGGCACGAAGAAAACGTCTAACATCTCCACATAACGCTCTGAATTCACTGTAACTGTGCGTCCCCTTCCATCTTCAAAAAAGTAAGGGCCGATAATTCCTCGCGCCGACATTGCGGCCCATACGGTGACTTTAGGCGAATGTATTGGTGTCTGATGTTTTTGTTTTGGATTGGTTGCACTCCAGTAGCGGCAATTTTGCTTGTTAACATATCCAGTAAGATGAAAATGGGCTTCATCCGAAAAGAAGATGTTGGTAAACGTTGGAAAGCGCTCAATCATCTGGTTTACGTAGTCAAGCCTCTGACCAGCATCCTGAGGCTTTAATTCTTGCACCAACTGAATTTTGTACGGGTGCAGTTTTAAATCTTTATGCAAAATGCGGCATAATGACGATCTGTGCACGTTTAAGGCCACAGCACGCTTCCGAATTGAAAGGTTCGGATCGTCCCGAATAGACTGGGCGACACTGTCTATGTTTTCGACCGTTCTCGAAGATCTTGGACGCCCGGATTTTGGTTTTTCCAGTGTTGAACCGGTCTCTTCAAACTTCTCGACCCATTTTGCAATGAGTCGAGTGGTTGGCGCATCATTCAAGTGACGAATATGTCGAATGCTGCAGAATTTTCTACGCGCTACAGTCGCCGAATTACCGTTTTTATAAAACTCGCGTACGCACAACGCACGGTCCGCTCCCGAGAAACGCTCCATAGCGACTAAATTCCCAAGAGCCAGGCTACCGACTGACACTCCCCCCGCGCCCCTCCGAATAGTTGCGTTCACGCAATAACCAAAACAAATGTGAACTTTCTTTTGAGACACCCAGTATATACTGTTGTGAATTTTATGTTGTTATAAATAAACTTTATTGTTCATTAAAATTGAGATCGATATGGTAAACCAAGAAAGTTTTCGAATTATGAAACTCATACTAGGGGTACAGGTCTTTAAAAATAAAAGCTGATGATAACTAGGCTGATGATGATGATGATTAACTTACGCATTATTGAACTGGTCTTTCAACGGCGATCCTTGCTGCACAGCAATTGCATATGGCTTTCTCGAAAACTCATCGCCGACCATTTGGAGGTCGCAGCTGGTGAGCACGTGGTATCTCACATCGGTCGCGTCTCCGAGCCACGCGAAACCTGCAACCGAATTATAACGCTGGACACTATCATACAGCATAGCCTAAGCAAAGCTTGTGTTATGGGAACTACATGACTGATAAACTATCTTATTTTTATGTAAATACATAGATAACATACATTGAAAACACTTAGAACCAAGACAAATATTTGTAAATCATACAAACAGTGATTGGAGAGGTTAAGGCGACTAGTAGGGTCAAACTTCCCTCTCGCTCGCACTATTCAACATTTTTGAAGATATAAAATCACTGAATGTAGTTATGCAAAATAGCAAACCTTCACGGGCTAGAAAATAACAATACAAAGGTTCAGTAAGAATATCATTTTGAACCCAACACGTTTTCCTACAAAAAAATTGGCACCAAAATTCATCACTTTGGTACCAGTTTTTTGTTAAGAAAACGTGAAAGAATCAAAATGAGATTATTGCTGAACCTTTGTATTGTTATTTTCTAGCCCGTGAAGGTTTGCTATTTTGCATAACTACATTCAGTGATTTTATATCTTCAAAAATGTTGAATAGTGCGAGCGAGAGGGAGGTTTGACCCTACTAGTCGTCTTAATCCAAAATCCCGGACGACAAAAATTTTATAAAGTCGTTTAACCTGACTACAGAATAAAGAAAGGAAAAGCATATACCAAGTTTCGTCCAGATCGATTGGAAAATACGATCTGAGGAGGACTACCAACCAAATGACATAATGCATTCACAAGGTAGTAGAGTTCTTTGTGGAGGGCTCGTCCGGGGAGGTACTGCCACCATACCTATTTCTGCCGTGAAGCAGCTGAGCTGTGTTTCGGTTTGAAGGGTATGGGTGCCGGTGAAATTACAGGCACAAGAGGCTTATCATCTTCATGCCTCAAGTTGATGGACGCAGGGCGTTGCATCGTAGAGCACGTTCCAAAAAACGTGATCTATGTTGCAATGCTTTGTGATAGGTAATGGTTACCACTTAACATCAGATGGACCATGTGCTAGTTCCATCTTCTAGAAGTATAAGAAAAAACAAACTAAAGCAAATTCGCCAGAGTTGAAGCAGAGACGCTTCGCTCGCTCGGTCAAGTAGGTTTCCTTCCTTTGTAACATGATTAACTTCCTTAAAAGTGAAAGTGAAAATTTCTTTATTCAGTACGAACATTACAGTACACTTTGAATCGTCAAAGTTGTTTTTCTATCTCTCGGGAACATTTTTTCTTTATGAATAAAGCTCGTTTTTAACCGCATGGAGCCCTCTGTTGGCATACCTTCACTTGAAGTCCTGGAGTCACGAACTCTCTGCAAAGCCTCTTCTATGGAGTTCGGTAAGCCAGCCTCCCGCATCGCTTGCCACATCTTGCTGTACTTATCGCTGACTGGATAGTCCCATACTGCAAGCTTGGCTCGTTCCACGTCGCTCAAGCTGTCGTTGAGGCTCATTTCTTTCCATGTTCTAAAATATGTAACTATAGTTATCAACATCAGCAATCTCCAGCACCTCGGGCATCGCGCGGAGAGCCATGGTCAGAACATGGAGGGTTATGTTATTTAGCACTCTAAGATTTAAAGGAATGGATTTCTACCATGCTTAAACATCAAGACCTATACCTTATTACAATATCATAGGTCTTGTAACCCTAAACCAACGTTTTTAATCTACGTCATATTACAATCCAATGGTTTGAATGTGTCGTCTTTATAAGAGCTGGTTTCTATCGATAAAACCATTGGTATTATTTGATTCATAAATCTTTAGATTTAAAAAAGATGTTTCAACCAAACCGAGCAATTAGATATCTACTTTTAACTATAGATAAAAATTTGTGCAATATATTGAATATGAACATTTTAAAACAGTTTAATTCCAAGCAGAAATAATTCTGTAATATTCTATAATTTCTGATTATTTAGTTGACAAAAACTAAATAATCAGAAATTATACCTAATAAACTTTATGACAGAGTAATAAATAACACAACAACATTTTTAAGCAAAGCTAGTTGTGCAGTGTTCACATTTTAGTTTAGTTCTGTTATCTTCTGGTTGATGATGAAAAGGATGACAACATCTTTCGGCTGTATCACAGTTCAATGACTTTTAAGATGGATAGAATCTTTTGTATTATATAAATGTGATAATTTTTATAAAAATCACGAGTTATAAAATGTGCGGGTTCTTGACCGGTAAGACGAGATATGGAAAAGTAAACATTTAACATAGAAAATTTGTTTTAAGTATTCCAAGATATTTTTATTTTAGTGATGTAAAATTTAAGAAAAAAATAACTGGTTACAGTTTTCGAAATCCTACACGGATGTAGGTTAATTTCTATCTGAATTCCAATAATATTAAAGCAGTCGTGAGGATATTTTTAACACGTGACTTCTCACTGTTGCTACGATACTTTTAGATTCCTATTCACTACGGAATTAGGTATAATGTTTATGTTAGTAAAATCGTAGAATGTCTTCTGAGACATCGTGCAACTTCATCATCATCATCAGCCTATAGCAGTCTACTGCTGGAAATAGGCCTCCCGCAATGAGCGCCACCCATTATTAGGCGGTAAATGCCCATATTCTCCAGGCTGGGCATGCGCGTTGGGGATAGGTTCTCGCACTGCCAACGCTGCTGCCCATCGGCGCGATCAGGGAATTTAACTGTGCAGGTGTTAGACTGCGTTATGCCGCAATCAGCCGGCGCTGCCAGAGATTAGTTACCACATGCCGGTGAGGTTGGCTAGGGTTCTGTAGATGTATGTTGGAACCCCTTGTCCCCCCTTCGTTGAACATTAAATATAGTTTCGTCCACAGTCTGTTTAAATTCTTAATACGGGGCAGGACCATCTACCATTTTCCCTAACACCTTCTACTGGGATCACCAACTCGCTAGCAGCGTAGTTACACATGTCAAAACGGTAAGGTAAGTAACGGTAACAGTAAAGTAAGTAACGGTAACAGTAAGGTAAGTAACCGTAACAGTAAGTTAAGTAACGGTAACAGTAAGGTAAGTAACGGTAACGGCAACAGTAGGTAAGGTAAGCAGTAAAGTAACTTACTCGTAAAATCTGACTTCAATTTGAGCCATCCTCTCGAAGTAAGTCATGGCAGCAGATCCATTAAGAGGAGCGTATTGTATCTTGTACTGCTTCGACAGATCGTCCAGGGACTCTATAGGCGTGTCCAGGCGGGAGACGGTCAGGAAGGCGGCCAAGTTGGCGGTGTATGACGCGATTATGATGAAACTGCGAAGTTTTCAATTGCAAAAATTTTAATGTTCTTGAAAACCCCAAAATATTCTCAATAGAATGCGTAGGTATCTCATAATCATGGCCACAGCTGGGCCTCCCTCAACTTGTGCCATCTACCACGATTCTGCACTAGTCTAACCCATGTACGGCCCGCGATTTTGTCAATGTTTTTTGCCCATCTTGCAGCCGGACGCCCCACACTCCTAAAGCCATCTCTAGGTATCTAAAACTAAATCATAAGATATACATAATGTAAAATGTCGTGAAGATTTGGCAAAATCCTATCCTTGTGGTACCTTTTAAAATCAGCTACAAGTCAAGTCTAACATCAATGGTAACTCGCCACGCCAACAAATTCAACCAAAAATCTGATTATTGAACATCAAACTTTACACAACGAAGGCAGAAAAATATATACATAGAACTCTTTATTGCACGCAACACCAATTAAAAATAAAAAAAATACAAAAACACAGAAATGAAATAGTAATGTAGGTACAATGGGCGGTCTTATCCACATATTAAAACCTATACTCACCCAAAAAGCCACCAAGTAGCGGCGAGCAACCTGCCTGACAGATTCTTGGGCGCCTCCCCCCCACCCTGGGGGGTGAGTGACGTCATACAAAACCAAAGGCACTCCTTCAGAGTAAACTCGCGTTTTTCCTCATCGTCTCTGTACTTCTCTCTGTTGTTCTGGTAGCTGTATGGACTCCATTTGTCGAATACCCACATAAGGAAGCTAAAAATTTTAAATATACAGATTACTTCCGTTTTTACAACGTCTTCCGGTCGCCATTAGTGTTTTAACGATCGTCGGTAATATCAATATACAATAATTGGCCCATCTCACCTAGCAATGTGTATCATCATCATTATCAACAACCTACAGTATATGGTCCACTGCTGAACATGATTATAGACCTAATGCGTATTCCTCCTACATTAAAACAATTAATTAGTGAGTTTACAACGCCGTTACGAAAATAATCCGTGAATAGCTATGCATGCGTTTTGTTGTAAATAAGAGTAAATAAGAGCTGCAAACAAAGCAACAAAGCAGGCAGGTAGCGTATTTACTTTCATATAATAAAATGCGATGCCTACCTATTTATTTGTAGTGATTATTGTAAGTACCTACGTACTGCCTCAGACTAACTTTTAAGTTAGTCTGAGCGTACTGCCTATACAGATATTTTATTTTAATGGAAATTAAATACCTAGGTACTGTAGGTATAAATTAAGTTTTCGGTTAACCCTTAAATTAATTATGTTGTAACTTCCAACACAACATACCTACATTTTATGAAAAGCTAATGGAAAACAACATCAGTCTAAGTTCCGAGTATCGAAAACATTATGAACTTGTCAAAAGCAAATGGAAGTATTTCTGGAACTACAAACGTGATGTTGTTACTGTGACTAATCGATGGCTTCGCCGATGACGCTGTTATGCGGTCAACAGTTCTCACTGCCCAAAAGTACACTCCTTGACACGTGTATACATCATAAATAGTGGACAGTATGTGTGTCTGTTTCGTCGCCCGGCCTCGTTCCACAAAATCAGATAAGAAATAAGTCGAGGCAGGTGGGCACTGACCATCGATCGCCAGTATTGGAATAACATCTAAATGTCACGGCGGTTTTTCACCCCACCTCACCTATAACCGGAGACATAAAATTCTGGCATCCGCCAAAAAGTAACCTTCATTTTATGTCCTACTTTAATGACCAAAGATGGAAAGAGACGAGGGAATCTTAAACAATTCGGAAATTATAACGGCGGAATGTGAACCGTACCGCCATGCCAGCGCCAAGGTGAAAGGAACGGGTTTCTGCAACGACTACCGTGTGATGTCACGATTACGCTGGCTCACCTGGTAAAGAAGTATGCACCCAGTATAGATAGCCACACGTCGTTTTCCAGTACTGTTAGAAATTTAAATAAGGACGTCGGGTTACGAGGCAACTTCATCATGATTGTTATGCCAACCAGGTCATAGTACGGCACGGTAAAATCTACCACATTTTCTCTTTCCGCCATAACCGACAGTGAAGTTAATCCTATATCTGCTCTCTTTTCGATGAGCTCCTTTATTATCCCGTTCCAGTTTCCGTTTTCGTCCATTGTGCCGAAGTTTCCATCGGGAGATACGGTTATTTCGTAATCAAATTTTACTATTTGTCTGATTTCTTCTATTAGATCTATACAATAACCTTTGAATCCTTTAGGTGACTCGTCATCTCTTATGATGAAAGGTTCTTGCTGCAATACAATTTTTTATTGAGAAATCGAATGCCCCCAATTGAAAATTGTTTCAATTTTCAAAATTGCAGACATGTATGAATATAAGTACCTATGCAGCAAGAATTGGGAGGAATGAGCATTGTTTGAACAGATTGCGGTTGAGTAAACTGACGAAATTTTATCAAATTTCAGAAATGTACAATGGCAAAAGTTCATTTACCTCGACTGTGACGATTCGGTAGATGAGTTGCGCTGAGAATTCGCTCATGTTGCCAGGGTCGGTCAATGACAGAGGATTGGACAGACCGGCCTTCCATGTTCCTAAAACTTTGCTGCCGATAGAAGCACCATCCTTCACCGTCACGGCTGACAAATCTGTACTAAACTCCATATAGCTCCTACCGTTCATCGGATCATCTTGAGGAATAAACAACGGAGCGTACGTAGGAGTTTCCTTTACCTGGAACAAGCGACCTGCTTGAAACACTCGTCAATCTATTTTCAGATCTGTCATAGAAGTAAAATAACTAGCCTTAGCTAGGTATTTTGAATTGTGAAGCCTCTAATTTTGAATCATACCGTACCTCTTGAAATGCGGTTTTGAGGTCCAAGGTCCTGTTAGGTGTATTCTTGCCGTCGTAGTCGTCGCATGTAATATATTTCATGTCATTTGGCCACTTGCCAGAGTCCAGTAGGGATCTGGAAATTCATAAACGAACTCTCATGGAATAAGCCCAGTTAAAAATAAACGGAGCACATGGTAGGTGGTGCACTAGAAACGAGAACGCTAGCACTGGGATATCAAAGGTCATTAGTTCATTACTTTATGGCTAAAAACGTCCGGAGAGACAGGTCGAAATAAAAAGCTGATGTTATTTCAGGTTCGCCGTTCATACTGTATGTAGTCTTTATCTTTCCTAAGCGGTCTCTGCTCTTGGCGTCCGGCGTGGGTCTCATGTAGACGATAGTGGCGTCTTTGCATCCACAGCTAATATCCCCCTTGTCTAAGGAGAGTGCGAACCAGGCGGTCTTTCTTCCGAAGTATTGGTTCTCATCCGCCGCGTCCAAAACATTTTTGATCGTCCTCAAACTGCCAATCACAAAAAAGTTGACGATATCCAACTCTCGTAGACTTCGCAACTGCGTTTTTATCTCATCCTTGTTGAAACTCTTCACAGGAGTTATCACATGCCGAGTAGGTATGTTCTGGAGTAAAGACTTATACTTGTGGTCCATAACTGTAAACAAACGGTTTTATTGTTAGCTCATGCGTGATGGTGATAACGGTTGAGAATACTGTTGACGACACACCACGAATGCGGGCATTATCATTTCAATGTTTGCTGAATTCTATTCTAAACATGCTAAGAGACCTTACCAAAAAACTCATCGAAAATAATAGCGGCGTTTGTGATCTCCTGTTTCGCAACAATCGCTCTTATAGACTCCGGGAGTATGTCCGCTGGTGGCATTACTTGCAGTAGAAACTTGGTCTGGTTTGTGTTCAAATTGCGCCATTGCCTTAGATCCCCGGCCTGGCCGAAAGAACCAGATATAGTCGGTAGACCCAGAGCTGCTGTGAAAGACTTTATGGTCTCTGAACCGACACCGGTCATGGTAAAGTCCAGTACCACGTGCGGTGTCTTCTTTGCCGAAAGCATATCATTGTATTTCCTGCAAACTATTAAATAAAGGTGTACTAACCGAATGTAGGTAGGTATTTACCTAATTAATGGAAGGTTTACGTAACTATAAGCACCTATTCCTAGTTGGTATGCACCAGTGAACCTAATGATAGAAAAGACGATATTGAACCTTGATGTACGAGGCATGTGTAACTTTCTTGATTCACTGTGCGTAGAAACCACGTAGCAAAGCATCAGCTACGAGTAGGAAGGTTACTTAACTAACTAAAAGTAACAAACTAAACTAACTAAAGGTTGGTGTAAAACTATTATTTACACACATAAAGTAGGTTCTTAAAATTATTGGGTAATTCTTACCATTTTCCAAGAACGCTTTAGCATCAGAACGATTACCAACAACAATGATGGGATCCACAGCTAGCCCCAAGCTGGGGTTACGTCGCACATACTCTTTTGCAACATCGAAAGACTTTTCAGCCAGAGCATTATTCTCTTCGTTGATAAGCACTGAAAAGCAGGCACTAAGTTATTCGACCCTGCTGTTGTTACCCAACCGCCATTTAAATTCAAAAACCAGTTAATTAACGCGGCTAATGAAATTAATTTATATTCTAAGATTCAAGCGTGAGCCCCCATGCGTAAACGAAAACGTTACATTCAGCGAGCGAATGTGTGTTCCCGATTTTACTTACAAACATTTATGTTTTGCGTTGTCTGAGAAAATGTTCTGCAAACGAAAGAGAGAATGAGGAAAGTCGTCACGATCGACATTATGTGGCTGGACATCTTTGTTGCTTCATGCTGCGTCTCGTAAACCCGTCTATGGACAACTGAGGGGTTGAGGGTGTCTTGCCAAGTTTGTTGGTGTACTGTAACCACGGCGATACCTGACCTTGTGATGCCCTCACTTATTTACCTTTGTTACTCATCACTCATATTCATTATAGAGGTATTCGTTAAGCTTGGTTAAACCTCTGTTGGCCTACGCACGCAGGGCGTTCGCCTAACCTTTCAGTTGGCCTGAAAATTATTTTAATTTTTAAAAGGTTTTGTTTTAGTTTACTTTTCTAGAGCACCATGAAAGCAAAGAGGAAGTCTTAGCCCAGTTGCTTTGATGAACAGAAAACATACCGTAAAAGTGTAATTGTTGGATGCCTAAGTCACATATACAAGCGCGCTAGCGGACGCTGTGCGCCAACGCCAAGTCAACACACTGCTTTACTGCACTATGTAGGTAGGCCTTTGGTACTTTGTAAAAGATATGAAAGTACCCCGGATATCTACTTAGCTTATGGTTCTAAGTCCTACCGACGGGGCCGTGGTAGAATCCTACCGGGACCCCATAACCCCGTCAAGTGCTGGTGCAGCGTCGAGCCCTTCATCAGGCGATGATGCACTAGCACTGCGGTGAGTGAAGGAATACGGTGTTTTTAGTCGGTAGGCCGACGGGCTAGCGAGAGCTAGTCGCAAGCGGAGAGCCCGACAGACCCCTCCAACTCTCCCAGAGTTTGAGGATATGCGTAAGGCATTTTCACACCCACAAAAAAAATAAAAAAGGTGTCCTAACAAGTGGCTTACCTCCTATCTCCACCTATCAAATAATAACTGGGTAGTAGTTTACAGAGGAAAGTCAAGCCATGAGAGCTACTATGCATACATAATACCTAACAATTCTCTTGTCACACCACTATGATGATTGTCATGAAATTAAAAAATGTTTATCTGCCTACCTAGGTACCAGCTAAGGTGGTACGCTCACCTACTCCTCTCCAATTAGCTAACCAAATAAAATACCTACCTCCTAAATACATCTAAATAAATTTGAAACGTGCGATAAAATAAAAACAATAAGTTGGATTGGACTATTTTTATTGCCAGAAATGTTTTACAAACACTGAACTCCACCACTGGGACAAAGTGTTACATTGTACATGAACACTCTACTACTAATACTTAATGTACTTATGAAATCAAACATGTTATCAATCATTTAGTTATAATGAAAAAGTTATAATAATAAAAAGATATAAATCTTAAAGGAACACATCAGTGTTTAGTATTAAGTTGAAGATTCGTTTCCACAGTTTATCTTACATTCGAGGTCTGTTATTATCACATAAAAGAAAATAAATTAGAAAAACAGGATATAAGAAAAAAGCCGTCCATAGAAATTACAAAAAAAAAATAGCACGCCAAGTTAGAATGTCAATATGAACTATCACCTTATTTGTCAACTTTGAACTTTAATAAAATTCCAATCTTAAAATTAGTGTTACAATGTGAACAATTATTTGAACGGGCCTCCCTAGAACATTGTTTGGTATGTACTAGCTTTTAAGATGTACGAATGTGCTAAGTGATCGCAAACTTCAAGCGGCTCGCGAGGGAGTGATGTCCACATTGTTGTAACCAAATGTCAAAGGAATGTTTAAATGGTTAAGTAATAATGCCTATGAATTATGTGCGACGTTAAATTCTAACTTAAATTTACAACTGAACTACGACAGGCGGCTAAACAGTTCAAGGCCTAATTCTATTGCTCATATGCCGGGTTGACCAAAATGCAGCCACGGTTGCACATTAGAAGATGGCGTGATGAAGTGTTTTGGTGTATGTAGCCGACACCAATGTATCTAACTAAGATACAGTAATGAGATGATAATTTAACTCATCAGACCGGAAACTCATCAGCCGCCTCTCGTATTATCTAAACATTTTAATTAATTAATCTTAGTATAATCTAAAATCCGTGTTTTTCAAAAGCTGTTTTACAAAACGCATCGTTCACAGAACGGATCGTGAATTGATTTCACAAGACGTGAATCCTTTGGCAGTATACCTACTGGAATCTTTACCGAAATATGTTTATCTATCAATTCATTAACCCATCATAGTCTGTCGAAGTAGACACCGATACGCAAAAACAGCATACAACATCAAACCAACAGTACTTGTTCAGTTCACTGCGATGCACGCCTTAGTCGCGACTGGCAGTAACATTAAATTCACAATTTACAGGTACTTCACAGGTAAGATTTAATACAAAGTATTAACTTAAACTACGGCCGCAATAGAGCTCAACTGCTAAAAATGTGGTACAAATGTAAATTAGTACATGCATATAAAAACTATTGGTTTGGCTTTGTTTGGGGATATGTGCGAGCGAGCTCTAAACTACATTGATGCTTCGCAGTAAACCGAGCTACGTAGAAAAGGGAGGGGCTTAGGCTGCAGTTTCTTCTGCTGCCGGCTCCTCCGTTACTTTCGCTTTCTTCTCAGGAGTGGTCTTCTCCGAATCACCGTTATCTGCAGGGACAGATTTCCTCTTCACTGGCTCTTTCTTTTCTGTAATATTGAGAAAATATGTCTTATTGGACATTTGTAATCACAATCTTAAGCCCTAGCCTAAGGACAAATAACAATAAAATAAGGTATAGGCACTGACATGGATGTAATTGCTTGATCCTGCACATGCAGAACTCTGTTAAGGTTAGTTGGTTCTGCCCAGTATCCCCTATTAGATCTGTGGCCTATACCTAGGGCAACTTTTAAATTCAAATTCATATGTATTTATTCAATAAGCACTGTAAGGTACACTTTGAATCATCATTTTTTTTAATTTACTCACATGAAGACATTTTTAACTCTCAGTCCTAATGTATAGATGCCTACCTATTACGTCGACAACGGCAACGCCGTCAACGAGCATTACGAATCGTTTGAAATTGATTGCGTCGTCGACCTGGAAAACAATAGCCCTCCTAAAAGTGCTACTTACATGAGAAAATGCCAATAGTTACTGGCCCTGTGTGAGAAAGACTTTGTATCTGTTTTATATTGTCTAATAGATTGCTTATCAAGAAACATGGTTTATCTTGTATCTAGCTATGTGCCTTATGAGATTTCCCCAACTATTATTGAATAAATACATATAGCAAATTCTTGCTATATCATCCATGATCTAACCTGTATGAATGAATATATGAAGAAAGTATGAATTTTCAAAAATCCTATCCAAAATTACTAGAGCTTGCTTCCAAGTTTGCTGGAGCTGGGCAGTTTATAGTTGGTCAGTGTTAGATTTTCTGAACATAATATGTTCCCATAACCTCGACGTATAGCAACTTATAGCAACGTACCTGTGGCATCACCATTTTCAGTAGCATCGTTGCTTTCCTCCGCATCACCATTCTCAGCAGGTGTTTCTTCTGGTGCATCTCCGCTGCCATTCTCCTTCTCCTCTTTGCCATTGCTTTCAGCCTCTCCCTTCTTAGCTGGGGACTTTTTGACTGGAGATTCCTTGACTGCTTCTGCTTCAGTCGAGGTGACCTCAGGGGCTACTTCCCTGGAACAAATTTTAGTGTTTAGTATAATATTATTTTGAACGAGTTTAAAGTGTTATAAACTATCCTAACATAACAAATCATAAAAAAATATATGAAATAATATTTAAGAACTACATCTATAGTTGGAAGGGTACATTGTATAGCTATGTAGTGGAGCGTACCTAGCTCCCGCCACAATGCCTAAACTACCGACGCTGGTTGGTCATGAAATTTAAATCAGCACCATTATGTAAATAAACCCATTATGTAAATAAAGGTCATCATTATCAAGAGCTCAAACAAAAACGTCAATGACCTTTGGAAGATTTTGTGGTGTGGCTTCAACGTTTTTAGCAGATCATCTCAGTTAAGCAACACTCCACCTGGTCACTGTTTGGATGGGTGACTGTTTAGTGGCATTTAGATCAAACTACTTCCGTGCTTCGGAGGTTATGGCTTTTTCAGTCATCAAGCCATGTTGAACACCCTAAGATTCTCGACTAATGAGTTGGCCACTTGGTTATAAGTAGGTTATGTTAGGAATACCATACTATTTTATCAATAGTTCCACCCGCACTTGGCTTAAGGCGCGAAGTCGCAACACATTGCGTAGCCTGGTTATGGAACATCAAGTTCTCATTTTGTATGCCTTCTACCTTCTACCTCACTTGGCGTGCCCAGCCAGCGTTGCGACCGGTCGCTAACGGAACATAAAATATTGCAATTGTTTTCCAAAGTTTTCCGGCCAATATTCGCCAGTTAATGCCGTTGGACTTTGTTTATTCACCGAATTGTAATGTACCTGCCTATATCAATCTATGGATTTAATATATCTATCTAAACTTCTGTTTAAATGAGCACTATACCAGGGTTTGGTAACTATCAACAATACATAATATTGTTTTCTTGTATCATGCACTATAATACTATGAATAGGTTTATAGTGCATTAACCTGATTTGACCTCATTCAGCAATAGCAACCCAGTTACCTACCTACTGAATTTAACTACGAAGTCAAGCAGCCCAGTGGGGCCGGGCGGTGCGAGGTGTAGGTAATTTAAAAGGAAAAGTCTGCCGGAACAAAAACAAGTGGTTCTGTTTCAGTTGCGCAAGACTGCATGTGGGAAAGTTTCCACACAACGCGACGTAATCAAGATTGTAAGATTCGAATGGCTTCGACGAATGTTTTAGCTACGGAGTCGTGCGTGCGATAAAAATAACTTTATGACAACATGCACCAAAACTGGCCGTAGTGTGTGAAGTTGATTTTACGCTACCTGCTTGCTAAAATCGAGCGAGAAGGCAGCTAGATTATGTACTACAAGCAAATTCGAATGAACGCGCGCTTTGGCCGCGTCGCACCGTTGCGTTCATGACACGCCGCGCAAGTGGCGCCATCTTGAATCTACCAACCGAGCGACCTAACTAACGCCGACGCGACGCGCCGGGTGCCGGGCAGGCGGCGTGCTTTTGACCTAGGTGTAAGCACCTATAGATACCTGCTTACGCCTACCAACCAGGTCACCTCAAATTATGGTTTAAATTCTCTAACTTGATAGGAACATCGTTTTTACTCACCTCACAACACACTAGATAATAAATTCACTGTTTTCCCGCGCGTCTCATAAAACAGCGTAGGTACGCAACACAAAATCCAATTGTCGCTATTTTGTAAATACACCAATTTTAAAAATCGGCTGTCACACCTTTTAACTACGGTACTTACGCATAACACTCAAGAACTTATTCAAAACACTCAATAACACAAGTAGAAAGAAGCCATTTTGATCACGTTTACCTGAAGCCGCCAAAATTTTTATGATCCAAAACTTCCTAATTTGTGAGTGAAGAAGGGTAAAACACTTACTTATTTTCGACGGCTGCGTCTGCCATTTTAGAATATTTAACTTGAGAGCGTGAAATGGGACAATTTAAAACAAATTTAGCACGTGTTACGCACTCTGTGGCACAACGTGTTGACCGCACGAACACCGATGTCGAAATGAATGAGGAGGGAGCGGGAGGGAGGGGGCAGGAAACGCGAGGGGAGGGAAGGAGCAGAGCAGGGGAGAAAATGCGCGCGGATTCCAATAGATCTGAAGTTTGCGCGTATACTTCACAGTTGAGAAATATTATACAAAAATTCCGTAGTTAAAAAGAGATAACGCTATAACCTAAGTTCAGTTGCAATAACCTTGGAAAATATTGGTGGGGAAACAGTGTTTCCATGTTTGAAAATTACCAGCAATTTTCGTAGATTTTATGTAGGCCTGATATTAATTTGTTTAAAGAACTAGCTAAATTTATATTATAACCCAATTAAAAAATAATTAATGGCTCATATATCTCATTATGACAATACAATAATCTAGGTTAGGTAACCTAAAAGTACTAAAAGTAAGTTGATTATGAAATTTAAATTATAAAAATATATGTATTTTGTATTTTTTTCTGCATATATTGTTATTGGTTGGTAAATGACAAATGTGACTCCTACCTATCCAAAAGTTTCTAGCTGGGATTCTAAAAATGTAACTTCTAAAAAATCAGGAAGGTATACTAGGAAGGTAAGCAGTAGTATGTATGTATGTACCTACAACTACTTGTACTTAGGTCAGTGTCTGTACCTAGGATACTTAACATACTTAGATAACTTGGTAGGTCTTATCTACCACCCTTCTTACTTGGTACCTACCTACGTAGGCTACGCACATAATCATACCATCTCATGTCATAATAACGCTACGCTACCTACTTACCCCTTCCATAATCTGTGCTTAACATCATAAACCTAAACCACCTACACTTAGAGTGTGACTTTTCAGCACATAGGTACAATCGTATCAAAACGTGCCTTTGATGGGTAAAGGGTATGCCGTAGTATTTAGGTAGATACCTACCTTACCCCTTCCTTAATCATAGATCATATCTACATCTAACCTAGACCACCTACAGTTAAAAAAGTGACACTTTTGACCACATAAAATTATCGAAACGTAAACTCCATTGATTCATGGTCGAGACTAGAACCAAAGACTTCTCGATCGGACGTCGGAAAAAAACCCACTAAGCCACCACAGTTATTCAGGTATATAAACCTGCACAGTGGCAGTTAAAGGTTAATTTAACATTTTGCGGTTGCTATGCCACAGTTTCGTCAAGGCTATCTGCTCTCGTGACTTTGAAGACATACGTAGTACTACCTACATATGTAAGTAACTGGACGTAGACGTAGTTATTTTACAATAAATTTAACGTTCAGTGCTTAGAATAACTAGTGTTTAGGCTGAACATTTTCTTATCGTCTACATCTAAAAGACCTAAAAAACAATAGCTTACGTTATTCTTACGTAGGTACCTTATGTCAAGGTATGACATTATTCATGTTTACATACACGAATAGGTAGGTAGGTTTAGAAGTTGCGCCTAATTGCACAAAAGAAATAGGTAACAGAAGTCAAACACATGTATGTACCTACTTCACTTTTCATACCTACGCTCGGCGGTCTTGCTAGGGTTGTCAACTTTGGGGCGATTGAGGGAGTCTACTCCAAACCCGCGGTATAGCCCGCATAGCAAAAAACTATTCTACAATGTTCAAATAAAACAATAAAACATACTATTACAATACAAAAAGTTTGCAGAAAAAAAACTTATAAAATTTTTGCATTTGACAATTTTCACTATAGAGAATCTCTAATAACTTCTAAACGGATTACCCTATTTACAAAATTTATTCTGCCCTATATATATATATATATATATATATATATAGTAAATAACACACAAACAAAAAATCATGATTTCAACTTACGTAATACATGGTGGCGTGATAAAAATTTAGGTACCTACCTACTTGCTTCGTTTAAACTGATTCAAAATAGGAAACTATTAGAATAATCAAGCTTAGATATATACTATATTATACTTACTATATTTCTGTTGCGTAGCGGGCAAAGGTCTGCCTGAGACGCAGTAGGTTGCGGGTTCGATTCAATATCACAAATATTTGCATGTTCTGCAGATATTTGTCTCGGGTCTGGGTGTTTTCTATGTATGATATGTATGTATTTACAAAAAAAAATATATATGTAGTATATCAATCATGTGGTTCCCATAATACAAGCTCTGTTTAGTTTAGGGCTACATGATGCTGTGTGATTTCGTCCCACATTATTTATTTATTTTATATAATAACTCTCCGGGGCCGGGCGGCGCTTACCTATCTAAATATTTTTTGTTAGGTACCTACCTACGTTAAAACGAACCATCGAAATACAAGCAAGTACCGAGGTATTTACCTCTCTGAAACAACTTGTAGATTAAAAAAAACGACAATTCATTGTTTAATGTTGAGTTTAAACACCCGTCCACTACACGTTTTAATAACTTTTTTGTTGCTCCATTTTTGTTTGCACAAGAAAGTTCACCGCTCGCATGACACTCGCGCTTGCACTGGTCCGACCTGTTCCGAGATATCGTGTCCGTGAGCAGTGTCTATGTGTGCGTTGCTCGAGCGCGCTTTGTATGTAGATTGTCTTCTGTTACTTATGTCTTTTGTGCTATTTTTGATAACTTTCATTGTTTTAAACAGTAGCATTCGGTTTCTAAATTGTGTGGAAGGCAAAAATTGAGACCTATTTTTTTTTCAAAAATAATGATAAATGTCAGGGATCAGCTAAGGTGCATTATGTTAGGCCTACCTAGGTATTAACAAAGTTTAGTTTAACTGTTGAACTGTACCTACTCAAATTACAACCTATTATGAAACCTACGAGATACCTACTTGTAAAGTCAGTAAAGTTTAAATAAACATTTAGGTATTTATTTATTTAAACGGATAAAAACCACGGCTATAGAAAACGATCGTGTTGTGTTGTGGCACATTTGTAAGAGCAAACCGCGCGCGCGCGGCTGCGCAGGCGCTGATAAAATCGGACAAACCAATGTAATCGTCTATGTGCCGTCTAGAAAGAATTTAGCCAGCATTCATCTGCTTAGCCTAGATGTATGTACCTGCCTACCATGGTTTTTATTGATCTGAAGGTCGTGGGTTCAATCTTCGAATCCCACGAGTGCACTAATTTATTTCTTTTTTAAGCGCGACAAGCTTTTATATAATTTATATTGTGTAATGTAATAAATAGATGGGTTTGATTTAATTTAGAGAATATTTTTCTCTTTTTAGAGCTTTACATAAAAGCTTGTTTTTAAGAGTTTTTTTTACTAATAATTTATTTATTATCCTTTGGTTCTTACTGTGATTATGTATCTTTTATTTCATTTAAAAGTTCATTGTTGACTAGTCGTTTGCCTGTTAATTTAGTACAGTCTATAAGTGCTTCAATAAGGAGACGAAGAGTTGAACTCAGACGTCAGTTTATTCATATTCTTCTCAGCAAACTCAACAATTTGATAGCCATATTATAATAGGACTGTGTAAAAAATTAACAAGTTCCCCATATTGGACGGTCCGGCATATTGGATTTAGAGTGAAGTCAATTTGTTTTTCGTATTCTTCTCAGCAAACCCTTTCATTTAATACCCGTATCACGAGAGTGCGCAAAAAATAGCTATTTCGCCATCTCGGACCGTCCGTCATATTGGATTTAGAGTAGACATTTTATTTATCGTATTCTTCTCATCAAACCCTTTACTTACCCATATCATGGGAGTGCACAAAAAATAACTAGCCCGCCAGCTTGGGCCGTCCGCCATATTGAATTTAGATTTGAGTTATTTTATTTTTAGTATTTTTCTAAGCAAACCCTTTCATTTGATACCCATATTGTGCATTAAAAATAACTAGTCGCCATCTTGGGTGCTCCGCCATGTTTGATTTAGAATGACTTTACACAGCTTATCATGAACTGTCATCCAAACTTAACGTGTATAGAAAATTTCAGCTCAATCGGTTGAAGAAATCTGCTTCAAAATTGAGTTACAAGATTTGACCCGCACATACAATGCAAGTTAAATAAAAGCCAAGTTATACCTACAGGTCGTAATATTTAGAACGGTCAGTATGGGAAAGTCTGAAACTTAGACATACGAAGATTTGTTCTTAGGAACCATGTCATCGATTTTAGTAACAAGGAAAACTGCATTCATAAATCTATAAAAAACTTGTATACTCAGCTCGGGAACCTAACCCGGATGTTTTGAAAAATAAAACGAACACTATTTTTATTTAAATATCGACTAAGTAGGTCTCAAGCAGTAAACTTTTCTATGTAACATGATAATTAATTGACTCAGGCGTGACTTTGCGGAAATCCATTACAAGATATTCTACAAGACAAAATATTTAGTACAAATTCCGCTAACTTTCTCTGACTTCAATACAATATTAAACTCGTTCAGGTAATGATCTTACTATTGCATTTTGTATCTTCATATGGTGAATTTTCGTGACACCATTGAAGATCTAAAAGCAGCCATAAAAACAATTATATCGAAAATTCACCATCTGAAGATACAAAATGCAATAGTAAGATCGTTACCTAAACGAGTTGAATATTGTATTGAAAAATGTGGTAGTTATTTCGAACACCTACTACTAAAATAAATTAAAGGATATTGTTTTACAATGCATTTTATTAGTTTTAGACATCATGTTTCATAGTAAAATTTACTGCTTGAGACCTACGTAATCGATATCAAAAACTGTGAGTTTTATTTTTCAAAACATCCGGGTTCTATTCCCGAGCTGAGTACAAGCTTTTTTTATAAATTTATGAAATAAGCAGTTTTCCTTGTTGCTAAAATCGATGACATGGTTCCTGAGAACAGCGGGGTGATCGGCTAACTCTGTAGCAAACAGAAATAATTGATACCGATCCTGTTTTTACAAACTTTGACATGTCATCCGTCGAAATTCAAAGAACTTCAATTGACAAACTGTCACAGTTTGATAAAACGGGATCGGTGTCAATAATTTCTGTTTGCAACAGAGTTAGCCGATCACCCTACAGATCTTCTTAGGTCGTATAGTTTCAGACTTTCCAATACTGACCGTTCTAAATGTTACACCTTGTATAAAAAAATATCTGCGCTTATTATTGTATAAATAAATAGTCTGCGCTATTGCAGCGTGCTCAATGAATGAAGGAATGAATGAATGAATGCTTTATTTATTTATTGCGTGAAAGCGTGAAATCAGTGAACCAGAACACACACAATGAGACAATGACAGTCATGACAAAATAGTACCTACAATGTGTGTACATATAGCTGAAAACGATTTCTTCCAGGCAACCTTCTATGTACGAGTATCTAAGTTATATGTGCTGGGCAAGCGTACTCCAGAAATAACATACCTACGCTTTTTATCTGGTTCTGGATATAGGTGATATAGGTGACATGTTCTATTCTGTGTTATAGGCAGTGTGGCTAGGTTCCTAGTTTTTATACTTACCTAACTACCTAACTTTTCCTTTTGGATTTGCCGTAGTTGGGTAAAAGCAGTATATGTATGTTTTAATGGATATTCTGTTTCTGTGTTTTATTCTGTGGTAGGGTTCCAAACTTTTCAAAGTCAAAGTCAAGTCTTTAGTCTCTTTAGTATACTTTGTTTGCATTAGGTACACCAGTTTTACTTAGGTTGTACATAATTTTAATTTTAATTGGCTATTTATTGAGGTAATATAATTAACGTACATAATCATTTTCTTCAAATTATAAATAATTAGGTTATGTATCACAATTTTGCAAGAAAAAAAAAACAATAAAACATTTAATATTTCGAGTAACATTGCTAATAAGTTACTACAGCACTCTTTACATACAAAATAAGGAAAGTATTATTAAAACATTATTAAAGTGAACATTTTAACATTTTTGTAAAACATATAACCTAGCTTATTTATCATCAAAAAACTCATGCAACGAATTAGGTAATTTTTTAAAAGTGTTTTAAATTTTTAAAGGTTTTCTTCGGTTAGAATGACTTGGGGAATGTTATTATAAATCTTGATTGCCAAGGCGTGAGTACCAGAATGAAATATTTTAAGATTAGAAAATGGAAACTTTAGTTTCGACCAAACGCTTGTCTGGGTAGGTAAGTATATAAAGATATGTAGGTACCTACCTACTTACCACTACGTTGTTGGAAAACACAAAAACTAGGTACTAGGTAAATAGGTACCAACATGGATCCGGCTTATGTAAATTATATTATTTTTATTTTATCAAATTTATGTAAATCCATCAAAAATCGTAGGTATCAGCGGAGAATCATTAATAGTACGTACACAGAAAGTCTATGTGAGCTATAGAGTATGTACCTATCTACCTACTACGTAAGTGTGGGAATAGTAGCTAAATTAATAGTACACAATCATGCATGCATGATTGATGAGACTAGTGCTTCCATCTATTATTTTGTTGAGCAAACTATATTCAAGTTGCCATAGTTAGTTTACTGTAAACCTACCATTTTGGTAAATTATTCAGGACTAAATTCCGCCGTTTTCTACTTCTATTTCTGGTCTAGAACTACTTATTAATATGTGCAATTTCACGTAAATTCGTTCATTATTTTTGATATAAAGAGTAACAAAACACACGATTTATAGTTCTTGCCCTTTAGGATGCGATTTTTATGTCTACTCTCCGATAGAGATAACATCGTATTTTTCCTAATTGTGGGACTCTCTGCATACCAAACATGCTAATTTTTTTCCCAAACGTTTATTTTTATATCTTCTTTAGATAACCTTATTCAGAACATTTAAAATGTTGCTACATTTACATCCAAAAATAAGTTTTCTCTATTCTTTCGTTGACAAAACCTTCTACGGTTGCTGTGCTGTGCTGTTCTTATTTTATTATCTACATTCTTTTGATTTACAATAAGTACAATATCTAAGAAGAGGTTTTGCTGTTTATTTCTGACCCTATCTGTTGGTAAGATTGAAAGCTGGAAGTGGGGAAAATATTGAAGGATTGAAGAAAATGCAGTTTGTTTATATTTGGTATTTATATCGATACGATACCCAACATAACCAAAATTAATGTGTAAAATAATGTCAACCTCTGTGGCGCGCAACAAATACTTGCAGATCAGACAAACACTTATTGTCTTGCGGCGCTCTGTGTCCCGCCGCAAGACAATAAGTGTTTGTCTGATCTGCAAGTATTTGTTTTGGGCCTGGTTGTATAAGTATCTTATTGTATAATTATGTATGTATTTAAAAAAATCTAAGTAGTTAGTTTATCAGGCACATTGTTCCCATATTAAAAGCTCTGCTTAGTTTGAGGCTAATAAGATGTGAGATTGTGTATGTAATACCTAATATTATTATATAATAGGTACTATTTTTATAGGTACCTAGGTACATAAAATATTGATCCAGCTTGAGGTGATAGCAAGTTATTTATAAAATTGTTGTGTGAAGTTTAACCAATAGAGTGCATGATTGAATAATGCTATGCCCTAACAGGGTTTACGTTGAAACTTTAATACATAGAATTTAAGACCTCTGTAAACAACATGTACGCAATAACGATTTGAAATTTGAAAATTTGAATTACCTAATAAAAATATTTGACTTAAATTGTGCTTATATGTACATAAGAATTTCAGCAGTATATTTTAGTAGAATAAGATATGTTTCAAGTGGCAACATTTTATTAGTTTACTACTTTGCCGTTCGCTACTTTGTAGCGCTGTTGTCCGAACGAAGCAAAGTCGTTCGTTTGCTGACTCGCTCGCTCCGCTATCCGCTCGCTCGATCACGCTCGCGGACGGACGGACGGAACCACGGAACCGCTCTGTCGATCGAGTCCGGTTGGAGAACTGTGGAAGCCATTTTATTTCTTGTGGATGTGACAAAGTGTTTTTGTGATTTTCGTACTGGGAAATAGCGTGTCAATGAGTGTCTGCGACGAGTGTGTTTTGTGACGTGTAATCGTGGATCAAAAATAGAGAATGTACGCGTTTCAAATTGGTCTGTGCTGACCTGTCCCGTTTGTTACGCGGTCGCACAGCAGGCATCGATTAGTGCAGTAAGACGGCCTCTAATAACGGCAAATCTAGGGTGTCGGACTTGTAAGTGGTGTGAGCCATGGGCAACAATGCTACCACCGCCAATAAGAAGGTGGACGCAGCCGAAAGCGTCAAGGAGTTTCTTGACCAGGCCAAGGAAGACTTTGAGGAGAAATGGAAGAAGAATCCTACCAACACCGCCGGACTGAACGACTTCGAGCGAATAAAAACCCTAGGCACAGGTTCCTTTGGTCGGGTTATGATAGTCCAACATAAGCCGACGAAAGAATACTACGCTATGAAAATATTAGACAAACAAAAAGTAGTGAAACTGAAGCAAGTCGAGCATACGCTGAACGAGAAACGGATCCTGCAGGCGATCAACTTCCCTTTCCTGGTGAGCCTCAAGTTTCATTTCAAAGACAACTCTAATTTGTACATGGTCCTCGAGTACGTGCCAGGAGGCGAGATGTTCTCGCATCTCCGCAAGGTGGGCCGCTTCTCAGAGCCCCACTCGCGCTTCTACGCGGCTCAAATCGTGCTGGCCTTTGAATACCTGCACTACCTGGACCTCATCTACCGGGATCTCAAACCCGAGAACCTGCTAATCGACTCGCAAGGGTACCTTAAAGTCACGGACTTTGGGTTTGCGAAGCGTGTCAAAGGGCGCACCTGGACGCTATGCGGCACGCCCGAGTACCTAGCGCCTGAGATCATCCTTTCCAAGGGTTACAACAAGGCAGTGGATTGGTGGGCGCTCGGTGTCTTGGTCTACGAGATGGCCGCTGGCTACCCGCCTTTCTTCGCCGACCAACCCATTCAGATCTACGAGAAAATAGTCTCTGGTAAGGTCCGATTCCCCTCTCACTTCGGTTCAGACCTGAAAGATCTGCTGCGCAACCTGCTGCAGGTAGACCTCACAAAACGTTATGGCAACCTGAAGGCAGGGGTGAACGACATCAAGGGTCACCGGTGGTTTGCGAGCACTGACTGGATCTCGGTCTTCCAGAAGAAGATCGAGGCGCCATTCATACCGCGCTGCCGTGGCCCCGGAGACACTAGCAACTTCGATGATTACGAGGAGGAAGCATTGCGTATTTCCTCCACCGAAAAGTGCGCTAAAGAGTTTGCAGAGTTCTGAGCCCGCTGCGGAAGCCTGCTAGCGGACGCTCCCGTGAGTAGGTGTTTTGTATTAGTAAATCTTCCGTGACAGTGCGTCGTGGAGAGGTGACATATGAGTCTCCTTGTCGGCGGCTGCAAGTGAGCATAGACACTAAGCGCCCATCGGCTGGTTACACATGCCAATTCAGATTTGGAAATTAGGCAAGATGATCGTAGAATTCTGATATTTTGGTGGCATTCATTTGCTTAGTGCCCTTTAATATTGACATAGGAAATAGATGAAGTGAAGCAGTCCCCTGTACTGGTGATATTCCTGTTTACAATATTTAATGATACCTAGTTAGTTACCTTATGTTCATACAGCAAGTTACTATTGGTTGAGTATGATTATCCTACAATGTTAATTAATGTGGTACATGCTCTTAATTTGCTGCTATGCAGAGATACAGAGAATTACCTCCTTTAGTAATAATATTATGTTCACTCATTATCATTACTTTTATCATGTTGACATCAAACCTAGGTATCTATCTACTTATGTTTCTAATAGGGCTTCTCAGAACTTTAATTTTTACCCAATTCACAAAATGTAATTGTAATCAACTTAGTTTTATCTATGAATTTTTGAATCATCTACTGCTTACAATATTTGATCCATCTAAAATTCATAATCTAACTACGCATTGTCATTTGGATCATAGATCGATCAAATATTTTTATGAACAGTTAATTTACTTGTATTGGAATGTTGGTATGTTAAAATGATTGACAATTCATAATTGGTTTTTTATAGTTATTATTGTTGTATCAGTTGATATTTTTATGTTAGGAATATAATCTACATCAAATATTTAAAGAGATTAATTTATTATATTTGTATTCATGTAGATAGTTGTGTTCACTCGTGCAATTTGACCTTATGTGTTTGTGATCTGATGTGAGGGTTCATTTAATTTAAGTGTAATATGCATTAGTTCCTTATTTTCTAGTTGTAAGCCAAGCTATTTTTATTTGATAGTCAAAAATAATGTACCTATTTACTAGAAAATTTTCAGTCTTATCGATCACACGCAAGTAAACTTGTGCTGGCACCCTAAAACTTATTGTTAGCATCAGCTCTACTATAAAAGCAATAATATTTACAGTTTTTCTATTAAACAAATTCCTATTCATGAGAAAAATGTTCTATGTGTATCTAACGTCTATTAAACACTAGTTAGTGCATTTTGAATTTATTTAATTCAGCACAAATAAAATCATGAGAGAATTTTTATATACAAAGTATTTATAACATGTTTTCAATTGTAATAGGAATATGTTTTGAATTGTTTTATATGGATCATTGAATGGCCAATTTTATGGCTATATCTTGTAACTGAGACTGATGTTATCAATAGGCTTAAGCAATGGATCATATTGTCATTGATTTGGAACTTTCAGTCCTATCACAATTTGAAGTAAGCATACAGCATGAAAATTTAGCAATGTTTACTATATAAAGTTTGTTAGCTATTAGATTAGGACTTTGAATCCAAGCTGTACAAATAATTATTACCTAGTAATTCGTAGCGCATTTTACATTGTGGACATTGTGAGCATTTGTGGTTGTAGCTGTTAGGTTGGAAATCATGGGGAGGCCCAACGCACATTCATCCTATACAACTTGTAATTATAATATTATCTCACGGAGCCATTCGCGGCTTTGCCTTTAGAAACTATCCTAATCAATTCAACTTTGAGAATTTAAGCGATTGTGGTGTCGATTCTGTGCAGTTGTGCAGTTCAGACGGAACCAAAATTATCGCGGTCTTTTACATTTCTGTCTGTTTCTCAATAACATGACCATAGTTTTGTAGTAGAATTACACGGTTTAGGTTATAAGGTGCGTAGGCAAGGACCTCGTGAGCCCGTTTCTCTGCAGGATCCCTACACGAGCTTAAATTATTTAAGGTAGAGTAGAGCCACACCTTTCATTTAAAATTCAGTATCCTCTAGTAGGTAACGGAGGTGACGTATTTATGATATCATTAATTTTTAAGTGATTACAAAAAATCATCAGAGTAGTTTTCGGTAACAACGATAAATTAAAAACACCTGGAAAATATATTATAATAAATGAAACATTAAATCCACGTCTTTCACGTGATTACAATAGGGTCACATTATTCCGTATGGCACGGCTTATGTGTATAAAAAATATAATCGCACCAAAATAACGCAACTTAATTTTGCAAAAAGACCACAATATTTTTGTCTTCTTTAGAGAATCACGCACACAGAATCGATGCTTGTAAATGTGTAAAATCATATCAAATTATTTGTAATAACAAAATAGTGTCATTTGTGAATTTGTGCATAGTAGGTATATCATTTGATTCTATAGTCTACTATTTATAATCAATCAAATACATATTTATCGAAAATGCAAGTAAATGTGTGATTAATAGCCTTGATCATACTACCTAGGTACTCGTGATGAAAATTAACAGTTATGAAGCTGTTTTGCCATGTCAGTGAAACAATGTCCCACTGGTTAAATGGTCTTAAATTGTCTTCTGAAGTTTTCATATCTTTTGTGCATACCTACAACATTTTGCCTAATTGGTTTTTTTATTTTTAAGTTTTAATTGGTGCCATAATTTTTATATCTTTTTTATGATATGTCCAACCAAACTATTGTTTGTATGTGGTGCAACCAATTGCAGTTGGTAAAACTTATAATTACTTCTTGTTATTTCTTACCTTTAGGTTCAAAATAAATAATGAATCTTTGTAAAAGTTTTATACATAGAAAATTATTAAGTAAATATATAAATAAATATTGAGCTTTTGCAGATTTTGATATATTTAATAGGTACATTTCGATCATCTAGCTTGACTTGGGTTTTTCTTGTAGTTTTATAGAAAAGTAGCTAGTCATTTCTTACCACTGGGCAATGATTTAGGTGAAACTAGCTTTGTTCAAATTGAATGGTTAGTTCGCTAATTTACTTTTTATGGTGATTATGATAAAAAAATCATTGCTGTCTATGCCATACTGCACACGCTCACCTGTGTGTTTCGACATGTTCAAAAATACCATTTAACATCGAAGTTATTTCACAAACCTGCGATGATCGAGTAAAGTAAAGAACTTTAATAGTTTCACCGTAAATTCAGAAAATGCAACATAAATCACACTGATAGACGCAAAGATATCATGTAGATTTTAGTTAGATATATCATTATTATCTTGAAGCATAGTAACTAAATAACTGTCTAGCTAAGCGAGAGTGAAAAGGGGAGAGAGTTTCAGCAAAAACTAAGTTACTGAGTTATTATTCTCAGAGTATCTCGACGTCTTTGTTATGGATTATAGTTTTTCAGTGAGAAGTTACTATAAGTATTGTATTGTATATCTTAGATTGTAAAACTTGTTTTGTTAAGGTCATCATTTACCACTTGGACATTGTTTCTCAAAATAATCTGACTTTTATAACATTTGCGTTTACTTACTTTCTTTAAAAATGGCGCAACGGCTGAGTTACTGGTTTTTTAGTAAACTTATTAGGAGAATGTTATTTGAATTAAGATTTTTCAATACATTTATGTATGCATCCTGCGCAGTCATTGTATATAGTCTAGCTGAAGTGATCGTGTTCCTGGTTGTAGGTCCAGGAGGTTCATCTTGTAGCCTCCATTCCACTAGCTTCACATCTCGCTCATCGACACAATATGGACATTCTAATGTGAACATTTTAAATCCATTTTGGATATTATAAACATTAGTGTGACAGTATGTGTATTTGCGAAGTCGTCTTTTTATATCTGTGCGTATTATAATTATAATATTAAAATGTTCACGTCTAGATCTATTATATTGAGTGCCTATAGCATTGAAAGTTGAAGTGTAAAAAGTCAGTTAATTTCAGTAATAATTGTCATCATGTATTGATCTTCCATAAAATTACGATGAAATTAAAATATCGATGTAATAAATATGATATTGGTTTATTTTTAGCGTAAGATTTCTACTAATTTATTTGATTTAGAAAGTTGAATACTGTTGTTATGTGTCTTTGGGGCGGGCATTTGGCAACATTAGTTGGTTCTGACGGATGATTTGGCCCGGCAACTACCTACCTACATAGTATCTTTCTGTTTTGGACACAGATATAGCCACAAGATAAATGCTTCTTAACGACAGTATTTTTAATCATCATCGCATTACCTAGGGTCTCCTTCACCATTCTCAAGTAACGTCAAAGTAAGATTGACGATTCTTGAGGATAGTAATTATTTTATATTCACTTTTTCACACAATTGCCAGTTAAAGTGATGAATTCGCTAAAAGATTTGTCATTTTAACCAGCAAATAGCTTTCTTTGAAGTTTGACGTTAGTTGAGGATTGTGAAATATGCCCTGAATGATTTAAGTCTTATGTCTCGCCATAATTGTTTGGGTAATATAACGTCTTTCGTTCAGCTAGCATTTGTTAGTATTATTCTTAACAGACCTAAAGGAGGAGGTTCTCAATTCGTCGGAACCTTTTTTTCGACCCATATCTCCGTCAATTGTAAACCGATTTTCAAAATTCTTTTGTTTAAAAAAGTATATTGCACAGGTGGTCCCATATAAATTTTATTCCTGAGGGATCGGTACTTTTCCCGGAAAACTCAAAAAACCTCATCCTCACTTGTAATTTTCGTGCTATGATCACCAATATCTCCGTCAATTGTGAACCCATTTTTTAAATTCTTTAGTGCAAGAAGTAAGAAGTGATAATTATTTGAATTCGGTTAATTTTTTTTAAAAATCCTACTTGTTTAAGCCATTTTTCGAGTAAATGTGGTTACGATTTTGTAATGGTTTAGTCTTTGGTTGTCTCGAGTTCTGTTTCGGCAGTAGTGTCTTGATATCACAGATATTGTTTGATGAAGTTTCACACTTCACATTCGTTTCTGTGCACGAAGGCGGCACGTGGGTTCGCCGAGGCGCTTAATACGTGGCTTCCTAATAAAACGGAATGATTTGACCGTGCTCACTCATCATTGCTGGAATGATAAAAGAATAAATCCATTGTTTTGTATTATGATCTTTAAGCTCTCTCTTCTAGAGGATTCGGAATCTACCTTTGTTTGTTATGTTGGTGTTGGCTTCTATTTTGGACAGTGAACTTATTAAGGTATCTTAGTTATGATTGGGGTTGGTGCCTTGATACTTCTTAATTATGTTCTACCACTACCTACGTCATTATATGTTATGTATATTATGCACACGTTAAAGGTAATTAATCAAATTATGTGTGGGTTTTACAATTTTTACAGACGAAAACATTGATGTTTAATGTGATCGACTTCCTTGAATATGTCGGAGTTTCCTCGTCACAATCTCGAATTAGCTCATGTTATTCTGTAGATTTTCAAATAGTTTTTTTTCGTAAATAAAATCTTTCAATCTAGATACTTATGTTTTCGCTCAATTCTATTTGGATCATTGATGTCCGTCTACTGTAACGTCTGTTTAGTTGTTTATGCCAGTACATCATCATCAAGTTCAGCCAAACAAACGGCTAAAAATTCACATTTTACGATTGTCCGAATCCTGTCCGAATGTTTGAATGACGCAAGTTACCCTTGCGCTACGATTTTTACGATACTTTTAATTTGTTCTGACTTTGATGTCTATGTGTCTTTGCTCTTTGAAAATATTATTGTGGTTCATTTTACTGGATACTGTAAGCCGACGTCTTACTGCTCTGTTTGACCAATAGTTTTCTATCTATATGTAGTATGTACTTGCGGCCGGTTCCTTCATTATAACGTTACCTATGACTTCTGCTTCTGCTTCTTTTTATTTATGGCCTCTGTGGTATGGCGTCCACATTTTTCCCAAAGTCGAAGTCGACAAGATTTAACAATAAAAAGGCTTTGCTGAGTGTGAAAAAAAGGGGGTTCGTGTTTCCAGAGGGAGACTCGACCAAAGTTACCGACGACGCTTCGTTTTCCCTTGGAAAAACAGTCAAATTTTCAATGCCTCTGTTAATTTTTGACAATATTCAAGGGAAAACGAAGCGTCATCGGTTACGGTATAATATAGGATTCGATGGTAAGGAAGTTTCTATCTTACGTTGGTAAGTGTCAAAAAATAAGTAATGCATGTTTTACACTATTCCTCACTTTAGCATCTTAGGTGATAAAGGAAACCAATCAATAAACCAATCAATCCAACCAATCATAAGATAGTCTAAAAGTAAATCCTCTGATTTATATGTAGTTATTTTAAGATTCATTTCAGAATTCGCAAATTGATGGTAACATACAAAGTTAAAAATATTGTCTTGGCAACACAGTTTCCAATGTTACATGTAGGTAGATGTCACGAACACATTGCTAGGACGAACGTCATCTTACATATTGGCAAATGTATTTCCAAGATGATGTTTAAATGGTTGACTTTGAATTAAACTAATTATCAAACTTTTGTTTTTAATTGAACTTATTTTTACAGTAATCAGCTGGATGAAGTCATGAATACTCTTTTTCCCTGTTTAATGCACACACGATTAGTAATGGTATGTTTACTAAAACTGAAACGCGGAAAATCCACCTGTTATGGGTTGGGTACAGTCACCTGCAAATTGACTAATAGGTGGTACTATGTAGCTTTATAGTGCAATTGTTTCCGCCCGCGGCTTCACTTGCATGGTACTGGTTCCTGGATTTTCACCACTGAATTCACCATTTCATTATCGTACAACCAGACGCACGGAATTTCGTCACCCATACACGGTAGACATTCCTCCTGCCCGCACGAAGCGCTTTGCTGCAACTTTCATCCTTAGAACATCTAAGGAATGGAATGCTCTTCCGGCGTCAGTGTTTCCTGATCACTATGACTTAGGGGTCTTCAAGCGTAAATAGGTACATTCTAGGCAAGCGTGATACATCTTCGACCGCATCATCACTTACCAACAGGTGAGATGGCGGTCAAACGTCAGGTCTATTTGTTAATCCAGGTCTTGACAAATTTCATTTTCTAGGCTGACTACATTTTTTTTTAAAACGGAAAATGCAATCGTTTTTTTCATCAAAATAAACCTATAGTTTCTTCAGAACAAAATCTTCTAACTACAAAAGGCCCTCAATGCGGTAAAATTTTGCCCCAACTTGTACACTTAAAACAGAATGCAATGATCTATTAATTGTTTAGCCAGCACAGAATCAAAGGCACTTTAACACGGTTGTCGGTATATTTGATTGTATACATTTATTTTCCTAACATAAAACGGAAATCACCCAAATCATGGTTGCGGAGATTTTGCTCGTTAAATGCGAAACCATTTAGGTAGGTACTCGTACTTACATAATGCGTTTTATGCTCAATCTTTGTCTTGAGCAATTCTATGTCACGTGTTGTCATCTTGGCCATGATAGGTCCATTCCATAATTGCTGGAGGTATGCTCGTTTTCACACGGTGTGCCTTGAAACTTGGAAATCTTGGAATGTATGGAAACGAAGGCAAAGTTCTCAGACCTATTATAAAAATAATCGTCTTAGTTTTCCTAATAAAAAAATAGAACTTCATTGTTCTATTTTTATATTCACAAACAGTAACAACTACTTTTGTCATTGCTGTTTTATCAACAAATGCGCTTTAGCGCTTACACAAGGCATATAGGTAAATGAAGGGGGACATAGGTAAATGTCATATCTACTTAATATGATCTAATTTTATATGTAGGTCGATAAACATTTAGGTAGAGATAGATTTCATGCAGGTACCTATTGGTTTTGATATAATTTTTCTCATAATGTTAAATCATTAATAACTAGCTTCCACCCGCGGCTTCGCTCGCGTAATACCCGGATAAAAAGTAGCTTATGTGTTAATCCAAGTCATAAACTCATAAACTATGTATATTCCAAGTTTCATAGAAATCCGTTCAGTAGTTTTTGCGTGAAAGAGTAATAAACATTCATCCATTCATCCATCCATTCTCACAAAATTTCGCATTTATAATATTAGTAGGAAGTAGGAAGGATAGGATAGTAGTATAGTAGGAAGGATAGGAAGTAGGATAGTAGGACTTACAAATACATAGATGGTGTTAATAATTATTATATTTCAACAGTATAATATATCCAATAACTAGCCCATAAAAGGCTATACATAGGCCTAACTCGACATATTGTGGGCATACGGGTTGGAGATCGCAGGGTACAGCGTCTCGCATCATCGACGCTGCTCGTCAGCCCTACTCGTAGCTGTGCTGGTGGCAGGCTGCGCTAAGCCACTGTCAACCGGCCACCAGAACCCCCGTTTGTTAGTTAGCAGGTTCCGAAGATGAAGGTTGGAACTTGGAACCCCCTTCATCATTAACTTGCAATGTGAAAAAGATGGCAATTTCATATTACAAGATTCTTCTTAGTATGAGCTGGTGGCCAACTCTGGAATAAGAAGAATCCTCTTATCTTAACTTTAAAGGATGGCCTTCTCGGTTATTTTCAAACTAATAATAACAAATTGTATTGAGGACCAGAAGGCGTATTCAGTTGTCAACGAAAATGATAGTACAGCCTGAATGATATTTCGACTAAAATGGGGAAATAAGAGTTGTCCTAGATGTAGATCAGTATCAGATCATTGTCTTTGCCTATTATGTAATAAAATATACCTGAAGGTAACGTAAACATACTTCACGACATAGTAATACTTGCTAACCTACTTCAATTTTTCCATTTTGCCACCTTAGCCAGTTTTCCTGCGTTGTGTTGTGTTACCAATAATGGTGATAATGTTTGGTTCTCGCACCTGTGTGCTAGCCTTGAGGCGAGTGAGAAAGCATTCGTTACGTACACCTACACATACGTACCATGTTTCAGTACCTACGTTCATTTTAAAATATTCTTTAATAATGATAACGAGCGAAACATCCTCTGACATTCGATTTAGCAAGTACTGTTTATATTTAGCATATTGTGGTGATTTGACTTTCAGGTCTACTCTCATTATTGGGCAATTCCACAGGGCAATTCTTATATTTTTGACAATTTGATGTCTATCAATTCAATTAGAGTAAGTTTAACTTTGAAAACAGGTAGGAAATAAAACCACTTATGAATATGAGGTTCTTTATTTTGTCATTATTCGGTACAACTATTGCGTAAATTAATAGTTGAAATTTAGGCGCTATTAATTAACATAAGGTCTCGTCATCCTTCAATTATTTGACTTAAATAATAGACGAGACTTTAGGTAGGAAAATTAAAAGTTATCACAGTCAAGCCTCTGTGCCTCTTTGGCGCAGTGGGCGAAGGTCCGCCTGAGACGCAGAAGGTTGCGGGTTCGATTCCCGCTGCGGGACAAATGTTTACATGTTCTGTAGATATTGTCTCGGGTCTGGGTGTTTCTATGTATGATATGTATGTATTTACAAAAAAAATATATATGTGTAATATATCAATCATGTGGTTCCCTTAATACAAGCTCTGCTTAGTTTGGGGCTACATGATGCTGTGTGATTACGGCCTGCATTATTTATTTATTATTATTTAAGCATTTAAAGGCCAAACTTGTTACTTTTTCACGTTAGCTAACTAAATGCTTCTTGGTGTCTTGCTTGATGGACTAGACCCTACCTAAGATTCCGTCCCTCAAGATACCAGACAGCAAAGACGCTAACCTGAAAATGGTAGTATCTTGGCTTCCAAATTCATACATGCTATACCTACCTATATAATAAATTTTGTCGTTTACAGCTGACTATCTATTTATCACTAAACTGACACTTCGTCTTTCTTCAGGGTGTATTTTGGCAAGTCTACGACCGACACTTGTTGACGGATAAATCTGTAAAATGCAAGTAACGAAATGATGTTTATCCATACCAATATACCTACCTAATAACTCTTGAGACGACACGACAAACCTTTAGTTTTATTTTTTTCAATAATAACAAATGGAATGGAATGAAACTTATAATTTAAGCGAACGTTGTTAAACTAAAAGGTCGGCAGCTCGATCAAGGCTTAATGTATCCTTTAAAATATCGCCTTTGGCAGTTACACCTTAGTTATTTAGTTTTGTTATCTTTTTAACTGCTTGCTTGCAATAACTTGTAAATTGTCCTTACGTCTGTGATGGTTTAACGATTTCTCAAAGTAAAGTCACAAAACGATTATTAACACGTTGAATGCGGGCCTCGGATATGACGCCACGAGTTATACCCCGGTGTGTTTTCACCACTCAAAGCGTTAATGCTGTAGGAATTATTACATGCATGAAAGTAATTTATGATTAAATACGAGTTCAAATATGCGCTTTGGTTTCAAATGATATTCTTTCACTGCATTTGTTTTATGACGATATTGAGAAAGCTGAACAATTTCAATGAATACTTCGAGTAAGTTACTAAATTTTATATGTTACTAATCTTTACTTGTTTTCTAAGGCATTTCTTAGGTCCTTACTTTAAGTAGGTACCTATTTTCTACATCATCATTAGACCACGCCCTTTCAGCTCGACGCATCCAGCTTCCTTCTACCTATCAGCAGTCTTTCGCAGATCGATCCGAGTGACGATCCTACTTAGGTACTTAGGTGTTTTAGGTAGGTACTTTGCTAAATGCATGTGACTTCAGTGCTTCAAAGACTTCAACAAAAAACATTTTAAACGGGTTTGCTTTTTAAGTAAGTCTAAGTTTGTCCTTATCAAAAACATTTAAATATCTGATAAGACGTAATGTATTATTTTTGAAATTCAAGTTGAACGCACGAATTTGAGGACGATGCAAATTATCTTTTGGCTTCTTGTCTAAAGACAGATATCTTATCTTGAGATAACAGGCGTTCTCGCTTTTGGAAGGCATTCGGCGAGGTCAGCATTCTCTTGTTTTCATAACATTACGCCATTACATTACTTTGTGTTGTTTGGTACTTTCCTTCTTTTGTTCAACATAAATAGCGGGACCTTTTTAACATTTGGTCCTTTTCTGTTTGGTCGTTTGATGTTTGTGTTTGTGCGTTGAACAGATTCATAATTGAGTAGGATGACAGGTTTTGAGGGATTGTAAATTTGCATCTTGCGGCTAGCTTTTTTTGTATAAACCTGTTTATTTTCTTCCTGGGTCAGTTCTACAGTATCTGTTATTTTTGTTGGTATATCTATCTAGCTATCTACAAAAATTATAAAATTAATTATAATGTAAGTATTTTATTATGAGAATTAGGTAGGTTTTGCTTTCTAAAATATATCAGGACAGGGTACTGAGCTATAAACACAACCTGACTGAAGAGGACTTCAGTCGGGTAAAAAAAGGTGTGGATTATCCTGTTCCTTCCAGTCTCTTAAGAGTCACCATGTTTGTTCCTCGATATATTCAGTTTTCTGAATAAGGGGGAACATACATGGGGTTTAAATGCTAGATACGCATTGAGGTCCCTATCACCCTGCTACTGTTGATCCATACCCCCAGTTACACCGTGTAAGTGTTTCATTCATAGTTTTTGAACAACTTTATCTGAAATCTATTATTCTCTCTTGATGTATTCTGTCCTGGCAGTCACCATTATTGTTTCGAAAAGTTAAATTTATCTGTTGTAAATTTATGCACATTCTATTATACGCGAACAATAGAACCTAAGCGTCTCTGTTCAAGTTATTGACGAAATGGGTACAGTCGACTGCACTAATATCTATCTATAGGTTTCCAAACTTTTAAAATAGGGTTACAGTATTATTTTTAAGTAGATATAGTAAACGGGATATGTCCATAATCCCCACGTTGGGCATGCAGGTTGGGGATTGCAGGGCACAACTTCTCGCACCGCCGACGCTGCTGCCCGTCTGCGGCCAATATCCCCCTTTTTTATTAGGGTTGGCATATGCCCAGCAGTAGACCAAAATAGGTAGGCTGATGTGGTGTGGTGGTGGTTAGGTGGTGGTGTAAACTCAAAAATTATGTGTAATCATCAACCTATGAAGTGAGTTTGTATTTTGATGTGCACCTACTAAGTTACGCTTACTGTAAAAAAAAAAACAAAAGAATTAGCACGTAATACCACAGGCTTGAACGCGAAGACTAGCGAATATATTCGTATTGTATCGTAGACTTAAAATTCTGGCCAATGAGAAAGCATAGCTTCAAAATAACGCTTTTTCATTGGCAAAAAGTTTTATATTTCAGTTTCGCCCTACCGTTTCTACTTTGATTTTTTTCTCGTCTAATCGCGTCATTCCGAGTTCCGGCCGGATGCTTTTATGCCGATGCAGGCGACTGTACCTACTGTTTTGCCAAAGTAAATTTTAAACAAGACAACATTTTTTTGGTCATAATCTTGTTTCAGTCATTTCAGTGGCATTGTATGTTGAAGTATTTTTGTTCGTCTGTTTTTTTTTTTGGCAAGTTTTCAACGGGTTTTCAATGACAATAACGGTCTATTCCTAGATGACATTGCTCTTGGACTGTGGCTATGCCCGCTACAAGGACACTGCTTGTCCATGTGAATCTAACAAGAGTTTAATGCACTCACTTACCTTCAGATTTAAGTTCTTTGACGTAAGTTTTAGTAGTGGTGGGGCTCTCAAGGTTCGTCCGGGGAAGTACCGCCACGCATATTTCTTTCGTGAAGCAGCATTGCTGTGTGCAAACACTAGAAAATAAAATAAAACGAAAATGACAGTACCGTCGTCAAAATACTGTTCTCCCTGTGTTTTGGTTTGAAGGGAGTAGGTGCCGGTGAAATTAGAGGCACATATGGCTTATCACCTTTAGGTCTGAAATTGATGGATGCAGTATGTTGCATCCTGGGGTACGTTTCAAACATGCGTGACCTACGACGCAATGCTTTATGATAGGTAATGGTTACCACTTAACATCAGGTAGGCCATGTGTTTTTTCCATCTTCAGCTATCAAAAAAAGCGCTGTTATCTGCATAAGTCTTAAGGCGACTATAAGGGTCAAACCTTCCTCTCGCTCGCACTATTCAACATTTTAGAAGATATAAAATCACTGAATTTAGTTATACAAAATAGCAAACCTTCACGGCCTAGAAAATAATAATACAAAGGTTCTGCAAGAATATCATGTTGAACCCAACACGTTTTCCTACCAAAAAATTGGCACCAAAATTGATCACATTGGTACCAGATTTTTGGTAAGAAAACGTGAAAGAATCAAAATGATATTATTGCTGAACCTTTGGTATTGTTATTTTCTAGCCCGTGAAGGTTTGCTATTTTGCATAACCACATTCAGTGATTTTATATCTTCAAAAATGTTTAATAGTGCGAGCGAGAGGGAGGTTTGACCCTTATAGTCGCCTTAAGATAATTTTTGGTTGACCCGCCCACAACTTCGTTTGAGTGGATACTTGTATGCCACAATCTGATCAATGGTTTCGGTCCGTTTCGGAAACGCATAGAGGACACAAACAAACATTGATTTTTATTTTTATAAATTTTGATGTACGTAATGCTGTCAGTTATTGTAAAACAGCATACTGGTATCAATAGAGCGTTTCGTCGATTATTAAGGAAAATTTATAAATATCTCTCGCCACGCCCGAGCTTCGTACATGACGCAAGGTCGTCACAATGTGATAATTTGTTGTTATAATTTTGCACGATGTGAGGCGAAGAGAGCAACAAGCTCGACAGCTGTCCGTCCGTAAATAATTCCTGAGTTCAGGCTGGAATCATGCCGAGGCGGTCGACTTCCGTGATAGCAAACGAGGTTAGTTTTACTTTCTGCCCGCGACTCCGCTCGCTCGGTAGAGTATCTCTTAGTAGTAGTAGAGTTCTTTGTGGAGGGCTCGTCCGAGGAAGTACAGCCACCGTGAAGCAGCTGAGCTGTTTTTCGGTTTGAAGGGTGTGCCGGTGAAATAACAGGCACTAGAGGCTTATCATCATCATGCCTCAAGTTGATGGACGCGGGGCGTTGCATCGTAGAGCACGGTCCAAAAACGTGATCTATGATGCAATTGCTTTGATAGGTAATGGTTACCACTCAACATCAGGTGGGTCATGTGCTTGTTCCATCTTCAAGTATCATAAAAAACTATATGAATGGAAAGTTGCATAGGTGCGTACAGGTGAGTGCCTATAATAAGTACTGGAAGATGTAACTAGCACATGGCCCACTTGATGTTATGTGGTAACCATTACCTACTATAATTATAATAAAATATTGCTTCCTAGGTCACGCTCATTTTGGAATCTGCCCTACGATGCAATACAATACGCTGCGTCCATCAACTTGAGGCATAATTTCACAATAGCGATTACGACTCAAAAATTCTAATTAGTCCGTCATTTAAATGATCAAAAAATATTGGACACGTATTTTTTCTTTTGTCAATTAAAACAAAAATGACAAAGATATACTTCATTGAAGTTCCGCGTGACGTCACGGTTTAGTACACATTTTACATGGCCGTGACGTCACTAGCCCCCACTCTCGAACTTTGACGCTCTTTATCTCCGTCAATTTTAATTTATTTGGTTATTATCAAAAATGTTCAATATTTTTTGTTGATCAAGCAGACGGACTAATTACATTTTTTTTACCCAGTCGTCAATTTTAGCTCTGTCTCACATTATCAAACAAACTTTCGCATTCATAATATTAGTAGGCCTAGCTTCCGCATGCGTTTGAGTTCGCATGGTAGGTAAGGTATACATGATACTTAATATCCTAAAGATTTTCATTAAACTTATCCTTAACTAAGTTTAAAAATAAGTAAGTTTAGGAGCTGTCTCTTTCTAGTAGATGGACATAAAACGAGACGAAATGACTTTTAGCTAGATATAACTAGTTTTAGCGATAAATAGTGTTACTCAGAATCCACCACTTGTTCTGTTCACGGCCAGGATTTCGAAATATTAACATACCTAGACATACGGAGCCAAAACGTGGACACTCACAGTACGGCTAGTCCACCAGTTTAAAGTCGCACAGCGAGCTATGGAACGAGCTATACTCGGAGTTTCTCTGAAGGATAAAATCCGTAACGAGTTTATCCGACATAGAACTAAAGTTGTTGACATAGCTCAGAGAATTAGCAAGCTGAAGTGGCATTGGGCTGGCCATATCTGCCGAGAACCGATAACCGTTGGGGTAAACGAGTTCTTGAGTGGAGACCGGGGCTCGGCAAACGTAGTGTAGGACGCCCTCCGGCCAGGTGGGGTGACGATCTGCGAAAGGCTGCTGGTAGAAGCTTGATGCGTCGAGCTCAAGACAGGGCGCAATGGCGCTCATTAGGGAAGGCAAATATCCAGCAGTGGACTGCTATAGGCTAATGATGATGATGATGATGAACTTCGTATGGAAGAACGGATGTCGGTTCCCCCACTTTATTATTTAACTCTAGGTCTAAATTTAACTAACCTTTAGCCCTTTTTCAGGGTTGGTAGATTTTACTATTAACCTACCTAACTTGTTTAGAAAAAAAACACCTTTTTTTCATTATCATTCATCAGAACTGAAGCATTTCACTTGACTTCAGATCACATAGGTTAATTTGATTGGTTCAGATGGATTCAGATCAGATTGGTTCGAGGTTCGATGTTCTTAGCAGGTCATCATCAGCAACAGTGCATCCGAATAAAAAAACCCATCCGGTCACTACTTGGATGGGTGACCGTTTTGTGGCAGAGCGCTTCCCTGTTTCGGAAGGCACGTTAAAATGTTAGTTGCGGTTTTTCAGCCATAAAACCATGTCGGAGACTCCGACACCAAAGTTAGCCGCTAGCTCTTACGAAGAAGAAGAAGGATCAGAACTTCAGGAAGCGGATAATCAGATTCATGTTTTATGTATTGGTAAAATTTATAGTTTAGAAATACTTACATAGTAGGCTGGTATGCTACCTACTTACTTACCTTAAACCATTTCTTCTGACCTTGAAGGCGTTGCCGCAAGCCAAGCACCCAGTTAGCTATTTATGTGTAACAAAATGGTGTAATTATTGTAATAAGTTAGGTACTCGTAGACCAGCGTTTGTTCTGTTTGTGGCTATCGTTTTTATCGCTTAATCTATGATTAGCCGTCATCACAGTATTCACCTGTGTTTTGTTGACTTGTGTACGAAAAGTCACGTTTAGTTTATTACAGTAGCGGCTATGGGCTTGTATTCAGAGAATTTCACTCTGAAGAACCTCTATTTTATGTTTGACTAGCTTCTGACCGCGGATTCATAGGCGTGATGTTTTTAAGATAGGTACCTACTCCCTAGCGTGTGCGTTACTCCAGCGGCATGTTGACTCGGATCGGGATGAAACTTACAGAAAAATTAGAGCACTATGTCCTGTAAATGTGCTCCAAATATTAAATTTGTGCCTATTAAGGTTCCAGAGTTATTCGAGAAAATAAGATGCCGCTGTAGTAACGCCTGAAAACGTTACTGCAGCGGCATGGTTTTTACCCATTAGCCTTAGCCAAATTTAAAGTAGCTTAAAAGATAGCTTATATTTGTGCATGTCACTGGCCAAACAGCGGCATTTGTGCGACCTGTGGTTTATGAGTTATTGCAGATGCCGCTGGAGTAACGTTTTGCAGATTTCCGGATCTTCGAAACGGCTGAACGCACAAATATGATTTTTTGTGAGCGAATGTGTTGTAATTTGTGCCTATGTGTGCGCTAGTTGCTTTTCCAAAAAAATGCACGACGTATGAATTAGACGAGTTTTTGTGAAAATCGAAAATTGCCTCTAGCTCTTGAACTACTAGTGGAAAACACTTTATGATTGCTTTGGCTGATGACTATAAGGAATATACATCTTCTGACAACCATCTTGAAACCCTACATCTAATTTTCGACGAAATAAATCAATTTTACAACTGAAAATGGTTTACTAATTTCTAACCTCAATTAAGGGAGTTTTAACAAGTTATCGACTTTCATGATTTGCCAATAATTAGAGCGCATATCCAAATAGAAGCACGCTGAATTTCAGCTTTCTAGACCTTCAAATTAATGATTTACAACTGAAAATAACAAAACGAGGTCTCTTAGACTGTTATCCGACCAAATACGAAAGGTCATAAAAAAGCGGCCGTTCAGTACTTCGAGACTACATTTTTAAATAGGCAGCTTTGTCATGTTTAACGTTAGGTACACTTACGTAGACAAGTTTTAGTGTGGGATAAAGGCACATGTAACATTGATGCTGGACAGCATTTATTTCAACCAATAACATGTTACATGTACGTACTAATAGCCCTACGTCCGTACAACAACAATTAGTTAGGGTTTTTTTATAATAAAAAGTAATAGAACATAAAATACTTATATCAATACGTAGAATCCAATTCCAACCATTTTTGCTCTTTAGGTCTTTCTGAAGCCAGAAAAATAAATTTTCATACATATTTGAAAGTGTCCTAACTCCTAAACTATGAACTTTACGAAAAAAAGTAATGGAACATAAAATACTTATATAATTACGTACAATCAAATTCCAACCATTTTTGCTCTTTAGGCCTTTCTGAATCCAGAAAACGAAATTTTCATACATATTTGCAAGTACAACTTAACTACTAAACTATGAACTTTACGAAAAAAAGTAATTGGCCGTAAAATATTTATATCAATACGTAGAATCCAATTCCACCTAGTGTACCTAGGTACTTGAAAAAACCCTAACTAATTGTTGTTGTACGGGCGTAGGGCTATTAGTACGTATATGTAACATGTTATTGGTTGAAATAAATGCTGTCCAGCATCAATGTTACAGGTGCCTTTATCCCACACTAAAACTTGTCTACGTAAGTGTACCTAACGTTAAACATGACAAAGCTGCCTATTTAAAAATGTAGTCTCGAAGTACTGAACGGCCGCTTTTTTATGACCTTTCGTATTTGGTCGGATAACAGTCTAAGAGACCTCGTTTTGTTATTTTCAGTTGTAAATCATTAATTTGAAGGTCTAGAAAGCTGAAATTCAGCGTGCTTCTATTTGGATATGCGCTCTAATTATTGGCAAATCATGAAAGTCGATAACTTGTTAAAACTCCCTTAATTGAGGTTAGAAATTAGTAAACCATTTTCAGTTGTAAAATTGATTTATTTCGTCGAAAATTAGATGTAGGGTTTCAAGATGGTTGTCAGAAGATGTATATTCCTTATAGTCATCAGCCAAAGCAATCATAAAGTGTTTTCCACTAGTAGTTCAAGAGCTAGAGGCAATTTTCGATTTTCACAAAAACTCGTCTAATTCATACGTCGTGCATTTTTTCGGAAAAGCAACCAGCGCACACATAGGCACAAATTACAACACATTCGCTCACAAAAAATCATATTTGTGCGTTCAGCCGTTTCGAAGATCCGGAAATCTGCAAAACGTTACTCCAGCGGCATCTGCAATAACTCATATCATAAACCACAGGTCGCACAAATGCCGCTGTTTGGCCAGTGACATGCACAAATATAAGCTATCTTTTAAGCTACTTTAAATTTGGCTAAGGCTAATGGGTAAAAACCATCTTATAGGCATCTTATTTTCTCGAATAACTCTGGAACCTTAATAGGCACAAATTTAATATTTGGGGCACATTTACAGGACATAGTGCTCTAATTTTTCTGTAAGTTTCATCCCGATCCGAGTCAACATGCCGCTGGAGTAACGCACACCTCCCTAGCTATAATTTGATAAGGCCTCCAATACAAGATTTTTATAATTTTTTGTATTTGTAGGTACATCGCTTTTAAGTAGGTACCTAAACTTATCCTGTATTGTTTTATGCGTACAATAAAGAATTAAATAATTCAAATTGGGCGTGAAAATTTAGTTTGATGTTTGAAAAATCTCAAGTGTCTATTTACTTTGTACCTGGATAAAAAGTAGCCATTATGTTATTCCTGGTCTAGAACTAAAAATGATGTGTAAAATTTCAACTCAAATGGAACAAACACTTTTCTCAAACGTTTAAGCGGGGAATTCACTAGACGGACATGCCCGTGGGCAAGTCTGCAGACATGTCCGCCGGACCTCGCTACTATAGGTCTGTGCAATGTTTGTAGGAGCTTCAGACGCACTGCTAACTTCCACCCGCATCAAGTTGATATTCCATGTAAATTAAATTTAATTTATAAGCGCTTCCAAACCTCAATTATAATGGGCAATGCTAAAATATGGAATCAGCTGCCAGCGTCTGTTTTTCCATTGTCTTATGACCCTAACGACTTCAAAAAGAGAGTTAATAGGCATCTTCTGGGAAAGCTCGTCCCATCGTTGACCTCATCCTTGCCCACGCAAGCCTCGAGGTCAAGAGCTGGTCAAGAGCCATACTAAATAAAAAAAAAGCGGGGAATGCAATTGCACAGACCTATAGTAGCGAGGTCCGGCGGGCATGTCTGCAGACTTGACGGGCATATCCGTCTAGTGAATTCCCCGCTTTACATCTTGAGTATTGACATGTTCACATTTGACATCACCTTTACTTTCGCGTTTATAGGTAAGTAGCAAGTAACAACACCATCCTAACAATCCATTGAAGGCGAATATGCCCATAATGGGGTGTAAGGGGTTCCATCCAACCACATTTCTGTGGTTAACTCCCATCTTCGAAACCTAAGGTAACCTTACTTGCACTTGGTGCATCCTGCTAACTAACTAACAAACGGGGCTCTGGCGGCCGGCTGATTGCGGCATAGCGCAGCCTAACACCGGCACAGCTAAATCCCCTGGCCGCAGACGGGCAGCAGCGTCAGCGGTGCGAGAAGTTGTGTCCTGCAATCCCCAAACCGCATGCCCAGCTTCGGGATTATGGGCATATTGCCCTTTATAAGGGGAGGCCTATGTCTAAAAGACTGCTGGTGTGGTGTGGTGTGTGTGGATGCCCATAACTCCCCTATGTTGGGCATGCGGGTGGCATTTGGAGATCGCAGGATTGTAACAAACACCATTAACTGTTGCATTTATAATTTTAGTCTAGGTAATCAGATGTGATTTTGGATGTAAGTAGGTCATTTGAAACGTGAAACGTGGACTCTCACAGTACGGCTAGTCCACCAGTTTAAAGTCGCTCAGCGAGCTATGGAACGAGCTATGCTCGGGGTTTCTCTGAAGAATAAAATCCGCAATGAGTTTATCCGACATAGAACTAAAGTTGTAGACATAGCTCAGAGAATTAGCAAGCTGAAGTGGCAGTGCGCTGGCCATGTGTGCCGAAGAACCGATAACCGTTGGGGGAAACGAGTTCTTGAGTGGAGACCGCGGCTCGGCAAACGTAGTGTAGGACGCCCTCCGGCCAGGTGGGGTGACGATCTGCGAAAGGCTGCTGGTAGAAGCTAGATGCGTCGAGCTCACGACAGGGCGCAATGGCGCTCATTAGGGGAGGCCTATGTCTAGCAGTGGACTGCTATAGGCTGATGATGATGATATAATAGCTATTTATTTACATAGTATTTTTTGTGCAATAAAAAATCTTCTATTATTTCTCTTTCCAGGATATTACATTTATCACTTTTACCAGAATGACGAAAATTGGGCTTTACGTAAATCACGAATGCTTTCCAAATTGCGCTGTATAAGTTATTTTCTGCGATGTCCTATTGTTTTCAAAATCGGCGTATGCCTTGTGTTTGTCATAGCTTGGGTCCAATAGGTACACAAAGGTTGGCTGGCAGACAATGCTTCTTCGCATTAAGTTCGTCTATGTATTTTTTACGCATCATATGCCCCCAAACTAAGGAAAGCTTGTAAGTATTATAAAAACTACGTGACTGATAATATGTACTACATAAACAACATTATATAAGAATTTTATATTATCTATCTATTTATCTTGCCAGGGTATAAAAATTATCACTATGTTACCAGGGCATTTATCTCTATGTTACCGGAGTGACGAAAATTTGGCCTTTGCCAAAATCACGAATGCTTTCGAAATCGTGCGATTACCTAAAGTTATTTTCTGCGATGCTCTATTGTTTCCAAAATCTGCACATGTCTTGTTTTACGTAACTTGAAAAAAAAATCAAGGCTAGACACGTGTGACATTTACCTACACCCCTTGAATGGCGCGTGTAATTAATTCGGTCGTGTAGTCGGCCCGCGGGGTACGCGGGCCTTAAGCGAGCCAAGTTATAAGCCAAGTTAGCTACTTCGATGACAGCATGATAATTCTCAATAGGTACCTACATTTAATACCTGCCGTCCGGCCAGGTCCAGGTGGAGTGGCGATCTGCAAACGGCTGCTGGTGGAGGCTGGATGCGTCGAGCTGAGGATAGGGCGCAATGGCGCTCATTAGGGGAGGCCATCTGCAACAGTGCCTATAATCCTGACGCTGGACATTCGGGTTGGGGGAGTCAGGGCACAGCTTACAGCACTAGCAGCACCGACGATGCTGCTGCTGCTGCCCGTCGGCGGCCAGGGGATGAACTGTGCCAGTGATAAGCTACACAATATCGCAATCAACCGGCCGCCAGAGCTCCGTTTGTCAGTTAGCAGGATGCACCACGGGCAGGTGAGGTTGCCTTGGGTTCCGAAGATGGAGGTTGGAACCCCTTACACCCCCTCAAAAACGCCTACTTTAAATTAACTTTGTGAAATGTGAAGATGAAGGTACTTTTACGATTGTTCCTCTGTCGCGCCAAAACTATTAACAGATTGAGCTAAAATAGTTCACATTATGTTCTAGAATAGGAATCACATAAGGAAGCGGGTGCCACGCAAGCGAAGCTACAGGCTGAAGCTCGTGTTGTAGGCAGACATAGAATAAATGCGTCGATCGACCACCTTATAAATAAAATCATGCATGACCACTTGCACTGAGAGTTTATCACCGAGAACGAACGAAATACCGAAGGCTGACGCAGAAATTTAAAGCTTAATAATATTAAAGAAACAATTGTAAACATGAATTCTCAATTTCGTAAAAAACGCATATTATAATTAATTAATTTCTGACAGACGTTAGTATCCTTTATTCCTCATAAATTTCTTGACTTAAATAATATATTTTCAAATTGTCTTTCTACATACACCAAGACTTAGAATAAAATACCGAAAGCTGTCGGGGAACTTTAAAACTTATTAATATTAATATTAAAGAATTAATTCTTGATATCCTTAAAAACAAGTATAAACTTTTTATAAAAAATAAACCGACTTCAAATAAAACACTCCTTACTTCTTGCCCTAAACAATTTTGAAAATCGGTTCACAATAATTGACGGAGATATTAGTGATCATAGGGCGAAAATTACAAGTTGAGGATGAGGTTTTTTGAGTTTTCCGGGAAAAGTACCAATCCCTCAGGAATAAAATTTATATGGGACCACCTGTGAAGTACACTCTTTTAAACAAAAAAAAGAATTTTGAAAATCGCTTTACAATTGAAGGAGATATCGGTGAACATACATAAAAAAAGACGAAAAAAAATGTTCCGACGAATTGAGACCTCCTCCTTTTTGAAGTCTGTTATAAAAGGCTTATTATACCTAATATAAATTGATTTATAACGGACATTTTCTTGACATTCATAAGTAAATACTTTTTCAAATTGTATGTATTTCTTTTTATTATTACTAAACAAGTGAGTTTGAATTCGTATGTTAAAACGAAAGGGGGTGATTTGGATCATGGTTGTGCACAACTTGATAGAACTCGCTTAAAAATACGTGATTTAAGTTGTTGTAATCTATCATCATCCACAGCCCGACTTCTCTTACTGCTGGGTATAGGCCTCCCTCAACTTGTGCCATCCACCACGATCCTGGGCTGGTCTAACCCACGTACGGCCGCGACTTTGACAATGTCGTCTGCTCATCTTGCAGCCGGACGTCCCACACTCCGAAAGCCATCCCTAGGCCACTCTCTGTAACTATCCTACTTCATCGGTCATCACCTCGACTCGCAATGGGTCCTGCCCAGCCCAGCTCTATTTGAGTTCCATAATGCGGTTTCCAACGTCCTGGACTTTAGTACGTCTCCGGATTTCCGCATTAGGAACCCGGTCTATAATCATAATAATATTGCATATATAGGTATAATTATTGTAATGTTTATCTTAATAATAATATCTTTAATAATGGCTGACCTTAATTTTGATGAATTTTACCTATTTTTAGTTTACATGCCAAATTGTTAGAAATATTAGGTTTACTTATGGTACGGTAGAAATGTTTTTATGAACCTTGTATTGACCCTATTTGAAGCTAATAAAGTGAATTGATTGATTGTGTTATCACATCTAATCTTTTGATCAATTTGGATTTCGAATCTGAACTGATCTGAACTCCGTGCTCTGTGCCCGCTTAGCAGTGGCTAAGCAAATGTCTGTACCATGGACTTTCAAACATCTTTGGGCCCTAATTTTCAGGACTAAAGATTAATGCCACACTAAAAATATTTCGCGAGTACTGTCAAAAATTTACGGAAATTTGTCAGTATTCGCGACATTTGTATAATGTGACATGAGAGTCAGGGCCCTGTCCCGAAATACACCCACCTCTATCTAAGTATTAAAAGATTTAAAATATATCAACGTCTTACATTTCAAAATCAAATCTTAAGACTTGGAGGTAGGTTATTGGCTCGTCTCCAACTTTATGCATACTCACTGCAACCAATTTTGAGATGATATTGGTAGGAATGATAGTGCATTGTAATAATCGCTTCTTAAAAACAAAATGTCGTGCATTCATCTCAAGACGAAATGAACTTGCCTCACCTTGACTCAGTTTATCGAATGTTAAAGCTGTTCGCACATCACACCGACTCGACGCCAATTCAATACCCATTCAACTAGAACTATCGATCCGGTATCAACGAGTCGTCAACTACTTAGGCGATCAACGCGTCGGTCTACAGTGGACAACTTGGTCAATGAGTAGGCAATGCGTCGTCAACGAGTAGGAAGCGCGTTGTCAACGCCCGGCCAGGACGAATTGGCAACGCGTAAGCACATTGTCGACTCGGGCCCGATTCGTCGACAACAAGTGGCAAACGGGTCGGTGACTTCAATAGGTGATCATTGCGTGGACCGGCGTCGTCCACGCGTCGTATACCTTTATCTTACAAGTTGACAAATTCACTCTTAAGAAACATAACATAAAGCTTACATTTAAATGCCATACTATGAGTTGAGTCGATGCAATGTGCGGAGACTTTAATTAGTCTTACGCTATTCGCACAATACACCGACTCGACGCCATCCAATACCCTTCCAATTAGAACTATCGATCCGGTATCAACGAGTTGTCAACTCGGCGAGCAACGCGTCTGTAACCAGTGGACAACTTGGAGTCAATGAGTGGGTAATGCGTCGTCAACGAGTGGGAAGCGCGTTGTCAACGCCCGACCAGAGGGTCTACCATGAGTTGCATAATACGAAAACTTTTATAGTATAGGTACTATATCGAGCTCAATTTTAATGTACGTGTTTTGGAAATCACGCAACTGATTTTAAGTAAATATTGATCGAACAAAGTAGGTAATGTAATCTTCTTGCAGATTGCAATAATTATCACTCAAAACGGTGAGGTAATCAACGAAAAAAGTTATTTCAAAATTGAGCTCGATATAGTATACTATGAAAGTTTTCGTATTGTGCAACTCATGGTAGGCCCTCAGGACGAGTTGGCAACACGTAAGCACATTGTCGACTTGTGCCCGATTCGTTAACAACGAGTGGCAAACGGGTCGGTGACGTCAATAGGTGAACATCGCTTGGACCACGCGTCGTACCTATACCTTTATTTTACAAGTTGACAAATTCACTCATAAGAAACATAACATAACCCTTACATTTCAATGCTTTACTGTGAGTTGAATCGGCGTTATGTCGATGTAATGTGCGAAGACCTTAAAGAGTCTTAAAGAGCCGTTTCGCTTGCGCGAGCGTTTTGCAACAAATGGGCCTCTCATTGATCGTCTGCGTTGCCAAACACGAAATTTTATGCTTCGAACTAATGGAGTTTGTTATAGGTGGTATAAAATTTTATGAAGCGGTTGTTGTGATCTTCTTGTTTCATTTTTAGTCTGACCTTCCTAGTGGTCCCATATCTTCAAAAGACAATTTTGGTATGTAACAACATAATTCGCCTTCCTTAGAATAATAACGCTTACTCGCATTATCTGTGTTTGTAATTTATTCTTGAGCTTACATCGTCCCTGTTTTGAGTAAGTGACGTAACTAACAATTTTAGAATTTTACAGGAAAAGCATTTTTCTGTCAGAAGTTTCTATAAATTAATTGTAGGACGTCAAACATAAATCAATTTAAATGAAAATGCAACACCAATATAGTTTATGTCAACGCCCTCCCGACAACATGGTTTTGTTTTTATTTTAACAATTAGTTATAAATAAATTTTAAGCAGATACGTCTCTATAGTTATAAATAAATTTTAAGCAGATACGTCTAGGACTTTGTTGATATTAGGACTTGGTTTTCAAGTAATAAAATTGACATTTTAACACCGATATCGCCAAGATTAAAAAAAAAAAAGTCATAATTTTATTCAAATAGTTATGTTTATTACTAAAAAAATAATATTTCTTTTAGTCAAACAAATTGATATTTAAGAATTATAGTAGGAATATCATAATTTAAAAATAATAAGGTCACTGACGCCTCTGTTTGAGAACTTTATTTAGTGTGAAAATCTTACTAAAAGTCGTAAGTGACCATTTGCGATATTTTTTTAATAACTGTAGATACGTCAACAGACATCTTGCGACTGGTAGAAGATACAGATATGTCGATTAGATATATCGGTTCGTATTAAAAAGTAGATTAAAGTTACATTATAATATCAGTTACGCCAAAATGTCAGTTACGTCACTTATGGCCGGTTCATATATTATACCGTTACCGATTACGCCTCGTTTTCCCCTGAAAAACTTTCAAATTTTTGACGCCTCGTTGTTAATTTTTGACAGTTTTTTAAGGGAAAAGGAGGCGTCATCGGTAACGGTATCATATAGAAACCGGCCGTTAGTTAAAACAACGACGACATGCCCACTGTAGATAGATTGAATAGATAATTATTTAATGCATAAGATAAAACAAGTAACCTGCACAGACGAACTACTAAATATAATAATGCTAATCTAAATAATCATTTAATCTTCCAGAAAACCTTTGTTTACTTTTAATACTTACAGATTGGTAGTGCTACAAATTTGAAAAAAATAATAGAAATAGGCACCATTTTCTTAGAATCTAAAATCATTTTCTGTCGTAGTATTTGGATGGTACCTGATTCCTACCACGATTGGCGAACAGATATCAGCCAGTTATCGCAGCAATGACAATCGTGAAGTTCACAGGTGATTGCATACTTGTTCTGAGGAGTTAATTGCCAAAAGGAGAATGCCGTCTGATGTATGGCGCTTGGTACCAAGACTAAAGTGAGTGCGTCAAAAAAATATCCAATAAGTCGATTCTACTGTCAAAATAATTAAAAATGAGGATTATGGCCATACTTTACACCAATGTTTATTGCCATAGCAACGTATTTAACATTGGTTGTTTCTAATGGCGGCGTGCAACGGAAACCAAATCAACAAAATATTTTTTTACTTGATTATTAATCGAGTCAGTGTGTAAAACTAAAGAAAATGTTAATGTCATTTATAAAATATAATAATTTTTATGGGATACGTTCGGTTTTGACGCAATTGGTATGGGTTCTCGGTATTCTCCTTTACATAGGTTCCTGTATATTTTTTATTATTTTGCTGTAAATTTTTTGACGGGTATGCTAAGGGGCAATTAATTTTCTTTCTTTCTTCTTCAGCATATCTTGCTGCCACCGAATCAACCTTTAGGTTCTTTTTACGATTCAGTGACACGAAAGTATCACGTTTAATATCTCTTGTGAATGAAAGTGTCCATTGTATGTAGTTACATTATTTTATGGAGCGTTTTGACGACTCCGGCCTAATATGCATGATCGTGCGTCTGACGCACGTCCACCGCAAATATGGACGATTCACCTAGCTACATACAGCTAGGTAGGTAAGTATGATACATAATAAAACGATGAACTTATAGGTATCTTTCCTGGATACGTAGGTAGAAAGCGGTTTACGTTGCATAGTCTCCGACCAAATTCGGAATCAACTGGTCTAAAGAATACAAAGTCCTTGCTTCAAAAAAGAAAGATACATATTTTTATTGATAGCTTTAACAAAGACGACCTCTTGACGACCTCTGTGGCGCAGTGGGCGAAGGTCCGCCTGTGACGCAGAAGGTTGCGGGTTCGATTCCCGCTGCGGGACAAATGTTTGCATGTTCTGCAGATATTTGTCTCGGGTCTGGGTGTTTTCTATGATGATATGTATGTATTTACAAAAAAAATGTATCTATGTAGTATATCAATCATGTGGTTCCCATAATACAAGCTCTGCTTAGTTTGGGGCCACATGATGCTGTGTGATAACGTCCAGGATTATTTATTTATTTAATAACTTTATTAAAGACATACCTAGTGCAAATACAATTAAAAGATGACAAAATAAAGCAAAAATTCAGCCTTAGTTAAAACTAAAAACTAGGATACGGCTCAGCATTGCAAAGTACGCAGTGCGTTGATCTTCCGCCGGCTCCTACAGACAGTATCAGAAAACAGCTGTCGATCTAAATATAGTAGGTACTAAGTTAAATTAAGTTGATACCTAATAAGTAATGACAGTTGAGTATGCAGCTTAGCAGGCAATGAGAGCTGGGCCATTGATTTAATACAAAAGTTTGTTTACCACTATTCTAATAAATTTTCGGGCTGGCGTTAAGATTGTCATTAGGGTGCCTTCACTGTCAAGCCATCAGTCAGGTCAGTCTCTAAACGATGGACTAATAGGTCTTTCTTCGATCTTTCCTAGATACGTAGGTAGAAAGTGGCCACGTTGTATCGTCTCCGACCAAATTCGGAATCAACTGGACTAAAGCATAAAAACTCCTTTCTTCAGTCTCTAAGGCGCTGAGAAAGATGCATATAATTACACCAGCTAGCTTCTAAGAACCATGGTAATTGCATAGTGGTCGACCCTCGAACGTGATACCAGTTTGTTGCAGACACTACGTCATCCGGCACACATTGACTGCTCTTTATTGTGTAAACAGCCGACGGATTCAGCTTGATTGATGGTTACATCATCAACATCAGTGAGAGAAGAAGTCCATTGCTTGAAACACCTCCTTGTCCTTTAAGTTAGACATCTTTGTTCATCGTCTTCTGTTCCCAGTCCCAGGTGAACATTTGTGACATTTTACCGTATATTATCCCGTAACCGTGTCAGTACCGATGATGTGGACGTCTTTTGTTACGTGAATGATTGTCACAAGCTGCAGTTACGATTCAATCCATTCCGAAGAGTGAAAGCACAGAATATACGGCAGGACAATATACGGAGTCACGATCTACTAGCCGGGTCCAGAGTGGACGCTGGTTTATGTACTGTCAAGCTGGGTACGGATAGCGCGTATATTGGTACGCGTAGTCGGGTTACGTGTATCTTGGAACGCCATGTCTGTACTTGCAGCTACGCGTAACCCTTTGGGGAACGCGCGAGCTGGCTCACGGCGTGATATGTGGTCAGTCAGTTTCGAAACCCTTAGGCGCTATGGATCAATTGACCTCGCGTTCAGGTTCGCGGCGGTCCACATTAAGTGTACGTGTATCCAATATACGCCTGCACGACGAACCCCGACTACGCGTATACAGGAACGCGCTATTAGTACCCAGCTTAACGCATATAAGTCACGTGTCCTGGCCAGAAGACGTCCACATTTCGTTTATGACACGCGTACGCCAGAGTACCCGCGATGACACAGATACAGGAGTAGGAGTGGATCACGTCGACGACATAACGGCCTGGTGTACGGAGCTTAAATGACACCACCGATCGACTCCTCTAGCGATGCCATGCCACGCAGTCTAATTCGACACCATAAGTCACTTGTAACATTTCATCGTACATGGTTTGTGACCGTATCAGCACAGCCTTAGACGGTCCACATTTAGCGTAACATGTCTTGTAGCAATGCTACGTAGGCCGGTTCGTTGTCATGTCACAAGTGTGAACCCACTATTAGAGCTTATGAGTGTCCAGGGCCAACCAAAGCTGTATGAGGAAGCTGAGGAGTGAACTAGCAAGGACAAATTCATAAAATGTGGATATTTTGTTTTGCCAGGCAAGGAAATTAAGCTAATCCTTTTGGTGTTTTTTAGGGTTACGTACACCTCAAAAAGTCAAAAGGAACCCTATAGGATCACTTCGTTACCCGTCTGTCGAGGCCTTTTTATTAGGAACGCGTGGGGTAAAGTTGATATGTATCAAAAAGGTAGTATCAAGTAGGTACGTAGGTCTGTAATCCCTTGGAGCTATGAAAAATCAAACTTCAATCGTCAAATTTGGCATAAAAATTGTACAAGTAAAATAAAAAAAAAACAAATTTTTGTAGTTACATCACAAAAAAATGATTTTATACCTACAAGTTTGTACAGAGCCCTCGCCTCGGTGCGCGCGTCCAACTCGCACTTGGCAGGTTTGTTTTTATCACAGATTATGAAAAGCCACCCTGATGCTCGATTTGTTGTCTTTTGGACAGACTAAGCTTGACTCAGACTAAGTCTGCTTCCTATGAACCATCTCACAATTACTGTGTGAAATTCGATCTGGACTATTATAACCAGTTTGAACTGAACAGAACTCGGAATAAGCCTGGCCACTGAATTTTGATTGGCTGCATAGTAATAAAGGTCTTGTATATAAATGAATGTAAAAGTTTGTGTATGAGTGTATTAAAGTACGTTTGTTCCAACTCAATGACATAGGTCTAAACGAATTTCATGCTCGAAACCTATAGGTAACTTAGAATACCATTTAAGAAAAACAACATAGTTTATCAAGCCCATCAAAACTATGAAACTTTAGATACCTAGTGCGTACCTATGCAAGCCCGTACTAGGGGTACAGGTACAGGTCGTATTTTACAAGCACTCTGGACAGAACTTGGTATAAAGTTTAACAACTTTACAGAGTTTTTTTTGGGGATTTTTTATTGGAAGGGCACTCCTTGCGCAGCCTTAAGAGATCCGATTTCGATGGTTCTTTTTTTATTTTAAAGGTCTTTATGGGTTGTTTCACACATATCAGTGATGTCACAGTTCCAGCTACGTGTCCGGTCAGTTCAGTATCAGTGCTACAGTGTTGCGTCAGTGATTTAATTCACACATGTCGTCAGTACTGTACTGAGTAACGAATACTTTCGTGATTGCCGGTATCGGCACTGACACTGAGATCACTGTGTCTGAACTGTCAGTGTCACGATGACAGTAGGATGCGTTCTTAAAGAATGTTTGAAAGAATATTTCGCACTGTACCGGTCGGTAGGTACTGTCGGAACTGTGTGAATCGACCTTTAGTGTCTCATAAAAATTTGGTGAAGATTTGATGAAGACCTCCGGCGTGATAAGCGGATTTTAAACTGACATGGTCATTTTCAGTACAAAAGTTATATAACTTAAACGGAATATTTAACTCAAACTCAAACTCAAAATTCATTTATTCAGTAGGAACTGTATAGTACACTTTGAAACGTATTTTTTTTTTAATTTACCACCAATTCGTAACGCGGCCAAACAGAGAAGAATTGGCAAGAAACTCTGCTTGGCTTTTTTTTTTAACGTCATTGTTATTACATTATTTTTGATGGAGTTGGAGGCAGTTTCATCCCAAGCTTTTTTGTCATCATAGAGATTGCGTTTAACAACATTTTTGAATTTATTTACAGATAGATTAATCACGTCATTTGGGATTTTGTTAAAAAATCGTACACCTTTAAAAGATTGACTAACTTTATGGAGCCTTACAGTGCATGTATATAACATGCTTATAAAACGAAAAGCATCGTAAATATCCCATTTGTGCTCGCGAAGTTTAGCCTACTTTTTGCAGAACTACTAGTATAGTAGTTTGTGACTAAGATTAACACAGGATACTTTTATCCTGGTACCACACGAGCGGTTATAAAGCTTTCACACTGGACAACACGACATCGGGCGCTTTAATTTAATCTTGCCATAATAGAATCGTGAGTCAAGCACGTATTTTTACAGCTCAAATCTTATAAAATATTTAAGTACTCAACTGATGATCACTCTACAAATCGGTTCTGAGGCCTCATTTACTAACTCAGTTGCACACCGAAATGATAAGCACCGGTCCTGGGCCTCTAGCCAACCGGTATTTGCTACGAAGCGATTCTATTTCGTCCGTCGTCATCGTTCGGGAGCGACAAATCCAAATATTGTACAGCTCAATAAATATTGAGCTGTACAATGTGTGATCATCGGACATCAACGGCCGATGGCAGATAACCAAAAACGCCCAATCGTACTTCGGCCAATAATGCATCTGTGGCCTGAGTGCAAAGAAAATACCAAACGTCGAAGTTTGTTATTTTACCTATATTTTTGTATGGAGATGTCAAGGTTTTACAAACTTCCCGCTAGGGGAGCTGCTCCATTTTCGTAACTTTGACGTTAGGTATTTTCTTCGCACATAACCCACGGGTGTAGAGTACACCTGCGCTTACAGTTAGTGTAGTACTGTAGTGTATTTTTTATGTACCTTATCTACCACATTTGATGACGTGGATTGTAGACTGTCATGTTGAATGCCAGTCTGCAGCCGGATGAGTAGGTACTACCTAAGTACCTAGGCCAGGTGGAGTGGCGAGTGAGTTTGCGAAAGGCTGCTGGTAGAAGTTGGATGCGTCGACCCCAGGATATGGCGCAATGACGCTCATTATGGGGGGCCTATGTCCAGCAGTGGACTGCTATAGGCTGATGATAATGATGATGAAGTACCTGATGATGATGCATCAAATTCTTGAGTAGCGACCGTCAACCGATTTACTTCTATACCTAACCCCAGCTCTGATTCACGGGTGGTGAGTGGGGTTCAGTGATTTGATGCGCAATTTTGCAATTGTGAGTCCAATTTACTTATGAAAATATTTTATTGTTTGATAAATACCTAGGTACGTCCTGGTGCTATTACCATAAATAGTCATGCTGTGAGAACTAGTCTGTCTGTTTTGGGTTAGTGTTAATACATGGTATCTCCTATAATACTTAAAGAGTACCTATATCTTTACTAAAATGGCTTTATTTAAAAAACCTGTTAAAAGATACACAATGCTTAAAGTTTTGTCATCTTTCACGGTTGGTTAATGTAATGACAAACAGTGCCAGAGTTAACTTTAAACTATGTTTAAATTTAAGTAGCGTTTACAATTGTAAGCTGATAAAAACTAATATGTGTAGCGTTGGAGCTACGTTGTAGGTATACCGATCCTCATCATAACTGGCGAACGTTTTGAAAAGTAGGTTGAAAAATGAATTAATCTATGTTAATTTTTTCCTGACTTGCCGGTCGCTTAGAAAACCCTGTTGAAAAGCCACCCCAAATATTTGAATTGCTAATTGCTATTTGAAAGGACTTCTCGCCATTAAGTTTCCCTGGTGAAGTGGACATAGCACCCGGATAAGAACTTTGCTCGGAAAGACGCCTTAAAATTGATAAGACAAGATATTTTGTGGGGTGTAAGGGGTTCCAGCCTCCGTCTTGGGAACTCAAGGCAAACTTAACTGCCCGTGGTGCAATAAGAAATGGGGCTTTGGCGGCCGGCTGATTGCGACCTAGGGCATACATTCCCTTGCCGCGGAAAGCATTGGCATTAGCAGTGCGAGAAGCAGTGCCATACGATACCCAACCCGCATGCTCATTGTGGGGATATCCCCCTTCTAATTAATGGAAGCCTATGTCCAGCAGTGGACTGATATATTCTGTGTTTGTTGTATTCTGTGGTAAGGCTGAGTAAACCGCGTTAAAGAGATGGTTGGGTTTAATAAGGCAGTGCGCGGAAAAATAAAACAAACAACTTGGTGGCTGCTATGTAGGACACATCTCGCATTCTTGCCCGGAGGTGTGAACTGTGACCATGATTTGCAGTTTAGGTGATTTTTCTTCTTTTTAACCGACTTCAAAAAGGAGAAGGTTCTCAATTCGTCGGAACCTTTTTTTTCGACTTTTTTTATTTATGTTCACCGATATTTCCTTCAATTGTAAACCGATTTTCAAAATTTTTATTTTGTTTAAAAGAGTATACTTTCAGGTGGTCCCATATAAATTTTATTCCTGAGGGATTGGTACTTTTCCCGGAAAACTCAAAAAACCTCATCCTCACTTGTAATTTTCGCCCTATCTCCGTCAATTGTAATTTGTAAACCGATTTTCAAAATTCTTTAGGGCAAGAAGTATGATTATTTGAAGTCGGTTTAATTTTTTATAAAAAGTTTATACTTGTCTTCGTTACATTGTGTAGTTTCTTAGGCTGGTTGTTGCTTGTTGCCAGGGCAAACCAAACCTCAGAAAAAAGTTACAACAAAACCAACCTATATCAGTCTACTGCTGGACACAGGCCTCCCCTAACAAGAAGGGGGATATGAGGTTGGCTTCAGTTCCAAACATGAAGGCTGGTACGATGTTACGACCACTCGATTGAGCCGCTTATTCCTCATCGGCTGGTACGTCGCTGCGTACTCCTGGTTGAGCCCCGCAAAGTCCCCATCGTACAGGCGAATCCTTAAAATTGTCCATTACTAGGATCTGGCCTCGTCCTAGTAAAAGACTCATTAAATCGAAAATAATTGTCGATGTTTCGTATATATATAGTTCCGCGTCATGTCGCGACGACATGACACGTCGCGGCGTCATGTCGCAGTAGACAGCGCCGTATAACAGTTGGTTACTGCTGATCTGCGTTCGGGCGACAGTGTCGTCTGACGTTCGGTCCGTAGCTGCACGCCACTTATTTCATAGAAATACATATAAACCAGTAGTGTCGCAGCAACATGTCGCCTGCTGCTGCTATCTGCAGCGAACATGTACCTTAACGGTTTGAGTGCTGAAAATAAAACTTTCGATGTCGCGCAGCTCGCCTTCATACCTCGTACCTCGTAGCGTCATCATGTGCAAGGCCCGTAGATAACGTGTAAAATAATGAAAGAATAGAATTTTTACACTTTAGGAATTTTCCTTAACAGTCTCGCAATACAGACGCCGTATTAAAGTCATAGTCACCCTACAAAGTGGGTTGTAAAGCTTTTGTTGGATCGTGTGTTGCTCTTTGTTTTAGTTAAAATTTCCCTAATTTACATTTTACGATATTGTAACCTCCGACGCAAAAAGAGGTGTTATATTTTTGAACCCCCCTCTTTTGGAAGATTTCTCAAAAATATAGGGTGATGATATGCCACTCGACCTATTGGCACCAGTTTGAAATTTTGACTTTTCATATTTTGGACCTTTTGGGGATGAAAATTAAAATATTGTTTTATTTTTTTACTGGCAATCTTATTCAGTCTGTGCATTTTAAATTTATACCAAATTTCAAGTCGGTAGTCCTGAAATAATCAGGTGTGACAGACGGACGGACGGACAAAGCGGCACCCTATGGGTTCGTTTGACCGATTCGGTAACGTCACCCTAAAAAACATAGAATCTTCTCCTTTCGAATATAGAATCTTCTCCTTTTTTGAAGTCGGCTAAAATTGGTTTACTGCACGTCTTGGTTATCACTGACTTACAGTTTGTGTACAGTAAACAATTGAAACGGCAAACGTCGTGTAGGACGCCCTCCAGCCAGGTGGAGTGACGATTTGCGAAAGGCTGCTGGTGGAAGCTGGATGCGTCGAGCTTGGCCTATATCCAGCAGTGGACTGCTATAAGCCGATGATTTAAACAATTGAAAATAAATAAAAAGGTAAGTATGTGAGAAGGTAGGTACACCTAAAAAAACGAATGTTCCTGAGCCGAATCATATTATGATGCAAAACCTATCTATTTGTAAACGTGACCGATTTGCAACACCTGCTTCTGTCACCAACGTGACGTCCATCATTGACGATAAATAAATATTATTGCGTAGGTAAATATACCTACTTGTTTACATTTCTGGTGTGGACACCTGGACACAGTGTGCACGTGATTTTGAAAAGCCTACGCAAATGAGTACGCTGCTTTGGGGGCCACTCAAGTATCACGTAAGCAGATTTATTACAATTTTCTCCCCCTTGTCAGCAAAAGTAAGCAAAGGTCTTACACATGCTAACGTAAACATTGGTTCCTATATGCATTTTTGTTTTAATGTATTCTGGTTTGCCAATGTGTACAAAAATAAATAACTGCTGACGTATCACCATCAAGACCCCCATACCCCCAAGTCATCAAAAATAAGCAAAGCAATGACCCGCCGCCCCCCTATAGTGCTTACGTAATACTTGAATGGCCCCTTGGTAGGTTAAGTTTAATAACATTAGTCAACTAATTTATAGCCTATTGACTGCAATGGTCAATGGTGGATTTACGGCCGGAATCTACGAACAACTGGTACGAACCAACTGTAGGAGAAAAAATAAGGTATTTAAGCACCGACTTTTTCCGACTTTTGATCCGTTGATCCGCCATAAGTTCGATTCTATCCAGCATCGCACACTTAGAATTTTTCAATTCATAATTAAAAGAGTAGTTACTTATATGCGCATTAATTTCTATAGTAGGTGCTCAAATCGGTGAAGGAAAACATTGTGTGGAAGGTCAAAAATCTGATAGGTTCCTTCTTACTTAGATTATAATAATCATCATACTTCATAGCGGGGTCCGTCCTCTCCGAGGTAAGCCAGTCTGGTCAAGCTGGTCTAAATTGACCATCACTCAGATGCACGACTCCCAAGTGGCAGGCAAATACTCATACTTCATAGTAACCACACATTATTTTGCGGCTCGTTCAGCTCGCTCTCGATCAGGGGTCCGATTCTGACGACTCGATATATTTGATTCTATTAGATATCTATCGCGGAAACTGTCAAAACTGTACATTGTAACTGACATTTTAGACAGACTGAAAATCAGTGATTTTGCTTTAAAGCAAAAAGATTCACTTAGGCAAGGCCTTTTTGTCTTGCTGCAGCACACACAAACTTACTTAAAAGTTCATAATTCCTATGGACTTAGGTATTTTGAAATGTTTGTGATTAATGTTATTTTTTGTGCTTATATTTTGTTATTAATGTAAATTGTATGCCTGTAGTAACAAATAAATGATTTATCTATCTATGTATCTACATATAGGTACTCAATAGATTTGGGTGTTCTGGGAAATAACTTAAGATTGTTTAAGACGGGAAAATTCAAATTCAAAATTCAAAATTCATTTATTCAGTAGGAACTGTATAGTACACTTTGAAACGTCATTTTTTTAATTTACCACCAATTCGTAACATGACCAAACAGAGAAGATTTGGCAAGAAACTCTGCTTGGCTTATATTTTTTTAATGTCATTGTACTTAATATCTATTACATTGTTTTTGATGGAGTTGGAGGCAGTTTCATCCCAAGCTTTTTTGTCATCTAAATAATCAGATATTTTATAATAAGCTTTATTACATAGATTACGTTTAACAACATTTTTTTGAATTTATTTACAGATAGATCAATCACATCATTTGGGATTTTGTTAAAACATCGTACAGACATCCCTTTAAAAGATTGACTAACTTTATGGAGCCTTACAGTAAGAACAGCTAGTTTATCTTTATTTCTAGTGTTAACATTATGATAGTCGCTATTTTTCTTGAACATGTTAATATGTTTTCGGATATACATTAAGTTTTCATATATATTGGCACGGCACTGTCATAACATTTATTTCTTTAAACTTAGTTCTAAGTGATTCTCTGGGGCCCATATTATAAATTGCACGAACAGCCCTCTTCTGCAACACAAATATGGTGTTGATATCTGCAGCATTCCCCCACAACAAAATGCCGTACGTACGACATAATGCTATGGAAGTAGTTGAAATAAACTAGTCTAGCCGTTTCTACGTTGTTGTTGACGGATTCTTTTGACTGCGTATGCTGCAGAACTGAGTCTGTTCGACAACCCATCTATGTGAGCGCCCCATTGAAGCTGAAATGAAGAAAAACTCGTGACGGCGACATTTACTACTTGATTTTGTTATTAACACAAACCTGCTTACTAAACCTACGGACGGAATATTTTTTGCGCACCCGTTTTATCTTGTTTCACCAGTTGATTGGTGTGAAGTGCGGTACACAAGTGAACATTTTCTCTCCGGTGCGGCGCGGTCCGTTCCGGAGTTCCGGACAAACTTCCCACTTACAATCGATGCGCGAATGAGGACGCCCGTGATTTTTTTAGCATTTACCAACAGAAACACAATACAAAAATGGTTGACTCCGAAGATATCATTCGGGCAGTGAAAAAGCATAAAGCTATTTGGAACTTGCAAGACGAAACGTATCATAACAAGCGCGCGAAAGAAGATGCATGGGATGATGTTTGTTTCGACGTGTTTAAATCTGAGTGGTGCACATTTTCCTATGAAGAAAAAAAGACGTGTGGCACTCGGGGACTGCCGCGGTAAAGCTATTGCATAGCATTTTGTATCAACTTATGCAATTATAATTATTTATTTATTTTATGTATGCAGTATTTCTTTTTCTTTGATATTAATTCAAGTTACACTTTTTGAGCGTGGTGACCGATAAGAAAACATTTTTTTTTCTTTTATTAAATAAAAATACGTCTAGTTGCACGCACACAAACACCGTGTCGAAGACTGCCGAAAAGAAACGACGTTAGACAATGCACGGCCTTCAAGCCACACCTCCGTGCCCGTCGGAGTGAGGAGCGTGAGGTTTTTTTTCGTTACGGAATTTCTGGATTCGGTCCCCGCGCTCAAGGCCCTCGATAGAAGCTATGCAATAGCTTAAAAATAGTAAAACGTAAGTTTTTTGTTGTTCAAAGGTTTTAAAAGAAAAATTAGTCGTTATTTATTGAAATAAAGTACCCACCTACACCGTAAAGCGTGCAACGGCTTTTGGTTTGGGAGATGGGTAGTTAAAAGAGCGAGCGAGACACAATATTCAGCGCGGAGGGCCCCGCGAGGAGGCCGCCATTTTTGTTAGGTTCGTGACGTCATTTTGCTAGCGTACGATTATTTTGATTCAAACATCTTTTTAAGGTGCCATGCCCAAAGGGTATTAAAATAGAATAAAAAAATATTTAAGGGGGCTTCCGAACGACAAACGTGTTTTTTCTCTGTTTTTTGCTCGATATTAATAACGGCAACAAGTAGACGCTTGAAATATTCACAGAATATTTTGTTATATGTTCACTTCAAAATATAAATAATTAAATTGAAATAAAATAAATTACGGGGCTCCCATACATGTCTAAATAATAATACGGAACCCCTCGTGCGGGAGTCAACTTAAAAAATGTATTTACGATTGTTAGAGTACATAGCTCTGATGATTTAATTTTTTAACAGCATGACATTTGGCGCTTCAATATCTAGGTTTTATTTCAAACTAGCTTTTGCTCACGGCCATCGCTCACTATAATGTAGAATTTGCCAATCCGTCTAAAAGTTATTTTTATATGCTAAAAATAACTTTCCTTTTTTCGTATGAGAACAGTCAACAGAACCGTTGCCTGTGGTATGAGGTAGTGGTCAACTCTGATGTCGGAGTTATTAGGTTGCTCGAAGGCCTCCGAAATAGCTTAATGACTGAAAAAGCCGGTATCAAGCGTTCATATCTAAATGCCACTAAACGGTCACCCATCCAAGTATAGGACTATTTGGATGGGTGGTCTCCATCCTAACTGCTACGAACACCGAAGAAATCGCGTGGCGCCATGCGCCAGGAGCGCTTCCCAGGTACAGAACCTTTATATTTTCTGGATGAAAGTTACCATGTCTTTTTTAGGGTTCCGTACCCAATGAGTATAAACGGGATCCTTTTACTAAGACTCCACTGTCTGTCTGTCCGTCTGTCTGACATCAGGATGTATCTCATGAACCGTGATAGCTAGATCGTAGAAATTTTCACAGATGATGTATTTCTGTTGCCGCTATAACAACAAATACTAAAAACAATAATATAAATATTTAATGACAACAGGTATTTTTATTTTTTTCTCATATAAAAAATGTGATTTGCCGTTTTTTGATGCTTGATATTAATAACAGCAACAGGACGCTTGAAATATTCACAGAATATTTAGCTGTATGGTCACTTAAAAAAATAAAAAATTAATTAATACCCCTGTTAGCGTGTACCTACCTAGGTTAGTACTATATTTATGATATTTCAACAAATTTAAAATTTCATGATGCAAGCGTAATTTCATTGTAACTACAATCAAACAAACTCACATTCATCATCATCAGCCTATAGCAGTCCACTGCTGGACATAGGCCTCCCCTAATGAGCGCCATTGCGCCCTGTCCTCAGCTCAACGCATCCAGCCTTTCGCTGGTGGTCCACACCTGGCTGGAGGGCGTCCACTTCAATTGCCAAGCCGCGGTCTCCACTCAAGAACTCGTTTACCCCAACGGTTATCGGTTCTCGCCATATCTGCCTAAGAACTCACATTCGCTTAGACTAGAATATCTTGAATTATCTACCATATCCGAAGAACCGATAACAGGTGGGGTAAACGAGTTCTCGAAGGGAAACCGTGACTCGGCAAACGCACTCCGGCCAGATGGAGTGACGATTTGCGAAAGGCTGGATGCGTCGAGCTCAGGACAGGGTGCAATGTCGTTCATTAGGCCTATGTCCAGCAGTGGACTGCTATAAGCTGATGATGATGATGATGATGAATTATCTACTAAGTAATGAATCTTAATGGCCCTATGTTTCAGAATTAGACCTTAAGAGGAGATGGAATAACATACGTGATTACTATAAAAAGCTATTAGCAGAGCAGAGACCCGGTTCCCGGGCAGAAATCCGCGCCAAGAAGCGTAGATACTTGTACTCCGAAATTTTGGAATTTATGAGACCGGTTTACGAGAAAAATCGCCCTGAAGTGTAAGTTAACATTTTAATTGGATTAAGATGGCATTAGATTGGAGCGTTTCCGTGCTTCGGAAGGCACGTTAAAATATTGGTCCCGGCTTCTTAGTTGTTAAGGCTAAAAACTCCGGCATTACAGTTGGTCACGAAGAAGAATAAGAAAAAATATTTAACATGTTAACTGCAGGCCTTGGACAAACGCTACGCGAGCGCACTAATACTATAGCGCAGCGCAGTTTTATTGTTCAGCACTCAAAGCGTTAACCTAAAACCGGCCAAGTTCAAGTCGGACTTGCGCACCGAGGGGGGTTCCGTTACGTCCGTACAAACTTGTATGAAATTGTTTTTTTTTTATGTTTTTTTATGGCTATCGAATTTTTCCCTTTACTTGTGCTTTGAGACATTGCCTTTTGCCAAATTGCCATAATTCTAGGTCAACGGAAAGTACCCTTAGGTCAAAACATGCTACATAAACGGCTGTGTTGACTTAGAAGTTTGATTGTTTCACAGCTCTAAGGAGTTAATTTGTTTTCCATGACTTACGATTCCTACGGATTCAAAAAGAGAGTTAATAGGCATCTTCTAGGAAAGCCCGCCCATCGTCGACTCCTCGCCTACTCAAACCGCGAGGTCAAGAGTTGGTCCATAATAAAACGAAAACAAAAAAATTGCAGAATATTAATTACAACTGGTTACCTCCACATTCCTAAAAAAAAGGTTTTTACAGTCAGACAGACGGACAACGAAGTGATCATATAAGTAAGGGTTTCTTTTTCATTTTGAATTAAAGAACCATAAAAATGGTAGAGTAAACATACATACAGTAAATTATTACCAAAAGCATTTTTTTACGGCAGAGGCAGGAATCGAATTTGCGTATCTGCGAAGGTTGCACCTGAAGTTAGTGAAGGTTGGAGCCAACTGCAAATTAGGCGAAGGTTTCATTCGACTCCTGCCTGAATCGTAATGGATATCAAATAAAAACTAAAATTTCCCTCGTTGGTTTATTCATGCCATTTAACTTTGGAGATAAGTTTCAAAGAAGGAATATCGGTTACCCAACTTAGCCTTTCAGCGCAATTTAATTTGAAGAAAGTCCGCGAACGTAGAAATTAAATTTGTGATTAGCGGCGATATTATTTTGATTTGTCATCATTACCATCCTTGTTCAAAATTTGAGGATTTAAGCGTATTAAAAAAAAAAGCTTTTAAACTAATATTAGTCAATGCTTTTAATAGATAGTTATTGCTCAAAGAAAATAAGCCTACCCATTTAGCAAACCATCTTAAAAAGCTATGATATGGTTAAAATATGCATACGTTATTAATTTTATATGAATTAATCATCAGACCCTAGAACTAGAGTCCTTGTCATGACGAACGAGCCCAAACTCGATGAGGAACCATCCGGCTTCATAATCAGATCAGATTCATGTCATAATTATATTGCATTGTATACTGATTTACATAAACATGCAAAAGGGGCATGCAAACATGCTTACTATGGGGCCTCCGGAGGACGAATTGCCCATACAAACGTAATACCAAAATGATTTCTAATTCAACCAATGATTTCCACTATAATAATGTATTATTTGTATTCCAATAGTATTAATCTAGGTTCCTGGATAGGTTTTCTTTACAAAATACTTACCTAAAATAAAATAAAAGCATTTTGCACATTTTTATGCCAAAATTTACCACTTTTCTTCCTCTTTGTTTCGTATGGAACACAAACAAATTCTTAGAAAATTTTGAACGACCAATATTGCTATCCCGCTCGCACGGCTAAATCATCCATCAGCTGAACAGAGATGTGATATAGGGAGCAATCCTTTGCCCGCCTCGAATTGAAGTTGCGAGCGAGGTTCGCCGTATTCTGACCGAGAAGGGAGTTCAAATTTAGCTTGCAAAATTTGACTACAGACAGACACTGTGACAAGTGAAACTATACAAGAGCTTTTAATAATTCAATTTTATTTTCGCTTCCAGACAAAATGCTGACAACAGCTCCAACGAAGACAAATACATCTCAGTTCACATGGAGCGTGTCACTTCAAGCAGTTACCAGGAAGCGCCAGAGGAGATAGACATCGAGAATGATGAAGAAAAAGTCACATATATCGATGTTCCAGCACGTAGACGTTCACACCGCTTCCCCCATACGGCAGGCAAAGTAGATCCACAGTTGAGGCCACCGCAAATAAGAAAGAAGCTCCCTCAACCACTTACCTTCTTCGAGCGTTCAATGATCAGACGATTAGAAAAGGTTGTGCAGGAGAAAGATTGTCCAGATCTTTTGTTCCTCAAGAGTCTGCTACCAGATATGCAGAAGTTGACGGATACTCAGAAGTTTAATTTTAAATTAGGTATATTGGAACTTTACAAGAATATTACGATGAACGGAATGGATGATGTGGCTCATGATCATGACTTTGATGCTGAAGATCTTCCGGAGGTGAAGGTGGAATCTATTCATTTATCGGTGGAGGAGGACTTCCAATCTCATTAATTGATCTTCGTAGTTAGCAGTGCAATGAGAAATGAGGCTGTTATGTTATGTGTTTTAAATAAGAATTCTTGAATAAAAGATGGTTTATTTGAACTTCTGAAAACTTCTTCTTCTTCTTTTTAGATAGAATTTTAGTGGCCAACTCTGGTGTTGTTGAGGTTTTAGGTCTACCGAAGGCCTCCGACATGGCTTATTGAATTAAAAAACTGAAACCAACAATTTTAACGTGCCTTCCGAAGCATGGAAGCGCTCAGATCTATCTTCAGAAACTTCTGCAACATAGTAAATGTTCGAGTTTTTGTTTGCATTGAACCCTGAAGAGAAGGATCATTATCATCATAAAAAAAAAAACTAACAATCATCTTCACGAGTTTTCCTCATTATGGATACCATGCCCACTTTTTGCAAGCAGCTAGCATTCCACGTGACCGGTTGCAAGCCCATCGCCACTTTTTATTGGAACACTAACCCAGCACATATTTTACGAACTTTTTAGTTCGAGGGCATGCCGGTTTCCTCGCGATGTTTTCTTTCACCGTTTCGAGCTCGTGGTAATACGCACATAAATTTTTCGATACGAAAAATCCATTGGTGCACGGCTGGAATTCGAACCCTCGCTAGATCTTATGTCGGGGTACATCCCACTAGGCCACCACGGCTTTATTATCATCATCATCAGCTTATATCAGTCTCAGCCGGACATAGGCCTCCCCTAATGAGCGCCATTGCGCCCTATCCTCAGCTCGACGTATCCAGCTTCTACCAGCCTTTTGCAGGTCCTCACTCCAACTGATTTCAGTTCCTCATGATCACTGAATCACAAATCATGGTAATATCCCGTTGATATTCATATGGTCACTACCATGATGATACCTACTAATATCAAAACCTAAGCGTGGTAAATTAGTGTTTGTGACCTGGACTAACACACATGCATCTCTGTACCGTGCGACCGGAGCCGCGGGCTGTGCTTAGTATAACTATTGGGTATGTAGTACCTACCTATCATTCTATATAGGCTTGTGATCACTAATCATTCTGCATGTCTCTACATTAATGCCTACCTAAACTCAGTTTAAGATAAGATCGAAGCCCGAAAAATTTACGAGCTGGGTCGGACTGACCTTGGTCTTGAAATCGCTGTGCTGACGTCATAGAGGGGGGGCACCCCCGCACCACCTGAGCCCTGGGATGAAGGCCCTGTTCCACGGCAATCCGTAAATGCTGATAATGGGATTTCTAACCCTTTCATAAGCCGTACCTTACATTTTCATTGGGAATTGGTTTAGAAAATTGTTGCTTATTCATAAATTTGGATAATCAATAAACAAATTAAAATAAAATAAATTAAGGAGTGCATACAGGTGTATGCACCCCTTTATTTACCAGCATTTATAAATAATGTTACGGAACCCTTCCTGTCTGAGTCCGACTCGCACTTGGCCGGTTTTATTATATCAGGTCTGTCTGCTTGTAACTACTAAAGAAAAATATATTTTGGGTTTTGGCTTTGAGCACAAAATAAAGATACTTTGGGTTAGTTTAGCGCTCGCCTGAAAAACATGAAGGTTCCATTTAAAGTTGGTAAAATACAACTAGCGCCATCTATTACAATTCTCATTGAACTCCCTGGTTTACATTCGATTGAAGTATAAAATCCATCAGACAGATAAAGCTAAAGAAATCATATATTCACTGAATGTATGTAAATAGTTAACACTGTTAGGGTTAAAAGTAAATAAATGCTGAACAATGTAGGTACATTTTACCAGATGTTGTCCTGGTATGCGAGTGCAGAGGTCGCTGTGTCCTTCCTCCTTCTTCTTCGTATGAGTTAGTGGCCAACTCTTGTGTCGGAGTGCGGGTGTGCTTAGGCCACCAAGGCCACAAAGGCCTCCGACATGTCATAATGACTTAAAAAGCCGCCACCAATACCTTAACGAGCTCAGATCTAATAGTAAATTGTTTTACAAGGGACTAAACTAAACCATCCCATTATATACGAGGTTGTTATACTCCCGAGCGTAGCGAAGGAGGATGACAAGACCGAATTATAATGGGTGGTTTTGGCCCGAGTAAAACATTCTACTTTTCACTTCGATTGCTAGAAAAAAAAACAATTCAAAATTAGACAATTTTCAGAAATTTTATTAAAAATTAATCAACCTTCATAAAACATCACCACGACGGTTCTATTTAAAAAAAAAAGATTGACGGAGCACCAAGAAGTCGAGTTTTTATGTAAGAGAACGAATGCTTTGTACGGGCTGATGATTTTAGACAAAAATTAAAAAGAAAAATACTTTTTAGCCCGAGGTATTAAACTCGAGTTTTAGGCCCGCTAAGCTACACTATTATGATACACTTTTTGAGCAAGAGAAGTGAAAATGCCATTTAACGGTCACCGATCCAAGTACTGACCGCGAGGAGTGTTGCATAGATGATCGACTAAGAATATCGAAGTAAGCAATGTCACTAAAGTGAAAAAAACATTTAGTTAAAAGCAGGTAAGTACTTCATTTCATCACTGAAGTAGTTCGTTCTTTTATTTCAGTAGGTACTTCACTTCAGTTCACTTGGCAAACACACTTCAATTATGTTGTTCATTAATTGTTTTAGTTCTTAGAACTATCCGTGCTATTGAGTACTTGATAGATTGACAGTTTCTTGAATACCTATCTTTAACGTTTCTCATGACATGAGTTGAGCTTCACACAGTTATCCTCTTTACCTACGAGTACATATAACATACCTTAATGTTTGTTTGAAATGGTTATCCTTTTCGGTTACATTACCACAGGTAACCTACCCTTTTCAGGGTTCCGTACACAAAGGGTAAAAACGAGACCCTATTACTAAGACTTCACAGTCGGCCTGTCTGTCTGTCACCAGGCTGTAGGTATCTCATGAACGGTGATAGCTAGACAGTTGAAATTTTCACAGATGATGTATTTCTCTTGCTGTTATAAACAGAATAAAATAAATATTTACCTAAGTGAGGCTTCCATACTACGATAGGGAACCCTTCGTAGTTGGCCGGTTTTTTTTATTCTATGCTTTACTACCTGATGGGCAAATGCCATAACATCCTGGCAGCCAGATGGATGTTTTGGCCGTGGTCGGCCAAGAAAGCGATGGCGTGACGAAATCGAAACCTTCGAGAGAGTTTGGTGGGACATCTCAAAGTTGGTTGATGGTTGATGGTTGGCAGAATTCGGGGTAGACCTTTGCCCAGCAGCTGGACGACGCAGGATTATTAAAAAAAAGTATCTGTTTATGTAAGTAAGTAAGTGTCTGTCTCAAGATGTTACAGTGACGCACGCTACAGAAAATTAAGATGAATTCCCAAAAGCCCAGAATCTCTGCTCAATAGAACTAGCTAGATCATGAATTATGTATTTGAATGCGAATAAGTTCCGACAAACTGTGATACTTAGGTGTAAAATATACCTTCTAGGTAAGAAGGTAAGTGCTTATCTCATAGATAGATAGATATTTTGAGATATATTTATTGATTTCCACATTAATACAAGGAAAAGTAAGACTAACTTAATTCTAAGCATCATGAAGGTTACACAACTGGCGGTCTTATTGCTGAAAGCAATCTCTTCCAGGCAACTATTGTAAGGATAGGAAGAGCAAAGCATTGGAGGATGGCGGTGCACGTATGCAAGTTAAGATAATACATAATTATTACATTTAAATACTTATAATGTTGAGAAGACAGTGACTATACACAAAATATGATAAATTATGTTATAAAATTTAATCCTGATACATACAAAAATATTAAGAATATAATAATACATAGTTTATAAAATCTCAAGTAGGATTGTATAGGCACTTATTTGGGACGTCAGCTTAGGCATTCGCATGCGGACTAGATACTCGCCGCATCTAGGACTCTGTATTATTATTTTAAATTATGTTTTCCTTGACAAACTGTAATTATGTGCTTTATAAATAGATGTGGACGTTATTTATTATGCATAAGTTTCCTGCCGTTGTTTGTTATGCTGAGCCTATTTATTTATCAAACACCTTAATACATGTTAGTGTTTGGGTCCCAAGGAATACTACGTGTAGATAGGTAGGTCTACCTACACGTAGTATTCCTTGGGACCCAAACACTAACATGTATTAGAACATAAAAATAATAATTCATGTCAAATAATTAAAATAGTTTGTAGAATCTTTTTGAATATGTAGCTGGCAGCACTGCATTTTCTAGCACGGCAATCGGCGTCCTTAATCGCCGCCATTACAGATCCATACAGTTTGACAATAACATTGGTTTCAATGAAACCTAACTTTTATATATATTTCGAAGCCTATTTATTTATCCAACACCTTTAATACATGTTAGTGTTTGGGTCCCAAGGAATACTACGTGTAGGTAGACAGGTCTACCTACACGTAGTATTCCTTGGGACCCAAACACTAACATGTATTAAAGGTGTTGGATAAATAAATAGGCTTCGAAATATATATAAAAGTTAGGTTTCATTGAAACCAATGTTATTGTCAAACTGTATGGATCTGTAATGGCGGCGATTAAGGACGCCGATTGCCGTGCTAGAAAATGCAGTGCTGCCAGCTACATATTCAAAAAGATTCTACAAACTATTTTAATTATTTGACATGAATTATTATTTTTATGTTCTGTACTGAACATAAGTTGGGGCGGGCCACAGATATAGAAGACAACTAGATAAAGCCTTAAAATTCACTATGCTCTGAACGTCAACTCATACGGCTGATCTCTACTTTCTTATGTCCATATATCATTCGCTAGAAAGAGATGCATGCTTTATCTCAATGCGATTTCCGCGACTTCGTACCAGGGCATTTCTATGAAACTGCATAGAATTTTGTTCGAGCGCCCTGGTACGATTAACTTTTTGATCTATTTTGAACAATACAATACAATACAATACAATATATTTCAAAAATGAGTAGCTGTACTTGGTATAAATCAAGTTAAAATTATAAATCGAAGTAAAACAAAATAATCCACAGGTGCAATCAACGCTTACACCGCAAACTGTACACGTTTAATAATTAAAACGTAGTGGCGTGAGACTGTGACCCAGCCTGACCCATTTCTCTTATGAATCCACCCAGGTCACAAGCTAACAAATCACACGAATTCCAACCTTCTCAACTCTATTTTAGAGAATAATTTAGTATGGTAGTCTTTGTATCCTGAAATAGATTCATTCGCGAGACATTTAGCGACGGTTCATATAGATTGTTCTTGCAGGTCGTGTAATAACATTAAAGGCCGTATAATTAAAAAGGAAGTAACGGGATGTTGTTTGAAATTGGAATATTTTGGGAGCCATTTTATTTTCTTCTGCTTACTTACCTCTATGCGGAAATATTTATAGGAAGCGTATGTTCAGTTCAGCAGTGGACTTTTACAGGTTAGATGATGATATTTCTCGTCTCTAGATTCCAATTGAGTTAGAAACATCATCATAAACTACCCATAAAAGTCCACAGTAAGGGATAATCTCTACATTAATTAGTATATTGTGAGACGAGACGACGTTGAGACGAGAAACGTCATCATTCTGAACTGAACATAGACATCATGTAAATATTTCCACGGACAAGGGTCTTGACTCTTGGATTCTTAATACCCTCTGATTCGCCGAATTCCCGTAATCTCGTCGATTTCGTCCATACATCTTATGAAGGATATCTCTACATTTTATCTTCTAATTTGTGATCGCTAGCTATTTTTTCGTCGACTAGAGACTAGAGACGACAGACAGGTTCAATTCCTGCTTCAGGCGGGACTACACCACATCACACTGCTGGACATAGGCCTTGCCTAAAATATGCTCATTCTGGCCCCACGCTGGCCATGCGGATTGGGGATCGCAGGGTACAGCTTCTCGCACCGCAGACTCTGCTGCCCTTCGATGGACATGGAAGACGTGCCAATATTAGGCTGTGCTATGCCGCATTCAGTCGGTTGGCATAGCTCAGTTGCTATACATCGGGTTGCACCACGGGCAGGTTGGCTTAGATTCCGAAGGTGAAGGTTGGACAACACTTGGAACCCCTTAAGACGGCTCTAAACTCGCGCTGCGAAAGCCCGCGAAGGCCGCGAACCTTGAGTTTGGATGGTTTCACGGATTCGCGGTCGCGCTTCGCGGCGTTCCCCGTCCGGTGTCGGTTTTTTGGTCCGCGACAAAGGGATTGGGAAGCGTGAACGCGTACTTATCCACACTAGCGTTGTTTTCGTTTTCACAGTTGTGTGCGAGACTAGAATACTCTATACATGTATTGCTGTCACATGGTATGACACACAGATGTTGGTTAAAAAGGTATTGGGATTTTTGTCATCCTCCACCTTCTTTTACTAAATTTTTCCTTGATTTGTTTGTTATGGATTTGACAAACGCATAATTTTGTAACATGCTTATGCGCAGTGTCAGAGCAGCAGCAACTTCCACGTCCGTTTCAGTAAAAGCGCGAACATAAATGCGAAAGCTCAAGAGTGTAGAGGGCTATGTTTTTCGCGCCTTGTTCATGCATGAATTACGAACGCGAATCTTGGCCGATTCGCAGGAGAGTGTAGAGCCGGCGTTACACCTCGGGCGGGACACGTTTGCGTTATCTATCCGTAAATATTTCTTCAGGTATTACTATTATTATTAGTATTATTTTAGTTACCAACTAGACGTTTCTGTGAAAGAAAAAGATGTTTTAAGGTACTTTACTGACGTACTTTATTGTTTTATAGTAGATATCAATCAGAATGAAACACGAGTGTTTCATTTTTTTTCTGATTGAAAAAGAAAATTGATTGCAAATGGTGAGGCAATAAAATGCTAGTAACTAGGTATATTCTATCCGAGTAATAAAGAGTAATATTCTGTAGTGGAAAGTGAGAATTAATTGTTTTGGGCTGACGGGGACGGACCAATTACGGAAGCCAAATAATTGAAAATAGTAAATTGTCCCTGATATTACTTAGACACACGCACGATACACATACCTCAAGTTATGAATACGAAATTGAATGAATATATCTTTTGAAAGCATGTGGGATTTGCCATTTGGTATTAATGTATGGTATGGCTTAGGTAAGTACTTAAGCCTAAGTTCCTAAGCATACAAAAGTCAGAGACCTACTTCTTATTTGGCCTTGCCAATCTAAAAAAACTAAGAACGAAATTTCACTACTTCACTCACAGCGGCCATTCATCCAAATAGTGGTTATAGAGATTCTCTGCTATTAAGTATTGAAAATAAATATTCTGCTATTATTGAAACATAGGTACTCAGAATCACGATCTCTTGTTAAAATTTTACATTTTGTTCCATATTATGTAAGTATTCCAACAATGAGATGGTTTGCATACCTAGTACGACAAAACATATTAGGCGTGTTATCTCGAGAAAAATATAGATTTACGTAAATGTAATAATAAAAACAAGCAACATACACCACGCCTAAAATTATATTGAAGTAATACCGAAAACCTTTGCAAAATACGTTCTTAAAATAGCAACAGTAAGTACCGATGGAAAAGATCCATTTGTTTGTTCGGTGCTATCAATCCGGTCCCTTTATAGCCTCGTAAAGGCGGAGTAAAGTCAGTAAAGTTCTTTGTCAAGGCTGTGCTATGATTTACTTTCAATCACAGTGGAAACATTTGTTGAGATGTCCCTTAGATTCCTTTTCAATTGTGATTTTGTGCTATTCGTGCTGTAGATAGACTACAATATAGCTTGAAACGTGTTTTTTCTTTTGCCTTAACTGGTCGTGTATAAAATGTTTTGCTTTCATTTTCTTTTTTCTTTTTTGTCGGTAGGTAATACTAAGATATATCTCGTTTTCCTTTTTCCTTCATATTTGAGTACGTAGCTCATTATTTCGTGGTTCACACGTTTTAATACAAAATTTAATCAATGAAGACCTATAATTGGCTTTCAGTCTCCTATTTGATTAATGATCGCTGTTGGTTTTCAATCATAAATAAATAATATTTTGCATGTTGTGTTGATTCCTTTAAATGTTTCAATAAATTATTTTAAAAAACCATTAAAGCAAAAGCATCATTATTGTTTACGCATCGTAAAAACATGTTTAAAGAGGAAAGCATTTTCCAAATGCCTCTGGTAAAAACTTCTTATTTTTGGGGAATAAAATCGCAAGGAACGTGCATGTTCCAAAATACTTAGATAATAATAAACATACATACATACAGTCACGCCTTTTTCCCAAAGGGGTAGGCAGAGAGCACGGATCTCCACTTGCTACGATCCTGGCAAACCTCTTTTGCTTCATTCACTCTCATCACATTCTTCATACATGCTCGTCGCTTTAGAATACTCCTGATCTGGCCTTTTTCCAGCTCGAATAAAAAATATAAGAATAAATGATCTTGATAACTAAGTACATAAAGTCTGTCAGTAATGATGATCCTTCCAAAATCTGGAAGTTTTTAAGAACTTTAGGGGTTGGTAAATCTCGTCTTGATAGTCTTCCGAAAGATTTAGACCTAGATCTTTTGAATCAGCATTTCTCATCATCTTCTGACCTTGACATATCAACAAAGTCTAATACAATTAAACAGCTCTCATTACATACACCTCCCCTTGATTCTGTTCCTTTTAGTTTTAGTCTATTTTCCGATTGTGACGTTAAAAAGAGCGTGACATCCATCTCCTCCAAAGCAGTTGGCAATGACAACATCAGTCGCAATATGCTGGTGCCCATACTTGACGATATCATTCATGTCCTTTCCCATATTCTTAACCCCTCTATATCTTGTGGGACTTTTCCTTCTGCTTGGAAAGATGCTCACATTATCCCGCTTCCTAAAAAGTCAAATCATTCCTCGTTCTCAGAATTTCGGCCTATATCCATACTTCCATTCCTTTCAAAAGTTCTAGAACGCCTAGTCCACCACCAACTAAGTGCTTACTTATAACTAGTAACTGCCACGTCAACCCTCTCCAATCCGGGTTTCGTCGAGGTCATAGCACCACGACGGCTTTGATTAAAATCACCGACGATATTCGTCAGGGTATGGACAGTGGACTTGACTGTGCTGTCATTGTTAGACTTTAGTAATGCATTTAATAATGTAGACTACGACGTTCTTCTGGCTGTCCTTCGCTTTTATAACGTATCTCCAACGGCTATAGATTGGTTTCAAAGTTATCTGTATGGTCGCCGGCAGCGGATCCGTTCTGATGAATCCTTTTCATCTTGGTCTGACCTTACTGCCAGTGTCCCTCAGGGCGGCGTTCTTTCACCTCTTCTCTTTGCAATTTTCATTAACTCAATTTCCGACTCGATCTCTTCTTCCTACCACCTTTACGCAGATGACCTTCAAATCTACACGCAAGTTCCCGTTGCTAATATAACTGCAGGCATTAGAACTATCAACCTTCGGTCTCAAAGTCAATCCGAACAAGACTCAGGTTATAGTTGTTGGCAGCTCCAGAATGACGTCTAGGATTGACTGGTCTACTCTCCCTCCTGTTGTTTTTGATAGTATCTCTATACCTGTTAGTCACACTGTTAAAAATCTAGGTGTGTGGCTAGACAGAAATCTGTCATGGGAACCTCAACTAGCTGAATTAAGCAGAAAGATGTTTGCCTCTGCTGCTTCTTTGAGAAGACTGAGGAACTTCCTTCCTAAGTTACGTTAGCACAGTCCTTACTTCTTCCGATTCTTGATTATGCTGACGCTTGCTATCCTAATCTTATTGAAAAGCAGCTTGATAAACTCGAACGCCTTCAAAATTTGTCCATCAGATTTATTTTCGGTCTGCGCAAGTATGACCATGTCTCTGAATTTCGAAAGAAGCTGAAGTGGTTGCCCATTCGTGAGCGCAGAAATACTCACATTCTTTCACTTTTGTACAGTATCCTCTTCAACCCTACTTCTCCTTCTTATCTCAAAGAGCGCTTTCAATATCTTTGCCAATCCAATTCACGCACATTACGCTCCTCTGAGACATTTCAGCTTCAAACACCTGTGCACACTTCCACTTTCTACTCCCACTCTTTTACTGTTCAAGCTGTTCGTCTTTGGAATTCTCTTCCTGTCAGCATCAGAACTGCTCAATCTCTGCCTATCTTTAAAAAACTTCTCTTCAATTTTGTTTCATCCGCTTCACAAGACGGTTGAAATGAAACGTTCATCTGTTTTTAGAGTATATATATATTTATTTATTTATTATTTATTTATTTTAATTACTGGTATCTATTAGTTTATTTTAGTTTTGTAGTGAATTGTATCTATTAGTATGTATTTATTATTAATAGTATCTATTTTTCACAAGTAGATATTTATGTTTATGTATAATTATATTACATAACGTATTCATTTTTCCTAGTCCGCAATGGATTATAAAATGTATGTGTTTATTGATATAACACCATCGTCTGCTACAGTCTTTTAAATCAAGTCCATCCAAAGGTTGTCTGGAAGAGATCGCTCTAAGTGATAAGACCGCCCATTGTACTTTCATTATTGTTATTGTTTATAGTTATATTTGTCTATGTTGGTGTGAGTACAATAAAGAGTTTTCTATCTATCTATCTATCTACATCAAAATAATATGTTTGGTTTTGTGTTCCAAATATGTAAATGCATTATTAATTGTAGCGATTATATCAACCTACACAATTATTAGCATTGCTTAGTGCTGAGTACTGTTAATTCTGGTTCAAATAAAATCCAACACGAAACACGCATTTCCTTTGGACGATTGATTGTATTATCCATGCTGGAAATAGACTATCAATAATGTAGGTAACATTAATCATGGAAATAGATGATTCATTTCGTCCTTCAGATGTATTGTTATGTTATAACTCGAATATACCGTAGGTAAGTTACATAATTTTGCCTTGGATGTCCTTTGAGCCTCGTACTAAGTAAATTAGCTTCCTCATCATCAGCATGTCAAAAGACAACATAGGTTACTCAAAGAACTTTAGATAGGATACATCTTATAGATTTGAATGTACGTCCATTTATTTCATTTCACAATCATCATCATCAGCCTATAGCTAGCTACTGCTGAACATAGACCTCGCCTAATGAGCGCCTTTCGCAAATCGTCACTCCCCCTGGCCGAAGGGAAATTATATTAATTTACAAACTTTGATATAAAATGTTTTTATATTCATGTACCCCCATCTACCATTTTAAATAATTGATTAAAAACTGCTTTGATGACTAAAGAAGTATGATCAACAGCAAGTAGAAGTCCACTGGTGAACATTGGGCGCTTTGCTATTGCACTGACCCGTAGATGATTTGCAGTCAAATATTATGTATACAAATAAAATCATTATGTATAAGGTAAAAAATCTACATCTTTATTGTTTCAATATGTTAAACGTTGAATATGTTTTAAAGCTAAATCAGCTGCAAATTATATAAGTTTGATACCACTTGCTGTAATGAACATATTCATAGTCTTCACCATGAAGGAGTTAGTGGTAACTGTATTTCTTTGTGGCTTAGCTTCTTGTATAAAGTTTGACAATGAAACCGTGGAGCCTGCAGATCGTCAGTTGTACAGCTTTAGGCTGAAGAACCCAGTAAGTTTGATTACACGAAAATCCATGTTCTGAAGTCCCAGGCCTACCTTGGCACTAAATACTAATAATAACTAGCAACTTACAACTAACTAGTATTACTTAATTCAATTCTGTACCTTCCTTTAGTGAAAATTTTGGTAACTCGAGTTACATCACTTTCGAGTCGAGTTATTTACATAATCTTAATGTATGTAAAATATTCTCTGCGAATTCAATTCACTGAGCGCTAAAACTACTCTTAACTAAAACTTGATTTTCCTTCATAAATGTCTTTAAATATAATAATTCTATTGCAGGAAATTGACATGTTAACGACCGGCAATGGCGTGCCAATTGAAGTGAGAAAAACGTTTACGGTCAATTCAGATCAATTCATTAACGATTACCACATGGACTTGCATTTGAGTATTAATCGGGAGCGCATACCAGAACGTATAGTCCACGCTAAGGGAACAGGTGCTGAAGGATATTTCGTGGTGACCCATGATGTCTCTAAGTACACATCGGCTGACGTGTTCAACGGAATCGGAAACAGAACTCGCACTCGAGTTAGATTCTCAAACTCAATACCAGACAGGGGCGGAACCGACCTATTAAGGGAATTTAAAGGCCTTTCCGCTAAATTGTACACCAGAGAAGGAAATTTGGACTTCCTGTGTTTGCAGACACCTGTTTATTTCCACAAAGATCCTATCAACTTTTCTCCGCTAGTGCACGCATTCAAGCGAAATCCAGTGACTAATCTGTACGACTTGACACAGATTTGGGATTTCGTCACTTTAAGGCCGGAGACGTTTCACGCTTTTCTTTGGCTACAATCAGATTACGGAGTTCCAAATGGCTACAGAAAAATGGACGTTTTTCCTATTCACACCTATGAAATACATAACAAAGTGGGTGAAAAGCATTATGTAAAATTTAACTTCAGATCGGAACAAGGTGTAGATAATCTTATAAATTCTCAGATCGTGGAAATACAAGGTGTCGATTTAGATTATAATATTCGAGATCTGTACAATGCCATTGCCCGCAAAGATTATCCTTCCTGGATGTTAGAAATGGATGTTATGACTTTAGAAGACATTAAAAAACAAGATTATGATCCATTTGATGTTACTCGGATGTGGGAGAAAGGCTCCTTTAAAACTGTGCCCATTGGCCGCTTGATCCTTGACAAACAACCGCGAAATAATTTTGAAATCATTGAACAGACAGCATTTAATCCAGCAAATCTGGTGCCGGGTATCCCGGGCCCAGTTGACAACTTGTTCAAAGGTCGCAGATTATTCTACCGCGATACTCAAAACTATCGATTAGGAGTTGGACTTTACAGAATAAGGACAAACAACGCTGAATATATTAGGACTTACAACAGAGATGGCCGTGCCCCTGTAAAAGAAAATATGATAGATAATCCCAACTACTACCCGAATTCATACAACGGGCCTTCACCTTATGTTGACGAGAGAGAACCGTCTGAAAAACTTCAGATTCTGCAGACAAATGCAGCTGATTTGGCGCCGGCTGCAGAATTTTACAGGAACGTGTTGGTGAACGAGGATCAAAGGCAGCGGTTGGTGGAGAGCTTGGTTATGTCGTTGGTACAGGTTACTCCTCCGGTACAGAAAAGAGGGTTAACGTTCATGTACCTGATTGATTCTGATCTCGGGCAACGAGTGGAGCTCGGCCTAAAAGAAGCGATGATAAATAACAAAATAAAAAGGTGAGACGATGTGTGATCAAGTGAGGCAAATATTAATATACAAATCAAATTCAGAGACTATAAAAGTTATTGTAAAATAAAATATTCTCCTAGAAATACTTGATATTTTCTTTTTTGTAGATAATTGATTACGGTCGAAATAAAATTTGCAGGATTTTTAGTATCCGGAGCGAACAGAAAACTTATAGTCATAACTCATACTCTATACACGTGAGTATATTGAGTATAACTTTCATCCTAATTCGTTCGAAGTTGATAGGGAACAAACATAGGTACTAACACACAAACATATTAGTGTGATACCTACACTTTTAACAGCATAACAATCGACATTTTATCGTCTTTCAAGAGTTTCTTACAATAATCGGTCGGATGCATCGCCAATTATATAAATATGCTGATTTGTACTAAATGTGATGAGCTGCAGTTTCAGCCATGAAGCCGCTAGCTGAATTCGTTTTACTCTGCGTAGCTAGTGCTTCTTGTGTTGAATTAAAGTTTGACAATGCCACACTGGAGCCGGCAGCTCGGCAACTGTACGACTTTAAGCTTCATAATCCTGTAAGTTGTGATTTACGTGACTCATTATAAATCATCATCATCGTCAGCCAATAGCAGCCCTCTGCTGGACATAGGCCTCTATTATAAGTTTTACAGTTATAAATAAATATAAATATGGGTAGGTACAACATAGTTTATGAAATAACTGTTCCAAAATCAGCAAGGTCAAGGATAGTTGTCGTGGTAGCTGTAAATTCATAAGGATTCACCTCACCTAAAAAAAATCGGAAATCGATTAATTATCATTAAATCAGGGCCAAAATTATCCTGTATCCATGAGTAAATTGAGTAGAAAAAGTAAATTTGAATACGAATGTAAATCAGAAACGTGCAATTCAGTAATCATGTTGTATGTTTTTCTTACATATACCTAATAATTTGCAGGAAATCGACTTGTTGACTACAAGCAATGGCGAACCAGTTGACGTACGTAGAATTTTTACGATAAATGAAGATCAGTTTACTAATCAGTTCCACCTGGACTTACATTTGAGTCACGACCATGAACGGATACCTGAACGCGTAGTCCACGCTAAAGGAACGGGTGGGGAAGCCTATTTTGAAGTATTGCACGACGTCTCCAAATACACTTCTGCTGACATTTTCAACGGGATCGGAAAAAAAACACCGGGAATAGTCAGATTCTCCACTTCAATCCCAAGCCAGGGTGGAACGGACTTCATGAGAGAATTCAAAGGACTCTCTGTAAAATTCTACACTAAAGAGGGAAATCTGGATTTCTTATGCTTACATACTCCTATTTATTTCTACAAGGATTCCGTTCACTTCCCTTCAATGGTACACGCAATCAAACGGAATCCAAAAACGCATCTACACGACAATACCCAACTATGGGATTTCATGACATTGAGACCAGAGACGCTTCACACTTTACTTTGGCTATTGTCTGATTACGGAGTGCCAAATGGGTACAGAAAGATGGATGCTTTCCCTATTCATACATATGAAGTAAGCAACAAAACAGGTGGAAGGCATTACGTGAAATTCAACTTTAGGACAGAACAAGGTCTAGACAATCTTACTAATGCCCAAATAGCTGAAATTCAAAGTACTGATTTAGATTATTACACAAGAGATGTTTACAATGCTATTGCCCGTAAAGAATATCCCTCTTGGAGATTGGAAATGGATGTTATGAATGTGGAGGACATAAAAAATCTAAACTATGATCCGTTCGACGTGACTCGGATGTGGGAGAAAGGGACGTACTACACTGTGCCTATCGGACGCTTGGTTGTAAACAAACATGTTCAAAATCACTTCCGACAAATAGAACAAGGTGCGTTTAACCCTGCCAATTTAGTACCCGGCATCCCAGGCCCGATAGACAACATGTTCAAAGGTCGCAGACTATTTTATCGTGATACCCAAAACTATAGGTTGGGAAGTAACCACAACAAAATTAGGGTTAACCTCCCAAAATACGCACGGACCTACGTTCGAGATGGAGTTTCCCCTGTCAGAGAAAACATGAAGGATATTCCGAATTACTACCCGAACTCATACAATGGTCCTGCACCCTATGTTGATGATAGAACTCCATCGGAAAAGCTTCTGATTCTGGAGAGTAATGCAGTGGATTTAGGGCCGGCAGCAGACTTCTACAGAAACGTTCTGGTGAACGATGGTCAAAGGCAGCGATTGGCGGAAAGCGCAGTAATATCGCTCGTGACAGTTACTCCACCTGTCCAGAAAAGAGCATTAACATTTTTGTATCTCGTTGACCCTGATCTTGGAAAACGAGTAGAGCTGGGCCTGAAAGTTGCGCTGCTAAATGCAAAAGCAAACAGATCGGGCTAGGTAGAGTGTTCGTGAAAATATGAATGTGATTTGGAGTAAATAAATCTTCCTCTTATAATTGATGCATGATGTCAATTCAATTTAAAATTAATATAATCCTTTTCTTTTACCTTAAATTCTAATTAGTACCTACCTTATTGCATCTCAAATTTTAAACGTAATTAGATTTTAAATTGATTAATTTAAACTGTCATAATCATCATCATAATTTATTTAAGAACTGTGCTCTTGTCGGTGCAACTCATGCAGCACCTTCCATTTGCCTCTCTCCAAAGCTTTTCCTTTACTTCCCTTTACGACATGACATCTACTTTTTCTTCTCTTTAATGTGGCTCATATAATTTATCCTTGGTCTTCTACTACCTATCTGTAATTCTACCTACTTTTCCCTCCAAGATATTTCGTAAAGCTGTCATGACGTATAAGGTGTCCAAACATCTTTTCTCTTCTATTTTCCATATTTTTTAATATAATTCGCTCTTCGGTGACTCTACTCAATAACTGGTAAAGCAGCTGTAGAACAGCTGATTTTTTAAAACTATGACCTAAATTTGATGATGTACCTAAATTTGATGTATGTATTGGCAAAGGTACAGTCAAATAAACAAGCATGAGTATGTTTTCTAAGAAATCTTTGTAATCAAAATTTTACGATTTATAAAAATTTACTACGCTTATCAATGCATTCAAATTGGTATATTTTTACAAATTAAACTACTAGTTCATATTTTGTTGAATACCTATGATGATAACATAACATAAACAAAGTATGTAGAAACATAGTTATAAGAAACTTTTATAAATATTTTAATTAACAACAATTAATAAAAAGCTTAAAAATAACACGAAATCAAACAAGGACTGATAAAATAATGTTAAGCATAACCTTTCTTCATTAAGGCGACTATAAGGGTCAAACCTCCCTCTCGCTCGCACTATTCAACATTTTTGAAGATATAAAATCACTGAATGTAGCTTATGCAAAATAATAAACCTTCACGGCCTAAAAAATAACAATACAAAGGTTCAGCAAGAATATCATGTTGAACCCAACACATTTTCCTACCAAAAAATTTGCACCAAAATTGATCATATTGGTGCAAGTTTTTTGGTAAGAAAACGTGATAGAATCAAATTGATATTGTTGCTGAACCTTTGTATTGTTATTTTCTAGGCCGTAAAGGTTTGCTATTTTGCATAATTATATTCAGTGATTTTATAACTTAAAATAAAAATCATCATTGCGTTATGACTATACCTGGATAATAAAACATCAACCTGGTAATAATTATATTTTAAGCATTAGCTTTTTTAAGTAAAAATCACAGTTACGTTATATGATTTATTATTACGTATTATTATGACTTTGTATAAGAACGGAGCCAGTTTTTCTAAACAGTAGCAAGATGATACAAAAAAAAAATATGTATCTATGTAGTATATCAATCATGTGGTTCCCATAATACAAGCGCTCTGCTTAGTTTGGGGCTACATGATGCTGTGTGATAACGTCCAGGATTATTTATTTATTTATTATTATTTATTTATGATATTTTTCCAAATATAGGTTGCCAGCTCCATGCAGACGACCTGTCTTTTGCTGATGAGATTTTTCTTTCTCTTTCGCGTGTATCAGTTTATCGAGATCTTGACCATGAGACCTCCCCCGACAACTTATTAGAGAATCGAGCATTTTGCATCCGAGCATCGTTGGATAATACTCAGAAATTGCAGCATTTTCTTCTTTGCAACGAATCACTCAACTCCGTAAAGGCTGAACGGATTTGGATGAAACTTAAAATATACATAAGTAGTTTATGGCCTGGAATAACGCATCGGCTACTTTTTATAACGGGACTAAGCGAGTGAATAGTTCCCTGGCCACCGACGGGCAGCAGCGTCGGTGGTGCGAGAAGCTGTGCCCTGCGATCCCCAACCCGCATGCCCAGCGTGGGGATTATGGGTATATCCCCCTTTATTAGGGGAGGTCTATATCCAGCAGTGGACTGATATAGGCTGGTGTGGAAGCGAGTGAAGCCACGGGCAAAAGCTAATAAATAAATAAAAAATACACTGGCTCAAGTTTCGAGATCTGTAAAATGCTCCGCTTACATATTTTTTCTCAATAAGATGGATTCCTTGTTCTTGAATTGACAATACGTTTTCGTACATTGAATGTATAGGTTTCCCTTCTGACGATTGCACTTTTCTTTAACAAATCTTTATTTTTTTATCAAAATCTTCACAACATTTGCATAGCAATGACCTTTGCGTTAAGTTTTACCAATTATCAAACTGTTCCGAGTTTTTATTATGGCACAACATAAAGGAGCTTTTGCCCTCCGCCACACTATTAAACTATATTTATTCACTCTCATTTCATTGACTTTTTTTTAAAGAAATGTATACCATTCTCCTATACTCTCACCACCCGGTGCGCACTTGCAACCCTTTGTTCCCAGTTGCTATAACAACAAAAAATTTCACCTAGATTTAGTAAAATACGTTTGCTATATTGATCAGCATCAGTCTTGCAAAAGTGGTACTTAGTGAAAAAATGGTAAAAACTAAAAATGTTCAAGATGTTTGACCACCCACCTGTACAAGACCGCTTTCTATTAGGCTGTGGTATGAAAAAGAAATAGATTTTGGTATGAAACGGAAAAAAATATTATATAATTTTGTAGTGGATCGAATCGCCAACATATTTCGGTGAGAAACAAAAATTTTAAATTTGCGGTGAGAAACTGTGGGATGAACGAGCAATACACCGATTAAAGTAAAGTTGATATCAATATTTTTTTGTCGCTTTTGCGTACATTAACATTAAGTACCAGCAAAATCTAAAGTGATTCACAATTGGTCGTGCGTTGATTGATGCATATATTATGTCTATCCTAATCCTACTGATACTATAAATGTGAAAGTTTGTGGGAATGGATGGATGTTTTTTATCTTTAACATTTAAACTACTTAACGGATTTGGATGAATTTGAAATATACATACATAGTTTGCAACCTGGATTATCACATAAATATAAAAGACGTGTGGCACTCGGGGACTGCCGCGGTAAAGCTATTGCATAGCATTTTGTATCAACTTATGCAATTATAATTATTATTTTATTTATGCAGTATTTCTTTTATACGTCTAGTTGCACGCACACAAACACCGTGTCGAAGACTGCCGAAAAGAAACGACGTTAGACAATGCACGGCCTTCAAGCCACACCTCCGTGCCCCTCGGAGTGGGGAGCGTGAGGTTTTTTTTCGTTACGGAATTTCTGGATTCGGTCCCCGCGCTCAAGGCCCTCGATAGAAGCTATGCAATAGCTTAATAGTTCTAAAATCTGTAGTCTTTTTACACTCTGCATACATTTATACTTGTAAATAATCCGAGTATGTAGTACATATCTAACTTATACGCATACACACCTTTCGTCCATAGATGTTTGTCAAAACATCGATAGTCGATAAAATGTAGTTAATAGGTGTTTTACACAGCCCTATTCTTACCTACATAATTTTTGAATACCTATTCAAAAACGAATGAAATTGATGATTTCGTTTCGTACGATGCTTATTTTACTATGTTTGAAATAGTTTAATAAAAGTACATGGGATTCTACTCACTTTGTCTATCTTTTGGAATCCCACTGCGAACCGCCGTAAACAGAGTTGGTCGCGCAATAATTATGCTTATAAGACGACCGTTTTTCGTAAAATTTACGCACGAAATGTTTGGAACAAACTTTTTTTTCCATTAGTTTATTAGTTTTAAGTGAATTCAAAAATGTAGAGTTTATTTGACTAAGCCACAAACTTTGCCTATAGGGCGTTTGCAGAAAACAGTATATTATGATACCACTATCATTTTTTGATTCACACGTAGGGACACTACATTTAGTAGCACACATTTTATACGATTTCACTTATAATTGAAACATATACATCTAAAAGCAATAAAAATTCCAAAGAAAAGATTGTGATGACAGAAATTTCAAAACAAAACTGAAATTAGATTCAGGTGAAAAACGTCAGACGTTTGTGTTCGTTCGTTCGTGTCAGAGGCCAATCATGGATGTGTAGCTATCTTTACTGTGTTGGACACTAGCGCTGCGACGTTGTGACGAAGAACTAATAGAATACAAAAGTTTGATTAAGAACTCTATTTCCAAGCAACAAATTATTAAATTAAGTAAACGGAGTGGGGAGCGTGAGGTTTTTTTTCGTTACGGAATTTCTGGATTCGGTCCCCGCGCTTAAGGCCCTCGATAGAAGCTATGCAATAGCTTAATAATGCTGGACACTAACACACAACATCACGTAGCCTCAATTAGCAAGCAGAGCTTTTATTATGGGAGACGTGACTGATATACATTTTATGTATACTATTTATATACATTTTTGTATACGCATGTATGTTATACATCAAAAACATCCCAATTTTGACTCTATTTTGCATGGTCACCTCTGGGAAAGCCTTGAGGAGCAAAGAATACACAATCTTGCGCCAAAATAAAACTAGAAACCGTTGGTAAATCATTTGCAGTCAAACGAGGTGTAAAACAGGGAGATCCTATATCGCCGAAACTATTTACAACAATATTGGAAACAATGTTTCGAAAACTCAACTGGTCTAAGTACGTCAATGTGAATGGAGAGCAATTAACCCACCTTCGTTTCGCAGATGACATCGTTATCCTTGCAGATAAATATGAGCACAAACAACACATTCTTAGCTCATTGGCTAAAGAAAGCCGAAGCATAGGTTTGTGTATGAACCTAAGCAAAACTAATGGTGTGGTTCAATATGTGAACGAGTATACTACCTGGGACAAACAATATCTTTTCTAGACTCTATTATGAAATAATATAAATCTATCTATTATTTAAATATTCAAAAGCAAAGTTCAGATCCACCTAAAGAAAAAATTAATGGACAATACCATAATCCCGACCTTACTATACGGATACGGGTGTCAGAGTTGGCCACTAACGAAGGATGTTGTTAGAAAAATAGCAACCTTTCAACGGGCTAAAGAAAGATCTACGCTTAGATTAAAGGAAAAGGTCAGAAATAAGGTCAGAAGTGACAAAATTAGAAGCATCACCAAAGTTACCGACGTAGTGAGCTGTGAGCTGCAAATTAAAGTGGAAATGGGCGGGCCACGTTGCTAGCGTACAGGATGGCCGATGGAGCGAACGTGTTCTCCACTGGTAACCGCGCGACGCAGCACGTACACGAAGAAGACCTAAGAAAACGTGGTGTGACGATCTAGTAGAGGCTGCGAGAAAGCTGTGGACTAGACTCGCTCAAGTTCGACACCAATGGAATCGCATGGAAGAGGCCTACCCTCGCTTTTGGGTGCCATTGTATTTTTTTAAAAATTAATAGTTGTGACGTATTAAATGTAATGTAGATGGGAATAAAGGCTTTATTTATTTTATCAGTAATGCATTCCATCCGTTCTTACCTATGGTGCACAGACATGGTCACTAGCCAAGTCTCAAAAATCCAAACTCAAGGGCCACGAAGTGCAGGTATAAGGAGTCTAGAGGGTAGATAGGATCCGCAACACGACACTGCGATTAAAACCTGGAAAAGCGGATAAAGGCGACAAGAGTGCTATACTAAACTGGGATTGGGCGGGTCGCGTGAGCCGAATTAACCCTCATCGATCGCGAATCGGTTACCTGCTGATTGGCGACGATGCTGCGGCAGGCCTCGGAACCTAGTCGTGACATCGATGCTTTCCACTAACTGGTGGGAGGCAGCAAGCGTAGTCGTGGAAGGAAATAGGGGAGACCATTGCCAATTAGTGCAGAATGAGTGATCAAATTAGGACAAACATTGATCTATCACACAAATCAAATTCTGACACAAGACGTTTATGAAAGTAACTACTGCATAGAGTATAAAATCTCGTGATCGTATTTTTTAAATTGAACCTTGCCTTGCCTGGAAATCCCTGCTCTATTATTCTTTTTAGCAACAACAACACTACACCTGCCTATATCTGTCCACTCTTGGATATAGGCCTCTCCTAAAGGAAGGGGAATATACCCATAATCATTACGCTGTGCATGCGGGTTGAAGATCGCAGGGCACAGATTCTCGCAATACCGATGCTGCTGCCCTTCAGCGGTCAGGGGATGTAGCCCCGGGCAGGTCACATACTACGTTCATTAAAGAACAAACTTACTAACACACACCTTTTCGTATATTAATATAGTATACACTTTAAACAACATATCAATTAAATTTGATTGAGTGACATGATCCGTGCTAATAAGCAAGCAAAAATCTACAATCGACATCGTTATCGTTTATAAGACTAATAGTTAAAAACTAATCGGTCGGATGCATAGTCAATTATTTAAAGATACTAGTTTGTACTGAATGTGATGAGCTGCAGTCTCAGCCATGAAGCCGCTAGCTGCATTCGTTTTACTCTGCATAGCTAGTGCTTCTTGTGTTAAATTAAAGTTCGACAATGCGACGGTGGAGCCAGCTGCTCGGCAACTGTACGACTTTAAGCTTCACAATCCTGTAAGTTGTGATTTATGTGACTCATTATAAATGCGTCACGGCAATTTTCGTATTAATTGATATACTGTTATTGCCAAGTTAAATTATTATTAGTACTGAAAAACTAATTTTATAAAAGTATACGTATATGAAATAACTGTTCTGAATCATTAAGGTCAAGAACAGTTGTCACAGTAGTTGTGAATACATATCATAATTTAATATTTATTTCGACGAAAGAAATCGATTTTAATTATCACTAATTCAGTGCCAACATTAACCAGCATCCAAAAGTAAATATGTTCGGCAAACGAAGAGTAGGATGCCCTCCGGCTAGGTGGAGTGACAATTTGCAAAGGGCTGCTGGTAGAAGCTGGATGCGTCGAGCTAAAGACACGATGCATTGACGCTCATTGGGGGAGGCCTATATCCAGCAGTGCACTGCTATAAGCTGATATGTGAATCGAGTCGGTAAATGTAAAAAAAAATGTTGAGTAGTATAGTAGATAAAAAACGAGCAGTGCAATATTTATGCTATATTTTTTCTTCTGAAAAATATGTTTACCTCTATAATAATTGTTTTAATTACGGACTCAAAAACATAAATTTACAGGAAATAGACTTGCTGACTACGAGCAATGGGGAACCAGTTGATGTACGTAAGATTTTTACGATCAATGAAGATCAGTTTACTAATCAATTCCACATGGACTTACATTTGAGTCACGACCATGAACGGATACCTGAACGCATAGTCCACGCTAAAGGAACGGGCGGAGAAGCCTATTTCGAAGTATTGCACGACGTCTCCAAATACACTTCTGCTGACATTTTCAACGGGATCGGGAAAAAAACACCTGGAATAGTCAGATTCTCCACTTCAATTCCAAGCCAGGGTGGAACGGACTTGATGAGAGAATTCAAAGCACTCACTGTAAAATTCTATACTAAAGAGGGAAATCTGGACTTCTTATGCTTACAAACACCCATTTATTTCTACAAAGATCCCATTCACTTCTCTCCACTGGTACACGCATTCAAACGGAATCCAAAAACGCATCTACACGATAACACGCAAGTTTGGGATTTCATAACCTTGAGACCAGAGACGCTTCACACTTTACTTTGGCTATTGTCTGATTTCGGTGTGCCAAATGGCTACAGAAAGATGGATGCTTTCCCTATTCATACATATGAAGTAAGCAACAAAACAGGTGGAAGGCATTACGTGAAATTTAACTTTAGGACCGAACAAGGTCTCGATAATCTTACTAATGCCCAAATAGCTGAAATTCAAAGTACTGACTTAGATTATTACATAAGAGATGTTTACAATGCTATTGCACGTAAAGAATATCCCTCTTGGAGATTGGAAATGGACGTTATGAATGTGGAGGACATAAAAAATCTAAACTATGACCCGTTCGACGTGACTCGGATGTGGGAGAAAGGGACGTACTACACTGTGCCTATCGGACGCTTGGTTGTAAACAAACATGTTCAAAATCACTTCCGACAAATAGAACAAGGTGCGTTTAACCCTGCCAATTTAGTACCCGGCATCCCAGGCCCGATAGACAACATGTTCAAAGGTCGCAGACTATTTTATCGCGATACCCAAAACTATAGGTTGGGAAGTAACCACAACAAAATTAGAGTTAACCTCCCAAAATACGCACGGACCTACGTCCGGGATGGAGTGTCCCCTGTCAGAGAAAACATGAAGGATATTCCGAATTACTACCCGAACTCATACAATGGTCCTGCACCCTATGTTGATGATAGAACTCCATCGGAAAAGCTTCTGGTTCTGGAGAGTAATGCAGCGGATTTAGGGCCGGCAGCAGACTTCTACAGAAACGTTCTGGTGAACGATGGTCAAAGGCAGCGATTGGCGGAAAGTGCAGCTATGACGCTCGAGACAGTTACTCCACCTGTGCAGAAAAGAGCTTTAACATTTTTGTATCTCGTTGACCCCGATCTTGGGAAACGAGTAGAGCTGAGCCTCAAAGTTGCGCTGCTAAATGCAAAAGCAAACAGATCAGGCTAGGTAGTACATTTTCTTGAAAAAAACGAATGTAATTTGGAGTAAATAAATCCTCCTCTTATAATTGTTGCATAACAATGTAGGTATTTACGTAGGTAATTAATCATCTTTTTCTCTTGCCTTGCATTCGAATACTCTCTAAATTTAATAAATCAATCAGATCTTCTTTTGAGTAATTTAAACTATAGAATTCATTTTATGATTATTTTGTTTACAGCTTAACATGTAACAAATAAATTGCTTGTTTTCTCCAAAGATTTTGTTTTTGCCGGAAGCTCTTCTAATAATGCCTTTTAATAGTCTAGACATTGACCAAACCCAGTTAATGAAGAAAGAAAACGTAGCATTAATAATAATTTGTTTTGTTTTAAAGGTGCTCTGTACTACTCGAATTTACTATGGGCGCATTGGCAAAAAAATCATTTAATATTATCCAAAAAATATTAATGTATTGCCTGCGTGGTGCTTCAACCTCCATCTTGGAAATCCAAGCCAACCTATCCGTGGTGCATCCTGCTCTATAGCGAACGAGGTTAAGGCGGCCGGTTGATTGCGGCATAGCGCTGCCTAACATCGGCACAGCTACACCCCCTCGACGTCGAGGGCAGAGCATGGTTTGTGCGAGAAACTGTGTTCTGCGATCGCCATGCTCAGCTTGGGGTTTATGGGCATATCCCCCTTCTTATAGGGGAGGCCTATGCCCAACAATACTGAATGGGCTGGTGTTCATGTTGTGGTTGTGTCTAATAGCAAAGATCCTTTAAAATTCTCGACTTATGAGTAAAAAAATGTTTAAATAATTTAAACTCATCATCATTATCATCAGTACGGGAGGCCTGTCCCCTTGCTCTTGCCACTTGCCACCGTCCTGCGCTAGCTTATAGGACATAGTCAGATTAGAAGAAAAAAAATTGGTGATTAAAATTGGTCTCACTCTAACAGAACTTTATTTCTACAGGGTTATCGGCTAACTCTGTTGCAAACAGATATCATTGACACTGATCATGTTTTTACAAACTTTGATATTTCATCCGTCGAAATTCAATGAACGTCAATTGACAAACTATCACAGTTTGTAAAAACAGGATCGGTGTCAATAATTTCTGTTTGCAACAGAGTTAGCCGATCACCCCGAAGACCTTCATACTTGTAGTTGGAATTAAATGTCACCCTGAATAATCACAGTAACTGATGGAGGGTTTATTCTTCTTTTTCTAGCAATATAAGTTTAGCTGAAGGTCATCTGAGTTTAGGAGCTTTTTTTTTGTTAGTCGTGCGTTGGTTGTTGCTGATTAAAATATCTTATTGAATATTGTGTCAATCTTTAAATAGTATAGAATGGTAAATTCACTGACTGGATCAATATCAATACACAGCCCAAACCGCTGGCCCTAGATACTTGGAACATATATAAATAAATAAATTCTTTATTGTACACCAAATTAAAAAAATAAAATTTGCACGAACTTTAAAATAAAAAAATGGTACAATGGGCGGTCTTATCGCTAATAGCAATCTCTTCTAGACAACGTTTGGATGGACAGGACAGCACGATAAACAAAAGACGACGAAATAATATCGTACACGTAGCTAACTAACTTCGAAATACATTAGATACCTTACCTTATAAAATATACCTTCTACATAAAATATTAATATAATAAAAATGAAACTATGTAGTCAATCTACATAGTAATAATACATAAACTACATAAATACATATTTGCAAAATATAACATTATTAGAATCCCTTAGCAATAAAACCTAGCAGTCAAGAGAAAGGAAATGCTTAAATACTTTATCCTTAAAAATGGGCAGGGATTTAGATGATCTTATAGAAAGAGGTAAGGCGTTCAAGTCGTATAGCTTGTACAGTAAAAGAGTCGCTGTAAAATTTAGAGCTATGGACTGGTGTACTAAGCTGAACGTAGATAGATCATCTTCATAGGCCTTTAAAATCTATAAAAGATAATATAAGTACATAGATAACATAATATTAAAGGCATCCGCTTTTACCCCCTCAGGGGTGTCAGGGGGTTACCCCTGAGGGGTAAAATAGGATAAGAAAATTTGTGTGAAAGTCCGTTAGAAGTTAGGATCTTAAAACTTTGTTATCTAGGTTGACGATTGAAAATTAATTTGTACGTGTCTCAGCGTTTTTGGTAATTCTACACAAAAAGAGTGAAAAGACAGGCGACTCTGGACTTGTCCCGGGTTTAAGTTAACAGGAAAGACAGATGCTGACGGAGAGTTCGTCCAATCCTTGGAAGTTTGCATTAGAAAAATAGATATTATATTTAATTGTGTACTCGTAGGTAACTAATCAATAACTAGTTACTTTTTGTTTTATAAATAGCATTATCCTGTTTTCGCAATGCTCAATGCAATAAGTAGCACAGGAAAACGACGATTTATCCGCTAACTAGAGGATTTCAATCATTTAGTCTTAATTTGCCAGGTATTAGTCTGGATAATTATCAAATTATTTATTCAACGACCTCTGTGACGACGTAGACGATTATGGGTTCGATTTCCATGGCGGGACAAATGTTTGAATGTTTTGCAGATATTTATTCTACAAAGCAAAATATTTAGTATACAAATACCACTACATTTCTCTGACGAGTTCCACAAAATGCATATGCATACACCGGCCTTCCTCCCGCCCGCAGATTTACATGCAAATCAGAGAAAGAACAAGGAAATAAGCAATTATTATTAAATGGAACCGTCTACTTACTCTTCCACCAAATAAAAACAAACACATTAACTTGCAACTTGGAGAAACAAACAAATACACAAGAAAAAACTCAACAGAAATTCGACAATGTTTCGCCTTCCCCATAAGGCATCCTCAGGAATGATCGACTCGCTGTCCACAACTACTGTTTTTTAGCGACGTCGACGTTGCATGTGAATCTGCGGGAGGGCGGTGCATGCGTATGCATTTTGTGAAACTCGTCAGAGAAAGTTAGCGGAATTTGTACTAAATATTTTGCCTTATAGAATATCTTGTAATGGATTTCCGCAAAGTCACGATTGAGTCAATTAATTGCAGATATTTGTTTCGGGTTTACTATTTATGATATGTATTTACAAAAATAAAATACCTATAAAAGTAGCATTTTGGTGCTAAATTATGTTGTGTAATTATGTCCAGCATTATCAAAAATACTAGTAGGCGTACCGCGACTTTCTCCACGTATTCGAAGTCGTAGAATGAACTATTATGTGAATCACAAGTCTTTAAGCCAAGTCGGAGGCCTTCGGGCGGCCTAAAAACTCTCAAACCAGAGTTGGTCACTGTCTGATACGAAGAAGGAAGGAAGGAAGAATGGGAATCACATGCATCAAGGCATGTGATTCCCATTATTATCCCAAAAAAGGGTAATTGTACCCCTGAAGATAACAACATTTGTTTAAGGATTTTTCCGATTTTTTAGGTTTCATTAAAGAAATGTCTATTTATTCAAAATCTTGTCTACCACACCATCACACCAGCTTAATCCCCAACGCGGTGTCTGGTGTCAGGCTGAGTTATACTACATTCAGATGGCAGCTTTAGTACAGCAGATACAATTAATTAGGTACTTGTTTTCTATTCAATAGTTATACCTAACTATAAGGACATGCTGGGAGAGACTAGTCACCCACAACACGGGGAATCCTAGTGTGATTTAGGGTAGTAGAGATTTAGCTACATGACATAAAAAAATATTTAAATACGCATGGTTTTATTGTTATTTATTGTTAACTTGTCATACCTGCCTTGCTATTTATATCCTTATTATATTTTGTCATCGAATCTCATACTAGCACAATTAACATAACAATAGATATATATTTTAACTTAGCCCATTCTCTAAGTAGGTTCATTTATTATTTTAATGTATTTTTTAGGTTGATTTTACTTGATTAAGATTTATTTTTCTTTCTTTTGCAATCAATTATGTAAAGTTTAAAAAATGAACCCAATAATTATGGTTTCAATAAATCTTTATTTTTTTTTAGATTTTGTTAAACTTTGTCCTGAACTTATTGATGTAGCTCTGCCTTAATTTTGAGGCTGCCACATACAACATCGATAAGCTTAAGGTTTTTGGAGAAACGTTTTGCATCACGTATTTTTAACTGAGGTTCTCTAAACTTATTGACAAACATGGTTTTGAGAACGATGTACCATGGTCCAAATCATCCCCTTTCAGGATAATATATGAATTCAAGCTCAGTCTTTATACATTTTATACATAAAAAAGTAGAATATAGACTAATCCTACTAATATTATAAATGCGAAAGTTTAAGAGTATGGATGGATGTATGGATGAATGTTTGTTACTCTTTCACGCAAACACTACTGAACGGATTTGGATGAAACTTAGAATATGCATAGTTTATGATCTGGATTAACACATAGGCTATTTTTACACGGTAGTGTTACCGGGATAAAAAGAAGCGAGCGAAACTGCGGGCGGAAGCTAGTAATATTATAATGCGAAAAATAGTGAGTATGGATGTTTGTTACTCTTTCACGAAAAAAAACTACTGAACGGATTTTGATGAAACTTGAAATATATATGGGTTAACACATAGGCTAATTTTTATCCGGGTACCACGCGAGCGAAGCCGGGGACGGAATATAGTTTTTATATTATTACGGCTCGGCAAACGTAGTGTAGGACGCCCTCCGGCCAGGTGGGTGACGATCTGCGAAAGGCTGCTGGTAGAAGCTGGATGCGTCGAGCTCAGGACGGGGCCCAATGGCGCTCATTAGGGGAGGCCTATGTCCAGCAGTGGACTGCTATAGACTGATGATGATGATGATATAGACATTGACCGAATGGTGGCCGAGGGTAGGCAAAAGAAGAATTGGAAGACCAGTAGCGAGATGGGTTGACGACGCGTACTATACGCGTCGCCGGGCGAGCGTGGATGCGACTAGCAGAAGACCGTGGTGGATGGCACAAACTTCGGGAGGCCTATATCCAGCAGTGGATAAAGTCTGGCTGTGGATGATGATGATGATAGGAATAGCTCATAGCAAGAGGCTGGTCACTTTGAATAGAGTTATAAAAGAGGCTATGTATAAATAGAGGCTTCCGCTAGAATGGACGCAGGCCGGCAGACGAAGGGAGGGAATGGTTTTCCAAAACAGTGAGCACAGAACACCTCGTTACCTTTCCATGTTTACATAATAATACAATGATTTTGTATGGGTAACGACAAATATTGTATATAATTAATAAATAAAGTTTTTTCTGAAAGGCTCATCCGGGGACGTACGACCACCGTGCATATGTCTGCCGTGAAGCAGCATTGCTGTGTTTAGGTTTGGAGGGTGTGGTGCCGGTGAAATAACATGCACATGAGGCTTAACAGCTTCATGCCTCAAGTTGATGGACGCAGGGAGTTGCATCGTAAGTCAAGTTCTAAACATGCGGGACTAACATAGCAATACTTTGTTATAAGTAATGGATACCACTTAATATCTGGTGGGGCATGTGCTGGTTCCATCTTTAGGTATCATAAAAAAAGGTCTAAGCATTGTCCCGAATCTGTTATGCACTAGCACGTTGACTCCGGGCCTGATATTACGCTATGTGCCATGCCCGAAGTACTTATAGTACTTAAAGATGAAACAAGCACTTGGCCCACCTGATGTTATGTGGTAAAGATTACCATACGTGTTCAAACTACCTTCGACACCAGCAACAAAACACTGTCTAAGTCGTTACTGAGTAAAATAAATTGAATAGAAATACACGAAAAATCACACGCCGGAACTATGTGCAATCACATCAAGAATCGCGGCATCGACACAATTCTTGATGGAAATACTACTCTGGTGAGCCACAATTTACATAAAACTATCTCGCCATTGTTATAAAAAAAACAGCAAACTACCTAATTCTGTAACCATCACTGTAACCATCACTGACTTAGACAGTTTATGTACTAGTATAAAATAATAAATAAATAAATAAATAATAAATAATGCTGTACTATCACACAGCATCATATAGCCCCAAACTAAGCAGAGCTTGTGTTATGGGAACCACATGATTGATATATTACATAATATACTTTTTTTTGTAAATACATACATATCATACATAGAAAACACCCAGACCCGAGACAAATATCTGCAGAATATGACAACATTTGTCATAATTACCTACGGAACGTGCTCTACGATGCAATGCCCGGCGTCTATCAACTTGTGGCATGAAGATGATAAGCCTCTTGAGTCTGTAATTTCACCTGCAGACTCTTCAAACCGAAACACAGCAATGCTGTTTCACAGCAGAAATAGGCGTGGTGGCAGTACTTCTCCGGACGAGCTCTCCTCAAAGAACTCTTACTACCTAGATACTTACGAGTTTCTCTCGTATTAAAATAAATTGTAATACGAGAGAAACCGCGGGAAAACAAAACATGTTTAGGTACCTAATACGCTGTTATCCATACTTACTGTTCGTTCTGTGTACTCTACAAAATAATGATCCATTAGAAGGAATTAATTCCGATCGTTGCATTTTTGTTTGTTTCATAAATTATCCTTGCCTCTACGAGGTGAACAACCTTGGTTATTTTCGCGTCAAAACAATAAAGTAGACAACGTTAGATATATAAGTAAATTCACGGGCAAAAGTGCCATTAAATATTACAGCGTAACTTTACAATAAAATCATAAAGTCGAGACTCAGGTGACTTCGAAAATAATTTCTCGAAATCTTGGCTCTTCGTTTTCGATTCGCAGGTTGTGCCTGGTACGAGCGTGGGCCTTTGAGATAAAGTCTAAAAATAATGAGCTTGAATGTCCCTATTGAGTATATGTACCTACATGTTCTCCTTTTTGACTGTAATAGCAGTGGTTTGTTATAAGCTTATGAAGCGCTCGTGACGTGACGCTTGTGATGTTCTTCAGATCATCTTGGTTAAGCAACACTTCACTTCGCCTGGTCACTACTTGGATAGCTGATCGTTTATTGGTATTAAGATCTGAGCGCTTCTGTGCTTCGTAAGGCACGTTAAGATGTGCCCGGCTTTTAGCCATGTCTTAGTTGTGATGGCTTGTCGGAGGCAATTGGGCGGCCTTAAAAGTCTGACATCAGAGTTGGCCACTAATTTATACGAGAGAAGGAATTAGCATCGAGGTCGCAGGTTCAATACCAGCATATGTAGAATAATATATTTTTCTTTATTTCATAGCAGGTCGGTTTCAGTTTCCGCCATGTCAAAACTATTAAAAAAAAAACGCAAAACCGTTGACGACCTCTGTGGCGCAGTGGGCGAAAGCCCGCCTGAGACTCAGAAGGTTGCGGGTGTTTCCCGCCGGGAGGCAAATTTCGATCGGCAAATATTTGTCTCAGGTCTGGGCACAGAAATCCTACTAATATTATAAATGCGAAAGTTTGTGAGTATAGATGTATGGGGATGGATGTATGAATGTTTGTTACTCTTTCACGCAAAAACTACTGAACGGATTTGGATAAAACTTGGATTATACACACTTTGTGACCTGGATTAACATAAAGGCTACTTTTCATCCCGGTACCACGCGAGCGAAGTATGAGTATGAGTATGTAACAAAAACATATGAGTAGTATATCAACAATTATTGAACTAAATTAAAATATTTACCTGAATACCTAACTCCGAACTCCTTTTTTGTTGTACCTACCTAACTTATAATAAGGGTACTTGTACCTACCCTCAATGTTTACATCATTATCCGAAGTTGAAATGTAATTTCTCATGATATGTAAATTTCCTTTGAAAATAAAGTTCTTTAACCTTGGATCGCATGGGTTTTTACAAAAGAAATAATGACACAACTCAGAGTCGCCCGGAGAGCAATAGAAAGGAAGATGGTAGGCATTATATTGATAGACAGAAGGAGAAACGATTGGCTTGGGGAACAGCCGAAAGTCGCCGATGTCATCAAACGTATCGCGAATTTAAAGTGGGCTGGTCACGTCGCCAGAAAACCAGGCTCGTGGTGCAAAACTCTAACCGAGTGGAGACCTTGGGAGGAGAAGCGCCCGCAAGGAAGACCACAAATGCGTCTTTACGATGATATCAAAAGAACAGCTGGAGTGAAACGGATGGAGATTGCACAGGACCGTAAGAAATGGCATTTTATGAAGGAGACCTTTAGGGTTGAAAGTGGCTAAAAAGAAGAAGAACCTTAGATCATCCATGCATGTAGCCATAGTACATTTTTTTTAATGGTATTTGAAGATGGAACAAGCACATGGCCTACATGATGTTGAGTGATAACTATTACCAATCACAAAGCATGGCATCGTAGATCACGTTTTTGGAACGTGCTCTACGATGCAAGGTCCTGCGTCCATCAACTTGAAGCATGAAGATGTAAACCGATACAAAGCACAGCTGCTTCACGGCAGAAATAGGCGTGGTGGCAGTACTTCCACGGACGAGCCCTCCACAAAAAACTTTACTATTAATAATCATCATACTTACATCATAATTTTAAAATACAAAGGTAGGTACCCTTAACAACCCTTAACAACTCTGTTTACTTTGGGGCTATTACGAGTATGATGTTAAGTTAAAATGCCCTGAATTATTTTATCAAGTAAATCAGTAAAACACCCAGGATGCTTGAAGATGTTTATTTTTAAACCACCTAGTTAATTATTTCTAATGCACCTGAGTCGGATAGCTTCGATAGAGAATGGTCGTCCACAGCGCATTTCAAGCTCGCTCCCTCGTCGCCGCTACCGACGTGCGATTTGTTAAATTTCTAGCTTTACATTGCTTTTAAAGTAACGCTAAAAAATTATTTATTTCATTAAATGTAGATCATCACTCAAATCACAATTAGTGTTCATTTTTGGCATAGGTGCATACACAGACTACAAGCTTCCGCCTGCGACTCCTCTCGCATGGTAGGTACCCGGATAATATGAAACTTTACGACCTATTCTCATACGTCTACTAAATACAGTTACACTGTATAAAAAATCATAAAAATTGGTAGAGCCGTTTTGGAGAAGCTCGACCACATAGAATTGTAACAAAATTGCAACTTATTTATAGAGTTTGAAAGAAAACTTCATTCGATATGTGACTAGCCGATCCATAAATTTTCTTCAATGCCGCATTGGTATGAAATATTGTATGCCTAGAACATACATTTACAGTTATTCGTATGATAATGATGTATTTGGGAATTTGAATAACAGAAAACATGAAATGTAATGAATAGATATTGGTACGTAAAGCGACGTAGGCAACTTGTCTGCAGTCTTACGAATATTTATTTAATACGAAAGAAATGTCTGTATATCATTATCATCATCATTAGAACCATCTAATCGTTAGTAGGTACCCATAGCAATCCACTGCTCGACATAGACCTACCTATATCTGTATATGTAGGTGAGTAAATACTTACTTCTATGCTTTGTGATTCTCAAGAAATGTGGAGACACTAAAAAGATTCGAAGAGCGCCTAGACGCTTTTCCTACTTTTAAAAAATGCAAAACAGTTATGACTAAAATAATAGGTGGTAGAAGTTGGATGCGTCGAGCGTAGGTCAGGGTGCGATGGCGATGAGAGGCCTATGTCCAGCAGTGGTCGGCTATAGTCTGATGGTAATGAATAATAGTAGAAAAATGTTCAAACATTTTTCATTATTTTATTTTAATCTACAAAAATAAACCCACAATTCACGAGAGTACCCGCAGGATACAGATAGTTTAGACATGTAGCTGAATATAGCAGCATTGCCAGCTCGTGCCGGTTACTGGCAGATTTTGGGATTGAATAATAATGAGGGGATGACGTCACAAGCTCCCATTTGGGTGCGTTGTTTCGGTTTGTTTCGTGAGTACCTGCTTACCAAAGCTTTTAGTATAAGTAGTATCATTTCGATTAAATAGGTACAGATTTATTTAGGGAGGTACGCAAATTGTTATACTGTTTAATATTTTCTGATATCATCCTGTAGTTCACTTTATGACTCAACTTCTTCAAAGATTTCCAAAACCTGCCCTAAGTAATCTCTTCTTGAGAACCTAAGGTACTAATTTATTTATTTATTGAAACAAAGTCCATAGAACTCTAACATAATAAAAATCTTAAACCTATCATACAGTCAATATAGAATTAACTTTTTATAAAAATACTAGCTTCCGCCCGCGGCTTCGCTGGCGTGGTACCAGAATAAAAAGTAGACTGTGTTTTCCACATATTCCACATATAGAGTATTGTATACTTATTATATTCCAAGTTTCATCCAAATCTGTTCAGACGTTATAGCGTGATAAATAACAAACATCCATCCATCCACCATTCATTTTATTTATACTCTATCACCTTTTTGTTACATTTATTATGCATAAATGTAACAAAAAGGTGGACTTAATGCTCCGAGCATTGAGCATTGAGCATTGAGTCGATGTTTTTAGATAATGGTAGGCGTGCAATAATTCAATCTTAAAATTACATAAACCTACAACAATAACATACTATTATATAAATAAACAAAATATAAAATAACATACACTTCGGTATATAAATACTTATAATATCCAAATAATATAAATAAAATACCTACATATAATCACAAACTTTCAAATTTATAATATTAGTTTGAATTAGGATAGGATAAATGTCTGTTTGTTCTTTCTCAGTTTCTCTATTATATTATTTTTTAACCATAATCAATAGCATATTCTTTACTGTTTCATACCCAGTTTAAAAATAACAAGGAATCCACGCCTTGACATAGCAAGCGACTAATGACTGCATGTTTAGTCGCAATAGTTGATCAATTTACTGTCATGCCGTGTGAATTGATTATAGTTAATCACAGGCATCAATATAACACGACCTTGACCATAAACCGTGTTGTGCCATCAGTAATTGGACGTTCTTATCAAACCATGCCCATTACTCCGAGGTCGATTATATTAACGTACAAGTGGGCGTGGACTTTCGCTGTTTTTCTGACGCTACTGCTCACTTGCAGGAGTGTATTCAGGCTCAAATTCCGTCTAGAGTCGATAGGTATTTAGAAATAGAAATAGTTTATTTGGAAAGACACGCACAACACAATTAAGAGACATAAAGAGGCTGGTATGGATAAAAAGTAACAGTCACTACTAGAGGTCGAGGTTAGCCTCGAGAAAAACAACAATAATACAATAATTTAAGATAGACAGTTGAATATCCAATTAAGATTCAGATTCCAGGCAGAGAATTTAAGAATTGATCCTATCTACAGAACCGCTTTTATAGAAAATATCCTGCGCACACAACCTAACAAACTGTCAGTTTAGTGTCTCACCAAAAAGGCGTCAACTCAGCATAATGCTAAGCAGGCAGGTAGCCTACCTACTCAGCGCTGGTATTCTGTTGACCCCATGTGGATAACGTACCAGACGCCGAAAAGATTGCACCACTCATGGGAATAAAAATAAAAATAGGGATAAATGAATACAAACAAAGACAATAAATAATTTAGTGTTTGTATTGCGAGTATGCGATCATGATTGGAGCTGTATGCGTCGAGCTGAGGACAAGGCGCAATGCCGCTTTTTAAATGAGACCTGGGGGTTTCAACCACCACCTTCATAAGCCAACCTCACCTGCCCGTGGTGCACCCAGCTAAATAACAAACGGGACTCTGGTGGCCCGCTGATTGCGGCGTAGCGCTGCCTTACTCCACCACAGCTAAGTTCCCTGACCGCCAACAGGTAGTGGCGTCGGTGATGTGAGAAGCTGTGCCCTGCGATTCCTAATCAGCATGCCTAGCGTGGGGATTATGGGCATTATACCCCTTAATAGGTGAGTCCTATGTCCATCAATGTGTTTATATAGGCTGGTGCTGAGGGAAGACCTATTTTCAGCAGTGGACTGGAACAGGCTGATGATAATCATGTTAAACCAGCCTTCACAATGGTATATTTTACTAGTTGCGTCGGTGTATTCCTACCGCCTTTACCTACACCAAGGCACAGACCTAGGTATATATTCAAGTTGTTTATTCTTTTCACTTCTCGCTTTCTCGCTCCGAACTTGTGGGTTGGTTGGTTCCACTCCACAATATAGTTTATTTACTTACACGTAAAACAAGTTGTGGATATATATTTCTGTACGAAACTTGCCAGAAAAGTGGGCAGGAATTGAAACTTTTCGTTTATTCAAGCATTGAAAATCATAATTGATGAGAAAATAAAATCACTTTTGTAACTGATTTAGGCCCTAACTGAAAACCGCATCTGAGCTTGATCTCTGATGTTGCCAATTCTGAGTACAGGTCCTATTTTACTAAATTTTCAGTGCTTTCGTTTACAGTACCTAAAGGTACCAAGAGTACCTCATTTTAACACGTTGGCTGCGGGCGCATGGCAGGTAGTCTTTTTTTTCATAACCTAAACAATATATATTGTTTTAACACATCTGTGTTCTCAGCATTCAAAGCGTTAAGATAATGTTATTAATTACACTTTATTGTACCTAAACTATTCTTATATCCTAATTACATATTTTTATAATTTGTGTCAAATAATTATTTTATCTATATATCTATCTAACTTCATTTCACTTCTTTATTAAATGGCTTCTGGGATAGTTATCCACAATTTCGCCAGTATCAAGTATATTAACTGTTCATAATAATATGAGGCAACGTAGTACGGTTTATAAGTCCAGTCGTCCAGTCTTCAGTCAGGTCCTGTTTTCTGCTATAGCAATGGCGACTATAACAAAAAACGATCAGCGCACAATTATTTTCTTCATCAGAGAATTCCCGTTCAATCTTCTTTTATTCCATTTCACTAATACTTGTGTCTTATATCTAACATTTATCGGTTTTGATACCATGAATATTAAACGACATACATTAGAAAAACACTAGAAAATTAAATTTAACAAAATTGACAACCGTCGTTCAAGATGAAAAAAATGGTGTCCTATATCTATCTCATTATAGCTCTTCCATGGTTCTGAATCTGTCCCTGTCATATCTCTGGATAAGTCAAGTTGAAGTCCCATTTATCAACGTCGGAGTGTTGTCTGTTTGTTTCGCATTGCTGTCGATCTACATTGTCTGTTACATGATTGCTTTCCCCCGTAATCACAATTTTATAAATGTATAAGTTCAGATGGATTATTGGATGGATAGTTTTAGGTACCTACTTGATCACCGATATACGGATTTAGATCCGTAGATCTTGCAGCTGGTCTTTTGTAAGATGTTTGTATATCAGTTATAAAGGAATAATATGAAAGAAATATGAATATAAATAAATACGACATATAGAAATATGTCGATCACTGCGTCTTGCTGTCGTCGTTTACTTGGCAAAAGCTAGAAGGGCGAGGATTCGAAGCTAGATTTGTTATCAACGTTCACAAGCTCTCGAAAGTACGATTACCAACATATCTTATGCTGTAAAAAAATATCGCAATTTGTTGTGAAAACCTAAGAGAACCTAATAATGAAAGAATGTTTCCTATATTAATACAAAACACTAGAAGTTTTAATTTAAATAGTAATAATATAATGCAAACTATTCTAAGTGACTCGTGCCTCCTAATTTCTATGTTTTTCTTCTTCGTCGTAACACTCTTGACAGTGCAGTCATGTTCATTCGTTATTCGATAATGTACGATTCACATTTACCGGCGCGCTTCGGAGAGCATTTTAAAACATTGCTACAGGAAATTGAAACATCTAAAAAGTTACATATGTACGTAACGTTCCTTATTTGAATGCGCAGCTTTGATGCGCTGATCGGCTGCGCTCGAACTCGGCCTACGCGGCCGGCTGCTCTCGGTTGCCCGCGGATGCTCGCGGCTACTGTTTCGGCTCGACGCGACGCGTCCGTCAGTCTTAGTCAGTCTCGCTCCGTTGCGGCGCGTCAGGTGTGAATCGTACATAAGTCGGGACCGTGGGCTGCCTTACAATCCTACGCCATTCCTATGGCACTCAAGGTCTAACTAGGTATGTAGGTACCTATATGCACATCATAGATGATAACTTCTTTCAAAATGAAATATTTAAGCTAAACAACTGTTTACCGCCCGTTAGGTGAACATGGCCACTCTTCTAATCTAGACGCTTCGGTTGGCTTACTATTTTTGGATGGTCAAACCAAAAATTTTGAACAGTAGACCAAATGAGGTGCTTCTGCTCAATGAGTTGAGGATTGTTCAGTGTAACAATGCGTGAAGGGGAGGGTGCAGTATTGATCGCGGTCATTGACCTGTGAGGCTCTCGAAGAAAACTGCTGCGTAGATAGGTAAGAACTCCCGTGAAAAATCCCTCTTAAGTTAATATTTTTAGGTCGGTAGATACCTATTTTTACCAGGCAAAGTCAAAAGGAAGGTTGTAGCAGCCTTTATGTTTGTATCCTAGTTATGATTGTCCCATCGTAGTACCCTACCTATTGCTTAGACTACTCATCCGATTTTGATGAATGAGGTGTCAATCGATTCATTATTCTGGAATTGTATGAAAGTATTCGAATAGGTTTGTAGGACAAATGTTTGCATGTTCTGCAGATATTTGTCTCGGGTCTGGGTGTCTTCTATGCATGATATGTATGTATTTACAAAAAAAATGTATATATGTAATATATCTATCATGTGGTTGCCATAACACAAGCTCTGCTTTGTTTGGGGCTACATGATGCTGTGTGATAGTCCAGTTTTATTTATTTATTTATTTGTTTATTGCATCGTATATCACATTTTTTTGGAACGCGCTCTACGATGCAACGCCCTGCGTCCAACTTGAGGCATGAAGATGAGAAGCCTCTTGTGTCTGTAATTTCATTGGCACCTTCGAATCGTCGAATCATAATAGATCCCGAAATGTGGGCCCACATATTGACCTCGGAATACACAACCCATTAGATACATACCTAAGTTAGGTAATGGATAGAACTCATGTAACGTAGGATAGGTACTGACTGATCACTAAAACTGCAGAGGCTTACAAGAATATTACTGTCATAATTTATTATGACAGAAGATTAGGGTCTCCCAGCCTATTCTACAAGATGAACGGCCCGTACGTTTACAGAAAGTTTATTTAGGTTCCAACTTAACACGTTGACTGCGGGCTTGAAGCGTGGCGCACAGAGTCACGAGTAGGCACAGCTACCGGAGCACAATATTGTGTTTTCAGCACTCAAAACGTTCTACACTAAATTGGTCCCATTTGCACGGATTGAGAACATGGTTTCTGAAAGAGAATCTAGGTTTATCCCCTGTCTAACTACCAGGTGCAAAAAGATATATTCCTTTCTTAATAAACTACTACGGTTTACCATGTTCGGTAAACATTTATCGTGAAAGTATTCATATGTAGACAGAAAGTTTATTCACACAAACAAAGTTGCGGGCAGGTCAGCTAGTAACAGATATAGTTAAAGATGATACAATTCGTAATCATGCTTGACTTTGGTAGGTTCGTAATCAAACAGTAGAGTTAAAACCCCACAACGCTTGTTAAAAAAGTATTGCTGTAAAAAGTAGTACTCTGCTTAGTTTGGGGCTACATGATGCTGTGTGATTACGTCCCGCATTATTTATTATTATTGAAAAGTGACCTTAAAGTGTAAGTGTACTTGAAAAATGTTTATTCACCAATTCCTAACGGTGAGGTTTATTTTAAACAAGTCATAGATATTTTAGGTTTATTGGAGCCTTCGGTAGATTTCAGACATTTAGAAAAATCTCAAACCGATCATCCACTAAATTCTACTCAGTTTAAAATAAAACGAGTCTGCCAACACTAAGTTTAGTCATGTTGAAGAAACGTAGAACCACCCATGCGAATACACAACCCACCCTTATGCAGACCAGAATACCCTGACCTTCACCGCCCGGCGGCTTGAAAGCAGAAATAGATAGGTTAGAGGACAGAGCCTGAGTGGCGGGGTTCTTGGTAACCTGGACATTGTTAGTTTATTTGTTAGAAGCACCTTTATTGACATAGCTCTTAGCTAGTACGTGCCTACTTATCCTTAGGTAGGTGCTTTGAACAGGAGGTGCACGTACAACGTTTGTAATTTTGAGTAAAACCTTGAAATCCCTTGTTCAGCAACGGCAAATTTTGGCTGAGAGTAACTTATACATTATTTATTTTTTTACAGAATTTTCGAACAGCTATAAACACACTGAAAAGAATTCTCTTTCCTCATTTATTATAGAACAAGAATCTTGATAACAATTTATTAAGTTACGTAGCTAAATATAAAAATATTAACATCTTTAAGAACAACATTCGTATTCAGTGTGAAAGAAAACAAAAAGATGATCTTCCCGTACCGGGAATCGAACCCGAGCCTCCTGGGTGAAAGCCAGGTATCCTAGCCACTAGACCATACGGGATGTTGAGAGATGAATCAAAATAATCTAACCGTTATTTAAAAAAATATATAAACGTTTTCAAAATTATTAATGTCATTCAGATGTCGTAATCATTACATTTAAATTAATTACAAGCTTGTGTTCCGATTGTTATTTAATCAAATACGAGAGCTAAATAATTATGGCTTGTATTTTTACATCATACAGCAATAGAGCGCCATCTACTAAAGGCTTCCGAACTATTAACAGCTCTCTCAATGTCATCCTTTCATGTAGTTTCTGTTGTAGCACTTAGATGTCGCTGTTTTTATTCTGAATCATGTAGAGCTGAATAAAAGTTCATGTAGTTCCCACTGTAGCATTTAGATGTCACTGTGTTCATTCTGAGTCATTTCATTTCCAAAGATGGAGCTGGGTGACCCTATTAAAAGCTGTTTTATTCTTTTTATCCGTCGATCGACGCAAAAAGAGGCGTGTTTCACAGATCGTCACTCCACCTGGCCGGAGGGCGTCCTACACTACGTTTGCCGAGCCGCGATCTCCACTCAAGAACTCGTTTACTCCAACGGTTATCGGTTCTTCGGCAGATATGGCCAGCCCACTGCCACTGCAGCTTGCTAATTCTCTGAGTTATGTCAAGAAATTTAGTTCTATGTCGGATAAACTCGTTTCGGATTCTATCCTTTAGAGAAACTCCGAGCATAGCTCGTTCCATAGCTCGCTGAGCGACTTTAAACTGGTCGACTAGCCGTACTGTGAGTGTCATCGTTTCAGCTCTGTATGTCATGACGGGTAGGACGCACTGATTGAAAACTTTCGTTTTCAAACATTGTGGTATGGGTGACGAGAAAACTCGACGTAGTTTTCCAAATGCTGCCCAACCCAGCTGAATCTTCATCTTGGCCTCCTTCTCGAAGTATTATAGGCATATCCCCCTTTTTTAGGGGAGGCCTTATGTCCAGCAGTGGACTAATATAGGCTGGTGTGTGTGTGTGTGATACGAATTCAAACTATCCTTGGATGCTTGTATATAGGCTCGAGCGGCCCCACTTAATTCTTATAGTTTTCTTTCCTGAATTCTTATAGTTTTTCTAAGCCAGGGAAAGGGAATTCATGTATAACAAACACAGTTATATAAATATGAATATCTCTTTATTTTAACAATAAACTCTAGACAGGAGGTATTCATCACTTATAAGTTTTAGTAATTTTGCCACATTAGTACTTTTATTATACCATAGTGAATATAATTAGAAACTTTGGTTTATATAACTTAAGTATATTATCATCTATAACAGTGAGATAACTTGGCTTCCTAAGGCCCGACTGGGCCAACGAATCTATTTAACTAATTGCAGAGGTAACTTAAGGGGGTTAAATTTAAATGAACAATAATTCACATGTTAAGCGTAAGTAATCTAATCTACTTAAAAATAGTGACTAGATACAAATTAGGAAAAAAATTGTACCATGTGTACCCAAATAGGAACAAAAATTAAACATAAGTAGGTAATAGATGCGCAACTCATAATACCTAAAACATCTAACTTTATCATCATTAAAATGGTAAGACAAAGTTTATCTTGTAGGAAATCGAAGATTATTAATAGATTTCTAGATAAAGATTCGAAACTACTTTCTTACTGTATCAACATGCAACAGTTTTATATTTCTTTATAAATATTATTTTTTCAAGATTAATATGTCTTATTTTAGTTACTAGGCTAGGTTAGCTTAAGATTTTTTTGTAAGTAATAAGCGTTTTAATCATTTGCTTCTGAAGCTGCACTGAATGAGATCTGGGACTTTATTAACTACGTTTCATTCCTGCTCAGAAATAAATATTCTATCATTAAATTAAAAAATAAAAGTTTTTCTCAAGAACTTTTTGCATTTTTTTTTTATCTTTATGCCAAGTTTTACGCCACCTTCAAACTACGTGCTACGGTACTGCTACTTAAAGATATAGACGTAGCAATTGATAAGTAACGCGTAGCTTATTGCTACGTAAAGCGTAGTGTATTGCTACGTAAAGGCGTAGCAATATCGTCATTACTTAGCAATCCTATTTCATCTCTAATTACGTAATTACTCATCGTATTTCGATTGTTAGATTTAGATTTGTCTGGCAAGAGTATTGTGTTACATCAGTTATTTTTATAAGCGGTTTGCGAAAACCAACCTTTTTCGCTAAGTTAAGGCTTCACTCTTATGTAGACTAGTTTATCTGTAACTTAAACATATATTTCTTGTACCGATAGCTGGGATTGTTTGGATATAGAATATTTGTCTCTGAGCAGCAGGTTATAGTGATTATTTTGGCGTTTAGTGCGCGGCATCACGTCGCCTCCTTCCAGGTCCACCGGCGTAGTTGGCAGCCGCTAGTCCCATCAGATGCTTCGCCTGGAGGGCGCCGGAGTAGCCACGGCTAAGGCCCAGGTCAAGGCCACGCTTGTCACTGCAATAATTAAGGTTCAGATAAATTAACTGCGGCAAACCATCGAATATTGACGCGCGCGGCGGCCTCAAAGTGCTCAAAGCGCAAACCTCGGCGTGCATCAAAGGAGCTTCAGTGGCTCGCTCGCGCGCACAGCGACCCGTCTACATAATGCGCGGCTACGGCGCGCGCCAAAGCTGGTTTGCCTTTGCCGCGGTTAATTTGTACGCAATTTTACTTATTAGTCGACGTATTAGACGCCACCTCCACGAGCAAGTGTATCGCGATGTTAATATCGTTGTGCCACGTCTATACACTCAGAACGTATCACTAGCGATGTTATCGCAGCGATACTATGAGCGCCTGTCATTTGGTTTGCTCGCAGGGCGCTCGACGCGGAACGTTGTCTGTCACCTAAGCATGAAATTCTATACAGTTACCGAAAACGCTTCATATTACCTTGAAAATTGTCAAAAATTAACAACAAGGCGTCGAAAATTTGACAGTTTTTCAAGGGAAAACGAAACGTCATCAAAAACGGTATATAATAAGAACCGGCCGGCCGTAAGTGAACACTTTTAAATAAAACAATTGAACAACGAGTCGGCGCGATTGATTCCGTGGCAATTCGCATCGATACGCTGATCTCGACGATAGAAGCACGGACTCGTCGCGATGCACTCGCTCGTGGAGGTGGTGCTTTAGTCATTATTTTAGGACAAGCAGGCTACATAGACTAGTTTAAAGCTGTATTGTGGTATTGCGTTATTCATTGAAGACATGCTGCAAAAGTTGTAGTTTAAAATTTAAACTAATAAAAAATCTAAAATTTATTTAATCATTTTAAGATTTTTTGAACTCAAGTAAGTACGCCTACCACCATCTTACAACGAACCACAAGTTTGGCTGATAGAAAATGTTCCCAGCATTAAGCTGAAACAGAGAATGCTTACCATCTTGGTTGTTTTTGCCTTAACTATTCTGCGCTTAGACTCAAATTATCTAAGAAACCTTTGTCAATGCTGACATTATCTGAAGACCTTAAAAGATAAGGTCTCTATACAAAGCGTAAAGCTTTTTCAAAGCCTTATGCTCGACTACCAACACAAAAATCTGCAAAGCTCAGATACCAGAATTATAATTCTAAACAAAGGCATAATAAACATTCCAAACAAATCTAAACAAGTGTCCAGGTATTCAAATATTATTCGCATGCAGGACAAAGCTAATGAATGTACAAAGTTGCGCCTCACAAACAACTAGCAAATTTAAAACTCCGCTAACGCCCGAATTATAAAACAGTGTTACCAATTTAACGACTTTGTTGATAGAAATTGTGACTTTTGCTTAAATCCTAGCAACAAAAATGATCTGGCGATCTATCTGACGACTTTTGGCAAATATATCGAATCAATTTTATGGCAGTTAATAGCAAAGCCAAATTTAAGGCCACTACGTCAAGAATGGCCGTGGATTCAGTTTTAAAGAATTTTGATATAAAGTAGGTATAGCTACTCAGATTTACAAGAGTTTGTAACACTGTCCTAAAACACTACCGACATATTTGAAAGTTTAAAATGATAACTAACATTCCAGTACATATTCTGAAACATAGGGCTTCTAATGTTTGAGACATCTCAAATGGTTGAGCAGCGTTTCAATAATCAGGCGTAAGATGAGCGTTTTAAGTGTGATAAAAAAAGGTTTAAAAAAGCAGTAAGTAGTATTTAGGCAAGTCTCTATAAGAAATCCTAAATATCTAAATGGTACCGGGATAAAAAGTAGCCTATGTGTTAATCCAGGCTACAAACTACGTATATTCCAATTCTACGTTTAATCCTAATCCGATCAGTTGTTTTTGCGTGAAAGAGTAACAAACATTCATCCATTCATCAATCCATACGTCGTGGAGTCGTGGCGCGTTTACAGTGTGATATTAGCTGAGAGACAATGAAGGTGGGGTTGGTAACTAAATAATAATAATTAGAAGGCAAGCTAGCACATTGACGTTCATCGAAGAAACTGAATATACTTTTGAGTTCTTTATGTTTAACCTTACACTATTTCATTGACTATCTGGTCACCGGAATGCACGTTTTTATATATTCAATTGTGAAGCTAGCTAGCTAGTCCAGCTGTCATGCTAGGCTCGAAAAAGCTGTTATATGGATATCAGCACTAAACATGTTTTAATAGACAATCTACATAGTACATGTGCATACTACTGCACTCTAAGATTCTCTAAAGTACATACTGTGGGCCCATGACTTCGTTGAGCACCTCAATGTTGCGATACAATTTGTCATTTCTGAAAAGATACTCTTCTAGTTACACTTCATCGGAAAATGGTATAGATTTGGTACATTCAAGTAATTTTTGTGTGAATCTTAAAAAAATATATTTTTTGCTTGCACAAACAGATTTGTTAACATATTACATCATAATTCCTTTTATGTTTACTTCAGTTAAGTCAATCATATTATGTACAATGTATAACTTGAAATGTTAACAATATAAGAATACATCAGTGCGTGTTCCAACGAAAGCTGTGGAATTAGTTGAAGATATTTTTGCATAATCACAAGCTGAAAATTTACTTCATGCATAAACATTATCTTGAAACATATGCAAATAAAAACAACGCAAAGAAAGTAATTAACTTTTGTGTTTTATGATTATTTACATGAGCAGCTCCATTCCGATTGAGTGTGTAAATGCTTATTTAAATTCAATAAATTTGTCGAAATATCAAAGGCGCAAGGAACCAAATATAGTTGGAATCCTTTGTAGGGTGCGAATGCCCTGCCCGATTTTGGTAATAGTAGTGCTGATAAGCTGATCGGCCGACCGGACGGTAGTGAAAAGCCGCTCAGCCAATCATTTCTCATATTATCTATATCTGTTAATACTGGAGTATATTATTATATATATTATTATGTGAGGGTTGTTATTACAACCCTCACATAATGTCATTAAGATTTATTAGCAGGTCATGTAATCTTAGTAATTTCAATATTTAAGATATAAGCTAAAAACATTATTAAAAAGATAATAAAAAATCTTTTGATACGACATTAGTAACGTACCTAGAAATGTCATCTTTGTAGCTGAAATGAGAAAAAACATATTAAAAGAATGATAATGTTAACAATTTGAAGAATTAACTTAATTCAATTGAAAAAATCAATGCTTGATTCACGATATCATTTGATTTCTTTTATGAATCTAAAATACTCAAACATGCCGAATACAAGAACATTGAATGTAACGTAAATCAAGCATATTTTAAAATTATTCATCCAATAGGTTAGTTTTTTAGCGCTATTTAACGCGATTCAATTTTGGCTTCGTTCTAGAATACCAACCTAAATGTTATTTTTCAATTCTGTCCGATTCCTTCAATTATTATTTTAGTGCTCTATAAATATCTGTTCTAATAACTTCTTTTCAATTTTGTTCCATTTCAAAGACTTCTAAATTATTTATTAATTTGAAAAAGGTTAAAGGTTTTGTTCATTGGAAATGAGTTTTTAATTTGAAACTAAGTTTTCTTAGATATCTAGCATGTGTCAACATATAGGTTAGGCCTTCCGGTGGACTAAAATCTCGAACACCAGAGTTGGTCATTACGAAAAAGAAAGAACAGAAAGATTTTGCACTTGATTTGGTATAGTATTCTGTCTTTCTCTTTAGGATTACAAATATCTCTCTACCTTTCCATTTTGCGTTCCATCTGAATGAGGTTTCCGAGCCGGTTCAGCATGTCCATGATTTCCTCTGGCTCGTAGGGTCCATCGTCGCGGATGTAGTTGCTGGGACTGAAACAGAAAGTCATTGGTTCCCAGTTTGTTCTTTCTTGATTTCTTTTGGTTGATCAATCAATTAGTGTGAAACTTTATAGCAACCACAGGTACTCTGTTGTTAAATTGTCTAAAATAATTGGTGGTTACTTTTTGAGAATTACTTTCATATCAATTTCTTTTATTCATCATCATCAACAACCTATAGAAGTCCACTGTTGGAAAACATAGGCCTCCCCCAAGGGTTTCCACAAACAACGGTCCTGAGCCCTCTCCATCCACCGATTAACAACCAATCCTGCAAAGATCGTGGAACTATTTGTCTTCTCTTTTATTATTTGTGCACTTATCCGAACGTTTTCCTGGCAGATTCATCATTACACTGCCATTTTCCCTCGCTGGCTCGCTCTTTTCACTCTTTCCTTCAGCCGTGAACATTTCATACAGTCCATCAAAGTTCTCAAAACTTTGTGATGAGTAAATAAATAAAATAGTAAAGGTCATTGTACCACTACCTCGGGTAGGCAGAAGAGGGCGCGGCGAGTAGAGCGACAAGCACGCAGCTCACCAATATGCAGAATCGCACCATTCTGAAACAAATGAATAAAAAACTTAAGATTCAACATAAACAAAATGAGCATTATGACTTTACTCATTATGAGTACCCAAATTTATTGTGGATATCATAAATGGAATACGTAGTAATAGACAAGTGTAAACATAGGAACTATACCCATAAAAAATCATATAAACCAAATAATATTATATAACGCCTGTAATGGCAATGTTTCACTGGATTTGTTAAGCTGGGTACGGATAGCGCGTTCCTCTATGCGCGTAGTCAGGGTTTGTTGCGTACAGTTAATGTGGACCGCCGCGAACCTGAACGCGAGGTCAATCAATCCATAGCGCTACGCGAGCCGAAACCGACTGACCACGGATCACGCCGCGAGCCAGATCGCGCGGCACGCGTTCCCCAAAGGTACGCTTAGCTGCAAGTACAGACATGGCGATCTACAGTACAGACGCGCTATCCGTACCCAGCTTTAGATTTTACTGCCTTTAATGTGAATTGTCGTTGGTGTTTCTAGCAATAAATAAATAATCTCCAAACTGACACCCAGTTTGGACTTGGCCTTCAAACTAGGTGAGCTCTGATGTTTATTGTAGTGAGTATATTGGTAGTATTGGTCTATAGCAAGTTTTTTAAACAAGAAGCTTTAAAACTACCAACAACAGACATGTCACGTCCTTGTTAAAAACATTAAAAAAACATTTAACAAGGAATTACCTACACCTATAAATTCCTGCAATTCGTACAAATAACATGTTCATTTATTAATCTCTGATCATAGTTATCGAAGTGTATTGTATCCATAACTGATGCAAGTACGCGGACAAAGTTCAAGTTAAAGCTTTCAACTTTAAATAGAGCAGGAAGCTTACAGATTTAAATAATGATGATATAGGAGCTATTTATCCCAATTTCTGTGGTACACTTTCTAAGCGTGATTTATCTTATAGTGCAATGCGGCTCCGAAAATCGCTTGCAAATTGTTATGTATGAAGCTTTGTGCTTTAGAAGCAATATTATAAGTTTATATTACACTAGCTTCTCCCGCGGCTTGGCTCGCATGGTACTGGGATAAAAATTAGCCTATGTGTTAATCCAGGTCACAAATTCCAAGTTTCATCCAAATCAGTTCAGTAGTTTTAGCATGAAAGAGTAACACACATTCATCCACTCATCCATCCAAACTCACAAAATTTCACATTAACAATATTTATAGGCTCAGCTGCAACTTCGTTTGTGTGTTGTTTTTTATTTTTTCATTTATAAAAATATTTCGCCGGGTAAGGTTTTAATGTGGAATTCTTTGTCTTTTTCACAACAAATGTTGTAATACCTATACCTATATCTACTCTAAAGACTCGTTGGATTCTTTTGCTAGGTCAATGCGGGAACGCCTTCTTTCCAAAATTTCCTCTCTAGGACTGTCTGCTTACATTGCAACAAAAAAAAAAACTAGTGAACGTAAAGGTTACAACTCAGATAAATCTATAGTAACTAGAAAGGTGACTTCGCCTAAGATGATTACAGAACTTATTTTTATGAAGACAAATCTCATCATCATCATGATCATAACTAATATTATGAAATCTTTCAAAATTTATGCCATATTTATTGGCTTAGGATAACCAAAAAGCAATTGTACAATCTCAACCAAACATTGCTAAATGTAAAAGAATCCATTCTGATAAATGAACTGCCAAAATGCGGTGTGTTTTATCCAATTTGCACCGAATCCAGCGTTTCCGATAAGTGAAAATAGCTCAATTTTCAATTCTCGATAACAAGGAACGGGTAAGACAACTCGATTTTATCTGTCGCCCGTAAAAATGACGCGCGAACCCGAATCAAGGGTACTGGTTGGTTTTGGTTGTCAGTAAGGATTTATTTTTATTCCTGTATGTATTCTTGCAAAAAATATGCTTTAACTTAGTCTTCGTATTAACTTTTTAACGAAATACACAGACCATAGTACCTACCTGTTCAGTGGGGTTATCGACTAACTCTGTTGCAAACAGAAATGATTGACACCGATCCTGTATTTACAAACTTTGACATTGCATCCGTCGAAATACAATGAATATCAATTGATAATGTCACAGTTTGTTCAAACAAGATCGGTGTCAATTATATCTGTTTGCAACAGAGTTAGCAAATAACCCCGCTGTTCTGCAGGTGTGTATCATGTTTACTATTATCTTGTCTGTGCTGCATTTCTGTATTATGTTTTATCACTTTTACAACAATGAGCCTCCATTATACCAAATCCGCCATCAGCCGAAATATGGTCGGATGGCGATGGCAGATGATTATAGGATCCGATGACGTCGGTAACTTAGTAGTGTACGGAATCTCATTGTTGATTTACATGTTACTTGACTTTGTTTTACAGCATGTCTTTCAGTCTTTGTTAATTGTTGAGGCTAGTGGAAAGGAAGGGCTGCCCTAGCCTACCAGCAAATAGTTTAATTTGACGTAACTTTTATTTTCACTTCATTAAAAGTTTTGTTAATGTTGTTTAAGACCGCATTTCCCCAATGATGGGCAAATGCCTCCCCTAGAGTATTTCATTTTATTGCGGTCAAACGCCAATGCCTGCCACTGATAGTTAGATATACATTTTTATTTTTAATACAAAAAAAAGAATAAATATATCTACTTACCTATAGTATGACCAAATATAAACAAACCAAATATCTGTAGTATATTATAATACTTAAGAATGCGGCGAACCTCGCTCGCAACTTCAATTTGAGACGCGGGCAAAGGATTGCTCCCTATATCGCATCTCTGTTTAGCTGATGGATGATTCAGCCGTGCGGGCGGGACAGCAATATTGGCAGTTCAAAATTTTCTAAGAATTTGGTTGTGTTCCGTGATACCAAAAATGATGACTGAAAACTTTATGTATTCTTTACAAACTGTTACTGTACTGTTATTCTGTAACTAGATAATATAAGCTATGTTCCTTAACAAACAACACGTAAGATATTGTTTTTAATAAGAAACAAAGAGTAAGACAAGTGGTCAATTATGGCATAAAAATGTGCAAAATGCTATTGACTTTTATTTCATTTTAGGTAAGTATTTTGTAAAAAAAAAACCTATCCAGGAACCTAGATAAAAATAAATTACTATTGGAATACAAATAATACAATAATATAGTGAAAATATGCTTGAATTAGAAATAATTTTGGTATTACGTTTGTATGGGCAATTCGTCCTTTGGAGGCCCCTAAAAAGTAATTTTATCTTCCAAAGTCCGGAAAAACCTTCACTTGTTGCACTTGCCTAGTGGGTTTCGCATTAAGGCTACAGTTGAAGCTAGACTCATAATACTGGACACGTTGCAGTCGCGACTTTTTGCCTCAGAGCTTTAGGGCCTGCGATTACCCTGACAGTTTTTATTCGGACATTGTTCATGAGGGCTAGTTTTATACTAAGACACATAATACTGACTCAGGAGTTTTTATTATTGTGATGACCAATACAAGTAAGTAAGTGTACGCGACATTCACACATGGTCAATTGATTCAAAATTAGTCAGAGCCTACACTATGGACTGATTGAACTAGGTATCCGCACCTGAGACTATTATAAATACATAGTTACTGTCATAGCATACAAATATAACAAATATCTATGTTTGTCGTAAGTGAGAATCGAATCCCAAACTACAGCGCAGGAGGCACAGTTATTACAAACTGAGCTTTGAGACCAGTCGAAAACAAGATTTTTAAGCATGTATGTTTGTGATTTATTTTTGTAAATTACATAAACATGTTTAAAAGATAAAAGTTTTGTCTTGGAAATTATTAAAACCCATTTGGGCATGCCGGAAATACAAACATTTTGTTAGAAACCATCACAAACAATCAAATAAGCGGTAATTTATACTGGGTAGACCTGACTGATATTTAAGATGCTTTAGTAAAACACAAGTCATAATTTCATACTTAAAAGAAGGCTTCAAACACATCATTCATATTGAAAAACGGAAATTTTCACGTACCGTTACGTGTACGTGCTAGACGGGACGCGGAGGGAGAGCGTCGCGTTCACACCCTGATGAAGACTCTCTTAACGAGTCGAAACGCCGCGCGTCGTCGAGTCGGTACCTTCACTGACGTAACGGTACGTGAAAATTCCCGTTTTTCAATATGAATGAGTTAATTCACGTTAGTTTCATGAGTAAAACATCATTCATACCTTGTACAGATTATTATTATTATTATTATTATTATTATTCAGCCATTTTGATCCCACTGCAGGGCAAAGGCCTCCCTCCCCTCCTTCCACTCCTCGCGTTTCGTCGCTACCACAGGCCAAGATCTTAAATACGCGTCAAGCTCATCTCGCCATCTTTTTCTGGGTCTTCCACGTCGCCGTCTGGTGTTTGGTGGGATCCAGTCTGTTGTCGTCTTTGCCCACAAGTGGTCGGACATTCGGCAGACATGTCCAGCCCAGTTCCACTTCAAGCTGGCGGCTTTATGGCCAACATCGGCAATTTGTGTTTTGGAGCGCAGTATGCTGTTTCTCACGCGGTCAGACAATTTGACTCCTAAGATGCTGCGCTCCATGGCTCGCTGACACACCCCTAGGGCGAACTTTTGACGTTTAGTCAAAGACCAGCATTGTGCGCCATATGTCAGGATAGGAAGAATGCGCACGTCCATGAGTTTCCTTTTCAAGGAGAGTGGCAGTTTACCCTTCATCAGCTCTTTCATTGACCAAAAACTCCTCCAGGCGTTTTCCGTGCGTCTTGCAACCTCGTTAGCTTGTCTTGCCTGTTGTAGAGAAACCATTTGGCCAAGATAAAGGTATTCCTGGACGTACGCAATCTCCACACCTCCAACATCCACCTTGTGTTGAGTGCTGTTTGTCATTAATTTGGTCTTTGACATATTCATCTTCAGTCCGACCTCGAGGCTTGCCCTGTTAAGTTGGTTCATCATAATACTGAGTTCTGTGGCTGAAGAAGAGAACAGGACAATATCATCGGCGAAACGGAGGTTTGTTAACCTCTTAGTTCCGATGACAATCCCACTCTCTTCCCAGCTTATAGAAAGTTTCCTGAAAACCTCTTCTAAGGTAGCAGTGAAGAGTTTAGGTGATAGAGGATCTCCTTGCTTAACGCCTCTTTGTATAGGAAAGAGTGGCCCGGAAACGTGCAGTTTAACTGAAGCGGTACTATTACGGTAGATATTTTGGAGAAGATTTATATAAGTAGGCTCAATTTGTTGATCGCGGAGTGACTGAAAGATTGAACTATGATTTAGGCTGTCAAAAGCTTTAGAATAATCTATGAAGGCAAGGTATAAGGGGAGTTGAAATTCAATATGTTTTTCTAAAACTTGGTTTAAAGCGTGAAGATGATCTGTGGTCGAAAGACCTCTTCAAAAACCAGCTTGTTCTGCTGGTTGTTGCTGGTCAAGTGTACTTGATATCCTATTTTCTATTACTTTTACAAAGGTTTTGTAGAGATGAGAAATAAGGCTGATTGGTCGATAGTTACCTAAATCTGATTTGTCGCCCTTTTTATGGAGCAAGATAATATTTGAATGACAGAAGTCTTTTGGGAATATTCCTGTTTTTAGGATGGAGTTAAAAAGGTTGGTAATGTGAGGGAGCAGGGTGGCTTCTCCGATTTTTAATGCTTCCGTTGTAATGCCGTCATGACCGGGACTTCTGCTGTATTTCATGTTGAGTAGAGCTCGATGTACTTCCAAGCCAGTTATTTGCTCTAAATTTTCGGAACATAAATATAATTGTACAGATTAAGTTAATGAAATAAAAAAAAATGTGTTAATTGTATTACAAAAAAAAACAACACTCGGAAGTCGCGACCGATAGTTTGTTTCAAACTTAAATCTCACATCAGCTAGGGCATTAGATCTCGTGCATTTACAAGCGGCTTACCATTAGGGCACTAGTGTAAGAATAGACGCTTCAGCGCACTAGCATTTAGTTCTAAGAGCAAGTTACTGGAACCACATCTATAGGCAAATTTACTCCAATAGCCACTCTAAGTTTTGCACTTGCCTTAGCCGTGGCGGTTCAGAATTAGGAGATAAAGATAATATATTTTTTTAATAAGTGGACTTATGAAGCGGTTATTATTTCTGTGGTTACAGACACAATTTAAAAGCTAGGTTTCAAAAGTGTTCGTAAAAGTGGAAGTTCAAAATCATCCCGAGGTACCCAAATCATAAAAATCGAATTGTGAAATCTGAAATAACGTGCAATATTCAAGTCTAATACAGGGTAACATTGAATTGAGTCGACAGTTTTTTTGGGGGTTTTTAAAATAAACCCAATGGAATGATTGAATCGTAACCGCAGCTTGTGACAATTTTTCGCGTAACAAAAGACGTACATACTAGTGGTACTGACACGTGTTTCTGATACGGTCACGGGATAGGTAATGTTCGGTAAAATGTCACAAATGTGGACCCATTTTTCACTTCCACTGTCCACTTCGGCCACTAATATCATAGGTACACTAGCGGCTAGTACTTTGAGAGGCCTAGCTCTGTCCTTTATAGCTAAGTAAGGGCTAACTCTCTATTTGTGGTTGAACTGACACAATGAAACCGGTTTGCTTCCGGTCCCAGTTGCTCCGAGATTAGGATAAGTGCAAGGCAATAAAAAAACCATCTAAATCTGTTCAACTATCGTACTACGGATCTACCTATACAATAAGTACTTTAATCGAGAAACTTCATTAATTATAACTGACTTAAAAAAAGAGGAAGTTCTCAATACGATAGTATTTTTTTCTTAAGAAACCAACGAGCTATAAAATAATTTCAACTGTTTTCATTATATCTAAAATACTTAATAGAAATAGAACTTCCTGAGCTCATGAATGAATGAATAAAAACACTATTGTATACCATAATAGAAAACAAAACAAACTTAAGGATCTAAAAAGAAAATGATATTACGAAGTACACGATTTTATTACGGACAAACATTTTTTTTGGACAATAATAACGGCTACCTAAAATATAGATTTTTAAAAAAATATTTTTTTGTTTGCATTTTTTTTTCAATTTGATGTCTACTAGCTAAGTAATTTGTAACCAACTAATAATAACTATTGTACTTACCTAAATATTGTACATCATAAAGGTAAAGTTTATTAAGGACTAATATTTTTTTTTTGACAATAGCCAAATAATGACAGCTACCTAATATATAGATTTTTTTTAAATATTTCTTTGTATGCATTTTTTTTTGTTTCAATTTGTTGTCTACTAGTTAATTAATTTGTAACCAACTAATAATAACTATTGTACTTACCTAAATATTGTACACCATAAAGGCAGAAATAAATTGTGACATATATAAACATAAACCACCTATGTACCTTATTTATATGTATTTGACGCAATAAATTTTACTTTTACTATTACTTTAAAATTACCTACAATGGGAGGTCTTATCGCTTTGAAGCGATCTCATCAAGACAACCTTCGGATAGAGAGGATTTTAAGAAAAACACGAACGGCCAGGATTGTACGTACTATTTTAAATCGGTTCTTATGTGATGGAGTTATGAGGTAACAAACATAAAAAATGAATAAATCTCGAGCCCATAAAATTGTCATTCCCTATTTTCTCCATAAACAAGTTAATAGTTATAATAGTCATTTATTCATAATATTCATTATACGTCAATGGTGTATATATACATATCTTAGGTATAAGAAGTAGTGTAATATAATATAATAAAATAATCATCAAATCAAATAAGTATAGAAAAATGTCAAAAGTACTATATAGTGTTTAGGTACCTACATTCAGGTAGGTAGGTACTTATAGTCTATGAATTCATCATAGCTATAAAAGGTCTGCTCGATAAGCCACCTTTTTAATTTAGTTTTAAATGAATGCATACTCGGAGTCTGAGTGACAGTATCAGGGAGTTTGTTGTAGACTGTCGGTCCCATGACGTGTGTCAGCCTGGAAGATTTCGACAGAGAACGCGATACCGGCACTAGCTTGTGGCGACTGCGGGTGCTATACTTATGAACGTCGCTATGCTGTAAGTAGGAGTTCCGGTTTGTTCTCACATATATTGCTACCTGATATATCATCAGGCAGGGTAATGTGAGGATGCCTAGGGTTTTGAAATGCGGCCTCGCCGACACATCCCTTCGTATCCGCACAATGGTCCGTACGGCCCTTTTTTGCATCCGGAACGCGCGCGTTATTCTTAATATTATGTACAAAACCCATGCTCATAATATTTGTCAACAAGTACCTACATGTACTAATTGACCTATTGCCTTCGTTGAACAGTAATCTCATCCTTATCACTATCGTGCCCAATCAAGCGGGCTGTTGACAAAGCCCTCATAATCTAGTTACAGTAGCGATATGTTTGATATTGGCATTGATTTTGAGTTTTACCGGCACCCTTTGAAATGTCACTTAAGCGTCCCCCAAACGATCATTTGCGAAAGACAATGTTTACGTGATTCATAGCCATTGATGCAAAAAATAATCGCTTACTTTAGTTAATTTAGCGATTGGCAATACTCCTACGGTATGGACGGCAAATTATCACAAATTTGATTGCAAATGACGCGCCGTGCATTGAAGGTCAATGATAACAAATGACAATCGTTTTCATTAAGGCGACTATAAAGGTCAAACCTCCCTCTCGCTCGCACTATTCAACATTTTGAAGAAATAAAATCACTGAATGTAGTTATGCAAAATAGCAAACCTTCACGGCCTATAAAATAACAATACACAGGTTCAGCAATAATATAATTTTGATTCTATCACGTCTTACCAAAAAACTTGCACCAATGTTATAAATTTTGGTGCAAATTTTTGGTATGGAATCGTGTTGGGTTCAACATGATATTCTTGCCGAACCTTTGTATTGTTATTTTCTAGGCCGTAAAGGTTTGCTATTTTGCTTAACTAAATTCTGTGATTTTATATCTTCAAAAATGTTGAATAGTGCGAGCGAGAGGGAGGTTTGACCGATATAGTCGCCTTAAAATGAAATTGAATTGGATCACGGTGTGATTTTAGCCAACATGATGTGCGTGTATTGTGCTTCGGACAGTATACTGTCCGATTGGAGTCCAACAAACGACTGAAACATGTGGGAATTGGGAATGATACTCCTGCGGGGTGATTGGCTAACTCTGTTGCAAACAAAAATGATTGATACTGATAATGTTTTAACAAACTGTGACAATTTGTCTATTAACATTAATTGAACTTCGACGGATGAAATGTCAAAGTTTGTAAAAACAAGATCGGTGTCAATCATTTCTGTTTGCAACAGAGTTAGCCGATCACCCCGCTGATTCAAGCTTCAATTGCCTGACATTTGAAGCGATCAATTACATAAAAAATTGTCGTTCGCAATTGACCGTTTTGGAACCCTTTGCCGCAAAGCTTGTCGCATCGAAAAATCTACGTTGTACCTATGACGGCGCACAACGCATCCTGGATATATCTGCTGCATCGCTGCAGATAGAAGTTCTCGTATGTTGCCGTATGCGATGAAATTTCTGTGTTGCGTAGACGCGTCACATTTCAATGCGACGTCGTTTTTGCGATGTGTCGTTGTAACGCAGTGGCGTCGCCCTTAGTATGCCAAAAGGAGTTTATTTAAAATTCTTCTTTGCGGTTTATCTCTTATTAATACGAAAAGAAGAAGTTTTTAGTAGCAGTTGAACTGCTTGTGAAGGGCTCGTCCCGAGAATAGCTACCACAATGGCTATACCTGCTGTGAAGCAACATTGCTGTATTTCGGTTTGAAGGGTGAGGGTTGCGGGTGCTAACAAACTTTTTCGAAGAATTAAAGTTCCATACAACAGCCCGCTTACTACCGCTAACACACTGGTAAATGTGTGTCAAATAAACAAATACCTTTGGTCCAAGATATGATAAAATTTCTTTGACAAGTAATATAATATTTTATTTTATTTTTATTTTATTTTAATAAGTTACACAAAACAGAATACAATCAAATATTATATAATATTATACTTAAGTTTAGAACTAGATCGCATTCCAAAATATGTGAACACATCATGATTATTAACAGTTATAACCTATGTGTGAAGGGAAGAAGAAAAGAGAAAAATATATAATATGAAATCCAAAATTTACAAAGTACATCACTCTTTTGTAAGAGTGACAAGAATAAAGAATAAGATAAGCCTCATATTAAGAGCATTCGTCACATTTGATAAATTCACTAGATTTATTCAGTTTTTTTGTCACATCTCAAAGTGACTTTGATCAAAGAAATGTTATCCTTACTTTAATATCCTTACCATTTCTTTGATCAAAGTCACTTTGGACAAAGACATTTGACAACCTACTCTATGACTACTCACCTACTCTAAGGCAAAACAATATCATTAAAATAATTGGCATTTCGTAACAAAAGCTACTCTGTGGTGTGTAGTTGTTGTGTTGGTGCTAACTAGCTAACTTATGCACTGCTTTTGTATCACAGGGTGAAAAGATGAGCTGGCTCATATTTTTGTGGTAACGTTCAGTCTATGTTGTATATTTTTTAGAAAGATGAAACAGATATACAAATATATATATTTATTTGTAATAGAAACTGTGCACGAAAAGCTTGTTTTTTACTTTAATGAAATTTTCATATATCAAATAAGTAGTTTTGTATGAACTAATATTTAACAAAGTTATAATTTACCGCTTCATTTTTTTTCGCGAAATGTTACGATTTAATTTGGTAAGTTATTTTGGGAAAAGTGTTGCTGGGAAATAGAGTTGAGATATACTTATTTTTTAAGGTTACATTGTACATTTTTACAAAAATCCGAAAAAGCAATTATTTTTCCTTCAAAATAAACCTAAGTTTCAGTACAAAACCACACAAGAGTCTTATTACAAATTTTACATAATGAATTAGTAGCTTGGTAGGTAGGTATAATACAGCTGCCTTGGTCTACAAACATTTTTAATGACAACCTTGTTCATTGTAAGGCTTTATCATTTTTTAGTAAAATACCCTATATTCATAGTATATTTTATAATGTATTAATTATTACATTCTATTATCCATATGTAAACAATAAGTGAACTTGAACCAGCTGTTTTAATTTATACTGCGGTTCGTGTCTAGGAGTTCACAGTTGCAATTTATCATCTCGTGCTAACTTCAACTGAATTCGTAACGAACAAAGCTGGATGCCACTTCTCCGGCCAATTCTATATCTAATTCAATTTGGAGATAATGATACTGCTGACGCTTTCCTTTTTTGCTTTGAAAGTGATAATTTAAGTACAGAAATATGTGACGTACACGATTGTTGACTTTATATTAACTCTTCATTCACCATTGAGTAGTTGATCTCTTTGTGAAGGGGTCGTCCGTGGAAGTACCAACTACCACCATGCATATTTCTTCAGCATTGCCATGTTCTCACACAAAAAGATTATTGTACTCACACAAACATAAACAGAAAGTACAAAACAAAACAATAACTAATACTGAAAGTACAATGGGCGGTCTTATCGCTTAGAGCGATCTCTTCCAGCCAACCTGTGTAAGGCGTGGGTACCGTTGTATTAATGAAAGTAAGCCTCATGTGCCTAAGTAATGTGTAAGTACATGAGGCTTACTTTCATTATTATCAGCGAAGTTCATGCCTCAAGTTGATAATAAAATAAATAATTATAAATAAATATACGGCACATCATACACACGGTCAACTGACCCCTAACTAGGCAGAGCCTGTGCCTATGGGTATCAGAGACTGATAAACATACATAGATACTTAGAAAACACCCAGACACAGAACAAACATTCATGTTCATCACACAAATTTTTGTCCTGGGCGGGAATCGAACCCGCGACCTGCAGCTCAGAAGGCAGAGTTACTACCAACTGAGCTATGAGGCCAGTCGATGATAGATGCAGGGCATTGCATCGTAAGCCGTTCCAAAACATGCGTGATCTATGATGCAATACTTTGTGTTAGGTAATGGTTACCACTTTACATCAGGTGGGCAATGCTAAAAATGGGACAACCCATTTTCAGGTTCCATAAAAAATATAATTATCATGGTTTGTTGAAGTCCATTTCTAAACGTATGCTTTCCAAAAGTTTTTTCATTCTCAGATTGCTTATCTTCGTATGAATAAATATTAGCTTCCGTCTGCGGCTTCGCTCGCGTGGTACCCGGATAAAATGAAGCCTATGTGTTCATCCAGGTCACATGTATGTTCTAAGTACATATACTATGTATATTCTAAGTTTCAATAAGATCCGTTCAGTAGTTTTTTCGTGAAAGAGTAACGAACATCCATCCATAGGTAGTATATCCACAAAGTTTCGCATTTATAATATTAAGTATGAGTATGATTATAATAATAATATGGTTACTATTTTATATTATATGGGTATGATGAAATTAAGTGCACAGCACACATGATCGCTACAGAAAAATTTAGGTTGTCGATTTTTTCCAGGCCCACACTGTTACCTTTTACGAGAAAAGGCAAAGTGAAACAGAATTTCGGCTGCTTGCGTATTATCAGGGTGTCAAATATTTTCCTCGATTGCATTGAGATATTATATACTACTACTAATATAGAGTTAGTTTTCAAGTGAAAACTGTGAAAAATCTTCGAAGCGTTTGACATAAAAGCTTCAAAATGCCAAATTTGCACTAATTTGGACCTTATGTCGCTTGAAAAGTATTAAAAAGTCTGCGTAATTGACAGCGTGTGCCGAATTTTGGTGCAGATACTTTATTCTACGATTCTGGCTCTAGAGTATAGTTTTAGCATTTATTTCGTACTGAGTAACTTTTTCGTGTGTGTGTATATTAATATGGTAATATTGTATTAGTTTTCCTTCTAAATACATTGAAAACTAAGTAGAGTTGATTTTTTGTAACTATAAACATAAATTTTAAAACTATAAATGTTTCTGTTCAATATTGTCGACAAAATAGCGATAAGTCCTGTTATTTTTTGCAGACGGAAATAAATGTTACTACAATCATAATAAATCCAAACTCTTTGCCTACAATCAACTACATACCAAAGCAATATGAAAAAAAACAATTTTACAAAATCGGGTGCCAAGTTCACAAATCGAAGGAATCGTCATAAAGTGTCGGTTACAGTGGTGTTGTTGCAGTGCTTTGTCTTTGTGTCACCGTAAACGTACCTTTAAAAATAATATTCAGGTTACTATTGTGTGACTAATCGATCCACTGACTGACTAACAGAATAATCAATAGGAAAAGACTTTAGACCTGATTCTCAGGAATAGACATAATTATCAGCGAGAACTGTCAAAATTGTATGGTAATTTAATAGTCCTTGCGAAATATATTAAACATGACAACCCATATCTACCATCTATTTCTGAGAATCAGGTTACCACATATCAGAGAAAAGGTTATTTCCCACTGCCTGACTCGTGGGAAATGAACCTAGACTGGACCATTCTCAATCCAGCTAGCCAATATGCTATGATACCGTGATTTTCAAGCTGCTTATTACATTACTTGAAATGCCGATAAAGATAGAATAAATAGAAAAGCTATTTACTTGATTAAAATTTAAAAAAAAAAGAGATTTTATCAACTTTTTCGTGTTCTCCATAAAATATTCCCAAGAAAAGTAAGCGACATCAGTCTTTGTTCAACAGCTCTCTATCTTGCGTTGGAGAGTCTTTCAAATATTTTCCCAGCGGAAGCCGTCGCCTCGGGCATTCACGGAACTATATAAAGTACTTGGAAAACTACACTTTATGTTAATATAGTTTAGGTATATTATTCGTCTTCACAAATTAGAATTCGAGAGGAAGTACTATTTAAGAGTAGTTATATATCTACGCAATTTTTGGGCCGAACCGAATCGGAACCTCGCGGGTCTTAGATGGGATTCTAAGCGAACTACTCTTCTGATAAACCGAGTTAATACAAACAAAAATCTAAATACACATTTTTATTAACAAAAATCAGCAAATGCCGGCGTGTATTTGGTTCCGATTCATTTTGAATCACTACGGACCGCTATCGTCTACGGATTCAGTAGTTCGAATAAATTGGATAGTGTAAGAACTCCTTAAATGTTATATCTTGTCCGTATACAGACCATGTGTTAAGGGCACAGTCAACAAGAATCTCCCCTCATTCTCTTAAGATCAACCTCCGTTGGGAATGGAAAGGTCTTGGGAGGCCAACGACTTTCAAGCGCGACGTGATTTTGGGACAATTTGATCCAACTAGAGTTTCTTTTTATGACAATTTGAACCCAGTACAAAGTTTTTTAGTGATACCTGGAGATGAAACTAGCACATGGCTGGTGTCAATTCAATTCAATTCAATTTATTAAAACCATAGGAACTTAAAGTACTCTTAGTCACGTCAATTTTCTCATCAAAATGTAGCATTTTTAAAAGTCTAAATAAACAGAACAGGTGCTTACAAAAAATAATTTCCAGCTGTATAATGACTTTGTCAAATTAAATATAATATTTAAGCTAAATATCACAACAAAGGTGGAAATAGTTTATAACATAGGTACACAATTTTTTAAGCGGCTGTAAAGGGGCCTTGCCATAAACTTAATCTAGCTACCTATATAACAATCGTGTCTAAGGTTGCAGCTGTATAGGCTTTGTCATGTGTATTTATTGGCAGACACCAAGCGTTTTTATCATTCAAAGAGTTATTGATAGAATAGTAAGGCTTTGTTGATTAAATTATCTTTGATACATTTTTTAAACTGCCTTTCCTTAAGTTCCACAATTTCCTTAGAAATCTTGTTGTAGAAACGCACCGAGTCACAAAGCTTTTATTGTTTTTTTTCAATCTAAAAGCCTCATTTATAATTTTATCTTTAGTCGTAACCACTTGTTATGAAGTAGATATTATTTCGTACGTCACGCAAGTTTGGAACGTACTCTACGATGCAACGCCCTACGTCCACCAACTTGAGGCATTAAGGTGTAATAATTATGTGCCTGTAATTTCACCGGCAACCACACCCATCAAACCTAAACCCAATAATGCTGCATCACGACAGAAATAGGCATGATACATATGCATGCATATTGTCGGTGGATAGGAGTGTAGTGGTGTTTTAAAATGCATTATATAAACAATTATGTCTGCAATGCTAAGATGGTATCAGAATTATTGAATCGCTAATTGACCACGTCCCTCTTAGTCCAATTCTCACTAGGCTATTTTGTAAACGTCGTAATGGTAATGTTACACTGTCCACTAAAGATTGTAATGAAATTGTCGTTGGTGTTTCATACCTATAGTAAATAATAAACCAATTGTTTTGAAAACATTAGCTTTGATGTGACAGAAACGCAATACAACACACGGTTTATTGGGAAAACGAAACACAGTTATCCTCTTCTTTGAGTGTTCGCTTTCCTTGATGGGATGTGATTGGAAAGACGAAAACCAGAACCTTACAGGACAAATCGCAGAAATAATTATATAATCTTGTACCTCTCCATAAATTGGTTTTAGGTCGAGTTCAGCAGTTTCATTGGAGAATGAATGGGTTAATTACTAACGTTGCTCCGGGGAGCTGTCGAGATCCAAGATTAAGAGCCTCCACTCATTTTATTAGCATAGGGATTGAAAAGAGTTGGAGCCATTGTGATTTTTTTTAAGTTTACATAAATATCTACATTACCTTTTATTTCCACAAAAAGTTTTATTGCTCTACAACCAAAAAGTTTTTATGAAAAGCGAATTGAAGTTGGAACGAACGAAACTAAGGGAACTTCCTGAATATTACAAAAACATTGAACTTTTTGTTCGGGCTATCACGGCTAAGCTCCGTGAATAATAACGAAAGAATGATGAATTCGAAAATGCGAGGAGTTGGCTCGGGAGCGCAGTTGGTTAACACGTCCCGGTATTTATAGGAAGGTCGCGGGTTCAAATCCTGCATGAGTCAAGTTTGCAATATATTAAAACTTTACATTAACATTTAATTTTTTTTTCGGTTTTTATACATGATGGATATAATTATCATCAAATCTTATATTCTTAGATCTTTGCATCTAATGTAGATGATTCATACAAAGTCATTTGGTATCTTTTTATAACTGACCGGGACGCTGTAGTGCCTGGGACATGGTTAGATGGTAGCTGCATGCCAATACCATCATTTCAGCCTGAGGATCTTAAATATTCCATAATAAAGTTGTGTACTCATGGAATCGGTTCTTCTGCATATATGGCCAGCCTACTGTTCCTTCAGTTTGCTAATCCTCTGAGGCCTCCAGCCAGGTGGAGTGGCGATTTGCGAAAGGCTGCTGGTAGAACCTGGATGCGTCGAGCTCAGAACAGGGCGCAATGGGTTATTAGGGGAGGCCTATGTACAACAGTGAACTGCTATAGGCCAATGATGATGCCGACTTATAAAATGCTTAAGGGAAGAACAATATATTCAACATTCCCACTTCTTTCAACCACAATACAGAACAACTTTTGATAACTCGAATAATTGCTGCAAGGCAATACCGTAACTCCTACATTATTCATAATATATTAAAGGTAGGATCGCAGCAAGAGCTATAAATTAGTTGTTTTATTTTCACCCAAAACGGTTTACCGGTGATGAATCCGTAATATCGTTGTTAAAGCCCTCAAATTTACGATTCACACCAATTTCGGGGAAATTGTTTCGTTTTTGTAATAACCATTCGTTTTCGGCCGAGCTAGACACTTTTCAGTCAATCGTACTTACGTAAAGCTTAAGTGAGCGTAAAAGCAATTATTCCTATGATTCTATTTCCTACTAATATTATAAATTTGAAAATTTATATTCCGCGTGCGAAAGTTAGTAATACAAATGAAAGATTATAAAATTTATGTGAAATGTTTGTCCTCCCTTCACGTTTGGCGTGACAAACATTTCACTACAAACATTTCACTACTTAACAAATTGAGCTGAAATTTTGCACATATGTAGTACTAGACCTGGAATAACAAATACCCTTTTTATTCTGGTACCACGCGATCTAAGGCTGAAGCTAGTAAGGTGTAATAACCTAAAGATTTGTTAAAGCCGATATGTTGATTGAATTACTTAGTTATTTATTTCGTTGTAGAATGAATGTAGAAAACAAGTAGAAAAAAATGTGTTCTATTGTCACTAGAAAGTACCTCATCTTTTATGGAGTAGATATTAAAATAATAGTTAGTGATTTTTCGCTACGCAATTTAAAAGTAAACATTTGGAATTTCAGTAAACTCAAACAAGCAAACAAAAAAACAAACAACATCACACACCTGGACATTCTAGGAAGTGAATGTTTTAAATCGTGTAGCTATTGCCTCATTGTTAGAGTTCCGTACCCAAAGGGTAAAAACGGGATCCTATTACTAAGACTCCACTGCCCGTCTGTCTGTCTGTCTGTCACCAGGCTGTATCTCATGTACCGTGAATATCGTGATAGCTAAATTTTGACAGATGATGTATTTCTGTTGCCGCTATCTATAACAACAAATACTAAAAACAGATTAAATAACATATTTAAGTGCGGCTCCCATACAATGTTAGAGAACCCTTTGTGTGCGAGTGTGATTCGCACTTGGCCGGTTTTTTTACAATACACCACCGAACGGTCGTTAAATAGATCGTTATTAAAGTTAATTTCTTTGACTTATATTCATTAGTCAGCTACTTTTTCATATTCGCTGTATCCACTCGCAAAAGTAATACCAGCACTTTCCGCGCTCATATTTTATTTAAAGGGTCTGTGTTCAGTTTAAAATTATCCTCTAAATGCCCACGTAAGCTACACATTCATTTGTATAATTTGGGTTCTAACCTTACACCAAATTTTTTATTAAGCCTTGTCGCAAGTAATAAACGACAGTGAAGGAAATTATACAGGGAGAATTAAAGCGGTAAGAGCTGATTGAGTGAATGAGATGAGATACGCGAACAAAACAAGAAATATGGCATAATGTTGACGCGGCACCCAATTAGAAAATAGGATATTTTTATTATACTTTAAATTAAAGCAATATCGAATGCAATTATTGACTAATTCCAGTATAAAGATATATCTGAGAATCCTTCTTAATTATTTGTTTTCATTTTTTAATATTAAAAGTTAAATTTTGCATGCAGTTCACACCTTTGATTGGGTGTGCATTGCGTTTATTTTGTACTTAGTTATTAATTATGTTAGTGTTCACTATGTTGGTGTAACTAAATACATTAACGATTATTTCAAAAAACCGTACATTTATAAGAATATCGAATATACAAAATAAAATCTTTGCCAACTTGAGGTGAAAGAAACACAACAAAATTCAATTTGTTTAAAATTTTTAGCCGAAAAGAAGTTCTCGCAGCAAAACTTTTCAATAGTAATTGAGTAAGTAGATTTTTTGTTTGTATATTTTGAGGATAAAAGGTTGACTTATGACCGACGGTGTTTTTGAAAGTAAAATATAATTTTCATCGATGAGGAGAAAGCCTCATTGACGACCCATTAGCTAGAGCCTTAACCCGTTTGCTTAACATACGTTTGCCGTCACCCTCAGTCGAAGTAAAGTAATTTAAAACAAATATATTGAAATATATTGCCTCTGGAGCGCAGTGTATCAAGGTGTGCCTGAAGTTGCGGGTTCGATTCCCGCAGGGAGACAAATGTTTACAATATCTTCAGATAATTTTGATATTTTTATATTTGTGTGGCTAGCTTATCTCTGCAGAACTCAGAAATATATGTCCTGAAGTTTGTATTTTCTTCTTAGTATCAGTCATTTCGTCACCTGGGTGCAATTGCGTATAAAAATACCACATGTCAAGTCATTAGCTTATTAAGTTCCTAAAATAATCAGTTGTGACAGACGGACGCACGGACAAAGTAGCACCATAAGGTACTACTCACACTTATTCAGCTCGATTCAGCTTTTGTCCATAGAAAACAAACGATTTTGTATGGATACGTGTACGCATCCATTCAGGTTTCCGCGTCTATTCTCCTTTCGCGGCAAACCAGTATAAAATGAGGATAAATGTGTTTTTATCATGCGAATGCTATAGAGAGCGTTCAGCGCTGTTCCGCCCCGATCAGCTATGTTCCGCCGCGTTCAGCGCTGTTCCGCCGCATTCACCGTCGAACGCGGCGGAACAGCTCAGGGATGTTTCACGACTCCTTGTCAGTGTTGCCGTTTTAGCATTTTTAATGCTAAATTTAGCATATTTCCGGGACTGTTAGCTTGAAAAATTCGCATTCAGCCTATTTCATGGTTCCCATTTTTTTTGAACGTTACCTACTAAGGAATTCAAAAGATTTTATAGAAACTAGAGACACTTTGTTTTTTAACTCGAAGTAGTTTTTTAAAACATGGGGAACTCTCTATAAAGGCTATCAACTATGAACTTTACGAAAAAAGTAATATAACATAAAATACTTATATAAATACGTACAATCCAGTTCTAACCATTTTAGCTCTTAAGGCCTTACTTCCTCCGTAAATCCAACCTGGTTGAAATACGCTCTGTCCATGATGTCTTATCCCTAACTGTCGTACGAAAAATCGGTTTTAAAGTCGGTCGTCTGCGGGGAGCCTAACCGGCTTCGCAGCATATTCAGCGTCGTACGTTGTAGAAAGAAGCGTTTCAGCGAAGATAGCACGCTATGACGGCTTTTCTCATTCTTACGACTCCGTACGCGGCTGATAGAAGCCGAGCTGTATAAGTGTGACCAAAATCGTTCAGCGAAACGCGAATGGAGCTGAATAAGTGTGAGTAGTCCCTAAGGATTCGTTTGATCGGTTCGGTAACGTTACCCCAAAAAAAAAATTTGTGTTTTGTACAAAGTACAAAACATAAAGTAGAACGAAACGGGCCCAAAATTGTGTACTTCAACCCCATTTCATTTTACTACTCATAGTAGAAAACACGAAGGGAAAACGCCGAACTCAGACTAATCTAAGCTCCGAGGGAATGCGCAATAATTTCCCTAGAAATTCAGTTAAAATTCGGTTAAAAACCAATTTAATCCGACGTAATGAAAAAAAGTTCTATACGGCTAATCATTTTTTCGGATGTTTTTTATCAATGTAACATAATGTGTTGTTCCTATAGGATTAGGATTGCCGAATTTCATTAGAAATAGTTTCTCTTTTGAGTAAAGAAAAATTATTAGTTTGTTTTCGTAACAATATAGGGAACCTATGTAGCTTTTATGGGACCCTATTGTTTGGTGGGTATTTGTTGTTTTGCATAGCTGTCTAGACGGTATTCATCATCATCATCATCTCAGTCCGGTATCACCCACTGTTAGGTATCTATAGGCCTCGCTTAGTTTTACCAGGGTATTAAAACTATATATTCTGATTAATTTGGATAAAAACTGCACAATAAAATTAATTGGTTAAAAGTATCTTACACACATTTATAACCATAGCTTAGGTATATCATAAACTATAATTTTAGATAAGAAAAGTGATAAATATTTTAGTTTTAAGCTTTTATGTGCTGTGATGTGGAGGACTCAATGTCATTTATGGCGACGATACATGTCAAACCTCCCTCTCGCTCGCACTATTCCACATTTTTGAAGATATAAAATCACTGAATGTATTTATGCAAAATAGCAAACCTTCACGGCCAGAAAATAACAATACAAAGGTTCAGCAATAACGGTCGGTCGAAGGCCGAAAATTAAGCAAGATTATCACATCAACAAAAATCTCCAATTTAGATCTTTCCATGCTTCTAATTAAACGTGCTAATTGATACGGTTACTACTCGACATAATTGTGAAGAACTTATGAAAATTCTTAAAATGTAATTCAGTAACAAAAGAAAACTCTCAGGAGCAATGCGACAATGCCAAGGCGATGTTAACATAGATAAGGCACGTCGCACACAATACTAACGAACAGACAGCTCTGCACACTGGAACGTGTAGTGACATGTCGATGCTCATTTAATGAACGTGTGAAAAATGCTCTGCAATATTGTAAAAGTGCAATAATAATGCTGGACAGTATGACACAGCATCATAATAGCCCAAAACTATTATATTTGAAGGGACTAAAAAGGTCTCTTTGATTTTTCTTCAGGATTTAGTTATTTTAAAAGTTATTTTTTTGGGTTTTTGATAACTGTTTGCAGGACTAACCTATGGTTGATAGGAAGTACAAAGCATCACATACATGTCTTTGACACCGCCACCTTATACCCGCCACACACCTTATACACCGCCACTGTATTTCTATAGGCAATTCTTTTTTACTTTTATTTTTGTGTGGTACACGGTACACTTGGGTTCGTCAAATCATAAACAATTTTAAGAAGCGGCTGTACAATGGCCTTGTAAATTTTATAGTTTATAATTCTAAGTATTGCTAAATTAAGTCAAAAACATCGTATCCACTTTGGAAAATACGCCTGTTAAATATAATTGTCAGTGAAAATAGGGATTAGAATTCGTCAAGTTGCCGTTTTTTTTGAGACGATGTAGTACCTACTAAAGCTCGTATTTCCCAGTTAACAAAAATAATGAACTCTGTTTCAAGAACAGAGGGCGTTACTGTTAAGTTTTTTCAACGCCACCACCCAATTTATTTCATCAATGTTAAGCACGTTTTTCTTTGACAAAATGAGGAAACAGACACACTGACAGGCTTGAATTTATTGTTTTTGGGTTACAATATTATGACAACAGCAACGTTTTCGAAAATGAAATTTTACTCAAACATAGTCAACGCTAAAAGGCTAATTTTATGGGGTGTGAGGGGTTCCAATCTCCATCTTTGAAACCCAAGCCAACCTCATATGCCCATAGTGCACCCTGCTAACTAACTACCGAAGCTCTGGCGGCCGGCTGATTGTGGCATAGCGCAGGCTAATACCGTAACAGCTACATTTCGTGACCGCTGACGGGCAGTAGCGTCGGCGGTTCGAGAAGCTGCGCCCTGCGATCCTCAACATATCCCCATAGAATATGGCCATATCTACCTTCTTATTAAGGGAGGTCTATGTCCAGCAGTGGACTGATATACTAGACTGATGTTGTTGTTGAAATGTGTTGTTCGTACTTTAATGTTTATTTTATTTATTTTTACTACTCTAAAATTGACCTGAAAATTAATTTTTTTTTTATGTTGGGCGTTCCTACATTTTGTAATAGAGAATGTCAAATATTGGGTTGGTCTCTATCTCTACCAACAAGAGGTACAATAGAGGCGAATAGTAAACAGTAAATAAACGATTTGCCATAAGCCCAGAGAAATTCAAGCTATATTCCTCACGTATAATTTGACAAACATTTATCAATTCGTGACGGTTCTGAGAATTATTACCACGTAATGTTTGTAATGAAAAAAGCGGCTGAAATGTTTTCTTTAACATAAAGCGCTTAAGCGAAGTCAGCGGTGCAAGGAAAATTTATAGGTGCTTAGAATACTTGACGTTGTACAGAAGTCGACGGGGAAAAACAAGAATTACTTTCAAATCATTTCAAAATATACTTTGTACCATTTAAGTAAAATAGAAAAATTAAACAAATTAATGCTGAATATTATCACACAGCATAGCCCCAAACTAAGCAGAGCTTCTATTATGGGAACCATGTGAGTGATGTACGAGTAGTACTTTATACAATTTTTCCCAAGTATCAAGTATCAGTAATGAATTTAAAAAGGAGCATTTAAAAGGATTAGATTAAATTTGAAAAATAAGTTCATTTGTGAGTGAATCCAGAGATTCACGAGATTTAAAACAATTTGGCCTAACAAATTAGTTTTCAGTAAAACTGACAGAGGTTCTCTTTGTGCTACTACGAGATAAGCCTGCCGCTGACACTGCCTCGTTATCTTTTTAGGTTTCTTGTGAGAGAACCATTTTTTTCATCTTGAACGCAACGATATTATACTTTCTTGAACGACGGTTGTGTCATTTTTATATCCAGCATTATTTTGTTTATTTTCTAGTGTTTTTCTGATTTATATTGTTAAATATATTGACAATTTAAAAAAAACCTACGTTAGCAATAAGATACAAGTGCAGTGAAATGAAATAAAATTGAATTTGTACTGGAATTCTGTAATGACGAAAATTGTTCGCAAAACAGGACTTGACTCTTCAGTCAATTTTCTTCCAGTCTTCACTGGACGAGTGAACTTATAAATCGTACGTAACTACGTTGCCTCATATTTTAATGAACAATTATACTTAATACTGCCAGAATTATAGAAATTGTAATATCCCAGATGCCATTGAATTAATAATAATACCTTATGTTTCTTATTCTGTACTAGTCAGAAAAGTACAGAAAAAAGCTCTTTCTCAGAAATTAAAATTATTTCGGTTGTGCCGTAACCATAAGGTATATAATATCATACAATAAAAATAATGCGATAAGAAATTGCTTATTTTCAAATGGGTTTGGTAATGATCAGTAAAAGCATCTAGAAGTTCGGGCGTAAAACTAAAAAAGAACCGTTTTGTGCAGTTCGGGTTTTAGTGCAGTTTAGTTATCGCTTATTTAGGTGCAGCCTTTAATGGAATTTGTTTATTACTAAGTGAAATTAAAACTCCTCATAGTAAAAAGTATAAACTTTTTATAAAAAATTAAACCGACTTCAAATAAATCGCTTCTTACTTCTTGCCCTAAATAATTTTTAAAATCGTTTCACAATTGACGGAGATATTGGTGATCATAGAGTGAAAATTACAAGTGAGGATGAATGAGGTTTTTGAGTTTTCCGGGAAAAGTACCAATCCCTCAGGAATAAAATTTATATGGGACCACCTGTGAAGTATACTCTTTTAAACAAAAAAAGAATTTTGAAAATCGGTGTTTCAATTGAAGGAGATATCGGTGAACATACATAAAAAACCGACGAATTGAAAACCTCCTCCTTTTTGAAGTCGTTTAAAAATGAAGTGTATGTGTGATTGAACGGGAATTTGTGAAGTTCTAAGTGAAATCGACCTACTTCCTGATATTCGGCGAAGTTGGTGATTAAGTTAGCAGTCCAATGATGTCCAAGTATAACTTACTTAAACAAGTTTGAATGTCAAAGATAATCCGGGTATCTTGTTTTAGTATTGAATTAATTGTGGTTATAGTAAGAACTAGCTAACCCGCCTGCAAATTAATTTATGATTATTTTCATTCCTGTAAAGATTTACCGAATAAGATTTTTATTTTTTGAAACACTAAAAGTTAAGGCTTCCACCCGTGGCTTTTAAAGTTAAAAATATCTACAGGGAATTTTTTTCTGGTTGAATGGTACGCTATATCCTTTTCTGTATCCCTGACAAGGCGTGAATGCATAACAAATAAATAAAGAAATAATTTTAAATAAAAAAAACCGACTTCAAAAACATTTATTGAAAAAACTGTAAAACTAAAAAGTTAAAAATAACTGCTTATTTTTTGGTTCATCCACCTTTTTTCTATAAATTTATCCCTTACGATCTATGCGTTTACCACATAGGTAGATCTAGATACCTACCTGTTAGTTTTGGAGTCGGAGTCATGAAAGTCAGAGTTATGAGCTAACAAACATAAAAAAAAATACAACCGAATTGAGAACCTCCTCCTTTTTTTGAAGTCGGTTAATTAACCGATATTATAAATACGAAAGTGAGTAATAACTCACTTTCGTATTTATAATATTCGTTAGGATCCTCAAACTCACGCAAATATAGCCCCGTAGTACTTAAACAATATTCGGTGCAGCCAGGTCCCACGTCAAATTTGAACCAAAAATAATTTCTAGGGTCGGTTGAAATTGAGGATTTTATTATGCACTAAATATCGAGTTAATTTAAATATAGATACCATACGTCTTTGTTGTATTATCTTTTATGTTTCACTTACTTTCCATTCATTGTGAAATCGAAATGTCTTCAATATTTTTTTGTTGAGCAAACCAGTTATAAGTCCATCGACTAGTTCTGCTAAACTGCTATTGTCGAGTAAGGGATTTGGCCAATCGCACCGTCCATTCAGTGCAGAAAAGGATTTAACACATGACAAAATCCAATTTATTGGCTACTAATACTTTATTTCAATGGACTAAGCTGGTGGGCGGAATGAAATTGAACTTTTAATAGGAAAAAACTGTATTCGAGGTAATCCTAATGAGGTTGGGAACTGTACTACGGTCGTAGTGTATTTTGGATCTCCCTTTATGTCAACGTGACCGTGCCATTTACTTCAGTTTATCTGCAAGACATGACCACTTCGGTGAAGGCACCCATTTCGAGAGAGTCCTTAAGAGAGTCTTCATCAGTGTGAGTGAACGCGACGTTCTCCCTTCGCGTCCCGTATAGCACTCTTTATATAATTAGAGTTAATTCACGTTAGTTTTATGAGTAAAATACGAGTATTGTAACACTATTTAATTAAGTAAAATAATAAATAATTCTAAACACTATCACACAGCGTCAGCATCATGTAGCCCCATATTAAGCAGAGCTTGTACTATAGGAACCATGACTGATATTACTATTTATATATTTTTTGTAAATACATACATATTATACATAAAAAACACCCAGACCTGAGACAAATACCCTCGAGAGCAATGAATCCGGGTCACTCAAAGAATCCAAAAAATCTCGGAAAGTAAGAATGCTAGGTTAATGCAATAAATTGTATTTAATAGACAATTTAATACTCCTTAAATGAAAGTATTAAAACTTCTTAGTTATTGTAAAGTTATATCATAAAAAAATCAAATTTGAAAAGGGAACACTGTCGAAGATGGAACTACGAAATTACAGGATTTGTTTTTGCTTTTGTTTGTAATCTGTCATTTATGTTGGTACATAAACCAGGTTGATAGTGCTCAATATTCATTATTCAAGCTGAAATCATGTCGCTTACACTTGAAGAATGCACCAGAATACTTACATTGGTGGAAACCGGCCGGAGTCAGCGCGATACAGCCAGGACTGTCGGTGTGTCGCTGTCAACAGTACAAAGAGTTCTCCGACGTTACGAAGAAACTGGTTCTAACCTACGCAGACCAGGAACGGGCAGAACTAGGTGTACCACAGCACGAGAAGACCGATACTTGGTGAACACCATCCTTCGAAATCGCTTTCTCACAGGAACTGAACTCACAAATCAGTTTCGACGCCTCGGAGGAAGTAACCCAAGTGCATGGACAGTAAGACGTCGGCTTGCTGAATCTAACTTAAAACCCCTTAGACCTGCAAACGGCCCTAAACTGGAGCGTGGCCATCGTATTTCAAGACTAAGATATGCCCAGAACTACGTAAATTGGAGTATTGAAGATTGGTCGAAAGTTATGTTCTCCGACGAATCAAAATTTATGCTCTACAAGCACGATGGAAGACACAGAGTGTATAGAAGACCAGGGGAAAGATTCAAGCAAGCATGCATCGAAGAAAAAGTAGCCTACGGTGGTGGGTCTGTACTTGTGTGGGCCGGAATTTCCTCTGAAAGTCGCACAGAGCTGGTGATCATAGAAAACGGCTCTTTAACTAGCGTAAGATATGTGGAAGAAATCCTCAACGAACACGTTGGTCCATTTATGGTCAATTTGGGTGAGGATGCTATATTTATGCATGACAATGCCCGACCTCATACAGGTAGGATTGTGAATGACTACCTTCAAGAGATGAACATTACTTGTATGGAGTGGCCAGCGCGTAGCCCGGATATCAACCCGATCGAGCATGCTTGGGACGAGCTAGGGAGATGCGTAAAACAACGAAACCCTCCCCCAATCACGCTTCCTGAGCTCAAAATTGCTCTCACAGAGGAATGGGAGAATATTCCCCAAAATCGTATAAGGAACTTGGTGTACAGCATGCCAAACCGCGTAAACGCAGTAATGTAAGCACGAGGAGGTAATACGAAGTATTGAAATTCAAGAAAATCGTCATAAAGTTCAAAAATTTCATGTTTCCTATTTTTGTTTTAAGGAGAGATCAGCAGTTTTTTTTCTTTATGTAATTTTGTGTAAATAAAATGTATGGTGACTCATATTTTTTTAACTTTCATTTAAGGAGTATTAAATTGTCTATTAAATACAATTTATTGCATTAACCTAGCATTCTTACTTTCCGAGATTTTTTGGATTCTTTGAGTGACCCGGATTCATTGCTCTCGAGTGTATCTGCAAATAACGCAAACATTTGTCCCGCGACGGGAATCGAACACGCAACCTTCTGCGTCTCAGGCGGACCTTGCGCCATAGAGTCAATTGAAGCATAAACACAAAAATAAGAAGAGTACTTCTTGTTTTAATTACATTTTACTTCTACTTTTAAGCAATTTTATTTGACTTTCATTTGCAACAGTGCTTTGAACAATTTGCAAGCAAAAATGATATTCAGGTGCAAAACGATATTTAAAACAATGCCCGGGGGATGACACGGAGTTTCGTAAAAAGTTTCAATTTGAATTCAGCGTTTATTTCGAGGTGTGTTTAGTTGGTGCTAGTAAACTACTTACCAACCGAATTGTGGTTGCTTATTCTTTTTTAAAATCATTATGATCCATAATACCATGCATTTATGAATCTACGGTACTACTACAAAAGTGTTAAAATAAATGTAAAATATTTGTGCGAGAATCATGTTAAAACAAAAACAAAATTTCTTGAAACTTTTAAAGTATAAAGTGGAATAGTTTAAATAAAGGCTGGGTTTATTTAAATAGGGGAAGTAAAATCAAATATTATCTTGTAATTAAATTGACTGTATTATTATGTAGTTTGACCTCTTTCAAGTTACCACAATCATACTCAGCAGTGATCTTTACCAGTGGACTTTGACAGGAAAGAAACACCTCAAACGATTCGCGTGCTGGTTGACTAATTCTAAATTACATCAATTTCTATCTTGGTATTTATTTCGATACTTTGTAATATTTAAAATTAAATTAGACTATAGATGTTTGTTTTAATACTTTGCCGTAAGAATATACAAACAAAAGTTAATCTCGAATAATTCAAGGCCAGTTGGTAACTTCACCTCAACGCCAACAGTTCCATTCTAAACGAGGCATTATACAAGTTTGCACACAAAGGTACTTCAGTCTTCACACTGGGAAAATTATACATTCGTAACTTCTAACACTTGTTTAATGGTTTTAGATTTGTTATAGAATTTCCCAAGAGTCAACAATTGTGGGTGATTTAATCGTTAGACAAGAAGGTACCAATTTGCATAGAATGAGCTTTGTTGTGTAAATGAGTCCTTGTTTCTTCACTTTTGGTACAATTTGGTTCACTGCAGTATATTTTGGAACTTCTTTAGTTGGGAGACTGATTCAGCGGTATTAAAATGTGTTTTGCTTACCTTCGCCCGCGCCTTGGCCCGTAAGATACACGGATATATAGTATCCTAAATATATATTATCCAGGTTAACAACTACATAAGTGCGAAATTTCAAATCAAACTGTTCTGTAGTTTTGGCGTAAGGATAGGAATTTTTTAAAAAGATCAAATCAAACTATCAAAAAGATTGGCCACTGATATACTCTTGACTGGCAATACTAGGAACGAGAGCTTCAGAAGTGAAACTATTGTACCTAGATCTCTCAGAACCATGCTAAGGCTTTACAACCTATACCTACTCTCTCATGTACAATTACACAGTCACATACTTATACAGTCACAAATTACACATACATACTTATAGCCGAAGCGCTCGCGGCATAGCTTACTTTGTTCTCTGCAGATAATTTTAGTAAAGCAACACTCCGCCTGGTCACTACTTGGATAGGTGACTGTTTAGTGGCATTCAGATTCGAGCACTTCTGGGTGCCTAGTGCGAGTTTTTTTACCAGCTCGATCGCGTTTGCGTTTACGGAAATTGGTATGGATCGGAGTCAGTGCCACGCGTTTTTCACTAGATGGCGCTACCTCGATTCCATATAAAATTGCGTAAACTCAAACGCGATCGAGCTAGTAAAAAACTCGCACTAGGCACCCTGTTCTACGGAAAGAGCGTTAATGTGCGGTTCCAACCGCCACTTTTAGATTCCAAGCCAACCTCCCCTGTCCGTCGCACCTCTAGTGGCACCCTGATGTATAACAAACGGGGCTCTGGGCGGCCGGCTGAATGTGGCATAGAAAAGCTTTACACCGGCATAGCTACAGTCCCTGATTAACCTCCAATAGGCAGTAGCGTCGGCGGTGTGCTCTGGTGTTTGTAACCCGCATGCATATCCCCCTTTATAGAGGAGGCCTATCTCCAGCAGTGGACTGATATAGGCTGGACTGTTAAGGTGGAAACCATATCAGAGGTCTTTAAGCAGCCTAAAAACTTCGACACCAGAGATGGCCACTTGCTCACATAAAGAAAGAATCAAATAGTTATACAAATTCTTGCGCAACCCTTTGTAACTTGTGTAACTCAAAGGATGTAATCGTAAGAAGTTACATTGTGCCAAGGGTACGATCGTAGGGTTGTAAGTAGAGCAGGGTCTCAAGCGTTTAAGTATGTTTTGAGTTTTGATTATGATAAAAGCTATTTTTATTTAACCGTTTGAGTTCCATTGCTGGGCAAAGGTTTACCTATAGATTTTAAAATATCTCTAGGTATCTTGAGTCACCTCCAACTACAATAGATCTAGTAAAGAAAAAAAATCCAACCTCTGCCAACTACCATCTTCATTTTACAATTGCGTTTATAGTCTGGTAAAAAGAGGCTCGACCAATTTGATTGGTTAGTTTGAAAAAAACATAAAATTAGAAAAACACCAAAGGAATGGCCGTAAAATCTACAAAAAAAACTAATAAGTAATTTTTAATGGGAATTTATAAACTTGAATTTCAAGTGGCATAAAGCTCACATCTGGTTATGATAAGAACTCATAATCAAAACTCATTCTAAAACGCTGGATAGAGTTTTTAAATGTCAACAAAAATATAGATTAACAAATAGAGATAAACAAGGGTTAAAGAAGGCAATTTTGGTTTTAAGAGGATCGTATTTACGATGAATGAATCATGGACCTAAAATCGTATAAAAACGATTATGAATAAGAATTTTAGTATGCTTGATGCAGATTTGCCTTCGATTCGATTCTTGTTAAAGGTATGATTCGATGGTAACATAGGTTAATATAAGATATTAATTTCAACCAAGTTACAAAATGATGTAAGTAGGTAACGACAAGTATAATAAGTTTAGCTACAGTTAAAGTGTAATTAAATTATTCTTAAATTAGGTAATTATGTAATATAAACACGACTGTATATATGCAGTAATAATAACGGCTTGGGTACCCAAAAGTGTACCATTATGGAAAGGGTTTCTTAAGTTTACTCAAGGATCACCATAAATTCTGACCCAAATTTCTAATACCTATCCAAGCACAATATAAACTGATCTTTAAAAAGTATTAAATGCATTTCAATTCGATTTTCATTATTGGCGATAATAGAATGTCCACGTAAATTAATTACTATTTGGACAGTGGTCCCTGGTCAGTGATATTCCAATCATCCAATAAGTCATTTGCATTATCAAGGCTGTCACAAAAACACTATTCGCTTTGGTACTAACTGCGTTAACAATACGTTCATGTAGGTACTAGGTACTTCTATAAAATTATTGTTTAATGATCAACTGACTCGCTAACTGATAACGATAATGTAGCCAAAATACAATGTAATGCACAAAAAAACGAAAGACCAATTCATCTTATTTATTAGATAGTTATTATATTTATTTTATGGATAAACTTTTAACAAACTCTGGATAATAATGTTTTAAAACCTATGTTAAGTTTGTTTAATCGATTACCTATGTAAATTACAATTATTAATAGACACACAAAAATACGCCCTCCAGCCAGGTGGAGTGACGATTTGCGAAAGGCTGCTGGTTGAAACTGGATGCGTCGAGCTCAGAACAGGGCGCAATGGCACTTATTAGGGAAGGCCTATGTCCAGCAGTGGACTGCTTAAACCGATGATGATGATGATGATGATGATGACACAAAAACAAATAATTACAGAATGAGAAAAACCGCCTAACAGCCAAACTAACCCAGGACCATTATGTAAACATACTAACCTACTAAAAATATTGGCGTGTAAGCGAGCGCTCACAATACTGACACAAACCCGTCAGGTGGGACAGCAGTAGAACACAAAAAGATTAAATAAATAAAAATAAATAATCCTGGACGTCCTCACACAGCATCATGTAGCCCCAAACTAAGCAGAGCTTGTATTAAGTGAACCACATGATTGATATACTACATAGATACATTTTTTTTGTAAATACATACATATCATCCATAGAAAACACCCAGACCCGAGACAAATATCTGCAGAACATGCAAACATTTGTCCCGCAGAAGTTGTACCTATACGGCTATCGTTAATTAAAAATCATCTTTTATCTAAAGCAGCTAATCTGTAGGATTGAGGATGATCTCTAGATGTGTCTCTATTTTGCAGGAGTGGTTCAAATTGTATAGAACATAGGGTTCAAAGTTGAATACTGGTACGATAATGAGATGTAATAGCCAAAACCACTCTTATCTCTTAAATCTAAAGACTAAAACAAAAATGAATCAGTTTTTAATAAACTTTACGATGAAGTGTTGCAGTAAGCTTTATAGCCGTCCATCGCAAAATGAACTGCAGCTCGGTTTAAAGTAGACGGGCTATGACAATTTAATCTTCATCTTTGAGTAGGTTCTTAAGAAACACAAATCAATATTTCTTTTCTCGCCGCTAGGTAAAGTTGAACTGATCCTGGAATTTATTGATTTACATTCAGATGCTTACAAAACTAACAGCATAAGCGACAACGTATTATAAGTTTATCTAAAACGATTTGTTTTACAAAACTGTTACATATGTACATAAGAATAACCTATTTGTCATGTTACTTGGTCTTAATTTTTTTCGCATGGAATATCTATTGAATATTTGCTGCGAAATACTAGAAAGTTTATGTAGCTTCAATATTCTGTTTCAGTGCTATGACTATTAGAGTCTAAGGCTGCGCACACGAAGTCAGCGGGCGCGGGGCGGCGGCGGCGGCGGCGCTATGATCGGCGCGTTTCAATGCATAGAGATTTGCGCCGCTCCCGGGCCGCCGGAACTGTCTTCGAGACCATGGCCTAAAGGCGTTATTACGCGGGCGATTTGCGTGCGTATTTCTAACGAGGCGAATAAATAACGTATACGCCACGGCCGCGTTACGAACCCGTATCAAGTCAAAGAATCCGTTATGTTGCAGATTTTTCAAAAAGCGGATTGAACACTGCCACTTTTCGCATGGCTGAAAATACGCTTGCAACATACCGTCAGTATCATATCGCACAAGTACCTTGTACCCAAATTTAAGCTCAAGTATCACCCCCTTAATACGTTGACTGTGGGCCTCGGGCATGGCGCGCAGTCATGTCCAAGCACAACCTGCATCTGCAGCTCAGTTCTGTTTTTGGCATTCAAAGCGTTATACCAGAGGCTTGATGACGAAAAATAGCGAAAAGTATTCGTATCGTAAACGCAAAGTTTTGGCCAATGAGAAAGCGTAGATACAAAATAACGCTTTGTCATTGGCCAAAAAATTTCGTTACAATTATGATACGTCTGGTTGAAATATTCGTGATTATGGACACTTATGGATGATGCCTGGGTAAAAAAAATAACAATTCTAATTAGTCCGTCAGTAAGATTAACAAAAAATATTGGATACGTATTTTTTTATTTATAAAATCATTAGAAATTGACAAAGTTATAGAACATCAAAGTTCAGGAGTGGGGGCTCGTGACGTCACTTGTATGTAAAAAGTGTACATACCTGTGACGTCACGTGCAACTTCAACACACTATATCTTTGTCATTTTTAGTTTAATTGACAAAGGAAAAAATACGTGTCCAATATTTTGTTGATAATGTAAAATGACGGACTAAATATATTTTTTTTGTCATCTAGCCTATTAAAGCAGTGCTGGTATGAAGGTCATTATGTTCAACTGTTTCGAAACTATAAATAATGATTTAGACTAATTCAATTTCCCTTGAGTTTTAATAACTAACTTTTGCAATGCTTCTAAAGTATGTCACTAGGATATCTAAATTTTTGATTGCCAACAGATACACAGTACTAAGTAGATACAGTCAGCGCTAAAAGTAAGGGGTCATCTTTTAGCTTACTTATATCCTGCTGCGCTACTACCCATTGTGGATCTTGGCCTCCTCAATGATTTCCCTTCATTTTGTTCTACCTCCCAAGTTCCCTTCATTTTGTTCTACCTTCCAAGATGTAACCCTCTAGCTAGCTAAATATATTAAATTGCAATGATGCTGAATGACTGACTGACTGACAGACGATTTATGCACAGACTAAACCCTAAGGTCTATAAAATTTGAAAGAAGGATGTGTTCATTACATAGTGTAGGGGTGGACTAAGACATTATTTCCTGAAATTCAAACCTTAAAGGGGTGCAGCGTGATTCAAATTTCAAAATCTCTTTCATTAGTTAGAACCGTAAGAATCACTTAGAATCGTATTTTTTTTTATTTACCTACACCAATTCGTAGCACGATCAAACAAAGAAGGACTGGCAAGAAACTCTGCTTGGCTTATGTTTTTTTATCGTCTTTGTTACTATTGTTATTAAACAATTATCTAATATAATGTTTAATTGTAAGTTTTATTACAGAAATTAGTAAAAATTACTATTAAACCAATAACAACAACAATTTGACAGTATTTTTGAACTTATGAACACTTAAATTAGTGTAAATTGAAGCGCTCATGGCTAAGCTTACTTCGGTGGTCTTCGCAGATCTGCCGGACACTACTTGGATGGGTGACTGTTTAGTGGCATTTAGATCTGAGAGCTTCCGTGCTTCGGAGGGCACGTTAAGATGTTGGTCCCGGCTTTTTCAGCCGTTAAGCCACGTCGGAGGCCTTCGGGCGTCCAAAAACTCCGACATCAGAGTTGACCACTAACTTATACGAAGAAGAAGATCAAGAAGCGTAAATTAATTATCTCAGAAAAATTTAATATATAAAGTAGAGTGCACTCGGGAGTCTCCAACCTTACGGTGACTCTGTGAGATTTTATTATGATAAAAGCTTAACTTTTCAACTTATTACACCATCTCATCAAAACCGCAAAGCCGATTTAAACGAGGACTGGAATCGCAACAAAATAACAGATGAAGAATGGCTGCTCATCATCACTATAATATCATCAGATATTTATTTTCAAAAATATAAAACTTTACTTTCAACTTTTATTATGAAGCAAACAAGTTGGGTTGATAGAAAGCTGGATGCGTCGAGCTCAGGACAGGGCGCAATGGCGCTCATTAGGCGAAGCCTATGTCTAGCAGTGGACTGCTATAGGCAATTGATTCTCTGTACATTTTAACGTGGATCAACCATACTAGCCAATGAAAGTAAAAATAAAAATAAATAAACGTATTATTTTAAATAAATATATATTTTTATAATTCAACTAAATGACCGTGTAAACTTAAATTAAAAGTCAATACATTCGATGCAATTGATTCATCATTTATTTCTTAAGTTTAGATAAATAGCCACTATTGAAAGAGATTTGTTTTTTTAATTATATTTTTTTTCGTACTGTATTTAGTATTTTGCCAATTTAATATTTTCCTTTCCAAGTTCATTTCATCTGATGCAGGTACAAATTACGATTCTTGTTTCCAAGTTTTTCTTTTATTTTCCAACTCGAGTGGTAAGTGGGATTTAAGAAACCTAAGCTTCATATTTTACGTCGAGAAGTTTGTTCACTTATTTTGTTGGGGAAATAAATCCGAATGCTTTTTGCCAGTGAGTGTACAAAACTATTTACCTTCTGATATTACCAGGGGTGAAAGTTGTGCCACTCCTAAAAAAATAATGTATTTTTGGGAGCGGAGCTACTTATACGATAGGTCTGTAACGTTGACTAACGTGGCATATTATTTAGAGGTGAAATTATAAACTTTTAAATTGATGTCACGTCCATATTTTAAAGTGTGACTAGGAGAGTACTAATATGAATATGGCTGGATGTACGAGCAGAGGGAAGCTGAGAAAGAGATTTATAGGAAGGGATTTTATGAAAGAGGATATGAGTTGAGTGCAAACGGAGTGAATACAAAGTTGACGGCTGATAGGAGTGAATGGAAAAAGAAAACACGTAGGGTCACGTAGGTAACCTGTAGGTAGGGTCGGCACTCTACCTAGAGTTTGTTAACGGTTTGAGTGCTGAATAACACGCCGCTGTACCTGCTGCAGGACGTACTCACATTTAACGTGTTAAGGACAGGCAAATGATTCCGCTATTGAAAGTTAATTTTTACCTGGACACGATGATGAAATCACTATTTATTATTACTAAGTTATTCAATTATGAAGCATTTTCAAACGTTTTTATTAAACTAAAAATGATGGTTTTCAAATATTAATACCCACAGAATCAAATTCGTACACGCCTATACTAATAGTTGCTATTCGACCGACGCTTAATTTTTCTTTGAAAAACTGTAATGCATTTCACAAAAACAGTGTAGTTTTTATGTCAACTGTCAGATGACAGGACTTTGACGCGTCACATCTCGATAACGACTCGATGGCGAGACGGCCTCGTGTCATTTTTCACGCGTCGATGCCAACCCTTCGTGCTATAAATGAAGCCTACAGTAGGTAGGTATATTGAAGAACGACCGAGAACAACGTGGTTTAGTAATAGCTAAGCAGTTTCCAAGCTTAAAAGTGAATAATGAGTCAGCATTATATTTACTGCAAATATTTTTTACAGAAAATATTCAAGTTTGGTTCCATGGGGCTTTCAGTGTGAACTTAAAGTAACTATTTATTAATAAACTATATATTTATTGTATGTAATGAGCCGGCTACATTATCGCCCTACGGCGAAGATAGAGAAGATAGAGTGCGTCTTCTTTACACAACACGAATCTTAAGAATCTGAATAAGAGGTTCCCTTCGCCACCTTCAGAACTCATGTCAACTTCACTTGACCGTGGTGCACCCTGCAAACTATCAAACAGGGCTCTGAAAGCCGTCTGATTGCTGTATAGCACAGCCTAACTCCTACTGAATTATTCATCATGACTTGAGGTAGAAGCATGTAGGTCCAAATAGGTAAGGTACTTTTGATATTTAAATAGTCTTGTTTTTGATCACATTTTGCCTGACTGTGAGCGAAGATGCAGTTTACGATGAAGCACGCCTAGAAAAAACCTTTTCTCAAACATGCTTGGAAATTTGAGTATTATTTTGACAACCTTCTTCGAGTTAAATAGAAATTGCTGTCCTACTGGCCGAAAAGTTGTATGAAAAGCCATAGCTGTCGTGTTTTAGCGGCAAGATAAATAACTATGTAAACTCATATCTCTGTCGTGTAATTTAAAAATGGAACAATCTTCTAGTTCTACTCCTAAACATGGCAACCAAGGAGGTAACGAACCAAAGGTTTTATTTAAATATCGAACAGGCTTGCAAATAGAAAGCTGTTTATTAAAAAAAAGGCGGGAAGCTTAAAAAAAAGGCGGGCGCGTTTTTTCAAATATAAATTTTATTAATATTTTTTCTGTAAATAATTGATCAGTAGAGTTAATTTCTTGTATTTATTTTGTTAATTATTTTATTTAATATAGTGTAGTGTACATATTTTATTCTGGTAAGTCTTTACTAAATATTTTTCCGATGGAGGAGCCGCCGGATCCCGGGGACCCTGTCCCTGCGGTAGGCAGTTACATCACAATTTCCAATAGCTTTGAATAGCTTCTTTCAAATGAATCGGCCATGGACACAGATACCTCCTCAACCAAAAAAGGACGAAAACGTAGTCGCCTGCACAAAATGTGCAAGCACTGCAACAAGCGAAAACGCCATGGTAGCTCGGAAATAAAAGGTTGCCACTGTGATGGAACCCCTTCACCTTCAGCTCATACCGATAGTGACCCCAATCCGATTCCTCCTTCCTCTGAACCCACGATTATTCCTGAACCTGTTACTACACCCGTCACGGTCGAAAAGACGACTCCTCCAAGTTCATCTCCGCCTTCGCCAGTTACGAGAACGCAATACGACGCTACTGATGGTGCTCCTTTTATTGTCCATGTTCAGCGTATAACAGAATCCCCGAATGACAGCTCCACACTCCACCCAATTATCTTTGGAAAATTCTTGAAACGCAATTCAATTTACAATGTTGTAAATGGCAGTGTAAAACGGATTGGGAGAAATAGAGTGTCTATAGCATTTAATAATTATGTAGATGCAAATTCATTCATTACTCACAAGAGCTTAGACGAGAACAACTTTAAAGCCTTCATACCAACATACAATGTGTCTCGAATGGGAGTTGTCCGTGGAGTACCCATTGACATCACTCCAGAGGAGATGATAGAATGTGCTTCAGTACCGGATGGATGTGGAAAAATTTTGAAAGTGAGACGTATTAATTATAAAGAAGTCATCAATGGTACTCCGGTGTGGAAACCAACTCAAACGGTGGTTATAACATTTGATGGTCAAGTGTTACCCAGCCGTATTTACATCTGCTACAATGCTCTGAATGTGCAATTATACACCTATCCGACCATCCAATGTTATAACTGCTGTCGTTTTGGACACACCAAGTTACAGTGTAGGTCTAAACCTCGCTGTTACAAGTGTGGCCGAGAACATTCAGGTGATTCTTGCAATATAGATGAAGAGGATGTTTCCTGCTGTTCTTGTGGTGGTATACACCATGCAACAAGCAAATCATGCCCAGAGTTTACCAGACAACAAAAAATAAAATTCTCAATGGCTGATCAATGCATTTCATATGCAGAAGCATCTAGAATCCATCCACCCCTTTCAAAATCATATGCTGAAATTTTAGCCACATCTAAGGACCAAAAATTGATACCTGATAATCATCTAAAAACAAATCAACAATCATCCCATAAAAAGACTGTTTTCATGAAGCCACGCTCACCACCGAAATTAAGCAAAGGTTATGATCAGAAAGCATACCGTGACCTGACTAGTCAACCTTCCACAGCACAATCTAACGGTTGTGCCCTTATTGGGGGTGAGAAGGATCAACAGATCAATATTTCAGATATAATTGCCCTCTTAACCACTTTATTACAGTCAAATATAATAGAACCGTCCAACGCTGCCAAAATAACTGACACAATTAGTATACTACACACCCACCATAATGGATCACACCAGATCCGCAGTTCAATGGAACTGCAGGAGTGTAGTAAGTAAAAAATGTGAGATTATCTATTTAATTAATAAGTTTAACCCCTTTATTATTGCTATCACAGAAACCTGGCTGAAGCCAGGCTCTGTGTTTAAATTGAGCGGCTTCTCCTGCCTCAGGGATGATAGACCTGATGGTTGGGGAGGGGCCGCTCTCCTTGTAAATAGTTCTTGTTCTTTTTCACAGTTTCCTTTACCTACCCATAACACTAGTAACTTTACTGCTGTTGCTTGCATAATTAATAGAGTCTGCTTTGTATCCATTTATATACCTCACCCTTCTTTTCAAATATACATTGAAGTAGAAAACATAATTTCTAGTCTTCCAAAGCCATGCATCATTATGGGAGACTTTAATGCCCACCATAGATCATGGGGAAGTTCTGTTACAAACTGCCATGGGAAAGATCTCATTGAGATGATTGATAGACAAAATCTATGTTTATTAAATGATGGGACTCAAACTAGGCGAACTAGGCCTACAGAAAACATAAGTGCTGTTGACCTAACATTGTCATCTCCTAGCCTAGCTTCATCCATATCATGGGCAACCCAACCCTTTACACATGGCAGTGATCATTTCCCCATACGGATAAAGTTTGCCCAATTTAATGTAAATATTTTACCCAAAGCTCCACCCAGAATGATTTATAAGATTATTAAAGATAAATGGAGTGATTTTAAATTACATGTAGAGAACAATATAAATACATTGCCTCCAATTACTCATGGTAACTCTAAGTGTTCAGATAGTTTAATTAATAGTCTGATAGATGCAGCTAATGCAACATTCCCCATTAAAAATAGTGCTTCTGGTAAGTTGTCTTCACCACCATGGTGGGATTCAGATTGTAGTGCAGCAGTCGCTCAGAGAAAGGAGGCGGAGTTAAATTATAATAGGGATATGTCTGAGGAAAACTTTGATAATTTGATGGCCATAGTAGCAACCACAAAAAAATTATTAAAAGAAAAGAAATCCCAAGGTTGGAAAAGTTTTTGTGCAACATTATCTCCAAATACAAGACCCTCAATTGTGTGGCAAAATATAAGACGGTATAGGGCTGGAGTTAGTGAATCTAATTCTGCAACTATGCCACTTTCTCTGAGCGACAGGTTTTTGGACCGTTTGGCCCCACCTACGGTTCCATCAAAAGACCTATTCCTAACCTCAATTCTTTCACCAATAAACATTTGCCCCTATGGTCTCGATGCGCCCTTCTCTCTCCACGAGTTGGAAGGTGTTTTATCACAAACTCGTGATACAGCACCTGGTAAAGACGGCATTCCATATTCATTTTACGCAAATCTTGGTAATAGCGCTCTGCAATATTTTCTAGATCTCATCAATTCTGTCATGTTGACAGGTGACATTCCTTCAACATGGAAAACCCAAATAGTGTTACCATTTTTGAAACCTTTAAAAAATCCAGATTCTGCATCCTATAGACCCATAGCTTTATCTCCAGTAATAATAAAAATTGCGGAACATTTAGTAAAAAATAGAATTGAGTGGTATATTGAAAAACGTAATCTCTTGCCTCGAAGTCAATATGGTTTTAGAAAGGGTAGGAGTTCTATTGACAGCATTAGTGTATTTACAACAGATATTCGTATAGCTTTTTCAATGAATCAATCTGTCGTTGCGGCTTTCTTAGACATAAAATCTGCCTACGATAATGTTTTGATTGAGTTACTTATGAAAAAACTAAATTCTTTGAAAATTCCTCATATATTATCTAACTTTATTCAGAACATGTTAGCTGGGCGGGTAATCATTTTAAACAGCACTAACAATTCACGAGTGGCATGGAAAGGTCTGCCTCAGGGCTCTGTCCTGAGTCCACTTTTATATAGTGTATATACATACGATTTAGAAGCAACTGTAAATGATACTGTAAATATATTGCAATATGCGGACGATTTGCTCATATACACTCCTTGCAGTTCCATTGATACAGGATCTTACAAATTATCATTTGCTCTTAAGTTTCTTAAGTTGTGGCTGGATAAGCACGGTTTGGAACTTTCTGCAACTAAAAGCACCGTAGTTACTTTTACACGTCATCTTAACCCAACACCAGCAAAAGTTTACTATGACGGAATTCTTATTCCTCATAAAAGTTATTGTAAATTCTTAGGTGTAATATTAGATTCGAAACTTACTGGGCATCCACATTGTGAACATGTTGTTGCGAAATGTGAAAGACATCTGAATTTACTCAGATGCCTTACTGGTGTTTGGTGGGGCGCACATCCTTTTTCATTAAAATTAATTTATAATGCACTTATAAGAAGTACGCTAGATTATGGAACTTTTCTATTAGAACCTGGCAGAGTAGCAGCATTTAAAAAACTGGATGGAATCCAGTCAAGAGCAATGCGTATCATTTTAGGGGCGATGAAATCTAGTCCTATTAATGCCCTACAGGTGGAATGTGGTGATCCACCTCTACCTTTAAGACGTCAGTATTTGTCGAGTAGATTCTTTTTCCGTGCTTTTCAACTTTCCAATCACGAGCTTCTAACAAAACTCCAGCTTCTTTCACGCCTTATTCAAACTTCTTCTTTTTGGAAACATAAATCGCCTCCCTCTTTAATTCATAGCCTTAGTAAACTTAAAACACTATCAGCCCCAACGCACCAATCTATTAATTTACCAATATTTGACTGCAACTTCAGGGCTTTAGTAATACCTCCTAGAGTCTATTTTAATTTAGATATAGATCGTGGTGACACACATGCTAATAATTATTTCAAATCTGCTGTTGATGACCGTTGGCATGGGTGGCATCAGATATATACTGATGCTTCCAAGCACTCGCAATCTGGAAACGTTGGTGTAGGTGTATATCACAAACAATATAATATTGTAGAAAAAATTAAACTACCTTGCGAGACATCTGTTTTTACTGGCGAGTGCTATGGTATTGTTAAAGCATTGGAATACGTTCTTTTGATGAAACTTAAAAATACTGTTATATTTAGTGATTCAATGAGTTCTTTGCAATCATTGATTAAATATCCATTTCGCTCTAAAACTTGTTACCCTCTCATAATCGAAGCCAGAGATAAACTTTTTGAATGCTTGAAAAATGGTCTTTCTGTAAATTTTGCATGGATACCGAGCCATTGTGGTATAATAGGTAATGAACGAGCAGATAAACTTGCTAATGAGGCGGTGGAGTGTGGAGATATGTTCCCCTATAAAAACTTTGCTCACGATATTGTTTCACTACCTAAAAAAATCTTGAATGATTCGTGGAATAAAGCTTGGAATGATTCCAGTAGTAGTAAAGGACGACATTATAAGGTTATTCAAAAAATCATACCATTAAAACCATGGTTTTTTAAACTTAAATTGAGTAAAAGGGCGACGACTGTTCTGATTCGTATGCGGCTGGGGCACTCTTGTACCCCAGCTCATCTAGCCAGAATGAAAATAATAACCGACCCATCTTGCGACTGCGGAGATGAAATTGGGGATGTCAATCATATATTCTTTTCTTGCAGCAAATATGATCACTTTCCCCTCTATAATGATTTAATTTCCCTCCATGTCCCACTTCCTACAAATATTACTCTATTACTCTCTTCCTTGGACCCCTGTATATATCAATGTTTAGCTTCCTTTATAGAAATTAATAATATAAATATATAGCCATTTATTTTTTGTAAATATCATGTACATATATTATCCTTTTTCGTTCACTAACCCTACTGATCCTTTTCCAAATTTCGTACGTTCATTGTTTTTTGTAAATATTGTTTCCCTAATTTTTTTTATAAAAAAAAAAGTATAATACAAAAACTTACTATGGCAAATGCACAAACAGTGCGACGCCAAAAAAAAAAAAGAAAAAAAAAAGCTGTTTATTAAAAAATGTACAAGTTCTGCCTTATTTTTTTTAAACTTTATTGCACCTTAAATGTAACAAAAAGGTACTACTTAGTTTGATTTTCACGCATTATTTGAAAAAAGTACTATACAAGCCTTGGCCACAATTAAGCATCGATGGATTTACGTATATGTGCCTCGGCTTCACCTCGGCCCATATTTACATGTCCATCAATGTTTCTTTTGCTGGCCCCTGCAGTAATCTACTATTTCACTCGTGACTTGAAAAAGTTGAGTTATTGTGCAGTTGTGGTGCTGTAGGCTAGATAACTTTACATTGTCTTTGTCACAAGTATTAACATTCAGAGGTTCTCGGCGAGGCATGAGAAAACGAACAAGTTTTTCTTGACTTATTCATACGCGAAAACCGATAAGACCAGTCGCAAATGCGTATTCTTTTTGTTGTAGTTGTTCCGTTCTTTAAAAAACATTCGTAAATTTATTACGAATGTTTTTGTGTAATGCTACTTGTAAAAAATAAAACGAAACGCTAAATGTTATTTTAAGTTGCATTTATAAGATATTATACGCTACTTTTTTAGCTCGTGAGCGATGCCGCGGCCAAAAGTTTCTAATAAAATCACATAAGAACACTGTAAAACGATCTAAGGAAAGAATGAGCACGAAATGTTTTGTATTTATAAAAGATCTACTAATTGCTTCTAGAAAGTTCTGCAGAGAACGCATCGGTAAAAATGTCTAGGACAATTCAGCCACGGACACCAAATATTAAAACCGCCTGTTGCATCACTTAACATTTATCTTTATTACATAAATCCATCACCACAACACACCAGCTGGTTAGTCCAATGCTGGACATATGCCTCCCCTAATAAAGGGGATATGTGATAATCCCCACGCTGGGCATGCGGGTTGAGAATCGCAGGCCACAACTTCCGCACCGCCCACGCTGCTGCACGTCGGCTGCCTGGGGATGTGGCTGTGCACGGTGTCTCTATGCCGCAATCAGCCGGCCGCCAGAGCCCCGTTTGCTAGTTAGCAAGGTGCACCACATGCAGGCGAGGTTGCTTTGGGTTCCAAAGATGGGGGTCGTAACCCCTTAAACCCCACTTAAATACCTTAATCTTATTTTCCTTTGTGTATAACTCAGTTTTAAAATAGTTTTATTAATCTCATTATAGCTAAAATGTTGTTAAAATCTCTTGCTAGCTTAATTACCTATTCTTGTCTATTTCTTTGAGCCCCTTTAGTGTCTTGTTACTTTTTTCATAATAGTTTTAAATCGTGGCAGAATTTAACATCTGTCTAGCGTCTAGCCTTATCTACAAATAAATATAAAAATGTAAGATTTTATGCTATCTCAAAAAAAAAAAAATTAAGCGCGATTTGAACCCACGACCTTCCCTTAAATACCAGGGCGCGCTATTGAGCCAACCCGTCGCCTTGTTAAACCCTATCATAAAATCTTAGATGGGTGGTAAGGTAAAGTGTGGGTTAACACTTCTTTCCTTCTTCGTACGAGCTAATGGCCAGCTCACGTGTCTGAGTTTTTAGGCCTCCAGAAGGCCTCCGACATGGTTCAACGACAAAAAGCCGGGACCAATATGTCGACCAACGTGTCGAGGCCTTCAGGAGGCCTAAACACTCCGATACATGAGCTGGCCACTAACTCGTACGAAGAAGGAAAGTAGTGTTAGCCCACACTTTACCTTACCACTTTACTTTAAATACAAGATAATCAATGTAAAAACGGAATCCAGAAGCTATATTGCCCCTGGCCACTCTGCATCCACCCTTAGATAAGACAATGGGGTGCTAACGGGTGGTTGTTAATGAGGATCTTGGGGTGTCGGCCTGAGATCTGGTCTCATTTTGTGCAATTGTCAGAATGGTGTGGTTTCCATCTATTAAAGAGTATTGTTCTCAAAGTTTTTGTTAAAACACCAAGCTATCAAATGTTTTTTTCGTCGTTTTTTTCGTGTAAGTGTTTATTTTAGTCTGTAGGTTTTATACCTACTATAACTTTACATAAATTTAATTGAAAGTTTTTTGTCTCAAATTGTGTTATTTGTACAAAAAGTATTTAGCTTATCGTAGAAATGGTAAAGGTAATGAGTTTTTATAAAAAGATGAATTCTTTCCATTTGAATTGATAAAATTAAAAGTAAGCTCGTCTAATTGATTACCTTCTAGTTAGTTTTTCATCACCCAAATTATTAAAAGTGTTTAAAATATAGATATCATTGAACAGAGCAAGTCAGCAACCAATTTAATCTAACAGTAAGTAATCTAAACACAGAATTGTCAAAGAAAATTCGGTTCATACTTGAATTTCATGATGAATAATAAATAACATTCCGACTTGTAGTGGTCCGAGTTTGAACGATTTATTTGATTTAACTGGATTATGAGCACACGCAGAATTGGTAAATATTACAAAACATTTTAGTAGAAAATCGGTAGTCTGGGCTTGGATCAGTGTTTTGGACGAATCAATTTTCGGGACCGTGTTCGGGATCGACAGTATTAGGATGAAAAATAGTCTTATCACTTGTTAGACCTGTCGGAGGTTTTAGTTACATGCTTAGATTACCATAATTCTTCTGCCCCCATTCCCACGCAAGGTGGGGTCGGCACACCATGTTTATTTCTTACTTCTATCAGCTAAATCTGTGCTTTATTTCAGAACTCATATCGGTTTTACTCGATTTTACGTCGACTATTAGAGCTTTTGATGATATTTTTATTTTTTTAAAATAAAAATGATATTGTCAAATATGTAGGTATAACTATGAAATATTTATTAAGAACTTGTTATTGTATATACTGTTGTGAATTTTATGTTGTTATAAATAATTCTTACGAAACTTACTAATTAGAAGTAATTAAATTACGTACTCCTTCAACAGAATGATATTTTTATGAATTTAAAATATTATGAAGATAGAAATAGGAATGATATTTTTATTTTCTAAAAATAAGATATTTTCACAATAAAACTTGCTAATAAGATTCATTGAATATTTCTTGAACCTACAAGTTTTGGCTTCCGAATGACTTACGCAAACGTTTTCCGCAAAACAAGAAACGATGTTTTGTTTCGAGTTTACACAGCGCCAATCCATCACGTTTCGGGTTTGATTGATTACCATTGTTTCACGCACACCTTTGGGACAACTCACATACAACCAGCGTTTCATATCGCATTAATGTATAAAAAATAGTATATGCTACACGCTACAAAGAATCGATTGATCAGATAGCTGTTCACACTCATTTGGTTGTACTATTATTATGTGCCTACCTATGAAATTGGCGTTTTTTACGAGTAAATCTATATTATTTATTACATATTTTTTTTAAATTCAACAGGCATATACAAAATTAATTTATATTCTCAATGTAATTTTATTGCAAAGGTTGCCAATTCAATAAAATACTATTTTTGGGGAAGTACATACCCAAAAAATAAAACTTAAAAACAGTTCATTTCATGTGTTGTCGTTTTCAATGTTTAAATTCATTGTATTTTTTTATGTGTTAGTTTTCTTTTTTAAATAAGGCTACGCATTATTTTTAAATTGACATCAAATTATACACAAAAAAATTTAGAGGGATAGGATTTTTAGTTCCAGAAAAAAAAATGTATTTGAGAAATAAATTTCCTCAAAATTCTCCATACAAAACGCCAATTTCATAGGTAAGGACCTAATATTATAAATGCGAAAGTTTGTGTGTTAGGTAAATAAATAATGCTGGACACTATCACACAGTATCATCAGCAGTAGTAGAGTTATTTGTTCGTTTTGGGCTCATCCGGGTGCGTACTACCACCATGCTTATTTCTGCCGTGAAGCAGCATTGCTGTTTCGGTCTGAAAGATGGGTGCCGGTAAAATTACAGGCACATTAACACCTTCATGCCTCAAATTGATGGCTGCAAGCTGTTGCATCTTAGGTCACGTTCCAAACATTCGTGACCTAAGCAATATTTTAATATAGGTATATTAAAACCCACTTTACACCAGGTGGGCCACGTGACAGTAACATCAATAGGTATAAATAAAAAAGTATTGCCGCAAACTAAGCAGAGGCGTGTACTATTGGAATCGCAAGACTGATATACTACTTAATTACTTTTTATTGCAAATACATCCCACCAACAAGCCAACCCCACCTGCACGTGGTGCACCCTGCTAAACAACGAACAGGGCTCTGGCGGCCGGCTGATTGCGGCATAGCACAGCCTACATCGGCACAGCTAAATCCCCTGGCCACCGACGGGCAGCAGCGTTGGTGGTGCGAGAAGCTGTACCCTGCGATCCCCAACCCGCATGCCCAGCGTGGGGATTATGGGCATATCCCCCTTTAGTAGGGGAGGCCTATGTCCAGCAGTGGACTGATATAGGCTGGTGTGGTGTGGTGGCAAATACATAGGTACATAATATTATACAAAGAAAACACTCAAACCAGAGACAAATATTTGCATAATACAAACATTTGTCCCGCGGCGGGAATCGAACTCGCAACCAACTACGTCTCAGTTAGACCTTTGCCCACTGTGCCACAGAGATCGTAGGCCATAAGACTTAATATTATCATTTGATAAAATAGGAACACCGTTCGTGTATTGTGTACCAATTATTTATGTCAGTTACTCGTTGAATTTGCATTCTTTTGGTAACTAGACGGGGCTTCACAGAAAGCTTTATAGCTTTTTATAAAGCTCATAAGATAAGCTGAGATAATTAAAGCTTATAAGATTTGAATATAAAATGAGTTATGAATATAAGTTCTGTTGAAAATAATATCTTTACATAAGTATTGAGTTAGTCTAAGTACTCGAGTTAGTAATAGTAACTCAGTTTGTAGTTTGAATTTTACCTCTTTTTTTTCTCCGTTATATGCAGCAAGTACAAGTATATACAAGAAACTAGGAAAAGAACTAAAAACAGAGTAGCAATACTGTTTATGAATTTGCAGCCAAACACACACTAGAAACTTTATATTTTACGTTCGTGCTTGGTAAAAGCTTAAAAGAATTTTATTGTTTGTGACAACACTCTACCTGAGAGTAAAGACAACAAGACGTAGGAAATTCACTGGAGTACCAAAATATCCTTCTTCATTGTTTTTGTTATTACATTATTAAATCGGCATGTTTATTCTCATAAGAACAAATTACAGTTCACTTAAAATGAGGCTTGTACTTGCGTGTTTATTTATGAATAAAGCCTAAACTTACTTATGAACTAGACATTAAGTTTCATTTTAAGTAAACTGTTATTTATTCTTATGAGAATAAACTCTTTAAACTGAAATCGGCATGTGATTTTGAGGCAATACTGGTGAAAACGCAAGGCCTATCTCAGCGAAAGCTATCTAAGGGGCGCGATGTTGAGGAAACGCGACATGTCACAATCACAAACATATTACATTACTTGTGACTTTATATAAATCTACACTAATAATATTAAGAGGAAAAATTTGTATTTTTGTAATGAATAAACGCAAAAACTACTGTGCCGATTTCAAAAATTCTTTCACCATTGACCCTAAGTAACATAGGCTATATTTTTTGCTAGAAAAGATTAGGGATCCTTACGAAAACTTAAATAACGTAACCCAAGGTGTGAAAAAAGTGCCCTAACCCGTGCAAAGCCGGGATGGTCCGCTAGTGTTTAATAAATAAGTACTTAATTTATAAAAATAAATAATGCTGGACACTTTGACACAGCATCATGTAGCCTGATATTTGGCTACAATTTTTTTTGTGAATACATATTTAAACCCATTACAGATGATTTAATATTTGATTCGTAGCGGGAATCGAACTTATAACCTTCTGTGTCTCAAGTGGGTTTTTGCCCGCTGCGCCTAGAGGTCGCCGTTAAATGAAAAAAGTAAAACTGGAAGGAAATATATTTTAAGTAGAGCTTATTGCAGTGTATCACGATTTTCCATCCATCTCACGTTTCAAAATATTGCCTGAAAAGCTTTATGGCTTTCACAAGATTCAGGTAAAACCACTAACCCTGTTTTGCACTTTTATTGGAGAAACAACAAAAAATGCGCTGCATTGACCACCTTTTTCAAGGCGAAAATAAACTCTCATTTCACCGTACCTTCGTTCACTTTTGAAATTATACGATGTTTTCTGGTGAAAATCACAGTTAGGTACTTAGCTCTTAGTAAAATAGCAAGGTATTTTACTCGTATTTCTGAACAGCAAAGAAAAAGTCAAACATTAGACACCTCCTTCGAAACAAACATTTTTACTTTTGATCCAAGATTGATATAATTATGAGAAGAAAACGTCATTCGCTTTACAAATTCGTACATTCAGCCCTCCTTTTAAACCGACTTCAAAATAAGGAGGAAGTTCTCAATTCGGTTGTATTTTTATTGTGTTTGTTATCTATCAAAAAACTCCGTAATTTATGAACCGATTTGGAAAAATATTATTTTGTTACCCGTCCAGGGTATACTTTCCGGTTGGCCCCATTGGGTGTGGGTGCCGGTGAAATTACAGGCACAAGAGGTTTATCGTTGATGGACGTAGGGCATTGCATCGTAGACCATCTTCCAAAATAACGTGATCTACGATACAATGCTTTGTGATAGGTAATGGTTACCACTTAACATCAGGTGGGCCATGTGCTTGTTCCATCTTCAAATACCATCCAAAAAAAAGTTTGAAAAAATACCTCTCCTTAGAATCAATTTCTTTAAAGTTTTGTTTTTGATTTTTCTGTGATATTGCACAGAAGAAACACTATTGTGTGTTAAATAAATAGCTTGGTAAAGGTAATAAATATAATACCTACTTTCATAACAACGGTTAGTCAAACTGTTCCGACGGATAATAATGTTGAGTTTTAGATTAGATTTAAAACGATATGCATAAAATTAGTTACTTTACCCAACCGCTCGTAACTACATTGGTCCCATTCGTGGGTAGAAATTAATACATTTTCCTAGTTCATAACTCATTCACACGCCTGTTGGATTGTTCTGATTAAAATTTAAATTAAATAATTCACGAGCCCCGCGCTGGATTAGGCTCCAACTTTGAGGTTTTATTGCAATTTGTTTGTAACAAAAAAAAACTTATGGAACATTTATTAACATATGATTTATTTTATGTCTCTTTAACTTTATTAAAAATGAGGAAAAAATATTGCATAAAATATTGTTTTTTAAATTATGTTACTTGACAGGGCTCTATGGCACTCATTAGGGGAGGCCTATATATGTCTGTATGGACTGCTAAAGACTGATAATGATGATCATGAAGATGACGATGATGATGCTACTTATTTCTATTTGTGCAGATAGGTGTTCTAATCAAAGGAGCTGTTTAAAATTGAAAAATAGACCTACATTATAATTTATGGATATGCCCGTAGCAACCTTTATATTGTGACTTTGGGTGCTGAAAATACAACTGCAGGGGCAGCAAGTCGTCCTCCCGGCGCGTGGCGCGTTGCGTCATGCGCGAGGTCCGCTGTCAACATGTTAATGTTAGATTTTTTTGAGTCATATAAAATGAGTTGCATTAAGAAGACTACAACAGGCTAGATGCCGGAAAAATTCTAATTAGTCCGCCATTTACATTATCAAAAAATATTGGACACGCATTTTTTCTTTTGTCAATTAAACTAAAAATGACAAAGATATAGTGCGTTGAAGTTCCGCGTGACGTCACGAGCCCCCACTCCCGAACTTTGACGCTCTATTACTTTGTCGATTCCCATTTTAAAAATAAAAAAATACGTGTCCAATATTTTTTGATAATTTAATTGACGGACTAATTAGAATTATTATTTTTCTACCCAGGCATCATCCCTATTATTATTTTTATAAATGATTATAGAACATTGGTCTTATCATAATTATTTGTATCTATAATCTACCAAGCCGTTAATATCAACAGTAGATACTACAGCATGTTTTGAAACTACTGAAACGTAAAAAAATGTTTGCCCGGTAAAACACTGATTCAGCGCTGGCGATTAAATGTTTCAACAGGACATGAGCAATAAAAATATTCTCGTAAAGTCGAGCAGCCTGCGTCAGGTCATAACGGGCAACATCACGTAGGATTTTTAGGAGTACATGACGTCACATTACATATAAAATGGCGTCATTTAATAAGGAATTATGAAATGTAAGTGGTCATTTACAGGCTTATATCTGTGTACTCAATCATTATCATCATCTTCAGCCTGTAGCAGTTCACCGCTGGACATAGGCCTCACCTAATGAGCGCCATTGCGTCCAGCCCTCATCTCAACGCAGCCAGCTTCTAGCAACCTTTCGCTTTGTAGATGTGACGTGACTCCACCTGGCTGGAGGGCGTCCTACACTACATTTGCCAAGCTTCGGCCTTAGCTCAAGAACACGTTTACCAGAGCGGTTATTCGTAACTGTAAGTACTTGTTCATTATTTTTTGCAATAACCAACTTGCGGCGCAAACGCCTTTCCCGAGATTCTTTCCTGTCTGTCAAAGTTCATTGACAATATATACCTCTGCTGTGGGCTCTTTACTCTCTGTACAAAATAAGTTGTGGGAATTTCAGGGAGTTAAGCTGTTTCTCTAGTTCTTCTTGCACGAGTAAAATTAAACATTGCCGGTTAGCCGGTAGCAAAGATGGAAAAATAAAAATTAATTTCGTAGTTTTAGGGAGCCGTACCCAAAGGGTAAAAACGGGACCCTATTACTAAGGCTACACTGTCCGTCTGTCTGTCTGTCACCGGGCTGTTATCTTGTGAACCGTGACAACTACATATTTTAATAACAGTTAAGATAGATCTTATAGTTATTAAAATAGTACAAAATGAATAAAATTGGGTATACAAAATGATACCGATTATAATGGATGGTGATGGGAATAAGGTAAATGACAAAATGTGGTATACAAATCATATCGATTTAATATATGATGTTGATAATAATGGCGACAACGTAACAAATAACAAGAAAAACGATACCTAGTTACAAAATAAAACATGCTATTTACCTGTCGGACCTACAATTAGCCTACAACTTTGTATGATAACATAATTTAATATAATAGTGTGTGCATGGGTGTAAGAAACAAATTTTTTGGCATAGGTGAAAATTATTTATTGAAAAATATTAGTAATATACACAACCAGATGCAAATTTCAAGAGGTTTCAAAGCGTGCTTTTATCTGTGTAGAACCAAAAAAAAAAAAAATAGAAAAAGCTATCAAACTGTTTTAATAACATATCTTTATACTTATAAATGCTACTAAAAGTTATACATTGCTTAATAGTTAGCCCTGTCACTGTTTGTCATCATCCAACTGTAAGAGTGGACAATAGTCTAAGCATTGTTTAACTTTTGACAGATTTTTATAAGTAAAGGCCGATAGCTATCAAACTGTTTGAACCGTATGGTGTCAGTGTAAAGGCAGTAAATAAATTTTGTAAATTCTGTAACTGATATCACAGCCGCCACTCCCATAAGCAAACAGCTCGGTTCAATGAAACACCCAGACAAAAAGTTCCCACAATTTTCACAAAGGGTTTCACTTTGGGCTTCATTTTTTTACTTAGTCCGTAATGTTACTGGACTTCAGAGAGGGATTGGTTTATTATCCACAGTTTTCATTTTTCAAAGTCAAAGTGAAATACTAATTTGTTCATCACTAGTGGGCGTCCCGCAACTTGGTTCGTGGGTTTTGCCACTTCAGCAAATTTTGCGGAAATAGTTTTTTAGTTCAGTGCATATTCAAATACATTTTCAGTTTATAACAGTTCAATAAATTTATTCATTTTTTCATTCGTCGGTATTATTTGATTTTAAGTTTTGTCTAAGATTCGGAGCATGTGAAATTTTGGTAACATTGCGGCTCAAACAACTTACTTTATTAGTCATAATTTAATTTCACAAAATAAGTATGCACTGTATTAGTGCAAAAAATCTATTGATTCCTCCCTTATAGAGAGCAAATGGCCCCTGTCCTCAGTTTGACGCATCCAGCTTCTACTAGCAGCCTTTCGTAGATCGTCACTCCACTTAGCCGGAGAGCGATGTAACCTAATAATTGAGTTCTTACATAAACACAGAAAGGGCCTTAAAATAAAATGATCCTAAAAAGGGATTTAAATTATTACGTGAAGATTAATGAATAAATTTGTTTACGTAAATTTTAATCTGACCCGTGCGATTGTTCGCTGAAATATCTCTTGATTGTTACATACTTAGGGTATAATTTATTTTTACATTATTATAAATTGTGTAGCACCGTGGTTTTAACATTTAGCTGATAACATTATGACAATTTTATGGCATTTTTATTTGTATTCGTCATTTTCGTAGTAAAATAGAAAAAGTTTGGACTTTTTGTAAGAGAAAATACAAGATGAATTCATCTTGGTGGAAAAAAATTACACAATTTAGATTGGAAACCTTTGGAAAGTAGGCTAATCTTAAGCAGGTATAATAATTATTGTATAGGAATATTCTGTATTCTGTCAGTTGTTTCGGAATTGCATATTGTAGCGAGATGCATGATTGTTTGTGACATAATATTATCTTTGTTTTGTGACACAATCAAACAAAAATCTTTGTTTATGTATAAGTATTATTTGTTTTATTTTTTCTGCTGGACATTAGATATTACTCTTGACTTGTATAATTTAATTTAATTTAATTAATATATGTGGTGTTAACCGTATTAATTAAATAAGTAAATAATAAATAATAATAAAGTAACCTTTATAACTGATGGCTACATAACCCTTCACGGTGGACGACTCAGAAAGACACTTTTAGTTTATTTATCTCGCAGCACCATCACCACCAGCCTATATCTGGCCACTACTGGACATAGAAAGTAGTACTCCTTAATAAGAAGGGGGATATTGTCACAATCCAGATACTAGGCATGCAGATTGCGGATCGCAGAGCACGGCTTCTCGCACCGCCGACGCTGCTGCCCGTCGCCGGTCAAGGAATTTAACTGTGCCGGTGATAAACGACGCTATGCCGCAAACAGCCGTGCCAGATTCAGATCATTTATTTGCGAAATATAGGTTACATAGAAGGTGAAATACAAAATGTAAAAAGGCCAGCCATGTTCTGCTTTACAGCGTGAAAAAATTCGTTATGGTACCTATACTAAAATTAACAAACATTTATGTCACTTAGTTATGTCAAAATATTACCTATTACAATTACAATTTCTTTTCACTCTGAGCTTCGTTTGTTAGTTAGCAGGGTGCACAACGGGCTGATGAACTTAGCTTGGATTGTGAAGATGAAAGTAAGAACCCCTTACACCCAACTACGCACCCCCTATGTAAAATATGCTTCAAGCACATAGAATTTTCACCCTCTTCGCCTTAACCCACGGTAGTGTGTTTTTATACAAATCAAAGCCTACAAAATTCCACCCATGAATCTTTTATACCTTTTTGGCCCAAATCTTCTAAATCCGCAGTCGTAAAACACGGTGATATTTTCGCAAGTTTTACAGCTGCTAAAATTATGGAATATATAATTAAAAAACGCCATTTTTACAATTTACAACTATTAAATACTCGTAGCTTATTCATTGAATAAATATGAAAAGTGAATAAAATTATTCGTTTTTTCATAAATATAAACATAAACGGCGGGCACATCTCACACTTGCGATTCGCCGATGACATAGTCCTAATGCCGGAGTCGCTAGAGGAGCTGCAACAGATGCTGGACGGCCTAGCATCAGCCTCGCGAAAGATAAGTCTCGGCATGAATTTGGACAAGACCAAAGTCATGGTCAATGACCGAATTGATCCGAGTCCTGTCGTCGTTAATGGATACCTTCTTGATATTGTTTCGGAGTACACATACCTCGGGCAGATATTGCAGTTAGGTAGAAACAACTTCAAGAAGGAGGCCAAGAGGAGGATCAGCTGGGTTGGGCAGCATTTGGAAAACTACGTCGAGTCTGGTGGGTGACGAGACCCATACCGCAATGTTTGAAAACGAAAGTTTTCAATCAGTGCGTCCTACTTGTCATGACATACGGAGCCGAAACGTGGACACTCACAGTACGGCTAGTCCACCAGTTTAAAGTCGCTCAGCGAGCTATGGAACGAGCCATGCTTGGAGTTTCTCTGAAGGATAGAATCCGGAACGAGACTATCCGGCATAGAACTAAAGTTGTCGACATAGCTCAGAGAATTAGCAAGCTGAAGTGGCAGTGGGCTGGCCATATCTGCCGAAGAACCGATAACCGTTGGGGTAAACGCGTTCTTGAGTGGAGACTGCGGCTCGGCAAACGTAGTGTAGGACGCCCTCCGGGCAGGTGGAGTGACGATCTGCGAAAGGCTGCTGGTAGAAGCTGGATGCGTCGAGCTCAGGACAGGGCGCAATGGCGCTCATTAGGGAGGCCTATGTCCAGCAGTGGACTGCTACAGACTGATGATGATGATGATGAATTAGAAAATAGAAATAATAAATAGATTATAACTAGAAAAAAAAAAAATTACCTTTCCGAGAAAAAAAATACAGACTATTTTGGACGGATACGGTTTTCAAATGTCCCAGGACATGTGCAAAATCAGGCCTTATCAATTATTCAGAGACATCGCAAACTAAATACCTGAAGATCTTTGACTACGTTCGCGTGGTACCCGGATAAAAAGTAGCCTATGTATTAATCCAAGTCACAAACGTATAATCAAAAGAAAAGTAGTGAGAAAAGAGTAAAAAACATCCATGTTCTTCAAACTTTCACATTATCAGCATAATATATGAAACGACATGTCTCAAAACATGCCCCTTTTCCCCTACTAGATTTGCTAAAATCCCAATAAGGGATTTTTTTTTATATCCCATTTTCATACAATACATTTAAATATTCAGTGACTTCGCACTAATTATCTGAAGATATATCTGGCGACATGTCTCGAGATATTAGATCAACTACGTTCTAAGTCTGAAGCGCGTACAAAACCCAATTTGCCTGCTGGTAGCAAGGTGCGCCTTCTCATCAGGCCGGTTGATCTAATAACCGGGATTGGACCGGGTGGGACGATAATCATACGTCACTTGAAACGCCTTGTAATGTAAATTAAACTTCATTGCGCTGTATTTTAGACTCATTGTGGCGATGTTTTATTTTTAACCGAACGATCTGTGCGTCTCTTGGATGATTGCTTTTTAAAAAATAGTGTAGTGCAAATTTTAATTTTAAAAAAAAGAAAAGAACTCTCTGTTTTTTTAAATTAACTAATAGGTGCCCTTCGACTTTGAGGTTTTTTCCCGCTGCAGCCTTTTGCCCCCTAAAGGGCTAAATTCAGGATTTTCGTGCTTCGTACACCCCTACACTATCCATTAAACATATTTCCTTAACATTTTATGTGTGTGGGATTTACAGTTTAGACCGTGTGTTCATTTTCAGTCAAGCAGTTGGTCAGCAAGTCAGCCTTTATTTTTAGATTATTTCGAATTAAATCAATGTGTATGTTATTTTTTCTAGTCATATTAGTGTCTTGAGTTTTAATGTAATGACATTGAAAAGCAATATTATTATTTTTTTAAATATAAATGGAGTGGTACTTTTTATCGCAGTACTATTATGGCATCTGTGTCCAGGTTGCAAACTTTGAAAAATAATTAAAATTATCCGCCGAGTTTGACAAGATTTACACGTAAACTGAAACTTTTACAATTTGAGCTTTCAGTTTAAGTTTAGGAATGGTTTACAAATGTTTACAAGACTGAAAGATGTTCTCTAAAATAAATAAAAACTCGTTTAGTTTTGTTCCCACTCTCAACTTGAGACGTAAAATGTTTGTATGGTTAAAAAAGTTATGTAATTCAAAGTTTAGACTTGTTTTGAGCTTAGCCTCGAAACTGTAGATATCTCCTTATATTAATATGTTAAATGACAAAGTTTAATTTTCAAAATAAATACAAGTTGTAGCAAAATTAAAATATTTTAAAGACTTTCAAAAATATGTCTTACAACGAAATCACATGTTTCGGACGACAAAACGTAAAAATTGCATATCTTTAAAAAAATATACAAAAATTTTTTGGTGTGCTATTTTTCAGTGTGAATTTTGTTAAATTTACCAATCATGCTACGAACAGGGGCTATTAACGCTACGAATGTTATAATGTTATTAATGCTACGAATGTTATAAGCGCTACGAAAAGTAGCATGTGTTACTACCGTGTATTACTTATTTTGTAGCATATATGTAGAAAACCCGCTGCAATCAGCGGAACTAAAGCTGAATTTCTAGTATACTTCTAAAAAATATCATTTGTCAATCGTGTTAATTTTGCTTTTATTTAAATGGTGTTGATTATTTCTATTCTATTTTAAATTTCACACGACTGACCATGTCTGACTTTTTTCGTAAAAAGGATTCTAAGCGTTGACATTACTCCCTAAAAATAAATTGCGATGTTGTTACAAATTAATATTATTGTATTTAGATGCCAAAGTTTACAAACATCCCACTAGGGGCGCTCTTCCATTTCCTTACAAATTATTAGCTATAACAAACTTTGTAGTATGAATTTCACATTCGGGCCAATGATTTGCAGAAAAGAAAAATGACATATTGTCATTTTTTTAATATGAGTATTCTCATTTTTTATCTATTTGACAAAAATACACTTACACCTAATAAAACCAGTAAAGTCTAACATCCCTTTAAGCTTTTACGGTAGCCTATGTACTTCCACCTAATTGTATAAAATATTCATTTGCGACACATCAAGCCTAATGGTGGAGGCGCGAGACAATATTGTTTCTCATAAAAACATTTTCATGTGTCACGATTTTCGAAGAGCTTAACATAAAAAAATAACGACGTTTTTCGTATTTGTGCAGATTTTATGGACTCCAAATTTTGGATCATGCCAAAAGGCTAGATGCCTGAAAAATTCTAATTAGTCCGAGTCCGTCATTTACATTATCAAAAAATATAGAAAACGTATTTTTTGTCAATTAAACTAAAAATGACAAAGATATAGTGCGTTGAAGTTCCGAGTGACGTCACGGATAAGTACACTTTTTACATACAAGTGACGTCACGAGCCCCCACTCCCGAACTTTGACGCTCTATAACTTTGTCAATTTCCATTGATTTTATGTCTAATATTTTTTGATAATGTAATTGACGGACTAATTAGAATTATTATTTTTCTACTCAGGCATCATCCCTATTATCATCATTGAGTTTGCCCATTGATGGGGATTTCATGTTTTTTTCCGATCTCCCCATTCTACGCCGTAGACGCGCTATGGCGTAGCAATGCAAATAACAGTGCAACTGATGAGTGTTTATTGGAGGTTGGTTTTAGTTTATTGAAATTATTTAGAAAAAAATGCAACAAGGTGTGATGTATGGCAAACTGAGGAAATATTAGAAGGACTGAATAAAGACTAAACAGCACACACAGGCACAGCCTTTTTAGAAAAAAAAAAAACATTTTTTGTCCGTACAAAAAACTAAAATTTTTCAACTTTAATTTTTCACTATTTGGTTCATTGGGGTTATTTGGTTCTTTGCCTATGTCCAGCTGTGCTGATGCTGATGATGATGAAGACGAAGATGATTTGTATCAGAACATTATTCTTTAAAATTATCTTTATTTACACAGACTCAAAAAGTTAATATGTCCCAACGGTAAAATACATAAAAACTACAAAAGTAAACATTGCGTAAATTAGATGTTTATTACCAGATCACACGTAACGGTGAAGAAAAACAACAAACACCTAAATAGTCGCCTAATGTTACTCGAGATGTTTACGGTGCGGGTCTTCAACAAATCTTGTGCTTACGAGAGGATTACGGGGATTCAAGTAGGTTTATCTACACCAATATGTACAACAACAATGTGTTTATTTCTATGTACGTACATTAGATTACTGGTCTTAAAAATAGTTGATAAAATATATTTAAATTTACATATCATTGTGTAAACGGTCAAGAGTTCAGATATATTAACCTCGTCCTTTTTTGAAGACGGTTAATAAAATAATCTGAATTTCACCAAAATAAATAAATCATTTTAAAAAATCCTTGTTTATCCTTGAAAAAGTAATCTTTGTTCTACTCGAGAGGCAAAGAGAGTCTTGGACTTAAAAGGCCTGTGATGGGACTAAATTAATCAAAAAAAGTTGTACTAACTCAGGTGTACGGGGTTTCAACCCCCATCTTCGGAATCCAAGCCAAACTCACATGTACGTCACCCTTCTAAACTAAGAACGGGGCTCTGGCGGCTGGCTGATTGCGGCATAACACAGCCTATATCGGCACAGCTAAATCTCCTGGCCACTAACGGGCAGCAGCGTCGGTTATGCGAGAAGCTGTGCCCTGCGATCCCCAACCCGCATGCCCAGCGTGGGGGTTATGGGCATATCCCCCTTTATTTGAAGAGACCTATGTCCAGCAGTGGGTTAAAATAGGCTGGTGTGGTCGTGTGGTACAAACTAATAAAATACTCGTATTTCAAATACAAATACAAATACAAAATACAAATTCATTTATTCACATAAATAGAGTTCTTACATTGGTATGTACATGATCTTATTATTTTCTAATCGTCCATCTATTTAGCTATATTACTATTTCAAATTAAAGTTCTATTCATTTTTATCAAATGAACTTGAAAATAAAATGATTAAATTTTAATCACATAGTAAGATCTAAATAAGATAAATAACAATAAAAGATCATATAAAAAGATCTTTAGTGAAAATTGAAAATTTAATTAAGTTGCCATATTGAAAACACTCTATTTTTGTAGTCGGCAAGTCTCCAACCGAGTACATTCAGAGCTGCATAGCTCTCTAAGGAATGCCTAACGAAACTATTCGGAGGTAATTCCACGGGAATTATGTGAAAGAAATGCCATTGTTTGAGTACGCTATGGCATGCCTTCTATTGTTTATGTAGGCGCTATGCAACGAAGCTTGGAAATCCAAGATTCGGCCGCTGGCAACCTGCAATCAACCCACTATTAATAACTAAATGTCATTATATAACGGCTCAATAAAGTTAACTTGTGCCTGTTATTTTAATGTAATAAAAATAAGTGACATTATATTTTATCATCAACTTAGGTGAGGTTTAAATAACTATTATGAATAGAACGCTTACTGTTTCTGGGATTTTGGCGTGCAACTTGTGAAAGTTGTCAACAGCTTTAATTAAAATTTCAACTTACTACTCTTTGCATACTCGACTTAGACTGGGAAAAAGAACTATACAATACATATGAACCTACAAATACCTATAAAAGTGCCTTCAAGTTTCAAGTTTCTAGTTTCATTTATTTAGCGTAAAAATAACAATACTGATGCTTACGATCTAAGGCGTTGCATTTACGGAGTTGGACACAGATAAACAACTATTACACAGATAAGCCTTAAAATGTCTTCAGTCTTGGACCAAATTGAAAAAAAAGAAAGAAATTGACTTTGTGTTAAGGCTCAAACAGACGTCGATGAAGAAAATTGTGCGCCGATCGTTTTTTGTTATAGTCGCCATTGCTATAGCAGAAAACAGGACCTGACTGAAGACTGGACGACTGGACTTATAAACAGTACTACGTTGCCTCATATTATTATTATGAACAATTAAACTTGATACTAGCAAAATTGTGGAAACTATCCCAGAAGCCATTTAATAAAGAAGTAAAGTGAAACGTCAGAGTAACGTCTCATCAGCCTCGAAATACCAAACTGTTTCAGGTTGACGATATTTTACAATACAGCACAATACAATTTACTATAATAAAACTAGCCTGCTGGATATAGGCCTCCCCTCATGATTGCCATCTCGCCTTGTCCTCAGCTCTTGAGAATATATTATGTCTTGTAATCGTCAGCCACAATCGTAGTCAACAATATGAGTAAGTATATCATAAGTAAATAATATTAAGTATCATAAATTTTTTGGTAGGTATGGTATTCGATTTCATAGCTCATGTTTTTCCGAGATATTGTCTACAATAAAGTCATTTGATAAAATTGTTTGTTTGATTGGAAATAGCTCATGCGGCAAAGCAATACCGCAGAGCCGGACAAATCCATAAACGATTACTAGCGCAGTGACCAAGTTGAAGACACAAGAGTAGCTGGTTTGATTCCCAATGGCAAAAATTGGTAAATGATTCGTAACTTCTACACACTAATAATAAGATTGCAGGAAAACGGTGCAAAGAAAAGGTGCCAGACCTTTCTTTGAGGAAATTCGTGGAGATGTGTGCTCCTATGGGTTTGTCGGTGTTGATGATGATGTTGATACATTATCTTGGAAAGAGTCAAAAGACTCGTAGGTAACACATGGCATCCAAGTGTGGGAGCTAAGTGCTAACAATATCAATTTTGGGTATTAGATAGTATAAACAAGCGTAGAACGCAAGGCAGCGCCGCGGCAGACCGAGATAAAGATGGCGAGATTAAGTAGACATCTACAACAAAACGTGGGTACAAATTGTTGATTGAGATGAGTGGTTGGATTGTGGGGAGGCCTTGGCCCAGCGGTGGGACATAGCAAGCTAATCGTAACATCATAACATAGTGTAATATATTTGTTGACATAGCTCAGAGAATAAAAAACTGAAGTGGCAGTGGGCTGGCCAATCTGCCGAAGAACCGATAACCGTTGGGATAAACGAGTTCTTGAGTGGAGACCGCGGCTCGGCAAACGTAGTGTTGGACACCCTCCGGCCAGGTGGAGTGACGATCTGCGAAAGGCTGCTGGTAGAAGCTGGATGCGTCGAGCTCAGGACAGAGCGCATTGCCGCTCATTAGGGGAGGCTATTGTCCAGCAGTGGACCGATATAGGCTAATGATGATGATGATGATGATGATGATGAACGTAGTATAATAATCCCATATGAACATTATACATAAATAAAAAAAATCTCGAAAGTATCACACAGCATCATATAGCTTTAATTCATGTAATACTTTAAAAATTTATAAACACATATCGTGCATATTACTAAATTTATGACAACCTAACGGCTTACGTTATGAATATTAATAAAAAGCATACGAATCGTTATTTATGTCATTAATCATTTTGTATCTTGCGTCAGTTCGTTTTCATACGCCTCTTTAAGTTACGTATAGGTTGTCCTAGAATACGTGTTGCCTTCAAAAAGGGTCAATCTCTTTTTCTTCTCTTTTCTTTTGGTCAAGTTTTTTCAAAATAACCCTAGTTTTGATGTTTCGGTAGACGTTTTTGGATTAAGAAAAAACTTAGTGTTGTGTTATTTTTGCAGATTTTAAGTTGCTCGTATATTATAAATTTATTCTGGATTTTTCTGGATTTATTTATTTACTTACTTAAAAATATGTACGAGTGTGTGTACTGGAATCCGCTTTATAGCTATTTAGATAGAAGTAAGCTAAAATTCTATCCATGCTCGAAATGTTTACATGGGTATGCTCTCAAAAACTTTTAAAACCTGTCATGAAAAGTCTAGTAAATATTTTAGTGGTTTATTTTAACTATAAATTTTTTTCGACACAAAATATATGAAAACATTGTAATGTTTTACTATGCGGAGTGGAGGCTGGTTAACCACACCGACAAGTGTTTAAAAAAAAATCCCCTTTGGACACATTTAATTTGAATTTGTCCTAAAACTTATTTCAATAAAGTCAGTTTTTTTTTAAATTAAATTACGTTTTACATTATGTTTGCTTATTCGTGAAAAGCTGCTAGGTATGTTTAATTTCTTAGCCCCATTTCATATTTAAATCTTTAGTAACTTTTTGTGACGAATTGAAAAGTATGTAATTTTGACAAGCTTTACTGTATAGACGTAACAAGTTAGTAAGAGAAATGAGAAATAGGCGGTTGAGTTTGAAATACATATAATAAAAAGAGCCTATGAATGTTATGAAAAGGAAGGGGTGAAGTCTAGTGAATCGAAATCAAAAGTTATTGTCACGTCAAAGCTGAAAAAATGTACTTACATTTTACGTACTTACATATGTAACATAAATAGATCGACTCTTTAGATTAATCAAACAATTATGATTCTGACACCTACTATTGAACTTTTGTATGTTCTATTTACTACTATTTACTACTTTTGGTGTACTATTGAACACCATGAGCTGTATTATCACAAGCCCAAGACATTAATTTTAGTTCTGTTGTATTTTTCTGTGTAAGCACAATGAAGTGTTTATTTATAATTTGTGAAATGTTATTTATTGACGTGACTAAGTGTTCTCCTATGTTCCTACAGTTAAAAATAAATGAAATGAAAAACTAGTGATCAAAACTGTAAGCTTTGACGGCCTCTGTGGCGCTGTAAGCGAAGGTCCGCCTGAGACGCAGAAGGTTGCGGGTTCGATTCCCGCTGCGGGACAAATGTTTGCATGTTCTGCAGATATTTGTCTTGGGTCTGGGTGTTTTCTATGTTTGATATGTATTTATTTACAATATTATATATACATATATATGTGTAGTATATCAATCACGTGGTTCCCATAATACAAGCTGTGCTTAGTTTGGGGCTACATGATGCTGTGTGATTACGCGTCCCGCATTATATTATTATTAATTTACTTGAATAGCTTTTGTTTAATTCAGAAATGCTCTGAGTGAACAGATTTTTTAAGCTATTGCAGTTATTATCATCCTTTTCTCTATAATTTGTTCAATGTAACTTCGTCCTAAATAAACGTTAATATATTGCGATTTTTCATACATTTTGATGATATGACCTATACTAACAGTTTTGCTTAATCAAACGATGACATAGAATAAACGATTTTAATTCAGTTACAGTCGCAAATCGTATGACAAAAGTGATACAGATTTTTATTACATTAGAGCAAATTTATGTAAACGTGAGATATAAGGGATTCCAACTTTTTTGGATTAACTTGCTTTGGGTATAACAAACGGGGCTATGGCGTACGGTTGATGGTGCCATAGTGCAGCGTAACGCCAGCACATATGAATCTCCTGACCGCCGACGGGCAGCAACGTCGGTGGTCCGAGAAGTTGTACCCTACGATTCCCAACCCGCATAACCAGCTTGGGGATTATGGGCATATCACCTCTTCTTGTAGGGGTGACCCATACTGGTGTTGTTCTGTTGTTGTAAACGTAAATGCTATGGACGGTATACCTCCGGAGTTGCAAGTAAAAATCGATGTTTATGTCACGTCGAGTTAAACTAAAGAATAGTTCTATTGGGACTCCTAGCACAGCCGAAACGAATACTAAATACTCTACAGACCTATTTGTTCAAACTGAAGCCTAAACAAATATTGTGGTAAATTGTTCACAGTTTTCCCCAAAATATTGGGCAGAACTAAATTTCATCACAAATTTAGTTTAACATAAAAGTAAGATTATGTTACATAAAATACCAGTCAGTGACCTAAGCTTAAAAAAAACAATATTTGCAAATCAATGCCTGCTTTTATGAATATCATGTCAATATAATCACTTGAATAAACTTAACTTGGCTTTTGTTTGAAATTGAAAATGATGTCAAAATACATAAGCATGTGCTTTGTGCTAATCTATTTCTATTTCCCAAAAACGATTTAAGCCCAGTTTGCCCCACTGGACAAAGCGCGTCCTGTCTTTGAACGCAAAACGAATTAGTAATTTAAAAACCCAATTATATCACAACGGTACGCTTTTAAAAGCTTCAATTCTAAACTTTCAGATGTGATGGAAATATGAAACATAAAACTTTGGCCACAAAAAATATGGTGCATATTTTTTAAAAATATCACGAGTTTTATGATTTAAAATGCTGTGTCAGGGTTAGGTTAGTGTCAGCAGTAGGTAAGCCAACAGATTTACATGAAATAAAACCAAAGTTTGTATGACTGACTAACTGGAAAGGCTTTTAGAGATAGTTTATAAATCGCAGCGAAATTTTATCCATACAAATTCAAAAGTGAACTATTGATAAGTACTTTCTATTGCTATATGGTTCACTAGCTTCCATTCGTGGCTTCGCTCGCGTGGTACCCAGATAAAAAGTAGCCTGTGTTAATCCAGGTCACAAACTGTTCCAAGTATATTCCAAGTTTCATCCAAATCCGGTAAGCCGTTACCGTAGTAACATACACACATAGCGCACACACACACACACACACACACACACAAAAACATTCACATTTATTATATTACAACATTCCGCCTGTGCACTACTTTGATGGGTGACCGTTTAATGGTATTTAGTTGGAGCGCTTCCATGATTCAGAAGACACGTCAAGGTTTACATGTTGGTCTCGCATTTTCCAGTTGTCAAGCCAAGTCGGAGGCCTTCAGGCGACCTGAAACCTCCGACAACAGAGCCACTACCGAATACGAAGAATGAACGAAGAAGGAACTAATATGAAATGCAAAAGTTTGAATCTTTGTTACTCAGCTATGCCGAAACAGTTGAACTGATTTTATTATTACGTAAGTAATTAGATACGGTGTCGCGGCAGACCAGGTAGAAGATGGCGTGACGAACTAGACTTCCAAAACTGGAAAACTAGCGGAATATCGAAGTGTATGGAAAAAATTTGGGGAGGCTTTTGCTCTACAATGGGATGATTCAGGCTGACAGTAACAGTAGACAGATAGATATAATTTTATTGCTCACCATACAAATAATTACAACATAGTGAAAAAGGCATTAAAATTTACGGTAAAATGGGCGACCTTATCGCTTTAAAAGATCTCTTCCAGGCAACCTTTGGATGTATAGATATTTTTTAAAAGGAACAGTAATTACTTAAAACAAGACCTGATAATCCATAAACCACTTTTAGTTACAACGCAAACCCTGGAACAAACAATAGTACTAACTTGCAACTTATATTGAGAAATGGGTCCGGTAAGATTAATCGTTTTCTACCTAGTCCTTTGAGTATAAAACCAATATTGCTACACTTTATTATTTATCGAAGAAAACGCGTTATTTTCTCTGATGATTGGAGGAGGATTTAGTGATGAAATCCATGAATTCCAAATAAGCACAGTAATTTGATGGAGTGAATGAAACATTGTAAGCTCATCATAAACAGAATCAATAATTTAAGATGGTACTTATTCAGTGGTCTTTTGTCGGTAAAAATTATATTGAAAATCTGTAATGTATGAATTTTGTCAAGTGCCTACTAAATAGTAGTTGAATAAATAGCTTAACTATAGATACCTACCTGGTGCAGAATTTGCGGGAAAAATTCAGCTAGGTTAGGCAGCGTTTGGTCGAGTGCTCTCGTCACCCATGCCGCAAGGTTTGAATACGAATACGAAAGTTTTCAATCAGTGCGAGCTTCCCGTCATGACATAAGGAGCTGAATCGAGGACACTCACAGTCAGTACGGCTAGTCCACCTGTTTTAAAGTGGCTCAGCAGCTATGGAACGAGATATTCTCGGAGTTTCTCTAAAAGGTATATAATCCGCAACGAGACTATCCAACATAGAACCAAAGTTGTCGACATAGCACATAAAATTAACAAGCTGAAATGGCAGTGGGCTGGCTATATCTGCCGCCGAATCCATATTCATTGGGGAAAATGAGTTCGAGAGATTGTTGAGAGGATTGTTGTCCTCCGGTTGTCCGCCAGCGCGTTGGGTTGACGACATTGTGAAAGTTGCTGGGCATACCTGGATGAGAGAGGCACAGGACAGAGGAGAATGGCAAAATCTAAGGGAGGCCTACCGGGGAAGGTACCTAGCAGAGGGTGATTACGGGTTGAAACGATAATGATGATGATGATGATGGTGATTGCTTAAAGTATCTTCATTAAATTTCCAGTCTTGCATCTGTTACATTCAACGATGATCAAACTTTTACAGAAGCTAGTCATACATACAAAGTACTCACATTTCAGTCACTCATTAAGAATGCGTAACGAAATGCTTTTTAATTTCTTATCTTCTCACAGTGAAGCCCATTCGCCATGTTGTTTTGCAAGGTTGTTTAAATTTTAATGAAGGTAAACAATAAGTTTTCTAAGGGTGCAATCAAGATTTTTTCCGAGATCCACGCCTCGGTGCTGATGAATATAAATTGCTGGTTGGTTCCAGAGCCGTGCCAGAAGCCTTGTTAGTCTTTTTTGGCAAAGGATCACAAATTAGATCATTGTTTTCTGTTGTTTTTGTGACAGGCAAAAAGATAGGGCAAAATAGGGCCTCGTTCTATATAACAGTATGGTGAAATAGCACTGGTTTATCGTTGTCAAACGGTGTCATTATTGACAAATGAAAACTAAGATTGTAATGAAAGTTTATGACATGAAATATGTAGTATAGGATACCTATTTATACCTATACCGGCAAACGTAGTGTAGGACGCCCTCCGGCCAGTTGGGGTGACGATCTGCGAAAGGCTGCTGGTAGAAGCTGGACGCGTCGAGCTCAGGACAGGGCGCAATGGCGCTCATTAAGGGAGGCATATGTGCAGCAGTGGACTGTTATAGGCTGATGATTGATGATGATAATGATGATGATACTATTTAGCAAGACGAAATGATTGTTTTTTTCCTATCTAGCTCTCCAGAAAATAACCCAAACGTTGCTATAAATTTGAAATGCACAGTTAGTAGCATCTATTTTACGAAGTAATATTACTAAAGTTTTACCCAGAAAAAATCTAAACATTTTTCATAAACTAAATCATAGATGTTTTTTCTTTTTACAGTAGCATTTTCAGCCACTTAAATTTAAAAGGGTTCAAAGTCAAACCACACTTAATTCAATATCCGTTTGTTTTATTTTCGCCAAAAATATTCCGATATTCTGGTGAAAAGTTGAAACATGGTTGACATAGGTATTGGGTCCCTGGCGGTCGAGTAGATTTGAACACTTTGTTTTCTCACACGACACACGACACTTTTATAGACTTGATAAGTGATTCTTCTGACCTTTCTTTTTCGTTTTCACATAATTGGGTATTAGAAAAATATTGTGTCTTTGACTTTGACTTATTCTGGGGAACATAAATTACTTATTATTAGGAAGTCTGCTATCACAAGCATTATCATATATTTATTGATCCAGCGTTTTGTCATAGAAAAAAAATAATAGGGATGATAACTGGGTAAAAAAATCTTATTAGTCCGTCAAATAGATCAACCAAAAATATTGGATATCTACGTTTTTTTATTTATCAAATAAATAAAAATATACGGTGATAAAGAGCGTCAAGTTCGGGAGTGGGGGCTCGTGACGTCACGGCTAGGTAATATATTTGTTATTTTTTGTTTAATTGACAAAAGAAAAAATACGTAATAATTTTGTTTAATTGAAAAATGTAAATGACGGAATAATTAGAATTTTTCAGTCGTCCTCCCTATTGTTTTATTTATTCTCTCGATGGGCTCGGAATCGTTAAGCACATTGTCATGTATCTTTGTAGAGTATGTATAAAATAAATTCATGTAAGAATAAGCGTTCTATTTAAAATTATCTGACAGATAGTTTTAGCTGAAAATTCAATTTAATGCACGCTAAATAATGACTTGTAATAAAAAATATAGTTTATTATCTCTTGTATTATATAGGTACATTTCTGATACTGGGTTAATGCAATCAATTATCGTAGGGATCTAAAAATTTATTAAACATATAATAGAGCTGTTACTCGCTGATAAACAAACGTTAACTTTTTTAATAGTGTAGAACTGTAAATGGATGGTAGTGAGTGGTCATTGTTTTGATAGGCTAAAAGCTCACTAAAGCTAGAGTCCATGACCATATACGTCAATCTACATGTACAGTGACGATTTCCACAGTTGCGAGAGACGCGCGTCAATCTCACTCTCACAATAATAATATTAACCAATTTGCGAGCCAATATACTATCTCGGCAATTTCATCAAGCGAGGGATTGCTTTTGACGATAATGGTTTCATTGATTTCGAATTTAATGACTTTAACATTCAGGAAGTCGAAAGTTCATTTTCACTACCGAATCAATTCGGGATTACAATCAAAATAACTCTGTTCTTTTAAATAAACTTAAAATTTATGAGTTTCTCATTTCAGATTTCAATCAAACATCTTTGCTTTTTAGTAGCGACTAAATGACCAGCAGCCTTATCGACTTAGTTACATGATATCAAGACATGGTTTCGTGAAACCAAGAATTGGTTTCATTTTGTCATGACATGACCGATTGCGATTGAGGACGTCTTGCCTTGGGTTTTAGACTTAGCCGATAAGAAACACTAAGACTAAATCTTATAAGGTATGACTTTATACCGTCCGTATCTCTACAAAATAACCAATTTGGATTTTAGGTTTTTGTTTATTTTTTTATTTCTAAACTATCTCTGAATCACGGCGAATAAAACAAAAACAATATTGAAATTGATCGAGACACGCACGGCAATTGACTTTTAAGAGATTCTTAATGGATAAAAAAGACGTGTGGCACTCGGGGACTGCCGCGGTAAAGCTATTGCATAGCATTTTGTATCAACTTATGCAATTATAATTATTTATTTATTTAATTTATGACGTATTTCTTTTTCTTTGATATTAATTCAAGTTACACTTTTTGAGCGTGGTGACCGATAAGAAAACATTTTTTTTTCTTTTATTAATTAAAAATACGTCTAGTTGCACGCACACAAACACCGTGTCGAAGACTGCCGAAAAGAAACGACGTTAGACAATGCACGGCCTTCAAGCCACACCTCCGTGCCCGTCGGAGTGGGGAGCGTGAGGTTTTTTTTCATTACGGGATTTCTGGATTCGGTCCCCGCGCTCAAAGCCCTCGATAGAAGCTATGCAATAGCTTAAAATTCCAAAGAAAAGATTGTGATGACAGAAATTTCAAAACAAATCTGAAATTAGATTCAGGTGAAAAACGTCAGACGTCAGTTCGTGCCAGAGGCCAATCATGGATGTGTAGCTATCTTTACTGTGTTGAACACTAGCGCTGCGACGTTGCGACGAAGAACTAATAGAATACAAAAGTTTGAATATGAACTCTATTTCCAAGCAACAGATTATAAAATTAAGTAAAAGTGGGGAGCGTGAGGTTTTTTTTCGTTACGGAATTTCTGGATTCGGTCCCCGCGCTCAAGGCCCTCGATAGAAGCAATGCAATAGCTTAAAAACTTTATTTGCTATCTGAGTTTCATCGGCGATTTTTTTCGGATGGATTTAAATCTTAAAATTAACTAGACGTAAGTTTTTGATAGTTTCATCACATAGTTTTAATGAAAAATTCATGACGTCTATTATTCCACTGTTGTCGAAAAAGGGTTATTTCTTCAAAGGGTTGTAACATACCATCGCCTGTCTGAGAGACTGAATCGCAGAATAAATCATAGTGGCGGAATGTGACCCTCCTATTATTAAACTAGTTGCTGTTTCAGATCCTTTTATCTCACTGATAATTCCACTATCACTCCATAGTTAAATCTGTAGGCTTTACAAAAAGCAAAAAACTTCGGTAATCATAGATTGAAATCTCAATAGAATGTTGTAATGTAGATACATTATACCAATTCTGAAATTGTAGATGTAACAACTAAACTACTAAAGAGGATGGAATACAAACCTACAAAAGAGGATGTATTATCATTCATTCAATCATAAAATATTCGCTAATGATTGTAAAAAAGAAGAGTTATAATTTCCCCTAAAACTTAAAAATAATATATTTTTATTCTGTTTCTTTAATATCTCCACATTCTCCAAACACACGTGGAGTTAAAAAGAGAAGGGTTTAGTTCCATACGTTTGTTATGACCTCTTATAAAATAAAAATAATGTCTTTTTAATGTGTTTCAATGTCTTCACATCCTGCAAACACGTGTCTTTAGTTTGCTGTGCTAAACCATAAGTTGAACTTAGTGAATTGACAGGAAAACTAATGACACCACCGATCCCCAGCACTGCTCCACGTGCTTTTCCAAACATATTCAATCCACTCAACTTTTTACTTGTGCGGAGTCCATTTTAATACTTGCACTTTGTCCTTCTTTTTCGTGCTAGTGGCCTAATCAGGTGGCGGAGTTTTTTGGCCTGGAAGCCTCCGTCATGGCTTATCGACTGAAAAAGCTAGCTACAGCTTAACGTGCTCTTATAAGCACGGAAGCGCTCAGATGTAAATACAACTACACGTCACCCATCCAAGTAACGAGTAGAGTGTTGCTTAACCAAGATGATCTGATAAAAACACGAAGTAATATGGAACAAGCACACCTGATTTTAAGTGGTAACCATTACCCAACACTAAGTATTGCATCGTAGGTCATGCATGTTTAGAACGTGCCCTACGATGCATTGCCCTAAGCTGCGTCCATCAACATGAGTCATGAAAGTGATAAGCCTATTACTAGGTACTAATAAATACTATTTTTTAATTAACAGTTTTACATTCTACTTCAATTTCAAAAGGAGAATGTCGAGAACCGTACCAATTGCGTCAAAACCAAACGTATCCCATAAAATTTATTATATTTTATAAATGATATTAACATTTTCATTAGTTTTACACACCGACGACATTAATAATCAAGTAAGAAAATATTTTGTTGGTTTGGTTTCCGTCGCATTACGCCGCCATTAGACTGCAACAACCAATGATATATACGTTATTATGGCAACAAACATTGATGTAAAGTGTTACTATGGAAATAATCCTCATTTTAAATTATTTTGACAGTTTAATCGACTAAAAACTTATTGGAGATTTTTTTGACGCACTCACTTTAGTCTTGGTACCGAGCGCCATACATCAGACGGCATTCTCCTTTGTAGAATTAATCTTGTTGAGCTTAAGATAACCCTATTTTATGAATCCTCTTAAGTGTAGTACTGTATTTTTATTGAATACTTCTTGTTATTTTTAATTAGGTAGATATACCCGTTACCTCATTCAAACATTAAATAATCAGAATTTAATTCCTGTTAATACAACTGAAATAAGAGCAAAACTTTCATAATTCTCAGTGTTCAGATAAAATATTATTTTCCTACGAATATTTCTATTTATTCGTCCGTCTGAACTGATTTCAAAGCTTTGTTATTTTACAAAACACGGGTTTGATGATTGAGATGTTTGTATTGTATTTCTCAGGAATATTTTTTTATTGATTTGATGTCAATAGGTAAAAAAACAACAAAAATCTGCCTATAACTGCCTTTCACATTTTTATCTTGAATCAAGGGGCCTAAATAATTCAAGATGGGAGCTGGCTATAATTTTAAAAAAAGAAAAAAGAAAAATGATAATATTATATACACAAAACCACTAGCAAATATCAGTTCACTGCTGGAAATAGGAATTCCCTTAAGGAGAAGTCCATATTCCTCGTTTGTTAGATAACTGGGTGCACCACGAGTCAATGAGGTTGATTGGGTTCCGCAGATGGTGTTGGAACCCCTTACCACTATTAAGGTTAATTGTTTTTACTATAACTCAATATGGTCACTGAGATATTGCAGGATATCACTTGTGATTGTGACTCAAAAACATAATTTTAGACAACTTACGGCAAAAATATATTTCAAAAAAGTCTTCATGTCTTGAAGTTCGATTTCATGGTTACGACTAAAACATTTTTACCTATTTAGGAATATTTTTATTCAAGAAGAGAGTCTATTATGCATCGATATACACGGTGAGTTTGAACTCATATGTTTTTTCGAAAATTGATAAATCTACTCCTAAAGGTCAACAAGATTTGTTCAAAGACAAAAGAGATTTTTTTTTGTAGTTTTTCTTTGAATAGCTTGCTTAAAAAGATAAGATACAATTTAAATCAGCATCTTGTGAGGCAATCCTAGAACAGCCGGTTTTGTTATACGTTGACTTAATGATGATGATGATTGTAGACAACCCAAAGATAAGCTTTAAGTTTAATTTTTTTTTTTTTTTTATATTGGATAGGCTTGCGTTTGACTACAACTGGCCTGATGTTAAGCGAAGATGCAGTCTACGATGGAGCACGCTTGCCTAGAAGAAACCTGTTCACTCGTGCCTTGAAGATGCCCATGTTATAATTATCGGGGAACACATACTCGGGTAGAGCGTTCCACTCCTTGGCGGTGCGCATGATAAAGGTGGAAGAGAACCGCTTTGTGCGCATACGAGGTATGTCTACCATATAGCGATGTCGCCGTGCAGAACGCCTGCTTGTCCGATGGTGGAATGGAGCTGGTGGAATCAAGTTGTACAGTTCCGCTGCACACTCTCCGAAATGTAACCGATAAAAAACAGAAAGACTTGCAACTTTACGACGATGTTCCAAGCTTTGGAGTCTTGCATTGACCAAATCATCATTGCAAATGAGCCTCTTGGCTCTTTTTTCAATTGCTTCAAGTGCCTCAAGCTGGTACTTCGCTGAACCGTCCCAGAGGTGAGAACAGTATTCCATACATGAACGGACTTATGCTTGATACAGGTTGAGCAACTGTCCTGGTGTGAAATACTGCCTCACCTTAGCGAGAACGCCCAACTTTTTGGCGGCCAATTGTGCTCTTGACTCGATATACGAGCCAAAATTGAGCGTCGGAGTTAAGGGAATTGTTATAATGTTAAATTTAAATCACGTATTATTATTATTATTATAGCTGAAATTCTCACTACTTGTGGTCCAAGTTATCCCCTTTCGGGTTAACATATAAATTCAAATTCACCTTGTATAGAAAATGATGGTAAGTATAATAAAATCTGTAATCGAGAATATAATCTACTCAATATTGAAAAAAACCCGCAAACTTTTCCAATAATTTCACTTTCATAGTAGTTGAAAGTTTGTAATAGTTTCATGCACACTTCCAGGTTTATTTCGCTCTTAACTTCAAGCTGTTACGAGCTGCTATTAAAGTGGCCCAGTCACTGAAAGGCATTAAACTGTGCATAAAACATTAAAATTTGTAGGTATTTAACAATAAACTTTAAGGAGACCAATAATATTTTGAGAATCATTGCGTACCAGTGATAAGTTTGAACGAAATCAAACAAAATTATGTGACTCATAAAATTTGCAATGCACTGCACCAAAAGTTTTACTACGCTTTTTTTACGGTCAGTGTCAGTGTCGAGGCTAAAACCAACAAAACACATTTAGGTATGCCTATTTTGCAGCCAGTACCATGCTCAAAATGTATTTATCGGTGAATACGTAACAGGCTCCTGAGCTTTTTGTATAGGTACGTTCTTTTATTTAATCAAAATAATGTAAAACCAAAGTATGTAGGCGAACAAGAGCTGATAAATCCTTTATTTTCCAATTTTTTGTAAATTTTTCACATGCACATCACTAATATAACGTTTATAGTCATATCTACGTGGCATATATGTATCGATTTTTACCGTAGTACAAGTCTTTCTAGCCAGTATAGGTACTTTGTAGCTATAGCTGAAAAATATAAACGCATACATAGGCGATTTTAAAAAAAATATTCTAACTGATACATGGCTGACTTACTCATCCACCACCACACCAGCCTATATCAGTCCACTGCTGGACATAGGTCTCCCCTAGTAAAGGAGGATATGCCCATAATCTCCACGCTAGGCATGAGGGTTGACTTACTCATATTATATGGCATTTTTTTAAATTCCCAGAACTACACGTCGACTGAGCCAGTAAAAGTAGATTTGGTAATATTTGCAATATCATTAAACAGCGTGCGGTTAAGTCAAAGTTTTTGAACTTGGTGAGAAGGTTTGCGAAAATTGCTTTGAAAATCAACTCACATTAGGGGTCGAACGACAAAGAGCCAGAAATATCAAAGATTAAACCGCCACCGCCGTTCACGACCCAAATGAAGTGACTGTGGTGCGAGAAGTAACCGTCAAAGGCGTGATTGTGCGGTGTACAATCAACAATATCCCACAAGTAGCGGTGTACCGTGGCTCTACGTATACGACCAGGTTACCAAACTTTGATCCTTGTGTCAATTAAAACATCACTAATGAAGAAACATTGAAATACGTGGGTTCCTAGCCTTGGACTCGAGGCACGAGCCATTCATAATCTTAATAATTACTTGTCACTCAAGTGAATATGTGACCACTAAGAAAGTGTGTATACATTTTAACATTTGTAAAAAAAAACTAACCCCCTTATTCATAGCCAAATGTAATTTTATAACGTCTCGATCGACACGATAAAGTAAATTCGCCCCTGTCGTTTAACTGTAAATTAAAATATGAATGGATGGTCACAGTTTTGACTAAATTTTATTCAAAACTAGTCGACCCGCGCGCAAACACCCATTGCAAAGCAGTTATTTTTCGCTAAGTATCAATATTCAGTGCTGAATGAAATGTTGCAATAAATTTAAAAATCTAAAGCTTGGTACGGATAGCGTGTTTCGGTATACGTGTTGTCGGGGTTCGCTGGGTACGCGTATATTGGATACGCGTATAGTCAATGTGGACCGCCGCGAACGTGAACGTGTGGTTTATGAATCCATAGAGCTAAAACTGACAGACCAAGGCTCGCGACACGCGTTCCCCAAAGTATACGCGTACCTGCAATTACAGACATGCCGTTCCAGGATACGCGTAACCGACTACGCGTACCCAATATACGCGCTATCCGTACCCAGCTTCATAAATTATATAAGTTAGGAATAATTCTGTTGTTGAAGGATTTTCATACAAAAGCAATATACTAATTACCGACTTTTAGATGGATTTTCCAAAAAAAAAACTCTCATTTTCTATGAGTCCTTTGATCTTGCCAACAACGGACAACTACGAACACAATAAAAAATAGCCTAGTTAGTCAAGCCGTTCTCAAGTATTGATTTTTCATAATATTTCCGGCAATTGATTTATATTTATATACTAAATTGGATGTTGAATAGGACACTTATGGATGAAAAGTCGCATTGGAACGTGAACTATTATGTAATGTATATGTAATTTAATTAAGTAACTTATTTTAAGAGTGTAAGCGTATTATATGGGTTAAAAACTAGGTATAATGCTTAGTTAAGTTAAGAATTTGTATAATTTAAACTGAAATAAAAATATCTTCATCTTTATCTTTAACTTTTTCTTGTTCATATAAACTAGGCCAACTCTGGTGGTTGAGTTTTCAGGACGTGGCTCTCCCTCCCGCTTCAGTTTCTCACAAAATAGGAACTTGTCCAGTATCATAATTAGCACAATCTCAACGAATCCCCAGCCAGTATCAAAAGTAATTCTTCGGTTAACGTTTATTGTCAAAAGTTGGAATTGTTTTGGGAGTAAAGGGCTTAAACTAATGCTAGGCGTTAAACACTTTGGCTAAGTTTGAGGAAACCAATTATGGCTCTGAATTGAACCAGTATAAAATGGGCAAGAGTAAAAACAACAGAGGCTTCCATATAAAGTTTTTGAGACAGCTCATTATGGTCTAGGCTTTTAAGCTCCAACTTTATAACTAAAGAAGTTTTTTTTAATACAAATTACATAAAAAGATATACGGAACATCTCACACGCGGTCAACTAATCCCAAACTAGGCAGAGATTGTACTGTGAGTGTGGGTATCAGAGACTGATAAACATACATAGGTACTGAAAGTGAAATTGAAAATGTCTTTATTCACTACGAACATTACAGTACACTTTGAATGGTAATTTTTTTAATTTACACCAATTCGTAACGCGACCAAACAGAGAAGAATTGGCAAGAAACTCTGCTCGGCTTATAATTTTTTAAATTCCATGTTACAATCTGTATTCTTAACTATTACATCGGTTTTGAGGGAGTTGGAGACAGTTTCATCCCAAGCTTTTTTAATCTACTTAACTAAATAATCAGAAATTTTCTAATAAGCTTTATTACAGAGGTTACGTTCAATAAAATACCCAGACACAGAACAAACATCCATTTTCATCACACAAATCTTTGTCCTGAGCGGGAATCGAACCTGCTGACTACAGCTCAGAAGGTAGAACTACTAGCAACTGACCTATGTGGCCAGTCAATGGCCAGTCAGACATGATACCAACATTCGTTTTAATAAGATTATATAAGGAGGTATCAAACCCTAGAAGAATTATTACCCAAATCAACGGTATATTTGGCTAAGAAATTAATACTGTTCCATTGTCAGTTCTGCAATTTGACAGAAATACTCCATAATTCCGGAGGTTGAATAATCATTTCCAGTAACTTGTTTGCGGATATATTCCGCAAACTAGAAAACTCAATTCACACCCACCAAAGCACTTTTGTTGTTTACCTATAAGAGAATCTGATATGATGTGATCTTATTACCGAGTAAATTTGGATTTCAGAACATCTGATGAAATAACACTGCTTTCACTCAACAGCATAAAAAATCCAATCCTTTGTTGTGAACATAAAAATCTTATAGGAATCATTTTTTTAATCAAAGTATTATGTTCAAAGGTGAAGCAAAATTTGTCTCTTGGCGTAATTTAATTTATGAATTTTACATAATAGAATTACAAATCATTAGGTTACATGGCAGTGAGGATGGGCTTGCAATCTCGGAATTTCAACTGTAATTATTTTTAAGCCTGTTCCTACTGACGTAATTTTTGAAGTTTTGACATTTCTCGCTTCTGACTTTGTAAACTTACCGAATCTCAGTTCTAAGCGTATAATTTGGAGATTCCATGATGAAAAATTCGCGACTGTAGTTGATTTTTTTGCCTACATACGTGAGGACCTATAATTAATACTTAAACTAAATTTAATACTTGCATAAAAACCTTTATAAAAGTACCTATTACATAGGTAAACCTAAATTTTGCCATGCCCTTCCTGGGCTCATGTTGATACATGAGCCTTTGTTGAACTTTTTGTACCTACACATGAACGCAATAAATAACTTTGACTTTGACTTTGACTTTGACTTTGACTTTGACTTTGACTTAATTGGCTTTCTGTTATTATTTTAAGATTTCCACTTTATGAGAAATTAGCTGTTGGTCTTCCAATAAATGTATAAATATAAATAAATAAATACATAGTTCCTCAAAATCATACTTTAACGTACCTAAGGTTTATTTCGTTAAGGTTTTAATCTTTTTAAGTTTGGAGTTGTATGTCCCTGTTGAAGTTCTCAAGTTATGTGAGTTACTCAAAGCTATTGAGCACATAAACTTCGCAATACTTGAACGTTTTAAGCTAAACTAGCTGCTTCAAAAGCATCGCTGCAGCTTCAAAGCAAGCTCTTGTCCTATATTCTAGTCTAGACTTACCTCAGCACGTACTTAAAAACTGATTATGAGTCTCAGCATCTTAAAGTTCAAGGCGAAGTTTAAGTCGATTTAAGTTGCGCTACGGTCCGCAGGGTCAACATTTAGATAGATGACCGATAATATTTTATGTGAACGCGACTAAAATTATTTGGCCTCAGCTTTTTGTGTTGTATAATCTATATCTAGGTACCTACTGTCGTCAGCCTTTGGTACAAAGCAAATCATTTCACCTCAGAACTTTTTGTAGAAATCCTAGCCCATAAAAAGTAATATATATTTTTTAAGTATGATGAAGAATTGTGTTTTGGTTATAGAATGGCAAAGATATATTTTTATTTTTTATTTACTTTAACTTAAACGGTAACCGTTTGACCCATGACAATAATTAAAGAAGAAAAAATAGAACATTTTATTTGATTCTTACTATCAAAAAATATCAAATAAACTTTGGTGAATAAGAATACTAAAAAAGTAAATGAAGCAATTCCTTATTTTACCTTTTTTCTTAAACCACACTGAATAGTAAAAACACTGATTACTAGCCGACATTAGGTACACAGTCGTCTTGTCCCTTGCATCTCGCTTGCACAACTTTAGATAACAAAACCCATTATACCAGTCACTTTGTACTGTCGTTCTATTTAGTATTCTCGACACACAGTAAAGAGTTTCTTTCACCCCTTTATGTGAAGGAAAAACACTTACCTTCGTTTCGTGCAGCATTGTCGGGTAAATTACACTTAAATACCTTTGTGAAGCCCTAAATACTTTTTGTTATTCTTAAGGTGAGGTCGTCTCGTATGTTATGGGGACAATTTGTCAGAATCCAGAGAGGGTTGAATAGCGGTCGGTTCCTATAATATACCGTTACTGATGACGCTTCGTTTTCCCTTGAGAATCGGTCAAATTTTCGACACCTCGACAGTTTTTCAATGGACAAACGAAGCGTTATCGGTAACGGTATAATATAGGCTTCGTCAGTAAATATTCACGCTCATACTTTATATCATCATCAACATACTGTAGAAGTCCACCACTGGACAGCTTCTTCCAAAGATTTCTACAGAGGTACTAGATCCCCTTTCCTCCACCGGTATACTACAATATTTTATATATTTATTATGGGCCAGCTCTTGACCTCGAGGCTTGCATAGGCAAGGATGAGGTCGACGATGGAGCAAGCTTTCCCAGAAGATGCATATTAACTCTCTTTTTGAAGCTGTTAGGGTCGTAAGTCAATGGAAAACAAGCGGTGGCAGCCGGTGGTAAATTTTTGAATTTGGACTGTCTTGGCGATATTACTACACTGTCTTCCTGTTCATGGTGACCTTTTGAGAAATTCCCCCTTATTCATAACCAAATGTCATTTAAAACGCCTCGATAAAGTAAACTTGCCTCTGTCATTCAAATGTTAACAAAAAATAGGACTTTTTAAAAAAATAAACCGTCTTCAAATAAATCACTTCTTACTTCTTGCCCTAAAGAATTTTGAAAATCAGTTCACAATTGACGGAGATATTGCTGATCATAGGGCGAAAATTACAAGTGAGGATGAGGTTTTTTGAGTTATCCGAGAAAAGTACCAACATCTCAGGAATAAAAAAATTATGGGACCACCTCTTTTAAACAAAAGAAGAATTTTGAAAATCGGGTTACAATTGAAGGAGATATCGATGAACTTACATTAAAAAAAGTCGAAAAAAAAAGGTTCCGACGAATTGAGAACCTCCTCCTTTTTGAAGTCGGTTAAAAAGAGGTGACATTATATTTTAACGCCGTTTTAGCTATCTGAGGTTTATAGAACTGTTATGAATAGGACGGATAGTCTTGGCAACTATTGTCATCTCTACGTCTCAATGCTACTTAAATATTCGAGCTTTTAAAATTATTGAGTAGACATTCTTTGGAAGGTAGAATATATTGAATAATATTCTTATGGATTTTCTCAGAAATTGATAGAGTGGATGGTGATCTCGATGAGAGCTAGAGTTAATTTGTTGGGTAATGGGGTAATTCTGTTAGCTACAGCGCATGAGGAAGCAATTACCGTAATTTCTTGTAATAACTCATGATAATAATAGTGATTATTATTTTCGTAATTTTTACGTTATTTCCTTCTGGGCACAGCAAATATTTAAAGTTTTTGGTCTCAAAATTAGTTTTGATTTATCAAGAGCAATACAATTAAAACATTGAATGCAAAAAAATGATCTACAAATTTCGTGATTTTGAGTTGCTTTTCTAAAATGATTATTTATGAGTACACGTTAGTATAAATAAAATAATTATGATGCCAAACTGGCCAAATTTTGCCGGATTTGTTTTCAAAACTTTGTTGCAACAACCAAAATGTAAATGACTCATGAAGCGGGGAAGGTCAGACCCTTAACTTTTAAAAAAGCTATTGTTTTGCCTTTGACTTAGAAGTAGCTTAAGTGGTTTTCATGCGTAATTTTCATTTTAACTTTCAAGTATCGTGTTTTTGATAACAGTTTCGAGTGGCATATTAATTAGTATGAAGTTACTGTTGGTAAAGTTTAGGGTAAACAAGTTACGAGTTTATAGGAAACATGAAAATTAAATGCATCAGTACTGAGCTACATTTTTGAATGTAAATATAAATAAGTAAATTATTTTTCTCTTAAATCTTGTTATGTTTTTGAATACTTGAATACTTGCTTTGTTAAACTGGATTTATAATTTATAACAAATTATTCTTCAGTAGTTCCTAAGAAGCATTTTCACGATGACAGATACTATTTCTTGTTTACAATTAATTCGTATTGTTTTATATCGAATTACGTTAAGTTAAAAAACTTATCTTATTCGTAATAGACACATAGTTGTAACATTGAAAAATTATGAAAATTACACAAAAAAAAACTTCTTTTTTGCATATTACGTCAACATTGATTTCACTTGTCTTATCACATTCTTATCAACTACCACTCACCTGTCTCGTGTGAAGTTCTCCGATGACAAACTGACAGACACGACTGACCGCAACAAGTGTTGTGCCGCCGCCCGCCTTGGTCTCCGCTTATATAGCAAGCACGGAACCGCCCAACGCCGCCCACCGCCCTAATCATCACCAGAACCCTGGAATGCCGCTAACATAGTTTGCATTTCAATTTCGCGAATCAAAATTTTGTGACGTCACATTTTTACCCCTGAAGCCTTTATTTGTTTACTTTTAAGGTTGAAAGGGAAAGGCAATTTGAAAGTTGGAACATACATTTCGTTGGCGTGCTTTTAGCTACACGATTTTTGGAATTAACTATGTATCTTCGTTCGAAAGTATATTGATTTTGGAAGGTGCAAAATACTTCCATTGTTTAAGGTTTAAGTAGGTACAGACAGTTTGCATTAGGTGCCTTTCATCTGTTTTTTGGAGGGGTAGGAAAGTACCACAACATTTCCATTGCTGGATGACTGTTCCCAATACAATTTCCTTTCACATTTATTATGCCAACCATTAAATCTTTTTTCCTCGAAGAGCCTTAAGCACCAACTATCAATGGTTAATTTTTGGACATCCTGCTAAGTCAATGACCAGGTCCAGGTGTGGGTAGTGCGGTGCAATGATTCAGATAAAATACTCTTTTCATGCACTTCATAATTTAAAGTGAGAATTATGTCATGAGACAGTTAATCAGTTTTCGATACCGTGACTGTGTGTTTTCTACTGCTTTTTCAGGATGAATTTTCTATTACATGTTATTGCTTCTTATCATTAGCGTAATAAGATTTGACTGTAATATCATATTTATCCATATTTGCTTCAAGATGTCTTAGTTTTCTGGCCCTTAGGTTAGTCTTCATAAATACTACAATTCAAAACTTGGCTTCTTAAAAATTAAAAGGCAAAAGTGACTGAAAAAGTAAGTGGCATATTTATTGAACATTGGGCAAGGCAATCTATACGAATTATTATCAATCAATTACAAATTCAAAGTCTATAATGTTTTTGGGAAGTTGAGCAAAGTGTTGATGGATTACGTACATAGTGTCGTAGCGTGATGTATCATTTTAGAATTGATTTTGATAAGGTACATTTTTTTAAGATAGGTACGTCTGCGGCGGAGCCGGTGAAAAACCAATTGGAACGTCGGAAGTGCTGGTTCGTTTTCTGCGACTCAAATGTTTATTCTGTAACTGTAAATACGTACTAGTTATTACAATGCAATTCGTACTAGAAGTAATGTTTCGCGTTTCAGTTTAGTTGTGGTACATGTTGTTTCTTATCAGAAACAAAGATTTCTCCTGTGATAAGGTGGGATCATCATCATCATCTTCATCATCAGCCTATCTGTAGCTGTCCACTACTGGACATCAGCCTACCTCTATACTCAGCTCGACGCATCCAGCTTCTACCAGCAGCTTTGCGCAGATCGTCACTCCACCTAGCCAAAAGGGTGACCACTCTACGTTTGCCGGGCCGCATTCTTCATTCAAGAACTCGTTTACCCTAACGGATGTCGGTTTTTCGCATGTTTTTCGGCACCTATGGCAAGCCCACTGCCACTTTAGCTTGCTAATCCCACCGTGTCAGACTTAAGCAGTATCTATGCTATTTTTGGACATGGATTTTTACTTAAAGCAGCTAGAAAACGTGACAAATCAGTTTTTTCGTAATCATGGCCATTTCTTCGATAAATTGCGCTCACCCTTAACTTAGACAAACATTGGAATCACACTAATGCGAAAATTTGTATGACTTATGACTAGAGAATTTGTATGAAACTTCGAATACACATAGTTTGTGATCTGGATTAACTCATAGACTACTTTTATCTTGGTACCAAGCCAATGGCAAAAGCTAGTGAGATAAATACGAGAAAAACGGAATATTAATTTATCGGTGCTCTGAGACAGGTAATATTACAAGCCCTTATTATAATAAATGTCTTACGATCACGCAGAAGATATTGTTGAGCATAAATCTGCTGTCCTCGAAGGGATCAGGTGTCTCATGTTATCTATAAGAATATTATACTTACTATGAAAATTAGATTGTCATTTCACCTGGCCGTCCTACCCTACGTTTGACGAGCTTCGGTCTCCACTCAAGAACTCATTTACCCTGACGGTTCTTCGGCAGATATGCCCAACCCACTGGCCACATAAGCCTGCTTATTATCTGAGTTATGTCGACAACTTTAGTTTTATGTCTAGTTTTAGGCATATAGCAGTCCACTGTTGAATATCTTCAAGAATTTCTACAAAGAACGCGAATAAAAACCTATAAAACCTTCTCGCATTATAAAGGTGTACAAGTTTGTCAAATGTTTTACGCTCCTTTACGCCAAAACTGTAGAAAGAATTGAGTAGAAATGTTGCAATTATGTGGTTCTAAACCTGGAATAACATTATAGGCTACTTTTTAACTAAGTACCTACCAAGCGAGTGGTTCGCAGAGGAAAGCTTTATTTATGCGAAATTTACGTGTTTTATCACACAAAGATTTATTTTTACAATGTTTTGAGTGAATGTGCGAACTAATATTAGGAACAAAAATACTCCCTATTTTTGTTACTAATATTAGGTTAATAAATGAAGAAAATAAATGTTTATTTCAATAATGAGCTTGGAATAACCATACAGTGGGTTTTCTCTGTTGGACAATGGCGTCACCCAGCTTGCAGGAGACGCTGCGCAAACAAAGGGAAATATGATTGGACTGGGATGAAGGCGATAAGGCGCCCACGTCTCGCTCCGATGCCGCTTTCAGGCCAGCACTGTGACCATGGCTTTGATCATAAATATTTCTTGCTGGTCATTATCACACAGTATCATAATTATAGCCCCAAACTAAGCAGTATCCAGTTCCAGTTGCACAGTAAGGAAATGTTCATGTTTTCGTTTTCGAGCTCATTTTCAATGAATGTTATATGGAAATTAGGTAGGTACTGAATTATATTCAATTTAAACTGAGTAAACGATATAAGTAGTGTGCCTAATGTTCTTGCTGCTTGCAATGTTTTTCACTCAAAACAATCAGGTAGTTAATTGCTTAAACTTTAAAGATTTGCTCATAAATGAAAACTATGAACCTTTTTGTGTATGCAACTCGTATGTACTAGGGGTACATATATTTTTTTGTAGATACATACAAAGAAACAACCGAGACTAATATTAGCAAATCATATAAATATTTATATACCAGACGGCGACGTGGAAGACCCAGAAAAAGATGGCGAGATGAGCTTGATGCGTATTTAAGATCTTGGCCTGTGGTAGCGACGAAACGCGAGGAGTGGAAGGAGGGGAGGGAGGCCTTTGCCCTGCAGTGGGATCAAAATGGCTGAATAATAATAATAAATAATATAAATATTTGTCTCGCAGCGGGAATCGAACCCGCAACCTTCTGAGTCTCAGGCGGGCCTTCGCCCACTGCGCTACAGAGGTCGTCTAATTATATCACCATGTCGTATAAATGTGCATTTTTTGTTCTGTATGCAAAATTATACTAGAATAAGAAATACTACCTACACAGATTAATATCTCTAATTTGTAAACGTCTGTAATGGCAATGTTACAATAACTTTTTTAAAGATTTTACTGTTCTGAAATTGTGAATTGTCGTTAGTGTTTCGAACAATAAATAAATCTACAAAATCTAGTTTAGTTTTTGTACATCTTTTCCTATCAACAAATTGTTTTTAAAAATTTTGAACTCAAAATATCTTTTTCACTTCTCTTGCTCAAAAAGTGTATCATAATAGTGTAGCTTAGCGGGCCTAAAACTCGAGTTTAATCCCTAGGGCTAAAAAGTATTTTTTCTTTTTAATTTTTGTCTAAAATCATCAGCCCGTACAAAGCATTCGTTCTCTTACATAAAAACTCGACTTCTTGGTGCTCCGTCAATCTATTTTTTTTGAAAATAGAACCGTCTTGGTGATGTTTTATGAAGGTTGATTAATTTTTAATAAAATTTCTGAAAATTGTCTAATTTTGAATTGTTTTATTTTCTCGCAATCGAAGTGAAAAGTAGAGTGTTTTACTCGGGCCAAAACCACCCATTATAACTCGGTCTTGTCATCCTCCCTCGCTACGCTCGGGAGTATAACAACCTCGTATATAATGGGATGGTTTAGTCCCTTGTAAAACAATCTACTATTATTTTGCTTATATTTGGTGACCCTACTATAAGAGAGATATCAGATGACTCCTAAGGTGTTGAGGTCATGGTCTTTGAAGGCTCCATCGTGTTTATCACATCGAAAATAGTTGCGGAAGTACATCCGAGATCAAGTTACGATTTATTAACACCTTGACCTATTTACTGTTCGTAAACTGCTAAAATATAAAAGGAAAGCTGTGTTCTATGTTCAATTATTAATGAGAGTAAAGTAATAAGGAAATATGTAGATAAACCAAGGACATCAATAGCTTCCGAAATTGACAAATAATCCGATTATGTTTATTTTTATATATGCCTATAATTAGGTATCAATTTTTCAAATTTCTCTTGCTCAGTTCAAAAAACTTTATCAAGTTACCTATATCTTTCAAACAGCACAGGGGCAGGCCAAAGAAGCGCTGGCGTGACGACCTGGACTCCTTCACCACTAATGGGCAAGAATTTGCATAAGACCAGCAAGAGTGGAGAGTGGCGTGGGAAGCCTTTGCTCAGCAGTGGGACAGCCTAGGCTACTAACAATAACATCTCAATCTTATTAAGTAGACAGAAATCATTGGGGGAGGCTTACATTCAGCAATAAACTTCTATCTATAGGTTGTTTATAATGATTATGAAGGTTTTTTGGGCTCAAACAAATAGTTTCATTAGTTTTTACATACATGACTCTTGACATGAGCCCTTCATCAGGCGATGAATGGTTCGTTGATGCACTAGCACCACGGTGAGTGAAAGAACACGGTGTGTTTGTACTCGGTAGACCCTGAGCTAGCAACAGCTAGTCGACGACGGAAAGCCCGACAGACCCCTCTAACTCTCCCCGAGGTTGAGGACGTAACTCATTTTTACACCGACAAAAAAATGGTTACAAGATTAAAGTTGGAAGTAAACCTTTCTTCTTAGTAAACCTTCTTTGTACTTTGGTCATCGAGATAGCTTTGGACCAATATGTTAGATGGGTAATGTACTTGATAACCATTTAACACATACTGGTTCAAAGCCCTGCATTCAAATGCAGATTGTCATTTATGTGTCGTAAAGAGAACGATAGATAGTTGTAAAAGACTTGGTTTTGTTACCAGTCGACAATGTTCGTAACTAGTTTGGTTTAAAGCCCATAAAGTGTTACAACCGCTCTGAGTGGAGCCTACGCGGCGACATTTCCCTTACCACTAAAGAATTTAAATGTGCAGTCTCTATTTGAGTTGTCAAGAAAAACTCGTACAGTACTCTGTACTCGTACTTTTAGTAGTGTGAAGCTCTGTGAAGGGCTCATCCGTGGAAGTACTACCGTCTACCACCATGCCTATATCTGCAGTGAAGTTACTACTTATTAATTTATTTTAATTTATTTGTAAATCAAACAGTACCTAAAATCTAAACAATATTCTATAAATGCAACTATTGACTATAAGTTTCCGCATATCTAAACTCAATATCAAAAGCTTACTTGTAAAAAAAATACTTGTATTTTAAAGAGACTACTTATGATTAAAAGAACAAAGCTAGTACTTAGAAAAGAAAAACGAAATAAACTGAATCACATAAAATATTAATAATAACAAAAGTTCACGGACGCATGCCAAACCACTTGAGAGGATCATTTTAATTCTAGGCGATTTAGTCACAAATAGATTGAGATCGGGGATGTCAACCAGATTATTTAACGCAAATACTGCTCGACTAAAGAAAGAGTTTTGTCAGTATTTAGTGGAATCAAATAGAACTACCAAGTGAGTTGGATGTCGAACAGATCTTATTGGAATTTTATACTCTATATTTTCTAATAGTTGTGGTGTGTCAATTCTACTCTGCAATTTTATACTACTACTATGTAGTAGTAGAGTTCTTTATGAATATCGTCCAGGAAAGTACTGTCACCTTACCTATACCTGCCGCGACGCAGCATTGCTGTTTAGATTTGAAGGGTGCGGGTGCCGTTGAAATCACAGTCACAAGAGACTTATCATCTTCATGCCTCAAGTTGATGCACGCAGGGCGTTGCATCGTAGGACACGTTCCAAAATAGTGTGATCTACAATGCAAAACTTTGTGATAGGTAATGGTTACCACTTAATATCAGGTGGGCCATGTGCTTATTCCATCTTCAGGTTCCATAAAAAACTTATATGCATTTTTTTTAAAAGCATACATACTATACGTAGAAAACACCCAGACCCGAGACAAATATTTGCAGATTATGCAAATATTTGCAGATTATACAAATATTTGTCTCACGGTGGGAATCGCACCCGCAACCTTCTGCGATAGGCGTGCCTTCGCCCACTGCGACATAGAGTCGTCAATTGCGGGAAAGAACCTTACTTACAGGGGTACAGAAAAGAACATAAGAAAATACCCGAGAGTTACGAAGAAAATATTCAGACGCTTTTCCGGCGTAGTCAATTGTAAAGGCTATTTTATGTCAGGGTTACCACGCGAGTGAAGTCGATGACATAGTTATATAATAACTGCTACAAAATCTACAATTGTTAATCTGCCATCGTTGCTCACTGTACCTTTTTCCATGATAGACATTTCACCGTGTGATGATAGAAAGAAGTGTGTTCTACTAACTTCTATATCGCCTCAACTTGACCCAATACTTGGATATATTTGCGGGAACATGCGTCACTAATCTCATAATTGAGACGGACTGTAGGGTCTCGTTTACGACGCATAAAGGCGCTCGAGTGATCACTGAGTACACTCTGGACGTAAACTCTATGTAAATGTTAGGTAGAGGAGTGGGTGATTGGCCGGGTGGACTAATAACTCCGAGACATACAGATGGCCATCTTTAAGGCCCTGGAGTAATCACTGAGTACACTCTGGATGTAAACTCTATGTAAATGTTAGGTAGCGGAGTGGGTGATTGGCCGGGTGGACTAAAAACTCCGAAACATACAGTAGTCATTTTTAAGGCCCTGGAGTAATCACTGAGTACACTCTAGATGTAAACTCTATGTAAATGTTAGGTAGCGGAGTGGGTGATTGGCCGGGCGGACTAATAACTCCGAGATATAGAGATGGCCATGTTTAAGGCCCTGGAGTGATCACTGAGTACACTCTGGACGTAAACTTTTTTACATGTTAGGTAACGGAGTGGGTGATTGGCCGGGTGGACTAAAAACTCCGAGACATACAGATGGCCATTTTTAAGGCCCTGGAGTGATCACTGAGTACCCTGGACGTTAACTTTTTTTACATGTTAGGTAACGGAGTGGGTGATTGGCCGGGTGGACTAACTTCGAGATATAGAGATGGCCATTTAATAATGCGCGGGATAATTCCCCCCGAGTACATTCTGAACGCTCTATTTATACATGCTCATACTTATAAACGCTACTCAATGGTAACCATTGTTTAAAGTTAGCCCAGTCACTGTTTGTCATTATGCAAATGTAGGTAGGTACCTAATATTAGATAACGGAGTTGGTGATCCGAGACATAGAGATGCCAACTGATTTGAAAAGTAGAAAATCTAGGCTTAAGATTTTACTTATTGAAACCAGTACCCAAAAACATATACATACATAAATCATGCATTGTAACATCTAATTATCGACTAGGTTTTACCTCCTTTAACTAAAAAAACAAAAGTTATACCACCCAGAAGTGTAGTCATTTTCACTTTATCTGCAAATCGCTTCAGTTTATCTCTGAATTGCTTCAGCTCATCTCCTCAGCGATCACTAAATACATCGCCTGAATTCTAATTAGACTTATCGATGGATGTGTAACTTAGTTTTATTCATCGCCTAGGATGCTCGACTTATACAGTTGTAGACGTTGTAGTCATATCATTAAGAACTATTTCATGCTTCTAGAAAAATATGCGTCATGTAATTTATTTTTTATTTTAAAGGTTTAGTGCAGAAGTACGACCTCTAACAGAAGTAGACCTCTCCTCGTAAGTAGTTTAAGTATTTACATGTAAAAGTATTTTGTATAATATGAATAAATAATTCTTATTCTTATTCTTCTGTCGTGGGTGAAGGTCTGCCTGAGACGCAAAAAGTTGCGGGTTCGAATTCCGCCGCAAGACAAATACTTGTATGATCGACAAATATTTGTCTCTGGTCTGGGTTTTATCTATGTATATATATGTACCTACGTATTATTTACAAAAAAGCATACCTACAAAAAATTATGATTCTGTGTGAAAATGTTCAGCATTTTTTACAGTAAAATTAATTACAAAATATAATAATAATGCTTTATGTTTTTAGCATGTGGTGTTGGCACCGCCTGTTGCGAATACCCTAGACAGCTCACGGCACAAATGTGTCTATTTTGCAGGAGTTCAATCTTGAACGCTCTTTCGGATAGTTAGATTCTCCACAATATGCATACACTGAGTATTGCAATACTTCGGCCATATTGCTCCGACAATCTAGAGCGCCGGATGGTATCCGGAAAGGTGGAGGGTAAAAGGCCACGAGGAAGAAGTCCCAAAAGACGGACGGCATTAATTATCCGACCGTCTAAGTATACCAGTCAGCGTAGCTCCATCAGGAAGCTTAAAAGAAGCCGATTTAGACTGACAGTAAAGAGGCTTGACCACAGGAGTCACGATCCATAGAATTGAGGGAATGACTGAGGAGGAGGAATTACGTATATACGTAAACATATACGTGTAATATAATAGTGGGGTTCCTGTAACTTCGTCCGTGTACAGGTTTTATCGCTGCACCTCTTCAGAGGCTGAATTTCAAAAAATCCTTTCTTAGTGCATTACTATGCAAGGAACCTCCAAATTTCCAGTCTCTAGGACTTACAGTTTAGGGTGTGTGTTGGTTGTCAGTCAGTCAGTTCATTACATATTTATATATTTAGATCACGGAACAGCCGTATCACCATAAAAATGAGAATTTTTCACATGATTAACCGGAAACTGTTACACTTGTACTTGTAAATCATGTTTTTTTTATCTAATGATCAAAAGCCATAGTTTCCTTGAAAGCATGATGGCTGTATGATGATGGTTGTAATCGCGTATCAATAGCGAGATATACATATAGGGATTGTAATCGATTCCAACCCTAATCTCCAGAACCGAAGCAAACCTCACCTGCCCGAGGTGCACCCTGCTAACTAACAAACGGGGTTCTGGCGGCTGGCTGATTGCGGCATAGCGCAGCCTCACACTGGCACAGCTAAATCCCCTAGCCGTTGACGGGCAGCAGCATCTGCGGTGCGAGAAGCTGTGCCCTGCGATCTCCAACCCGCATGCCCATTGTGGGGATTATGGGCATATCCCCCTTCTTATAGTGGGGCCTATGTCCAGCGGTAGACTAAATAGGCTGGTGTTGGAAATATCAAAGAATTTTGTATAAAGATCAGATAATAAGAACATTATCAATCTACACCTGCTGCACCAAGAATTGCTATTTTGCTACAAAGGCGTGATGGCGCCTTGAACGCGCAGTCAATGGTACCTGGAGCCTGCGGTGTACGCGGAGTCGCAACAAGCTTAATACTTTGTATAGAAGAACATACATAAAATTCAAGATAAATAATGCTTGACAATGTCACACAGCATCCCGAAACTAAGCAAAGCTTGTATTATTTGGACATCATGACTGATGTACTACTTAAATGTATAATTTTTGTAACATACATAGAAAACACCCAGACACCAAAATAAATATTTGTAAATTATACAAAAAATTCCCGCGGCGGGTATCGAACCCGCAACCTTCTGCGTCTCAGGCAGGCTTTCGCTCACTGCGCCACAGAGGCCATCAAATAAAATAAAACATTGATTTTATTATTGCTTAACATTGATTATACCTGTTACGAATCAAAATGAAAATACCAGTGCTTACGATAACAATGCTTTCATTTCCAACTATCCAGTGTTGTACACGCCTAGTCCTGAACAGGTTACAAGCTTGCGCCGGTCGAAATAACATAGCTGATATTATTTTATTGTGTATAGTGTTACAGTATACTGCTACTATCATTTATCTCAAAGTTATTATAGCATATTAGCATATAATATATGCCTAAGGCAACATTATGATAAATGATACAGGGTTTAGACTATTCAGTATACCTAATATGTATACTAAATAGTCCAAACCCATTAAGTTTGGACTATTCACTAGGTTCCTTTAGTGAAACTATCTATTTTCAATATTTTTTGTATGTACTTTCCCTCCAAATCCCATTGGTCCAGACCAACCTGTATCGTTATTTTGGATATTTAGACTCTCTTAAAAAACGGAATACCTGTCTTTTTCATTAAATAAAAACCATATTATTTGAAACTACCTAAAGGAAAGGAGAACTTTCACCTTGAAATAATATAGTTTCACAAATAATTTTCCCGAACAAAATGTAACTATTGCACAGGATTTTGCATTTAAATAATACACGAAGCCCTGTCGAAGTTTTAATGGTCTTCTATTCAAAGTCTGCTGCGACTTTCACACTAGAAATGTCTCTAATACTATTAGTTTTGCACAACAAAGTTGACTTTTGTATGCATATTACGTACCTATTTATTGTGAGTACAAGGGGTGGGAATTGGAAATGAATCCGTGGAAGTCTGGGATAGGAAAAGAAGGAAGTAGATAAATATTGTATTTTGACGGTTCGTTGAACGGACGATTTTTTAGCACCTATGAATTGAGGACCAAAGTTATTCCCAGAATTGAGCACCAATCAATATTTTAACGCTGTGCTCAAATATTAAAACAAATGATTATCCTTTAAAGATGACAAATACTTCAGTAACAGTAACTTGGTTTGTTGCATTATTTTACCTATTAAAACTATCTACATAGTTTGTTTGCATCATTATACATTAAAATTAGACGTTACGTGTCTTTTTTTACCGAATAAACTGCGGTGTCCGATGAAAATCCTCAAATTTTCGAAACCTTAGGAAATAAAGCGGTTCTTCTTTGTTTTATTGTACACTTGCTTCGCTCGCGTTGTACTCAGGTTTATCGAAGCCTTTATGTTATTCCTGCGACGTGACCGGTTAACTCTTTTGTAAACACTGATCCTGTTTTTACAAACTGACATTTCATCCATCAAAATTCAATGAGTGTCAATTGGCAAACTATCACAGTTGGTTATAACAGGATCGGTGTCAATATTTTTTCTTTGAAACAGAGCTTGCCACAAATATAGAAGAGAACTAGATAACGCCTTAAAATTCACTATGTTCTGAACAAAGAAATAGGACTAAAGCATAGAAGATGTCTTAAAATTCATTTATGCTCTGAACATTAACTCATACGGCTGATCTCTACTTTCTTATGTCCATGTTAGCTAGAAAGAGATGCATACTTTATCTCAAATTATCTCAATGCGATTTCTGCGACTTCGTACTAGGGCATTTCTATGAACCTGCATAGAAATTTGTTCGAGCGCTCTGGTACGATTAACTTTTTGAAGTCGCATTGATATATGTATGCATCCCTTTCTAACTGATGATATTGGACATAAGAAAGTAGATATCAGCCGTATTGAATTTTAAGACTTTATCTAGTTGTCTTCCTATATCTGTGGTTCTGCACATCAACTCGTACGGCTGATCACTTCACTTCACTTCTTTATTAAATGGCTTCTGGGATATATAATTTCGCCAGTATCAAGTAAAATAATTGTTCATAATAATATGAGGCAACGTAGTACGGTTTATAAGTCCAGTCGTCCAGTCTTCGGTCAGGTCCTGTTTTCTGCTATAGCCATGGCGACTATAACAAAAAACGATCGGCGCACAATTTTCTTCATCTGAGAATTCCCGTTCAATCTTCTTTTATTCCATTTCACTAATCCTTGTGTCTTATAACTAACATTTATCGGCTATAATACCATGAATATTAAACGACATACATTAGAAAAACACTAGAAAATAAAATTTAATAAAATTGACAACCGTCGTTCAAGATGAAAAAAATGGTGTCCATACGGCTGATCTCTACTTTCTCTACTTTTAAGAATGTAGAGATCAGCCGTATGAGTTGACGTTCAGAGCATAGTGAATTTTAAGGCTTTATCTAGTTGTCTTCTATATCTGTGGAGTTAGGCGATCACCCCGCAGGTCTAGAACTACAATGTAAGCTCAATCAACGCAAACGGGCCACACGCGACGGCCATAAACGCCGCGATGAGAAGCTAGAAGCCGTGACGTGTGGCGGCTTCCGGCGTCAACCGCGTGCGGCTAGTCCATATAAAATATATGGAAACTACCTACAGAAATACACCAGTGGCCGCGTTTTGTGGCTGTCGCGTTTGGCCCGCTTGTGTCGACCCAAGAGAAACAAACATACATTTAACTTTTGCCTATACAATATAAGTTGCAGGTATGTCATAGGTACAATATGAATTAATACTCTTAACACTTCATTAATTACATAATTAATCTGTGGACCCCTGTTCCAATAATCCAAAGGTTTTTTGGCTAGTCTTTTGGATAACGTCATCTATTGCATAGCTCTAGAACTAGTCAGGGAAATTTCGTGTAACTTCTCCACAATGCGTGCTTGGTGTACACCTACTACCTACTTTGTACAAAGCTGTGATAAAATAATTCATATCTACACAATGGATTAACAGTATGAAAATATTAAATATAAATTCTGCAATGATAATGGTTTATTCTCAAACAGCAACTGACCACAGATAGGTCAACGGTCCTATCATCAACAATGTCAAGATATTCCGAGAATATAAATGCAGATAACTGACCTGACATTATTGATAAAGTAATGTAAACAATAGAAAGTGAATTTCCTTTACGCATTCTATCTGATAACTTGTCTAGAGTCATACTTTTGCGAGAGTTGTGAATTTAAACAGAAATTAAAAATGAATTTGGTTAAATTTTTCATCATCTTTGTTCTTTCAGTAAGTATTTTTTTCAAACTAGATATATTTTCAAACTGATCTTCGAAAACGTTCAGAACAAAATTAAAAGGTTAAAAAGTAGTAAAAAAAAACAGACTTCAATTTTTTTTATTGAAAATAAAACTTACAACCGCATTGAGATCCTCCTCCTATTTTGAAGTCTGTTAAAAACACAAACTGCACTAAAACTTTAAGTAATAATTTCTCATTTCTTTGTTGCTTCAATTAACAATCAACCTTTTTTTTCTACTCAATTTTTTTTTACTCTAAGCGTTTACCACATAGATAGGTCTACCTGTTATTTTTAGAGTCCGAAAAAGAAGTAAAAAAACAGACTTCAATTTTTTTTTTTACAACCGAATTGAGATCCTCCTCCTTTTCAGTTTTAACTTTAAGTTAACTTAAACTTTAAGTAATAATTGCTCATTTCTTTGTTTCTACAACTAACAAACAACCTTTTTTTCTACTCAATTTATTCCGTACGATCTATGCGTTTACCACATAGGTAGGTCTACCTGTTATTTTTAGAGTCCAAATTGAGAACCTCCTCCTTTTTTGAAATTGTTAAAAAAAATTAGTTATTTTCTTTTACAGGTGAGTTGCAGCCAAGCTGATCTTCTTGGAGGCACAAGAAATAAGGGCGCAACATTGGTAAGTCCACACGTGATCCACACTATAACCCTAATAATCAAATATGTAACTATCTTTCGCTTGCCATTTACTTACTGTGAATAAAAATCAACTTCCAAAGGAGTGTAAACTTTAGACAAAGCCAGACTCAAAATTTTAGACTTTAAGTAGTAAACTTACGCACACTTCACAGTTTCAGACTTCAGTGGAGGCCGGCTGTTCCACTATTTTAACCCTCCAAGTTTCCAGTGAATTAATTTGGTGGTCCAGTCGTCTTTGGTTTGGTTTTAAAACTTGGCCAGCGTAAAATTCAAGCCTCTTTTAACCATTAACTCGTATGCTAGTAGTTATTATATTATTGAATTGTTCTTTACAGAAACCAATATCAGCTTGCTGTGATATACCAGAATTGGGTAATGCTAAGCAATTACTGGAATGTTCCACCCCTAAATTACCCGGACCAGTAAGTTTTTATCATTATCATCAGATTATTTTCATTGTAATAGTAGATTGTTTTACAAGGGACTAAACCATCCCATTATATACGAGGTTGTTATACTCCCGAGCTTAGCGAGGGAGGATGACAAGACCGAGTTATAATGGGTGGTTTTGGCCCGAGTAAAACACTCTACTTTTCACTTCGATTGCGAGAAAATAAAACAATTCCAAATTAGTCAATTTTCAGAAATTTTATTAAAAATTAAATGTTCAGTTAGAGCAATTTTGAATGTTTAGTGATATGTTTTTCCCGGGCAATTTTATTTCGGTTCTCTGTGATTGGGATGTGATAATATTTTGAGTTGATTGTTGTGGAGTAAAAGTTGGAGAGACTCGAATCATGCTTGAGTTTCCTGCATTATTAAGATCTGAGTGCGGCTTCAGCTGAGTTGACATATTCATCCAATCCCGCGATGTAGATGCTTGGGGTTCTGTAATGTTTGGTAGAATATTGATTCCTTCCATAATCCGCTGCGTGACGTGATACTTGTTTTGTATAGAGTCCTCTATATAACCTTCAGCCACTTGATCGGACCTCCATCCACCGTGGCGTTTTAATGTCGTTATATTCGCACCAGAGTCCGCCAACAGAGTCGCGGATGTTCTGCGGAAACAATGGCCCGTGTAGAGTTCCGGATTTGGTAAATTTAGATAAGTGGCAATATCTTTAGGCATGTTACCAAATTTATTTTTGCCTATGACTTGCCTTGTGCATTTACCATTTTGATAATTTAGAAAAAATCTTCTCGTTGAAACATTAGTGGGACGTAACTCCTGATAGGCTTTAACTATATTAAGGTATTCTCCACTGATGACAAATTTACGCTCTTTGTTTGTTTTCGTGTTCGGCAGACTCACAGCTTGTAGGTTTGTATCCGTTTCTACGTCTTCTAGCGTTATATTGGCAAGCTCTATTCCTCTGCATGCACCGCTGATTCCATAAATTAAAGCAACCTGTTGAACAAAAAAATAAGTGTGTTAATAATCGTAATAATCTAGGTACATAATTTAGGTATGTAGGTAGGTATCTATTTATTTAGTTTGAGTAGAGTACATAAGTAGGTTACCTTTGTTGCCAAGTATTGTTTATTTGGAGCGTTATTTAAAAATGTTTCGATTTCTTGTGTCGTCAAGACTTTAGATTTTTTTGCCTTGTATCCAGTGGACAATTTCTTCAGTAAAGCCGTTAAATTTACATATTTTTTAATATCGACGTCGTGTCTCGTTTTTAAGGTCATTCTTAACATTGAATATGTGCTCCAAAGAGTCGACGATTTGAATTTTTTCGATAATTCATCAAAATAAGTGAGAAAAACCCCTTCTGTAAAAGAATCCACACGTTTCTCATCTCTCCATTTCATAAAATTTTCGTAACTCTTTAAATATATTTCACGTGATTTTGTCGGCAACAGATTCATAATTATTTCTTTGCCCTTTTCTTCCATTTGCATATTAGCATCTTCACTATCACTTGATGACATTTTTCACGTTCACAATTTGAAAGTTAAAGTCAGGAAGTTAAACGTAAAAGTTTGTGATTTGGAATGAAGAAAATTCTAGAGATTTAGCGCCAATACCATCTTTTTTTTAAAATCTCTATACCTTCAATAACCCTCAACGAAACAGTTCGCATTCTACCGTGAAGGGAAGAATCAACCTTCATAAAACATCACCAAGACGGTTCTATTTTCAAAAAAAAAGATTGACGGAGCACCAAGAAGTCGAGTTTTTATATAAGAGAACGAATGCTTTGTACGGGCTGATGATTTTAGACAAAAATTAAAAAGAAAAAATACTTTTTAGCCCTAGGTATTAAACTCGAGTTTTAGGCCCGCTAAGCTACACTATTATGATACACTTTTTGAGCAAGAGAAGTGAAAAAAATATTTTTAATTTATTTATTAAGTACATAATACGTATGAAAGATGCTGCTGTGTTTTGCACAACTGAAAACCAGCGCAGCATCTGAGCTTTGCCCTAATGCTGGGGTCTGCACTGCTTGTATTACTTAGTATTCAAGAGCATTATTTATATCTTGGTACCTAATTTAGAGATTTATGTCATCAAGTTTAATCATAGCTAACCTTTTATAGTTACCTAGGTACTCACTACTATTTAGGGACTGTAATTTGGGTGAAATAAATATAGATAAAGATAAAGATAAAGATTTATCTTTATCTACCATGCTTTTGCAGCATACACTGGGTGGCCACCTTTTTGTCCCAATGCTTCTCTTGTTAGATTAAAGCACTTTACTTTGTTTATTTTTCTTTTCTTTAGTTTACCTATTTTATTAGGTTCACTGGATAAGGTAAGGGATAAGGCCAAGTAGGAGATGACTATGTTTAAATGCTAGGCAAGCCCTCTCTATCTTACCATGACCCTCTACAGCGTCAAGATTAGTGAGTAAAAGTTAGCACTTGAGGTTGTATACCTACATCATATAGATAAGATATTCATTGACTTTCTCAGTAGCGCAGTACAGGTGCAAGTGATTCCCATAATCTGCAAATTTGTGTCACTCGTCTTTGTGTTTGATAAGACCGTACTAAATAATTTCATGCATCATATTAGATCTACTTTATAGGGTAATAACATTTTCTATTATATTTTGGGATATTACGCATTTTAATATATGAAGTCCTCTTACTAATGATAAACATCAAATGTTTATGAGATAATATTATATCCGAATTACATCTTGCGATATCTTAATTTGAGAAATAATTTACTTTAGCTACGTCTACCTTTTCTCTGTTCCCAAATACCGCAATCTTGTAGTTTTTCAGCGGTGAGACTAAATAACGCTTCTAGTGTTACAGATGTTATGGACAGTGCTGATCATTTTCAGACTGTTGATAAGGCCTATTCGTTAGCTGATTTTGAATTATTCTATCCTAACTATAATAGTAAAAGTATAATAATAAAGAAAGAAAATGAGAGAAAGTGAGTTTGTTTGTATTTATAACAAATAGTTATGCTACCGCGGCATAACTACTTCCGATCATTATGAAATTTCACATGCACGTTGTCAAGATTTGACAAAATAAACTTACATTAACGCGAGCGAAGCCGCTGGCAAAAGCGAGTATAACAAACAAAAAATACTTACAGATACTAAAAAGATTTTACCCTTTTCTCGGATCGGGGAAAAAAACATCAAACAAACAGGTCGTTGTCATTATTTCACGTAATGTACGATTTACAGCTACCGGCGCGCGGTTTACAGCTATCGGAGAGCATCGAAGCGCATTTTAAAACATGCTAGAGGATATTGAAACATTCACAAAGCAGTTAAATTCCTTGATTTGCGTGCAATATCAACTTACGGATCTATTTATGTCAGTGTTTGACTAAGCTCAAAGCTGCGTAAATTGCATGCAAATAAGGAACTTAACTGCTTTCTGTATGTTTCAATTTCCTTTAACATGTTATTTATAAAATGCTCTCCGACGCGCGCCGGTAAGTGTGAATCGTACATTACGTTGCCCTTTTTTTTAATTTCAGTGCAACGACGTCCAATGCATCTTCGAGAAGTCAGGGTTCCTTACCGACAAAAATACTCTCAATAAGGAAGTGTACAGGAACCACCTTCGTGAGTGGTCCGAGAGTCACAAAGGCTGGGACGAAGCTGTAGAGAAAGCTATCAAGGACTGCGTTGATAAGGACCTCAGGCAGTACCTGAGCTATCCGTGCAGGGCGTATGATGTCTTTACTTGCACCGGGATCGCTATGTTGAAGGTCAGTAAAACTAGCATTCCTCTCTCCTTCGTATGAGCCAAAAGCCAATACTAGTGTCACAGTTTTTAGGCTGCCGAAGGCCTCAAAAATGGCTTTACGACTAAAACAAGAACAAAATTTATCATACTTTTCGAAGTATGGAAGCACTCAGGTGTAAATGTCACTGGTCACCCATCCAAGCAGAGACCAAACAGAGCATTGCCTATTGATCTTCTAAGAGCACCGAAGTAATTTACGCTAAGACAATCAATAATTTACGCTGTTGAACAACATAAAATATAAGACATAGGGATAGCCAATAGGGAGCGAAAAGAACCTCTATGGGCCAGGGTACATAAAGGCTACCTTTAATAGGGAAAACCCCATATGGCCATGGAATTTTTGAGACAGTTGCAAGTTCATCACTGGACTAACTTTATTGATGGTTAGATTGTTTGTGTTTTTGTTTGGTTTGGCGTTTGCCGGTTAATATTCAAATATGATATCCTAATTAAATTAAAAACAATAAATGAAAGCATTATAATACGTAATATTGTCTCAGGAACCTTCATATGGGTCTTTTTATAGCTTTGAAAATAAAGCGATCCTCTTTATTATATCCTTTTCACCTGAGAAACACATTTAGTCTGATCTATTGTCATCAATTTCGATGCCGAATGGCTCACGTAGGTATTTATTTATTGCACAGTGCCGACTTTTATTTCATTGTTGATCCTTTTAGATCAACGAAAGCGGTGACAATGAATATGCCCATTATTTTCTTTTATTTTCACTTAATAGCATCAATTTTCTAAAATAATATCATATTTTCTACTTTTTTTAATATTGATTACGGTATTTTTTTTATATTTACTTCTTTTTTTCAGAAATGTCCCGAAGCTGCTTGGAAATGTTAAACTTTATCTATAAGTTGGAAGATTTAATTTTTATTTGGAATAAATAATTTTGATATAATATTTTAATTTAATTTAGTGTTAACGCATAAGAAACAACATAGGAATTACGTTATCTTTATTGCCGTCGCCGTTTCGCATGTACTCAAGTTATTATGTACACAATAACGCATTATACGTCAGTTCATTGTACTTGGGTAATTGTTCTTCGATTCTAGTACTCGAGTCACAGAGAAACTAATGTGTACTGTACAGTAAGCAAGCTTTAGCATTTTCGATGAAATACAATTTTGTATTTATTTTATATTCAAGTCGTTCGTTATTTTATTATTTAATACATTATGAGCTAGACTAATTTATCGAACAAAGACTAGCATAAATAGCGCAAGATTAAAGTAGCTGAAAATATGGACAAGGCTGTTGCCCTACAATAGAAATGTTCAGGACAGTGATGATGATGATCATCCTGGCCGATTTCGGCTACGGCACCCTAAACAGGCATTTTAACTTTGTTCTTATAGTTGTTCTGTCTCACGAAGCCGATTTGCTATGTTTGTTGTAGTGCGTGCAGGTACACATTGGTTTAACCGATTCCTAAAACGCTAACAATTCCTACCGTAACTAATAACGCTTCGTTTTTCCCTGAAAAACTGTCAAATTTTTGACGCCTCGTTGTTAATTTATGAGAGTTTTTCAAGGGAAAACGAAGCGTCATCGTTATTATATTAAAGGATTCCATGGTTACTATATGCCTAAGCTCAGAAGCTGTCAGGAGCTCTCAGTCTCAGACACTACGTACACAAATACATTTATCGATACACTACTACAACCTAGGCTGAGCCGTCATCGTGAGATAGAACAAGTTCTATTATAAATTACTATGTGAGGCGGGGCGTCGTTGTTACCCTCTGATGCGCTCTAATTTAACCTGTGTACCCAATTTTCTAGTTCAGGAGTAATATCGATACATGATTTGTTAAATCATAGTCGGCTTATAAAAGATTGCTACTTATTATTACCATGATCAAACAAAATTGCCCAGAAATTCTCGGGTAGTTTGATACTAGTAATTCAGTGGACAGCTGTACCTATCAAATAGATTGAGTACTGAGTAGTGTAATGTTTTAGTAGGTAGCTTGTGCTCTGTACGGTTTTTACTGTGCTCAAGGTCCGTAGAACACTTGACACTGATTCGCGTGGCAAGCCTCCTTGAGGACATCCGACACACTTCCACTATTATTGTCATTATGTTCGGTAATTGCTGAATTGGTAATGAGATGTCCATAATTCTAATTAACTATTGATTACACACCTCAATGAAGTGTTGAATATTAATTAAGACTGAAAGTAAGGTCTACGTGATTGAAGATGCTAATAGCTAATGCTAAATTGCTAAAACTTGCAACAATGGATATTAAAAATATATATTCATTTGCTGTACTTATGGTATAAAAAATACCGGTATATTCGCTCATAACAATTATTGTACAGAGCGTGTTTTCAATGAAGGTATGAATGAAATATAGATATAAAGTTATAAAAAACCCATTGGTGCAGTAATTATACAGTTTCATATCACTTTATGATGGCAAATTACCATTTGAAAATCAAGATAAGCTGGTATAAAATTTAATGCAATGAAATCATAAAATAAATACTAGAAAATAATCTTATTTAATTAGAGCCAAGAAGGTAAAAAAGCATAAAGACAAAGACTATGTTAAGATTTCATAACACTGAGTGATGAAAACACAACTGTGATCCCAAACGACAGCTTGGCGCAGAAATTCATGCATTAATTTATGTGTAGCCCAAATCTTTTAAAGACATATTTAATAAATAATTCTTGCAAAATCACTGAACCCCTTTGAATTCAAAAATACATATCATCTTGTTAAAAAAAAGTACTATTAATAGTGTAACTTGAATTCATTAGTAATCCGAAGGACTTAATTGTTTATTAATTGAGAAATTTAAAATTCTTGCCTCGTAAGACGTAACATGGTAAGTGGTGACCGAAGTATCTCAGATAATATCATCATGCTAACGACTATTGAATGCTTAAATGCAGCCAAAGACAATTGGTAAAAATTTAGTTATTTCTGACGACGGTATTTTAAACATCATCTGCCTATATCAATCAGTCCACTACCGAACACAGGCTATATGGTTTTAAAAATCAATGACAATAAAATAAAATTTATTTATTTCAAGTATCAATATGTACCTACTCTAGTGGGAATAAACACAAAGAGGATTGCCGGGCAGATGTCGCTCGCAGCAACGCCTTGTGTCAGGACATTACACCCTAGCGGCTATCATAACCAGGACGGTCCTTGATCTAACCCGCAATCTGACCAGGAACGCAACGTGCTTGCGCATGGTGGTATAAATGCTATCCATTCGCGCCGCCCCGCAAACATCCTCGATGCTGATCATGATTATGGGGACTAATAAAATACTTATTTAATTTAATAATTGAATATTTCATAATATTCTTTAGAAGAAAGGTGTGTGCTCTAGCAAGCTCTGCGAGCGACTGAAAATTAAACAATTAAAACCTCATGGAAGTTACCATAAGTTGTAAGGTTCATTTCAGTATGAATGTCATGAAAGAGTAAGAGCTTTGTATTGAGTGAGATATACATTTTTGTTATATTCCAACACGCATAAAACACTAACAACCTCTCAGGGCTAACTTTAATACTAACAACACAAACAACAACTTTTGTTATTATCAATAATGAACGGTCACCAAAGCCGTACAACATTGGAGATCTAGAATTCATTGTAACAATATTTGTTTAAAGAGTTTGGTGAGGTATATGTATTTCAGTACTAAAAACAACTGATACCAATTTAATGAAATTTTAGAAAACAATTACCAAGCAATATTTGTTGGTAGATTTGTCGACAGTGGGAAACCTCTAAAATGGTCAATAAAATTTAGAGTCTAATAAAATGCAATCCACAAAATAAAAACTTATTTTATAACATTAGACGCTTAAACGAAACTTATTTTATATACTACTGAGTTAGCAAACAGGCATACGGTCCTCCTGATGGTAAGCGGTTCCCGTAGCCTATGTATATACAATGGCTCTGCCATTATACAATATGGACCTCTTAGGAAAATATGCCCAATCATTTTTATCACATTATACCACCTTGAATACTTCCCGTGTTCATGGTGGATGGTGGTCACGGCTGCAGCGGCTGTATATAACTAGTGGTAGCTACGTCACAGCACAGTCCATCCTGAACCACGATGATAAGTTATCATAGTCTGTTTGTTTTGGTCGGGGTTTTTCAGGTACGTATTGTTTTATTTTGATAAATTTAATCATGGTAAATATTTGTAAATACAATGAACAATTAAACTTCGTTACTGCCAATGATACATTTTGTGGGTACCTATTAAAATTTTCTGCTTGATAATGCGAAAACAGTTTGATCAGAACTAAATAAAACACCAACATAATAATAAAATTCTGACTGACTCTAACTCAGGACCAAGCACGTATCTAATCTTGATTTTAAACAACACAGAGTAAAGATACATGAGATTTAGTTCTACTTTATACTCGTAGAGATTTTACTACTTGCTTGTTTTCAGGTTATAACTTCCCAGGGTCCACCTGGGGGGCCACCCAGATTTGAGAACATCCCAGAAAAGTGTAGGCTACCACCTCAAGGAGTGGTAAGCATTTTTAAAATGTTCCATTATGGTTTCTACTCAATATCAAATCATATTTTATTTTCATTTTCGGTATTATTAGAGCCTTATGTAAGTCCTCACATGGGGGTGGGTGTATATTTTACAACTCGTAAGCAAAAGCCTGAAGTTGCTAGTCTGGGATTGGTCTCATATTAATTCATATTGACAATAATTTTATATTGAAGTAGGTTTAAAATGTACTTACCCACTATTGATGAAAGAAATCATGGAAATTATGTGCATTACTTATGCGCTAGCGGATAGATGGCGCGATAACATAAAGCCTATACATACATACTGTTACATAGTGGATAACATAGGTGGTTGAGAATTGCAATCAGACAAGAACAGAGAAATGAGACTTTTAAAGAAGAACTTGTACTGTGAAAGTTAAAAGTAAAAAGAACCCAGCAAAGTTAATAATTGAATCTTTTTGATTTTATTAAGTAAGTACACAAAATTCTTAAGTAGACAGTCATTTCAATGTGATGTGGTCTGCAGTGAGAAAACTCTTGAGTTGACGGCTATTCATCAAAAATTTATGTGAGATAATGACTAGATAATGACTCAAAATAACAAAAAGAATACTTGACGACCCAATTATAAAATTTTATGTTTGTGATTTCCAACGATGAACTGTTTTGAGCTGTATGCGAAACGTATAATACTAATTTTTATTTCATAGATACTGCGGTAATGCTTCCTAGTTCATTTTAAAATAAGGTTCTTGAGACTTTAGTATAGTGCTACCTCTCATGTTTTCATCCTAACACTATAGAGCAATCCGTGTTAAACGATATTGGTTAAAAATTACATAGTTATGACGTCTAATTTTAAGATTTTTGATGTAATCTATTATTGTTGGTCATTGTTACAAACTAACTCATAGGCTCGGTTTTTTTGAAGAAAAAAGAAAAATGGTCTAAGTCATAAGTCCGACTAGACAAGTCCCCATTACGAAGCCTTGGACCAACATAACAACTATGTGTGCAACTTCCTGCCAACCGTGTTGATAGTGACAAAACTCAAATATGGATTGAAAAAGGGATTTCATAGGCTAAAAGAATAGTCCCAAGGCTATTATGGACAGGACTTTACAATAACAATGCTTGCATGCAGAATTGCACTAAGAATCATGTCCCTAGTGAATTACATCGATAGATAAACATCTAAAAATATCATGAACAATACACTGACGCAATTTGTATTGTGGTCTTTTCCTGGTTTATGTTGTTGCAATATATATATATATTAATTTTATGTGTAAATGGAAATGTTGCTTTAATCTATTATTTTCTTTTAGAATTTTACTATTCTTATAAAGGCAGAAGTTTGTGAAATATGTATTTGACGTCCTCTGTGGTGCAATGGGCGAAGTTTTGCCTGAGACGCAGAAGGTTGCGGGTTCGACTCCCGCCGCGAGACAAATGTTTGTATGATCTGCAGATATTTATCTCGGGTCTGGGTTTTTTCTATGTATGATAAGTAAGTATTTACAAAACGTAGTAATATCATGCATTATAGTTATATCAGTCGTGTTGTTCCCATACTAAAAGCTCTGCTTAGTTTGCGGCAATAAGATGCTGTGTGCTAGAGTCCAGCAATAATTATCATTTATTTATTTAAATTTATGTGAAATGTTTGGTCTACCTTCACGTCTAAACTACTGAACACACAATACAAAACCAGCTTATTCAGTCTACTGCTGGACATATGCCTCCCCTATAAGAAGGGGAGCTTATAATCCCTACTACTGAATGGATTGAGCTGAAAATTTGCACTTAACCTTCCAGTTCTAAACTAGAGGCCTCATTAAGTAACTCAGTTACACACCGCCAAAATGGTCAGCACCGGTCTTATTTTTATAAATTTCGACCAAAGAACTATGTCTAAAGCATAGAAGAATAAAATTCATTCATATCCTGAACATCAACTCATACGGCTGATCTCAACTTTCTTATGTCCAATATCATCAGTTAGAAAGGGATGCATACTGCTTTCAATGCGACTTCAAATTTGTTTAAAAAGAAAATCTTACCAGGGCGCTCGAATAAAATTCTATGCAGTTTCATAGAAATGCCCTTGGTACGCAGTCGCTGCAATCGCATAGAGATAAAGTTTGCATCCCTTTCTAGCAAATGATATATGGACATAAGAAAGTAGAGATGAGCCGTATGAGTAGCATACTGAATTTTGATTCGTCTAGTTTTCATCTATATCTGTGTCAGCACCGGTCTTGTTTATATAAATTTCGACATTTTATCTGTCGAAATTCAAAGACTGTCCTGTCAAAATTTGTAAAAATAGGACCGGTGCCAATAATTTCAGTTGGCAACTAAGTCATAAAATGCAGCCTCAGTAGGGGTATTTACAAGCGATTTAAACGTTTCCTAGTCGAATCCATCAGTGTCGATTGACCTGGAATTGTATTATAATTAATGTGTCGGGTTATGTTGTATTATGTCGCCATCGTGTCGTAGCGTTCATCAGAATTTCCATCAACCGGGTTAGCACGGCAACCGTAGACAAAGTTTTGTCGACGAAAGAATAGAGAAAACTTATTTTTGGTTGTAGATGTAGAAACATTTTAAATGTTCTAAATACGTTTGTTTAAAGAATAGATAAAAATAAGCGTTTGGGAAAAATGAACACGCAGGGAGAACAACAATCAAGAAAAATACGATGTCTTCTCTATCGTAGAGTAGACATAAAAACTACATGCTGAGGGGACATGAGCTTTTTAGAAAACCGTAGGAATAGAATAAGAATCAAACAAAATCGATGCTACAGCATTCGACTTCAAATCTTTTCGAACGAATGAAAATACCCCAGCAGGAATAACAGTATAAGCATTTAGGCATCTAATACTTACATAAATTATAAGTAATTTACTAAAGTAATACACATTCTTAGTAATGTTAAGTATAGATTACTTCTATCAGCGTATCACGCGAGCGAAGCCACGGGCCTGCTGCTCGCTTTAATGATCATCATCATCAACCTATAGCAGTCTACTGCTGGACATAGGCCTCCCCTAATGAGCGCCATTGCACCCTGTTCTGAGCTCGACGCATCCAGCTTCTACCAGCAGCCTTTCGCAAATCGTCACCCCACCTGACCGGAGGGCGTCCTACACTACGTTTGCCGAGCCGCGGTCTCCACTCAAGAACTCGTTTACCCCAACGGTTGTCAGTTCTTCGGCAGATATGGCCAGCCCACTGCCACTTCAGCTTACTAATTCACTGAGCTATGTCGACAACTTTAGTTCTATAATGATACTTAGTTTCAATTTAATTTATTTACGTAACTGATAAATGTAGGTACATCAACATCACGATACAATACTTTGGTGTCTTGTTTACATTTTGTACTCGATGACTATTTCTATATCAATGAAAATAATATTGTTTAGGAAAACCCAGAAAACTGCTGCCAAGTTGAACCAATGTACACTGAGGATGAAATGATCGCCTGTGGATTCACCCAAAGAAGAGACAACTTCAAGAACAGGCCTGCAGTCCCTCATGTGAGTATCACCTCTGTATTCTGTGGTATCACCTAACTGCACGGTCTCCATACAAGCTTGGTTCTCATAGTTGGTACTTGTACCTACCATCGTATATAATTTGGATAGTCTTTGATTGAAAAAATTGTCAAAGCACTATTACAATACAACCAATAGGTTACTTATGTTTTATTACATGACATCAATTTAAATTTATTTGTCTGTGGCGCCCCTTACCGATTTGATGAAGAATCACAATATAGCTCCTACTTTAACATCACGGTTACAAGCTAGTTTGCTCAGAAGTTTGTAGATGGCGTTATCGCTAACAAATTGTAATGGGTTTCATTTTGGTTATCCAGTATCTTGTATATTCATACATCATTCATGTAAAATAATTTAGGTTATTTATATCCTAATATATTAATTAATTATCTATTTTTCAGTGCTCAAAGCCTCTATGCCTACTTGGAAAGAAAGGCTTAATAGTCAATAACGACGTAGATTTTCCTAAATTCGAAGAATACCTACGCCAATGGAGTGAAGACGGTCCCTTCAAAAATACCGTGGAGCTAGCCCTAAAAGTCTGCGCCCAACCAGGCAAGGTTCCTGGCCCTCCAGAGGTTTGTGAGCCAGCAAGACTCATGCACTGCGTTGGAGGTCACATATTTGTAGTAAGTTTCCAACTTCCCATTCCTCCAATAATTGGATCTTCGACCGTTTATTATAAATTAAAACTATGTTAATCCCATTAGGTTTTCTTACTCGAAAATAAAGGTCGTTGGTCTACTACTTCATATGAGCTAGTGGTCAACTCTGGTGCCGGAATTTTTAGGCCACCCGAAGGCATGACGACTGAAAAGCCGGACCATCATCTTAATGTGCCCAAGGAAAGAAGCGCTCAGATCTAAATGCCATTAAACAGTCACCCATCCAAGTAGTTACAGGGCGGAGTGTTGCTTATTCAAGATGATCTGCTGTCGTTGGTTACAATCGGTCAATACCAATAGTTTTTTTTAACTCGAAAATATGCATTGCCAATTTTACAAATAACACTGGGATCGAAATACTTACTTTAATAATAGGTACCTACCTACTTATTTAAATTTCCTTTATTTTCAGCACTGTCCAGAAAATAGATGGCTGCAAACAGACAGCTGCAAAGCGATGAAGGCATACATGGAAGACTGCAAAGGTCCTTTCTAGTAAAAGAGATGAGGAATATAACAAAATACCTGATGTTAATAAAATAAAATTTCAAATAATGTTGAAAATATATTTTATGGACATGAATTTGTGTTTATTTCATCAAGCCTGCATTACAATACTTTAGTGTTGCGATTCATTTTTGCTAACTCACTTACATAGCCTTCTAAATAAACTTCTTGAACTTTACTTAAATCTTGAATCTTTTTTTATTAATTTTATTCCAGTCTAGTATACCTAAAACTCGTTAACAGTGAGGTTGATCGAGCGAGCGAAGCAAGTGAAGATCTCAGTAACAACTAGGGCAATTTTGCTTTATAGTATTTGTATATTTGTGGATATATTTCTTAGATCATAACTTTCTAACTTTTTATCCAATTTGCATAAAACTTGGTGCCTACTTCAATAGGGTATTTTATACCATTAATTATAATTGCAATTACCAATTTTAAGAAATATTTGTTGTAGTTTTAAGATATTGGGTTCCAAGAGGATTACTAAAAGTAATTAACAAATGTGTTGAGTATCTTATAAAATGACTTTAATTGTATATTCTGAAATAGTTTTTTTGTTCTAATATATTAGTTTTTGCAACCTGCGCACCAGGAACTCGGCGCGGTTGCCCAAGGCGGTATGAAAGCAATCAATTCACGCCGCCACAAACATCCCCGATGCTGAAGAGAAAACACTAACAACCTCTAAAAACTACTTAAAGTACTAACAACATAAACAACGTAGTTGTTGTAACCAATAATGAACTGTTCCCAAAGTAAGCCGCACAACATTGCAGATCTAGAATTCATTGCAACGGCATTATATAAAGAGTTTGGTGAGGTAAATGTATTTCAGTACTAAAAAGAACTGATGCCAAATTAATGCTTTTTTTAAACATATAAATCAATCAAAATTGTGGATAGATTCGTCGATAGCAGGAAAACAATAAAATACTTAATTAAGCGCAGAGTCTGATGAAATATGCAATGCACAAAATAAAAACTCTTTTCATAACTACAACACGCTTGGACGAAATTAATAATAGTTGAGCCTATTAAACATTATGACCAATATTCTTAGGAAAATATGCGTAATCCTTTTTATCACATTATACCACCTTGAATACTTCCCGTGTTCATGGTGAATGGTCATGGCTGCAGCAGCGGCATATAACTGGTGATAGCTACGTCACAGCACAGTCCATCCTGAACCACAATGATAAGTTATCATAGTCTGTTTGTTTTGGTCGGTGTTTTTCAGGTACGTATTTTTTTATTTTGATAAATTTTATGATGGCTATTACTTGTAAATACGATAAACAATTAAATTGCGTTATTATATACCAATCGTAAATTTTGTGGATAGTAATTAAAATTTCCTACTTGATAATATTAATGCGAAAACAGTTTGATCAAAACTAAATAAAACACCTATAAGATAATTAAATTCTGACGGAGAACTCTAACATGCGTTAGCATCCTAGTAGTCTGTGACTCTAACTTAGGACCAAGTACGTATGTACCTAATCTTGATTTTAAACTACACAGAGTACAAATATTATCTTAGAGGTTTTACTAACTATTGCTTGATTTCAGGCAATAACTTCCCAGGGTCCGCCTGGATGGGCACCCAGAGTTAAGAATATCCCAGATAAGTGTAAGCTACCACCTCCAGGAGTGGTAAGCATTTTTAAAATGTTTAAATTTTCAACGAAAAATTACATAGTTATGACGTCTTATATTAAGATTTTTTCACCGACTTCAATAAAGGAGGAGGTAAAATATTACACGTACGTAATAATGTATAGTTCTAGACCAGGAGGCCTCGTTTATTAACTCAGTTGCACACCGCCGAAATGGTCGGAACCGGACCTTTATTTACAAACTTTGACAGTTTGTCAATTGATAGTCTTTGAATTAAGACAGATGATTCTGGACCGGTGCTTATATTTATGTATATTTTATAATTTATTTTGTATTGCTTTAACTGAATTACTAAATGCGGCCTCAGTAGGTATGATGTTCAAGCATTTGAAACGTTTTCTTGTCGAATCCGTCGGTGTCGATTGACCTAGAATTATATTACAACTAGCTGACCCGACAAACGTGTCAAAGAAGGTGTCGAAGTTATAGAAATATTAAAAATAATAGCGAAATGGAAAAAGCAATCAAAAAGGATATCGAAATGGACTAAGCAATCAAGGAGGATATCAAAGATGAAAATGCTTTCAAAGAGGATATCGATGTGGGAGAAGCTATTTGAAGGAAATACTGAAGTTAAAGAAGCAATTAAAGAGTATATTGAAGTGATCAATGAGGATAAAACAAGAACAAAAAACACCTACCCTAACCTACCCTAACCCTATCCCTACCCTACCCTAACCCTATCCCTACCCCTACTCGACCCTGCCCCTACCCTTTATTTATATTTCTTTAAGCAGACAATTACTTACTCCAAAATCTCCCCTTCTACTAATCCTCCTACCCAAACGTTTTTTTTTCTTTTTATCTCATTAATTAGCTACACATGTACCCCCTTATTTATGAACGCTACTTAAAGTTAATCAATGCTTAAAGTTTTCCCTGTCACTGTTTGTCATTATCCAACGGTAAGAGATGCCAATAGTTTAAGCATCGTTTATCTTTTGAAAGATGTTCATAAGTAAGGCCAGCAATTGCTAGACACGATTTTGTTTAATTCACTTCGATTGCTCATTTTCGGTGCGCAAGAATAGGTAATACTGGCATTCAAGGGCACAACTTGCATGCCAGTATTACTTTCAAATGTATCCGCAGTCTGCCAGTTACTCGTACATGCCCGTAACTTTTATGCCGCTACTTTCCTGATTTACTGGCATGTGTATCCCCGGCTTCAGACCTTAGTATTTTTTACATTCGAACTCAAATTCTATATACCATTTCTAACATTGGTAGTTGTTTGTTTTCGAAAAGACCTTCACTGATTTAGCGCCGCATTCGCACAGTCCTCTTGACATTAACAAACACAACAAAAGAAATAGCGAAATCAGTCCAGCCGTTTACGCGTGATGCCGTGACCAAGGGAAATAGGGATTCATTTTTGTATATGTCGAGGAGTGTGTAGTCATATCTGGAGGTATGATCGTTAGTGAAATGCCATTTGTAGTGCTGTGGTCATTGAAATCACGTTATAGATGAACTGTCAGATGGGAAGGTCGGGTGACGACCCTTCGTAACGCCATGGAAAAGAAGAAGAGGAAGGGTAGCGTGGGCCCAGGAGAGGATGGACGAACACGAAAATCAAAAGGAGAAAATATGATGGGATCGCGATGGATTTTGGAATGAAAAGAAAAAGCACTACAAATGGGAGATCGCTAGATTCCTCGATATGTGCTTACACGTCGGATTTACCACGTCTTCGACACTTAAATAGATTATTGTGTCGGGATATGTTGTCTTGTGTCGCCAATCGTCATTATGTCGCAGCGTTCTTCAAAATTTCCATCAAAAGCTTTTGATTTTCTGATGGAAATTCTTTGAAATCCGTTGGAATTTAAACCTACATCTAATCAAACAAAAACTGTCACATTTGACGTGGAAACTATTCGAACGTTTGACCTCTGCAGGAATAACATAGGTATAAGATTTTTATGTCCCAAAAATTTGGGATGGGGGATTTGAACTCGCAACCTTCCCATTAATACCAGAACGCGCTAACCATCTGCGCTACCGAGTCAACTCCTCGCTCTGTCGAAATTTGCGGGCATTCACAACTGAGCGCCGTTTGCTCCACCTACAGGGGAAACGTTGCAGCTTTCGAGCCTTCTCAATGACTAATAGTTTTTAGTACATTGACGTGAGGTGTCGCTTTGCTTATTCTATGATATATGATGATTTTTATTCAAATCTTAGATTTTCCCTGAAGTGTGGGCAAACACTTAAAATACAAAAAACATACGTATAGCCGTATAGGCTAGTTTTACGGGTACTACGTTATCGAGGCCGCGGGAAGCAATTTGTAGTATTTCTAATGCCTTCCTAAATATTTTATGAATTATTCATTACAATGATGATGATGATGATGAATCATTCTATATGCAGGTATAGGTATAAGTATTCCCTAGATTATTTATTCTATTAAATAGTAATATTGTAACTTACGTAGAGATAGGTGTTCTTTCTTCGAACCATTTCTTCTGAAAGGTTCCCTATTTATTATTGCAAGATATCATACGCACTATCGTATGGTCTGCGAGGAAATTTGTTGGCTGGAATGGAGAACACAATTACTTATTATTGGACTTACATCTTATGTCCTAGAATGATGAGCATTTATGTACCAAAACTTGAATGGGGATAGGTTTTCCTTTGAAGACTTCTTTTAAACAGTTTCTTCTAAAAGGTTCGCAAGGTATCATAATCTCTACCGTTTGTTAAACAATGAACTTTGTTGGCTGGAAAATACAATTTCGTACATCTAAGCTCCTAGATTATTAATACTTTTGTATCAAAACTTACGTGAGATGGAAGTTTCTGTGTATTTCTAAATTTCTCGTCATGTTCTCAAGCTCTGAAAGAGCTATTTTGGCTGTAAAACACTAAAACACAAGATTTTCACTTTGTAACGATTCCTGCATGAATCGAAAGTGCAGACTTTTATGATCATACTAATATTAATTTTTCTAATTTTGTTTAGAAAATTTCCTTATTTTGCATCTGTCAGGTCAGATTTTGATGTCAAAATCTCAAGAGTTATGCTAGAGCTAGAGTTTCCTAGGACACCATTTTTTTCATCTTGAACGACGGCTGTGTCATTTTTATTAAATTTTATTTTGTAGTGTTTTTCTAATGTATATCGATTTTTATTAATGGTATTTTAACCGTTATACGTTAGTTACACAAGTTTTAGTGAAATAGAATAAAGAAGATTTGGACGGAAACTCTCTGATGAAGAAAATTGTGCACCGATCGTTTTTTGTTATAATCGCCATTACTATAGCAGAAAACAGGACCTGACTGAAGACTGGACGACTGGACTTAAACTGTACTACGTTGCCTCATATTATTGAACAATTATACTTGATACTGGCGAAATTGTGGAAACTATCCCAGAAGTGAAGTGAAGTGAGTTTCCTAGAGGTTTCACATAAAATCGAATTCAAAACTCATTTGGTACGTCCTTCCATAGAGGTTTTGTGTGGAATCTACATAAAAACTGATACAGTTTTATGTAGATTCTTAAGAAAGAAGAAACTTAAGAAAAACTGTCCAACGAAAACGTATGTAGCATTTTCATTTTCAAATATTGTAATCATTCGACCTTGTCCTAATAATAAACGCAGGAACAGCCGAGGGAGCAGGCAGTTCATCGAGCATCGAGTTCGGCATCGAGTTTTCACACTGAGGGTTCTCTGCCCGAGGCGACCCTGGACTGAGGCTCCTTGACGCTGGCGACCCTAGACTGAGGCCCCTTGATGCTGGCGAACCTGGACAGAGGCCCCTTGACGCTGGCGACCCTAGACTGAGGCCCTTTCGTGACACCCTGGATCTGATGCCCCCTTCACTTGCTCCCTAGATCTGGGGACTCCATTATAATTTGATTATTTTGGCCCAGGCGTCTGCCCAATCCACGTGCTGGTCCAAGTGCTGCTCCACGGGTTACTCCTCAGACAACTCCTCGGCCTGCTAGTATGCCTGTCCTTCAGCCTGCTCCTAGGCCTATTCCGTTGGTGTCATCATCATCATCATCATTTGGGTAGGCTAAGTATTAGGTACGTAGATTTTATTAATAAAAAATTTTAAACCGCCACTTCTTTCATTCCGTCCAGGTCATCTATCTAGGATATGTTTTGAATTAACTTGTAGCTCTCTCTCTCAATCTCTCTGAATCTCTCTCCTCAAGAGGGTTGTCGCTACAGTTACTATCTTAAATAGACCTGTGGCTACAATCTCCTTCCCCCTAATCTCTATCCCCAAGAGGGATTTTATCGCTACGAGCTACTAATAGTTTCAAGCTAGTTTTTCTACGTTACACGTTTATCAAGTACAGTACAGTACATCAAGATCACGATACAATACTTCGGTGTCTTGTATAATGTACTTGATGACTGTTTTTATAACAATCAAAATAATATTTGTTAGGAATACCCAGCAAAATGCTGCCATATGAAACCAATGTATACTGAGGATGAAATGTTCGGCTGTGAATCAACCCAAACGACCAATAATAGGATACCAGTGAGTACCATTCACCTAACTCCAGATTATCTCCATACAAGTTTTGTTGTCATAGTAAGTACTTTGTACCATCGCATAACTTATTTGGATAGTCTTGGGGTTAAAAATCTATCAAAACAAAATCCATCCTAATATAAAAACTGACATTATCTGTGGTTTAAAATAAGTCTTAATAGTTTTGGTTAGGTTGGTTTAGGCTGTAGGCCTTGTGGTTCACTAACGGCCGGTTTCTATATTATACCGTTACCGATTACGCCTCGTTTTCCCTTGAAAAACTGTCAAAAATTAACAACGAGGCGTCAAAAATTTGACAGTTTTTCAGGGGAAAACGAGGCGTAATCGGTAACGGTATATTATAGAAACCGGCCATAAGTACACGTGATTCATTGGCTACCACACCACCCTACTAAGATACTAAGGTTGACCTGATTTTTAAACTGTGTTCGTATTACAGATCATAGACTAATATAGGATCAACTATTGATAATAAACATAGATTATACAAATATGGTGATAAGAATCCAAAGAGCCTTCCCAGATAGGCGATTTACGCGCGACTGGAGACGCGCTATTGACATGCGTACATGCGTGAAGTGTGTGCATATACCACGTGACATTTAGCAAGCCTGATTGGATACGCATGTCAGTCTATCTGGGAAGGCTCTTATTGCATTCTGCCATGCAACGCTCTTTATTTGCCTGAGGCGCCCCTTACCGAGAGCCCTACACATTACACAGCTCCTACATAACACATAGCCACCGTACAAGCTAGTTAGCTCAGAAGTTTGTAGATGGCGTTATCGCCAACAAATTGTACCTAATGGGTTTTGTTGTGGTAAACCATTGTTGTCTTGTATATTAATATAAAATAATTTAGATTATTTACATGCTAATATATTAATTATATAATGTATTTTGCAGTGCTTCATGCCTCTGTGCCTACTTACACTGAGACGCGTAATAGTCAATAACCACGTCGATTTTCCTAAATTCGAAGAATTCCTACGCAACTGGAGTAAAGATGGTCCCTTTAACAATACCGTGGAGATAGCCTTAAAAATCTGCGCACAGCCAGCCAAGGTTCCTGGCCCTCCACAGATTTGTGAGCCAGCAAGACTCATGCACTGCGTTGGAGGCTACTTATTTGCTGTAAGCTTCCAATTTACTATTACAACTACCGATACAATTTACCGATTATTATAACTTTGTGTATGATTGTTTATTTAATTAATAACTAGAATATAATCATCATCATCATCAACATCATCAGCCTATAGCAGTCCACAGCTGGACATAGGATTCCCCTAATGAGCGCCATTGCTCCCTGTCCTCAGCTCGACGCATCCAGCTTCTACGAGCAGCCTTTCGCAAATCGTTACTCCACCTAGCCGGAGGTCGTCCTACACTACGTTAATGACTAGAACAACTTGCAATAATTACTCTTGTTAACCCCAATAGGTTCTCTTACTCGAAAATAAAGGTCGTTGGTCTTCTACTTTATAAGCTAGTGGTAAACTCTGGTGTCGGAATTTTTAGACCACAAGAAGGCATGTCGGCGGCCTTGACGACTGAAAAAGTCGGACCATCTGCTTAATGTGCCTAAGGACCGAAGCGCTCAGATCTCACCTATCCAATTAGTGATCGGATGGAGTGTTGCTTAGCCAAGATGAGCTGCTGTCGTGGGTTACAATCGCTCAATACCAATACTTATTATTTATTATATATTCATTTTTTTTTTAACTCGAAAGTGTACATTGCCTATTTTACAAATACGGTTAGGATCGGAATACTTATTTCCCTTCCCTTCATCATCATTATCATGATATATCCTGTCTCTATCTCACTTTAATACATAAATACATTTCCTTTAATTACAGCACTGTCCAGAAAAAAACTGGTTGCAAACAGACAGCTGCAAAGCAATGAAGAAGCACATGAAAGACTGCAAAAGGATTTAATGAAAAGAGATGAGGAACATAACGAAATAACTGATGTCAATCTAAATAATATTTCATAAATTGGTGTTAAATTTATCAAGCCTGAATTGCAATACGTACTTTTGTGTTTTTAATAAACCCCTTGAATCTTGAATCTTTGGTAATTTTTGGGGTTTTGTTGGGGTTATGACAATTTTGATCATAAAATGAAAACCAAGCATCGTTAGATCTACTGGGAATATAATATGAATGGTTTAGGTTTTAAATATATTGGGAAAGATATTGGGTTCCTAAGAGGGTTACAAAAAATAATTTACAAATGTGTCGAGTGGGCTGAATTATGATATGATCATTTGCAAATTCCAAAATAGGATTTTTAATCATAGAATATTATTACCATTCAAAATTATTAACAAATTTAATGTTTAGTAGATGCACAGACTTGCCATCATCCTGTTATTTAATAAACTGCCTTTGATTTGAGCAATAAACCGAACCACACACCACACCAGCCTATATCTGTCCACTGCTGGACATAGGCCTCCCCTAATAAAGGGGGATATGCCCATAATCCCCACGCTAGGCATGCGGGTTGGGATCGCAGTTCACAACTTCTCGTACCACACACGCTGCTGCCCGTCGTCGGCCAGGGCATTTAGTTGTACGGTGCTACGCAGCACTATGCCGCAATTAGCCAGCCGCAAGAGCCCCGTTTGTTAGTCAGCAGGTTGCACCACGTGAAGTGGGCTTGGTCAAAGATGGGGTTCGGTACCCTTTCACCCCTTTAAGCAATACATTCATAGGAAAAAGGAATCATCACTGTCTCACTCATTGTATATAAAACACTTGATTTGTGATTGTAATAAGATACTAGATTTATAATTTCTTCAATGTTTTAGTAAACATAACTACGAATTGGAATAAGATCTAAGTAACCTAGGTATTTTACAAACATACTGAGCGATCATTGCTACACTGACATTGCATTGGTAAAAACCTATTAGGAGTTTTCTCGATTGATTTTATATATTCTGCGCAGGAGTTGAACATTCATAATGCGTGAAAAAATTGTTCTTATTTTGTTATTCGTTTATGTGAGTACTTTTTAATGTAATAACTTCTACTACTTAATATTAATTAATTGACGACCTCTGTGGCGCAGTGGGCGAAGGTCCGCCTGTGACGCAGAAGGTTGCGGGTTCGATACCCGCTGCGGGACAAATGTTTGCATGTTCTGCAGATATTTGTCTCGGGTCTGGGTGTTTTCTACGTATGATATGTATGTATTTACAAAAAAAAATGTCACTATGTAGTATATCAATCATGTGGTTCCCATAATACAAGCTCTGCTTAGTTTGAGGCTACATGATGCTGTGTGATAACGTCCAGGATTATTATATTTATATTATTTATTTATATACTGAGCTGGAATTATGCATATTATGTATTGTATTTCTAAATCAGGAATAACAATATAGCCTATGTATATATGTATATGTACTATACAAGATTTTATTGATAAAAACATATTTTACAAGTCAAATGTGTACACGCGAGCGAAGCCGTTGGCAGAAGCTTGTAGAACAAATTAATATTGTAGTGTGTTGTGAAAACTTGCAAATTATTTGGGTCTAGTTATCACAGCCACAATTATCACAGTTCCTTAACACTACACGAAGAATTATGTATATTGTCACTGGGTGTTATAAGTGTAAGTATTCTTTTACTACCCTACATATTTATATTCTTCTCTTAACTATATTTTTAGGCTAAAAGCCAGCCGGAAGATGACGGAATTAAGCCCAAACCAGAGAGTTGTGAAAGACCAGCAGAATTTTTGGTGAGTTTTTAATCTGGACTAGATTTAATAAAAAATACAGACGTACAGATAAGGGTTCATACTAATTCATACACAAGACTGAAGGGATGCACTTAGCGATGGGCAACTCGGTTAAAAACACAACTCGGATAACTCGGTTTGAAATAATAAGCAAACCGGTTTGAAACCGATTCAAACCGATTTGCATCCAAATCGAATAAGAGCTTACAAAACAAATGGCAGATGGCACTGAAATTTAATTGACCGATGTGATTTAGTTAGATCGAATAGTTCGCTAAGTACTATGAACGTAATTGGTTTATTCTAAATTAATATCTTCTTAAAAAACGGTTTTCATGAATATGACGTAGAGTTATAAAAATTAAAGAAAAAAACAGTTTTTTGTTAAAAATGAGTTGTTACTCATTTTAACAAAAAACTGTTTTTTTAACTGTGTTTTATGTGTGTTACAAAATACACAAATCAACATGAGTGATAATACCTTAGGTATTTTTATTGTGGTTGACATACATCAAATATCAACTACCCGTAAGTATGTGGTAAATTTAAATAAACATATAAATATTTAATTTGTCTGTTTTTTTTGCTTTAATGTAAAGCTCATATAAAGTATAATAAAACAAAAATGTTAGTTTTCTCAAAAGTGGTTTCATTTTTGAATTATTAATTTATTTCCTTGTTATTGGAAAAAAGCGGGAAATTTAATATTTTCGTGTTTATTGCTCATAGCCATGTGTAGGACTAAGAGACCGAGTAGGAAGTTAGATTTCAGTACTAGATTACATTTTGAATCATGAAAACATTACAAAAAAATAGTGTGAAAGAAAATTATGTGAATTGGTCAACCGCGACCTAACCCCCTATCTCACTCACACTTACTGCTCACGGGCTCTCTATTCTATTTAGCGGCTAGTTCGTATCGTAGTTCGTTCGACTCAACTCGACCCGAAGACGCACGAGGCACGACTTTTCAAACCGATTTGGTCAAACCCTTGAATAGGTTTGACTCGTTCGATCGTCAAACCGATTTGAACCGAGTTGGTAAACCGAGTTGACACATCGCTAGATGCACTAAGAAGAGTTTCTCCTTTCTAATTTAAGCTACATAATTTCTTAGTACAGCTAGACTGTTTAGTGAGATTTAGATTTGAGCGCTTCCATGCTTCGGAAGGCACGTTAAGATCGGAGGTCTTCGGGCGGGTTAAAAACTCCGACACCAGAGTTGGTCGAAGAAGTTACGAAGAAGAAGTACAGCTAAGGGTAAAATGATAAATATTTGAAGTCATGAAGCAGTAGAGCTCCTTGGGAAGGGCGTGCCCCGGGAAGTACTACCATGCCTATTTTTGCCGTGAAGCAGCATCGCTGCGTTTCGTTTTGAACAATATGGGAGCAAGTGATTTCATTACAGATAACAACGCAGGTTGTTGCATCATAGGGCATGTTCTAATCATATGTGATCTACAATGCACAAGTTTGCTAAGGGTAATGGTTACCAGTTAACAAAGCCATGTGTTTGTCTAATCTTCATCTTCAAGTATTATTATACTATTTCATATGACATAGTGTAGGGGGTGTAAAGGGTTCCAACTGCCACTTTCGAAACTCAAGCCTTCGCCTAGTGCACCCTGCTGACTAACGAACTATCGGCATACCCAGCATGTGGATTATGGGCATTCCCCAAGGCCTCCGACATGGCTTAGCGACTGAAAAGCCCGGACCAACATTCTAAAGCCGGCTTTTCACTATAGGATGTAATTTATATTACATCCTAAGCGATATATTACATCCTGCGATTGCTATTCACACTGTCAACTATAATATGTTATTAGTAAACCTCCTTGCGCGACGTCACCATACAAACTGAGGGCAAGGCAGGGGGAGGCGCGGTGTCCGGGGACTCGAGGTAAAATATACATCGCTCGAAAAAATATTTACCGCTTGGGATGTAATATAGATTTTAGCACAGTGTAAACGGTTGAATACAAAATGTATGACGAGCGATATATTATCATATCTCAAGATGAATGTTAAGTACTATAACAATTTATTACTTTGCCTTACCATATATCTAATTTTTCAGTACCAGCAATGCTGCGTCTTTCCTCCATTCTTTACCAGGGCAGTAGCAAGGAGCTGCGGAGCTATATTTCGAATTAATTTTGTTGACAACGAGAACAATGTCACGGCACTGACTAGAAGGACACTTTCGAATTGGGTTAGTATGTCTACAAACGTATCTCATGGCTTATTACACCACGCGGTATTCAGTCTGTCTTAGTAAGACTGTGTGAAGACTGTGTGACTGTGTTAGCGGAGTGTTATAAGTGTAAGCCACTAAGTCGGTCATAGTAAATCTAGTTAGTCAGTAAGACAGTCTTACTAAGACAGACTGAATACCGGGTTGTCTATTAAGCCTAATTTTAACAATTGGCTCGAATGGGATTGGGCAGAACACGTCAGCGGGATGCCTGTCAGTGGCTGGGCGACCATTACCACAGCCTGGATACCTGAGGGACAACGGTGTCAGGGTCGGCCGAGGATACGTTGGGAGACGAAATCGATGCCTTCAATAGAGTTGTGAGAGGTGGCCCTGGATGCAGATGTTTGAAAGTCTATTTGGGAGACCTTTGTCCAGCAATGGGACGAGATAGATTAAAGAATCTAATAAATGTTTTTGTTGCTACTTTAAATTTAAATTATGTGTATAAATTTGTTTTACAATATTTAAATTATTCTGTGGGAACTTTCTATTCCAGCGTACCTACCTTTTTCATAATACAGGGCTACAGCAGTTCAGTAATATTTATGTAAAATGCCTTAGAATGTATTGTTACATTTTGATTTTTAGTATTGTTTTGAGTATAAAAAACAAAACTATACTATTTTATAATCATGAAATCATCTTACCTTACAAGTAACCTCAGTTCCTCGGTTTCGTATTCCCAATTATCTAGTACCCAATTTTCATCAAATATTTTTGGTAACCAGTATCAATTGTTTATTTTTTAGTGTGATCATTGGCGCTGTGTCCTTCGTAATTATGATTTACTCAGCTCAGACAACTCTTTAGATGACGAGAAGTACTTTACACACCTGGACAAATGGGCTGAGCTGAATCCGATGTTCACAGGAGTCATATCAAAGGCACAGGTCTTTTGTAAGTCTGAATATCGGATGTACATGCCTCTGAAAGCTTGCGAGTTTCCAAGAATACAAACTTGTATCAGAAATTATGTGAAACTTGTAAGTAATAATTTATTTCAATCCTTATCTTTAATTACCAGATTATTTTTTGTATACGTTGCAGTTGCATATGTTACAGGATTGCCCAGCAGTGATTCCTACTAAAGCTTGCGTCGAACAAAAGCTATTCTACGATGAATGCCGTGAATACTTTTTATGAGATACTCAACAAATTCTACATAATATGAAGCACTTATCTTAACTAGCCTAGCATTTTTTTTGGATGTACTAGGTACCAGTTACTAGAATTTGTGAGTAAGGTGTTTTTAAAACAAAATAAAATATTTTAACATTTAATCTAAAATTATTACCTCTAAAGACATTGGAATGACCTACTAATTTCCTACCTTAAACTATTGTTATTCGCTATTAGAAATACATCTTATAAGATATTCGAAATCATTAATTTGCATTCTTTGTACACATTTGATATGAAATCAGGACAGCATTGTCAGCAAGTCCCTTGTGCACGGATACACATATTAATACTGTCACGTAAATGCTCATTGAACCACTTTTATCACACCCACCAGTATCCTCTATCACTTTCCTTTTAGGAAATTAAACTAAACTAACAGTCTTTTGATTGTTCAGGGTAAGAGTCGAGGGTTGTACCGACCAACGTATAGAATCATGCCTGATGGATTGTGCCTCACGAAGAAGAGGAAAGGTCGGTCGTACTTTAACCTCGCTGGTTGAACACTTCTCGTTGGCACGCGAGCCTGCCTTGGCCGGAGATGTAACGGTAGATGCATGGCGTCACCAACATCGTGTGGATCGTGAAATGCTCTTTGATAGTCTCGGGGCTCATTCCAATCGTTATTAATCCACCTTGACGTCCTACGGCGAGCCAATTGCACTGTCTCTGGGTACTCTTCAATATGATGCTGCTCACCAATCATTCCTTCGCCACATGTTACAAAAGACGTCATTTGCACCATGTCAGATAAATAAAGGTCTTTAGATGGTCCATTTAGGCCACCCAGGTCAGCATGATCGGCATCAAACAGATCCTTTAATCCCATTTTCCTCAGAGTAGAAGAAACGTTGAAGACAGATTTATGTGAGAATCTAGGAATCTGTAGTTCCAATCCAGGTCTTGGAAGTAGCGCTCTCAATACCCTATTCCATACAGGTTTCGATGGGTTAGCTTCCAACAGTCTCTTCTCTAGTTTTTCTAAGTCATCTGCGTGAACAACGTTGCCTTGTTGCCCGGGCATGAGGAATATTGTACTGACGATGGAGTTGGTGTTACCTAGAGCAGCTGCAGTAGCATCTAAAGCAGGATCGTAACCGGCTAAGAATCCAGTTTTGTAAACAACGGCCGGGACAGGGACAAGGCGCCGTTGGCGCACGTTGGGCGATACTACAAAGTACATCTCCCCATCTCGTCCGTCGACTGAAGTCCCGGTGCAGTCAGTCTGAAATTAACAAAAAAATATTGAAGCTTGATAGACACTATGTGTAGGCTAAGGCTTCACAAATTACAAGATTCATTTTCAAAGTTTGCGAGTGTGATTGTCCCCATTCAACTCCGTAACGGGCGAACAGTTTGGATGAAACATTATTTGTGACTTATTATTCCGGTACCATGTGAGCGAAGCCGCGGGCAGAAGCTATTTAATAATACAGTTATTATATAACTTTAATTTTGTTAAGTTTCATTTTGCAATATGTTCCTATATTGAAAACTGAATACTAATAAGCTCTATAAAATAGCATATATACAGCGCAGTAGATTTGCTAATTTATATTGTAAACACTACTATAGATTACATTGTTATCACAAAGAAATCTCACCTGAAAAATGTTAGTTGAAAATGCAGCGAGTGGTGGGTTCATTACAATGCTATTTGATTTCATGTACTCGGGAATTCTTCCCCAGGTGTATCTTTTAACCAACAAGTTAGTTCTTCTTCTGATAATGTCACTGATTAGCTTGAAGTTAATTTCTTCTACATGTCCATTATAGAATTGCTGAGCCCTCTCTTTGTAGAATGACAAAATTTTACCTTTATTTCTATCACTAAAAAGTTCCCTAATAAATGCAGACACAACTATGCCAGATTCAGATGCTGAATCAATGGAGTCCGAAATATTCTTCAAAGTAAAGTGGGGGTTGAATGTAACCATGTCATCTAGTTTCAGAATGTCATTCATTTCTCCTGAAGTGGAACCTCTAGCTCCCATGAACATCATCGCCAGCATTGACGTAACAGAATATGGAGATAGTACAAAGCTTCGTTTTTTGTCGATGTTTTCAACCATCACGTGCCAGTACCTAAACGCTAGTTCATTACACAGTTCAGTAAATTGTGCAATATCCTCTCCTAAATTCTTAGTAGTCACTTCCAAGCCTTGATTTTCTGATGAATACTCCAGAATAACATCTTTGTTGTCAACATTTTCAGGATTGTATGGATTGTCTGGTTTTAAGTTTTCTTTCGGTATTTCATTAATTTTCGGCGGAGAAAGAGTTGGAACTAGCTTCCAAGAGTTATTTCTTTCATTAGATATCTCTTCATCAGCAATATTTACCTTCTGTATTTTCTTCTTGAATTCGTCAATTTTGGGTCCAAAATCAGTTACTTTTTCATTTTTGTTGGTAAATTTATTTACAGTATTAATTTTGTTGATAAGTGATTGAGCATTACTCTTATCGTTAATGGCAGAAATTGGAGTATTTGTTGTTATTTCTAATGGAGAAGAAGCTGTAGTAATTTCTTGCTTCAATGGAAGTTTTGTCATATCTTCGATGAATTTATCGTCAACCATTTGTGTTTCCGTTTCTTCTGCATTATTCATGTCAGTTTTATTTTTTGTGTTTTCTTCTTTTTTTGTTTCGGGTACTACTTTAGTTGTATTTTTGTTAGTCGATGCAGATATTTTAACAAAGTCTTTATTTTTATTTGTATTTTCAATGTTTTTGTCAGAGCTTTGAAGTTTATTTTTATTAGAAGCATTTATTTTCGTCGTTTCTTTTACAAAAGGCATTTTATCTTTTGTTACTACTTTTTCTGTGGTTGATATTATATACGTGTTAGGAGCTTTTTCTGTGGCTAATATTTTCACTGTAGTTGGTGCTTTTTCTGTGGTTGATATCTTTAGAGTGGTTGGTAGTTTTTCTGTAATCACTGTTCTTTCTGTTGTTAATATTTTTACCGTGGTTGGTATTGTTTTTGTGCTTGACACTTGTTCTGTGGTTAACACTTTTTCTGTAGTTGGCACTATTTCTGTGGTTATAATTTTTTTTGTCGGTACTTTTGCAGTTGTAGTTTGTTCTTCAATAGAAAAAACATTCTCTGTTTTATTTTCGGTTATGGGCAAATATTTCTTAGTTGTAGTTATGTCTTTAGCCGTTGTCGATAAAATTTCTGTTTTTATTTCTAATGGAACATCAGTTGTTGTATCTATGTTCTGTTCTGTTGTAATAGTTAAATCATTAAGGTTTGTTTCGTCAGGAATCGGTTGCGGTACTTCATTCACAACTTGTGATAATAAATCCCCCATAGATTCGGAAAGGACCGGGTCCATTGTGGTTTCATAAGACTCAGTTGTAGGAATGGTGGTGATATCAACAGTTTCCGTAGTTGTTGATTCAGTTGTAGTTTTAATTTCATGTACATTCACTTTTTCCTGTGTTTTGTTTTTATTTTCTGGATGAGGATCTATTGTAGATATCTTGACAAAATTATCATGATTTTGGTCAGCAGTAATGTTGATTTTTACTTCTTTTTCAGAAGGGATATCCAAATCAATATTTTCCTTACTTTCCATATTATTTAAATTTACCTGAGTTGTATCGATTAGATCGTTAGTAGTTGGCAAAGGCTTGTAGTTGTTTCCTAAGTCTGATGCTATTTGGCTTATGCTCAGTGCAACATCGAATAGAGGTAAGGCTGGTTCATTATCTTTCACATCGTTGTCCTCTAAATTAGTAAATGAATTTGCTAGTGATATAAATTCTGTGGATGAGACTGCAGTAGATGGGGATACAGACTGAGTTGTGACTGTCGTCACATTAGCTCTGTCTACAGTTTTAGGGGTAGAGGTAATTTTGACTTCGTCAATTGGATTAAACATAGTTGTAATTGTCGTAGAAGATATTTTGGGAGGTAAAGTAGTTGAAATTCTTTCCGGAAGTTTAGTAGTTGATGGTGGAGAACGCTTTGTTGTACTTGCATAGGCTATAGGTGCTTTCGTAACGTCCACTGGTCTTTTAGTAGTTCTTTCCGTGACATATTGAACCGTAGAGACTGGTATAAATGTACTTATCTTATCAAAATCGTATGGTTTCGTGGATGAAAGGTTGTCTGCAATAGGTTTCTTAGCTGTAGTACTTGTTGTTGGTAGTTTTGTGGTTGTTGTAGGTCTCAATGTAGTAGTTTTAGGAGTAATTCTTACAAACGGTTTTGTGGGTTTAGCAGTTGTAGAAGTTGTGGTTGTAGTTGGTTTGATAGTAGTCGTAGTTGTTAATTTTCTAGTAGTGGTAGTAGGCCTTCTTGTAGTTACTGGTTTTTTCGTGGTAGTAGTAGTAGAAGTTGTGGTAGTAGTAGTAGAAGTTGTGGTGGTAGTAGTTATAGGGGTGGTCAACGGTCGTGATGTCGTAGATAATTTTGTTGTTGTTATTTTAGTTGTAGGTTTAAGTGTCGTAGTTACAGGGCTTGTTGTTTCGTCTTCCGCAGTGGACGCATTTCCATTTATTGGTTTTGCAGTAGTAGTAGAGTTAACAAATTGAGTATCTCCCTCTTTGCTCATGGAATTATCCTCAGAATCAGGGATTTCATCCAGTGTATCTGTTTCTGGTGAATATCCACTTGTTGGTTTATCAGGAGTAATGTCTACTCCTGTATTACCAAAAATAGAAGGTAAAATCAAGCTCCAGGAGTCGGAAACATCAGGTGTGTCTAATGTTGGTTGAACTAAAGGTTTGTTTTTATGCGCTTCCATTTGAGCTTTCAATACATTTTGTACATTTGACACTACACTATGTACTTTTGTGTAAGAAGGTTGGCTGAAATTGAACGCTATGGTTGGTTGATTATCGTTCGCAAATGTAACAAGGCCATCCGAGTCTTCTCCAGCGGCAACGATTGCTTGTATTTCTTCGAGGGTCATCAACCTTTTCACGAGCTCGCCGGATTCATCGAAAGTGTAGAACTCGTATCGGTCTGGCGTGAGGAGGTTCACTGGACTGCCAACCGCACCGTTCGTGGGAGGTGGAAGCGTGTTTCCGACTGCATCAGCGATGAATGGCTTGGTACGCCTGAAACACGGAAAAATATTTATGAGACTTAGTATCGTGCGCAAAATCTTAATCATCATCATCATCCACAGCCTGACTTTACCAACTGCTGCGTATATTCCTCCCTTTATAAGTGCCAAGTGCCAATCCTCACGGTTCTTAGCTCGTCGCATCCAGTTTCGGCCCACGATGGATGCAATATCGTCCCCCTATCTAGCTGCTGGACGACCAACGTTTTCGTACCCGGTTCTTCGGCATCAAGCTTAATGACCGTATTCCTAATGTCAAGATCCGAAGCCGAACCAAAGGTCAAAAACGTTGGGAACCGCATAATGGAAGTAAAATGGAATTGGGCAGGACAGGTGATGACAGGTGGAGTAAGGCGATAACTGAATCTGAATCCTTAATAATATTAGAAACGCGAAAGTAAGTTTGTTACGCTTAACTATTCAACAGACCATCATGACATTGTAGTCTGGAGTAAATAATAGGACAGAAAAAATAAGCCGCGCCCAAGGGTTAGGCAAATTTATTCACCTTTATTAACCCTTTCTTACAATCATCCATCTATGTAGCCATATTAAAAGCATGTGAATGTATGGTAGGTAGGTAGAAATAAGAGGCACGGGTTGCGAATTTGATTCCCGTTGCAACCGACAATAATATTTATTCTCCATGGTAATTCATAGGGTGTGGGGATTCCAACCTCCATCTTCGGAGTTCAAGCCAAACTCACCTGCCCGTGGAGCACCCTGCTGTGTAACAAATGGAGATCTGGCAGCCGGCTGATTGCGGCATAGCATGGCTAAATTCCCTGACCGCCGACGGGCAGCAGCGTCGCCGGTGCGAGAAACTCTGCCCTATGATCCCCAACCAGCATGCCCAGCGTGAGGAATATGAACAGATCCCCATTTTTAGAGGAGGTATATGTCCAGAAGTGGGCTGATATATGCTGGTGTGGTGCGGTAGCGGTCATACTCACAAAATAGAACGTTGTATGAGGGGTCCGGACTGTTAGGTCTTTTTTGATTAAGTTCTAAAATACATATTTAACTTACTTATTATCTTTCTTCTCTGCCAGCACGCAGACTATGGCGAGCAGCACGCACAGTGTCACCCGCATCTTGAGCTCCAAGATAACATGCACCTGAAATAGGGAAAAATAATATTTAGTAGAAGGTAGTTACAAATGTATTCATGTTTTTTTTTGTGGGTGGACAAAAGTAGGTATATCTATATGATCATTGTCATCACCACCTATAGCAGTGCCCTTCTGGACGTAGGTCTCTCCTAAGGTACGCTACTGAGCCCGCTCCTCTGCTCTTCTCATCTCCACTGTCTGCCAGCTACATTACGCAGATCGTCACTCTGATCTAGCCAGGGGGTATCCTACTCTATATAATGTATATACATATGCCACCACTACCAGCCGATATTCACTGCTGGACATAGGCCTCTCTTAATAAGAAGGGGGATATGCCCATAATCCCTACGCTGGGCATGCGGGTTGGGTATCGCAGGGCACAGTTTTCGCACAGCCAACGCTGCTGCCCGACGGTGGTCAGGGAATTTACATGTGCCGGTATCTAGGCTGCGCCATGCCGCCAATATATATAATCTAATCGCAGCTCAAAAATATCTTCTAAAAACTCAGTATTTAGATTAAAGTTAGAAAGAGAAATTGTAATTCTGATTGTGTGTATAAAAATAATTAATTTCAATTCTCGTATCAGGATTTCGATAAGCCTAGCCTTCTTTTAAAGTCCTTTCTTCGTGCAACCCGGTCTTTGTGCCTCCACGATGCAAGGAAAATACCCCCAAACAAGTCTGTGTTCAGTCATGAAGTCAGAAGATTAGATTATGTCTTTAAACTATGCCTTATCTAACATTTACTATCAATCTGGGCTTACCAAAATAGTAAAACAAGATCACAGTTAATATTGTAAGGTACAAAACGAACTGTAAAATTGTGAATAAACCAGCTAAACAGGTAAAAACCACGGTCATTGTCGCGTGAACTAGAACCTGTACTTTTCTATCGGCAACTTCATTTTGCCCCACATCCATTGCTGTTTCACCATTGACATCGTTTCTGAGTCACTAGCCAAAACCGCAATGCCAAACATCTTGCTGTAAGTTACGACAAGTTTTTTGAGATTCATTTCTTTGACCTCGTGCCATAAAGTGGTTCCGTTGTGTTTTGACAAGTTGTTTGCCCACAAAAATGTGGGACACCTGTTATTTGTAGGGGTCATTAAACTGCGGTGATAAATTAACTGCGTTATGTAAGATGCAGTTTGTGTTTGGAGCGAAATGCATTTTATGATTTTTTTTAAAGCTTACATAATAGAAGGCAAGAAAACTATAGAATACTAATTGGTAAATTTAGTTATAGGTATACAATTGAAAACTTAACTATTTGTTGGATATCTCCAATCTAATTATCGACGTGAAAATTATGACTGAATAAAACGATAAAGCTCTCATCGGTTGTTTAGAATTATTGATAATTTTTTTTTTTTTATGCTACTTGAAGATGAATCAAGCACATGGCCCACCTGATGTTGAGTGGTAACCATTACCTATCACAAAGCATTGCATCATTAATCACGTTTTTCGGAAAGTGCTCTACGATGCAACGCCCTGCGTCCATCAACTTGAGGCATGATGATGATAAGTCTCTTGTGCCTGTAATTTCACCGGCACCTATACCCTTCAAACCGAAAAACAGCACAGCTGCTTTACGGCAGAAATAGGCATGGTGGCAGTACTTCCCCGGACGAGCCCTCCACAAAGAACTCTACTACTACTAAATGATAATAAATTATGTGAACTATTATTATTATTATTATGAGCCCTCAATATCCCACTGCCGGGCAAAGGCTCCCCCCACTCTCTCCATTCATCCCTCTTCTGTGCTAAAATGGTCCAGTCGGCACGGAATTTAGTGAGCTCGTCCCTCCATCTTGTTCGTGGTCTGCCGCGACTTGGACGCCCCGTGTCAGGGCACCTCGAGCAAGTGAACTATAGGTTTTCGAAATATCCTTCTGTACGATCATTTCCAAAACCAAAGTAACAAGAATACGATGAAAAAAACTGTCTCATGATACAAATGATATAAAAAGCTTGAAAGCTTCTCAAGTAGCAGTACCACTGCACGGTTGGCTGCGCACCAACAATCGTAGCCCGTTAGATGAATGCGCCGGCGCCGGTGAGAACGCAATGACAGCATATCGTCATAACTGACATTGACACGCAATGATGTAACGGTTATGTGGGTCGGGGAACAATGCTGCTTTTTGTTTCGATATCGTGTTATAGTGTTACGGATTTTTATCCTGGCTCAATAAGGAGTACCTGCCATCTTAAAATGAGAAAGGGGTAAGGAAGTTACGTATTTCTACTGATTCAGGCTATTCGGAGGTTAGACTATGATCACGTGATACATAATATTACAGTCACCAGTCCACTTACTAAGCTGTATACAGTTTAGGATCATGACCATTGACAAGAGCGTATAACCTGATTTGACAAAGTGTTAAACTCTTCAAGATGGTACTCTGTAAAGACACCGTCTCTATGTGAAAACTGCCAAAAATCGTGTGTGACGTTATGTCGCTTGAATTGCGTTCAATGTTGGCGCAATAGACAGTGTGCGCAGAGTTTGGTGAAGACATTTTTTCACGTTTGTGACTAGACTGGAGAATACTGTCTTGGTGGTCAACTGTTCACATTTTATTGCAGGTGAGTATACCTACTACCGGGTAGAAAAGGGGGAGTCGTTATACCTATCCACGGTTCTTCTTTAACTTTCTTCCTTCCATCTTTGTATGAGCTAGAAGTCATCTCTGGTGTCGGAGTTTTTTAAGCCGTTTTAATGCATCTGACTCGGCTTAATGACTTTTCAACTAATCTAATATCTCTAGTAAGTGATATATGTATCCATATTTTTCGTATAAGCACTAGCTTATGTCATGATTCTTGATGCACTAGTTAATGACTGTTATGTCATTCTTGGTGTTACAGTTTTTAAGGTCCCTAATGCATCCAACTTGGCTTAACAGATTAGGCTTCAAAAATAAAGCCTAAGGCTAGGTCTAGGCTCTATAAGGAACGAACATTTCATATGTACGCGTAGGCGGAACAACCTTATTACTAAATTATAGTAACTAAAACTAAATAAACGAAACAATTTTTTTTTAAATTTTTTTTAACAAGCTTTTGCCTTTATAATGTTAGTAAAAGACAAAAAAAATAGAAGTGATAGCAGATAGAATATATTTAGATGTAGATAGGCACTATAAATAACTTGGCAAATTCATGTTTGTGTTGATTCCAAGCAAGTCATTAATTCCGCTACAGACGAGTAAATCAGGCCGCGTTGAATATTTTATACAAAATCCACTGTAAAATTAATTTCGAAACCAAACATACCCCGTGTTCGGAGATGTTTCCTCAGAATCCTCAAATTTCTGAAGTGCAAAAAAGAAAGAGGGCTCAAATTCGTATTTACTTGCTATTAATAATTATGAAAAAAAAAATAGATCAAAAATTCATGATTTTGATCGTAATTATATGTATGTAATCATAAACCTACATTATATATATATATAATTACGATCAAAATTATATAATTTGTATAATAATAATATATATATATATAATATATATAATAATATATAATATAATTTGTATGTAATCATAAACCTACATTATAAATGCGAAAGTGAGTTTTTGTTACAATTACACGCCTTGACTATTCAACCGATCATCGTGAATTATTTCATAGTCGCTGTCAAAAGTACAGAAAGCGGAATAGGGCACCTTTCACCTAGAAAAAGGACTGTTTCTGGTACCAAGTCACAGAAAAATAACTCTTAACGAGCGAAGCCTTATTTAAAATAAGTCTAAGTAGTCAAATAAAATCGTTTATTTAAAATAAGTCTAAGTAGACAAATAAAATCGTTTTCAAAAAAAAGATTTACAGGATCTCGTGCATCGTTCTTTGTGAAGGGCTCATCCAGGAAGTACTACCACTACGCTTATTTCTGCCGTGAAGCAGTTGCGGTTTAAAGGGTGTAGGTGCCGATGAAATTACAGGCACATGAAGCTTAGTACCGACAAGTTGCTGCTGCTTAATATGTTTATTAACAAATAAATTTAAATAAGACTAATATCATACAATTAAGATCGGATAGACATAAAAAAGCGAACATTGCGATTAAATATAATAATATAAATATAATTGAAGAAGTTGAAACAGCAACATTCTTAGGGATTTGGCTTGATCAGTACTTCGATTGGAAGACACTTATAAAATGTATCTGTGATAAGCTAAATAGATTTGTGTACGCAATTAAAAACCTTAGGCTTCGCGTATCTACCGAAGCTGCGCTCAAGGCATATCACGGATATGTATCGTCGGCAATAGCTTACGGACTTATATTCTGGGAAACACAACCGATACACAAAAAGCCTTCATAATACAGAAAAAATGCGTACGGGCTATCTGTGGTGCATGGACTATGGATTCCTGCAAGCCGTTGTTTAAAAAGTATACAATTCTTCCACCAGCTAGCATGTACATAAATGATTTATGCTTGTTTGTGAAACCGTATCCTCGGTATTTCAGTAAAAAGGCAGATGTGATAAATAGGCAAACAAGGCACAAAGAGAACCTTGTTGCCGACTGAATATTGCAAAAAAAGTGTCATGCCATTACAATTTTTAATAAATTACCGTATGCTATAAGAAAATGGTTAATATACAAATGTTTTTTATGAAATTAAGGAATATATGGATTACAAATTTTGACATTTTGATTATCTATCACATATTATTATTTTTGACATTAATTTATTTAAACTACTACTTTGACATTTGTTTATCTTTTTTGTATATTTGCATGCCTTAATATGCAAAATGTATAGGATACTTTACTTTTCTTTGACATTATGCTAAGACCTATTGTTCCTACATTTAAAGCAAATGAATAAATGATTATGATTATGGACGCAGGGCGTTGCATCGCAGTGCCAAACATGTGTAACCTACGAATCAAAATTTGTCATAAGTAATGGTTACCACTTAAAATCAGCTGGACCATTTGCTAGTCCATCTTCATTATCATAAGAAAAACAGGGGAAGCGTTTAAGAATACCGGGGTAACATCGTCTTATAAATATTAGAGAGGTTGCGTCAATCACAGCCACGGAATAAACTAGAGTACTGACAATGATTTAGTTGTTGACTACAATACAAAAGTTAATAGATTTAGTCGTTGAATTTTAAATAAAAAGACTTTACTGAGATACAATTATTGTTTTATAGGCAAAGTAAAAGACTAGGTACCCTTAAGTACAGATAGGTAGAAAAGATATCATGTAAGGCTGCAAACGCAGTTTGCGTAAAATAAATACCGGCCAAGTGCGAGTCGGACTCGCGCACGAAGGGTTCCGTACCGTTGTATGGCAGCCTCACTTAAATAAAATAAATAAATATAAATCAATAATGCTGGACTATCACACAGCATCATGTAGCCCCAAACTAAGTAGAGCTTGTGTTATGGGAACCAAATGATTGATATATTTACTTATATACTTTTTTTGTAAATACATACATGTCATACATAGAAAACACCCAGACCTAAGACAAATATCTGCAGAACATGCAAACATTTGACCCTCTGCGGGAATCGAACCCGCTGTGTCTCAGGCGGACCTTCGCCCAATGCGCCACAGAGGTCGTCTCAATATTTATATTTTTCTGTTTTGAGTATTTGTTGTTATAGCGGCAACAGAATTACATCATCTGTGAATATTTCAACTGTCTAGCTATCGCATTTCATGAGATACAGCCTGGTGGCGGACAGACAGACAGACAGTGGAGTTTTAGTAACAGAGTTCAGTTACGCAACTCTAAAAATCAATGAATGCTTACTTCCACTGCGGGAAGTAATCTTCGCTCAACTAGAAACCATTAACTCAAGCACACTAGTACATTGCAAATAATTGAATAAATTCATTGAACTCTTATTTTTCTGCGCATGAGCTAGTGTTCAATACTGGTGCCGGAGTTTTAGGCCGTCCGGAGGCCTTCTTAGGCTGACTGAAGAAGCTTGGACCAACATCTTAACGTGGCTTCCGCAGCACGGAAGCGCTCAGATCTGCCCATCACTGTGCGAGAATAGAAAATGATATTGTTTAAGGCTGCAAACGCAGATTACGTAAAATGAAACGCCACTAAACGGTCACACATCGAAGTGACTGGACAGAGTGTTGTTTCATCTGTTGTTTCATCATCTGATTGTTTCATCATCATCAGATGAACACTCCGTCCAGTCACAATAGTCTGATGACTATAACAGTCTGCTGTTGGACATTATGCCTCCCCTAATTAGCGCCCTGTCCTGACCTTGATACATCCAGCTTCCATCAGCAGTCTGAGTGTTGATTAACAAATACTATTTACTAAGAACACCGAATGATGATTTGCGAAAGGCTGCTGGTATAAACTGGATGCGAAACTCGAGCTCAGGACAGGGAGCAATGGCGCTCATAATTGGAGGCCTATGTCCAGCAGTGGACTGCTATAGGCCGATGATGATGATGATGATGAACACTGAAATACGACACGAGCAGTCTTACTGAGATAAAGTTATCACACCAAATGTAATATTAAAGTATCGTATTTTTATTTTGCTCCTCCGTACAAGGTTATTTATTTATGGAAATGATGTTCCTAGTTCATATTTAATTTATTACACGCCCGTAAACTTTACAGTTAGAGGGATGCTAATTTTGAACAAAATGCGAATATTCACGCTGCTGAAGCAGGTTATTTTAAACACAATAGGTACTTCAAAAATACGTTTTTCGACGACTTTATCGCTGTACCTATGAATATATAAATACCATAAAGTAGGTACAATATTCCGCCAAGACCCTTTGTGTAAAGTAGCCTGGAGCCTCATCTATGAAAAAGTAAACATAAAAAGATATAGATATCAAAGTCCGATAGATCCGATTGATGTAGTCCATAGGGATCACGAGCCTCAACACTGATCAGACCAATATATAGACCAAAGGTCTTCATATAGATATTTTGTGACATTTTTGCCCGATTTTAGAATAAGAAATAAAGCAAAACAAAAGTCAAGATAAGAGAAAGATAAAATTAATAAAATATGCGAATAAAACGTAGGTAATTAAGAAATAAGAAGAAACAAAAGGAAGATATGATATAAATATATGGTACATAAAATACTTGATTGCAATTCTCTTTTTCTTAAACTACCGTCACTTTTAAACGTGCAAAAAGTTCCTCTTAGTACCATTATCCAAGTCCGACCGAGCTTTTGTTTGCCAGTTTATAGTGCTCCGCACGAGAAGGTTGCCCAGCGGGAACCTTCTACTAAGCCTCCGCTCTCCATCCGTCTATCTGTCAGCGGGCTTTACGTTATGAACCGTACATAGGTACATACACACAGTCATGCCTTTTTCCCAGAGGGGTAGGTAGAGATCACGGATCTCCAGTTGCTACGATCCTGGCAAACCTCATTTGCTTCATTCACTCTCATCAAATTCTTCATACATGCTCGTCGGTTTAGGGTACTTCTGACATAGCCAGTCTCCCATTTGAATTTAAATTGAATTGAATTCGCATTTGAACTGTAATCAGTAGAGAACTTAATTTTTTACATGTATGTATTTGCTATTGCTACTATAATCACAAATTATAAAAAGTATATAGTGTTATATCTTGAGCGATAATACGGAACCGAGTCGGATTCGCACTTACTGATTTTAATTTTAATAGTTTCCCCTTAGTTTCTTATAATTTTACTTAAAATTAGCATACCCTACAATTCCCCATTATCTTAAAATTATAACAAGAAATAAAAATACTTACACCTCACAAAATAAATAAAGAATGTTAAACATTTTTACAGAAACTACCTGTGTAAAATAAAGTTGGAGATCAAATGGTGTTTTTATTCAACTGGCAAAGCCTCTTAAGGCGATGCGCACTAAGTTTTATGTTACCTATGCATTATCCATCTTTATGAAACAAGGCGTGTGTTTCATAGTGGCATGCATATTAGGCAGGATCATCTTTTCATCCCAGAGGTTCACGTAGCGTTTAGTAAAAGTTTTGCCAATGAGAAAGCTTTGGTAATCGGTTAAAAAAAATTAGAAGCTTCCGATACGTTTGGTTGAAGTATTTGTCATTGCCCTACAGTTAGTACTTAGTAGGTACAAAATAACTGGTTAACATTTTGAGGTTTTTTATTTATTTAACACGTTGGCTGCTGGCCTCGCACATGACGCTCCGCGCATCATCATGCATGAGGAGGAGGACGACGTGCAGAATCACATTTGTGTTTTCAGCACTCAAAGCGTTAATAGGGGCCAGCTCTTGACCTCGAGGCTTGCGTGGACAAGGATGAGGTCAACGATGGGGCGAGATTTCCCAGAAGATGCCTTACTTAAGATGTGGTTCTTATAAGTATAGTACAGTCAAATATGCTAAAGTGAAATAAATAATAATGTAAGTGAAGTAAATATGCTAATGTCTAAAGCAAGTTAGATCGCTTGAAACGGCCTAAGTTTCAATGTTAGTGAGTAATGACATTGTTGGGATATGAAACTTTTCCAAATAAGTCTTGTGTAAGTGTTAAAAGATGGGAATAAGTTTAGAAAACGTTTATTTCTGGATTTGTAGAAGTTTTTGAAAGATTTTAAACTGGAAGCTGCTATTTATTCGGGAGTAACTTGCTCACCTACCATTTGTGCCCGACCACCTGCACGCGGAAAGAAATCAACAATACGACCCGTAACAATAGCCCAATAGCCGTGTCTACATACTGGTTCAGCAAAATTAAAAAAATTAAAAATGGATTGAAATATTGACACGCAAAGTAAGAAGACAGGAAATTAGGCTACTTAATGATGAATAACGTAACCGTTTAAAATATCATCTTCTAAATACCTAATAAAAATTGTGTTGAGTACAAACTTGTGTAAGATAACAAAAAATGCTTAATTAATACGAAAACTACACAAAAGCCATACTAGTCTAGTAATAGTCAGTAAATACTAGCACTTTTGTTTCTTTTATGACTTTTATGTTCAATTGAGTACAATTTTGCCAAAATTCTCTTGCAATTTCATTGCAAAAAGCTTGGCAATCTAGTTTATTTCAGAAATGGCAATCTCGTAACCGATGAATTGTTTGATAAGCTCGGTCGTGCATCGGCGTTCGTATGATTGCAAGACAGACGTGAGAAATTGTAATCTGCAATTTTGAGCGACACGTGCAAATTTGCAAATTTTTATTGACACATGGATTATGAAATATTACACAAAATGTTAGAAATCAAAATCAAAACAATCATCATCATGACGTTTCCTTTATAAAGATATCTTATATTGCTCATTACGAAAATATATTTAGGACATACGGGGTGTAGTCAGAGGCAAATCTAAAGATTACATTCGGCACATGAACATGCCCAGTTTAACGACTGGTTGCACCGCCATGGTGTCCCGGTGAAATATAGCCCTTAAACGGAGACCTAAGCCCTCCCATATAATTACAATTCTGCAGGTCAACTCTATTGTAATTCATGTGGCCATTCTTTATAGGGGCCACATTAGAGAGATGTTAGAGAAATGAATAATGTCTAACGGTAGAAAGTTTTTCCGAAACACATCATAGATCAAATAATACGTAATTGTTTTTTTGCATACTGTTACAGTGTAACCCATAATACGTCTTATAACACGACTTAAATTTAACTATTCCTCAAAGTTAGCTCTGTCACTGTTTGCCATTAGCCAACAGTGAGAGATGACAATACTTGAAGCATTCTTTATCGTTTGAAATTTTGTTATAAGGCCTTAGTAGATTTCAATTTAAATATTAAAGGAATTTTAGAAACAACCGGGCAACTCAATGGTTAAGAAAAGAAAGTAACAGTAAGTAAAATGGCACCTTTAATGGAAAATAAATGGTACAGTCGTTTATTAAAAAAGTCAACAAAGCATCGTGCGATCTAACAAAAAGGGTACACATTCATTAGATTCATTGTTTTGTTTGAAAAATCAAAAAAATCAACACGGCTTAGTAACTAAAAGTATGTCAAAAACGTGAATTTAAAAGCCCAAGAACTTACACTTACTGTAGTTTGTACCTTAAATTATCTTGTACGTTGTAGAAACAAAATGTACCATAAATTGTCGTGTACACTATAGGACATAAATTTTTGAATGAGGTATGTACCCTAAATTGTCTTGTACATTAAAGAACATATTTTTAGAATGAGGTATGTACCTTAAATTGTCTATTGTTTGAAATAAATTTTATGAATGAGGTACCTAAAGTTCATCAATAACTTTCTGCCTAAATTCGTTATGTGGGGTCGGCACCAGCATGTGTTTTCCCTCCATATCCCTCTGTCACTCGTCATCTCAACAGTCAGTCCTTTTTCATTATTATCATCATCATCAGCCCCTAGCAATCCACTGTTCGACATAGGTCTTCCCTAATGAGCGCCATTGCGCCCTGTCCTCAGCTCTATGCATTCAGCTTCTACCGCAGCCTTTCGCAAATCGTCACTCTACCTGGCCAAAGGATCTGTTATTTTATGTGCGTGGTCTTAACCTGTGTTGGGCCTTATAAATAAATAAACTATTCCTTATAATTTACCTTATCCTACAATTTTGTTTTTTTTTCCAAAGTTTAAAAGAAATTGAATGTCTGTTTTTTCCGGTATTCTTTATATAACATTGACATAATTAAGCACTGTTTAACAAAGCTCGAAGTCGGTCTAGCTGAAAGTAAACGTTAAGCTGTAACGGGACAGACACAGAATAAAAATAGTCACTAATGCAAGGTCGATGAACTGTTACTCTCGTATATTTCTGGAAAAAATACTGCCTACGTCCACTCAGGACTCGCTCATAGTCCAATTCGAACTCGCATTGTTAAGTGGACTATGAAGCTTACGTAGCTTGTTAAGATTTGAACTTTGTTTATTTAATCAACCCTCCCCTCCACCCAGTTAGTATTTAGGTTGTTATCATACTTTGGCGTGAGTATACAATCTAGATGACATCATCTGGAATCAATGATGCTGTAGCTGTATGTGTAGTTTTACTTTACTAGTGCCAAGGACATTTAGATAGAGTAGGAGTGCCCAGAACCTGTATAATACTCTCAGCCTAGTAGACCCTACCCGCAAAAAAAGTCAATCATTACGTTGAAACTGACGAAGCTCCGAGTTTCTACGCTATGTTTTTCTTCACCGTTTTAAAACTGAAAATACATTGGTCCACGGCTGACTCAAAACTACAGGATTTTTTTAATAATAATAAAACACAGAAGGTTTGAATCTCGGTCGCGGTACATCCCACTAGGCCATCACGGCTCACGGCTGTCATAATTTGAAAAAAAACTGAATATTTTAAAAATATCGCACATTAGGAGACCACGCGGCAGACCGCGCCGAAGATAGATAGACGAACTTGCCTCCTTTATATGGGTTGGCGTGACCCTTAACCAACACAACGAACGCTGGGCACGGACGACGGACTGCCTGCAAGTCCAGAGCAGCACTACCGGCCACCTCACCGCGGCTGACCCGTCGTCTGTTAAGACTCAAAAGACAAGATCTACACACCATCGTTGGTACCCTCACGGGACACTCTCCTTTGAACAAACACCTCTACAACATCGGAGCAACAGACAGCCCACTCTGCAGAGGGTGTCTGACCGAAGAAGAATCAGAAGCCCACGTAATCCTGGAATCCGTGGGAGTTGCATCACAACGTGAACAAATCCTTGGAACCCCGAGGTCACTCCGCGAAGCCTGCGAAGATCCCAGGAAACTTCTGTGCTTCTGGGCGGAGTTAGGCTGGCTAAGTATTTAACCAGATCTCCCACACGCACAATGGACCAACTGGAGTCCAATTGCGGAAAAGGGAGTCCATTTACATTTACATTTTTTTATGAGTTGGCGTGGAATAGCGCTCAATAGAGAGGAGAGGAAAGAGGGAAGGGAAGCCTTTGCCCTGCAGTGGGATAAATCAGGCTCATAAATTTGATATCATGAATTGTACCCTCTCCTTTTCTACTTGTCCACTACGCCTCCGAGGCCGTCAAACTAAATACAAACATCAGCGAAACTTATCATTTATAAGTTATGTTATACTCATGAATGACTCCAAAGTTTTGCCGTAGCCAGCCAACAAGTTTGGTTCATGAAACTTTAAGAAGTCGCAGAATGAGTTTTGTAAGTACATAACTATGTTAGTGTTGGTAACACTGTTAGTCTTTATACACCGTGTCTCAAGAAATGAAGGCACTATTCATCGACCAAGTCCGGCTAATAGGGTTGTCGCTTGCTTTTAGGTAAATATATATATAGGTAAAAATATATATATTTTAGGTAAGTATATATATATATATATAAGACAACCAACTGACAATCTATTTTATATATATATACATATATATTAGTTTACCACATAACTAACGGTACCCTAAATTTGTTACAATCTTTTGGGTTGCGGGTCCGATTCCCGCCGCAATAAAAAGGTTTACACTTATAAAAAAATCAATTTGGATAACATTGTGCAACTATTTGTCTCGAGTCTTGGTGTGCTCTATATATTAAGTATAAGTTCACAAAAACATGGATGTAAGTATTATAAAGGTATATCAGTCATGTGGGAATACAAGCTCTGTTTAGTTTGGGGCTACATGATACTGTGTGATAGTGTCAAACATTATTATTTTGATTATTTTCTGTCTTAGTAATATATGTGTGTACTTTTCATATGGCTAACACGAAAACATATAAGCAATATTTAAGAAGTACATAGAGGTTAATTACAAAGTAAAACTTTATTCTGTATAAAAAAGAAACGTTTGGAAAAAACACTTCAGTGTCAACCCTGGTTATTGTGGCCATATAGAGGTTTCAGAAGTGGGAAATTGGGTCGGAGCAGCTACCACTCAGGCCGATTTACGTCGCCAGCTTTACCAGCTTCAGAATAGAGTTCATTTTGGCATGCCCAAGCAACTTGAAGGCATCTGTCTAAGAACTTAGAAGACGTGTTCTTGAATACTAGAATTTAATTTGTAAGCTTTAAATACAGCATACTACTTACAAACATACATACATTATTATAGTTTTATGATCAATTTCTGTAGAACCTATACAATTATTAACCTACACACATCTTCAATACCTGGTATAAAACAAAGTCGCTTTCCGCTGTACTGTACTGTGTAGGTACACCTATGTATGCTTTGATCTTTAAAACTACGCAACGGATTTTGATGCAGTTTTTTTAATAGATAGAGTAATTCAAGAGGAATGTTTATGTGTATAATTTGCACCCGTGCAAAGCCAGGGCGGGTCGTTAGTTAATATATATAATGTGAAACTGACTGACCGGGTAATATATCAACGCATACCCCAAACCGCATTGATACCTTTTAAAGTGTAGGCATCCAATAACAGAGGATTTTTATATGTTCCACCCCTAAAGGGGTAAAATAGGGAATAAAGGCATATATACTAGATCTATGGATGAAGGCATTGGATGATAGTTAGTAAGTTTCGAAGTTAAGATCTTGAAATTTTGTATTTAGGCTGACGATTGAAAATTAATTTATACTTATGTCAGCGTTTTTGAGAATTCCATCCCCGAAGAGATGAAATGGGGAATGAATATTTGTGTCAAAATCCACATTAACGACATTATTACTTCTGTTGGTGTAGTGTACGTACCTATGTATATTAATAGCATTGTGCAGGGTTGTACTAAGAGCGAATTTTCAGAAAATCTACGTCCTAAAAAGAGGTGGAAGGGGGTAGTGGTTGAAAAACCTCTAAGTGGGCGAAGTTGTTAGGGTTCACCAGTTATTTTATAAAACTAGCTGACCTGACCGCAACTTTGTTTGCGTGTATTCTTGTGCTTACACGTAAAATATTTCACAAATATGGTTCTTTACGCGGTACCCTAAACATGTACAGAATAAAAGTACCTACCGTATCAGTGAAAGTCCCTGTTATGTCCCGGACCATTAACATTATTTTGCCGTGAATCTTACTTAAATGTAGCGTATTCAATGAATGTTTGAAAGACAATGGCGCTATCTGTAATGGATCCCTTAAATAAAGATTTAACTTATTATGATTTTTACATTTTTCGGCTGTTACAGCTACCCCAGTGTTGGTATAGAGGACATAACCAAAAAATCAAATCGGTCGAGCCATTTGAAAGTTTTTGCGAGACTAGCGCATTTTAAAATAAGATGGTAGAATTAATTTTAGTATATGAAGCGAAAGCACTATGTCACCCTGTGACCCTGCTTACCCCTCCAGAAAATAAATGAGACCATTCACCTTAGAATAGACATCAGGTATGTAAAATAAAAAAAATATAAACAAATTGAAAACTTCCTCCTTTTCTTGAAGTCTGTTAAAAATACAGAAAGCGCGGGGGCTAGTTTGGAGTTTTACGATGAGGTGTCGTACTCATTAATTGCATGTGAACATTGCTCTACACAGCTAACGAACTGTTAAGCTCTGCAAAGGTTCAACATTGTGTGTAATCTCCGGTTTTCTTCCCAAAGACAAGAGAACTTTACCCACCTAACACGAATTCTAATAGAAAACCGTGTCAACAAAGTAGAAGCACTTTTTAAAGTAATTCCAGCTAGGTATATTAAAACAACCTTACTATTATATAGATATTTATTTAAAAATCTATCAAAATATGAGCAATAATTATAGAATTGCCATACCTCACTGTTGGTCAATGGCAAACAGGGACAGGGCTTTGAGCAACGGTCAAAAAATAGTGTATAAGAGTTCATACATAACTTTATGAAAATCAATAAATATTATTTACTAGCTGACCCGGCGAACTTCGTACCGCCTTAGCAAAATTAAATGTATATTTTTCAATATTTCTGAGAGATTTTCTCATTATTTTTTTCCTTAAGAACCTTTTCCTAATAATAACAAATACAACAAAAAAAGAATTAGTGAAATCGGTCCAGCCATTCACGCGTGATGCCGTGACCAAGGAAAACGGGTTTCATTTTTATATATATAGATTAGTATTTATCTACCATGTTACTAATTTGACCTTCTTTTTATTGAATATATACAAATTGAGCCACAAAGCAATTGTCAAATCTCCAATGATTTGGAAAATATCCATTAAGGTACAGGGAAAATACATAATGTTATATAAAAGCACTTCCATACATCATTTATAATGCGCATTGCTAAAATATGGAATCAGCTGCCAGCGTCTGATTTTTCATTGACTTACGACCCTAACAGTTTCAAAAAGAGAGTTAATAGGAATTTTCTGGAAAAGCTCGCCCCGTCGTCGACCTCATCCTTGCCCAGGCAAGCCCGAGGTCAAGAGATGATCCATAATAAATATTTAAAAAAAATAAGTTATTAGCCATTGCTAAACAGGACGCGGAGGGAGAGCGACGTGTTCACTCACTCTGATGAAGACTCTCAACGGGTTGAAACGTCGTCGGTGTCTTCACCGATGAAAAGATATGTGAAAATTCCCGTTTTTCAATATGTATAAGTAATAATTATTACTTTTAATCATTACGTAACCACGATTGTAGTTTATTACTTTATAATTATAAAGTATTATACTACAATCGTGGTTACCGACGATTTTACATCAGGCAACATGTAGCGTAGCTAAACATGATCAACCATTTTGTTATACAGACTCGTTAGGAAAACAGCTTTTACCGATAAAAGCGACTTTCCACTATTAGTTTTATGGGGCATATAATCTGAATGAGATCCTCTGTTCCAATGTTCCGGTACTAAAAGCGTATGTTAAGTTGAATTGTTCTACATTTTATAAAGGCTTAGTGTGACCATGACCATCCCAAGGAGTCTTCTTCTTCTTTTTATGAGCGAGTGGCCAACTCTGGTGTCGGAGTTTTAAGGTCTTCGACATATCCTAATGACACATCTTAACGTGCCTTCCGAAGTACGGAAGCTCTAAAATCTAAACATTTCTGACATTATATTAATACGTTAAAAACTTCGTTTCACTTGGAATAACCGAATATAAATAATGAAAGAGTCTGATAAGCCTTTTAACAGTTTATGTAATGTGGCTGAATTTCAAAATCTATACATGAAACTCGAAAACGAATGCTCTTTTTGAAAAGGCCTTCCGGCCATGTATCTATATAAGCTAGTGCTTAACGCATACCTACCGTGTAGAATCAAACACCGTACTATATGTACTAGTCTCTAACTCCACTTCACTTTGACACCGACTTTTGCCAGCGGTCAAAGTGGTAAGAATCCTTCATTATTATCATCAGTCTATAGAAGTCTGCTGCTGGACATAATAAGCCTCCCGAAGTAAGATATCAATGCGCCCTGTCCTCAGCTCGACGTATCCATCTTCTACCAGCAGCCGTTCGCAGATCGTCACTTCACCCGGCCGAATGGTGTCCTACAGTACGTTGGTAGAATCCTATTCTGCTTCTTCAACTGGTGACTCTCCACTACCGGAAGTTTGCTGTCAGCTCTGTGGATTTCTATCTTGAGCAAAGCGAAGGAGATTATTGTTGCTGGCGAATTTTGTCCACTACCGGATGTTACGCAACCACGATATTTTCCATCTTCCAAAGCATCATTTACCCCTACTTTGCACTTTAGAATCCTATAAATAAATGAAAAAATGCATGTTAACGGCTGCAGGCATTATGTAGAAACCGTGTAGACATTCATAATGCGGGTGAGGGCATTCAACGATAATGCTCATGAATATTAATGTAATTTCAGTTTGCTTCGTGCTATGTTAATTGTATTTAGTTGAGTCTCTCGTTAATCAAGTCGCTACGTTATGTTGGTTTTTCATTTTTCTTTCGCTTTATCAGGCGAAGCGGGGTAAACCAATTTTTGTATTGAATTAATGGCCAACGCTATGGTTTTGTGCCATTACAAAATCTATTATTTTTGGGGTCCTCTTCCTCTTCGTAATAAATAATTGATTAAATAATAATGTCTCTACCAACTTCTGTACTTTCAGTACGATCGGATCTGATATCGAAACTCTCAGGAGTTGATTTAAAACACTATAAAGTAAGCACAGTTAAAGAATCCGAAATCATACAGACTTTTAGTTTAGTTTGGATTGGGTATTGATGCTACCCGCGCCATAAGTCAGTCAGTGACGAAAGAACAATCTTTTGCACGGATTTCTTACAATTAGAACTAATTTATTTCTGTACAACAACGATTCACCCTAAGAAGCTTATCCGGGCATAGCCGAATAGGCACTTAATCGTTGGAACGATTCAATTACTACATTCCATTACTGGATTGTACAATTTGGTACAAAGTAAACACAAATAAAGCTCATTTGGTCTAATTGTGAAAGAGATGGGCCACATTGTTTGTTTTACGGTCTGCTCAGGGAAATGGTATACGAAATGAAAGCTCCGTCTAATAGGTGTATTTAGCAACTCTTTTGTATTAAAACAGTGGGAGAACCCTGAAAATTGGTTTCATCTGTATATTTTGCAACAAGTTTTCTTGATATTTTTGTGGCAGTTTTGGTCTCGGCTGATTAGCAGTGCCCAACTAGCTGGAGAAAATTAGTAAAATCTGGGAAAATAATTCGTGCAGTTTTGATATTGGTACATTTATACCTTTATACTAAAAGTCCTCCAGGGTGGGGGGTGTGCTGAGGGTGTAAAGGGGGGGTTGAAGGTATCTTTTTCAGATTTTTACTCATATCTCGAATATCTGTACGAATAGCATAATTATGATTACTTCTAACAAAAGTATCTACATAAAATTTCCTACAAATTTGGCCATATTGATATTTGCTCTACCAGCAATATTTTAGAAGCTACAGGGTCAATAGTTAATTTTTAACAGAGAGGTAAAAAATACACGTGAGGACTTTTAGTATGTTCATCTGGATACCGTAAGGAACCCCTGATTTCCCTTAATCGTCTTAATTTCATCAGACTAAAGTAAGTATTATCTATTGTGTGTACTAACTGGCAAATAAATGATGTGTCTAGTCTTAGTCTGTATTATATAGTTAGTTAGTCAGATAGTTTGAAGTTTCCCAAGAACTTAAGGATTCGAGACTCTGTTCGCGTGGTCTGGGACCAAAAGGAGCAATGTGTTCATCCGGGCCAGAAACTAAAGTCACCTAAATTCCAAGATTTAAATGTACTATCCAAATCCGTTCAGCCGTTACGATATTGAGTGGGAACAAACATAACTACCACATGAGTTTTCGTATTTATAATATAAGTGACTTTGATATCATTTCACTTGTTTTTAGTAAGAAAGAATATAAAAAATTAAATAAATACCGAAGTGAAAAACGGCAAAAATAAGCAAAATCAAAACTTGAATTTATAAAATAGAATTGGTTGGAAATTGTTTAAGGCTCACCGCACACTCCGATGAGGCGTAAACCGCATCATATCCGCAGGGGAGATACCTTATCGATTAATAGGCCAAGAGACCGCTGGACGTAATTCTACCTCATGGAGAAAACATTTTACTGTTAGCTAAAAGTGCACTTTATCTTCATCATTATGGTCATCAGCCTATAGCAGTCTAGCTGGATATAGGCCTCACCTAATGAGCGCCATTGCGCCCTATCCTCAGCTGGACACAATATACACAAATAGCACTTACTGAATACAATATCTAGATAATAATAATGTCGAGACTAACCTCTGACAACCCCTATATTATTAACACATTTGCTCATTGGACAATAACCCGATAATTAGACTACCTCTTTGGCGCACTGGGCGAAGGTCCGCCTGAGACGCAGAAGGTTGTGGGTTCGATTCCCGCCGCGGGACAAATGTTTGCATATTTTGCAGATATTTGTCTCGGGTCTGGGTGTTTTCTATGTATGATATGTATGTATTTACAAAAAAAAGTATATAAGTAATATATCAATCATGTGGTTCCCATAACACAAACTCTGCTTAGTTTGGGGCTACATAGTGCTGTGTGATAGTCCAGCATTATTTAATTATTTATTTATTCATGATCGGCACCTGAAGGAACTGAAAGAAACGATGTCAAAATTATAGTTGACCCAATGCTCAAAAAAAAGTACACAAAGGTCCATCAAAACTTAGGGAAGATGTACACAGTATAGTACCATGTCACACTAAAACAGCTTCCTGACTGACAGGACGCGATTGTGGAACAAGTATATTCGAAAGCGACACTGTACTTAATTTTATACATATCATCAGTCCTGTACCTAAGGAACGCAGATGCGAAGAGATTTCTTAAATGAACGAAGTGATGGCCAATAGCATTGGGTTTGGTCCGTTCTCATCCGGTTCCATATTCACCCGGTCCATTCTCCCCCGATTTGGTTCAGGTACGGTCAATTTTATCCGAAGCATTTTTTTACGAAAAGTACGAAAAGGCAGGCACAAAAGTGTTCGGCTTTAGTACGTAATGTAAGCATTCACTTGCATTGCTATCTACTTCTACACTAGCTTTACTTAATATATAACACGCTTCCGTCGATATTTAGCTGGTACATGATGGTGTAAGGCTTATGGTAACTACTGCAGGTCTATTTAATTATATGTAGGTATAATATGTACGCTGTACAGAATCGTTTCAACCGTGTAGTGGAAATGATGTGCATCTGTGATTGGTTTATTAAAACCCTCGAAAAAAAAGAAGTTTCCCGTTATTTCCTAAAGGGCGTGCCTTCGATGATATGAGTCCAGAGTATTTAAGAGTATTCCAGAGCATTCCATAACATTCCAGAACATTCCAGAACACTCTCGAACTATCTGAAATGTTGTGGAATATTCGGGAATAGCCTAGAATATTATAGACCAATCGAAACTTTCTCATAACAACTCCCTGAGCAAAGCTGGGTACCTCAGCTAGTATTATCCAAAAGTGTACTTATCGATTTCATGATCAATAAAAAATATTTATTATGTCATAAAGCTTTATGTTTTTGACAAAAACCACCTCGGTTGTTACGAAAAGGAAATCTCTGGAGTACAGTTTAGTTAGAGTACTTGAAGCGTTGGATTATATCTGCACCTAAACACTGCCTTAGGGCTTGTCCCCATCACCACGTCACGGCGTCGTCAATGTGGAACGGTGCGGCGTCACGGAGCGACAAATTGGCGTAATGTGCTAATTTTAATGTAATTTAATTAACACGTAACGTCAGCGTTCTACGTTGACGACGTGGTGGCGTGTTGATGGGGACAAGCTCATATTTTATATTTATTTTGAGTGTAATGTGGATGTGGATCGAGAGCTGTCATTTGCCAAAATCTAGTTTTCAAAAAAAAATATTGAAAAGAGCTTAACAGGTTTATTGACGAACCCGAAGTGCTGCAGCAGCACGGTTAGAGCGAGTGTGTTTTAAGCATTCAAAGTGTATTTGACATTAACGTCTTTATTAGCATTTGTGAAACGCTGCCTACTTCAAGTTCTTTCTGGCTTCTATGGTGTTTATCAAAACTGAGGGTCGAGCACTGATAATAATTTGTCGGAAATCATCTTAGTAAAGATTTTCAAGCAAATTCATTGTAAAAGCTTGAAGAGGTTACTAATGCGTTTTACAAATGCTAAAATTAATGATTTATCGATGGGTTTCATCCATGCTATCTAAAAAAACTGATTTTGGTCGTATGACGGGGAAGTTATAAAATTAGTTTTTTGCAGTCCTAGTTTTCTTTTGATGAATACCACTGATTAGAAAAGTTGAGGCTCAGCTTTTTGGTGGTTTTCCTTATTGGCGACGATGAAAGTCAAAATGTGCTTTCAAGAATTCCTACTTTATTTTTCGGTAAACTTGGTTTACATTAAGTCAGTGCGGCCAACGCTACAGAGCTGGTGTCTTATGATTGATCATTAAAAGCCAATACTATATATATAAGTAGTCTCTTATAACCAACTGTTATCCAGACAAATAAAAATTCATTCAAATAAAAAAATATCTTCTTTCGTATGAGATAATTACCAACTCTGGGGTCGAAGGCCGCCCGAAGGCTTACGACATAGCTTAACGACTGAAGAAGCCGGGACCAACTTAACGTGCCTTCCGAAGCACGAAAGCGATCAGATCGAAATACCACTAAAGGGTCACCCATCAAAGTAGTGACCGGACTGATCTAATATGAACATCGAGGGAAGGATGAGCGCTTCAAAAAATCTCTTAGTTGCCTTTCTTCCAACAGTGGAACACCTTCTAACATTGAAGATAAATACTTAAGCTTCTCCTACTGGAATATGAAAGTAGCTGGGTAACTTATCGCTGACATTTTGGAGTAAAGTTCCGCGCTCAAACTGGGAAATGCCTCTGTTATTAAACAGGCTTCTTGAAACTCTAAACTACTTGCAAATTGTATGAGATCTTAGGACTAAATCCCATCTCGAAGTTATTTTGCCCCGATCCTTTAAAATTACATTTTCCACTTTGAAAGTAGATTTGAAAACCAATTTCTACCTAAAGAATACCTTAATGATGTTTGGTATTAACCTTCATTCAGATCTATTTCTGCGAGCCGGAAGCTCTAATCGCAAATCGTCAAACAAGCGCGATTTGCTGTTGGTAGTTGGATTCAAGGAAAGGGGTGAGTAGCTTTTTTAGTTTCTTGTTGTCACTTTACTTTTTATCCCTGAGCTTGTTATTAGTGGGAGGAGAGAGATGCATGCGTTTTTGCATTTTGTTGAAATCTTCAGAGCAAACGAATAGCGAAATTACTAAGGGCTACTAGCTCCTATGTTCTAAGGGTCTTTTGATTAGTTGGTTTTATAATTTATAGTTAAGGCTCGTTTTTCATCACATCATAATTTCAGCCACGTTCGGCCTTATTTTGTTTCCAAGATAAAATAGAATTAAAATAATCTAAAAAAAGCATGTACTATGGTTGCTGGGACTGTTCAGAAATGTGTTTGTGTCCGAGGTAGGCTGCCTGCTCAAGTCAGACATTTTATAGGACCGATAATCGGGCCGATTTTTCCTGCATAGTATTTCTGTCCGACTTTTTGTAAGACGTGTGCGTTGCACTATTGCAATCAGGGTGCCATGTGCGAGTTTTTTACCGGCTCGATCGCGTTTGCGTTTACACAAATTTTTATGGTATCGAGGTAGCGCCATCTAATGAAAAACGCGTGGCACTGACTCCTTTCCATACAATTTTCCGTAAACGCAAACGCGATCGAGCTGGTAAAAAACTCGCTCTAGGCACCCAGTTCGTTTTATTTTTTTCGTACAAAAAAATCAGTCGCAAGTAGTAGAATCTTATCTAATCTAATCCAGGCGATGGGGTGGAATAGTTTAGAACAGTGGAGTTTAATCCATCCGGGCAGTGGATATCAGTGGAATAAAATGTGGAATCAAATCCATCAATGGATTTGTTTAGTGGATTAGAGAGGAACAGGCCTCACCGTTTATCGGTCATGGGCGGGCAGTCTTATATTAAAATCAAAATGAACTAGACAAAACCTGTACTAAGTGTGAGTACAGAGACTGTTAAATACACATAGATACACATGAACACCCGGACACATATCAGACATGTTCGCCACACAAATGCTTGTCCTCGGTGAGGATAGAATCCGCAAACTAGTATGCTACAGTATAGAAGGCAACGCTGTGAGCAATGAGGCCAGCCATACTCGAGTTATGTTTATTGAGGTTCGTTTGTTACTCAATCTATTAGTTTGGATGAATGCTTCTGTCTTTCCTTATTGCGAAGGTTCCGCTGTTTGAGGAAACTGTTTGTCAGCACATTTTTCCCGCAAAAATAGCAGAGACCATCATCAATGTTCATTATCCCTAAAACCATTACCATGTATGGCCCGCTCGCTTCCAACGGTAATAAAACATATTTTATGAGACAAAATAAATATGAATTGATGTTATATGTAAATGTAAGCAGGATATGACGACGCTAAATGAATTGAGTACTGCGCCAAATATTTGAGAGAAAACAAAATGTTTGCTCGTTATTTTATTTGGGTATCATATTTTATTTCAATGTTTTTCTTTTGTATGAGGGGCCTCCAAGGGCATTCTCTCCGGAAAATATCACTATGATTGAATTTAGTTGGTACTTTCATCAGCTCATATTAGGTACTGCAGTCTGAAAAAACAAAATTGGTAGCATTTTTAAGATTTTAAATTGATGCTTGTCTAGGATGCTGTCTTTGATGTTTTGCCAAGGAAACTTTTCAAGGCCGCTGCAATCAGCGATAGTGAGAATTTCGCACCTCATCATCATCATCATCATCATCATCATCATCATCATCATAGGCCTATAGCAGTCCACTGCTGGACATAGGCCTCCCCTAATGAGCGCCATTTTTCCCTGTCCTGAGCTCAACGCATCCAGCAGCCTTTCGCAAATCGTCACTCCACCTGGCCGGCCTACTTGTGTATAATATTTCTGTTACTTCATTTTAGGCACAGCTTATGTCAATGTTAAGTGCCAAAGGTTGTCTGGAAGAGATCGCTCTAAGCGATAAGACCGCCCATTGTACTTTCAGTATAAGTTATTGCTTGTTTTGTACTTTATATTTAAGTACAATAAAGAGTTATCTATCATCTATCTATGTCTCCACTGGAGTCCATATACCTACTTGCGAACTGTTTAAGCCACAAGTATAATAGATATCACCATAATTATTCTAATGATAAAAACCCGTAATGAAGCACGCTAAGAGATAAAAAGCTCAAAGTTTTCGCCACAAAAAGCTATACAAAATAGAGCACGTATAAACAACATTATGTACTCAAAAGCGCTCAACCTGTCGCAGCGGCTACGGTTGCCCCACATTCGTGACAAAAGCCTCGTCGGACACAGCCATGAATCTTCCAGCTAGTGCATGCTATACAAAATATTAATCACACTAATACCCTCGAGAGCAATGAATCCGGGTCACTCAAAGAATCCAAAAAATCTCGGAAAGTAAGAATGCTAGGTTAATGCAATAAATTGTATTTAATAGACAATTTAATACTCCTTAAATGAAAGTTAAAAAAATATGAGTCACCATACATTTTATTTACACAAAATTACATAAAGAAAAAAAACTGCTGATCTCTCCTTAAAACAAAAATAGGAAACATGAAATTTTTGAACTTTATGACGATTTTCTTGAATTTCAATACTTCGTATTACCTCCTCGTGCTTCCATTACTGCGTTTACGCGGTTTGGCATGCTGTACACCAAGTTCCTTATACGATTTTGGGGAATATTCTCCCATTCCTCTGTGAGAGCAATTTTGAGCTCAGGAAGCGTGATTGGGGGAGGGTTTCGTTGTTTTACGCATCTCCCTAGCTCGTCCCAAGCATGCTCGATCGGGTTGATATCCGGGCTGCGCGCTGGCCACTCCATACAAGTAATGTTCATCTCTTGAAGGTAGTCATTCACAATCCTACCTGTATGAGGTCGGGCATTGTCATGCATAAATATAGCATCCTCACCCAAATTGACCATAAATGGACCAACGTGTTCGTTGAGGATTTCTTCCACATATCTTACGCTAGTTAAAGAGCCGTTTTCTATGATCACCAGCTCTGTGCGACTTTCAGAGGAAATTCCGGCCCACACAAGTACAGACCCACCACCGTAGGCTACTTTTTCTTCGATGCATGCTTGCTTGAATCTTTCCCCTGGTTTTCTATACACTCTGTGTCTTCCATCGTGCTTGTAGAGCATAAATTTTGATTCGTCGGAGAACATAACTTTCGACCAATCTTCAATACTCCAATTTACGTGGTTCTGGGCATATCTTAGTCTTGAAATACGATGGCCACGCTCCAGTTTAGGGCCGTTTGCAGGTCTAAGGGGTTTTAAGTTAGATTCAGCAAGCCGACGTCTTACTGTCCATGCACTTGGGTTACTTCCTCCGAGGCGTCGAAACTGATTTGTGAGTTCAGTTCCTGTGAGAAAGCGATTTCGAAGCATGGTGTTCACCAAGTATCGGTCTTCTCGTGCTGTGGTACACCTAGTTCTGCCCGTTCCTGGTCTGCGTAGGTTAGAACCAGTTTCTTCGTAACGTCGGAGAACTCTTTGTACTGTTGACAGCGACACACCGACAGTCCTGGCTGTATCGCGCTGACTCCGGCCGGTTTCCACCAATGTAAGTATTCTGGTGCATTCTTCAAGTGTAAGCGACATGATTTCAGCTTGAATAATGAATATTGAACACTATCAACCTGGTTTATGTATGTACCAACATAAATGACAGATTATTAGAAAATCGTCATAAAGTTCAAAAATTTCATGTTTCCTATTTTTGTTTTAAGGAGAGATCAGCAGTTTTTTTTTCTTTATGTAATTTTGTGTAAATAAAATGTATGGTGACTCATATTTTTTTAACTTTCATTTAAGGAGTATTAAATTGTCTATTAAATACAATTTATTGCATTAACCTAGCATTCTTACTTTCCGAGATTTTTTGGATTCTTTGAGTGACCCGGATTCATTGCTCTCGAGTGTATTATAAATACGAAAGTATTTCTGTGATTTTTTTTATTTACACTCAACTCCGTAAGGCCCGAAATGATTTGGATGAAACGTGGATGATACTTAGAATATACATAGTTTATGACCTAGACTAATATGGTACTTTTTATTCTATTACTACACAAGTGAAGCCGCGGGAGGAAGCTGGTAAAATTTTAAATCACTAGTTTGTGATTAAGATGTGAAACGTGGAAAGGTTTGTTTCTCTTTCATGCCAAAACTACTAAATGGATTGAGCCGAAACCAAGAATGATAATATAAAGGTACTACTTTTAAATCCGGGACTATAAAGCGAACGAATCCATGGGTAAAAGCTATATAAGAAAGAAAGAAAGAAAATACATTTATTTTCACCCAATTACACAGGTAGGTACATATTATACAGAACATATATGGATATATGGAAATATATATCTATATGGAGACGTTAGTTCTTTTATGGTGACCATGAACCAAAAATGATATATAAGGAACATTCTCCCACGGGCGACATCTTCAAAATTGCGGAAGGAATCTTGCAAATCCGTAGATGGAAAGGGCTCAACACCGTTAGCTTCAAAATATTTTGAGGAGCCAAATCAGCTAAAGATTGTACCAGCATGGAGTGAGTTTAGTATACACCTAGTAGTACCTACGCCAAGAATAATAATTAGGTACGTAGATAAGTTAGCTCGCAAAAGGGCCACGTGGCTTGACTAACCACCGAACTAATTAGTTACGAAGTGATCCAACTGTTCTTTCAATTAGCTGTGGGTCGACGAGACCGTGATGAACTGGAGACCAATTTAGTTCTCACATTTTTAACATCAATCTGAGTCGCGCTTGTATTTTTAATAACATTTCAAGTGGCGTTTGGTTCTAAAAAGAAATAAAATATGTAACATTCGACGCCATTCTATAAAAAGTAAATTCTTTATAACTTTTGGCGACATAGTGCTGACTGTAGGGCTCTGCGAACGTTTGCTGAAGTACGGAAACATACCTCACTAAACAAAGTATGCGTTAATTATGTCTTAGTATGAAAATGAAACAGCACCCCTAAATCACCCAGGAAATTTGTAACAAACAGTGACAGGGCTAACTATAAGCAATGGTTAAAATTAAGCAGCGTTTATAACCTAGCCGATTAGTACTTATTAATCTTTAAATCAGCCCTAATGTTGATTCATAATTTTAACCCCTTATTAATTTTAATGTCATTTAAACTGACGAAATAATCGTAAGAAACTCTAAATATCTCGATGGACGAAATTGATTTAATTGTTGTTTGACAAATTTAGCATGCCAATTATATAGTGAAATATGAGAATTCTCTGCCAAGGAACTTTATAGCCATATATCTAGCAAATAAAATATTTATATTTCTATTAGATATTTTTGAGGAATACTCAAGGTACGTAGCGAGGAACCTTATGATAACACTGTTACAGGTCCTTGACCGATGCAATATTTTGAGATATCCTGAAGGATTTATGAACCAAAATTACCAGAACTATTTCAAGGTAAGATTATAGTGAAGTATTATATATTTAGAATAATCTTAGAATGAGGGAGAAACTCACAGCTCTTTCCAATTTTGTAAGAATATCTGAGCACAGTACTGCAAATAATCCGATTATGAAATAAAACGAATAAAACGAAACGATAATTTCGTAATCTCAGGCCGCTATCTGCAATCTCGTCACGCGATTCCACAAAAATATTTAAGATTCAAGTTCATGATTGAGTCGTTATGGAACAGGAGCCAATGGTATAAACATTTATCTAAATATATAAAACTGACTGACAAACGACGTACCAACTAAACCAAATTCGGAGGGTATGTTTCAAATATTGTGTAGGGGTGCACTAAGAAAATATTTTCTTAAATTCCATTCAATAGTGACTGGGGAAAATATTCTACGCGGACGAAGTTGCGGGGCGTCCACTAGTTTTATAAGTATGATACACTCTTAGTAATAAATATGGAGTGATCTCAGTAGTTTCTTTAGTTTTCTTAGTTTTTTATTATAGCAACTACTATCTACTGGAACTATGAGAGCAAACGATAAATACCTAAACTAATTTCAACTAATCTTTAGTTTAATATTAAGAAGATATTCAAACTTATTCTTCTTTGGTTAATGAGAAAGAGGCAGATATTAATATTTTTGCCAACTGAAAATAACTTTATTTTTTTTTATTTTTTTTTTATGCCAAAGCTAGCAGACGAACATGCGGGCTACCTGATGGAAGGTAGTCACCGCCGCCCATGGACACCTGCATTACCAGAGGCAATACTGATGCGCTGCCGGCTCTTGAGGTGATGAAATACCCGCCTTTTGAAGGTCCCCATGTTGTAGCTCATTTGTGTGATACCTATTAAAGTTTCGGTCACTGTTATTATTGATATCGGTATTTAACTGATACAAGTCTTCATTTAGATTTAGAAAATTATTTGCATTTAAAAATTAAGTTGGCTATCAATTTATATGATGTACATAAACTAACACGGTCTCCAGCACTATTATGAATTATTAACGGCCAACGCACATAAATAACAAGATCTTGATAAAGCAACGGCGTAACCGATATAAATTGTCGTCCAATAACTTTAGTGATAAATAACTTTTGTTATTAAATAACAGTTTGAACTCGGGATCGGATAAGCGATAGATAATCTTATAACGTCCATAGTATTGGAGTCAACAGGAATTTACGCACTTACTTTCATGCGACAAAATTACTAATCCGATAGAACAAAGAACAGCTTAGTAGTTTGACGACCTCTGTGGCGCAGTGGGTGAAAGCCCGCCTGAGACGCAGAAGGTTGCGGGTTCGATTCCCGCTGCGGGACAAATGTTTGTAAGATATGCAGATATTTGTCTCGGGTCTGGCTGTTTCCTATGTATGATATGTATGTATTTACAAAAAAAAATGCCATAACACAAGCTCTGCTTAGTTTGGGGCTACATGATGCTGTGTGGTACGTCCAGCATTATTTATTTATTTATTTAGTACCTACTGGTTCTGACGATGGGTAGGTTATGAACCGCAACTGACACTAAATATTGGCGATAAATATATATCCTACAGCTTCTCCCGCTTAGGCGAGGTGCTGCCGCGATACCAGATTAACGTTTTTATTCGTTTTAACATAAATTAATCGGCATTGGCGTCGGGGTCAGTCGGCCGAAGATGCGTTTGCGAGAAGAGCTCGATGCCTTCAAATAGTGGTGAGAAGTGGCTCGGGATAGAGATACTCAGAAGTCTATGGGTGAGACGTTGCCCAGCTTGCGTGTGCAAGCCAGCGTTAGGACGAAAAAGGATAAAAAAAATTAAGAGATGTTTGGAATAAAATTTCTGCCAACTTAAAATAATGTTCAACGTAGACAGGTCTTGCGGGTTTGAAGTCAGAAATTTTGACTTCTGACTTCAAACCCGCATTTCTACCGAAAGTCAGCTGCTTTCGAAAGTTTATACATGAAAAAAATACTCAAAAACTCATTTATTATTAATTACTGTTTCTAGCAAATTTTTCACGGTCCGTAGCTGCATCGGCATTTTTGCGAATGGCTCTCGTACTATAGAGTGGGACTAACGTCACAACCCTTCCTAGTTCCTCTATTGAAAAGCTCTATCGAGATTTCAGATGTCAGATTAGCCGTGCCTCACTTATTTCGATCTCGACTCTTTGTTTTAAAAACCTTTGGAAATTATAGTATTGTATATCTTGATGGGTGTAAGGGGTTCCAACCTCCATCTTTGGAACCAAAGCGCAGCCTAACACTGGCTAAATCGCTTGGACGCCGATGGGCAGCAGCGTCGTTGGTGCGAAAACTGTGCGTTGTGTATCGCTAACTCGTATGCCGAGCATAGGGATTACGGGCATACATGATCTGAAACAACCCTCAGGAGTCCTATTATTTAATTTTAATCAACATATTAAAAAGTTGTGAGATATTTTTATTTATTTTCGTTTATGGCCTTAATTCAAGAATCAAGATTTTGGATTCCTATTTTTATTAAATTTTAGACTATTGATTTAGGATACATTATAAATAATACCTATCATCATATTTAATCTAGAATTTGTCAAACCGAACAGTTTCAAAACTACTTAGTGGATTTCAATTGAGGTCTAAATTCAATTCCACAAGGACCTAGGTTGCAGGTTTTGGGTCGCGAGCGCCACTTTACCCACGACACTATTGCCATTAGCAGTCAGCGTTGCCTACATTTAGTCGGGCTGAGAAGAGGAGAGGACCATTTTTAAATAATGTTGTATTAAAAAATCAAAATCTGTATTTATATTTTAAATCTGTAAACTAGTGCCAGTCACGTATATCTTGTTTAATATCTCTATATTAAACAAGATTTAGGCGATTTAGGTTCTGTAAATTGATCAAATCTGTAGAACTGTGCCGGTCCCCTAAATCTTGTTTAATATCTCTTTAGTACAGATTTAAATGGGATTGTTTCCTATTAATGCTTATAATGCTGAAAACACAACGGAGCACCTGCCAATGGACCAGCGATATGACGCTACGCGCCATGCCCGTGGGCCGCAGTCAACGAGCTATGGTCTCTTATATAAACCCCTGTTTAAGGAGCTTGGTCTGTTACCGTTACCTTCACTCTATATTTATGAAGTTTCAAATTTCGTAAGAAATCTCATATACTTGTTTAAAAAGGCATGTGACAAACACCCTAGAGTATGTAGAGACCCGAATAGACTTATTCTAAAAGATACCCCGCGTTCAGCCAAGTATAACAAAAGTTGTTTGACTTTATGTGTAAAAATATATAATAAGATACCAAATGAAATCAAATGATTAAATAACTATTTATTTAAAATCAAATTGTATAAGTGGCTGAATGACATGAATTTCTATGACGTTAATGAATTGTTTAGTTAGATTAGGTAATTAATTTAGATTATTGCATGCTAGCATTATAGTGAGACATGAGTGCATTATTTAACGAAGACCACCTTTATACCATGTTTGACGCAATAAATATATTTGAATCTTTGAATCTTTTATAACGCTTCGAGTACTGAAAACATAAGGCGCATCTGCCGATGGACTAGCTTGGCATCGCGCATAACGACATGTCCAAGACACGCAGTTAACATGATAAGTATCTAGTAAAAAAATGGTAAAGACCTGCAGTCAGTTCAACAGGCATAATACTAGAGAAACATGATATTTTCCTCACCTTTCTGAGACATATTTGTCAATGGCAAAGCTATTGGGATTTGGAATGGATCACTTGGATCTTAAATCTGATATACCCTAACCCATATTCTAAAAACCCCTGAAAGTTTTATTTCTACTGGACCACCACGTGTTGAGGTCGAAAAATAGGGCTTTGCTATTCAAAAATACAAGCCTTGCAAATTTTATTCACTAAAGCACTCTCCGCGGGTGTTCGTGTGCTAAATTAATTCAAAACTTTGCCAACCCTCGCGTCAGCGTGGTCACAACACTTGATGTCCGCCATCCCCCAGAGTCCAACAAATTGGATCACGGAAACCGCAAACTAGTTTTGGTCAGTTCACTCACGTAATCCTCTCATTGATTCGCGCCGATAAAATATGACCGTTTTGTGGGTAGATTTACTTGAATACTTGCCGTTTTGTGTAAGATTGAAAGTAGTTTACATACGCAATAGGTTATCCATCGCATAACTGTATAAACAATCAGAACCGAGGGTAAGTTTGAGAAATGAAAGGATACCATACATGGTATCCTGCAGGATAGTCATCAACAAAACTAATCTAACTAATGACGGCCTCTGTGGCGCAGTGGGCGAAGGTCCGCATGAGACGCAGAAGGTTGCGGTTCGATTCCCGCCGCGAGACAAATGTTTGCATTATTTGTTGATATATGTCTCAGATCTGGGTGTTTTCTATGTATGTTAAGTATTTATTTACAAAAAAGTATAATTATGTAGTTTATCAGTCATTTGGTTCCCATAATACAGGCTTTGCTTAGTTTGGGGCTACATGATGCTGTGTGGTAGTGTCCAGCATTATTATTATTATTATCTTCAACGAGCTGTATACATGCAATCGCCTGATGGGGAATTGCTTTCGAAGGTGATGTCCGTTTTCTTCCTACTAATGTCTTTAAAATCAAATATAATCATTAATGAATTATGATATATTTTTTGTCAGGAGACACAAATACTTTGAATTAACCATTCTTCCCTGCTGCTTTCTTTCTTGCTTGCATAAAATAGCAGCGCGCGCTCATTGCTTACAAGACTTTGTACTGAGACTCTTATTTACAATTATATGGTTTATTTAACACATTATGTACCGACTAACTATGTGAAAACCTTCAATAAAAAAAGTATGGCTCAACCATTCACTAGTCTTAATATACACCACACATCACAGAGCTTTTACTCAAACAAAATAACAAGAAAGTAGATACACAGTTAAAATTACACTAAAGTATGCTACAAAAGTACCTATTTCAAATAACCAGGCTTGGTCGTGAGTGCCACATAAATATTTTCCATGTTTTAGTAAAAAGCCATCCACTTAGAGCCGAGTACCGCAAACGAAACTAAGTGAAATCGTTTTGAGCTAACCCGAAAATTCTCGTACGCTTTAATATTACATTTTCTAACTTCTTAAGCGTTTGACTGCTCCTGCACTTATAGAAACGGTAACATGTGTATACAATTTTAAGTTATGTTATGACGCAAATAATCTATTTTATATTCTGAGTACATAGTTTTAAGATAGAAGATTTCTATTTAATAATGGAAGATGTAGGTTCGGTTCACATTTGAGCCAAATATTTACATAATTTGTATGCTGTAATGGTACCATGGGATAGGATATAATCGAAGTTTCTGATTTAGACCTATCTTTTCTGAACTATCAAGCCAACAAAACCAGTTTTACTGTAGCACAGAGAAGCATTGATATTGTATTGTTACTGATCACTGATTTGAGAAAGGCAACCGAACAAAATTGCTCGTGGTTCCGCCGACGGTGTCAACAACAAAAAAGTACTTGGGTAGGGTCCAAAAAGAAAACCAAAGCCGATAAACTATCCCCAGCATTTGCATCACAAACAAGTGAAATATTTGCAGGCTCCTAAAAAAGCGATACGCTAGGGTTGCCATTGCCATAAATTCGAGACAACGACGACACATTGCGACGTGAATTTTTTTCAGGACATTTAGTGGTAAGTTTATTTTATTGAGTTAATAACACCGACACATTTTAGGGGATTTGTTGTGTTTTACATCCACATGTAAAATGTGCACAAAAATACACAAGAGTTCACAAAAATATTGCAACAAAATATTTTATGGTTCAAGTTTATTAGAATTAATGAAAATCTTGAGTTAATATTATAATATTATTCATCCCGGCAGATTTTGGCCACGGCGACTAAGGGCTATATTTCACCGGCACATCATGGTAGCACAACCAGTCGCCGGCTACCAACAAAATGTATACAGCTCTATAGAGAGTTAAGTTAATCACCTGGTGTCCGTTTGGTTGCGCCACCAAACGGACACCACCATACATTTTGTTGTTTGTTGAATTGTATGTTTTAGATTTATCGACTGTTCCATTAGGTTTTTCACACCTGAAGGCAAACAAAACAAAAAAAAACAAACAGTTCGTGCCATTTTCGAGCTTTTGCAAGATACCCACAAGATTTTTTTTTATGATAACTATTATAATCTAATTTGCAATGACGATAATTATAGAGGTACCATTACTACCATAATATTAATGAAATATTATAGAACGAATAACAATCAACGCACAGCCTAGCATCCTAGTCCTAAAGTAACTTCATTATCTAGTTCCTTGATTATCATCATCATCAGCCTTTAGCAGTCCACTGCTGCACATAATTTTCCATCATCTCGACGCATCCAGCTTCTACCTTTAACAGATCGTCAAAGCAAACAAGTTGGTTTTCGGTTTCATCTTGGACAAAAATACTGTATAGGCAATAACCGGCGTGACTAGGTCTTTGGCAAAGTGACAACCATAACTGGAATGGACCGGGAAGTTCCTGAGAGAAGATTACAGTTTATAGCGGTCGCGAAGGCTCACGTGAATTTGTTATCGTTCCCGCATACATTCTGTGGTGAAGAGATATGTGGACGTCGATCACATTTAGTACTTCTCACCGCAAGAACGATGGTACTAAATTTAATAGCTCAATCACGAATGGCGCGTTGATATTATGTTGATATGTTCTTCTGTTGATACATCTACTATCTATGCTGAGAGCAAATGCGTTACTTTTTATACGAATAAACTGTAATCAATATCACCAAAAATTATATAAGAATCGCAAGTTAAAATTGAATAAGAATAAGTTTAAGAAAGGGATGGATAATGTTTGTTGGGATGTAAAGGTTTCCTGCCCGTATGCACCCTGCTAACTAATAAATGGGGCTTTGGCGGCTGGCTGAATGCGGCGTAACGCAGCCTCACTCCAGCACAGCTCAATTCCCTGACCGCCGATGGGTAGCAGCGTCGGCGGTGCGAGGAGCTGTGCAATCCCTAACCCTTGGGAAAAGTGTTCCTGTTGTGAAATAGTCGTTTGGAACCAACTTGTTTTTTGCTTGACAAACTGTAATTTTCTAGGCTGACTGTAATTATATTCCAAAAACCGAAAAGTCCATCGTATTTTTCTTCTAAATAAACATAGTTTTCTAAGAACAAAACCTTCTAACTACAAAAGGAAGGAGACAGAAAGTCTGTCCTCACTGAGGTAAATTTTGCAGGTAATCTGTTTAAAAATCTCGTGTGTTTCGTGTCGGTGTTGTGGTCGCAATCCTCCAAAACAGCTGTACCGATTTTATGTTTTTTTTATCTATATTTAGTAGGTATGAAAATAGGTCGTAAAGTAGATATGTTTTATACCACTAGGTGATTAGGGTGTCAATAACCAGTTTTTTTTTTTTCATATTAACAAGAAATGGAATAACATAATTTTTATCTGGGTACCACACGAAGCTATGGGCGAAAGCTAGTAATATTATAAAAAACAGTTATATTACAGAAAGTCTATTAATTACGTCAATAATAATACAAAAGAGAATAATGCTATCGAAATACATTTAAGCAATCATCAATTCGATGAGCTGAACACTTGCGATAGATGAAGCCATTGAAGTACGAGTAGATTGCAAAATAATATCATTACAATCACAATTAGGCCCAATTGTCTATCTGCTATCTATAACAATAATCAAGGCACACTGCTACTAAAGCGTCGCTACTTAGAAACTACAGAGGGCAGTATACTATATCGAGCTCTATTTTGAACCTTTTTTCGTTAATTACCTACCTCACAGTTTTGATAATTATTGTAATCTGCAAGAAGATTACATTACCTACGTTTTTCGATTAGTTTCTACTTAAAACCAGTTGCGTAATTTCCATAAAACGTACATTAAAATTGAGCAGATATAGTATACTATAAAAAAAATCGAATTTTGCAACTCGTACTAGGCCCTCAGAAATCAAAACGGAACCCAATCAAAATACTTTAACACGCAACCGAGTGCGCTCCACGCTTCAGTGTAAAGTAGACTTTAATGTGAGGTACATACATAATTGATATAAAAAGCTTTGTAGCAACTACGAGTAAATTACGTGATCTGATAATAGTAATTTTTATTCGGTGTAAGTAGGTATACTACAAAATTTCTATTACATTTTGAAATGTCTTAGGCCGGTATGCTTAGAGAAATATCCATTCGAACATTTTATCATTTTTACATTTAAATAGGTACTATTTTCAAGTTGTGTTTGCAGGCCTTTTTAAGGTTTACTATTATTTTTCTTTGAACCTGTCATTACTGTTGCTCATCACCGCTATAAATCGTTCCTTGATAGCGACTTCTTTAAGATTTACCAAAAAAAGCATTGAAAAAAATAAAAGTATTTGTTAAAAATATTCCTGTTTACAAAATAGCATTAAACCACACGAAACAATAGCAGAGAGATAGATCATTTTGTAGCGCAATCTCGAAATGGGTGTGATTTAAACGCTGCCTGTCGACAATGAAATGATGCTCTGTGAAGCGTTATTTTTTTATATGGCTAGCTCTTGAGCTTGAAACTTATGTGGGCATGGGGCAGGGTGAAAATGAGCTTACATTGGTTAAGTTATATCCTCACTTTGAACCCTGGTTCCACTTTTTAGTATATTTAGATCCAAATAGTGACAATAAAAGTTGGTACCTAAAACTATGGTTGGTATTAAATTCACAAAAATAAATTTAGATTGGCATGATAATAATAATAATATGAATGTACTATGACGATATTTCAAACAAATAAATAATGTAAAATTAAAAATTACGGTTTAAAAAGAGCAAAATAAAGACACCTTATTTCACTCTCAGATAACCAACGGCGACGTTTCTACTCACGAGCTATCCTAGTTTAAAGCAATCTAAGTCGCCGTAACTCTTCCAGGAAAAGGCGACCCCACAAACAGACAATTTCCATACATAAACGATGCGAGATGATGAAAAAAGAGGTAATCTTTTTGAGGGAATTCATATGTTATCTCACTTAGCCTTAGCTTTGTACGCGATAAATAAAATTGTAAGCGATAATAGCTTAAATTGTGTATCATGAAGTGAATTTGAAGAATATAGTTTTTTATAACTATATACATTCAGAAACAAGGATATTTAGATATTTGACCCGTCTGACAAGAAACCCATGGGTTATTAAATTATCAAAGATTTGACGGCTGTTTCGGCCAATGGGAATTACCATTCCACGTAGCGGTGGCAGTGCAGCTAGCATTTTGACTACAAAATAAAGTACCACATTTTGTTCTGAAGACGATCTATTCCATATAAGTCCTAGGGTCGATATTTCTATAACTTCAAAGCTGAGTTAGTATTGAAAACCTATATTTTATTACTTATAATTTTACTGTATTGAGTAGGTATATTATGAGTTAGTAAATTATAAGTAATATAGGTGAATCGTTGAAATTAAACCTGAGCAACCTAGTAAATTAGAAACTATCAGTTTAGTAATTAAAATTGTCTAAACAAGGGGTGGCAAAAGTTCGCAAACTAATTAAATAAGCACTTACTGAAGACTGATCTACCTACACCCGTCCTTCCAGAGCCTACTTATACAACTTTTGTGGCCAAAGCTCCTTAATTTTCAAGGAAGAGGACACAAATATTCGCCCAGCCTCATATTCGGTGAACATTTACCAACTTTATAAATATTCATTAGTACACGATTTTTCTAAAGATTTTGATTTGATAGTCGTAAATGGGAACATGGTCCATTTTAGTTTTGTGTACCTGTATCAGTTTTAAGTTTTTTATCTGAAAAACACAGCATTCTTGCATTATCTAGCCCGAAACTAGGCAGAACTTAAAATAATTATGTTATGGGAACCACATAAATGCAATACTACTTTATATATATTTTTTGTAAATAAATTATCATCATCATCGACAGTCAACCCACTGTTTGGTATAGGCATCCCTCAACTTCTGCCTTGTAAATAAATACTTACATAATATTGATTTTAAACATCCAGACCCATAACAAATATTTTCAGATCCTACCCGCTACCTTTTGCGTCCCAGGCGTGCGGATTTCCTGTGCCACAGAGGTCGGCAGGTTCTGATCTAATGATTTATTATTATATTACAAGTTAAAAAGTAAGTGGATTGGCCATATCTGGCAAAAAACCGATAACCGTTGGGGTAATCGAGTTCTTGAGCGAGACCGTGGCTCTTCAACCGTAGGATGCCCTCTGGCCAGGTGGACTGATGATTTGCGAAAGGCTCCTGGTAAAAGCTGGATGCGTCGAGCTGACGTCGGCGCAATGGCGCTCATTAGGCTGATGATGATGATGAAATAGGAAATATGCAGAGAAACTCAACATTATAAGAGAAGAATATTTAAAGTGGTACGCATTTCGAAGACCCGATCATAAGACTTAAGTTCCACAACGCTTTAAAACTTAATTATGGGTAACAGGTATAATTTTGTTTCCCTTTTAAGACATTTTAATAAGTTTATCTAAGTCCTGAAGTTGGATGAAGATCCTTTTCTACAAAACTGTTTAATATTTAATCACGAGTAATAACTTTGATTAACTATTCACACATTTAGGAGTGAATATGCACTTTACACAAATTGGGGTGAAGAGTATATTTTCCTCGCCGTAACACAGTTATCAACTAGCACCTTGAAGTAAGTCCTTTTGTTTTTATCCTTTTTTATGTTACCAAAGATGGAACAAGCACTTGGCCCACCAGATGTTAAGTGGTAACCATTACCTATCACTAAGCATTGCATCGTAGGTCACTCTTGTTTGGAACGTGGTCTACAATGCAACACCTTGCGTCCTTATGGCATGAAGGTCATAAGCCTCTTGTGCCTGTAATTTCACCGGCACCCACACCCTTCAAACCGAAACAGCAATGCTGCTTCACGGCAGACATCTTTAGGTAATAAGTGTGTAAGCACAAACATATGTAAGTAAGTAAAGTGTTTATTTTGACTAAAACTGTACAAAGTTTTATACATTAAATGATTTACAATTATATATGTCTGCTTTGTAAAGTGTAGTCAAAAAAGGCCCATGCTCAGCATAATGCTGCAGTAAACTACAGCGCTGATTTTCAGCACGAGCCTCGGTTGACGTACGGACAAGGCATGGCAACTATAATAAAATAAATGTACATACTTATATATGCCTATACTTTATACATCATGATCTAACAAGACAATAATAGCTAGTTTCCTTACATAAGTATTAGTGAAATAATAATAAAACTAAATAGGTAATTAAATGTGGAAAGAGGCCTTTTCCCTGCAGTGGGATCAGACAGACTCATACGATAAGATAAGATAATAGAAGATAAGATATGTAGTGGAAGTGTGTGACAAACTGTGCGTGAGACGGCATCCCGGTAGACCACGCAAGCGATGAGCTTGAGACCTACAGCGACTGTGGCAGATATTGAAGGCATTTAGAAGAAAACTCGAGGGAAAACCTTTGCTCAGTAGTGGGAAAATGCGGGTTAAAACCAATAAAATCAACTTAAATAATAAAGGAAGGCTACACTAAAGTTAGTTATAGTTTAGTTAGGCTAAGGATTCGTCTTTATAAATGATCTCAAGGAATGCAAAGAGGTATGCTTATAATGTAAGTAATCATATCCGCAACGGTACCAGAATCTCATAACAGCTCAGAAGTTGTTATAATACAACACCGTTTCTGCCGTACAAAACCAAAAGCACGGAAAAGTAGTCTTTAAAAGCAGTAGGACAACAAAGAATTGATGAGATTATATGAAAATGTTCTCTTTGATACGCAACTTTGATATGAATTTAATTTAGCTGCAAATGCACTGGTCTTTGTTTTGAATCGCCATAGTTGTTTCTGATAGCAGTATCAGTATTTCTAGTAATAAATACGGAGACTTTTAGGGCGCTGCAAACACTAGGTACTGATCGTTTCGCTTATCATTAATATTTTTGAAGTTTTTAATTTTGATTATTCGGCTAACAGTGTTACTAATACTACATTGAACTTATCATTTTTTTCTAGCAATAGGACTGCAATATTCAAATTAATATAAATGTAGTGAGATATAGATGGCGGCTACTTTTACTCTATGGGGTAAAATAAAAGATAAGAAAGTGGCTGCTTACCCTTGATTATGGCGCAACAGAAAGTTTATTGGTAATCCAATCGTGAATCTCATTGTTCTGAGGGCTTACCACAGGTTTTTATAGTTTACGAAAACTTTATAAGTTTCGGTATCTTTCCATACATTTTCAGTACAGCGCCTCTAAGGAAACGTGCATGAACTACGAAAATGTATGGAAAGATACCGAAAACCGGTGTAGTTTTGTGGTAAGCCCTCTGGTCCCGATGTCTGATCCTGAGACTGGGGGGATCAGGATAACCCACTTACCCTCTCTCACATACTCACACACACACTCACACACACACACACACACACACATACACCCACACACACGCGCGCGCGCACATACACACACTCACTAACACACTCACTAACACACTCACTAACACACTCACTAACACACACTTATTTATACCTTCACACACACACACACACACACACACACACACCAGCCTATATCAATCCACTGCTGGACATAGGCCTCCCCTAATAAAGGGGGATATGCCCGTAATCCCCACGCTGGGCATGCAGGTTGGGGATCGCAGGGCACAGCTTCTCGCACCAACGACGCTGCTGCCCGTCAGTGGCCAGGGGATTTAGCTGTGCCGATATAGGCTGTGCTATGCCGCAATCAGCCGCCGCCAGAGCCTCGTTCGTTGTTTAGCAGGGTGCACCACGTGCAGGTGAGGTTGGCTTGGGTTCCGAAGATGGGGGATGGAACCCCATACACCCCAATTATACCTTCGCTCAGTTATAACTTTTGTCCTAACAGTAGCCCATTTGTGTTTTTTATTTTATTTTGATTTCTGTATTTACTATTTATTTAGCCTTCTTTGTTCATAACAGTATAAGTATAGATATTCGTTACCTACCTTATATTTATCTGCATTTTAAAGCAGTCCTGTACCTAGCTAGTGTTCTAAATTCTATCTTAAGTTTAGTAATCTGATTTGTATTTCGGTCTCCCTCGACATAGGCTAGCCCTAGTGCGGGGTCCACTGGTAATCACTGTATTATGTATTTTTGATTTTTCTGGTATTAATAAAGATTTGTATTTGTATTTTATATGAATGAATATCTTATACAGAGTGGGGCAATTTTTGACCTCATTGAGGGCAACTACCTTTTCTATTGTAGTTAAAAGGTTTTGTTCTAAGAAAACTATACGTTCATTTTGAGGGAAATAACAATTGCATTTTCGGAATTTTGAAAAAAATTAGTCAGCCTCGAAAATGTAATTTATCATAAAAAAACAATGTTATTTCAATTGACTCTATTTCCCAACAGGAACACTATTCTCAAAGTAACATACCAAAATTATATTCTTAACGTTTTGCGAAAATTAAAAAAAAAACGTATTCCATACAATTTCTAAGAAGTGCCATTCGCCACATTGCTCTAGGCTCCGCGCAGCTTACTGTATTGTGTAAATACCTACCTACTGGTTGTTATACTATACGTATACCGTGTCACGAGTTTGCCGCAAGTTCAGGGCTTGAACAGTATAAACACTTTGGCACACCACAGCGCTGTGGAAGGCCTTGCGGCACTAATGAGCAACACAGCCTACATGTGAATACAAACTGAACATGTCAAGAATACGTACAAATTAAGGCAAAAACAAACATGCTTCCACTACCCTTCGAATATATTTTACAAAAAAAAACTTTTAAAATGAACTGAAGTATTAAAGATAAAGATAAAAATATATTTTATTCGCAAAAGGGAAGGGTTGGTAGGGTTTTGATGAAAAAATATAATAATAGTGCCAACGTATATGCATGAGAATGTTTAATAATAAAATACAAAAAAATCAAGCTATGTCCAAATTATTAAATTAATGTAAATGTCAATTAATCAAAACAAAAAAAGCAAACTAAAAACCATTTCTTCAAATTTCAATAACATAATGTCAGTATATAAGAAAAAGAGAACAATTTTTAGGCATTTGAAACTTCGAAAATTCAGTTTATGCCACTATTCTTCTAAATATTATAAAGGCAAATGTTTGTGAACAAGTGAATAAGTGAAATGTTTGTCCCTCCTTCACGCCAAAAGTACTGAACGGATTAAGGTAAAATTTTGCACTTTTGTAGTTTTAAATTTGGAATAACATATAGTCTACTTTTGATCCGGGTATCACGAGAGCGAGGCATATGAATGCTAGTAATAATAATAATAATAATTGTTCCAATCTCTTGCCATAATAGATCTCCCCAAATACATCTACGTATGCAAAAAGCCGCATCATTTGAAAATTCCTACAGACGGACGTTGCTAGTGAGAACGCATCGCCCATTCATTATACTGATATGCACTTGGCTTAGGCCCGTGCATTTTAGATCATTCCGGTTTAATACCGAGAAAAAATATAGAGACATAATAATAATTATACGGGACATTTCACACACGATCAAGTGATCCCAAACTAGGCAAAGCCTGTACTATGTACCAGCGACTGCATACATAGATACTTATATCACACACAGACACAGAACAAAGAACAATGTTCATCACACAAATGTTTGTCCTGGGCGGGGATCGAAACCCGCGACCTGCAGCTCAGAAGGCAGAATTACTACCAACTGAGCTATGACGCCCGTCAACTACTTTTCAAACAACTAGGTACAATTAAATAATTTAAAAAAAATCTTAAATCCATATTCGTCGCTTTAATAGGCAGCAACGAAAAAGTTAAAACTGCCTCAGGGGTAGTGGTTTCTGACAGTTGAGACGATTTAAAATTTATACAAGACTGGGCTTTGAAGAAGGAGTCCCGCGTCCTCGACCGCATAGAAATTTTCAACCTTGAAGAAGTACTTTCATCTTACACTGTATATTGAGCATCCCTCAATATATAGGTGTAACTACACCTATATATTGAGGGTGGTATTAGAGTAGAGACCAAACCTAGAGTATTTATGACTAGAAGGTTTAATTAAGGCTGTGCTTTCAGTCAGTGACCATGCCCAGAGGGGGGATTATGGGCATATCCCCCTTCATATGGAGGACGCCTATGTCCAGCAGTGGGCTGAATAGGCTGGTGTCGTTCTTGTTGTTTATTATTTCAGTTAGTAACGAAACGATTCTATAGTGTTAGATAGCTATAAATACAGTTCGAATCGACAGATTTTTTATCGATAATCGAGCATGTTTTGACAAATTTCGCCTGACACTTCCCTTCTATAATACAAATGCCTGCTATAAAATTCCTTATGAAAACATCCCTCAACTAAAAGACATTCCGCATCTCATACATTCGTGATAAAGCTGTATCTTAAACGTTTCGTTATCCTCAAAGTTATTCCCGGTTATTCACGTCGCAAATCAGATTTTTCCGAGCAAAACGGTTTATATGAGGAATAGTGATGGGAAGATATTGTTTTTCTAGTCTTGAATTAAGACTGTTCCACTCGAAGACCAGTAGCCAGATGACATAGTACGCGTCGCGGAGCACGAACACCCTCCACCACGGTCTTTTGCTAGTCGCATCCACGAACGGAGACAACTAGCACAAGACCATGGTGGATGGCACCAACTTAAGGGGGTCTTTATCCAATAGTGGATAAAGTCGAGCTGTGGATGATAGTGATATTGATGATCCATTATCTTTGAAAGGTTTATTCATAATTCGATTCGATAATACTTGAAGATTATAATAAAAATGTTCGATGTGGAAGTGAAATGTGAAGAAGTGATTATTTTTTCGACTTGATCACTAAGTATCCGCATGGATGAATAATAATAATATAATAATAATAATGCTGGACACTACCACACAGCATCATGTAGCCCTAAACTAAGCATAGCTTATATTATGGCAACCACATGACTGTGCTTACATTTTCTGTTTTCTGTAAATAGAAAATGGATTTAGCCAAGCCTAAAACGGCTAACCTAAAAACCTAAAAAGCCTTATAAACTAAAAAGGCTAGAATGGCTATTTTTACATATAACTCAATTTGAAGAACTGTGAAAATCAAGAGCAAAACTGCAATGCACTACCCCATCACTGTATTTACACAGCTTGTGTACTCCTTGGCGCAGGCAAGGAAATGAACGAGTAAAAGAAAAACAAGGATGTATTGGGTGGGGGTACGGTAACCACCGCTTTAACTAGATTATTGCAAGGCTAGCATGATAATCTACTGATTTTATGCTGTATTTTACTCAAAGCTAGAGAAATTTTGGGCACCTATACAGACTTACTTATTAACACTTTGAGTGCTAAATCACAACTGTGCAGGAGGGGCAGGTCGTGTGCTTCTCGCATGGCGCACACCGTTAAGTCTGAGGCCTGCATACATTATGTTAAACCAATCAAAATAAATGCCTTTGAGTCTCGTTTTTTTTTCTGAAAAAGACAATATGAGATGTTATGTCGAGTTTTTGTATAATGTATGTATATCGAGCTCAAGACCGAGTGCAATGGCGCTCATTAGGGGAGGCTTATATCCAGCAGTGGAATGCTATGGGCCGATGATGATGACGATGTATATAAGGTAGCATAAGATTGCTGCTACAGTGGTTCTCTTGAAAAAATCTTATCACAAAAAGTCATATTACTGTTAAGTACGTAAACATATAGCGGCAGTACTCGACAAAATCCTTAAGAACTTTGAAGGGCTCGTACAGTTAAGAAAACTGGGTTCAGAGGAAAATAAATGGGTCATCTTAATTGGCAGCGATGGTCGAGCGATTACACGGGAGTTCTTGGAGCAAAAAGCTTTTTTAATTGAACGTGGCACGTAGACGTGCATAGCTCGTGGCATGGCTTAGCAGATTTTAGCTAAGCAACACTTCGCGCGGTGATTACTTCGATAGGTGACCGTTATGTGGTCGTTCACGATTATACCTAATAATAACCCAAAAACCCGAACATATAAACTATACTTGATATCCTGATGTATTGTAAACGTAACGAAAAATGTTGACCAAAAAAACAATGCGTTATTCTGAATCTGCGCTTTCTCATTGGCTGAAATTGTATATCTAATACGAATACTTTTTCGCTAGTATTTGTGATAGAGCCACTAAGCACTTCCGTGCTTTGGAAGACACGTAAAGAAGTTGGTCTCGCCAATTACAGTTCATAATTATTAATATCAACGGGATATTTACCATGATTTGTGCGTTACTCTCGTGATCATGGTGCATGCAACTGCGTCGAAATATCAGGAAACAATAGAACTTACAAATCGGAAAATATTGCTTTGATATTAATAATAATGTTCACAGCCATGATAGTTTCAAAAACATTACTGTTCAGTCTATTTTATAGAAAATAGAACCTAAACTAAATCTATTTGAGGATATTATTGGCCTTAAGCTTGTAGTTGGTAAGAACTGTTTAGGTCTATTTCTTGTATTAACTGGATCTTTTGTAACCGAAATTGCAGGGAAGTTCACTTCTCAGTCACGATCTATAGCCTTGTTGACTCTTGACCTGACCTGAGTCGGTATAAATCTATGCAAACATGACCTTTTAGGTGGTAGCGCATAAAATGACTTGGTTTCCGGTAGATCATTATCTTCAGGGTGTACAGCTCATCCCATAGAGAAGTTACAACCATAAATAATCAGGTATTATTTAGTAGGAGTTTATTATAACCACGACTTTCTATATGGAGACGTGGTGGGTTCGAATCGCCCGCCGTGCAAAAATGGATATTTCGTTTCGTGTTGATGTCTTTCTTCCCTGGAAAGAGAATGGTATAGGTGCTGGACAAGCCTTAATCCATCTAACCTTGTCTCATACACTACAGCGTCCTGGTTAGTGAGTAAAGAGTTACCACTTTGTGCTACATATATCATCTAGAGTAGATGCAGAACTTATACATAATTCATGACATAATGTCATAATACATAGACTTGACCTGCGCTAGAGATTTCTCTTGTGTTCTAGTGGTTAACTTTATATACTGGTTCTATAACACCCAGCCCCAGAGAGATTAATTATCAATAATGTATTTAAATAATGAAAAAAAATGGAAAAGCGTAGATTCGAAAAAATACAACCTCCAATTGAGAACCTCCTCCTATTTTTGAAGCCGTTTATTAATGCAAATAACGCGTTTGCCATTAGTCATTCATTCATTCACTTAATTTCTTTATTAATTGGCTTCTGGGATAGTTTCCACAATTTCGCCAGTATCAAGTATAATGTTCATAATAATATGAGGCAACGTAGTACGGTTTATAAGTCCAGTTGTCCAGTCTTCAGTCAAGTCATGTTTTCTGCTATAGCCATGGCAAATATAACAAAAAACGATCGGCGCACAATTTTCTTCATCAGAGAATTCCCGTTCAATATTTTTTTATTTTTAAATAAATACTTGTGTCTTATAACTAACGGTTATAATGCCATGAATATTAAACGACATACATTAGAAAAACACTAGGAAATAAAATTTAATAAAAAAGGCTATGATATGCCATGTCAAAATATTCATGCTTCGGACTCTTGTATTATTTCCTTACAGTTAATGTTACATTTCTACACTTCTACACTATTATAAATATTATAAATATTATAAAGAGTATTTATTTTTTATTTGTGTGTGTGTGTGTGTATGTTTGTAATGAATAAATTCAAAAACTACTGTGCCGATTTCAAAAATTCTTCCACCATTAAAAAGCTACATTCACCTTCAGTAACATAGGCTATATTTATTGCTAGAAAAGATTAGGGATCCTTACTAAAACTTATGTAACGTAAACCAAGGTGTAAAAAAGTGCCCTAGCCCGTGCGAAGCCGGGACGGGCTAGTTTGTTTATAGATTAAGAAAACGTCAACATCGATATGATTCACACACAATTTCAAACACCAAGTGAATTTTATCAACGCGGCGTTCCTATCAGAATTTATGAAATCGAATAAACATGATCAAAAAATTGGTTCGGACGCGTTTTTTTTTCATGAACTTTTTTCAAGGCAACTATTAATCAAGTATTGATATAGATACTAGATTTCTAACACATAAACAACAACCTATTTAGTCCACCGATGGACAAAGGCCTCCCTTTAAGAAGGGGCCCATAATCCCCGCGCTGGGCATGCGGGTTTTAGAAAACACAGCTTCTCGCACCACCGACTCTGCTGCCCATCAGTGGTCAAGGAATTTAGCTGTGCTAGTGTTAGGCTGCGCTATGCTGTAATCAGCCAGCTCCGTTTTTTAAATCAGCAGGATGCATCACAGGCAGGAGAGGTTGAGGCTTGAGTTCAGAAGGTTGCGGTTGGAACCCCTTACAGCCCTATATATATTTAAATCTATCTCAAGTACCTAATATAGTAAAGAATCCGTTCATGATAACCTGAGAACGAAAGCCCGGGAAGTCCCGATAAATCTTATCATTACCTACTTTATTATTCCAAAGATGACTTATAACGGTTGGATAAAAGGCTCAAATGGATATCGCTTAAAAATGATATTTAGGTACAGTCGCCTGCAATACAATTTTATACAGTTGTACAGTACAGTAGCACTTTATGAAACTAAAAAACATAAGCTAATAGATGATACGCGCTCGTCGAATGATTTAACATTACAGTGACATGGACCTCAACTTTTAATTTATTTAGTTTTAAAAGCAGATTACAACCAAATAATTTATGTAATTTAAGGTTCTAGGTTGTAGCCCTATATGTGCAATTGTACACATAGCATGAGTAGTATCTTAATCTTAGGTGACTGTACTGACAGGAAAAAAAATTGTCCGTTTAGACCATCATCATCATCATCATCATCGGCCTATGATCTAAGCAGTGTCCGTGGTTTCGGCGAAACATTTTTTTAGGCCACTGCCACTATTTTTAAACATTTCTTAGACCACGTATTTTAAAACAGTATCGAATAGTGATTTCACATACTTTAATCTAAAACGGTAAATCTAGCATATAACGGCTTTATGCTTTATTTATTTATTTATATTTAAGGTTTATCAACAAAATTTACATTAACTGCTGAACAAGGGTACGGAAAAGTGGAAGAGCACTTTGAGTGCTGAATAGCATAACTGCGCTGGACAAGCTCAACAGAACAAGAAGAAAGAAAAGAAAAAGCTCTTCACACAAATGTTTGTCCCGGGCGGGAATCGAACCCGCGACGTGAAGCTCAGAATGCAGTGCTAATACCAATTGAGCTATGAGGCCCACTCATATAGCATGTCCTCGTCATGTCCATGGCACGCAGTCAGCGTGTTAATATATAAGCTCGAGTTCAGTGTTGAAACGCAGCTTGGAGGCACGACAAAATCAATGAAGCAGCCTAGGAATTGCCGCAACAAAATAAAATGAAACCTAATTAAAATTTGGACGATATCCAAAACCAGCGACGATCCAATTATAGCGAGATTTTTGTGCGATGCGGAAAAATATAGAGTCACGCCTATTTTTCGAAAGATGGCACTTCGTATTTGAAAACATGGATTACTAATTAGACCTTTTTTCTTTGACATGAAATTTAAGGACCTATGTGACGCAGTGAGCGAAGGTTCGCCTGAGACGCAGAAGGTTGCGGATTCGATTCCCGCCGCGAGACAAATGTTTTCATGATTAGCAAATATTTGTCTCGTATCTGGGTGTTTTCTATGCATATTGAATATGTATATATAAAAAAAAGTAATATAACATTCTTTTATAAATAATTAAAGCTCCGCTTAGTTTGGGGTTAGATGATGCTGTGTGCTATCGTAATCCAGGATCCTAAACGAGCTTCATAATATAATCTACTATATTTTTCATAGAAACCCTGTGAACATTTAAAGATAAGTCTAAGTCTATTCCCATCTCATCAAACTACATGGTGAAGAAACACAAAACTTTAAGTTTCTTAAGAAAACTTTTACAATCGGTACAATATGCAAAGAAAAACATAACAGCAGCTGCAACTACAGATTTTTTCCATCTAGGACATAATTAATGTTACACTTTTATGTAACAACTCCGGACAATGAAATGAAATATTTGTTCTATTCACGAATAATAAATGAAAATAAATAATGCGGGACGTAATCACACAGCATCATCTAGCCCCAAACTAAGCAGAGCTTGTATTATGGGAACCACATGATTGATATACTACACATATATATATATTTTTTTGTAAATACATACATATCATACATAGAAAACACCCAGACCCGAGACAAATATCTACAGAACATGCAAACATTTGTCCCGCAGCGGGAATCGAACCCGCAACCTTCTGCGCCTCAGGCGGACTTTCGCCCACTGCGCCACAGAGGCCGTCAAATATTCTTTGCTTCTTCATATGAGCTAGCCAACTCTGGTGTTCAGCGTTCTTAGGCCGGCAAACAATTACCTATCAATATTATCATGACTTTTGAAGTTATCCTAAATTGACTTTAAGTCTATAGCTCGTGGCGCTGCAATATTTTATGTCATTGTCATTGGCCTTTCAACATCTATCACAGATGATTTAGATGGCGTCAGTCAAGTTACAGTACAGTTTAGTAGTAGTAGAGCTCCTTGTGGAGGGCTCGTCCGGGGAAGTACTGCCACAATGCTTATTTCTGCCGTAAAGCAGCTGTGCTATGTTTCGGTTTGAAGGGTGTGAGTGCCGGTGAAATTACAGGCACAAGAGGCTTATCATCATCACGCCTCAAGTTGATGGACGCAGGGCGTTGCATCGTAGAGCACGTTCCAAAAACGTGATCTATGATGCAATGCTTTATGATAGGTAATGGTTACCACTCAACATCAGGTGGGCCATGTGCTCGTTCCATCTTTAAGTATCATAAAAAAAAGTTCGAAGCTGAAATCTTTAATGGCTAAAAGGGCCTTCTCGGGAGTGGTAGCCTCCACCACATTATTTTCAAATGAAGGACCTGGGGATGATTTGAAGGTTACTGTAAATATGTGGCGTGTGCTAAATCGAGACAGGCGTTATGGTGTCTGAAGACACCATCAACCATTCTAAATAATGGTTAATAGTTAAGAGTGGTTCTTAGGCCAGCCAATGGTTCTCGCACCGTAACAAGAGTCTCGACCAATAAGCACACGCCCCCTATTAACAGTAACTTTCTTATCATTACCAGGTCCTTTATTTGAAGATAAAGTTGCGGAGGCTATTACTCCTGAGAAGGCCTCTTTAGTCATGGAAGTGTTCAGCGTATAGCTGTTCTGTAACTCAACTGATGCAATCTAATTCATCTGTGTGTGTAGATGCTGAAAGGTCAATGATGATGACGTAAAATATTGCAGCCCTACGAGCTACAGACCTACAGATAATTTAAGATTACTTCAAAAGTCTTGATAATAATAGATAATAATTTGCTTGAAAACTTTCATCTTTTACACTGTTTTACCTCTCAGTGAAAACTACTTTGGTTTTTACATAAAATGTTATTTTGACGTCCTATCTCGGGCAGTAGGCGAAGGATCTGCAAATATTTGTCTAGTCTGCATATCATCAACATCAGCCTGTAGCAGTCCATTGCTGGACATAGGCCCCCCTTAATGAGCACCATTGCATCATGTGCTCAGCTCGATACATCCAGCTCTTACCAACAGCCTTTCGCAAATCGTCACTCCACCTGACCGAAGGCGTCTTACTCTACTTTGTCAAGACACGGTGTCCACTCAAGAATTCGTTTACCCAAGCGGTTGTCGGTTCTTCGGCAGATATAAGGCCAGCCCACTGCTATTTGAGCTTGCTAATTCGCTGAGCTATGTCGACAACTTTAGTTCTATGATGGATAATGGCTGCGTATAATATGTAGGTACAAATAAACAAATAAATATTTACAAATAAATATAATAAGTAAAGTATTACATCAATCACGCAAACTCTGCTTTACTTTGGTTTTTTTAATGTTGTGTGAAATAAAATGTCTAGCTAGTATTACTTATTAGAATATTCTCTGTTTAAGTAATAAAGGTAACGGTTATTCCTCAACGGTAATGTAAGATAATGGTCTTGTTAGTAAATTCTCACGGTAACTAGTAGCGAATTACGGTTCTGTGTAAATATAGAATAAGCTACCTTCCACTATGAACAACGAGCGGAGCGGGATCTATACGGACTCCATTGAAGAATAATTCTAGTTGAGCGGGGCAAGAGTCATAAATCAATTTAAAAATGCTGGAAATTCATTGACTAAGAAAATAGTCAGTTTTGAGATGATGCATGATGGGAGGGAGGAACATGTTGAGAACATTTAGCTTCCAAAAGCTCCTGATCCTAAATAGTACAAACCCCATATGACGAGAAATAAGGGCTTGATGATGATGTATTATCTCCCTGGTAATTTTTTCACAACACCACCTAAGCCGAGCGTGAGCGAAACTTGTGGTATGGGAACCTGATTACTACAACACATTTTTTACCTAAATACAAACTGCTAGAAACATAAAGATTAGGGAAAGAAGAATGAAGAACATAAGGGGACGCCAATGTCCAGCAGTAGCCTGCTATAGGCTGACGATGAAGAAGAAAAATTTAGAGTTTCTATTATTATAAACATTATGCTTGCTTAAATGCAACATTACCCCCATAATCATAACCAAAAGAGATGAATGGTGAGGTGATATAATCGTTGATGCGACTAGCATAAGACAGTGGTGGATGGCACAAATTGTAGATAAAGTCGCGCTGTGGATGATGATGATGATGATGATATGATATTTTAACGCCATTTTAGCTATCTGAGGTTTAATATAAATGTTATGAATAGGCTAGTCTAAAACTTCTAAGACTTAATATTATAAATACAAAGCGCTCATGGCCCGGACACTTCACCATTATTCATTACTTGGATGGATGACCGTTAAGTGACATTTAAATTTGAGCGCTTCAGTGCTTCGGAAGGCACGTTAAGATGTTGGTCCCGGCTTTTCAGTCGTCAAGCCATGTCGGAGGCCTTCGTGCGGCCTAAAAACTCCGACACTAGAGTTGATCACTAGCTCATACGAAAAGAATAAATACTAAAGTTTATGTATGATATGTGTGTGTAAGTTTGTTTCTACTCACTCAACTCCATAACGGCTGAACGGATTTGAAATGTACCTAATAGATAGATAGAGGCTTTTTATCCGGGTCCAACGCGAGCGAAGACACAAGTGGAAGCTAGTGATGACGAGCTCATGTTGCGGACCAACCATGTACTGTGGGGTGTACGGGGTTTCAACTCCTATCTTCGGAACCCAAGCCAACTTCACCTGCACGTGGTGCACCCTGCTAAACAACGAACGGGGCTCTGGCAGCCGGCTGATTGCGGCATAGCACAACCTACATCGGCACAGCTAAATCCTCCACCGACGGGCAGCAGCGTCGGGGTGGTGCGAAAAGCTGTGCCCTGCGATCCCCAACCCGCACTCTCAGCGAGGGGATTATGGGCATATCTCCCTTTATTAGAGGAGATCTATGTCCAGCAGTGGACTGATATAGGCTGGTGTGGTGTGGTGTACACACATACATATTCATATTCTTTATTGTTTACACATGAAACAATAAAGAATATGAATATGAAATAAAACTTGACTCTGTATCGTAGAGTCGTATTGTGAACAACAAAATGAGGTATTACCAAATACTAGTCATCAAAATCGAATACAAGTAGGGTACAAGTGGAAAGGTGCTCGAAACATGCCAGTATCGATAACTCGATCGGTTTTCAAGTTGTTATCTGCTATTCAAATTTGGAGCTATTCAGTTGGCGAATAGAATGCTTTTTGGGTTGCTTATTGTTTATTTGTGTCTTCATATCATAACTTTGATTGGTACTTACTACTCCGATCAAATCCTCATTGTTTTTGAGTTTGATGCGGAAGAGTATGTAGGTACTGTTAATTAATTATGTGTCAATAGCTATGAAGGAACGTAGGAAGCTAATTGAGACTGACAAAGTTTTTGTTGAAGGGATGTTTCTACTCAATTAATGAATTCTTGACTTGTAATAATTCAGAATAGCACCTACATAACCTTATTTCATTTTATTTTTGTGGTCATTGTTTTATTTGATTTTAATAAATGTTATTTTTATTTCATTTAAATCAGGATATTTTTATTGTAAATACGATTGTTCTTGAAGAAATTTACTGAATTGCACTGAGCTAGGCTGTACTATTGGTTTACGAAGTAAAATATGAAAACTTCATCATCATCATCATCAAACTATAGCAGTCATACAGACATATGTCTCTCCCACAGTGAGTCCGATCCTCGGCTCCTTTCATCTACTGTCTGCCAGCTACATTACGTAGATCGTCACCCCATTTAGCCAGCGGGGGAAAAACTATCATCCTACAATAAAAAGTATCTATCGTATTATATATGATTCACACCTATCGACGCGCGTCGGAGAGCATCGAAGCCCATTTTAAAACATGCTAGAGGAAATGAAACTTCCACAAAGCAGTTAAGTTCCTTATTCGCATGCAATATCTACTTACGGATCTATTTATGTCAGTGTTTGACAAAGCTCAAACCTGCGTAAATTGCATGCAAATAAGGAACTTAACTGCATTGTGGATGTTTCAATTTCCTTTAGCATGTTATAAAATTCTCTCAGATGCTCTCCGACGCGCGCTGACAAGTGTGAAACGTATATTAGATTATTGACGACCTCTGTGGCGTAGTGGGCAAAAACTCGTGTGAGACGCAGAAGATTGCGGGTTAGATTCCCGCCCCGAGACATATGTTTGTATGTTCTGCAAATTGTCTTGAGTATTTTCTGATGTCCAATAGTTAGTCGTGTCACTTTCATAATACAAGCTCTACTTAGTTTGGGGTTAAGTGAAGTTGTGTTATGGTGTCGAGTATTCTTATTGTTTTTTTATTAAATATAACATTAAGAATCTGATCGCAATCACGTTTATTCGAATAAAGAAAAACTTCTTCCTTAACTATTAGCTAAAGGTGAAGTATCGCATCACAGGAAGTAGTAACTATTAGTTGAACTGTGACTAGGGTAAACTTTGCTCGGACCAACTTATTATTAACTCAGCTAGGTGAGGTTAGTCAGTATGTCAACTTCAATGAGAGCTTTTCGATTCACGAAAATATTTTTCCAACCATAGCTTGGTGGTGTTAAGCTGAGTACGGATAGCGCGTTTCTGTGTACGCGTAGTCGGGGTACACTGTCGTACGCGTACATTGGATACGCGTACAGTTAATGTGAGAAGGATTCATTTGGAAAACTACGTCGAATCTTCTCGTCACAAAAACCGCAACAGTATCAACAGTATGGCTAATCCACCAGTTTATAGTCGCTCAGCGAGCCATGGAACGAGCCATGCTTGGAGTTTCTCTGAAGGATAGAATCTGCAACGAGACTATCCAACATAGAACTAAAGTTGTCGACATAGCTCAGAGAATTAGCAAGCTGAAGTGGCAGTGGGCTGGCCATATCTGCCGAAGAACCAACAACCGCTAGGGCAAACGAGTTCTTGAGTGGAGACGCGGCTCGTCAAACGTAATGTAGGACGCCTTCCGACCAGGTGGAGTGACGATTTGCGAAAGGCTGCTGGTAGAAGCTGGATGCGTCGAGCTCAGAATAGGGCGCAATGGCGCTCATTAGGGGAGGCCTATGTCCAGCAGTGGACTGCTACAGGCTGATGATGATGATGATGGTGACAGTTAATGTGGACCGCCGCGAACCTGAACGCGAGGTCAATCGATCCATAGCGCTACGCGAACCGAAACCGTCTGACCACGGATCGTGCTGCGCGCGCAAAGCCTAGCTGCAAGTACAGGCAGGGCGTTCCAAGACACGCGTACCCGACTACGCGTGCCAATGTACGCGCTACCCGTACCCAACTGTAGACATACCTTAGGTACAAAAAGTTTACGATTTCAAAGTTTTGGTCTGGTCTGGAGTCTGGTCCATTTCCATACAAAAATATAATTAACGTAAACTTTATTACTATAAAGTATGTGAATACCTCACTAGAAAAACATACAAACTGCAGATTACCCGCATTGTATGTTATTTTTTGCTTTACGAATGTATAAGCTAATTTAATATTCACAAGTCAGATTGCTCTATAAAAATAAACATTTTATTATGTATCTCATCTTTTATTTACACAGACCATTTTACATACTACGGCTGAAATAATTTTCATCATACACGTTATGTAGATTTCTTTTTTTAACAAATACCTACCCTTCTTTCTCCTAAAAAAGGAAAGTATTCCTATACTTAGCTAGGTATTTTATTTGACACTAAAATCCGCTCGCGGCTTCACTCGCATAATATCCAGATAAAAGGTAAGATAAGATAAGATAAGATAAAGATTTATTTGGCTCGACCAATTACAGCACATGTAAAACACAGAAAAATTAAAACCTAGATAGGTACCTATGTAAGTACCTATGTGTTTAGACAGGTAGGTACAATCTACACAACAACATTAGCCTATTTCGGTCCACTGCTGGACATGGGCCTCTCCGAATAAGAAGGGAGATATGCCCATACTAAGTATCCCCACGCTGGGTATCCGAGTTGAGGGTTGCAGGGCACAGCTTCTCGTACCGTCAACATGGCGATCAGTCGCCGGCCAGGTATTTAATAACATTTATTAAATACCTACCAACCTATTGTGGAATAGGTAATAATACCTACTTTATTCCACTTATAGATAACTATACCTACTTTATTCAACAATAAATGTAACAAATGATGCTAGGAGCATTAACATTATCATTCGTACCAAGAACAACATACAAACTTTATGATATAATTACATTTTCTTAGAATATGAGATACTGTTTTCTCCATCCCGTTGTGCTGCACTACTTTTAATCTATGGCTCCGCGGATTTTTTACTCCAGAAACTCATTATAGGGCTGTACGTGTTTTCATTATATCGATGCCGCGGCCAAGTTTATTGATGTCATTGGTTATACGTGAGCTGTATTGCACTATTGATACCGTGTAGACATATTGTATTGTAACTTTTTTAAAGTCTTGTGTTTGGTTTGAGTGCTGAATAACACAACGGTCGATATCGAGAAGAAAACCCTCAGTGTCATGTCCGAGGCCCACAGCAACCTTAAATTATCTTATCTTATCTTACTTTATCAAGCGTTATAAAATCAAATCAATCATAATAAGGTACCTAAATTTATTAAAATGACTTAAGGTGAAGGCACCGACGGCGTTTCGACTCGTTAAGAGAGTCTTCATCAGGGTGAGTGAACGCGACGCTCTCCCTCCGCGTCCCGTCTTGCACTGTTGTTTTAATGTTAATTATTATTTGTATCACTAGATATAAAGCGTATTATAATTAATAAAATACTGAAGTATGTTCGACCTGTAACTGTATAGTTATTAATAAATAAACAATGAACTATGAACTATAAAATGACATTTGGTTATAATTATGAATAAGGGGGTTTGACTGCGAATTTTGCCAACTCTACCTACCTTTGTGCGCATCTGTCAACGAGATGTACATTATTTTTGAATGTTGTCATTACTAAACGACATTTCCACATAAAGATAGCCTCGGATCTATTCCCATTACCACAGATAACATAATAGCCATTACTATGATCTACAAGGATACCTAAGAAAAAATTAGATAAGCCATTTTTACAAAAATATGATGTAGGCATAGAGCTTTTTATCATAGCTAATATTGCGGTAACAACAAGACCAGCCTATTCAAACATCTGCGGGACATAGGCCTCTCTTTTATGGAGGGGATATGCCCATAATCCTCATGCTGGGCATGCGATTTGGGGATCATAGGGCACAGCTTCTTGAACCACCGACGCCGCTGCTCGTCGGCAGCAAGGGGATCTAGTTGTGCCAGTGTTAGGCTTCGCTATTCCGCAATCAGACGGCCGCAAAAGCCCCATTTGTAATACAGCATGGTGCACCATGGGCAGGTGAGGCTGGCTTGGCTTCCAACGATTGAGGTTGGAACCCCTTACACCCCTAACGTCCCTTATACCCCTTACACCCCTTCCACACCTTACCCCATTTACACCCTTTACTATTGTGGTAGCCTTAACCTCAATATTAAAATTCGGCGTGGATAGCAGTACAGATTGTACAGTCGCAATGAGACCACAATCAAAGGTGCCATCTCGGTCGTGACTTGTTACAAAATGTCAAAGTTTAATTAAGTTGCCCGAATTCCGCACGACTGTACTTTCGCACAAATAGTCACAGACTTTTTTAGAATAATTATTAGCATTTTGCTGCGTGAAGTGGCTTTTGGCAACACAATTTGCAATTATTTTTGTCAGTTTAAGCTCGCTAGATACGGTACTGCCAGCCAACTATTGGTTTTTTCATGCAACAGTCTTCTGGTGACTTGTAATATACAAACATGACACTAATTATGTCTATTTGTGTTCATTGGGAAAGGCCTATGTCCAGCAGTGGACTGCTATAGGATGATGATGATGCTGATGAGTTATATTAAGTCATGACACTATAGGGTGGGGTAAAATTTTACCTTATTCAGGACAGCTACCTTTTCTTTTGCAGTTATTAAGTTTTGTATTTAGAAGAAAAATAACAACAGCATTTTCCGATTTTTGATAAAATGTACAGTCGTATTAAAAACGACATTTGTCACAAAAAACAAGTGGCTCTCAATCGACTCTATTTTCCATCAGGAACACAATTTAAAGAACCATACCATTTTTAAAGCGCCGTTCACCTCAACATGATTCCATGTTATTTTTTCATATCATTAAATTATTTCTTAATTAATTATCATAAAAGAAAATAACCATTATAAATTAGGAGTAGGTAAATATCAAACTCCATAATTTTAAATCTGGCTAAAATCACTTATAAGCTTGCTATAACCAAATTTTCGCAAACCTAATACAGCTTACTCAATTTCAAACGCAAATTCTCTGTCGATATCCGAACCAATAAACTCATTAGAATAGCTACAGCTATGTTGATGCTACCTTACGTCGCGGTCCAGCGATCAAAGGACCGAACTGGCATACTCTCGATTCTAAGGATCAAAGGAAGGCTTGACGATGTTACAGATTTTATTACAACTGTGTTTGAGGTCAGGGTTATGTGACAGGTATGCCAAATATACACACAAATACAAGTCGATACCCTATAGGTTTTACAGGAGGAGGTATCAACTAAAAATAAATAATGCTTGATAGTAGCACACATCCTCATAGTCGTAAAGCCTCAAATTAAGCAGATCTTGTATAGTGAGATCGATATACTACTTATATACTTTTTTGTAAATACATACATAGAAAACACAAAAATTATTCAAAATCTATAAAATTCCGTGCGTGTGAAAATGGCTTGCCTGAACAAGTTCATAAGGAGATTAATTTTAATGGCTCAATATCAGCTTGTTCCCCATACATCTATTCCGGGACCAATGCACTAAAAAGCTAAAACTACTTGTAGCACTAAGGTTTCTATAGATAAAAGTGTTTATATCATGAAACGTTTGTTGGTAACGGGTAATGTTTCTTCATTGATTTTTCTTACTGTGACATGTTTTAAAAACATATTCTGAGGTATAAGCAAGAACATTTACTTTAGTATGTTCAGAGAAAAAAAAATAAGCAATTACTCTGAATACATAATAAGGTTCTGTATTTAAATAAAATAATAACTAACTGAATAGAAATATTTAGTAGAGAACCAACTTTTCCCGTAAAAGCCTGGATTGAACAAAATCCTAGGAGTTATTGGGAAAACTAAGACATACGCTTGCAAGAGTGTAGTGCTCCCATGGAGGCATATAACAGTGTAACAGTTTGTAAAACAGTGTATTTTTTAAATTGATATTTTGTCGTGGTTGGTCATGAAATCGTTGGCGGGACGAATTCAAAGCCTTTGAGAGAGGATGGTGGTATAAAGATGGTTGGCTGAATTAGAGATTGCAGGTTGATTTAAAAAAATGATATTTAGATATGTTGATGCCATCGACATAATTAATTAAATTACAGACACAAGAGGCTTATCATCTTCATGCCTCAAGTTGATGAACGTAGAGCATTGCATCGTATAGCACGCAAAACATGATCTATGATGCAATGCTTTGTGATAGGTAATGGTTATCACTTAACATCATGTGGATCTGTGCTTGTTCCATGTTCAAGTACAATAAAAAAAAAATGCTAGTCCTCACTGTGACTTATTTGCGGATGGATTTAGGGTAATTAGGTCAGGATTCCAGAAGTTTTGTGAGCGGGATGTTTGACTGTGTGTTTATTTATTATGATAAATTAGTATGAACATTTATTTGGTTTAATTTTAAATTTATTTTTGCCTGAATAATTGTTAATATAATATTTTATTCTACTGTAATTTTTGTGACTTTTCTAGCTCTTTAATTAATGTAATTGGCTTATTATCCGTGTTAATTAAAGTAAATAAATAAAATGAAATTGAATTGAAATAATATATCGTTAAATTTATGTTTTCTTTTATATATGAAACAAAATAAAATACGTTGAGGACACAGACAAAATCATGGAGACGACTGCCTCTGGGCATCACCGAAATAAAATAAATACAAATAACACATGCTGAGAAACGACAGCTTTATGACATGCTGTTAGAGTTCAGAAAGCTTTGAATGTTGACTAAACTGGAATATTATACGAACTAGATAAGGATGTAAAATAATTTACGACTACTAAAATACAATATCTGTGGATGTTCATTGGGAATCTGTGGATGAGGCTTGCAAGGGAGTGAAAGGAGTGGCATGATTATGAGGAGGCCTTACCTGGGTATAGGCCTCCTCTTTATTACGCCATATACTGATATGGCGCGATAAAGAAGAGTTTGTTAACGGGCTAAATGATGATCATGAAGCACAACGGGCAGGAGAGGTAGGCTTGAGTTCCGAGGGTGGTGGTTGGAACTCCTTAAACCCGTGTGACTGTGAGTATTTCTAAACAAATTACTCTTATGTTGTCAAAAGGCAAACCAGATACAAGCCACAGCCGGTACTCCTAATTAACAAAATGCCGAAAAGTTTAAATCCCGGTCGCACATCTACCTATAAAAACAAAGAAATAAAACCTCTCTCAACGGTTATTTAACATCGGTGTGAAAGAACTCACGACTGAACTAAAAACGTCTCTTTCGATTACCTCGATCAGTGAGTCCGATTTTGTATGACTAAGCATTTTTTACAGGCAAATGCATTCTCCAACGTAGTTATAATTTTCTATGATTTCTCGGGCAGGGCTGAGCAAAATGCTTAATAATATTGTTTTTATGTTTTCTTATACTGTGACCTCGTGGACGAAAGTCCGTTTGAGAATCTGAAGGTTGAGGGTTGAATTCCCGCTGTTCAATAAATCTTTACATCGTCATCATCATCAGCATATAGCAGTCCACAGCTGGACATAGGCGTCCCCTAATGAGCGCTATCGCGCACTGTCTTGAACTCGACGCATCCAGCTTCTACCAGCAGCCTTTCGCAAATCGTCACTCCATGTGGTCGGACGGTGGCGTCCTACACTATTTGTATGTACTAGATAATTGCATGAGCTGCAAATATTTTCTAGGCATAAAAACATGTTTGTATTTCCAAAAATATATATGAGTTAGCTTGTCATCATCTGGTTCTCATAATACAAGCTGTGCTTACTTTTGGGCTGTTGAATGAAAAATATCCAACATTATTAATATTCTTGATTCTGAACTGTGTACAAATTCGTACATTTTTAAGCAAGTATAAGTATTATTATTTCCGCGTCAAAAGTTCCAATTATGAATCGTTCCGATTTCCAATATTTGTCCAGAATTACAATAAGCCCTTAACAATTTCCGAATTCAAATCTGAATTATTGGAAAAAGAAAAAGTGCCACGTTTTCGTTTATTAACTGAAAACACGACGCTTGAGCTGAAAATTATTTTATTTATGTAAAAAGTTGAGCTAATTAATGCGATATTATTTCTCTCTGACTTTTCTTTGCGCTAGTAATTTTTCACAATATTAAAAATGTTTAAGTATGCATGGAACAATAATATGAGTCATGAAACCAATCATGTATTACACTTAGGCGAATAATCGCCAAATAGGAATAATCCTAGCTAACTAAAGTTTTCGATGTATTTTCTATTTCTTGCTAAATATCGTAAAACATATTTTTTTCTACCTTTAGCTCAACCTTGAAACACAGATTTGTAATTTTCCTAGGTGCACCAAGATTCCATTCCTATTCTAGAGATATTATATATTTTCATCAGTCACTTAAACCTCTATCATATAAGGGAGCTTTTGCAGATCTCAAGATTATCTTCGGTCTTCAAGACGTCTACACTAGGGTTATCACAAGCTTACTTACAAAATACGCTGTCCAAAATGTTGCCCCAACAGACCCTTCCAAAGTGTTTTATTGGCAACCCTGGCAATCGTAATCATGTCCTGTGGAACCCAGCGCGATATGTAAGGATGGATGTGTTTTTCCCCGTCCTTGGCCCAACCTGCCAGACCGCTTTTATCGCTGTTTTACTGTTCACAATTTAACTTGAAGCGTTAAACTCAGCAAACAACAATAATGATCACGTTTTCACATCAATGCGGTGGGTTTACGGCTTCATCTCGGCCTAGTTTTTGCACCTGGTCCTGTTTTGAATGAACAAGAGCTTTCAGAATTGGAACATTCCAATTATCCCCTTAAAGTATTTACACAAAAAGTATATATACTACCTCATGTTACCTCAGGGTCAATTTTTTTCATTATTTGCAGATATTTAACCCAGGTCTGGGTGTTTTCTATCTATTATCAAAAAAAATTATGTATAAAAAAAAATTAATATCTATTTAAGTAATTTTGTATTATCTCAGTCATGTGGTTCCCCCTCTAGATAGGATAGATGATGATGTGAAATAAAGTTCAGAACTATGTATGTATAAAATGATTTTATTTCATTAAGTTTGTTTTTGTTGGGGATTTTAGGTTTTTTCTCCAATCATCCCTATCCTACGTTAGACGGATGTGTTTTTGGTGCACTTTTTTTATACAGAATGGCTGTCCATCACAAAAACTTCACATAAATCCTGCACTGTGTTTGGGACATCAACTACGGTCCATGGCAGGTTCGGCTACATTGTTTCACATTTCATGTTTTGACGTCGCTCTAAAGTTGGGAAAATTGTGCAATTTTCATCAAAACTTGTATAGTGGTATTTTCAAGACAATGGTGCGGCATCTTTATGGTCAAAAAGTATTTACTGCAGTGTCAAATTGGGTGTAGTTTTTTTATAGATGGCTTTTGGATCAGAGGATTGGTGTCTCAATTGAATATGGCTTAGCAACCATATGATAAAGTGACATTCTGTCTACACTCGTAGATGGAGCGTACTTTATTTACCAAGGATTTCTCCAGGAGTTTGAAGTCATCCAATGTTTTTATTTGTTGAGCTTTATGAAAACGCCTAAACTATTATTTTTTTCCTCTTCTGTGATCTCTGTTGGAAACAGGGCATAATTTTTTTAAATGGACGCCTAGATAGAATGTCTATAAAATATATTTTTCATTCAGCCCATGTTCAAGCCCAGACTTGCTGTTATTGGAAAGCTGTCAAATCTCAACTTTACAAGTAACGACTGACCTAATTTTTCTATGGCCTGCATTGCAGTTGCTTGCCATTATAACTGGCCAATTTAATCTAGGATGATGAAGCAACGATGGAATGTTAAATACTATTCGAGTCTATTCGTTTGGTGACTGGTCTTTGAAAAGAAATTCGGGAGAGTAAGAATTACGGGAATTTCGCCGAAATTTATCTTCTTCTTGTGTTATCTTATGAGCTTGTCTGATCCCACTGCAGGGCAAAGGCCTCGCTACCCTTTTTCCTACTTCCCGATTTTGGAAATCCGCTTGCTAGGATACCGAAAGTTATAGTTATGATATAATATATAAATAGGCAGATATACTATAGGTAAAAATAGCATCGCCAAAGCAAATACTAATAAAATATACTACTACAGGTGGCTTCGCTCACAAGGTACCCAGATAAAAAGTAGCTCTTATGATATTCCTAGTCTAGAACTATTTAAGTGCAAAATTTCTACTCAATCAATAGTTTTGTCGTGAAGGGGGAACACACCTTTCACATTTCACATCATCACTCAAACGTACCTCTTTTCACTCTATTGTACAAACGTTTGCCTTAATATGATCTGTTTATTTGTTTATAGCATCATGTACACATAGCTTTTTATTTGTTCATAACATTATTGTATAACGTCTTAGATTACTATTAAGAATAATTAATGTAGGTATATTAATTATTGTTAGGTAAATAAATGACCCCTGTTAAATGAACCATTACAAGGTGTGTGATCATCAAAACTATTATTATAACAAAATAAATTGGTATGTAACAAGTAATAATTTCTACAATAGTACACATAGTTTTTTGAAAATTATTTTTAATATTTTTTTTTACTTACTTTTATGATTTTTATTCAAAATTCATTTATTGTTTGTGAATCCAGGTAAGTGTTACATTCAGATGGGCAAAAAGAAAAATATGAATCACTAGATCGTTACAAACATTAGGTACATAATTACTACTCTACCTACTTTGACCTTTTAAGTTGTAAATAGGTATTTACATCCCACATTACTTAAAAGGTCAAAGTAGGATAGGACCAAATTGGTCAATCATAATCATTTCAGCAAACACAGTGTTTGCTGAAACGATTATGATGACGGTGACAGAAAGCTGAAAACTAGTGTAATTATTGTGCTTTCACACACAAATGTAGGCAGGCGGTGGCTGGTAACACAATTTCGTGACTCTACCAACCTACTCGTATGTGGTATTGTGTGCAAAACGACCAAAACGTGCTTGAAAAACGGTACTTAATTTATGTCACAAATTTCTAATTTATTCAATTTTCATTCAAGTAACTACTGTGTTATCCTTATGATATTTGCCGTAGTGTGACTAAAGATTGTCGGATATCACATCACATCACATCACACTCACACTAATATTATAAATGCGAAAGTTTGTGAGTATGTATGGATGTATGGATGAATGTTTGTTACTCTTTCACGGGAAAACTACTGAACGGATATGGATGAAACTTGGAATATACATAGTTTATGACCTGGATTAACACATAGGCTATTACCAGGTACCACGCGAGCGAAGCCGCGGGCGAAAGCTAGAAAGTTTATATATGTAAATATTCTATTTATTTATTAGACAAGTCCAACAGACAAACAGAACACTTATTGAGATACAAAACATTTTTTATGATACCTATTGATGGAACTAGCACATGGGCCACCTGGTGTTAAGTGGTAACCATTACCTATAACAAAGTATTGGTTATATACGGTATATTATTGATAGTACTACAGAATGTGCGCCAATTACAGATTTCTCTAAGAAATTTAATCAAAACTTGGGCTTAGATTTTCATTAAAAACTGATGATTTTTTTTCGAGCAGTACCCAATGAAAAAGTTATTTTTAATTAGCTACTTTCATGTCTGTTTCAAAGAAGTTGGAGTTTATTTTATTTTTTAGAGTCTGTTTCAAGTTCTGTTTATTAAAAAATATCCGAAACAAAAAATTGTTTCGGATATTTTTATCAATTGTCATGCAAAACTGCAGCGAGTTAGTACCTAGATCAATCAGTACCTAGTGGTAAACATGATGTTATGTTTTTTTCTGGCTCTTTATTATTTTATGATGAAGGTAGATAGTCAATTAGTAACACGTTTGATTCATTTTTATGATAAATGAGGAACTTTTATTGCATCTTAGATAAATATAAATAACTTTTTTAGATGTACGTATCTATAAAACTTAATTTTAAACTTATTTTTTGTTATCAAAACAATAACAATTTTAAGTTAATGTTTCTTTCTAAAGTAAATAAATAAATACTATATATTAATATATATGTCCCGCTATTTTTTTATTTACATTAGCGACTTAGGTACCTACTATGTCCGTATTGCTGTTAAAGCGAATAGTTCAAAGGAACTGCTAACTTCTGGACTCTCGCCTCAAAGTTGGTAAGGCACAATGGGATTTCGAGGAACGAGAACTAACTAAAGTAAGGCAAACTTAAATCTCAGTTTCACGACTTTTCGCTTTCTCATAAGCTTGTGACTTTAGTGGTGTTGTTTTAAACAATTTGTTAAGAACATCTACGTATGTTTTGTAGAAAATAGTGTGTTCTGTTCCACAAAATGTTTTAGTACCTGTGGCTTATAATAAATACTTCTTAAATTTATAATCTTTTAAGTTTGTTTTTACTATATCTTTGATAAACTTATCAATAAAAATATTTTCTTTCTTTCTCTTATTCTTTCTTTACTTCATCTCTGATGCCTTCGACAAAAAAAAACACGGAAACTGGCAAATTTGAAAGAATATATCCCCAATATTACACGTATTTTGGATTGCTCTAAACTCGTTTAAATTCTTATGGGTCAAGTGCGTGTATCTTTTGTAAGCAGGGTCACGAATGTACTTAGTTTTCTGAATAACCCTTTGGGTAACTTATTATTTGTACGCTCCTAAAACAATAAATTCATCTTCTGGTTCAGTTCCTTACGACCAAGTCATGACAAATTCAACAAACATTATATAATTCGTAAGACCCTCTTCCCAGATCTTCCATCCAAGTAATTATTTTGCATAAACACAAATCCAGAAGGATTGGACGCTGTGTTGGAATTTCTTATTTTGCCAATTTAGTTATACAAGGAGGGTATTATGTTTTTCAGTGCAATCGCATTTGCGCTAGCCTTCTAGTTCTGTTCCATTACAACCTCTTTGTACCATTCAGCCGTTCCATTTCTAACCCAATAACGCCGAACTGTACAAATAAAAGTCAGAATAACGTCAAACATTTTTCGTTCGAATTTTACCGCTTCGAATGGAATGATTTTGATACCGTTTTCATTGCAGGGGCTTTGAGCGAAAGCAATTTTAAGGTTATTAAAACGCGTAGTTTTAGGCATTGTTAATGTTATTGAAGTATTTTTAATTAATCCCTACATCAATTCTTAAAATGTCTAAGCGTCTACTAAGTACCGCTTGATTATGAAAGAAGGCACATTATAACTATCTATATTATATACTGTATAATATTTCATAAAATTTATATGAATAAACCTGTAATAAAAAATCTTTACTACAAAAATAATAAAAATATAGTATCCGGGCATGTAGAGGGCTCTTTTAAAACAAAAACAAGAACTAAAAAGCTTACCGGTAAAAAAATCAGCAAACTTTTACAGCCGCCAATTCATCAGAGCATCTTCTATCTTCAAACTTGGAACACGAGAGAACGTTGCCAATATCTATCGACGAGTTTTATTTAAATTTTAATTGATAAATGTGGCAAACGTATCGGTAACGTACCGCGTGGGGAAGTGAAGCGCGCGAGCTTCGTCTCGCAAAGGCGGCAACACACTGAGAGTCAGTCCGCACACTGCAGACCCCTCCGGCTAGGTATCACTCTACTTTCGGTGGTTCTCTCGCCTCCCCCGAGACTTACCCGATTTATCACGGTTGTGCTTAGAGCTAGACTATCCAGGCTCAACTAAACTCAACTCGGTGGATTCAGTCGACCTTACAATCTTTCTTATACAACAAGTACAAATGTAGATCCATTTCGCAGAAACGGCACTGACCGCAAAATGCAGATAATGACATTACAAGAACAAGAAGTTTGTAAAATTATTCGCTACCAAAAATAGCGATTTGATGCAACCGTTGCGGTTGTAAATTATCAGATTTTAAGCTTGAATGGGAGTTCAACGAACTGTAGGTCGGTCCAGTTACAACGGTACGTGTTTATTTGTAAAAAAGTCTGTAAACAGGTGGGACAGAGCACTGTGGTAGGGCTTTTTGTACAGGCTGCCTGGCCACGGACTTTACGATTACGATGCTGGTTTTATATTTATAAACATTAATTATTCTCTGCACGACTGTTATTAATCAATAATCACTTTGAATAGTTATTTATGTATAACAATTAATAAGCTTTTTAGGATAGATATCAGCTTAGTGGACTGCTATATGCTGATGATGATGATGATTAAGTAGGTAGGTACTTGGTGCTTGCATGCTTTTGAGAATTAATGCATTTTTTTTATATGAGTTAGTAAATAAGTAGATTAGATTGGTGATTTTATTTTTTTGATTGATTTCAACTGCCTCTCTAGATAGTTAAGTCAGGTACTCTATCCAATTAGCCACAGTCCTATCAAGGCATATTTTTTACGAAAACATTCAGCAAAGGCATCACGAAATGTCATAATAGTATATTTTATGGTATTTCTACATTCTCGTGCTTGCATCAAAACTGATAAAAGTAATAAAATCACTATATTCGAAATAAATCTGTAAAAGAATGGTTATTACTTGGCTGATAGCCTCAGGCTATATAATTTTTGGTAGTATCATCGCTGTTCACAACTTGATTTCGAGATGATCCCTGCCATTGTGTCAGATGCTTCACTGTTGCCATCGTTTCACAATTGGAGGTTATTATTGCAACTGCCGTCAGTCAAATCTGACAATTAAATTAATTATTAGTGGAGCCATTACGTGTAGGATTGATTTGTAATAGGATTGGTCGTATTACACATCCATTAATATTTCTATGATTATTTTATGAACCTAAATGTATAAAAGATTTATTTATCTATTGCCCTGGATCGCGAAAAATTGAAGGGATAAGGAGGCCTTTGCCCTACAGAGGGACAATGTAGGCTAAAAATAATCATCATCCACAGCCTGACTTCACCCATTGCTGGGTATAGGCCTCCCTTTGTATGTGACCATATGAGAGTTGCACAGAGAGCGATGGAGCGGACTATGCTAGGCATCAAACTTATAGACCGTATTTCTAACGTCGAGATCCGAAGTCGAACAAAGGTCAAAGACGTTTGGAACCGCATACGGAAACTAAATTGGAGTTGGGCAGGACACCTGGGGGTCTACTGGGATTCACCAACGTACGAAATTACGTGTTTCGTTTCTTGCGATTGGTACCCTTAATCAAACGAAAACCGACATTTCGGTACGAAGTTTGTAATGTAATGGCCTGAACGTCGTGCATCCTACTCTATTTCATAAAACATACGACCGCAATATTGGAATTGACAGTATGAAATACGACTAATCGCACGAAACGAAACACGAAATTTCGCACTTCGGTGAATTGTAGTAGACCCTCTGGCACGGCGAGGTAATGACAGGTGGAGTAAGGCGATAACTGAATGGCGTACAAGAACCGTATACAGAAACGTCGGTCATCCAGCAGCTAGATGGGCAGACATTATTGCATCTGTCGTGGGCCGAAACTGGATGAGATGAACTTTGAACCGTGAGGATTGGCACATACAAAGGGAGGTCTAAAAATAGTAATAAATTTGTTTATTGGGTCCAGATATACACTGTTAAATAAAAGTACCTGGACGACCGAGCTTTGCTCGGTTTTTTTTTTAACCGTGTTTTTGTAAATTATAATACGAATTACTTATTGATAAAATATGAATATATTTTTTTTCCATCTTACATCATGTGACACATTAATAAGAAAATATGAACTGGTTACTCAATAAAACATCACAAGTGCAGTTAGTTTAACATTTTAATAGTTAACAGTAACATTTAACAGTTAATCAATCAATTTAGTAAGTATATTTTTATCATATTATTTATGAAATCCTAGTACTTCCTACCATACTATATTGTGGGTTTGTCGAGGATTTTCATTTGGAAGGTAGACTTTTGTCATGACTACTTTTGACTTTTTGCCATGCATAAAGACCGGACTGGAGTTTAAGTCAACCTCAACAAATTCGAATGTTTGCCCTTGGGATTTGTTAGAAAATGCTACGTTTATCATGCCATGCATGAAGACTGGACCACTACACTTCAACCCCAACAAATTCCAATGTTTGCCCTTTGGATTTGTGGACAGTCATGGCAAATGCAGATCTAACGGGAAATTGTTGACGCTGAATGGTGCATCTCAATTGTCCTTTTGATGAGTCAAGGGTTACCCTTGGTATATATACTTCTTTGCCAGATTGTTTACCAGTAACAATTTTTGCTTTTATTATGTGATTGCACAGGCTTGTTACAATAAGTTTTACACCATTTCATAGTCCTTCTGATGCGTCTAAATTATGCGACAACATTATCAATGCATTTTTTTCAATTTCAGTTCGTGTGATGGCATGTCTAAAATGTTGACAATATTGAGAAATTTTGTTGTTAATTTGACTGTTTCTTCAGGTGGATCTTTCATTGAGTCATGGCTTTAGTAGATTTTGTACTTACTATACTTACAGTAGTACTTATAGTAGAAGTTTGGCAACTATATAATAATTAATTTTTTTCAACATCTTTGTTATGAGGCGCGAGTATTGCTCTGTCTTTCATTCCTTCATAATTTCCATTGACTAAGCAACTGCTTAGTCCTACCTAGTGTTACCTAACGCCCGCTATACTTACATGTTGATCGAGTTTAGGCCAATGCGAGCGTAGGCAAATTGATACATGAAAAGAGCTACCGTCTAGACGTTCGGCAAGTCTATGCAAACTATTGCAAACGGTCAATGTAGACGAGTTTTGTGGTTTTGCCCCAAGAAAGCTGCCCACACGTTGTGCGATTGGCCAGGTGCATGCGAGCGCCTTTGATTTGTGCAGAAAAACCGTCACTGCTCCGAAGTGAGACGACTGGTCGCGAGCGACTGCGAGTTGTGACAATACCTACATGCCAAATGAACTCTTTACACGTTGGCGGTTGCCTTTACTTGGCCAGCTAGGCGAGCGACACTAAACAATGGCAAGGCAAGGGAAATATGCTATCTATACGTTGGTGTATTGGCCTTCGCTCGGCAAGGCTCCACCAACATGTATTGCAGGCTTAATACTTCATAAGATCCGGGCTGCGTGCTGGCCAATTCACGGTGCGTTTTAATCTCTTCGCAATATGGTCGAACTTGTGCAGTGGCGTGAGTTCGGCCATTATCTTGCATTAGAGTTGAATTTTCCCCTATTAATCCCATGTAAAATATCACGTGAGTTTCTAAAACTTCTGTTATACAGCGTCTTGCCGTCAAACCTCCTTTTCATGTACCTATAAAACCTTCTAAACCAAACACTCTTTGGTTTAGTGCTCCTTAAAAACGCCATCTATTGTCAAGTAGCTTTTAGAGTTGCGGTGTCGGCAAAACAGTTTAGTTTTTGTTTACAGATGCTCGTAAACGGGCAATTTTGTCAATTTATTGCTGCAATGGTATAGCCACCAAACTGCCGATTAAATCTCTCACAAAGTGCAATAATTGCAATATTGTAGCCCGGCAATTTTGCAGCAATCGCACTACTGAAATTTATTTCAGAATAGTCGCAAGTATTTAATGTCTAGCCGGCTACATTGAAAATGATTTATCCAGCTTTGACTTCACTGCAATATTGCCGTATATCGTCTTTGCTCTGATGTTTAGGTGCATCTCATTTCCCTCGCTCACCTCTCCCCGCCTCGTCCTGTAGCTGCCACTGCTGTCTCCTCAATCTAACCGCAATATGCTCCACGTGTACGAATAAACTCCTCGGCAATCAGTTGCTGAATCTTCAAGGGTTACACACGGCAAAGTCGGCTTGTATTGCAAAATGAAGTTGCATATAATTATACTGAGCAATATTGGTCGATAAAAATAGCCCAAAAATGCAAATTTTGTTGCCCGTTTGCAGCCCTCTTAGTAAAAAAATAATAAAATAGTATTACTACTCGCCCATAGATGACAGAAAGAGTCATAATCGTATTCTAATTATTAAATAAACTTTTTTTTAAAGAGCTTTTAGGCAATTTAAGTAAACACTTGAGTTGAAAAGACACATATATTTTATCAATAATTTATATAAACAATTAATTTTCTTGGTCTAACCTCAAACCAAACATTCATTGGCTTAGTGTTGCTCAACAACGTCATCTTTTGTCAAGTAGCTTTAGTGTTGTTATGTCGGTAAAACAGTTTAGTTGTTGTTAAGTTGACAGCATCGAGTTATTATAAATAGAGGCAGAAACGTGGAAAAAGAGTATCTGTACCAAAACTTACTTACTTAGACTTAAGGTCTAAATTAGTGCAAATTTGTCATTTTGAAGTTGATTTATGTCAAATACGCTTGGACGATTTTTGTCAGTTTTCACTTGAAGACTGTGACTCTATAGTAGTAGTATAAACTAACTCGATGTCTGATGGCCCTAGTTGCCAAAACAATAGTAATACTACTCGCCAATAGATGTCAGGAAGAGTCATTTTCGTATGCTGATGATATTGTAGCAGCTTTTTTTTGGATAAAACAACATTTTCTATTAATAAAACCCAGCTAGATCGACTTATCGCCCCCAAAACCCCCTACATACAAAATTTTATGAAAATCGTTGGAGCCGTTTCCGAGATCCAGATTATATATATATATATATATATATATATATACATATATACAAGAATTGCTCGTTTAAAGGTATTAGATAATAGATAATATTAAGAATTGAATCATTCGTGACTTTGCGGAAATCCATTACAGGTTATATAGAAGATAAAATATTTTGTACAAATTCCGCCAACTCTCTCTAGCGAGTTTCATAAAAAACTGAACAGAAATTCGACAATGTTTCGCCTTCTCCATAAGGCATCATCAGGAAACGACAGACTCGCTGTCCGCAGTAGAAAAGAGAAGAATCTTTTATTTTTCTTTCCGTTTGGCGCTCGGCGAAGCAACACGTCTGCAGAGTTCTGCGGAGTGTCGAAGGCGGACAGCCGTTTCCTATCGTTTCCTCATAATGCTTTATGGGGGAGGCGAAACATTGTCGAATTTCTGTTAAGTTTTTTTATGAAACTCGCCAGAGAGAGTTGGCGGAATTTGTACTAAATAGATATTAGCTTTCTGAGAGACTAGTGTTCCCTCAATTATATTACATTGTTATTGTTGATTATTGCAATTGTGTTTCCTAAATCTTAATTATCACGCTATTGACCATAAAAGACTAGGCCATGATTATTATCAAAATATTTTCTTATTATTAATAAGGATGATGAATATGAATGTAACTTGATGCACGAATAGGGGAAGACGGAAGAATAGATGGATGGACTGTGTGAGGGGATAAGAGAATGTGAGGAGTGGGCACAGATTTGACGTCTGATAAAAGTGAGTGGAAGAAAAACATGTTCTGCCGACCCCACCTTACGTGGCGTACCAGTAAAATCAAAATCAAAATCAAAATAAGTTTAATCAATGATCAAAATTCAAAAATCACACTTTGAAACGTCAATTTTTTTTCATTTGAATTTACACCAATTCGTAACGTGACCAAACAGACAAGAATTGACAAGAACTCTCTGCGTGGCTTATATTTTTTTAAGGTCTTGTTTTTTAATAAGGTTTATTATTAACTATTACATTGTTTTTTAAGGAGTTGGAGACAGTTTGATACCAAGCTTTTTTCATCTAAATAATTAGAAATTTTATAATAAGCTTTATTATAGAGGTTACGTTTAACAACATTTTTGAATTTATTTACAGATAAATTAAGCATATCATTTGGCATTTTGTTACAAAACCGTACGTTTTGCCCTTTAAATGATTGACTAACTTTATAGAGCCTTACAGTAGGAACAGCTAGTTTATCTTAATTTTTTCGGACATACATTAAGTTTTCATATATATATTGGCACGGCACAGTCATAACATTTATTTCTTTAACCTTAATTCTACGTGTAAAATGATGATGATATTAATATTAATATATTATTAGCACTTAACTCATAAGTAAAAAACGAATACCTAATTGTTCTTTATACCATTCACCTACAATTTATTTTATGCAATACCAATAACCTTTTACCTTTAAGCTCCGGATACACATGCCCGTAGCTTGCACACTAGCATACCAGTTCCTTGCACGTGCCAGCTACTGTCATGTGTATACGCTAACTGGCATGCCTGTAACTGGCATACATGTAGCTAGCACAACATTTGATTTATGTACTTGCATGCCCGCTGACGGAGGGGTTTCCAAACTGGCACATGTAAACAGACGCAACAGCTACGGGCATACCTGTAGCTGACTCGTTGTGGACATAAATACACGTTTTATTTTTATTTATTTATTTTGGTTCGCGCAAGAATAGGTACGAGTTACTCTCACGAACTGTCCTATGTATACACGATGGGAATACTGGCATGCAATGGCACAACTTGCATGCCAGTAGTACTTGCAAATATATCCACAGTGTGCCAGTTACTCGTACATGCCCGTAACTCGGATACACATGCCAACTACTTTCCCAATTTACTGGCATGTGTATCCCCAGCTTTAGTAGTACTAGATTGAAGTACTGCCACCATGTCTATTTCTGCCGTGAAGCAGCATTGCTGTGTTCCGGTTTGAAGGGTGTGGATGCCGGTGAAATTACAGATACACGAGGCTTATCATCTTCATGCGTCAAGTTGACGGACGCAGGGCATTGCATCGTTGAGCACGTTCCAATAAAACGTGATACGATGCCACGCTTTGTGATAGGTAATGGTTACCACTTAACATCATGTGGGCCATGTGCTTGTTCCATCTTCAAGTATCATAAAAAAACCTAACTGCAGAAAACATTATCCTTTTACGAGTGTCATCTACTCATCTCAAACGAGCGGTTCATATTGTGTGTGGCGACCTAATTTCACGGGTGCAAGTGCCATTGTCACAGACAGACGGACGAAAGTAAATTTCTAATGGGTTTGAATACATCAAAGTGAATAAATTTGTATGGAAAGCAATAAAGTGTCGCTATTGGATACTCTCTTGATATTTACATTAAAACAAATCATTCAAACATAAAGTCGTTATTTACAATCAAATAGATACTTTATGTTTGTTTCATGCATCTTCATATTCAAACTTCATTATATCTTTCAAATGCTTTGCTATGTGTAAAAATTTCACAATTTAATACCTAATAACTCTAATAGTGAGAGAAAAATTACATACAAGCGAAAACTGTTCCCCCATACAAAGGGACCTGCAAACCTACTGCTAGGATCTTGTTTTAGTTAATACCATAATCTGGTCTTAATCCTTTGTTTTAACAAAACTTAGGCCTTTGGGTGGGGTGTAAGGGGTTGCAATGTCCTTCTTCGTTACCCAAACCTTACCTGCCCGTGGAGCACCTGCTGACTAACAAACGGATCTCTGGCGACGGACTGATTGCGGCATAGCGCAGCCTACACCGGCACAGCTAAATTCCCTGACCACCGACGGGCAGCAGCGTCGGCAGTGCGAGAGGCTGTGTCCTGCGATCCTCAACCCGCATGCCCAGCGTGGGGATTATGGGCATGAACCCCTTAATGATGAGCACGAAAAGGAAATGGCCCCCAGTTCCCGGCCGTCCCGCTATTCCTGGCCATACAGGTAGCGGCCATGGTAACGGCGGGACAGGGGGTGCTAGGAATCCCCGGGCTACCTCTGGCTACCTGCAAAACCTGACCCTGGCTACGTTCAACGGACGCACTCTGAGGCTTGACAAACATCTAGCGCAGCTGGAAGTGGAGCTGGAGAACATTAGGTGGCATGTTCTGGGGTTGTGTGAAGTCCGTAGAGAGGGAGAGGACACCATAACCCTCGGGCCACCTTCAAGGTGGCCCGAGGGTTATGGTGTCCTCTCCCTGTATGGGTCGCCCTCGCGGAAGTACAGAAGTACTTCCGCGAGGGCGACCAAACATCCCAGGGTGGCGTTGGGTGCTGTAGTGGTAGTGTGGGTGCTGGTGAAATAAAATACAGATAGGTTAGGTTATGGTATAGGGCATTATTATAACAAGCATTACAATATCTACCAAATCCAGTACAGATACAGTCTATCGTAAATTAGGTCATGACCTCATTAGCCTTGCTTAGTATTGTTCACCTTCGGGGCTATAAATATTATCTAGAATTCAAATTCCTGTGGGTATAACTAATAATGCATTGTTTTACATTAAGTCACGCCTATTTCCCAGAGGGTTAGGCAGTGACCACCGATCTCCACAAGCTACGGTCCTGGCATACCCCTTTTGCTTCTTTCACTTTCATCAAATTCTTCATACATGCTCGACGGTTTAGAGTACTCTTGACCTGGCCTTTTACCAGCACGTCTACGATTTAATCGGAGAATATACTGCAGGTATTCTCCTTCCAACAGTTCCCTTCACAGTCGCCTCATAAACTTTTTTCGTCAATCCTCTTTCATCCATCCTTTCTACAATATGTTAGATATTATTATTGTAGTATTAAATTATCAACTCAAAATTGGGATTTGATTTCGGGTGAAGCGATCGCATGCGGCATTTAGAACTATAAATTATTTTATTGTTTCAAAGTTTTTAGATGACTCTTAATTTTACCCACGACGGAACGGTGACGGTATATGCGTTTGTGGTGAGATAATGTTTTTTGTGCAAATCCATGTTGCCATTTTTCTCCAAATGTACTAGTCTGATTTTATACCCTAAACATGTGCGATAGAATAATATCCTGCGCACATTGGACGACAAACGTCAGCGATTAGACGCTACGACAAGCAGCGGGGGACAATTTTCATACATTTTGTTCAAAGCGCCGCACACACGGCGACAATCGCGACAGCAAAATATGACAGATGCTCGCGACTAAGCGCAACGACAAAGCGTCGTGTTAAAAGATCCGTATAAAGCGATGAAATTATCCATAGTAATAAAAAGCCCAAAGTCGTAGTAGTTGGAGATAAAAATACATATATTTGCGAAAAACACGTGTCAACAGAGTGTACAGTTAAATATGACACATGTTTAACCAGGGGTAAACGAAGTCTTGAGTGTAGACCGCGGCTCAGCAAACGTAGTGTAGGACGCCCGTCAGCCTGGTGTAGTGATGATATGCGCTGCTGAAAGGCTGATAGTAGAAGCTGGATCCGTCGAGCCGGGGACAGGGACAATGGCGCTCAATAGGGGAAGATTGATGATGATTATGATGATGTGTTTGACCTGTATTACATGCAAAATTAGTTTGTGACTGCCTTTGGATTCTAACATAATTATGTAATTACCTACTCATTGTTACAAGGTTTTTCTCCAAATATGCATATAAAAAGCACTGCGACAAAATTAATGGATTCACTTCTGACTAAAAAATACGGGTCGTAAAATTGTCGGGTGGCCCGTGGGAGGTTTAAAAAGTAAGTGCGCGTAAACCGCCCGGATTGTCCTTCATCTGAAATTTAAAACAGAGCTCAGCTAATTGGTGCAGGCCGCTATCTCCACCCCGGAAGCATTGAGGCACTCATCTTTAAAACACGATACATTTACCGTACCTAGGTAGTTATCTTTCCATTCGTGACTTCACTTGTTAAGCCCTAACTAAAAACCAGCGTAGCATCTGATCTTTATCTCTAATGCTGCTAATGCTAGTAAGGTCCTATTTACCCAATGTTAATATTTATTTTACCTTATTTTACACGGATAAAAGCCAACATTAATTAGAGATCTAGAATATTCACAATATTACAATAAATAAACATTAATTAACAATTATTTAGGCAGAAATAAAAATAATAACTAAATATTATATACGTACTGCCATAACAATGAATAAGCAGCTAGATAAGCAAACGATATTGAATCAATCGTGGGCCGAAAAGACGAGCTTTGAACAGTGGGGATTGGCACATACAAACGGAAACCTATACCCAGCTGTGGGTAAAGTCGGGCTGTGGATGATGATGATCATAAGAATTATATAGCATTACTTTTATATAGGTACCTAATTTTACGATTAATGTAAGTAAAATTTAAGAATATCTAACCTATTTTAGTTACATAGTACTCACTACTTTTATAACTTGGGTGAAATGAATATCTTAACTTATCTTAGCATTTTATAAATCAAGGTACTCTGTACCCTTTTTTGATTAGACTTATAAAGCAAATTATTGAAACTTAGTCCTGTAGGGATCGACAAAATATCGTACTTAAAAGAGCTAAGTAAACTGTAGCTGTAAATAGCGATATATTTTTATATTTAAGTACGTTTTGGGATTTTATGACACAGCATTTCTAGTCCTAACTATTTGCCAAATATCCCAACCGTTATTGTGTAAAAACATATCCATATATTGTATCCTTACATTATAAGACTAATAATTTTCTAATTAAAAATTGTAGTTACCTACTTACCAAAGTAAATTATAAAATAATGTATTATTCCCACATACATAATATAATAATGTACCTAAATATAGTACCTAATTATAAGATTATGTCCATGTAAGCACAGAAATTGTTCCTATGGTTTGAGCGTTTGATTAGGTACTACATCTAATCTTTTATATTATAATATGAAGCACCTACTTATTTTAATAATGTTTTTGCATGCTCATTAGCCTAAACTTACTTAAGAACTAGAAATTAAGTCTCATTTTAAGTGAACTGTTATTTGTTCTTATGAGAATAAACTCTTTAAACCGAATTGTTGTAGATACTATAAGTATAACCTAGATTATAGATTAATTTAGGATAAATATTTGCCACACCCTATAAACAGGGTGCATATAACTACACTGTAAATGTACTAGTTATTAAGTTATATGTTGCAATAAATAAACTGAACTGAACTAAGACACTGATAAATAGAGCTACTAGTAGCCTAAGCTATTCAAGACACGTCTTCTTTCAAATATATGGAAATTAGAGAGCTTGACACAAAGACCCCGCAACCGCGGTAATTCACTGATTTATTAGTACTGCCTCCGCTGCCGAGGAACTACTTGATTAGCTCGTGATTGGAGGATTTCAAAGGCATTTCGTTTACAGATTACATTCAATCCAATAAAATAGAAGACGGAACGTCCCGATGGACATGTGATTGATGATCTCAATAATGGGTTTGTTTTCGTTTGTGGCTAAAATTGTCTTCCAGTCCAGTGTATTGCAAAGTTAACCTAACGCTTTCAATACTGAATAAGACAACCATAAAAGTGCAGCTGGACGTTCTCCTGGGGGATGGCGCATAAGGCGGAGCGTTATGTCCGAGGCCCGCAGTCAACATGTTAAGACATATGATGGTTTGACTTAGCAGTCTTGATCAATGCATTTTCCAACTAATGATGACCCTGTCCATTTTTTTAGTCAAGCCCTAAAGTACTCGGGCAATATTACAGAATAAACATCACGTATGTTGCAAAATTTCGTAGGACTTTTCTTATCCCTAAAATCCTTTAAGTGCTGGTCCTGATTAACAAAGATACCTTGTTGGAATATTCAAAGCTTGTATGTGACTATAATTACAACGCTCCTAACCTCAGTACATAGTTATAATTTATGAAAATCTTAACAAGGAAACTGTAGTAAAATCGGACATCGTAGATAAAGTGCATAATTTGTGATTCTCCACGCCTCGTATCAAGCTTGCTAAGCTAGACCAAGATATGGGACCTATAACCGCCCCGGGGAAATCTACAGTGAACCTGATCATACAATCCTTTGAGTTGGCCTTGTAAATGCATAAGCAAAGCGTAGAGCGGAGCGATGAATAGAACAATATAACTCTATCTACTAAATAAGAATAATTAGATTACATCTTTACCCAGTTCAGGTGTGATAGTTGTCAAACGTTGTCAAACGCTTAAAAATCAAAAAACAATAATAAATAAGTATCTATTCATGGGTTTTATAGCAAGGACTTTTCAGTCGCTATTAATAGTTTATTAACTGATCTATCTAAAGTCCCTTTATTTTCTGTAATATTATTGCTATTTTTTTCGTTTAACATTGTAAGGAAGTAGTTGTTTTATTGGAAAAATGGGATTGTTTTGGCTTTCAAATAGTATTTCCCTCGACTTGACACGCAACCTTTTTATGACACAATTAGCTGTTACTGTTATGGGATCAAAAGACCAGCTAACTGCGAGTAGAAATCTCGCACCGAGGGTTCCGTTTCTAACCTAAACTAAAATCACTGTTTTGTAATGCAACTAAAAAACGGTTTCCGGATTTTTTCCTATTCATGTGCATTATATTATGACTTCTTGACTCCATGCCAAATTTCATGATTAGATTAAGAGGAAGTACCTTATAAGTTTGGATTCCCTTGCGAGTTTCAAAATATGCAGTTTAAATGGCCATATATTTTGTTTACGTTGACATAGAAGTTTGATTTTTTCAAAGATCACCAGAGATTGCAGACCTGAAACAGTATTCGATATTAATTTCAACTTAATACCTTCATTCCTTTCAAAGGGTCTTGACAGACAGGTGGACAATGAAGTGATCCTATAAGGTACCTATATAAAATAAATAAATAATAAATAATAATAATAAATAATATATTTTTCCTATTGAGGTACGAAACCCTAAAAATTACTGTGCCCATTATTTTTCTAAACTAGAATAACAGCACGAGTGAACAGATCTCGGGAAGCGTGCTCTATCGTAGAATGCATCTTCGATTACCATCAGGCGAGATTTGCCTATTCAAAATACAAAAAAATCTCTACTATTACTATACCAAAGCACAAAACGTTACTTCAAATTACTATAATAACAATATTTATGCGACAAAGCTACACGAGAAAGTAAGTATCGACCGGAATCAATAAAGTCACAATAATCTTCAAAGTAAAAGTAAATCGGGTAATTTGTGAGAACTTGATGTCTCGATAAAGAAGAAAGTACTTTTGAAGTATAATTTGGGATCATTTAATCAGTCATTATTTTTAGTAAAGCTTACACTGTGCGAGTTTAAAATAACTCAGTCGATTGGTGGAGTCATACTCGCTTTCTTAATTAACTCGCATACACTATGAAATATTGACAATTTCAGTACTATATACGAACAAGATATATTCAAACGATGTCATTAAATTAATTTTTCAAGTATTTTTATAAATACCAATTAAAATGTTCATACTAACTTTACCTTTTGCGATCAACATGAAATTATGGAAAAATAAAACTAATTTGCAAAAGATAATTACAACTTGTTTTGTGGACCGAATGCCTTCATGCCACTCACTCAGCACGCATTTTAAATGACACACAAATTTTAAATAAGACCTTATGAAGAAAATAACATAGAACTCAAGTTGTCGACGTAGCTCAGAGAATTAGCAAGCTGGGCTGGCTATATCTGTCAGAAAACCAATTACCGTTGGGGAACAAGAGTTCTTTAGTGGAGAACGGGGCTCGGCGAACGTAGTGTAGGATGCCCTCCGACCAGGTGGAGTGACGATTTGAAAGGCTGCTGGAAGAAGTTGATACGTCGAGCTGAGAATAGGGTTCAATGGCGCTCATTACGGGAGGCCTATGTCCAGCAGTAGACTATAGGACTATAGACTATAGTGGCTATAGGATAATGATGATGAAGAAAAGAAAAAAACGAAATGACTAAAATGGAAAAAGAAAAGGAAATATATATATGCAATAACTTAATCTGGTCAGTAATCCAAAGTACCACCGAGAAACAACTACGATCGAAGAAGAAACTTACAAAATAAATTCTCAACGTGAAGCAACTTCCTGAAAGTTATACTCGTAAGTTATATGTTCATAAAACTTTTCTTTGCAACGGGTATCTTCTATTCAATGTACTTTAGGTAGGTATTAAAAAGTTTTCTTATTTTTTCTATTCTTTATAAACGTAGGCAAAAGTAGTGTAGGGCACCCTCCACGTGGGGCCAGGTAGAAAAGACGATCTGCGAAAGGCTGCTGGTAGAAGCTGGTTGCGTCAATCTGAAAACAAGGCGCAATGGCACTCATAACAACCTGCGCACATAGGACGACAAACGTCAGCGATTAGACGCCACGACAAGCTGCGGGGGACAATTTTCATAAATTTTGTTCAAAGCTCCGCACACACGCCGACAATCGCGACAGCAAGATATGACAGACGCTCGCGACTAAGCGCGACGACAAAGCGTCATGTTTGCGAAGTCTGTTAGGAGGCTTATGTCTAACAGTATGTGCTTCGCATGGCAATCGTATTTATACTTTAGGAACTGAAAATAACGACTAGGCTATCTTCTATGTCTCCAACGAGTCCTTGAGAATTTTCCTTATATAACAACCTGGAGAAACTTGTCATCATGGGCAAAATAGAGGGAATGAGACCGCGGGGATGTAGTTCGATACGCTGGTCCGATTAGATCCGCACCACCCTCGACTCCAAATTTTATGAAGCCTTACATTACATTGCTATACCTAGAACAAAAACGATGGATACGAGATGATGTTACTCCAATTAGATCTGCGGGGTTAGCCAATCCTCTTCTTCTTCTTTTTTATTTATGGCCTCTGTGGTATAGCGTTCACAACTTTGCCAATGTTGACGTCGACAAGATTTAACAATAGAAAGGCGATGTAAGTTGAGTGTGATAAAAACCCCGCTGATCTAGATGGCGTAACCTCATCCGTCAAAAAATATTCAAAGAAGGAGGGAGATGTCAAACAGTGAACTAATATATCTCGACCACAGTTTTTATGTTAATTATGTTAATAAAATCAAGATTTAGTTATGGAAACAAAACATTTGTATTTGTATTTATAAATAGGCTGATGATGATGATTATTCTTCAAATTCTTAATCTAAATTGTATATAAAAATGCGAATCAATTATTTTTTTGAATTTCAAGTATAGAGTTCGTAAATACTTAATTCACAGCCGAGTGAAAACCGCACTGGCTATTTTTACTTTTACCGTCCGCATTTCAACTTCAACATCCAGGAACGCAAATGCAATCCTGGGTGGGCAAATGGTCATGCAATTATAACCTACCAGGAAAACCACTTACACGATCCACCTTACTATGAATGTACATACACACAAGCATTTTATTCTATGGGTTACCAGTAAAAATGTTCTTTAGAAGCGAGCCTGGCGTAACTTACTACTTACTTTACTTTGGTTAACTGGCGCGCTTTGAGAGCTGAAAACATACTTGCTCTAGTTGGGCTGATGTTGCTCGCAGTCAACGTGGTTTGTACTTTTATGGGGTGATCACATTTATTTCAACCGTATCGTAAACGTAACCAAAAATTTTGGCCAGTGACAAAGGGTTATTTTGAATTCTCGATTTCTCATTGGCCATTAATTTACTTCAACGATGCGAATAATTTTTCGCCAGTCTTCGTGATCGAGCATGGGCGTTTTGAAGAATCGCCTCCTGGGAACGCTCTAAGGCAGATGTGTCGTTTAGTGGCATTTGAGCGCTTCCGTGCCTCGGATGGCTCTTTAAGAGGTTGGTCCCGACTTCGTAAATTCATGTCGAGTGACATAAGAACATATACGAGTCTGTTGGTCACTAGATCTTATAGGAGAAAGATGAAGGAATCTTCAAAGCATGCGAATGCGCAGGCAGTTGCGCATCTATTCCATACTATTATTATTGGGGTACTTTAAGGCTTCACGCAAGTGGTAGGACGGTTCGCTTCCTTCTTATAATTAAAATCAATTTCCAAGTTCTAAAACAGGATAGTAAATATTGCTGGCGTTTTGAAAAGGTAACACACTAATAAAAAAAAAAACAGAAAACATAGTAACTCCAAATACAAATACAAATACTAATACAAATTATTTATTTGTTCGAAACATAGGTTACAAAAAATATATATATGGTCACACTGTGAGATCAGCCATGTTTCGTCGTACAGGCATACAAATGTCAGTTAATATCCTATAAAATTAAAGATACAATAACAACATAATATATACTTAGTCACAGTTCAAATAATAAAGTATGGTAATAATAGGTAGGTACGTGTCACAATTTATCAGTCATAAACTCTTGTACGCTGTAATAAGCTTTACTAGTCAGCATGTTCGCTAGCCTACTTTTAAACATATTAATATTATCTAGTTTCTTTAAGTCTTGAGGTAGTTTATATGTATACTCCAACAATTCAATTCTTAATCAATTATTATCTTCAAACTAATGGCGGGTATCGAACCCGCAACCTTAAGCGTCTCAGGCAAAACTTAATCAACTGCAACCGAGGTCGTTACTTTATATTTTCTATTTTTCACGATGCTTGAAAACATCTGTTACGTGAAAAAGGGAGATAAGTTTTTTTGAAGTACATAATGATTAGCTCATTCCCTATACTTCGATAGTTATTGCGAATAAATATCTTAAATAATGAATAATAAATGCTGGACTAGTGTCCACACAATATCATGCAGCCCCAAACTAAGCTGAGCTTGTATTATGGAAACCACATGACGGTTAATACTAAACTTTTTTTTGTAAATACCTATATATTATTCATAGAAAACACACATAGAAAACCAGACCTAAGTCAAATATATGCACATAATGCCAACATTTGTTCCGCGGTGGGAATCGAACCCGCAACCTTCTGCGTCTCAGGCAGACCTTCGCCCACTGGGCCACAGAGGTAAAAAAATCCTAATAATAAATAACAAATCGAACAATGATTAATTTTGCGATTAAATAAATAACACTTCAAGAATATAAGCCATCGAAAATTCAAATTTCTTTGAATTATTTCTACGTAAAAGTACCTAAGTCACCAAAACTTTCCCTACAACTTTTAAGATAAAATAAATCCAAACTTGACTTTTATTTTCCAAGTCCATTTATTCTGATACTTTTTCATTTATAAAAATGTGAATTGTCCACCCACCTGCACAAGATCGCTTCCTACTTGGCTGTGGTTTGAAAAAGAAATACATTTTGGGTTGAAACGGAAAAAAATATTGACACATTTCGGTGAGAAACAGAAATTTAAGGCGACTATAAACGTCAAACCCTCTCGCTAGCACTATTCAAAATTTTTGAAGATATAGAATCACTGAATGCAGATAAGCAAAATAGCAAAATTGCTGAACCTTTGTATTGTTATTTTCTAGGCCGTGAAGGTTTGCTTATTATTATTTTGCTTATCTACATTCAGTAATTTTATATCTTCAAAAATGTTGAATAATGCGAGCGAGAGGGAGCTTTGACCCTTATACTCGCCTAAAGATTTGTGGTGAGAAACTGTGGGTCGAAAGAGAAATACACCCCATACACACTAGTAATGGAAAATTCATAGTGTATTTACTAACTTATAAATATGTTGGCTTTAAATTTAATTACGCAGTTTTTACTTTATTATTTCACTGTTTCGTTTATGAGTAAGTAGAATATTGTTATTTCACAAAAAGGTCGAAAATTTCATTACCACTAAATGTTGTTCACCTAGAAAATTATACTGTTTTTTCTTCTATCTCACATCATCGTAACTTATTATGGAACAACCTTTTAAAACTGTTTGATGCGCTAAATCTAACTATAATTTAGTTTCTCATAATACATAGGTCAAACGTATATTTCTTTTAATTGTAATGAATTTTTTTACGGGGTACGGGGTTCTAACCTCCTTCTTTGTAACCCAACCTTTGTGACCTCACCTGCATGTTGGTGCAATTTTGTAATATATATTTTAGGGGGGTAAATAAACCTCCATCTTTAGAACCAAAGGCAACTTCACCTGCACCACCCCTGCTGAATAAATAACCGAGCTCTGGCGGCCGACTACTTGCAGCATAGCGCTGCCCAACACTGGCACAGCTAAATCCCCTGATCGCCGACGGGCATCAGTGTCGGTGGTGCAAGAAGCCAACCCGCATGCCCAGCGTGGGGATTATGGGCATATCCTCCTTCTTACAGGGGAAGTCTATGTCCAGCAGGTGACTAAACGTAAAGTTGTTGTAAAATGTCTTGTTGAGAAAATAAATTTTATACCATTAAATTAGTAAAATCTTTTTCCCCCTTCATCTGTGCATGAGTATTCTTGATTAAGTTTGAGTAGGTACTTATCCAGCTCAGTCAGCTTAGAGTATCTGAGAGTGCGTCTTTTCATATAATATTGATTTGCTTGTGTTGCTAACGACCATGTATTTAGTAAGCGTAGCCTGTGAGGATGTTGATTTTGATTATCATTTGTAATGAACTACTGCATTATTTAACAGTCGTTATGGGTATAGAATAGATGAAGGGTGATTATAGGAATAATTTATTCTCTACTAAATACAACATTGATTTATTTTTATTTGGGTAGAACGTTGCTATTTTATAAAAAAACGATCTCAACGTAAAAATTTTGATAAAAAGTTTTTTATTTTACTTTTAAATATCAGCAAATAAAGAAGGTTAAGTATTAAGAATTCAATTATTATGAAAAAAGTGAGCAGAAAATCAGTGACTAGCGATAGGTTGTTGGTAGAAAATCTGTTAAAATTAGCCTTTATTTCGAACTGACTTCCACCAGCGTCTTCGCTCGCCTGGAACCTGTATAAAAAGTAACATAGATTTTAATCCTGGTCTTAATAGGATAAGAAAGACAAGATTACTATCTTGAATGGATAAACAACCTTCCCTGTGAATCCCATTTATTTTACTCTGTTAAGTAAGTAGGTCATAGTTCATAGAATTTTTTGCGTGCAGCTTCAAACATGAGTCGACATTCCCCGTGGATTCTATTATTTATACAAGTATGATAGGTTAATAGAGCTCTTTGCTGCGAAACTTCGAAGACAGGACTCTGAGCGGTTCGCGATGAAAACAGGTCACTGGGGTGCGATAGTGTATGAGTGCTGCTAAAACATCACGTTCGCTACGTGCCGACGGGAGCCTAGGAATTATTACCTATATTCTCTTATAGGTTCCGCCTGCGGCTTCAGTCGCGTGGTTCTGGAAAATAAGTCTAATAAGAAGTCTATCTGTTGGTCTATTTCGAAATTCCGTAGCTAGTTTCAATCATGTAAGATCTTTCATACGAGTATTCACCTAGTAGCTCTTTTAGTAGTAGTAGAGCTCTTTATGAAAGGCTGTTACAGGGAGTTCTACTATCGCTATGCCTATTTCTGCAGTGTAGCTGCATTTCTGTTTCGGTTTGACCCATGAAGCTCAAGTTGATGCACGCAGAGCTTTGAATCCCAGGGTACAGGGTACGTTCCAAACATACGTTATCAACGATGCAATTACTTTGTTGTAGGTAATGGTTACCACGTAAATGTTGGTTGAGGCATAGTACAGCAGGGGTTGGGTAAAAGCATCATCGGACAACGTGATGTTTGTGGCAAAGTCTCTCAAATCTATCTTACTGTAGTTTTTTTTTTAATGTTTAGATATAGAACTGTATTTCATATGGTTCCATTTGTCAACTTGCCACTCATTATGTCAGTCATCCCTTTCTTAATATCCCCAAGAGTTATGTTAAGGATAATCTAAACTCACTAAGCAAAAGCATTTGAGCTTCATTTTGAGCCATAACGCTTTCCTTTAAAGCCCATTATGCAACAACACATTAACACCAAGCCCTGTATCGTATCTAATGCGAAGCTAAATTGAAACAATGAATTATTAATGCGTTCTGTTCTCAATCAGATGGTAGCAGGCGCGATACATTGCGGCAATGTATTGTTGATGCGAGCACCAATTTCGCGGAATTGCTTCCCGAATTTATCCCATACGCCCTCGGAATAGAGTGCTATGGCACAGGTGATAGTGAAGGGCTTGTTTCCTTTCACCTGCAAGCAATGTGCATAAGCCTCCTAGAGAAGCGTAAATTCGCTCCCAGAACGAAGAACCATTTTTTCAGCCTTTATCATCTTTGGTCTGAACCTGAACCAATACAATTGCAGTAAGAAATCAAGTGATACCCAATTACTTTGATATTTCCATTCTACAAAGTTGTCCCCTTAGATACCTTAGATTGAATTTTAAATAATTTCATCGAACATCATCATCATCACTCCCGACCTTATCCACAACAAAAAAAGATAATTTAAGTTTCGATCTGATAAAGTTGTTTTTATCTGCCACGGTCTTCTGCTAGACGCATCCACGAACGCCAATTCATTAAACAGCTTTGACAAAATAGCTCTAGTAAAAGTGTTCTAGCTTCAATATTTTTCGACTATCATTACGTTCTAAGCGCTAATTTATGTCGAACGACGCCTAGAGATCTTAACTACGTTACCTTTCCTCAATTAAGGAGGTAATTCCCGAAGTGGCAGGGATTTTCCTACCAATTTCAGGGAGCATATTTAAGGGAAAGGTGCGAAGGTTCCGATATTAGTTTGCAGAGGCTTTGAGTGTGAGGTAAGTGAATTAGATTGACGCTTGACATTAGACTTAAGAGCTGAAGCTTAAGAATTAATTAAGTGGTGATTTGTCCAACCATATTATGACGTTGAACGTTCGTTGAACCTTATTTAAGCTCTGCTTAGTTTGGGGCTACATGATGCTGTGTGATTACGTCCCGCATTATTTATTATTTTTTTCTAGGTAAGTGAAGCTGGAGTGGCTCACTCCGGTGGTCTTGGCAGATCATCTTGGTTAAGCAACACTCCAACCGTTCACTACTTAGATGAGTGATTGTTTAGATTCTGTCAATTTCTGTCTTTCAAAAATGTCCATACCAAGTTTCAAGTAAATCGCACCATGCGTTAAAAAGCGCAATACCTGTTTTTTTATATCACACTTTTCACCCTTTAGGGTTGAATTTTCAAAAAATCCCTTTTTGGTGGGTTGGTTTTGCTATAAAAGGAAGGTACACTCCAAATTTTAGCTTTATACCTGTCGTGGTTTGGGCAGTGCGTTGATTCCAGAAAAAATACCTTCTCTAGAAGGCGCCTTTACGAGTCTGAATCTTTTGTATATTATATAAAAGCGCTTTTATATAATATACAAAAGGTTCAGACTCGTAAAGGCGCAGCTAATAAATGGTCAACAATTCAAATAGGTAGTTTTATCAACAAGCTACGCCGTACCCATCAGAGCCGCGCTTCAAAGTATTTGTCAATGCTTTCATCTGAACTAATCTACAAACTGCCTTATAATCTGTGTCCCATTTCCTTTGATAACTTCGACCTGCAGTTACTTACCTAGTACTGGAGCAACTTGTGCAATCCCAAGCTAAATAAGATAACTGTTGTACAGCTGAAAAGGTTATTTACGTAACGAGTGCTGCATTATTGACGTAGCTGGGTTTTTCTGGAAGGCGGCCAGGTTTGTGCATGCTACACACAATGTCCCAACTCATTGGATTTGGAACCTCTCCGGTAATATATTATGGATGTGGTCGATAAAATATCAGATCCGTCTCTAGATCTCAGACAAATGTCGCAAAATGAGTTTGCAAAATAGCGAAATTGCAAAATGATGAGATTTCAAAATCACGAGATCTCAATTGAATCAATGAATGTCTATTTATTTATTATTCGACGCAGAGATTTAAATAGATACGGACCCTGAAGCATTAATATATGAAGGAAAGGAAGATGAAGAAGAATATTTCATGCCACTGAGCAATGGTGGAAATGTGTAGCTGTATGTAGCCACCGATAAAATATCAGATCCGTCTCTAGATCTCAGACAAATGTCACAAAATGAGTTTGCAAAATAGCGAAATTGCAAAATGATGATATTTCAAAATCACGAGATCTCAATTGAATCAATGAATGTCTATTTATTTATTATTCGACGCAGAGATTTAAATAGATACGGACCCTGAAGCATATATATATGAAGGAAAGGAAGAAGAAGAATATTTCATGCCACTGAGCAATGGTGGAAATGTGTAGCTACATACAAGCCATTGATTGCCAACATTACCCATTAATTTTTGAAGTTTTTCAACTGATTTCTAAAATAAATATTACTTTATTTTACTAAATTAGATATATATAATGCTTTAGATTTATCTGTAATGCCTATCTTGTAATAGTAAACGAATTTTAATTTGAAGAGATGGCGGTAGTTACGCTGTGAAAGGTATTCGTCGATGATAGAAGGGACTAATTGGTCGAAAAAGCAGACACGGTGACTACTAAAATACTATTAATAAATTACAGCATTTATTTTAATTATCAATGTATCCAATATCATGGTATGTTTATGGAGACCATTTTTTTTTCAATCTAGTTGTAGATGAAAGCTTTTATCAGTCCACTACTGGACATAAGCCATGCTGGACATGGGCATACAGGTTGGGTGTCGAAGGTCACAGCCCGTCGGCGTTAAGGTAATTTAGCCGGAGCTAGGCTGCGCTATGCCGCAATCAGCGGGCCGCCAGAGCCCTGTTTGTTAGTTAGCAGGATGCACCATGTGCCGGTGAAGTTGGCTTGTGTTCCGAAGATGGAGCTTAGAACCCCCTACTATTTAAGTGATGATCAATTATTACCTATAACAAAGTATTGCATCGTAGCTCATGCATATTGCACATTCTTCATGCTTCGAGACTTCAAGCAATATTAAATTATTTTGCTCGAAGAGGTCATGTACATCGTTCTGCGTTAAGTGAATACAAATTTTGTTGATAACGAGTGTGTCAAAATCCAAAACAGAGAAGATTTTTCTCGTGTTCGTTATGAAGCTATCATCATCTGATTAGAAAAACAATGGACTTGATACTGTAACGAGCACCGAAAATTATGACACGATTATTTAACTCACAAGAACATTTTGAAACATAAATATTTATTTCACAGAACGAAAGCACATAAGTGGGTATACAATAACTTTGTAATGTATAACAATGGCGAATTAAGATTCAGGACGCAATACTTACTTGTTCTCATTAAAATTTTCATCACAGTTCGTTCGTATGATAACTTTCTGAGGGATATTCGCATAAAAATTGGATAGAGCATTTTGGGGTAGATTATGTTTGAGTTTTTATATTATCGGAGTGACGATTTGCGAAAGTCTGCTGGTAGAAGCTAGATGCATCGAGCTCAGGACAGGGCGAAATGGCGCTCATTAGGGGAGGCCTATGCCCAGCAGTGGACTCATGCTATAGGGCGATAATGATGATGATGATAAGAAACTCATTGATGAGAATTTGAAACCAGACCTAGACCTAGACGACCTCTGTGGCGCAGTGAGCGGAGATCCGCCTGTGACGCAGCGAGTTGCGGGTTCGTTTCCCGCCGCGTGACAATATTTGTATGATCTACAGATATTTGTCTCGGGGTCTGGGTGTTTTCTATGTATAAAACAGCATGTAAGTAATATACCAGTTATGTGGTTCCTATAGCTCTGCTTAATTTGGGGCTAGATTATGTTGTGTGGTGATGCTCAGACCACTGATTACATCAATGCTGGTCACTGACTGGTTAGGTTAATTGAGACTAAAATCAAGACTAGACTGTTCTCTGACTGGATCAGTTATGGTTTTTCTATCTCTAATGCATGTTCTTTAAATACAAGATTTTTCTAGAGGTAAAAAATATCGGTACCTAAGCCCAAAATCCTGATATTGCCTGTAGTACAACTTAGTATAGTAACAGTTGAATAAATAAATAACATAGAATACATGGGCAATTCCGTAAGCGCTCTCTCTGATAGTTCGGATCACGTGTTCCTTATTCATGAACGACACCAGACAGTATTGTCCCAAACACATTGTCCACACACTCTTTAATAATTAGTTACGACGATTCTGCGATTCGTTCCGGAGAAAGTCTGACACATAGAATTAGGTACTTTTCTGTTGTGTGCCCATTACTTAATTCCCGTTTGCGCAATACATGTTTCTTTCGGATAGTTGGGGAAATAGCTGACAAGAATGTTAACTTTTGGTCAAACATTTTTGTCCTCTAACAAGAAAATTCCTTATACTTATCTAAGTACAATTACAGGCACAAGAGGTTTATCATCTTAATGCCTCAAGTTGATGGACGCAGGGCATTGCATCGTAGAGCATCTTCCAAAAAAACGTGATCTGCAATACTTTGTGATAGGTAATGGTTACCACTTAACATCAGGTGGACCATGTGCTTGTTCCATCTTCAAATACCATAAAAAAAACAAGTACCAAGAAGCGCTCGTGGCGTGGTTTACTTCGGTTTTCGTATCAGATTGCCTTGGTTAAGCAACACTGCGCCTGGTCATTATTTGGATGGGTGTCCGTTTGGTAACATTTAGATATGAGCGCTTCCGTTTTCGGAAGGCACGTTAAGATGTTGGACCCGGCTTTTCAGTCGTCAAGCCATGTCAGAGGCCTTCGGGCGGCCAAAAAAACCGACTCCAGAGTTGGTCACTCGAAGCTCATACGAAAAAAAGAAGAAGAAGAACCTTAGTACCTGTGTTGTTAGTACAAAAAATGTACGTACCTGATGCTATTTTCGGAATTTCGTTGGGAATACTTTTCTTCTCGGTATGCTTACTAATTAATATTAGTAACAGTACAATATCAATGTAATGAGGCTACATTGACAATACCAAATTTTCGCCAAATACAATAATAGTAATTATTTATCATCATGCTCACTTTTACATTTGTTTATTGTTATATCTATATATATAAAAATAAAACTCGTTTTCCTTGGTCACGGCATCACGCGTGAATGGCTGGACCGATTTCACTAATTCTTTTTTTGTTGTATTTGTTATTACAACGAAGAGAAGGAGAAGGTTCTTACGGAAAAAAATATTAAGAAAATAGTACAAAATAAAGTAGTGCATCATTGCTACGCTAAGGCGGTACGAAGTTCGTCGGGTCAGCTAGTATGATATAAGTTAGAACTTGTACAATATACTGCAGATCGCTTAAGTTGTTTTTGTTGGACGCATCAACTAGAACTAAGTACAGCTAGTTACACGCATTTTTTATGAGTGGACAATTCTATATAGCAAAGTTTTATTAGTAAATTGAAACATTTAAAACGAACACAAATCAATAACATTGGAAATTGACTTATGGGACTCAAGTGGGGATAGGCGGGACACATTGCGAGGCATGGTGATGACTGGTGAGTAGGACATTGGCCGAATGATGGCCGAGGGTAGGTAGAAGAAGCGTTGGATAACCAGTAGCGAGATGGGTCGACGACATAGTACGAGTCACCGGGCGTTCGCGGATGCGACTAGCACAAGACCGTGGTGGATGGGACCGGGATGTGAATGATGATGATGATGATGAAAACATTGAAATCACTACCATCTTCGCAGTTTCTAAAGAAGGGTATTTATGCTCCAAGATAGAGATCTAGAAGTATAACATATCCTTTCCATCTTTGTGGCCTCTTTCAAAAGTCTCTACATGTTGGACATGGCTTAAACTGTAACATACTTCACAGAAGATAATCTTTATAAAAAAACAACTAAACGAAGATAAGACATCAGTCTTGTCCAAAAACATGCCCAGTTTCATTAGAGTCAAAATACAAAAGCTCATTTTGTCGTGACATTTTCACTTCGCGAGTAAAATAAATTCTGTGGGATAAAGCTTTATGTTTTATTCGGTAGTTTTACAGTTTATTGTTTACGGCTCGCCAGAGTACAGCATGTTTTTATGGCCTCTTTGACAATGCATATGAGGCTAACTGCATTGTTGCAAATGGGATAATTTTGGCTGGATGCAGATCTGTTGTGGCGGTTATGACAAAAGTTTGGTCTTAAAATGCAATGTAATAAAGTTTAAGAGGTCTAGTATAGAGGATGGAAACTTGTTTCAACCCAACATACGTAGATAGACGTACATAGGTTAGGTACATTCACAGAACAGTGGATATATAGGTACAGACTCACACCCACTTTTGCAGACTCAAACTCTTCTATTCAAATATATTAATCTTTTTTCTTTACTTGATCACTTTTTACGTGGGACCCTAAATACATAGGTACCTATTTACGAAATAAAAACAGACAGGCCTGCCCGTAGGCCCTATACTAGTCTGTGGGCCTGTCAATAAATTCATGGAAGGAGGAACTGTCAATTTCATGCACGCTTAATAATTACTTCTGCAAAAAATTATTTATACCCCATGTTACACTTTTACAATTATCTTAGAGATCACTATTTTTTTAAAATAAATAAAGCATAATGTAGCTTTCTATATGTGAAAGAAGTTTTTAAATCGATTTAGTAGTTTTTGAGTAAATCCATAACAAATAAACATACAAAAAATAAAACCTTTCCACTTTGTAATATGTAGTAGTGTATATGTAGGTAATCCTAGGATCATTTTAAATCTTTGTTAAAAAAGTGGTTTTTTTTTTAGACTAAGGTGCAAGGTACACTACGAAACTAAACGAACCTTAGCTCCCAAATTTAAATACTAAATCATGCTACTTGAACTAAGTTTTACTAGTTTTACTTGGGCGTGCCGTCGCTTAAAGAATGTAGACATAGATTTAGTTTTCCGTAATGGCTTTTAAAATAAGATGAATTTTAGGATTCACGATGTCAAGCTTAAAGAAGTGAACTTTGAATTATAAAGTCTTCACAGTTCAGATGTTGGATTAGACATCGTTTAATAAATTAAAATGAAAACTGACTTCAATGTTCAAATCAGGGCAAAAATACAAGTGAGGATGAGGTTTTTTTGAATTTTTACATCACTTAGCAATCAAACTTATATAGGACAACCTGTAAAGAACACCTACCGTTCCAAACAAAAAAAATTTGAAAATCGGTCCACAATTGATGGAAATATCGGTGGAAATACAATTTAAAAAACATACATGCATCCGAACATAGAACCTCCTCCAACCTCCTCCTATTTTGAAGTCCGTTATAGAGGAATAAAATATAATATATTCAAAGACACGAGTCAGTAACTGATTAAGAAACATAAATAATTAACTACACACCTAACCTTTGAATGGCGTTACGCAAAAAGCGCCCGCGCATCTTTATCTCACGACATTGCCAAGTTAACAATACGTAGAACGAGCGGTTCACGTTCACAGTTATACATGGTTGTTGCACTTTGAATATTACGTTATTGTCATTGTGGAATATACCGTATCTTGTAGCTACAAAAAACAATATAACGATATTAATATTTAGATTATTGTAATGGCAGAAAGATAGTAAGGTTCCTCCTGTTATTTTATTCAATGAAAAAGAACTTTGTCTATTTCAAATTATTATTTTTTTAATTTAATTTTTGACGTACGATCCCCAACCCGCTTGCCAAACGTGGGAAAAATGGTCATATCCCCCTCCTTCTTTGGGGATAATAATGCCCCAGCCGAGGACCGCCACGACTGTGGAGGATATAAGGTCTCTCCTATAAAGTAGATGACCTTTTTGGATGGTGTTGTTGTTATTGTTATTGACGGCCTCTGTGGCGCAGTGGGCGAAACTCCGCCTGAGACGCAGACGATTGCGGGTTCAATTCCCGCTGCGGGACAAATGTTTGCATGTTCTGTAGATATTTGTCTCGGGTCTGGGTGTTTTCTATGTATGATAAGTATGTATTTACAAAAAAAAAATGTGTAGTTTATAAATCATGTGGTTCCCATAATACAAGCTCTGCTTAGTTTGGGGCTACATGATGCTGTGTGATTACGTCCCGCATAATTTATTTATTTATTGTTCGTATTTACCATAACCGCTCAAGCTTTTCATGTATGATTTGGAGTTGCGTTAAATCTGATTAGTTTTCTGCAAACTTCCTCCTCCAAGGATTTTTTAGTAAAAACTTATGAAAATATTTTGATAGACAGATGGCAAGTTAATACTGAGTATGACAATTTTTGGCATGTAAATTTGTCCTGTCAAACATTGTCATACACAATTTCACAATTTTTAAATGTTGTGAAATGATTTGTTTGTTTTTTGGAAGTGATTTTAATTTGTAATAAAATATTACGGAGGATTCATTATTTGAATAGAGGGAACATCTTTTACAAGAAGTAACTATTTCATTATTATTGCTGCCTTAAAATAATAGCCTGGTATGCGTAGATAGAGCGTAGATCACAGATCATATTTATTTTTACGTAAGATATACCATTTAATTTTAAGCTTTATCGTTTTTATTTTTCATTTCCACATAGTAATTGGGATTGCAACTTCTGAAATATTTAAGCATAAGTAGAAATGAATACTCTCCTCCTGTCTCTTCGAGAATTAGAGTAGACTTTTGGACTCTACCTATTCTTTCTAGGGCTTCTTTCCACGTAGGCCTGAGCGCTTTCGTACTTACGGAAGGCATGTTATTTGGTTATTATTTATTTATAATCACAGAAGCACTTTGTGAATATAAAATTTATGATTATTGTAGACCTTAATGCTAATGAAAGAGTCACACTATGTAAATATGATTTTTAAAACCGACTTCAAAATACACTTCTTGCTGCCCTGAAAAGCGAAAAATTAACTCAATTAGATATTTAATTCAAAGAAGAAAATAGGTACACTACTTATGAGTTTCAAGTCGGTGCAGTACCAACCAACATGTAGGTAAAGGCCGCCGAATGTGATGCGGCGGGAGCGGTAGTGTACCTATTTTCTTCTTTGAATTAAATATCTAATTAAGTTGATTTTTCGCTTTTTAGGACAGCAAAAAGTGTTTCTCTTTTTTTAAGTCGGTTTAATTTTATTTTGTTTATTTTTAACCGACTTCAAAAAGGAGGAGGTTCTCAATTCGTCGGAACCTTTTTTTTAGACTTTTTTATGTATGTTCACCGATATCTTCTTCAATTGTTAACCGATTTTCAAAATCCTTTAGGGCTAGAAGTAAGAAGTGATTTATTTGAAATCCTTTTTTTTTTATAAAAAGTTTATACTTGTTTAATTTTTAGTGTAATTTGATAATATTGTTAATCTTAAGTAAACTAGAATCATGGGCAGACCAACTCAACGTGCCGCCCGCATGGGGGACGACTCCGGAAAGAAAAATACAAGAAATTACAAGAGAGGATGAAGTTTTTTTAAGTATTGCGGGAGAAGGACCAATCCCTCAAGAATAAAATTTATATGGGACCACTTGTAAAGTATACTCTTTCAAACAAAAAAAGAATTTTGAAAATCGGTCAACGATTAACGGTGATATCGGAGAACATACATAAAAAAATATTTAAAAAAAAGTCGAAACAAAGAGTCCGACGAATTGAGAACCTCGTCCTTTTTGAAGTCGGATAAAAAAGTAGGTAAAGGGTTATATTTATTTACGATATGGTAGATACGAATTTTAGTTAAGATGTTGGTCCTGGTTTTTTCAATCGTACACTAGTTGGCCACAAGTTCATACGAAGAAAAGACGGAAAGTGTATTAAATGTAAAGATGTTCGTTCTTTATACCAAAAACTAGCATATACGTAGGTACTTACTATCATAATTCATCATTTCCCTGCCCTTATCCTAGGTGGGGTCGGCACACCATGTTTTCTTTCTCCATTCACTCCTATCGGCTGTCAACTCTGTACTCACTTCTTTCACTCTCATATCCTGTTTCACACAATCCATCCATCTCTTCTTCGGTCTCCCTCTTCCCGTACATCCAGTTACATTCATACTCATCACTCTTTTAGTCACATGGTTTCCATCCCTCCTCATCACATGCCCATACCATGCTAGTCTTCCACCCCTCACCTTATCTGCCAAAGATGCTACTTTCAAGCTTCCCCTGATATACTCGTTCCTTATTTTATCCATCCTTGTCACACCACACATCCATCTTAACATTCGCATGAACTCTTAAATCATAATTAAATTATTAATAGACTAACTTGTACGTACTATATAAGCTACTAAGCTTTATCAAGGTACCACGTGAGTAAAACCGTGGGCAGAACTTTAATTATATTTTGTTGTTTATGTTTCGAAAGGCTGCTAGTAGAAGCTGGATTAGGAGAGGCCTATGTCCAGCAATGGACTGCTATAGGCTGTTGATGATGATGATGATATGTTTCGAGCTTACTGTACGTGGTAAGTTTATAAAATTGAAATCTTCCCCACGCCTTAGTTTCAATGTGCCGTGGGCGATATATCAAATCAGATTCTTTCCAACTTTTCCCATTTATCTTCTTGAACTTTGTTATTGATATCGACTGGCGCGGAGCCGTATTGCTTCCAATTATTTTCCTGTGGTCAGCCTGCTCAAAGATATTATTATAATATAAATAAATTAGAATTAAATCAACGATCAGGATATTATTTCGCTTAAGCTCAATTTCATCTGTAAATGAAAGCACCTGATCCACGAAAGTTCTTATTTTTTTATATCTTGAAACAAGTATGTTGATTTACTCTATTTAACATATTCCACAACACAACACCACACCAGCCTATATCAGTTCACTACTGGACATAGGCCTCCCCTTATAAAGGGGGATATACCCATAATCCCCACGCAAGGCATGCGTTTTGGGGATCGCAGGGCACAACTTCTCGCATCGCCGACGCTGCTGCCCGTCTGCGGCCATTGGATTTAGTTGTGCTGGTGTTAGGGTGTGCCATGCCGCAATCAGTCGGCCGCCAGACCCAGTTTGTTATCAGGATGCACAACATGCAGGTGAGGTTGGCTTGGGTTCCGAAAATGGGGGTTGGAACCCCTTACATCCCTTCACCACAAACATATTCTTCTGACATTAACCTTAGGGTACCTACTTATATTAAGAAGACCTCATTTTCATCATAGCCAATTTTTTATGGTACCTGATAATGCAACGCACTGCGTCCATCAACTTGAGGCATAAATCTGATAAGAATCTTGTGCCTGTAATTTCATCGGTTGCTGGTTCATGGCAGAAGTAGGCATGGCTAAATGCGGCCAGTTGGACGTTTGACGATAACCTACAAGGAATGCAAAGAGCACAGATAAAGTAGAGGTTACTGTATTGGGGAGTGCGCTCTTTGATTCAGACTTTGAGCAAAAATCTGTGCTGGTTTATCTCAATAAAGATTTCCAAAGGGAGGTCGACTCTCGTTGCCTCTTTTTGTGTAACACTAAAGAGGAACTTCCCCTTTGGGAAAATACATCAAACAGAGAAGAGAATACATCAGGCATAGATTTGATGATTTTTTTCAAAGGGATGCCTACTGAAAAATTCTAATTAGTCCGTCATTAACGGATGAGATTAAAGTTAATGACGGACTAATTAGAATTTTTTTTTACCCAGTCATCCCTATATTATACTTACCAAAGTAACAAAATGCATCATTTCTGAACTCAGACGCGCATCTTCGTACCGGATATCGTATTGTTGTGCATATCACTTGACAGTTTCACTTTTTCCCTATAAATAATGCAAGCGACGACTTGACCATGACCGCCACACGACTTGCATTCAGAGTGAGTAGATGACAATGCGGTGCATTTCTCCTTAGATTTCCCGCGATCCTTTGTTTTGGACTTAGCCTTGATACATACATTATCAATGAATCATTTGATTAGTCACGGACTTGCTCAGGTTATTGACCTACCGTGAGGTAATAAAGGCTCCATTTATACCTTATGCTAACCTAACTAACCTTATTTTTACCTAAAGCTTCAAAACAGACCCGAATTTCCTTCGGTGGTTGTCCTACTAAGCGACTCAAAGATTCATGAGGAGATGGAATGCAGAACATGATGTAATTAATTACTATCGTAATTGTGACATACCCTCCCGAATAGGTGAAGCCTATTTTCTACTTAGACAGGCTGAATATTGAAACAGATCCATGGGCTGAAGAAGAAGTCTATGAAGACATTGACCCAACATTGACCGACTGGCATTTAAGTGATGTCGTTGGTCAAGTGGTTAGGCCAGAAAATTGCATTGGTTATGGTCTAAATTGCCATGTCCAATTTGTACACATGATTCTGTAAATTATTACAGCAACAGGTACCAAGTTTATATGTTTTAGGATAAAGTGTAATAGTTTTGTAACTTTGTATTTTCTTTCAGTTACATTTAAAATGTCACGGAAGATGAAAGCATCGATGTAAGTTACTTTAAAATCTGACTACGATAAATTACTTTTTGTGTACGACTTACCTACTTTGATATTCAAGGAAGCATTTCAACCTACTTATTGAATGTTAATCGTAGCTTGGCCAACGCGATAAATGCAATATGTTTGTTTATTGCGTTAGTTTTATACGTTCTTTTGTCAAAAGGAAGTCAAAAAAACAATATTTAATTGTTCTGAATTCTATACTTTGCCATAAATATGGACGCCTTAAATCCTATAGACAGGTTGAACTACATCCACAAGGTGGCAAATCGTATATCGGAGAACGTAAAATGCTCCATGTCTTTTTTTAGAGCTGCTGAGAAGCGCTGCTCTCAGTGGGAAGAACTCATGAGGAAGTTTTCTGAGGCCCACAAAGAACAATGCAAGTATGATTCCTCTTTACATAAACATACACCTGTCTCATTTAATAATCTTGGGTAGGTCCCATTTTGTTCTATGGACATGACGTCATCGAACAAAATGACACATTTTCTTCCCTATTTTTTTCATATAGTACACTACATACCAGCTTTCCACCCGAGTTTCATGCCATAGAATAAAATGCCATATTTCAGATTCAGATTCATTTATTGACCATTTAGTAATACATTTCAAACATAGGCATGTCAAATTGGTACATTCAATCATTAAATGTAGATACATTTTAAATATTTTTAAAGATAAAGAAGATTATGGGTACCTAACTTATAACTTACTTATTACCTAACAATTTTATAACATTTCAAAGTATGCTACTCTGCATGCAGATCAGAAAATGAACAACTTAGATATTCAGTGATATGGTAAAATGGATGATTTCCCAAAATCATCCATGAGAAGCTAAATGGCATTGATAATGACAATTATTCAGTCATAACATTGAACATATTTTGTACAGCATGTATAACCACCATTTCGAAATCCATGATGAAGCATATTGGTGACCATTTAGATAACTGGCTCTTTTATTAGTCTAAACAAAATGTCATACTTTTTTTTGTTTTATTTGGTAGCAGTGCATATTTGACTGGTAATATATTATTATGTGAAGTGGAATTCACTTGCTCATCAGATAATTCAGCAATGTCAACCAAAAAAATCTCTATGAGTAAACATCATTAAAATATATATAGATAAATAAAAAATATCCAGCAAAAGTTAATCGAGGCGTAAATTTTCATGCCAATGAAAAAGAACAAATCAAGTACCTACTTCACTGATCGAAAGCGAAAAGCAAAGTGAATCTCAGTTAATTTCTAAAACCATTCCTTAGTTGGCCTTACTTGGCCATGAAACACGTGCACTGCATTTTACCTTTCTTTTTTATTAAACAAAATTGTCATCTAATCCTAAAGCTAAAAACAAGGGGCGGTTAAGTATTATTCTAATAATCATAACTTTTCCGCGTAAAAACTCACAACATTATAGGGCAGTATAAATTTAGGTACGGCAAAACACTTCCACAATTATTATTGTGCAGTTATAGGGTTTCGGAAACACAAGTAACAAATAAATTCTAAGTAGAATTATTGCCTTCACTCAAGTTCCTTAAAAATTAAATGTGGTCTTCTATGTACCATTACCTATCTATTCACAACAAATTTTGGTAAATAATTCATCTTTCCAATCAATTACAATGGCGTATTTTAAAATATACATTTATAACTATTGACCTATGTGCGTACTGTGTAACTACACACACCGTGCATTAAATGAAAAGTATTTTCTAGCTATTCAGTGAATAAAGTATCTTCATGAACTATTGCACGAAACAAAATATTTTTAACTTACGGAACACTTTTTTGGTTGATGTTACCTATTGAAAATACTGGCAAATAAACTGTTATGAAAAACTTTTGGATGAGTTGACCACTAAACATTTTTGATTGACCAACTCATCCGAAGTGGATGAGATGACCACTTACTCCAAACATCTGCCTGAAATTAAGTTATTCAAAAAAACTGAATCCTAAAAATCGAAAAATGGATATTCGTAAGAAGCGGCAGGAGGACTCTCCAGAATGTAAACGACAACCGTCACCAATATATGAACCTGAAGGAACATTACTGGAGATAGAAGTTAACTATCCTGATTGCGTCGAAGAAAAAAAAGAAGAAGAATTAATATTTCGGGCCGTTAGTTACCAAAGTGGCTGAAGGGTTAATTTCCGAGGAGTTAAAACATGTGCCATCCCGAATGAACATGAGGCACTTTTTTTTTTATCTATGTTGGCCTCGAGAACAAATTGAGAAATAAAAGTATTACATGTTACATAGTACACAATAAGAAAAAAGTATCCTATTCTGTCCGATGACATCATGTTCTATAGAACATTTGGGACCTACCCATAATCTTTCTCTCTAAAAAACCTGGTGATCGAGTAGCAAGAAGGGCTGCATGCATATATTGCACCTTCCTGTCCTTTACTTCACAAAAAGGTAGGTGCGTTACAGAAAAACGCCTAGAAAACCAGTAGATATAAACCCTGAGACAAGTACTCTAGAACTGCAAATTCAAGACTAGTGATTTCATTATTCCCTCCCATCAGCGTTGTAGATTTAAGCCTGATTAAAACCCATTCACTCTAGTTGTGAGTAGGCCTTGAGCCTCTGGAGTTAGAATTGGAACATTACGTCTTGATTACTTAAGTTCATTATGCTTTGGACTCTGTGCGGCTTTTTTATGTTTACGATGCACTCTTTTATTATCTTAGGTATACTATGGACCGACAATAATTTAATGGTAACACTCTGCTAAAATTGAAATATTTTATGAATTTCAGTAAACTGAAGTTTACCTAAAATTCTTTGTAAGGTTTCAGGATTGTAAAATGTACGCAGGTGTAATACAATTCTTTGTGCTGCTATAGGGTCCTAAAATGTACGTAGGTGTGCAACAAAGCGATTGAGTCCAAGTATTCTTGAACATTCTCAGAACAGTGTCATTGGATATCCCTCGGGCGCGGCGCTCCATAAAGCAGTTTCCGACTGGCTCGCAATACAATGGCACGTGGGACGTCCTAGGTATGAGTGGATATGGCGACTACACCTTTCCTAATGGTAAGTTACCGACCAAGTTTCTTTCAAAAACTACATCGCAATTCGAACCGTTGGTTTTAAAAATTATGGCCTTATTATCTGTCAAAAGATAAGCAATACTTATAGCTTTGCCAACTCTCACCATTGGGTATTGAAAAACAGTCACCAGGCTTCAAGCAATGATTATATTTAACAAGCGTTTATAAGTATGGGGGTTAATCTTTATCTACAAACTGGAAACAGAATCTTGAATGAACTTCTGAAGAATCACCGACTTCGTTTATTGTCATCTGACTTAGTAAATAATTGGATGACAATCGGCATTTATACAGTAGGTAAACAACGATGATATTTTTTTTATTATATTTCATCATCCTCATCGTCATCATCAGCCTACAGCAGTCCACTGCTGGACATAGTCCTCCCCTAATGAGCGCCATTGCGCCCATGAATTATAGGTTATATTTATAAAACAATATTTCAAACTCTTTGGTTCTATTCCATTTTACATGCAGTTCAAAGATTCTCATACCATCAGGAGTGATATACGAAGGTGAATTCGAAGACGGCATGTTCCATGGAGAGGGTGAGCTGCGGTATCCCAGTGGGGCGATACTTCGCGGCATATGGCGCAAGGGGACCATGACAGAACGCACACTGTACTTCGCAGATGGCTTGGAGTACGCTGAGAAGGACTGGGAATACTGCAGAATTACTGATAGGAGGTGAGAGTGAAATAGAAAATAGGCAAGCGTTTTGCGAAAATTCGTGGATACAGAATAAAGTATGTTTCTTAAGGTCCCGTAATATAATAACACCGTTTTCTTCCGGCGTAGCTATCGTAACAGGTTACGAAGCTAACAGGAACTAAGGGTAGGTATGGGGATCAGAACTATCATTTACTAAACACTAACACTGCGATCAACTGGGCTGACAAGCGCAGTGATTATGGAAAACCCTTCCAAATAGGAATAGGCATTATGTCCTTGAGGCAAAACTAAATAGCTGCCTGTAAAAATGCCCGAATTACTTCGACAAAGTATATCTGCAGATAATGCAAAGATTTGACCCGCAGCGGGAATCGAAACCGCAACCTTCTGCGTCTCAGGTAGACTTTCGCCCATTGCGCCCAGAGGTTGTCAGATATGAAGAGGACTTTGAAGAAGACCTACGGGCTCACAAACATTCTATCTGATCTAGAAAGTTGTCATTTTAATTCCAGTTATAGGAACGGATAGAAAAATATTCTATTTACATTCAATTAAGATTCCTCCTAAACGCTAATCCTAATAGTACATCAGGCGTTTCTACCTGATACATACTTCAGATTCTGAACGTGTCTGCTTTATTATCCTGTTTCCCTTCGATAATTCTACAGATATGTAAAGGTTCAGACAGATGCAATCACAAATTCGATTCCTGTCAGCATTGAAAATCCATTTCCCACGGGAAATGTGTTAGCTTCGTCCCGCGAACTTGTCAAATGCTTGATTGCGGTTCTTGTTTCTGTCTATAGGTAAGTATTGATACCTTAGATGGAATATTAATCGTCAAATCTTATTTTTTATGAGCAAACCTGCGCCAATGGAAAACGAATTATAAAATGAAAGATTAAGTTTAAAAAAAATAAACCTTTTTTTGATTTGATTTGATTTCAATGTGAAAAAATATCAAGTGTTATTATTTTTATGCAGAATCGTGTAGCTTTTATTATCAGCAATTATTGCAAGCTAAACCTTGCATATACCACAGACAAGTTTTGATTTGTCGGTCCCATTAGTAAAATCAAAATCTTATATTTATAAGTCTCTACTCTACCCTTGTAACGTGGTTAAAAGTCCCTGAAAGTTCCACAAATAAGAGCATATCTAGGAAAATTTACAAATTGGATGTGAAATCCGATTACTATCTAGGACTGCGTTCACTGAAGTTGTAGGTACACATTTATGCACGATAATCAGTGAACCTTAACACAACTGTGGAGGTTAGAGATAATTGTATTTGCTTTAAATATTTGCGCTCTAGCCTTTTGCGGTTTTAACTGTAAGTTTATTCAATGAAATGTAAAGCGAGTGTTTCAACTGGCAGCTTTTGATTTAGCATGGCTTAGCATGGATTTAATCAGTAGCGAGAAAAAATACGTCTAAATTTTTGAATGTTTATCACATCTTTGACCGGTACCATGTAGGTTTTTTTGTATTTACTTTTAATCATAAAGTTACATTATATTGATTTATAAAATATCATCGTCACTTGAGCTAAATTGCACTTTAGGTAGGCATTTTCTAAGTTTCTTAAGTAAAGTATAAATGAGACGAAATTTTTGATTATGCACAAGATTACCTAGTGTAGACACAATAAGCTTTTCTCGCAGTAACATATTGTCGATGGAATTAAGTAGATAACACAATGTAGTACCTAAGTACATAACCACCTTTTAGGCCAGCGTGAATTGTTTCTTGCAACCACCTTTTACCTTATTTTTTGCTCTCATCACACCAATGATTGGTGGTTATTTAGGCTTTTTTATTTCTTCTACTTATTTGTGCAACTTCAGATCTAAATGGGCCTACAAGGCTGGTAGGTACTCTTTGTTGCAAAATAATTACACAACTTACTGTACTGATCGATATTGCATACTTTTTCAATTCTATTCGGTGGCATGCGATCACTTTCAATATCCATAAAATAAGTAAGAAGGCGACTGAAGTGCTGTTGAAAACCGAGCTGAAATATTTTCAGGGAATGTAGTATATTCTATAATATCTTTATGAATAAATAAAATATTACTACAGACCTCCATGTTATACGGCATGAAGCCCATGAATGACTTGAAGCATAGAATTCAATTAAAGACATGATGTACACGGATACTTGTATTCTATGTTGTCTTTATTTGAATTCATGCTCTCGACTAACTCTCGCAACTAATTGCTGCGTAGGCAAGTTCCTAAGTTGGCAGTAACTAAAAGTTACTCATTGACGCCGTATTATTATTATTATTGATTGCGTGGCTTTCATATCACTGCGGCCATGAAGACCTATAAATTTACACTGTAGGTTATAACATCAAGGGGATGTAAGGAGTTCCAACCTCCATCTTCGGAATTCAAGCCAACCCCACCTGCCCGTGGTACACCCTGATTTGAAACATACGGAGATCTGGCGGCCAGCTGATTGCGGCACGGCTCAGCCTAAAAACGGCATAGCTAAATCCCTGACCGCCGACGACCAATGCGGTGCTATGAAGCTATGCGATCCTCAACCCGCATGCCTAGTATGGGGTTTATGGGCACATTCTCCTTTATTAAGGGAGGCCTATGTTCAGCAGTGGTTTGATATAGCTGGTGTGGTATGGAAATCATCTAGATTAGACGGAAATGCCTGAGTTGTCGGTAGCATAATAGGTAGCATAATAAACCCTGTCCACTTCAGATTTACAGTGGAGTACGAGAACGACCTGCAACCAGCCGGGCAGTCGTACCTCACAGCTGACCAGCCGACAAGAGAGATACCCAATGGTTTCTACGACACGGGAGATGGCTTCTACGATCCGAAAACTAAGGTGGTCTACAGTGCTGATGACATTACTGCTATTATCCGGTAAGCTGGCTGAAAACGAATTAGGTAAAGTTGATAATAATTCTTGCTTGCATGCACATCAATTAAATAATTTATTTAATAATAGAAACACCGATGTCAATAGGGATGGCGACTGAAAAATTCTAATTAGTCCGTCATTTACATATTTGAAATTATATTCGACACATATTTTATCTTTTGTCAATTAAACAAAAAAATACAGATTCAAGTTCCGCGTGACGTCCTGACTTAGTACACTTTTTACATTTTTATTTACTTCATAAATAAAAAAATACTTGTCCAATATTTATTGTTCATCTATCTGATGGACTAATTAGTTTTTTTTTTGTACCCAGTCGTCTTCCCTATTCTCTAACATAACAGTAAAATCTTTAGGCAATGTTATTGGAACTGCCCAATGGTAATGAAACACTGGTGTCGTGTCATTGCCATTACAGGCGACAAAATATTTGCTTGGTAAGTTTAGTTCTAATTAGCATTAGCCAACTTTCTAAGCCCCCTGGCCACCGATGGGCAGCAGCGTCGGCGGTGCAAGAAGCTGTGCCCTGCGATCCCCAACCCAAATGCCCAGCGTGGGGATTATGAGCATGTCTCCCTTCTTGAAGGTGAGGCCTATGTCCAGCAGTGGCCCGATATAGGCTGATGTCGTTGTGTCATAAGTAGAAAAAACCCATGTGATTATCTAAACAGGAAATACAAATAGATTTTAAATTTTATCCTACAACAGTAATCTACACGATTTATAGCTTGGGAACTTAAGATCTCCATTTTTGTGAACTCTACATTAAGATAAGGTTATGTTTATGGACTCTGTATAAAGATTATCTTGGTTTTTCAGCAAGATTTCAAATAATTTGCATGTGAAGTTGGTATATTTTGTGGATTTTTATTTACTTTTCTTAGTAGTAATGAACATTCTGAGTTTTTAATAAATAAAACACCAGTGAAGGTAAATTCAATTGAATCTCAATTGGCACAGAGCTTATTTTAATAAAGCGTGAAAAATGTCGAATGCATCGGTTCGGCGCGTGAATTTAATCAAAGCTGTCGTTGGATCAGTAATTGACGCGCTGATAGAGTCGTATTTATTGCACTCTCTTTCCAATTCACGCTTATACATTTCGATTTACACAAAAAATAACGCGGATGCTGTCTCACCAAATTCAGTGTAATAACTTTTGGCCTTTTCACCCTTATCTGGTATGCATGGTTCCCAACGTGGTTTTTGTACCGAGGTATTTGCTCTACCTCTGACTGGCTCAAAGTAGTCAAAATAAGACATTATCATCATTATCATCATCATCAGCAGTAGCCTATATCAGTCTACTGCTGAACATAGACCTTCTCCATCGAGCACCATTAGGTACGCCCTGTCATCTCGATTTACAAATAATGTCCTAATAACTTTTCAACTTAATACATGCAAGAAAACATATAATTTGTAGACACAGGGAATCTTTAATCAACGGTAAAGTTTAAAAACAAACAATATTGATAATTCGGTAAAACTTAACTGATGGCTACGATATGTCATGGATCATGAGCCACCTCACATTTTAGTAAACTTGGTAAATAAGTGTTGCTATGTAAATAATAAATAGAGCTTTGTGAAGGGCGACCAACAAAAAATATAAATAATAACAGCCATACAAAAATACTCATTATACAGAAACTGTATCATCCAGGGTACAATTCTGTGACGGTCACAAAAAGTAATCTGTGGGTGGCGGGACATTAACAAAGTATGTTAATACGTCCCTAGATGTTGGATTACCCTCATGCTGGCAGAAACGAGCCAAGTAAAGGCCATCGCAATTGCGCGGACGGCAGGGCAAGGGGTTTTTAATTTACAAACGTAAAGTAGATAAGTAGGTACGAATTACAAAATACAATATGAGGCCTATTACCAAGAAGGGTAGGCAGAAACAACGGATCTCCACTTCTACTTCTGATTTAGGTACGAATTTACGATCAATAAAATCAACTGACTTGATGTTCGCACCATCGCACTAGCCTTATGACTTCGGTGTCATCAGTGGCCTGTGGCTTGAGTGCGAAGAAAATACCTAACGTCTAAATTTGCGCTAACTAAAAATTGAGCAGCGCCCCTAACGGGAAGTTTGTAAAACCTTGACATCTCCATACAAAAATATAGATAACGCAAACTTTGACGTTAGGTATTTTCTTCGCACTCAGACCACAGGGATGCTAGGCTGATTGGTCAATAAAAGCGTAAGCGTAAGCAAGAACGTATCAAAATGAATCATAACATGTGCATAGACTATTTATGTTTTTACAACCAAGTTAACCCATGATTATGACCATGACTACGCGCCTAAGACTTCTGCCTCTCCTCTGCGCAGTCAATGGTTCTATAACGATTTAATATAATCCTGATTGGCGCAGACGAACATTGTTTAAGTTGGAGTACCCTGCAACGACTCAAGTAAAAAACAGTAAAAAATCTCTATGTACCTAATATTGTCTTAGCTGTTCTTCACTTGTGCAAGTTTTATTTCTATGATTTATGTTATGACGTTTGTTAATATTGAATGATGTCGTTAAGTTAACATTAAACTTTAGTTTCATACTATAGATATGACTTGACTTATGCCGGGAGCCCATAACTTCGTCAAGTAGGTACTGTTGCAGCGTCGAGCCCTTCATCAGGTTATGAGTCAAACAGACACCACTAACTTTTCCTGACTTGCGTAGCAAACGTACCAATAATGGCAACATGGATTTGCACAAATAAACAACCACTCACTCCAAACGCATACCTAATACCGTCTCCGTTCCGTCGTGGGTAAAAATGGGCTCTGGCGGCCGGCTGATTGCGGCATAGCGCAGCTTAACACTGGCACAGCTAAATTCCCTGGCCATCGATGGGCAGCAGCGTCGGCGGTGTGTGAAGCTGTGCTTTGCATTCTCAGCGTTGGGATAATAAGCATATCCTCCTTTTAGGGGAGGCCTATGTCCAGCAGTGCACTGAGTAGGCTAGTGTTGTTGTTTGTGAGGGCATGCGTACTATTTTTACACGCTAAAATAAAGGTGTGATGGAAGTGAGACAATTATGCAGTTAATTACCATGGTAGAGTCTTGTGACATCAGGCAAATGGGCGCGGGATGCGCCATTCCACTAACAAGCTGTTCAAACTTTGGAAAATGTTCTAGAACACACATAAAAGAGAAAGCGTCTGGCAATTATCCGGAAAGGGAAGTTTGGTCATGTTGGTTTCATGTCCTACATAATAAAAGCGATCATTGTGTTACCAACAAGTTCATTCTTAGAAGTAAGGATTCTGTAAGAAGAGGGGACTTTCTCACACAGGTTATTTATTATAACTTAAAAGAAGAGATCCCGACCCTACTTATACCACAGAATACAGAGAGGACAGAATCTTCACTCCGCGCAATCATTTAAATAAATAGCGACTTTAGCTGCTACGCAATAAAGTGCTATTCAGCTCGCACCGAACTCAGTGCCTAACATTTATATTAACCTACACCTTGCATCCCTTTCTATCGTATAGCTCTATCTCTACTGACGTGGCACGTGTAACGTTAGGGTTGTCTTGAGAATTATTCTGTGACGAATAATAATAACCTGGCCGCCGACGGGCAGCAGCGTCGGCGGTGCGAGAAGCTGTACCCTGCGATCCCCAACCCGCATGCCCAGCGTGGGGATTATGGGCATATCCCCCTTCTTATAGGGGAGGCCTATGTCCAGCAGTGGACTGAATAGGCTGTTGTTGTTGAACATTTTACTATCCAGTTACCTAGCCACCTATTTCTTTTTAGGAACAATGATAATTCAAATAATATCTACCTACCTAGTATTAGATCAGAAAACTATTTTACACTGGCTAGCGTGTGCGTTACTCCAGCGGCATGTTGACTCGGATCGGGATGAAACTTACAGAAAAATTAGAGCACTATGTCCTGTAAATGTGCCCCAAATATTAAATTTGTGCCTATTAAGGTTCCAGAGTTATTCGAGAAAATAAGATGCCGCTGTAGTAACGCCTGAAAACGTTACTGCAGCGGCATGGTTTTTACCCATTAGCCTTAGCCAAATTAAAGTAGCTTAAAAGATAGCTTATATTTGTGCATGTCACTGGCCAAACAGCGGCATTTGTGCGACCTGTGGTTTATGAGTTATTGCAGATGCCGCTGGAGTAACGTTTTGCAGATTTCCGGATCTTCGAAACGGCTGAACGCACAAATATGATTTTTTGTGAGCAAATGTGTTGTAATTTGTGCCTATTTGTGCGCTAGTTGCTTTTCCGAAAAAATGCACGACGTATGAATTAGACGAGTTTTTGTGAAAATCGAAAATTGCCTCTAGCTCTTGAACTACTAGTGGAAAACACTTTATGATTGCTTTGGCTGATGCCTATAAGGAATATACATCTTCTGACAACCATCTTGAAACCCTACATCTAATTTTCGACGAAAAAAAACAATTTTACAACTGAAAATGGTTTACTAATTTCTAACCTCAATTAAGGGAGTTTTAACAAGTTATCGACTTTCATGATTTGCCAATAATTAGAGCGCATATCCAAATAGAAGCATGCTGAATTTCAGCTTTCTAGACCTTCAAATTAATGATTTACAACTGAAAATAACAAAACGAGGTCTCTTAGACTGTTATCTGACCAAATACGAAAGGTCATAAAAAAGCGGCCGTTCAGTACTTCGAGACTACATTTTTAAATAGGCAGCTTTGTCATGTTTAACGTTAGGTACACTTACGTAGACAAGTTTTAGTGTGGGATAAAGGCACCTGTAACATTGATGCTGGACAGTATTTATTTCAACCAATAACATGTTACATGTACGTACTAATAGCCCTACGCCCGTACAACAACAATTAGTTAGGGTTTTTTCAAGTACCTAGGTACACTAGGTTTTTTTACTACTAAAAAGGTACTTTCGTTTAAATAATACTGTATAGTTTTGTCATCGATTTTGACTACTTCACTCTCGTCTCATTGGACGAGTATTAGATTCGATTGTTTGATCAGACAATATGAAAGAGAGCTGATGTCTAACATGGGAAAACTGAACCGATTCAGTGCGGAAGGCGCCGCAGCGGTTTCATAAAAATCTTTTTATTCAGGCGTATGGCAAATCCTAAAATGGGATGGGGTAGAGGTAAATCCTCCCTCGTTCTTGCGGTGCGATGTTGTGCCTGTGTGGTTAGTTCAATTTTGAGATTATTTAAAGGGGTACCAGGTAAATAAAAATATCTATTTCAGAATAATCAACAGCTTTATTCTTCTAAGGTAGGTACAGCAACTGAACTTAAATTCAAGATAATTATTTCATAATAACAACTTCATACAGGCACAGAATACAGAGAGGACAGAAGCTTCACTCCGCGCAATCATTTAAATAAATAGCGACTTTAGCTGCTACGGAATAAAGTGCTATTCAGCTCGCACCGAGCTCAGTGCCTAACATTTATATTAACCTACAACTTGCATCCCTTTCTATCGTATAGCTCTATCTCTACTGACGTGGCACGTGTAACGTTAGGGTTCTCTTGAAAATTATTCTGTGACGAATAATAATAACCTGGCCGCCGACGGGCAGCAGCGTCGGCGGTGCGAGAAGCTGTATAGCTGTAGAAGCTGGATTGTACGTAATTATATAAGTATTTTATGTTCTATTACTTTTTTTTGTAAAGTTTATAGTTTAGGAGTTAGGACACTTTCATACGTACTATTCATATTTTCGTTTCAATTGCGTTACTTCATTCGTCGATCCAACCTCGTTGGTATACACTCTGTGCATGAGGTTCCCCTCCCTAACTGTCCTACAAAAAATCGGTGGAAAAATCGGTCGTGGGAAAGATATTAAAATACATTGTCAACAAACATTCGTTCATTTCGTTGACGACAGACCACACATAGACATAGGTATATAAAATGCAGACGACGATAGAATGACTTTGGATAGATGCCCTCAGATCTTGCTTCACACTCACGTAATCGATTGACGAGTTCTTGTAAATGCAGACCGTATTAAGAATGCGTGATAGGCACAGGCAAGAACGAGGGAGGACAATAAATAAATGAAACTTATAACTGGTTTCGTGTTTTAAAAGAGGTTTCAAACTTCTCCCCTATCACATTAGGATTTGCCATACGCCTGAATAAAAAGATTTTTATGAAACCGCTGCGGCGCCTTCCGCACTGAATCGGTTCAGTTTTCCCATGTTAGACATCAGCTCTTTTTCATATTGTCTGATCAAACAATCGAATCTAATACTCGTCCAATGAGACGAGAGTGAAGTAGTCAAAATCGATGACAAAACTATACAGTATTATTTAAACGAAAGTAACTTTTTAGTAGTAAAAAAACCTAGTGTACCTATTTACTTGAAAAAACCCTAACTAATTGTTGTTGTACGGGCGTAGGGCTATTAGTACGTACATGTAACATGTTATTGGTTGAAATAAATGCTGTCCAGCATCAATGTTACAGGTGCCTTTATCCCACACTAAAACTTGTCTACGTAAGTGTACCTAACGTTAAACATGACAAAGCTGCCTATTTAAAAATGTAGTCTCGAAGTACTGAACGGCCGCTTTTTTATGACCTTTCGTATTTGGTCGGATAACAGTCTAAGAGACCTCGTTTTGTTATTTTCAGTTGTAAATCATTAATTTGAAGGTCTAGAAAGCTGAAATTCAGCATGCTTCTATTTGGATATGCGCTCTAATTATTGGCAAATCATGAAAGTCGATAACTTGTTAAAACTCCCTTAATTGAGGTTAGAAATTAGTAAACCATTTTCAGTTGTAAAATTGTTTTTTTTCGTCGAAAATTAGATGTAGGGTTTCAAGATGGTTGTCAGAAGATGTATATTCCTTATAGGCATCAGCCAAAGCAATCATAAAGTGTTTTCCACTAGTAGTTCAAGAGCTAGAGGCAATTTTCGATTTTCACAAAAACTCGTCTAATTCATACGTCGTGCATTTTTTCGGAAAAGCAACTAGCGCACAAATAGGCACAAATTACAACACATTTGCTCACAAACAATCATATTTGTGCGTTCAGCCGTTTCGAAGATCCGGAAATCTGCAAAACGTTACTCCAGCGGCATCTGCAATAACTCATAAACCACAGGTCGCACAAATGCCGCTGTTTGGCCAGTGACATGCACAAATATAAGCTATCTTTTAAGCTACTTTAAATTTGGCTAAGGCTAATAGGTAAAAACCATGCCGCTGCAGTAACGTTTTCAGGCGTTACTACAGCGGCATCTTATTTTCTCGAATAACTCTGGAACCTTAATAGGCACAAATTTAATATTTGGGGCACATTTACAGGACATAGTGCTCTAATTTTTCTGTAAGTTTCATCCCGATCCGAGTCAACATGCCGCTGGAGTAACGCACACCTGGCTAGCTGCATTAAGAACTCAGAAAATAGGCATACCTACGAGGTAGGTACTTGGGTCCTTAACACTTACTTAAGTGTTTAGGTGTCTTGTGTACGAAAACTGAATAATCACTGTTTAAGGTAGGTAGGTACATCATGCTAAATATTAAGAGAAATTTTAGTAGGTAGGTACCTACCTAGATATTTGCAAGAGAAAAAAACAACATTTGGTTTGTAGGTAACCTAGGTATCTAGTTTTAGTTATTAGTACACCTACCTTTAGGTAACTTACCACATCGATTTGTCTACCTACACCTACCTACCCGACTGTTTTTAAGTAGATAACCTACACTGCCTACTTAAAGTTAAACCAAATAAAAATGTACCTAGCTTGGGTTTCTAATCTTGCTCTCAGTCTACATAATCAAAATCATAATACCTACTTACTACAGCACTATGTACCAATGGCACAAAAATTGTCTATGAAAAAATACCTACATAATAATATTACGTTTATTTATGTAGGTAGGTACCGCATTCAAATAGAACTTGTACCTAAGTACCTACCTACTTAAGTAAATACGGGAGACTTTGATATCTAAACAACGCATTATTTGGTAGAAAAACTTTCAGTTCTGTACCTACTATTGGTATTATTTACATTTTCTTATTATTATTCAGGCAACCAAATTCTGTGTAGTAATTTTTTGCCTTCATTTGGCGAAAAATATAGGTACATTAACAAAAACAAACTAAAATGCCGCGGCTGCTCAAGGACACTTTCGTTCCGGGCAGAACGCGGCAACCGACGTAAGGAACCGCGCTCGATAGGCCGGCGATGCGTAGGTATATTTTTATACCTATTCTGCGGAGTGGAATAGGCCTGCTTATACTACACCTTTTATCTGAATAAAAAAGGTTTTGACTTTTTTCTTTAAGGATATTTCTAAACAATCTACTGAATTTTTTTATAATACTTACAAGTATATGTCCTACCTGATGTTAAGAGGGAACCAATACTTTGTAAATTAAGTTTCGTCATTCACGCTGTCACGCACGTTTGAAACGTGCTTTTAGTGCCATGAGGGGAAAAGTTTCATGTGCCTGTCACCCACACCCTTTTAACCGAAACACAATAATGCTACTTCACGGCAGAAATAGACCTGTTGATTTCTTTCCCATACAAGCCCTTCCCAAATATACCCTAAATTTTTACCCAGGCAGACCTACCTTTTTTGCATAGGTACTTATTTAATAAAGTTCTCAAAATGTACATAATCTATCTCACCACCTCACAGTAACCGCACTAAAATATATTTATTTCACATAATTAATTATATATTTTTTTAGTACTAAGTACAAAAAGAAATCAAAAAAGGTGTTAGTACAATTTACATATTTAAATCATTATCTTGCTTCTGAATGAGCAGAAGAAAAGCATCCACTTTTGATTAATTGGACAGGTCCAGTTCGATAAGATATTCAGGATGCAGTTAGGGCTGTAAGAATAAGCTAAGGTTCTAATTCCAGATAGGTATTCATTCATTTATTTAAATTAATTAGAACGGTCGCAGGCAACATGTAAGTGTTAATCAATACAAAATTACGCAATAAAGCAATATAAATAAACAAAATAGTAACAACAACAAAACAATAACTGCGTAATATACATAAATGTAAGTACATACATAGTATTTTTTAAGGAAGGCCCGTTAAACAATAATAATTATAGACATACTTAGTGTCTAAACACACTATAGCAGAAATTACGCGACGTAAGTTCCGCAGCTGATTTTGACAAGTTCGGCTGTACGCCATAACGCAACTTAATTTCAGCATAATGTGTCATCTAAAGTAGAAAGAAAAAGAAAAGAAAGAAAAGTATTTTATTCTGACAAATGCATGACACGACAATGATTTAAAAAAGTAGACAAAAAAGATAACAGGAAAAAAAAGAAATACAAAAAACAAGAAGTTTGCGTTCAATATGCGTAGACTGCTGCCGTGAAGATTGTTAGAAAAAGGTCTGTACTCAGTATAATTGTTGAGGATGCTATCCCCAACAATGATTTTCAGTACACACCCAAGTTGGGAGTGACAGAACATGTGACATACTTTCATGTGTAATTGAAATAGCATTGCAGGCGTAATCATCGTCGCGTAATTTCGGCTATAGTGTGTTTAGACGCATAGTTAGTAGAGGTCGCATCGTGTATAAAGAACGCTGGTGGTAGACGCCCATTAGGGGATTTATCGGTATTACCCCGTGCGTAAACACACCCCCTCCACTTCTTCCAGCGTTCTTTTTACGTGACGCGTACTATATCTGTATTTTAGTTCCTTTTATAACATGCAACTGGATTTCTCCTGGACATAATGGTAACCACACTGATCGCCATCTCAACTGCACAGGTCCCCGTCAACCCTCGAGCAGAAGTGGATCATAGAGAACTGCCGCACCAGCCCCGACCTTCCATTGGGCCCGCGGCCAGACCTCTACGAGGAGTGGTCCGAGCCACTGCTGACTGCGCCGCACCGATCCTCGCCGCCGGCATCCAGAGGCGCCTCCTTCGTGGGAACCGACAATATGGACTCGGAAGAGGTATGGTGACATCAGCCCCGACCTTCCACTCGTCCAAGCCACTGCTGACAGTGCCGCAGCTCACCTCACCAACACTTACGTAGACCACAAAGAAGGCCGGTCGTTTCAGACCTGACCATAAATGGAAGCGACTAAAATGCGAATTATATAAAAGTACTAGCTGACCCGCTCGCAACTTCGTTTGCGTTTATACTATTTTTTTTACGTATGTCCTTTTAATAACTACATTACGGGGTAGATACCTGTTCCCGTTCCCGCACTCCTTCACTACTTTTTTCGTTCCTGTTTCCGTTGGCAACCCGTCGCCAAGTAAACAGCCGTTATAGGTATGATGAATTTTTATATGCCTAACTCTTGATTATGATTGGTTACCCATGCAAACTTTCATCACATAAATCACCTTCTTTAAGTTTCATTTTCGCTACAAAAAGCAGCAAGTCCTTCTCCAAGGTCCCACCCATGGTTCAGCGCTTTAGGTGTTTATTTATTTTCGTTATAGTCTCTGTGAAAAATCTCAAGTCTTTATGTAAAAAAAACTTGCTATTCCCGTGGTATTCAAATATCCAAGAACAAATTAATGAAATTGAAATTTCGAATTCTAATCCGATTTAAATATTATTCTTTATTTGACATTCCAATTTTAAAGAGTATCGCATTGCACCAAGCTTTTAAGGCTTCCCCCACACAGGCGTGTTATTATTGGCGATAATATTGCATGCGTTACCTATTGCGATGCAATTCCTTGCACATAATTGCGTTATCGCAGCAGTATGTAACTTTTTAGCCGTCCTAATACATAATGTACTAAAATTCTACAGATCTCACACTACGCGCAACTATCAAAGGCATGTAAGAAAATGTAATTTAGAAATAAAGCACACGATAAAATTTGACTATAATGTACTGACGAAAAAGTGAACGGAGCGCAGAGTGGCTTTGCGCGTAAAGGCCCTTTTACTGCCAGTTTACAGTTTTTGTCCGTCCGCCTCCTAAGATGGCTCAAGTTGTAGCTTAATTCAATCTCGAGATATTATTTTTTCCATTTCTTGAATAGCGAGCTCAAAAAAAGTAATTGGGAAATTCTCGATCCAGAAAATTGTTGAATTTTGACAAATTTGGGAAAATATCAAAAAGTTACCATCCGATTTTGGAAATTCAAATTGCACTTTAAAGCCCTCCGGCAGACGCAAATATTGAAATAACTTTGACCGATCTCTTTATTCATCTACACATCTATTTTTACCTATGTACCTGTGTGTGGGAGCCTTTATGTGAGAACAACGTTTTTTGAATAAATTTGGAATGAGTTTTCAAACACGACAGTGTCAAAATAAAATGGCATAACATGTGTCATGTGTCTAAGGAGTATTGATATCAACTTCGATGCAAATTACCCCTAAAATAACTTTCTACCATTTTTTAACCCCGTTAGGCGATAAATTTCAATAATATACGAAACACGTCTTTCATCAATTTTGTTAAAGAATGTTTATGCAAAATTTGAAGTAGATCGGACCAAGGAATCACGTTGTTCCATACAAACTTTGCCCACGTTTTTCACCCCTTTAGGGGTAGAATCTCGAAAAATCCTTTCTCATCGGATGCCTACGTCATACAAAGAACACGCCCTCCAAGTTTCAGGTCTCTACGATCAGCGGTTTAGGCTGTGCGTTGATCCGTCAGTCATTCAGGACAAAGGATTTTATATGTATAGATTACCCTCCATTAAGGTATTTTTTCAAAAACCTGGTATGCGGTCTTTTATTATTTAATATTCAAAGTGTTCTGACGAAGTTTCAAGAAAATCACACCACGCGTTAAGATTTTCCCATACAAACTTTACCACCCCATTGCAACTCCCTCGAGGACTATTTCAAAATTTCAATGACACCAATCTTCATTGATTGTAAGGAATAATACATGTCCCAGGTTTCAAGTTTCTAAGTTCAAGGAATACGATTTTTCATACAAACATTTTTACCCCTTTTCACCCTCTTAGGGGTTGAATTTCCCAAAATCGTTTCTTAGTGAGCGCCTACACCTTACAAAGAATACTTGTGCCAAATTTCAGATCTGTAGACCCTGTAGTTTCTGAGATTTCGTGATGAGTGTGTCAGTGAGTGAGTGAGGATAGTTCTCTTTTATATATATAGATTCTTCATAATGGAGTATTGAAATTGTAACGAATAACTTTATTTATTAAAGCCGGAATACTTTGATGCACTTAATGAACGCACTTTCACCCACATTTTTCATCTCTCGTGCCAATGTCAACTGTCAAAAACAAAACTGTCATTAACAAAGCACGCGTTTATTGGTGGTGTTGCCACCTTGGCTGTTTTATAGGCCAATTCTAGTACTATTTTCATTTTTACATAGAGACAATCCAGCTGTTATTGATGACGTCAATAATATAATAAAAATGGTTTTCCTATAGTAACCACCAGTATAAAATACGTAGTGACTTGTGACTTTAAAATAATTGAGTAACTTAGACGATGAGGTTGGATTTTGTATAATGGCGCCAGTGTCCACATCGATCCTTACCTAAAAGTATAAAATAAATAGCCGAAATTCTCCGGCTTGAATAAAAAAAACTATTAATTGCACATGATATCGTGCAATAAGAACTATCAATTAATTGACATAGGTCATTTTTAGACGCGACATTTTATGTTCATGTCACAGGTTGTATTAACTGACCAATCTTCTTTCTTTTGTGGCTAGACCGTGGACTTCAAAGAACTGTCTGCTGCACCAATTTAGATCTTCATTACTTATTCTCACATAGGCAGTAAAAGGCTTATTACACCACGCGGTATTCAGTCTATCTTAGTAAGACTGTCTTACACTTAGCGTGGTGTAATAAGAGTAAGCTACTAAGTCGGTCTTACTAAGTCTAATTAGTCAGTAAGAAAGTCTTACTAAGAATGAATACCGCGTGGTTAAGCCTTTATATGTGCAGGACATTTCACACACGGTCAACTGATTCCAAACTAGGCAGAGCCTGTACTATGGGCACCAGAAACTGATATACATACCTACATAGATACTCTTAGATCACCCAAACACAAAACAAACATGTATATTCACCACACATATGTTGGTTCTGGGTGGGAATCGTACCCATGACCTACAGCATAATCCAGAGCTACCAGCAACTGAGCTAAGAGGTCAGTCAAAAACTTTTTAAAGATGTTCTTCTGTGAACTCGGATCACAAAGTAATTGCACGCGATTCTAAGTGTTAAGTAATCTTATCCTTGGTAACCTCATGGCGTCACTGTAATAACAAGTAACATGTAGCTATCTACCTACGAGTAACTAATGTCATTTCATTTCATATATTTATTACAATTTCATTACAAATCTTATTTTAATTACATAAACATTTAAAAACAGACAATAAAAAGTAGATTAAAATTATAAATCAATTTTTACACGAAACAAACAAGCAAACTTAATCAACTAATTATTACCGATACATAAAAAAAAGTCTAATATAATGAATAACACCGATATCATGAAAAACAACACATTTATAATACCTATACTAATACCTAAGTCAAAACCATTTAATAAAACCATGTCCAACCTAAAATATATTTTCACAATACATAAATAATCAAAAGGCATCCAATGAGTATAAGTACTTTTCTAATAAAAGTTTTTTTTAAAGGAGAATGCCGTCTGATGTATGGCGCTCGGTACCAAGAATAAAGTGAACGCGTCAAAAAAAAAACCAACTTATTGTATTTTTTTGAAAAAAAATCCAACTTATTGGTTTTTTTTTATTTAGTCGATTCTACTGTCAAAATAATAAAAAATGAGGCTTAACACTTTACATCAATGTTTGTTGCCATAGTAACGTATATATCATTGGTCGTTGCAGTCAAATAATGGCGTGCGGCGGAAACCAAATCAACAAAATATTTTTTTACTTGATTAATAAACCCGTTGGTGTGTGAAACTAATGAAAATGTTAATGTCATTTATACAATATAATACATTTTATGGGATACGTTCGGTTTTGACGCAATTGGTACGGGTTCTCGGCATTTTCCTTTAGGTTGGCTATCAATGCTCTTATGATTGATTGGAAGAGAGTTGAATAATTGAATCGCTTGGTACCTAGAGCCATGCTTCACAATATTTAACCTTGGGTGTAGAGGACCGAAAGGCAGCAGCGTCAGCGGTGCGAGAAGTTGTGTCCTGCGATCCCCAACCCGCATGCCCAGCGTTGGGATTATATGACTAACCCCCTTTACTAGGGGAGGCCTATGTCCAGCAGTCGACTGATATGCGGTGTGGTGGTGGTGGTGGTAGAGGAGCAGGCATCACGGCAGGAACACCTCGATATATCAACACCCCGAAACAAATAAGTTCCGCAAATCTTGCAAATATTGATCCCTCAACGGCGATAAACCCATGCAACCCCTTGCGTCTCCGTCGGCTTTTTACCCCCTTGCACCAATGAGGTTGTGGATTGGAAGCTTGATGATGATTCGATGATGAGATGCGAACGAAGCCATGCAGAGTTCCTTGCCAATTTTTCTCTGTTTGGTCGCGTTACGAATTGGTGTAGATAAATTTTAATTTATAAAAAATTCAAATTGACGATTCAAAGTGTACTTAATAAATAAATGAATTTTGCAATTTGAATGCTGATGTTGTATTTCTGTTTTGGCAGGAAGAAAAGGACACATTTGAGAAGCTGCTGATGAAGTCGAGGACGTCCGCAGCATCTGGAAGGTGGAACGCGCGTCCTTTTATAAAATTCAGTTCATTATTATCACAGAAATCACAGTGATACCTAATACACAATTTTTAACCTACATAATGTTAAGTTTCTGGTCGTATTGAGCAGCATGTAACGAGAAAATATACTTTCTTCTTCTCCGTAATTCGGACGATTCTTTGTTTCATGGAATTATTTTTTACCTACATAACATAACTCTCAACTGCCAAAAGTTACATAACTAGAAATCCATCACACAAGATCGGCTCTTGTGTCATAGGTATCAAGGAATATGAGTATCAGTTCAGTTTATGGGCCACGATAAACACCTATCACCCAATCGGCATGACGCTTCAGGCTTGATCCAATGTGCAGTTCGTCCATATACACCACACACGATTAACTGTTATGCCAATGGACTTTATCGTGTATGGCCACCATTAGTTACACATCATAGGTACCACAACACTCAGACCATAACAAATATGTGCAGATCATGCAAAAATAAAAATGACACGCAGCGGTAATCGAATCCGCAATCTCTTGCCGGCTATTCACTCCTTATTCCATCGAGGTCGTCGTCAATTACTGACTCATTATTCATTAGGTACGTACCTAAGAAATGGTAATGTATCTAGATACATACCTACCTACTACTTACCAACTTTTACTTAAAACATTTACAACATTTTCAAAACTTAAGGCCTTTTCATTGTAATTCGTGTTTTACGCCCGCTTGCGTGCCAGGCACGCATCCGTGCGGCCCGCAACCTAGCGTATCCTACATGTTTTCATTGTCATGAGTGCCACACACGCACGTGGCATACTGAATGGGCAGGGGTAGGTGGCCCGCATTATGCGTGCCTGGACGCATGCGGGCGCAAACGCACATGGCAATGAAAAAAGTCAAGACAAGTAAAATATCTTACACAAACTTACTACACTGTGTTTATCGTATCCCTGTACCGACATAGTCACGTACACACGGGTCTACTAGAAATAGTTACCTAGATACCAATTCAATACTAATTAAATTATAATTTGCAGGGCGGCATATAATTTAAGAAGACACCGCTGCCGATGGGGATCATTCGTAGAATAGATGCTAGGTTATCAAGCCCACTTTGGTCTTTGGTAGGTTCCTTTAATTAGTTCCAAACTTTTTAAAGCCAAATTTACTTTATAAGGCTTAGGAGAACGCGCGGTATTCAGTCTGTCTTAATAAGACTGTCGTACACTTAGCATAGTATAATAATAGTCTATATAGTCGCTCTTAGGCTTGACTAATTAACAGTCTTACTTAGACAGACTAAATTCCCACGTGGTCTAATAGGCCTTTATGGACAGAGAATTCCTGCTACGAACCCATAGGCCTCTCCACATTTCCACGCGAACCACGATGCGAATCACGCCATGCATCGCAAGCGTGAATCGCAGCAAGAATTGATTCGGTTTCACACTCGCAAATGTTGTAATTGAGCCCAGTAGCGTTCGCGCCAAGTTCGCGCTTCGCGGACATTCTGTCGTTGGTACAAAAATCAACAAAAATAGCCGTGAACGTGGCACTCAGCCGCGAAGAATACGCGAAACGGCTCTACAAGTTTACAACTCATTTTTTGCGGGTGGTATGCAGCCTTGCGCATGGTTCGAGCGGGAGTGTGGAGAGGCCTGACGGCTTACCACAGGTTTTTATAGTTTACGAAAACTTTATAAGTTTCGGTATCTTTCCATACATTTTCAGTACAGCGCCTCTAGGGAAACGTGCATGAACTACGAAAATGTATAGAAAGATACCGAAACTTATAAAGTTTTCGAAAACTATCAAAACCTGTGGTAAGCCCTCTGTTAGCCAGGGCGGTACGGTTCAGCATCGAGATTAAATATCTCGATGCGCTTCAAGCGTAAAGCCTTAGAACTTTTTATAAGTCCCGACTCATCTTTGGTAAATGGCCCTTTATCGATAAGTACCTACCTACATGTACCAAGCACTTGCTTTATGGTCCCGAAGAGCTTTTAACACGTTAACGGTGGGCCTCGGACATGACGCTACGTGTACGTTTACGTACGTGCAGCCCGGGTAGAGCAAGTGTGTTTTCTGCAGTCAAAGCGTGAATAACCCATTTAAGGAACCTACCTATGATAGTTGGTTTATGTAGGATATTTTCTTTTTTTGTTTCCAAGTTGTTTTGTTTTAAGTTTTTTATGTAATGTAGTGGTAGCACAGTTTAGTTCTATGTAGGTACGTAGGTAGGTACTGTGGTAGTAGGTACCTACTCAATGTTTTATGTAACATAACGTTTACTTTTAATAGAGCTCTTGATTTGAACCAATATTTTATTTTTATTTATTTTATAGGTTTTATTTATCTGACTACTACCTGCATTATCTTAGAAAACCTTGCCTAGCTGATGAATTCCTGAACATCCTGAAAATCCAGATACGCACGATGACGTAGTCCGAACATCACACTAATGAAAATAACTAGGTACCTAGGTATATAGTTACTTAAATAAAAAAAATGGATGACCACGCGAGTCAAGCCGCGAACAGAAGGCTAATAAATTATACAGGTAATCACGAAATAAGGATTTTATTCATACCCAGGGTAGAGTAACCTGGTAAGGTACCAACTTATTAACAAAATTCCGTGACCGTTTATCGTGACGGTCCATCACGGGCATAAGCTTTGCGAAACTTAATTACGGAAAACAAGGCTTAGACCCTCGCTCCAGTCGTCTAAGGAAAATTATAATGCCAATTTACATTCCACTATTCAATTTGTTTGAATTGAAGCAAGAGACCTACAAGAATAAAATCGTAAGTTCGAATCGAAATGGCAAAGTACCTAAATAAGTGTAGGTAGGTACAAATTTCATCTGAAATCCAACTAGCTAAACTAGTCGCGAAATTTACGCTGACGATGATTCTACTCGTAGGAATATTCGCGCTGAGGCAGTGAGGCTACACCTCATACCTGTGCCTCCCTTGCCTTCCCCACAGAACACTATTACTCCACAGGGGAGGCTTTCCCTCGCCACTCGGGGAGTGTGTTGTATGCCCGAGGAGTTACAATCTTACAATTTTTTTTTATAAAATGTAATCAGGAAAAGAGGCAAGAATTTTTTTCATCTGGAACAACAATGTTATTTTTGTTTTATTTTATTTTCTATTGTTTTTCTGATTTATGTTATACCCAACCTACGTTAGTAAGAAGACACAAGTGTAGTGAAATGAAATAAAAGTTACAAACTGGATTTCTCAGATGAAGAATTTTTTTGCTGATTGTTTTATTATAGCCGCCATAGTTATAACAGAACATGACTTGACCGAAGATTGACGACTGGACTAAAAGACCGAAGAAATGGAATAGAGGAAGAAAAACAATCACAAAAAAAAAAACGGAATACTTGGTAGTATAGTCAAAAAACTTTAGCCTGCCCAGATTGGGATAAGAAACAAAAAATAATAATCAAAGGAAACTTTTCCGACTAAAATGGATTAAATTTGAATTATTAAACACCTCCTTGGTTAGCACTCACTAGATAGCTTGGTAGATAGATACGTACATATCGTTATAAATAAACTTGTTGTAACTACTTTCAAAATAACTACGGTCAAAATACCCATTGTTTGAAATATCTACAGATCGTTTCGACGAACTTCATTATAACTACTGAACGGTATATCGTTCAGTAGTTATAATGAAGTTCTAATAAGAACAATCTTTCCTATGTTTATTCACCTACGGTTTATTCACCTACGGTTGATTGAACTATCGGACGACTCACCTACTGGGGACTAAAATATCTATTCCCGAGAATCAGGCTCCTAATCTGTGGTCAGTATTAATATTTGTGTTTGTTGATTATTGTATAATGGTCGAAATACCTATAATATTGTATTCTTCAAGTACCTACTATATTTATGGCGCATCAGCGGCTGCTGCCGCCACACGCTCGCTACGCTCGCTCGCCTCGCACCGTGTGTAATCAATAATCACAATTCGAACATAACCTAACCAAAAGCGGCAGCGGCCGCCGAAGCGCCAGTTTAGTTTACTTAAACCTTATCTTAGAAAAACCCCAGCTCGGCGCGCAGTATTGATAAACCGTAGGCGAGTCGTTCATTACGAATTTTATACATAGTGCAATAATCCAATATCATAAAAAAAAATAGATTAATCGTAATATTAAATCGCAATTAATTTTAGTTTAATTAAACTTATGTAAGTTAAACACTAGTTGAGTCGTCCAATATGCGATCTAAACATTGGTGAATAGACCGTAGTTATTTTGAAAATAGTTCTATCAAGTATAAGTAGTGTTAAAATTATATGTCAGGTAGAAACCAGTGTTTGATTTTTTTCTATATAAAAGGTATAGGTACCTACCAGTATTAGGTCTGTGCGTCTGTGCTGTGCCAATCATCGAGATACAAATTCATATTTTGTTTTATTCAAAGGCATCTGGGATACAATTTTCAAAATTTTTATATAGCACGTTGATTTGTACAGTGTATAGTTTCTCTCCAGTGTCTTCAGTTCAGTGAGTTCAGTTTCTTCTTCTTGTACAATTGAAATTAAACCTTACCAACTGACTGCTTATTTTACAATGTCAATGTCATTGATGTCTTTATGTCGTGTGTCTCCGTCACTTCGCAGTCAGTCCATCATGACTCATGAGTCAGTCAAGTCAAATCAATAAAAAAAAATATATAGTGATGTATGTGATTATAAAATAATCGATTATCATTATTATTTTGACCGGAATACTATGGGGAAATTTGATATCATAGCAATTATGTACAAGGAAAATGCATAAAAATCATTGATTTTTCATACATTTTAAACTAAAAACATAACTAAATTTGTAATATCATTTTAAAAAATACCATTTCTTGTAGATAAATATACGTTTAGCTATCTATTGTTTAATGATGATATAACTTGATTGACACCATCGAAATCATTTCTAATAGAAGTTGAAAGACAAATGATGATAATAATGATGTCAAGCTTCAGCCCGTGGCTCCGATCATATGGTAACCTTTGTAACGCATGGTGCCTACATGTGTTAATCCAGGTCACAACTCAACTAAGTGCATTTTAAAGATTCATTTAGTTCTGTTCAACATTTACATTAAATGTGACACGGTACATCCACCTATAGTGGAAGGCCGAGAAAATGATATGGGTTGTATGAAATTGGATGAATGTAAAATGGGTGAAGAGTTGACGCCTGATATAAGTGAATGGAAATTAAAAGGTGAATGATGCAAGGAGATGTTAATAGCTGATTTTGACATATATTCTGTAAGATTATCAACTGTGGTTAGAAATGACTTTCGCTGGTAAGTAAGTAGTAATGAACCTATAGGCGTGTTAAAAAAGTGAATTTTAAAGCTATACCAAATTTTACAAATATTAACACATTAAACAAATTTTACGAATAATTGCAATTTTTCACCATCGATTGTGGTCGATTGTTAAAATGATCGATTGTGAATGACATCACTAAAGAAAAGCATGGCCGCTGCTTTGACGACTGTCAAGATCAGATTTTCCGGTAGTTTTTATTGAAGAAAATAGATCGATAAAGTATTAATGTTGAATAATATCTTTTTGATTTAGAGTATTATAATTTAGACATCTGCATCGCAATGTAGATGGTAGCATTTTCTGATACTTCTCTCACATTTTTTAAGCGAGCGCCACCCGCGATTCAGTAATTCAGGCTGCTGTCCCAATTTTTTTGCCAAGATTGTGAAATAAAACAAACGTTTGACTAAAATGTATAGAAAATGAAGTGCCATTACGAAGTTTTGTGCATTGAGAAAGAGGCGAGTGCTTCTGATATAAAAAAAGCGTATCGGCGACTTGCTTTACAATGGCATCCAGATAAAAATTTAGAAAATCTCGTGGAGGCGAAAGAACAGTTCCAGCTGGTTCAGAATGCGTATGAAGTGCTGTCTGACCCTCAGGAACGATCCTGGTAAGTTAGTAATATAAAATTTGTGTAATTATTATACTGAATTACACCAAGTTACATCCAAAGTGTAAGACTATGAAACTTGTTAGCCCTAAAGGTAATAATAAAAAACGCCGTCGGTGCCTACACTGATGTAACGGTACGTAAAAATTCCCGTTTTTCAATAGGAATAATAAACGAATTAAAAATAATAAAAATTACCAATGTTGAATAGCATTATGTCAGAAACTGATTTCAGTAGGTAGTTTATACTCCATTTCACCTGTGTATACCAATTACTAATAAAAGTGCACCAAAGTATAAAATAAATAAATAACAACTTCCAGGTACGATAATCACAGAGACCAGTTACTGAGGGGAGCCGGCAGCTCATACAATGATGACAGCCTCGACGTGTACCAGTACTTCAGTCCTTCATGCTACAAGGGCTTTGGAGATGACCCACAGAGTTTCTACTCTGTTTATTCTGAGGCAAGTGTTACTAACCTTAATTCATCCATCATCATCTCCCAGTCCTTATCACACTCTAGGTGGTTTCAGCTCGTAACTCCAATATTTCAATCATACAAAGAGCACAAAATGGCATTCTAAAAAACATCTCAAATGCACCATGGTCTCTCATGAATACATAGTCACTGACAAAATAAAATTATACTCATCAAAGTATTGGCACATTAGTTTTCTTCCATTTTCTTTTATCAGCCATCATCTCAACCCAATCCTTTCTTATTCATATTATCTTTCACATCATTTGTTTGTTCTCCGGCCAACATTTGCCAGTATATCCTTTTACATTTGTATCTAACATTCTTGTAACTGTGACTATCAACCTCATGACATGCCCATACGCGTCCATGCGTCGACGGCACCAGCTGTTTGGATGTCCTACTTTGCGGACCTGTCACGCAAACAACATACCAACTCTTAGGGCACAAACTATAATTAATAAGTTCCTCCAAGAATGTGACCATGTAGATATTTTTGCTGATAGTCTCATATCTATAATAAGATCATTTAAGATATTTCTTAGTTTTAATTTAAGATACTAAGTGTTTTGGTGTAAGCTGTGTAAACTTTGTATCTTTATTTGATAAATCTATTAAAATCTAAAATCTATTAAATACCATGCTAACCTATTACTCCTCAAGCTATTACATAAGTCACTGAAAGCTCAACATGAGCAAATGGGGCTATATTGAAGAGACAGCGATGCGCTGCGAATGTGGCACCGATCCTGATACTATGTTACATTTGCTGGTTTGCCCAATTAGCACTTTGAGCTCCACTTTAAATGACCTCTGCATGGCCCTTGAAAATGCTACATCTATGTAGCTAAATTCTGCGAGCGTAAGCTATAATGCCCACCTTGAGTTAAAAATGTAAATGTATCAACATGAAAAGAAGATTATGAACCTAACTTATTGAATGAATAAAATTGGCAATTGTTGTGCCTTTAAGATCATCTAATGCCTATTTCATGCCTTTATACATTACCTAGATTATTCTTTTACTTCCTGGTCTGTTTATGAAGCCTATGTAGTTCTATTCACCTACCTAGACTGTTTTTTTAGTTTTTGGTCAACAGAATCTCACTGGCAAAGCCTTAATTTACTAAAATCATCTTCACGACTTTTTCCCCACTATGGATATCTTCAGATATTGCTCAGTACACAAATCTATTGAGAATACCTTAACGGGGGGTAGTCAGAGGCAAGTCCAAACATTACGTTCAATACATGCCCACCTTTTGCAAGCAGCTAGCATTCCACGTGACAGGTTGCAAGCCTATCGCCGCTTTTTTATTGGAACACTAACCTAGCACATACCTTTCGAACATTTTAGTTCGAGGGCATGCCGGTTTCCTCACGATATTTTCCTTCACCGTTTCGAGCTCGTGGTAATGTGCACATAAATTAATTAATTTACTAAATCACACTAATATTATAAATGCGAAAGTTTGTGGTCGCTTCACTCTGTAATGGCTGAACGGATTTGGATGAAACTTGGAATATACATCGTTTAAGACCTTGATTAACACTAATGCACATAGACTTACCACGGTACCGGTACCACGCGAGCAAAGCCGCGGGTGGAAGCTAGAGGTAGATAAATAGTTCTACATTTCTAGGACTTATCTCTTAGGTCTTAAGGACCTTTTCAATTGTTTTTTACTAACACAAATCATAATCCAGGCTTGAGAAAATATACTTATTGCTGTTTTTACCCATTCCAGGTGTTCTCCAAGCTGGCTGCCGAAGAGACTGACTTTCTGGATGACCCAGAAGAACTTCATAAGATTCCTAAATTTGGCAATTCCGCAACAGTCTATGAAGAGGTTCATGAGTTCTATGCTTACTGGATGTCTTTTTCCACTAATAAAAGTAAGCGATTGTCTAGTATGGTGTCTTTTACATACCTTACTTGCCCCTCTGGTATTCCTTGCTTCATAAGTAAATGTTCTTCGTATGAGCTAGTAACCAACTCTGGTGTCGGAGTTTTTAGGCCGCCTGAAGGCCTCCGACATGGCTCAACGACTGAAAAAGCCGGGGCCAATATCTCAACATGCCTTCTAAAGCATGAAAATATAACAATAGAACATAAATTAATTAAACTAAATGCAATTTCAGGTTATGTTTGGCTAGATCAGTATGAGATCCAGCAGAATGACAATAGACGGGTTATAAAACTAATGGAGAAAGAGAACAATAAAATTCGTCAAAAGGCTCGCAAGGAACGGAATGAGGAGATCAGACGGCTTGTCAGCTTTGTGCGTCGGAAGGATAAGAGGGTGCAAGAACACACTAAGCTGTTGCAGGAAAAGGCTGAGGCTAATAAAATTAAGGTATAAATTGTTTAAGCATCTCATAAAGTTAAACTAATCCATAACAGCTAGTGGCTAACCCTGGCGTTGGAGTTATTAGGCTGCTATAGTTAAAACTTCAAAGACCATCATCATCAATAGTCTATATTAATGTTCTTCTGGAAACAATTTACTTTCTAGAACAATTCACCTATGTATGATACATTTAATACTTAAAACTGTTGCATTGCTTGCATTTTTTTGCAGTCTATTGAACACCAAATAGAATAATCAATATTATATTCATTCATGTAGGTTTTAGCAACTTTTCTTAGAGCTCTCGATATGCAACCGGAATCCAACTCTGGTAGAGGCTGTTCAAAGGAAGTTTTAGAATTCTTTGTGGAGGGCTCGGCCGGGGAAGTACTGCCACCATGCCTATTTCTGCCGTGAAGCAGCTGTGCTGTTTGGGGGCGTCCATTAATTACGTGAGGCATTTAGGGCGAAGGGGGTCAAGACAAATCTCACGTGGGGAAGGGGGTCAAGACAAATCTCACGTGGGGAAGGGGGGGGAGTCCCAGCAAATCTCACGTAATTTTTGTTCCTCGAGAAAAATAAAATAAACCCCGTCAATTCCAAAGCAATTGGCAGTGCTTGTTTATAATTTAATGTCACAATTTTAATTTAGCACTTTATTTTTAAAAACTTGCATATTTTTGTACGTTTTTGAGCTGCGACGAAGGGCTATATAGTACAAAATTTGACTTGTCTTGCTTATTTTGTAAGTTTAAATAAATCAATATTATGGCCGCGACTCTTGACACCTGCTTAACTTTTATCTTTTGAGACACACTTGATAGGAATCGGTCATTTCCTCGCCTCTGTATACAGTGTAGGTACAGTGTAGGTATTTTCTTTTGTTTTCACTGTAATTACTCCTACGTTCTAGGAATCTTGAAATTTACTAGTCTTAAAAATAACAAAGCAGTTTTTTTAAATAAATCCAACGCAATCAACTTATTATCATCAATCCACATTTTGAAAAATCTCATGTGCTTGTTCCATCTTCAAGTTCAATAAAAAAGCCTCCTGCTTTGAGCCTAAACAGCTATTATGAAAATTATTAAATTATTTGAATTCCAGGCAGAGCAAGTTCGCAGAGAACGAATAATGCAGCGTCAGAAAGAGATAGAGGAAGCAAAGAAGAAGGAAGGGGAATCGTCATTCCTGCAGAGTGAGGATTACCAGAAGAAGCTAAGTGAGATTGAGTCATTGTTGGCGGAGGAGTTTGGTCTGTCGTCGGATGATGATACTATCAGTGAAGGTGGGATGGAGAGCAGCAATGAAGAGAGTTCTAAGACTGAGGAGGTAATTAGGTAGTTTGCTAGTAGATTATAGATTGATTTTCTATGGTGTACGTGTTGGTCGTGCGTCGCCTAGTGAAAGCCAATATCAACATATAGACCACATATTTGCCTTGCCTTGCCTAGCTGGCCGAGTAAAGGTGTCTTGAATTGTGACATATGAAAGGCTGGCTGTGGCCGGCAGTGGACTGATATAGGCTTGTGTGGAAAGGCTTGGATTGATAGCTACCCTGAATCAACTAACCAACGAATTTCAAAACGAAACAAACTGAATGGGACTTGAGCTTTATATTTAAACACATCCCTTGAGTTGCCAGTGCTATTGATCCAATTGGCCAATCCAGTCAGGCAAGCCAAGTTTTGGTCTAAAGACAAAATGAATGAATAGTAACTAATGTAAACAAGAGAAATTAAAAATTAATTCTCCACGTGAATGTGTCTGATATCACCTTTATAAAAAGTTATTTCACTATCTCTTTTCCAGGCCAGCGAAGCTTCAAAAGCGACAGCTAAATCATCAAAAAGCCGAATGCGGAACCTCTACTGCTCTGCTTGCAGTAAACTATTCAAAAACGTCAAATCATTCGAGAACCACGAAAATAGCAAGAAACACAAAGAAAACGTAGCTAACATGGCAATGGATGATGATATCGCCATATCTGGTGATGAGGGTATTAGTGATGAAGAATTACAGGAGGGTGATGAATTAGAACTGGAGGAGGTCCCTCCTAATGAACCTGAGGAAACTAAAGTGAACGGAACTACAGAAGAAGAGGAGGCACAAGACAATTCTACATCAGATATTGAGGACAACGATCTGAGGGAGACACTGAGTGATGATTCTGATAAAATACAGGTCAGTTTTTAGGGTTCACCTAAGAAGAAAGGTTTACCCCAAGGGTAAAAATAGGACCCTAATTATTAATTATATGGGATTACTAAGACCTTCACAGCATAGAGTAGAGTAGTAGAGTAGTTTAATAGTAGTAGAGTTCTTTGTGGAGGGCTCGTCCGGGGAAGTACTGCCACCATGCCTATTTCTTCCGTAAAGCAGCTGTGCTGTGTTTCGGTTTGAAGGGTGTGGGTGCCGGTGAAATTACAGGCACAAGAGGTTTATCATCTTCACGCCTCAAGTTGATGGACGCAGGGCGTTGCATCGTAGAGCACGTTCCAAAAAACGTGATCTATGTTGCAATGCTTTGTGATAGGTAATGTTTACTACTCAACATCAGGTGGGCCATGTGCTTGTTCCAACTTCAAGTATCATAAAAAAAAAAAAAAAAAAATATAGAAAATAACAATACAAAGGTTCAGCAAGAATATCATCTTGAACCCAACACGTTTTCCTCCCAAAAATTTTGCACCAAAATTGATCACATTGGTGCAAGTTTTTCGGTAAGAAAACTTGATAGAATCAAAATGATATTATTGCTGAACCTTTGTATTGTTATTTTCAAGGCCGTGAAGGTGCTATTTTGCATAACTACATTCAGTGATTTTATATCTTCAAAAATGTTGAATCGTGCGAGCGAGAGGGAGGTTTGACCCTTATAGTCGCCTTAAGCCGTGGCCTTGCGATATAGTTTATATTGACAACATAAATTAGCAAACAGCTCGGTGTCAGCATGCTTCCCGCCATCCGACTGCACGGTAGTTGACGCCTCGCTGACCACACGTTGTAGACTAGCGGTCGGCGCGCTGACTGGTAGCAGTCACCGCGCCGGTCGGTGGACAGTGCGCGCGGGTCGGAGGGTGTACAGCTGGGCGCCTACTAGCTGTCACCGCGTGGAATGCGAGCAGTCGCCTAGTTTAGAGCGGTGTTGGAGCAGAGTTGTGTAAGTGGGTCCGCATGGACGGCGGTCATTGCATCTGTGCGAGCGTGACTTATTTCAATTAACGCGGGAGTGACAGAGAGTTAACAGCAGGTCATTCTACGAAATTCTGTCTGCTCTGCGACCGGACTTTAAATTCAACTGTCTGAAAATTTCAACTGTCTAGGAGTTGAAATTTTCACAGATGATGTATTTCTGTTGCCGCTATAAAGACAAATACTAAAAACAGAATTAAATATATATTTAACTGTATGGGGCTCCCATACAACGGTACAGAACCGTTCTTGCGCGACTCCGACTCGCATTTGGCCGGTTTTTCTTTACCTAAACCATTGTGAAAAGTGACATCAGCTGTTTACCATAAATTTCTGATTTTAAGGCTATCACCAAGACCTTCGATCAGTTCATAAGGGTCCATGTAACCACCAAAACTTAAAGTAAAACTGTAATTTAAATAAGTACTTTTATTTGTCTCTTTTCAGGCATTACCCAAGAGTCAGAAGAAGAAGAAAAACAAAAAGAAGCCTTTTATTCCAATGCCGGAAAGCGAAGGCAACGATAGCCATGATGAAATGAGCTTCAATGAAATAGAAGGCCCGGCGCGCAGCAGAAAAGCCAAGAAATTTAACATGCTGAAGAGCCAAATACAGGCAAAGAAGGAACTCAATCTCAAAAAAGGCTCACAGTCGCAGACTTCTACAGAAAATTTGTATGAAGTTTCTAGCACAACTCCCACAGATGGCGAGGCAGCTTTACCAAGAGACAAACCAGCTTTACCAAAAGCACAAAAAAATGTCAAACCTAACATACAACACAAACTGAAAAAGACTGTCGATCGGAAACCTGCCCGGACTAAAACCAGTGAAACGGAAGATTCCAGCACTGCTCTTAACCTTAGATGCGCAATCTGTCAAACAGACTTTCCATCTAAGAACAAGTTGTTTGAACATCTCAAAAAGACAGGACACTCAATACCATTACCGCAAACTAGCTTCACACAAACCAAGAAAGGAAAGAGGTCAAATAGGTAAATGTGCAATTTAGATAGGATGGAATGTTTAATAATTAATCATTGTGAATCAATGTGATTTACTTTATCTCTCTACAAGTTGTAAAGTGACTTTAACAATCTATTTATTGAATGTCATTAAAGTATGCCTAATGAAGACTTTTGTTTTTGTCCAATCATTTTAGGAAAGGTGTCTCGCCCTGCACATTATAATGCACTGAATAGGAAAAGTCACCTGTCACCTATCTTTTGTTTGGATTCTTATCATGCGATCAATCCCGCTGGTGAGTGCTTTTTGGCATGGAGGGCGCTTCTCCCAGTGGAGCAAGCTGGTTTGGGTGCCTTTCAATTCTCAACTTGTATTTGTGGCCATAGTTTCAATATTTTTTCTGTTACCAAACCTACATGGATGTCAGAATGAGATTGCAGGTAAACCTACTTACTTGGCCTCTGTTGTCAGGGCTAAATTGCTAATTTTTCAGTATAAATGAGTTAGCCTGACTGATAGTTCTGATGAAGATAGGAAGGCGGTGCTCATGAATGCATTTTGTGGAATTTGTACTAAATATTTTAGTTCTTACCCACCATCCACCTCCTGAGACCATCCGGGTGTACCATGGAAAGTTTTGTTTTACAACGGCTCACCTCGTAAGATAAAACTTAAATGCCCCTAACTTTACACTTCTGCTTAGTTTGGGGCTACATGATGCTGTGTGATTACATCTCGTATTATTTATTTATTTATTTATATTGGTGACAGACACCTCGGAAATTGTGCCTTGTAGAATAGGTATATATATAGATAGTTTGAAATGGTGTCTCTAAAATCATGAAATAAATGATGTTCATCAAAAATCTTGTGACAAAAATTGGAACATGTTTAATCAGAAAAAAATCTCATTAAATATTATTTTGAAATTAAACACATCTAAGTAAAATAAACAACACAAACATAAATTTCAGTACATAGGTAAACACATTTTACCTAACTATGTAATTTAATCAAATTTATCTTATTCTCAATATTCATAAAAGTTATAATTTTAATAACAATTTTTTAATTAAGTAGTGAGTAAGTATGTATACACACACAAAATCTTTTTAACAAATGCAAAAATTATGCCTACTCTGTGGATAAAAAAGTTCTGTGATCTGGTATACTACCAAGTCATTTTCAATAAACCTCCCATAACTAATCATCTTGAAACAATTAATTCAAACCTTTAGAACCCAGATTGGAATGTAAAAGTCAATAATTCTTCACACAAAGCAAGTTTGTTTTAAAAACATTTCACAAAGACACAAATATTTGTATGCATTCAGCTGTTTCTTTCGCTATGATGAATGAATATGTGCTCAGTGCAACTAAATCTTGGTAATAGCAAGATAACCTGGTAAAGCTACCTATTATAAACACATTGTATTGTATTTACATTGAGTAAACAGTGTATGTATTATATTGTTTATTCTACTCAACACCACCAGTATAAAACCACTGGTGATGTTGTTTGGAATCACTATTCCATGCGACACAAGGTACTATAATTTATGTCCTGCAAATTATCATTGTTAGGTGTAGTCTATATACCTACTAGCTATCACCCTTGACTACTTAGGTTTAAAATTTATTGTACTTGATTGTTGTTATGTTTGATAACACTCAAGTAGGTAGATTCAAGAAGTTCTAATACAGTAGTAGTGCTATGTAAGTAGCTTACTATTCAACACACCACTAGGATAATGTCGGAGGGAATAGTGATTTCAAATTACACCACCAGTGGTGTTGTTCCGGTGGTGTCGAGTGGAATGAATGAACACATTTAAATGTCTACAAACTAACATTAATCCAGCTCTGGTATATCATTAAAACTAAAGCCTGGATATTCTTTATAAGCATAATAAGCTATCCTTATATGATATGCTCCAGGTAGAAACATTATACCACCTAACACTATCATAGGCCACAATCGGTCAGAATACTTAGTATCTATGTGTCCAGTCACTATAAGACTACCAACTATCAGTAAAATTGTTCCTACAACGAATAGGAATGCCGCCAGTGAGATTGCTTTCCAAGGTATTTTTATAGGAGGTTCTTCGAACTGGGCATCAGAGAAACCGCTATCGTCGTTCGATACTAGGCGGTAACCGTCGTGCTGCCGGCCAAATCTGAATCTTGACATGCTCAGCGTCTTTATCTTGTCTGAAAAATGTAATTAGAAACTGTGAAACATCTCAAAATACGTCGGGTAGTTTTGGAGAATTTGGTGCCTACCACTGATGGCGGAAGACGTAATTTTGCAGTTTTGTTTTTGTTATCCCAAATATTTAAGTATTGTGCTCTCAATTCCACCTCGAGATCGCGAAATAGTAAAAACATATAAAAATTCACAAATCACGGAATCGCTATCAACAAACAAAACAAGCCGTCAGCCGTCAGTCACAGTCAGGCCTGCCGGCCGGTCAGTCAAGTCCTTTGGTCAAATCACGTCACCGTCAGGGTCTTGACATTTTGTCTTCTTTTTTTTCTTTGCGTGGCCTCCTTGTATTGTAAGTTGGGGAGTGTGTGGCTTAATCGTGAGCGAAATGCCACTTTTTAACAAATGTCGCTAGACAATCTACATTACAAAAGACGTGCAAGTGCTTTGACCAGAGTGGCAACGGAGCGTCTTGAGTTGGCGTCTCTAAATCATGCGCAACATGTTGCTCAACATGAAGCTCACCATGTGGAGCAGCATCAGTGAGTTTTCAAAAAAGGCCTGGCGGGGCGTAGACTACCTATAGCCGAAACGCGTCGAATCCAAGGCGCATTGCCTGGGGGTCAACCGTGCTAAATAATATCAGCTGCAACGCAATTAAACTTTGATCGCACCACAACTTTTTCAATGTTTCGTAACGCGCTAAATGATTTGGCAAACTCAACCTTTTGTGTTTGAAAGTACTTAGACACGAGAAATTTACGGTCAAATTGTAGATTTATGATGTGGATACCAAGGGAAGGTCTAAAGGTCTCTTAGAGTTGGAGACCTGAGCTATCCCTAAACACATTGACTCATTGACTGCGAGCCTCGCACGTGACGCTGCGCGCCATGCACGAGGCATGTCGAAGGCGAAGTTGTTCCGTTCCAAAGTTGTTACGCACCAAAGCCTTTCTCTTTCTTTTCTCTTCAGCTGTGTCCACCTGAAAAGGATTACCAAACACCAAAGCCTACATTTGTCAACTTGAAATGTTGTCAAGAGCTTCTTACGTGTACCTTCTGAAAACTCGCTTCAGTTTTATCACACGAACAACATAAATCCGAAATATTGTGTGTGAGTATGTTGATTCCGACTCAACTCTGTATCTGACAGCTGAACGGTTTCGATGAAACTTAATATAGGTAGGTGCATCACATAGTTTATGACCTGGATTAACAATAGGCTACATAAATCCTGGTACCAAGCAAGCGAAGCCGCGTGCGGAAGCTGGTAATATTTAAAACGTATACTGATCACAGATAGCATATACTCTTCTGTGAGCAGAAGATGCGCATGATGACGTCGAGACCCGGGCGCGGTGCTCTCAGCAAACTGCAGCTGGCAGCGTACCCGACAGCAGGCAATCAATGCCGATTGTGGCAAAACTGGCAAGATTGTTAATATATGTACTGACACTGGCATAGTATTTATTTCTTTGAACTTCGTTCTAAATTGTACCTCCAGAATCCATACCATACCTTTTCTACAGCACAAAAAGGGTTTTAATAACTGTATAATTCCCCGGAACTGAACGGATTGAGCTGAAATATTGTACATAGTATGTAGTTCTAGACCCGTAATAACTTATAAGGTATTTTTATTCGGGTACCACGCGAAACCGCGGGTGAAAGCTCGTTTATAGTGTCTGGAAAGAAAATCTTAGTGGGGATAAGTGATTTTATTATATAGGTGCAAGATAAAAAACCTTACGAATACATCCAGTATATGCGACAACTGAGTATTGTAGGTAGGTTCTTAAGTAGGTACCTAATAAAATAAAATATATTAAACTTCAATAAAATATTAACTTTTATTCGGTATTAGATATTGGCAAATGACATCAATATAAAACCGTTTGAAACGATTAAAGTATCCTCTTGTCAACTTCGGCCTCAAAAAAAGCCTCGGAAGCCAAAATGAACATTTTCATTCACAACATTTCAGTGAATGCAGCCAACACCAGTTTTCATTTGGGACCGTTTTGGGGTTGTTTGCAAAACTGAAACAAAATAAACTAGCATGATCATCTAAATACAAAATTATCTTAGTTTCACTTTAGTATGTACTAGATATGGAACACTAATTTTGTAAGTAGGTCTCAGAAACATTTTGCAAGTGGTTTTGCTGATAATTTTATAATTCAGAACATTATTAATACCTGTCTGCTGAATCTATCAATGCTTTCAGCAATCAGGCGAAAAGAATCGCCAAAACTGACGGCCGCTTCAGCCATTTTTAACGATGTCTGTGCCCGCATTTCCTCTATCCTGAGCATAGTCTGTTGCGATTCCTCCGAGGCAATTAGTGCAGTAGCTGAAATTAATAAGTTTATATCTAATCCGTTCAATTATAAAAGTTACAAGATATTTGAAATATTCTTCCAACTAAATATGAGCTTACATAGTCTCTTCACTTCTTCAACATAAGGCTGGCGTGAGGTACGCTCTGCCCTACGACGCCGACAACGCGGCCTCTCTCTCCTACTGCCTCCTTCTGTAATGAATACAATTAAATAAGCTTGTTTATACCAACTGCCAAATTTTACATTAAATTTGTATAAACTAACCTTCTGTTCGTCGTGGAGTGGTTTGCACTGAGGGTGCCTGACCTAACGCACTCGGCACAGGCGATGTCAACACCCTCTCCACGCGTATTGTCGATGTAGGTAATATCGCATATTGTCGGTGATTTTCGTCGTCATAAATATTTAATCTGAGAATGATAAAATAAATAGTTTGGAATCACAAGATAGTGCCAGTTTCATAAAATAAATAGTCAATTAAAAAACATTTATAACTGTCTACAATCTAATTGAAAAAATGACGGCAAAAAGCACCAAAAAATTACGGCAAATACTTACATGGATGCTGTTTCTGCGTTCTCATCCTCTGTTTGCACCATTTCCAACATAATTTTATCTCCCTTAATTACAATGGAAACAAATTAGTTAAAACATTAATTTTAAAAATGCCTTTAAAATATATAGGTACCTACAGAGCATGTTGGCATCTTTAGATAGGAGATCCTTCCTTCTTTTTGGTCTGAGCCAACTATGACACCAGGTCAGAGTTTTTAGGCCGCCCAAAGGCCTCCTACATTGTCTTAACCACTGAAAACGCTGGGACGAACATCTTATCGTATCTTCAGATATTTTTAAAATTGCGATTAAGATAAAGGAGATTACTCACATCAATGACTGCATATTCGTCTTTCTTTACAGCAGCCAGAGAGCCAACACCTCTCCCTAATATGTTGGCCACTCTTTTTTCTATCGCTGTTAGTTTAGGAGTAGTGTCGGGTCCACTACTAGTAGAGTTTCTAGCATTCGTTACAAGTTTGGCTCGGACCCGACACTTGAGGTCATTCCATACCTGCCAATAAAAAAAGTATTGAAACAATCGCATTTTTTCGAATAAACGTAGGTATCTTCTGTCACTGGTAGGAGGTAGCTTATAGGTATTATCGCTTTGAAGGAAAGGTAGATATTTAGGTAGGTACTTACTTTAGCCCACTCTTTACCCGTTCTGGCAGGACCTTCTAAATTAAGGCTGAGACTGCAGTCCCTCCATAACCTTGTCGAAACAGCTCTAGCCTCTTTAGATCTTTCCCGCCCAATCGCAAGGTCTTTGTACTGTTCGAGGAACTCCACCATGAGCTCTAACTGCCTGATAGTTGTTACCCTGCGCTGCGACTCCATTCCTTAAAAACAGGCGCATGGGTCTTATAATTATGGATTTACAAAGTCAACTAAATATGAACTAGGTAGGTAGGTACCTAGTACAAATTTTACTTCCCTTTCTTTTATGTAGGTAGGTGAGTAGGCATGGTCGCCTTTGAAAGTTGTGTACCATTTTTATTTAGTTTCTTAGTTACCGAAAACTTCAGTAAAGGCGTCGACTAGATTCGCAGAGTAAGGTCGAATCGAATCGAAATAATTCGCCTTATATTTACTACATTTATTATAATAGTAAGATGAAACAGAGGCGATCCGATGAGCCGTAGTTTGCAGAGTCGGATATCCAAGAAGCATCACTTGTTCGCCGAATTTCTTCGTGACACGTTTTGGTTTCGACATGATTCGGCGCATCTCAGTTGACACGGGGATGCAGCAGATGCATGTCGAACGAGCAGTTTTCAAGGTTTTCGTTGTTTTGTTTTGCGAGTTTTCAAATGAAATTAAGAACTCTTAATGTCAGCTCTTGTAAAAAAAAACAGAATTTTACCAACATAAGGACTCCCAGTATTACGTCAACGAGCTTCGTATGAATAATAATACAGCATTTATTTGGTACCTAAGTAACTGTCATTTAGTAGTTTTATGGTATCGATTCATTTTTGGGCTAGCAAAAATGCATGGGCGATGGTCCTGGTGGCATCCTGGTGTGGCTGGTTGAGAAGGCATTTCGAAAATTTTACGCATGACATGAATTTTGCAATTTTCTAGTGATGATTTAGTTTAGTTTCCATTGAATGGTAATAATAATGACCTTGTATATGGTAGACCTATTATTTACTTCCACGCTTTTGAAAAATGTATGAAATAAAAACATTATTTTCTTCATCTAATCTATACTCACTCCATTGCTGACGAATACGATGCTTTCTTGACGTCTTGCGATTACTTATTGACCATTTCGATTCGATTGATCTTTAAAAGAAGTTTAAATGCGGTTCGATTCCGCGCATATAGGATTCGTTTCAGCTGTGGTCGACGTCAGGCATAAGGTTTATTAGCTATGTACTTGGAATCATTGAAAGAGATGGATGATTGTGAAGTCACGTAAGTTAATAGAGTACAGTATTTATATTAAAATCATGCATGCCATTTTAATCTCTTTTATCATTATTAAGTGTTAATTGACGACCTCTGTGGCGCAGTGCTGTTTGATTTGAAAATATTTATCTATTTATTGTATTGTATTTAAATATTTATTATATTTACAAAAAAATATATAAATAGTTTTTGTTTTTTTTTTATAATAAATAGGCTTACGTTTGACTACATTTCGCCTGATGGTAAGCGAAGATGCAGTCTACGATGGAGCACGCTTGCCTAGAAGAAACTTGTTCACTCGAGACTTGAAGACACCCAGATTATAATCATCGGGGAACACACATTCGGGTAAAGCATTCCACTCCTTGGCGGTGCGCATGATAAAAGTGGAGGAGAAGCGCTTTATGTATATCTGCTAAGTTGTTTCAATAGTTCAAGCTCTGCTTAGTTTGGGGTTAGATGATGCTGTGTGATAATGTCTAGCATTAGTTTTATTTATTTATTATTTTCTACAATTTATTATTGTTTATATTACTAGCTATATGAGATCCATACAAGCAGACTGCTACGTAACATTCCAGTTAACTTTGGTTGACGTCATGTAGGCATGAGGTACACACTTTGGCAGAATACCCAATTCTGCAAAGTTGAAACATACCTACAAGTAGCTAAACCGTTGCTTGTCGTAACTGAAACGTAGCGTAACGCACAGCAGTTGGACAATAGCGTGGTCGAGCTCCAGGTGTACACGTACAACATAGCACGTTTACGAAGCTAGCATAACGCGATTTAACGAACAAACGTTAACAAAGAAAAAGCACTTGCCAATTATCAATAGTCTGGCAAGCTATCTCTGCAGAACTCGAAAAGGCGGACAAAATTAAAATATGTTATAGGAAACACCTCATGACCGTCGTTGTATCCTCTTTTTATATTGTCAGTTATTTTGACACCTGGGTGCAACTAGGTACATTTAAATAAACGTTTTGTCACCATTTCTGAGTTCAGTGCAGAGATAGCATTGTCGGACTTTAATTTAATCTTAGCTTGTTGTTAGAAGGGCATAAATTGTTGTAAGTCACCTTCAAAATCTAAATGGCACCGAATCTAGCGACGAAGTCATTCATTCATTCTCTATTCAATGACTTCAGGGATCATTTTCCACAATTTCGCAGTGTCAATTATTTTGTTAATTATGAGGCAACGCAGTACTATAAGTTTATGAGGTCGTTTACAGTTTATAAGGTCAGTCGTCCGGTCTTCAGTCAGTTCCTGTTTTCTGCTATAGCAATGGCGACTAAAAAACGATCGGCAAACAATTTTCTCAACAATTCTCTCTTTTTCTTCTTCAAGTTTACTTTTACTTTTTTAATTACAGTCCAAATTTACTTTTATTCCATTTTACTACATATACTCTTATTACTAAGGTATATTGGTACAACAAAACTATCGTTTTGTCGTTTTCAATATGAAAGTAATGGTTCCCTCCCAGAGAGGCATCTTTTTTTTCAAAGCTCGACTCTGTTGTCCATGTCAAGCAAGCGACATTGTCAGACGAGGGAAATGAAGAAGTTGTGGAACGTGTGGAATGGAATTCTGTGTATACCACAGAGGCCATAAACAGAAAGAAGAAGAAAAAATATGTAGGATGCAAATACACATATTAATTTAAGTGCACCCAATAATTACTAGCTAGTAGTAGTAATTCCATGGCATATAATATGCAACATCGAATAAACATTTGAATACTCGTGAAAGTTAAAAAAAATAAATATCATTTTAATCCTTAATCTCAGAAGTCAAAAGTAAGATAGCGTAGGGAGATTATGAGGCGAGGAGAGAGCAAAAGACCCATGCGCAAACGTTTCGTTCAGCGCTAGACATACGTACCGCTTTATGTTTAGCTACTGTGATTTAACTACCGTAATGTTTTGTAAATGCTTACCTTTGAAAAGTTGAGGGAATCGCGGCATCAAAACAAACAGAGAACCTGTAAAAATGAATGAACATGTAAACAGCATCCTAGTAGTCTGTGATGTAAACAAAACAAACAAAGGGGTTACCAGAAATAATCAATGTTACCAGAGCAAAAAAAAATTACTATCTTCCATTCTTCACTTGCCATTCCAAGTAATTTTTGAAAAAAGAATTATATGGCAAGAATGGGCGAAAAAAGGTTTTATTGCAAACTTCAATTATAATCAAATATAATGTACCAACGTACCAACCGTACCTAACCACATTTTGATGGCGAATTGAAGACAACTTTGATTTTATTTGTCATTTTGAAATAAACAAAGCGTAAACCAAAGTGGTTGGATTTTTTTATTGAGTAAACTTAGATTTTGTTTAGAATATGGTATCTTTTATTAAAGTAACTGGCCTGCTTCGAGGATGGCTTGGTGAAAAAGCTCGGTGTTGCCTGATCTCGATTTTTTCCCGAAAAATAATAATTTTTACTCATTGATGATGGGAAATAAGAACACGTAAGTACAACAACAAAAACGTACAACGTAGCGCAGTCGGTAGCGTATTTATGGGAAGTCACGGGTTCAAATGCCGCATGAGTCGATAAATCCCCCCTCTCCAGATAGTGTGTTTTAGGGTATAATTTTTTTTCAAAAATGTTCAGTCCATTTCCACCAAAGTCCTATTTTTGATAGTGTCCTGTTTCGTACACACTGAGTCTAGTTTTTTACTATTAGCCTGTCTAATGTTCCTAATGTGCCTTCATACGGTAAAAACGGTACTGTCACCAGTTAAACTATGTATAACCCGGTTCATTAAAGAAACGAATCTTAAATGGCGGTGCATATCATGTTCTCTCGCTTGCACACTAGTACCGTCTATACATACGCGCGTACAGTAGGCAGAAAAAAATCTGTCTTGATTTGCTTTCACGCTGTCTTGACGCGCTCGGTTATTATTGTTACGAATTCCTTTTTAAAATTTACTTATTTTTGTTATTGTTGTTGAAAGCCAAAAAGGCAACCGAGGCAAGTACAAGGTGTAGGTAGATGTTGTATAATTATGGAAGTGTGTACATGTTTAGTCACCTTTTGAAGCTGTTCTATTTGAAATAAATACGACCCAATATTGTTTTTCATACTAAGTACCTATGCATTTGAAAAAAATCTTGGACCTGAAATTTTATATGATAACTGTACTATCTGTCTGTGTAAGTACAAGCCGCCATTTTAGATTCGTTTCTTTATTGCATCGGCTTATACCTTTAAACTCGAAAGTGTTTTTTTATGGTAGTTAAAAATGGAACAAGCACATGGCCCATGTGTTTGTTAAGTGATGTGGTAACTATTACCTATCAAAATGCATTGCATCGTAGATCACGTTTTTTGAAACGTGCTCTACGACGCAACGCCCTGCGACCACCTACTTGAGACATGAAGATGATAAGCCTCTTGTGCCGGTTAGTTCACCGGAACCCACAGCCTTCAAACTGAAACACTGCTAAGCTGCTTCACGGCAGAAATAGGCATGGTGGCAGTACTTCCCCGGACGAGCCAACCACAAAGAACTCTAGTAGGTACTAATAAGAAAATATCTATTGTTTAAAATATATTTTTTTAGTATGTATACCACTAATCATATAAAGTGGATCATCAATGCTAATAGTAAAATTTGATTGTGGAAATAAAAGTGCAAAAATAATATGGTATTGGATACTATTAATCGTAATAACTCAAATAACTAGTTACTCATATACCGCTATGTAACGTAAGCTTAGTAGATAACTCTCTTCTCCCTTTTGTTTCTTTGAGTAAATTATATTTTGCTTTCATAGTACAATCTGATTTTATTTATTTGTGGCATTAATCAATTAAAGCGATCGAAAATCTATTTGAAATTATTTAAATATTCTACTGTGTATATTGAATTATTGTTAATTATTTTAACAAATTAAGAGGTAAACAGTCTTTATCAAAATCTCCCACAATAATCGGGAAAACAGCACATCTTTTTGCTGGCAACATTAAATGGCATAAACTATTGAAAAAGTACATAATCCCGCTTGCTTCTATTGAGTTCAAAAATTGAGAGACGGGGATTGGTGGACATTTCGTTTCTAAATAAGGTATCATGCCCGATTACAACAAACAGATCAACACCAGCCTTTTCAGACCTCTTCTGGACAAAGGCTTTCCCTAGAAGTTGTCCACGCTGGGCATGCGGGTTGGGTTGGAGATCGCAGGGCACAGTTTCTCCCACCGCCCGCCGACGTTGTTACCCTTTGCGGCCTCTATGCCACAATCAGCCGGCTACCAGTTTTTAGAGCAGGGTGCAAGACGGGCAGGTGGCATGGGTTACAATGATGGAGGGGTTCCGAACCCCTTATACACCCCTTCATGTCCGAATACTGCAACGCTTTTCCAACTATTAGGTAGGTACCTACCCTTCACTTTGGCGACAAACCGTAGTCGGGTAAAAATTAAGCTTTTATGATAGGTTAAGGTAAATACCTACTTTAACTTATTACTTGACTGTTAGGTCTGTAGCTACCTTTACTTAGGTTTCATTTGGTAACACACAGTTAGGTTGGTACCTTGACTACCTAAGTAGGTGCCTGCTACCGCTTCAAACAATTCTAAAACAACACCTAGGTACCATTAGAAAAACAGTGGAAATCTGCTAAGGCACATTAAGTTGTGTACTTACCTAGGTTTGGTTCAAAGAATCATTCATAAATTATCTATGTACGCCTAAATTTATGACTTTTTTGATCTAAAATGGACCTTATACTAGACTTTGTAGATAATAACAATAAGGTGGCGGTAAGGGCTCATTTATGCAATCAAATGTTGCTTTAGAGTAGACGACGGCTCACGTGTCGTGATTTTTCGTGATTTGACCTAAGAATTGAGAGTTGACGACCTGATGGGAAAAGTATTTGCACTTTATTGGAGTTATTTACACTAATTAATTATGCAATATTTCTTTTTTGTAAATTTTCATTATTTAATTTCAAAAATTACACGGGGATTGGGTTATGTTTTTCGTTCAAATCCAGGGTTAGTCGATAATAAGAATATGCTAGTGGATGTCAAATCCTAAAGTCGGCCGCCACACGACTAAGGTGATCACTTTTCCGTGTTATGTTATCTACTTACCTAATACCTATACTGATAAAAGTATTAAAATATTAAAAATACCTATACTATGTTCGAATTGTAAAATTCCTGGCAAAAATTAGGATCACCATATTTTTTTCCATTTCATTGCTTCATTTATTTGTATTGACACACGCACATACACAACAAAAATCCCTGTAAATATATAGGCCGTTATTGGGTCGTACCTAGGTCGAAGTTTAGGAAGAGATGGCCGATAATAGGCAAAACAGGTATAGTTTTATAAATGTTACTATAATAACTGAATATAGCTATAATGAATAAATATATTGGCTTTTATAGGAATTGGAATAAATTTATTCCATGGTACCTACCTACTTTGAATTCACGTAGAATGTTCAAGAAGTTGAATAGGTACAAGAAAAGCCATAGGTAGCCGATAAATGGTAGTTTTACCCTACCTACCTACCTGTTTTCAGCATACCAATGTAGTATATATGTAATGTAGGTACAGTATGTATGCGTCATAGTATTTAAGACTGCGGATTGCAACGTCCTTGACCCGATGCGACTATCCGATGCGAAAACATGGAGCCAAGAGGAAACAATTAGCTGTTCCAATTCATTCTGTCGGAAAGCAAGGCGAGTTATGGGTGGGAGCTGTAGCTTGAGTAGGCTAGCTAGCCAAAAGAACTATAGATTACTTATTATTAAGTATCGTAGGAAAGGAGTCCCTTAAGGGGCTCCAGGTAGATAACTAGAACCATTATGGCTAGCCCTACATAAAAAACCTGTCAAGTGCGAGTCGAGCGAAGGGTTCCGTACCGTTAAAGTAAGTGAACCAAACTAAAGTTGTAGGGGAGCCCCCCTCAAATATTTATTTTATTATGTTTTTAGTATTGAGCAAACCCCCAAGAGCTGAACGATCTTTTACTCCGAAACATAGCAACCAAGGAGGTAACTAATCAAAGATAATAATTAAATTTCGAACTGGCTTGCAAATAGAAAGCTGTTTATTAAAAACAAACAAATGAGCACTTTGGCGCGTGAAAAATTGTTGTTCGTGGTTCGTCATTGATTTTGTTTTAGGTAGGTACTGCGCGCGACTTCCTACTTACTAATGTACCAACCTACTCGTAGTTACGATACTTAGTTGAAGTAAGGTTATTTATTCTATCTTTAGATATAAAAAACTACATAAGTCAAAATAACCTACGTGATAGAAATAATAACGTGAAATTTTAATTCCTCAAAGCAGGGTTGGATAAAGCTCTTCAAAGCTCCATTGTGGGGCAAAGGTCTTTTGTGTGCGAACGAACGTAGCGGACGGAATGCAGGTTACGGAGATCAAATTCGATTTACAAAGAGTTCTTCGAACAAAAGCTTCGTAGGTGCAATAAAATGCGGCCTCTATGGAGCACTGGGTGAAGGTCCACCTGAGACCCTCTCATTATTCTGTGCAGAGACGCAGAAGGTTGCGGGTTCGATTTCCGTCGCGGGACAAATATTTGCATTAATTGCAGATATTTGCCTCTGGTCTGGGTGTTTTCTACATACAAACGGTCACGCGTTTTCCCCAGAGGGTTATACCTCTTTTGCTTCATTCACTCAATCACATTCTTCGTGCATGCTTGTTATTATACATTCATTCAGTTTATACATAAAAGGGTTGGTTCCACTCAATGCCACATTTCATCTCAGAGAATGCCACGGAATATTTAAATAAAAATTATGTAGGTAGGTAGGTACCTAAATTAGTTCCAACCAATGCAAGTACAGTCAACGGTAACATCAAAGTTAGATCGAAGAAGATCTTTTTAGTTTGGGCTACATGATGCTGTGTAGTCTCCAGTATTATTTTTATTTATTTATAAAATAGGCTATAGTAAATGTAGGTAGGTAGGAAGGCACTTTCAAAAGTGGATTAAATTAAAATTTTCCCACAAAAGCGCGTTATTAGGTATTGGTCGTTAATATGGATGCGTTATTGCGATAATGCGTCTCGATTCCTTGCTTCGTTAACTAACTAACTTCGCTAACTTCGTTTTTATCGTCTGATTTCGTATTCGTGTTTAAGGCAGGTTTTGCCCTAACGCGTTATCATCGGTCTATAATATATTATTGCGATAATGCGGAATCGCTTGCGTCCCAATACTAATGTTCTTAAAACCTCATATCGGAATATCGAAGGACGGAGGAACGCAAGCGTCCTACTTATATTGCGTTTTTATTATCGCATCGCAGCAGGGTAACTTAGTAGCCTAATACATAATGTACTGAAACAGATATCGCAATAACGCATCCGGTATTAACGACCGATAATGACGCCTATAAGGAAGACCCTTAAAGGTTCCCACGCCCAAAAAGGCGGTAGGCATAGGCCTCTCCCTCGACGCATCCAGCTTCTACCAGCAGCCTATGAGTGATTATGATAGGAACTACCTATTTCCCGTATAATGACGAAGTCACGACACAGGACAAAGGAAAAAAAAATAGATACGGCTCTTAGTCTAAGGACGAGCCTTAGAGCTAAGAGTCTAGGGACTAGTCTAGACTAGCCCCCCAAAGAAAGGAGGAGGTTCGCAATCATTAGTATTTTTTATATACAGAGTGTAAAAAGACTACTACCGAAAACTGGGAGGTTGCGTAATTTCAATATTTTTTCTAGTTAATTTTTTAGTTTTTGTAGTTATTTACAACAGAATAACATCATATCTACCTATCTCATTTAAATGCGCAAAAAATAAGTAAAAGCAATCTACGCATGCAGCAAGCAGCCCGCCCGTACGGGGTTACAGTCTTCAAATCTTGAAACATTGCTTTCTGCGGTTATCATTTTTTTCAGACAACACTTTTTTTTGTGCTGTAGCACCACACCACCATTCGTTTTCGGTAGACGTCTTTTACACGGTATTAGATATAATGTAGGCATATGTGTGACTGTAAGTTTAACCTAAATGAATGTAGGAACATGTTGTGCTAACTTGCATTTTGAGAATAGGTAATGTCAGTATCCTATCTATCTACTTACTTATTCGTTTGGACAACTATTATTAATCTGTGATATGATTATGATAAAGGTATTTTAAGAGAGGTTGGTAAAAGAATGTCATGACCTCATTAGAAATCTATAGTCTGTACCTGCCTACGGCATAAATGCTGTCTGCTACACGTGTTGTATTAATATAGAATAATCACGTAGGTAGGTGGGTAGGTGAGATACCTACTTAAGGTAAATACATGTAATTTTTCTTAAAACATAAATCACAGAATAATTAATAGCACAGGTGGCAATTCTTCAGCGCTAAACTAACTAAAATAAATATAGTCTTATGGAAAATATCCGTCATTGAAATAATTAAATAGGTATAAGCTTAAACCCTTATTTTTTTTTTATAAATAAAAATGGTATTTTTATTTTAATATAGAATTTATGCGAATAAAATTATATAAGTACCTAAATTTACGCTGAACTTAATAGGAAATTAAGGTTTTAGTAAGTTAAAAAACTACATTTTAGTTCGTTTGATGCCAAGAGAATTGCCACCACTAAGTTCTAGGTAGGTATACTAATTAAATTAAAAAATAGTACCTAACCCCCCCACGCACCCCCTGATTCCATTATCATCACATCAGCTGCGCAAATGCTGCACACAATGCATTTCGCTATAACCACCCTTGAGATGGGACGAGTTGAGCGAGTACAGTTATCGCCAGAAAGCAAAAGTGCTTCAGTAATTTTTCTCTGGATTAAAGGTACCCATGTACTTTTCAGTACCTAACAACAAAAAACATTTCATGATGATTTCGGACGATGACGATTTAGGGCATGAAGTTACTGACGAAAAAAGTAACTCTTACGCATTAATATTCGTTTGGGTAGTTTGGATTATGATCTTGTATAGTTTGGATTGGATTGGTAGCTATTATCAGGCGCGGATACAGGGGGGGGGGCAATAGGGGCAATTTCCCCCCCACTAGATATTATGAACTTTTAAAATTGTTTCAATTATTATTAATTCACAAGGTACTTGTGATGTACCTAGGTTAATTTGGAACGATCAATACATTGTCATGTGTTAACTAATTAGCTATTAATTATACTGTGTCCAGTACCGAAAATAAGGCAGTGCCACCGATGCCCGGGCACAAGGCGCAGACCATGCATGGTAGTATTCATTAATTATTTCGTTAATATCCAGTTATAAATCGTAGTTTTCTTTTCTGGGGGGCGCAAAAATGACCAGATCAGGACCAAGTTTTAATTATTAGGTTATCCGAAAATAAATTTTTCTTTTCTTTTCTGGGGGACACAGATATTACCAGACCAGGACCAAGTTTTGGGTCATGAATAGTAGTATTAATTTATTATTAGTTTGATATCCAGATATAAATTGAGTTATCTTTTCTGGTGGGGTGCAGAAATGACCAGATCAGGACCAAGTCTTGATAATTATAACCTATACATATAGGTTGGTTGAAATTCCTATATAAATCGTAGTTTTCTTTTTCATATTTTGTATGCTCACCTTTGATAGAAAAATTTCGCGGCTCGCTCTGCTCGCCGATTTTGTTACCACCTTTTGGTAGTGAATGGTACATAATACGCACAATTTTTTTTAAATCCAATCTATAAAGTTTGCCACATTGACGAATTAGAGCACAACAGCGCTAATAAGAATAAGAAAAATTTTATTTGCTTTTTTACACATAAATATATATAAAAGAACAATTTAGAAACAGGTTTTTAAACATTAAAATAAGAGTACAGGTAACATAATGATGACAAATAGAAAAATAGTCGCAAAAAGGACCTGAACTCAGCATGTAGCGGGTTGAAGGAATTACCTACAACGCGCGCTGGTCTTCCGTCAGGACCATTTTCTAAATTAGCGGACATGAGGAACAAAACACAAAACATGCAATCCGCTACCACAGTGAAAAAAACTATCAATAAAAGGTACACAAAGAATAAACTAAATTAAAGAAAAAAATTGCTTCTGAATCACAAATCTACAAGATTATTATTATTATTATAGTTGTATACGTATATGTGTATGTATAAGTATTATAAAGAATTTATATTATTTATTATATAGCACTTGTTTCGACCACAAGATTTTCCTGCTCTATCTGCCAATCAATAAGATATTGCTTTAATTTTTTCCTAAAACCGTAAATACTCTGCAGGTTCCTTATTGAATGATTAAAAAAAATTGCGGCTCGCTCCGCTCGCCGACTTTCTTTTTTACGTCTGTTGGGCCTTTAACTTCATATATGCTGGAACGCGAGATAGATTTTCTATTATGTCTGGTATCCAGGCTTAACAATTATAGAAGCTCGCACCGGGCACGTAAAATGCTATTTACGGCACTGACTGTGTCCATACAAAAAACCAGTAATGGAACGTTATCCGGTTTCCGTCATGAGGATTATTCACGTTGTTTATTAATTTGTTAATTATGCAGATTTGTAGCTATAAAAATCAATATATATTATGATTTTGTTTTTATAACAGTATAAAAAATGACCAAGATGCAGAGAATTTCGCGGCTCGCTTCGCTCGCCGACTTCATTACTGTCTTTTGCATTAACGATTTCCTCTGAGTATATAAAAAATCGCAGTTTTCTTTTCGTGTTTTGTTTGTGTCCATAATAGTAATTATTAGTATACCTAGGCAAAATAACACATTTTCTGGAAAAAAAAATTCGCGGCTCGCTCCGCTCGCCGATGAAAAATAATTAAGGGTATTGCCAAACACAAAAATTGCCCCCCCCCTAAACGAAATCCTGTATCCGCGCCTGGCTATTATGTCCTGCATTAGAACTTCTTCAGGCTGAACTGATAAACAGGATTTCCTAGCTAGAACAAGAAGATGTTTAGGTTTTATTAAAGTCGCTTTAAGATAGTTATGTACCTCTAAGTACCTACATACCTCCAATTGTTTTGCCATTAGTAGGTAATAAAAAAATATTTATGATTAAATGATACGATCTTTATCACAATATCACATTGTGCGTACATTGTACCTACCATTCGTACACCGAACTAGTTATAAACAAAAAAAGCACCCACTTTTTCAGTTGACTGCACCCCGGGTGACATGACATCTGCTCACGCGCAGATCGGCCGGCCGGCATTCATCAGTTTCCTCCTGACCGTCGCGGGGGAACCTCGTAAATTTAGTAGTTTTTTTAAAATTATTATTCTGAAATGGCAGTGTACGTAGAATGCCGACTGGCCCATACAGAATTAATTGATAATCATTTGTGCAGGTGTGAGTTACTTATGCACGATGTCCGACTCGCGCCAAAGAAGGGTAAGTTTTTTATTTATTTATTTAAGGCACACAAAACAGAATATAATCAGATAAAAATCAATACTTAACCATTAAAATTAGTAAAGTTTTTGTATTGTAAATTGAAAATAACTTAAAGTTTGTAACATTTTGAAAAGTTTTTTAGGACTATGATTAAATTTATATCCACCTACTTGCTTACCTACTCATGGCCAAGCTATTAATTTGGGAAGAAAATTTATTACCTGCATTTAATAATAATAGGCTTTTAATTGTCGTGATGGGTTATGTTTAAATGTTATTAAACGTAACCTCTTTAATGAAGCTTATTATAAAACTTCTGATTATTTAGATGACAAAAAAGCTTGGGATGAAACTGCCTCCAACTCCCTCAAAAACAATGTACCTAATAGTTATGAATAAACTTTGTAAAAAACAAAACTAAAAAAATATAAGCTAGGCAGAGTTTCTTGCCAATTCTTCTCTGTTTGGTCGCGTTACGAACTGGTGTAAATTTAAATATAAAAAATGACGTTTTTAAGTATACTGTATGTGCTTATTGAAAAAATCTATTTTGAATATTTGGAACTGTCTTTGAATAAATTATTTTTTAAATAATTCTTGATTACCAGCATCATAAAGCGCCGAACTAAGCAGAGTATGTGTAATGGGAACCATATAACTGATATACTAAATATGTACATTTTTTTAAATAATTACATAGAATACACCCAGATCTGAGGCAAATATTTGCAGAACATAATACATATGTTTCGCGGCGGGAATCGAACCCGCAACCTTCTGCGTCTCAGAGCCCGACCTCTTTATGTAGCTATCATCGTTTTCTGCAAGGGCTTAGGAGCATGACAGCTGTTAAAGTGTAAAGCTTGATCTGTCGTTGATTATACAAGATTCCTGACTTAATAATTTGTTTGACTTCAGTTGGTATAGAAATACCATAAACTACAATCATATAGGATCGAGGTTCATATAGGTTGATACCTCGAACACTCGTTTGACTAAAATGGACATTAACATAAATTGATCATCAAATATTATATCTCCACTTTCTTACCCAGGTAAATACTAATAAACAAACATCCTAAACAATTGATTGATTGATAACAATGTAGGTACTCTCGGTACTTTTAACCTACCAAATACCTAGGTGCCTGTGCCCCAATACCTACCTGCCTATTGATGAAAAAAATCGAAGACATTTGTTCTCTATTCCAACGTGTTGTATTATTTTTTCCTTTAAATATCGAAGTAGTTAAATTCAATTCATATTACAAGTACTTAGATCGTACTTTGTAGTTTCTATATAACCTAAATCTACTTAGTGTCTTTCCTGTTTGTTGGCGACATATGATCTTTAATGTGTTACATTATGAATAATAGTTATTTTGGTTACAAAATATGCAATAACTTCCCTGTACTTAGATACAATACGTAGGTAGGTAATCAGATATTAGAACTTTGAAACTACCACACTATTTATAGAAAGTATCTTTATCAAAAAGCTATCTAGCAAAGCTTTATTAAGTAACTACATAGGTAGGTTATACTACCTATGTAGTTACTTAATAAAGCTTTTCTTCCGATAATCCGTATAGAGAATGATCCTATTACCATAGGCACGTATTAAGGACAATGCGGGCGGGGCACTTATCGATAATAACAATAGCCCAAATAAATACAACAGTTATACCTCAGAGTTGCATTAATAAGGTGTAATTAATAAGGTGCATTTCTAATTAAGGCATAATTAGAAATGTCATAACCAAAATCCGGAAAATAATTATTTCGAGATCAAAATTTGCTTTATAATTTAGTAGACCTTGCAAGTTCTAAAGCCCTGCAGTGGAAATCAAGTAGCATCTCTCGTGTTTCAGCTGCCTATTATATAAATTATATATATCATACTCTACACCATTGAGGTCATCGGATATGTAGGAGAAATATTGTTTAGTATTGTCTAATAAAGCAAAAGCATCAAGAATACACAACTTTAATACTTGCTAGTTGAACTGTAATTAAATCGCGTGCTTAGTAATAGAGGGGTTTAAGGTCACCCTCTATAATACAATTGCTTTTAATACGAGTATTTTCTGTTGCCAACGCTCAAAGCCACGCCAAAAATATAAACCTTTTAAAGTATGATAAACACAAACAAATCATTGCAAATATTTTGATGGCAAATTAAATTACCAATAAACTCACACGGCAACTTTTCTTCGACAGGCTAATGGTAATCTTCTCTTGTCTTATTTTATTAAGGGTTAACATACCTACTACTACCTACTGAACTATACATATAACATATAAATAACATATAACTATGAAAAGATGCAATGCGACTCCTTCCTAAAAAAAGTGGCTTGTTCTCGCCGTAATGTGGCGAACCGGGCAACAACAGTTCCTACGTCCTGCCACAGTTGTGTCACAGTTCCTTACTGGCCTAACCGCGAGGGGAGAAAGTGGCGTCAAATCAATACTACTCTAGCGATAAACTCGCAAACAGCTGATTCAGCGCTGCGTACTGCACGATATGAATCACGCAATCCAAATTTTAATTCATGAACCTATTGTAGACCTAAAGTCAATAAAAATACCACTATCTTTAAAGCTACTACTTTTTTCTTAGCAAAAAGTATGGTAGGTATTTACTGTTATTATGTTTCTAAGTCAGTATAACATCTGATTCTAATTCATTGTACTTTTACTGAGGATGGATCATTTACTGTTCCGGAAAGGTTTTAAGCTTTTTTAGATAACACCCTCATATAGGTACCTGTCTAAAGCTAAAGTCACATAACAAGACCTATCGTTGTTTTGTTGGGTGGAATGTGTGATTAGGAGACTTGAGTTAGAATTGAATAAACATTGCACCTACGATTGAATAACAATTAATAGTAAATAATAACCATAAGGAAAATCAGTATCGGTAGGTATATAAAGCTTTTTTCCTGATGTCTTCTTATGATATGTTTCCTGTCTATTTCGACATTTAACTTCAGCTTATACTTGTTAACGCTACGTAGTGTAGTCGATCTTCGACATAATAATTGAAGCTCGTAAACATTTAACGAATGCCATCAAAGACTCCCTCCTTCTCAATGGGTCTTTGTTCTCAGTCTCATTCATGAAAGCAAACTACTCCAAAGGAACAAGTAACAAACAACAGATTTTTATAAATAAGTAAAGCTTACCTTTGTACTACTGTAAGCAAATGCACTGATGTGTTACTGTTACTGTGGAGGTAGCGTGTCGTATTCAGGATGGTTTGCGGCGCGGCAGGGCGCAGGCGTGGCGGTGTTGCGGCGCGCGCACCCTGCCGGCTGTCATGTCAGCCAGTTCTGCGGCCACTCCGCCGGCAAACCAACCCTGAGCCACACGCGCGCCCATCGCTCGCCCAGCGAAGCAACGCCGGCCCCTAGCGGCCAGGAGCCCTCCTAGGCGCTTCACACCCTCACTGCACCACCCCGGACACAGCGCCCCGGAAGCCGGCGTTCGCACACAGGGCTAGCCGGATTAAAGGTACTCCATTAGCTCCAACAGACATGTCCGCCCTGATCGCTATTCACATTGCTACATTTTAATTGTTCACTCGTTCGTGTTAATGCTGACCATCCTAAGTTAGGTTTTGTGCCTGTTGGCAAGTATCTCAACTCTAGTTAGTGTTCGAGTGGTGACCATTTTGCCGACTACCTACCTACTTCGTATATTCTGATAATCTCCTAGTATTGTGTTTGACCTTACTTCATTACGGCTTCTATTGCACTGAGCCTATCCGTGTTTGAAATAATGGTCAGTAGTCAGTGTACTTTTAGCATTAGTGAACCTACTTCTTACCATGTTACCTATATCAGGTTCACCTTTCGTGACACAAAGAGGTACTGTACTAAACTAATATAATAAGTAATATTTTATTTACTGTACCTGAAAGTGGTTAGGTAATAATAATAGAGGACATGATGGATATTCACCCAACTGTTGTTCACTAATTCGGTCTCTAAACAACTTTAATAATGAACTCCAGAACATTGAACTTATAATTTTTATTTGCCCTTTAAAATGTACATGAAATTGAATTTCTCAGATCGTGTCGTGTTATTAAATCCCAGCTTATGGCTGAAGCACTACACTGCTGATCTCAACAAGGTCAGTGTCATACGACACAGCTGATGTGACGTCACAATCAAGCAAAGATACTGTCTGATCAAATGCTTCGTTTGGACTTTTTATTTGTCCTGGCAATTTGATCTAGTTTAATATTCGGGTTTTTGTCACATAACCAAAATTGAATTCATTGGTGAGTAGGTTTTTAAAGTTGGCTTCTACTTGGTTTGGATTTGTGGCGTAGGGATTTGATATTCCTATGATATGTTATATCTTGAGACTGAATTGCGAAGCCTTTTAGAGTGCTCCTTTGCCCTTCTTGATATTTTTATAACTTAAATTTTGGTTTTAAGTAACCTACGCATTTGAGATTGTCAAGGGGATTGTCATTACTTTATGATTACAAAAAAACGAAGACTTCATTTCAGTTCTCATTATTCTCTCGCGTCATCGCTCTTATGTACTTTATTTGTCTTTTTTTAGAATTTTAATTTTCCTCCCAAAAAGTCAGTTTTTAATTCCCCTGACAGACATCCTAAGTGCATATCTGTTTTTTAGGCAAAATTTTTTTTAACCAATCTTAATGAATACGCTTTGAAAAGAAAAGTAGAATTTAATTATTGAAGCCCGTTCATTTGTTATACACAAAGAATCAATTTAACAAAGTACCTGGTTTGCGTGGTTTTTTACCTATTTGATGTCTGCGCTGATTCTCATGAACTTTATAAGAATATATACGCTATTTCAAGCGTATACACTATACGCTCGTCAATAATTACGGGCTAAAAATGCTTATCAACATCATAAATTCAGTCTACAGTGGAATAAGTACTAAAATCGCGATCTAGATAATCCAGCCGAGGTCTGGCCTTGAGAGGGTGATTCCACAAAACCTCACAAAAACTAGGCTATCCGCCGCTTCCAGATATCGATCTGTGGAGAGCACTTAACAAAGACAAGCCCTAGAGATGCTCTCGATATCACTTTCAGGGTTCCATGTTGTAACAAATCACAATTGACAATTTCGCAGCTAACGGTATCAAAAAAAAAACACCTGCGTTCTTAGAAAACGCCTGTCAACTACGCCCCTTTGCAACTACGTGCTCATACAAGTTTCTACACATTTTCTGTATTTGAAATCTAACTTTATTTTGAATACTCTTCTAGAATTAGATCAGGAACTACAAAAAATTTATTATTTTTGGTATTTGTATGTATTGAATCGAAAACTTAAACGAAAACGAAAACTCTAATAATTTAATCATGCAATAATTAACATTTCAGTCACGTAACACGTATTGTAAACCCTAGATATCTGTATTCGCATTTCTGAAATTATCAGAGATGGTTATCTACTAATGAGTTTTGTAGAGTTTGAGTTTGAAGTTTGTTTGTTTTTCTGGCAGTGTATTTTACCCTTTTACCCGTTTCCGAAAAGCTCCGGCAGAACCTCCGCGCAAAAACATCAATAACTTCGCAGTTAAAGAAACATCCAACTTCTCGCATATTTATTGAATTATTATTATTATGACTGCGGTACCCAATTTACTACTTACTTAGATAAAACGATCCTTTGGCTCGTATTTGAGTGTTAACTACTGAATGAAACCAAAGAGGTTGTATGACATAATTTCTTTTGTTTTAGAAAAAAACTTTCTAGTTTTTATTTCAAATCAGAAATAATTCAATTAATTACGCGACAAACTTTTACCGTCAGGAAAAGTTTAAATCATGATGGATGTAGACAGGGAGGTATTAACGGACTCTAGTCAGTGGGCAAAAGCCAAAACAAAAAGAAATGCGTGAAGTGAAAACAAAAGGCGCTAAAAATATTTGATCTTTGTGTACTGGTTTACTAGTAGTTCGAGACAGATATCGACAATACAGCAGATGCAATTTTAGTAAAAAGTCGGAATCATATCTATGTTACAGAATAATAAATAGTAGGTAACTACATCTATGTGTATATTGATAAAATTAAAACCTAACCTATGATAGGTTAGGTTTTTATTTATGCCTGCATATGTCCTAATATTTCAAGTAGGTAAGGCGGTGTACGAGACGAGGAAAACGAGTAGCATCGAAATAAAATTTGTACTTAGCATCTAAATAAAATATTACCACAGAGACGCACTAAGGGAGGACACAGGGGGAGGCGCCGAACCTACGCACTATTTAATTTGGCAAGACGCCAGCGCTTAACGTCGTCAACGTATTTATTTTGCAATGTTATTATACAGAACGTATTTGTATATTTACGAAACAGTAAGGTTGTTTGTATACGAAATATTATAAGGGTGGCGTACGTTTACTTTTCGTGAAATTATTTATTCTTCTTTTATTTGAGAACGTTATAGTCGATTTTCATTTGTTTATGTTTTAATAGAATCAATACAAATATCAACGCGTGATTATTATTATAGTAAAGTATGAGAACTTGCATAATTGAAAAAATACGATTTTCTCTCAAAGTGTCTAGTCATAATAGATTATATAGAAAAATAACTCTTTGCTGTCGTAATATGGTATTGTCAGATTCGTTTAAAAGTTTCATTAAAAGTATCCAAGTAGGTAAGCCTCCAAAATATTTATTCCAATAAAACATAAGCTTACTCCAAATAAGCCTATTTTAATGGAAGTTTTCCTTCCTCCATCTGGTAACACTGATCCGATTGAAATGCAGGTACCATATCAAATTACCCTAGGAAAACATTTTGCGAGCAAAGTGAGAGTAAATTGGAATATCCTCAAACGCCAACCGGGAATGGTGTAAAAAGTAAACCGTTTTATAAACGACTTTGAAATGTGTTATTTTATTTACGTCGTTTAAATTTGTAAGGGTTGGTTTGGCAAGATTTGAAAGTATACCTACTTATCCTGACGACGTTTCAATCGTGTTATGCGAATATCGAATATCGAAACATCGGGAAAATAAAAATAAGGTAAAATGAGATGAAGACTCGTTAAACAATAATAATTATGTTATTCAATACTCCTGAAACTTAAAAAAATACTATACCTAACTAAATATACAGATAACATAAAAAGTTCAACAAATTTCTATAGAGCTGTAAAAATTACTAATTAAAATAGGTATAATAATAGGTCCCCTATCATTAACATCTACGGGATCGAATTAAAGCTGAACCATCGACGGAGCATTTTATAATAAGTACAACATTAATCTATCCATCAGCACGCCACGTTAAAAAACACGCAAGCGTTCTTGTTACAATAAAAAAACAACTGCGAACTTGTAGCTTATATTTATCAATCTGATACTGCGCGTTGAAAACGAAATCTGTAATTTACTAACTAACATCCAGTATCGGGATTCACTTCTTCTTACCTAACTTCCAACAAGCCAAACTATTGAAATTACAAAGAGTTGATAACAGCATTGTTTTAGTATTCCCTTAGGTGTTGTTACTAAGGCAAACACTGATTCGATTGCTACAGTCCTATCATGTTACGTTATTTTTTATTATTTAAACCTTTTTAGCCATAACTACAAGGAAACAAAACTATCACGCCCTTTTTAGGATTCCGTACTTCAAAAGGAAAAAAGAAATCTTTAAAGGATCACTGCGTTGTCTATCTGTCTTTCAAGACCAATTTCTCAGGTACGCGTGGACTATAAAGTTGAAATTATAATATATTTAATATCAAATACTCAGGTCTGCAATCCCTTGGAGCAGTAAAAAAATATCATACTTTTAAGTCAACGTTATCAGAATATACTGCCGTTTATGTCGCATATTTTAACACTCGTCAGGGAATAAAAACCTATACTTATAGGGGAAATTTGACAAGCAGCAATGTCTTATAGCACTACCAGGTAAAAGGAAAACAGCAAATTTGTAGAATTTACATAAAAACATCATACCTACCTGCAAGTTTGTACGAAATCCTCAGTGCGTCAGCCCGACTCGCATTGAGCTGGTTATTCACTATTATGAATACCTTCAGATATTAGATAATAAGCAGATATGTTGAGACTAACACATAGGGGATAATCTGAGGCAAGTCCAAACATTACATGCCAAATTTTACAAGATTTATAGGATTTTTGTTCTCAATTTATTAAATTTACGACCTATTTAACGAAATAAAGTGCTAAAAATATAATAATGTGAATATAACTCACGTCATTATACTTTAGTCTGGTAAAAATAATTTGAACTCGTCACATCACCAGCGTGTGCTGACAAATTTGACATCACTCCAAAATATCAGATATGGATCATACGAAAATAACTTCCCTATAATTAATCTCTATGATACAGTCGTGTTCTTTGTGTAATTATTTAAGAGGTAAAAATAGAAATGGCGACATTAATAATATTTTTGAATAATTAGGACATATGAATGCGACAATGTTTATTGTAACGTTAGCGGTTGAAGGTTGACATTGGTAAACAAAGAAAATTAATAAATAAACAAAGAAAAGTCATCTTCTTCCTTGCTCCATCCCACTTTAGGTGGGGTCTGCTCTCCTAATTTTCGGGCAGTTCTTCCTCCGATAGGAGTTTCGTCATGTTAGTCCGCCGCGTAGCCGGAGGTCGTCCTCTACCCCTCTTTTGTTCAGGTAGTCGCAATGCTTTTTTCACTACGTGTTCCTCGTCTCTTCGCATTACGTGACCATACCATCTGAGACGGCTTTCGCTTAGTTTGTCTGATAGGGGCGACTTTGAAACTACCGCGGATATACTCATTACGTACTTTGTCTAGTCTGGTCACACCCCCAGACCATCTCAGCATCTTCATCTCACCTGTGTGAAGCTTTTGGACATGCGTCTTTTTCTAAATAAACAAAGAAAAATAATTTTAATTAAATACGATTTGAGAAAAAGTTAACCACAGAACTTGGTGCAATACTTTATATTTACATAGAAGGTTTAACACATCATTGTGTGCTTGTACCATCTTCAAGTACCTATTATAAATAAACTAGTGAGAAAGATCTAGTGGGCACGCTAGTGTCTTTATTTGAACCTGTTTCTGGTTGGCGGGTAAAAAATGCCTACGTCTCTAGGCCCACTGCATTAGTCTACTGCTGGACATAGGCCTCCCCTAATAAGGGGGATATGCCCATAATCCTCACGCTGGGCATGGGGGTTGAAGATCGCAGGGCACACCTCGCATCGGTCAGGAAATTTAATGTCGCTATGTCGCAATCAGCCGGCCGTCAGTGCCCCGTTTGTTATTGCAGCAGGGTGCACCACGGGCAGGTGAAGTTGGCTTGGATTCTAAACATGGAGGTAACCTCTTACACCCCTATATACATATAATTATTTTATTGATAGAGGCTGAAAGATAATTTTATAATTTTGATTTCTTATAAACTCTGTGTTTGAGCCTCGATTAAGCCTTACTTAACAATCGGCTGGATAGGTATTGAGAATTTTTCAACTAGTTTTTTTCTTTCAAGTCGTTTTATCCATCAAAACTGCAAATTGGAAATGGACTAAGATTTATCTCTCCCGCTCTGAGGAAAACCAATTTATTCCAGCGAAAATTCTTTGGGACTCTCACAATGGATCAAGGTTACTCGAATACGTAATCAACATAATCCATCGGGACCATCTCTAAAACTTTATTCTAGGTTTTATCTTGCTCTCGGAGGGAATTGAGCCGTCTCATGAATAAACGTAGTATAACCGACTCGAACAAAATTATGATGTAACAGCATACAGGTAAACCTACCTCACATGGCTTAAGTTTGGAGATAAAATTTAATCGATTTAGTGACGTGTGGAGTACTGCAGTATCTACTCAAGAACGGGTAGCAACTGGCTGTTCACACGCGAAGCTAACCATGGAGAACTGTGCTTGCCGTAAAGGGTGCCAAGTTTTTAACTTATTAAATAGACTACTTCTATCTACTTAAACACCAAAGTTACTCTGTTTTATCGCTTCTTTTTCGTCTTTAAAATAAATTATTTAACGTAGCCGTCATTACAAGTAAGTATATCGCACGTTGACATTTCACCTTCTTTCTATGGATTCGTATGTAAAAATTACTATTATTAATTATTAATTAAAAAAAAATACCCCGGTCACTGGACGAAATACAAGAGCCACGACCGTAACTTCTGATATTTTAAAAGTCCTAATCCTAACTAATATAAATGCGAAATTTAGTTTATTTGTTTGTTACGCTTTCACGGCTTACTCGACAGATCATTATGAAATTTCTCACACACTTCGTTAATTGTACAGAAAAACACATACCTACCGTTTACCTTTCATCCAGAAAAAACGTTCCCAAGGCATAGAAAAATAGCTTAAACGAGCGAAGCTGCGGGGAAGCTAGTAACCTATAAAAGAGCTCATTTCAACTATCTGTAGAACTCGTTTCTGTTATGCATACCCAAAATTTTAAAGGATATGAAGATTCGGATGGAGTTCATACATCGATCGGTGACGTGGAACACTGCATTGCTCCAGACTCAAGGGCGGGCGGGTGGCTAGCGACCGAATGTTCACACGCAACTGCCAACTTGTGGGCTAGCTGTATCTGCAGCCATTTACTCTGTTTATGAGTTACTCGTACAAACAGAGTAAAATACATATTTTAGAAGCTGAATCAAGCATAATGTTTAGAGAAATATGTTTTAAGTATATGCTCCCTTTTTTAATTCAGCAAACAGAGCATTTGGTACAAGATACTTTACTCCAAATGAATAGGGGGTTTAAAATGCAGTTTAAAATCTTATAAAGCTTCACATAACCACATTGTCTAGAAAGATTTCTAAAATGAGGTAGGTATCGATGTATTACATAATATAGAAAGCAGTTTACATCGTATCTTTTTTGTGTCGCTAATTAGGGTGAGAATAAAGCGAGCTTTTGAATCATCATCATCATTCATTATCCAACAACCAATAAAAATCTAAGTAATAAAAATATTTAAGTACTATTTATACCTACAGCTGATTCTAATAGGATTATAAAATTTTCCCAAGGCTTAAAGTGGTTTCATGTATCACCCTAACTATTAAGCACCCTAATTTTTATTTGTGATCGATGCCCCTTCGTAAAGTCGTCTCACATTTTGACCCAAGGTCATTGTGTTTTTGCGTCAATGTGATTTATTATGGTAATATGTGATTATTTTACTTGTAATTTTGTAACTTTTTTAATAATAATATGCTTTGATTTTATTTTTTTCAACTGCTGAGATAAGGAGAAATTAAAATCAATTAATCAAGTCAAGAACACGTTAAACTTTGTTACAAAACAAACTTTGTTACAAAACAAGTAACTTAGTTAACTTTGTACTTACCTGAAAGGTAGCCATAAAAAATATTTGAATTGAAATCCCAGTACAAGTTATGTTTAAGTTGGTGTGAGTACAATAAAGAGTTATTTATCTATCTGCAACAAATTTTGGGGACTATTTATCAAATACTAGCTTCCATCCGATGGTACCCGAGTAAAAAGTATTATTATACATATATTTATATATTCATATTTTAAGCATGATATTTTATTGACCGTGTTCAAAAAAATTTATGCTCATTCCGTTCAGTAGTTTTAGCGTGAAGGAGAGACAAATATTTCACATGTTCAAATTTCACTAACTTTCCTCGTTATTATATTGGTACCTGGGATAGGATATTATTATTATCAGCCTGAATTGTCCCACTGCAGGGCAAAGGCCTCCCTAATCCCCTTCCACTCCTTACGGTCTTGTGATTTAATAGATCAGTCCTTGTTATAGGTGTCAAGGATAGGATAGTATAGAATAAAATTAGGTAAGTGCATTATATTGTTTTCAAACTCATGTATCATGTAAGTATTGCAATTAGCTTACACGTGTGAATTGCATGCAGATAAGTGGCCATTATGACGTCATCCCCGCCCTTGAACCATCGCCTCAACCCCTTCCTGGCAAATGCAGGGTGTAAATAACGGTAGGATTGGGAGCAAATGGGGTATCCTAAAAATATTTATTAGAAACAAAAACAAAAGATACAGAAAAACAGTGCAAACGATAACACTACAAAAGTTAAAAAAACTGCGCACCTAATCTACTAGCGCAAAAACTGTCATATTTTTTTTTTATAGTTACCTACATACATTAAATTTTGATTTGTGTTACAGTCACTGTAATACCAGGCCACTTATGTTCTGTTTGTTGTTCTTGTTTCTACTTATTAATATTTATCAAAGATTGCAATATTTCAAGCAAATATTCTTTTATGTTTGGCCCATTCATCCAACAACACTTATTACAGTCTACATCTTCACAAAAAGTAGCTATAATCAAGCCAGGGCTTGCCTCTCCGTGTTGTACTGAGTACGCCCCTGTAAAGTGATTTATTTAGTGCTTTAAATTGCTTAGTTGGATTGCGCGCAGCCTTGCAAAATGGTAATAATAAACGAGGTGCAAAAGCTAGTTAATATTCGTTTTCCAACTCTATTTAGCTTGGAAGTATGTATTGAAATTTTAATAGCTTCTACATTTTATAGTTAGGTAATTTTACTAATTTAATGTGTTTGTTTTTAAAAGCTCTGTATCCGTGTTGCTTGTTGCAACCATTCGTGCCGCCGAATATGATTTAATAAAAAATCGAAAAAGCTCACAGCAATATTGCGTGGATCATTTTTATTTGATCGCTACTGGCTATATTTATTCCAATACAAAACTACAAACCAGCTTCAATGCCGACCCTCGATATTGCAGTCGTTGAGCGTGCTCTATTTCGCTTCAAAAAGTCTTTTATAAGCTGTTCTTTGTTTAAATATTGTAACGATAGCTCGCCCCGATTGTGCACTTATTACGGCCCTGACTATAAAGTACTAATATTTATTTAAGTATGAGCAAAGTCTTGTAGTGGGTACCTAACCTACTTACTTATTGGTTTTATCGTAAGTAGAGCAGCGCACTATCTAAACTAGTAACGACTCATCATCATTTCAACCTTTATCGACCCACTGCTGGGCATAGGCCTTCCTTTGATTAGGCCATTTGCCTCGATCCTGCGCTATTCTGAACCAGGTGCCGCCGACGGTCTTTTTAATATCGTCAACCCATCTCGCTGGAGGACGGCCTCTATTTCTGTAACCAACTCTCGGCCACCACTCGGTCAGCGCTCTGGTCCACTTGTCGTCACTCCGTCTGGCCAAGTGTCCTGCCCAACTCCACTTGAGCCCCAATATCCGCTCGCTGATATCCTGGACCTTAGTCCCTTAGTTTGATCTCGAAAAGGGGTAAATCTACTTCCAAAGGTCAAAAATATTTGTTCAGACTTTTTGAATTTTGTAGTTTTTTGATCGAAGAAATTGCTTGTAAAGCTACGTCATAAAGCTTGTGAGGCAGCCCTTGATTTCCAGCTGATTTTATCAAAATCTGTCCTTGACTTAATGATGATGTTGATGAAGATAAGCTTAAAGTTTTTAAATAACGGATTTTTAACTGAGGTTCTTTTAACTTGACAACCATAGTTCAAATCACCCCTTTTCGGGATTAAGATACGAATGAACCCTCACCTTGTTTATTTACTAACTAGCTTCCGCCCGCGGCTTCGCTCGCGTGGTACCGGTATAAAAAGTAGCCTATGTGTTAATCCAAGTCACAAACTATGTATATTCGAAGTTTCATCCAAATCCGTTCAGTAGTTTTCGCGTGAAAGAGTAACAAACATTAATCCATACATCCATATAAACTCACAAACTCTTGCATTTATAATATAAGTAAGATTAGTAGGATAGGATAGTATAGGATTGCTCAGTACGCAAATCTATTGAGGATAGGTAGGTTGAGTAGGTACTTTATAGGGGTAGTCAAAGGCAAGACTGAACATCAGGTACATTCAGTTTTACCAAACCACCGCCGCGTTCATTGGAACACTCTAGGGTGATAAATGATACACATTTATCTTGGGATAAGACTTTATTTTTGCTTTTGGATCCATTTTAGATACTTTCTAGACATTATTGTACAGAGGTTACTTGGAGATCATTTTGTTCAAAAACTAACGAGGCTTGTGGCTCAATCTCAATTCTCAAGACGACTTGTCGCTACCGCTTCACTTTTCGGAATGCCCAAGCCTCGTCATTTTTCGTTAGGTACTCTCAGACAATACCTCCCTCCAAAATCCAACCATCAACAAAACCAGAGACTTGCTCTATGGTTTTCGTTCAGTTCAGTTCAGTCACGTTCCGAGTTGCCATAATATGCATGATTAATACTTTTTACATCCGGTAATTATTATTTGCTTAAAATAGATTATTGAATAATAATGATTGTTAAAATAAACTTATAATATTAAAGAAATCATGACACTAGTTACATAAACATTATTCAAAAACCCCTGCATCTTCTCGGCATCAATGCTATCCCAAGAAAATACAAAGTAGTCATCTTCTCTAAATGAAAAAATATAGTCCTAAGTATTGATCGTTTCTAAATTTAGATATCCGTATCCGTGACAAAACGTAACCCAATACTGGAAACCCTGCCAAAAGTTTAGCGGGTTCAACGATTGTTTAGTCAACGACACTTCACCTATTTGGCAAAAGCTTTCCAATAGCTACTTGTCTAATAAAGTAGGTACCTACAAGTATAAGTACGTTTTAATGGATTTCTTGGTAAAATCCGAGAGTTGTCTAAAAATGGGTGCTTAACCTCTATTTTCTGATCCATTTTGAGTCGTTATATATAATTCCATTTTTGTATTCTTTCGTTTTTGTCAGTAGGTATTATGTTTAACAGGTACCTAATACATTTTATTATTTAATGAAAATCAAGAAATATTTTTACATAAAATTGTCCTCGTTCCAAACCATGCATCAGATTGTGATAAAACATTGGTGTTTTGGGGACGCCCACTGGCTGGGCGCGCCCAACTCGTGGCCCAAAAAATCTATATAAATAAAAATCTATGTTTGTATACGTTTGTCCTGTATGCATTTCGAAACTATTAATAATATTGTGATTTGATTTGATAGTATACACGCAAACGAAGTTGAGGGCGGGTCAGTTAGTTTTGTATTAAAAAAAATAAAGACGTCTAGTAGGCGAAGAAGTATAAACTACTGAAGTACATACAAACGAAGTTGCGGGTAGGTCAGCTAGTTTAGTATCATCATCATCATCATCAGCCTATAGCAGACCACTGCTGGACATAGGCCTCCCCTAATGAGCGCCATTGCGCCCTGTTCTGAGCTCGACGCATCCAGACTCTACCAGCAGCCTTTCTGCAAATCGTTAGTATTGTATAAAAACAAATAAAGACGTCTAGTGGTACAAGTATAACCTACTGAATTCGTGCATACAAGGTTACCCAAATAAAGCCTTCCAAATCTGAATGAAAATGTCACTGAAATGAGTATCGTGCCAGTTCTCGACAGACACGATTCCATTCTGCACAGATGATGTTAGATGTCATGATCATGGGCGAACCTGTGGAACGCGTGTACGAGGCGCGCAATCTTGGCCTGTACATGGATTGCAACCTTCGGTTTGAGAAGCATGTTGCTGACTCTGTCAGGAACTGCTTCTATAGACTGAAGGTGTTGTACAGAATGAGGCCACATATAGGAGTAGATCTTCGAATTCAGCTTGTAGAGTCACTCGTACTATCAAAATTGAACTACACCGATGTGGTATTTGGTCCTCGACTTTTGGCAAAAACACAGAGACTAGTCCAGCGTGTCCAAAACGCGTGCGCCCGCTTTTGCTTCGACATTCCGTTGAGAGGTCACGTTACACCGTTTTTGAATGAACATGTCATTCTCAAAATGAAGCATCGACGTAAACTTCATCTTGCGTGCCTTCTATTTGGTGTGTTGAAGTATGAGTTGCCTTCATATCTCCACGAGAAGCTTACATGGGTGACAAGCTCAAGATCTTGTACCTCCCGCCAGTGCTCGATGCAGCTTTCGATACAGCGGCACAGCTCGGCTTCTTTCAGGGGTAGTTTCCGCTATGCTGCATCTAAGTGCTGGAATAATATTCCCCCACCGATACGGAACCTGCAAAATTTACATAGTTTTAGAAGTAAACTCAAGAAATTCCTTTTAGATAGTCAGAAGAAGCAGGAAAGTCATAAACACGACACAAGCGTCATATAAGCCACGCGCCTATGATACCGGCCAATCTATGTAGGGACTTACTTATCAATATAAAAAAACGTTTTCATTATCAATACAAAAATTATTATTACATACCTATTTCTATCCGGAGTGCACAAAAAGAAAAAAAAACTGTTTGTTATTATTCTCGCTGTTCATTATTCCCATTATTACTGTAGGTAGGATAAATAATTAGTTCGATATCATGATTTGTAGCTTGATTTGTGCATAGGTTCCCAAATGATTCGTATATGTTGTTGTCCGTACACTTCCACTCGTCAAACACATTTCTAGTTTTAGTTGCTAAAAACGCCACTTCCAACAAAAACTTATGGCACTGTACTGTACTTCCTTTGTTTTCTTCGTATTGTGGTTAAGATAACCGTGACATCACCGAACGGCTCTGACGGAAGACCAGCGTTGGTTGCCAGTCAACCAACCTATGCTGAGTCAGAGACCGTTTTACGATACACGTACATTTTATATAATATTTTATTTCTTTTTGTTTGTAATACCTTTCTTTTCATGTACCTATGTATCGTAAATAAATATTTTTCTATTTCTATTTCTATTTTTCTATTTCTATGAATGTGCCCAAGATGTTATCACCGGACAAGCAGGCGTACAGCAAAATACCACCCATACTTAGTTGACTACCCCTTGTCGTACCAAATGATTCGCTTCCACGTTTATCGTAGTACTAGTAAGGAGTGGAACTTGCTCTCGGCGTCTGTTTTCCCGGCCCAGTATAACCTGGGAGTCTTCAAATCCAGAGTGAATTGGTTCCTTCTAGGCAAGCGTGCTCCATCTTAATGACATTCTGTTTCAGGTGTGTTAGTGGTCAAGCGCTTGGCTATTTTTTGTAAAAAAGAAACTCAGAGATTGAAAAGCAAATTATGCGAAGATAATGAAGGAATGGTCTGACACGTTGACAGCACGCCTCGGACATGACGCTATTCGCCATGGCGACCTGCGCCTGCAGCTCTGCTGTCTTTTCAGCATTCAAAGTTTCATTACTATCACATTACCATCAAAATGGTTTTAAAAGTATTTTGATATGAAATATTACATATTTTATTAGATAGTGTGAATATACCAGCTGAAATATCTCAAAAAAATACTAACTTTAATAAAAAATAATGGTGTCGCGATGTTTCTAAATAACTCAAAGTTATAATTGGAAAAGAGATTCAAATAAAAGATTTCTTCGATATGAAAATAGAGGTTTTGTTTCAGAAATGGAAATCGTGCCAGAGGGAAAAAACTTTCGATTGGTAACAGAAGACGAGCTCCCAGCGGTGGCCGATGTTCTGGTGCAGTATATGCCTGAATCTCTAAAGGTAAGAACTTCACAGAACAAAGAATTTTAGCCAATTTCGAAAAGGAGGTTCTCAATTCGGTTGTATTTTTTAGGTTTGTTACCTTTACCACAAAAATGCCTTTACTCTGCCATTTATGAACCGATTTGGAAAATTATATTTTGGTTTGAGAGGGTGTACTTCCCGTTTGGTCCCATTTGAAGAAAATATACCACCCCTAAGAATCAATTTCTTTGAAGTCGGTTTATGTAAAATATTTTATTTCAGCTTAAAATATAATTTCTTCTTGTAACTTATGATAATATATTGAAGCCTAAGGTCTGACATGTTTTTCATTATAAGTATTTTTAGAGTTATCTACCCACCTATCTTTCTATAAGAGCAAAATATTTAAGAAGTAATATTTTTAGAGATATCTACCTACCCTACCTCTCAGTGCAGGGCAACTTTTATTCTTTGAATTCTTATTTTTGTTTATTCGTACCTACCTAAGTAGCTAGGTACAGGTAGAAAATTATAGGTACTTATTTGCTCGATTACACTTTAAGAATTTAAGGCGACGATACATATCAAACTTCCCTCTCGCTCGCACTATTCAACATTTTAGAAGATATAAAATCACTGAATATAGTTATGCAAAATATCAAACCTTCACGGCCTACAAAATAACAATACAATACAAAGGTTCTGTAAGAATATCATGCTGAACTCAACACGTTGTCACAAATAAAGGTGACTATACATGTCTTATACTCACCTTTATTTATGAAGTTAAATTATATAATGTTTATTTTAATATTGCTATTACGAGATCGTAGTGAGTGCCGAGGACAGGACGCAATGGCGCTCATTAAGGGAGGCATATGCCCAGCAGTGGACTGATAAAACCTAATGATGATGTTGATGAGTGAACCCCATGAAACTCGTTTTTTATTGCCAATCTATTGTTTTATTCGAATATTAAATAGTTTGCAGACAATTATTGTCTTGGTTTGTGAGGGGCTTAAAACTTTAAACTCATCAAATAAGGTACAAAAAAATGCAAGCAACTACCACTTTTAGCATGCCCTATTGTAACATGGTAGCTACGAGCCAAAACTAGTATGATAATTATACTAGGTACCCAGATCAATAGGAATAGAGTGAGGGTTGAGATGGAAGGTAACGGATAAATATTCAGTACAACATTTTATTAAATTTCACATTCGCTTACTTTGCGCTGTTTTTTAACTGTTTAGTTTTACTTGATATAGGTAGGATAGGACAGAAGTTACCATACCTAAATAGGTATTGAACCCACAAAACCAGCAAGTCACACTTCATCTGTATAGCCTCACCGTAAGCATGGAACCATAGCATGGGCATGGAAATGCTATTATAAAACATAATTTAAAGCATAAGCAATTAACTTTGAATTAATAGAGTTTCATTTTGCTATTCACAAATATCGAAATTGGAGGAGGAATGGCTTCAAGTAATTAAGTTCGATTGATTGGCTTCTGTTATTGCTATTATTTCTTGTACATGAAAAGGAAATTATTATAATTGCAAAACCTAAGCCCTAGAATTACTAGGTGTGAAAAAAGCCGGGTGTGTCGTATACGGCACGCGGCGCCGTGGGTAGAGCCTACCGCATTTATTTAGATGGAGAAGGTTTTCTCAGCTCTTAGTCGAATCACATTTGTCCTTATCTTTTCATCTAAAAAGGTCACCATGCAAGGGTTCTGTACCTCAAAAGGAAAACTGGAACTTTGTTGTCCGTCTATCTCTCTATTTCTATTCTCCATTGCCTCAGGAACGCGTGGAGCTATCAAGTTAAAATTAAATATCAAATACTCGCATCTGAAGTCGCTGGCTGGAGGCGCGTGATTGGTAAATCACTTCTATTCAACTTCATACCGCGCGCGCCTTACAGCCACACGACAACAAGAGTGTGACACCGCTGTGTCTGTGAGCGTAACTGCCTACTATGCTTATAAGTATTGTACTGGTATATTATTTATATAATTTTATGCTATCTTCAGAGAACCCTAGTGTCTAGATAAATCTAACATAGGATTTAAGGCACTATTAACTAAAAACATGTCATCTCTTTTGTCAATAAATGTTATCTATCTATCTATCTATCTGAAATCAAACTTCTCAGTCAACGCAATCGAAAAATATGGACGTTCAAGCCGCATGTTTTGACTCCACCACACCAGCCTATATTAGTCCACTGCTGGACATAGGCCTCCCCTAATAAAGAGGGATATGCCCATAATCCCCACGCTGGGCATGCGGGTTGGGGATCGCAGGGCACAGCTTCTCGCACCACCGACGCTGCTGCCCGTCGGTGGCCAGGGAATTTAGCTGTGCCGATTAAGGCTGTGCTATGCCGCAATCAGCCGGCCGCCAGAGCCCCGTTCGTTGTTTAGCAGGGTGCACCACGAGCAGGTGAGGTTGGCTTGGGTTCCAAAGATGGAGGTTGGAACCCCGTACACCCCCTCTTTTGACTCACAAGGGAATTAAAACCTGTAGAGTACTTTCTGTAGACCTAGAATCATGAAATTTGGCAAGAGGCAATGTTTGCATTCGGAAAAAAATCCGAAAACCGTAAATTTGTTGTTACAACACGAAAAATGATTGAGGTACTATATCGGGCCGGACAGAAATTAATATGAAAGACAGGTACATATTTCATACATTTTACTTGCCCTGATATCGTATCAGACGCGGATAATGGGGAAACGCTCTTATGCTGATGAATAATCGTAGCTATGCCTTAATTTAACACAACACAAATATTAACTTAAAGTTTTTGGAAAAAGTTTTTAACTGAGTTTCTCACTGCTTGTGGACGGACAACCTTGGTCCAAAACTCACCCTTTCTATATAACATACGAATTCACTTATAACTTACCTTATATAACGAAAGGTACATATGCTCTGAATTTTATAATCACGTAATTGAAAACAATCACGTAACTGAAGCCAATCGAAGCCCGGCGTAGACGGTCTACGAAACGAAACCGCGTAGACCCGGACTTAAATTGGAAATTTTTTGAACAGCTTTTAGGCATAATGTAGTGTGTGTGTGTGTGTGTGTGTGTGTGTGTGTGTGTGTGTGTGTGTGTGTGTGTGTGTGTGTGTGTGTGTGTGTGTGTGTGTGTGTGTGTGTGTGTGTGTGTGTGTGTGTGTGTGTGTGTGTGTGTGTGTGTGTGTGTGTGTGTGTGTGTGTGTGTGTCTGAGAGTCTGGGATTGTGTGGATACCAGTAAGCACTCAATGCGTTTTAAGATGTTTGTAAGTTTTGTATGTCAACGACGCTTGGATGATTTTTTTTCATTTTTCTCTCGGACTGACTCTCTTAGAGTATTACTATTCTGTTCTACAATGAAGAATCTGTTCTACAAGAAAGAGACACTGGGAGTTGGCATCTGGATAAACCTGTTTACTGCGACCAGCAAAGTGTGTTTATTACGATTACGATTACGATGAGCCTATTAAGTCCCACAGCTGGGCAAAGGCCTCCCCACGATCCCTCCAGTCATCTCGATGCTGAGCTATTTGTACCCACGCTCCATCGAAGGTGTCTAGTTCATCCCGCCATCTTTTTTTCGGTCTTCCGCGGCGCTGTCTTGCGTTATCAGGGCTCCACTGTGTTGTTATCTTTGCCCATGAGTCAACGCGCATGCTACAGATATGACCAGCCCAGCTCCATTTAAGCTTCGCAACCTTTAAAGCTACATCAGCAATTTGGGTGCTGGAGCGGAGCATTGTGTTATACGCTCTGTCTTGAAACCCAGTATACTGCGCTCCATTGCTCGCTGACAGACCTCAAGTTTACATTTAGTGATTAAATAAATAAATATTCGGGAAATCTCACACACGGTCAACTGATCCCAAACTAGGCAGAGGATACCAGAGAATGACAAACGTAGATAGATTAGATACATATACAACACCCAGGCACAGAACATACATTCACGTTCATCACACAAATGTTTGTCCTACGCGGGATCGATTCCGCGACCTGCAGCTCAGAAGGCAGTTACTACCAACTGCGCTATGAGGCCAGTCAATCCATTCTCCAACTTTTATGTATATCTTTTATGTGTAATCTTTTGTTCCCAGTTTCATCAGACGATTCAAACATATCTAAACAACAAGGTGTGGGACTTCCATTTTTATGTAGCGAAGAATTGGCCCGAGGACCCCATTTGTCTTCATTTCCCTGGATGCACTAGTACGGTAAGTTTCTGTTGCCCTAATCCTTATTACATTCTGTGTTCTGTTCTTGCTGCAATATAGGCCGAAGCTTATTTAATTGCAATATGGCATAAGTTTACGTAAACCATCGAGATATACTCTAGAGCCACACACGTGGAAAACAATGTCCAAAAACTCGATGCACGCTGCCTATTATTAGAAGCACTATTCAAGCGACAACGTCTAAATCAGTGCGAATGCAGCAATGAGAATAATTTATTTGGTTTTTGTGTATCAGCGACGCTCGGACTATTATTGACAGCTTTCTCTTGGAGACTGTGACTCTATTGAGTACAGTCTCGATGACGTAAACCAATGTTATTCTTAAAGAGTTATATACTTTTATAGTTGTGAATCTTAAATGCTTCGATTAGTCTTTAATTATTAGCAATATTAGTTATGAAAATGATTATAAAAGTTATCAAAATCAAATACTTACCTACTTACTCTATTTCCTGAAAAAGGAAGCAGTCATTTCCATCTTTCATTATCGTTTAATACCAATGAAAGCTATGAACAAGATTTTATATTAAAATAGAGAAAAAATTACCCCATATTTTGCCCAGTTTTTTGCTCTTATTACATCTCTGTTTCTCTACGGCAAGTTATTTGGTGAAATGGTATTTATTGGTATTTTATTGATCCAGATATTTTATCTGTGCCACGGTTTTTATGAAGCTGTGTCTAGCTTGACTACTGATCTAAGTCATAAAAATCTGTTTAAATTCATTTTTGTAGGTAGTACTTAGTTTTTTCAAACTTAATCTCAATAACATTAGATACGTCTATTTGTATTCAAAGAAGGGGCTCTATTTAAAATAATATTGCTCCCTAACTTTCCTTATTCAAAGTACCAAAGCAGGTACGAAAACATTTGTAAAGAGAAATTCATTCGTCATTGTATGAAATTTTGAGAAGTGTAAGAAAATATTCAAGAACTATGTACCTACACATAAGACTGCTTATATGATACAGCTTTGTTCCATTGAATGTGTCCAGCGTGCTCATGTCATTCGCTACACAAAGAGCATGTCAGATGTCGTGCATTTCAGTTGCCATGCCCAGAGCGAACGCGAGGGCCAATTTCTAAATTCGTGTTTAGCTTCTCTACACTACCTACACTTATCAGAAACTACAAAGCCATATCGAATCTATAACAGACGAATACTAGGGATTTATTATTTATTTTTTGTACTGTAAGTGGGGGGCACTGTAGAGAGGTAAGCTGTAGATAAGTATAGGTATAGGTACAAGCTTTTATCAAAGCAAAAATAGCAGAATTTAACGGTAAAAAACGATTGATGGGTCAGTGTAAAATGCTAATTGAAACATACTCTATATTGTAAATAACTTTATTAGTACTATACAATTATATAATTTAAATAAATTTAGCAATACACCATGTATATTTATTGAGGAGAACAAGCGTTATCGATATATTATTGGAATTATAGCGATACGAATCCGTATTTCATTATTTTCTTTCTTGAACTGCATAGTCCGGCGCAGATAGCTCAGTTATGTTACTAATGTTTGTGGTTTAATTGTCAATTTAGAAAGTTTTTCATTAAACATAAAGTAGCTGTCCCTAGACGAGAATGACAGGGGAAAAATTACTTTTAGTTAGTTCTACTATAGTTTTAGCGATAATAGTGTTACTCGAAATCCCTGCCATTGGTTCGTAAAATAAACATTAAGTCTTCAAACCCTACATTTTTGAAGCCCTTAAACTGCTGTCCTAGCTACGGCTCTGTACACATCTCAAGAGAACATCTCAACAGCGTCTCCGTTAAGCTGTTTCCCGCTTGTCGTGTTGTGACGTCACGTCCCATGAGCATCTAGTTGAGAGCTTTGCATAAGAAAATGTGGAGTTTCTTTCCGTTGTGCAGCCTGACGTTTATAGACGTTTGTTTAGGCTTCTTCGTGGTGTTTACATTGTTACAGCATTGGTCGTGTTCATTGAATGATGATTTTTGCTTTACAAGCTCAATAAATCTGTAGTCTGTGATAATTGTTAAGATTTGTTGCGTTGATATTGGAATGCGTAGATTTCTTTGCTTTGTGGCTGCACCGCATAAATTGCCTAGACTTTAATTCACGGCACAAATATTCGTTGTGATCTTTGGAGTTTAATAAGAATAAAATAAAAAATACAGACATTAATTTTCTTTCTGACTTTCAACGACGAACGGAGCAGAATTCGACAACTCCCCTGGTAAGATTTTTTGAGGTAAATTTTGAAGAAATGCTTTAAAAGTTGTGGCATAGTTGTAAGGTTTCGTAGAGTGTGCTTTCGTTTATATGTCATCGACATGCCTTTAATCTGGAACCTACTCAAGCTAACTCTCAGCTAGCGAGGGTAAATGGCTTGACGAAAAATGGGCTTTGAACGTTCAAAAACATCGAGCTAAATCTTTTAGACTGAAAGTTGTAAACACGGACTGATGAGAAATTTACGAACTATGAACATTGTTGTCGTAAATTTACTGTTGTCCGTTTTGAGTGTCAGGTTGGGCGTTTGTCCGGTTTGCGTTTTCTGCTGTATTACAGCGCAGACGCAGCGTAAACGCCTCAAACCTTAATGCCTTAGTATTTTTTCTCACAACGCTATCTACAAGCGATCCAAGTAAGATATAAACTCAGGGCCCTGATTCTTGTGAATAGACTTAATATAACAATATTCTTATATCGCGAGAACTGTCCAAATTCTATATAAATGCCCCAGAACCACCAACCAAGAACCACTAACCTAGAAGACTTCATTTGACGTCAAACGCGTAGCCGACGCTCTGCGTTTTGCGTTTACAAAACATACATAAATGTAGGTATGGCGGTAATGTAGGAGGGGTTGTATTTGACTATAACCTCTTTTTTTTAAGTTGCTATTAAAATAAGTACCTAGAAACACGGAACTATACGTAAAAAGAACGCAAGATGGTAATCGCATGTCAATAGCGTTGTGAGATAAAGGACTTACTGCGCTGCCCATACATCCAAACGCACGGACCAACGCCCAAACTAGCCCCCCTAATAGTCAAATCTACGACCACTTACAGCCGAATAGTCAAATCTACGAAAGTGTGACGGTCTTCTGCCCGTCGGAGCGCGCGGAGCTAGTCGACCTGCTGACATCAGAAGACGTCCTCCTCGACCTGACCCAGCCCCTGTACCTGAACTTCACTCACGAGGCGATCGTGAACCGCTTCGAGAGGCGGTATGAAGCGCATGATAAGATTACCGGGGATGTCTACGCTTGCGAGAACCCGCCTACTGAAGCGGATACTGAAGGGTGAGTTATCATCATAACTATCACTACATAGTGTAGAACAAAGTGGCTTCCCGCTGTCTGTCCCTGTGTATCTATGCTTGGAACTTTAAGGTGATGATACAGGTCAAACCTCCCTCTCGCTCGCACTATTAAAAATTTTTGAAGATATAAAATCACTGAATGTAATTATGCAAAATAGCAAACCTTCAGGGCCTAGAAAATAACTATACAAAGGTTCAGCAAGAATATCATGTTGAACCCAACACGTTTTTCTAACAAAAAAATTGCACCAAATGATATTATTGCTGAACCTTTGTATTGTTATTTTCTAGGCCGTGAAGGTTTGCTATTTTGCATTCAGTGATTTTATATCTTCAATAATTTTGAATAGTGCGAGCGAGAGGGAGGTTTGATATGTATGCCTTAAAACTACACAACGGATTTTGATGCGGTTTTTTTTATTAGCTAGAATGATTCAAGAGAAAGGTATATGTATAACTTGCCCCGTACAAAGCCGGGGCGGGTCGCTAGTCTAAAGATATAATGTAATGAACTCAAACTCAAACTCAAAATTTATTTATTCAGTACGAATTTTTATGGCGGCCATACACCATTAGGTACACTTTGAATCGTATATTTTTTTCAATTACACCAATTCGTAACGCGACCAAACAGATTAGAATTGGCAAGAAACTCGGCTTGGCTAATGTTTCTAACGTCTTTTTATTTATTCTATTACATTGTTTTTGAGCGAGCTGGAGAATATAAAAGCTGTTTGACTCACTGACTGACTCACAGACTCAATAACTACTAATCATACAGTGTAAACCATAACCTAACCTAAAGTGTTAATCCAGGTGGATTCTGCTGAAAACAGGTGTTTACCTACAAGTTTCACCTTCATCATCGTCATCATCAGCCTCTATTAGTCCATTGCAGGACATTCTTACTCTTTTTACAGGATTAGGCTAAAATCTAATCCATCCTCTTTGGATTCAATAGAGTGCAGTGTTACGAGTTTTTTGTTGAGTTTATATGAGCTTTTTATGTAGGATTTAGGTAAAAAGTAAATTACATAAGTATTATAGTATTATTGAAAAACATTTTATGAATCGGTATTTTCCACCAAATGATTTTCTATGACGCAAAAATACCATTTTCTCAATTGCGTAGTTCTAAAATGCTACGAAAGTGTCTACGAAGTCCTACGCCGTAGACGCTGACTGACAACGCGGACGTAGCGAGTTTTCCGTTTCCTTACTTTGTACGAGCATTTAATTTTGTGTGTTACAGCCACAAATAGGCCCCGACTCAGCAATATGCTAGTAATTCAAACTTAAAATATTTTCTTCAATTAGAACCTTATATGAGAAGACTTTGATCGTCAACTTTTTTAATTCCGTCATATTTAATACGTCATTAGGATAACCTAAGCTCTTTCAATTTCCAGACTGCCATCGGACGTGGAGCTAGTCCGCCTACGGCCGGAACACATGAAGGCCGTACACGACCTGTACCCGGCCAGCGACATTGAATGCCGCGAAGTGTTCGAGAAGCTCGTCGCCGAACTTCCCGCTTACGGCATCTTCGTCGAAGGTCAACTCGCCGCCTGGATGGTACAGTCCTACTACGGAGCCATGTTCTCTATGCAAACCCGGCCGGAGTTCCGCAGGAAAGGCTACGGGATTTACCTCGCCCGCAGGCTGACTAAGGAGGTTGCAGCTCGCGGTTATAAGCCGTTTGTCGTCATCCGCCCGGAGAATGACGCGTCCCGCTCCCTCTACTGCAAGTTAGGTTTCGAGCGGAAGTTCCGAACGGTCCGCGCCGTCCTGCGCCCCCGCTAAATAAAATTCAATAGCAGATTTTATTTTTTTAAAACTTTTGAAACTAGCTTGCGGTCTTTGATCGCTTAGAGAATTGTAGTAGCTTTAAGATGGGCGGCTAGTGCTCTCGGTCTGAGTGATAGCCACCGCTATATTTTTCTGCCGTTAGCGTTTTTAAATCTCTTTAGAGTCTATTTCGGGGGGCTTTCTTGTTGAATTTTCTCGATTTTGATACTTGTTAATCTTTAGCTGGATCACTGCTTCGCGTCGGATTCGAGAGCGGTGGCCGTTGCGGCATTTGGCGCCATCTTTGTTCGGACGCTTAGTGGGAAGGAATTATATCCGTCATTGACTCTCATCGCTGCATACAAATACAATGCTCACTCTCGGAGGTAGCTTCAAAGGCACTACAAACAATTTAGAAAAAAAACAAGCAACAGAGTTTAAATACTCACAATGCATGCCAATGACCAAAATCTTTCCTACTCCGCGTCCGAACTTTAGTTACTGATCTCAACGATTCTAGCGATTCATGTGGAACCCTGTCGAGTTAGCCGATGGCGGCAGAAAATGTTTGACTTCTTATGAATTGATAATGGAAAATTCGACAGGGTTCCAATTCTTTTAAGCGTGTCATTTAGGCGAACGCTTCGAGCCACTTCGTCGAACTTATTCGTCTCATAGATCAGTATTTGGGACCCGTTGTTAGTAACTGGTAAAATGAGACTTTGCCATAATGCGATTATAACTGCGAGTAAGTAGAGTACCTTAACTTAAAGGTGCCCAAAGAATAACCAAATGAGAAAGAAAGAAGGTTCCTTAGAATTAAACTTTTCATTCCTACACCACACCGCATTGCACAATTCGATTCTACCTAATCAATAATCATGCACTGGACAAAGCAATTTGTTGAAAACATCTTGATTTGAAAGCTAAGAAAGTATTGAGAATAGAAATTTTGTATTACATTTTTATTATTTAATATTTACTGTAATTTGCTAAAATATACTGAAAACTAGTCATAGAATTTCTAACAGCGTTCTTTGTCGTTTTTACCAAAGAATACAAAAGTTATAGATAGGTAGTTTCTTAGATCTTTGTCTAGTTTTCAGCCAAGTAAATTGATAAATTTTCCTCGTACCCAGTTTTGTAACATGATAGATTGTTGAAAAATAAAAAATGTAATGAATTTGATACGAAATCGTAGATAGGTAGGTATTTTAATACAAGGGGTGTATTTAGCATCTGGAAACGACATGTATCTATTTTATACTTATAACGGAACAATGCTTATACTTATTTAATTCGTAGAATTTAAGTTTTATTACCATAATTGACTTTGTATTAGTATTACTTAATTTGATCAGAATAATGTGTGATAATGGTATTTTATTGCTTAAGTTTAAAATCGGCTGTATGTTTTAATGTCTTCCCTAAGACAAAGTGTTTCAAAATGAAATGAGATTATTATGTAAGTACATACCTACTTTTGGCAAGCCTTCTAGAGCTTATGCCACAGTAGAACTATTGTTTGAGCAACAAATTACCTATAATTAGCAATATTTTGATTTTGACACAAAATTTTGCTCAACAAATGCTTCCATTATGTTCATTTTAAAAAAACGCCAAATTATTATCGTTGTATGAATTGAATTGGTCATTTGTTTGTAAAGTATTGTGCTGTTTTATTTATGTCTGTGATCAAAAATGATGTACCTACTAAAAGTGATGTGATGTAACAACATTAAATGCTCATTTACGATATTTTAAAAATAATCAGGATATTAATGCCCGTATTCAAAAACTTCACTTGGCATAATGTCCTTTTAAAAGTACCTAATCATAATAATAATAAGAACCGAGTGTCACATATAAAGATACATTGTTTTCTGGAAGGGCAAAAATATCCAAAGACTGATTGATTTTAAAATATCCACTCATAAAATCATGCTAAAGCTTTCCTAAAGATGGTACATTGTCAAGTAGTTCAAAATTTCTTCGAATTCCTAATTGTAAGAAAAAATTTTCTGTACACATTCCTAAAGATAAAGAAAGGACATCTCCGTCCTAATGAACTTCAGTTGGTACATTCGAGATAATAGTACAATGGTATAACTAACAGAGTGTGAATTTAGTGTCCCTTCTGTACCGTTAATCAGTTATCACTTAACTACCTTGCAAAGGTATTGAGAAATTAATAAAATGAACAAACCAAATAATGCTATTTTACTTAACTCCTGTCTACTTACCTACTATACCGAGTTAGGTTAGATTAGGGTTGAATTTATTTACCGACAGGGCCGTGGTAGAATCCTACCGGGACCCCATGACCCCGTCAAGTGCTGGTACATCATCGAGTCCTTCATCAGGCGATGAATGGTTCGATGATGCACTAGCACTACGGTGAGTGAAGGAACACGGTGTGTTTTTAGTCGGTAGGCCGACGAACTAGTCGCTGGTGGAGAGCCCAACAGACCCCTCCAACTCTCCCCGAGTTGAAGGACGTAAAGCATTTTCACATCGACAAAAAAAGGGTTGAATTTATTTATTTATGGCACACAAAATGGAACATAATCAGATAAAAATCATTAAAATTGTTAGAATTAGATGATATTATAGCCTACTATACCCAGTTAGGTTAGATTGGAGGAGAAGCTTATAATGGAGGAGAAGCTTATAATTATGTGGGCTGATGCTGCTAAATCTGTGGAAGAGTCCTCAAGAGCACCCATGTTCTTGGCATAACGTACTAGGACGGAACATCGTGGTGGTTTTGGCCGGTAGGAGTCCGGCATAATCATTATGTTACCCCGTAATGGAATCGTATCCATGAGGATTTCCCCACGTTAAAAAAAAAAAAAGGTTTAGTAGGCCGTGGTAAAATCCTACTGGGACCCCATGTCCCTGTTGAATGCTAATGCAACATCGAGTCCTTCATCAGGCGATGCATGTATCAGATACTGTGAGAATGAATAAGTATAATAAAATAGCAGTTACTGTTGTAAGTAATTTTTCAAATTAAATATTGAAATTAGTAAAACCTCCTTAAAATTAGTCTAATATTATTTAAATTTTTACAGATTAAATATTATGTTAATAATTAGTTATGTAATTTTTTGTAACATATTTTAAATAAATAACAATTATTTTTGATATAAAACAATTATTTTTGATACAAAATAATTGTTACCGGAAGCTATTTTGAAGTAGCCTAAAACTGAAATTCATGTTAGTTGTACTTTGCAGATAAAATTAAGTCATTATTATTTTTCAAAGGTATTTTTCTGATTTAATAACATTTTATTTGAGGTATAAAATGTTATTAAAGTAGTCAGAGGTGGTAAAGAGGGGAAGTGTATTGAAGGTGGTCAGGGAGTCCGAGGCGGTCTGCACCCTGTCGATATTATTCGGCTTTGACTACACCTCCATTTGCTGCAAAATGAGCTAAGTAATTTGAATATGTTTTTCGGCCTCGACAATATTTTAAGCCTACCCCTAATTGCATAAACCTAAAGGAAAGTTTTAACATGTTTTATTGAAGTAAAATGCTTTATATTAGTATTTCAGTATCTTAATTTCACTTCTGCCCATACATGGTTCGATGATGCACTAGCACTACGGTGAGTGAAGGAACACGGTGTGTTGTAGTCGGTAGGCCGCCGAACTAGCGCGCAGCACACGTTGGAGGAGTGTCCAGCGTGGGGCGTGGTCCTGGTCGCCAGGATCGGGCAGGATCTGTCTCCGCCGAGCGTAGTAGCGGCTATGCTGGCGGAGGAGTCGGCTTGGCAGGCCGTGGCCTCTTTCTGTGAGACCGTTATGGTTCGGAAAGAGGCCAGCGAGCGAGATCGGGAGAGGGCCGATCCCGCTCGGAGAAGGCGGCGGCGGGGCGTAGGCAACGGCCACCCCGCGCCACCAGCCCCCCCGTGATGGGGGGCCCGCGGCTCCCCCTGTAGAGGGGGTCTCACCGGGCCGTGGGTGGTGGCAGGAGTGAGGGCTCCAGCCTCCACCACTAAGCGGACCCGGGGAGGATGGCGGCGCGTTTGTGGAGCGCGCCGCTGTAAGCACCGCGAAGGCACTGGGGGCGGCAGCTACGGTCGCCCCCCGGGACGTGCATCGGCAGATGCGGGAGGGGTTTTTGGAGGCAATTTGATTCCCAAAAAACCCTCTTTGCGCATCGAGGCTGGACCACCGCGGGAGGTTTAGTGGGTCGGGCGAGTCCGCCTAAACCCCACATAACCCCGTCGCACCCTGCATGCGGCGGGGTATCTGGTCGCAGATTCATGCCAGCGTTACCAAAAAAAAAAAAAAAAGGCCGCCGAACAAGCGAGATCCCAACAGACCCCTCTAACTAACTCTCCCCAAGTTGAAGGGCAAGCGTAATGCATTTACACACCGAAAAAAAAATGTTGAGTTGGAGGAGCCAATGTAGAATCCTACAGGGACCCCATGACGACCCTGTCATGTATTGCCGCAGCATCGAGTCCTTCATCAGGCGATGCATGGTTCAGAATAGCACCGGGACCCATCCCGATGCTATTCTGATTCTATCCCGATTCCATTCTAATATTCCCATAGTGATCCCATTGGTATAATTATGTCAAAAAATAATCGCACACAAAACAGTTTTCGAAAAATCATTCACTACTAATTCCACCGTTTGAATAAGAGATAAGTAGCGTATTGATTTTCATTTTCGAATGATCCGAATGAAATCATTCGAATGATTATTCGACTACTAGGATTTTCGAGTAATCTATGGATTATTAGCTCTTGACTAGGGCATAACAAGGCCATAGCTGATGATATTAATAATCGTCCAATAATCGATTATTACTCGATTGATAATCGATTTTGAATCGACTAATAATCGATTCATAATGATTTTTTATCGATTAATAATCGATTATAAATCGAGTATTTATTATTTATCAATCGATTTTAAATCGAGTAATAATTGAGTATTTATCGATTACTAATGGAGTAATAATCGATTCATAATCGATTTTCAATCGAGTTATAATCGATTATGAATCGATTATTACTCGATTAATAATCGATTATTACACGATTGATAATCGATTGATGATCGATTATTGGTCTATCAATAATCGATTTTTAACCTTCATAATAATGTACCCTGTTCAACGTCGTATCTCAAGAAGAGAATATTATGGGAACCACGTGACTTATATACTACATATATATTATTTTTGTAAATACAGGTTAGATTTATTTATTTATAACTATTCACAACAGTATATACAATAACAAGTTCTTAGTTAATATTTCATAGTTATACCTACATATTTGACAAAATATGTATACCTACTTATTACTAAAATAAAAAAGCCTGACAAAAATCCAGACCGTCACCACAGGGTAGAGTGCCCAGAATGCTGGCTGCATTGCCACGTTGGATAGCAAGGCTGATCCGTTGGCCCAAATAGAAACCACCATTCCGATCACGTGTGGTCTCGAATAAGCGCTCTGCCAAGTCTTTGAAAATTTTGTGGGCCCCTGGTCCCCATGGGCCTAGAGTTTCAACCCCAAACGGCTCAAATATATGACATCTATCTAAGTGTGAATATTTTCGCCGTTTGAGGAACTCCGCTGAAGTCCGCAGGCACTGGTAACGCGAGTCTACGCAAGTGGTATCCTAAACTAAGGGTCGTCCCATCTTCCAAGGTATCAAAGTCATACCATCGGGTCGTTTACCATCATCCCTCATTAGGCCATGTGGCTCTAATGTAGAAGCTACGCCAACACTGGTAAAAGCTCGACGAATGATATCATTGAGGGAGTTGTGTCGGGACATACGTCCTGCACTCGAAACACATGCCAGAGCGTGATGTCCAAGACTGTCGACAATGTCACCGCATTGGCAACGATGAGTTACTTGGCAGGGAGTTGTACCCTGTTCATATGAATGTTCATCGCATCAAGCGTTATGTTTCGGTTCGGATACTAGGATTTTCGAATAATCTATGGATTAGTTCTAGTATCTCTCGACCCTCGTCATTCGTTATTCATCATTCGACCAATTCATTCGAATGATCTGAGCGTCATTCGAATGATTCGAGAGATATCAATTTTTGAATGATTAGTATTAGTATCTCTCGGAGTCGCCCATCGTTACTTGAAGGCAGTGAGTGAGATTTGACAATAGATAATGCATACTATGCGAAAATTCATATTTAGTAATTAGTAATGTAATGGCTACTTTAGAAATTATAATTACTTATTACTTACGGCTACGCCCACAGATGAGACATTCTCAAAAGATAATGATCCTACTAGTCTAACTCATAAAAATACACAATTTTCTTATTTGAATGATTTCATTAATATGCCTCATAATCGCACACCACTACTAACATTACTAATGAGACATTTCCGTATTTGAATGATTCCATTAGTATATCTCACAATCGCACACCTTTACTAACATTACTGAGACATTCCTTTACTTGAATGATCCCATTAGTAATTACTAATTTACTAATGCAATGGTTAAATTAGTAATTACTAATGAGACATTCCCATAATCTAATGATCCCGTTAGTTTAACTCATAATCGCACACCGCAATTTTTTTTTTTAGAGGCGGGAATTTTTTTCATCTAGATAACAGTGTTATTTTTGTTTTAATTTATTTTCTATTGTTTTTCTGATTTAAGTTGCGTTAAGTTTATGGCGCTTTAACCAACCTACGTTAGTAAGAAGACATAAGTGTAGTGAAAGGAAATAAAAGTTATAAACTGGACTTCTCAGATGAAGGATTTTTTGCTGATTGTTTTGTTATAGCCGCCATAGTTAAAACAGAACATGACTTGACCGAAGACTGACGACTGGACTAAAAGACGGAAGAAATGGAATATAGGAAGAAAAACACTCACAAAATAAAGCAGAATACTTAAAAAGTAAAGAAGAAATAAAAATACGGAAGAATTGATAGTATGGTCAAAAGACTTTAGCCTGCCCAAATTGGGCTAAGAAACAAAAAAAAAATGTTTTTTTTAGCAAACAACAAAACAAACAAACATGGCGAATAACGATTGATTGGGATCAGTGTTGCCGCTTTTATATTTTTAATGTTAAATCTAGCATATTGCAAGGGTCAACTTAGTTGCAAGGGTCAACTTAGTTCGAGACTTGGGGATATACTTTGATACTAAACTTGCTATGTCCGAACATGTAGATATTATCACTGATAAAGCATATAAACTTCTTGGCTTTGTTAAACACATGTCAAACTTTCAAAAACGCAGATTGTATCAAGTGTATCTATAATTTATTTGTCCGTAGTAATCTTGAGTACGCTAGTTGTATATGGTACCCACACTACATAACCTATACTCTACGAATTGAACATGTACAAGAAAAGTTTATTAGGTTCTTAAATTAAAAGACTAGGAAATACTTTAATAATTACGAAGATAGTTGCCGCTTTCATAATCTATTGACTCTTAGCGATCGACGGATGATGATGGACATGATGTTCCTATATGGTATCATACATACTCAAATCGACCTCAGCAATTATTGGTCAAATAGGACTTTTGGCTTCGTCTTACAGAACAAAACATACTAAATTATTTCACGTACCATTACGCCGTACAAACTACTTACAAAATTCTGTTTTCGTTCGTATTGTTGTGACTACCTATAACAAAAAAATCCATGATATTGATTTATTTGATTGTTCTAAACCTACCTTTAAAGGTAGGATTATAAAAGCATGCATGAACGGTACTTGATGCAACTCTAACTTACCATAACAAACAGGTGTAGTGAATGTCATACCTACCTATTTAAGAAGGTGTGTCATTCACTATACTTAATTAGTAGGCATACAAAGTGCCTTTTGCGTTTTCTGTTGTTTTTGCGATAAATATACTATAAATTGGCCTATGTAAACACAATTATACACATATCTTATACAAGCCCCCTATTTAACTCCGACGCATATTTACTGGACTGCATATTTACTTTTCTAATACGAATAAATAAATTTCTGTAATATGTATATTATATTTATATTATATATTCCTACTTATGTATCTATATTATATTAATATACTGTATGTATATTATGTGTACATGTATATAGATGGATAGGCATTAAAAGTGTACCTATTATCAATAAGTGTGTGTGTACTCGACAAACACTTATACTTAATTAAGCTACGGTGAGATATATTTGTTGTAAGAATGTTAACTAGTAGATACCTTTATTTTTGCGCATACAAGTAATAATAAGCAATAATAATAATTAACTTTGAAGTAGTAAGTAGCTACCTAGTTTCCAGACTCAAATTCATTAAACCATTATAATGTTCCCAACGAGCATAACTGTTTGTACAAATGTAAAAACCTATTATTGACCTTAATTTATCTAAGGTTCATACTCTTGATATCTAACTTAAACTGTATCGCTGTTGGTTTTTCTAATAAATAAATAAATATTTCATGAGCTATCTAGCATGAAAAATTTCTATTTAGCATATTTACCTACCTAAAAATACTGCTATGAGTCAATAGACAAATTGTTCTCTGGATTAAAAAAATGCTAATCATGTAGCATTTTTTTAACGTTACCGTAAGTACATAGTAAGGAAATCAAAAGATTTTATAGAAACCAGAGACAATTTGTCTATTAACTCATAGCAGTATTTTTAGGTAGCATGGCAACTCTCTCTAAAGAAACTAGGACTTCCCCGGTATAGTTAAGATTTTGCTTAGCGATTGCTAATATTTTACGAACGGTTTGTTTGCACTGCACTGAGTGCTCATAATTTTAAAGTCTTATTTGATTTTGACCTGTTAGTGTAATATGGCTTCGCATATAATTATATGAGCAATATTAGCGTGAAAAATGGGAAAAGATGACAGAGTTTAACATATTCATATTTATATTAATTTATTCATGCTTCAATGTCCTACATTACAGTGGTATAGCTTAGGTCTAGTATAGCTTATGAGTAAGTTGGTAGGTACATTGACCCTGCCAGGGCACTGCAGGAAAATAATTAATTTACAGAAATGTCAAATGTATGTAGGAACAAGGTATGTAAAATTATTGAAAGCTTATTCATTAATTATTATTAAATTACTGAAGCAACACATTTCCACCGCAAAACATGCAAATTGTGAAGGGTCAATGAAAAGTAATTAACCTACGATGCAAATTAATCTGAATACCCAAAGAGTAGAGTCTTCTTTTGCGCTTTTTATATGCGAATATGCATCTATTTTAACATTAACCACTTCAGTTTGCTATAAAGGAATATTTTTTTTATTTTAGCATTTTATTTAGCATTATCAAAAATTAATTAGCATATTTTTGGCATTATTTGCAACAAGTTTAAGCATAATCTCCAAATAAAAAACGGCAACACTGTTGGCGATAGATTTTTAGTTAATTATTTGTTTGTTTCATGGTTCGGGTTCCTTGCTCGTGTTTCTATGTTGAAATGTCGGTAAAATGACCAGTCTTAAGGACAAAATTGAACTTCTGATAAAAAAAGAAAAGTCTTCTCCTGAACGTAAGAAACCTGAGCCCGTTAAATCTTCAAACGAAATACTTTCCGAGCTATTCGGCGCATTCAACGCTGATCCGCCTAAAATCGAAGAAATGTCACTAAAGAAGTCGAAGAAAGATAAGAAAAAGCACAAAAAAGAGAAGAAGAAGCGCAGTCGAAGCAGTAGCAGTGATGATTCTTCCAACTCTGATTACTCGCATAAGCACAAGAAAAGAAAAAAAAGTAAGTCTAAAAAGCGCCCCAGGGAGAGTCGATCCCCATCTACTCCCTACTACTCAAGATCACCCACTTTGGATCCATCTTTACTAATAAATGGTGCTGATTTGACACCAAGAGCATTGATAAAAACTAAATATATAAGAGAGAAATCCGAGGATGTTAAAAGAGAGAAATCCGAGAATGTTAAAAAAGAGAAATCAGAGAATGTTAAAAAAGAGAAATCCGAGAATGTTAAAAAAGAAAGATCCGAGGATGATAAAGTTAAACATGAGAGGGTTAAATCTGAGCCCACAGAAGAGCCTAAACGTCGAGTTTCTATCAAAATTGAAAACCGCAACCTTCCTGATATTGATGCAAGTCTTATCCCTATGCCTGAATCTCCAAAGGAGCTTGACTCAAGTGATTTGAGGTTAAAATTGGATGGCAAAAAAGCAGATACGGAAAGTGATAAAAATAAAGGTAAAATTCAAATCAAGAATTTGAAGTTCAGCACCGTTTTTGAAGAAACGGTGAAGCAAGCTGAAGAGCAAGCAAGAAAAAAGGCAGAGAAGTATGAAGAAGGAGAGTATACTGATTCCTCAAATGAATCTATCAAAGAGGTTGTTGTTAACTCGCAGTTTCCAAAGTCAGCAGATCCTGGAGGCATCTTGAAGAAGGCTGCGGAGGATACCAAAGTGTGAGTCTCTGATCTTATAATTTATAAATAAGAATATAAAGAACTAGCTTCCACCCACAGCTTCACTCACATGGTACCTGTATTAAATGTATCTAATCCAGGCTGCAATATAATTTAATTCTAATTTTAAATTGGAGGTGGGGGGGAGTTCTGTAGTGATATCCTGCACTGGGGGTGTATTGTGCATTGCCGCAATCTATATATCTATTTATATTTTATTTATTTATTAGTTAAAGCAGCTTTCGCTGATGTGTCTACATCACACAGTGTCGAATTGTTCTAATTTGTATATTGAAACTGTTAGTTTGTTCCAAGTTTCATCCAAATCCGTTCAGCTGTTCTGGCATGAAAGACGAAAGAGTAACAAATAATCAGACACACTTTCAAGCTTATAATATTTGTAGGATGTTGAGAATCCTATTTTAATGTTGGTCTTTGTATTTGATTATCGGATGTTAGATATATTTTTTCTTGGTGATCATCATGATGTCAGCTATTCTTGGCCCACTGCCTTCCCTTGATTATGACACTTGCCTCGATCAGCAGCAGCCTATATATATATATCAGTCCACTGCTATTCATAGGCCTCCCCTAATCAGTGCCATTTAGCCTCTTGTAAACTTTCCTATCTTTTTACTAGCAATTGACGACCTCTGCGGGGCAGTGGGCAAAGGCCAGCCTAAGACACAGTAGGTTGTGGGTTCGAATCCTGCTGAGAGATGAATGTTTTTATGTTCTGCTAATAATTGTCTCAGGTCTGGGTGTTTTCTATATATAACTAGGTTCCAACCGCGGCTTCGCTCGCGGTACTCGGTACTCGAATAAAGAGTAGCCTATAGTATAGGTTAATCCAGGTCATAAACAATGTATATTCCAAGTTTCATCCAAATCCGTTTTGTAGTTTTTAAACATCAAATCCAATTGACATGAAACAAACAATGAATCTTAAGTGAAGCTTACCACAATATATTAGTGAAAACCACATCTGAGTTAGATAACCTGTTTCTGAGATTAGAGTGCACAAATGCACAGACAAACAGACAGAAATTATAACAACCACTGTTTTGGCTGCTATTTGCGTTGATAAAGGTCCCAATTAATAATTTTTCTTATATATCTTCCATGTACAGACACCAATCCGTAACATTTTTATTTAATAGATTTTAATAGATTTATTAAATAAAGATACAAAGTTTACACAGTTTACACCAAAACACTTATGCCCGGACTATTTACTTTACTGTGCAGTATCAAACAATAATGTGTCACTAGCAGCAATTTACGCCTAAACTCCAATTATACGTTTTGATTAATAAATAAGTATGAATTAAAAAAAAACAAGTAGGTATATAAGTAGTATATTAGACTGCTCTGCTTAATTTGGGGCTACATGATGCAGTGTGATAATGTCCAGGATTATTTAATTTTTAATTTTATGCTATAAAATTTTCCAGTTCTGAAGACAAATCTCACAAAAAGAGTAGTAGCAGCAGAAAAGAGAGTTCACACAAATCCTCAAGAAAAGACAGGGAAAGATCACCAAAAAGGTTGGTAACTATGGTTAGGTTTCAACTATGCACCTAGTGTAAGTCATGCTACCTCCCTGTACTTGTAACTGTAACCTATCTACCAACTAATTGATGTACCTAGCCTATTATGTCGGTGCCGATACGTCATAACGTCAAAAGTGTCTGTTTTTTTCTATTGTAATCATGTTATTTAAGTCCAGTGAGTGATTCGAAGCACTTAAAAACCTTTTTGTTTTAATTTGTTCCATAAAAAATCCACGATCAGTTGGTGGACTATAGGCGCATGAGTTATAGTGGTGATGTTTAGTACCCCGATCCGACTCATCAGTTCTTTCTCCTTCGTTTGGCAGCAGGTTATCCAGGACATGTGCTCTCTTTTGATCGCTTCGTCTTGTTAGTTTACGAGACTAACCTATAACTGGTTCTATAGTGTTTTATAAATATATTTTACTGTAACTTTTTAATTAATAAAATAAATACAAATATCAAATCAAATCAAAAATCGTTTATTCACCACTGACTTAAAACTAGGAAATACAGAGAATTTGGAACACTTAGGTATACTTAAACTGAAAGCACACGTAAGTTTAAACATACAGACAATAACAAAAAAAAGCACATTAAATCTAATAAGATAGGATACATCTTACCAGTTACCACTAAATAAAGAATGCGATAATGCGCTCATCTACCCACATCGGTATTTGTGCTAGCTCACTGTACGTCACAGAAAGCCGTGGCAAAATGGTTTTGACTCAGCGTTGTGCTGGAATATGTTTTTAAAAACAAAAACCAGCGCTGATTGTCAGTCAAAACCAGATCCAGACTCGCTCGCCAACATCACACGAACCTACTACCTACTACCATCTAGGTACTCCAATAAACAGATTAGAACATATTCCTAATAACTATACCTAATTATTACACACACACACATGCAGTGTGTATACAATACACATACATACACATATACATACGTATACACACACATACATACATATTATATTTATACTAACCTAACCTAATAAACATATATAAATATGTTTATTTATTTATATGTAACACCCACTAACTTTGGAGTAAATGCAATGAAGATAGATATATAATGACAAGACAATAAATGAAGTGTGTGAAATGGTCAAAGCAAAGTAATAAATGATATATCTACTTAAATAGTGTAGTATACCACTTTTTTAGAGTAAGAAAATACAGAAATCTACCTGCGTATACGATGAAACATAAATAGATACATTAATTACGTTTCGTTATCTTTTTATAATAATAGTACAAGTACTTACCTACCTACTCATCGAAAGAACGAATATGTACATATACTTTTATTATAGCGAAAAGCAGATAAATAAATAAAAAATGAAATACAAAATAGCTAGGTAGATCAATCTAATTACCACGTCGCTAACATCATTGATAACCTATCTAGGTACCTACCGGAAAACAAACAGGTTGCGTTTGTGTTGCACAACATACGTACCTATCTATAGGATAAATAATGTAGATACCTGCCCATTGGGATAATGAAAGGTAAATACTCATAATATATTATTGTATACCTTTAGTAAATGAATGCATAACAGAAAATACATAAAAATTGCCTTCCACGATGAAAACGATCCCATCCTGATTATGAAGGTGGTTTTAAACCGGGAATAACACATACTTTTCATCCGAGTACCGCGCGAGAGAAGCCGCGGGTGAACGCTAGTATACCTTCACCCGCCCTCACACGCTTTTTATAAAAATACATAATATATATAATAAAAAGAATATATAAAAAGAAAGTTTTGTTAGTTACACTTTTTTATCCCAAGAACGGCTGAACCGATTTGGCTGAAAATTGGTGGAGAGATAGTCGGACATAGGATACTTAAAGTAGGGGTAGGGGTAGGGGAAGATTAGGGGTAGGGTAGGGTAGGACTGTTGTTGTTGTTGTTGATGAAATACAAAATCATATTTAGGAATGATTTCGTGTAATCATCCAGGCTTATTTAGTGTCAGTTTTTTACAATCTTCTGTCACGACTTTCAAAATGGCCGGCGACCACTGTTCCACATTCGCGCGCGCAAGGTCGCGCAAGGTCAAGGTCATTATTTTAAGTTTTTTCTCTAACACTATTTTTTTTTTTTGTAATTTTACATAATTTTAATGTAATCTAGTACTTAAATCGAACTTCCTACACGCAGAATTTTTATATTATTTTTTTTAAAAAGAAAAAAAACCCGCTCTTTTTGCAAAAACACGATGATAATTCAAAAATGAAACCACTTTTGAGAAAACTAAGGTTTTTATTTAAATATTATATTTATTAGCTTTACATTAAAGCCAAAAAACCAACACAAATTACCTATATTTATTTATAGTTCACCATTATCTAAAAAAAAACGTGATTTTGACAGTACGGCAGTATGGCGGCCATTTTGCGGAATGCGCGCACCATAAACTATTATCGTCATAAAAATCGGATGGCACCGATGTGGATGGTGATTTATGCTTTATTTTGAAGCCCTGTCTGTCTAGATCCTATTAAAAGTCAATGTCAAACTGACATGTGACACAATTTCTAGCAACAGAGGATAAAAACCGGGCAGTTACCGAGTTACCCATTTAGGCCCCTGACACCCCCTGGCGGAGGCCTATATAGGCGCCTGACAGAGCAGGGGACTATACCAGTCCATTGCTGGAAATAGGCCTCCCTTTATAAAGAGGGATATGCCCATGTCCATAATCCCCACGCTGGGCATGCGGGTAAGGAATCGCAGGGCACAGCTTCTCGCACCAACGACGCTGCTACCCGTCGGCGACTACGTGTAGATGAGGTTGGCTTGGGTACCGAAGATGAATGTTGGAACCCCATACACCCCAACCACCTAATATTTTGTGTTTAGTGTGATGTGATTGGAACAAATTAAAATGAGTAATGTATTAAATATGAGTCGTTCTTTGGGTCTAGCAGTAAATCACGGCGCTCAAGATCACGCTCTGCATCGCGGAGACATCGGCATAGGTCATCTTCACGAACGCGGCATGGGTCATCTTCGAAGTCACGTCGGAGGTCAAGGTCGAGACCACGGACTCATACACCGCGGCATCACTCTCCACTGCCTAGGTATCGAGGCGCTAGAAGACCAAGGTTAGTATTCTTATTTATGATGGCCTCAGAGGCGCGGTGGGCGTAGGTCCGCAAAAGGTGGCGGGTTCGATTCCCGCTGCGGGTCAAATGTTTGCATTTTTGTCATGTTGTTTTCTTATTCGTCTTGTCTGGGTGTTTTCTATGTATAACATGTATTTAATTACAAAAAAAGTAATGTATTATATCAGTAATGTGGTTCCCATAATATAAGCTATGCTTACATTGGGGCTACATGATGCTGTGTGATATTGTCCAGCATTTATTATCTATTTATGACTTTCTTACACTAGCAAGGCAAACAACGTATTTTTCGAATCGGAACCATCAAGTTTTTGGCAGATTCCATTTGGATTTTGAAGAATCTCTGACCATTGGCTGTCGGAAACTCTTTAATACATAATTGATTCTAATCTCCAAAGCGTGTATTAAAATAGTGCGCGTCAATCGCAATGCGTTTTCCGAAAGAATCAACCCCGCCATTCAACAATATTCAAAATAATTTATTATACACACACAGCTTAAAGCTGATACGTGTATATATAGAATACGGGTGTATTATACTTGTGTATCAAAATTAAAATGCTATACAATATTTGAGAAACAAGCTGGACCTGAAACTCTGCCTAAAGCCAACAGACTAACCTGATTCTTATGTTCTACAGCAGATCACCAACAGGTGTAAAACTAGCGGATAGTGAGAAGAAGCGACTGCTAGAAGTAGCGAGACGGAATGCCATCAATATGCTCAAGAACGGGGAAGTGCCAGGAGGGGCGGCTGCGTTACCACCACATACAAGAAATCAGGTCATGGCGGCCATACAGTCTGGAGGTATTTATTACTAGTTTCCCAACTTACTTACTACTAGAAAAGGCATCAAGCACCGCGGAGCGTAGCCCAACTATGAACATTCATACAATTTTACCAATGAGAGAGTGAACGTTGTATAGAGTATCTGTATTTATGTGCAAACCACAAAAACATATAAAATACAAATTCTTGCGCATTGCCCTTCTTTATGTGGAAGTAAGTTTACTTTTCTGTATTTTCCCCCCTTGCTTTGCGGTACTCTTATAAAACGTGGTCATTATCTCTGCACCCCTATTGCGTAATTTCCAATCGAATTATCAGATATTTTCAAATCACACTAATATTATAAATGCGAAAGTTTGTGTGTGTGTTAGTATGTTTGTGGTCGCTTCAGTCCATAGCGGCCGAACGGTTTTGGATGCAACTTACGTATAAACTTTGGTACATAGTTTAAGACCTGGATTAACACATAGGCTACTTTTTAACCGAGTATCACGTGAGCGAAGCCGCGCACGGAAGCTAGTTGAGACATAAAACATAATCTTGATAGTTTATTTTTGGTAATTACCATTACCATTCATTACCAAAAACACCGCCAATAGTTATTTGTTATACAAGAGTGCAAAGTTGCTTTTTAACCGCATGCTCAATTTTGATGACTGAGCAAGCGAAGGGTTCTAATATAATAAAATTAGAATCCTGAGCGTTAGCACACACATACACACACCAGCCTATATCAGTCCACTGCTGGACATAGGCCTCCCCTAAGGGGGATATGCCCATAATCCCCACGCTGGGCATGCGGGTTGGGGATCGCAGGGCACAGCTTCTCGCACCACCGACGCTGCTGCCCGTCGGTGGCCAGGGGATTTAACTGTGCCGATAAAGGCTGTGCTATGCCGCAATCAGCCGGCCGCCAGAGCCCCGTTCGTTGTTTAGCAGGGTGCACCACGAGCAGGTGAGGTTGGCTTGGGTTCCAAAGATGGAGGTTGGAACCCCGTACACCCCGTGAGCGTTAGCGAGGGAATCAAAAGAGCACGAGGTGAAAAATCTTTGCACTCTAGTGCAACACGTAACTTTTCATCCCACCTCAGCGAGGAAATGACAAAATGCAGTTTAACATTTAACGTTTAAAAAAAATAAAGTACACCAAGAGAGTTCTTATTCTGAGGTTTTATCAAATTAAAAAAGGTTGTATGTTAAATTCGGCACCATGGAGGTAGAAGTAAATAGGTTTAATGATGTTTTGAATTCACAAACTTAGTGCTCACGATGTTCTAAATTCAATTTTACTTTATCCTCTAGCGGATAAACACGGCTTTTGCACTCAGATATCGAAGAGCAAAAATACACTTTCCCAGATGGGGGGATGAAAAACATATTAATATTGTTAAGTTATAGAACAAAAGTTTTTGTTTATGATGTTAGTAACACAGTACTGAAGATTGTTTTACCAATAACCCTGTATAACAATACCTTAACATGATAATTTGATTAGGTAAATCGGTGGATGAGCTAACAGATTTCTGCAAGCACCTATCCAAGAAGGAGGCACTCGGTGAATTGTCCTCTGTGTGTTCAGAGGATGAGGATATGAGTGAGAATGAAGACACCATGGCGTTCCATCACCCCTTCCTCGTCAAGGAGAAGGCTCCTATAATCATGAATATAAGGGTGAGTTTCGTTTGACAACTGAGCTTGTTTCGACCCAATAGTAATGAAGGAAGAAAGATATAATGCAGCTCTTAGTAATCGAAGTTTCTTTGAAAATGAAGACAAATAATTGGTAACCAATGATCGCGATTATGAAGTAAAGTAACAGAGGCTGAATCACGAATATTTTAACTTTTCGTGTCGTGAATAGTAGGCCTATGCCCAGCACTGGGTCGGTAACTTTTGAAATGATGATGATGATGATGAAGTGAATATAAAAATTTGGGCCAATCAAAAAGCGTAGATAATAAATAACGCTTCGTCTCATTTGCCAAAATTGTACGATACGATTGGTTGAAATATTCGTTACTAGCTTTTGCCAACAGCTTCGTTCGAGTTGAAAGGGATTTTCTATCCTTCGAGAACAGTAGTGTCCTTTTCTTGACAAGTTGCTTCAATTAATAAAGTTACGCAATGTAATAAGCTTCGCTAAAGACAAAAGTGCTGAAGTTTGCTTATTTCCCTGACTGAAGTCCTCTTCAGTCAGGTTATGTTTTTAGAGTGTGTTTGTAATATTATTTGTCAATCGCTGTAGCCCAAACGGCGGGATGGATTTGGACTAATGATGTATCGTTGGATTCGTCTAGATCACGAGGGTGACAAAATACTCTATGGGCCACATTTGAATTTTCAATTTACGATGAACTAAAAATACTAAAATTTACCTGTCTATGCATACGAGTTAATTGTTCTTTTTTTTAAATAAATGCTTCTTAGGCATAATTTTAGCTTAAACATTTGGGTCTATTAAATTAAGTAAACTATCCTTTTTAGGGAGGAGCGCCATTACCAGTCAAAAGCACGGCTTTAGTTGCGAATAAGGATGAGCTCAGACTGCAGTTCCCCGTGTCTTCAGGCTCCCAACACAGAGAAAAAGCATCCGAATGGGTCCCTGTCGAGCCTAAAAAAGATTTGGTAAGTACTATGGTTCAATCACCATTTTTAGAGAAAATATGAGGCTATTATCACGTGGACTAACGAGCTGTGGTAGCCTAGTAAGATGACTTCTGATGCAGAGTTCGTGGGTTCAAATCCCGGCCGTGCCATAAAATTTATGTGCGCGTTACAACATGCTCAAGGAAAACATAGTCAGGAAACCGGCATGCTCTAGAACTTATTTTAAAAAGCTACTTGCATCCTGTCACTCGGAATGCTTACTGCTGGCAAAATGTATTTGTATTTGTAAAAAGGGAGCATGTAGATACCCAATGTAATGTTTAGACTTGGCTCTGACAACCCCCTATATGGTATCCTCAATAAATTTGCATACTGAGCAATATCTAAAAATATCGTCGACCCAAGGAAGATACGTCCTTGGTTCTTCGTATGAGCAAGTGGCCAACTCTTGTGTCGGACTTTTAATTTAGCCCTAAAGCCTCCGATACTGACTTACTGAAAACTCAGAACCAGACCAATATCATAACGTGCCCTCCGAAGCAAAAATGCTCAGATCTAAATTCCACTAAACGGTCACCCACTTAGGTAGTGGCCGGTAGAGTTTTGTCTCACCAAAATTATCTACTTAGAAAGCGGAAGTAAGTACCGCCACGGCATGGCGGCACCAACGACGCTGCTGCCCGTCGGTGGTCAGGGAATTTAGCTGTACCGGTGTTAGGCTGAGCTATGCTGCAATCACAGCTAGAGACTCATTTTTTATACAGCAGGTTCACTAGCAGGACAGGTTCAACAGCTTGGGTTCAAAAGATGGAGATTGAAACATCCCTGGCAAATAAATTGTGGGGTAAAAGTATTACATGGTACTTTAATTTATTGAATTAAATAAATAATAAATAATCCTGGACGTCATCACACAGCATCATGTAGCCCCAAACTAATCAGAGCTTGTATTATGGGAACCACATGATTGATATACTACATAGATACATTTTTTTTGTAAATACATACATATCATACATAGAAGACACCCAGATCCGAGACAAATATCTGCAGAACATGCAAACATTTGTCCCGCGGCGGAAATCGAACCCGCAACCCTCTGCGTCACAGGCGGGCCTTCGCCCACTGCGCAACAGAGGTCGTCAATTAAAACTTTGTTCTACAGCCTGTGGCAAAAATAAGTTCAAAATCGGGGCCATTACCAGTACCTAAAGCGATAGAACCGGCAACTCCTGCGCATACTGCCGAGTCTACCGTCATCGCTACCACCACCGAGACTGTTACAGTCACTTCAACGACAGCTAGTACACCACGGTAAGGTCTTTCTAGATATTACAGTTAGTGCATAAATCTATAATATTTACTAACGAAATAGGAATAAAAGATAAAAATAAAAAGTATATTATGTTATCTCAGTTAACTAGATACAAAAAAAATAGTGATAGTGAAACATGCCCTTGGGATTGTAACTTACTTTACGCGAAGGTTGCATATTAATTTGACATTTTTGCTGTGGGTAAAAATATAATTTACTCACCTACTACTAAATAACATAATTACTTTGAAGATGGTAAAAAAGGGCACAGAATATTAAAAGAATCAGAATTTTCACTCCGCAAATAGCTACTTTAGCTGCCACACAATAAAGTGTTATTCAACTCGTATCTAACATTTTATATTCACCTACACCTTGCATCCCTTTCTATACGTAACTCTTATCTCTTCTGATGTGTACTAATCTACGGAGCGAGCCCCGCAGTCAGGGCCCGCCGATGTACTTATAGCTTCGTACCTAAAGTGCGGAGTGAGACTGACCTGCCTATTAGAATATAATGACTTACCAACCCAGAGTCCTTCTCCTTTATTTTAAGGAGTTGAGCTGGCTGGGGTTGAGTTAGCAGGGGGGGATGCATAATACACCCCAGTGCGGGACGACAGTGCTGAACTTTCTCCTCCCACTTCAAATTAGAATTACTTTGCGTGAAGGTTGCATGACACAATGTGACATTTTCGAGCAAATCTTTAAAAATATAATTTACTCACCAACTACTAACCTTATGTATGTTTACTACACAGGCCTGCCCCACTTGCCTTGCCCGCCCCACCGCCAGCTCCAGTCGTCGACCCTCCGCCATATATGAAGGGATTTTCCAGCGGATCTCGTAAGTGTTTATAAGCTGCTGATGCTAAGCAAACGCAGTATAGGACGCCCTATGTCCCGTACGGCGAGCACGAATATTTCAAGCTGACGTATCGTCAGCGTAACGAAAAATGTTGGCCAAGGACAATGTTTTTGAATCTGAATGCTGTCTTTTTGGCCAAAATTTTACAACCGGAATAATTTTTGGCTAGTCTTCGTGATCGAGCTGATTTACTATCAGAGGGCTTACCACAGGTTTTTATAGTTTACGAAAACTATATAAGTTTCGGTATCTTTCCATACAGCGCCTCTAGGGAAACGTGCATGAAAAACGAAAATGTATGGAAAGATACCGAAACTTATAAAGTTTTCGAAAACTATCAAGACCTGTGGTAAGCCCTCAGAGCAGTAGATATTTGAAGACAGTTCCTCAAAAATGGAGGACAAAAAACAGGATGATCATCAGCCTATAGCAGTCTACTGCTGTACATAGGCCTCTCCTTATGAGCGCCATTGCGCCTGGCCTCAGCTCAACGCATCCAGCTTCTACCAGCAGCCTTTCGCAAATCGTCACTGCACCTGGCCGCACGGCCAAAAAACAATACATAGGCAAAATAATTGGAAATAATATTAAATTTTTTTTCGTTATCTTAGAACTGTCAACGGTGTCTTCGGTACCGGCGTTACCCGCCCCCGGCCCTCAAGCTTATCCCCCCAGCGTTATACCGCCTAAAATTGTAAGTGGTACTTCAATTATTATGTTTTTTTATTCACTGTGATCCCAGGATTACTAGGGCTTGACTAAAAACGTAAAATTCTGTAGATTTATACTAGATATTTATTATTTGTATTTTTTCGCTCGCTTACCCCGGTAAAAAGTAGTATGTGTTAATCCGAATCATGAACTGTTTCATTCCAAGTTTCACCTAAATCCGATCTGCCGTTATGGAGTTGAGTAGGAACAAATACACAAATACACACACTCAAAATTTCAATAAGTGTGATGGGATTAATAAAAGTCTGTAGTTTTCCATTTTGCATTAATATTTGCCGAGAAGTGCAAAATTCAAGCGTCAAACTTTTGCTCTTTTCGGTAAATGTATCACTGTTTACAGAAAAAACCATAAAGGTACAAATTCGTAGCCGACTGCAGACAACAGCAGCAGGCGACACTACTGGTTTATATGTATTGCTGTGAAATACTTTCTGCGGCTTGCTGTCGCCGAACCGCAGATCAGTAGTAACCATTTGGGGGGTGATTGGCTAACTCTGTTGCATGACACTTCACTTCACTTCTTTATTAATTGGCTTCTAGGATAGTTTCCACAATTTCGCCAGTATCAAGTTTAATGTTCATAATAATATGAGACAACGTAGTACGGTTTATAAGTCCAGTCCAGCCTTCAGTGAGGTCCTGTTTTCTGCTATAGCCATGGCGAATATAACAAAAAACGATCGACGCACAATTTTCTTCATCAGACAATTCCCGTTCAATCTTATTTTATTCCATTTCACTAGTACTTGGGTCTTATAACTAACGTATAACGTTTATAATACCATGAATAAAAAACGACATACATTAGAAAATAAAATTTAATAAAAATGACAACCGACGTTCAAGATGAAAAAAATGGTATCCGGTGATTGGCTAACTGAAGGATTGACACCGATCATGTTTTTTCCACAGATATAGGAAGACAACTAGATAAAGTCGTAAAATTCAATAGGGCTGATATCTACTTTCTTATGTCCAATATCATCAGTTAGAAAGGGCATACATATATCAATGCGACTTCAAAAAGTTTATCGTACCAGGGCGCTCGAACAAATTTCTATGCAGGTTCATACAAATGCCCTGGTACGAAGTCGCAGAAATCGCATTGAGATAAAGTATGCATCTCTTTCTAGCTAACATATATGGACATAAGAAAATAGAGATCAGCCGTATGAGTTAAAGTTCAGAGCATAAATGAATTTTAAGACTTCTTCTATGCTTTAGTCCCAGTGACAGAAGATACCTACTATAGACATATAACTTCAAAGACAACAACAACGGAACATGGCACAAAATAACTACAAACTCAAACACCGGAACTCTTTTCGTCACTGTAATGATAACTGTTACACTCAGTTAAAAATCGATCTTATTTTTTAGGACCTTGGTTTGATTTGCCGTTGAACTTGGCAAAAAATAGTTTGTCTTGATCACATGTTACGTCTGTGTCATGTCACTCGGTATTATGGGGATGTTTTATGCAGTAAATGTAAAGCAAATTAAAATACACGATAAAATAATTATGATGAATGGTGATGAAAAAAAAAATGATGAGATGACCTACCTTACCTACCTATCGTAGCCATTACGATAATTTATATTTGTATGGTTACATTGACTTTAAGGCTCTCATTATTACAGTTTTTAGGGAAAATATAATAACAAGAAGAAACAAAAAACCCAACTGCATAGACAAGAAGTTTTTAGTACTAACGCCGTATTTTATAACCGAATCTCAACTCAGAGTGCAAGCTTGAGAGTTAAGATCAACAGACAGTTTAATAAAATTATATACATGAATTATATACACATATTTCAATACTTTTATTTTTATTCAGAGTACTGAACATACATATTAATTCTAAAACCTGATTAATTAAATATTGTTTGTGGAACTAGGTTGGGTTTGTTCCCACTCAAATCCGAAAGTAACGAAAGGACAATGGGCAATTATGTATGGAGTTTGGTCCAAATTTCCACCACCAATGAGACCTATGTCATAAAATGGATCACAGTGTACCTACTGAATCATTATAAAAAGACTGCAACTAAAAATATTCACTCAGTAAAAAGTAATGACCGAATGAAAAAGTTACGGTTTTTAACATCTTGTATGAACGTATTCCACTAATATCTTCTACACTACTTGTCCGATTATTGAAGACGGATTACTTCGGAACTTCTGAAGGCTGGAGGAGCTCCTGTTGTGCAGGAGCAGGTTCCGAAATGCAAAAATATTTTAAAAGCGCGTATTACTTTTTTGTACGTGTAAGCGCGTTCACGGTATCATTGTGGACTTTTTGAACTATTTCAGCTCATTATGGAACGGGGGGAATGAGTCATCGTTGCTACCATGTTCTTACTACTTAGAATTATACGTATTTACAAAAAAAAAAAACGTTTAAATTGTTAAGAAAAATACGTCTTTTTAATATAGTCATAACTATTTACTGAGTGAATATATTTTTTTCGCCTAGTAGTAAAAATTGTTTGGTATTTAGTGGACTTTGAGTTTACATAGCTCTCAACGGTGGTGGAAATTTGGACCACTTTTGCCCATTGTCTTTTTATGTTATTTTTATGTGCCTCGAAATATTGTTAGTTTATTCAACTTTTGCCATGATGAGTGCAGTAGTGAATCATTTTTGGCAATAATAGTAAATAATAAATATAATGTTGTCATATTTTTAGGAATACATTAATAATGCTTTTGATTAAAAGTATATCATGAGGTCGGGTAATATATTATTGTAACTTGTGACACATTGAAATAATTTGAAATTATTGTCAGATTGTGCTTGCTGGTCAAATCATAAAGAAAAAGCAGTGTTATTCTTTGCTTCTATAAACATGGAAGCTATTTTTGCAAACATAAACACAAAAAAGTATTTAACAGGTAACTCAACCTAAATGGCATAATGAAATAATAAGGTTTTAGGGGTATGTTCATAAAATTTACCATTTTATTGTTGGGTAGAAAAGTTCATTGATTGGTTGGCATAATACCATCCTCATACAAAATCACAACAAATAATGTTTAATACAAATAACATCAATAGCGATGTTCTTAGGTGTGAAAGGTGATTCCAGCATTCTTTTTCTGTCCATGGGATCGACTAATGCACCACTTCACGGCACATGAAGGCATTTTTTCATAAAATTATCTGACTGAAATTCGTCGACTAACACCATTGCCTGTCAGGCTCAAACTAAATTTGCTTGGGGCTCAAATTTTTAAACCCGCCCACTAAGGCACAACTTTCGTTGGGGTATGTTCTAACGATAGGGAGGTGTCTATAGTAGGTATCTTCTGTCACTGTTTAGTCCTATTTCTTTGGGTTTTTTCAAACTTTGACATTTCATCCGTCGAAATTCAATTGACAAACTGTACCAGTTTATTAAAACAGGATCGGTGTCAATCATTTCTGTTCACAACAGAGTTAGCCGATCACCCCGCTAGTCACCTGCTGTCATGACTGCAGCTAAATGTCGCCGCGACATGTCGCCGGCTACTGCTACCTGCGGTCAGCTACGAAGTTATACCTTTAAATATGTATGATATGTATGTATTTACAAAAAAAAAATATATGTGTAATATATCAATCATATGGTTCCCATAATACAAGCTCTGCTTAGTTTGGGGATACATGATGCTGTGTGATTACGTCCAGCATTATTTATTTTTATTTTTTTATTTTAAATAACTAGAATTTAGGATGTATGAATAAATGATTTAATACTTTACGTTTATATAAACTCGTTTTTAACAGGATATAGCATCGATCGTGTCCCAGAAGTTGTTGATGATTCGCAAAGAGCAAGAACAAAAAGATACTCCTACAAAAGGCGTAAGTTAATAAGATGTAATTACTAGCTTCCTCCCGCGGCTTCGCTCGCCCGGATCAAAAGAAGGCAATGTGTAAATCCAGGCCTTAATCAATGTATATTCCACGTTTTATTCAAATCCCTTCACCCGTCACCCGTTGAGCGAGGACAAACCAACACTCACTAACACCCACACTCACTTTCTCATTTATTATATTAGTGTGAAGTATCATCGAATCAGTTCCCTATGACACAACTAAGCACTAAGTGTCGAAACATACTATGCCGAGGTTACGCGACCGAAGTTCGGCATGATTACGCCTGCAATGCTATTTGAATTACTGCACGACACATTATGCCGAAATTAAGTTGCGTTATTGCGTACAACCGAACTTCGGTCGGGCGTAAGTTCGGTGGCAATTCGGCGGTAGAGCACACATTATACGCGATAACTGTGGGTGAAGATGCGGGGCGGGAAGCAGCGGGAGGCAGCCATGCCTGCCTCCCGCGCACAACGCAACTGAATTTCTGCCGCGTAATTTCGGCTCGTAGTGTCTAAACACACAATAGCCGAAATTACGCGACGTAAGTTCGGCATGATTACGCCTGCAATGCTATTTCAATTACAGATGACACATTATGCTGAAATTACGTTGCGTTATAGCATAACTTACGCCGCGTAGTTTTCGGCATAGTGTGTTTAGACGCTTATGGTGTGTTATATTGGCCGAATACCTCGGAACGTAGAATCAGCTGCAGAACTTTAGTCGCGTAACTTCGGCATAGTGTGTTTAGACACTAATAGTTGTTAGTAGTTTTAGTTAGTTGGACACTGTTCCAGCACCTTCTTTCTTCGGTCGAGTAATATTTGATCTTTGCGAGACTAACGCACGTTAATTGATTTTTGATATATCATCATCATCATCATGTGAGCAGAATCACCCTCTGCTGGGATAGGCCTTCCTTAGTTTATGCCCGCCTCCTCTCTCCTGTGTGCCTAGAGAGGCACCAGATATGCCCAGCGACTTTCACAATGTCTTCTACTCAACGCGCTGGCGGAAGCTCTTTGGCCCAATCTCTAATAATATTTTATAATTGATAGATTTTATGTTATTTCAGTTTGGCTGGTCAAAGGATAGACACTTGGGGCAGTTCACCGGCTCAACGGGCGCTCAAATCCTCACGCCTAGAGAACTAGCGAGCGGTACCCAAGCCTGGGCAAAGAAGGTATTCTCGACCTACTGGCTTCGACACAAGGCTGACTCCGCCTTGGCAGTAACACGCTATCGTGTGTCCGACTACACTGGTTTTCGTTCTTTGATAATCACTTTATTTTTTTATGGGCACGCTATTTGTCTTGAGAGAAGTTATATATTCTTCTGAAAAAGTATTACATGTTACATGTATTCCATTTTGATCTCAACTAACACATCACTGCCCGATTGTACGTCTCACATGTATTTTTTATTTTTAAAGTGCTTGTATTGCCTTTACCAATATTAGAAAACTTTCAAAATTACAAAAAAAATTAATCAGTTATCAGTATTGAAGTTATATTATTCTTCTGAAAGAGTATTAGATGTTGAGCAATCTAGATATCCATTTTGATAGCTCAACTAACACATTACTGCCCGATTGTACGTTTCACATGTATTTTTAATTTTTAAAGTGCTTGTATTGCCTTTAGCAGTACTAGGAAACTTTCAAAATTACAAAAAAAAATTAAATCGTTTATTACATGATTTTAGAGGTCTTAAATTCTATATTGAAGTTTCAACATGAACCCTATTATAGGGCATAGCAAAAATAGAGGTTTCCTGGGATCTTCGCAGGCTTCGCTGCCTGTTTTCGGGGTTCCTAGAATTTGTTTATATTGAGATTCAACTCCCACGCATTTCATAATTACGTGGTCTGCCGATTCTTTGTCGGTGAGACACTGGGCTTTCTGTTGCTCCGATGTCTAATTCATGCAATCTAGAGTTGTTTCTAGATTAAGAATGTGTGTTGGAAGATTTTTCTTGTTACTAAGCACTGTGCGTCATGTAAATTAGTTTGGGGCCTTAATAGGATGAATTTACGATAAGTATTGGGAATTGCACTAAAGCAGTCTACACACCGAAGTCGGAGATTCTCCGACTCGCTGCCGCGCTGTGTGGCTGTGTCAGCGGATGTAGGCGGCTTTGGTGTGTAGATTCCTTAATAAAAACTGCCTTTTTACATACTTATTATGTTCTTACTCATTCTGCTTTAAAAATAAGTGATTATTGAAGAACTAGAAAGCACATTCAAGTACATTAAAGTATTCAACGAAATCTATTAACCTAGGCTGTCGTACTTTGTACTGATTACCATGAAACAGGGTTCTTTTGCAAAAACACAAACCAGAAAGACTGAATCTTTTAACTGTGGTAGGTTGTTGTAACACTTACTTATGAGTAAACCAATTTACTTACTGCTAGAAAGGATATCGAGCGTTGCAGAGCGTGTCACCTCTAGTATGAGAATTCGCCCATGCTTTCATACTATTTGAACGTTGTATAGTGTGTATTTGTGTGAGAACCGATGGTAGCCCCGCGATTTACGCGTGAGAAAACTGAAACTACGAACAAATATAATGTGTTTAAGGGGTTCCAACCCAAATCTCCTGAATCTAAGCCAACCTCACCTGCACGTGGTGCACCCTGCTAACTAACAAACAGGCCTCTGGCAGCCGGCTGATTGCAGCATATCGCAGCCTAACACTGGCACAGCTAAATCACCTACAGGCAGCAGTGTCTGCGACGCGAGAAGCTGCGCCCAGTGATCTCTAACCCACATGCCCAGTTAGGGATTATGGGCATATTACCCTTCGTATAGGAGAGGCCTATGTTCAGCAGTGGTCTGAATAGGTTCGTGTTGTGTGTGTTTTGTGTGTATATTATATGAAATGTATGGGTTAGAGAGAAGAAGAAGCAAAACGATGACATTTCATTGCATCTTTAAAGCACAAGCAAAAATGAACCCTATTGCAATGGTAAAGTACAAATACAGTCAGCCGGTTCCGTTCAATACTTTAAAATGGTGTCGCAAATGTTTTCTTCCAGCTCAGTTGCGGCCGTCGGATCGCGGTCAGAACTCATAATACACCTGTATTAAGCCTTCTGACTATTTTATTCAGGATGGTTGCAGTGACATTTGATTTTGTTGTAAAAAACAATTATTAATTTATTTTCAAGGGTTCACAAAATTAACTTGATAGTGAAAAAAATCATGAATGAATAGTGCCTGCCACACGTACAGTTCGGAACGCAGGAAACAGCTCGCGCATTCCAACTCTTGCTCTCGTTCCGATAAAGTGGCTACGCTTTAACGAACTGTCGATCTTACCATCCCACCACCAGTTCAAACTGTGATAAATCTTTTTCACACACAGTTTGGATTGTAGATAGGCTAGTTAATAAAAAATATATTTATTTCTTGTGTTTGTGTTATGAATGGAACATGATTAGGCTTCAGCATCTATACCATCTTCTCAGCCAAGTCGGCTTTAAATTTGAACAAATCTAATAAATACAATGCCATTTTGTAGCTTTTATACCAAACAGATAGTTTTACAGTTGTAGTTAAGAATTATATAAGTATGTGTGAGACATTTTAATACCCTAGACCAAAATAAATGTTATTGCAACCATCATACAAGAACGTATCGTCTCGTTTGATGTAAAGTGTAAACTCAATTTAGTTCACACCTTACATAACATCTGGTAAAACAATATGATAATTTCAATGCCATTTCCGATGGCATGCCAATTATCATAGTCTTGAATACAAATATTCAGTGTTCCCCTTTTTATTTTGACTGACTTTATATTTTATCTATAAATAATTCAAATTCATTGCCTATTCACATTTACTGCACACTTCATTTCTGGTAATGTATGTATGGCCTAAAATTTCACATTACTTTTGTCTACATCTAAATTATTTTTTTATTTTGTGGTGATCAATAAAGTTATCTATCTTTATAAGCAATGTAATCAGTAATCACATTATATACAATGCAATATTTGATCAATGTAAAGACATAATTTCAATTATCTTTGTTTCAACACATTTTTAATTATAACACTTATTATTTCTTATAACTATTTTGTATATATGTATTCTTATAAGTCAGTCTCTATACAGAAGCCTAGTGATTCTTTAAGCGATGCCTTAAAGAAAAGCATGGCTTACATTGGGGAATTCATGAATATTTGTTGCAGCTTTTAAGTGATATGGCGTCTCCGAATCGTACCCCGGTACAACGATGATAGGTGCTTACTGTACCAAAAGGTAAGTATGTTAGGGGTGATGTGTGGTTGATATGCCTGGATTATCAAGTGTGAATTTATTGCAGATTGAATTAGGATATCTCACTTCATTTCGATGTAATGTATCGAGAATTATATCTTACAGTGTCTTTGGGAAATGATAAAGTATCTAGACTGAAATTGGGCTCATTAAACTTATTAGGTTTCGTCTAATTTGCAGTTTTCAATGTTTTTTTAAACCTTTTCTAGCTACGCAGGGCTAATACGATTAATTATGAAAGTTATATAGTGTAATCTGAAATCTTGGTTCTAAAATGTGGTATGGTAATTTTAAACTATCTAGGTCCTTTTTAGTAGGTACTCGAATTTATTGCTATACTCCATGTAACCAGGAGTTAATCTATAGCAACCTAGAAGCCGATTTTAAAAACTAAAATCACTCGGGCAAAGTGAAATTTATTGTCAGATAAGTTTGTCATTATATTCTGAGGGTCGATGCCTTATTTTGGGCTAAAATTAAATTAATGTTTTATGTCACCAATATATTCAAGTAGCTCGAAAGCAATTAACCAAAATAAGATTTGTTTTAATTCAATGTCCATTTGAGTCGTTATTTCTGGGATGTAACAAAATCTTTGAAATCTATCATCAATATCCTAACAGATACTCTCTATCTAGGACCAATTAACCCGTGCAGCGCCCGTCGCCGGTGGTATGGGAATGCATCTCCTCCAAAAGATGGGTTGGACCCCAGGACGAGGGTTGGGGAAGGAGGGGACGGGGACACTACAGCCTTTGCTACTGGAGGTGAAGCTTGATACGAAGGGGCTGCAGGCTAAGGAGGAAATACCGCAACGATTCAGCAATAAGGGGGTAAGTTAACTAAACTAGATCTCGTTATATTAATTTGGTCCTCTCGACCCATTTTTAATTTTCAAGTAGTGGAGGATTGATAGGCGCTGGTACCAAAATAGAAGGACCTTAAATAAATATGTAGAAAATGGCCGTCCCAATTATGATTTTAGAATCGCGCGACACTAAAATTCCACTCAACGGCTTCGTACGTTAACCAAATATGTCATAATGTATTTTCTCCAGGGTAAAATGATACGCGGCCGCGGAGCGCCCCGTGGTGGTGGTAGTAGTAATACCGCCGCCGCTTCAGCCCCTGTGATCGCCGGTGGGAAACATCCAGTCTCACTGTTGGGAGAATATTGCTCCAAGCATAAAGTGGGCCCACCTGAATACAGCCTGTGCTTCGAATGCGGTCCTGATCATAAGAAGAACTTCTTGTTTAAGGTAGATAATGAAACTATAATTATTAATATCAACGGGATATTTACCATGATTTGTGAGTTCTGTTATTTCCCGATATTTTGACGCAGTTGCATGCGCCATGATCCTGTTGTTAGAATGTGTAGGAACCGTAAAAGTGATGTTTCAGAAGTGTGTCCTGATACAGTAAGTGTTGTGTGCCGTGATCGTGTTAAAAGTGATATTGAGACCAGTGGTAGGGGTGTCGTTCGTAATAAAAGACTGAGAAAGAGGGTAGATCGTTTCGTCTGCCAGTAACTACCCACTCGCACAGACTTCATGGTAAATATCCCGTTGATATTATTAATTATGTTCTCAACCATGATAGTTTCAAAAGATAATGAAACTTTTTATTGTAGTGACACCTAAACAGAACAACAAAAAAATTATAAACGAAGTACAATGGACAGTCTTATCTTATCACTTACAGCTATAGTTATGGAATATATTATTGACGACCTCTGTGGCGCATTGGGCGAAAGTCCGCCTGAGACACAGAAAGTTGCGGGTTCGATTCATGGACAAATCTTTGCATTATTTGCAGATATTTGTCTCTGGTCTGGGTGTTTTCTGTGTATGTATTGTACAAAGAAAAATATGTATATAAGTAGTATATCAGTCATTTGGTTCCCATAATACAAGCTCTGGGCTACATGATGCTGTGTGATAGTATCCAGCAATATTATTATATTAGTAGCTCCGCCCGCGGCTTCGCTCGCGTGTTACGTGTTACTGGGATAAAAAGTAGCCTGTGTTAATCCAGATCATAAACTATGAATATTCCAAGTTTCATCCAAATCCGTTTAGTAGTTTTCGCTTGAAAGAGTAACAAACATTCATCCATACATATATACTCACAAACTTTTAATATGAAGTGTGATGTGATGTGGTTATTATCTTCGGTACCCAAGCCAACCTCACCTGCACGTGGTGCACCCTGCTAAATAACGAACGAGGCACTGGCGCCCGGCTTATTGCAGCATAGCGCAGCCTAAATCGGCAAAGCTAATACCCTGGCCGTCGACCGGCAGCAGTGTCGGCGGTGGGAGAAGCTGTGCCCTGCGATCCTCAACCCTCTTGCCCAGCGTGGGGATTATGGGCCTATCCCCCTTATAGGGGAGGTCTATGTCCAGCAGTGGACTGAATAGGCTGGTGTTGTTGTTGTTATATTATATAGACAGCGATCTATGGTATATCTTTGGTATGGTTATGGTTTATTTTTGATGCACTAAACGAATGCTAGTAAATTTATGAATTACATCATAGAGGCGGTTTGCTCAACAAAAACTATGTTATCAGTAATCAACAAAACGAAAGAGTTTTTATTAAAGAAAACCTACAAAATTTGCTTTCCCAATTTGTGCATTATAATGCTTGTAGTACATTAGTATCTCAGCATAATAACTGTTATTGTTTGTAGTTATTACTCGAACACGTCAAATAATAACATTGATTATGCTCAGGCACTAATGCACTACCTGCGTTCTAGTGCACAAATTCATTCAATAAATTATTCTTTTAGTGGTGCTTAAGCACTCTTCACACCGAAACTGCCGACACAGCCTGGAGATTTGACCGGGTGTGACATATCGGCGTCTCGGAATTTACAATAAGGCGGGTGCAGTGTACATAGAGCGCAGTGAAAGCAAGTGAGAAAATTCCTTTAGTTATTATATATAATTCAGGCAATTCTTCTCTCCTCAGGTAAAAGTGGGCGGTACAGAGTATCAACCAGCTGTGGCGAGTCAAAACAAAAAGCAAGCAAAGGCTGATGCCGCCCACTTAGCATTACAGAAGCTGGGCATCTTGCCGTAATGTGGCGTGGAATGTATAAAAATAGCAATAAACTATGCTTAGTTCTATTGTATGAAAATGTATGGTAATAAAATGTGATTTTAAGATGCAAATTGTTTTTTTATAGAGCTCAGTGACACTTTGGAACAAAAGGAATCTTTTATTTTAAAATTTTTGGCACTGCTTACTTTGATAGTGTTAGCTTTCGAAAATTCATTGTGACTAGAACTTAAAATATGTATAATAATTAAGCTTCAGTTGCCTAAACAAGGCATAAATGCCTGTGCGTTATTTGAATTTTGTAACTTTGTATGGGATTTTTTATGAAATTGAGAAACTGGAAAAGAGAATGTTTGTCATGTCAATATGTAGGAATATAGGCAAGTTAGTATAAATGGTACACCAGAGATTGAATCAGAAAACATTTTCGTTCTCGTACTATCCTAACAACAGTTTAGCTTTACCAATAAACAAGAAAACCAAATATTATGTCAATTCATTTAATCGAACAATAATATTTCCTACACTAAACTACTACATGAGCAACTAGGAATAATTTTTGCGTACATAATCAAACAAGCTGCATAACATAGGTACTACACTCTACAGGGAACTAAATGTTCACCATTTGGTAGTTTCAACCCATGAGATCATCCATAAACAGTCTATACTTCACTTTATCATAAAATGTCTGTTACAATGCTAATTGCTATAAAGCAAGCCACAGATAACCAAGTAATATGTTATCTAGGTACTTAATATGTTGGCAAGGGTTCCCTGATTTGTGAAAGTTAAAATCAGTAATATCAGAATTTTAATTCAAGTACCGAAATCAAAACTGATTGTGATTTAACTGGTTCACTTGTGATTTGATTCACTGTGTCACTAAATTAAATTTGGTTTTTAAATATATGGTCCATGTCTTGAATGTGACAGCTAAAGTTAGATTTAAATTCTATGATAGATTGTTTATTTGTTCTGTAGATTGACACAAGGAGACCCTTAGGATAAAAGATGAGTTGAAATTGTTACTCTTTTAAGTAAAAAGAGTTTTCAAACTACTATGAGATTTATAACATGAGTTCTTATAAGTACGTATTTATGGATATTCTCTATTCTATCAATCACAGATCTGTTCCAGGTTTCTGCTTCCATCGCTTATTCCTTCTTCGGCGGTTGCTGCTTGATCTTGTAGTCAGAGAGCGCCGCTTTGATTGCATCCTCAGCAAGCACTGAAAATACAATTTAAGTTTTAGAAATATTTTTCACACAGCATCATGCAGTTCGAAACTAAGCAGAGCTTGCACTAAGGTGTGCGTTACCCCAGCAGAATTTTTTCTTCTAGAATGAAGTGAGTTCCAGGAATAATTAGTGCATTACTTGCTGTAAATGTGCGTCAAGAAAAAAAATTTGTGCGTGCTGCCGTTTTGGAATAAATCGCAATAGGTTTTCTGCTGGAGTAACGTTCTTCCAGCAGGAAGATTCTAAACGGATGATCCTAGACAAAAATGAATGATATGGGCAGGTAGCTTATATTTGTGCATAAAAGTGCGCAAAAAATAAAATTTGTGCGTCTTAAGGTTTTTGAGTTATTAACTTTCCTGCTGCGGTAACGTTTTGCAAAATCTTGGATCTCGGAAACCATTGAATGTGCACCTATAAAATATACATGCACGAGTAGCTCTTAATTTGTGCGTATTTGTGACAAAGTAAAATTAACAAAAATCCATACAGTTTTTAAGTAATCTAGCTTTTTTGAAAAACCTTAAAAAAATTCTAGCTCTTTAATGGACAGACGCACAAATTCATTGTGAACGGTGGTCGGTTCTTGTTGTTATCCTTTGTAACCACAAAAAGTTTCAAGAAGGTACATACACGCGTTTTTGAATAATATCGATTAAACCAAATCTGATAAGGCCATAACTTTGACGTCAAAATGCAAGAAACCTTTTCAACGCACAATTGTGGTATGAACAAAAAAATTAGTGCGTTTAATGATAATTAAACCCTGAAAATTTCAGCTCTCTACGTCCCGTATTGAGCTAGTTATAAACGATAGTCTGAAATAAGACCTAGACCCTGGTTTCTGACCTGTGATCCGACCAAATTCGAATGACCACTAAAAAGCGACCGTTTCATACATATTGATGACCTTCTTAATTTTCCTTACGAGACGCATTGGTCCTGGATACACTCAAGTACAAAAGTTATTGATACTTTTGCAAACTATTTTAGGATTTAAGAGAAATGAAGTCAGTAGGTACTTATCTACCCACATACCTATCTTTTTAACCGACTACCTCGGAAGGAGGGTTATGTTTTTTGAGAATTTTGAACCTAAATGATTTTTAACGTAGATAGTTTGCTACCTAACTAGGCCTCTGCCTGAAGTCTCTACTTTCTCCAGTAAGGTAAGTAAAATTTACCTACCCTGGATCGAAAATCACATAGGTAAATAGACAGAAACTACGGAACAAATAGGTAGACACGTTTATCAATAATTTTCAGTCTGGTTTTCATATTTTTTTAACTTTTACCTACCTATCTAATTATAAGTAATTAGCTGATTAGGCCGTAGGTAGGTAGTAAATAAGTCTTCTAGGTACTAGAGGTCTTCTAGTTTACTAGAGCACAGCTCATCACACCTACTGATTTAAACATTAAGAATAAAATGTACCTACTTTTCTGTTTGTTTTGTTTTTCATTATTTTCCGTTATACGGTTAGTATTAAAAAGTTAAAAGGCCCATCAGTAACACAGGTCCTCCGTCGACTCTCCTCCGTGAGCTCTGCCCTAGTAAAGTACATAGTAAGGAATAGGTATATTATGTACATAATATACATAAGTACCTACTTCCTAACTACTGCCTAATTAGCTAATTACTTTAATAAACTATATAGGTAGGTATACCTAAGTTAAATGACTAAAACCCGACCTTAAAATATTGATAAGCGTACCTAACTAGTAAACTACACAGTAGACATAAGTACTACCTAACTACTGCCTAACTAGCTAATTACTTATAATATACTATAACGTTTAAATTAAAAATAACTAAAAGGATATTGATAAACGTACCTACCTAGTTGTTGTTTGTGTGTACTTAAGTGTTTTTCGATCCAGAGTTGGTAAATTTGACTGGAGAAAGTCTGCCTAGCTAGGTAGGTAGTTTTTTATTGAAATCAGAAAATAATGAAAAACAAAACAAACAGAAAAGTAGGTACATTTTATTCTTAATGTTTAAATCAGTAGGTGTGATGAGCTGTGCTCTAGTAAACTAGAAGACCTCTAGTACCTAGAAGACTTATTTACTACCTACCTACGGCCTAATCAGCTAATTACTTATAATTAGATAGGTAGGTAAAAGTTAAAAAAATATGAAAACCAGACTGAAAATTATTGATAAACGTGTCTACCTATTTGTTCCGTAGTTTCTGTCTATTTACCTATGTGATTTTCGATCCAGGGTAGGTAAATTTTACTTACCTTACTGGAGAAAGTAGAGACTTCAGGCAGAGGCCTAGTTAGGTAGCAAACTATCTACGTTAAAAATCATTTAGGTTCAAAATTCTCAAAAAACATAACCCTCCTTCCGAGGTAGTCGGTTAAAAAGATAGGTATGTGGGTAGATAAGTACCTACTGACTTCATTTCTCTTAAATCCTAAAATAGTTTGCAAAAGTATCAATAACTTTTGTACTTGAGTGTATCCAGGACCAATGCGTCTCGTAAGGAAAATTAAGAAGGTCATCAATATGTATGAAACGGTCGCTTTTTAGTGGTCATTCGAATTTGGTCGGATCACAGGTCAGAAACCAGGGTCTAGGTCTTATTTCAGACTATCGTTTATAACTAGCTCAATACGGGACGTAGAGAGCTGAAATTTTCAGGGTTTAATTATCATTAAACGCACTAATTTTTTTGTTCATACCACAATCGTGCGTTGAAAAGGTTTCTTGCATTTTGACGTCAAAGTTATGGCCTTATCAGATTTGGTTTAATCGATATTATTCAAAAACGCGTGTATGTACCTTCTTGAAACTTTTTGTGGTTACAAAGGATAACAACAAGAACCGACCACCGTTTACAATGAATTTGTGCGTCTGTCCATTAAAGAGCTAGAATTTTTTTAAGGTTTTTTCAAAAAAGCTAGATTACTTAAAAACTGTATGGATTTTTGTTAATTTTACTTTGTCACAAATACGCACAAATTAAGAGCTACTCGTGCATGTATATTTTATAGGTGCACATTCAATGGTTTCCGAGATCCAAGATTTTGCAAAACGTTACCGCAGCAGGAAAGTTAATAACTCAAAAACCTTAAGACGCACAAATTTTATTTTTTGCGCACTTTTATGCACAAATATAAGCTACCTGCCCATATCATTCATTTTTGTCTAGGATCATCCGTTTAGAATGTTCCTGCTGGAAGAACGTTACTCCAGCAGAAAACCTATTTTTGCGATTTATTCCAAAACGGCAGCACGCACAAATTTTTTTTCTTGACGCACATTTACAGCAAGTAATGCACTAATTATTCCTGGAACTCACTTCATTCTAGAAGAAAAAATTCTGCTGGGGTAACGCACACTGCACTAAGGGAACTACATGACTGGTATACTATTTATGTATATACTTTTTGTAAATACATACATATTACACATAGAAAACACCCAAACCCAACACAAATATCTGCAGAATATGCAAACATTTATCCCACAGCAGGAATCAAACCGCAACCTTCTGCATGTCAGGTCGACCTTCGCTCACTATGAGAGGACGTCAATAATGATTATAATGAATATTATAAAAAATAGCCAGCTATGATTTATTCCTTAGTTAAACCTCTTAACTTGTACAGTCAGCATCAAAAGTAGATGATGAGTTTCAGAAATTCAATACAGCTGATAGAAATTTGCGTCAGAATTAGATAGCACTAAAGTGTTCCATAAATAGGTGATTGAAAAATATTCCAACAATAAGCTGATGCCCTCCGGCCAGGTGGAGTGACGATCTGCGAAAGGCTGCTGGTAGAAGCTGGATGCGTCGAGCTCAGGACAGGGCGCAATGGCGCTCATTAGGGGAGGCCTATGTCTAGCAGTGGACTGCTATAGGCTGATGATGATGATGATGATGAAGCTGATGACACTAACCACCACATGTACCTGATGACTTTAAGTTTCAAAAGTATCTGATGTAAAATAGTTTTATAAATATATGAATTATGTTACTTTGCAATATTTTGGCAATAAAGATATAGGTTCAAAAATAACTGACTATCGTAGCAAAAATAACTGATTATCTATTGTAACTGGCCTTTTAGCTCAGTTATTTTAATTTTAATTTTATTTTTATTTTTCTCTAAAGTTGTAAACGGGGTGGCAAAGTTTGTATGGGGAACAAAAAAATCTTTACCAATCGACTTCAAATAATGCACAGAATCTCTCTTCTAGAAATAAATGTCCTGTTTCAGGATCATATGTACAGGTACATGATGCTGTGTGATTACGTTCCGCATTATTATTATTATGACACTTTATTTAATTATGAACTCGTCTAAAATACATTTTTTACTATAATTATACTTAATACTACTTATGTACATAAATAATTATCAAAAACTATTATTATTATTATTAGTTTATTAAAATTTACCATACTTAACCGGCTGTTGAATTGGTGATCAATGTAAACAGTAGCGGGAACGGGAACGAAAAAGGGAGTGAGAGAGTACTTTTTATTACGCGCAAAACGTGGTAAAAATAAACCTTTATGTAAATAATGAAACACATTTTGAAACATACATTTCCACGCGGGCGAAGCCGCGGGGTGCAGCTAGTATATTTATAAAACTATTTTACATCAGATACTTTTGAACCTTAAAGTCATCAGGTACATGTGGTGGTTAGTGTCATCAGCTTATTGTTGGCATATTTTTCAATCACCTATTTATGGAACACTTTAGTGCTATCTAATTCTGACGCAAATTTCTATCAGCTGTATTGAATTTCGGAAACTCATCATCTACTTTTGATGCTGACTGTACAAGTCCTACATGGGCTGCCAATTCAAAGAAAGTTTTTCAGGATATTTCATAATTAGGGGATAAAAACATGTTCCAGATGGATGTAATCCACCTTACCAATAGAGGTGACCTTGGACACCATTTTTTTTCATCTTGAACGACAGCTGTGTCATTTTTATTAAATTTTATTTTCTAGTGTTTTTCTTATGTATATCGAATTCTATTAATGGTATTTTAACCGTTATACGTTAGTAATAAGACACAAGTATTAGTGAAATGGAATAAAGAAGATTTCGACGGAAACTCTCTGATGAAGAAAATTGTGCGCCGATCGGCTTTTGTTATAGTCGCCATTGCTATAGCAGAAAACAGGACCTGACTGAAGACTGGACGACTGGACTTATAAACCGTACTACGTTGCCTCATATTATTATGAAGAATTATACTTGATACTGCCGAAATTGTGGAAACTATCCCAGAAGCCATTTAATAAAGAATTGAAGTGAGGTGACCTTGAATGGGAGCACCCACCAGTCCTCCATTGAAGTCAAACCAGTCAAACTCTAAATTTGGATTACATCAGTACCTATTAACTATTAACCGATGCAGAAGATTGCGGGTTCGATTCCCGCTGTGGGACAAATGTTTGCGTGTTCTGTAGATATTTGTCTCGGGTCTGGGTGTTTCTATGTATGAAATGTATGTATTTACAAAAAAAAATATATGTGTAGTATATCAATCATGTGGTTCCCATAATACAAGCTCTGCTTAGTTTGGGGCTACATGATGATGTGTGATTACGTACCACATTATTTATTAAAAAAAACAAAAATAACTAGATAGATAGCAACAAGCAAGGTCACCTCTGTTTGGATGCTGGATTACAGCCATCTGGCACTAGCTTATAAACCAAATTATAATCTTGAGCTATTTCATTATCTATGTACATTGAAACATACAAAATCGATCTAATTGAAACATACAAAATATTAACAAAGCACTTTTACCATAACTATCTATAATGTACAACATGAATCATAATAACAAAACCGACTAAAGGCACTCACTTAGGCTGCTAAACCAGCCAGGTACAAGCACTCTTCGAAATTGATTTTTTTTAAACAATTTTTTTTTATTATTATCACGTTTTGCCAAACTACATTGTACACAATTGGAATAAATAATAAATGCTTTATTGTGGACACAAAAAATAAAAAATTACAAAAGTAGGTACATATTTTAGTGAAATATTTTGGTCACACAATTGGTGGTCTTATCGCTAACAGCGATTTCTTCCAGACAACCATCCCTATGCCAAGGAAGCTAAAAACTAGGACTATAAAAACTATGTACTTATGAATAGGCTTCCAAACACAGCAGTTAGTGCTCCATTAGTGAACTTCTTCAAAAATGTACTGCACAAATAATTAAGTACTGACAGATAACCTCAATATACATGTATCAGCTTTAGCCTGCCTGTGTATAAACAAATTGCTGCCCTTGCATCACAATCTATACTTGGTACCAAGATTTGCTAATCGCAAACAAAAGCGTGTTGGCGCCTTGGATGTGCAGGCAAGCCATGGAGTCTGCATGGGCGCAATAAGCTTATTTCTTTAAGTTCAAGTAAACTTATGTGCTGTTTTCTGGAAATAATAATAACTTACTAGAACAATGCAGCTTGACAGGAGGCAGTGACAGCTCCTTAGCAATATCAGTGTTCTTTAACTTCAATGCTTCATCCACCGTCTTGCCTTTCACCCATTCAGTTGCAAGAGAGCTCGAAGCAATAGCGGACCCACATCCAAACGTCTTGAACTTAGCATCAATGATCTTTCCATTCTCATCCACTTTGATTTGCAGCTTCATCACATCACCGCAGGCCGGGGCGCCGACCAGTCCGGTACCAACACTCTTATCTTTCTTGTCAAGGGAACCAACATTGCGTGGATTCTCATAGTGGTCTATGACCTGTGTAAAAAAAGGAACTATAAACAACCAACAATTGATAAACATTTATTTACCACTTGGCATACAATACATACAACAGAAATAAGTACCTAACTAAACTAAGTAGTTAAATGGACCTTCCATTTAACTACTACCCAGTGTCATCCTGGCATGTAGTTGATGTAATTTTGTAGTGAGGAAGATTTTTATAGTGGGCTTAATCGGATTCAGATTCTATGCAAATGTTTATTTATTTATTTAATAATTTTGTAATAGGAACGCCAACAGCTATGTTATGTTATGTTATGTTAGATACCAACATTTGTCTTAAAATTTATTTAAAACTAAGAAAGTTGGGTCGATTAGGCACTGAAGTTCAAGGTCATTGGTGAATTTACGACGTTGGTGAAATCGATAATTCTTGACATTGCAACCAAAACTCACATTGGCATGATATCCAGCGGTCTGCGAGATGTTGGGAGAACTGAAGCTTCTCAAGCATATGCACCTACGTATACTCGAAACAACAAACGCCATTGTATTTTTAGGTTTTAGTAATTACTGATTTTATTAATACAAACAAGCAAAAAACAGGCGAAACGAAATGCAACTCGCTCTCGCTTTTCTTGTTTTTGACTTTTTGACTGAGGGGTGGGAGGGGTCACAGTGAGTGACTGACCGAGACCACAGAATAAAGAGCTGAGACCGAATGAAATGCATAAAGTGTTGCCAACTCCGATAAATCTGAGTCGATAAACTAAATACAAAAAGTCATTAAAATGTCGCTAAAACTGACTATTCTACAGGCTGTATAAGGATTTCATAGCGGTTTGAAGGGTTCGGGGGGATAATATGAGAAAATATAATTTTCTTATCAAAAGATACCCAAGAATTTTTATTAAAATATAAGTTTCAAGTGTCCTTAAACCACTTAAAACGGATCCAGTATAGTATACTTATTTATATTTACTGCCATAAATAGCTTTTGATTTTTACTCCAAAAGTTGTCATATTTTTCAAATGTTTTTTTTGAAATTCACCATTTCTAGCAACCAAGTCACTAAATTGGCAGCACTGAATGAGTGGGTGCAGCAGCACGGAAACATGAAAAAATCGAATGAAGAAAGTGCATCGAAACTCTTGACAAAGACAAAGCGGCGATGCCTGACAGTACTGACACAGAATTGGTGACAACAGAAGCGTTCAGAAACCGTACAACAAAGCGGGCGGGCGCTGACAATGGCCACCAGTCACCAATTCGCTTTATTAAGTACCTATCCCCTGGGCCCTGCTATCCCCACATTGAGTGATATATGTATGTGCACAGACTAATAGGGATACTACGAATGTGTGTAATATTATTAATTTGTAACGTCACTTTTGTCCTACGATTTAAAATAAATATTTCTTAATTATTAATTTCTATAAAATAACTTATCATCATTATCATCATCCACAGCCCGATTTCACCCATTGCTGGGAATAGGCCTCCCTCAACTTGTGCCATCCACCACGATCATGGGCTAGTCTAACCCAGGTACGGCCCGTGACTTAATAATTACTTATAGGTACATAATATTGGCATTCAGATTTATTTATTTTCAAGCTTGCAATGTTTGTTTATAAGTTCGAGTCAGATTTGAACAGATTTTTTTTCGTCAGAGTTGAGAGAGAACTAAATTTTTAAGCTGAATTTCAATTTCAATTTCAACTTAAATTTATTCAATTTTTGCTTGGATGAAAATGCATGGTGAGATACCTAGGTGACTTAATTCTAAATCCAATATACTAGTTTTTGTGCACTCCCATGATCTAAATATCTAATGAATGGGTTCACTGACAACGTTGCCAAGTTTAATCGCCTGGTAACTTTATTTCTAAATTACAAATGAATTTTAATTTATTTCAATTTTTTTTTGACATTGTATTTTTTGACATTTTATTATATTGTTTGCATTTCCTAAAGTTTCTATTATCAATTCATTTTTATCATTTTATTATATTATTTGATGTTTTACCTCTGTATGTAGTTGTTAAGGTTGTGTGCTTTATTCTGTTTTAATTGCTGTTTTTCTTAGACTATTCTTTATCTTCTGGGCGCTTTGGAATTCATCTGTTATGCCCACCTGTGTTTTTATGAAATAAATAATAAATAATATGAAAAATAAAATGACTTCACTCCAAATTCAATATGGCGGAAGATAGCCGACTAGTTATTTTTATCGAATTCAAGAAAGCTTGCTGCTGTTCAGCAGAAGTCTAATCGGGGGAGGAGCGTAAGCTGGCTGAGACGAAAGAGGTTGTAGGTTCGATTCCCGCTGCAAATGTTACGGGTCTTACTTAGTTGTATTAACGGGTCTGCTTACTTAAGTACAGTATTAAAAAAGTAATTAAACCGACTTAAAGCCACAAATAAGTACTCAAAAGCGAAGAATAAACTAATATAATTATTTTAAGCGCCCACCCATCAATTTGAAGTCAAGTGTTATATGCCAGCCAAGTCTAATAATAATAGGTAGTAAATAGATACTATGTATGTAGTAAGCAGGTAGATACTTGTAGGTAGTATCTATTTATTACCTACTAAACTTGGCTGACACTGACTTCAAATAGATGAGTGAGTAGCGCTTATAATAATTATATTATTTTATTGAGTGCTTATTTGTGGTATTGAAGGCGTTTTCATTTTTTTATATTTTGTTTTATTCTTTTCAGTGTAAAATAGTTTTAATTAAAATTAAATGCATGTAAAGAAAAACATGTCTATTCACTATTGAGGAGTTCCCTCGCCGCTCGCAGTTCCGTCATGATAGAATTGAGAACAGGCCATAATAAAATCCATTTACAAAATTTTGTGTCTGTACTATTCACCGTTGAGGAGTTCCCTCGCCGGAAGTCAACCAGCAGCCATGTCATGATAGGGTCTAGAACAGGCTATGTTATAGTAAAATCTATTTACAAAATTTCGTGTCTTTGCTATTCGCCGTTTAGGAGTTCCACTATCCAACTCCTGACTCCATCATCAGATCAGCTCAATAGTACCAGATGTGGGTCAAAATGGACTTCTAAGATTTTATTACATTGTCAGTTAGTTATTTTTTATCGATTTCCATGAGATTCCATCCTGACATGATGATAATGGGACACCGAGAGGTTCCCTTTCGAACTAAAAATATTTTTTAAAATAGGTTCACGCGAAAATATCGGTGAACATACACACCAATATAGAACCTGCTCCTTTATTTGAAGTCCGTTTAGTATGATGCCATGACATTATAATCCCACCAAAAACATCTTCATGCAAAGTAACGCCAAAATGAGTACATACATATTGCTTGCACTCACATCATAGCGTCAAGCGTTTTGCGTGAATACTTGTCATAATGTTTTTTACAACTACAAACCTTTCGTCTCCTTATTTATTGAAGAACTAGACTGTTCCACAGACTGTCACTGTACTACATACAACGGGCAAATTACCAGTCGACAATGACGCATTTGATTGACATGAAAAATCTTCGTTCGCAGTTCACTCACAAACGATGTATTGCCGTTTTTTGTGAAATAGTATTCGAACGCTCTTTGTACATAAATAGAACCTCTTTCGTAGCAAAATGACAATCGGTTTTCGTGTGATTACTAGGCTTATCGCGCCCATAGTTACAAACGGATTTTGCATTACAAGAGCCCAATTAAGTACAATGTAAGTAATTATGTTATAATGTGCATTATACTATATACGTTACGTAATAGCTAGTAGTAGTACTATACGCACTTTTTGCTTTTACCAACATTCGGTCCGTCTATTTTTGTATTACATTGCATTGACCGGTATGTCGTCAGTGTTGCGATGTTGTCCGTCGTCAGTCCGGTCACAGATTAAGGATGGTCAGGTGAAACGAATGTAATGTAGATAATCACTATCCATGCTATTCCCCTTGCTCTCTTTTAATCTTCTTTTGGACTTTGTGTTCCGGTTTCCGGCTTTCCGGGTCTTGACAAATGTTGCCGGCCGGCTTTACCTAATTTCGGCATAGAATAATAGTAATATTATGTTTTTTGATTTCATTTTTTCACTTCATTGATTTGATCGATATCAGTCTTGAATCTTGAGCCCATAGAACAGGTAATTGATTCAAACTTTTAAAAAAAATGAGGATCAAAGTCCTTTGATCAAAACAAACAAAAAATACGTAATTTGGTCTGTCATCCATCTGTCAAAAAATTAAGCCTCCTCCACAAAAGTACGTTATTATATGTGATAATAACTGCGATATTTGTTTATTTGTTTATTTATTTGTTTGATATGGCGATAATGCGTCCCATCTCCCAATGCCTTGCACACAACTGCGTTATCGCAGCGTGTGTAACTTCGTAGCCGTCCTACCTACTACTTATTGTACTAAAAACAGTATTTCTATTTTTAGTACAATAAGTTATATTATCGCCGTTAATAACGCACCTGTGTGAGAGAGGCTTAAACATATAGGTAGGCTTAAACTGGTACTAAGCCCATTTGTTATCTCTGAAGGTTTTTTCAAATCTTAAAATATTAAACAGAGGGTTGTCTGTTGTGTCAACAGACCGTTGACTGTTATTTACCAATAAACTCGTTTAGACGTTCCTACTATTTTATATTCTATTTGCATTACCCAGCTAAGTTTTGTTACAGTAAATTCGTCAATATCTATTCAAAAACATACATTTTCACAGCAACATGGTTGACAATAATCCAGACTACAAGAAAGCTACGTCTATCCACGAATTTACCGTGAATAACATCAAGGGAGAAAAAGTGAAGCTCGATGTCTACAAAGGTCATGTGTGCATCATTGTTAATGTAGCGTCGCAGTGTGGTCTTACCGCGAATAACTACAAGCAGCTCAATGAATTGTATGAACAGTATGGGGAGAGCAAAGGTGAGTACCTACCCTTAAAATATGACGGCCTCTATGGCGCGAGGTTCGCCCAAAACGCAAAAGGTTGCGGGATTCCCGCCGCGGGGCAAATGTTTGCATTTTAAATAGATATTTGTCTCAGGTCTGAGTGTTTTGTATAAATAATAAGTATGTAATTTTACAAAAAAAATTGGCAGTATTATTAAATTCGTAGGTTCCCATAAAACAAGGTTAGCTTAATTTTGTTAGGCTATATGATGCTGTGTGATAGTGTCCAGTATAATTATTTATTTTAAATAGTCTAATGAATGTATAATGAATGCAATTGAGGTGACACTGACTAACAAAAGTTGTGTTAATGCTAATAAAATACTAAGGCATGAAGTTGTATGGAAAACTTTTTTTTTTTTTGCGATATCTTACTATTTGATTTTGTAAGTTACTTTGTGAAAAGTATTCCTGTTGTGAAATAAAGTCGATTGAGACCTACTTGTTTTTTCAACAAATGTCATTTTCTAGGTCGACTAATTTTTTTTTTTAAATCCGAAGATGCAATTATTTTTCGTTAAAAATAAACCTATAGTTTTCTCAGAACAAAACCTTGTTACTACAAAAAAAGGTAGCTGCCTTCATTGAGCTCATTGAGAGGTAAAAATTTTGCCCCACCCTGTATAGGTAGTGTGAAAGTTTGATCAAAAAGTAAAAAGGTAGTGTTGAAAGAATTATATCTTAACCTGTAATTCCAGGTCTTCGCATATTGGCCTTCCCCTGCAACCAATTTGCTGGACAGGAGCCTGGAAATGCAGAAGAAATTGTCTGCTTCGCATCTGAACGTAAAGTCAAATTTGATTTGTTTGAGAAAATTGATGTCAATGGAGACAATGCCAGTCCTCTGTGGAAATACTTGAAGGTAAATTTTTTACATGAAAATTTTAACGAAGTGCTTGTTGCTACGTCAGAGGGTCTTCACCTCCCGTTTCAGAATAAAATGAAGTGTTAATGAAACGAAGCATAAGACTAATATCTTCATAGGTACTTTTACAATCTGTCATTAGTATCAGATTAGTAAAAAGTATTCCTAAGTAGGCTTAGCCCATTAATGAGTAGGTTAAGCGTTCGTGGCGTGACTTGCAGATCATCTTGATTAGGCAACACTCCGCCCGGTACTTAGATTAGAGTGACTGTTTAGTGGCACTTAGATCTGAGCACTTCCGCGCTTCGGAAGGCACGTAAAATGTTGTTTTTGGCTTTTTTAGTCGTTAAGCCATGTCGGAGACCTCCGGGTGGCCTAAAAGATCCGCCAGAGTTGGCCATATGATACGAAGAAAAGAACGACTGAGTAGGTCGCTGCGGTAGTGGAGGGGTGAGGGAGGGCATGTTTCATCATTTAAATAGGAAATCATCTGATTCGTACATAACAGAACTGTAGTTATAAATTATTTTCTTATCTGATTCTGATGATATCAATAATCTTAATAATGTTAAGGATTCGGATTGAAGATCTGAGTTCCACGCAAAGCAAAGAGCCTAGAGGGGAGCGAAGAGAAAAAATTCCTAGCGAAGGTAGCTTGGAAAATATAAACTTACATTAATACTTGTGGGAACCAGCATATTTTATTGATTTGAAACATCCTTGAAACTTAATGCTGCTGAAAGCAATTATGTAGGTAGGTTTATAGTGTGAGAAAATCAATAGCACATGTGTGCGACTTTGTTTTCAGGTTTCAAGGGCATGTCTTGATTATTTCGTAGTATAAATTAATTCATCATCATCATCATCAACAACCTATAGAAGTCCACTGCTGAACATAGGTCTCCCCCAAGGAATTCCAATTCCAATAAATTAATTAATCATAATTTTTTGCTTACTTTTTTAAACAACTACAAATCAGGTCGACTATTTGCTAGTTTCATATTCATGTCTATGTTTCATAATAGTCGACCTGATTTGTTAAGTGGTAACCATTACTTATTTAGTATAGCAAAGTATTGCTTCGTAGGTTACGCATTTTGGAACTTGGCCTACGATGCAACACCCTATTAACTTTGGTAAATTTAAAATGCCCTGCTTTGCCATCCGCCCATGGCCTGAATTTGGAAAGGTCGTTTTAGGCGATCGCAGTAAATAGATGTTAAGGAGTAAAAATCGTGTTCCTGCACCCTGAATATGTTAAATCTAAAGACTATAAATTTAAATATAAATTATATATAAATTTAAATTATGAAGGGGTCATATCAAAGCACGGAACATATTGAAAATGGGTCAATTTGAGAACACGGAACATTTAGCGAAAGGAACATTCCTGGGTTGGAAATTACTAATTTTAATGTAATATATTTCCAGCATAAACAAGGCGGTACCCTGGGCAACTTTGTCAAATGGAACTTCACAAAATTCATTGTGAACAAGGATGGTGTGCCAGTTGAGCGCCACGGACCTAATGTGGAGCCATTGGACTTGGTCAAGTCCCTGGAGAAATATTGGTGAACTGTATAATATTATGTAACTCATTTGCATTTGTCTCATTGTTATGTGTAATGCTATACAAACATTCCTGGCTTATCCAGTAATAATGGTGTAACCACATGTAACACAAAGTTCAACCTAACCTCCATACTTTTTATGGAGGACGCTATTTAAATTTAACCATTGCTTAAAGTTAGTCATGGCACTGTTTGTCATTTAGGTACCAACCGTTAGGGATAGAATTTTTTATCTTTATTTGTATATCTTTTCACGGTTTTTTTATGTGAAGCCATAGTTTTTTGTTGGCCTTTGCTTTGTTTGGTTCGCACCATAATTATCATTTTGTTTTTTTTTATATTTATCAAAATTATTTAAATAAGTTGAAACTTGGTAAACAAACTTTTGTAATTAATCAACGGCCCAGGTAAGCCTGTGTAGAGCATACTAATAGAACATTTGAAACAAAATCATAATATTTGATCATTTGGTGGTTTCAGACAAAAAAATTAGAACTGTTGTAAAAGGTTGTAGGTATTTAAAACTTGAAACTTAATCATAAAATTTGTTATTTTGGTAGTTTTAGGCTAAAATGTTTATGAGAACTGTTTAATATAATTTACTTTAAATTATTAAATTTCCTGCATATTTTAGTAAACACAATATTGTTAAAGGAATTGTAGCTTGCTTAGATTATGCTATTAGCATTGTAAAAGGATTTGTAGCTTGCCCATATTATGTTATTATGTTAGCAGAGCACATCGCTTATTTTGGTGAACTCCAAGAGTCTGGCTGATCAATAACTTGCTGTGACATCTACTAAAATAAACTTTTAAAAACTATTTTTCTCGTTATTGTATAAATTATTTGGTTGTAATCTGATTTGTTAACTAACAAAGTCTCTAAATAAATCTCCGGTGGCATGTTATGTGTCCAACTATCTTTAAATATACCTTCTCTACTGTTTAAAATAAGGGCTAGTTGCTAGCTTTTACTGTGTGATAAAATAGACTTTTAACTATAAGGCATAATGTTTTGAAAAATAAAGCACAAATGTTGTAAATCGGTTTTTCATTGTCATCGAACACAATTTTACACGATGTTTTACCCTCATAACATGGTAGGTTTAATATACTTTTTCACCACTACCTCAGAAACATCATTGACGACCGACACACATGAAAAATCTTTCGCATCGATCTTATCTTTTATGTGAAAAATTGTAGTATACCTATTTCGTAGCATAATAACAATCGGTTTTTTTATTACTAGGCATATCGCGCCCATGATTACAGACGGATTTTACATTACATGGGCCAATTAAGTACAATGTACCAAAGTCGTAAGTCGTTATGTTATAATATAATGTACAATAGAATATGTTAGGTACGTCATTGTAGTAGTAGGAGTAATAAACGCACTTTTTGTTATTACTAATATCCGGTCCTTCTCTTTTTGTGTCTATTAAATTGCATTGGCCGGTTGGTCGGTCATCCATGTCCCACTTCGTAGTCCGGTCTCAAATTATGGATGGTCTTCGGACGAATGTAGACCATCACCGTAGCCATGTTAGATTTTAAGCTCTTCCAGTTTCCCTCCTCTCTATAGTCTCGTAACCCCTTAAATTTTGTTTGCCGGTTTCCGGCTTTCAAAAATAGCCGGCTTTACTTTTACCTACTTGATGAATTTCGTTTTTTGATTTCATTTAATTCCTTTCATTGATTTGATCCATTGTTCTACCTGTTCTATTACCTACTTGACCCCAGGGTTGGATACAGACCCTCAAAAAATATGCTACAAAGTCTAAATTATACTATTTGTCCAAAATTATACTACGTTTTAAGTTTCATGTTTTTTCATGCGTTTTGTTCTTCGGCGTTTTTGTTTTAAATTAAAGTAAAATTGCATTCGTAGGTAACATTTTGTTTTCAGTTCAGACAAAATATTCACGAAATCCTCTAAGCATATTAATCAAGTTTTGGCAAGTGGACGTCAATCTTGCTTAATTCGCCAATCGGAACTTCGTCAACTCAGACAGCTTAAGTTCTATACCTACAGCTATTAATTAGACTTACCTACTTTTGTACAACTCCCTGATATTTTTGATAGTAATCACTGGCTCGCGAGTTCCAACTTTATTTCTTCATTGAGTTTTTGCCACGTTAACACAATCAGCGTTAGTGTAACAATTGTAGGTTAAAAATGAATCTACACACTATGAAATAATGGTACAAACAGTATAATATTTAAACTACGAAATCCAACCCTGCTTGACCCAAAAGAAGGACCTTGAATCAAACCATAGAATCAATAAAGATCATAGAAGAAGAAGAAGACCTGTCTAGGATCAAGATCTAAGATCAAATAAAAAAAAACAGTTTGTTCTGTTCTGTCATCTATCTGTCAATAAACAAAAACAATTTTTTAAACATAAAGTAACTTTCTCTGTCTAGGTTTTTAAACCAATATCTTTGCTTTAAACCTTGCTCATTCAAACAAATAGCGTAGCGTCACGTAGCGTTTAATTTTTCTATTAATCAAAAGCCAAAATCAAGAAATCAAGAAGTCAAGTCAAGTCCAAAGATTAAAGTAATAGACCAAACAGTCATTGTAATTTAATTGATTTCGGAAGGAAGCTTTGTTGTTTCGAATTTCGCGTCGACAACGAAATTAATAATTCAATACCTAATACGACTAAAGAAAGATTCGTGATCGTTTACTTTTCACCGCAAAATGGACAATAATCCTGACTCCAATAAAGCTACGACTATCCATGACTTCACCGTGAAAAACATCAAGGGAGAAGAAGTGAAGCTCGATGTCTACAAAGGTCATGTGTGCATCATAGTGAATGTAGCATCGCAGTGTGGCCTTGCCGGGAACCACTACAAGCAGTTCAATGAACTGTATGAACAGTATGGGGAGAGCAAAGGTGAGTAGATACTCTTAAAATATATAAAAAACAAATTCAATCTCACATCATTATCATCAACCCATAGCAGTCTACTGCTGGACATAGGCCTCCCCTAATGAGCGCCTTTGCGCCCTGTTCTGAGCACGACGCATCCAGCTTCTACCAGCAGCATTTCCCAGACGTCACTCCACCTGGCCGGAGAGCGTCCTGCACTATGTTTGCTGAGCCGCGTTCTCCACTCAAGAACTCGTTTACCCCAACGGTTATCGTTTCTTCGGTAGATATGGCCAACCCACTGCCACTTCAGGTTGCTAAATCTCTGAGCTATATCGGCAACTTTAGTTCTATGTTGGATAGTCTCATTGCGGATTCTATCCTTCAGAGAAACTCTGAGCATAGCTGGAATGCACACCTTGTATAGATATATAAAATGTCTTTAAGAAACTACAAACCAACAGTAGTTACACTGATACAAAACTAAAAGAATAAACTGTGTGTTTTGCAGTGTAACAAAAAGGTCATAATTTTGCTCAAAAAGCAAACACTGGTTTCCAGATCTGTCTTATTATTAACTTTGAAACATTCAGGCGGCATGATAACACATTCAAACACCAGGGCGACCCACTGATACAAAGAATTACTTCTATCAGAGTTGTATTTGGTATTGACAACCTCTGTGTCGCAGTGGGCAATTTGCATTCACATCCCCACACATCAACTAATCCCAAATTAGGCAGAGCCTGTACCAGGTACCAGAGACTGATGAACATAAATAAATATTTATAGAACACCCTGACACATAGCTCAGTTCATCAACTCATACTAAAATCAATGCTAAACTGACAGATGCTCAAGATTTTCGTTTCATTATAGAAAAGGAAACCTCTACCGTTTAAATAAGAATACTTCTGCTTTGATGACTGCATAGAAATATGCATATCTTCAGTGTGATAGTGTTTAGTATATGATAGTCTGTGTAACAGGTAGTGTTATAGTTTTATCTTTGCTTATGTTGTATTTCCAGGTCTTCGTATCTTGGCCTTTCCCTGCAACCAATTTGCCGGACAGGAGCCCGGAAATCCCGAAGAAATTGTCTGCTTTGCATCTGAACGTAAAGTCAAATTTGATTTGTTTGAAAAAATTGATGTCAACGGAGAGACTGCCAGTCCATTGTGGAAATTCTTAAAGGTAAATTTTAAATTTTTACATGTGAAAATTTAGTTGATATACGTTAGTGGATCATCCTCTCCCGTCTCATAATGAAACAGTTTACTAATAGCACTCAGTGATTTAGTATCTTTTCATTAACCTTAATGTATCCAGAGATTACCTACTCCCTACAAAATCACCTCTTTTTTTGAGATCCATACCTCAAAAGAAAAAAGTACCCCTTAAAGGATCACTATGTGCTCCGTCTGTCGTGTCTGTCTGTCAAGACCCTTTTCTCAGGAATGCATGAAAGTATCAAGTTGAAATTTATTTATATCAAATACTCAAATCTGCATTCCCTTGGGGTGTGAAAAAATCAAATTACTCTGTCAATACAATCGAAAGATACGGCTATTTATGTCACATATTTTGACACTCGCAAGGGAATCAAAATCTGACGACCTCTGTGGCGCGGTGGGTGAAAGCCCGCCTGCGACGCAGAAGATTGCGGGTTCGATTCCCGCTGCGGGACAAATGTTTGTATGTTCTGCAGATATTTGTCTCGGGTCTGGGTGTTTTCTATGTATGATATGTATGTATTTACAAAAAAAAAAGTATATTATGTAGTTTATCAATCATGTGGTTCCCATAACACAAGCTCTGCTTAGTTTGGGGCTACATGATGCTGTGTGGTACGTCCAGCATTATTTATTTATAAAACCTATAGAATTCTTCCCGTTGAAAATTGTAAATTTGCAGTAACATAGCAAAAAAAATTATTTCACCTACACGATCCTTCCTCGGTGCCCGAGTACAACTCGCACTTGGATGGTTGTATGTATCAAAATCAAAAATCAAATTGTGTATATTCAATAAACACATACAGTACACTTTAAAATGTCAATTTTTCTAAATTTGAATTTACACCAATTCGTTTCATTTCATTTCTTTAAAGTCTTGTTTTTTACAAAGTTTATTATTAACAATTATATTGTTTTTGTGGGAGTTGGAAACAGTTTCATCCCAAGCTTTTTTGTCATCTAGATAATCATAAATTATAAAATAAGAGTATAAATATTATATTTAATGATTTCATGCTATAACTAGAATAAAATCTAGCTAAAGAGTTTATACTCAAAGTTGTGGTATGTAACATGTAAGTATATTCAATCAATAATTCAAGTACTTTATCTACTTGTTATGCTTGGATATTATTCTGCAAAAAACATTTCCATTGAGATAAGCTCAAACAATGACACTACATGATTCATCATAAGTACTTTTACAATCAGTCTACTTGCTTATTGTTGAGTAATATTAAGATTTAATCAAAAGATTAGTAAAAAGCGCTTTACTGAGTAGGTTAATTGCACGCTTACTTCGGTGTTTTTAGCAGATCATCTTGGCTAAACAACACTCCGCTCGGTCACTACCTACTTGGATGGGTGAACGTTTAGTGGCATTTAGATCTGCTTCGGAAGGCTTGTTAAGTAAGATGTTGATCCCGGCTTTTTCAGTCTTTAAAGCATCTTTATGGGTCAAACCTCCCTCACCCTCGCACTATTCAACATTTTTTAATTAACCAAAATTAATCACATTGGTGCAAGTTTTTTGATAGGAAAACGTGTTGGGTTCAACATGATATTCTTGCTGAACCTTTGTATTGTTATTTTCTAGGCCGTGAAGGTTTGCTATTTTGCTTATCTACATTCAGTGATTTTATATCTTTAAAAATATTGAATAGTGCGAGCGAGAGGGAGGTTTGACCCTTATAGTCGCCTTAAGCCATGTCGGAATTATTCGGGCGGCCTAAAAACTCCGACATCAAAGTTGGCAAGTTAATTCGAGAAGGAAGGAAACAAGGACTGAGTAGGTTATTACACAGATAATGAAGTGGTCTTTATTTTTCACTAGCTTCCGCCCGCGGCTTCGCTCGCGTGGTTCCCGGATAAAAAGTAGCCTATGTGTTAATACAGGTCATAAACTATGTAAGTCTAAGTTTTATCCAAATCTGCTCCGTAGTTTTTGCGTGAAAGAGTAACAAACATCCATACTCACAAAATTTTGCATTTATAATATTAGAAGGAAGTGGGATTTTATTAATCTTGCTAATATGTTCAGTTTAAGCATGCTAAATATGTTACTAAATAATAACTGTTACATTTATTGGTTAAAGTTTATTAAGTATTCATTTAAGTATTCGTTTTTTAGTTTTAAATGTTTTAAATATTTTAAGTTCTAATAATACATATGTACCTATTGATCTCTTAGGTACCATAAGTACCTACTACTTAGTTATTATTATTATTATGAATGCTGTGTCCGCCTGTAATTGGTTTCTATATCAGAATGAAAACTTTGTCAGTGTAACTCTACAATGTATTGATATTGAAGCTGTTGGCGTTCCTATTAAATAAATAAATAAATAAATATGGCAAAGTGAAAGTTAGTATATGAGGAGGAGGTGAAGGTGTACGTTTGTTGAAGATATTTCATCCAGGTTCCAGGTTCCACTCATAGCCATAGGCGGAAGCTACTTGAGATTTATAGATTCACAAATTATCCCTTTACAAAGAGAGGTGTGTGGTTTTGAGATCAATGCAGTTGACAGTTTAGTGTATAGATAGGTCTTTGCTCATTCTCATACAATACTATTTCCACTGGGAGCTTATTCATATTCATATAGTTTATTTCCACAAAACGGCACATAAGTATACTTCAACACAAAGTAATAAGCTTGATGCGCCCACGCGGACACCGCAGGCTCCATGGCTTGCCCGCGCGTCCAAGGCGACAACACGCCTTTGTTTGCGATTAGCAAATCTTGGTGCAGCAAGCTGACTGAAGAGTAGGTTTATTGTTTCACTAAACATAGATAGGTACACCTATGTTCCATTGAACTTAAGTAGAGTACGCGTCATGTAAAAATAATCCTGGAAGAAGTGGAGGGGGTGTGTTTGCGTACGAGTAAATACCGATAAATCGCCTCATGCGTAGCTTACCGCCAGCGTTCTTTTTACGTAACGCGACTTTTAAGTAGGTACCTACCAAATAAACAAGTATACCTGTTATTGGAGGTGTAAGTAAAGGTTTCTTTTGCAATCTTCGGAACATAAGGCGACTATAAGGGTCAGTCCTCCCTCTCGCTCGCACTATTCAACATTTTTGAAGTGAATCACTGAATGTACTTATGCAAAATAGCAAACCTTCACGGCCTAGAAAATATCATGATGAATCCAACATGTTTTCCTACCAAAAAATTTGCACCAAAATTGATCACATTGGTGCAAGTATTTTGGTAGGAAAACGTGGTAGAATCAACATGATATTGCTGAACCTTTGTATTGTTATTTTCTAGGCCGTGAAGGTTTGCTAATTTACATAACTACATTCAAAAATGTTGAATAGTGCGAGCGAGAGGGAGGTTTGACCCTTATAGTCGAGTTAATAGAAAATATAAACTTAAATTAATAATTGTGGAAACCAGCATATTTTATTGATTTGAAACAACTTTGAAATTCAATGCTGTTGAAAGCAATTATCTAGATAGGTTTAGTGTGAAAAATCAATAGCACATATGTGTGACTTTGTTTTTAGATTTCAAGGACATGACTTGATTATTTCGTAGCATAGATTATTTAATCATGAATCTTTGCACATGGAACTAACACATGACCCACCTGATGTTGAGTGGTTATGATATGATGTCCTCCTTGACGTATCCGTCAACGGCGAACCTTGTTAGTTTTGGACGTGAGAGCGAAGATGGCTTGCAAAGCCGAATTTTGTCTTGAAGGTTATTACTATTACAGGGTGCACAATGTAACTGACCTAAGGAATTGTAGGTGTATGCGTAGGAAGGCTTAGGACGGTTCTTTTTTAGAAGGCGTTTGAAATCGAGATCTTGCAGTCGATTTTGTTCAAAATTGGTCACAGCCTTGTTAACACAGTTGCGCCCTTCTCGTTGAGTGGTAACCATTACATATAACAAATTATTTCTACGTAGGTCACGCATTTTGGAACATGCCCTTGAATACAAACCGAAATTCTGTTCTAAGGAGGTCATATAAAGAACGAGACATTTTGAGAATGGGTCAATTTGAGAACGCGGAACACTTAGCGAAAGTAGCATTTCCGGATTTAAATTTACGAATTTAATTTTAAATCTAATTAAATTTACGAATTTAATGTTAAATTAACTGATTTAATGTTTTATTTCCAGCACAAACAAGGCGGCACCCTGGGCAACTTTATCAAATGGAACTTCACAAAGTTCATTGTGAACAAGGATGGTGTACCAGTTGAGCGCCACGGACCTAATGTGGAGCCAGCGGACTTGGTTAAGTCCCTTGAGAAATATTGGTGAACTGTATATTATTATTTTTTTGCACATGTTTCATTGTAATATTTTATGTTATGTAAATATTTCTGGTCTATCCAGTAATATGAATGATCTAACATTTATGGTCTTAATCTAACCTATATACCGTTGGTTTAAGTTAACCCTGTCACTCTTGGTCAACCGTGAGAGATGGTGGAGTGACGATTGGCAAAAGGCTGCTGGTGGACGCTGGATGCGTCGAGCTGAGGATAGGGCGCAATGGCATTAGGGGGAGACCTTTATTTTGTGGTTATAGGCTGATGATGGTGATGAGATATGGCAATACTAAAAGCATTGTTTATTTTGACAGATTTTTGTAAAGGCATTTTTTTTATTCGTGGCCTCTGCTTTGTGGAGTTAACACCTTATATTTTGTTTTTATTTTTATCAAAATTATCCTAAGGCGACTATAAAGGTCAAACCTCCCTCTCGCTCGCACTATTGAACCTTTGTATTGTAATTTTCTAGGCCGTGAAGGTTTGCTATTTTGCATAACTACATTCAGTGATTTTATATCTTCAAAAATATTGAATAGTGCGAGCGAGAGGGAGGTTTGACATGTATCGTCGCCTTATGTTGAATCATGGTAAATAAACTTTTGTATTGAATCAACGGCGAAGGGTCAATTGTACCTACCTGAGTATTTATTTTGGTATTTTGTTAGTTTAGACAAAAATGTTTAAAACAAATTTTAAAAGAACTGTTGTAGCCTAAGTTAATTATAAATTGCTTGTTTATTATAATAATCACAATATTGTAAAAGGATTTGTAGCTCGCCTACATTATGTTACTAGCCGATTGCTTATCTAGGTGATCTCCAAGAGTCTGGCTGATATAATTTGCTGTGAGATTTCCAAGCAATGAGATCACCGGTGGCATGTTATGAGTCCAAACTATCTCTAAATGTACTGTCTAAATGTAGGGCTAGTTACTAGCTCTTAATATGTGATATACTTTTAACTATAAGGCATAATGTTTTGAAAAATAAAGCACATAAATGTTGTTGTAAATCAGTTTTTCATTTAAAAAAACGTGTTAGATATAATTTACTTTTCCCCACAGCGCAATGATAGGTAGGTACTTTGATTAACTATCTATGCATAGGTAGGTATCTAACATTACAATTGTTCTACAATCTACATAGTAGATTATCTGTATTTTATCACTCAGTTCGCAAAGCTCACGTGGTGTAGCTTACGTGGCGTTAAGTGGTAACCATTACCTATCACAAAGCATTGCATCGTAGATTACAATGATCATAGTCATTGATCACTATTTGATGAGTGACAGTTAGGTGGCATTTAAAAAATATCAACGCTTTCGTGCTTCGGAAGGCACGTTACGATGTCTTGGTTTGTAGGTTAAATAAATAATGCTAGACACTCATCACATCATACAGCATCCTGTAGACCGAAACCTAAGCAGTGCTTGTATTATTGCAACTACATGACTCTGATATTAAAGTACTTTTTTTTTTGTAATACATAGAAAATACCCAGCATCTGCTAATGCAGATATTCGTCTCAGGTAAGTTTATTTAATGTTAACATTTGTCCAGCGGCGGGAATCGTACCAGTAATCTTCTGCGTCCTCAGGCGGACCTTCGCCCACTGCGCCACAGAGGCCATAGAAGTTTGATTGGTAATTTGTATGCCTTGGTTGGTAGGCTGCCTGCCTATAGACTCATCTTTATATTAATCTCGATTATTAATCGAGACGAGATTAGTCTCGAATAAAATAAACGGATAAGGATGTACTTGACATCCCAATGCACAACTTGTTTTTAGATAATGACAATGACAGACATTGTCATTGTCTAAAAACATGTCTACCAACATATAAGAAGGAATGAATGAACTTCTCATCCTACGTTTCGATCTTTCTCTCTCATGTCATTATGCATCTCGCTTGCACGCGTTCGCATCTCATTTGCTAAAAAGATAAAACCTACCAAGCAAAATAATTTTGTCTAAAACTTGTTTTTAGGCAATGACAATGACAGACATTGTCAATGACAGACATTGTCATTGTCTAAAAACATGTCTACCAACATTTAGGAAGAATTAATGAACTTCTCTTTCTACGTTTCGATCTTTGTCTCTCATGTCATGATACATCTCGCTTGCACGCGTTCGCATCACATTCGCCAAAAAGAGAAAACCTACCTAGCAAAATAATTTTTGACCTTCTGGCCAATAACACGAGATTATTTTGAAATATTTTGGCGTTGTTCGTCAGCTCTCGTTACGCTGCCATTTGGTTGGGTGGCAGACTGGCAGTTATATTTTTTTTTAAACTCAATTATCCAAACAAGCAAGCTTGCTTTCATTCACGATCATTCACGATTTCGTGTCAAACAAAACAAAATACAAACTTTGCGAATTGGAAATAATATTTTTGCGTAAAAGTGGTGTTTTGGGTACCAAAACCAACAAGAGTGTTCGTTTGGTGACGTGACGCTTAGTTTGCTAGTGTTCTAAATGTGGACGGAATGCTATCACCAATGCGTGTGGTTGAGTGAAGCCTAATTTTAGATACCTAATACTAGGAAGAAGAACAAATTCTGCTGGGGTTAAAGTATTCAACATGTCCACTAGACGGAGAACTCGAGTCCCTGAACCTGAGCTAAGTCCACCGCGGACCAGGCCTTCTCGTTCTCCCGCTAGAAGTCGCAAAGTTTCACCGGCTCGGAAAAGCCCGCCTGCACGCCAAAGCGCGCCTAAACCAAAATCGCCTTCAAGAAAATCACCGAGTCGTAAGCTAACGTCCAAGTATCCTGCGCGTAAGTCTCCCGCCAGAACTGTAAAAGAATCCATTAAAGAACCATCAGCAGTCTCTGAACTCCAGCTCACCGTCCCGAGGTCCCCTGCAAAGCGTCCCGCTTTACAAACAAACACAAGTGCTGGCCTGGAAACCATTTCCACTATATATCGCAGCACTCGCTCAAAACGGATCGATTACTCAATATTCTCACAGAAGGAGGCCACACCAGAGAAAAATGGACTGAGTGAAGGATATAGTTTGAGGGATAGAAACTCTGTTGATGAGACGTCGTATACACCTCGTAGATCAAGTAGGCTGCGAGACTTTATCGAAGTTGTTCCATCCTTGCCAGACATCAGACGGAGTGGAAGTAAGTCCATCAGCAAAAACAGTCGAACTCCAAGCAAGTCTGTAAGCAAATCACTTGATGCCTATTCCGATGAGGAAAATTCTGCAGATGATGACCACAGAGGAAAACGGCTTTCGACTCAGTCAAACAGAAAACTGTCTACTCCATTGAGAACGAGTGTCAGTAATATCACTAAGATAGCAAGACAATGGGAATTCGGTGGACGGGTTGGTACAGCTGCCTTAATGATCCTAATGCCTCTATCGGTAATATCTATTCTTACATCTTGTATGAAATCATGCTCAATTCAAACACTTCTCAACTTCAGTCCATTCAAGTCTCTAGCTCTGTGGTTTAGTGTGTCTGCTAGTACCTTTATAGCAGCACAAATACTGATGCAAGCTGTTATGGCACTTTTACCATATCTTGGACCAAAAACTGATGGTATGGATGACACTGGCAAGAAGTACTGTTTCAATGCATTTGTATCGAGTATTATGGGCGTTAAGCTTGTGTACTTGCTGGATTATTTGCAATTTATCAATAAGGATCTCATTCTTACGGAGTATTTGAGATTGGCAACAGCTTCCTACATTTTTGCCGTAGTCTTGAGCATTGCTTTGTATCTGAAAAGCAGACAGCTCGAGAAGGAAGATATCAATCAATATGCGAACACTGGATACTTTTTGTATGACTTTTTCCTTGGAAGAGAAATACACCCAAGTATCAAAAGCATTGATGTCAAAATTTGGACTTCGAGAATCTGCAATACTAATACTGTAAGTGTTTTAAAATCTTCTGTACTTAACTTTAATTTTTGATCTGTCTTTATGACCTTGTGTAGCTTATTCTTAGGATATTTTATAAGTCCTTTTTGGAGAATTCTATTAAATTAATCTAATACTATTGATCTGCGAAAGGCTGCTATGCGTCGAGGTCAGGGCAGGGCGCAATGGTGATCTTTAGGGGGGTAGTGGACTGCTAATAGGCTAATGATGATATAAAACTATTAATGAGCATTGCTATTAGGGATTGCAATGCAGTTGGATTTGCTGGGTTAAAGTAAAAAGGCACTCTCTAACTTTATGCTGACAAAGTACAGTTTTGTGGGGTTTTGGCACCGGAAGAAAATTAAATTTTCCTCCGTAATTTACTTGGTTTAAGCTGATTGTGGATCCGCTGCTGCTGGATCCAACAATCCTAAAAATGTGCTGGATACAGTCTGGATTGATGGATTGCTAGATCTAGCATTGCAAACCCTAATGCCATTGGACCCTTTTTCCAAAGGGGATTGGAATAGCAACCACTCTAACATTCGGGCTTAAAACATTTGAGTCTGTAAAATATCTCATTGGCAATAGTTTTGAAACTAATTTTCCTCACTTTATCTCAAAACCTTGAAAAGACGTGCTTATAGGTGATTGTATTCTAATGACGAAGGCTGCAGTTGCAACTGCAATAGTTTATTGTATTTGGTTAAACAATGCATTTTGCTTTTACAAGTATTTACAATGTATTATTACATGACTACTTCTTTATCATTAAGTAGGTTCAGATAACTGCACGTAAGGCTAGCGCTGAACCAAACGTCTGCGCATGGGGCTCTCGCTCTTTGTCGCCTCTAGCCTCCATATGATTACCTTATTTTTGACTTCTATCTGCGCAATAACGGTCAGCGCTAGACTTTCGTGCCGCTACTTGTACTGACAATCTATTAATAATAAGCGCTCGTATCGTGCCTTACTGCGGTTGATCACCAAAATTTTAAGTTAAGCAACACTCCGCCCGGTCGCTTGGTGATCGTTTAGTGGCTTTACAGTCGTTTAGCCATGTCGGAAGCCTTTGGGCGGCATACAAACTTCAGCACCAGAGTTGGCCATCAGCTCATACGAAGAAGAAAAAGAAGGTGCATCTCTATTGAGGCGATAGATTAGGCTAGATGACTGAAAGATTCTAATTAGTCCGTATTTACATTATCTAAAAATATTGGATACATATTTTTTCTTTTGTCAACTAAACAAAAAATTACAAAGATCATCAACTCTAAAGCACCATGCGTTAGAGTTCCGCGTGACGGTATAGGTATAGTAATTTTTTGAACATATTCGTGACGTCATGAGTCCCCACTCCCGAACTTTCATGCTCTTTACCTCTGTCAATTTCTATTGATTTGATAAATAAAAAATATGTGTCCAATATTTTTTGTTGATTTAACGAAGGGAATAATTAGATATTTTTTTAGCCAGTTGTCATCCCTATTGCGTTAACATACGGTATTCCTTTTTGAAGAAATTTAATTAGTGGATATAGCCAATCTCCGCTCTGCCTCAATAGAAATGCACTCATTCTATTTGTGTTTTGATTTTAAAAGTACCTAACTAGGTATCCTTTCTTTTCAGCTCATCCTATCCCTCCTAATATTCGCGAGCTCAGTCAAATTGGAATATATCGGCGCTGAGGATTTAACACCTGCCAGCATTACCCAACTCTACAGCCATCTGAACTTGCAGATCTCAAACTACACCGCTCTAGTTTACTCTATGATGCAAATGATTTACATCCTTAATTTCATCATCAAAGAGTACAGAATCACATCAACATTCTACTGGCAATCTGAAGGGGTGGGGTACCTACAAACTGTTTCCAGTGCTCTATACCCTTTCTACTTCACAACACTATCTAAGCACATTGTAGATACTGGCCTAACATTGTCCACTAACGTGCTAATTGCTGCTTCGCTGCTGTATTCACTGGGATTCTGTATAATGCTTGTTAGCAACGATATTAAATATGAGTTTAGGAGGGATCCGCTGCAGCGGAGCATGGCAAGTAAGTTGGTATTATGACTCTTTGTATAGCTTATTGCCCCTTTCTCTAGCAATTGCGGGGAGTTGACAACAGTAGTTAAGCTGAATAATGTCGGTATGTGCTTCAACTTCAACTGTGCATTTGTAAAACATGGTTTCAAAATCAAGCAAACATCTTCACGTCTATCTTTAGATATAGCAAGCGCACAAATCTATTGAGGTATAGGAGATAGTTGGAGGCAATTCATTATGCACATGCCAAATTTTTGGGAGCAGTTAGCATTCGACATGACAGGTAGTAAGCCCACTTTAAATGGAACACTATAATAGCGAATGCCTTTCGTTTGTTCTGGGGCATTTCGGATTCCTCATGATATTTTCCTTAACCATTTCGAACTCGTGGTTTGAGTGACTTTTTTTAGTCGTAAGGGATTGTGGTTTTTAAAATGGATAATGTATAATAAAGTGTTTTGAAATATACCCTAATTACGCTTATTTCAAAGACTTCGCATAGGTATACCTACGCGGAATTAGTATTGCGCTTAGTGCTATAATCAAAATAAGAACTTAAAACTTTTCGACTTTCATCAACACCATTTCACACTTACATCGTAATTTTCATCCCATGTAGAGCTTAAGTTATCTGAATTAGGGTTTTTCTACTTCACACTTTAAATGGGGCGAAAGCCTGTGAATTGTTTAGTAAACAATTTATTTTTTAACTTCATACCTACTTTCTTTGTTTTAGAAAATATTTAAACTTTAAAGATTTCAAACATTACTACTTTACATACACTTCATTATGCGTAGCCAATGCTTACGCCCTTCCCTAAGCTTATTGAAAATTTCATCAAAATTAGTTCAGCGGTTAGGCCGTGAAGGTGTAACCTACAAACTCGCTTTAATTCGCTTTTGTAAAATCATAATTATAAACATTCATTAAAATTTTGAAATATTTACACTAATATAAATGACGACTTCTGTGACGTAGTGGGCCAAGACTCGCCTGAGACGAAGAAGATTGCGGGTTCGAGTCCCGCTGCGGGACAAATGTTTGCATTATCTTCAGATATTTGTCTCTGGTCTGGGTGTTTTCTATGTATGATGTGAATATAAATATATAATTTACAAAAAAAATAATTTAAGCTATAGTTTGGGGCTACGTGATGGTGTGTGAGTGTACAGCGTTCCACTCTCCACTCCAGCCTATATCAGTCCACTGCTGGACATAGGCCTCCCCTAATAAAGGGGGATATGCCCATAATCCCCACGCTGGGCATGCGGGTTGGGGATCGCAGGGCACAGTTTCTCGCACCACCGACGCTGCTGCCCGTCGGTGGCCAGGGGATTTTGCTGTGCCGATGTAGGCTGCGCTATGCCGCAATCAGCCGGCCGCCAGAGCCCCGTTCGTTGTTTAGCAGGGTGCACCACGGGCAGGTGGGGTTGGCTTGGGTTCCGAAGATAGGGGTTGGAACCCCGTACACCCCGTACAGCGTTCAGCGTCATTTATTTATTATAATAAAACCTCATTTCCCTTCCAGAGATTGAATCGATGATAACATTCAATGGTAAGCGACTGATGACGTCTCACATCTGGGGCTCACTCCGCCATCCGAACTACGCCGGAGACATTCTGATCCACATCGTCCTATCTCTGCCTGGACTGCTCACCGGTCAAGTGATTGCTGCCAGTCCAGCTCTTATCACCATCCTGGTTTTGTTGCACAGGTATTTTAATCTTATTTTAACCGAGTACAAAAAAGAGTTAATGCGGGCGGCACGTTTGGTTGGTCCGCCCATGATTCTAGTTTACTCAAGAATAACAGTATTATCTAATTACAATAAAAATTAAAAAATAAACAAATGTTTGAAAATAATTAAATCGACTTTAAAAAAAACACTTCTTGCTGCCCTAAAAAGCTAAAATAAACTTAATTAGATAATTAATTCAAAGAAGAAAATAGATACCTACTTATCTGAAGTCGGTGCTAAGCCATTTAGATAGGTGATAGGCTACATTAGCTACATACTTACGCTCCCACCACATCACATCACCCAACGCGTGAGCGTGGAGGAGTCGGGCGGCCTCTGCCTACACGTTGGTACTGCACCGACTTCAAACAGATGAGTAGGTACCTATTTTCTTCTTTGAATTAATTAGGGTTACCTCGAAGAGAAGCTAGACAAAATAGAACTATGGCTTACGAAGTGTAAAATGGGGGCAACCGTAGCGGCTGCCCCCTGTGCCTTCACGGTGCTTACAGCGGCGCGCTCTACAAACGCGCTGCCACCCTCCCCGGGTCCGCTTAGTGGTGGAGCCCTTGCTCCAGCCTCCCTCAGCTCGGAGTAGGCGGCGGCGGGGTAAGGACCACACCGCCGCCTACTCCGAGCGGGTTCGGCCATCTCCCGATCCCGCTCGCTGGCCTCTTCCGAACCATTACGGTCTCACAGAAAGGGCACGGCCTGCTACGCCGACTCCTCTGCCAGCATAGCCGCTACAACGCTCGGCGGAGACAGATCCTGCCCAATCCTGGCGACCAGGATTCCGCGTTTCACGTTGGACACGCGCGCGGATCTACATAACCTTGCCGTGGTGCATCCTGCTAGCTAACTAACAAACGGGGGGCAGCCGGATGATTGCGGCACAGGCTAACACCATTACTGCTACACCCCTTGACTGCGGACAGGCAGTAGCGTACCCTGCTGTCCCCAACCCGCATGCCCAGCGTGGGGAATCTGGGCATATCCCCCTTTTTATAAGGCTACGTCCAGCAGTGGATTGATAAAGACTTCAATGGAATGGTGATATAAGCTCTTTCTCTTTATCTCTTTTCAGGGCTTGGAGGGACGATGCCAGATGCCAAAGGCGCTATGGGTCTGCCTGGTCGAGGTATTGCAAGAAGGTACCTTCGGTTATAATACCAAAGGTATTGTAAGTTATCTCTGAGATTTCATTTATATGGCATTTTCGTATGGGAGCAACGATTTTTCGTTTGTTCACTTAAATTGCTTCACAAAACAGACAGTTATTTCTCATTTTATAAAGGTGACGTTATTTTTACAATTCGATATACTTTGTTTGTGGAATGTCTTTAAGATTTTACGCCTACTAATGGCAAATGATGATAAATTAAATTAAATTTGGTCATTGAATATTTTATGATGAAATTACTTTACAAAGTTACGACTATTATTAATGTAAAGACTTTAGTAGCATTCGTACATATTTTATAAAAGTCCTGTGTTTTGTAAGTAAACACAATTTACAATTTTACTTAAATTTATTATTTTATAAATTAAATACAGATTATGTATTTTGAAAGATGAAGAAACACAACTTAATTTTAGCGAGATATTATTTTATGGTATTAGATAATATAGTTTTATTTTGAAATGTGTAATTTTATATAGCGATGTAAGTTACCTAAATAGGTAATTTTATTTAATAATTATTTTATTTTTAAGCTTGCGAGATTATTATGCCGTTTGAAACCACCGCGTAGATTAGTGTTTTTGCTCTCTAGTGTTTTTCTTGAAGTAAAAGTATTTTTTAAGAAAATTATTGTCGACTTCCGGTTATAGTTTTAAATTAGCGCGTAACTTTATTTTATATCTTCATAAATTTGAAGGACTTTGGTCGAACTTTGACCAAACTATTAGATATAATTAATTCTCTGTATAAGATCTTTTCTTAAATCTCAAGTACTTATAAAATAAAAAAAATTGTAGTTCTCATAATAGTTAAAATAAAAATAAGTGTGTGTGTGCATTTTCACTTGAATAAGTATATAGACATAAAATATATCTACTTAAGGTGTGTGCCTATATTTTGAAAAGAGCTTCAAAAGCACATGGATAAAAAAAACTTTAAGTTAGGCTAAAAAGCCATTGTGCCATAATTTAAGGCAGACTGCTCAAAAAGGCACAAACATCTAAAGATTTATATTTGCTCATAATAAATTCGTATAGATATACTATGAATATCACAAACATTGAACTTTTTCAAAAAGTACAAGCTATATTTTGACTGTATTTTGAAGTATAAATTACGATTTCACAAATAATTTTAAACTAACACATCGTATTGAAATTCGTCTTTTGAGATCAATGATGGTTTAAACCAGACTTGCCAATTGTCACGTTAAATAGGTATAACATAAACTTTCCCACAAAATATATATCGTACTACTTACTAAGGTAAATTAAGGAATAGAGATATCAAGAAACATAACATAACTATGTATTTTTTGTAACTACAATGTATTTATAAACATCAATAGTTATATTTTTGTATTCACTTAAATTCTAGAGGTTTCGAATAAAATTACATTGAACCAAAATATTTTTTTATTATAGTTAAATGTTCAAATGTACCTCTGACGTTAGCTGCGAGTAGCGACGATAAGTTCGCGCCACGACAAAAAGAAAAAAAAAGTCCGATCATAGTCCGATAGACGCGGCGATGTTTTCGCAGAACTAGTAAAAATATTTGGTTGTTATTCAGAATAAGTATGCTCTTCTTGTATTATTCTTGTATTCTGGATATTTGTCAGTCAGAATCGCTCGTAGATATACAATATTTCACTAGGTATAGGAAACAAGTACCCATTCTGCCGAAAACGAACAAAATTTGGTTGATATTTCTTTTTATTTATAATAATTATGCAATTCTGGTATAAGAGGTCTTATTCCGGATATTTAGCAGTAAAAATCGCTCGCACTATCCAATAATTCACCATCGTGATCGAGTTGTACCCCTTTTGCCGTCGGACTTGAGTCGTGGCGCGGACTTTAGATCCTATTTTTGGGTCGACTTGTACTACAAGTCGACCAAAACGAACAAAATTTGGTTGATATTTCGTTTTTATTTACAATAATTATGCTATTCTGGTCTAAGAGGTTTTATTCCGGACATTTTGCAGTCAAAATCGCTCGCACTATCCATTATTTGCCGTCGGACTTAAGTCCGTCCGTCGGAGTTAAGTGGGCTGGCGCGGACTTTAGATTCTGTTTTTGGTTCGGCTTGTACTAGGAACTGTCGAATCAGCTAACTGAGCTAACTTCAGCTTCTAAGATCTAAAGATCTGTTTTGTTATGTTTGATTATCTTCCACCCTTTAATCTTTCTAAAGACGTATCGAAAAAATGTTATAGGTAGGTCATAACATGGGTTTTCAAGATTTATCGAAATGTTTAATTATAATACTTGTCATAAAATGAACCAACTTAGGCCTCCGTGTGTCTTGCCGCCTTAGTACTTCTGATATAAGCTCGCTTCAAGAACTGGAATGAACCTTTGATGAAGTGGATGTTACCGGCAATTTGTATAATCCGGTATTCTAGACAATACCTAGGCAATGTACAAACATAGGCCTCTATAAATTATATCATTTGTATCACTTTGATACTTTTGATAAATTAGCTATCTCTAGTCAACCTACAACTATGCTATTTTTACTTGTATGTGAGATGTGAAATATTTGTTTCTTTTGCAAGCCAAAACTACTGAACGGATTGAAACTGAAATCTTGCACAAACTATTTAGTTCTAGAAGGAAACGGAATAACATTATTCTTTGTATCCGGTTACCACGCGAGCGAAGCCGTAGGCCGAAGCTAGTAAAATAGAAATTGGGTAGGAATAAAACTAGATTTTTAATTCAATTTATTTACTTTTCTATAAAATACACATACAATTTGTAAATAAACAATTTTAATATTCAATTATCTAATTTACAGAATTCGTACATACGTCCACGCTAAGTAGTGCTATTTCAAATCACCAATGTTACAATAACATTACACAAATTAGATTTAGGTAGATCAATTCCAGAAAGCTGTGGACTAGTGACTGATATGTTATTCAATGCTTGATGAATTAACATAAATCACTTAGTTTTAAACACTGATGATTCCGCGTGGCTATGCTGGCTTATACACAGTACATTGTCAATCAGTATCGTGTCTTGGATGGAAATGGACTGCCATGCATTGTTTCGCTGGGCGCCTATTAAAATATTGCGCAAATCTAGCTACTCCAGACTCATACCTTTGACTGGGGATTATGATCGGTTTCATAATTATTTACCTTTTTAGATCCCTCTTCGTATGAGCTAGATGAACAAGGTGAACAACCCAACTTGAATTCAGCCGATTCAGGTAGGTATACTTTTTTACCAATCAAAAGTCTGAATTCTATCAAGGCATGTCTAAATACAATTTGATGTTCATACAACACATTTCTGTTGTTGATGTTTCATATTATGTGTAGTGTAAACGACAGCTGCGGAAGTGAACTAACTGAAGCGTTTAAATATGACACCGCATGCACTTATACAAGTCCTTAGGACCGTAGCGACTACTCTAACAGCTAAACACCGAATACCTGTAGTAGCTAAAACATGGACTTACGAAATTACATAATAGGCCTATTTTATAACTAGAATCCTCCTGTTGTCGTACTCGTATCATTATTACACCTTTCTTTTGGCACTATTTTACGAATAAATATTTAAATGGAAACGATATCATAGGTACTGAAAATGGTTCAAGAAAATAAGTCGTTATAGGCATCATGACTCCTGTTTTATCAAATAATAGTAGGTACCTATTGAATTGTTTTACAAGTTAATTGCATAGTATGAGAAACAGAAACCGATCCAATAAAACAATTGGTAAAGTTTTAAGCGTGTTTTTTTGTATTTTCTACGTAATGCCTATTTTTCATCATAAGAACTTTTCAATTCATTCCTTAATTCTAGATAAAACACAATCCTTACACAATTTTAATGTAGATAAGTAGGTATTTTTGCTAATTACACTCATGTTTACAACAAGTGACGTGGGGTTGGATAAATCGGGGAAGACACAAAAATCTTATCTATTTAAGCTCGACCTCGAATAAAAATGTTATTAGTGAAAATATTTTTCTCTTCAAGTTGAAACAGTAAAAGTTCTTGGGTCAGACAGGGTCCAGCCAGATCTCTGCATGAATTCTTACGGCTGATGGAACCAAATATGATTTCACAAAAAAATATCCTTAATTTTATAGTGTCAATTTTTACCATAATACTTAACGGTTTGGTTAAATCGGCAAGGGTAAAATCAAAATTGTAACGCAAAAATATTATTTTTATGACTAACGTAAGTTATATATTTTTTATGTTTCAATATGTGATGTTTTAAGGTCGCTCAATAACATTTTGTCACATACGTAGGTATTCTATGTTAATTTATTGTTTTACTAACATCCATAGGGTATAGCATTTTCGTGAAGCAAGGTACATAGAAAAATAATATTCAATTCATTAGATCACGTTCCATCACATTAATTGTCCTACAAATCGGATTTTAAACAACTGATTATCCATACTAGATTTTTGGTTCCAATATACACCCACTATGAAAATATACACATTTAAGTTCATAGGTTCTATAAATTATTTACATCCTATTTACATGACAAATTAAATCAATAAAAGTTTAAGAAAGCACGTTATATTAGGTAAGAACATATTATTTCTTATGTGCATCAACTGTAGGAGCTATATTTCACCGGGACACCGGCGCAATCAACAAAATGGATACAGCTTTATAGAGAGTTACCCATTTGGAGTCCGTTTGGTTGCGCAACCAATTGGCGGCGCGACCAGCTCGGACGCGTGCACAGAATGTTACCGGTCGCGCCGCCACGCTTGTCGCGCCACCAATTGCCATAGCGCTGTATGGTGGCTCACTCATTCGGCCGCCAGTGTCGCCCCCACTTCATTGCATGCAACACCTCGAAGGTCCATTTCGATACTGTCTCAGTGTAGTATGGCGACTCTGGTGTCTAGTTTGGTAGCTTATGGACACCACGGCGGCGCGACTTGTTGCATCGCCATGTTGACCCAATGGAACGCCCTAAGGGCCGGTATATTTTAGATAAACTGTCAAATTTTCAACGCCTCGTTGTTAATTTCTGACAATTTTTGAAGGGAAAACGAAGCGTCATCGGTAACGGTATAATATAGGATTTGTCGATAATGGCCGATTCCTATAATATACCGTTACCGATAACGCTTCGTTTTCTCTTGAAAAACTGTCAAAAATTAACGAGGCGTCGAACATTTTACAGTTTTTCATGGGAAACGAGGCGTTAGACAACAAGGCCCATGACTCCATGAGCATCGACAAACTATCGGGAGGCTAAAAACGGCGGTTCCACCACCAGGTTCTTTTTGACAGAAGATTTAACGTTTATCTGTCATAATTTAACTGCCCGAATATTGATATTGTTAACATGAACATGCCTAAGCGGAAGGAAGACGCAACTGTGAGGGGAGTAATACAGTTTTTAATTTCTCAGCGACTGGACGAAATTGACAGGGATGGCTGGAAAACAAGTACTGAGGAAAACAGGGCTTTACTGGTATTCCATGTTGTACATATTCAAAGGTTTTATGTTTATAGCAGTGTATTTATGAGAAGGTTCGTTTAGGATTGTATGTTTAAAGATCTTTGCAAGAAAAAAATAATAGCAAATTACCAAAAGAGCCATGTGCACTGTGCACTGACAAACAGGTGCACACATGGACCTAAAATTATTTTTCTTAAGTTGAATATTTGTCAACAAAAATGTGACCATTTTTTTTTCATTATGAAATTACTTTAATTTTAACGTTAGGATAAAATCATCGATGGATTAATTCAATTACTCATGTATTTTAGTATCAATGTGGACAATGGTACCTCGAATCTCTTAAATAAATATTATTCTAAATACTATAAAAAATGGCCGGAACGATTTAAAAATCAAGGAAAGAAAGTTGGTAGCTAAAGATCAAGGATAGGAAGGTTTTAAAGACAGAAAAGTTTAAATTACGATTTAAACCTACCTAATTAAACACGCACTAAGCATTGAATTTTATTGAAAGGGAATCTATCTAATTTATTTTTTTATAGCTCAGCAATTCATGCATCAATTCATTGTTTGGCTAATAACTGACTCTTCGTACAGAGTCTAGTACTTCACATTTCCAACGCCGAATTTCTTTTGTAGTTATATTTTGTAAAATCCTTAGTTGTGTGTGTTTTATTATGAAGATGGATCAAGCACATGGCCCACCTGATGTTAAGTGGTAACCATTACCTATCACAAAAATATTACCTATGGTGATAATCATAGTGAAATTGGCGTTGGGAAATGCGTCCTAAATAGCCAAGTTTAAATATTCAATTTATACATTAATTTAGAAGATACTAAGTACAACTTTAAAAGTTAAGAAAGACTTAAAATTAGATTTAAGACCACATTTTGAAGATTTTCGATACTAAATGGTTTTCTAAACACACAGTTTACCATGTTAGATCCTAGATTTAAAACCTATCTATTGAAGAGGCCAGAGCCATATTCTCACTATATTAATAAACTTTCAAATTAAGTTGTTACGAAAATATTTGTACCTAACCTACTTAAAATAAATATGCAGCTTAAAAAAGTTTTCTCAGTAGATAAGAAACGAATTACCAAGTGACTTGAAGCTTAGTCTAAAGGAAGGGATGAATAGGCACACAGCACAGGTGTGATTATATATATAACGTTAACTAAGAAAGCTAAAGATATCTCGCATTGTGTGAATGTACGATTTATAGGTATGTTGGTAAATCATATAAACAAATGTTTAATACATATGTACGGTAGGTATACAACCAGATTATGAACAACTTGATCATGCATTACAATATCCAGAATCATACAGAACAGTCTCTAACTACCACTTTATATTCATTTTTATTCCAAACTACAGCTCAGAAACATCTGATCCTATTTGCATACAATTAATATTTAAACATTAGGTAGTTCCAATGATGAAGTTAGTGAAGTTTTAAGATATCGTTTTGTCATATTTGTGGATTAAAGTTATGTATCTACGCTCCGGTCATGCGGTGTTATCTATAGATTTGTTATAGCTAAATTTAATCCTAGAAGAACAGATCTGTAGTTTTCCAGCGAGGGTCCCAGGTATTTTCCCTGATATATCCCGGAAACCTACCTATTCTTATGAAATTTGCTTGGGACAAAGTGTGGTCCATTTTCTGCAAATTCTCATATTTTTAAGAGGTTAAAACCTATACTAGTCTTATTATTTATGGGTTTACGGCGGTAACACGACGCTTGCGTCGGTGGCCGTCAGCAGAACGTCAGAAGCTGCTATCGAAGACTCCCATGGATCTGATGAGGGCTTCGTCGCGAAGACAGCAGTCCAGGAACTCGTCTATGGTCAGCACACCGTCGCGGTTTAGGTCCATTTTCTAGAAAAGAGGTGACCTTCTAAAAAATCTTAGTATGTGCATTGCAGTATGTATAGTTATTAAAATTAAAGATTTCATTCACTGATGATTCGACCTAACTTTGCAGGCTACAGCGAGAATTAGGTATTCGCTACGCCTAACAATGACCATTGGTGTTGTTATTTAGACGTGTCGAACAACTTCGAAACTTGTGTAAAACATCCCCGCTTAGCATGATCAAAATATTTGTTACGACGTGGGTGTTGTCATACACATACTTAATAATATAATAAAGGTAGGTTCTCCTAATATATTAATAATCCATAGAGTACAGTGAAATAAAGATCTACATAAGTGACTGTTGGATGATGAAATTAGGTGTACCAGCACATAGGTACCTGAAAGAGTTTTTCCACCTTGTCTCGTACGATTTCATCATCTACATTCGGGTCCACAATCCTGCCCATGAGATCGTAGATCGCGTTCACGATCTCAGTCATCTCTTCTTTGGTTATGTACCCGTCGCCGTTGATGTCGTACAGAGAGAATGTCCAGCGGAGTTTCTCTTCCAGTGTTCCTCGTGAGAGGACCGAGAGGCCCGTTACGAATTCCTGTGGAAAAAATGTTTTTAATCATAACTTAATAAAAATGTGAATGTTAGTATGTTTGTTGCGCTTTCCCGCCCAAGCTACTCAACCCCAATTATGATTAAATTGTGCATACCCTCATCAGGGGTGCTCAAAGGGCACCTTTCATTCAGAAAAAAGTACGTATTGTTCACGAGGTATAGAAAAATAACTTTTAAACAACATTTAACGCGAGCGAAAGCTGGCTAAAGCTATTTAGTTCAAGATAAACTGAAACCAGGAAAATGAGAAACATATTGAATGAATTGCTAATTTTGGAATGCATAGGTAATGTTCGTGTTCGTGAAAGATTTTTACTAAACTAACTCTAAGGAGCTGTCTCTTTCTTGAAGATGGAGATAAAACGAGACGAAATGACTTTTAGCTAGTTATAACTAGTTTTAGCGATAAATAGACTCATAACTCAGATTCCACCGACTACAATTTATGGCAGGAAATAATGAAATGAATGACGCGGAACAATGGATTTTGGTAAACTTTACCTACCTCAAAACTAATCAAGCCACTTCGGTCTTGGTCCAACGTGTTGAAAACTAGGTGCGCGTACTGTGCAGTGTTGGCTGGAATCAAGAAAAACACAAATGTTAGTAATGTATGAACTTCGCTAAGTATGAACAGATCAGAGTATGAACGGACAAAGGCAGTAAATTTAAGTTCAAAATCTTTAGATGGTGTTATGGCTAGCGCAAAAGGGCGGACAGGGCAGGATATATTAAAATTATCAACATGAATTCGTATCTAATAGGGGAATTCATTGTGCAGTTTTGAAGAACATGGGGTGTAAAGGGTTCTATTTCCATTTTCGGAACCCAAGCCAACCTCACATGCCCATGGTACACCCTGCTAACTACCTAATAAACGGAGCATTGGCAGCCGGCTGATTGTAGCATAGCATAGCCTAACACCAGCACAGCCGAATCCTCTGGCTGCCGACGGGCAGCAGCGTCGGCACGGTGCGAGCCGTGCGAAAAGCTGTATCCTGCGATCCTGCATGAATTACCTATTATGATTGGTGGTTGTGTGGGTATGTATGCCCTTATTGGGTAGACGTCTTGCGATCCCGCATGCATTACCTATTATGATTGGCGCTTGCGTATGTATACCCTTATTGGGGTACGCCTATGTCCAGCAGTCGAGTGGTATAGGCTGGTGTTGATTGAAGAGCGCGCTGGAGGATACCTACCGCGGCGGGATGCGAAAGTATGCACCGGAGTCCATTCATTAGCATACGATCGCGGGGCGCCTGACAGTGCAAGCGGACGGAGGTACCTACACCCCGTGGCATTCCAGCAGCGGCTTCGCAAATTGGCCTCCTCGATGCCCTCCCCCAGCCCCGATGTGTGCGTTTCCCTTTATTGGCACTTTCGTGTAGTAGATATGTCTCTTATCGAGGGCGGTTGTATCTAAATAACTACCTACTTATCACTGCACTACCAATTTACATAAAGTTGTGCAATTATCAGGTAGTTACCTAAACTTCTAAAAATACGCGACTGCCTACAATGTAGAATGATGACGTCAAAAGCTATTTTTAGGAGAACGTATCATCATATACCTCATTACAATGACGTCATCACATCTTGAATAGTATTTTTTTTTAATCTTCATTTATTTATAGAGGGTTTGTTCACAATCTGAACATGCTTCTTGAATAGTTATTAGCACACAAAAAATTACACCACCTGAAGCTTTTCTCATTAGTACCAAACATACATTCAGAACTACTTTTCCTTACAATTCTTTCGATGGACCTGTTGCTTTATTTTGTTACCGGCACCGACCGGCACCTACATCAGAGGGCTTACCACAGGTTTTGATAGTTTAGCGCGGCTTCAAAGAATGTTTTCCAAGAAGATAAAGCAAGTTTATGATATTATGTTTAAGAAGAATCCTGTCATTGAACCCCTTTTATATTTTAATAAGGTTATATTTGGTTTATAAGGTTATTGAACTCCCTACCTCAACCCCCAGTGTAAATGATAAGTTTCCCTGCAGTCTATTTACTTATGAGTTTTACTTGAGTAGTAACAGAATTAGACCTACCTACTTATTATAATAAAATAATCAAACAATCAAATATCATTACATTTACTTTATTTCAGATAGGTTCATCAAGGTTATAGACATTGATAATCAGTATGAATGGACACAAGTCCAATAAATTAGTTACCACGAAACAGAAAAGCACATGCCACTAAAGCATAGCTGTAAATACTAAACGATTCTGCGTGTCACTAAAAAAATTATCACAATGGAATAATTATTGAAGTTACCTAAGACTTTTGGTTTCCCTCAAAATATCTTAATTTACACAAAAGTTTTGAGATGTCCAATTCAAAGGTAGCTCGAGCCAGGCAATTGTGCATCTCAAAAATTTCCCCGTTACAATGCTTTTTAAAATTAACTTAAAATTAAGAGTGAGAATGGGCACGCCATAGCTATCTTCCCACGGAGATGGACAATCCTTATAAGTAAGAGTTTATACTAAAGCGCCGCCAGTCTGTTGTTGGTAAACTTCTATTGTGTCTCCTTCTTCCATCTCAAGTGACGTTGGGGTATCATTCTCATTAATTGGTTGGCCGTCAAATCGGAATCTCACCACTTGCATTGACAGACCCTGGAAAAGAGGACATGATTGTAATACAAGCAAGTTCACAAACTGTTACTAAGTTAATTAAATCAGTTGTAAATCCTATTATGATTGGCGAATGTTTTTTTTAAATTCAAACATTTCGACACTGTGTGATGTAGACATCAGCTAAAGCTGCTTGTCTATAAACTAATAAGTAAATGCAATTGCTTTGAGCAAATTTCAGGGTGGCTATGGCTGAATAGTTTTTTCAAATTAAATTATTTGTATTTATGAAGAAATATTATATTGTTTTTTTCCAATCTGCCAGTCGTGGTCATTTAGCAAGTTTTGAATGGTTGCTGCACACTCAACATGAATGGAATAAGCCCAATGGTGTTTTTCAATATTAAGCTCAAGCTTAGTTTTAATTGTCTGATAAGATTAGAGTAAAATGGTAACACTGAAAATCGCAATAAACTCGCACTCTTGCTCGAAGCTATTGAAAAATTATGAATGATATAATAGACCAATACAAACAATCTCATTCTACATAAAAGCATTTCACTTGGTAATTAACACAAATATCAAGTAAGGGTAGCGCAGAATCTATATATGAAGTCATAGCTATAATGCTTTATCTATCCAGAAGCTTATTCCATTGAACAATTTTCCAGTCCATCAGTAAAACTTCACAAAACATCACTTTACATGGTAATATTATAGATTAGATAAGTCCTAAAATGTATGACTATGAGACATAATTTGAAGAATACAGGTTTGCATTATTTTAGAAAAGGGCATTCAATTTTATGTCTGTGCTTAGAACAAATGCTTTTATTGTCGCTTGCATCTTTGCTAGTGAGAGTGCAATCATAGCGTTGTAGCTAATAATTTTAGGGCTGGCTACATACAAAACATTATTTGAGTTGGAAACTGTGTCTATCATAGTATTGCTTTGGATCTCATTTCATGCTTGTTCAGGAGTTCAAAGATGGAATCATAAATATTACATGAGTAGGTACACATTTGCGACGTTGTATTTATGGATTTTGAATTGAGGCTTCCAGGTAATTCTAAAGCATTACTGGGGCGGACACCGAGTTGGCGGTACACAGTAGATTTCAAGCAAGAACTATGTGAAACCCTTATCTCAGCAGAACATAGTTCTATGACATAAATAATGTGTGAAAATTATAGATATTTTAATGGTAAAATGGTGTACTTACCGCTCTATCACAGTACGCGTTCATGAGCTTCCGGAGGGGTGTGTGTTTTTTGATTTTGAACTGGACAATAGCATTGTCCTGACCTAACACTTTCAAGTTGATGTGTTCACTTTCTCCCTGTAAACCAAACAGAATGCCGTTGTAATACCATTATAAATCCATTGATAAACTTGGCACTCGTTACAAGAGATGGGTAACCACATTTTCTAGGCAACGCCATGTCGGTGAAGCACTTTTGTTTGTATCACACTGATATTACACAAAGATACGTACCTTCTTCTCGTCAGACATTTTGTTAGATTAGTTTTTTAGAAAAATATCAACTCAAGAACACAAATCCGAACGAATTCGAAATAATATTCACAAAACACGCACTATTGACAGATTGTGATCCGGTGGCGTGGTAATGGCGTCCGTCCGCTAAGAAATGAATGATCGAGGCTTGGAGGAAACAGTGCTACCAACATGCGAACATGCGCACGTCAATGCGCGGTAAATAACGCAAAGTGGCGCGTACTGCGCATATTTCAAATTATTATTTTTGTGCTATTATTTGATACAATTATTTATTAATGTGCTTTGGAAAAATAAAGATAACACTGAAGATCTTTTCTTCACTATTTTAAAGCGTTTTCGATTTTTATATCATATTGAAAAACCTTTGAGTATCCACAATTTTAATTCAATAGATATTTATTTCTAATAAACCTTTTTTGCAGTTAAAGTTTTTTTTTATTGAATTTAAAATAAAAAAACCAGTAAGTAGTTAAAATAAATATTTTACTTGACTTCCGTATCCTCCACCATACCAACACAGTAATGAAAAAAGACTACTTCCGCCTGCTAGTGATGTGAAAAGTATCGATATTTCTTATCGAGAAGAATTCGCTAGTGTTGTGAAAGTGTCGAAATTGTTGAGTCATTGTAACGTTCCGTACTTACGCATAATGCAATGATAATGTTTTTTTTGTAAATTACTATGATTAGACCATAATTGTATCTATCTACTTCAGTACCCCGCGTGGAGCTGACGCCATTGGTTTCGGTCCACTCGAAAATTTTCGAAACTAAAAATCCATCGGTGCGCCGACGTTATTTGATGAACCAACGATCTGCGGATCGAAAGTTGAGGTACCCCCCCACTAGGCCAACACGGTTATATCACGTACAGACGACTTTCATATTAATCAATCGCGAAAATACCGGATAATCCGGCAGTTTTTACAAACTTGCCGTGCATTACTTCGGTATAAGAATACCACCGAAAACTTACTCTCTTGGTCATTTACTACCTACTCATACCTCCTTCTAGTTTGCCTTTTTAACGTAAAAGTAGGTAGATAGATAGAATAGACTTGGAGACACCTTAGAGGTAGGTTGAAAGGATATTTTTTTAGAAGACAATGCAATACTATGATGACATGGAGCTGATCTGATGATGGGGCTGGAAGGTGGCCATAGGAACTCTTTAATGAAACGACGCAACCCCATCGAGTTTAGACTCGTTTGATTCGTCTTGACGAGTACTTTGTCTGTAGATGGCCTGGGTCTAATGATGGAGCTGGAAGGTGGTCATAGGAACTCCTTTATAAAACGATATAACCTCATCGAGTTTGGGCTCGTATCATTCGTCTTGTCGGGTACTTTGTCCCTAGATGGTTTCCAGGGTCTGATTATGGAGCTGGAAGGTGATCATAGGAACTTTGTTATAAAACAACATAACCCCATCGAGTTTGGGCTCGTATGATTCGTCTTGACGAGTACTTTGTCTCTAGATGGTATCCAGGGTCCGATTATGGAGCTGGAAGGTGGCTATAGGAACTTTGTTATAAAACAACATAGCCCCATCGAGTTTGGGCTCGTATGATTCGTCTTGACGAGTATTTTGTCTCTAGATGGTATCCAGGGTCGGATTATGGAGCTGGAAGGTGGCTATAGGAACTTTGTTATAAAACAACATAACCCCATCGAGTTTGGGCTCGTATGATTCGTCTTGACGAGTATTTTGTCTCTAGATGGTATCCAGGGTCCGATTATGGAGCTGGAAGGTGGCTATAGGAACTTTGTTAGAAAACAACATAACCCCATCGAGTTTGGGCTCGTATGATTCGTCTTGACGAGTATTTTGTCTCTAGATGGTATCCAGGGTCGGATTATGGAGCTGGAAGGTGGCTATAGGAACTTTGTTATAAAACAACATAACCCCATCGAGTTTGGGCTCGTATGATTCGTCTTGACGAGTATTTTGTCTCTAGATGGTATCCAGGGTCCGATTATGGAGCTGGAAGGTGGCTATAGGAACTTTGTTAGAAAACAACATAACCCCATCGAGTTTGGGCTCGAATGATTCGTCTTGACGAGTATTTTGTCTCTAGATGGTATCCAGGGTCGGATTATGGAGCTGGAAGGTGGCTATAGGAACTTTGTTATAAAACAACATAACCCCATCGAGTTTGGGCTCGTATGATTCGTCTTGACGAGTATTTTGTCTCTAGATGGTATCCAGGGTCCGATTATGGAGCTGGAAGGTGGCTATAGGAACTTTGTTAGAAAACAACATAACCCCATCGAGTTTGGGCTCGAATGATTCGTCTTGACGAGTATTTTGTCTCTAGATGGTATCCAGGGTCGGATTATGGAGCTGGAAGGTGGTCATAGGAACTTTGTCCTAAAACAACATAACCCCAAAGAGTTTGGGCTCGTACGATTCGTCTTGACGAGTATTTTATCCCTTGATGGTATCCAGGGTCCGATTATGGACCTGGAAGGTGGCCATAGGAACTCTGTTATAAAACGACAACCCTTTCGAGTTTGGGCTCGTATGATTCGTCTTGACGAGTACCGACTTCGTCTCTAGATGGTATCCAGATTCTGATGATGAAGCTGGCAAGTTAATAAAGTGTATTTAAAAAAAAAAGAAATTGAACACCACTTAAAATCAGTTGAATAATTAATTGCCAATAAAGTTACATTTAAGATTCGATAGAAAACGTTAACTATGAAAGTTTTCGAATCTCGTACCTACTTATTTATTTATTTCTTTATTTATACTTTATTGCACATTAAATGTAACAAAAAAGTGGGCTTAATGCTACGAGCGTTTTCTACCAGCCAAACCTGTGGTTTGTTTTTAGATGGTGGTAGACGTGCTATAATTCATAATAATCTTAAAATTACTTAAAACTACAATTGTAGGTATAATAAATTATTTTATAAATAAACTAAAATATAACCTACTTAGGGTACTCAACTTGATGGGATTTAGGTATGTTATGCTAATGGTGATGTGTTTTTCATTTTCGCCAAATTCTTCGTACCCATTTAGTAAGTAAGACTTAGTTCTTCATCCATGTTATGAAATTAAAATCCTCCTTGCCTACCTACGTAGAAAAGTACACCTACACATGTACTGTTAGGTAGGTGGTACTCCATATTTCTACATTCTACTTCGTTTATTTTAACGTAGGTAAAATATATTAAATTCACTAACCTTAGGTTACGGCTTTCAAAATTTCTCTCGGCGACGACGACGGCGCGGCGGCGGCATCGGCATAGGGTTAATAAAACAACTTCCTAGGATATTGTGAAACATTTATTTATTTTTATTAAAAAAAAACCTTCTTTTCATAATGGAGTAAAAATGCTGAGACTTTAGGTTGTGTAATAAGTAATAATTTTTGATTGACATAATCCTGTACTCAATATACTTACCTATCCTAAGATCCATGAAGTAAATTTGGAAGTACAAAAATTAATTTAGCTTTTATAAGGTACTAGCGAATACCCGTCGAGTGCAATTACGTAAACCAAAATTCAGGAAAAATTTTGTATGGGAAAAGTTGAAAATCGACCATGGATTTACCGAATGTGACATAAGCATTGTATTAGTATTCTAAAGCCATCTTCGCATTATTGCCTTCCTAATGAAACCGGTTTGAGGCATATTGGTTAGATGTTTTCAATGTCTCTATCGAGAATCAATTTTTGTGTATTATATAGCAGGCAGATAGATTTTTCTTTTTTTGTCTAAGTTTTATCTGCGATCAGTTTGTTCAACTATGAACAAATTGTTGGTGGGTTTTGTGTCGGGCAGAGTACACTCCTGTTCTTTACTTCAGTAGGCACTCCTCAATTTAGATAGGTAGATAGATATAGAAAAGATGTCATGTCTTAACCGCATAAATACTTAGCTACGTTGGTAAAAAAACACACACTCTGTTGACCGACTAGAGTCTTAAAATTCTCTAGAGATTACTTCAAAAGCAATTAGGCTTTCAAAGATTTAACTTAGTTTTATAATTAAAAAGCCCTTTTAACCGTAAAACTAAGCTCTAGATAAAGACCAGGTCTGGAGTACCTATAACCGACGAGCATGTATGAAGAATTTGATGAGAGTGAATCACGGGAGTGAATGAAGCAAAAAAGGTATGCCAGGATCGCAGCAAGTGGAGATTCGTGGTCTTTGCCTACCCCTCTGGGAAAAAGGCTGTATGTAGGTTTTGGGACTCTTGAGTCCGAAGGATCCTTACCTCCTTGCGGGAAGAACTGACTGTAAATAAGCTTGAAGGTCTCCTCCTTGACAACACCAGTGGGACACTCGGCTTTGAAACCTCTATAAAGGCGCTTAAGCTCTGGTTCTGTGAAGCGCGTCTGCCGCCTCAGCGCTGCTATGGAGTCTGGTCGATACCTCGGGAGCTGCTCACCCAACTCCTCGAGCTCCGAATCTGGAAGGAGAAAGATGATGTCATATTTAGACCGATAAAATAATAAACATACGGGACATCTTACACACGGTCAACTGATTTCAAAATAGGCAGAGCGTGTACTATGGGTACCAGAGACTGATAAACATACATAGATATTTAGAAAACACCCTGACATGGAACAAACATCCATGTTCATTACACAAATGTTAGTTCTGGGCGGAAATTGAACCCACGACCTACAGCTCAGAAGTTACTACCAATACCAACTGAGCTGTGAGGCCAGTCTAATGGTCAATATGATCAAATTTTCAACAGATTTTAAGTGGATGCCGTGCTAGCATAGTGGAATTATCCCGACTTCTGATCCTGAGATCATAGGTTCGAATGTCAGCTGTATTTCGTTTTGAAAAAATGCCACGTGCTCTAAACACTGAAGGAAAACATGGATAGGAAACTCGTGGCTTAGTCAGCTCATTTCATTAGGCTGAGTGAGAGGATTGTATCTATAAGTGCAGGGCAAGCCTACGCCATCTAACATGTTTTACGTTTTTAAGTGTATGTCTGTTTATGTCTGTGATTTCAAAATAAAGGTTAAGGTAAGGTAGGCATAAAACCAGTTGTGAAAATTACTGTCTGCATAAGAGATGAGTCTCCAAAACGGCTGGACTGATTGCAACCGGACTTTACTGGCGGCAGACTTTATAAAACAGTACCTAGAAATCAAAATCAAAAATTATGTTTATTCAATATGCACATACAGTATACTTTGAAACGTCAATTTTTTAAATTTAAATTTACACCAATTCTTAAAGCGACCAAACAGAGAAGAATTGGCAAGAAACTCTGCTTGACTTATATTTTTTCAGTCTTGTTTTTACAAAGTTTACTATTAACTATTACATTGTTTTTGAGGGAGTTGGAGAGTATCATCCCAAGCTTTTTTGTTATCTTAATAATCAGAAATTTTATAATAAGCTTTATTACAGAGGTTACGTTTAACAACATTTTTGAACTTATTTACAGATAAATTAAGCATATCATTTGGGATTTTGTTAATAAATCGTACACATTGCCCTATAAAAGATTGATAAACTTTAAGGAGCCTTACAGTAGGAATAGCTAGTTTATCTTGATTTCTAGTTTTAACATTATGATTGTCGCTATTTTCCTTACACAATTTGATATTTTTTCGGACATATACATTAAGTTTTCATATATGTATTGGTATGGAACTGTCATAATATTTATATCTTTAAACTTAGTTCTAAGTGATTCTCTGGGGCCCATATTATAAATTGCACTAACAGCCCTCTTCTGCAACATAAATATGGTGTTGATATCTGCTGCATTCCCCCACAATAAAATGCCGTACGACATAATGCTGTGGAAGTAGTTGAAATAAACCAATCTAGCCGGTTCTAGATATCTTGGACTGAGTAGGTAGGTACTTTTTATTTAAAAAAATGTATATCGGCTAAGTGAATAATCTAATTCAATTCAATATAACCTGTTTTGAAAAGAAGGTCATTAACAAAATATGTTTCGAAATGTCACGGTTTTTGAGAGAAAACTGAAAGAAACCACTTAAATATGACTTGAACAAATAAAACTTTGAACAACGACTTTGAATTACTTTTTCGAGAAGCGGGCGGGAAGTTAGCGAAAGAAAACCTAAGTAACTAACCGACAGAATGTTAGAAAATTAATTTCAATTACGAATTTTGAAATTAAACTAACACAAAAGCAAGTTCCACGAACATTCCCCAATAAAGTTGTTATAACTCTACTTTGTTGCGAGTTTCTGGAAAGTCCATTACCTACCTAAGGATTCGCGTGACAGACTACCTACTAACTATAACATAGTATAGGGAAGAGTTTCTTAAAAGGGATAACTTTGAGAGAAATAGGGATGATAGCTAGGTAAAAAAAAAACTAATTATACCGTCATTTTCGATCAACAAAAAATATTGGACACGTATTCTTGTAAATGACGGACTAAATATAATTTTCCAGGCATCTTGACTATTTGACGGCCTCTGTGGCGCAGTGGGCAAAGATCCGCCTGAGACGCAGAAGGTTGCGGGTTCGATTCCCGCTGCGGGACTAATGTTTGCATGTTCTGTAGATATTAGTCTCGGGTCTGGGTGTTTTCTACGTATGATATGTATGTATTTATAAAAAAAAATATGTTTAGTATATCAATCTTGTGGTTCCCATAATACAAGCTCTGCTTAGTTTGGGGCTAAATGATTCTGTCTCGCATTATTTATTTATTAATTCTACATTCGGCATCAATTTCTTCAGCACCTATTTGTTCAGTAGCAACCATTGCTAGGTTTAGGTTACGAGCACTTGTTCTCGTCATTTATATTTCTATACTATCTAGCAATCACTTTTACAGCAATTTTTGCTATGAGGTTTTTTAACGGAGCAATGCTTTTTATTTGCTATGAACTATTTGTTTACAGATCTATTTAGGTATTGAGATCAGATTTATTAGATCGCCAAGCTGGCAATCTAATTTGGACATGTGTCCTAAATTTTCCACTTTCGCCAGATTCTTTAAGGTATTTTCAGCAGTTATCCAGGTTGAAAGAGCTTCAAATGTGTTTAATGTTTTACATAAAAATGTAGGTTTAAAGTTAGATATATTATAAATCTTCAGATTTATCTGATCTCTTGTATGTCAATCCTTTTCATTATAAGTTCTCTAACCAAAGGTTTGCTGTAAGAAAACTCTTTCAGGGTTAAGCTCGCCTTTGTAATTGTACATGGCATTTTAGTAAACTTATATTTCTGTGTAGGTACAATACCTACAGAATGAAATAATCAAAGAAAAATGTCGTTTCAATGAGTAAAAAATAGTAACCGTGTATGTAAAGTACGACTTTTACTTATATAGCTTTTCAATAGGTCGTAAACTATCAATGTTATATTCTTGAATTTGCATGCTTTAGTAGTAAGAATGAACAGGATCAATTAATTTACATAATAGAACTATAATGAAGTACCTCCATTCTGGCAAATAAATATATGATTATGAAAAACTGCCTTTACATACTGTATGTGCTTATTATTATGTGTCGTTTATTTTATTGTTCCGTCATAAAATTTTGTTTTCAGTCACATAATTTGGTCGAGTCACCCTCTGGAAATACGACTTTTTATAATAATCAACCTCCATCGCGTTTTTTTTTTTTTTTTTTTTTTTTTTGTTCTCCTTTATTTGAGCTTTTTCGCTTAGCGAATATGCCGCTCAATTATTACTAAAATAAACAGTTTATGTACCATAAAAAAGTAACAAAAAAAAAATAAACTCAAACTACTATACCCTTAATTTTATACCAAATTTCACAAGGTCTAGTACCATCTTGACATCATCTGAGTGAGGCAAAGTAAGAATTGAGTTACATAATCCAATGGAACTGTCTCTAAAAAGGAAGCATCTAAGGCTTTCATTACGGACACATTCCATTAAAATGTGATAGACATCTTCGGGTTTTTTGCATGAATCACATAAAGGAGAATCAGCCTTACGCATGAGATAAGCAAACTTGTTTAATGGAATATGTCCGGATCTCAATCGTAGTAATATGACCAAATCTTGTCTATCTAGTTTGCTATTATCAATCCATGGACCTCTAAATGGTCGAGGAACGATAGTCTTATACCATATGCCCTTTGTGAGAGACCGTTCGTCGAAATATTCTTTCCATAGGTCGTAACATATATTTTTGACTTTGTATGCGTAATCATTGTAGGAGGGATTTACCTGAAAATCAACGCCATCACTACATGCTTGTTTGGCCAGCAAATCAGCTTTATCATTACCGATTATTCCTGAATGTGATGGAATCCACTGCAAAATAATCAATTTTCCTGAATTAGACGATATCTGTAAGATTAATTTTAGAATGGTGTAAGCTATGGGTACTCCTCGAAAAGTCGTAGTGCAACGTGACAAATGTTGCAGAGCACTTTTAGAATCAGAAAAGATAACTACTTTATCTGCAGAAATAGATGCCACATACGACAAAGCTTCAGCAATCGCAACAAGTTCCGCATGCATTATAGATACATTGTTATCAATTTTAAATTTCATTTGATATTCATTCATCTCATCAAAAAAAGCAGCCCCAACACTGTCACTATTCAAATCTTTTGAACCATCTGTGAATATTCTATAAAATCCAGAGTATTTTAAAAGTGCTTCATTACACAATTTGCTTAACTCAGAGATATCGAACTCGTGTTTAGCTTTTGTAAAACTATCGATATATTTAATGACATCATTCAGATCTATATAGCTTGCCCAAGTATCCAAGGAGAACATTTCTAATTGTGAGTTATGTTGAATACGCAAATCCTTTAATTTATCATGTAATGTGGCGAGTAATGGTAGTTTTTTCCTTCTCCAGTACGGGTAATCAGTTGAATCAAATAACTTTTTAATAACAGTTAAAATTGGACCATTCATTGAACTACATTTTAAATAAAATTTCCCTGCTAAATAGTGCCTGCGAATTTCAAGAGGTTGAATAAATAATTCGGTTTCCATGACATGAATAGGAGTAGACTTAATAAAGCCGCCTATTACTCGCATGGCTTGGTTTTGTATCTTATCTAATTTCGATAGGTGAGTTTTACAACTATTCGCATATAAAAAGCTAGCATAATCTATTCGACTACGTATAAGAGAAATGTACAAACGACGTAAATGTTTAGGGTGAACACCCCAACCTGGCCCTGACAACACTTTAAACAAATTAATATGTTTTTCTATTTTTTGGCATAACTCATTAACGTGTTTTCCCCATCTTAGTGAGCGATCTAACCATAAACCAAGGTATTTAACTGAATCTACAACTTCCAAATTTGTATTGTCAATTTTTAGATTTATTAAATGATTTATATTTTTTCTACTTCTAGTGAATGTACAGATTTTACTTTTGTTTGGAGAAGCCTGAAGTCCAAGATTTTCTAATAATTTAGATAAATGATTCAAGGCCAATTGTAAACTATTTACGGAATCAAAAAGATTAGAGCTGTTGCAAAATAATACAAAATCATCTGCATATTGTGATATATAAATATTGTCTATTTGTTTACAAATATCCATTGTTGCGACATTAAATAGTAACGGAGATAAAGGGCATCCTTGAGCTAATCCTAGTCCTGTTCTTCTACAAAGAACAGAGTCATCAACTTTAATTGAAAGACAACGGTCAATCAAAAAATTCCAGAGATAATTACATATTTTACCACCTATATCAAGTCTATCAAGTATTAAAAGTAACTGCTTAACATTCACGTTATTATAGGCACTGTCTATATCAATAAAACAACCAACATTAAATTCTCCTTTCGAAAAACTTATTTGGATCATGTTAACTAAGTAGGTCAAATTATCTAGACAAGATCTAGATTTTCTAAAGCCAATGGTATAGTCTGAAAACATACCTTTGTTTTCAAGAAACCATTCTAATCGTTTACAAATGATGGAGTGAAATATTTTACATAAACATGAAATTAGTGAAATTGGCCTAAGTGATGCAGACGAACTCGGGTCACGACCGGGTTTAGGGATAGGAATGATGAGAATATCACGCCATTGTCTTGGTACGAAACCTTGTGTAAGGAACATATTATACAGCAGTTGTAATTTGTCAATTCCTACATTAGGTAGATGTTTAATCATGGAAAACGATATGTTGTCGCCACCTGGAGACGTATCGGTGGGTTTTACGCTTTTAACAATTTCTTGGGTAGAAATTGGGATTTCTAATCGCCTGTTACATGATGTAAAATACGGTTTGTTACAAGGAACAAAATCTGGAGTTAAGCTCTGAAGTAGTAAATACGCCCGGTCTTTATCTACATAATTATTAGGAGAACTGTACCCCTTAAGCCACTTCATACGTTTCCACACGACACTTGATGATGTCATGCTATCTATAGATGAGCAAAAATTTTGGTAGGATTCACACTTGGCTCTACGAATTAGTCTCTGAGCATTACTGATTTTACTTTTAAGAATAATCCAGTTGTTTGGAATAGGATTTCGTCTGAAGGTGCTCAAAGCTAATCGACGCTCAGCTACTGCTTTGGATAGTGTAGCACTCCAATATGATTTGGGGATGAACTTGCTACATGGATTTTGACTTATTTTTATTATTGGTATGTGAGCGTCAGCCGCTTTATTAACTTCACCAACGAACAAGTCATAAGCTTCTTGACAATCATCTGGTAGATTCATATTAGAGAATACATTTTCCAGAGATTCCTTGTATGAAGACCAATCAGCTATTTTAAAATTTCTTTTTTTGATAGGTTTTAGTTTAGCTGAAATTTCTGATGAGATTATGATTATCAAATGGTCGCTTCCCAGAGACTCGTTAGTGACTTTCCATCTAAAATTAGCAGCAATATCAGAAGAGATAAAAGACAAATCTGGGGATGATTGTTGTAATGAACCATCAACTAATTGCATTCTAGTCGACGATCCATCATTTAGAAATATATAATTAAAGTTTGATAAAGCATCATTAATCTGAGTACCACGCGTGTCTGTTTTGCAAGACCAACTATTGTGATGCCCATTTAGATCACCCAGCACTAATGTTTTCTTAAGATAGAAAGAGAATAATTCATTCCAATCATTTAACGAAGTATGAACAGATGAAGGACAATATATGGAAAAAATATTTTCAAGTGAAGCACAATTAAAAAGTTTGATTTGTAAAACTTCGATACCAGTGTTAGACAGCCTTAGTTGAATTTCTCGAGCTTTTATAGAATAATGAACCAAAATTGCTACACCTCCATAACCATCCGATCTATCTCTACGAAATATATTATAACCACTTACTCTTAGATTCACATGGGGTTCATACCACGTTTCGCTTAATACCGCTATATGAATATTTTCCTGAAGAAGAACTTGTTCAAATGACACAAGTTTATCTTTAAGACTTCTACAGTTCCATTGGATGATGTTTAGTCTACATAGTCTATGATGATTAGCGTCCATCATAAACAAATAATTGGGTTAAAAAAGGGGAGTCAAAAAAATTATTTGTCAAGAATGATACTAGCCATCTAACACCCATCTTGGCAGCTGCAATACACTTCTCAGCTATAGAACCACGACCAAAAAAGATGTTCTTCAACTGATCTAGAAAATCCTTAAATGACATTTTCTTTTCCTCCGTCTCAAGCTTCTTCTTTCTGGATCCCTTAATTTCGTCTTCTTGGTTTAAATTAATCTCTACATCGGACTGACATTTCTCCCACTCAAAATTTGGCTTATTTATATCTGATTTATGTGCCCTCTTACGAATTCTCTTCTTCTTCAGATCACTTATATCCGTATCGGATGGAAAAAATGATGATGAATGGTCTTTGCTCGTAGACGCCTTCGCCTTAACAATAGATGCATAGGACAAGGAAGGTTCAACACGTGTTGGCATATTATGGTCCCTACCTGTGTCAAAATTATCTGTTGAGTTACGCTCTTTTTCCTGAATTATAGTCGTTTCTGGAATATACAACGAACTAGCTTCACGATACGAACAATTATTTGTTGACATTAAGCATCTCACCTTCTTTTCCTTTAAATATACTGGGCAATATTTACTTAGGGATATATGATTTCCGGCGCAGTTAACACATTTAGCCGTTACTATCTCACAGTTCTCATGATTTTTGCCACATTTTGGACACACCGTCTTCTTTCTCGGACACATTTTTCGCAAATGTCCATATTTCCAACAATTAGAACATTGAGTCACAGGAAATATGAATGGTGAAATTTTTATTCTAGTATCGAACATGTAGATATATGGGGGAAGATCAGAGCCTTCGAAACCAACTCTGATCGATTCCGAATCTTCCCACCGGCCATCGTCAATGTTCTTTCTTTTGAGTCTTTTGACTCCCAATATTGTCATATTATCGCAGAACAGGCTGCTCAGAATCTCTTCTTCGGTAAGGTCTGTGTCAATATTTCTAATAATACCGTAAGACTGACTTACAATATGGGATTTTTGGCATTTAAGCCCATTTTCATTAAAATATTTATTGGAAAGGATCTTTTCTGCACTCTCAATCTTTCCAAATTGAATGAGAGCCTTATATGGGTTTATATATTTAATTCGGACAATATTTTGGATATTTTCTACTCTAAGCTGTTTCGCCAACCTAAATTGGGAGGGAACTTTGGTATCTGTACTCATTAAATAAATATCATACGTCTTAGAAACAACAAATTTCTCATTTTCATTTTCTGAATATTTAGTAGCACGTTTTCCATTTTTCCCCACTGTTGTCCAGTCTTCATCCTCTCCATCCTCTCCATCTCGGACCCTTTTTGGTGGTCTCGATCTTGTTTCGGCTTCTTCACTCTCATTCATGCTCACACAGCTTCTCAAGCTGGTTCTGGAACCATACTTATTTTTCGAGAAGGATAAATCACCTGACAAATCTAGCTCGTAATCGTGGTCAGGGATCAAGTCCCTGGTATTCATTTTATCGACCTCACTTGAGTTTGAAGAAAATATTTATTTTCCAAAAATTCTCAAACGTCCGTCCACCGTGACATCCGCCCGTCACCCCCATCGCGTTTTTATTGTTAAATCTTGTCGACGTTGACATTGGCAAAGTTGTGGACGCTATACCATAGAGGCCATAAATAGAAAGAAGAAGAAGAATAGGGAATAAGTAAAGCCAACATGTGGCAGAATGTTTCAAACAGAAAATATCTGGAAACTGTCATGGTCATGCAGCATGAGTCATGCAAACGGCTACAGTATTTTCACAAGGTTTAAATGTAGTTGGATCAAAAAACTATGACTAAGGCATAGGTGAAGTCTCAAAATTCATTCATACTCTGAACATCAACTCGTACGGCTGATCTCTACTTTCTTATGTCCAATATCATCAGCCAAAAAGCGATGCATACTTCTCTCAATGCGACATCAAATGAGTTCAAAAAGAAAATCGTACCAGGGCGCTCGAATAAATGCTATGTAGTTTCATAGAAATGCCCTGGTACGAAGTCTCAGCAATCGCTATGGGATAAAGTATGCATCCCTTTCTAGCAAATTATATATGGACATAAGAAAGTAGAGATCAGCCGTATGAGTTGACGTTCAGAGCATAGTGAATTTTAAGACTTCATCTAATTCTCTTCTATATCTGTGAGTTGAACTTGAAAAGCTTCCACCTTTTTAGAGCATCAAAAATGTATCAAAAGTGTAGCACCTAGTTAGAAGATCTATGGTAGCATCCGTAAAACCCCTAGATTTTAAAAAGAAAAAAAATCCAACCTGTTTGGTAAAAACTAAGAACATAAAGTCAATGTTTTGCTGACACAGATTTTATTATAAGCTCTAGTAGTTAGAAAACAGCAAACATAGAACATTAGTTCTCTTATTATGTAATTACCTATATAATCTTACATTTGATTTTCCTACATAAAATGAATTATCTAGAAACGTCAGAAACCTTTTACGTACAAAAAATGCCTCAAGCTAAATTCTCTTATTGGTTTGTCAAACTCAGAATAACGAAACTTGTTATTAGGTACCCCTACTATTTTACTTTTCTTGCTTACTACTTATTTTTCGTCAATTCGTAAAACTTTTATTAAGTTAATTACAAAATAATTACTTTTAGATACTTAGACAGGACTCTTCCTGTTTACCTGCCTGAATCGTTTTTTTAACGTTCTGCTAAGAGCTTGTCCAGATGATGGTGCGATTTTACTCGCGCGTAGTCAATCATGATGGACTCACGTCCATGGAATTAGAACTATCACTAACGATAGCTTCCTTAAAATTTCAACACCAGAGTTAACCACTAGCTCATACGTCGTGGAAGGAAGGACTCCGTGCTCTTCTACTTATACAAGGGAATGCGCGATTTGAACGAAAAAACTCCTTTTGGGTATTTTTATTGAAAAAATCAGTTTAATCGCTTCATGCGGACAGGCTTTAGGCTAACATCAAAGAGTTTTTAATGGAGAGTGCGCGCTTTGAACAAAAACAAATTTTCTCAATAAAAATACCCAAAAAAGGGTTGTCTCGTTCCTTCTTTTGTACACCTAACACTATAGAAACCGAGACAACACCTTTTTGGGAAAATTACATAAGGCACCGATTTTTGTTCAAAGCATTCCCTATGTAGTACCTAGAGGCTTAATGCCTGTACAAATCTATTTAGGCCGTCATTTACATTATCAAAAAGTATTGGCGACAAATTGTTTATTTTGTCAATTAAACTAAAAATTACAAGGATATAGTGTATTGAAGTTTCGCGTGACGTCACGGCAAGTGATGTCTCGAGACCCCAATCCCGAACTTTGACGTTCTAAAATTTCTATTGTACGTGTCCAATATTTTTTGTTGATCTAACTGACGGACTAATTACAATAATTATAATTTTCATCCCTATTCCATGGCTAAAACAGTAGGTTCAACACAGACATTTAAAAGTACGTATAATGTTAGTAAAGCCGATTTTAGGTCTTAGTAATCAAACACATTTATACTCAAAACCACATCTCCCGAACCAAATGTTTCCCGCCACAGTTCTGGAAGCTTACAAATTGCAACCAAGAGAAACTTTGCGATTAACATTTGATTTGCATATTACTCAAATCTTTGCGGTACAGTTTGAACTAAGTAAATGCTATCACAGGTTCACCATCTAGGTGGAAATCTTGTAGAATTATCTGAGGCCCGTATTCAGGGTAGAGTAGAGACTAATTTGAGCGACATTACTTACAGGCTGCTATTCTGCCTAGTAAGAACAAAAGGAATCAAGGCTCTAGGTTGACAAAGAAAAGATAACTTAGATTATTTGTACTAAATCTTAGAAACACAGCTGTATTTGCCTTTGTGAAGCATGACAATTAGAACAGTTATGGCTTAGGCAACTTTTGCTAAATAGGTAAACATGTACCTAACATTTCTTTACGTAATGTGATTACCTAAGTCTACATCAACAACATTTCGTTTTTTTCTGCATAAGACCACTGTTGTAGATTCTGAGAAGCATTTTTTATCGCTATAACTAGATAAATCATTTCGCGAACTATTGCCAGGACGAAATATAAGTCATAATGAGAGGTTTTTCATTTATTTGTAATTAATTCTTTGTATGGTGTGCAATAAAGTGATATCTATCGATCTCAATCTATAAGAAAGGGATAGATTCTATAAGTTCAACGTTAGGTAAGTTTTGTGAAAATATTTCCGAATTACTACACCTTACTTGGACAAAACTTTAAATCCACATTAATGGGCGAAGGTACCGTATAGGTTGGAACTTTTTATTCTATAAATATTTAGGGTTCCGTGTAAAATTTACCATGTTCAGTGAACATTTATCTTGAAAGTACATACGTATACAGAAAGCGTATACACGCAAACGAAGTTGCGGGCGGGTCAGCTAGTTAGAACATAAATATGTAAATGATGTCTGGCATTTTAACTTATCATATAGTTAGGTTCAAAATTCGTGTTATGGGAACCATGTCTACTGATAGGTAGGTAAATAGGTACCTATACTATACACTTATACTTTTTTCCGGTTAGAGTCTTGTGTATTTATACATATTATAAATAGAAAACACCCAGATCCAAGACAAATATTTGCAAATCATATAAAAATTGTCGCGACGGGAATCGAACCTGCAAACTTCTCCGTCTCAGGCGTGATCAGCCGTATGAGTTGGTGTTCAGAACATAGTGAATTTCAAGGCTTTATCTAGTTCTCTTCTATATCTGTGCTTCAAACTTGACATTTATTCTACGAATCTCTATAATCTATGAATACGATATCTACGGGTAGAAATAACGTAGATACATTGACTTAGATATTGTTATTCTCTTAACCTCACTTCACTTCACTTCTTTATTAAATGGCTTCTGGGATAGTTATCCACAATTTCGCTAGTATCAAGTATAATAATTGTTCATAATAATATGAGGCAACAATGATAGCTTCAAACCTGACACTTACCTATTCCTACAAATTTCTATAATCGATGAACCCTAAGTCTTGTATTAACACCCCTTGTCGGCTTACTGACGCCAAAACCGCACATAACTGGTAACAGGGTCCATTGTTCCAGTGCTTTGTAGAGTAATGCCGGTTCAGATAAAGCAAGCCACAGGCTATACAATACCTCGCTTGTTGTTATAGGTTACAAGAATAGCTTTCGTCTTAACTGGGATATTCTCATTATTTATAAGGAGCTTATTATCTGTTCATTTATAGGGCAATTCTATGGCCAGTAAAAAGGGAGGAAAAATTGCTGGAGATCGAAGAGCTTGTGTACGACCCCAACATTATCTAAGAGACAAAATCCTTAAAACTGATTGCTTGTATATGTCGCGTCACGTAAAGAGAACGCTGGTGGTAAGCTGCGCAATAAGCGATTTATCGGTACTTATCCCGCAAATACATCCCCTCCACTTCTTCCAGCATTCTTTTTATGCGTACTATAACCTTATTGCTTAGGTGATGAACGTACAGTTGGGCTTACATTTAGGGTTGCCAGATGGCCGGGAATTCCGCAAAAGTCCCAGAATTTCACGTGTGGTCCCGTGTCCAGTAATTACACTTTACTGTCCCGAAATTCATGAACACCCCTTGTCCTGGGGCTGTGTGTAACTTCAAACCATCAAAGAAAAAAAAGAGATTCACTTGTTTTAATAACAGGTGGATAAATCGAATAAAAAAATAAATGATTGATGAATTAGTTTACTGTATAACTCAGATACCGCAATTCATAATTAGGTATATTTTATTCCCCAGAAATGTCCATGAAATTACAAGCCCGTATCTGGCAACCCTCCCCCCCACATGAGGCCTATTGCACGTCCAAGGTATCGTTGGTGCAAACCTGCGTGAGCTTCAGGCTGTTGACTGGACAGAAGCGGCATTAGATCGAGAAACCTGAACAAAATCCACTTTCGGCCACTGCAGTAAGTAGCCATGTAGTGTAGGAGCTACCTATATTCGTGTACTGAGCAGCGTCTGAAGATATCCTTATTAGGGAAAAGTCAGCATGATATTTTGTTTCATCACATATCGTGGCACACGTAGTCTTTTCATTATGCCAAAAAATGGCACATGCTTTTCATACTGTTGTGACAAGCGTTGCTCAAACGATTTGGGTAGAGTACACTCGTTTCATCTACAAACGACTTGAGATCGTGACTCAAGGTACAAGTGTGACACGTGCAAACGATTTGTGTTTGTGTATGTGCTTTTATTCTACACGATGTGCTTTGAAGGAGAGAGTTTGACAGTGATATTTTGTTAGATAGTTCTTATGAGTACCTACCTACCTAGGTAAGTTTGAGACAACAGTTTTTATTTCGGACATACAATGCCTTTTGACCTTTAGCTTTGTTATGAAATTGACATATCTATCGACTATATCATAGAGATAAATAAATAAATAATCCTGGACGTCATCACACAGCATCATGTAGCCCCAAACTTAGCAGAGCTTGTAGAACAACACATAGATACATTTTTTTAAATAAATACATATCATACAGACGACCTCTGTGGCACAGTGGGCGAAGTCCCACCTGAGATGCAGAAGGTTGTGGGTTCGATTCCCGCCGCGAGACAAATGTTTGTACGTTCTGCAAATATTTGTTTCGGGTCTGGGTGTTTTCTATGTATGATAAGTATGTATTTACAAAAAAAAATGTATCTATGTAGTTTATCAGTAATGTGGTTACCATAATACAAGCTACTGATTAGTTTGGGGCTACATGATGCTGTGTGATAGTGTCCAGCATTATTTATTTATTTATTTATTATTATTATACATAGAAAACACCCAGACCCGAGACAAATATCTGCAGAACATGGAAATATTTGTCCCGCAGCGGGAATCGAACCCGCAACCTTCTGCGTCACAGGCGGGCCTTCGCCCACTGCGCCACAGAGGTCGTCATTATTCGTCATAAGATGATATATTTTATATAAATATTATTAGTCATAAGATCATATCACTCCTAGTATTACGTCCTTCACCTTCGTATGAGCTAGTGTCAAATTCTGGTGTAGGAGTTTTAAGGTCAAACGAAGGCCTACAACATGGCTTATCCACTGAAAAAGCCGGGACCAACATCTTAACGTACCTTCGGAAGCAAGCAAGCGCTCAGAATTAAATGCCACTAAACGGTCACCCATCCAAGTACTGACCGGGCAGATTGTTGCTTAACCAAGATGATCTGAGAGAATACTACTAAGTAAGCCACGCAACGAGATCTTACTAAAAAGTCATCACTTAAAAATCGGGTATTTCAGTTGAAAAGCTTAAACATAAGTCTTATTTTATTACGGGCAAAGTTTCTATTCCTTCGCATAACCAAACTACTGAGAAGGAAATACCTACCTTCACCATTATCGTTAACACAACGCTTGGAGCTGAAACGTAACGTGGATATCACATTACCTTGAAGTAGGTAATTACCATAGATTGAACCATCTGTGATATAATTATCATTTATATCCGTAGACTAATGAAATGCTCGCGTAGAGGTTACAGCTTTAACTTTAGCTGCACTATTTATAAACTTTAAACCTTAGGAATATGGCAAATGCACAAACCGTGCAACGCCACAAAAAAAAAAAAACCTTAGGAAATCGTTTCTTGGAAAGCACAACCATAACTATGCATAGTTTAGGGCCTAAACTTTATGCTGTGCGTTGATGGAATTCGCGAGTTCGAATTCCTTCGTCCTGCAGTACCTACCTACCCAGATCTTTTTAAGCCGACATTGAGATCAAAAGACTGGTTGACTGACTGGCAATCAACTGTTTATTGACGAATCTGTGGTGCAGTCCCTTTGCGTCTCAGTATATGCAAAAGGTTGCGGGTTCGATTCCCACCGCGAGACAAATTTTTGTAGGGTTAAATAATTCGTAAACAATTAAAGCATCATCACTAAGCGCACCAATCATAATGAATGGTCGCAAGGCACACTCCACATGACATTGACAAGTCTCGTCGCGTGTAGCCATCAAAGAGTTTACACTTTTTTGTTAAATTTATGGTAGCCACACGCAACGAGACTTGCGCGTAAAATCTGTCCACATAAGCAGGCTGTCCATGTAACCAGTGTTGCCAGGGCCCTTGAGTCGTAAGTTAAAGTTTTAATGCAAAATATATATTGTTGTTTTTTTTATTTAAGTCTTTTTCACAATCAGCCACGTTTGTTTTGAAATCGCGTCTCACTCGAACTCGCGAAGTAAGAAACATGCGCAAACACTCTCAAGCAAAATCAAGTTTTAATTCATACTGGATACGTTTCGTTTTGTCATGCCGCGTTCCATTCAGATTTATCTCTGAGTGTGCTATGGAGTGAAATACTTTCCAGACGCAGCACTTTTATGTACGGTCAATAGGGTATTACAACCAATTTCAAAAAGTATTTTCTACAAAACCTATCATAAATACGTATTTTTAATTTTTATTTTTAACAAAACCTATCACCAATACGTTTTTTAATTTTTTTTCTTACATAGTGTAAAACATCTTATGTGAATGCGTATTCGTTCCTTCGTAAACGGTTTGCAATAAAAACCTTGTATTGCGAATCTCGTTCTTCTCAAGAGTTACGAAAACTGGCATTAATATAAAAATTACTTACATAAGTTACGAAAAATGTAGACATAGACATAGACATAGACATCACTTTATTTGCTACAAAATAGCACACAAATACATATAAAACCACATAAAACAAAGAATTTACAAGTTCGAAAAAAACACTTATTATAATAGGTATTGTGTGCTACAGCAGCAAATAGGCCCCGACTCAGCATTATGCCCACTGCGTTCACAGTGGACGCTGTTTTTCTGCCGAGACCATTGTGTTCCCAGCCACAAGACCCTGTGAGAACGTACTTGTATGGTGTTAATAATAACGTAAGTTCCTAGTGTGGTGTGGAGAGTGATCATTATACAATTTAAACAAAAAAAAGATTGAATTACAAAATATTAATTGTGAATTATGTAACTAAATGAATTAATTAAATTAAAATGCAATGAATTTCAACGACAAAATATGCATTAAAATTAAATTGAATTTTTGTTAAATGTAATCAGGGCAAGAAAAAAATATAAATTATAAACTATATATCGTGTAAATATTAAAGTTTCAGTATATAAATTAAATTAAAATGCAATAAATTTCAATAATAAAATAATCATTAAAATAAAATTGAATAGGAATTAAAAACAATCAAAACAAATAAATAAAAATTAAAGAAGATTAATATTATGATATAAAAAATAAAGAACTAACTAACAGGTGAAGGGTGCACTTGTACCAGGCAACCCAGTCTTTTGCCGATCTAATATAAATTTTTTGAAATTTCTTTTAAATGTATATTTGGATTTCAAAACTCGAAGTGGTGGAGGTATATTGTTCCAGCACTTAGTCGCCTGGTACCGAAAACTACCCCTGAACGCCACGGTTTTAAATTTACTATAATGTAGTAAGTCTCTTGTTGGCCTAGTGCTATACTTACTCTGAGATCTGTCGAGTTTGGAGAAGAGATACTCTGGTTCCCCTGAGATCATAACGCTGTGGACAAGCACAGCCATATGTAAGTCCCTTCGTGAAGCCATATTCAGAGTAGACGACTTGTTTAAATAGGGGGTGATGTGCGTTCGCGGCGGGATATTATAACAGAATCTACAGCAAGCGTTTTGGATTCTTTGAACAAGACGAGCTGTTTTAGCCATCAAACGGGGACCATACACCAGATCCCCATAATTGAGTTTGGATAGTATGAGTGCATCACAAACTTTAATACGGACCTCCTCTTTTAGAAAATTCCTAACCTTATACAGCAGTTTTAGCCTAAAAAAACAGGACTTTGCTAGATTCAGTACGTGACTTTCAAATCGGAGTTGGCTATCCAGTGTTAAACCAAGATTTCTAGCCTCATGGACCCTCTCGATTGTTTGTCCGAATATATGGATATTAAGAACGTGCCTCGTAATATTAATAACTTGACGCTTCGAACCCAGAACCATAAACTTGGATTTTGCGGGATTCAATACAAGAGCATTATTATGTGACCATGAGGCTATACGTGCCAGATCATCATTCAGCTTATTTAACTGTGTTTGGACCTCATTCGGGCGCATGGGCAAATGCAACTGGACGTCATCAGCATATAGGTGATATTGACAATGTTTAATACCCCAGCAGAGGTCAGCGCTATAAATAACAAAAAGTAGTGGCCCAAGGATTGACCCTTGCGGTACACCACGATTTACTTGCTCTAGTGAGGACTTAAGCTGAGAGCTATCCTCCCTAATAATTTGAACGAACTGAGAACGGCCACTTAAATAGCTGTTGAACCATTTAATGGAGGCGGTGTCTACTCCATAATAAGATAGCTTTGAAAGTAGCAACGATATATTTATTGAATCAAAGGCACGAGAGAAGTCTAGCAGCACCAAAAGCGAACCCTGACCCTGATCCTGAGCAGTAAGAACATTGTCCACTACATCTAACAAGGCCGTTGTAGTGCCTCTGCCCTTACGGAAACCTGATTGGACATCGGGTAAAATTTTATTTTTTTCGATATATCTACTAAGTTGATTGTAGACAACCTTTTCCAATATCTTAGAAAGCACTGGGAGTATACTGATAGGCCTCAGATCTTTAATATCGGATGGGGATGATACTTTCGGTATCGGGTTAACCGAGGCTATTTTCCATTGGTTGGGGAAAGTTGATGTCATGATAGATCTATTAATTATGGTGGTTATCAGAGATAAGGTTTGTGGTAGGGTAAGCATTACCATATCCATGGATAGTTCATCAACCCCTCGTGCATTTGTTTTGATTGAAATAAGTATCTTTGCAATTTCTGTTTCGTCTACTGGTTGAAGAGAGAATACAAAGTTATCGTTGTGTTTATTAAATTCAAAAAATGTGAGGTTTGAAATTGGTACAGAATTGACACCTGGTACGTCCAAAAAGTGTTTATTAATATCATCAGGGCTATCAAAGCATTCAGGCAAAATATTATCGCTTTTTGAGCTAGGCAAAACATCCTTTTTCAGGTTCTTCCAGAGCTGTTTCTCATCACCTAATTCGGAGTTGATACGATGGTCATAATAGGCGCGCATTTCATTGTAAATACTCTGGGTAACAAGTGCTTTAAGCTCCTTATAGTATGTCTTATGATTCTCAAGCTTTGTGCGACGGTATCTATCATGAGCCTTGTTACGACAGTTCATCATTACCTTTACAGTATCTGTTATCCAGGGTGCAGGCTTTCCTCTTATTGTTATTGTCCTCAATGGTGCATGTTTGTCGAGAAGACTTATAATAGTACTTGTAAAATTATCAACCATTACATCGACAGACACTGCATTGGCGACAAAGTCCCAATCAATACTCAACAGATCATCATCAAATTGTTTAAGTCTTATGTCTTTAAGTGGTCTGTAAGTAATTGATTTAGGAAGTACCTTCTCATTCTTTATATTAAGCGTTGCGGTTACAAAAGCATGTCCCAAAGAGGCAGTTATATTATCAACACTAACTTTACGAACACGACAATCTGTGCAAATAAGATCAATAAGTGTCTCACTATTTTCGGTAAAATGCGTTGGTGCTATGACAACTTGAGATAAGCCCGCATAGGTTAAAAACTGATTGAGTTTATTTGTCATGCTACAATTAGGCGCTAAAACATTGACGTTAAAATCTCCTAAAATAACTATACCATCGTATCTGGAGAAATGTGCTACCGATTCTGTTAGTGCATCAAAAAAGGTGTCTATGTTGACCCATTGAGGTCGATAAGCTGTACCAATTGCAATGCGTGACTTATTTATCGTTACCAATAACCACATTTGCTCCACTTCCGCATCAGGGTGGCTAATAGTACGCGCCTTGATACCGCGCTTTATGTAAAAACCTACTCCACCACCTCTACCATGACACATGCGCAGAGGTCGCGAGATACCGCGAAATTTATAACCCGCGACAACCGGCACACACGCCTCTTCACCCTCTTTGATCCAAGTTTCATTTATAGCAACTATATCAATTTTAAGGCTATCCATTGCTATTATAAAATCATCGCTTCCCGTAGCTAACGAACCCGCATTATATAGACCTAACGAGCAGAATTTAGTTTTAGAATCCATCTACTAATATTATTACGTTGCTGTTTGCAATTTGGAGATCCATATGAAACAAGTACAGATAAGGAGCGCAAGTAGGAAGGGGTTTGGAAATAAAAATAGGATAACAATCCATGAATTTGGATGCAATACTGTGTATAAAATATAAAATTAATAGTAAAATTGATTGCCAGATAAAATGTAAAACAAATTTTAAAATTAAATTTAAAATAAATTGTAAAATAAATTGTAATATAAATTGTGAGATAAAATGTAGGATAAATTGTGAAATATAATTTAAAATAAATAGTAATATTAATTTCGAGATAAAATTTGAAACTAATTTTAAAATTAAATTTAAAATAGATTGTAATATAAATTGTGAAATAAAATGCGAGACAAAGTGTGATATTAATTGAAGAAATAATTGTGTAACAATTTGTATAATAACTATTAAAATAAATTGAGTGATAAGCTTAGTAATAGATGCCAATATAAATAATCCTATGAAATAATTCATTAATACAAAATGAGTTTTTTGTTCATTACGGAAATGATTACTTAGCCAGTACTTCTTATAAACATGCAGTGCTGGTATCCCATTTGTTGCTGTAGCATCACCAAAATACCCAATAACGTTGAAAATAATGACATAAATACAAGAAAACCATCTATAAATTAAGCATACAGAAGAATAGTATTGACGAATTCCAAACTTTACAAAACACATGCAAGAAATATAAATCACCATACTAATTACAATAATCAGACGAGTAGAACAAAACCCTAATTGCCTAAAACGCTGATTTTCCATTCTAAGAGCCAACCGCAGCGGCTCCAAAAACCCGCACCAGATCGGCCTCCGAGCGGAGTCGATGACGCGGGGAGTCCTCACTCTGGTGCTGGCGGGCATACACCCGGCCCTCCTTCGACCATACGAATCTCCACTTCAAACGCGCTCCGGCCTCTCGCGCTCTCAAGAAGAGCTGCCGATTCTCCCGCGTTAGTCGTTCGTTTACGTAGAAACGACGTGACTCGCCAATCAAACCAGCATCGGCAGTAGTAATGCCGCGACGTACGCGCGCAGCACGCAGTAAGTCATCGCGTAGCGCGCGGCGGACCAGTCGCACGGCAATCGGCCGAGCACTCACACGTCCAGTCGTTTCATTCCGCGCAGCACCGACGCGATCTGCGCTCACGACGTCGGTCTCACTCATTGTCACTCCCAACTTACGCGCGAGAGTCAACACGACGTGGATTATGGCTTCCCCTTTAGCCTCCGGGACTCCCACGATATCCACGTCGTTCGCCAAAGATTGCTGTTCCGACTGACGGATGTGCTCCTCTAGACGCTGCACACTCTCTCGAAGGTGCCCGTTTTCGTTTTAAAGAGTATTAATAGTATTTGTTTTCTCATTGAGCGTTGACTTCAAATTTTCCAGTTGTGCATCGATAGATGTCAGAGAACTTCTAAAACCACCCAAAATTTCATTCATGGACTGCAGTTGCTCCCTTACTATTTGGCCTACGGATTCACCAATAGCTTTCTTAATCTCAGTCCTGATAAGCGATTTTAATTTTTCCGTGCTTAGGCTACCTTCATCGTCCTCGCTCTCCGGAGCAGGGGTGGGTGCCGACGAAGACGGTTTTCGTATGGTGACATTGCTAATGTCATCGTCGTCCTTCCTACCCAGGGACTCTTGCAGGGACTGCTGGACAGCAGAGCGAGCAGGTGTATTTGTGTTATCGCTCTTGCGTTCTTTGCTACGACATGCTTGACATTTCCACTTGTCTTTAAGACTCTGTTTCATCGACTTGAAGGCACGATCTGTCATGTTTGCGCATTCTAGGTCGTAGTAATTATTGCAAAACGAGCATTTTATGGATTCTCCACCGGCTATTGCTTTAAGGCAACCAGTACAAGATATTTTTTTGTACTCCATTGAATAAGTTTTCCTAGCGCCAAATTATTAAAAAAATAAAATAAATGCGAAGAAAAACAAAAATAAAAACTAAAAAAAAAAAAAAAAAAAACTTTGTTCGGGCGGATTTGAACTCGATGCCTCCTGATCGCTTACAGAGGGCCGTAGCAAATGTCAGGACTGTAACCTTCTGGCAACGCTGGCTATAACCAAACCAACTGCAAAATGGCACCTATAAAAACATACCTATACAGGACGACGTTTCATTGCACGCAGATCGTCGCTACAATTGGCGCGTCCCCGAACTAATTGCCGACTTTGCCAAGCGATTTACGTTCCGTTTCACGTTGTTCAATTAGGCCTGATAACGGTAATTTATGACTTTCCCACGGGCCAGTAGCACCGTATTCGCGAACGCTCAACTCATCTACATGGACAAAAGTTTCTAATATCTTTCACGCTAATATCCACTTGCGTAGAGTCGACATTTTTGTATTTAATCATGCACGATCTTGCACGATAGTGATAAAATTATTAAGCTTGTCGACATTCGGCATGTACGCACGTGGAGAAGTCCTAGTTAATGATTAGTAGTGGGAATGTTTGAGATAGTGGTTCCCGAAACAGTTTGAGAATAGGGACGAGAGGGAGAAACAGTTAAAATAAGGGCCTTTTCATGATTTCTTAGCCTGCTGCGTTGGCACGAAGTAGCTTACTGGCATATTTTGGCGTAATTTATGTTCCCCTTAAATCACTTTCCTTTGGTGAACTGAGTTCGAGTCTTAAGTGCTTAAACAGAGATTAAACAAGTTAATAAGAAGGTTTGTTTACAAATAAGCTATTTAAGCAGGTACTTCATTTTACATTAAGGTAGCTCGCTGAGTAAAAATCCACCTTAATATTTTATTTTAAAATAATGATAAGAATTAAAAATAGTTTATTTCAAATACAAAAATACAAATACAAATTCATTTATTCACATAAATAGAGTTCTTACATTGGTATGTACATGATCTTATTATTTTCTAATCGTCCATCTATTTAGCCATATTAATAGCATGTGAATGTCGTCTAATCATTTCTGATATTATTTTATTTTTTTATTAAACCACTCATCTAGCGTATAAAATAATTTTTCCAATAACCACAATTTTATCTTTTATTTTATCAAGCTCAGTATAAGCCTGTAAAAGTAGAAATATTAACATATTATCAATATTTACACATCATCATCATCATCATAATTAGCCTATAGCAGTCCACTGCTGGACATAGGCCTCACCTAATGAGCGCCATTGCACCCTGTCTTCAGCTATACGCATCCAACTTCTACCAGCAGCCTTTCGCAGATCGTCACTTCACCTGGCCTCCTGGCCGGAGGGCGTCCTATACTACGTTTGCTGAGCTGCGGTCTTCACTCAAGAACTCGTTTACCGTTGGAGGTTATCGGTATCAGCTAACTTTAAGTTACTCGCTGAGAAGAAATCTTCCGTAACAGTTTCTATGTTGGTTATGTATCTGAAGTATCCAACAAAGACATGGCTTAACGACTGAAAAAGCCGGGACCAACATGTTGGTTTTCAAGTGTGGTAATAGAAAAATCTATTGCAATTAAATTAAAATGTTCGCTTTTAACATTAAAATTTCATAGCAACCTCCCTTGGATTACTAAAAGTAGCAATTATAATATTTATAGCCATTATCGCTCGTATTTACAAAGGACTAAATTGACTAATCCTGAAAACAGCTCGAAATTACTACAAACGGGCAATTAGTTTTTTTAGCGAAAACTGCTGCCACAGATGTGACTGTTAATCTGAGTTATATGTGCCACGATACAATCGAGCTATCAAGGTTTATTTTAGTTTACTTAGAATTTACCCCATTGCGTTAGAAATTTTAATTATTCCCATTCTACGCCATAGCATTGTATTGCCAATCAAAAACAAACGTATTGTGAAAAGACACTCTTCGTTTTACATGATTATAAAAAGTTGCCCTTAAAAGACAACCTAAAATGGGAAATTGAACCACAACTTTGCCCTCTAAGGTTATAGCATTGTCTTGCCAATCAAAAACAAACGTATTGTGAAAAGACACTCTTCGTTTTACATGATTATAAAAAGTTGCCCTTAAAAGACAACCTAAAATGGGAAATTGAACCACAACTTTGCCCTCTAAGGTTATTAGCGGCCGCGTGGAAATTGCTAGTTGTTGCTCGACTTTAATCGCTCGTGTAAAAAGCCTTTTGAACGCGTAAACAGAGCAAATGAGATGAAACAAATGATCTCGAAGGTCGTATTTGCTTTATCTCCGATCGAGTACCGCCATTTGCTTTTATTAGTCTTAAAATTTACGTTTTATCTTTTGATTTACATGTTTTACGGCAGCATGTTAATGATAAAAATATAATTAAACAACGTTCGTAACTTATTTTTTATAAAATAATTTAAGAAGTAAGTATTAGGAAAATGATCATCAAAAATTGGCCTCGGCCGTATTAATAATTCTTAGGACACAAGTCACTAGTCTTTCGATGTCATATTTTCAGGGTTCTGTTTTATATCTATTTAATTTGATTTAGGTGGTCTGACCCATGGAATTAATATTAATACTTACCTACGTCTGACCTTATTATATGTATCACACAAACCTCTATCTTACCCTACATGTGTATATTGTTTGACTAAGTTTCTATTCTGTCATTTATATAAGTTTGACGTATTTTAATCCTTTTTTTATTTGACAATTATATAAGTTTGACTAATTTATTCTTCTTTCTTTTGATTCGTAATAATCTTTTTACTTCAATTTTTTTTTATAATTTGTTTAATATTCAATTTTGCATGCTTTTAGGCCGATCATGGCTGTTCATAATTTAGTACCTACCACCTTTTTTATACCCATGTTTCGCAAATAAAGAGAATCTGAATCTGAATGTGAATCTTTGACCGAATGTTTCTGTCAAGCAGCTGATAGAACTCAATGAAGGCATGCTGCAAGAGCCGCCATTTAAATTCGACCTCCATAACCACGACCACTCTGACACAAAAGCGTCTGACTAAATAGAAGTACTAAGTATGACAACCTCTATTTTTAGTTTTGTTCGCCTTGATTTAGGGGTGGCCTAGGAAAAAATAAAATAAAGGCCCGAAAAATCAAAAAAATATATTGGTCTGGTATGGGAATTGTCTCTTCTGATTCATATAATTTTTTGGTAGTACGAAGTTCACAAGTCGATTCAACTAGTCTAAAATAAACGGAACACCATTTTTGGCCAAACATGATTATCAAGTAGGTACAAATTCTTTGGGTAGCAGGTAGCTTTTCTTGAAAAAGAACTTCGATAACTATTGTATATGTTATGGACAATGTGATTAATTGGTCATTATACATAATGACCGGGCATTATGAATACCAATATGTGAGGGCAATGTGATTAGAACTATTGAATTAATCAAATTGCCCGGGCAATATACATAACGCCCATCACCTGTTGGGCAGAATAATAAAAGACACAATATTTAACTATTATTTTTATTTCAGACTTTAAATCAAAATTTAAAACACAAATTTCTTCCTTTTAGCGATGCCTTATGAACTTCGCTTTTCTTCGCTAGTCGTTCTTCACTTAGTTACGAAACTGAATTACGAAATTATCCACCTGCGTCCGTCCGTATTCGCTTGGAATGCAAAACTGAGAGAGAGCTGTGTAGTGAACAGTGAAGCGATGGACGTTCGTACGCCACCATGACGGGCTCTGATTGGTTAGCGCGTGTCACGCGTTCGCTTCCCTCCCCTCACTCCATCCCCAAAGTAGCTATATTATCACATTGCCCGATGATCACGTAGCATTATTCATAATGACCGGTCAATGTGATAAATAATGAAGTTTAGGTAATAATTAATCACTTTGCCCTAAGTAGCTGGTCATTATTCATATTGCCCGGACACTATGAATAATGCCCGCATTAATCACTTTGTCCATAACATACATATAGATTAAAACAAGAAGGCACTTGTTTGTGTTTAGGTTCATTAGTTTTTAATAGCATAGTCAGGTCTATTGGAATCTACAAAGGGTCTTAGTTAATAACGGTATAATACCTTATTTTAATTAAAAGGCACAATGATCACTAGATCGCAATAAAATTCAAAAGGTCAGTACCTCTGATTAGAATATTAATTTAACAGGACTGATTCCGGAATAAGGTAATTTTACAGTGCGACCACGCGCGACCCAACTCAAATCCCGGCACCAAATTTAATTTTACCCTCATTTCTATAAAGGTGAGAAATGCCTATAGTAGGTATCGAATTAAAGGTTGGATCTCATAGAAAGCAGGTAGCCGGCGTCGCGGTGCGTCCGCGGTTTTAATTTTACTATTTTAAATAGGTCCTAGGATTTTTCTAATCTTCTATACATAAAAACCTTTATACCATTAAAAATCAATTGCCCTGCGTATATCTCAATAAAGATCGAAAATAGCTGGACTGGCTTTTTTCACCTTCATTCAGGGTGGTTGAGGAGGAAAAAAGAAAATGCCCAAAAAACAGCTGAAAAATCTAAAAAAAAAACACAATCAGTTATTTTGTATGGGAATCGCCTCTTCTCATTACAAATTTGGTGGTCGATCAGTTCATCGAGATATCTAGTCTGAAAAGATTATTATTATTCCACCTTATTTAATTGTAAACTATTGTTTTTTAGGGTGTAAGGGGTTCCAACCCCCATCTGTGGAACCCAAGCCAACCTCACCTGCACGTGGTGAACCCTGCTATCTAATAAACGAGGGTCTGGCAGCCGGCTGATTGCGACATAGCGCAGCCTAACACCGGCACAGCTAAATCTCCTGGCCGCCGACGGGCAGCAACGTCGGCGGTGCGAGTAGTAGTGCCTTGCGATCCCCAGCCCGCATGCGTGGTACACGTCGCCGCTGTGAAACGGCCTTTTACGGAGAGTGATCTAGTCAGGGAATTCCACAATATAATCACTCGTGACAGGTTTCTTTTTATTTTATTTTTTACTTTAATTTTGTGTTATATATGGATCTGTTTGTAGTCCTTAATAAATATATTTCTTATTTTTTAATTTTATTTTATTAGCGTAAGCTTCTCAATAGATAGGCACCTAACTGTTCGCGCCCGGCCGCGCCGGTGCGATAACCTGCTTTTTGTATAATTGCAGCGGAAGGGACGAAATATCGTCCTCATGATGCAAATATGGACCGGGATTATGGAACTTATTCAATAAATGGAACTAGCTAGTTAGGTGAACAGTTGCGAATGGGGAAGTCAATTTACAATTCTGGTGCCAATTTTAGTTGGAAGCAGATGATAGGCAGGTGAGGTTTTGCAAAGAATAGGTACAATTAACGTACAGGGCGTACAGATAACTTTAATAGGAGAAGATCCTATGATGTTTTTACGGATCCTGCTTGCAGGACATTCTTTGCTCAACGTTCTTTTGGCTTCCTGGCAGCTTTTCTGTACAACCGCATCAACAAAGTCAATAAAATAAATAATAAAACCATTTTTTTTAGCTTTTATGATGCTCAACCATCTGTAATTTTGTTATATCGCTTAATTGGTAATTGTTCTTAACATACAATTTTATCAAATTAATTATAGTTGAATCTACTTATATCTACTTATCTTCAATTTTTTTTCTATTTTAGTGTGTGTGTATTGTAATTTAATTTAAGTTTTTTTTCTTGTATTTAATGTCTTCGTTTTTGCTGCTCGACTGCTACCATTGAAATCATTACTTCATAGGAGGTTGAAGCATGCACCCTACCGTAACACAGTTAAATCTAGCATGGAGGGTACGGTTTTGTAACTACCTATTATGTCAAATAAATAAATAAATATATAAAGAGGGGTACAGCTTTGGAACATTTATCGAAAATGTTCTGTTAGCGACGGATTTCGCGTAAAAGAGACGCCAAGGTTTCTAAATTTTATAACTATTTTGTAGAGCAATGGGTATCATAGATATCATACTTATCATCAACATTGTCTTTTATTCCTTCAAAACCATCATAGCACTTCTCTAAGTGACTGTGCCGACTTGATACCTGCTTTGAAACAAAATAGGAAACGGATCAGTTAACGCACGAAAATAATATTCATCCAAAGTGGATGAGATTGGCGTGGATGAGATGACCACTTACTCATGCAATTTATCATAAGCTTGTTTAGTATTTAAACGTATTATATGGGTTAAAAACTAGGTATAATGCTTAGTTAAGTTACGAAGAATTTGTACAAGTTAAAACTGAAATAAATATCTTTATCTTGTCTTATCTTTAATTAAAATTAATAAAAAGCACTTGTACCCAGATAATTTTATTTTAGTAGGTAGATGAAAAAAGCCAAACGATATGCTCTGAATGTACAAAGATGCCAGACAAACAAACCATTGAACAACAGAACCCCAATAAGTTAACGTCGCATGCTCTCAAACATGCAATTTGGCAACCCATCCTTCCTCAGAGATAAGGAGACGATTCCTTACAAGCCTACATAGCAGCAGTAAAAGGGTTCTCAAAAAAATACGAATAAACCTTCTATAAATCAACATCAAAGACGTAACTTATACGTCGGACAGAACCGCAAGAAACTTCAAGAAAATGGCATGAAACTTTGCATAATGCAGTCGGGCAAGTCATTCGTTTAGATCAAACCAGACGATTCGATTTTATGTTATATATTTGTTTCATAGTATGAGCTCTTAAGTAATGGCATTAAGCACAAAACGCAGACACAAAGGAAAATAATGGTCCCAAGTAACTGCAGTAAACTGGGTAAACCATGAAATCACCTAGAGATTTCTACTTCGGACTTATTAGTACTTAACCTCCTTGGGGTAAACCCATGAAACTACTAGGATTTACAAAGAAAAAAATCTGAAAGAAAAAACTCTTTGGTCTAACTCGAGATAAAATTCAAACATAGAATCCTTTTTGGCTGGGTGTAAAACAAACTTTTCACTTGGAAATAGCGTGCACATGGAAGTTTAAGAATTATTATACTTGATACTGGCGAAATTATGCATTACTATCCCAGAAGCCATTTAATAAAGAAGTGAAGTGAAGTGACGTTTGATAGCATCCTTTCTTTATAGACGAACCCCACTAATATTTCACAGATGGAGCTTTTTCCTGCTAAAACTACTAGCGGGTCGTTAATTTTCACGTCTTTGTCCTGCATCCAAAGGTCATCTTCATTCTCCCCCATTTCGAGTTCTATTCTTCACTTTAATGGGTCAGTCCATCAAGTGGGAATCAAGCCATCTCCGTTGGTTAGCCACGGTCCCAATAAACGTTTCGTTGGGCTATTTCGTGGTTATTTCAGACCATTTTCCTTTTGCTCTCGTGTTTTTATTTATGCTGAGTATAGAGTTCGTTCCCTTACAAAAGGTTATCAGACTGTAGACGGTCTTGCAAGTTCTTATTTGGTATTTCTGATTACGTATTTTACATTATTAAGTAACTATCGCAGAATATGAATCAAGTTTCTAAAGTAAAACTATTTGAAAGTATAAGGTATTACCTTCTTATTTATGTATAATGTTTTGAGTTCTGAAAACACAACAGCGCACCTACAGGGTATTGCTTGCCTCGCGCAAGGGCAGGGGCCCACAGTCAATGTATTAAACAATACCTACTCACATAGACAAAAATATCTTTAAAACCCTACTTAAAACTTTCCCTGTTTGCAACATTAGCAAAATTTAAAGGAACGTATTTTAGGCAAAGTATTTCGCCAGAATAAGTAGTTACCTGACTGACAGAACCTCCCAATCTACAGAATCGATCAAAGATTGAGTTGAAAAAGTAAAGTTTGGAACGACACGAAGTTATCAGGGCCAGGTGCTTACAATTGCGAAGTTGAGTGCTGTCGAACGTGCTGCTTGCTAATTTTCGGTATCGCCGTGAAATTGCAAAGATTATGATGGGAATGCAAAAAAATTTTGCTCTGAATTTAATTATCTCAACCTCAAGCCTATTTTTGTGACTGATTATTTTTGAGGTCAGATATTTTTATATTATGAGTCTTCTTTCTGTATAGAACGGTAAAATAACAGGGTTTATCCAGAAAAAGGTTCTTTGATGAACCTGTTAAAGATGTTTTTCACATACAAAAAATAAATACCCAGTAACGAACGTAGAACCTCCACCTTTTTGGAAGTCGGTTAAAAATAGTAATCGTTGGGTTCTAAATTTTAAAATATAAGAGATGTTAAGAACCCATTGGCTTCTTAACTTTCGGCGTTGGGTCCCAAAGTCCATTTCATTTCGAATCTCTTGTCTAAAACAAAGATTTAGGAGAAAAATAAGAAATTAATCGTCAAATTCTCTCTTCAATCACAATCATATTGCTATTCTATCTAGAAAAATCAATCTTAAAGCGCACCCATTTTTCGAGAAATTAAAATCTGAAAGAGACTATCCTAAGCGCATAAATTCAATTCAAATAAATTCCATACTCAAAGTCAAAAACATTGTATGGAAATAGATACTAACACACCTTCCCATCTACAAGATTTACTGAGGATCTTACAACCGCCATCAAAAGCAACCGTAGTAGGTAACTGTTACCTTGTTGGGCTCGAGAAGATGCATTACGGGCGGGATAATGGTGGAGAAAATGTACGAATAAAATTCAATGTAAACCAACTTGAATAATGTAGATCACTGTACGCTGTAGGTCATTAATTTGACTAATGGTCTAGGTCATTCCACTGTTTCAACCTGACTATTTAGAGCTGTATTTTTTTTATCTTTTAATGTAATTTTGTTTTGTTTATACTGATTTAGGTTATACTGATCTAGAGTGGATAAAATGTACGAATAAAAATCAACGGAATATTTTAGAGCTTGTATTGTCTTCTTTGTCATTTATTGTTATTTGGTTTTGTTTTTAATAGTGCCTTTACTTGTTAAGCTGATTTGTACGAGTATAAGGCTCCCCGCACACGACCGATTTTTCGTCCGATTTTTTGTAGGACAGTTAGGGAGGAGCACGTTATGGACAGAGCGTAACCAGGTAACCAACCTCCGTCAACCAACCAGGTTGGATTGACGGAGGAAGTAAGGCCTTAAGAGCTAAAATGTCATCTGAGACAACTGATTTCAAAGTGCCCTAACTCCAAAACTATGAACTTTACGAAAAAAAGTTATGGAACATAAAATACTTTTATCATTACGTAGAATCCAATTCCAACAATTTTAAATCTCAAGGCCTTACTTTCTGAATCAAGAAAATGATTTTTTATACATATTTCAAAGTGCCTTAACTCCTAAACTATGAACTTTACGAAAAAAAGTTATAGAACATAAAATACTTATATAAATATGTACAATCCAATTCCTTTCAATTCCAATTCCTTTTGGCTCTTAAAGCCTTACTTCCTCCGTCAATCCAACCTGGTTGGTATACGCTCTGTCCATGAGGTGCTCCTCCCTAACTGTCCTACAAAAAATCGGTGGAAAAATCGGTCGTGGGCGGGGAGGGGAACCTAACTACTGATCTAGAGTGGTGAAAATGTTAAAGATAAAGATAAAAGATAATTTTTTTTTTATTGAAACCATAAAATATTGAGTACATTTTTTGTTCATATGAATTCAATGCAAACCAACTTGAATGATGTGGATCACTGTACGTTGTAGGTCATTAATTTGAGCACCAGTTTAGGTAATTTCAGTGTATCAACCTCATTTTTGTACAGCTGTAAGTTTTCTTTGTAATTTACTTCATATGTTTCTTTTATTTGCTTTACTTCTTAAACTGGCTTATATAAGGTCAAAAAGAACAACAAAAACAGCTTATTCAGTCCACTGCTGTACAAAGGCCTGTCCCAGCCGCATGCTGATTCACTTTCGTTTAATTTAATTAATATTTTTATTCATGAACCTAATGGTGTATCAGAAAAACAAAACACGTGTTCCACTATTTCGAACAATGTAATAAAAAAACGGACGAACTCTCTCTTTAAGTATATTCGGCTGTGAACCCATTAAGCAAATAGTTTTTTGCTGACTGTGGGCTAGCTGATTCCGAGCCACAAATTGGATGCAACCCATAGGCAAATAGTTGTTGGCAAGCTGATTCGCGTTCAAATCAAATCACATAACGCAATGTTTATGTAGGTTCGAGTATGTTTGTTTCCATTCAACTCCGTAACGGCTGTACATGCTGATTTGGTTGAGACTTGGATTATATATACCTATTGATTATGACCTGAGGCCTCATTTACTAACTCAGTTGTACACTGAAATGATTGGCACCGGATCTTTATTTGCAAAATTTCACATTTCATATGTCGAAATTCGAAGAACATCAATTGACAAACTATCAACGTGACGTAAAAAGAGGACCGGTGCTTATCATTTCGGTGTGCAACTGAGTTAGTAAATGAGGCCTCATACCCCTGATCATACAATGAAAAATTGATATGGTTAATCGAACAACTGTGAGTAAATCAAAGAATCACAACAAATCAAAGAATAAAGTCTCTTAAAAAAAACAGTAAAAGTTTCAAAAATGTTAACACTGTAAAATTGTTCACCTCACAAAATATAATCTTACCAACAGAACTTTAGTTCGACCTCCTTGATACAATTTGACAATGTGACAAAACTGTGGCGTTCGAGGTTCAAACTCAACGGATATCCGAAAGACTTCGAAATTCAATTCCGACTCTCATATCGGATAATCGGCTCACGTCGTGAATGCAATCCGAAGTTCCGAAGGCACTTCTAGGCTGAGATTACAAATAGATCTTCAGCTAGCTCACTGTATCGCTCAAATACATTTTAGAGTTTAGTTGGCCCAAGTTATTTTAATTAGTAATACCGAAACGGATTTTTGTGTTAACGATCATTTAAGTATAATTGTTTAATTTTAATCGTAAAAATACTTGAAGTATTTATATGAGGACGGGACTCAATGGGGCTCATTGGGGCAGGGCTATAATTTCTATCAGTGGACTACTAATAGGCTGTGTCTTTAGATTATAAGAACACGTTTTGTCAAAAAAATGTATTTGTTTATTAATGCATTTGCTCATACAAATTCAACTTATAATGACACGTACCTACGCATGTTTATTACAACCGATGAGTTTGAATGTGTCAACTGCTTGTTGTTACTTACTACGCTCGACTTAAAATTGAATGTACCTATTGTGAATGTTACTACGCTCGCTTTGAAATTGTTTATATCGTGTACTAGCTCATTCTACTAAACTAAGGCAGATTTGTCACTACTCCGGGAGTCTATCCGAATTGACGTTCAAAAATAGCTTAAATTCTAAATTCAAATGCGCTGGACATTCCTTCGGAACCATAGAGCTTAGACTCTATATTCACTAGATATTGTGGTATTTTTAACTCCATCTCTTTCAAGAAATCCTTTTTCAAATTGATAAAGCGATAGCAACGTTTGGCGTTTGAAATCGGAGGACCATTAATTTTCATCTTGAACTATGGTTGTGTAATTTTGTTTTATTTTCTCGGGGTTTTCTGATTTATATTGTTTAAAATATTGACAATTAAACCAATGTACTTACGTCGGCGATAAGAGACAATTGTAGTAAATTGAAAAAAAAAGTGAATTTAGATTCTCTGATGAAGAAAATTGTTCGCCGATCAATTTCTTCTATAGTCGCCATTGTTATAGGAGAAGGACCTAACTATAAACTGGACGACTGGACTTACCTATATGCCGTACTACGTTGCCTAATATTATGGCTCTTAATTAAGAAGATCTTTGGCCAAAAGGTGTACTGTTCAGAAAATTTCGAGGTTTATTTCTGAACAGTGTACCTATGAATTAAGTATGATACGTTATATAAAAAGAAAGTTTTCGTTTAAGTATGTGGTATTTGATGTACATCAATATGTAATAAGTAGCCTGACATAAAAATATTATTATTATGTACAATATAGGTAGGTACTTGATACAGGCGAAAATTCGTTGAAAATTCTCCTAGAAACCATTGATGATTGAAATTGATAACATAAACCAATAGTCTACAAATAAGCAAGTTTATGTGAGTTACCTACTAACTTATCGTATCCAGTCGTGGCCATAATAGTACTAATAATATTGAATGTAAAATATAAAAATTCGAATGAAAAAAACAAAGAACCGATAACATTTAGGGTAAACGAGTTCTTGAGTGGAGACCGCGGCTCGGCTAACGTAGTGTAGGACGCCCTCCGGCCAGGTGGAGTGACGATCTTCGAAAGGCTTCTGGTAGAAGCTGAAGACAGGGCGCAATGGCGCTCATTGGGGGAGGCCTATGTCTAGCAGTGGATGGCTATAAGCTGCTATTAATATTTATTCATAATATTTATACAATGGTCATCAAAAAAATCGACCCTATTTTTTTTAAACTTCGTAGATGAGTGGTTTTGAATTGTTTTTTTTTATTACAAGGGTTTGTTACGATGTTTGACATCTGTCTACCATAAATTAGGGCCTACTTGAGGGTACATAACAAACTTTTTAACGCTTACACTGATTAGTGTCAATTTTATTGCGCAACAGTGCGCTCGATAATTAACGCTATCTTTATTCACTAAGGCTGTAGTTTTACAAAGATTTCATCTGAAATTATGGACACTACTGAGGCAGAAGCAGCCCAAGTTGTAGCCTTGCTGCAACAAGGCTTCAGTCAACGTGTTGTGGCGCGAAGATTGAATCTCAGTCGATCTGCCGTTAGAAGAGTTTACCAGAGGTTTCTGGAGACTAGAGAGTATCGAAGAAGATCAGGATCTGGAAGACAAAGGGTCACTTCTGAACGGGATGACCGCTTCATTGTGACCTCAGCTTTAAGAAATCGGCACCTTTCTGGGGTTGATCTTCAGCGACGCTTACAAGAAGTGCGGGGTGTGGCTACAAGTGACAGTACAGTGAGAAGGAGACTCCGTGAACAAGATTTAAGACCTCACAAGCCAGCAACGGGACCACAACTGACCGCAGCTCATCGACAAGCAAGACTACAATTTGCGCGAAATCACCTGAACTGGACTATGGACCAATGGGCGTCAGTTCTTTTTAGTGATGAAAGCCGAATGACGTTATACGGTTCAGACGGGCGCCGTAACGTTATGAGACGGCCAGGTGAGCGTTATGCCCAATGCTGCATGAGCGAAACAGTCAGTTATGGTGGAGGCTCTGTAATGTTTTGGGGTGGGATTTCTTTGACAGCGCGCACGGAACTGGTATTCATCAGGAGGGGTTCACTAACTGCTGCACGTTACATAACAGAGATCTTAGAAGATCACGTGATGCCCTTTGCGGGTTATATCGGAGAACACTTCCAGTTAATGCAAGACAATGCACGGCCACACGTCGCGCGCATCGTGACTCAGTACCTGGAAGAGGTCGGTGTACAGGTTATGCAGTGGCCAGCAAGGAGTCCTGACCTCAACCCTATAGAGCACATTTTGGGACACCCTTAAACAAAAGGTTAGAGCTCGAAATCCCGCCGCTACCACCTTAGGAGAACTGGAAACCGCCATCAAAGAAGAATGGGAGCGAGTACCTCAAGGAACCATTGCTGTTTTGATAAGGTCTTTAAAAAGGAGAATGCAGGCTACAATTAAAGCAAGAGGAGGAAATACCAAATATTGATTTCAAGGATTCATCGGCTTAGGTGCAAAGGGTGTAAAATTACAGCTTGTTCAATATAAACCTAAAAATTGGGTAAAATTAAAGATTTTCCATTTTTCCTCATAATGTGCAAGTTTTCCAAAATGTATACATAATTTTCAGTTCAAAATGTTGAAAATAAACAATTTTACATAAAAAATATTATTCCAAAACAACTTGTTTAATTCAAAATTAAAAAAACGAATTTTCCGGCAAAAGTACAGGTGGGCCGATTTTTATGATGACCAGTGTATTATGAAATATAAAACATGCACGGAAATTATGAAAAAAAAACAGATTGTACCTACTATTTCTTACACTAACAGTCATCTCACAAAACTTCAGACATACTTCGCACACAGTATGAAGGTGAATGAAAACTCCATATTTCATAATACCTTTACGAGGTGAAGTATAAATTCAATTACCCACGTTAAAATAAGCGAAATTCCGAGTAAAAGGATGGAGGTTTTCTTATCAGCAAAGAACATAGACATATTCCCAAAAACTCCTGCTCTGCCCTAGGCACCGCTCATTTTCAAGTACTTAGGTAAAGGTGCCGTTTTCTGAAAAGCGGTGGTGTAATTCTAGTTCTAATAGGGATGACGACTGCAAAATACCAATAAGTCCTTCAAAAACGAAAAAAAGAAGAAGAAAAATGCTATTTTACTCATGAAACTAACGTTAATTAACTCATTCATATTGAAAAACGGGAATTTTCACGTACCGTTACATCGGTGAAAACACCGACGGAGTTTCAACTCGTTAAGAGAGTCTTCATCAGGGTGAGTATGTGAAAATTCCCGTTTTTCAATATGAAAGACAAATGCTTATACAACAAAATAAGTATTTTAAGAAGAAGTAGTCTGTTAAGGAGAAAAAGTCTTTAAAAAGAAGGAGTCTTTTAAGAAATAGCAGGCTTTTAAGAAACAATTTTTTTATGAAGAAGACTTTTATGAAGAAGAAGTCTTTTAGAATGAAGTTTTTTAAGAAGATATTGTTTTATACGAAATCTTTTAAGAAGAAATTATTTTATACGAAGAATTGTTCACCGTTGTCTTCAAAACCATGGCTTAAGGTATGTTATATAATTTCACGGTTTCATTTCACGCCTCGCTGATTATATCTTACAGCTTATTACTTACGTAACACCGCAAATATTAAGGCCCTTCAGTAAGCAGACCTAATTAGCACTCACACCCTTTTGTGTAATACCTTGATGAGGTTGTGAAATGTAGTTGGCCATTTTGCGGTTATATTTTGAGGGTAGTTGTTATGGTGTGTCAGGACTTACTAATATAAGTAATAGATGGAACCGTATTCAAGAAGAAGTTTAATAATTTTTTAAGACACACACACACACAAACATATTTATAATCACACATGATTATTGAGGATCTTACTCTGCAGGTATGTTTGATTGCTTATTTTTGTTGTTGAAGTAAAAACTACAAGACCAATTTTACCCCAATATACAGCTTCCCGAAGATACAGCTTCACCAATATTCAGCTTTAACTCATGAAAGTACGAAGCAAATATCTACAGTGTCTTCGATAATGTCATAAGAAGGCTTCACACTTCACCACATCAAAGTACGAAGCAAATGTCTACAGTGGTCTTCGAATAATGACATAAGAAAGAAAAGCGCAAGCAAATGGAATTGAGCGTGATTCAGCTAGTTTTACCTTATTTTTTCGTTGCATAAAAATAACCAAGCAATTTCACTACACTTTCATTTAAAATTTAAAAACTTTCAATTCAAATTTCAAAACTCGTTCACTTTCCTTGCAAATCTAGGAAGCAAAAATAGCTTCCACTCCAGAAGTATACTCGCGCACAAAAGTACAAGTGCAGTAATTAAGAACGTTTATTTATTCAGTGCATGCGGCCGTGCAGCTCGTGCTACTATTTTATATTCTGTGGTGTGTAATTTCCGCAGCTTTAGCTCTTGGAGAACAGCTCAATGGAACAGCATGCAATAAAATAATTATTTATACGCGATGATTACATAGCTATATTCCTACTAGCTTCCGCCAGCTGCCTTGCTCGTGTTAATGTGAATTTTGTCAATTATATTTTAGCCCCCTTTTCACGCCAATCAGGGGTGGAATTATCAAAAACGCTGAGACTCGTATGAATTAATTTACAATCGTTAGCCTATATACATACATAAAATCTTAACTTCGAAACTAACGTAATTTCATATAAACTTTCATCCCCAATTGAACCCCACTAAGGGTAGACTTTCTAATAAAAGCCTCTAGGTCCAGCGATTTGGGCTGTCCCAAGTTGTGTGTGTGTTTGGATATCCAGATAGTCAGTCAGCTTACCATTTTTTACATATTTAGATATGAGATGTATGGTGTGACAAGAATAGATAAAATAAGGAACGATTATAACAGGGGAAACTTGAAAGTGGCAACTGCAGATAAGGTGAGGAGTGGAAGACTAGCATGGTATGGACACATGCACCAATCTTTTAGTTACATGGTTTTCATCATGTGATGAAGAGGGATGAAAACCATGTGACTAAAAGATTGATGAATACGAATGTGAGAGACTGATGAACAAGTAGAGGGAGACTGAAGATGGATTGTGGGAAAGAGGGTTGTACGAGTATGAGTGGAGTGTGAATGGAGTGAGTACAGAGTTGACGGTTGATAGGAGTGAATGGAGAAAGAAAACATGTTGTGCCGACCCCACCTAGAATGAGATAAGGGCAAAGAAACGATGAGATTACATAGCTATAGGTATGCCATAGTTATTTTTTTGTAGAAGACCTTGTTGATTCGAGAAAATTATGAAATCATTAGCTTGGGTCAAATTACCGTAATGAGGACGATGTACAGATTAAGGTAAAGGTCCCTCAAAAATATGTAAATTTTAAAGATAAAATTTAACAGAGCTGTATAAAATTATGATTTATCTTTTCTCGCAAAGGTTTTTTAGCATTTACTGTGGGGGTAAAAAGTGGGTTACTGATAGTGACAATGTTGATTATGTTCCCTAATATTTATTACCATTAAATACCACAATTGACAGAATGAATGAATGATGGACGTGAATCCGACTTATAAACATATTTTCAATAGATTTGAGAACTGAGCAATATTTACGATTTTAAAAAGACGTGATCGTGATTACTCGAATACGTTGTAACCAGCGGGTAACCTACGTTCTTTGCGGTTTCTTACTTTTTTAGGAGTTTAAGGGGTTCCAGCCTCCTTCTGAGGAATCCAAGCCAACCTTACTAACCTTACTAAATAACAATCGGGGCGCTGGTGACCGGCTCATTGCAGCTAAGCGCTGCCTGATGCTAGCCGAGCTAAATCCCCTCAGCGTCGACGGGCAATATCGTCAGTGATGCCAAAAGCTGTACCCTGTACACTGCGATCTCCATCCCACATGCCCAGTGTTGGAATAATGAGCATATCGCACTTTTAATAGGGGAGGCATGTGTCCAACTATGGACTAAATAGGCTAGTGTGGGTGTTAGTAACTTTCTTACATGTAAAAGGATCCTTGTATGGTGTTTTGTTTACGACTGTACTATGCACGCTGTTGCATCGCGAGTTTCAAATATTCAGTGAGTTTCCGTTCATTCTTTGCTGGGTAAAAATTTAATAACGCATTCTGGGATATTCCATTTATGTTATATTATGGCTTGGTTATTATTTGAAAACTTTTTAACATAGGCATGCTACTGACTGACATAATAATAAGTATTTGATTCGAGTTTCAACAACGACAGGATTCAATTATTGGTTGGTTCAATTGGTTGAGGACAGACTGCTCTAGACTGATGATGATGATGATTTAAATTTGTATAACTTTTATTTAGAGTTTTTTATTAACTATTCATCCTATACTTTTACTATTAGTGTAAATGATTGCCTGCAACCTACCGTGCTAATTTATTAAAATAAATTTAAAAAACTAAAAATACCGCACGAAGTAAAAATCCATCAAAAACTACACTATCTAAAAAAATTGCAAAGACAAACAAACAAACAAAAAAAATTATGAATTTACCTCTTTACTTAGGTACTTCCCTTTGATATAACTACCACTTTTGAAAACTAGAACCAGTTAAAAGTGTATTTCAAAATATTCACAGCCCATTTTCCGTGAAAATAGGTTTATTTTAAAATAGTTTTATAGCTCCGTTCAACTTACAGCATAAGAGGACAAAGTATCTCCCAGCTTTCAACGCGAATAAACCTCTCTAGTGCCACTTACACAACCACACCGAATATAAAATACTAACTTCCGCCCGCGGCTACACTCACATGGAAACATAGTTAGCTAGTTGTATATATAAATAAATAATACTGGACTATCACACAATATCATGTAGCCCCAAACTAAGCAGATCTTGTGTTATGGGAAGGAACCACATGATTGATATAATACATTTTTTTTTTGTAAATACATAAATATCATACATAGAAAACACCCGGACCCGAGATAAATATCTGCAGAACATGCAAACATTTGTCCCGCAGCGGGAATCGAACCCGCAACCTTCTGCGTCCCAGGCGGACCTTCGCCCACTGCGCCACAGAGTCGCTTATTTTGTACTTATAGTGTACTTATATTGTAGCTTTAGGTCTATGTCTTATATGAAACTTTTCAAACCGTATCAATCAAACATTCAAGACAATTCTAGACACACGCAAGTCCAGGATCCTCGGAATCATACTACACGTGGAAACTAATTCAATAGGGTGTTGGCTAAACTCCAAGTGACGTCACACATCCTGTTGTGAACAAACTACCACTTTACCAAGTTGACACTGTACATAGAAACTGATAAAGTACTTGAAAACATGCTGAATTCAATGGCGAATCTGTTATCAGGTTGTGTTTTTCGGTCGTAAATTACTTGAGGGTTAGGCACAGGTCACACATATCGGGCAAGGACATAGCGCGGACATGGCGCAGACGTGGCACGGACGTGGCGAGGACATGGCACGGGCATGGCACGGACATGGCTCGGACATGACGCAGAAATGACGTGACAGAGGCACAAGTGTAGTGCAGTATTGTTGCCCGGTATCGATGTGTCAGCATGTCATCCTCAGAAGACGAAGATGCTCTTGCTCTCGTGCATACAATTAATTAATATACAGATCAGGGCCCGTACAACCCCGATTTCGAGTTAGTTGCTTCGAAAGTGAAACCCCTTCATTGGGTTATACAGTTGACGGGATTACCCTTTTGTTTGGCTATTCTCCTCATAACACAAGCGAAAGTGTAACCCGTTCCTTTTGGCTTTCAGTCGATAGGGTTACCCTCTTATGAGGTTAAACGAATGAATGGAGTTACCTCTTGATAGGTTTTTTTGAATGTTACACAATGGTTATCATTACTAATATTTATTAATTAATAATAATTTCGGATTGTCACTGTCACTGTCACTCTAAAACTCAAACTCAAAACTCAACTCAAAGCTACACTCGAAACTCATTCTACAAATTCATCTGTAAATGGTTATACCTCTGGAACTACTCATCCTAGAATAGCTGTTAATTGCTCAAAAGATAGCTATCGACAAGATCTTTATTTTCAATGACATATGTCAAAATTGAATATGCCATATCTCGAGAAGTACTCATCCTAGACTTGCTGTTACTAGCTCAAATGATAGCTACTAATAAAATCTTAATTTTCGATGACAGCTGTCAAACTAAAAACTGTCATCGAAAATTAAGATCTTAACAATAGCTATCATGTGAGCTAGTAACGGCAAGCCTAGGATGAGTAGCTCTCGAGATATGGTTGTTTTAAGTTTGACAGCTGTCATCGAAAATTAAGGTCTTGTCAATAGCTATCATTTGAGCTAGTAAAGACAAGTCTAAGATAAGTAGTTCTCAAGATATGGTCGATTTAAATTTGACAGCTGTCATCGAAAATAAAGTTCATGTCAATAGCAATCATTTGAGCTAATAAAGGCAAGTCTAAGATAAGTAGTTCCCGAGATATGGTCGATTTAAGTTTAACAGCTGTCATCGAAAATTAAGTTCATGTCAATAGCAATCATTTGAGCTAGTAAAAGCAAGTCTAAGATGAGTAGTTCTCGAGATATGGTCGATTTAAGTTTGACAGCTGTCATCGAAAATTAAGGTCTTGTCAATAGCTATCATTTGAGCTAGTAAAGGCAAGTCTAAGATAAGTAGTTCCCGAGATATGGTCGATTTAAGTTTGACAGCTGTCATCGAAAATTAAGTTCATGTCAATAGCAATCATTTGAGCTAGTAAAAGCAAGTCTAAGATAAGTAGTTCTCGAGATATGGTCGATTTAAGTTTGACAGCTGTCATCGAAAATTAAGGTCTTGTCAATAGCTATCATTTGAGCTAGTAAAAGCAAGTCTAAGATAAGTAGTTCTCGAGATATGGTCGATTTAAATTTGACAGCTGTCATCGAAAATTAAGTTCATGTCAAAAGCAATCATTTGAACTAGTAAAAGGAAGTCTAGGATGAGTAGTTCTCGAGATATGGTCGATTTAAGTTTGACAGCTGTCATCGAAAATTAAGGTCTTGTCAATAGCTATCATTTGAACTAGTAAAGGCAAGTCTAAGATAAGTAGTTCTCGAGATATGGTCGATTTAAGTTTGACAGCTGTCATCGATAATTAAGGGCTTGTCAATAGCTATCATTTGAGCTAGTAAAGGCAAGTCTAAGATAAGTAGTTCTCGAGATATGGTCGATTTAGGTTTGACAGCTGTTATTGAAAATTTATTCCAATTTTATTGTAATATAATTATTATTGCGTAAAATAAACAATTAGTAGTCTGTATTTCCGCCCTTAATGCTTAGAACACAATTACCGCAATAAATTTTCATCTTTTGACCGAATTTTTTTTCTCCTTTATCTCCTCTAACCCACGTATAACCCGTGTTACAATGATAAAAACGGTAACCCTAAGGAATGGGTTTTGGAATAATACCAAAACCCAATACTATTGATAACCCTCATGATCAGGTAACCTAATCAAAAGGGTTTTGAATGGTTTAGACCCATCAAATAATAGTGTAACACATACGGAGAGGGTTAACTAAGCTTTTAAAATTACTAAATTACTAAGCTTTTGGAGAAACCCTGCCGAAAACCTCTTCATCGGGTTACCCATCGGGCCCTGATACAAATGAAGAAAATACGCGCAAACGAATTTGCACAAGGATCAGCTAGTATTACCATGGGTATTACATAAAAAATCTTAGTACCGGTTTAATCTCTTTCCGATTTCCAGCTACAATTTATCTTGAACATTTCAGTTACAATAATTGGAACGACAATGATCATAAAGCGTTGCGTATTTTACAATCAATTCACAAAATTCAATATTAAATTCGATATCGTCATTCGTCACGCATTTTTACATCACTAACAGACGTATGTCGCAAGCAAGTACATACTACGAACTGGCGGCCATCTGACGCCCATCTGACGCCCATCTGGCGGCGATCGGGCGAGGGCGCCGAAAAGGCGCGTCATACGTCCGATCAACGACATACCGTGTGTCCTAAATTATACTTTATTTCCATGCATTTTGTATGAAATTTGAATGGAATAAGAAACCGCCAGTGCCATGTCTGCGCCCGACGCTAGTCACATTCATCGGGCACAGACATGACACGGACATGGCACAGGTGGTTTCCTATTCCATTCAAATTTCATACAAAATGCATGGAAATAAAGTATAATTTAGGACACACGGTATGTCGTTGATCGGACGTATGACGCGCCTTTTCGGCGCCCTCGCCCGATCGCCGCCAGATGGGCGTCAGATGGGCGTCAGATGGCCGCCAGTTCGTAGTATGTACTTGCTTGCGACATACGTCTGTTAGTGATGTAAAAATGCGTGACGAATGACGTGGTTATGACGCGAAGTCGTCGAGCGAAATTGTGCTTTATTTCCGTGTATTTTGTATTAAACTTGAATGGAATAGGAAAGCGCCCGCGCCATGCCCGCGCCAGGTCAGACAGGTGAGGCCTACGCCTTAGGCTACAGAACAAGTAGGACTTAAAAAAAAAAAAGACTTTATGTAAATCACTTCTTATTTCTTGCCCTAAGGAATTTTGAAAATCGGTTCACAATTAACGGAGATATTGGTGATCATAGGGCAAAAATTACAAGTGGGGATGAGGTTTTTTGAGTTTTCCGGGAAAAGTGCCAATCCCTCAGGAATAAAACTTATATGGGACCACTTGTGAAGTATAAATACTCTTTTAATTAAAATAAAATTTGAAAATTGGTCCACAATTGAGGGAGTTATCGGTGAACATACATAAAAAAAAGTAAAAAAAAAAGTTCCGACGAATTGAGAACCTCCTCCTTTTGTAATAAAGCTTATTATAAAATATCTGATTATTTAGATGACAAAAAAGCTTGGGATGAAACTGCCTCCAACCAAATATAATGTTATAGTTATTAAGAACAATGACGTTAAAAAAATATAAGCTAAGCAGAGTTTCTTGCCAATTCTTCTCTGTTTGGTCACGTTACGAATTGGTGGTAAATTAAAAAAATGACGTTTCAAAGTGTACTATACAGTTTCTACTGAATAAATGAATTTTTGACGTTGACTTTTAACTTTGACTTTGAAATCGGTTAAAAATAGCAAGCAAATTCAATTTTTTTTAAGCATTCCCAATTTATTATCAACCAAACACTTGTACAAGAAGTTTATCCGCAAGCAGGTCCGCAGCAGGACGCGCTAGGCCACTGGTGCAGCCGCCGATGCAGTCATTGCCCCAGGTGTAGTAAATTTATTATAAGCCTATCAGCAGGCAACTGATGGACATAGGCCTCCCGTAATGAACGCTATTGCGTCTTGTCCTGAGCTCGACACATCCAGCTTCTACTAGAAGCAGCCTTTCGCAAATCGTCACTCCGCCTGGCCAAAGAGAGTCCACCTTTATGTTTACCGAGCCGCGGTCTCAACTCAAGAACTCGTTTACCTATGTGGTTTACCCCAACGGTTATCGGTTCTTCGGCGGCTTATGGCCAGCCCACTGCCATTTCAGCTTTCAATTATTTATTGCTTACATAATTATGTACTACATGTCAAATTATCTCTTACTAAGGTAGTAGGTGGCATAATTAGGTACCCGGACAAACAATTGGTGTTGCAAAAATTTCGTTGTTAGCCGATGAAAGTAATGTGCGCGTTTGTAAGCTTGCTTCAGAATAAAACTAATAATATACATTCGAAAGTCAGTTTGAATTGGATTGATGCAATTGTGTATGAATATTGTAACTTTGGATATATAATTATTTTATTTAACAGAAAAAATACGTACCGGTTGTCCTTGTCACTCCAACAAAAAGGAAGAATGACAAGTGACAGCCAAAATCATAGAGTAGTTTGTGTTTAGCTTTTTTAAGGCTGTGACCTGTGAATCTAAAATGCGTCGGTTGCCAGCTACACAAAAGGTTGAATATATCTTCGAATAAAGTTCTTCGTATAATTGTGTATTATATTATAATTTTCTTTTAACTAATGTGTAGTATTTGTGACCTGGAATAAACTATAGGCTATTTTTTATCCAGGCACCACCTGAGTGAAGACGCGGGCTCAAAACTCGTGCTTCATAATTTTTCTTTTGCGAGTTGAGCCAACCGTAGTGTCAGAATTTTAGGCCGTCTACAATCATACCCAACTTAGTGTTATTTTCTTTACTTTTGCTAAAAGCAAGCAATAACCCGTGTGTAGCACTTATTGAATACAAAAAACAATTTATCATGATTTTCACGAAGACTTATCCCCGAACACCGATTCCTCTTGTTATTTACTTTCTTACGCGTTATTGTTCGTTAGTTATATTTATGTATTTTTTTCTGTGGCCCTACTATGATGGTAATAGGTAAATTAATATTAAATACCTACCTGTTAAAGTGTTTCGTGTTTCGGAAGGCACGTTAAGATGTTGCTCCCAGTTTTTTCAGTCGCATTTGTGCGGCCTAAAAAAACTCTGACACCAGAGTTGGTCAATAGCTCATAAGATAAAAATACCTACAAATAAAAATGAGAACGACTAATAAATATATTTAGTAGTAAACATAAGCAAAAAAATATTTAAAGCAACTTTAAATACAAGTTTTACTTTATAAAGTTTTAAGGGCTGAGATGACTTAGAGCTAAACAATGGATTCTAGGATAATATATCCGCTAAATGACCCTTGGGTACTATAGTACCCAGTTTTAAAAATGTGTTCAATATACGGTTATTGCAATAAGCCAGCATTAGGTATTCCGAAATTCCTTATTGAAGTGGGTTTTGTTATTAAATGAAGCTACACTCCAAACAGCATTCTACCTTTAGTGCCTTAGGCTGAGCGTCGATTCCAGAAAAATGAATTCTTTTTATTTAAACAGACTAGCTCCCGCCCGCGGCCTCACTCACATGGTATCCGGATAAAAAGTATGTAAAGTAAGCCTATGTGGTTAATCTAGGTCACAAACCAAGTCTTACCTTAAAACCGATTTTTAGTTAGTTTGGTGCCAAGCAAATTGCCACCAATACTTACAGAGCGAGCATCCCCATAAATGTTAGTACCTACAGTGATTCCATGCTAAAGATTCGACTTTTACACGCCGCATTGTAGAAACTGCCACTTTCCTGAGGAGGTTTATATGATTTGTGAGTTACTTCCTCCCGTATTTTGCACCTCGGTTTTCTTCGGCCACAGAATCAATAACAGTTGTCAATAACCATCCAATAACGCTAAGTTAGGTACAAGGAAAACATTTGCTTGGGGGAAATAATTGGTACATCATCACATGAGGCGTTCTATTTGATAAGTCGCTTCGATTGTACCAAAACAATTTGTTAATAACGGACAAAATAACAATTATGTCGGTAATCCTAGTAATAATATAAACGTGAATGATGATGTGAAGATGCTCGTCTCTTACTTCAAAACTACTGTGGAAAAATATCATCATCATAATCAGCCTATAGAAGACTTCTGCTCGACATAGGCCTTCCCTAATGAGCGCCATTGCGCCCTGTCCTGAGCTCGACGCATCCAACTTCTACCAGCAGCCGTTCTCATATCGTCATTCCACCTGGCCAGAGGGCGTCCTACCGTTTACCGAGCCGTGGTCTCCACTCAAGAACTCGTTTACCCCAATGGTTATCAAAAATATATCTTACTACAAAGTACGTGTTAACTATACATTTGTATGGAGATTTCAAAGTTTTACAAACTTACCCCTAAAGGCACTGTTCCAATTTCATAAAAAATATAGTAGTAAGGAATATATTTCTCACTCAAACCAATGAAAGGATTGATCTGAATGCACTTAGTACCTAGTTCTAGACCTGAAAAATGACTGATAGAACTGATGAATGATAGGCTACTTTTATCCAGGTGACGTTATTGGCCGAAACTGCTAGCAAATAATAATTTCCGTATCTCTTGATACGAACTTATTTCATATTTCATATTTATTTATTGCATACAACTATATTATTATATTATTACTTTAACTATATTATTATTTATTTATTGCATACTTTATTTTATTCAGACATTTTTGTGGCTGTACGTCCCCGGACAAGCCCTCCACAAAGGACTACTAAACACTACTATTACTGAACCATGATGTTAGTACCGGCAAGTGACTTCATTCATGTACAAGCTTCAAATTTCAAAACTTCAACGTGCAGGTATACAGCTTTTGAGCGAAAGAACAACAAAAAATTCAACTTCACATCTGCATATACAAATTTTCGGGTATTAAATAAATAATTTACATTATAATAGGATTAGTAGGGAATCTAACTGGAACTTTTATTTTAATCAGACTTAATTTGACGTAGATATTTTATTATGTTAGTCTGAGGACGTAGGTATTTAGCGAACCACCCTTCGATCTGATACTTAAAGAAAATAAAGTAATAAAAGCTCTAAAAAACCATTGAGCCCACTTCAGTGCCTACGAAGTTCCAAGTAGGCAGGTACTTAGACTAAGTGGGTACGAAGACCATCTTCACGTTTTTCTATCACCTCCATAATTCCTTGAACGGCAGTTCTACTGAATTGGCAGAACATCAAACCGACACAAAGTGCTTAGTAACTATGTTCTATACAGGGTCGGAGTCAGTCCCTCTTGCCCCGGGCTAGTTAAAATTTCAAAAGTTTTATCAGCTAAAAGTTTCATGCTTTGCAAGTTTATACATCAAAGATTTTTCGGCGGCGACGGACTTGCAACCATTACGTAGAATAACGATTTGCAAAAAATGTGTATGTACCGATTGTAATGTTTAGACTAGCCTCTGACTAGCCCATATGATATCCTCAGTAGATTTGCGTACTGAGCAATATATGAAGCAATATTTCATAAAGTTTGGTATTTTAAATTTTTTGACTACGAAGTTCAATCTGATTGTGTGCGTAGGCAATTGTCTACTTAATGCAAAGAGTAGTGTCTAGGTAGCATATTTTCTTTAAGAATTTCATGTAGATTGTAACATTTATGTCTGCATACCAACTATTAGATAAAAAAATATCACTGAATTTCTACTCCGCTAGGGTTAGCGCACTTCGGAGAGGTCAAGATTGTACCTCGGGTCCTACTTCTGATTTTAATAAAAAATATAGCTTAAGCTTAAATTAAAAAAGAAAACAGTTTTATAAAACCACATACTATCAATCACTTAGGAGAGTTTAAACTCTCCAAAGTGATTGATAGTATCACTACAATATATACTAGTATTGATTGATAGTATCGATACTATCTTAGCTCTATTTAGGGTCTTACTGGTCCAATTTTCATTAAGTAAAATCCATGTTTTCTATAAAATAATATACATTTTAACGTAAGTACACAGATTTGTACAGTTTTACAATAGTAGATATACACATTCCTAACTACAACTCTGCTTATCTCTTACGTAAATCGCTAAAGCTACCGTTACTTTTCTTCGTTATCACCTTTGTCGTAACAGCGTTGTCTTAGATCTTCAGTAGCGATAGGCAAGTTCAGACGTTTCTTTTGAACTGAACTGAATACATAATGAGCGTGTTTGCATGTGGGATGTGGGCTGGTTAGGTGTCATGACGATGAATATTTTAGTTCTTTTTAAGCTTGTAACTACTCAACGCTTAGATATTTGCAAGATCTTTATAGTAGAATATGGTAGAACCATCGATATATTCTGTTACTATCTGTTACTAATTGTAAATTTAATAATAATAATATGTTGACTCAACGATTATTATCGTTCAGATAGTCGTATCTTTATTAAGTTAGTTTGAGGTCGTATCAGTGAACGGTCTGACAGTGAAGAGCCTCGACCAATATCTTAAGAGGCTCTCGCTAGGCAGCTGGATTAAGAGTCGGTTACAGAAGGCGGCCCTCCTGGACTCAGAACGCATTTTGAGAAGGTTCCTCTCTCTGCAGCCCTAACTACCGATCGTTTGAGCCCTGTCCCACGGTCGGTGGTTTCCCGTTTTGATATTTTTTTACTTTAATCTTCAAACTTCAAAAAGTTTTTATTCAATTAGAAACTTATTTTGAGGAATCGTCAACTTTTTTAATTTACTTCAATTCATAACGCAACCAAACAGAGAAGAATTGGCAAGAAACTGCTTGGATCATATTTTTTTAAAGACTTTGTCACATTCACTTTTCTTAATTATCACATTGGTTTTGAGGAGGGAGTTGGAGACAGTTTCATCCCAAGCTTTTTTGTCAACTAAATAAAAAAAAATTATACGCTTTCCAGAGATTTCGTTTAAAAACATTTTTTAATATAAATTTAATTCAGATTCAAATTATTTATTTTTACAAACATAATATAAGTACAATAAGGTCTTAAATAAATATTAGTACATTTTTTGTACATAGTTGATGAATATTTTTATGAGCTTTATAGCAAAAAACGTGTTTCATAAGTTTTATAGTTAAATAAGATTATTATGTTTTCTTAGGATTTAAGTACATTGAGTAAAAAAATAATTATCTTCAATTCAATGTTATAAATTATATTGTTATAAATTATATTATATAGTTATAAATTATATTGTTAATATAAGTACAATCAGGTCTTAAACAAATATTAGTGCATTTTTTGTACATAGTTGATGAATATTTTTATGAGCTTTATAGCAAAAAACGTGTTTCATAAGTTTTAAAGTTGAATAAGAATTGTATGTTTTCTTAGGATTTAAGTACATTGAGTAAAAAAATAATTATCTTCAATTCAATGTTATAAATTATATTGTTATTAGGCCTGCCAATACTTTACACTTTTATTTTAATAGGATGGTACCTTTCCAAACCAATTTTCTGTGCCCCTGCCACAAACTAATGTACTCACTTTCGCATTTATGATATTAAATAGGATATAATAAAAATACCTAGCAGTATAGTCTGAAACATTGAAAATTTCTTGGCTGATAACCTAAAGAGCTTTATTACCATGAACAGTACTAACGTGCCAAGTGACAAAGTTTGAATGAACCGTAAAGCAGTTCACGATCGCAGATCATGACCCTGACTCCATATTGTCGAAGCAGCCAAATTACTAGCCGAAGAATCATAATAAACCATAATTTGTAAAGCTTCATTCACAATTACGCTATGATAGTTTCCGCTTCTGGATAAGTAGAATTTCATAATAGGCAATCTTTTATTATAATACTAGCGTTCACTTGTGGCTACGCTGGCGTGGTACTGGGAAAAAAATAAGGCTATGTGTCAATCCAGATCACATACTATTTGTATTCATAGTTTCATGCAAATCCGTTTAGCCGCTACGGAGTTAACTGGGAACAAGCAAAATGTGTAAGAGTCGGTACCTATTGTTAGTGTCAGACCGTCAGACCTGACAGACGATACCTTTAAGCTATAACACTCGTATATAGCCTCTGGAGGCAGAGCTGATGAATTAATTTGAGGCATACATAGGTACTTGTTATTTCACGCCTTTAAAAACAAAGAGAAAAATCTACTTGGCGGCAGAAATAGGAATGGTCTGGCCCATGGTATTTCATTCAAAGAGCTCTTCACGAAAATCTTTGCTTCTTCTTTTTCTTCGTATGAGCTAGTGGCTAACTCTTCGGAGTTTTTAGGCCGCCCAAAGGCCTCTGACATGGCTGAACTACATGGCATGATAACCACGACTTAAAAATTATTGCTAGATAACACGGATAAATTTTGTTCACGTGTTACATTCCCCTTCAAAAAACAAATTAAATAGTAGTCTTTAAGTCTATGTTTAACTTGTGTAATTGTTATTTTCATTTATGTTTATACGTTATTTTCATCTGTTAACAATTTTGCTATACCTACACCTACCGTCATTTTAACCCTTTTCTTACTGTAGATATATGTGTACCCAAAAGGTTGACAGTCAAGCCTTTTATATGACTTTCTTTTCAAGACTTGTACTCCAGATCCTTTCGAAAAGTATACCCCTTTTAACAGTATTTTTATAATGTTGCCATTGTTGGAGAGGGCTCAAGACCGTTCTTCGTGGAAATCCTTGGGGGAGCCCTATGTTCCGAAGTGGACTTCTATAGGTTGTTGATGATGTTGATGGTGAAGTATGTGTAATAAGGAAGTGTCAGGTTGGAGATATGGTTAAGACATAATTAGACAAACAAATATAGTTGAAATCAGGTTTATTCCGTGGTTGAAATGTAGTTGAAATAATCTTCCTAAATTTTACAGACTAAATTAACCTAGGTATTAGGTGACAGACGGTGATTTCTACCACTTTACTAACGAAGACTATTAGAGCAGGCCTATATCCAGCAGTGGACTGCTAGGTATATGGTGATCATGATGACGATAATGACATAGAAGGATTTCAAACAAACGTTATCAAAAAAATCTTTTATCTCAGGTTTTGGTTTTAAAATGTTATACCTATTTAACTTACATAGGTAGGAACATAAAATTCATGTAAACATGTTTTGCACAAACAACCCATTTGAAAGTTTTACGCTCGGATTGTTATGCAGAGAAATTTGGCAGCTCAAGTGTGATGGTATGGGCTGCTGGTGATAAAGTTGGCAGAGTCAGTCTCGAGACACGCGATCGCGTGGCTTTCGCCTTTCGGCTTTCGAGCCTTGACATTGTAATTTGTAGGTTTTGAGACTTGTCAATTTTAAATAGCATTCTTGCAACAACTTTATTATAAGATAGAAAACTTTTTAATAGGTATTTATTTTCCATGGACCATTGGAATGTTACATTTCTAAGTAGTCTGGAATAAATGATATATTCATATTATACGATTATTATAATAATAATATATCATTTATTTAAAACTTGTCAAAATACATTTTTTACTATAAACCTAGGTAATATTATATACTTTATACATAAATAACATCAAAAACAAATATAGTAACAAAAATATAAAACTGGAAGACCAGCGACCGTGGGGCAAGGTTCAAACGGTCGGTGGCTAGGGCTGCAGAGAGAGGAACCTCCGCACAATGCGCGCCTATAATTATTATTAGCTTCGAATGTTAGTATGTATGTATGTAAATATGTAAGTTATCCGCACCATTTTTTTTGTAACGTAGAATTGATGGTGAACGCACACCGAAAATGGATCTTGTTTGGTCTAATGATTCTACTCAATGATGAAAAAGCATTTCCTACTTATTACCTACCATTGAGTTTTAATTATAAATTGAAATTGATCAAAATCACACTATCGCTGAGATTTATGAGTACCTTTGTTTCCACTCAACTCCGTAACAACTGAACGGATTTGGATGAAACTTGGAATATACATCGTTTATGACCTGGATTAACACAAAAACTTTTTTATCATGGTACCAAGCAAACGAAGCCGCGGGCGGAAGCTAGTATAACATCAGTCGATTTCGTGTTAGTAATAGCGTCAAAGAATTGTACACTACATTCATACTCAACATTTGTACATTCAAAGGTAATAAAAAACACAAAATAAAAAGAAACAAATAAATAATGTTGTTGAATTGCCAATGAAAACCAGCTACTCTAGAACAAGGGTACTAAAAGAAGCATTAGCTAGACATTTATAGGCATAGTTAGGTTTCATCGCGTTTTCAAAATGTCAGTATATCTACCTAAATAGCGAAACTGGGAGCTAATGTTGAATAACATTTGAGCCAGAGAAAATACGTCGACGGATAGAGAACGTTCCAAAGGTTTAGAAAAGGCCTTTCTGAAACTGAAATTGGATTCAAGATTTAAGATGTTTATTTGCATAAATGTTGTAAAGGTCTGATTCATAATATTATTATAAGCGCTAGAGGCTTGGCTTAATTTGGTATTATTAACCAACATCACTCATTCATCACCATCTTAGTCAACAACACTCCGCCTAACGATTTCGATGGTTGACCGTTTAGTGGCACTTAGCGCTTCCGTGCTTTGGAAGGACTCGACTTTTTCAGTCATGAAGCCATATCCGAGGCCATTGGCCGGTTAAAAAACTCTGACACCAGAGGTGTTCATTACGAAGAAAAATATAATAGACGTGATAAGCTTTAGAGCTTGTATAAATTCTAAGTAACTCCCTCGGTCACATTAAAATATTGACTATTATTTTTATAGCCATTCATATAGCTTTACGTCAAAATTACTGAACGGTATCGGTATCCGATACAAAAATAACTCAGGCTATTTTTTATAAAGGCGAAAGCTAGTAACTACTCTCACTAAGGCGATTGGGGCTACAATTTGATGCCTAGTCAACCGTCCCTAAACCGCTAGAACTGTGGCTAGAACAAAAACAATTCTTTTGATTCTCTTTGCCTGAAAAATATTTTTCTTTCATTTGTACAGTTGTCATACCCCGAGACGTTCAGCTCCAGAGAATGCCGTTTTATGTACTCTACGATAGAGGAGGAATTGTATTTTTCCTAATATAGTTCTACCTGCATTCCGAAAATATCGTGCCAAAGAAGCTGCTAGCATCAATTTAAGTCAGTTGTCGACAGTTTTTGCAGCAGGCATTGCAGCATCAAAATGTGGCCCATATCGTTCAAGGGTGTAGTCGGCTTTTGCGACCATCACCTGTTAGTATAGGTTTTATCTAGTTAGGTGACGATCTGCGAAATGTTGCTGGTAGAAGCTGGATGCGTCGAGCTCAGGACATGGCGCAATGGGGAGGCATATGTCCAGCAGGGGACTGATAAAGGCTAATGATGATGATGATGTTGATTAGATTCCATCATCAGGAAAGATATTAACATTTACAAAGTACTTTCAACTAACACACATTTCTGTTTATTGAGGTATAGTCACACTACTTCGTTCCGTCGACGAATACCTTGTGTACGGTTATTGTGCTAAGTCAACTGCGAGCATAAAGAAAATTCATTGTTGACTGTCTTTGCAGCAGACATCAAAATGTGGCCCACATCGCTCAAGGGTCTAGTTGGCTTTTGCAACCATCACTTGAGAGTATAGGCTTTTATCTAGTTACATAATGAATTGAAGCTGTACATATTTGATTCCGTCATCAGGACCGATGCTAGCATTCACAAAGAACTTTCTACTGACACACATTTATGTTTATTGAGGTATAGTCGTGTAATCCACCATTCGGTCAGATCGTAAAAGGGTGATTTACGCGAAACTTGGAACTTTCATGGCGACCGTAAAACACGATGGCTGTTCCTATTGTTTGTTCATTTCGTTTTGTACAAGGTAATTGCAGGACCTATCTCAAGTACACAGATGCTTTTACAAGATGAAAGTGGACCAAATGAGCCTCTCAGGCTGACTGGATTTCATTAAGGACTTACAAACCTTATTATCTTAATCAATAATAGATAGTGGAAAGTATGCTTGTATGTAGTCTATAGTTTGTTTTTTATTATTTAATTATCGTATCGCGGGACGAGCTCGATGCCTTCAAAAGAGAGGTGGGAGATGGCTCGGGATAGAGATGTTTGGAAGTCTATGGGGGAGACCTTTGCCCAGCAGTGGGACGAGAGAGGTTAAATAAATAAAAAATATATAGTATAAAGTATAATTTAATATATTTAGTTAGGTACCTAAATATATGATATTATTATAATAGGTACCTACCTACTCGTATGTACATCGCCGGCCATCTTTTGTTTATCGTGCTATCCTGTCCAACCAAAGGTGGAAGAGATTGCTTTTGGCGGACCTTTTTTAATTTTTAATTTTCCTTCATACTTTTTTTTTTATTTTCTGGTGGAGAATAAAGAGTTTATCTAGATCTTTTTATAAAGGTAAGTGAAGGATTTGATGATGGTGTGGGGGAAGTTTGGTTGAAGAGTTCACCCTTCTTCCGAACACCTTGAAGCAGCTCAAGATTTTTTATCCCTTCCTCACTACTATGTTAGAAAGGGTCAGAAAATTGATAAAACGAGGAAAAAAGTACATCTACAATATTCCATGTGAACCTTTTCTTCGTAGTTTCAGCTTTTGATAATTTAATAGTATCCCAAATACTTTATACGATACCTTTTTCTGATTTACGAGTAATATCTAATATCAAAATTGAAATGTCGTGAACAGATGGTAAAGGTACACAATAGGTACCTAGTTCAGGTTTATTGGAGGGGTATGACCTAGAATAATCCTGCACAGTGGATTTTTTTAAACATCATCATCATCATCATCCTATAGCAGTCCACTGCTAGACATAGGCCTGCCTTAATGAGCGCCCTGTCCTCAGTTCGACGTAAGATAAATTAGACATCTAAATAAATTAGAAGAAGTACATACTTATATACATAGAAAAAATAATAATTTTGGATATTAAACAAAGATATTCACGCTATAGTGTGTAAGGGGTTCCAACCTCATCTCCAGAACCCAAACCTCACCTGCACGTAGGCAGTAGGCACTCTGCTAACTAACAACTGAGCTCTGGCGGCCGATTGATTGCGACAGCCTAACACAAATCCCCTGGCCGCCGATGGGCAGCAGCGTCGGCGCTGCAAAACTATGCCCTTGGGATTATGGGTATATCCCCATTCTTATAGGGGATGCCTGTGTCCAGCAGTGAACTGAATAGAAATAATAGTTTTTGGTGTTGTATTCACTTTATAAAGTAACGAGTTGATTATGAACACGATCCGATGACCCTTGCTGTAAGTGATCCCAGGGGTCTTCTTAACCCGAACACCGAGGTCCCTCGATACATACTAAAACTGGATACTCATATTTATCTGCTTGTTTTATATCCTAGTACCTAGTAAGTACATAAACGTCTCGACGGTATTCGGGTTATTTTTCGGTATTCGTTGTTATTAGCAAAATACTATGTAAAAATAGGCTCAGACAAAATTATTGCAATACCCTAACAGGGTTAAACTATTAAGCTACCTACTATTTTTTTTTTTTTTTTTTTATTAATCACACAGCATCACGTAGCCCCAAACTAAGCAGAGCTTGTATTATGGGAACCACATGATTGATATAATACACATATCATTTTTTTTTGTAAATACATACATATCTTACATAGAAAACACCCGGACCCGAGACAAATATCTACAGAAAATGCAAACATTTGTCCCACAGCGGGAATCGAACCCGCAACCTTCTCCATCTCAGGTGGGCCTTCGCCCACTGCGCCACAGAGGCTCGTATCTAAGCTTTGTTATTCTGTACATGTGAGCAAATAAATGTATATGACTATGAATAATCTTGACGCGAAACGCCAAACACTAGTCCTATATAAGTACGTATGTAATTACAAAATTCTGCAGGTCAACTTTAATTTAACTTATGTGAGTATTTAAAACCAATTTTGTTGACTGACATGGCCTGGAAGAGATCGCTTTGAGCGATAAGGCCGCCAATTGTGTTACCTTCTAGTTCATAATACTTAGACTCCGTTTTTTACTTTTTCTTGTATGAATGTGTTGATCAATAAAGTGTTCTCTATCTATTTATCAAAGTGTTATAACAAAAAATAACTAGGATTCGCGGTCATCGAAATCGATGAGGAGAACTATAAAGTACTTAGGTACCTTGATCTTGACGCGACTGATTATTCTGGGTAAAGACCCGTTTTCGCAGCCTGATCTTCATTATCTTTGTAATTATTTCATTAAATTACACTGTCAAAACAAAATTTGGACAGCTGACTTCCGAAACTAATATCTATTAGAAATGCCCAAGTTTAGTGTTTTTTTCCAGTCGACTTCATAACGGCCGAACGGATTTGGTTAAAACTTGGAATATACTAAGTTTGTGACCGAAATTAACGTTTGCATGAAGAGTCAACACATAGGCTAAATAAAATACATAATTTTATCCCGATACATACCACGTGAGTGCAGGCGCTGGCGCAAACTAGTATTAAAATATTAACACTTACCTGTTACAGCAAAACAGCTAAATACGACAAAACATTACGAATTTTGTATTCTTTTGTTCAAATTATATGTAAAAATGATACGGTCTGGAGACTGAAAATTATTATGGTAATCAGACAGATTGCGCTTTTGCATATAAAGATACCAGAATTAGGAGAACGTTGCTGAATTAATGGGTTATTTGCATTTTGAACAGGAATAGGAAATTATAAAAATAAATGGTTCCTGAAAATATATGGTTGGAGAACTATTTATACATCATGTTTGCTCATTGGATAAAAGCAGCGGTTATAAAACATCTCAGAAAATTAGAGCCAGTGACATTTTCGATTTAACGATTCAGTTCTCTGTCGTCAGGTGCTCAAATTGGCCAAAACATTTCATATACTAATGGCGTTTTCATGTACCAATGTTGGTCACTATTTATATGGGTGACCTTTTAGTGGTATTTTCGATCTGTGGCACGTTAAGAAGTTAGTCCTGGCTTCTTCAGTTGTTAAGCCATGTCGGCGGCCTTCGGGCGGCCTAAAAACTCCGACACCAGAGTTGGCTTCTAACTCATATGACAAAGGTAGAAAATATACTCTCTATAAAGTCAAAAAGGATTATTACTTTCTTTTTTATAGTACTTGAAGATGGAACAATCACATTTTTTTGGAACGTGCTCTACGATGCAACGCCCTGCGTCCATCAACTGGAGGCAGAAGATAATAAGACTCTTGTGCCTGTAATTTCACCGACATCCACACCCTTCAAATCGAAACACAGCAAAGCTGCTTCACGTCAGAAATAGGCAAGGTGGCAGTACTTTCCCTTTCCCTAATAAGTCCTAATAAGTCGAACTGTTTGTGCTACTCAATTAGGTACGTACAACCAAGAAAAAAGAAGTGACACGAATAACATTAACTTCTTATGATGCTAATCCTGGATTTAAGAAAGGGCATAAAACGACGATCATTACCATATAGGTCACGGCAATAAAGTGGGTTGTAAGCCGCATTGCGTAGAAAACAGTAAAGGCTCAAACCTGTTCTTAGCCTTTAAAAACTGATAGAAAAATCAATGTTTTTTTAAATTTATTTATTATGGGCCAGCTCTTGACCTCGAGGCTTGCATAGGCAAGGATGCGGTCGACGATGGGGCGAGCTTTCGAGTGAGTGTACTCGAAAGATGTAGAAAATATAATAGGTAGTAAGCTGGTTTTTAGAATACGCACACGCGTCTTCAACTTGCATGCAACATTTTTTGCATATCTTTTTATTTTTCAGTTTCAGTAGTTTACATTTAAAATTTGTGAATATTTTTCATTTGTTTACATTAGATTCGCATTAGATTGGTCGTTGACAAAACAACATGTACATTTTCGGTACCCTGTGTACCTGTACCATCAGCATCACACTTTTAGACTGAGTCACCAACACCGAAATACGTAAACTAGTAACAGCGAGCGGATATTGAGGCTCAAATCGAGTTGGGTAGGGCACTTGGCCAGACGGAGTGACAACAGTGGTGGCCAAGAGATGGTCATAGAAATAGGGGACGTCCTCCGGCGAGATGGGTCGACGATATCAGAAAAACCGTGGGCGGGACCTGACTGAGACTAGCGCAGGATCGAGACAACTGGCTTACTCAAAGGGAGGCATGTGTCCAGCGGAGGGCCAAAAGTTGCTGAAATGATGATGACGATTATGACCCTTGACCAATCTCCAAGACCACCTCACGGTATATACCTACTAGACAGCGGTTTTTACTTCGATAAATTGACATTTTGTTTTCGACAAATATATCGTAATACGATATGTTGGGGCTGTGTTTGATACGATACGTTTGATGCGCTATTTACACGGAGGAATTTCCCGTTTTTGGTTAGTGACTTTTGCTTATCGACAATGATTTTCTGACTGTCGTCAACGATATGGTAGTTTACCGACTTCCCCAATGGAAGAAACAGTCGACTCGGTGTAAATGCGCCACAATCGACATCTTGAAAAACACAGCAACACACCTATTCTGCTTTCTATATAAAAACGACTGAGTAATGAGATTGCGAATCGAGGCCGAACTCACCTTCGAACGACTTATCTGTGACATTTTGGCTTAGCGTTCCTTTGGGATACAATGATAAATTAAACGGTTTGGTGAATCCCAGTCGATAAACCGATGACATTATCTCGGTTAAGAAGAAGAAGGATGACCCAAGGCAGTACGAACGACGACAAATCTGTGAACTACTTACCACGTACGTTACATAAATTCTAAGTTAGATCAAGGTTAGATCACGGATAACCATTTTCTCTATCTTGAACAGATGTTGTGTCATTTTTGTTATATTCTATTTACTAGTGTTTTTCTGTTATATGTTGTTAATTACCAAATAGACTGGTATATTCATGAGATATCACTAGTTCAATTCCGAGTAGCGAAAGGACCTGGTGACCTGTGGTTTTTTGGAAAAGCCTATCTCGGGCACCAGTCTCTTGCAAAATTGGTATAGAACATGACGAAATGGTGCCGGTGAAATTACACATTAGGCTTAACCTTCATGACTGTCTTCTTCAAGTTGATGGACGCAGGGCGTTGCACCGTACATATACGTGCCCTAGCACGTTTCAAACATGTGTGACAAATAATTCATTAGTAATGGTTACCACTTAGCATCAGTTGGGCCCAGAGCTAGTTCCAACTTCATAAAAAGTGACATACCAATTCTACACCGCCTTTCATGGAGACCTTTGTTAGTGGACTATCCCAGCCACAACGACTGGAAGATTGTTTGATAATGCTCTAAGCCTCTTGTACTTCCAGTGACATGCAACCCACGCGGTACATTCAGTAGGTTCGTACAACTAAGCCAGATTGCTTGTAAGTTCTTATTGGTGGACAATAAGACTGCTTTTCGAATACCACTTGCTTCTCGTCGCGATGTCAACTTGTCGCCACCTGTCCCCAACGTCGACACATCCATCCACTGTTTGGAGATGAAAGGCTTGGTCACTTCATCAAATGGAGATTATGGGCATATCCCCTTTCTTAAAGGGGAGGCTTATGTCCAACAGTGGAATGATATAGGCTGGTTTTGTTGGTTGTTGTTGATAATTCCATGTACCTACCTCATATCTATATACCTACTAAACTTGACTAGACATTATAAAACAAAGTCGCCCGCCGCGTCTATATGTCTGTCTATTCACGAGTACCATTTATGTACAACTGTGTGGAAGAAATAAATTTAGGTACTGCTTCCTCCTCACGCCACGTTTGACTGCAATGAGTTTTATCACAGGGATTTAATTATTGAGCTTTGTACTAACGTTTGTTCCAGCTACTTTTTCCAGTCTGTGGCACGTCGACACGTCACACCAACCGCCCGGGAAATTAAAACCACTGTAACATGACATAATGTGCAGAATTAAAGTGCGGTCCCTCTAATATATTGGATGGAACGCTGGGCCAGTACCTTAATCCTGAGGATAAACGAACGGCTGTTTACTTTGTATTTGGGTTCGGGGTTAGTAAGGTGTTGCTGACTTTTGAATTAATTATTGTTTATAGTGATTATTAGAATAGTATAGGGCTTATTAATTAATAGTAGGTTATCTGTAACTCTTGGTCTTCATATCAGTCCAGAGGGAATCGGCTCTTTTTAGGCAAGCCAATTTCTACTGTAAAACAAGCTTTGCTATGTTTCGGTTTGAAGGTTCTGGATGCCAGTGAAATTATAGGCACAAGAGTCTTATCACCTTCTCGCCTCAAGTTGATGGACGCAGGGCGTTGCATCGTTGAACACGTTCCAAAAAATCGTGATATACGATGTACCTGATGCTTTGTGATAGGTAATGGTTACCACTTAACATCAGGCGGGCCATGTGCTTGTTCCATCTTCAGGTATAATAAAAAAAGCGTGCTTCAAGAAAGAAAATACATTTATTTTCACCCATTACACAGGTAGGTACAGACAGCGTCAGAGTCTGGTAACCCCCCTAGTTAACGTTAGTAGGTTCAAACCGTCGTGTGTCGGTCGTGGATCTCGAACTTTTTGCACAAATGTGTGTTTTATAAACCTTCTCCTCCTTGCTTAGGCATATTTAATTTCGTTTATATGTCTATATGAGACGATGGAGTGGCGGTTACAACACTCGACATTAATCTATACGTTATAAGAGTACTGGGTTCAAATCCCTCATAGCCGAAATATAATTTTTCCTTTTTTTTATTTTCGTTACTAACACAATGGACTATGTTTTAAGTGTAGTAAGTAAGTTACCTAATTATTTAAGGTAAAATAATAAAACAATTTTCAAAAGTTATAACAAATTTATTAAAACACCATTTAACATAACACAATAATAGATAGTTATTACTTATTTCTCAGAACTTTCAATAATGTTTTAAATGATAGAATAATACTTAATTTACCCATATAAGATTAACGAGTGAACAAACATGTTAACATTGGAACAGGTTATACTTGCCGTATAAAATCCAATAAACAATTTAGATCACTCGCAAATACTTACTCTGGTATTTTATCTATTATTGAAAACATTATATATCTGAATAATTACCGAATAGGATGGATGTCTTATACTTAAAATAATTTGTTGAAGCCTTCTTTTCATTTGGGTAACCAAAGTCCGCCCAAAACCACTACGACGCATCAGTTCCCAGGTTCTTAGGACCTCCTGTTGCAGGTGGACAACACTTCACTCGTGTCCCAATTAGGACAAATTGACCCCACATATGCTCACACATTCTCCACATATTTAAATCTGGACTTTTAGATGACCAATACTGTGGTGATTATGCCCGTCTGAGAAGCGAGCCAATTGGTCAGAATTCGCGACCGATGAACCACGCAGTTATCATGAACTAAATACACTGTTCCTTCTGGACGCTTATCCACTGCTTGCACTGTTAACAGCATTATTTCTTGCAAAACTGGCCAATTATGCGTCCATTCACTTCAACAATTTCTCCTGGTCCCATTGATGACATCCATCACCAATAATAACCTGAAAATAAAAACACAATATTATAAACGTATGACTGTGTTTATATAATAAAAAAGGGAATAGGTTTACTAAGCACATTGTTTATGATAATCCTACTTATAATTGTCATGCCACTTACCTAATCTTATTCTGCCATTTCCTCTTACATTTGATGGGTTGTAGCGTTCCGAAATGTTATTTTGCAAAACCCACTATTTAGCTCAATTTTTCGGCTGTTATAAATGCACAATTATTTTTCATATACAAAATCAATGACACACACCCAAGACGAAACAAGTAACCTTTTGTTCTGAACTATCATTTAATACACAACTACCCTCAATAGTCCAGTGCTGCACAGAATATTTTTAAGTAGTTGTGCACTACCGTGATAAACAAATGAAAAAGTTACTAGCTGACGCATCCATTCATACCTAGACAAAATAATAAACGTATACTGTAACTTAAAATTTCGTCATAATTGCCAACCGCTACGATAGCTCAGTTGATTAGAGCGTCTCATTCATAAGCTGGTGTGAATAAATTGCTGGTTCGGTTCCCCAGCCAAGTATAAGTATTTTTGTATAAGATTTTGGCCATTTGAATATGGTAGCCTCCACGGCAGCAGTTTAAATTTATACTTGAAAGGGGTATACCAGATCGTGACGCTGTGTGTACATAATAAACAAAAAAATGTTATAAGTATTTACCACATCCTATAACGGGATGCATAGAAGTGAACACTCATAGTAATTAACTTTTTATACTTTACTAGCTTCCGCTTGCGACTTCGCTCGCGTGGCACCCGGAAAAAAGTAGCTTCTGTGAATATATTCATAAACTGTGTATATTCCAAGTTTCATCCAAATCAGTAGGTTTTGCGTGAAAGAGTAACAAACATTCATCTATACATCTATGCTCACAAACTTTCCTATTTATAATATTAAGTAAGATAGGATACTTAATAATGATGGAAGAGTTCGGATAAGAGTGTATCTAACAGTTAGACACAGTTAGACTCTAACTGGTCTATTTACTTTAAAACGGATCCCCTTATTTTCAGATTCAAAACATTTTCTTATGAAGTGTTGATGACATAATGATAGAATGTTATTTGATGAAAGGTGTTTTGACATGTGTAAACCCATCATCCTATTGAGAAGGCATGAGGTCTAAAATCTCTGACATTAGAGGTAGGTATTATATTAGGTAGCAGGAAGTAAGCAAGTAGCAGGAAATACATAATACTACATAACCCCAAGCTAAGATTTAGTTGGTGAGTTGTTTAAAAATGCACGAGAAAACCAATGCAAATTTTATTTGAAAGGATACCTCCCTCAGGCTTTTCGCAACTGAAAAATATATAAAATCTGTCTCTTTATTAGATTTCCTTTACAAAACCCCTTTGTTAAAAATTATAACCCTTAAATAAAGTATTTCACGCCAGCTTCCATCCAAAGATGGATTTTATTTCAAAGCTAATTGGACCCTCTTAGTATTCCAGAGTAGCAGGGTCCAACCACTGGACGCGCTTTTGTATAGATCCTTAGAGCCAATCCAATTACAAATTAGTTTATCGGTGCGGAAATTGATTTTATTGGCATTTATTATTTACAGAATCAAAAAGCCTGAATGATTGGATGTTTGCTACTCAATCTTATAGTAGCTGAGTAAGATGAGGTATATACTTACTTCTTCGTCTTAGTTCAGAGCAGAGAATCAAATCCAAACTAATTTTTCCTTGCGAGGGCAGTCGCAGACAGATGCCAGTTAAGTGGATGCATCATTAAAATACGTGTTTACTGTACCTATGTGCTGATCGGCTCGTGGTTAAAAAGTGAAATAACCATGTGTAAACATGACAAACTCCTTAAATAACAGTGCCTCCAAATCCAGCCTAAGCTCAAAAAAAAATTGTCGGAAATGTCCGTAAGCCGCAGCTTTCAGGCTTTGCTTAACTAAGTATCTGCATACTAAATTTAACACTGCGCTATGCGAACTACCAGACATAAGTCGCGGACGTCACCTTTGTTCAGTTCAGACGCCAGATAGAGATCTGGCCGGCTCACAGACTTCAAATCTCTCTGGATGCCGAACAACCGTGCATCAGCGACGTGTATACCTATACCTCAGTCGCGTTGGTAATGCAATTGGTTTACACCTTCATTCTGCACAGATTTTACAATAATAATATTATATAATAATATTTGTAATATTATCATGAATATTTAATGGCCGGATGCTAATTACACTTTTGCTTTTCAGTATTTTATTTTTATTATTCAGCATAGAACTTGATAGTGCAATGATAAACTTTGTTAGTGTCCAGGCCTAACTCAAGTGTGGAGCAAAGGCGGTCTTGTCGCCGATCAAACGCCGTCTTCTCGCCGTCATAACACATTTGACGTCCCGTTCCTAACCCGTTCCAGCCTTCGTCCGCCACTAAATCCGTAAATCTGAAAGCTCCCGCAGTGAGGTGCTACCAGCATTCATTTTACGGCTCTGGGGAGTGAAGCAATAAACACGTTTACGATTCGTCCCTGTTTGACCGATGTGTTTACGTGACCGATATACAGAAACTCGGTATTTACATACTAAAATGTATGTGCATCGGAAATCAGTTTCTGGAAGCATGTTTTGAGTTAGCATGAGAGGCCCATGACACAGTTGGTACGATATTTTACTATAAAATGATGTTTTTTTTTATTTTTTTTATTTAAATAAGGATTCACAGTTTTACAATGTTAAATTATAGACTAGTTAAACATAATTTGTACATAAACTAATTTGAATCCACATTTTGTAAACCAAATTTTGTTTTTAAAAAATATTAATGCATAAAACTCTTATGGTTTTATTTATTTTCCATGATTAATGTGTTTTATTCTTTAACTGTTATTTGGCGCATTTGATGCTTTATCTATCTAAAATCTGTTTTTTTTTCGGTTAGATAATAAATAGTGATGTTCATCACTATAATATAATTTTAACAAAATATCATAATATAGCCCCAAAGTTAACAGAACTATTTTGAACTATCTCTTAATGCCTTCACCATCCTCAGGAAATAATTCGTGATTCTTGAAACCCGGAGAATCTTATTTATCATCGATATTACAGTTATTTATTTTCAATAATTTCCCTAAAGGTTAAAAGAAGCTGCATTTTTAATTATATTTCTGCCGTTTTCGTGTTTATTAATGGCGGCAGAGTTGAATTGGAACAGTAAATTCGTTTGTTGCCGCAGTTGCAGAAATGGCAAATATTCACAGGCACGCTCTGATTTAGATTAGGTGTGATTTAGGCCGTGTTTTATTGGCTTTAGTTAACTTTTTCGTGTTTGTTTTTAGAGCTGCCCAACCCGCTCGCAACTAAGTTTGCGTGGTATTCAAAACAAACATCATCACTTTTTCTCCATTTTGAATATCACAAATATTGCTATGAATATTGACTAATAAATTATGTTAATAAGTGTAAAATGTTCTTAAGTGACGAACTGTGAACAGCTGCTGGTAGAAGTTGGATGCGGCGAACTGAGGACAAGGCGCAATGGTACCCATTAGGAAAGGCCTATGTCCAGAATGGGACTGCTATAAGCTGATGATGATGATTATGGAGATCATGGAGTTGTCAATAATCGAACAAATTGGTGTATTACATTCAATAATCCACAATCAGGCGATAATGAGCGTGAGTGGTCGTTATGCAGATCGCCTGCTTAATACCCAAATGTAAGCGGGATCCACTGATTCTATTAAATGGAATGTAACGTTTTGATCGTATTTTTCAGGCTAAGCCAATCTGTGTATGAATTTGGAATTCAGACTATCAATGTTTCTGTGTATGTTTTTAAGCCTAATATTAGATGTGTCAAAATGGAATTGAGAGATTTTTTTGTGATAGAATTTACATATAGTGGAATCTCGAAAAAACAAAACGATAATGAGTTAGTGTGTGTGTGTGTGTGTGTGTGTGTGTGTGTGTGTGTGTGTGTGTGTGTGTGTGTGTGTGTGTGTGTGTGTGTGTGTGTGTGTGTGTGTGTGTGTATGTGTGTTATTAAGTTTGTTCCCACCCGACTTCATAACGGCTGAATGGATTATTCCAAACCCTACCGGTAGCACTGTTTCAATAAACTTCTAAACAGTAGTCGGATAAATTGTACCTACACGCTGATAAAAATAATTAAATAGTCTGAACGCAATGTTAGACCAGTTAATATTTTCTTCCTGATGTACCAGGATAGTTGGATGAAACTTGGAATAGACGATGTTTACCACGTGTCGATGCCATGTGTCCGTAACGAAGCTAAGAGAATAATCTATCTCATTAAACACATAGATTTATACGAAATTGGTTTATGTAATAGCATTCTAGGAGGCTAGATTGTTATATAAACTAGCTAAGGCTCCAATTAAGCGTAGATTGTATGAAGTTTGATTGTAACTATGAGGGTGATATGATCACACTTGATCAGACCCTCTATAATTATTAAATAAAGACTAAAAAAATGTCTGTAATCTAGATTAGGCTATAGTTTTTTTATAATAATATAAAAATATAGCTCTTTGAAAAATCTCAAGTGTTAATCTACATTTGTGGCTGACTGTACGTTGTGTAATGATTTTTCGCAATTCCTTTTACAAAAACCTACGATTTGGATAAGAAGCTATCTCGTTGTCCCGGAGGAAAAATTGGGAACGCAAAAATGTTACGCTTCCTAACGCTAGCTATCGCCGACAAACTCGCCTGAAAAATAAATTCCATCTGAATTGAAGGCTCTGTTCACGTTCCTTATTATTAAACGACTTCAAAAAAGGAAGATTTCAATTCGGTTTATTCAATCAGTCGTCATTTAAGAACCGATTTGGAATATTCTTTTTTCGAGGGTATGCTTTCAGCCACCTGAACCTGACATTAAGTGTATTACCTATAACTAAGTATGCAAATGTCGAAAACTTGAGGCATGAGATGATAAGCCTCAAATACCTATAATCAACAGCAACCACATCTTTTAAAATAGCTAACTGCTTCACGGCAGAAGAGAAATAGGCATAGTGGTTGTACTTCCCCAGATGAGCCCTTTACAAAGATCTCTACTGGTATTTTTTGCTTTTGGTGGCCCGTTCTAGTATTTATAGATTACCAGCCTAGAGCTAAAGCAACAAGTGTGTCGGCACCCTAATTGCCCAGCAATATTTCACGATATTATCGCTGTGGTTCGATTTGGAGGAACTAATATATACCAGGCTTTATACCTTTATCGGGTTGCGATAAACTTTAAGGATAAGATTGGTAAGCTCTGGTTTAAACCAGAGCTATCGTCAGTGAATATCACTAGTCTGTGTATGTCAATTGACTACATAATATGTACACTGTGGTATTTGTACCTAGGTATCTAATTTGTGCTAATACGGAATACATCCGAGCGCTTTTATGGACTTCCAAATTTAGGTTCGTTAATATTAGTTTCAGCTTTTTTAGCGAATTAATTTCATTCGTTAAGAATTAATGCCTTTGGGCGGCATAAAAACTCCGACACTTGAGTTGGCTACTAGCTTATACGAAGAAGAAGAAAAACCTTTTTTAGTCTTTACGTATGTCATCATCACCCACAGCCTTATATACAATGCTGGATGAGTCTCATGAAGTTTGTGCCATACACCACAGTCATGTGCTATTCGCAACCACGAACGCCTAGGATGCATAACAACAAAAAAATCTGGTAGCCCAAAATAAGAATTAGCTTAAATGAATAAAAAAAAATCGTTTACTTAAGATGCTGATTATGAAATTATTTTTGAAATCATCTGTACTGAAGTACTGCACTTATAAATTTATTTTTAACTAGCTTCCGCCCGCGGCTTTGCTCCCGTGGTACCCGGATAAAAAGTAGCTTTAGTGTTATTTCAGGTCACAAACTATGTATATTTCAAGTTTCATCCAAATCCGTTCAGTAGTTTTTGCGTGAAAGAGCATTGTGAAAGAGTAACAAACATTCATCTATTCATCCATACATATTCACAAACTTTCGCATTTATAATATTATATAGCAGGAAGGATAGGAAATAGGATAGTAGAATGTAGGAAATAGGATTTAATTTTTAATTTGACTGATTTTTATACCTACCAATATGTAATGCCTATTGCCATATGGAGCTCTACGCAAAGTCTCTATGCCTAGAAGGCAAGCAGGACCTACGACACAAGTCCTTGACTTATTGTAGGTCTGGTCTGATTTAAATTATTTATAACAAGCTATTATACCTAGTCACAGTATTGTTAAGGCTGATTGCAGCATAGCGCAGCCTAACACCGGCACAGATAAATTTCCTGACTGCCAACGCGCAGAAGCGTCGGCGGTGCAAGAAGCTGAGCCCTGCGATCCCCAACCCGCATACCCAGCGTGGGGACTACGGGCATATCCCCCTTTATTAGGGGAGGCCTATGTCTAGCAGTGGACTCATATAGGCTGGTGTGGATGTATTGTTATTGATTATAATGGATTTGTAATTAATTATTTAATAGCATGAAGTTAAAATAAAAATATTAATTATTTATTTATTTTATTATTAAAGCCTACTTATACGTGTAAAACATTACCAGCCTGCAGTGAGTGTTTTACCAGAAATTAATCATGAATCCATTACAGAATTTTATATGATATTTTCTGTGGTTCGGTTATTGTGGCGAGTTGGCCCAGTTAGCTGCACTAATTATTAATTCACAGAGCTAATTTTGTCATCCACTTTGGCATATTAAAGTGAGTATTTTTGTAGAATTTTTCAGTTTAGGTTTATTTCGGATTTCCGGTTTTTGGTTTCTATACCGGGTAAATATAGGCTGCCTATTTTTGGCCGGTATAGAAACCAAAAACTATAAGCTGCCTATTTTTGCTATTTGGGTAGGTCCGATATCCGGATCAGGTACCTAAGTAAATTTTCATAACTCTGAAAATGCAGTTTTTTCTTTGCATAAAGATAAGAAAGGTTCTTTTAAGTAATTTTTTATTTAAATCCCGCCAGGTTCTATTGGTATGAATATTTCTGTATAATGAAATACACTACTAGATAAAAGCACAATATACAAAGGTTTTGACCTTATTATCTCAAATCTCACTCCAAGTGTAAAAAAGCAATAATAACTTCAAAATAACAGCTAAGGGACTTTCATATTAAGGAAGGAAGAGGGTATTTTATTTTTCCCATTTTTAGTAGTTTAATGTAACTTTTTTCTAACAGGCAAGCAAGAAGTAATAATAAAATGCATTTAACCAGACTAACTTAGGCAATACTAAGTTTTTAAATAACTTAGATAAAGTCACAGACGTCCAAGTTAGCAGCTAGTATTGTAAAGTTATACTTTATATTAGAAGATTTCCATATAAAGTCGAGTTTAGAAACTCGTTGAACGAATTCACACATACTATTGTCAATATATTCCACTATGTACGATTATGAAGCTGAATGCAAATGCATTCTAAACATCTCGGTTTCGAAGCAGAATAAACATAAACTAAGCTTTAGTAAATGAATAGTTTTCGCAAGTTCGCAATTTTATAACATAAATAAATAAAAAGCTACTCCTCTATAACTCTGTAACGTAGTCCGGAATAAATAAATAAATAATGCTGGACGTTATCACACAGCATCATATAGCCCCAAGGGAACCACATGATTAATATACTACATAAATACAGTTTTTTTTGTAAATACGTACATATTATAATACATAGATAGAAAAAAGCACACCCGAGACAAATATCTGCAGAACATGCAAACATTTGTCCCGCGGCGGGAATCGAAACTGCAAACTTCTGCGTCTCAGGCGGACCTTCGCCCACTGCGCCACAGAGGCCGTCGAATAAAAACAACACAGCTAATGCTCTTTGTTTTAAAGTCGGATAAAATTAAAATATGATTGTTACACTTATAGTATCAAAAACCCTAATAGTTGCAGAAAAAAAATCCAAAATCAAGTAAATTTTAAACCATAATAATTGCAGAAATAAATCCAAAACAAAGTAATTTTAATTACAAAATTAAAAACAGAATAAAAAAGCACACTATATTTTTAACCTATTTTTATATTATTTTATAGGGCAATAGAAAAGTATAAGTATAGAATCTTTTCAGTAAAGAACAGTGCACTCCATTTGCGCGTAGCTACTCGTAAGTACGTTCTATTGTCTTATGTCACAAAGCTCGAATGTTGAATGCAAATGAATATTGAAGGAGAGTCAGGGGGCTGAGGGATGTACCGCAAACATTACTATGTGAACTCGATTAGTTCTTGAAAATGTCCGTTTCTGATCGAGTGACAATCGACACGAACTAAATTGTGAGTAGAGACATGATTTTTGCAATGCCGCTCATTAGGCATATGTCCAGCAGTGGACTGTTAAAGTGATGATAATGATTATGACATGATTGTAAAGTATCTATAACACATTCAAACACGGATGCAAATCCGTACAGCCGTTATGGAGTTGAGTAGGAACAAATATATTAAGACAGCCACTACACACAAACTTTCACAACTTTGCGCAACAAACTGTGTGTGTGTGTGTGTGTGTGTGTGTGTGTGTTTGTGTGTGTGAACAGATAAACAGTACTAACACCGGTTCAATATGGTTGAACTTTCAGTGGCTTGACGCGGACTTTAAATTCGATCTAAAATGGCTAAACACATAGTAGCGGGACAGCTGCAGGCGCGGAATGATGAAAGTAGTTTCAAGTTGAATGCACAAATAGGCAGAACTGCCAGAAACCGGTGCACGTCTTACATCAGCAATTTGGGAAAACTCGGCATTGCACTTCGGGGAAATTACTGGACTGTTTTTGAATAGACTTTATTCTCTTCGGTAGCTCAGTATATGTATAGTCATTGATATATATTGTTACTATCGTAACTAGATGCGTAGTATCGGCCATAATGCGTGTAGGCTCAGGTCTTGGCCATAGCCAAGATCCTCTACTTCCTTCATACAGTGGCCATCTTGATGTCGACCGAGTGACACTTCTACAAAGGCTAAAAAGGCAAATATTGTGATGAAAAAGTGCATTTCTTGAACTCAATTGCGTAAAGTATCACGCGGTACTACTTTTTTCATGTATATCTAATGATTTTTTTGCTAAAATCGCAACAAATATTAAAGAAAATTTAGTTAAATAGTTCATACCATGTAGTGTTGCCAGCAAAGAAATGTGCAGTTTTCCGATTCTTGTGGGAGATTTTGATAAGGAATAAAATCTTTGTTAAACTCTTAATTCGGTAAAAAAATTCACAGCGCATACAGGAGAATATTTAAGATTACTTCAAATAGATCACTCGCTTCTATTGATAAATGCCAACATCCAAGAAATCGAATTATTAACTCAAACAAGCAAAAGGAAGACCAGAAGACATTTCACGTTACATGCGGTGGCTTAGTGACATTACCATCACTATTATATGTTGGCACAAACTAAAACACTGTTATTTTATTTCCACAATCAATGTTTACTATTTCGACTAATATGGTTAATGATAATATCACAACGTCATTACAAACAGTTATTTTCGCAAACAATTCACTTTTGAGCTATATGGTGATAATTAACTGGTGACTTTGTACATTACGAAAACGTAAGACAGGTTCAAAGAAATTACTAGATACTTTTTTAGATACTTTTTTGTATTTAAAGTGTTAGTCCACACTTCAGGGAAAATCTAAGATTGTATAATCCTATCTTACTTCCTACTAATATTATAAATGCGCAAGTTTGTGAGTACCTATGGATGTATGGATGTTTGTTACTCTTTCACGAAAAAAACTACAACTCATTTGGATGTACATAGTAGTTCATGGCCTGGATTAACAGGCGATTTTTTATCGGGGTTTAAACCGCGGGCGGAACCTAGTATCCTATAAAAAAATCACTTATATTTTCGGGAAAAAAATCGAGATCAGGCAACATCGAGCTTTTCATTTCAAGCATTATAGCTATAAATAATAAAATCAACTGCCATTCTCGAGCAAGTACAGTTTAAATAAAAGAGACAAATATATGTTTACTTCAAAATGACAACTAGTTTCAAAGCTACGCTACGTATCTCAATGTGTATAGTTGAATAAGGCTCAATTCTAATAGAACTTATTGGTTTTAAGTTTTGGGTTCTCAGAATACGACTATAGATATATGTATACTATATACTAAATAAACACGTATTTGGATTTGGTTATACCCATCTGGATAGTACTCTATAGAGCCACAGTCTCCAAGTTAAAACTTTAAGAATTGTCCGAGTGTCGTTAAACAAACATCAAAATGCCACATTTGCACAAATTTAGACTTTAACAGTGCTTGAACAGTGTCCAATGCAGGTAGCGTGCGCCGAGTTTTGGTGCGGTTATTGGATTTTTTTTGGGAATCTTAGATTTTACCTTATGTGATGATGGTTTCTTTAAATACAAAATAATCAGTCGTGTCGAAATAATTTTTGTATGTTTTTTTCTTTTTAGGATCGTTTATTTTTAATCCGATTTCAAATGTCCGCTTAAGAAACTAATGAGCGCCTACAGACTGATTTTTCATCCACTACATCATCTCATCAATAATTAAATTAAACTCTATCGTTTATTAATAAGCCTCGTAATATTCGAAGCTCATTAAGGCTTACACGAGCTCGCTAACTAGCCCGCGCGGGAATTCCCCCATCCCCCAATACTCCAGAAATGAGCTATCTCTCCGTTGCTAACTTTTTTATTCGGTTACAGTATAAAAGTTTCGATAGCTCGTTTTATTGGCCTTCTTTTCGGTAATCTTATGAGTACTTTTGGTAGTAGGCAGTGATCGGAGTTAGGTACCTACTTCCATGGAATTTGTACTCTTAAGAAATTGACATTTATTTTTACCTTATATTAAGGTACCTCAGATGAAGAAACCGGTCACGTGTCAGTCGGACTTGCATACGAAGGGTTCCGTACTATCGTATATGATATAATACATGTACTTACATTTTAATACTTTTATCATTTGTTGTTACAGCGGCAATAGAAAAAGGCATCTTGAAAAAATGTCTACTCTATGTACGGTTCATGAGATACAGTTCGCTGACAGACAGACGTACGGCTTAGGTTCCGTTGGGTACCTTTCTGGTACGGAACGCTAGAAACCAAAGCATATACATTGATGTGTCTATGGACCCCACAATTAGTTATTGTATAGTATATAGTATTAGTTATTTTTTTTCATTCCTTATTTTTTCCAGAGCACAATCGGAGACTTATAAATAAATATTATATTTTTCTTGCTTAAAAGTGAGAAAAGTAGAATCATCTAACATTGGTTTAGTATTGAAATGTATAACCGAAATTTGTTATTTATTAACTTTTGTAGTGTGCATCGAAATTGTGGTCGTAATAGTCTTTCATTATTCAGGGATCGATGTCCTTCGCAGCTTTTCCATAAATGTCAAAATGGTGACACACGCAGGTAGACAGGTAATGAAGTAAATATAACAAAGAGGTTTAACTAAATAGGTTGAATCAGAAAACTTGTTATTATTTATGATGGTCAATATATAGATCTAATAGTAATGTATGGTATTATTAATACCATAGTCCGATCAGTGTTCCACCATATACACCACAAACTATGGTATATTTCCAAAAGAGCTTCATATACAAAAAACACACAGTAATTATCTGTGAGAATATACACGCTCCCTTCAAAATGAGATTAGTCGCGCGATACCGGTAAAATTAGAATCCCACCTGTTCCGATTGGACCGATACCAATAGCAATTACAATAGCACATAGTCACGTATTACCAAAATGCGTGGCACGTGAGCCGAATAACCCTTTAATACGATTAACGTCATAAGCCTTTGGGTAAAGAAATTGAACCGACACGTGACGATTGTGAATAATTTCCCAATATTTGTAAGGTTTCAGAGTCACGTTTTTTGTTGGTAAGTTGGGTCAGGGAAGTACAAGGATCAGGGAGTTTATTTGAATAAGTAACAAACTTTGTTTCTAGGTTACTTGGAGAAAACCCCGGCCGAACTAATAGGGTAGGTATCAGAAGTTGGAGAGAACGCTACGTTATTGCGTAGGTATCAGGTTTTCTCAGACTTGAATAAGTTTTTCTCAAAGAAAATCATTGGTCCCAGACAGAGTCTAGTTATTCAATCTAATAAGAAAAACGGTTTCCATCAATATTGGAACAAAAGTTTGGTAAACATTTTTTCATTTTGTCTTTAGACCTAGTTTTTACATGAAACTCAGAAGGGCCACGGATTAAAATTTGATTACATATAACATGCCCTAAATCGGGGAAGATAGAATCGAAATTGGTCCTTTATTTTATGAGCGGCTCCCTTATCTAGTTATTTTTGTACTAAACTTGGAAAGAGTAAATAATATAGAAGTCATAAATTATATTCAAATGTATAGAGGAAAAAATATGTTGTTTTGCTGTAACTATCGTGAACATGCAGGCGATTTTTATGTAAAAGATTTACATGTATCCATCAGTGGTTGTTTGATTTGATTGGGACTAGAACACGAAAGATTACACTACGAAAAAATATAATTTCAGTCATAGTCGATAGTACTATCACAAGGTTACCTTCTCCCGTTTACCTCAATAGGACAACAAAATTAATAAGTAATGATCATATTTTATTTCATTGCGCTAAATCTTTGCGGTAAGACTGACTGAATCCTGCTTGCTGGTACAAAGATTATAAAACTTTTACGTGTGCGTTCACCAGCGTGTATAGGTAGCTAGGAATGCTTTCTGTTTGATAAAGTTTAATTTTCAACGATGGTTTTCAAAAACGAATACTTCATTCACGATAGTTTTATCAGTTTTTGTACAAAGAAACTACCCATTTCAAACCAATCCTTTACTGCTGATCCGTTGACTTGGATCACATTTATTTTATTACAAAAAATAAACTTTTACACAACAAAAAATAACAGATAACAGTAACAGATACCAAAGACCGTATTGGTGTATTTTTGCGATTTTTACGAGCGTTTTCAATGATAAAAGTGCGGTTAAAATTTTATTGGACACATAATCGACGCCGGGTGAAAAATGGATCATGAAAACACTTCCGATTTCAGTACCGGAGGGTGACGTAAAAATTCATTGTCGTTTTTGTGTTGGGCTTGCATTGTACTGACATCGAAAATAGAGCTGAAACTGTAACAGACATGTTTTTGCAGGGGCGGTTCGGTACTCTGTCATCGTTTATAATAAAGCTGGCTTTTGAGTATGGGATATTTGTCTATGTATACATCTTGAGCTATAATATTTTATCGCTCATCACCCCCTGCCTCGACCTGATTTTGAAGTGACAAATGATCACGTGTAAAGATGAAGTTACATTACATCCCATTGCCAAAAGCCGGCTTATAAACCTGGGCATATGTGATGCAGGTCACTTAGCCAAGTTTAGCACAGTATGCATTGTTATGTATGAACGTGGTAGCTTATTTTCTTGCAAAAAGTAATGAACAAATATTTGCTGATCGTGTAAATAATCCAGCGGGAAACAAGCCCTTATATTTCGGGCAACAAACTACATTGGACTTATCAATTTATTTTCAGGTACATTTTTTTTAACTTACGAGTATTTTAAATTGTCGTAAATATATTAACGCAGTGTAAAACGCACGAACCGTTTGCGTAACAACTCTGTGCTCCAAGACCAAGTACCAGCTGGAAGCCTTGGATTCGATTGAACGACGCGCCATAAAACTCATTGGCGATAACTCACTGGCAACCGCCAAACTCCATAGTTTAGAACATCGTCGAAAAATCGCTCGCCTCTCAGTGTTCTATAGGATACATTTCGGAGAGTGTGCGCAAGAATTACACAATTTAATTCCCCCATCACCATTTCATTATCGTACGACCAGACGCACGGAATTTCGTAACCCATACACGGTAGACATTCCTCCTGCCCGCACGAAGCGCTTTGCTGCAACTTTCATCCTTAGAACAGCTAAGGAATGGAATGCTCTTCCGGCGTCAGTGTTTCCTGATCACTACGACTTAGGGGTCTTCAAGCGAACAGTAAATAGGTACATTCTAGGCAAGCGTGCTACATCTTCGACCGCATCATCACTTACCAACAGGTGAGATGGCGGTCAAACGTAAGCCTATAAACTGTAAAAAAAAAAAAAGACCCAAAATGCTGATGTAGCTCTTTAATGGAGCTGGGCTGATCATGTCAGTCGCATGCACGATGAATCATAATAATAAATAATACGGGACTTAATCACACAGCATCATGTAGCCCCAACCTAAGCAGAGCTTGTATTATGGGAACCACATGATTGATATACTACACATATATATTTTTTTGTAAATACTTACATAATCATAGGCTGAGAAAACCCAGTGGAGCCCTGAAAACGCAAGGCGGCGCCGAAGCAGACCGAGAAAAAGACGGCGGCATGAACATGATAGATAGACAAGATAGAGCATGGGTACAAATAGCTCAAGATCGAAATTAATGGATCGTAGGGCGGCGTTTGCCCAGCAGTGGAACATAGCAGGCTAATCGTAAACAAGATTGCCAGGTTGCTCAACGAAACCGCCAAATTTTCTGTTGAAAAGTAGCCTAAAATCGTCAATTTTTTTAAAAATATAGCCTAAAAGGAGCCCAAATATTCATCCCAAAAGCTAAATATTAGGCTTTTTAGCCGATTTTGAAAAAGAAGGAGGTTCTCAATTGGGCCCCAACACTGAGATAGCCTAAATGGCGAAAAATCACCAAACCTGGCAGCAATGATCGTAAATAAAATATTAAGGTATTCTTTTAACCTTACTGTTAGAAAATGAGAACGCAACTCACATGCAACTAATGATATTTTTTTGTTGGCTAAATTTGCAAAATTTAAGCTCGTTATGTTGGTAACATTTTTTTCTTTTGTTTTGTGCGCTCTCTCGGCCGCCATCTTTTTGTACTGTGAAACGTATTGAATATACGTTCCGGAATTCACACGAGTTCTACGTTTTATTGTAATGATCAAATCCCGAAATATCAACACTTACTCTTCTATTAAGTTTTTCTCAGTTTTCCTTTTATTTTCCAATTCCAAGTCTCAATGACACAAACGGCACTTAAAGTTTGTTTGGCCTTCAAACTTGACATGGGTCTTGCTATCGCTCACTTCACCATTCAATCACTTTCACTTGGTAAGTGATACCTAAGACTTTTACTCGGCTTTAGTTTTAGGAAAATTAAGGAATTTAATTATTGGATAGTGGATTTCAAACTCTCAAGATTTCAGCTTTCAATCACATTAAAATTAAACAACACAAACAAAACACTTAGGTATAGTATAATATGATTATTATTCGATTCATTATTTCCTTCTTTCTAGCATTTTCACCTTCGTGCCTCAAGTTGATGGATGCAAGGGGTTGCTTCGTATAACAACTTCCAAACATGTGCGACCTACGAAACAATACTTTGTTATAAGCATTACTTATCGTGAGTACTATGTGCTAGCCACCCGCGACCTTGTACGTCTCAGGCAGGCTTTTGTCCACTGCGCCACAAAGTCTGTATTGGTATCACTTTTATTATTACTAAAACTTTCACAAACAAAATGTGCACTCAAACCGCACACGGGATATCCGGATGAAAACATTATTAAATTGTTCCGAGTCCATTAAAATTCAGTAAGTAACTCTTCCAATTAAACGAACGACAAACACACAATGTTGACGAGGAAACATAATTATACTGTTTGAACTTTTGTTGTTTTTTGGATTAATACAATTTTTTAATGAAAGTTTTTTTATACGACAGTTTTTTTCTACAAATTGCTAAGCGAAACGTTTACTATCACGCAATTACAATCTACAGCAAATTACTAAATTACTTTAAGACCTAATGCCAGCCACACACGATCAAGTTCACCGTCAAGTTTGCAGCGGACTTGATGCGGCCTCTAGTAAACTTGACGGTGTATGGCTATGGGTGTGCATGACAAGTCTACTTGAAGCGAAAATATAATTTTGTTCTGCTGACTTGATCAAGTTTGCAGCGTCATGTAAACTTGAAGATGTGTGTGAGCGTTCAAGTATGCATGGCGTCAGTTGGCATCATGAGCGATGCACGCACGCACGTGTTCGACTGGCAGTCATCAAGCAAACTTGCCGGTAAACTTGATCATGTTTGTTCTAAGGATAAACTAAAAACTGGACGCCGCATCAAGTCCGCTGCAAACTTGACGGTGAACTTAATCATGGGTGGCTGGCATAAGTTTAAATTCATTTAAAAGAAAATTGAAGGTGTGGTTGTTGGAACATGTTTTTATGGCATAAAATAATATTTAAATTATAAGAAGGTCGGTTTTTTGAATTATGATTATTTATGACTCAATTTGTATTTTAATAATTTTAATTATATTTTTTTCTGTTATTTATTTTATTTATTTATATATCCATTGACATTCTATAGTATATTAATTTTATTTAAAATTTGCACGTCTGGTAAAGGTAGAATATAATTGGGACATACTGGACAATAAGAACTTTTGTGCATTTAAATAAAAAATTAATGATTAAATTTAATTATGCACACCACTAACTACATCCGCCTACATCAGTCTATTGCTGGACATCGGCCTCCCCTAATGAAGGGAGATATCTATAATCTCCACGCTGGGCATAATGTCATAGCACCGCCAACGCTGCTGCCGATGGGCAGCATAGCTAAATCCGATGGGATTTAGCTATGCCGGTATAAGGCTGTGCTATGCCGCAATCAGCCGGCCGCCAGAGCCCCCGTCTGTTATAGAGCAGGGTGTACAACGGGCAGGTGAGGTTGGCTTGAATTCAGAAGATGGAGGTTGGAACCTCTTACCCCCCTACTTTTGCTCTGTCGCTAGCATTGTGTGCGCTCGCTTACGTGCTTATATTGTTAGTAGGTAGGTACGTTCACATGATTTTGTTCCCGACCTAGTTGTTTTTTTCGTAGGGACGTAATTCTATCGAGAACTTAATGTCTAGACAAACCTATTATTATCGAAAGTTTGTAATCAGTTTATAATAAACAAATATCTCATCGTCATCATCAGGCTATAGCAGTCTACTGCTGGACATAGGCTTTCCCCAAATGAGCGTCATTGCCCCTGTCCTCAGCTCAACGCATCCAGCTTCTACCAGTAGCCTTTCACAGACGGTCACTCTATCTAGACGGAACGCGTACTAAGGTGAAGGCATTTGCTGAGACCCGGTCTCGACTAGAGAACTTGTTGACGACAATGGTTGTCGATTCTTCGGCAGATAGTGCCACCCCACTGCCACTTCAGCTTGCTAATTCTATATTTATCTATCTATCAGCAAAAGATAAATTAATACTTAGGTATCAAATGATAGAATAACTTAAGTATAACTTTATATCGATAAATAGAGAATAGTTCAACGGTAAGTAGTAAAAGAGAAATATTTAAAAGGTAAAAATAGAAAAAAGGTTAAGAAAAAAGGTCTACCATAGTGTAAGGTCAAATTCATCTTACAAAACTGTTCAGACATTTGAGAGATTTCTATGAATATGAAACGTGAAGCGATTGCTTGGATCTCCATTATCTATGATGGATACTCAACTACGAGTATGGATGTTAAGCGAACTACTTGTAAAAATTGCGTACGTTTCTGCTTTTCTTAGTAAGAGTTTGATTAAATTCTAGTTGCAGTTATTTATCTATATAAATACAAATAAATGTTTGTCTGTGCTTGTCCTCTATGCATTCCGAAACCATTGATCAGATCGTGATCAAACTTTGGCAGGATGTTTTGGGGATGCCCACGAGGGTTCCTGGCACAAAAATCTATATAAATAAAAAATCAATCTTTTATGTTTGTCTTCTATGCGTTCTGACCAATGATCAGATTTTGGAATACAAGGGTACATTTAAATGAAGTTACGGGCGGGTTAACTAGTAATAGATATGTTACTTGGTCCCATAGCAGGAATCGGACTATCTTTTCTTCTCAGCCAACTATACTAAAATTGTGAAATCTAAATAATTGCAAGATAAATTGTATAATTGAAGGCTTTTTTTAGGATAATATGCTTTTTATGGCAATCTGTGTATATTTAAAAAAAAAAATATGCTGGACACATCACACAGCATCATATAGCCCAAAACTAAGCAGAGCTTGTGTACATGATTGATATATTACATATGTACATTTTTTTTGTATATACATATATATCATACATAGAAAACACCCAGACCCGAGACAAATATCTGTAGAACATGCAAATATCTGTCCCACGGCGGGAATCGAACCCACAACCTTCTTCGTCCCAAGCGGACCTTCGCCCACTGTGCCACATAAGTCGTCAAAATATCCTACCTAATATTACAATTACAAAAGTAAGTTTTTTTTTTTTTACGTTTTCTGGCAGGACTACTCAAACGATCATTATGAAATTTCGATACACGTTGTTAGGGGTACGGAGATGGACATAGGGTACCTTTCATCCAGAAAAAATCACGAAGGGTAGAAAAATAACTTTATCGCGAGCGAAACTACGGGTAGAATATTATATTATAAGCTAGTTATATTATAAATGCGAAAAAGAACATATTTCTTGGTTTTTATGGTACCTTAACTAATCAACTAATCATCATGAAATTTCACGTACACATTATTAAGGGTACAGAAAAGGATAAAGGGTTTTTCACTTCTCTTGCTCAAAAACTGTATCATAATAGTGTAGCTTAGCGGGCCTAAAACTCGAGTTTAATACCTCGGGCTAAAAAGTATTTTTTCTTTTTAATTTTTGTCTAAAATCATCAGCCCGTACAAAGCATTCGTTCTCTTACATAAAAACTCGACTTCTTGGTGCTCCGTCAATCTTTTTTTTTGAAAATAGAACCGTCTTGGTGATGTTTTATGAAGGTTGATTAATTTTTAATAACATTTCTGAAAATTGTCTAATTTTGAATTGTTTTATTTTCTCGCAATCGAAGTGAAAAGTAGAGTGTTTTACTCGGGCCAAAACCACCCATTATAACTCGGTCTTGTCATCCTCCCTCGCTACGCTCGGGAGTATAACAACCTCGTATATAATGGGATGGTTTAGTCCCTTGTAAAACAATCTACTATTGTTTCTAAAAAAGAACACCTTTCATCGATAAAAAAGTTCCCAAGTAATAGAAAAAAAAACGCGATCGAAGCCATAACCGGAAGCTATATAGTAATATAATAAATGCGCAAGTGTTTATTGTTATTGTTTATTTATTTGTTATGCTTTTACGCTTTAATTACTCAACCGTTCATCATGAAATTTCACATACCCATCATATTTGGTCAGGGGTACAGATAAAGATATAGGAGGTAATATTTACATTTAATGCGAGCAAAGCCGCAGTTAAATGCTAGTTGTTTATATCTTTTTAGTTACAAAGCTATATTAGAATTGGAGTCATAATTATTTTATGTAAATACCAAATCTCACGTCAAAACAACTTAAGCTTGTTTCATATAAAAAATTAAACCTTAATGAGTTAAAACATCCCTAAGATTAATCAGTGTCAAAATTCCTTCAGCATTTAATCTCGCAGCAGTTAACGACGTTGTATTATATCCAGCGTTTAATTTAATATCTAAAGTCTGCTGACATTTAAAATTAACGTTACGAAAGCGTAGCGTTGACGAAAGACGTTTGAAACGACGTCTTTATTGGCTACGATATTATTATTATGACACTTAGATTATGATATATTAAAATTTAAAACTCGATAAAATACACAATTTTTTTAAAACATGAATCTACAAAAAAATTCCAAAAAAATGCAAGTAAAAAAATCTACTAAAACGGGAGACCAACGACCACAATGCAGGGCTCAAACGGACAAACTTTAATATTTTTTGTTCGTACACAAATAAGTTTAGTAAAGAAAAAACGAAATGTTCAAATTATTAGTCAATGCGAAACAAATGAAAAACATGCGATCGAGTTTTATAAAAATCACATCTATATTATTTACAAGTATTTGTAACGTCGTATCGTATGGTGTGAAAGTGCTGTCGTCACTCGTCACAAAGCATCCGTAGTAGAGCTACGCATACGTAGCTCCTCTACGCATACGTAGCATCTCTACGCTCACGTAGCAACTCCACGGTCACGTAGCACCTCTACACTCGAGTATCGCTACGCAGGATCCACGTCAACAGATTCTATGAAAGCGCTTATCATTGTGAAAAATCATGTTGTCTAGATCTATGACAGAATTGGGTCATTGCGGGGTCACCAAAAATAAAAGCGCCTGTGAACTGTTTCTAAAAGATACGTCACCACAGTATTAGCATATTGATTGCGCAGTGGGCATGTATTCGGAATAGTATGTGGCGTGGGTTTGATTCCTACTGACGGAAAAAATGTTAAGTCACTTTAATAGTCTAATAAATATATGAATTTGCTATAGTATGTACATAAATTAGTATTTGGAAGCGTATTGGCCTCTTAATAAAGAAATAATTCTCGACATTTTCACACAAAAATATCCTTCAAGAATACGAATCTATTACGAATTCCAAGTAATCAGCTACCTTGTGCATATTTTAATTAGCTCTACACAAAAAAAAAATTATCGTAATCGAACAAACCCTTAGTCAATTCAAGGCATCTCCCAATATATGTTCGTTCAACTTGGCCGGATATAAAAAGCCGTTACTCCATACCTATTGCGCAAATTTTTAATAAGTAGTTAAAAAGTATTTTAAGTCCTTGGTCATTTCTAATTAATACCACACCAGCCTATATCAGTCCACTGCTGGACATAGGCCTCCCCTTATAAAGGGGGATATGCCCATAATCCTCACGCTGGGCATGCGGGTTGAGGATCGCAGGGCACAGCTTCTCGCACCACCGACGCTACTGCCCGTCGGTGGCCAGGGGATTTAGCTGTGCCGATGTAGGCTGTGCTATGCCGCAATCAGCCGGCCGCCAGAGCCCCGTTCGTTGTTTAGCAGGGTGCACCACGTGCAGGTGGGTTTGGCTTGGGTTCCGAAGATAAGGGTTGGAACCCCTTACACCCCAATCTAATTAATACATGGTCCAATATAATGTTCACCCAGCTTGGCTAAACGTGAAAACCAGCTACTTAATATTTAACGTGTAAATTTTAATAAGCACTATATGAGAAAAGTGGTTTTTGATTTAACCAACCTTGGTTATTTTATTATAAACATGGCCAAATATGTGTTTGCCCAACTTGGCCGAACGTGAAAAGCCGATATTAACCAAGCTAACACTTTCCTTCGAAAGCGCGGTTCTATTTCAAAGCGAAATAATCCCAACGAAGCAGCTTCATCGCGCAGATTTTAATTAACATGTCTCTTGGCACTCTACTATCGTATTAACGTCTTCACGATTATTACGTTTCTGCTCAGAATGTTTGTGCCAGCTTGCTTTTGTTCTTGATGAGGCTTTGTTTAGGAACTACTTGGTACAGTTTTTTTAATAAAGGAAACAGTAATTTTTTTTTTCTTTTTTTTCTAAGACTACACTACTTGATACAGTTTTATTAATAAACGTAACAGTACTTTTTGTTATATTTTTACTGAGCATTTTTTTCAAACTATTTTTAGGTTATCTCTTTCCTAATTAAAGGAGACTGAATAATTAGGTTTTACTTGGTATAAGTACACATGTCCAGCAGTGGACTGCTATAGGGGGATGATAATAATATAAATAAATAATAAACAAATGAAAATTGAAATAAAAGACCGTGGTTTATTTGGTTTGTTAGATGGGTGCCTCGAACGCATTTTTCATCGGTATGTATTTTTCCCTAATCGCATTTTGCCTCGATAGTTTTTTGTCATGTGTGCATTTTTTATGAACGTAATTTACTTCAAACGTATATTTTATAATCTCGATATTTCTCGTCGCATTTCGTCCCAAACGCACATATAATAAACTCGAAATTTCTCGTCGCATGAAACATAAATAAATTCCTTACTTTTTTATACGTTTTTTTTAATGTACTTTAAAAATGAGGTTTTCAATTTGTTTGATTTGATTTGCGTAAGAGTAATTAATTTTAATATAATACTGTTGTCTTCTGTTTGGGGTACGGTTATCCCAAAAAGCATTGAGAGTAACAGCATATTGCTATGCGATGCTAAAAAGTAAGAGATTTGCATCAAATTACCTTTAGGACGAAAATTGGTGAAGGCGATATGCAATTAACTAAGCTATTCACCTGATCTGACGGCCCCTGTGGCGCAGTGAGCGAGGGCCCGCCTGAGACGCAGAAGGTTGCGGGTTCGATTCCTGCCGCGAGACAAATGTTTGTATATTCTACACATATTTGTTTCGGGTCTGGGTGTTTTCTATGTATAATAAGTATGTATTTAATGAAATAATTAAAGTATATGTAGTATATCATTCATGTGGTTCCCATAATACAAGCTTTGCTTAGTTTGTGGCTACATGAAGTTGTGAGATATAATGTCCAGCATTATTTATTTATTTATTATTAATCTATGTAGAAAAAGTTAATAAGTCACCATACTATTCAGAAAATTGCATATAGGGCAATACTTTAACAAAAAAAATGCACTCATGACAAAATAAAATCAATGCAAAAATCAATTAGGCTATTTATCAATGCAGAAAAAAGTCAATAAGTCACCATACTACTAGGCAAATTGCCCATGGGACAAATTACGTTTTTAAAAACTGCACACATGACAAAACACTATCGAGGCAAAATGCGTTCGAGGCACCCATCTAACAAACCGTTTATTTCAGCTGTGGGTCATAATATATTTTTAACAGATTTTTTACTTAACTATTCAGTAATCATACAGACATTTAAGTTAGCTTCTTAGAATTAATTGCATTTTATACAGCTTTTGTATTACTTATTCACATCTTTTGTGTATTTTAAAGACTTTTACTAAACCGAGCTAACCAAAGGCTGTATTATCAGCTTCAACAGATAAAGTTCTTCAAAGTAATTACAGTCATGCGGGTCGTCTTAGTTCTGGTTATGTACTAACTATTACGCAATCTGTGTTTCTAGTTTTATTGCAAATGGCCTACAAAATTTAGATTCAGTTCAATGAGAATAATAATTAATTGTTTGTGTATCTTCTTCAGCCTGTAGCAGCCCATAGGCCTCCTTTAATGAACGCCACCATTATTTGTATTAACTACAATGAAATGTATGAGTAAGTATTATATTGAATCAATCAGAAGAGCAAAGCTTACACATTTGTGACATAAGCTTTATACGCAATGTTATAGAGGGAAAAGAAAAAGGAAAGAGAGGTAGGGATCAATTACATGAGCCACACTAAAGAAAAAGCAGATGTCATGTCGTATAGGGAAGTAATTGAGGTCCAGGCCCCACTTGTCTGACCTGGCGCGGGCATGGCACGGGCGCTTTCCTATTCCATTCAAATTTAATACAAAATTCATGGAAATAAAGCACAATTTAGCTCGGACGACTTCGCGTCATAAGCACGTCCGATCAACGACATACCGTGTGTCCTAAATTGTGCTTTATTTCCATGCATTTTGTATGAAATTTGAATGGAATAAGAAACCGCCAGTGCCTTGTCTGCGTCCGACGAGGTCACATTCATCGGGCACGGACATGGCGCAGACATGGCACAGGCGGTTTGCTATTCCATTCAAATTTCATACAAAATGCATGGAAATAAAGCACAATTTAGGACACACGGTATGTCGTTGATCGGACGTATGACGCGCCATTTCGGCGCCCGCGCCCGATCGCCGCCAGATGGGCGTCAGATGGCCGCCAGTTCGTAGTATGTACTTGCTTGCGACATACGTCTGTTAGTGATGTAAAAATGCGTGACGAATGACGATATCGAATTTAATATTGAATTTTTTTAATTGATTGTAAAATATGCAACGCTTTATGATCATTGTCGTTCCATTATTGTAACTGAAATGTTCAAGATAAATTGTGGCTGGAAATCGGAAAGAGATTAAACTAAACCGGTATTAAGATTTTTTTATGTAATACCCATGGTAATACTAGCTGATCCTTGTGCAAATTCGTTTGTGCGTATTTTCTTCAACTGTATCAGGGCCCGATTTGGTAACCCGATGAAGAGGTTTTTGGCAGGGTTTTTCCAAAAGTTTAGTTAACCCTCTCCGTATGGTTTACACTATTATTTGATAGGTTAAACAATTCAAAACCCTTTTGATTAGGTTATCTGATCATGAGGGTTATCAATAGTATTGGGTTTTGGTATTATTCCAAAACCCATTCCTTAGGGTTACCCTTTTTATCATTGTAACACGGGTTATAAGTGGGTTATAGGAGATAATGGAGAAAAGAATTTCGGTCAATACATTAAAAATAATTGCGGTAATTGTGTTCTAAGCATTAAGGGTGGAAATGCAGACTACTAATTGTTTATTTTACGCAATAATAATTATATTATAATAAAATAGGAATAAATTTTCAATGACAGCTGTCAAACTTAAATCGACCATATCTCGAGAACTACTTATCATAGACTTGCCTTTACTAGCTCAAATGATTGCTATTGACATGAACTTAATTTTCGATGACAGCTGTCAAACTTAAATCGACCATATCTCGAGAACTACTCATCCTAGACTTGCTTTTACTAGCTCAAATGATTGCTATTGACATGAACTTAATTTTCGATGACAGCTGTCAAACTTAAATCGACCATATCTCGAGAACTACTTATCTTAGACTTGCTTTTACTAGCTCAAATGATAGCTATTAACAAGACCTTAATTTTCGATGACAGCTGTCAAACTTAAATCAACCATATCTCGATAACTACTCATCTTAGACTTGCCTTTAGTAGCTCAAATGATAGCTATTGACAAGACCTTAATTTTCAATGACAGCTGTCAAACTTAAATCGACCATATCTCGAGAACTACTCATCCTAGACTTGCTTTTACTAGCTCAAATGATTGCTATTGACATGAACTTAATTTTCGATGACAGCTGTCAAACTTAAATCGACCATATCTCGAGAACTACTTATCTTAGACTTGCTTTTACTAGCTCAAATGATAGCTATTAACAAGACCTTAATTTTCGATGACAGCTGTCAAACTTAAATCAACCATATCTCGATAACTACTCATCTTAGACTTGCCTTTAGTAGCTCAAATGATAGCTATTGACAAGACCTTAATTTTCAATGACAGCTGTCAAACTTAAATCGACCATATCTCGAGAACTACTCATCCTAGACTTGCTTTTACTAGCTCAAATGATTGCTATTGACATGAACTTAATTTTCGATGACAGCTGTCAAACTGAAATCGACCATATCTCGAGAACTACTCATCCTAGACTTGCTTTTACTAGCTCAAATGATTGCTATTGACATGAACTTAATTTTCGATGACAGCTGTCAAACTTAAATCGACCATATCTCGAGAACTACTCATCCTTTACTTGCCGTTACTAGCTTACATGATAGCTATTGTTAAGATCTTAATTTCCGATGACAGTTTTTAGTTTGACAGCTGTCATCGAAAATTAAGATTTTATTAGTAGCTATCATTTGAGCTAGTAACGGCAAGTCGAGGATGAGTACTTCTCGAGATATGGCAAATTCAAGTTTGACATATGTCATTGAAAATAAAGAGCTTGTCAATAGCTATCTTTTGAGCAATTAACGGCTAGTCTAGGATGAGTAGTTCCTGAGATATAACCATTTATAGATGAATTTGTAGAATGAGTTTCGAGTGGAGCTTTGAGTTGAGTTTTGAGTTTGAGTTTTAGAGTGACAGTGACAGTGACAATCAAAAATTATTATTCAAAATAGTTTAGAGGTCATATTTTTCTTTTTAACACGTTGACTGCGGGTCTCGGACATAACGCTTTACAAAATACTCATTATGTGTACTGTCGGCTTTGCCTAATAAATACAATAAAAACAAAAAATAGCGCTACGCAGAGTACTCTGCGATGATGCCCTATGAAAACTGACTGAAACACATTTTTTTCTTTTTAACATGTTGGCTGCGGGCCTCAGTCATGACATAACTGATGACTTATGAAAACTGAAACACCATTTTTTTTCTTTTTAATATGTTGACTGCAGGTCTCGTATATGATAACTTGATAACGCATACTCTGCGATGATGACCAATGAAAACTGACTGAAACACAGCACTTTCCTTATGTTTTCAAAACTTTTCTTTAATGCAGTGACGCTCTTCCTTCAACCAAATAAAGCGATCCGAACTTATACCTAATGATTGACGACATAAATCAAGAGTCAAAATCTAAATTCCCCCACCCAGTGTCAGGCGTAATGATAACCATTGTGTAACATTCAAAAAAACCTATCAAGAGGTAACTCCATTCATTCGTTTAACCTCATAAGAGGTTAACCTTATCGACTGAAAACCAAAAGGAACGGGTTACACTTTCGCTTGTGTTAGGAGGAGAATACCCAAACGAAAGGGTAATCCCGTCAACTGTATAACCCAATGAAGGGGTTTCACTTTCGAAGCAACTAACTCGAAATCGGGGTTGTACGGGCCCTGATCTGTATATTTATTAATTGTATGCACGAGAGCAAGAGCATCTTCGTCTTCTGAGGATGACATGCTGACACATCGATACCGGACAACAGACTGCACTACACTTGTGCCTCTGTCACGTCATTTCTGCGTCTTGTCCGAGCCATGTCCGCGCCATGCCCGTGCCATGTCCTCGCCACGTCCGTGCCACGTCCGCGCCATGTCCGCGCCATGTCCTTGCCCGATATGTGTGACCTGGGCCTGAGATTCAGTTTTTCCGACAAGAGCCCAGCTCTTAAATAGATGATGATGATTGAATCAATAGAATTGAAACATTGAATTAAAATTTTTTGATTTACGCCCCAATATTCCAATATTTAAACGCTACTCAACCTTTTGACATCATTTTAAGAGGATGAATGAATTTTTACAGATTTTCCCGACGTTTTCTCTTGATGGTCACAAGACGTATTGTTTTGATTTAAGCCTTCAGAGCGCCCTTTCGCTTTTGAAGAATATTATATGTGTTTAAATATTTAGCATTTAACGGGTAACTGACTAAAATATTTTCTGGATATAATAGAGACAAATTAAGACAGAAACACGATTGCTTAATCTTTTTTCGATAGATTTATTGTACAAGTCGGCTGTTCCTGAACTCTTTTTACCTAACTGCCAAGGAAGAATTACCTATGTTTTCTTACTAATAGAAGTATGGACACCATTTTTAAACAACTTTTTGGATAATTATTAATATACTAACAAGTCAAATAAAGACATAATTTGGTTTAGTTTCTTAGTTTCAGATGTATAAAAATACCTTAGTTTTATTGAATTTGGTGCATATTACAACATTTCTTTTATGTTGTTTAGCTCGCGCAATTAACATGTCTTTCAGAATGTACCTACTGAAACTTCAATTATTTGATCTTGAATGCTCTACATATAAAAGTAATTATACTTTAGTATAATTCGGGGATCAAACCTAAACTAAACTAACAAACATTGTCACCAACCAAAGAAGTTTGATCATTAGTCAGAAAATTTAGGTATGGCCTATTATTTTAATTACTATAATAACTAAAACCGTTTTCTAAGTAATCTCGGGGTTTTACAATCAATTAACAGAAACCCGTATCAAAACAACAATTTTCATTCAGTACTATTTATTATCAAACAATGCGGTCAATTGATTGAAATTCAATTGGAATTGTTGAAAACAGCCATCAAAGTATTGGAAATTAGTTTGTTGGCTAAATCAAAATCTAATTCGGCTTACCCATAATTTGTTTTTGTTCATACCTATAAATACTTTTACTTAGAAATGGTAACATAAAAACTTATATATAAAAAATATATTATTGCTTAGATAAAAAAATATTAAATAAATTGCCGTGCGTTAATCTGTTTTTTAACTTGGGTCGTTAAAGAAATTAAGAAAGTTCGGAAAGACACAAAGGGATAGCCAAATTTGATTAAACAAATTGTAATTTTGTACGAATGCATATGCCCATCGTGGGGATTTGATATCGCTCCTTTTATTAGGGGAGGCTAAAGTTCAGTAGTAGACTGATATAGGCTGGTTGTTGTTGTATGGGTGTTGCCACTTTGGATTCGAAATGAATTTTGAATGCTACAAACTTCACCGGGTCACCTATCACAGTCATTAAATAGGCGTAAGATATGTTATTTTTATATCTATAAAAACCTATTTTAACTTTATGCTATGTATAAACGTGGTGTACGGGGTTCAACCCACATCGTCGGAACCCAAGCCAACCTCACCTGCACGTGGTGCACCCTGCTAACTAACATACGGGGCTCTGGCGGCCAGCTGATTGCGGCATAACACAGCCTACATCGGCACAGCTAAATCCCCTGGCCACCGACGGGCAGCAGCGTCGGTGGTGCGAGAAGCTGTGCATTGCCGTCCCCAACCAACATGTCCAGCGTGGGGATTATGGGCATATCCCCCTCTATTAGGGGAGGCCTATGTCCAGCAGTGGACTGATATAGGCTGGTGTGTGTGTGTGTGAGTGCTTTGTATAAATCGAAAAAGGTGTATTTTTTAACATAACGTGGTGATAAATATATTTAGAAGAATTATACTACTTCTTGAAAAACCTTCATATTCTTCGCAGACATGAACAGTTTCTCCTCACACGACCACTCGAGGTTCTCGTATGGTGAGAGCAATCGAGCCAGTCTCAAGGCGGTACTTCAAAGACATTTGCGGGCACTAACTTGATTGGATTTCCGTCAGGGACCTGAAGTGAAGACACGCTATGGCTGAATATTGAAATTTATAAAATCTTGGTCGAGAAAAATCAAAGTATTTATTACATATTTTCATAATCATCATTTCCCTACCCTTATCCCACTCTAGGTGTGGTCGGTACAACATGTTTTGTTTCTCCATTATCAATAAGAAAAATAATTGTAGATGCTGTAGATGTTTGAAATCGTTCTCAAAAATGGCAAGTTACAGACCTCGCAAACACAACGCTTTGTCGTTAGTTAGTCGCAAGCGTCTGTCATATCTTGCTGTCGCGATTGTCGTCGCGTGTGCGGAGCTTTGAACAAAATGTATGAAAATTGTCCCCCGCAGCTTGTCGTAGCGTCTAATCACTGACGTTTTTCGTCCAATGTGCGCAGGCTGTTAATATCAATGCAATGATAGTTATTTAATTGTCAATATTTCACTTTAACTGAACCATGGAGTGGAAGTAAGTTAATTATTCTATTTGTAAAGTCAGGTTAAAGAAAAAAGTAAAAACGTTTTTGTAATTTTTGCGTGATGTTCGAGCAAAAGTTTTAAATAACTTAGTCATATCAAAAATCAAAAAGTAGATTTGTAGGTAGAAAAGATGATTTATAAGATTCCACATTGGCTGTATAAAAGAATGACTTGACTTATAAACCGTACAGCCTTATATGAACAGTATAACGTGATATTGGCGTGGAAATGTTATCCCAGCTGCCATTGAATAAATAAAGAAAAGAGCGAACAGTCCCACATTATCATGAAATTAAATTTCCTGAACAGCTTATAAAGTGCTTGTTATTATTTCATTCTATTTTTACAGATCATTTTAATGCTACTAACTTTATAGTGTCCGTGAATGTCTGTTCATAACATGCAATAGACAAGTCAACCCGAGGGTATCTATAGCGAGGACAATCCTAGATGTCATTTGCATACCACCTACACTAATAACGAACGTGTATCTGAATATCTAATAATTATTATCACTTATGCACGTGAGAAAATTTAGCAATTATTAGATAATCTTGTAGTTTAAAAAAAAACCGCTATTGTATAAAAACTCTTGAAATGTTTTGGCCTCTAGCTGTTAGTCTGTGAGCATTTTTACAAATACATATAAATAGTACAAAAAGACAAAAAAAATCTGGTACAAATCTCGTAAAAATCTAGTACAAAGCACGTTAGTATTAACTAGAACATAATTTTAATAATAATTAACTATAACTAAGAAACTCATTCGGTTTTAGATTCGGAGGCTATACTGGCACAGACCTCAAAAAACATTGTAGGCCTCTAATTTAATTCTTATCTACTGTTAATTTGTTTTTATTGGTTAACTTCATATACACTATAAAAATATTATTTATAATTTTGAGTTAATTTCTTTTTGAAGTCGATTTATTCTTTTAATTACTTTTTTTATTAACGTTCTTGATACAACTGTTCTTAACTACTATTAATTTTTGTTCGGGAATTGAATGTTGTTTTATGTATGAATTTATAAATTTACGTAACTACTTAAAATTATTGAAAAATAGTGGTATATGTCAAAAATACAGAATTATGAATGTTTTATGAATTCAAAACACATAGGATTTTTCATTGGAAGTGTTGGTCAAAATCAACTGTTTTTAGGTCAAATAGAGACGTTGAGATGGTCCATCATAATTTATTACAAACTTGAAACGAGCGCTGGACAGTCAACTCCAGATGGTAACTTAACTTCAACTTCAAAGTTCAACTTGGGTAATTAAGTAAATGGCTTAGTGATTCGTCCGTTGTCACTTGGATAGTTCTAGATGACCTATTAAAGTATTCAAACTTGGTAAAGTATGACTTTATAATAGTTTTAGTGAACTAACCTTCAAAGTATATTAAAGTTGATAGAATATTCTTCTGATTAAACTAATTATTTTTTATAATTATTGACAGCCTCATGGTCCCAATGCAAAGCCTCTCTCTCTCAGTTCATCCCTCTCCTATGATAAGATGGTCCAGTTTGCATAGAATTTAGCAAGCTCTTTCCGCCATTTCCATCATTTCATCAATCTATCATTAATTAATGCGATAAAATGAAGATACTAAGACAGAACAGAAATGTAGCTCCACGAGCTTAGATTTTTAAATGATACCTACTTGAAAATCTTAAATGAATAGTCATTTTTTCGAAGCTGAACACTGGCGTGGCTTAAATAGGTGGTCTCAGTAGATTCTCTAGTTTAATCAACTTTCCGCCTGGACACTACTTGGATGAGTGACCGGTGACCGCGTAGTGGCATTTTTATCTAACTAAGGGCTTCCGTGCTTTGGAAGGCACGTTAAGATGTTGGTACCGGCTTTTACAATCGTTAATACATGTCGTAGGATTCGGGTGGTCTAAAAAATGATTTTTTTCCCCTTTTTTTAGTATTCTCAAAAGAACAACTGAAACATTGTTAAACCTAAACATAGATTTAGATGTAAATTTGTGCAAATAAATAAGTAAAAAATACAAAACCACACGCTTCCAATATCAAACAAAATGCTATTTGCATAACAAACGGAACGATTCATTTAAAACTATTGTGAACGCAATCTGTATTGGGTCTATAAAATAGGTAGGAAATGTTAAAAACGCACAGTATTTAAATCATATGACTCTATTGATATAATTTTTTTATAGTCATGTACTATTAGAATTGGAATTACTATAAAGCGCAGCTGCTTACTAATGTGAGTTGGGGACGATTGGTAACCGGATGTACTTTTGTTCTACTTTGAGCTACCATACAAGTGTAAATTGGTCACTGGTACCAATAACAGTTTTGCTACCGTTTTTTGATGATTTAATAAACTCCTTATACAGCTGCAAATTTATGTAAACATTTGTCTAATTAGACTTGCCCCAGCTGCAAAGTTTTTTGTTTTTATTTTGTACATTTTTGTACATCTACGTCACTATGTGTACCCAGTGTCATTATATGAATATGAATACGAATACTTATGAAAATGTTATACCTTGACAAAATTATGTAACTAAGTGTACTTAATGTTCCTATGGTTTTCCCCATAAACAAGTACAAAATATAAACATCGGTATAATGAGACTTATAAAAATGTTATCCCTTGAGAAAATTGACGTCACTAAGCAAACTTTATAATCCTATGGTTTTAATAAATTAATTGAATTTTATTTAATATTTCGTGTGTAGTGGCAAGTTGTTTCAGCATTTCGTGGCAGCAGTACTCTTACGAATAGTGAAATAATCTTAAATGTAAAAAAGTAGAAATCCATCTCTTTGTCGATGATGCATTAACATCCGATGACATGAAACAGAACAATACAACCCGCTACATTCATCCAAATATCCACAAATACTTAAAAAATCCAATATCACAGAAATAAAACCATCATACGGGGCGCATTGAAAAAGGAGAAAAAAGGGGCTGTGATGCGGCCCACTGCACACAGCCTCGCATCTGCAGAACTGGCTCCGAACCGAGATGAAATGAAAACTGTAGTCACATTTTCAGGACAAAATGAATATTTGACGCAAGTTTGTCATCAAACATCATTTTGAATTGCTTTTTTATAAGCTAAGGCTGGTAGTCGTAATATCATATAATCATCAGTATAACATCATCATCAGCCTATAGCAGTCCACTGCTTGATATAGATTATAGGCCTCCCCATGAGCGCCGTTGAGCCATGTCCTCAGTTAGACGCATCTAGTTATATCAGCACCCTTTCGCAAACTGTCAACTCCACCTGGTCGGATGACATCCTTTACTGTGTTTACTGAGCATGGTTACATGGTGTTAGATTATGAAAATGATGCTACGTAATAAAATGTTGTTGCATATTTGCTACGGAACCAAAAATTTAAAGCTCCAAAGGCTAAGGCTTTGTTAATAGTAGATGAAAATGTGCGTCTATGCTTTATACCCGCGACTTTGCTCGTCTGGTAACCAGATATAATCAAACTCTTCAGCCGGCTTAGCAAGACTTACCAGACAAGAGATTTGTCAACGGAACAATAGAGAAAACTTATGTTTGGATGTTGCAACATTTTGATTGCTTTAAGCATTATGTAGGTTAGATTAGATGGATAAAAAATATCATTTAGGAGAAAAAATATACAATGAGTCCCCAGCTCGTGGACATAGACGAACACTACACGTTTATTAGGGTATTTTTGACTAATATGCAAAGTATTAAAACAATCGGTCTAGTATTTACCGAGAAAACAATAGTTTTAAAATTGTTAGAATAATTGATTAATGTGACGTGACCATAATATATGTAAATGTTTTATTGATGAAAATCGTGCATTTCATACTCACACAGGCATCTTTAGTCATCTTATTTGTGTCAATAATGATACAGTATGCTACTTTTTTCTGTCGATTATCTGGAAACAAATTTGTTAGAATATTGTGATTTTTATTTTTACTTCTAATTAAAACCAAAACTGTTTCACAGCATTTGTGAGAAGTAGTATTACGAGGCTGTTCATTCTTTGTCCACAGGCTGGGGACACGATGTATATGTTTAGGATTCAGGAAGGCCAACAATCGGAAAAATACGTTATCTTCTTTATCGTAGAGTAAAGATATAAAGTGAAAAATTTCAGTTTAATTCGTTCAGAAGTTTTGAAGTCATTATAAGTTTTCTAGTTTTTGTGTATGGAAAGTTTTGTCTTTTTCCCAAGGGACAGTAGTTTTTTAACAAAAAGTTACTCTTTGTTCTTTTCTAAGTAACCCTGACAACGTTTATGCAAAATTTCATTATCATCGGTTTAGTAGTTAATTCGTGAAAGTGTTACAATGCATCAGTAAATATCCTGTTTTATTTTTTGTACTAGGTGTTGGGTAAAAATAAACTTTAAGAAATAAATTTTCTTTCTTTCTTTCTTTAACAAACAAACAAACTCACGTTCGCATTTATAATATTAAAGACATTAAAATACATTGATATCATAAAATTTTGATACTAGTTTTAAGTCTCAAATAAAATCCTGAATAAACCGCACTAGCATGCCAACTACGTAACTAAAAGGCTTACAGACTTTGGTACAGTTAGCAACGGCAGAAAATTAAATACTTATTGAGATTTTCCGACATAATATTTTATATTTTTATATTTTATTTATTTGGGGTAACAAACAATTACACTCTTAGCCTAATTAAATGTATGCTTATTCTAAGATGTTGTACTATAAGTGCAATCAACACCGTTACCCTCATAGAGATATAAAAATAGTCAGGGCAACAGTTGAATAATTTTATAAAATTATTATTGTTCTTGTTGTTGTTTTTAGTCCACATTGTCCCACTGCTGGGCAAAGACCTCCCCGCGAGTTTTCTATAAATGAAACTATAAGATAATAATAAGCTTTCTGAAAATAGTATTGTCCGTCACTTGTAAGTTACCTATTTAAAAACCTACAGAAGATAGCTAAGTTTATATATATCTTCTGTAGGCTTTGTCAAAAAATGGTGTACGGAGTTACACAAAAGTGGGCGATCACAAATATTGCAATCTGATGTATCATATGCGTGACGAAATTTTGCCAATGACAAAGTTTTTTTATGAACCAACACTTTCTCATTGACCAAAATTTCACGATACGTTCACGATAGGACAGTTTGATTCCTAATCGATCTTTGTTTTGTAACTCCTTACGCCATTTTTTGACAAAACCATGTAGACAGTGGTACTTAACTTTAAAGATACATAAAGTTATGAAACATCATTTTATCTACTTTTGCGCTGACCGTAAGTTCAGCGGAATATTGGTGCAATTCCAAATATGCTAGGATTTTATCTATTCGCTAGGGAATGGAAGGATATTGTCCAATACTTCGCGGGATGGTGGAGATGAGTTCAGATTTAAATAGACTTTACGTCCAGGGAATGGAGTTAAAGTTATGGATCGAAATATGCAGAGGTTCTTTTTTTAACGTAGACGGAGATATTAAGTAAATTTTAATTGAATAGTATTTTTAAGCGTGACTGTATTTTTTTTGCGAAAATAATGCTCAAAAGAAATTTCATTGACATAAAATAAAATGATTATGCAAGTAAAATATATATTTTCGGTCTCTTCGTTAGATATACTCTCAGTTCTTGAAATGTAAATGGAAACTCCTATCCGGGGTCAGTTAAAAAATCAAATACTTTAACCTAAAATGTATTTTTGTATGTTTCATGTTACTCATTAATTTAAAAACCGATTTGGAAAAATATTTGGCCCCAATTAATCTTGTTATTATTAGTAGCTTTGACTTATTCCTTACAAATAAGATGACTGGTAGTTTGAAACTCAACTATTTTACGTTGGAATGTAGGGTCTGGTTGGAATGTTGAAAATATCATTCATTTTACCTACCGCTATCATTCTTTGTGTCGCGATACCATCTCCCAATTCGTAATAATCTGCACATTTATATCGCGTGATAAATTGCAGCAGAGGGAAGGGATTGTACCAATTGCGGACAGGAAACTGAAATCGGGCGGTTGAATGTATTCTCGCGATCCCGAATTGATGAAATATTACAGTTTTTATTTGCAAAAACCACCAATTTTGATTTCTAACTCTCTTATTTATAAAAAGTACTTTAGTTTAACCGTTGTTTAAAGTTGGCCCTCTCCCTGTTAGTCATTATACAACGGTAAGAGAAGCCAATAGTCTAAGCCTTTTAAGAAAAAGTATCAAGAGCATTGTTAAAAAAAAAATCGGTTGCGTTAGGAATTGGTGTTAATTCAAAATAAATTTATATGACAATGATCCATAGATCCTATTGTACAAAAACATTGTTTTCTTTCTGCATTATTACTTATCTATCTAAGGAATAATCGAAACTCAAAAAAACTTTGACTTTATCTGTGGAAGCACGGCGTATCATCAAAATGAGTTCTCTTTCCCGTTGAATTTCCATTTGCTCTTAATTTTACGATATTTTGTGAGAGAGAGTCGTAAAAGAATGTACCCATTCAGAAAATTGAACTGAATTGATTTGAGAAAAGGCACTGAATCTGTCATAGTTGGTTGTTTTTTTGTTTCATAGTATTTACAATATTATAACAAAATCTTGAACCTTTAATTACCACTAAGATTTCACTGGTAAACAGAAACTACGTGAAGACAAATGAAAATGATCCCAATGTCCCGGAATGGGAATCGAACTTAAACTTTTCGCATATTAGCAGGCTATTCATCTGCTATGCTACCAAGGTAGCACCACACCGCCACACCAGCCTATATCAGTCCACTGCTGGACATAGACCTCCCCTAATAAAAGGGGATATGCCCATTATCCCTACGCTGGGTATGCGGGTTGGGGATCGCAGGGGATTTTTCGCACCACCGATGCTGCTGAGGTCATCAAACTAATATTAATAAACGTGTGTTGTGTGTTTTGTGTGTGTGTGTTTTTTTTGTGTGTGTGTGTATGTATGTGTGTGTGTTTTTGAGTTGTGGGTAGAAGCAAGTAATTCATAAAACAATACAGACTTCTAAAATAGAGTAAGATATCTTCATCAATTTAAATAAATTATATAACTGAGCTCGCAAGTTCAATGTAGTTGTAACACCACTATAATATGCAGATTAACTATTAACATTTTGTAAAGAAATGTAGTTTGACTATATGAAATATAATAAACCTGACTATCTAACTGACAGACAATCACAGCTGAATTCTTAGGTCCTAGGACTTTTTTTTGGATTTGTTCCTTTCATAGAGTAGAGGTGTTGAAATACTTTGTACTATCAAAGATTTCTTAGTGACAAAACAAGGTGAACTTACATTATGCGACAAATATACTGTTCAAAGTTCCTGATTTCCTAGTGACTAAATATAGTTAGCCCGTCAGCACATTATGTTAAGGGAAATGCATTATAGGACTACTAGGGGAGATATGAAATTAGGACAGGTACAGGTATCAAAATCCTTGTTAGTGCAAAGTGTAGTTAACTGTAGTTAACTCGCCAGCACTCCACATTATGTAAGGAATATACTTTCCGAATTTCAAGTCTAGTGCGTTACATACGAGGGGAGACATACACTCACACACAACACACACACACACACACACTTAAAGTTTATGTACAAATTATGTTTAACTAGCCTATAATTTAACATTGTAAAACTGTGAATCCTTGTTTAAATAAAAATAAAATAAATAAATAATAAATAAATAATAAAGGAGTAGTCCTAAAGTGCACGAAAACGCAGATGAATTCATGGAGCGCTCTCTAGTTAATACAAAGCAAGTCTCAAGCCAGTGAATCAAGGTGAAAAATATTACAATTGCAATGAAAAGCAGCCAAGCAAATAACGCGGTTGTACAATCATTGTATTCCTCGGGGTTTAATTTAATATCTTGGAGCAGACGGGATTCATTCTTATCTGGTTTGTTGGCTGGAACTAACCAATATCTAGACGACGGAGTCTCTAGTTAAAGAAGCTCTTATCTTAAAGGCCAGTTCCTTGAATGTTCGTCAGAGTTTTAGGGAGTTCGAGAATTGTGTGAAACCACTGAATACAAATATTAGTACTACTTATATGACCATTATTGTCCCTTACTTCAGGCCAAATCAATAATTTCATTTTAATACTATTGACATTACGTTTTAAAAACTAAAATGAAAATCGTGTTCCAAATTCGACACAGGGCGAAAATTACAAGTGAGGATGAGGTTTTTTGAGTTTTCCATGAAAGGTACCAATTCCTCAGGCTAAAATTATTATAGGATACATGTGAAACAAAACAAAATGGAAAATCGGTCCACAATTTTGACGGAGAAATCGGTGAACATACACAAATTCACTCCTTTTTTGTAGTTGATTAAAAAAATACGTTGGAGGATACTTCGCGTACTAAAATAAATATTGTTACTCATTAGCTTGTTATAATTTGTAGCTAATGCTAATACATAAATTTATTTTATTACATGTTTTGTAATAAAACAAATTTATTCTGGACTCACCTTTAGTGACAAGGCCGGATGTAATCATCTAATGAATTAATAAAATTAAATATTAATTAACCAAAAAGTCCACGTATTTGTTAGTTTGTGGTCAGAAAAGGCATTCCTGTTTAAACTTCGGATCTTGATCTCGTTTGAATAAAATATTTAATTCTGGTGCTTAATATCAGTCGGGTGGATGGTCTGAATTAGATTTTCAAAGAGATTTAAGTAGGATGGACGTCCGTATTTTTAACATGAATGGTCTGACAAACGAAAAGGCAAGTTTTGCCTGTATCAAAGTCCTTTGAGATGCAGAGGTGTAAAGAGGATGTAAAAATGGCAATGAAATTAAAAGAAAATTAGCTTACATGCGTCCTTGTGTTAATCCAGGTTCACACTCACACTGACACACGCAAACTTTATAAGGCTGGCAGTATCACACAGCATCATGTTGCCCCAATCTAAGCAGAGCTTGTATTAAGTATGGGAACCACATGCTGATAAACTACATAGATATATTTTTTTGTAAATACATACATATACATAGAAAACACCCAGGCCGGAAACTAATATTTGCAGAACGTACAAACATTTATCTCACGGCGGGAATCGAACCGAAAAATGTTGCGCCTTTTGCGTCTCAGCGGGCCTTCGCCCACTGCGTCACAGAAGTCGTCACGTCAAAATTTGCATTCATAATAATTTAGTGTGATTTCTGGTTCTGGTCTAGTTCTGACTACATATATTAGTAAAAAACTGCTTATTCCGTTCAGTATATTTGAACTAGCGTGATGAGAGTAAAAATAAAACGCATTTTCAAAAAATTTCGCATTAGCCTTTTAGTTTCAACGCTTAAAAAAGCCAACAGACATTTTAATGCAGATTAAATCTGCATTTAAATGTCTGTTATCTGAAAATCCTTTGAATGTAATATATTTTTGTTATACATATACTACAACGGCACGGGGCAGAGGAGGCTGGCAAAAACGTGATGATGATGATGATGATGACGATAATCTATAAACAAGCTCAAGTTCTATTAAACTTTGTTTTTGAAATACCTACTTTTAGCTGTTATAGATAAGAACAATAAATTTTCTTATCGAATCTATGATGAAGCTCGCAAAAAGCAAGAACAAAGGCAAATCATATTTTAACTTGTCATATAAAAACGAAATAAATTGATGCAAAAACAGTATTTGCGAAGCTGAACGAAAAGATAACGATAGTTTTTACTTAGGTGTAATTTAAGCGAAGTTTATACGTGCATAATATTTGTGTTTGCGAAGTAGTTTTTGCACGATATTGCGCGTGAAAGAAAAATGTTTGGTATGTTCGGAAAACGCGTGAAAGAAAATTATTTGAAATGTTTTGGGAAAGTTTGGGAAATCACGCATAATGAGATTGTTTTTAACTGAAACGTGTTCGCTAAACATATTTTTGGAAACAATATAAATAAATTATGAATTCATTTTTTTTTGAAATATGATAAATGAATGATTAATTCAAGATTAGGAATGTCTTTGATAAAATACCTAAAAAAATATTATAAGTCTGAAAATATTTTTGTACTTCAATATATATTTTTGTGAAGAAATAGACTTTAATATTCTTGTTGGCTTTCCATTTACTACACAATTTTCAACAAAGCGATTCACGTTTCTATTAATATTCAAACCAACAAAGGTTTGTCCGTTGCAAAACTAAGAAAATACCCAAAAATTCTACCCAAAAGAAAACAAGTACCATAATCACCACGCACGAGCGACCATTATCTGACTGCGCCTTTGATCGGGTTCTCGATGTTTTATCGAAATTCAAAATCGGAACACGTAGGGATTGCGGTCTGGACTCTAACGGATATAAGTTTGGACAACTAGTGAAGATGTGGTAAAAAAATTACCTCCGAACGTGAAAGTGAAGTGAGTAAACTTTGTGAAAACCAAAGATCTGAAGGAAAAAGGTTCCACCGTCACTTTCGGTACTCAGTAAAGGAAAATGTGCCGTCACTTTCGAAATTCAAACCAACCTCTCTTGCCCGTGGTACACCCTACACACCAGAGCCCCGTTTGTACCACCCCCGTGGTACAAACGGGGCTCTGGTGGCCGGCTTATTGCGGCTTAGCGCAGCCTAACTCCGGCACAGCTAAATTCCCTCACCAACGACAGGCAGCAGCGTCGGCGGTGCAAGAAGCTGTGCCCTTCGATCCCCAGACCGCATGTCCAGCGTGGGGATCATTGGCATATCCTCCTTCTTATTAGGGGAGGCCTATGTCCAGCAGTAGCAGTCCACTGCTGGACAGTAGCAGTAAAAAGGCTGGTGTTGTTGTGGTTGGTTTGAAAATGGATGCCATTATACTAGTACTGTTAAGATCTTCGCACATTGCATCGACTCAACGGTGACTCAACTCCAACTCAACTCACAGTATGGCATTGAAATGTAAGCTTTGTGTTATGTTTCTTATTCACCTATTAACGTCACTGACGTTTGACAAATTCACTGTCAATGCCATACTGTGAGTTGAGTTGGAGTTGAGTCGGCGTTGAGTCGATGTAATGTGCGAACAGCTTTAAACGTTAAGATACTATTTTATCTATATTTTTGTCTCTTAAGGAATTTTATCTATGTTATTGCTAAGTTCTGCCTAAAGAAATATGAGAAAATAGGCTACCAATTCGACATCAATTTACAGAGCTATGACGAGGGTCGTCGCAAGAATTTATGCTCACATAATATTTTTCGACATACTCCACTAAGTTCAGTCGGACGGATCATTACGAGAACTAGTTTCAAGCATGGACCGGCGTATTGAGATGCTCCAGTGATGTCAGTGAATAGAGCTGGATGTCAAAGGAATCAATGGAAAGGACTGGTGCAACTTCGCATCTAACTTTCCGAGAATAGATCGTTTGGAGTTCGAACTAGATATAAATAGACCAAAAGATGATTTAGTTAATATTGATCCAAAAATACGCGGAATTACATTATGTTCGTTACATGTATGTTACAGGTTGCTAGAATACTTCAAGCGTAATGTAAATAATTAGATAGATAGATATTCATTTATTCAGTAAACTTTTAACAAAACTCTGGTTAGTAATGCCTTAAAACCTATTAGGTTTGTCTAGACACTAGGTTCTGGATTACAAAGAAAAAATAAACCTATAGAATTAGAAAAAACAACTAGGCCGATGAATTATACTTTAAGTGTATTTTATACGCTGTTATTGTAGGATACTATATTTAGTACTCTGAGTATAGTACTCAATATTTAATAACAAAAACTTTACATTATATCCAAAAGGAGCGTTTGTAACACCGTTGTACCAAGCGTAACTTTTTGAAAAACTGCTTGTAGAACAACATCCGTCTATATCAGTCTACTGCTGAACATATACCTCCTGTAACTACGGGGATATACCCTCAATCCCACGCTGGGCAGGTCAGGTTGGCTTAGGTTCCAAATATAGAGATCAAAACCCTTACAAAAAACACTTGAAAAGACAAAATAATTATACATTGTTGTCGATTTGGTTCTGCATTTTTTTATTTATCAATATTGCAGTCATTTTTTTAAAAATGAAGATGACAAAGATCGCTTAAATTTTAGACAAATGAAGTTAAGTTTAAGAAAATAAACAACTGAATCGCCAACATTGTCAAAAAACACCGAATACAGCAATTTCGTCTCAACAAACTTGTCGTTTTGGACAACTTTAAAGTGAGACGAATTTCCGACGAATCAACAAGAAGCTTTGCCAAAACCTGGAGCTCTGGAGCGTTTATCATTGCAAATCGGACACTTCGACTTTACTGGCAGTAGTAGAATGAATAAAACATGTCACATGTAGTTCAGTGTACACGGTCCAATGGTGCATCGGTAATGTTAGTACGTGTCGGATCTCGTATCAAAGAGGCAATGGATTGTTTGTGAAGAACAAAGTGGTATTGAAGCTACATAGTATTGTTGTAAAAATAGTTGGGTACTTTTATTTGTTCTGTATATTGTGTTGTTTATTTGGGTGTAAGGGAGCAACTTCCAACCTTTGCTCTTAACGTCAAGCTCACGTGCACGCGGCACATCCTGCTTTAACTAATGAGGCTCTGACGACCGGTTGATGGCGGTATCGCCCTTCCTACCGGTGCAGTTAAATGGTCTGGCCACTGACGGGCAGCAGCGTCTGTGGTGCGATAAACTGTGCCCCTGCGATCGCCAACCTGCATGCTCAGCGTGGCGATTATGGGCATTACCTCCTAAATGGTTAGCACGGCTCAGTGACGTGCTTTGGGAGACACCACATCCAGCAGTGGACAGTCATTGGTTGATGATGATGATGATGATTTGTGTTGTTTTAGGAACATTATGTCATCTCTTGAGAAAAGATACGTTTTGGACATTGTAACATGTATTCAAAACAGTGACAAAATTATCAATGGTTAATAATTTTGATTTGATTAATTTTTATTGTTAACTTACATAGTATGTTTATCGAGTTTTGAAATACAATTAAATTGTATTATTTTATACAAAATATGTAGCAATATTTCGGAGTTGGTACGGAAACGGAAGCGGGCTTGGAGTCGAGATGTCCCGGACGCGGTACAATGCAAGTTTGTAGTCGCAAGATGACTGTGCGATATGTCACACTTGAATTTAGAACTCTTGTCGTTGAGGTCACTCACACCAATATTCCAAAATTAACTACTATTTTAGAGATACTAGCTTCTGCCTGCAGCTTTGCGTTTATGTGGATTCCTCCTGCTCTTCACCCCTTAGGGTGGAATCATCAAAATGGCTATGACAAATATAAATAATTCTTAATCTTCAGCCTGAATACAAAACTTTAAGATCCTAATTTTAAAACTGACGAACTTTCATACAAACTTTACTCCCTTTAAGGGTGGAATTTCTAAAAATCTTTCTCTCATGCCTGCACTTTATAAGGTAATCTATGTGCATTTCAAGTCTCTTCAAGGTCCAACCGTCCAGGGTGTGCGTTGATATATCACCCAGTCAGTCAGTTTACCATTTAATATGCTTAGATTTCGTTTTGATAATTTAGTTTCAAAATCAACTGTTTTAAATGAAAAATCATTGGGCCATAGGTAATTTTGGCAAATTTTCGACATTTGAACAACAGCATCAAAATATTTTTAAAGCCATGAAAACGATCTGACCTACTAATTCTCAATTTATTTTTACTCAATGCTCCAGTTTCGTTTTATATTTACCTCGGGGGGAGGGAAGTAAAATACTGGCATGGCTGTACCTGCAGAATGTTTTTCCGCTTTGCCAATAAAATATAAAGCTACGACGAAAATATATGAAAATAGCATTAAATCAAAACTTCTTTATCGGGGCTTTGTTCGCTATATATTTTTCCTACTCTATATTCCTAATAGCTTCGCTCGTGTGAATACAATGAAGTCATCGGGGTACCGACACACTCAAAATTGATTGAGTCATCATAGAACACATCAACGTGCAGATCTATCTCCCCTTTGGTGTTTATCACCACCACTAAGATGTAACATAAGTAAATAGTCATCATCAGCCTATAGCCAGTCCACTGCTGGACATAGGCTAGTAAGTAAGCATAAGTAAGTAGTGCAAAACGCAATATGTTATCTTTTAACATAGACCCGATGAACTGGGAAAAAACCTCAAACGACCGTGATGGTTGGAGGAAGTGTGTATATATGACGGAGCCGTGGATCACGATAGTGCTTGGTTTGCACTACTCTCCCACAAGCGCGAACTGCATAACAAACGCGCTGCTCTTCCTCCAACCTCACCAGGAACACAATTTTTAAGTGACTTATGCGGTCGAAGCTATCGCTCCCTTATCGGCCTTACAAGACACAATTCAAACCGAACCGAACCGAAGTAGGACGATGCTTAAATCATTTTTTATAGATGTTAAAAGCCTGTGATGATGAAGAAGCAACATAGTGTATGTAAATGAGAAGTACATAATAGCTAAATAGCTAGGTACTTAACCACTTGAGCTGAGCTCACTGTTCTTTGATTACAATAATTGAGTCAATAAAATAATATGTAATACCGAGTCAATAGTATTTTACATATAAATAAATTTAAAACCATAGAGCAGAGCAATTACATGTTACAATTCAGAATTAATGAAGTTCAGCAGAATTGTTGATCAACTTCAACTATTCATTTCAAAATTTCCCAAGTTAATAGTCGTCTAACAATCTGCATCTCAGATACGGTATATAAAGAAGATCGGTCAGTTTCATACAACCTGTGACCTGAGACCTGACCACAAAATGTCGCGTCTAGAAATGACTTATGTCCTATGTCCTAATTGCTAGATCTTATTGGTGGATATCATGTTCAATTTTTTTTTTTTTTTATTAAAGCCGTTGAATTTTTCTGGGTATTTATTTTATACTTTTAGGTTACGATCGATTAGGACACTCGCGCCATTAAACAAAAATTAACCAAATGCGTGATTTGTTAGTGGCAGTTTTGTGTTGGATGGTTGACGAGAGGTGCACAATGTGGGTGAGAGTGCGTTCAACAACCATGATTCGTTATGATAGGGCGTATTACGATCAATATTTATGATTAATTTACTAAGTATTACGGCTTTAATAAATAAAGCTATTAGTTATAATTTCAATACTCCATTATCAAGAATATTTTTACATAATTCCCATTTTTAGTCGCTTCCATTCAGTCAGTCTGAAATGACCGGCCTTCTTTATTCTTATATCCTACCCAGTTGAGTAAAATCTAGTAAAACTTTACTTGAGACCGCGTAGTGGTATTTAAATCAAAGTTTAAGTTGAAATTTAGGAGTAAGTTAATTATGATGACGGACATCCTGTCTTATTAGATTTAAAAACAAATAGTCTATAATACTGTCTTGTCTTGTTCTTCAATAACTGTGTGATTATGAATTTTAGCAATTCAGTTATCTATATATATAAAATAAAGTCGTGTAAGTTATACTATTTATAACTCAAGAACGGCTGAAGAATCGGTTCAGGCTGAAAATTGGTAGGGAGGTATGGTTAAATTCATAATACCAATACAATAAAGTTGAAATTTCCATGCTGATAATGTTTTATGACACAGAAAAGCAACTTCTGAATGGCAAACACAAAGCCAATGACAAACCACTCCATACAAAACGATATCGTGTCGCGACACGCGAGTTGATTTACACAACGATTTTCCGGCTAAGTTTCTTATCGGCACCGAACAACGATAGAGATTAACCACCAACCAGGTTGCCTGGTTGAATTATGTACTGTGGAAGCAATGTTTCCTCAAATAGATTTGATGTGTTCATTTCCTGTTATTATTGAATAGAGGTATATTAGATTAGAAGACCGCGGCTCGGCAAACGTAGTGTAGGACGCCCTCCGGCCAGGTGGAGTGACGATTTGCGTAAGGCTGCTGGTAGAAGCTGGATGCGTTGAGCTCAGAATAGGGCGCAATGGCGCTCATTAGGGGAGGTCTCTGTGCAGCAGTGGACTGCTATAGGCTGATGATGATGATGATGATGATGATGAGATTAGAAGTGCTCGTGGCGTGACTTATCGTGGTGTTCTTCAGATCACCTTAAGCAACACTCCGTCCGGTCACTACTTGGATGGGTGACCGTCTAGTTTAATGGCTTTTATATCTGAGCGCTTCCGTGCTTTGGAAGGTACGTTAAGATGTTGGTCCTGGCTTTTTCAGTCGTTAAGCCATGGCGGAGGCCTTGGGGCGGCCTTAAATCTCCGACACCAGAGTCGTTTTTAAGAAGATATTAGGTCAATTGATGTACTTAACTTTGTTAATGAGTACGTACATAGCTATGAAATAAGTTGCAGGTAATTAAGAATTATAATTATTAACGGAAATCATCGGGCGGAACCTATTATTAAAAAAAAAAAGTAATATTTTTATATTGTAAAAAAAAACCAATTGAAATGAGTATAAAGGTATTTTATCACAACACAATGAGATCTAAAAAATCGAGCATGATTTATACAAATTGAAAATTCGTAACTAAAACCTTCAGCGTCCAGATGAGATACAACACGTTCCTCGAAAGCCTTCTTGAACGTGACAGCGCAACAGGATCTTCAAAGTAGCTCGTAGAGTAGGATTACTTTGAGTCGAGTATTCACTTTATGGAGGCGGGAATGAAATTATCATAAAAATTATATAGAGAATTTCAAAGTAGCTGCAGCCTTACGTTTTTAAGATACCTGAAGATTGAATGTGATGAAGAATGAACATGGTTCACCTCATGTTATGTGGTAGCCGTGACCTAATAAAGTATTGTATCGTAGGTCACCGTAAAACATAGACTGGCTAAGTCAGATAGACTCATACATGTGTTGGGACCTAGTGTATATAATCGCCTGCCAGAATACATTAAGGAAGCACCCAGCCTGATATAATTTAAAATGAATTTAAAACTTTGGCTCATTAAGGAGGCGTTCTATGACGTTGATGAGTTTGTTTGTAAAATTCGATAAACTATCGGATTTAACACACAAAAACACCAACTTAAATTTATTATTTATTATAATGTTTTATACTATTAGTTATTATACTATTTGTTCAATATAATCTACAGTGTAAATTACAGTATGTAATGTAATGAAAACTTATTGATCCTTTTATATTATTTAAACATTGACATGTAAATTTGTTATTTACCAATAAATTGATTATTCCTGATTATTCCTGATTATTCACTCATGGGACTTTGGAACGTGGCCTAAGATACAAAATTGAGGCATAAGGTATTAAGCCATGTATTTCACCGGATTTTACCTTATCAATCAGCAATACTCAATACTCAGCAATACTGCTATAGGGCAGAAATAGGCAAGTTCCTATTCAGTGCTTCAATTTTTTTATCACATACTTCTCGTACACTAATTTATTTCTTTATTTATTAGCACGAACAGACTCGTGTACATCAATTGGTAATATGGTTGGATTCCATAATCTTTTAAGTACAAAAAGCGAGTAAACTTGTTCTGAATCTTTTCTACCATGAATTTGTACTTAGCTTCATGAGGATTCTAAATTATAGCATTTGTTTCTAAATGACTTCTCACAAGGGCATTATAATATTATAAAACTTTAATTATATTAATGTTTTTAAAATTCATACTCTGTCTTAGAATAAATCCCAAATTATAATTATAAATCCCTAATTTATTTATAGAAGTAGTTTTAAATTTGAAACAATGTGTATGTTTGTATCAATATCTTTTAAATGTTTGAACCATTCGTATACTTAAACTATACGATCACCGTTCTACAGATTAAAATACAGAATACTATTTTCGATAACCTTCCATACCTGTGTTTCCACTTCATTTTATTTTAGCTATTAGATTATTCATATTTTTGGGTAACGTCAACTAAATCACGCCTCGTTAGGCCTGCTAAACAAGTGTGAAAATATTGTGCTCTCATTACTTTCCAACCGTTAATATAAGCGAACCGTTTCACCAATTTTAGCTGAGCATAATTTATTGAGTTTGATAATCAGATCTAACTATTGGGACCAGCAAAGCAGCTTTGCCTTGACATAGTACAGACAGGAAATACCTATAATAACTAGAGTTTAGATAGTGGTCTACGATAATAAACATACGAAACCATGTTATTTCAATTACGCATACATTTACATACATACGTGTTTCTATGTTAAGTTTTTGTGTGAAATAAATTATCTTATCTTATCTTATCTTATCTTATCTTATGTATGATATGTATGTATTTACAAAAAAATATATATATGTGTAGTATATCAATCATGTGGTGCCTATAATACAAGCTCTGCTTAGTTTGGGGCTACATGATGCTGTGTGATTACGTCCCGCATTATTTATTTATTTGTATTTATTTAAAAATTAAAAGTTGAAGGATAAAATAAAATTAGCCAGTGCACTTTAAGTGTTGCACAATTTTATAACAATGTGGGCTCCTTAACTTCTAAACTAAGTTTTAACAAAACTTGTGTTGTAGGAGTCAAGTTTTCCTCCTCTAAGGTAAAACAGAGATATAGTTACAAAAACATTATTGTACCAGACGTTTATATAATGTAAAAACAAACTTAAAAAAATGATGGACGGAAAAGAAAAAAATCTTCATTCATTGTAGTTTATTCCGAAGTATACTTCGACAGAAAGTAAAAAAGTATCCAAGCTAAATTAAGAATTAAGTAAATTAAATAAATAATGCGGGACGTAATCACACAGCATCATATAGCCCCAAACTAAGCAGAGCTTGTATTATGGGAACCACATGATTGATATACTACACATATATATATTTTTTGTAAATACATACATATCATACATAGAAAACACCCAGACCCGAGACAAATATCTACAGAACATGCAAACATTTGTCCCGCAGCGGGAATCGACCCGCAACCTTCTGCGTCTCATGCGGACCTTCGCCCACTGCGCCACAGAGGCCGTCTAAGAAAAGAAATGAGATGAAAAAAGAATGGAAATACATAAACAATCTTAATGCTGAGAAGCATTCGCTTTCTCATTCTTTCAAACGTCATTAGGTAATCCGCCACCTAAAAAATGTTCAATGCTGGACATAAACCTCTAGCTAGTTGGTATACACTGCACGCAGTGAACATGCTATTCTCATAACCATCGGAAGGAAATGGAAAGGCCAGTAAAGTATCCAGAGTAACTATTCACTTACTTATCTCACGCATTCTGGATATTAAACTTCACAATGCGCTCCACGAAGCCAAAGACCGACAATATTGGTGAGATATTGTCAGAAAGTAGTTCTACGGGGGAATCACGACCCTCAGCCCAAAGCGATGAGGAGGATCATAACTATTATTTAAAATGCGAATGTAAGTTTATTTGTATGTTATGCATTCACGCCTCGATCATCATTAACTATTTACGGAGTACAGTACAGTAAAGGACTCCGTAGAATGAGAATGAAAGCTACCCCATGTGTGGTGTTTTTTTTCTCAAAAAAGTACTGTTCCCGAGGGATGGACAACTTGCCAAAATCTACATTAACGCGAGCGAACCCGCGGATAAAACAGTGTAAGTATATTTTTGCCGACACCATGGTAAATCGTGGCTGATCAAGTTTTACTAGCAACTCAGCCGCGTAGACTTAGATAGTGCAAATTTTATGTTCTTGGTGTGTTATAAACCGGTTGGTTGATTTTATCATATTTTTAGCCTTATCTAACATTATGTTGGGGTCGGCACAACATATTTTCTTTTTACACTCCCTTTTTTATTTTAGGTTTCCATACTTCAAAAGGAAAAGGGAATCCTTATAAGACCACTTCGTCGGTCTGTCAAGACCCTTTTCTTAGAAACGCGTGTTCAATCAAGTTGAAATTAATATCAAGGCTCAGGTCAGCACCCCTTTGGAGCAAACTTCTAAGTCAACGCAATCAAGAGAAAATAATTTGTAGTTACAGCAAGATAAAAATCATACCTACAACTTTGTACGGAACCTTCGCGAATCCGACTCGTACTTGGTTCTCATAATATGATCTAGTGGACCAAGTCTGTTTTTTTCACTCCTTTCAAAACAGAAGACCCTTGTGTTGGTACTTACTCATTTCTTATTCATTATCCTTTGACACTATTCTAGTCTCTGCCCAGAAAATGAACGAAGCCATAATCCCTGTGAGTAATTAGGTAAAATAAATTAAAACAGAATCTGTTTATTCAAATAACCTCAAATGGTTTTAATTGAAACATGCTTTTCTAAGCTGATGGAATGGCGGTTATAAGTTTATTACCCAGCAACAGAATTTCATTGTTGAAAGCTTTATTGTATCTTTGTTTTCTTAAAACAGAGATGAAATTAGTTTTTTGCCAATTTGCTACGAAAACCCAAAATGTGTATTCTAGTTTTCGCTGAATTGCGGGATTAATGTCAACACTTGTTGTATATAGACAGAAATCCACACCACACTACGCCAGCCTATAGCAGTCCACTGCTGGACATACATGCTGCCTCCCCTAATAAAGGGGGATACGCCCATAATCCCCAACGCTGGGCATATATCGTAGGGCATAGCTTCTCGTACCGCCGACTCGGCTGCCCATCGGTGGTGATGGAATTTAACTATGCTGGTGTTAGGCTGTGCTATGCTGCATTCCGGCCCCCAGAGCCATGTTTGTTAGTTAGCAGGGTGCTCCACGAGCAGTTGAGGTTGGATTAGATTCTGAAGATGGAAGTAAGAACCCCTTACACCCCCGCCTCAGAAAGAGATCGTGTACTATTTAGCAACTGCATAAGGTATATCGATATTTATGTAAAGAATTATCTTTATTTTGAATACCTTCTATCACTGCAGTGTACTACAACAACAACACCATCAGCCTATTCAGTACACTGCTGGACAAAGGCCTGCCAGCCCCCTGTGCTATTTAGCAGGGTTCACCACGCGCAGGTTTGGTTGTCTTTTAGGTTCTAAAGATGGGGGATGGACCCTCTTACACCCTAAATTAAAAGGTTCGTCAATTCGTATGCCGAAACTGATAGAGTTGCAAGTCTGCATAGTTTCTTAAATAAAACTTATTCGTACATAACGTCTTATACAGCTATCTAGCTATTCGTCCCGGTTTGGTACGGGTAGTGAAGCATATGCCTACATGTTTTTTTCTGTCGTAGTTTTGTTTTGTTATATCTCAAAAAGATTAGGTAGCGTTTACGATGTAAGCTCTCAGGCTTAACTTATTCCGACATTTTCAACAATCATCGTCATATTTCAACCAATAAACACAAAATCTTAACAAAATATACACTTAAATCTTTCTCATGTATAATGTAAAAAACCGCATGAAAATCATATTGGTAGTTTACGGCTCAGGCGACGGGAAAACTTTGTTTTATAATATGTAGTTGCCCGTTACCAGCTAGCGTAACTTCCAGCATAAAATGCTACAAATTTAATTTCAAGGAATATAGAAATAGTTTTTGTTTACATAATTTAAGATTATACACACCACTTAAGGTATTCGATCGCACTTACGAGGAACAAAAAAGCTAGTTTTACAAACTTGTGACTCCTCTCGAAGTTTTTCTTTCGTAACCAGAGTTAAAGAAAAGTTCGCTTTGTTGAAGATTCATGTCGGATGCAGTGGAAAGTGAGCTGAACTATCGGAAAATTAACCTTTGGAGTTGGAATCAAAGTATTCACGAAGTTATAGTAAGTTACTTTTAGTAGTTTTCTATAATAAATAAAAATGGAAGTTATAAATAAAAATTATTAAAAAATCAAATACTAAATAGGCAAAAATAAAAGTAGAGAACATAATTGTTAATTGTAGAAAATCTCACAGAACTTAATCAAAACCACACACTCCTATTGCTATAATAATAATTTATAGAAAACATATTTATCTCCCAACACAATCCAAAACGGTTACAAAGAGAAAACCTTATTTATTCTCATAACTGTAATTAATGTTTTAATGAGATATTTATCTGAAAGCGGGGAAAAAAAGGTCTGTTTCAACCTAGAATCAGTGAACTCTTTGCGGTCGTGCTCAATGCGACTAATGAAAAAATAATCCGGTTTTTATGAGAACGTGCTAAGCCCCAACTAGAATGAAACGATCGTGCTCCATAGTTACAGACACTCAGGCCTTTGTCTAAATTAAATTATGGATCTGGGCAGCGTTCTCGCTGATAAAGCCTAAACCTCTAGAATTAATAGTGTACCTAAGTAATAATGTTTGTAAGGCTCGCAACAGACTTGTAATGTAATTTTCATATATTATGCCCAAAGTCACATACATAACCATTAACATTCTCTTCTGAGCCGTGGAAGGGGAACGCTGTAGTACCATGGTGGGTACAGACTTACAAAATGTCACATGCAATGAAACACGCATTGAAAGAATTTGCCGTCCACATTGTCGCTATGTATCATGAAATGTAACTTCCCATAGTGTGGACGCCTTGCGCGCTTGAATTGTGCTGACTACGTGCAGGACCAGAGCATTTCTGCATACGCGCGCTGTGTCCACACATATGAAATGCTCCTTTCATGGTACATTGCTCTTAGAACATATCAATGTAGGTCATGAAAACATTTGTCCCAAACTAGTAACCAAACCCACTGTCATCATCATTTTCATACACACGTTTTGGGGGATAACGTCTTGATTCCTTTCATTCCACTGAATTTTTATGTATGTGAAGTTGGAACACTCGACTTGCCACAATCTTGACGATGTCTCCAATCTATCTGGTAGGGGTTTTCCTACACATGAATCGTAGGTCATTGCCGCTATTCAATAAAAATAATTCATTGAAATTGTTAATTTGAGAAGCTTTGCTACCCTGAGGTTATTAGAATCTACGAAATATAAGACCTGCCCATTACCAATGCAGCTTGCAAATTTCCTAGAACTTACTATGACAAACTGGATATCTTTTCTGTAATTAAAAATATTTAGTTCTAAGAAAGTCCACTTTTAGTTTCTGTTTCACGAACTTTAGGTAATTTGCAATAACTATTCCAATACTTGGTGATGACAAATCCCAAGTCACACTATAGCTGCTTGTGAATAGTAATCAGATAATAACAGAGATTCTGGTCTTCATTGTTCTTAAATTGCCAATGATGATGATAAAAGTGACCTTTCAAAACCCTTGCCGATTGACCCAAATGTACCATTAAAGTTTTCCCTTTACCGAAAACTTGGATCATTGTTCAAACTCATTCAGACAAATCTAACTTTGATTCGATATAACATCGCTGGAATTATAGGCTATTCCGTTTCGCGATGAATACACGAATCCTCGAATTTAATGACTGGAAGTAACAGGCTCTAACTCGCCTTTGCTTTTATGTAGTAGCTTTCATTGTTCGCCGAAGGTTAAAATATACAGTCCATTATGAAAAGTGTTTCTAACTGTCGAAGTAAAAATTCATTTTGGACATTCTAAGATTTTTTGGATCTTTGAGCAATAGGAATGACGACTGAGTAAAAACATTTTTTTTTCTAATTAGTCCGTCAGATAGATAAAAAAAAAATATTGGATACGTATTTTTTTGTATCTAAACTAATATTATAAAGAGGAAAAATTTGTATTTTTGTGTGTGTGTATGTTTGTAATGAATAAACTCAAAAACTACTGTGCCTATTTCAAAAATTCTTTCACCATTGTGAAGCTTCATTCACCTTGAGTAACATAGGCTATATTTATTGCTAGAAAAGATTAGGGATCCTTACTAAAACTGCTAGTACCAAATAAATAAAGAGCGCCAGAGTTCGGGTTTGGGGGCTCGTGACATCACGGCTATGTAAAAAGTGTGCTAAGCCGTGACTTCATCTGGAAATTCAACGCACTATATCTTTGGAATTTTTTGTATAATTAAAAAAAAAACGTGTCCAATATTTTTTGATAATGTAAATGACGGACTCATTAGAATTTTTCAGTCATCTAACCTATTTAGGTATCTACCCAATAAAAGCTAAGTATAGTTTATATCCATATCTGGCGAGCTTGCAAGCCCAACTTTGTTTCGCATTATCAACATCCTTATGGTGCCTTTTTGTGGTATAACATGTGGATACATAACCATTAGATAACACAATGCAGGCAACCTTATATCCTACTATATTATATTATCAGGCTTCACGCCAAAACTACTAGGGGGATTATTTATAACCAGCTTCCGCCGCGGCTTCGCTTGCATGGTACCGGGATAAAAAGTAGCCTATGTGTTAATCTAGGTAAAAACATTTGTGTATTCTAAGTTTCATCCAAATCCGTTCAGTAGTTTTTGCGTGAAAAAGTAACAACCATTCACCCATACATGCATACTTACAAACTTTCGCATTTATAATATTAGTAGGAGTAGGTTAAGAAGCTGAAATTTTGCACATTTTAGTTGCAGACCAAAGAAGAATAACGAATACTAAACGCTACTTTATCTACGGTTTCCACGCAAGCAAAGCCGCAGAACAGCTAGTCATTCTTAATACATCAGTGGGCGAAGGTCCGCCTGAGACGCAGAAAGTTGCGGGTTCGATTCTCGCTGCGGGACAAATGTTTGCATTTTCTGTAAATATTGGTCTCGGTCTGGGTGCTCTCTATGTATGATATGTATGTATTTACAAAAAAAAAATTATATGTCTATTATATCAATCATGTGGTTCCCATAATACAAGCTCTGCTTAGTTTGGGGCTACATGATGCTGTGTGATTTCACCGCATTTTTTTTTATGCATTACTTTTACAAAAGGTGTCCTGCAGTTCATTGTCATCATCATCCACAGCTTGACTTTATGCACTGGATATAGGCCTTACGAACTTTATGTCATCCACAGATCTTGTGCTACTCGCATGTGGATTCGAGTAGAACGTACTAAGCAATTCGTGGGAACGCCCGGTGACACATACTATGCCGTCGACCCATCTCGCTACTGATTTTCGCTTCGTCTACCTACCTGATTATACCCCGAAAATTGCTTAATAAAGTCCAAATTACCCATTCTCTTATTACAGGCAACAGGGTTGAAATAATGATTCATTAAGTCATCTTGTTAACAGTGCCGTTATTGTAATTGGGAAGCATGAATAATGCAACGGCATTCTGTGACGCAGTTGGATTGGGCTCCCGAGATTGGATTTTGAACTTTGTTCAGTATCTTTAGTAAATAACTATAACATGAACAATTTTAACACTTACAACTCGTTGACTGAAACGCTTGTGGAGACTTACCTTCTTATTCATAACAGATCTATAAACCTCTGATAGCTAAACTGGCATTAAAATTTCATGGTACCTCTTTATATTTACATTTAAATGACAGGGAGAAGCTTACTTTATTGAGACGTTATAAAATGACATTTGGTGATGAATGATGGTTACATTAGCGTTTTTAGCAGATTATCGTCGGTATGGAACACTCCACCGGGCTACTGCTTGGATAGGTGACTGGCTTAGCGGCAATTAAATCCGAGTGATCCTTGCTTGGAAGACACGTTAAATTGATAGTCCTGGCTTTGTCAGTCGTTAAGCTATTGCGGAGGCTTTTGCACTGCCGTACGTACACTCCTCCACCAAACTCCGACACCAAAACTTGTCAGTTCATTATACAAAACTAGCTTCCGCCCGTGGTTTCGCTTGCGTTAAAAAGTAGATTTTGTCAAATGTATTCATCCGTCTTTTCACTACTTGGGGATGGAATTATCAACGATAAGACACGTATACCTACATTCATTTTCAATCGTCAGCCTAAATACTCAATTTTAAGATATTAATTTCGAAACTGACAAACTTTTATACAAAGGAGAATGCCGAGAACCCGTACCAATTGCGTCAAAACCGAACGTATCCCATAAAATTTATTATATTTTATAAATGACATTAACATTTTCTTTAGTTTTACACACAGACTCGATTAATAATCAAGTAAAAAAATATTTTGTTGATTTGGTTTCCGTTGCACGCTGCCATTAGACTACAACAACCAATGATATTTGCGTTGCTATGGCAATAAACATTGATGTAAAGTGTTACTATGGCAATAACCCTCATTTTTAATTATTTTGACAGTAGAATCGACTAAAAACTTATTTGATATTTTTTTGACGCACTCACTTTAGTCTTGGTACCGAGCGCCATACATCAGACGGCATTCTCCTTTTCCTCCCCATATTTTAACCCCATAATAGTGGAATTCCTAAAAATCTTTCCTTAGTGGCTGCCTACACTATATAATGGTGCAAAATTGTGCAAAATTTTAAGTCTCTAGTTCTAGCCGTTTAGGCTTGACCAGCTTGACCAACATCTTCACGGACCTCTCCAAGACTCTCTCGGATATACATGACGGTAGACGGTCGTTCATTCTTTGTTCTTTGCATAACTTAAAAATATTTACTTTAAGAGACCATTTAAAATTTCTTACCATATTAATGTGAGGCTGTAAGACCTTTATCCACTATAGCAGAGCGCTGACGAAGTTAATCCCAACAGTTTATTTAACAAACTAGCAAGACGCCTGCGAGTTCTGCGTAAAGTATTTCTTCGCATATAAGAATTTAGGCATCGGGTAGTAGTTACACTACCGTACATTAGTACACTAATAATAAGGCTGTTTTAGTTTAGCAGTATAGAATCAGTATCGTATGATTAAAAGGTAAGTAATGGCATAGAAAACAAAAGTGTACACTAGCTGTTATTATCGTATTATCATTATTATCTTCCACAACATATTCATGTTAGTGAGGTTTGCTGCGAATAAGTACTGAATAATATGGGATATTTCACTCACCGTCCAAGCTAAACTGTCCTAAACTAGGCAGAGCGTGTACTATGGGTACCGGAGACTTCTTTCCTTCATCGTATGTTAGTGTGAAGTTTTTAGGCCAGAGACTGATAAACATACATAGATACATGTACATAGAAACACTATCGTGGTGCTTTAAAACTCGTTTATTTCCATGTTAGACCGGATTCAATAAGAATCTGTGCAGCTTGAATAATCATAAGTAGAAATTATGGAAATACTGGCTGTTTTAAAAGAATATTTTGCATCTAGTTCATCATGTTAGAAACATGTTTTTAGGCTCCACGGTAACGTTTCGATTTGAGTGCCAGTCAGTCAGTAACGTATTGCTATTATGTAAAAGAGTCCTCTACAACAAACTAAAGTAATTCCAAAGTTAAAGTATCCCAATTTTTCTCAGCAGCTTATTTTTTATTTATATTTTTGATGTTTCGTCAACTTTGGGAAGCTGTAAAATTCTTGGAGTTTATTTTACAGCAGGCTTACTTTGTACACATTTGAAGTTTTTCATTTGCTCAAGATATTTCTACAGGCTAAGTAAAAACAGCTTCGTAAGGCCCATTGCTTAGCAGCCATTAAACCTAGCAGTAGAGTGTTTAAGACTTGAAGGCTCCAACATGTCTGTAGTAGCTAGTCAATTGGTTAACAAAGGCCACTTCCTTATTTTCCATCTACAACAACAACACCAGCTTAAATCAGTCCACTGCTGGACATAGGCCTCCCCCTTAATAAGAAGAGGGATGTACTGATAATCCCCACGCTGGGCATGCGGATTGGGCATCGCAGGGCATAGCTTCTCACACCAACGAAGCTGCTGCCCGTCTGCGGCTAGGGGATTTTCCATATAGATTTTATGCAATTGGACTAGAGCTAAATTAATACATGTACTAACGAAATAGCTTCAAGCTTGGATCTTTGCAATCTATCTAAATAATTATAAAAAAACTGAAGCTGACTGAATGAATGAAAATCAACGCACATCCTAAACGGTAAGTCCTCAAGACTCAAGGAGTGTATGTTTCTTGCAGTGTAGGGGTGCACCTGAAAATAAATCCCTGAACCGTCCGCAAGTAGGAAGAACTGAATTTAATTCTCTGATCGACTCCTAGTAGGAAACTTATAAGTGTTTCTTTTTTTAAATTTAATTTTGGCCAGCCCTGCAACTGTCTTTTTGTAGCCGTAATTCTATTATTATCTGAGGAGTTTTTTTCTAACTCTCGTGTCGTAGTTTGTCACCGACATATTTCAACTTGGAAATTGGTAGATCCGGAGCCAGCATCGTGCCTTCGAGAGAAAGCGCCATTTAATTTAGGTTAAAAATGGTTCCCTAAAACATCTTAAAATGCACAACGCAAACGCGCTTGTTTCCAAATCCCCAAACAGGGCTCTAGAGAAATTATTCTGATGAGTTTTCAAAAATGTAACAAAGAAACTTCGGAGATACCAAAGTTATCACGAAGAGTGGAAAATTTGGGAAGTTTTGGTGTGAATTTCAAGTAGGACATTATTATGTGCGATTCCGTTGTATGAAGATCGCTAGCGTTTAGAATATGTTTCATGACCCAACTTTAGGTAGAGTTGAGTTCGCAATGGAGTAAATTGTTTTGATCCCAAAAGCCCTGCCTTAGGCCTTTTACCTACATTTACGTTTTGTAGATTATGAACAGCATTAGGAAGTAATTTTCGTTTTCATGTTTGGTTTGTATACCTATTATGTTTAATGACCACATGCGGTAGACCTGACGGAATGTGGTTACCGCTGCTTACTGTCGCTTGCAATATCGGGTATATCATTTGCGGGTTGCCGACCTTCTAGCTAGGAAGTAAGTAGTTGATAAATCATTAGCCATTGATGTCACCTATCTCCTAGCTAGTCTAGGAATTTCACCGTAGGTCCCTCATCAATCAAAGACTGGCTACACATTTGAGTTGGCAGTAGCTCTGCTTTGTGCGCTAGGGTAGAGGATGCCATTCCTGTTCAGGACAAACATTTTGTGTAGCAGAGATCTGGCCGTGGCTTCGCTCTTGGTGATACCCGGATAAAAAGTAAACCTATACCTCATTCCTGGTCTAAAACTCTCTCTGCGGTCGGTAACTTCATCGCTTAAGAGCGTGATCCCTTTGCGTTATCTTCGAGATGGTCTGAAATACTTTTCTCCAGCGGCCTAACAGAACTCCACCTCTTGGAGTTTAACTCTACCCTCTTTTAACTTATTAGTCCATCGTTGGATCTACTGCGTGGTCTAAAAGTACGTTAAGCGCAATTTCTCCTCAATTTTTAGTAGTTTTCGCGTGACGCAAGAACAAACAACTTCACACCTTCACATCTTCAGGCTTTCGAATATTAGTCGGATGTTTATCAGTGCTGATTACTTCCACCCTATTAAATATTATAGTTTGCTATTAATTGGACTTGCCATTTTCATCAATTATGTTAAATTTCCATTTGTTCGCTGAACTGTTAACATTATCGGCTTCAAACAATTTCATACGTCGAAATTATATAAAGTAGATAAAACAATTACAATCTAATGGTATTTATGCAACAAAAATAATTGTATTTGTAATTCAAACTAAGCTGTTCCGGTATAGTAATTATGGTTACACATATTTACCATATTAAAAGACACATGATAAAAATAACCTTAGAAAACGCAAAAAATTGTTGGAATATCATTAACTTACCACATTCTTCACAATCGCCGCAACAAGAAGCTAGAAGCCACGACGGAAGCCGCCACGGCTTCTGTCGTCAATCGTGTGCGACGAGTCCATATAAAATGTATGTAAACTACAGGAAATATGTCAGTGGCCGCGTTTAGTGGCAGTCTCGTGTGGCCCATTTGTGGCAACCCTAAGACTATGACTACGTGTAACTGAAAACTACTTCCGATACCGAATATAAAATGCCGCTACATAAAATTATTATATGGGTGTTGTCAGTTGATAGTGCTACGTCATGCTTGCCGACCCACCCTGGTCGGAATAAAAAGTCCATCAATACCGAAACCCTGATAAAAGTGATTACACTTAATTGCTGATCGATACTCGTAAAGCTTTGACACAGAACGTCGGCTTTCACACAACGCGACATTTTATCGCTGCATTTTGTTTTTATATGAACCTTTCCCTGTCCAAAACTGCTTTAGAGTGATGAAGTGGCTGCTGGGTTTCAGCGCCGCAGTCATGTTCGCGAAATCGCACGTCTATGCAGTCCACGTGATCATCCGCGACAGAATAACGACCTTGATGCGCCTGATGAGAATTTATTTATATGATTATTTATTTATTTATTTATTGTTAGAAACACCAACGACCATTCACATTACAGAATAGTAAAATCTATAAAAAATATTATTAGACAGTGTGACATTGCCGTTATAGGCGTTTACAAAATATTTTTACTAATATTTATTTAAGTAAGTTTAGTTATTGGATTAAACAAGAGACAAACTGAGCCCACGTACGCAACGTATGCGATGCAACGGGGGAGAATTGTTGTCATTTCTCAGGTGCACTATTTATAGAAAACGTTATATTCGTGTCTCACGCGCTACAAACGTAGGTTCTAGAACCACACTGGTTACACGCGTGGGAATATCATCTCCGCAATACCAGCCTAGACATCGCAGGTTGACGACGTTGCGTAGAAGGTGTGTGATTGCGTTGTATGCGATAAGTATGTTTCTATTGCATTTTTTTTTTATCTTGCAAATTAAGAGTTCTGATATCATAATGCGTTGCATACGTTGCGTACTTTAGACCCGTCTGTATCTAGCTATGTTGTCACACTAAAGTATGTTGTCGAAATAATGCGCGAGATACGAAAACAGTTTATCTAATAAAATAACATCTAAAAATTCATTGTGTTTTGTCCTCCAATGCAGAAAAATAGAAGCTAGTTCTTTCGAAATGTGTAATGTTTATTTTTATTATCCGTAGGCTGTTATTTCCGACTGCATAATGTTGTTTTTCCTTTTTGTCTTCGAATAAATAAAAGTTTATTTCAAGTGACACGCAGAAAATTCTTACACAATGTCGTCTATGCAGTCGTTATTCTGTGCTGTACATTTTTTTAGTGTTATTTTTAGTAGAGATTTTCGGAGGTCAAATCTCCCCCAATTTTTGGTGCTTTCTTCAAATGGAACACGTCGTGATATCAAATTCATTATTATTTCGTTGTTTACATATTTGTATGTGTTTTTTACTTTAAACCTTTACGCACGAACAGCTGAATTAGTTGAAAGGAATGGAGATAGCTAACCATAATGATAGTGGCAATTATTCTTGCCTCTAGTGGTCAGAGTGCGCGACCCCTCATCGGAAACACGTGTTTAGTAACCCATTTCCTGAGTGGGGAAATGAAAGGGACCCTTCTGATATCGGGAGGTCTTGCCACAGAGTATGGCAAGAACAAACTGACCAGTTCCGGCAAGACTAGTAAAATTAACATATTTTTAGCTAGTTTTATTAGATGTTTAAAAATTGCACTAGATGGAGTGAGCTTGTCCAGTACCTATACCATCCTCTCAGCATAGTCGGCCTTACCCACAGCAGACATGGTCAACACGTGAGGAGAAGACTCAGCCGCGCTTTCGTAGTCAATGGCACAGATTAATAAGTAGTTGTAATTTATAGTAGTAAGGGTAAAATATTAGTGCTTGTTAGAGGAATATTTTTTGCAAGGCCAATGTGTCGATTTGCAAGTAAGTGTAGGTATTAGAAACCTAGCTTCAACCCGTGGCTTCTCCTAAGAATTCACGGGTGGAAGATACTTTGGCCTTGCCTACGCCTACTTTTTCGTATACCATGTGGGTGTGGTACACGAAAATTTCAGCACAATCCATTCAGTAGTTTTGGTGTGAAGGAACAATAATCATAAACCTTAAGTTTTACATGCAAATTTTGAGTTTAATATTTTTTGATAACTAACAAATTCGGCACTACAGTCCTTTCTACGTATGTGTGATGGTAAAATTTCAAAAGGGCCTTAAAAAAAATTACACCAACTATACTGAAGATTTATGTATTAGGGTCGGGCAAGATGCAAGAAGTGCATTTTAAGTTCTAGTTGCAAATAAAATATATTTTGCGATCTGCAATTACATACATTTTTACACTTTCACATGCAAATATTGCTCTTAATATTTTTAAGATTGGAAACTAAGTAAGTTGGCACTTAAGTCCTTTCTAAGTATGTGTGATGATAAAGTCTCATACGTTAGGGTGATTTAAAAATAGCTACATAAAATTAGATGACGATTTTGGTGGCAGGGTGGACAAGATGCAGGAAGTGCGAGTTCAGTTCTTGCTGCTAAACAAAATATTTTTTGTTCGCTGCAAAGACAAAATCTTCATATTTTCACATGCAAATTTTGGTTGCAATATTTTTAGGAATCTAAGTAAGTAGGCACTAAAGTCCTATCTACGTATATGTGATGGTCAAGTATGAAAGGGTCATGTAAAAATAGCTACACAAACTTTAATGACGATTTTAGTTCTACGTTATGCAATATGCAAGAAGTGCTAGATCAGTTCTTGCTGCTAAACAAAATATTTATTGTGATTCTGCAATGACAATTTCTTCAAATTTTCACATGCAATTTTATTAAAAATATTTTTGGGATTAGAAACTAAGTAAAAAGGTACTACGTTCTTTTTACGTATGCGTAATGATATTTGAAAGGGTCATGTAAAAATAGCCACACAAACTTTCATGACGATTTTGGTGGTAGGGTGGGAAAGATGCAGGAAGTGCGAGTTCAGTTCTTGCAGCTAAACCAAATGTTTGTTGCAGTTCTGGATTTATTTAGCTTTTGCCCACGGCATCACTCGCGTTATATCTATGTAGATTTTGTCATATTATGTTTTGTTTGTTGCTCGCGGGAACAATAGGTACTTTTTTTCTAGATGAAAGGAACTTTATGTTTTTTTCTGTACTCCTAACAATGAGTATGCAAAATTTCTATAAACAAAATAACTTTCACCTTTATAATATAAAGTATACCATATACTTTAAGATACTATAGAAAGTTTCTTACAACTATCACAAAGAACTTTAGTGCAGGGTTAGAATGTAAGTACTTTTGGGTGATATTTTATGAATTACCATGCAGAATTAACTTTTTAAATCAATGATTCCATGCTTTGGAAGGCCTACTTTAAGTTATTTTGCAGAGCTTAACTCTAGCTCAATCTCAGAAGTTAAGGGCTTAGCGCTCACGACGTAATTCCATACATCATATCGTGGAAAAGATGGAGCGCGCTTTTGATAAAAGTAAACTGAGCCCTCGGATGTAACGTATGCAACGCATTGACTAGACACTTAAATTGGTATGAAAACAGATTATAGAAAAATACATATCATGTGCAATGTTGCGTTTGTTATGTATGTTTCTCATCAGAGGCAAGACTTCTAGCGAAAAAGTTTTCGTATCTTAGACGTAAAATTATGGCCAATGAGAGCTTAGATTCAAAATAACATTTCGTCATTGGCCGATATTTTTCGTTACGCTTACGATACCTGGGTACCTAGTGCGAGTTTTTTTACCAGCTCGATCGCGTTTGCGTTTACGGAAATTTGTATGGAAAGGAGTCAGTGCCACGCGTTTTTCACTAGATGGCGCTACCTCAATTCCATATAAATTTGCGTAAACGCAAACGCGATCGAGCTGTTAAAAAACTCGCACTTGGCACCCTGTAGTTGAAATATTTGTAATATTGATCGCCCTCACAATTGCCCTACTGTTTTCAAGAGCATAGGCTGTCATAATGCGTTAAGTTTCATACGTGGGTTCAGTTTAACCTTAGACGACTTAAATATATACGTCGTGTGTAAGGCCCCAACTTGCCTCACCCGTATGTAACAGTGACGTCAAACGTCATACGAATGTCAACTTAACTTCTGTGAGTGACAAAAGTATTGTATGTCTATTTCTATTTGCATGCCCTTGTGAAGTATTGGTATGGATTGTGTGCTACTGTTCCATGCTTATCGTTACTTGAGCTTACTTTCTGACTGCGCTGTGAGACCTGGGAATATAATACAGCATTTTGTTAGTATAGCCGTGATATATCTACAGATGTTATTATTAAAAATGTTTATAGTAAAAATGTTATAGTTAGTGATACCTATAAAATGTTATGCAAGGTTATAACACTTTGAGTGCTGAAAACACGTTTGCTATAGGGCGCGAGCTGCTGTTTCTTGTGCATGACGAAGCGTCATGTACGCAGTCAACGTGTTAAAGGTTCTCTTTTTATGAGGTAGCTACTTGTATGTATAACTGTGATATATGTCTGCAGATGATATGTTATTGCAAAAAAAAATATTGTAGTCAAAATGTTATTTGCGTGATGACTATAAAATGATACATTAAAGTCGTATGAATTGTACTATGAGGTAGCTAGGTACTTGTTAGTATAACTAAGATGTCTAATTAACGGCCTGCTACTGCTGTCCGAGGCACGCACTCAACGTGTTAAGTATAGCTGTGACTATTATGTCTATACATGTTATGTTTAAAATGTTATGATAGTTATAATAATATGATCTATTTCTATTTCTGTTTCTAATATCTAAATGTTTTTATTTCTATAATATTATTGTAAATGATATGCAATTATATAATGTTGTGGAACTCGTAGCTACCATCTAATATTTTAATAACTTTAAAGTAATCAAACAAATGAGTGACCAATGAACTACAGTGAATCGACTTTTACTATCAGTGTTTTGTGTATATTAAACATTATATGAACGAAGTAGGAAGGTACTTAAATAAAATTAATATCCGTAAGATTTACAGTCATTATTAAAAAACTAAGTTACATTATGCTAGATCTTTTTTGTCTGTAATTATCTTAACTTACATAACTCCTTTTAATTATGATAATTTACACAATTTAAATTATCCAATTATTATATAATCAAATATGGTATACCTTAGTAAATCAAAAATGCATATATTGGAACGAAGTTCCTTACCGCGCGTTGCGTAAGGGGGCTAGACGGAAAAAATTAAAACCAAAAGTTGTAACGACACTGTAATTGTCAAATGGTTGGGCTGATGACGTCATGGTATAAAGACTTGTGCGCTTATTTCATATATTTTTTATAAGTGCTCGTTAGCCTCGCCGTATAGGCTTGGGCTGCCGCGCGGCGACACCCAGTTCAAATCACTGTGGTTAATACGACTTTTTGCATGTTTTGTAATTTGAATTTATGTAATATGATCTGTATTTCAATTTATGTAATATGATCTGTATTTTACAATGAAGCCGTGCGGCGTGCGCGTGTTTCTCTCTCTCTCTCTCTCTCATAGAAAGCTACTTCGTTCCATTCGGGTGTCCCTTGACACCTCTAAGATTTTGTTTTTGTGACTAAAATTTTACTATCTACGTCGCGTGTGGCAAAAATCCGTGTAAAAATAAACAGGTTAACCTTGTACGACAAAATTTATTACACCACATCAGTCACCCGTATCAAGCAAGGTTAGGGTTGTCAGCTCTCGGGACTTTGCCGGCTTTTTAGTAACAGAACTTACCTTGATCATTAATTTCATTCATTTCCTCGTGTTATTTGCTGGTTAGCGGAATAAAAATCGGATGCAGGTAAAAAGCTATCTGAGCTAGGTTTCTGGTAAAATAATTCTAACAGCAGCTAATGTTAGTAAATAGTAATCTTCACCTGTTTCAGGTGTGGTAGTGGTCAAACGCTTGACCATTTTACGTAAAAAAAAGTTTAAAGGGTCATAATTTTCCTGTAATAAAAAAACAGACTTGGAATAAGGTACCTAAGGTTCCACAGTTTTAAAATTTGGAACAGGCAAGTTTATGTTTACTTCTTATTTCAATTTTAAATATCACTTACTAATCTCTCTCTGTCTCCTCTATGTTATAATGTGGATGGTGATGTGGCAAGCCATTCGTACAATTTGTCAAACTAATCTAATAAATCAAGTCCTTTCCCTATTTAAATATTATATTCTGTTATGAGCTTATTTTTTGCAAAAAAATTGTTTTTGACAACCCTAATTGAAGGGCATAATCGTAAAACGCTGAAATACCCTGAAATATTACACCACCAACAATGAAATAAGGAATAGATGAACGTGATCCATTACGGTTCAGTGTCGTGTTACGAATCAATGGATCTCATACATCATTAATCATATGTACCTACATTCGTATTCGAGTGCCACTTCCGAAGTAATTAAAAACATCTGTTCACAGAGTTGTAGCCAGGAATTATGTCACGGTGTATTTTTTTTATACCCGAAGATGAATCTGGCAAATGGTTTTTGCGTTCGGGTTGGCATGTATTAATAATATAAAAAAAGACGTGTGGCACTCGGGGACTGCCGCGGTAAAGCTATTGCATAGCATTTTGTACAAAATGCTATGCAATGCATGCACGCACACAAACACCGTGTCGAAGACTGCCGAAAAGAAACGACGTTAGACAATGCACGGCCTTCAAGCCACACCTCCGTGCCCGTCGGAGTGGGGAGCGTGAGGTTTTTTTCGTTACGGAATTTTTGGATTCGGTCCCCGCGCTCAAGGCCCTCGATAGAAGCTATGCAATAGCTTAAAAATATTAATTAAAACAACTACATTCACTACTATTCAACGATTTTCAAATGAGGCCTTCATGCCTTAAGTTAATGGATCGTAGGGCACGATCAAAACATGCTTGGCCAATGAAGCTATATTTTGTTATAAGTAATGGTTACCACTTAACATCAGGTGGGCCATGTGCTTGTTTCATCTTCAGGTATCATAAAAAATTTTAGTTACTATTTAAATGGTAACGACATTTACTGTGTGACTGCGTAGGAAGGTTCTAATCGAGATTTTAGTTTCTTAAGGCGACTAGTAGGGTCAAACCTCCCTCTCGCTCGCACTATTCAACATTTTTGAAGATATAAAATCACTGAATGTAGTTATGCAAAATAGCAAACCTTCACGGCCTAGAAAATAACAATACAAAGGTTCAGCAAGAATATCATGTTGAACCCAACACGTTTTCCTACAAAAAAATTGGCACCAAAATTGATCACATTGGTACCAGTTTTTTGTTAAGAAAACGTGAAAGAATCAAAATGAGATTATTGCTGAACCTTTGTATTGTTATTTTCTAGCCCGTGAAGGTTTGCTATTTTGCATAACTACATTCAGTGATTTGATATCTTCAAAAATGTTGAATAGTGCGAGCGAGAGGGAGGTTTGACCCTACTAGTCGTCTTAAGGAAAAACAGGAAACGTAAGCTTATCAATTTATTGCGAAGGTACGCTTCCGAGTTCATAGTTAATTGAGTGATAAGTATAAAAAGAATCCACCAATAGGATTATTGTGTAGGTTCCTCCTCCTCAATTGTTCCCCCATAGTTGAGGATCGTGATCGTGCAAGAAAACTGTTGATGGTTTTCCTCCATCTGCCACGGTCTTCGGCTTGATGGAGTGCGACGTTTACTGGAGTTTCCAGCTGTTCCGACACCTGGTCAGACTCGCGTTTCGGGCTTATCCCTCTCGGTCTATGTAGGTTCAGCTTTTCAATAAATTCACCAGTATCATAATTTTATGCCATAACGGCTAGTTTTCCCTAGAAAAACAGTAAAATTTTCGACGCTTCGTTGTTAATTTTCGAAAGTTTTTCAAGGAAAAACGAAACGTCATCGGTTACGGTATAATAAAGGATACCATGGTAAAAAAGACATAGGTACCCTAATTCTAAGGTTAGAGATAGAATAATGATGATCCTGATTCTCAGGAATAGATATTTAATGTCACGTTAGATATAATATATCGCGGAAACTGTCAAAACATTATGAAAATTTGAAAGTTGTAGCGCAGTTCATCTAACCCCAAGTGTTAGGGCTTATCTCAGGGCCCGAGAGAAGGGTACCCTGCCCCAACATTCAGCCCTGTTTGACAGCAGTGACTGTGGCAGAACCGGCAGTTAATTTTCGGTGGTTTTTTGATGTCCTCAACAGTGGCTACCGCTTTGTCAGCGAGGAAACAATGGCGAATTAATTTATTGATGCCATTTCTCTTGGAAATGTTAATGGATTTGTAAAGGATTTTTATTTGAATTTAAAAGATTTATCCGTTAATTTGAGCGATATTTTTTTGTGGTGGTTAAAGATGGAACTAGCTCACGGCCCACCTGATGTTAAGCGGTAACTATTACCTATAACAAAGTATTGCATCGTAAATCACTTGTGTTTGGTACCGGTACCCACAATCTTCAAACCGAGACAGCTATGCTGCTTCACGGCAGAAATGGCAATATGCAAGGATTTCAAACCAGAAAACATAAACTCTTCTAGTGTAAAGATAACTTTTTACTATTACATTAATTGATTATTATGAATAGGATCCTTGGGCATAATGGCGCTCATTAGGCGAGACCTATGTCCAGCAATGGACTGCTATAGGCTGATGATGATTCTGAATGTTAGTAGCTAGAGCCATCTAAACTTATTTTCGTTTTATTTCGTAACCATTTCCATCGAGATTCGAGAAGAGAACCAAACAAAGTCATAACTTTTTACGTAGGGTATACTGGCCATGGTTGAAACACTTTGACTTTGATTGTATGTGGCGGAGTTTCTCTGGCATTTAAAAGTAATATTTTTGCTTGTGCTACCCCAAGGTGTATATAGCTAGTTCCTAAATCGAGTCTATTCGGTGGCTCTAGGATCATTAGTTTAGCTGCAATAACTTTATAAAGACGAAAGGAAAAAGTGGTTCTCAATCGTCCCCATAGTGTGGTCAATTAAAACACCTAGTGAGGTCAATTGAAATGCCCTTCCAGCTGTACTTATTGGTGTATGATGAAGATACTTGGACTCATAGCTGTAGTACACAGAACAACAGTACTATAGTTTTTTATGTTACTTGATGACCGAACAAGCACATGGCCCACCTGATGTTATGTGGTAACCATTACCTATCACAAAGCATTGCATTGCAGATCACGTTTTTTGGAACGTGCTCTACGATGCAACGCACAGGGCGTTCATCAAGTTGAGGCATGAAGGTGATAAACCTCTTGTGCCTGTAATTTTATCGGCACCCACATCCTTAAGAGCAGAAATAGGCATGGTGACAGTACTTCCCCGGACGAGCTCTCCACAAAGAACTCTACTAGGTACGTTTTTAGTACTAACATAATTAACTGTTATTTTTTCAATATTCTTGTAGTAGTTATTTATGAATTACACTGTAAACTGTTAAATTAAATATTATTATGTATGTGCTTATGTAGTAAATAAACATTTGTCTATGTATATGTATATGACTCTCGAATATCTAACCAAACAGTCTACACACAACAAAAGCATACGCTCACACAATACACCAAAAGCTTACGAAAAAGTATTACTTTTGCACAGGTATACAAACTTTGTAGTCTCATGAAGGGTGCGTTTGAACCTTTTGGACCCGTGACTTATCACAGTGTGCAGAAACCTATTTTCCTTTCTTTGTATACGATTTACGATATTTGAAGTTTGGGGGTCTTTTGATAGAGTATTTATGTAGTACGGTGTTGCCGTCGACATAAATTCAGGATATTTCATTAGACTTTTAAATAAATAAATAAATAATACTGGATATACTTGCCCCAAACTAAGCAGAGCCTGTATTGTGGGAACCACATGTCTGACATACTAATTAAATACACATTTTTTTTGTAAATGCACATATTATACGTTGATAATCCCTAGACGCGAGATAAATATTTGCAAATCACACAAATATTTGTTTCGAAGCGCGAATCGAACCAACGATCTTCTGCGTGTCAGTTTCGTCCACTGCGACACAGAGTTCGTCATAAATAAACCTTATTTTAGCTATGATACTTATTCAAAATTTCAAATAATGGATACATAGAAAACGATTTATACCACTCCCACAAACATAAACATAGGGATAGAACAAAACAGACAATAGCTTAAAAAATATATAGTCATGAACAAGGAACAGATCTCTTTAAAAATAAACAGATATGGTTTTAAAAGCATATTTGTTCGAATTTTTTAGCTAACGTGAATTTAGTTTTACGAGGAGATCGCAGATTTATAGAGATACTATCTGTCACTGTGTTAATAAAAGTGAAGTTGTAGACATTAATTTGTCGACTTCCACACTAGTTTTGGCAATCTCTACTATCTACCTGACGAGTTTGTGTCGCTAGCATTGTGTGCGCTTGCATACGTGCCAATATAATTAGCAGATAGGTACGATCATTTTATTATGTTCCCGGCCTAGTTGTTCATCTAATTCAGACTTATTTGTTTTTCTTACGTGATTTTATCGAGAACCTAGTTTCTAGACAAAGCTAAAACAGGTTTTATGACATAGTAAGGTTACTAAAGTTTGTTAAAACTTTATCCCTCAAATATCTATCTAATACTGTACAATGAGAAATTATTATTCAAATCCTTGAAAACAAAATCAATGTTTTTTTTTAGATTAATAGAATTTAAATAACTTAAAATAAAAGCTTTATCTAAATTAAACATGTAGACCCCAGACCCTGCGGAGTATCCAATACAATAGAAATATAGATTATTCATTCATTTATATAATGGGTCGCTGACAAGAGATACATTAAATAAAATAATATTATCATGGACTAGTGTTCCTTTAATTATGGGTGACCTGATCACGCATAAATAACCATGTTAAAAATCTATTTTTTTGTGTTAGGCAATAAAGATTTAAATAATTGCAGTTTTGACGGACGGGTGAGAAACCTTGCAAGCGCGTCTATAAGTACAATTATTCAATGCATGGAGGTGTAAGAGTTATAAGTAAACTCTATTTTCAGAACTCAAGCCCACCTGTCCTGCCCGTAGTTCACCCTGATAAGGGGGTTGTGGCGGCAGTCTGTCCTAAAAAGTATAGACCACGACTGTGATATTCCTTTTACCCCATGCCTACACCTACACCATTCGGCAAGTTTGGCACTGTATGTGTAAAATAACATAATAATAATAATAATAAATTTTATTTCAGGCACAAATAAAAAGTACAAGATCTTAATTTACTTAATCTACGGCCCATATATAATAATACCTTAGAGACTAACATACATAATACATATAGACCTAAAACTATTTGAAAAAGAAGCATGTGATTAGTCACTTGGCAGATAGAGAGGCAAATCGCGAATCTTCGCCGAAGGGCGCAGGTCTAGACGGCGGGTACGTGTAAAGGTAAAGTTAGAAGGAGATTTACAATGTAAATGTTTGGATCAATATAACTTTGTAACATAAAGTTTACTGTCAATCAAAAGTTTACAACATTATGTTTTCAATGTATGAAAATGTATTCTTGAACATCAAATGTTTCGATGGAACACGGTGTAAAGACAACAATGTATTTAGCATTAAGTTCGCCTGTGTACTTGTATTTTATCTTGTGCAATAAATAATTTTCTATCTATCTATCTATGTATATTGAAACATTGTGATGATACATGATGCTGTGTGATAACGTCCAGGATTATTTATTTATTTATTTATTTATTGTAGGGTAAATTATATGAGGTGTACCTATGTACAGAAAAGCTACATAATTACATAGTTTGGTTCTCAAAGAGAGGCGATGAGTTGTATATACAGAGAAGCTATTTACATAGATTGGCACTCAAAGAGATGCGATTTAGAGGATAAAAACAAAAATAAGACATGTGACTTCATCGAAGCAGATGCACAAAATCCTTCTACAGTCAGCGAAGGTCCATCTGAGACTGGTTCAAATGTTTGTATGATTTGCAACTATTTGTCTGGGGTCTGGGTGTTTTTTTATATATAATAAGTAAGTTTGTACATAAATATTATATTAATGGTCCGTATATACAATCATACTTATTTTGGAGCTAGATGATGCTGTGCGATAAAGTTCAACATTATTTATTTATTTACTTAATAGCTACACAATATAGACTGACAGATTAGAAAGAAACCGCAGAGCCGGCTTCTTTGTTATCCGTCAGTCTTCATTTTATTCCCAACAACACTTTGATCAATTATCAAATATAGAAAAAAAACGATTAAAAACGTTGCTAATGATTGTGCTCGCATTAGAAAATATAACTCGACATCCAACACTAATTGGTTCAGCGCCAATGTTATTACAATAGCATAATTTCTCTGCTCAAACAAGCCACTACTGACTTTCAACAAATAGAATCTAGACGTGAAAACAGTTATACGTTACGGAGGTCCACATAAATAATGCCTTTCGCTTAGTAAACATCTCCCTGTGCACTCAGCACGATTGGAGGAAAATAAAACTATTGGAAATTTTGTGGAATGTGGGAAACAAACATTTTTAAAAGAGTTCACAATCGATATTACCTGGGGAAACTATGATTTTAAAACAGTCCGTTAAAACTTATCAAACCTACTAATTGCTAGTTTTAAAAAACTCTAGTGCCTAGTGTAACCTTCCTTAGGATTTAAAGCACTATTAACCAAAAACATGAAATCTTTTAGGCAATATTCGTTATCTGGTACTGGTGTTTTATTAATTAAATATAATAAAACACCAGTCCATCCTAAGTAGCCTGGAAGAGATTTCTCTTAGCGATATAACCACCTTTTTACTTTCATTATTGTTAATATATCCGTTTTATTCTGTATGGTGGTGCAAGTACAAAAGTACATTTTTTAAAGTACATCTCTTCATGAAAAATCCATTAATTGGACAGAATAAAAAATACAAACCTATACCTACACTACCTACTGGTATGGGTATACCGCTCCCTTTTCCATTTCCGTTCCCGTTGGCGACCAGTCGCCAAGTCGACGGCCTCTGTGGCGCAGTGAAAGAAGGTCCGCTTGACGCAGAAGGTTCGATTACGGCCGCGAGACAAATGTTTGCATTATTTGCAGATATTTGTCTGGATATTTTCTATGTATATTATGAATATATTTACAAAAACAAGGTATTTGTGTAGTATATCTACCATGTGGTTTTCTTACTACAAGCTCTGGTACGTTTGGGGCTACCTACATGATACTCTGTTATAGTGTCTAGCATTTTTAAAGGGATTCTATTATTTTATTGTCTACACCTTTGTAGAATTTTTGTTATACGTCTTTTACGATTTCGACTAATGGCTGGTACGATGGTCAGATAATCCATGAATAAGCCACTAAACCACTCAATAAATTCGAAAAACGTATGAAAAAAAAAACATGTTTGAAAATTAATTCATTTAATAACAGATTCGTGTAGTTAACGATTAAAATATGTCAATAGTTGTTGAAGAAATTAGTTTGAGAGACCTAAGTAATTACATGAAAAAGTTGAAAAGGCTAACTCTAAAAAAGATCTAACTTATAATTAGTTTTCAGTAAACAAAGTTGAAATTCGACTTTTCACGAAAAGTTATTCGGTTTCATTTTGTAGAATTACTCCCTATTGGTTTAATATACATGTAAGAACAACTTGTAGAAGTAATAAACGTAGTTTTGTCATGTTTAGGTTAAGTTTGAACCCGAGGGTCGAAAGTTAGGAGAATATCCGCTAGGCCATCACGGTTTTTTATTTTAAAACTATACGAAACTTAAGTTATTTTCACTAACAGTGACCTATGTCACCTAAAGTTGGTACATCAGTAGAAAAGTATCAAAAGGCAAACTGAATTGTCATTGCCACATATATGTACATCGAGATAGTACTCTATAGAGCCACAGTCTCCAAGTGAAAACTGTTAAGAATCGTCCGAGCGTCGTTGACATTGTTCAAGCATTCAAAGTACGTATAACTAATACAGGATATGTACAAAGGACGCACGCTGAGGCTCGATGGACATGTAGCGCAGTTGGAAGTGGAGCTGGAGAACATTAGGTGGCATGTTCTGGGGTTATGTGAAGTCACCCATAACCCTAGACTCGGGCCATCTCCTGTATTTCCGCGAGGGTGACCAAACATCCCAGGGTGGCGTGGGGTTCCTCGTCAATAAGGCCCTCTCTAACAACGTTGAAGAAATCTCCAGTGGGTCGACCAGGGTAGCGCACCTGATCCTTCAGCTATCGAAACCATATAGCATGAAAATTATTCAGGTTTACGAACCGACCTCGACACACTTGGTTGATGAAGTGGAGATATTACATTTTTTGTGCGTTTTGGTGAGGACATGTTTTTACACGTCCATGGCACGATTTCCTGAAAAGATGCGCGAAGAACTTCTACGAGGATTAAAAGAAAGACATCATAGATGTTTCTTATAAAACACGATAGATGTCTTATAATATGTATCTAAATATGTCTTGTTTGACTTTTTGAACACAAACCTATTAAACCCTGCAAAGTGTCTCAGAACAAATGTCCAGCAGTTTTTCTCGAGTCTTTGTTCAATTAGGAGCTTGGCAGATGGCTCGTTTTTCACTACAATTGAAATTGCTTGTTTAAATACAAGGGTTTTCTTTAAAATAAAAAGTTTAGGTACACGTTGATTGCTTTTGATATCCTTGACTGATGGGAAAATTACTTTGTTTTGTTACTGGAGTCTCAGTTAAGGATTAGTTGAATAATACTGGAATAAATTAAACAGTTGAACTTTAACCATTTCTTTCTTTGTTTTCTCGTCGAGCTAAAATCTGGTGTCGGAACTTTTAGGCCGCCCTATTGCCTCCGACATTGCTTACTGACTGAAAAATCCGAGACTATAATCTTCTGAAACACAGAAGCGCTCAGACCTAAATACCTCCTAACTACGGTCACTCATCCAAACAGTGACTAGGCAAAGAATATTTTTAAGGAAACTAGCCCACGAGCGCTTCACAATCCTTCCTCTTTCATCAAAATTTGTCCTTCAGATGCAATACAATTCTGATGACGTCATCCGCAAAATACTGCCTTTTGGCGTGTTTTGGATGTGGGAGTTAAAACTATAGCATCTGGTAGACTAATGCGTATCCAACATTAAGGGTAACAAAGGGACATAGAAGCGAATGTTTAGGAGTTTCCTTCTTCAATAAAGGCGACTGGCGGAAGAGTATCCTAGCAATATCGTGTATACGAGGGTTAAGTGACGATGCGGGCGATCCAATATGTCATGTCCTTTATGAACATGTAGTCTTGCCCTAGCTCTTAGGTTATAATATAGAGTAACACAGCAAATTGCCTGTGACGGGTCAGCACTGGCCTTTCTAAATAAAATGGGCTTAGTTACGATCAACCAACATCAGGACGGTGTATATGAATAACAGTATTTTGTACATAAGAAAGGACACATTATTGTTATGGCTTTTGTCCGTGATATCAGCTGCAGTCCTCACTTTTGTCCAGTTTTCGACCTTGTCCTTAATATTCCAATATTCGAAATGTTGGTTGCCTAGATAAACTTATTTTTATTTTATTTCTTAATCATTTCCACTACATCGAGAAGAGAACCAAACAAAGTCTCATAACTTTTTATAGAAGTACGCCCTTCCAGTTTTACTGATTGTTACATGAACAAAATACTTTAACACGTTGACTGCTGGCTAGTCCTGTAGTAGGTACGGCGCGGTACGCGGTAGTACGGCGCGTGTGTTATTGAGCACTCAAAGCGTTCAAGCTTGCCATTATTCTATGATGGCGCGCCGTATACCCCTTTTATACTACTTTTAAAAATTCAAAATTAAAATGCGTTTATTATTATAACATTACAGAATAGTTCAATGTGTTATACCTATCTAATTCAGCGAAATTAAAGATACATATTCTAAGCAACAGTTGAGTGAACTTCGAAAAATGATCATAAATTATCTTATAGCCTGTCTAAACCCACTGCAGGGCAAATACCTCCATCCCCTCTTTCTACGTTTCCCAATCGTGGGAATCCGCTTACCAGAATACCGAAAAAAATATACGTCAACCTCCGTCTGGGATTGAATTAAATTCGCATAGCATAACTATTATCCAAAATCATACTCCGGAAGATGCAGCACCCTTATCTTATACATCGGCATAAATCCCTCTTAGATCCGCGAACAAACCCTGATTATCCTTGAGCATTATGCGGGGGCTTAAGAGCCGCTTGTCCCATTCGCGTCATTTAAATGAGCCCCGATGGCTCCATCGGCTTTTTACAAGTCATCAGTTTCGGAGCACCCTTCATTTTCCCTTCAATGGAGTTTTCAATGCCCTTGCTACTCTTGTATTTGCCGACAGGGCGCTTCGTCCCACTAAAATACGTTTGACGGCTTTGGGTTATTGCTGAAGGATGGAGTTTTTTGTTTGCTTAATTTGAGAGACACTTGCTAGATACTATATCTAAAAATCGCTCTTTTTAACTTGCAGGAGTATTGATATAATATTAATGTTTAACGGGTAACGTTGGGAAAATAAAAACAAAGGAAAAACGCGAGGGAGAACCGTTAAACAATAATAATCATATTACTTTTAATAAATAAATAATGCTGGACGATCACACATTGTACGGGGTTCCAACCCCCATCTTCGGAACCCAAGCCAACCTCACCTGCACGTGGTGCATCCTGCTAAACAACGAACGGGGCTCTGGCGGCTGGCTGATTGCGGCATAGCACAGCCTACATCGGCACATCTAAATCCCCTGGCCACCGACGGGCCGCAGCGTCGGTGGTGCGAGAAGCTGTGCCCTGCGATCCCCAACCCGCATGCCCAGCGTGGGGATTATGGGTATATCCCCCTTTTATTAGGGGAGGCCTATGTCCAGCAGTGGACTGATATAGGCTGGTGTGGTGTGTGTGTGGTGATCACACAGCATCATGTATCACCAAACGCTATATGTGCTATATATGCTACATAAATATTTTTTCACTTCTTTTGCTCAAAAAGTGTATCATAATAGTGTAGCTTAGCGGGCGTAAAACTCGAGTTAAATACCTCGGGCTAAAAAGTATTTTTTCTTTTTAATTTTTGTCTAAAATCATCAGCCCGTACAAAGCATTCGTTCTCTTACATAAAAACTCGACTTCTTGGTGCTCCGTCAATCTTTTTTTTTGAAAATAGAACCGTCTTGGTGATGTTTTATGAAGGTTGATTAATTTTTAATAACATTTCTGAAAATTGTCTAATTTTGAATTGTTTTATTTTCTCGCAATCGAAGTGAAAAGTAGAGTGTTTTACTCGGGCCAAAACCACCTATTATAACTCGGTCTTGTCATCCTCCCTCGCTACGCTCGGGAGTATAACAACCTCGTATATAATGGGATGGTTTAGTCCCTTGTAAAACAATCTACTATTTTGTAAATACATACATAAAACAAACATTTGTCCCGCGGCGGGAATCAACAAACAAGTCTCAAAAAGTTATCACATGTCAATTACATGAGAAATAATTAGTAAATCTTAATCATATATTGATAATCATAGTTTTTATTACACTTAAATATTCATTATACTGACAAAAGCAGAATAAGAATCTATTTTCTACATTTTATTCAAAGTACATTTCTAAAGTACCTGTAGAAAAATACAAGATAAATTCTTTTCACAGTATTTTCTACGTTCGTTGAAATTATGATATTTTTCTTTATGAAAACACAGTAGTATATTTCTCTCAAACATGGCAACATTGTCATTTTCAGTTGTAAGCCGAGTTTGAATTAAAGCTAGCTTTAAACAACCAAAGTAATTTTCAATTCTCTAAGCGGACACTACACAATGTTACTAATACATTTTCTAAGCTACGACACAGAATATTATTACTAGCACGTGCAAAAGTTTCTCTCTTGGATTAAATAAATAAAATTATATTTGAAGTGCGACAGTTTGTGTGCGTGTGAGTGTGTAATAAGTATGTTTGTTCTTAAAATCCTACGTTTAACTCCATAATCTTTTACCATATTTTGATGAAATTTGGAAGATAAATTATTATTTGAGGACTTGTAATAACGCATGCGAGCTCGAGCTCAGGACAGGGCGCAATAGCGGAGAAGCGTGGACTGAACGAAGAAGTGGACTGACATAGGCTGATGATGATGATGATGATTATAACACATGCTATTATTTATCCGGGGACCGGGTACGCTCGTCTGGTATCAGCCGCGGCTGACAATGTGCTGAGACCATCGTGTCACAAAATGTGTTCTTCGCTGCGGTGCCCAAAGAGTCAACAGACTATCGAACAGTAGCCGCGGATAAAACCATCAGCGGACTTTGTCCTATAGTATGATATCGACTTTAAATATTGTAATGTTTTAGATACGTTACCAGAGTATATTTATGTATTTGTGTATACGGTAGATAAATTAAAAGATAAAGATAATAAAAATTATTTGAGTCACAAGATAAACAAAATAAAATTGTTATATTAAAATTAATATTAAACTTTAAAACAAAATAATAAAGTATATTTTACGATGCAAGCTTACTAGCAGTGACATACCTAAGACAGTGGGAGCAAGCCCCAGTAAAGCCGGTAAGCCTGCGGCACACGGCTGTCGGGTTTGAAAACCTGGATGCAGTTCCAACTAAGAGTAGCTTTGGGAAGATACCGGTCTGTAAGTAATTGTGGCTCAGGAGCTTTGAAGATAATAATGGAAAGGTCAACGGTTATGGTTATTGTTAAATGTAGCTATTATCCACGGTTTTTCTCGTGTTAATATAGATTTTGTCATGTTGTTTGTTTAAAATTGAGTTAAAGTGCTCAATTACTTTACTTAGGTAATAATTTAAGTGCGCATTATCTCAAAGCTAAATATATAATAGTCAAAATAGGTTATAATTATTGGCTAAATTTTGGTCAAAATTACTACTTTTTCACCCTTTTCCAACGTTATATAATTTCTATTCAGCAAATTTACCCCATTTTCACTTTCAAGAGCGCATACTTAAAACTTCCGGAACAAGTTTCCACTTGTTCAGAGTCTTTAATAGATAATAGAGTTTCGCTTTGAAAGGAATAGTTTGCACTATAATACAAATAGCATTAATAGTAGTGAGCCAAACTTGTCCATTACAGAATGTTCTAGTGGCTTCTAGAAGCTTCCACGCGGTTCTTGGCATAGTGCATTAAAATATTAGTCAAAAGGTATAACTGGCAAAGTATTCTGTAGTCGGATTTACATGGATCGATTTTAACCGTGCGGCAAGTCACTTGTGAAAATGTAATTGCCACGTCATTGTTACACGAGTCGTTACGAATCGAATATGATTATAGCATTTTGGTAAAGAAAAAAAAAAATGCAACTAAGCATTTACATGGACGATTTTAGTCACAAACCGCCGCCGCACGGTTACAGTCGGGCTTTGGAACTTGCGATTTTAGTCACCTGTCACTTACCGACGATTCCTATATTATACCGTAACCGATAACGCTTCGTTTTCCTTTGAAAAAATGTCAAAAATTAACAACGAGGCGTCGAAAGTTTGACAGTTTTTCAAGAGAAAACGAATCGTCATCGGTAACGGTATATTATAGGAACCGGCCGTTAGCCGAATTGCCATTTAAACTGTCGATTTTCGACGTGCGGCCAAAAATGTGCTCTACCCGCATTAATAATAAATAATCATTTATTGAGGCAATATGCACATACAAAAATATGATTACAGAGGCCCATAGTTATAAATACCTTACAGACTGTAAAAAGCTAGGCCTTTCTATGGTGGTTTCTAGCTTTTTAGCGTAATATATATATATGGTTCATTAGAATGAAAATCACTTATTGAGTCAATTATTATAATAACGTTCTACAACTGGTTCATTTATGGTATACTAAAAAGTCAATTAAAAATAACGTTAATGGTTGGTGAAAATGGTAATAATTGGTTATATATGGTAATTGAGCACGCGGGTGTCTCAAATGGTTAGAGGTCGCGAACTGGTCAAATTGTCCGTTTGACGTAATCACGTGTGCAGTAAATGCATAGCGATGCAAAAACGCACAAACGCTGATGTGTTCGGATTACTCCGAACATACTCCCGGCCGCGACATGAAGAGATGAGATGAGGTGTTTTAGATGACGTTAATACTAACTTAAATAACTTAGAAAACATGAATTCTTAACAATAGGTATAAAAGCAAAACCTAAAAGCACTTAATTAGATGGTAGTTAAAGATAAAAACTAAACATATTTATAAGCAAAAATACATATTAGCAAGTACGAATATAATGTAACATAATTCTTTCATTCAATTCAAGTACCTAGATAAAAATTCACAATGGTTAAAATTACAACTACTAACTCACATTCTAATAAACTATAGCAATGTAAACGAATCACGCACTAGGTTACCGTTTGGCACAACTATAAACAATATTTTTATCACTCATTTCACACAAATTGCTAGCACTCAACACTTCACTATGCACTTTTGTTAATTTTGGCGGCGGCAGAGTCGCATCGGACTCCGGCCGACGAGGCCGAGATGGTCGCGGTGGCGGCGCGCGGCGGCGCTCGTGCCGGCTCCGGCCGGCGACGGCGCACGCCGCTGGTACTCGTGGTAGGTTTCTCCGTACATGTTGGTTTTGGTGTGTTAGCAGATTTACTTATGACCATGGTAATTGTGTTGGGTAGTGTATTTTGTATCCTCTTTAATTAACTCAACTGTTCTTCACATACTATTCCGCGAAACGAGAGTCCGATTTGCCGTATGGATCGTTTGCGAGGTAACCGACACCGTTGATAAGACTGGCGCCGGCGATGTCTAGCGTAAACGTCGAAATGTTGGTTAAGCAAAAGTTCATTAAGTATTCGAGTTCCTGGTAATCGTGCCGAGCCTGTTATGTTATTATGTTACAATGTGGTTGTTTCTCAGATCTTTATTACTGGGTACTTATTCTATTTCATGTGATCCTTAAGCGGATAAAGTTAGCATAAGGAGGTTATACCCATTGTCGCTATAGTTGATAATGGTGATCTTTTTTGGTCTCGGTGCCCTTTTATGATTTTAATTATCCGGTAGTGGTTTTGACAAAGATACGTTGTCTTGGTTAATAGGTAGTACTGAAAGTTTGACGATTGGGCGTTTCATGATTCCGTTTTTGGTCTTTAGTGAGACAGCTCTTATGAGGGCGTCATCTCCTGGATGCGTATCGATTACGCGTCCAAGAGCCCACTTTCCTGGTGGTAAGTTGTCATCGTGAATCACTACTAGGTCCCCAATTTCAATGTTTCTTTGAGTTTTCATCCATTTGGTTCTGGATGAGAGCTGCACCAAGTATTCTGATTTCCATCGTTTCCAAAGATCTTGGAATAGTTTCGAAGTCAAGTGCCACCTGGTTCTAGCATCATGCTCCGTTTCTATTATTGTGGTTCCTGGTCTTCCCGACAAGAAATGGGCAGGCGTGAGAAAGTCGAAATCGTCAGGTTCCTCTGACAACGCACATAGCGGACGAGAGTTGAGACATGCCTCTAACTTTGTTAATAATGTGGTGTATTCCTCAAAGGTCAGTTTTTGCTGCCCTATGACTCTTTTTAAGTGGTATTTTAAACTACGCACTGCTCGCTCCCATAAGCCACCAGCACTTGGCCAGCTCGGTACATTAAAATGCCATTGGATTCCCATCTCTGTTACTTCAGCTAAAAAGCTATTACTAAATATTTGTTTGAGCTGGTTGTACTCTTCTGATAACATTCTATTCGCACCTACGAAGTTGGTTCCGTTGTCACTATAAATGTGACATGGGGCTCCTCTTCGGGCTGCCGTTCTGGTTAGTGCGGCCAAAAAGGCTGTACTGCTCAAATCTGACACGAGCTCTAGATGAACGGCTTTTGTAACCATACATACAAAAACCGCTATGTAGCCCTTTGTGGTTTTAATTCCTCGCCCTTTATTAGCCTTTACCTCAACGAAACCTGTGTAATCAACTCCGCAGTGATGAAAGGCGCTTTCTGGATTCACTCTTGGTTCTGGCAAGTCTCCCATGAGCTGGTACTGCTTTGTAGGATCTTGTCTTCTGCATATTACACATCTTCTTACGTGCATTTTGGTAGCTTTGTATCCGCCAATAATCCAGTATTGCTGACGAAGATTAGCCAGCGTCAGACGCACTCCTCCATGAAACGTTAAACTGTGGGCTTGGTTAATCAACAATGTTGTTAATCGGTGGTTGTGAGGTAAGATAATAGGGAATTTCATACCGAAACTAACGTGGGCGTTTCTTAGACGGCCGCCTGCGCGTAGTATCCCTTTATCATCTTTAAAAGGATTTAAGTTAAGAATTTTGCTTTTCGTCTGTACTTTTCCTTGTTTATCTATAGAGCTCATATCGTCGGCAAATTCATTTTGTTGAACGTTTTTTATGATAAGCATTTTTGCGCGACGGAGTTCATGCAATTCTAGGTAAGGTCGTTTCACTCGTTTTTTGCAATCCAGCAGTCTTAGTATCCATGCAACGATACGAATTATTTTGGTTATCGAACTAAATTTATATAATAAATCGTTTATGATTTCTTTTATGGTAGAGTTCTGTTCTTTTACTATTGCTGCGTTTGTTTGCTTTAAAAACGATGTCCTTACTTCGAGCGTGGTTTCGTAAATGGTTTGGTTATTTTGGTTTGTGTAAGACGGTAGCCATGAGGGTCCTTGCCACCATAGCTTGTGTTCTTTGAGTTGTTTTACGGTCAATCCACGGCTTGCGCAATCGGCCGGATTATCACTGGTTTTGACGTAACTCCAACTCTTCGCTGGTATGGATTTAGTAATTGTCGTGACACGATTCGATACAAAGGGTTTCCAACGGGCAGGGTCTCCTTGTAGCCATCCCAACACTGCGGTTGAATCGGTCCAGCAATGTACATCAATTTCATAATTCGACAAGCAACTTTGAACCTTCTGCATTAGTTGAGTTAGGAGCTGAGCACTCATAAGCTCTAGCCTCGGCGTCGATACACTCTTGCTTAGTGGCCCCAACCTGGCTTTTCCCGCGACTAAGTTGATACTGGTTTGTTCCTTTTTGATGATTTTGCAATAGATTACGCAAGCGTATGCTTTGTTAGATGCATCGCAGAAACCATGTAATTCTATTTTATGATTTTCCTTAATTTCGAGCCATCGGTTTATTTCAATTTCGTTTATTTCTTTTAGCTCTTGTTTTAACATCGTCCACTCTAGATCGGTTTTTATTGGTAGCTTTTCGTCCCACTCTAACTTTGAAAGCCAGACGTTTTGGAACAAAATTTTCATGGTTGTACTCAGGGGGGTAAGCCACCCTAGTGGATCGAACAGTTTCGATATGTCTGATAGCAGAGATCTTTTGGTAGCAACGGCTGGTGACTCAGGTTCAATTTTTGATTTGAAGACAAAGCAGTCTTTGTGCGGATTCCAGCCAAGACCTAATGTTTTTGTTGAGTCTGTTTGCTTAAATTCGTAGGTAGATTGGTTACACTGATCCTTTTCTAAGGTGGTAAGGAGCTCGGGTTTGTTTGAAGCCCATTTTCTTAGATTGAATCCTCCCCGATTTAGTAATTCTATTAACTCGGACTTGAGTTTATTCGCTTTATCTATAGTATGGTGGCCTCCACAGTAGTCGTCCATGTAGAAGCATTCTTCTAACTCTTTTGCTGCTTCAGGGAAATTGTGTTTTTCATCGGACGCTAATTGTTTTAAGCACATCATTGCTAAGAACCCGGCAGCTTTAGTTCCGTATGAAAGCGTGACGAGCTGAAAAGATCGGATATTTTGCTTCGAGTCTCTCCAAAATATTTTTTGGTAATTCTGGTCCTCTTCCTGCACCATAATCATGCGGTACATTTTTTCGATGTCGGATGTGTATACATACTTGTACTGCCTCCACCTTAAAATGAGTTCTTGAAGATCTTTTTGTATGTTTGGGCCTCTGTACATTATGTCATTTAGACTGTATCCGGAAGATGATTTAGCCGAGGCGTTGAAAACAACTCTCACTTTAGTAGTGGTAGATTCAGCCCGGGTGACTGCATGGTGTGGTAAATAGCATTCGGGCAACTGTTGGTTATATGATATTTTCATATGGTTTAAACTGATATACTCGTCCATAAACTTTTTGTATTCAGCTTTTAGTTCGTAATTCTTTTCTAATTTTCTCTCCAAGTTTCTGAACTGAGCTAGGGCTTGTGGCTTTGTAGTGCCTAACTTATCTTTTAGAGCTGGTTTGAACGGGAGTCGAACTTCGTATCTTCCGCTTTCGAGTCGCTTCGTGGTATTCAAAAAATACTGTAGACATTCGTGGTCGTCATTAGACATCTCAATTTTTTGACTTATGTCTTCGTTCTCCCAAAATTTTAGTAAGTCGTCGGTGTTATTTAGAACCACGTTACAATGGTAGTGTGGTTTTGTTGAACCACAGAGCAGCCAGCCTAACTGCGTCTGTTGAGCTAATGGTTGGTCATCCTTGCTTCCTTTTAGAATTCCTCCCAGCATTATCTTACTGTAAACATCTGCACCGAGGAGCAAGTCTACTGGTCTACTTAGGTTAAAATCAGGATCTGCCAATTTAATTCCTTGGATGTGATCCCACGATGATGGTTTGGTAAAAGTGTTGTTTGGGAGGCGTTTGATTAGATTATTCATTATAATGACGTTTGTTTTGAAGGAAAACTCAGTTTGCGTTGACTGTATGGTAAGCTGTAACATGCCCTTTGAGTTGTTTTCCTTCTCTCCGACACCGAAAATAAGACCTTTGAAATAAGCTCTTTTCAGTCCTAAGATCTGGGCAGCATGTTCATTAATCAGCGATAGCTGCGAACCCTGGTCGATCAACGCTCTCATCTTGTGTTGTGTACCATCAGCCCCCACGACTTTGACTATGGCGGTGGCTAAAAGTATCTCCGACATGTCATCCCAGGAGACGTGAGATGAGCCTGAAGCACTATCTATGGTTGCTATGTTATTTATATTCCTGGTAGTTGGTTTTGCTGAGGAAGTTGGACTTTGCTTCAATACGGCCTCGTGAAGTAAAGTATTATGTTTACCTAAGCATTTGCGACATCGCTTATACGATAAACATGGCTTATTAAAGTGATTGGTTAGGCAGTTTATGCAAAGTGATAATTGCTCAATCTTGGTTAATTTTTTGTCGTTTGTCATTTTGAAGAATTCAGGGCATTGCCACACACCGTGTTCATCATTGCACAATGCGCAGGTTATCGACCGCGACACGTGATATGCACTCGTATTAGACTTCGCTAAATCGTTATTGCAATAAGTTTGGTTATTGTTTCTTTGAAAACTTTTCCTTTGGTTTTGGTTATATTGGCCTGGTTTCGAAGTATATGGTTGCGTGGTTTTTTGAATGTTTGGTTCTTGCTTACGACGGGACGCTTCTAATGCAGTAAATTTCATTTCCAAGTACTCCAGGAACTCCTGAAGAGAGGGTAACTCTCTGGGCTTTTTGATGGATTCTATATATTCGGTGAAGGTTTCGTTGTCTAGCTTCTGTGCTAAGAGGTGAACTAAGAGAGGATCCCAAGTTGAAATGTCCACCCCTAGGTTTTGAATCGCGTGCAAAGTCTCTTTGGTTATATCATGCAGCTTCTTTATCATGGCCAAAGATTGTTGCTGCATGCTCGGCAGGCCAAGCAAGGTAGTGATATGGGACGTGAAAATTAATTTTTTGTTCCCATAACGGTGGTTGAGGATCTCCCAGCACACTTTATAATTATCTGAGCTAATCTGTAGATGGTGAATAAGACGCTCAGCTTCACCGGCCACTTTGCCTTTTAGAAACTGCATTTTTTGTGCGTTAGACATTGACGGGTTTTTATCGATTGCCTCGCTGAACAAATCTTTAAACGAAACCCATTGGTTGTAGGTCCCATGAAACACTGGGATGTTTATTTGAGGAGCAGATTTTTCTCGGTGTCTTACGGACCACATTTTCGTGTTAATGATCTCCGTCAAATCCTTATACTCTTCCTCATGCCTATTAAATTGAACTTGGTACTTAACGTTGTCACCGCCGTTTTCGCCCTCTATTTCCCAATGAAGTTTGTCGACCTCACTCCAGCGACTATCCAGAGCTCTCAGCGCATTCTCAAACTGCCAATTGTTTTCAAACTTGTCGACTTCGATCTGATCTATTGTTCTCATAAGGGCCTTGAAATTTATGTTTTGTTTTTTGATTAATGCGACCAGCCTATCGGACTCTCCAGACGGGAATGAAAATACGTCCTGTCCCTGCTCGGGCTCTATAGGACGAGTAGATGGCCCTGGTTGCGGCTGCGTCATCTCCACCTGCGGGTTGCGCCTGACCGCAGGCTGCTGCTTATTGGTTAATTGCTCTATGGTTTTATCAATAATCGCTTTAATTCTAAGGTACACTTCTTCGGCTGCCTCAAGACAGTCTTTTCTGAAATACACATGGTCAAGGTCTCCAAACTCACACATTTTTATATGGTTGGCTTGGTATTCACACCAATAAGCTTCCAACATATCAGACTTTCTTTTATAATTATCGATGGTCTTCCGTTCAGATCCATCTTTCTTTATATTGGTTAAGAATTTGGTTAGCGTTTCGTACAGCTCGGTCTGGTTAATGAACATGGTATCGATATCCATTTTATGGTGGTTATGCCAAGTTATTGAAATTCAAAGCTAATAAATGGTTTTCTCTGACCTTGTATGCTCCGACAATCTCAGCAGTCCAGCGTTTCCTTACTCACTGCAATCCTTTGGTAATTCGTGGCACTGTTTCACTTGGTTAGGCACTAGTAAATAGTTTTCGAAGGACCATGTAAAAAGCTAGGCCTTTCTATGGTGGTTTCTAGCTTTTTAGCGTAATATATATATATGGTTCATTAGAATGAAAATCACTTATTGAGTCAATTATTATAATAACGTTCTACAACTGGTTCATTTATGGTATACTAAAAAGTCAATTAAAAATAACGTTAATGGTTGGTGAAAATGGTAATAATTGGTTATATATGGTAATTGAGCACGCGGGTGTCTCAAATGGTTAGAGGTCGCGAACTGGTCAAATTGTCCGTTTGACGTAATCACGTGTGCAGTAAATGCATAGCGATGCAAAAACGCACAAACGCTGATGTGTTCGGATTACTCCGAACACAGACTAACATATATATTTTATACACTGCAAACTACATATTAACCTAGGGGGAGGGATGTCGCTTCGGTACCACATCCATAAAGCGTCTGTAGAAGATACCCACTTGCCAGAAATTCGGATCCATGAGTACATCCTTGTGCTTCACCAGAATCTGGAGAGTGTAGGACTTGATAACAGTATTTCTACTGCTCTACAGCCTCTGAATAGACATCCGGACAGACCCCTGACACCGACCCTGGGCTCTCTCTTTGATGTACAGAACGACATCTTCTCCAGTGGTCGTCTCATCGAAACGAGAGAGGTAGATCTTGATAGTCGGCTCCACTGAATGCAGTAGCGAGTATCGCGGCGGGACGCTTGTGCGTAACTTTTCTTCCACTGGCGAGGATATGAAGCAGGAGAAGGCGCAATCGTTGCAGGTGCTTAACTACTTTACTGATCATTATGAAATTTCACACACAGACGTTGTCAGGGGTTTAGAAGCTTTTATCCACAAAAAAGTTCTCTACGGATAAAAAAAGAACTTTAACGCGAGTGAAGCCGCCATTAAATGCTAGCTATCTATCTGTTCTATATTTATTTTATATATAAAAATATACTGGCACTTTTGTAAGGTATGCGATAATCATACAGAAACAAAGTATCAAACCCAGTTTGAATATAAAACTACATTGTAAACAAGCAAACAGCTTACACAGTATAAGTTACATCGTTATTAGGTGGTAATATCATAAAACTTAGACAACCTAGGCAAATGGCAAACCAAACCTAAAACTGTAGCAACAAGAGCTATTTTACTAAGCAAAAGGTTGATATAAAATTTTATGCGACTCGCGTTTCGATGGAATCGTTCGTATTGTTTTGCTAAAGTGCTATTACTTCGACACTTGTATTGTAGAGGGTAGAACAATGGATGACTGAGTCAAAGTTAGGGTTTAACCCGAGGGGGACTTGTCTCAGCTAGTAGTCTCAGTAGATACAATAATATGGTACGCGTCACGTAAAAAGAACGCTGGAAGAAGTGGAGGGGGTGTATTTGCGCACGGGTAAATACCGACTAATCGCACTAATCCGCGCCGGTAGGTGTGAAACGTACATTAGTACGATTCCCGCGCGCGTCGGAGAGCATCGAAACACATTTTAAACCATGCTAGAGGAAATGGAAACATCCACAAAGCAGTTCTTCATTTGCGTGCAATATCTACTTAAGGATCTATTTATGTCAGTATTCGACAAAGCTCAAACTTGCGTTAATTGCATGCAAAGGAACTTAACTGTTTTGTGGATGTTTCAATTTCCTTTAGCATACTATAAAATGTTCTCCGATGCTCTCCGAAGCACGCCTGTAAGTATGAATCGTACAAAATTCGCAGCCTACCGCCAGCCTTCTATTTACTTGACGCGCTCTCTACTTGAAGATATTGCTCTACAACATTCAAAATGTCCTTTTGGTCCAACTAAAGTTGGCTGCAAGCGGTGACATAGTTCCTCATTTTGGGCCTGATTGTACTAGGATTGATCAAATCGTCTGCTGAAACTAATTTCAGGGTAGCAAAAATTCGTTGAGAGTACTGTACTTGCTTTTGCGAAGTCTGTACTAGTGCGCTTTGAGTACTCAATACCACACCGCCGTACCTGCTGCAGGACTCGATAATTGTTCCGCTTAATCAGCGTCATGTCCGAGCCCCGCAGTCAACGTGTTAAAACTCTTAACCGATGTGATGACGGCGTCTGTGGCACAGTGGATGAAGGTCCTCCTGAGACTCAGAAAGTTGCGGGTTCATTCCCCGCCGCGGGATAAATGTTTTTACTATTTGCAGATATTTTTCTAAGGTCTGGGGTGTTTTCTATTTATAAATGGTATTTATGTATTTACAAAAAAAATATCTATGTAGTATATAGTCATGTTGTTCCCTAATACAAGTTAGTTTGGGGCTACATGATGCTGTGTGATAGTGTCCAGCATCATTATTTATTTATTTATTTAAGTGCCATTTTGTAAAGAAATTACAAGGTTTGACGTAAACAATTGTTTGTTGGTGTTTAGCACGACACTAAACAAAATTCAAATAAACGTTTTTGCTCAAACACTTTAACCAGGAAATTTCATTGTCAAATCACTTTTTACTCAACTTTCCGCATCTCAAGTTACCCCTGGCAATTGCTTTGAGTTTCCATCGCTTTCCTGAGTCAATATAACGTTTTTCAGAGTAAATATTTACTAGTGAATTCATTTGCTCGCTGTAAATAATACAGCTTTATTGCGGGGATATTACCCGTTGAGAAACTTTTTGGCGGCAGTTCTTCTTCTTCTTTATCAGCTTATGAAATGCAATGTTGAAATGGAAGAAGAACTTTGTTAGTTATCTTAGTACTAGCTTGTGCCCGCGGTTTTGCTCACGTTGAAGTAGATTTTGTCAAATGTTTTGTTTGTTGCCCTCGGGAATACGTTTTTTTTGAAGAAAAAATAACGTATACGTTTCACGATGATCGGTTCCTCCACAAATAAGTAAGTTAAGATATGAAGCGGAACCAACAAACTTTCGCATTTATAATAAATAAATAAATAAATAATAATCTTGGACGTTATCACACAGCATCATGTAGCCCCAAACTAAGCAGAGCTTGTATTATGGGAACCACATGATTGATATACTACATACATACTTTTTTTTTGTAAATACATACATATCATACATAGAAAACACCCAGACCCGAGACAAATATCTGCAGAACATGCAAACATTTGTCCCGCAGCGGGAATCGAACCCGCAACCTTCTGCGTCACAGGCGGACCTTCGCCCACTGCGCCACAGAGGTCGTCATTTATTTTATTAGTAAGGATTGCTTTCGTGTGAATTTACGTGATTGTTATTGTGAGCAGGGCTTAGGGTGCGATATGAAAGGGTTTCCTGAATTTCAGCCCCCCAAGGGGTGCAGTGGGGGAAAACTTCTACATAAACGAAGTCATGGGCCGCTCACTAGTGTTTCATATATGTTCATATAGGAAAAAATAATAAAAAGGTTGTTTTAGTGAATGAAACACACAGAAAATTCATTTTTGATGCCAGAAAAACCAGGGCGAACTTTTAACTTGATTAAAAACATCGGATATCAAAGTTTTTGCCACTTTCAAAAGTATTGTGTGGTGCCCCGATAAAAACTGGCCAAGTTTCATTCATATCCGTTGCGAGGTTGAATGGGTACAAACATACTTACACACACAAACTTTTGCATATAATATTAGCACAGATAATAATGTATCAAAGGGAAATTATAAAAAAATATGGCTGCTGGAAAATGGGACGGTTGCAATGTCAAGTTTGAAATTTTTGGATTAAATTATTTACTTAATACGTAGGTACTACTACCGTAGGTACATACCTATATACTAGTCTGTGGGTACTACATTATTAGACCAAACTAGTTTGAAATATGTTAATACAATAGTCTTATTTAAAAGTTAAAACACTTTCTTGAACGTTGTTCAGTCTTAACATATTTAAAGTTACCCGTATAATATATCTTGGAGACGTAGCGAGTTCCGTCGCCTTTGTTTCAAGTTTTATTAAACAACTACATTTAGAAGGAATCCTTATAAATTAGAAGGCGTGCGAGCTTAATTCAAGAGCTGAGAGTAAATATTATGTATGCATAAAAAGCCTAAAATGTGAGGTATGAACCATTGCATGTTTCTTAGTCCAGCTACAAAAACATCATCATCATCTGCCTATAGCAGTCCACTGCCGGACATAAGCCTCCCCTAATGAGCGGCATGGCACCTTGTCCTCAGCTAAACGCATTCAGCTTCTACCAGCAGCCTTTCGCTAGTTGCTCATTGTGTTCATTAGTGCCTTTTATGCCGTTAAGAAGTATGTAAAAGTATGTAAATGTATACAAATGAAACATTGCTTTCATGATTATAAGCAAGTCTTTAGAAGTCTATTGCAGAATATCTGCAGAAAATCTGTAAAGGAAAGTCGCAAAGTCCCAATTTCCGACTTAAGATGCATAAGGCGAAGGAAAAAAATTGGTTATAAAGAAAAGAATATATTAATTAGTTCTGCGCTAGTTGATAACCTTGATCAGGTTGGAAAAGCGCCTCAAAAAGGTCTTGAGCCCTAAAATCAACCCCCAGCAATTTTGTCGATGATTTTGATGATTCAACTCGACTCTGATTTGAACTAGCAACTAACTCCATAGTCAGTAACAAATACTCTAATAATAATATGGAGCTACCAACCAACAACTTCTAACTCAAAGGCTTGTGTCAAATTTGAGTCAATTTCAACAGCTTCTCAGCTTTATTTTCGTTAACGATTCAGGATTTCTCTGTTATGTTTTTGTTTGTTATCCAAGTTTTGGATTTATTTAAAATATCGTTAACTTAGTTAGGTTTTTAAATTAATAGAGGAATAGAGATGACTTGAAAGTTTTCGCGTTATAACTAGTCGTTAATGTTATTTTACTATCCATCTGAAACTTTTTTCTGGATGAAAAGTACCCTATGTCCTTTTATGTACCCCTGACAACGTTTATGCAAAACTTCATGATGATAAGTTGAGTAAGTAAGACGTGAAAGCGAAAGCGTAAGCAAACAAACAATGAGTTTATTTGTTTGTTATATTAGAAGGAAAAAAAATCTACTCAATTTTAGTTTTTTTCCTTTAATAGTGATATGATATTTCAATTACTAGAAAGTCCAGAGAACTTACCCATTGTATATAATAAATGTAATAAAACAAATAAAAAACAAAATTCGGAGACGTTGCGCTATAATCCAATCAGCAATTGAAAAGCTCACAACGATTTGGAGAGACCGCAGAATAACTAACGAAGATTCGTCTGATGAGAAGACTGGTCTTTCCAATCTTCCTTTATGGGGTTGACTGTAGAGAGACGCATTGGAAATGTGGTACTGGAGGCTGCTGAGGATTCCCTGGACATCCCACCGCACCGATGCGTCGATTCTGCAAGAACTTAAGATCAAGTACGACTTGTAACCCGCAACAAGATTCAATGTAACGTCTGGTATTGCAAGTGCAAGGAGAGTAAAATATCATAGGACCGTTCCCCGACGCGGTAGTCAAACAGATTAAACCTATAACACAAACCTCTATGACCGGATATTCCCGTCAAGCTACTGATACAACCCAATGCTGCAAGAGCCGCCATTCAAACTCGACCTTCCTGACCAAGACTACTCTTGATAGGAGTGTAAGGAGTCTAATTAAGAAGAAGAATAGTATGAAAAATATCCAATATTCAAATGATCTAACAATATTGACGATTCAAAAATTGGGCCATTAGTAAAGCACTTGCATACCCTATTTAATACGGATAAACATGTTCAAAGAAAAGTTTTTAAAATATTTTTGTTTAGTCTATTCCACTAGCATCTGATAAAATCATCGAGATAATTTTATAGCACTCTAAAGAGTCACAGTCTTTAAGTGAAAACTGACAAACATCGCCCAAGCGTATTTGACAAAAATCAACTTCAAATTGCTAAATTTGCACTAAAATAGACATTATGTCGCTTGAAAAGTGTTCAAAGTTGGCGCAATTGACAGCAAGCGAGTTTTAGGGCAGACGCTTTTTTCCACGTTTGTGGCTCTAGAGTATAAATATCTCGATGGTTATAAAACATACTACTCTACATTTACTCTTGTCAGTTCGTGTTTGCGACGTGCATAACTGTGTTTGGCTTCAACTTCCTGCAAATTGCATTATGTTAGGATCTTGTGCAAGATTCAATAACCGCAGACACAGAATAGTGTAAAAAGCTAGTTCACTTCCGAACTTTCTGTAACTGCCAGGAATAATAAGATTTGGTATGTGTCTATTGTGTAGAAATCATAAACCTGGCTATTTTTGCTATACTGCCAAGTGTGAGTTACTGTTTAATTTCTCTATTACTATTTTTTTATTGGGATTGTGTACAGTAGAGAGGTAATCTATTTATCTAAGTTTAGGAATTTTCAATCACACGAAGAAAAATCGTTTATTTTTTTATTGGTATTGTGTGCAGTAGAGAGGTAATGTAACACGAAGAAAAATAATTGGTAACAAGTAATTACTCTACATTTTTGTTTACGAATATTTTATAAATATGGTAAAAAATATCTACCTAAATAATTTTGACGTGGCTTTTAAACGTGTGACAAAAATAAGTTCCTACCAAGTATAAACGAGTAAACGAGCGATAAGTGAGAATCATGTCCGTAGGGCAAGATTCGTGTTTCGAAATATACTAAAAGACATATTTTGAAACACGAGTGCTGATTGGCTACGCTGTATTGTAAACGTCGTCATTTCCAATTATAGATTCTTACGTAAATGAAAATCGACAGCGTCATACCGCCGGTGACGCTGTAATTCAGAATGATCTAGATGTTCTCAATAAACTATGCAAGAGACCAAAACTATGTCACGAAGGCTTCCATCTCGGCTCCGATCGAGTGTGAGAAATTGGTGAATAAATTACTAGTAGAATCCACTGGCCCAATTTCAACGGGATTTAATTCAAATTAATTTAACCGCTCCGATATTCAGAATATAAAATCACTGATACCATTTCAGAGTATTTTAGTACTGAATGGAAAAAGACTTGCTATTAAATATGAATTGGAAAATAAAATGGAGTGTTTTGTTATTGAATGCAAATATATTATTTAAAATACGTGATGGAAAGCCGCTGAAATAACTCGGACGATTATGCCTCAAAAACAAGCCTAATAACTATACGAAATTATATATTTTTGGGCCGTTGTGGCAAAGAATATATGCCTCTTTATTTCCATCGATAATGACTAGAAGCTATTATGAACACTAGAATGCAGCAGTTACAAATGAAAGTAATAAAGCAAAGGTATTTCAAAGTTTAAACATTTGTTAGGTTTACAGAAATAATTTTTTTTTTTTTATTATCAGATGTCGGTTAGTAGCTCACGAGCAATCATTGAAAGATCGACTTTCACCTTTGTTGATCGTATGGAAAAAAGGTAGGTACTTGAAAGCTTTTATGAAAGGTATTTTGATGGATTAGTTTCCCTGTGAACTTATGGATGTTTGTATTATTATATTTACAAAGTAAAATTATATTTTGAGATATGTTGTTCGTTAAGACCAAGTTTTTCCCAAAATGGAGATGAAACAAGCACGGCCCACCTGATGTTAAGTGGTATCCATTACTTATTACAAAGTATTGCATCGTAGAATAATGCCCAGGATGAAGAATGCAACATCCTGCGTCTATCAACTTGAGGCTATTGCGTAAAAGTACGTTTTTACTGATTTTATCGACGTAGGTCTTAGTAATAATAATGTGGTAATACAAATGTGTTATTAATAAATAGTTTTATTCATATTGTCGTCACGTTATTTTGTAGAATATAAATTTATTGCTTGTAAATCTTACAAAAACTGTTTTTCGCCGCCAGGTTTTCATGATTTACGCTCGGAAGGGTGATTTCAAAGGCCTGGATCTCAGGTACTATTTGCTATGAACTGTTCAAATATAGTCTGTTACATTCAGGATTTATTCTTATTTACACGTTATTTTATAATTTTCTTTTAAATATATCTGATATCTCAAAATAATATCCTAAATATACGAATTTTTTCAAGAAATATACTAATGAAGCATGTTATTATCTATGTCAATTTTAAAACTATTAAACTAGATTCATCAAGGTAGCTCTGTGGGCTATTTTAAATTATATTTGATGAACTTTTAATGATGATCAAAAATCCTTTCTTTATCTAGCCTATATCTTTGTCGGTAGGTACAGTCACGAGCACTAATATGTTTTACACTAAGAGATTGTGGAACACATCCTAATCATACTGTCAAGTCTAATATTTTATATACTATCGACACCATAATATTATGTATCCCCTATAACATAATTATGGTAAGTTTTGTCATTATTATAATTATCTGCTTATAGCAGTCTACTAGTGGACATAGGCCCTAACGGGGACCAATGTGGCGTCTTTTTAATTTTCCTCTAAAATTATAGCTTTAATAAAAAAGTATTTTCAAAAAATTAATAAAATGTAATCGACTTCAAAAAGAAATTAACACAAAATTAGAAAATCATATATATGTATATTCTTTTTACTATACACGAAATCAACTGCAAAATTAGAGGCCAACAATTTTTTTTGAGGTCTTTGACAGAGTAGCCTCCGAATTTAAAACCGAATGCGTTTCTTAGTTTTAGTTTACTAGATTATTTGACGTATTACAAAATGTCCTTAATTTGTGATACGAAAAACGAAGATGAGCGAATATGAATTGTGTGTAGCTCAATTCCCAGATATGTTTCTCATAGCCCTTGGGATAAAATAATTAAAATAGTATTAATGATGCTCAAAACCAAGTGTGTTTATATGAGAACAAAGTTCTTTAAACCTAAGTTAAATTCGTGGTTTAGGGTTTTTCCCAGGGTTTTTTTAAATCCTTGACAATGTAATAAGTACCTGAGTACAAAGCCAACCTTTACAAGTTTTATCAATATACGTAATTACATGGTCGTGATTAATAAAAAAATCGTGAAAAATATAAATAAGTACAGACAGTACATTAAGCGACAAAAATCAATTAAAAGAATGTGTTTTAGAATCGTTATAATTTTAAAATGCTTCGTAAGTCAAGACTTTTATTAACTACAACTACGTGACAATTCAAGGCAAATCTTCAAATTGAGCATTAAATTTTAATCAGAAGTTTGATTGTTACAGAATTATAGCAGAAACAAAAACCTAGTGTTAATCTACTTTTGTCGCTGACTTCCCATTCGAATAATATAATATTAAATAATTACTTATTTAGAATAAAATATTTTATGATTATGTCAGTAATTCCTAGAAAAAATTGTACGGTATATAAATATGGTACTTGATTAGGTATTGAGCTGTGAAAAATGACCAAGATGAAGGTCCTTGTGTTTCTTGCTCTTGTGGCTATAACCAATGCAAACAAAATTTCACCATTGCAGCATTCACCTTACGGCTACATACAAAATGTAGCTATTCCATTGGCAGAAGAAATCTACGAAGCAGAATTAAATCCTTCTACTAGAATCGTTGGTGGTAAATATGCACAGATTGGTCAGTTCCCTTACCAGGTAATTTACATACCATTTTAATTTATATAAGTCATAATAGAACATAGAAATAAAGTTGTCGACATAGCTCAGAGAATTAGCAAGCTGAAGTGGCAGTGGGCTGGCCATATTTGCCGAAGAACCGACAACCGTTAGGGTAATCGAGTTTTTGAGAGGAGATCGCGGCTCGGAAAACTTAGTGTAGGACGCCTACGGCCAGGTGGAGTGACGATCTGAGAAGGTTGTAGAAGCTTGATGCGTCGAGCTGAGGAAAGGGCGCAATAGCGCTCATTAGGGGAGGCCTATGTCCAGCACTGCTATCGGCTGATGATGATAATTATTGCTGTAGCTCCCAAATTCCAGGATACTCCCCTTAATATCTCTAAGAGCATAGGAATCCTAGAAGTCGACATTTCGAGTGAAGTCCAATTCCGCAGTCACCTAGAAGGTAAAACCAAACTGGCTTCCAAGAAACTTGGTATTCTCAACAGAGCGAGCTGGTACTTCACGCCGGGTCAAAGACTTCTGCTTTTTAAAGCTCAAGTTCGTCCTCACATTGAGTACTGCTCTCATCTGTGAGGTGGAGCGCCCCAATCCCAACTCCTTCCACTTGACCAAATAAAACGCAGGGCAGCTCGTATTGTCGACGATCCTAAGCTCACAGACGATCTAGACCCATTAAGTCTGCGGAGAGACGTTGGATCTCTGTGTGTACTCTATAATCTGTATAACGGAGTGTTCTGAAGAGTAGTTTAATCTGGTGCCCGCTCCCGCATTCCACCATCGCACCACACGCCGCAAAACCAAATATCATCCGCACCACCTAGACGGTTAGTTCTCAACAACTGTTCGTTTTACATGGTCCTTCCTGCCACGTACGCGTGGAAAGTCCGTGTAAGTTGTGGAACGAACTCCCTTCTGCGGTTTTCCCACAGAGCTACAACATAAGGTCCTTGAAAAGGCGGGTATTTTATCACCTAAAGGGCCGGAAACGCATCAGTATTACCTCTGGTGATGCAGGTGTCCATGAGCGGCTGTGACTACTTACCATAAGGTAGCCCGCCTCTTCGTCTGCCAGCTTTGGCATAAAAAAATGATGTTGATGATGAGACATAATTTACTATGATTTTCAAATAAACCATGTTGGTAGCAAACGGGCTCTTGCCTGAATGATTCTACTTTTTCAGGTTGGTTACATCACAACATTTCAACGCAATGCCAGATTCGGAGTTTGCGGGGGTTCTTTACTATCGAGCAGAGTCATCGTTTCAGCAGCTCACTGCTGGTTTGATGGATTTAACCAAGGCATCAAAATGACAGTGGTGCTTGGATCTGTGACTTTGTTCACCGGTGGTACAAGGCTCCGCACTTCGAATGTCGTGACGCATCCACAGTGGAATCCTAACTTGTACCGCAACGACGTTTCCATAATCATTCTGTCGAGACCTGTCACTTTCTCCTGTAAGAAGTTTTTATATGATATAAAGTCTATAATTATAGTCTACTGGAAAATGAGAGTCTCTTCTTTGTTTTCGAGATATTGCTTTAATCACCATGAATGGCTAGCGAGTAGTGGTGTTATATAAACAGTTTTAATTCTTCACCCATCTGGTGATTCTGGTGGTCCCATAGTCCCACGGGAGAAATGGATGGGTAAATCCATATTTTTCTGGACCACTGCTATATCAAATATACCCTGGAATGAGACTAATAGATGACTACTAATGATGTGCAGTTACGTCTGCTAGAGTATTGTAAAATTGTTTCTTTGACCTTATCGTAGTTAGGTATTTATTTTACGTAGTGTAGGTATTTATTTTTAATTTACTTATAATTTAAAACATTATAATTATCTAAGTTTTTTATGTATCCCAAAATTTCATCTCAAGCGGGATTTGAACCCGTGACCTTCCCATCAATACCGGGACGCGCAAACCAATTGCGCTACCGAGTCAACTCCTCGCCTTGTCGAAATTAACACAAAAAAATCATAGAATAAGCAAAGCGACACCTCTCGTCAATGTACTAAAACTATTAGTCATTGAGCAGGCTTGGAAGCTGCAACGTTTCCCCTGTATGTGAAGCAAACGGCGTGAATGCCCAAAAATTTCGACAAGGCGAGGAGTTGACTCGGTAGCGCAATTGGTTAGCACGTCCCGGTATTGATGGGAAGGTCGCGGGTTCAAATCCCACCTGAGTCGAAATTTTTGGGATATATAAAAATATTAGATTTTCATTGAAGTGTGGGCAAACACTTAAAATACAAAAAAATCATATAATAATTATCTCTTTCAGCTACGATCTCACCTATTTCTCTACCATCTGGAGCTGAACTCAACCAAAACTTTGTTGGAGATAAGGCAGTAGTATCTGATTTCGGCCTAAGGACTACAAGTAACTTAAAATAATCTTTATTTCTTTCGTTCAAACAAAATTTTCAAATTAATCCCAGATATTTTTACTACAATAGAACAATCCGTGTTTTTTCCATGATTAATATTCACGTATCATAAAATCATCTATGGAAATGTTAGAAGACTTATGCTTGACTATTTTTGCTTGAATATAATTATTATATAATATCGTAGTTTTGGTTGACCACTTAGTGGCATTTAGATCAGAGCGCTTCCATGCTTCGGAAGGCAATTAAGATGTTGGTCCCGGATTTTTCAGTCTTTAAGCCATATCGGAAGCCTTCAGGTAGCCTGAAAACTCCGACACCAGAGATGGCCCTAGGTCATATGAAGAAGAAGAAGGCACTTCGATGGCGGTTGCGCCTCACCTCATCTAACTTATAGATTTTGATCTGCTAGAATGGAACTCGCAATTTACCTATTTAATTTAAATACTCATTTATCTGGTTAATAGTAGTAATAATATGTGTGCCAAACTATTCTTATTAATACGTAGAAAAATACATAATCGTCGTTACGGAATGATAAAATAATATTTACGGAAATATATTCGTTGGTATAATTCTGATTCAAAGTTTGTATAGTGTCGAAGGTATGATTCAGAATGGACATAAGAAAGTTGTAAGGTTACAACTTTCTTAAGTCCATGTCGGATGTTGCTATATAATTAGTAGTTAAGTTTTTACTCATTTTCCGCCTTTCAGATGGTAGAATCGCAAATGCCCTTAGCTTCATTGAGCTGAACATCATCGCAAATGCTGTTTGTCGTCTCTCGTACCCTTTTAACCTGTACAGCACGAACATATGTACCGGCGGTATCGATGGTATAGGCACATACAGAGTAGACTCCGGTAACCCCTTGGTAGTTACAAGGAACTACAAACCAATCTTGGTATGTTTACTATATCTATCTATCTAACTTTGTCTCTCAGGATTTTTTCATTTTACAACATTGACTGCATATTGAAACACACAAACATTTTAATTCATCTTCTTTAATTTTATTTGTATATAACATAACACATGATTATGCCTCGGTATTAATAAATGTTTTCGGATTTTTCATTTACTTATGCCAAATTTCATTATTCTAAGTCTACGGAAATAGCTAATAGGTTTTGATTTCCTTGCGAGTGTCAAGGTATATTTTGATTGCGTTGACTTAGAAGTTTGTTTTTTTTGATAATCCTACATAATATGCACTTTTCAGTAGAAAACTAGGTATTGTAGGTAATTAATTATGCTACTAACTTTGCACTTTTTCCCGCCTTTTTCCTTTGCGCGTCGAATGCAAACTGAACTGAACTGAAAAGTGCACAACGTTGGTTGATCAACGTTCCTATTTTGACGATACATCCTTTATTTTTGAATGTGTTTATTTTCAGGTTGGTATAACCTCTTTCGGCTCGTCTTCAGCATATGGCGGTATGCCAACTGTCTACGCCCGGGTCACTTCCTACATCAGCTTTGTCAACCAGTTTCTTTAAGATGGAGAGTTCAACGAATAAAATTGAAAAGAATGAAACTAAAACTGTCTTTATTTTAACTTCACATAATAAATCCCATACCCTTTTAGTCCTCTGTGATGCACCTGTCTAGGGTTACACTGGTTTTGCTCGACGTCCGATCCAAGTGCAATCCGTATCCGTGAAAATATGGATCTATAAATCTCTCACCCGAATTCGGATATTGCTTACGCACTAGTCCGATCTTTGATTCTTTGATTTGGGTTCGGATCGGATTCGAAAACGCTCCTAGGATTCAGAAACAAGTCAGTTCATGTTTAATCTGTAACTAAGGTATGTATATGCATGAACGAAATAAATTAGCAGTCTATCGCTCAAATTTTGAAATGCTCTACGAATAACTGAGCTATAAGCGGTAATGTGGTGGTAAGGGGTTCCAACCACCATCTTCGGGACCCAGGCCAACCTCACTTGCACGCGGTGCACCCTGATAACTAACAGACACCGCCGACGCTGCTGCCCGTCGGCGGCCAGGGGATTAATGTAGGCTGGGGTGAAGCTAGTAACATATAATAGTAAGCTAGTTTATAAAAATACAACTATAAAACTTTTATAGGGTAGTCTAAGAGGAAAATATAATCTTTTATTCCTTGTGAAAGTGCATATATATGTATAGTTTTAAAATGATGAACTATGCTAACTTTATTGCCCCATAAAGGACTCAGTTCAGTTTAATATAAAATAATGAGCTTTGAATATTGAATCTCCGATCTTACTGGGATTTTATTTCATCATCATCATCATCTCGATATGGAAGACTGGCAAAATACAGCACTCAATAGAGAGGAATGGAAGGAGGGAAGGGAGGCCTTTGCCCTGCAGTGGGACAACTCAGGCTTATAATAATAATAAAATAATCATCATCATCATTCTATGCTCAGTATATTGCCTTCAGCATATTATTCAGTTATTATAGGTACTATACCAATGTTAATAAAACCTAGGCTTCACCAGATTGAACGCCGTCATAAACATATATATAGGACAGTATAGGCGTGTCCAGAATTATGTAACAATGAAATAAAAATTAAATTAATAAATGTACATATTTGGCAACACAATTCAGTGATAGACTGTCGAAAAGAATTATTTATTATTTTCATGTTGCTTAAAACGATTGGAAAAAAATTTGAAAATTTATTGAAAACGGCTTAAAGGAGAATGCCGTCTGATGTATGGCGCTCGGAACCAACATTAAAGTGAGTGCGTCAAAAAAATATCCAACAAGTTTTTAGTCGATTCTACTGTCAAAATAATTAAAAATGAGGGTTATTGCCATAGTAACACTTTACATCAATGTTTATTGCCATAGCAACGTATTTATCATTGGTTGTTGTAGTCTAATGGCGGCGTGCAACGGAAACCAAATCAACAATATATTTTTTTACTTGATTATTAATCGAGTCGGTGTGTAAAACTAAAGAAAATGTTAATGTCATTTATAAAATATAATAAATTTTATGGGATACCTTCGGTTTTGACGCAATTGGTACGGGTTCTCGGCATTCTCCTTTTAATATATTTTGACTGGCTCTTTGTAAGTGACCTGTTATTTTTTTATTCAATGTATATTTTCATTTTTCTTTATCAAAATACCAACCGCTACAAAGAAATGTAACACTAAAGATAATCTGGTTACTTATATAGAATGTAAATTAATTGGAAGGGGTTCCAACCCCCATCTTTGGAACCCAAGTCAACCTCACCTGCCTGGGGTGCAATCAGCTGTGTAACAAATGGGGCTCTGGAAGCCAGCTGATTGCGGTATAGCGCAGCCTTTCACCGGCACAATTAAATCCCCAGGACGCCGACGGGCCTGCGTCGGTGGTGCGAAAAGTTGTGCCCTGTGACCACCAACACGCATGCCCAGCATGCGGATTATGGGCATATCTCCTCCTACACTGTACTTCCTATTTAAATTATTTTAATTTTAAGCCAGTAAGCACCTTCCTACTTTTAAAAGTTAATTATTGTGTTTTGGTCTGTTCATTTTATTTTGTACTTCACTTACTGGGGCCCTTACTGAATACCAGCGCAGCATCTAAGCTTGATCTTTGATGCTGCCAATGCTGAGAAAGGGTCCTTTTTTGCCCTTTTGTATGTAGTAGAATCACTTATTTCTAATTTTAGAATAATTGTATATATTTGATACCTACTTTAGTTACTTACCTATTTGTATATCTTCGGTAAAATAAATAACTTTCTTTCTTTCTTTCTTTCTTTCTTTTTTATAGGGGAGGCCTATGTCCAGCTGTGGACTGAATAGGCTGGTGTTGTTGTTGTTGTTGTTGCGTTTTGAATTAATATAGGTTATTCAGGTATTATTTGGATCGGAGACTAAATATATTTTCTCGAAGATTTTTCAATGCAAGGCGAACTCTGTGGAACTTCTCGACTTGATTATTGAATCACGTTTCTAGAGTTTTTGTTATTGGATTGCTGTTGTTCCAGTTTTGAGACAATTGGACGTAGATTTTATATAGAAACTTTTGAATTGAAAATGCAGATAACAATGATTTATTCTGAATGGAATTCCTTCTCTCAGCCTTGCTTGTGTGGTACCTGGTTAGAAAGTAGCATATTATGTTTTTCGTAGTCTAGCGGATTGCTTGAATTTGTTGCTACACCTCATACTCACATGCATACCTACGGTATACCATCAGTCTGCATACAAAACCACACAACCACTAGACCAAACCAAAAGATCGCGAGTCAGACGACGATAGTAGTAAATACTTTTGGATACATCATTAACAACTCTCTACAAGCAGTTGGTTTAAGATTTTGATTGACTGCACCTAATCTTTTAGCAAAATGAAACACTACTTAAATTAATAATGTATTGCATGCTCCTTTGCTGCTTACTTATGAACTAGAAATTATCATTTCAAAGTCTCATTTTAAGTGAACCGCAATTCGTTCTTATGAGAATAAGCTCTTTAAACCAAAGTAGTGTGTCCTAGTGTGCAGCAGTTTAAACTGAATCTACCAAAAATTTGACATCTTTTTTTACACTTTGCGTCACTAAACAAGTAGGTGCTTGCTGAAAATCAGCGCTGTATCTAGGTTATGCAGCACATAGCTGAGCAAGAACTTGTGTTTCAAGCTCACTCGCTGCCTAGCATGATAGCTGTTTACATGTATAGATGAATAGGTATGTATAGCGTAAATAATATTCTAGCTAATTAGATTACCTACGCAAACCTGTACCTACCTTATACATCTTGTGGAGAGTTTTTAGTTATAAGATCTTTGCAGGTACAATTTAAACCAGACTTTGTGCCTGACCTAGTGATTCTTGGAAATAAAAGATAAATATTTCTATCTATTACACTAGCTACCGGCCGTGACTTTGTTCACGTTATACCAAGATAAAAATATCCAGGTCAAAATCTATGTATATTCCAAGTTTTATCCAAATCCGTTCAGCTGTTCTGTCGTGATTTCGTAATAAACATCCACCCATCCAAATATTCGCTTTCGATCAGTAGTATTGTTCACTATGAGGTCCAGTTTAACCGGTTATTGGTGAAATAACAAATACGCAAGTCTATGTTTTGTATGACTTAAAATGAGGCGTAGAGCAATAACTCGTTCACAACGGGCTTCGCAGAGGAACAGTAGCTACGTGCCCTAGAGTCCCTAGAGCAAGTGTGTCTTCAGCACTAAAAGTGTTAATTGTAGAAGGTGGTCTATAGGTGAAATAGGCAACAGTGACCATCTTACATTATGGTTACTTGTTCGCTGGTCTGCTTACAATAAAAAAAAAATACCCATACTGGATTGGAAATATCTCACACACGGTCAACAAATCCCAAAGTTATCCTGTACTATGGGTATCATAGACAGATAAACATACATAGATACGTATAAAACACGCAGATACAGAACAAACATTCATGCTTCACACATTTTGTCCGGGAATCGAACCCACGAAAAACATTTATAAATTAACTTCCCCATTATTAAGCAGGAAAATTAACACAGAGAAACCAGCACTCACTTTAGCTGCAGGGTTCAAATTGTAAGCGACCTATTTAACTTCAATGGCTAAAATTCTCTTCCAAATTATGTTCAGACTAACCTTACCCATCGAGACAAGGGTACGGGCACGAGGCCCCCAGAGCTCGCAGCTTGTACAAATTAACGCGTAAATAATCCCCAATTCTCAGTGATTTAGGCAAAGCGGATGAAAATTAATGGAAACGCCTTCAGGAAGATCTCGTGAGTTGGATTTGTTATTTCTGATCACGCGATAAAAGGAATCCTTCAAGGTAATTAATTGGGCTATTCATTCTGCGGCGTTGTATCGTACGGGTTTTGTTTCTGAGGTGTTTGTTGTTCACAATACGGGCCCGATATCTACTGAAAGGAGACTTGAGGGGAGAATCAGCTAATGAAATTGCTAAAACATTACGTGATGTTTTGTGTAACGATACTATTCGTTTCAATCCACTGCTGGTCATAGGCCATATTTATGTGTTCCTGGATATGCTCATAATTCCCACGCTAGGCTACGACTTCTCCCACCACCGATGCTGGTGCCATTGGCATCCTGCAGGGATTTAGATGTGCCAGTGCTATGTAACGCGGCCACGTTATGCCACAATCAGCTGACTACCAGAAGCTCGTTTGTTTTTTGTCTTTGCAGGGTGCATCACGGGCAGGTGAGGTTAGCTTGGGTTCCAAAGATAAAGGCTGGATACCCTTACAGCCGTCTATTCGTTTATGTTACACAATTTCCGCTCATCTTTGTTGGCCTGGTACGCCTCGAAAAGTGAGTACGCGCGGGATGCTGCAGTATGATTTTATTTTCTGAATCTGTGTACAAATTCTCTAAATCCGTTCTTGAACTTAAATTAATTCAAGAAACCAAATTCACTTGTAGAGCATACGAATTTGATATATCATTGTGGATTCAAAGATGGATGTATGGAACATTATAAAATGTTGCACTACATTTTATAAAAGTTTAGAATAAGATAGATATAATTATATATTTATTATTTATTCAGAACACAGACTTAGTATTAGGTTACAAATATGTACGATGAAACCGCAAAAGCAAAAACTGTGTAGCAGAATGTGTAGGGATGAAATATGAAAGAACTGTAAGCAAATTAATACATTTGAAGACCTTATGTCTTAAGAGAAAAAAAAATATTATGTAAGTAATTACAGTGTGAATTTTTTCACTATAAATCATACAAACTTAGCATAACATAAAAACAAATCTGTAAATATGAGAGCTGTTATCAGGAAGAACAGCCTCTTACGTCCCTGTGATCTTATGTCAAAGTTTCCTTTAAAGGAAACAGTCAGTCAGTAGCTTTTTCAGTAGTATACTTATCCCTTCCTTGAGGGGTCCCAATCGAGCACCATACAATAAATCAGAGGCACCATATAACGCTATTATACCGCATCAGTGGCTTGTTAAAGGAGCTTGGAGCGGTCAAGCCGAAAATAGCTGAAAATTCCTAACGTCAAGTCTCGCTCATCCGTAATTGAAATGGCTGAGAGAAGTAGCATTTAGCTTCTGGACGTGGAACTATCTGAATAATGCATGAAGTTTCAACTTTCGCGGACTGTACTCCAAATTCACAGGTTTGCATTTCACACGCAATCGATATGCACTTGTTTAAAGTAAAATATAGGCCGCCTAATCAAACGTGAATTTGATCGAAGATATTGGTAAATTCTGATCATAGCACTTTAGATGGAGTATTAGTACAATTTATATTTCTGCAGTCAATAAGATGAACGAGATGTGTGAGATAAGTGTAAGGTGTCCCGTATATTTATATATAATATTTTGTACGAAAAGAACTTTGTGTCGTTAAAGTAAAATTTTATAATAAAAAATTATGCTCTCTTATAAATTGTTTAAGTAATTTCAATTTGGCCTAGTTTGGGCATCTAACAAAATCTATTTCGTTCCGAACAAAAACCGGTGGGGGAAAAGTGGGCGTTAGGTGAAAAATAAATATGCTAGGTGCCTGGGACTTTGCCCCTCGTGTCCTGCCTTCGTTTAATTGGTTTGTACCAGCGCTTCTGTGATGGAAAACTGTAACAAGGTTTCACTTTCTGAAGCTTGGTTGAGATCGGAAAACTAAGCGAAAAGAGCTTTGAGGCTTTTTCCCAGTGTGGGTACGTAATAAGCCAATTTAATTAATTAAAGATCTAGAAAAGTAAAAAAAAACCTATTGAAACCATTGTTTTTAATTCTATGCTGTTACAAAGTATTTTTTTGGGATTTCTTTATCAATTTGATACATCTTAATTCTGAGTAATACTATAAATGTGAGTGAGTTTATTTTTTTGTTACGCGCACTCTTAAACTATTCAAGCATCATGGGAATTCGCATACACATTTTAATGGATACAGAAAAGGGCAAAGTTTAACTTGCCTCTACAAAATAGTAGGTACTGTTCTCGAGGGATAGAAAAATAACTTTTAACCCAGGCAAAGCCACTGGCAAAAGATAGTGAAATTAAATAAAGTAGAAAATAATAAGTTACAAGTATGAATAAAAACGACTCCTTAGACTGAATTAACTGAGGAGTAGATTTTTAAAACTAGAAATTAATATTTTCGGAAAGTTCAGTTTTTTTATTCGGGCTCACAGACCTAAATTCTATCTATTTCTGGCTATAAAATGTATCATGTGTCCACATATCAGTTAAAAATGAATTTTTATTTGTTTATTTTATCTTTTTAAATAAAATACAGCACAACATTAAATTTTCAACTATTACTAGAATGTTAGCTTCACCAAATTCATTCGTTATAGGTCTAGGTCGTGTGGACATTAAGGCAACTCTGGGCAAGTGCGATAAGTAACTAAGAAACTTCCTTTACTTAAAAAGCAAAACATTCCTTTCGAGACATCTTTTTAAATTGCCACTCCACAAATCCAGGTCAAACGAAGTCGTTTGCTCTTTAATTCCGTGCTAACATAATATGACGTCATCATAAACTGTACGTGCCCCGCGGTATCACATCAAACTGATTAAACTTTTAAGTACTACAGTATTTTTCACTTAGCCCAATTTTGTGCATGCATCTTGGCTTGGCGCTCGTGCTTTTAGAGAAGAATATTTTGTAGAGTAATGTTGGCATAGTCGAGTTTAGGTTTGCAGTGTATTTGATACCTTAGTATGACTGGTTCATTAGCTAGGACATATCATTTCTATGTTATTCCATTTCAATCTTCCTTTCTTCTCCATGACAATAATAGTTTGTTTGACAACATTTCTATTTTATTTTTTCATGTAAGAGTTGTTCTTCCGCCAAAGTCTTGCGAAACATAATGTAGTTTGATTGACAACATTTCCTGTAGCACGGCCATAATCTCATAACTCAAAGGCATTTCAATCACAACACTCGTAACCATATAAAGGCTTATTCACATATGTCCAGTAATCGCTACCCGGGTCGGTAGCATAAAGTATTTTTATGGATAGAAGTATTGATGACCGTTGTGGGGCAAGCCTGCCTTATGCCTAGAAGGTAACGGGTTTGAGTCCCACTGCGAGACAAATGTTTGTATGATCTGCAAATATTTGCCTGGAATCTGGGCGTTTTCTATTTATATTAATTGTGTTTGCATTTATAAAAATAAATCACCCCCACCAGCCTATAACATTCCACTGTACCTATGCAGTGGATTGTATGTTCTAATATAGGCTTCCCCGAATAAGATGAGGGAAATGCCCTTAAGGCCCACGCTGGGCTTGCAGAATAAGGATAGGGACGCAGAGCACAGCTCTTCGCCCCGCCAACTTTGCACCGAATTTAGCTGTGCCTGTATTAGGCTGCGATCAACTGGCCACTGTTAGCGAGGGCCCTGTTTATTAGTTATTAGAGTGCACCACGTGCCAGTGAGGTATGCTTTGGTTTCAAAGATGAAGATTGGAACTCCTTAGACCTCATACGTACTACTGGTTAACCGCGGTGGTGGCTAGCCGCGCCGTTAATCTTTAGTTGACATTTTGTGGTGGTTAAACTGCATATTCTAATACAGCGCGACCAGACGGATATAGCGCTTATCTGACTAAGCCTTAACATGGTAAGATTGTAAACATGTAGCCACTGACTAATGTAATCGGTTTTCATTGTTTACGTCGCTTTGATCTGAAATATCAAGATATCCGCTCAGAGATAAAAATGAATAGAACTGGACGCTAGTAAATGTTTATATTGATTACCTCATGGTCTATAATGCGCTATACTAACTAAAAGGATATATTAAGATTAGTAGCATTGTTCTCTTTCTCCGAATAAACTATAGGTTTTATCACTATTGCAATACCTTTATCAAAATCACTAACATTTATAAAACAAAGACCCGCGTCTGTCGCGACAAAATCAAAAACTACTGATCGAACAGACAGAATGATATTCACGAGGAAGGTTAAGTGTATAATTTTTTAAGGTTTTGTGTAAACTGGTAACGAATTAATTATATTGCAGCCAACTTTGGGATGGCTCAGGCAAATATCAACTTGCCGCACTAGACTCAGTTGAACTCAGGGCCAAGAGGCTCATTGGTCAAGTGTATCTTGCTAAAGCAAGACTCGAGAGATTGAGCTATCGTCGCGAGGTGGCGTGTTTGTCGGTCTTTTATAAATTGTACTTCAGAGAATGTGCGCAGGAGCTAAATGACCTTATTCCGAATTCACCATACTTCCATAGGAACTTCAGACGCACTGCTAACTACCATCCGTATCAAGTTGATATTCCATCTACCAGAATTAAGCGCTTCCAAACATTATTTATAATGCGCACTGCTAAAATACGTAGTGTAGGACGCCCTCCGGCCATGTGGGGTGACGATCTGCGAAAGGCTACTGGTAGAAGCTGGATGCGTCGAGCTCAGGACAGGGCGCAATGGCGCTCATTACGGGAGGCCTATGTCCAGCAGTGGACTGCTATAGGTGATGATGATGATGATGACTGCTAAAATACGGAATCAGCTGCCAGCGTCTGTTTTTCCATTGACTTACGACCCTAACAGCTTCAAAAAGAGATTTAATAGGCATCTTCTGGGAAAGCTCGCCCCATCGTCGACCTCATCCCTGCCTATGCAAGCCTCAAGGTCAAGAGCTGGCCCATTATAAAAATAAAAAAAAAATGGTTGAAAAATGACGAAAATTGTTGAAAAAGTCAAGGCGCCTATTTAACTTAGCTTATTTTTATTTTAGCATATTTCTGAGTTTTAGCTTATTTTGGGGCTATAATTATGCTGTATGATAGTGTACAGCATTTTCATTTTATTATTAAGTACTTGTGAATACATAAGTCTAAAGCAATTCTAAAACTTTTGCGGCTAGAACTCCGTATCTAAAACAAAACGTCTAAACTTCGAGACGACTTTCAATCAAGTTTGCCGACTACGTCTTGCATGCCAAACGAGCAGCGGTCAAGATGGCTACCAATTGCCCGCCAGACCTGAAACTAAGGAGATTGCAATACTACGATTTGTATTGAGGGTCTTGTTTGAAGTGGCCATTGCTAGAACATTGTTTTGAGAAATTGTACATTTTGGATCTTTTTCTTCTCCATATGAGCTAGTAAGCAACTCTAGTGTCGGAGTTTTTAGGCCGGCTAAAGGCCTCGCTACGGCTGAAAAACTGTAAAGCCAGTACCAATATCTTAACGTGCCTTCCAAAGCACAGAAGCACTCAGATGTAAATGCCAGTAAACGGTTACCCATCCAAGGAGTGACCGGGCGAAGTGTTGGTTAACTACAATGAACTGTTAAGAGCACAGAAGCAAGCCGCGCCACTAGCGCTTCACTTGATTAATTTCATAGGTAAATGTTGCTGGAATATCGTAAAATTCTTGGCTATCGATATTCCGTTTTAAAGGAAAAAAGAAAAAGGTATAAGTTGGACTATTATAAAAAAACACGTTTTTTTTAACCTTTTTGTGACTAAGAAAGTTATGGCTTTCTCAGAGAAAAACTTGTCTAATTTTTAAGCTCCGTTTTTGTCGTGGAAATAACCAAATAAGACTAATTTCTGTTGCGCAAAATCACCAACCATCAACAATAAAAAGTAGCTATCATTCTTTAATATGTAAACTACCGGGGTGATTGGCTCACTTTGTTGCAAACAGAAATTATTGACACTGATCCTGTTTTTACAAACCATGACATTTCATCCGTCAAAATTCAATTGACAGACTGTCACAGTTTGTTAAAACAGGATCGGTATCAATAATTTCTGTTTGCAACAGAGTTAGCCGATTACCCCGCAGATCAACTAACCCAACCACACTGATTATGAGTAGATACAATAATCGCTGGATTACTTCGTTTAAAAAACAAATGCTTTTTAGAAATTTTGGTAAAAACGAAAACAAAAGTAACGATACAACTCCAATCGTTCTATGCTATGTAATTTACCAGTGCAGTAGGTATAGCCGATTTTTAGGCTCCACGTACAGAATTTAAATGAATGACGAGTCGCTTCACGGATTACTGAACCCCATAAATGGAACTTTTGTGCCCCAACTTTGAATATTGGGGAAAAGCTGAAACGCTCCAGCTGAAGCTATGAAATACAGTTGTTCGCATTGAATAGGAATTGATGTCTATGACTATTTGTCTATCACTGGAACAGAGAACGTTTCCAGCAATCTTGGCCATAGCGACCATTTTTCGTTTGATTTTAGCGTAACATTATTTATTACAATTATTTGTTTATTCACAATTTCAAACCAACGCGTTACAAATAATGTCAACATGGATGGTATGGTAAAAAATCCGATTTTGGATACATAATAAATAAATAAATAAATAAAAATAAAAAGCCTTTATTATTCCTTAACTTATAAACACCTTATACTAAAATAATATTATTTGCTGTAATTTTTAATTAAGGACCCCTCTGCGGGTTATAGGCCTCCTCTAAAAGCTTCCAATTTTTCCTGTCTTTAGCTTGTATTGGCCATGACAGGCCTGCTATTTTGACTATGTCGTCTTGCCATCTTTCTCGTGGTCTTCCTCTTTTCTTCTTGCCGATTTTTGGGCCTTTCCATAGGGTTACTTTTTGAGTCCATCTGTCATCTGTTGTGCGTATTAAGTGGCCCGCCCATCTCCATTTCAAAGCTTGTGCGTGCTGTAAAGCGTCTTTTATTTTAGTTTTGCGTCTGATTTTTGTGTTTCTTTGTTTATGTACTAATTTAATGTTTAATAAGCTTCTCTCCATGGCTCTTTGACATACTTGAATTTTATTTTTTGCCATTTTGTTATATATCCAGGTTTGGCAAGCATATGTGAGGCAGGGAAGTAGACACGAGTCCATGACTTTGGTTTTTAGTTTTATAGGTAATTTAGATTTCATTACTTCCTTATAACTCCAGAACTTGTTCCAATTTAAATTTATTCTTCTCTTGATTTCTTCTATATTTCTGTTTCTAGAGAATGACAGTTGTTTTCCTAGATATATGTAACTATCCACATATTCAATGTCGTTGTTATTTATGCTTATATGTTCCCTTGTCCTGTTTGTAAGTATTTTTGTTTTTAAGGTGTTCATCTCTAAACCTACCTCATAACTTACTTTGTGAAGATCATTAAGTATTGTTGCGAGTTGTTTGGAAGATTCTGCAACGACAATAATATCATCCGCGAACCTCAAGTGGTTTAAGAGTTGGTTGTCTATGTTTATACCTTTTTTGTGCCATTGTAAGTTCGAGATTGCATGTTGAAGTACAGCTATAAACAGTCTAGGGGAAAGAGGGTCTCCTTGTCTAACTCCTCTATTTATTTTTATCGTTTCACCTATTCTATCAAGCTTCACTCTGCTCTTACTCTTATAATATATATCTTTTATTATATTTATATAGACGTTTGGTACTGTCAGTGATGACAGGGTGTCCCAGATGCTTTGATGATGTATTGAGTCGAAAGCCTTGGTGTAGTCGATGAACCCTAGATAAAGTGGCCTATTGAACTCCTCGTATTTTTCTATCACTTGCTCGATCGTGTGTATGTGATCAACTGTGCTAAACCCTTTGCGAAAACCTGCTTGTTCAATTGGTTGGTGTTTCTCTATATACCCTTTGATTCTATTTTCTAGACAAGCAGCGAATATTTTATATATATTGGATATTAAGCTTATAGGTCTGTAGTTTCCTACATCAGCTGGATCTCCTTTTTTGTACAACAGGATTATATCTGACATGGACCAAGAGTCGGGAATTTTTTCTTCGGTAAGAATTTTGTTAAAAAGGTTTGTCAATGGTTGTATGAGTATGAATTTTGATATTTGTATTGTCTCATTTGATATATTGTCAGGTCCGGGACTTCTATCAGGTTTTAATTTCAAGATGTGTTTCATTATCTCATTCTTAGTTGCTGGTTCTATGGTGGTGTTTGTCTCCTTTTTGTTATTTCCTGATGCCTCAGGATTGTAAACCTCTTTGTCTTCGACATTTGTTTTTTCAGGGCAACTGTACAGTTTTCTGAAGTATTAGGTTGCTATTTTTATTATTTCAGTTCTGGTTTGCATTTTATTTAGATTTTTGCTTGATTTTAAGTTTGGTATCCATATTTTTTCTTTATTTAGTATTTTATTTGCTTTCTTTACACTTCCTTTCGTTATAAGAAATTGTTCTATTATCTTTAATCTATGATTTTTGTAGTCTTTCTTGATATTTTTGTTAGTTTTTTTATAAAGTTCTTTTAATATCTGTTTTTCTTGCTTAGACAACGATTTCTTGCTTTGTAAGTCATGTCGCTCCTTGATTAGTCGTTTGGATACATAGTCAAAGTCAAATAATAATTAAATAATTCATTAATTCATTCATTCACAAATATGTCTCTTTAGTAATTGTTATACATGCACACTAGATTTCCTTGCTGCATCTCATACATTTTGCACTCAGTCATCAGGCGTTTCATCCCACTCACAAACATATCACAATGTGGAGATACCCCGAGTGCGGCGCCGAGCCGAGACCGCGCCCGCTCCGCCGAGCTCTGGTGGTGCTGCACTGAGCGGCCCGCAGCGCGTGCTAGGGGAGACACCGTGCGCGCCCGCAGCCAACTCACTGATAGTAAATTGGGTACAGATAGTCTCAAGAACACCTCGACGAGAGCCACGCAGTCTATCTTGCCTCTTATTAGGTCCAGAGTAAATTTAGTCAGCGCGAGAGACCTTCTTATCTCTAACGTTTCACATTAAAGTCACACATTTTGTTTATTTTTTATTTTGCATGTTTAGTTTTACAAATACTATATATTTTTTATATACCTATATTTTATATTACAAGTGAATTGATGTCACCACAGAGAAGAGGGGACTCTTCTAATACAGGTCTTACGACTTAAAAGAAGAGATCCCAAACCATATTTTTATGTACTTGTAATTTTGAATAAATATTTTTTTTTGGTTCTATCATATTTTGTATTGTGTAAAATAAAGCATAATTATACAGCTTACCGTCTTTTAAATTCATGAAATCTATCTATGATAAATTAACAACAGTCACCTAAAATTATTGTAACTAAGCAAATGATTTGTATTGCAGTTCTCTGTGTATAATTTGTCATTTTTATCATTATTTTTTTTTCTTGTATTTCCTGTATGATAATGTGTTATGATTTGTACTTTTATGGGCTTTTAGCTTGAATTAATTTTTAATAATTTTATTTAAATGAGGCACTTTCACACATTAAGCTTGTAAAATAAGTATTTGTCTATATTACTGCAAACATACAAAACAAAATATTTATTGAGGAACATTAAAACAGTGGCATAGAAGTACAATTTAATAATATTATCAGCATGTGTTTCATAAAATCATTGTTATTTAAAAATAACCCCGTATTCAAATCTTCAAATTAGGTCATTAATTAGTATTAAATCTTAAAATAGTTGGATTATGCCTGAAGACTGATAAATTTATAGTTCCAAAATTAGTTTGTATTATAGTTTCAGTTTAAAAATCAGTGTCAATCTACTTTTGTAACTGACTGTACGTACATACGTGCAAAGTTAGAAAGTTTTCCAATGTAACTGAAGCCAGAAAAGCGTGTAAGCTCCTAAGTTTTTTTTAACCTACCTAGGTTATACGTAACACCAAGTAGGTACTAGGAAAGACGTATTGCGGTAAACCTAGCCGTTGCCAACTGACCGGACACATTTTTTTTGGTGACCTGGTAATTCTATTAGATTAGAACTCAATGCATCGGTAAATTCAACGTAAAATTCATATGGGATTAAAATTCGACACTGATACTTTTTAAAACTCTTATTAAAAGACAATAATATGTAATCGTTTAAACTTTTATGAATTTCAGTTCTTTTGTGTTCATTTTAATAATTGTTCTTATGCTCTTTTATTCTTGAAAATGTGTCTCAAATCTATTTTATGTATAAGTTCGTGAAAAGGCCATTAACAAGAAGTGAAGTGAAGAGAAGAGATGCGTGAAATACCTATCAAAGAGGTGATTCTCTTTAATCTAATCTACTTATACATCAGTGGATTCACCGTTAAATCATCCGTGAAAAAGGTCTGATACGAAACTATTCACAGGCGTCGGTTTGACAATTTCAACACAAAGTCATACAAATGGAGACATACGGGAAATCATTAGGCTATTAACCCTTTTCAGGGTTCAAAACCGCTTTATCGTGAAAATATTTTAGAGACAAACTTATAGAATAGAATAAAAATTATGATGATAGATACGAATACATCGTTGAGATATTTGGTTGTCTATGGAATGGGAATAGTACTTATGCACATTTTAATAACAACACTAGCTTTAGTTGGTATGGTAACTTTTACCTAATGTTGATAAGCACTTTGAAAATAATACATCAAAATATTTTTACCACGAAAAATCTAAAAAGTTAATTACTTGACTGAATGAGGTACGTAGAATGTATGACAATATATGTTTCATGACCAATAACAATCTGTATACATGGACATGGAAATATTTTTACTAGCAACTGAAATTACGGGCAAAGATGCTTTTCATTTTCAGACGCAGGGTGTTGCATCGTAGAGAACGTTCCAAAAAATATGATCTACAATACAATACAAATACAAAACAATGGTTACCACTTAACATCAGGGCCATATGCTTGTTCCATCTTCAAGTAACATAAAATAATACACATAGAATTTTAACAAAAAAAGGTAGAAAAATATAACATAAAACATGTTGGGATGTTTGGAAAAATGGCTTCGACTCAGCATAACATCCAGTAGATGTTAAACAGTTTTACCTGTAGAAATCTACTGCTGAACATTAAGCCTTTTTCAAATACCACTAAACATTTACTACAGTAACATCATCTGCAAACTCCTGATTTGAAACACTAGAAACTACAGGTTCATGAATAAATTCTGTAACTCTGACAAGTCGCAAGACATATTGCGGTATGCAGTGGAACCCAGTGATATTTTTTACTCGTGAAAGCGAGCTCTTTGCCCACGTACCCCTATCTACTGATGTGACGCCTCATAGATCATACCACCTTATGGAATTTGCGGACGACAGCGTGTTTCTGCGAAAAATGATACAGTAGTGTGCCTGAAGCGACCGTATAAATACTTTATGTGATTTTTAAAAAGATACATTTTTGTGGGTAATAATTTTATAGCAGCTAAGGAATTCGACAATTGACGACAAACGACAGTTGCTGGGCATACCTGGATGAGAAGAACATTGGACAAAGGGAGGTCTACCCAGTAGTGGGTGATTTGATTTTGGGATGAGATGATGATAGTTAAAAGTAATTGTAAGACATTTAAAGAAAATAATTTCTGGTCTTTTTAATCGTAAAATTGTTTCTGAGCCTTCGTATGGTATGGCTTAGGTACTTTCCAGAATAAAAAAAAAGAGAAAAGGATAGCCTACGTGTTAGTCCAGGTCATTAACAAAGTATATTCCAAGATATAATTTCGAAATCCGTGCACTCGTTACAGAGTTCAGTGGAGACAAAGATACTCACACACACACACATTCGCATTTATAATATTAGTGTGATTCCTTCATATTTTTTTTCCTTAATATAATATTTAATACTCGTTGGAATGTACATTATTGCGGAAGTTGTGTAGGTGACAGCGCACGTACTTTATGACGAATGGCGACAGTGCAACGTTCCCAACAATATATTATGGGCTGAACGAATTTGAATCAAATAATAAAAGGCTGCTGGTAAAACCTGGATGCTTCGAGATGAGGATAGGGCGCAATGGCGCTCATTAGGGACGGCCTATGTCCAGCAGTGGACTGCTAAATGCTGATGTTGATGTTGATAATGATGATAATACAAGAAGAAGTTAGTTAACATTTGTAAAAATAAATAAGAAATAAAAACTAAACAACATAAGTTACAAAACCATTTTCTTTAATAATTGCTTTTCTCCTCGTAGTTCAGTGTCTGGCGATAGACAAAGTTCTTTGAACCCATCAAAACACAACTAAAGTCACTTACAAAATACATTTAGCAGACACGATAAAATACAAAACCTAATAAAAATAACTGATTGATCGATAAGTATTCGAGAACAGCACAAGTTTAGCGTGCATTTCATCTGTCCATAACTCCTAACCCTCGATAACTCTACGACGGTGAAAAGATACCGATCGAATCGGGGGCAGGAAACATCCTCGGGAATATAAAGGTCTGGGACGGGAACATATTGCCCAGAACGTGGAAGCGTTTGGAATATTTACGATGAAAACGATTATATTGGACTTTGGAAAATGAAGGTTTTTCTTACCCTTTAATATGAGAAACTAAATTCTTTGTAACCTCCTTTGGAACTTGCTCGGCGAATACTTAATTGGATTAGTACGCTATCAAAACATTTTGTAGCATTAGATTCTGAATTTGAGTTGTTCATGAATATGTATGTAATTTCAGCTGTAACCGTGTTTATAATTTAATCGCTTGCAGTCCTACGGTGGGCGCCAGTATTTGTTCAGCAAAGTTTGCGGCATGTTAAATCACATCTACCCACAGTTTGCGAACACTCTCCATTATTGCTATTGTAACTCCAAAAATAAATACCTACGCTAAAACGAAGAGTCATTTACCAATTGTTTTTGAACCTTCAAAAATAAATACCTAAATTGGGGATAAGATTATTATCAAATATGCATCAAAACTCGGAAGCTTTTACCTAAATCGGGTTGATTTAATACATTCCATTATTCATCTTAGCAGAGGATTGTAGCATCAAATCATTCGAATGAAACAATACTGTATTGTCCGTGTTCATTAATAAATGTCAAGATTTGGCCCAATTCTAAATCTGCGGATCTCCTAACAAAAGGTTAAATGTAAGGAAGAGTTTTCAAGGGTACTGACAGGATGATAGTCTTGACAAACAAGACACTTGGTAGAAGTGTTCCAGAGTGACGACGCCTGTTTGGGATGGAGTGAATGAGCACAATGGCTTTCCTGAATCCTCTGAATGACACCTTCATTAAGGCGCTGACATTTTGCAAATACTCAGTGAATTGTTATGGTTTTTCTTGAGCGCGAAACGCAGGCCTTAAATCTAATGTTCCGTGATTTTCTAAACCGTCCAAACTTATCAAGAACAATATGTAAATATCGGGTAGCGCTGCCTTTAAATATGGATACAAAGTTGATGAGATGTCTGGTGCTATTCTTTCCCTTTGGGGACCGTGAAATATTAAAGCGTTGTTCGGTTAAAATGAAACGGGTAACAAACATTCAGCTGTGTCCGAGGGTCTAATTCAAGTAAACTGTCAAGAGAGATCCTAATCCCGAGCTTTAGAGTAATCCTTATGAGATCTTTGCATGATACACGAGTATTATATACATCTCAAAACAAACCTTGAATTCACAACAAAACAAAATGATTTCAGAAATCGAACAATTCAGTTGAGACAAAACGATTGAAAAGCACTTACTTGCTATTTGTTTCAATGCTGTCACGGCCGACTTGAGCGTATTCAAGGTGCGCCTTCTCAAGTTTTTTTTCCTCGAAAATGTTTCCATATCGATATTCACTGACATTGTATTTCCAACTCTATTTTATCGGCACTACGCTACAATTTCCGTTGGTTTCATAGTATTACGGTATTAAGAACCTTTTGTTACGGAAGCCGGGAATATACTGCGCGTAAATGCATATCACTAACAGTCAGTCACCGTTCGACATTCTAAAGTCTTTATAACGAACACTGAAATATGTGGAGATGTAAATACAAAAATAGCTTCTGCAAACACTTTAAAAGCAAATTGTTCAAACAATTGAACACGTTTAATATTTTTCGATTCTTTAAAAAAAATAAACAATGTTTCGTTCGTTTAATATTTCATTCTAGTCCATCAATGTTAAGAAAGAAAAATCTGAAAGTCTACACTTAATAAATCAAAAGCATAGACGGTAAAAGATATTTTTAGTTTAGTTTGACAATAAAATGTGATAAAATGTGATATATTTATTAGCTTATCCATGCCATCCCCGTAGCAACGCAAACAGGATTCCGGGTATAATAACATGGTCACATTTTTATTTTTTAAACAACATAAGTACAAGTAAAATTGTATAATTATATAAATTAAATAAAATTATTAAAAAAAACAAATTTAAAACAAGGAGAAGGTTCCCAATTCGATGGAATCTTTTTTTTGGGTCTATTCTATCTATAGTAATCAGATTGTAATTTGTTTTTGACATGCGCCTACATAACACCCACATAATTTTTGATCGGCCACCCAAAGAAACACCTATGTCGTAACGTTCATAATAACCACGGAAAATAATATGAAAAAACACAGCTCATGTTATTATATTCTCTAAAGAATATTGAAATGTAAACTCTCTTTGAAGTCAAACTATAATAATGTAACCAACTATAGACCAAATATATATACGAGTACTAGCTGAATTTCAGGTAAAAAATAATAAAAATGATCAACTTCAACTTTGTTAAAAAAAATAAAAATCACTTTACCTACAACTACAATCACTCTATGATAGGTAAAAACCTAACCTTACCAAACCGATACAGGATTTGCTTAATAACTTCAGGTCAAAAAATTTTTTCAAAACTATGGTAAAAAAACAAGACAAAAGTAAAAATAGAGCTCCAATTAATCCATGGTAAGTAATCAACTAGATAACACCTGGTAAATCTGATCTCGCATGATATACAGACATGTAAACAACACTTCTATTCTTGTATGGATCAGGTTCATTAACAAAAGACGCATTCACGCTCGACCTTTGAAACAACAATCGGTATTTTATGAGCGTACGGTTTTGCTCGTCTGAAATTATGGGTCTACCTAACGGATTCAGATCAGGCACAAGATTTACACGTTATTTGGAGTGACTAAGAACTAATCCATTATATGTTATAATATCACTATCTGCTTCTACGGATCCGAATGTGTGACGAACGGAAAATGTATGTCACGGAAATAAAAACTTTAAAAAATTAAACCGGTAAAAAAACAGATAAATTAGAAAGTATTCTTCTTCTTCTTCTTCTTCGTATGAGCTAGTGACCAACTCTGGTTTCGGAGTTTTTAGGCCGCCCAAAGGCCTCCGACATGGCTTAACGACGGAAAAGCCGGGACCAACCTCTTAACATGCCTTCCGAAGCACGGAAGCGCTCAAATCTAAAAGTCACTAAACGGTCACCCATCCAAGTAATGGGTGGAGTGTTGCTTAACCAAGGTATACTTAATTTAATTCAAAGAAGAAGATAGGCACCTACTCATCTGTTTAGAGTCGGTGCTAAGCCATTTAGATAGGTTTGATAGACCTCCTCGTTTATCTAAGTTGGTTAAAAATGTTGCGTTGGTGTTATTCAATTAGACAAAATGATTATGTCCGAGGGAGGCACTTTCAAAGTCGCAGATATACATCTTAAGATGCAGGAAGGCAGATTGCGCTGGTATGGTCATGTAATGTGAAAGGCCATGAGAGGCAGAGGTCGCCCACCAACTATCTGGACTAGAACCATATCCAAGGATATCACGATGCTCGGCCTAACACCAGCAATTCAAGACCGCAACAAGTGGTGGTCAGGTATCAGGAGGGCCGACCCCAAATAGGGAATGGTCCAGAAGAATGATGATGATCACTCATTATCTGCTACATATTATTATTCGAACCTATAGTAAGCCGCCAATTCAAGGCAAAAGTTGGTGTTCGCGATTTGCTGGATAAATCATTCTATTAATAAAACATTCTTAAACATTATGATCTTAATTGTTCCACATTACACTCTACCGTCAGTGCCCCTGTGAGAAAGTACCTCATCGGTATGCCGAAATGGAGCTTTTTTTATTGCTATCAGAACCCTGTGGCCAGTACTTTTGGTTTATATTTATGTTCCTAAATTTAGTGATTTATTTGTGACTATGTTTGGTATAACTCTCGCAATTTGTGACAGTCTATTTGGTGAGATATTTACAAAAAAAACTGAGATGCAAGGTCCTGATTTCAGGACACTGTGGCCATATATCTAAGCAATTATCTCAGAAACTAAACCATCAGAAATTGTGAATCAAGTACCGATCTGCGTAAAAAGCAAGTCACTAAATCCTAGTTAAAGAACCATCTTCCTAGGTAGGCTTTTTTAAATGTAAAGTTACAAAAAAGGAAATTTTGTATTTGAGGTTATAAAATGATGAAAAACTGATTTTATGGTCGATATGAGTTTTATGAATTAACAAAGATAAAAAATATAACCGGAGTATATTTTTTATCATGAGTATTTGATATAGATTGGCATACTTTTCAACATTTAAAATGCCCGCATTGGTGAAATATCAACAAAAATGTGGTGGTTTGATGGCTTGATGATATTTCAGCAACTAGACCGTCACAAATCACGAAACGAAAATCGATCTGCGCTAGTAGTATGATGCGCGATGTAGTCACTAAATCCCTGTAAAGAAATATCTTCCTAGATTATTTTATTGCATTATTATTTTATTCTTTTATTGCCTATCTTACCATTTTGAGGTTACAAAATAGTTTTTGCTTTTGTTCTATTCATAATTAGGTTATTATGAATAGAACAAAGGCAAAAACTATACCCAGATGTAATGTAGAGTTTAAGACGCAGATTTACAATAGTATCATAATTTGTCACGATCTATTTGCGGAGATTTTTGCAAAAATAACATTGCTCGGAAGATACTTATGTTATTGTTTGAGAATGTATTTCAGTTGTAAAATAAAAGCTGATACGAAATAATACATAATGGCCAAAACCTTGGAAGAAATGATCAAAAATGAGATCGCGAAGGCGACGCCGCGCGAATAGCTCTAGATATATATAAGTTTAGGTCTCTACAAAATCGCTCTGACCCTGATGAGTACCCCCTAAAGATCGTAATGTTGCTATACATACATACATATTATAAATATTAGAACTATTTTAGGGCTATTATTCATTCCTTATATTTATTGAATAATTCCAATCTGTCATGAGAAGGGATGAATGTCATGTGACTAAAAGAGTGATGAATATGAAGGTAGAAGGTGGTAGAGATGGATGGAGTGTGGGAAAAGGGATATGAGAATGAAAGGAGTGGATACAGAATTGACAGAATTGGCTAATAGAAGAGAGTGGAAGAAAAAAACCTGTTGTGCCGACTCCCACGCATGTCCCACGCTAGGTGTGGGACAAGGGCAGGAAAATGATCATGATGAGTTCTTAATCGACATTTTATCTATGAAATCTAATTATATCTAAACTTTTGCATGATCCTTTTTTTAAGGCTATAACAAAGTGAGTTAATAATGCTGACAATGATGATGTTGATGTAGGAAAAAACAAACATAATAAACGTGATTTTATTACTAAGATAATTTTTAGAGTCATGTTTTATTATTACAAACATGTATTATAAGGGTATCATTGTTCTAGTTTGCTTTATCCCTTCAGTTTACGGCTTAGCTCCATTCGAGTTTGAAATTGCATCGTGTTTGATGATACTATATATGTTACGAGTAAAGCTGAAATTATAATGATCGTTAAAATTCACGGTTCATAAAGAAAACAATTCACTTATAAGCGAAATACAGGGATAAATGTTTTAATAACATATTTTTTAAATCTATCATCATAATCAGTCTATCTATAGCAGTCCATTACTGGACATAGGCTTCCCCTTCTGAGCGCTATTGAACCCTGTAATCAGCTCGACGCATCCAGCTTCTACCAGCAGCCTTTTGCAGATCGTCACTTCACCTTGCCGGAGGACATCCTACTACGTTATGCCAGGACTCTCGTATGCCCTCTGCCATTTCAGCTTGCTAATTTTCTGAGCTAAGTATGAGCTTTATTTCTATGTTGCATGGTGTCATTGCAGATTTCATCTTTTTGAGAGACGTTAAAACTCAGAGCATGTGAATATAACGATGCTTCTCTCAAACTATGTTGTTCATTTGATTTGGATTTGATATTTTTCCATCATTGAGAAACTTGACAATCTAACTTATTTCTGAGAACCTCTAAATTTTATCTATCAGCCCGGTTGTGATTATATCTTGTCAAAAAACACCAGACTGTAATTTTTTAGATAGTTTTATTAATAAAAAAGTTAATCTGATAACAAATTCGTGATTTTTGGAATATTTAATTTGATTGATAGCCACAAACCTATACTTTCTAATAAATTTTTATATTCAGTATACAGATATTGCACGAGGACAGACCACGGTTAAAATGCTGAACCAATTGGATTATGATACTAGTGCCGTGAAGAAAGAAAAAGGAAAAAAATTGGCAATTTTTTTTTCAAAAATTAACCCACTATCACTTTGAGTGTATGTAGTACATAGCGGTTGGAAAAATATATGCGATTGAAACAACAAGCAGAGCTAGTTGTTTTTATTATTCAATGACATCTGGGACGACATTTCCACAATTTCAACAATATTACGTTTTACCAAAAGAAAGAAAATAAAACAACCTCTTTGGTTTTACCTGTACCACAGATAACATAATACCTGTACTATGAGGTATATGAATAAAGTCGTAAGCTTTCGTAGCGTAGCTTACTTCGATGTTTTAGCCAATCATCTGAGTTATGCAACACTCCACCCAGTCACTATTTGAATGGGTGACCGTTTAGTGGCATTTAGATCTGAACGCTTCCATGCTGTTGGCAACTCATACGAACAAGAAGAAGAAGTCCAGTTGTCAGTTTTTAAGTCCACTTCCTAGCCAAACTATGTTAGTAGGCCTGTCAGGCGTTAGTATTCAATTTCCACTGGAACCTAATCAGTCTGTGGTCCAAGCTGAACTCAGTTCAGTGTTGACAAATTCATTATAGGTAAGCCGCACACATATCAACGTCACTAGATTCCAATTTATGTCAGTTCATTTAGTATACTCTTTGTATGATCGGTTGTCCACAAGCTGTGCAGCCGGTAGGAACTTAAAGTTTTATTAAATGAATATTTAACTAATACTTTTTTAAATAATTATTTATTTAATAAATATTAATAAATAATTATATATTAATATTCATTTAATTTAACTAATATTTTTTTATATATAAAAAAATATAAACATAATAATGTTTATTAAATTTAAGAGTACCTAAGTCATTTGACTCATTATTTACATACATTTGATAAGATGTTTAAATTAGTTAACTTCATTGTTTTTTTTACCAGTCGTTTATTATAAAATATGTTGAAAGATAATACCCAAAGATTAGACTCATTCATAAATTAGTAGGTATTGCAAACATAGTTTTCAATACAATAATAAACATTTTTTATAGCTTCGCAAATATTTCCCTCCATTTTAAATGGTGGAAATTGGCAGGCCCTTTGAGACAAACTTGTAATAGGTGTTCCGAAGTTTGAAAATGATTAATTTGTTTTCTTTGTCCCGGATCACAATCGAGTCATTAGGAGTTTCTGTTCGGAAGTTATATCATCTTATTTTTATACTTCAATATGATACTTAAATATCATAATTATAATACTTATCCGTATCAAGGTTGTACTAGATTTAATAAAATGAATGATGTGGGTAGGCACGGAATGATGAAATAAAGCAGTCTCGAACTAGCCATCTTGTTGTTTACTTCATGGTGACAGCGGTGGGATCGAAATTAATAATTTTAATGGTCAAATAGTACAAAAAACGTAACGTAGTGTGTGATAAAGCAAAAAAGTGTAAAGGGACCACAAAACAATGGAACACGCTCGTCCTCCAGCGCAGTTAATCTTGGAAGGTGGGCCGATGGCTCGTGCCGAGTCATGGCGGCGGTGGTTACGACAATTTAAAGTATTTATCAAAGCATCTGGAGTGCACAAGGAAAAAGGAGACGTACAAGCCAGTTTGTTGATTAATTTGATTGGTCCGGATGGGTACGATATTTACTCGACATTAAAATTCAAAGATGAAGCCGATCGGGAAAACCCCGAAAAATTAATCGAAGCATTTGATGGGTATTTCGGGACGAAAACCAACATAATAATGGTTCGGTTCAAATTCTTCACTCGGAACCAAGAAGTCAATGAGAGTATCGACGAATATGTAACAGCGCTAAAGCTCCTGAGCCAGAAGTGTGCCTTTGATCAACTGGAGGATGGCTTAGTTCGTGACAGGATTGTTTGCGGTGTTGCCGATAGTAGTGTGCGAGACCGGCTATTAAGGGCTGAAAATCTAACCCTAGAAAAAGCGGTAAAAATCTGTCAAGCCAATGAGAGCTCCATCGACGGTAGCCGTCAAATTGAAGGCGCCAGAAGTGAGTCTAAAGCTGTATCAGTGGACGCGTTATGGAAGTCCAGGGCGTTCCAACGAGGGGCTAAATCATACGGACGTGGCGGTGGCGGTCCTAGCAGGGCGCGCGGAGCCGGCGGCAGCGAGCGAGGCGTGCGTACGGGCGCAACCTGGTCGGGCGGGGCCGGGCGCGGCGCCGGCGGCGGCGGCGGCGCGCCGTCCGCGTGCGGCGCCTGTGCCAGTGTCCACTGCGATGGAGGTGATCGGTGTGCGGCCAAAAGAGTGAAGTGCTTTATTTGTGGTAATAAAGGACATTATAAGGCGATGTGTCCGGTGCGTAAATATAACAAAGTGTATGAGGTAAACCAGGACAGCGACGACGATGGTGAGTTGTACTACATATCTACGATTGAGTGTGTAGATTCTATTTCAAAAATCAACAATGGTGATAAGTGGCATGAAACTTTCGTTTTACCAGAATGTAGGGCTAAGCATGAATTTAAATTAGACACGGGTTCCGACTTGAATGTTTTATCGCAGGACAATTTTGTCAAGTTAGGGTTCTCTTTATCTCAGCTGTGTTCGGAAAGCCTACGGGCTAAGTCATTTTGTGGAAATTACTTATCGATTGTTGGCTCAACTATCATTAAGTTGGAACATAAACAACACGAATACCGATTAAAATTTGTTATATCTGCTGAAGCTTGTCAAAGTATTCTGGGAAAGTATGGTTTGGAGGAATTAGGATTAATACAAAGAATTTACACAATTAGTCTGGACAAATATGATGATTTGTTTAAGGGTTTAGGTAAATTACCAGGACACTATAAAATACCGATAGAGAGTAGCGCCAGTCCTTGCATATGCCCTGTAAGAAAAATACCGGTTGGTGTGCGAGATCAATTACTTAAAGAGTTAGCCCGCATGGAAGATTTGGGCGTCATAAGGAAGGTGTCGCACCCAACTTCATGGGTAAGCGGTATCGTTATAGTAGCAAAAAAAGATGCTAGCCTCAGAGTCTGTCTGGATCCTCGGCCTCTTAACAAGGTAATTAGACGACAACACTATCCGCTGCCGACGATTACTGAAATAGCCACCAAGCTAAAGGGTGCGCGGTATTTCAGTAAGTTAGATGCCAAATCTGGTTTCTGGATGATCCAGCTGGACAACGAGAGCGCTGACTTGTGTACATTTGGAACTCCGTTTGGCCGGTACCAATATCTGCGTCTACCTTACGGCATAAATTCAGCTTCAGAGGTCTTTCATGCCAAGGTAAGACAGCTGCTCGAGGACCTCGAGGGAGTCGACTCTTTCGTTGATGACGTCATCGTTTGGGCGCCTACGAAAGAAGAGCACGATAGACGTTTGGCTTGCCTCCTCGATAGAGCGCGGTCAGTTGGTATAAAATTTAATCGGGATAAGTGTGAATTTTGCGTTACGGAAATCACATACCTGGGGCACACCTTCAGCGCCGAGGGCATGAAAATAGATCAGGCGAAGTTGAGAGCTATCACAGATATGCCCAGTCCGAGCGACAGGCAGGCACTCGAAATATTTCTCGGTATGGTTAACTACGTAAGTAAATTTATTCCTAACTACTCAGAAAAGGTGAGTCCCTTGCGAAACCTTCTGAAGAAAGGCAGCGAATGGAGCTGGGACGCTTGCAGCGAGCGAGTGGTGAATTCGCTGAAGGAGGCGCTGTGCAGTGCGCCAGTGCTGGCGCTGTACTGCGCGCGCGAGCCGGCGCTGCTGTCGGTGGACGCCAGCGCACGCGCGCTCGGCGCCGTGCTGCTGCAGGCCGGCCGCCCGGTCGAGTTTGCGTCGCTGACGCTCACTGACACGCAGCAAAGATACGCGCAGATAGAAAAGGAGATGCTCGCCATAGTCTTTGCCCTAGAAAGATTTCATCAGTACATTTTCGGTAAGAACAACGTTACCGTGGAAACGGATCATAAACCGCTCGAGGCTCTTTTTAAAAAGTCATTGGACTCCGTTCCTGCTAGACTGCAGCGAATGATGCTTCGCGTTCAGCGATATGATTTTCAGGTCGTCTATAAACCAGGAAAGTATATGTACATCGCTGACACATTATCCCGGGCGCCGCTGCCGGAACGTATGCAGACCAAGCTGACCGAGGAGGTCGATGAGCAAACTTGCTTTCTGCTGCAGAACGTGAGAGTTAGCAACGAGCGATTGAAAATTATAAAGGAGCATACGAGCAAAGATAGTGAGTCTAAATTTTTAATAGATTATATTCGGCACGGCTGGCCTGTCAATAAGTACGAGACAGAGGAATGCGTGCGCGAATACTGGAGCGGTAGGGAATGTTTCGAGTTCGCAGATGGTATAATATTCTACAACAATTTAGTTTTCGTTCCGCGTGCTTTACGAAGCGAAATGTTGTCGCGCGTGCACGAGGGACACCTCGGCATTGATCGGTGCAAGCGGCGAGCGCGGGACGTCATGTTCTGGGCGGGCATGGCGCACGACGTCGAGCTGCTGGTGCGCCGGTGCCGGGTGTGCGCCGAGCGCTCCTCGCGGCCCACGCGCGAGCCCTACATGCCTCACGACATTCCCGATCTACCGTGGATGAAACTTGGATCAGATATATTCGAATATTGTAAAGCGTACTATTTAATTTTAGTAGATTACCTTACAAATTATGTGGAAGTATGCCCACTCAAAGGCATCACGTCGAAACAAGTTATACTTGCGATGAAGGATCAGTTTGCCAGACACGGGATCCCCGAAATGCTAATTTCAGACAATGGACCAGCTTACGCATCTAGGGAGTTCAGAGGCTTCTCAGAGGCTTGGGGATTTAAACATATCACATCTTCTCCTAATTATGCCCAGTCAAATGGGAGAAGCGAGCGCGCGGTACGCACGGTTAAGGAATTAATGAAGAAATGTATAGATTCTAATACGGATTTCTACTTGGCCCTGCTTAATTACAGATCGACCTCCAGAGACGGCATAGCGAGCCCCGCTCAACTACTCATGGGCCGGAGACTCAACACGCGTTTACCAGCGCATCCCGACAAGTTAAAGCCTGACAGGGACAACACAGCGGACCTCGAAAACATAAGGCGTAATCAAGAAAGAAACCACCTGCAGTATGACAGGCACGCGCGGGCACTCCCGCCGTTGCGGGCGGGCGACGAGGTGGTCGCGGTGGACGGCGCGATGCGGCGGCGCGCGCTGGTCACTTCTCAGGCTTTGCAGCCACGCTCTTATTTTGTCACTGATGATTCAGGTAAAACATATCGCAGGAATAGGAGACACCTCATCAAACTTCCGGAACCTTCGTTTCCTGCTTCGTCACTAGACGTGACGTTGCGTCAAGAAGAGCCGAGCGAGGACGAACAATCTGAAGAATTATCGGAGACCTTTGGATCTTGCGAAAACACAGATGATGATACCTATAAAAATGAATCGTCAGATGAATCACCAAATCAATTCTTTGTTAAATCTGGCAGGGCAGCTGCAAGAGAGGCCAGAAAGAGACTCAAACAAATACATTATTGAATTGAATTATATAAATATTATGGAATATTTATCAATAATTTCATTTAACGTAATTTCGCTTGCTTGCATGAATTTGTTTCCTACTTGCATACTTACCTTCCCAAAATGCTAATATTATAATTTATCTTAATCTTTATAGAAGTGTTTGTCATCTAGGCATTGAGTTTAAGTGTGTATATGTAGAAATGGAAATAAATGGATATGATAGTGAGGCCAATATATAAATTAGTTGTGTCAAATAATAATAATCATTAATCTAATTTTTAAAACAATTTAATTACTATAGTTACTCTTATATTTAGTGTTCTCTAAAGGATTGCTTATTTTCTAACTTTATCCTCTATCTCCCCTATAAGCTATGTATCTACTTTCAATATTTACTAACAGCTACCTTGGTATTGTAAAATTATTTGTCTACTTGTAAAATTTTAGATCGCTTTGTCTCATTGTAATATACCTATGTAATATACCTACCTAATAAATATATTCATTTTATTAAATCTAGTACATCTTTCCCTTACACAACAATTTTTCTTTAAACCAATAACATAGTTTTAGATAGGTAATTATATTTATGATACATTTTTTTTAAATATATATATATATATATTTAAAAAAATATAAATATATATATATATATGATACATTTTTTTTAAATATATATATATATATATATATATATATATATATATATTTAAAAAAAATGTATCATAAATATAATTACCTATCTAAAACTATGTTATTGGTTTAAAGAAAAATTGTTGTGTAAGGGAAAGATGTACTAGATTTAATAAAATGAATGATGTGGGTAGGCACGGAATGATGAAATAAAGCAGTCTCGAACCAGCCATCTTGTTGTTTACTTCAAAGGTGAAGGTCGTAGGATCGAGACCCAATTTTAAAAATCTTATTGAATATTTTAAGGCATATATAAAGGCATAGTTTAAATCTTTTTTAAATTTATAAATGCGAGTTTATCTGTGTTCTCACACAGACACAAACTTTCTTATATATTACCCGTTTACGGATTCTGTAACGGCTAAGCGGTTTTTATTCCATGATAAAAAAAAATGTCAAAAACCAAACTTGAAATAAAAATGCTAGCTAATGAGTTTATCAGTGAAGTATTACAGATCACATTACAAGTATTGAATGCTTAATCCGCAATCAGAATCACTCATGTCCAAGCTCATGATTAGAACGTGTAATTGAGCCACGATTGTGTGCATATTGTGTGCATTAATGAGTGACGCTTCGTGTATTGATTGATTAGTCGCAATCTACACGTCATTAGTCATTCTCAAAGACAACTTTAGCCTACATCTATACATATACATGATTATACTTTTTTCAGTTAAGTTTCTTTACAAAAGAGTTAACCTCATTTAAGATTAGCTAGCCAACCTCTTATCTAAACCTGTTACTGGTTGGTAGGTAGAGAATGCCTCAGTAACATATTTAAATATGTGCAATAAAGTTCTTAAACAAACAAACAAAAGAGAAGCATCATATGGAGAAACCAACTTTATATACATGAACTACCAACGTGCCTTTTCCTGCCATGAAGCAGTATTGCTGTAGTTTGAAAGGTGTGGATGCCGGAGAGATTACAGGTGAATGAGGCATCTTCATGCTTCAAGTAAAACGTGCTCTAAAATGAACGCTCTGCGTCCATCAAGAGCGCGTTTTAAATATTCGTGACCTCCGAAGCAATACTTTGTTACAAGTAATGGATACCACTTAACATTATATGGGTCTTGTCCTAGTTCTATCTCCAAGTATCATAAAAAATATCGGCCTGCACGCTTACGCTGTTGGCGAAATAAATAAATAAATAATGTTGGACATTATCACACAGCATCATGTAGCACCAAACTAAGCATTAATTGTATTAAGGGAACCACATGATTGATATACTACATATATTATATATACACATTTTTTTTCGAATATACATACATATCATACATAGAAAATACCCAGACCCGAGACAAATATGTACAGAACATGCAAACATTTGTCCCGCAGCGGGAATCGAGCCCGCAACCTTCTGCATCTCAGGTGGTCCTTCGCCCACTGTGCCACTAGAGCTATACTATATAAAATAGCTATACTAGATTTCACCTTCGTTAAAGTTATTTTGATATCCCTCGCGAACTTTTTTTCTGGATGAAAGATACCTTTAGTCCTTTTCTGTACCCCTGACAACGTGTATTTGAAATTCTTATGCACAAACAAATAAACTCACTTTAACAAATATATGATTAGTTGTTATTCTACTAATATTATAAATGAAAAAGTTTGTGAGTATAAATTTAGGGATGGATGGATGAATGTTTGTTACTCTTTCACGCAAAACTACTGAACGAATTAGGATGAAACTTGGAATATACACAGTTTGTGACCTGGATTAACACATAAGCTACTCTTTATCCCGATACCACGCAAGCAAAGCCGCGGGCGAAAGTTATACTTTAAAAGTCTTATAAAAAGTAATAGTGTAGTTTTTGCGTAATTTCGGAACTTCACTCCGTTAGGTTTACCTGTATATCTGGTTCTAATCACCCGTTACTAAATTAATTAGCCTATATTTTTAGTTAGAATATATTTTCTTAAGCTATAAAAGTATCGTAAAAAATAACGGTGAAGTTTTACGTGATTCTCGAAATGACATTATAATTTTTGTAATTTTACAGTTTCATAATATGTAAATAGAGAGAGGTACTCTTATTGTTGACGGAGAAAAATTTGCAACATTAAAAACATTATAATAAAGAATAAATATTTAATTTGTAAATAAATTGCAAAATTGCATACCTACATTATATTTTAATAATGTAGGTATGCAATTTTGAAGTCAGCCATGGATAAATAATATTAAAACAATGTGGACTTTAAAAAAAATTATGGATTGTTATATCTACTAATTAATAAGATTGATAGCTAATACTTTAAACATATTTAGGTAGCTAAAAAGTTAATTCAACATTAATCATATAATTACTACTAGAATTTTAGAAAATTACTAAAGCAGAACAAACAATGATAAACCATCTAATGTATAAATTAAAAACCAGTTATGAAAATAAATACGAAACACCCGAAAGCGACAGTCGTAATAAATTTATGGAAGTAATTTTCCTAAGCAGTGTACGAAAGATTTAATGGCACATTATTTTGCTCTAATTCAAAAGTATTATGCTATAAATTAACACCTTTTTACGCCGTATTTTGTAATATGCTTGGATACGATGACCTCTGTGGCTCAGTAATCGAAGAACAGCCTGAGACTGAATGTTGTGGGTTCTATTCGTTCGTTTCTTCAAGTAGTAAATTTTCCTGCCCCTGCCTTTTGCACTAGACAGAACAGTTTGCTTATCTAAAAGTTTTGATTCGGTTACCTACCTACTTATTATTTTTTGTCTCTTATTATATAAGCTTAAAGTAATAAGGATTTTTAAAGAACAGAATTTCAAAGATACAATAGTAAACTGTCAAATTTTCAGTTACGCTCAAATGCTTAACCGAAATGCCAAAATGTCCAGTTGCTAAAATATCCTGGTGTTAAAATGACAAAATTTCTAAATTTAATGTTAGTTACTAAATCGACAAGTTGCTAAAATATCCAGCTAAAATGTCAGTTGCTAAAACGACAAAATGCCAAAATGTGCAGTTGCTTAAACAACAAATTGATAAAATGTCCTGTTGCTAAAACGAATAATTGCCAAAATATTAGTTGCTAAAACAACAATTTGACAAAAGGTCCATACTTCCAAATGACAATTTTTGTATGAAAATTTATAATATAGTCCTTAGATGTTGTTATAGTTTTACTAGTTACTGTGTACCTATTTTAAAAAAAACCTATCAAAAGCAATAAGTACCTAATATACCAAAGCTTGTTATCGATTTTTTACGAGATAAATCCAACGATACGTCACGACTCTATTCAGATAAGGAAACAATCCGTTTTTTATACGGTTAATAGTTAGGCGCTATTGTTTTAACTTTTAAGGTAGTTTAGTTTATCTAATGGGCGGCACCTGTTTCAGATTTATTTGTATTTAGTTAGTATATTTAAGCTGCACAAACTCTTATGTACGATTTACACTTACCGGTGCCCGTCGGAGCGCGGCAGAAAGAGTTTATAACATGCTAAATGAAATTGTAACATCCACAAAGCAGCTATGTTTCTTATTTACATGACATTTACGCAGCTCTGAGCTTTGTCAAACACTGGCATAAATCGATCCGTAAGTAGATAAAGTAGTAATAGATGCGTAAATTGCATGCAAATATGAAACTTAACTGCTTTGTGGATGTTTCAATTTCCTTTAGCATCATATAAAATGCCCTCCGACGCGCTCCGACGAGCGCCGGTAAGTGAGAATCGTACATTAGTCGTACGAACTGTGTTCCATAAATCAAAATATTAATAAAATCATAATCGTCATCATCATCAGCCTATAGCAGTCCACTACTGGACATACATCATGAGCGCCATTGCGCCCTGTCCTCAGCTCGATACATCCAACTTCTTCCGGCATCCTTTTGAACATCATCACTCTATCTAGTCGAAGGATGTCCTACACTATGTGATGGCTTGAATGGACTAAGTGCTATATTTGGTCAAGCTTGAACACATATAATACTCCCAGTCCCAAGAATTGTGAGACGTTCGGTATATCAAAGATTGTGCTTGTGCAGTTACAGTGTTGGAGCTTAGCTTGTGATATGTTACCTTCTTGGTGCTTAGTACTGGGTACTAAAAACTTATGACGTAGAAAAATATATGAAAACTTGAGAATATATTAATAAAACTCTGATATAACTTCTTTCTATTTTATTTCTTACGGACAGACATGGTGCGTAGGACGCACGCACTGAAACAGGAAGGACGCCATCTTGCTTCCTTTACAGCTTTGCTTAACCATAGACTATAAACTATTGGGTACAGATTACAAATCTTCACACTCCCCCTCAATGTAAAGTCTCCTAACTAATTCCATTAAAAATTAACTTTACATTGCATACAATAAACACAAAATTTTAGCACATTTTAGTTTCTACTACATGGCAACCCTATAAAAATATTTAACAAGTTTTAGTTTCTACTACATGGTAACACTAGAATGACAGTTTAATAACATTTTGACAATTTGAAATTCTAACCTGTCTACATAACCTCAAATGAAAACAATGCAAATAGTAAACAAAGATTAGTTGCTTGTTGGAAATTACACATTAAACAAATTAGCACGAAAATAACTATGTTTTACACTACACAGTGGTTTCGTCATAATGTCTGAAGTATTTTCAGCAGTACTTACATATTTCACTTGAATCAAGCCTCTAGCAATAATGTCCTTTATGAAATGAAACTTGATATCAATATGTTTTGAATGTTTGGTATTTTCACTGTTCATTATCATTTTTATAGCACTTTGATTGTCCACTTTTAGTTCCACACTACACTGGTCTCCGAAGTCTTTAGCGAGTCCACGAACAAACAGCAGCTCACTGCCACACATAGCAGCGGCTATGTATTCAGCCTCCGCAGTTGACAATGCCACGGATTGTTGCTTCTTTGAAGACCATGAGATTAGATTGCCTTGGTGATATATAACCATGCCACTGACACTCTTCCTGTCAGTCTTATCACCGGCCCAATCTGCATCTGTTAAAGCTGAAATAGTAGAAAAATTATTATTTTCTTTCTTGTGGTAAGTTAACTCAATATGTTGAGTTCCTTTTAGATAGTGCAAAATCCTCTTTGCTGCAGTCCACAAGCTTCTCGTTGGCTTGTCCAGATATCTACTCAGAAAAGAAGTGGCAAATGTAATATCTGGTCTGCTGATTGTAGCCAGATAGTTAAGGCACCCCATGAGCTCTCTGTAAGGCACATTATTAATTATTTCTTCATTTTCAGGTACTTGAAAATTGTTTTCCATGGGTGTCTTTGCCTCGCTGCAGCTCATCATATTAAATTTTTTCAAAATACTCTTAATAAAGCGTTTCTGTGTCAATTTTATAGTATTTTCATTTCGATGTAGTTCCATTCCTAGAAAATAACTTATTCTTCCCAAGTTTTTTGCTTTAAATTCTTCTTGCAATAATTTGATTATAATATCGACTTGTTCTTTATTCCCCATTAGCATTATATCATCAACAAATAGTATTAGCCATATATCTTTTCCTATGTATAAGCAAATATCGTTTTTCGATCTTGTCATGTTTATTTTCTTGCAGAATTTATCAAATGTTTTATTCCAGCATTTTGGGGATTCTTTTAGACCATACAAAGCCTTATGTAGTTTCAATACTTTAGTTTTATCTTTCATATGTACTCCCTCTGGAACTTTAATGTACACTTCTGTGTCTAATTTTCCGTTTAAGAATGCTGTGGGTATATCCAATTGATTAATTTCCCAGTCATTATTTATAGCTTGTGATATACCCATTCTTATAGTTGTGATTTTTGCTACTGGTGCATATACATAGTCTTCTGTTTCTTGTTGGAAGCCTCGTGCAACCAACCTTGCTTTTCTTGTACCATCAGATTTTGTTTTAAATATCCACTTTGTATCAATGGTCTTGCATCCTTTAGGGAGCTCTTCTTCTGACCATGTGTTTTGTTCTTCTAATGACTTTATCTCATTCGTTACTGCCATTTTCCATTCTATATTTTGTTCTATAGCCTGTTTGAAGGTTGTTGGTTCTACTTCTTCAGATAGTAAACAATAGACTTCATAGTCTGTCAAATGCTTAGGTTTAATTATTTTTCTTCCTCTGCTTGTGTATTTCACATTGTTTGATTCATTTTCTTCTTCTTCCTGTGTAGTTTTATTTTCTTCTTCTTCTTCTGTCAAGATTGGTATCTGCGGTTGATCTTCGCATCTTTGGGGTTCATTATCTTGTGGTGTTACATCATCATTAAACTCTCCGACTGTGTATCTTTCTGTTACAGTGGTTTCTTTGTTTTCTTCATACCTGAAATTATTCTCATCAAAGCGAACATCCCTTGATATTATTATTTCATCTGTATTAGGGTCCCATAGCATATAGCCATTCATGGCATACCCTACCATTCTTACTGAAGTTGCTCTGTTTGATAGCTTGTCTTGTTTAGGCATAATGTGTACCCAAGCTTTACATCCAAATATTTTTATCTTTTTCAGGTCAAACTCTTTATTCATTATTTTAGCTGGTACTTTGTCTTGTATAGAGGAACACGGTGATCTGTTTATCAGAAATGTGGCTGTTAATACAGCATGTCCCCATAAATACCTCGGTAGGTTTGATTCATCTAGCATAGTTCTGGCTTTATCATATATTGTTCTATTCATTCTCTCAGCCTTACCATTTTGCTGCGGGCTGTACTTTTGTGTATACTCAATTTTAATTCCTTTATTGAAGCAGAAATCTTTCAATAACTTCGCTGTGAACTCTCCACCATTATCACATCTTATTCTTTTGACTTTTACTTCCATTTGTCTTTCCATTTCTTTTATGAATAATATTAGCTTTTCTGTAGCTTCATACTTGTTTTTCAGTAAATATGTTTGTGTAAAGTGACTGTAGTCATCGATTATTGTCTGAAAATATCTATAACCTTCTTTGGTAGGTGTTCTGGTGGGGCCAGATATGTCTGTATGGATCAATTCTCCTATTTTATCAGCTCTTGGTCTTTGCAATCTTTTAAATGGTAGTCTCGTTGCTTTATTTCTCATGCATGGCTCGCATGCCGTTGTACTGAATGGTAATCCCATTATAGCCAATTTCTTTCTACACATGTGACCAAATCTTTGATGCCATATATTTATATTTTCATCCTTTGTTAGCTGACATGAATTTTCATTTTCTGAATTTGTTTTTAATATCTTTACTTTAAATGTATACAATTGACCTTCTCGTTCCCCATAGTAATTTCTGTTTTTGTTTTTGTATTTATGTTTAATCAGTAGTGTCTCTTTTCTAAAATTTACTTCCATACCTCTTTCTACAAGTTTGCTCACAGACATCAAGTTAGTACTTAAGCCAGGTAATATTACAGCTTCAATTCTTATTTTCTGGCCATTATAGGTTGCCGCTAGGATGCCTTTTTTAGTGGCGACAAGTATATCTCCATTTGGTGTGGCTCCAGAATCCACTACAAAAGAGACCATGCCTGTGCCATCAACTGCCAATGCCTGCTCGGATGCAATAAACATTGGTGATCTTTCTTCTCTGGCAGGATGAGCAGATTCACCCCGGCCCCTAGGCCCTCTAAAACCTCTTCCTCGACCTCTACTGGTCATGCGACATTCATACGACTTATGGCCTTTTCTCTTACATCGGTAGCAAACAATTGTGCTTACAAATACAGTCTGGTTTTCCTTTTGTTCAGTCATTTCTTCGTATTTATCTTTTCTTACTTCTTGGTCTAATAATTTAGCTCTAACGAATTCCAATTTGAGGTCCGTATTAACAGTTTCTATTGCTGTTATAATATGATTATACTCTTCTCCTAATCCCGTTAAAAGGTAACAGATCTTATCGGTTTCTTCTATCTTTTCGCCTGAGACCTCTAACTCTCGTATGATATTTTCAAACTTGGCAAAATATTCTTCCAGTTTACCGCCATTATGTTTTAAAGTCAAGAGTTTCCTTCTCAATGTAATTTTTGAAATCACACTTTTTCTTTGGAATGTACCTTTTAGCACATCCATCATTTCTTTTGCTGTTTTGCAGTCTTTTACCAAATTCAAATGCCTGTCTGTAAGACATTGTACTATTAAACTTTTTGCCTTCGCATCGACTATTTTCTTTGCGTCTTCTACTTTCTCTGCATCCAAAATTTCTTTCAATCCTTTTTCTTCCATAAGGCATTGTAGTCTGAATAACCAGTTATCAAATGCCTCTGCTCTTAGCAAAGGAAAATTTGCCGGCGTGGTTGTTGGTGGCAACGCCATTTTGTTGCATTAGAATTTCGAGTCTGAAAAAATAAGTTTTGAAAAACTGTACCGTCGGACTCCCTACAACTGCCCTACAGACATTCTACCGGGCGTCTGGGCCCATAACCTATGAAAACTTGAGAATATATTAATAAAACTCTGATATAACTTCTTTCTATTTTATTTCTTACGGACAGACATGGTGCGTAGGACGCACGCACTGAAACAGGAAGGACGCCATCTTGCTTCCTTTACAGCTTTGCTTAACCATAGACTATAAACTATTGGGTACAGATTACAAATCTTCACAAAATAAACTTGCTTTCCAAGCGATTAGGGTTTCGTTTGCAACGGTAAGATATCGTTGTAGTTTTTTGAGCTGATAACGGTGTAAGTTGATGTCGGCTGTAAGGTAACTTTGTTGCTCAGTTGGTAGCTAGGTTATTAGCTCTGCTTTATAAAAATGGGTACGGATATCGCGTTCCTGTGTACGCGTAGTCCCCTGACTACAAACAAAGTTACTTTACAGCTGACATCAACTTACACCGTTATCTTTATCGTTATCAGCTCAAAAAAATACAAAACTACGCTGTGTATGCGTAGTCGGGGTACGCTGTTCACGCGTACATTGGATATGCGTACAATTAATGTAGACCGTCGCAAACCTGAACGCGAGGTCAATCGATCCATAGAGCTACGCGAGCCAAAACCGACTGAACACGGCTTGCGCGGCACGCGTTTCCCAAAGTGTACGCATAGCTGTAAGTACAGACATGACGTTCCAAGACACGCGTAACCGACTACGCGTACCAATATACGGGCTATTCGTGCCTAGCTTAACGAAATATATTTAACAATAAAGGAGATTGCCGTCTGATATATGGCGCTCGGTACCAAGACTAAAGTGATTGCGTCAAAAAAATATCCAATGAGATAAGTTTTTAGTCGATTCTACTGTCAAAATAATTAACAATGAGGATTATGGCCATAGTACCAATTTATATCAATGTTTATTGCCATAGCAACGTATATATCATTGGTTGTTGTAGTCTAATGGCGGCGTGCAACGGAAACCAAATCAACAAAATATTTTTTTACTTGATTATTAATCGAGTCGGTGTGTAAAATTCAAGAAAATGTTAATGTAATTTATAAAATATATTTTTTTTTTGGATACGTTCGGTTTTAACGCAATTGGTACGGCTTCTCGGCATTCTCCTTTTAATTTAAATAATAAATAATACATATATAAATTTTAAAAGAATGTTAAGTTTTTATGCAGTCTTCGCAGTGCTTTCTACTTTTCTATCTATGTATCTGTATCTATATCTATCTTCCTAGTGCACTCATTCAACCAGAAAAAGTTCCTCAACAGGTACCAGATGGTGTATTTTAGTGACATTTCGAAACCTGAAAAATACCCGATGATGATAATATTATTCACAAGTTATTTTATAAAATTTCTTGCCTCTCCCGTGGCTTCACTCGCGTGGTAACCGGTTAAAAAGTAGCTTATATGTTTGTGGTCTAGAACTACGTACGCATGTGCAAATATCAGCTTTGATATTGAGTTTGGCGTGAAGTAGGAAAAAACATTTTTTACTTCATTTTTTTTTTATTATTTAGTTTACAAAGCAGACTACAATCAAATAATCTAAACATTAACAAGAAAAATAGTTTAATTCTAGGTTGTAGCCCTACGTACTACTTATATATTTTTTACTTAGCAAACAGGTCCTCCTGATTGTAAGGGGTTCCCGTAGCCTATGTAAAAGCAGCACGAGTAGTGTTGCAAGCTAATAATATATTTTTCCCTAAAATGGATACAACTTTTTGTTTCACAAACTTTCGCCTTTATAACGTTATAAGGATTTTAAATTCTAGGAATGTTTCCAGAGAAAGTTGCCACAAAATTCTGAAAGTGTTAGCGCATTACCTAAATAGACCTGATAAGAAATTGGGCCCCAAAATATACCAGAATATTTGGAGAAATTCAGAAAGCCAAGAGCACCAGCGTCTCTATCAAAAGAAAGTATTAGGAAAATTGCTACGTTTTTGCTTTGAGCATAAAGGCTAGTTACAAGCTCGGCGGAGCGTGCCGAGTATTCAGCGGACAATCTCCTTTCGAGGGTTGTGTACACGTCCTATTACAGTGATAGTGATGTAATTGCATAGCGGTTTTAAAGTTTAATCTAGAATAATAACTACAATCTAGAATAGACTAGTCTGTGACAAAACTAGCAAATACATGTCGTAATATGACAAATATGTAACGTAAAAATAGAGTAGAACTAAAAAAAATGATTTTGAAGTTTAGACTAACTAAAAAAATGATTGAAAAATGCATATTATAGTAGTTATTGATATGACTGGGGGCTTGGACATGACGCTTCGCGCCAACCTGTTGAGGGCAACCTGCACCTTCTCTAGAGAAGAAAACCAAGGTTTGTGTTCTTAGCACTCAAAGCGTTATACATAATAAATAATAAATAATTCTGGACACTATCACACAGCATCGTGTAGCCCCAAACTAAGAAGAGCTTGTATTATGGGAACCACATGACTGATCAACTTTATAAAGTTTTTTTTTTTGTAAATACATATATATTATACATAGAAAACACCCCAACCTGAATGCAAACATTTGTCACCCAAAAAAATTAATACAATTTTTTTTTATTAAAAAAACTTACATGAAACATAATTATTACACTACAAAATTTATTCCTTGTAATCAGGTAACGAAGAGTTTCTCTATTATTTGAGAGAATGCCTATGCTTAGCATCTTTAATCCAAATACTTATGTTTCAGAAGGGGTAGGTATTTTCAAACGTTCGAAACGCCCCCGAGTCAAATCCGACTCGGAGACGATTGATTGACTGACACGTCAGAAATTCCAGAATTACATTATTGTGTTGAGGTGTGTTGTATCCTGATGCGTCATCCTGTCGTGGCGTTCTTCAGAATTAGCGTCAACAGCTTTTAAGATCCTAGAAATCCATCAGAATAGACAACTGGGTGCCTAGTGCGATTTTTATTACCAGCTCGATCGCGTTTGCGTTTATGGAAATTTGTATGGAAAACAGTCAATGAAACGCGTTTTTGACTAGATGGCGCTACCTCGATCCCATATAAATATTATAATAATATTATATAATAATAATATTATTATATAATAATATTACGTAAACGCAATCGCGATCGAGTTGGTAAAAAACTCGCACTAGGCACCCTGAACAAAAATTTACGGATTGGATCCGGCAATTTTAGAATGTTTATAAAACTTCTGCAGGAGGGTTAGAAACGCCAACAGTAGTCGCCTATAATCAATTTTCCTACCACAGCCTAATCTGACAAATGGAAGTAAGCCAAAATGTTTTCAAACAGCCCATAATTAGTAGATACATTTATAAACCAAAGCTCATTCCATTTGAAAACGCTGTTTTTCTCAACTATCTAGATCTAGCCAAGATTGAATCCATAACTTGTGCAACCTCTAACTTACACGAAAAATAATTCAGAAATCATATGAAATGAAACAGAGCATAATAAAAAAAAATATAAAATATTTTCTCAATCAAAAGTTCTAAAAAAATATAGTTGGTCCATTTATTATCTTACTAGACGAAAAAACTTTTCTATAGCTGATTTAATTAAAGTATATTGTACCTAAGTTTTATCCTGTCTTTTATGCGTCATCCTGTCGTGGCGTTCTTCAGAATTAGCGTCAACAGCTTTTAAGATCCTAGAAATCCATCAGAATAGACAACTGGGTGCCTAGTGCGATTTTTATTACCAGCTCGATCGCGTTTGCGTTTATGGAAATTTGTATGGAAAACAGTCAATGAAACGCGTTTTTGACTAGATGGCGCTACCTCGATCCCATATAAATATTATAATAATATTATATAATAATAATATTATTATATAATAATATTACGTAAACGCAATCGCGATCGAGTTGGTAAAAAACTCGCACTAGGCACCCTGAACAAAAATTTACGGATTGGATCCGGCAATTTTAGAATGTTTATAAAACTTCTGCAGGAGGGTTAGAAACGCCAACAGTAGTCGCCTATAATCAATTTTCCTACCACAGCCTAATCTGACAAATGGAAGTAAGCCAAAATGTTTTCAAACAGCCCATAATTAGTAGATACATTTATAAACCAAAGCTCATTCCATTTGAAAACGCTGTTTTTCTCAACTATCTAGATCTAGCCAAGATTGAATCCATAACTTGTGCAACCTCTAACTTACACGAAAAATAATTCAGAAATCATATGAAATGAAACAGAGCATAATAAAAAAAAATATAAAATATTTTCTCAATCAAAAGTTCTAAAAAAATATAGTTGGTCCATTTATTATCTTACTAGACGAAAAAACTTTTCTATAGCTGATTTAGTTAAAGTATATTGTACCTAAGTTTTAGGATTAAAAGAAAAACCTGATAAACAAGTCGTTGTAATAAGTAGATAGAGAGATAAATTCTTTATGGTACACCAAATTAAAAAAAACAATTTGCAGAAACTTTACATTTTAAAAAAAAGGTACAACGGGCGGTCTTATCGCTGATAGCGATCTCTTCCAGACAACCTATGGATGGACAGAATAGCACGATAAACAAAAGACGGTGGTGTACATACATACGAAAGTCGCTGGATAAATAACATAAGTAATTTATTCAAAAACCGTTGATTAATTTTATGGGTGATATTATGCGTATAATTATAATAAAAATAATAGAACAATTGTTGCCGATTATAATACGGCATCTCTTACGCAATTCAAATATTCACTTTCCTTTCAGGAACATTTTGATTCTTCAAATTTTAACAATCAATAGAGATAGCAGACAGATTCCCATCCCTATTCAATATCAAAACCAAAGCCCACCAAAAGTTGACCTGAACAATCGGTTTCTATTGACTGGACGAACTTTATGGTAACGCTTCTTTCATATCATTTAGGTGACCTTACTCCTATGGAGTACCGACCCTCGGCTTACGTCGAGCGCAGAAGCCTTTGGGAATTGAAATGGCCCAATTTGTGTGTCGTGAAAAATGAGACATGGGTATAATATGATATTTCGATATATGTAATAAATTGCGATAAAAAATAAGTAGTACAGACGTTAGGGAGTGTGGGATGAATAAGTGAAAGAAATTATGAAGATATAGCTACGCGTCGTAGGAAGAATATAATGTAAGCTACAAATCGATGTACATTATACTGGTACTGTCATTTATTACGATGAGACCGAAAATGAAACATCACGTTCGTAAAGGAAAAATTGGTCTTCTTCTTCTTCTTCTTCGTATGAGCTAGTAACCAACTCTGGTGTCGGAGTTTTTAGGCGCCCGAAGGCCTCCGACATGGCTTAACGACTGAAAAGCCGGGACCAACATCTTAACGTGCCTTCCGAAGCACGGAAGCGCTCAAATATAAATGACACTACATGGTCACCCATCCAAGTAATGAACGGGCGCAGTGTTGCTTAACCAAGGTGATCTACTAAGAACATTGAAGTTAACTACGCCACGAACGCTTCGAAAAATCGGTGCAGATGGGGCAATAAAGCAAGGCTCATGAAAGATCAGGAAACACAGTACTAATTTCAACTTTTCATCATCATCATCATCAGCCTATAGCAGTCCACTGCTGGACATAGGCCTCCCCTAATGAGTGCCATTGCGCCCTGTTCTGAGCTCGACGCATCCAGCTTCTACCAGCAGCCTTTCGCAGATCGTCACCCCACCTGGCCGGAGGGCGTCCTACACTACGTTTGCCGAGCCGTGGTCTCCACTCAAGAACTCGTTTACCCCAACGGTTATCGGTTCTTCGGCAGATATGGCCAGCCCACTTTTAATTTTTTAAACTTTCAACTTTTAATTGATTTGAATTATTTATAGTATAGTTTAGGGTTTAGGGTTTAGGGTTTAGGGTTTAGGGTTTAGGGTTTAGGGTTTAGGGTTTAGGGTTTAGGGTTTAGGGTTAGGGTTTATAGTATGTAGTATGTATAGTATGATTTTAGAAGTAGTAGATTTTTTTGTCATCCAGGGAAGTACTACCACCATGCATATTTCTAACGAAAGCGAAAGCGAAAAACGAAGCAGAATTGCTATGTTTTCTTTTAAAAGGCGCGGGTTCCGGTGAAAATACAGCCACCTGAGGCTTAACACATTCATGCCTTAAGTTGATGGACGCAGGGCGTAGAATCGTAGAGCACGTTTCAAGTATGCTAATCCACGAAGCAATACTTTGTTTTATGTAATCGTTACCACTTAAAATCAGGTGCTAGTTCCATCTTCAGTTATAATAAAAATATTACATACAAAATACTTTCATCAATAAGTGACGGTATCTATATTCCGCGCATCAAGCATACCAGGAAAATTAATTAATTTTGAAAATGGTAGGCACAAAACAATACATTACAATACCTTTATTACTTTTATATGGTGTTAAATTGTATGTTACAAGTCATAGGTATCTCACATGAACCTTGTCTAACAGCCGGTTTCTATATTATACCGTTACTGATTCCGCCTCGTTTTCCATTGAAAAACTGTACCCACACCGACACCTCGTTGTTAATTTTTGACAGTTTTTCAAGAGAAAACGAGGCGTTATCGGTTGCGGTATAATATAGGAATCGGTTAACAAGACGTATCTTAGCAACAAATTTTATTTTTTCATGATGGATAATTATTATATGAGAATGCTATCTATGGTTGAATATCATTTTTATATGAATATGTCTGTAACTATAGCAAGTAGGTATGTATTATTGTCAGTTGTTTATTATTATCATGAAACTTCATCACTAAAGTTGGACGTGCTCACGACAAAATTGTTGATCAAATTGACGCTGAAACATTGTACCTACTAATATTACTTTGTGTATGCATCCAGTACCCCAGAAACTGTAGGATATTATTCAACATTACCCCGAATTCAGCCATGATAGGAGGAAGTTAACTTCGCGAGACTGTCGTTTGAGTGTTATTCGTCGTAACGCTAAAAGCAAGTTTTATGTTTATTCTGCTCCTAATTTGATATTTATGTTGTATAAACGCACTACGTATGTATGCTTAGATGTTTATCAATATTTATTCTAATTTGACTATGTTTGTTTTATTTGATTAAAACTTAATTGAAACTTGCTTTCGTAGTAAAATAATATTACGTTTCGTTTGTTGTTTTAGAAAGTTCCAAAAGAGAGCTAAAGATAAGGAAAAATAGCAAAAGAAAAACACAAGAATGTTAAAACAATAGACTCACTGTTGCTCAGAACCGTCGTGACTGTTCTCGTACAAGTCCAAAGAAAGCGGAAAAAGCGCACGAAACGTTCACACAACGAATTTTGCGGCTGAATATCGTCTAAAAACCTCACCCTTTTCTTACACCGCCCGCGAAATATCCAAGTTTTTTTGCACACAGCTAAACTAGACTTAGTTGTTTTCACTTCGTTTTCATAAACCACGTCGGATTCACAGGATAAGTTCGGCTTAGCGTCCGCTATCGTGCACGCACTTTCTACATTTTTAGTCATTTGATTTTCTATATGCGCGAATCTCGCTACAACATGTGTAGGCTTACTGAAATGTTTTAGCTCCGTATTTGTAGCTTTCGAGCTATCACACACTGTTGTTCTTTCTCTCTGTATTGTTTACTCGTCACACACAATGAACACACTACGGTTATGACGCGATTTTCTAGTCGACAACTAGACTCCGCGACACTTGGCTTTGTTTCAAAATATCGACCGCATAACCGCTCGAATATACGATAAATACGATAAGATTGTTGTAAATCAATTTTGAACATAAACTGACAATAATATTGCTTGTATTTAACTACTTTTAGGCCAATTTATTGCTCTACGACAGATGTAAGCACAGGTTACTTCACGACTAGACTATTGGTGATGTGCCAAGCATTTGTTTGGAGACAATTTAGATGCGTTGGGCTAATTATGAACTGCTCTGAATTAAATGAGTAATAGTTGATAGTTTATTTGCAGCACATGATTGGAGAGCCCTTAATATCACGCGCTTTGACGACCGCCACGGACCAATGACGTGATCTTGTAGAAGTCCATTGCAAGACCTAGTTCAAAAATTCAAAATTCAAAATTCATTTATTCGGTAGGAACTGTATAGTACACTTTGAAACGTCATTTTTTTAGATTTACCACCAATTCGTAACGTGACCAAACAGAGAAGAATTGGCAAGAAACTCTGCTTGGCTTATATTTTTTTAACGTCATTGTACTTAATATCTATTACATTGTTTTTGATGGAGTTGGAGGCAGTTTCATCCCAAGCTTTTTTGTCATCTAAATAATCAGATATTTTATAATAAGCTTTATTACATAGATTACGTTTAACAACATTTTTGAATTTATTTACAGATAGATTAATCACATCATTTGGGATTTTGTTAAAAAATCGTACAGACATCCCTTTAAAAGATTGACTAACTTTATGGAGCCTTACAGTGGGAACAGCTAGTTTATCTTTATTTCTAGTGTTAACATTATGATAGTCTCTATTTTTCTTGAACATGTTAATATGTTTTCGGACATACATTAAGTTTTCATATATATATTGGCACGGCACTGTCATAACATTTATTTCTTTAAACTTAGTTCTAAGTGATTCTCTGGGGCCCATATTATAAATTGCACGAACAGCCCTCTTCTGCAACACAAATATCGTGTTGATATCTGCAGCATTCCCCCACAACAAAATGCCGTACGACATAATGCTATGGAAGTAGCTGAAATAAACTAGTCTAGCCGTTTCTACGTCAGTAAGTTGACGGATTCTTTTGACTGCGTATGCTGCAGAACTGAGTCTGTTCGACAACCCATCTATGTGAGCGCCCCATTGAAGCTTATTATCTAAAGTTATGCCTACAGTACACAGTACAGTATAGTACAGTATACAGTACTGTCCACAAGATTTAGATCTTCATCTTTTATTTTAATGTTAGGTTTAACTTGTTTAACATTTGGTAATATAAATAGTCTTTTGCCTCTCCTGATTTGGTAGCGTTCTTGCACACTTTAATTATAGGTCTTATTGATTTGGTTTGAATTTGAAATAGGGTATAAAGGTTTGTAAAATAATGGCCTAAGATTTTTTATACATTCCCAAAAATTTACTTAATTCAGTTATAGACTTCATTTATGACTAAATGCGTAAGCGAGCGTATGTAAAATTAGTTATTGTTATCATATATATTCCATTTAAATGATCATTGCCAACATACTTCCATTGGATAATGGAATTTTATGGAAATCGTCCTTCAATAGAATGGAACGACAGGGAATTCGCGAATGAACAATTTAGGAATTCTTCGAAGACTTTCTTGTACCGAAGTGAAAATTAACCGGTCGTAAAGCCCGAACTCCAGCGAGCTGAATTTATAGCTGAAATCAAAAACTTAAACTAAAGAGAAGACGCCAGAAAGGGCTGATGATTTTGGGCTTATGATTTACTGAGCATTGACGTGAGAATGTACGCCAAGCATGGAGAAAAAATCGTGTTTTTAAAAAGTGATTTAGACTGGACATTTGACCTTGAATTTAAATTAGTTCCAGTTAAAAAAATTAGGTGGCGTAGGTACTGTAAATGACCATTTAGGCAATTGGCCAATTAGGCACACAAACAGCTCTAATTATTAAATTATAAAATTTAACAAGCAAATATTGCTTAGAAAACTAAATTTTACCTAAAATCTCTCAGTCAGACAGCGCATCCTTAAATTTCCGCTCGGCTCCCCCCTCTCCCGCTTTAAGTGGAAACCGAGTTTTAAGATCGAGCAGAGGTCTAACCTTTCTGTAAAATGTACAGGCATTTTCGACCATTAGCCCCAAATTATTACTCTAAGGACGTCTTTTGTTGAAGTAGAGCCCGCAACGTTTACGACCTAAAATTTTGAGCTTCACCCTAGCATTGAAATAATGAGTTCGGTTGAAATGCTCAAAAATGTTGCTTTATTTTTCGGAGAATTACACTCTCGTTAAAGGGTTTTAAACCAACTGGGCAAACAATTTGGGTCTCCATAAGGTGAACGAAGTGCTGCAACAAATTGATACTTTGTTACGTTCTTTTAGAGTAGTATTTACTTCTTCAACCCGAATAGAGGCTTCAGACATGAGCGGTAATTATTACCTTGTCGGTAGCGAAAAGTGTTGACAAAGATGGAAGTACCTATTGCGGGCGCCCCTTATCTGATTGAAACGGCTTGTGCTAATACCGCACGAGCCAGCGGATATGGCATACATCTTAATAAACTTAACTATCAGGACCATGTGAACAAAAAAAACAAACGGGCAGTTAAACGTTTATTTAGTCTAAGCAGTTATTTGTGAGCGACTTTTTCATTTATTTGTCACATATAATGATGGTTACATTTAACTGTAGGATTTTTGTTGCACACGGGTGTCAGTCTGCTAAATATAACATATTTGCGTTTGTAATCACAAAAACGTGCTGTTAAAGTCACGCCCAAAAATCACGTAACAAAATTATTGCAAACTTACTAAATAGGTGGTAACATGCCACAAAACTAAGCAAGTCCACTATCCCAATAAATTCACGTTTCGAAACTACTTACGAACAAAATGAGTCGGCAAATTCCCCTGACCGACTTAATTTTCGATCTCATTCAGCAACTCTGAATCGTTTGGGTTCGCGGTCCCTAGTAGGCTTGCGGTGAATGGTTCCCCACAATTTACACTACACTACACAAATACGCTATATCATTATTCTCAGTTCTATACATAGTAACTAGATACGAGTATAAGGCTCAATTTTATTCATCTGCTTCAAAGTAAGCTTCCCATACCGAAGAGGTTGAATCAGATTATTTTTTATAAAAATCAAAAGGATAGAAAAAAATGAATGAATGAATTAATAATAATTCGTAAGGAATCTTTAAACTTTTTTTTCGTATTTTTTTAAGTTACACTAATTTGTAACGCTACTAAACAGAGAAGCATTGGCAATAAAATTTGCATGTGTTTAGTTTTTAAACGTTTTACTTATAACTGTTATCATTTTTTAACTATTACATTGTTTTTCAGGACCTAAATAATCAGAAATTTATTAATACCCTATTATTTATTTAAAATTTTATTATTAATAATAACTACATTATTGAATATACAACCTCTTTCTACTATAACCTAAACTTACCGGTTGAAGTAACAAGCATGGCTAGAGTTTAATACTCAATGTTACTTTAACGTTATTGCGAATAAAATAGTCAAGCAATTAATGGAAAAAAATCTGCCTGAAGCACTTTTGCTGAACACATTTCGTGACTTTCAAAAATTGCGGACACTCCGAAATATTTTGCAGTTGTCGGTTTTTATGCCAGGAAACACGTAGTTTGGAATGTGACGAGCATGTCCTATTGTTTTTCGGGTTAGCATGACTATTGATTGTCAAAATTACTAAGACATGAAATATTCTGTGAGGTCCTCAATAGAGTTGTTATTTATTTATTTTAGTGTTTAGTTAAGTATCAACCAATTATCTGTCAATAAATCTTTATTGGCGAACTTGACTCAGAATCGTATCGAAAGTTTGAAGATATTTCTGCTGGTTTATAAAAGTTTATCCAGGCGAATTTATTGATAAAAAATTTATGACGAGTTGTACCCCGCTATTTGAAACAATGAAAGATAGTAAAGAGATCTTGACATACTAATGGCGCATTCCTAGACCTTCACAAGTGTCAAAATTTTTTAATTTTTTTCCGAGGAAAACAAATCTAGAGTTACCGAAGAATCCACTTTTAGTAACGTAATCCACGTTTCATTTCCAGCAACTACATGTTAAATTCTCTGCTGTTTTAACAATCTCTGAAGCCATGCCTTTTCACTGAATTTATTAAACTAAACATTGTTTATTTATTTATTGTAAGAGACACAAACGCGATTTACACATTACAGAACCAGTAAAATCATCAACAAATATTATTGAACAGCATGACAATGACATTACAGGCGTTTACAAAATATTTTTACTAATATTCTTAAAAAGTTAAAAAAACTTAAGTCTTAGGTAGGTACTAGCTAGCATACAACTGAAAATGGACACTTAATTACTAGACGAGATCAAGGCAATTTAATACTATTCAGCTGAGACTAGCTCATAGATAGTTTTAATTTTCTTCTTAAAACAATATATGGAGGGAATCAAGATATCAATATCTGTATTATTTATGTTACTATATATATTTAATTAACGGTTAAGGGGAGAAAATTTACCAAGATTTGTTCTTAATTTTTTTAAAGTATAAGTATTTCTTATGGGGTAGTGACGCAAATTTCTAGGTACGGTCAAGTATATATCATCAATTATTTGTAAATTTATTCGTGTGATATGAAGAAACATGTGCAAAGTTATTAGACAAGTTATATTTCTTCTATTTTCTAAAGGAACCAGTTTAAACTGTTAAAGAAGTTTATTATAGGATATATATAAAAGGACATTTTTTTTTCTTTATAATCTTAACATTTTTAAATTTCTTTTTTAAGCGTTCTATTCTCAATATGAACTTTATAATGAAGGTTCCAAGCAGGTGAACAGTAATCCAATACACGATTGTTTATTGACTAGTTGAAACGCACGGCAACTGTAATCTCTGTCTGGGCTGAAACGTCAAAAACTAGCGCTAACCCAACTATTCTCGAATGGAACACCAATTTTGGGGATTCCGGGGAATTTTTCGTGGTTTCCACCTGGCACCTATTCTAGCTACGGTTGGCGTTGCACCTATGCTACCTACGGTTTATGCTGCAGCAATCCGAAACAAGGTCTTAGTGCAAAATATTTTCACGCAATAAATGTTCAACAATGTTGTACAATGTTGATGCATTTGAGTTTTGACGTTGATATAAGTATGCGAATGCTATAAATGCAACACTATCTCTTTACATTGTATATGAATGTATACCTATTTATGTGCTTCGTAGTTCTGAGATAATTTTGGTTCGTATACACATTTAGTATTTTGTTTAGTTGAAGTAGTTATAGTGTGTAGTATAGGAACAGAAGATAGGACTACATTTTTGAGTTTTAGCATTATTGCGTTATAATAAATAGGTCATATCTAGTTAGTTAATAAAACAGTATTATTTTTAAGACGAAATTAAGGCATATATGTGACTTAATAAACTCCCTCTAGCAGAGAAAGAACGATAAATCCGTGAAAATTGTGTTTATAACAGACCTGTGTAGCTTGGTTCAAACCTAAAAATTCATTAAAACTTTATGTAATTTTCAGTCGAAGAGTATGAAAAGATAGTGAGTTGAACTACAATGAATCGTGCTGTGCTAATGAATCATTGATAGCTTTCTAATAAACTCTACACCTAGTGTTGTATCGATTTCATAAATAACCTGTTACACACCCAAAATATTTTCTAACTTTTGAAGACTTTTTCGATTCAAACAAATTCCGGTTTCGACAATTCTTCAAAGATATCGTTTGTGTGATTTTTTTGATCTTTGTTTTAAATTATTTTTACTTTGGATGATGTTACCGGCACGCTTGAAAAAATCTAAAGGCGTGACCAAATATAGTGGCCGTTACGCAAACACATTTAATCGAGAGGCCTTTAATAAAGAATACGTGAATAACACGTTGCAAATATCAAACGATTGTTGTGCTCACATTATCAGTTCTGTGGACGCGCTCATTATCTGTCCACGAATATTAATTTTAGTGAGTATTGGTCTATTTTGTGATGATTCATCGACAGGCATTGAGTGAATTGAAATGAAAACGCCACATGAACTGTGAGCCACTTTATGTTTGGTCACGTCTTTCTGGTTTCGTCACTTATTCTAGCGATCCGCTCCAGCACTGTTTTGACTTTACAAAGCAAAGCTAGCCGCTACTAAAGCGACGTTGTGCGGGAGCGGTATGATAACTGCAATGTCTAGTCTGGTGTAAGCCAATAAAAGTATACGAACCTAGTGCAAACTTGACGCCAGTCCACGCGGTGCGGACATAGTGGAAGAGACGGCGGTAGAGCGGGCGGTGGCGGCGGCGGCGCCCCGGGGCCTCCGCGTCGGGCGTGGGCGAGGGCGCGGGCTCCCCGCCCGCACCCTCTCTCCCCTCCACCGACGAAGCCGTGCTTTACACAAAACGCACCCAGCTTTACACGCTCCCGCTCCGCTAATCGAACCGCACCATTACCTCACAGTACCCACACACTTGCAATACATGCATCCCACACATCACAACACTATTCCATTGTTAGAGGACACAGTCGATATCCAGCTCAATAATTCACAACTCAACTATGCGGTCCTATGTTAAGTGTACTGAAGTTTCGCTTTAATAATGCATGAGGAGATTTCAGTCCTCGAATAAATCGAGAGCAATACCTCGTTTGAGGTCGCTTTAAAGTACAGTCCCAGCGGCAAGTGTTAGGTGGAATGCCGGTAATCTGCGAACAAAGAAACGACAGGTTGTTAGTACTGTTAGTGGCCAATGACAGAGCAAATTAGTGCTTGTTAGTACTTTAACTAGTTTGGACTAGCTTGTTGTTGATCCCAAGTTAGATAGTAAGGAAAGCTGTTTATGTTTACGGAGCGTATATTGTGTTTAACATTTAAAGTTCGTTGAATACTAACTAGGTGTACAGAATCTCAACAATAACATCTAGAAAGGATTTATGGTACTTAAAGTTATTAACATTGAGTACATGAACATTAAAATCATTAATAATTGAAGTATCTTGTCTATAGAATAAGAAATCTTTTTTTCTCTTTTAACTATTTCGTTTTTACTTTGTTCCTAACAACTCAACTCGGTCGAGCAACACTTCACTCGGTTACTTCTTGGATGATCGGTGCCCGTTAAGCTGCAATAAGATCTGAGCGTTTCTATGCTTCGAAAGTTACGTTAAGATGTTGGTCCCGGCTTTTTCAATCGATAAGCCATATCGGAGGCCTTCTGAAAACTCCGGTACCAGAGCTAGCTAGCTCATAAAAAGAAGGAAAGTAAGTTAAATTCTGTAATATTAATACATTATATTTGAAAAAGACAAGGAATCTATATTTCGTTTAAAAGATGACAATATTTATATCACCTGCAAAGGGAAACGTAAAAACATTAAACTACAAACAAATCTGTAAAGAATTCACAATCAATACACAGAAAGAGTACGGCCTACCCTTCTCAATATTTGGAGCCGAAATGTGGGCACTCACAGTAAGGCTAGTCCACCAGTTTTAAGTCACTCAATGAGCTATGGAACGAGCTAGAATTAAAAAAACTAAAGTAGCAATGGTCTAGCCATATCTGCCAAAGAACCGATAACCGTTGGAGTAAACGAGCTCTTGAGTGGAGACCGCGGCTCTACAAACGTAGTGTAGGATGCCCTCCGGCCAGGTGGAGTCACGATTTGCGAAAGGCTCCTGGTAGAATCTGGATGCGTCGAGCCCAGGAATGGGCGCAATCACGCTCATTAGAGGAAGCCTATGTCCAGCAATGGATTGGTATAGATGATGATATAGAGAGTTGAGATTCAACCGGTTGATAAAAACCCAAAAAAGCTTTGAACAGAGAGTCCATAAAAATAACGACATTGGCTGGTACATTAAAACTTCACGGCTACTATGTCATACTGCTTTATTACTCGGTTTAGCTAAAGTTCCAAAACTTGAGTTTAATCCTATTCAGTGAAGTTTGTGCAAACTTTGGAGAGTTTAATTTGGGGGCTACCATTTGAAGGGTGTGTGTTTCGACATTGAGCGAGACCTCGAGATTTGTCAAGTTCAACTGGTATTAGACGGGAGGAGAATTTTAATTTGGGTAAAGAATTCCGAGGAAATTGGACTGCTCTTAATTTTCTAGGATGCTTCTTGGAAGTGCTTAAGAATACGCGTGTGAATGTTTTTTGACTCAAGGTTCTTTGTGATGGCTTTTTGGCGGCATTCTATCAATGTAAAGCTGTAGAGAACGTGATTCATTTCATTGTACAAAAAGATTTGTTGATTTATTTTTATAAGACAAACACTATTTGAAATCTTATTATTAATAATTGTTAATGAATAACAAAATACTTTAAATTAAATAAATAATTCAGTGACTCTTTAGTGGCATTCATCTGTTCTTCGGAAGGCATTTTAAGATGTTGGTCCCAGCTGTTTCAGTTGTTAAGCCATGTCGGAGGACTTCGGGCGGCCTAAAAAATCTGACACCGGAGTTCGCCACTAACTCATAACTCAGGAAGTAAGGAAGCGGCATTTAGTTCGAGCGTTTTTTGTGTCTCACGTACTTTTTAATTGTTTTTTTTTGTTTTTCTCAAGTGTGAAAATTATTTTCTTGAAAAAATATTTTGACTGGTAGAAAATTACATAATATTTGTATTAAAGATAATAATGTTGGTCAACTTCAAACATATTGAATGATAAATAATATTTGAACATTTATTTAGTTTCTACCACATTTTTCCCATATTAGTCTGAATGAATTTGTTGATAATAATTTATGTACTCATGTAACTAGCTGTTAGTTTTCCTAGAGAATAAAATAAAATAAATTAAAATAATAAAACATCTAAAGGTAACCTGGAAGAGATCGCCTTTAGCTACAAGGCCGATCATTGTAAAACTGTGGATTCGTTTTATTGTTTCGTTAGTTAGTTTAAATATGTTTTTTTTTGGAGTACATTATAGATATCCATCAATCTAAAAAATCATCTCTAAGGCACAGCGCCCCAACAAGTAAATAGTTATCCCTTTACCCTGCATAAATCATCTAGATTAGATGCAGAGGCCTTATTACATCTTAGCCTTTCTTGGGTGGTATAATCCATAGTAGTATACGATAAAGTCACACTCACACGGTTATGCCCATGAATAAAGGAGGCCTCGGTATTTGACTTAGATTTGCATTAGAATCGATTTGGCTTTGCGCCGCTCATGCAAAGTAGCCACGAAAATGGAATCGCGCTTGTGACTTGTTTTCGTATATAGGTGCTTTCAAAGGTCAGCGACATAAGATGAAAAGGTCAAGTGCGAGTTGGGCTCGCGCACCGGAGGTTCCGTACAAAGTTGTAGGTATGAAGTGTAGATTTGTGGTGTACAAATTTACTGTTTTCGGATTTATTTCCTTTACTTGTGATATAAAATTCAAATCTACTGGCACAACAACTTACAAAACCTACATACAAGAGACGACTAAAAAGATCATGCAGCTAAATGTACACACAGTGTCACGATCTGGTATACCCCTTTCAAGTATAAATTTAAACTGCTGCCGTGGAGGCTACCATATTCAAATGGCCAAAATCTTATACAAAAATATTTATACTTGGCTGGGGAATCGAACCAGCAATTTATTCACACCAGTTTATGAATGAGACGCTCTAACTAACTGAGCTATCGTAGCGGCTGGCAATCATGACGAAATTTTAAGTTACAGTATACGTTTATTATTTTGTCTAGGTATGAATGGATGCGTCAGCTAGTAACTTTTTCATTTGTTTATCACGGTAGTGCGCAACTACTTAAAATTATTCTGTGCAGCACTGGACTATTGAGGGTAGTTGTGTATTAAATTATAGTTCAGAACAAAAGGTTACTTGTTTCGTCTTGGGTGTGTGTCATTGATTTTGTTTATGAAAAATAATTGTGCATATATAACAGCCAAAAAATTGAGCTAAAGAGTGCGTTTTGAAAAATAACATTTCGGCACGCTACAACCCATCAAATGTAAGAGGAAATGGCAGAATAACATTAGGTAAGTGGTATGACAATTATAAGTAGGATTATCATAAACAATGAGCTTAGTAAACCTATTCCCTTTTATATTATATAAACACAGTCATACGTTTATAATATTGTGTTTTTATTTTCAGGTTATTAGTGATGGATGTCATCAATGGGACCAGGAGAAATTGTTGAAGTGAGTGGACGCATAATTGGCCAGTTTTGCAAGAAATAATGCTGTTAACAGTGCAAGCAGTGGATAAGCGTCCAGAACGAACAGTGTATTTAGTTCATGATAACTGCGTGGTTCATCGTTCGCGAATTCTGACCAATTGGCTCGCTTCTCAGACAGGCATAATCACCAAAGCATTGGTCATCTAAAAGTCCAGATTTAAATATGTGGAGAATGTGTGAGCATATGTGGGGTCAATTTGTCCTAATTGGGACACGAGTGAAGTGTTGTCCACCTGCAACAGGAGGTCCTAAGAACCTGGGAACTGATGCGTCCTAGTGGTTTTGAGCGGACTTTGGTTACACAAATGAAAAGAAGGCTTCGACAAATTATTTTAAGTGAAAGACATCCATCCTATTCGGTATTAATAAATATTCAGATATATAATGTTTTCAATAATAGATAAAATACCAGAGTAAGTATTTGCGAGTGATCTAAATTGTTTATTGGATTTTATACGGCAAGTATAACCTGTTCCAATGCTAACATGTTTGTTCACTCGTTAATCATATAAGGGTAAATTAGGTATTATTCTATCATTTAAAACATTATTGAAAATTCTAAAAAATATGTAATAACTATCTATATTGCGTTATGTTCAATGGTGTTTTAATAAATTTGTTATAACTTTTGAAAATTGTTTTATTATTTTACCTTAAATAATTAGGTAACTTACCTACTACACTTTAAACGTAGACTATTGTGTTAGTAACGAAAATAAAAAAAACAAAGATACATTTAGGCATTGAGGGATTTGAACCCAGTACTCTTATAACGTATAGATTAATGTCGAGTGTTATAACCGCCACTCCATCGTCTCATTTAGATATATGGACGAAATTAAATATGCGTAAGCAAGGAGGAGGTTTATAAAACACATTTGTGCAAAAAGTTCGAGTTCCACGACCGACACCGCGACGGTTTGAACCTACTAACGTTAACTAGGGCGGTTACCAGACTCTGACGCTGTCTGTACATGACTAAATTGAAGAGTGCCTACTGAAGAGAACAACAGGAGTGTTACTCTGCCCGACACAAACTGCACCGACAATTTGCTCATTGTTGGATTAAACTGATCGCAAATAAAACTAAGACAAAAAAAACTTGTGCTATAAGACATTGCTTCTTGGTAAATTTCATGATTCTAGGTCAATGGGTATTTGATTCCTTAGCGAGTGTCAAAATATGCGGCAAAAACGACCGTATTTTTTGATTGCGTTGACTTACAGCCGATTTCTATAGTATACCGTTAACGATGATGCTTTGTTTTCCCTTGAAAAGTCAGACAGAGGCCATTCTATGTTTGATTTTTTACAGCTATTCAATTGCAGACTTAATATTTGATAGTCATTTCAACTTGATACCTTCACGCGTTCCGTGTCTGTCTGTAAAGACCCTTCTTTACAGACAGACAGATGGACAACAAAGTTATCATATATGGGTTTCTTTTTGCCTTTTGAGGTACGGATACCCCATGTTTGGTACGATTGTGTGCTCATAATTCCACGGTATAAGAGAAAACCTATTATAGAGTTATGGCCTACGTGACTTTTGGGTGGTTTATACTAGCCTTTTGTCTATGGCATTGCTGGTATGGTACCCAAATAAAAGTTATTCCAAACTATGTACTTATATTCCATATTTAATCAACCGTTCATCCGTTATGGAATTGGGTGGGCTCAAACAGAAAAATAAACGAAGTTCTGCATTTATATTTGAGTGAAGATATTTTATGTTAAAAAAATCGTTGAATCTTAGATATAAAATGAAGAGGAAAATTTAAATGTTGGTCCCGGCTTTTTCAGTCAGCAAACAATGTAAAAGTCTTCGAGTGGCCTAATTACTCCGACACCAGAGTTGGCCACCGAAAGTTTTAGCCAAAGAAACACTATTTGCAATAGCGTAAAACAGTTTACTGCGTACGCACATTGGACGACAAACGTCAGCGATTACACGCTAGCGACAAGCTGCGGGGGACAATTTTCATACAATTTGTTCAAAGCTCCGCACACACGGCGACAATCGCGACAGCGAGATATGACAGACTCTCGCGACTACGTAAGCGCGACGACAAAGCGTCGTGTTTGCGAGGTCTGTTATGTTGTCATTGTTGTCTTGGATGTGCTGTACCATTTTCTTTTTTATTTTTTTATATTAGTTTGCAATAGCATAAACATCTCTTAGTTGTAATAGTTATCTTGGATTCTGTTCTACAAGCTAGGCTTTATTGAGAACGCTTCATCTCGTGTGAAAAATAAAGTGCTTTCACTCCGTTTACACGATGTGTGTGGCGGACAAAATCGTTTTCTCGGCCGATTTGTAATTCAACGGATGCTCACAAAATTCTGAACAAAATTCTGCTTTATCACCAAAAACGAAGGCTCGAAATGCCTTTAAGAGGGTTTAACTAGATTATATTGATGAATATCGAATTATCTGCTTCAAGTACCTTTGAAATGGAGGCTCGGTGCCTCAAACTCATTCATAAAAGATATTAAGAGATTCAGGTTACAAAAGATTTCACTGTAAATTTTCTCATCCAATTTGTCAAGTGAATTTATTATAGGGCTCGCTATTTTAACTTACTTCAAAAAGGAAAAGTATCTTAATTTTACTGTATTTTTTAAATGTTGTCTTAAAAATGTTTATTATTATGATTATTTGACGACGTGTTTAATGCTATGAAATTATCTTGTCTTTTAGCTTATAGTTGGCAAATATGGGGTTCGGCTACAGGACAAGATTCATAATTTGCTAATATTTGTTCAGAAGATAAATTATTTATAAATTGTTATTATTGATTAAAGGTATTTTATCAAAAAACTGGGGTGCAATGGCGTGAATAGTCAGGCCAGTTATATAAAATGAAAACACTATAAATGAAGCACTCTAGCAAATTGAAAACTTACCGCAACAAAACATTAAGTTAATATGATATGAGAGCCACCTTTAAAAATTGGTTAAGTACTTGATTTCGGCCTTCATTTGCTTAAAAAATAATCTCGCGAAGACTATCCTTATTTTTAATAATTTTCATAATTATTATTTTTTCTTTATAATTTATATTTTCCTATATGTTTTCTTATGAACGCTAAAGAGCGCATATCTGTGGTTCTACGAGTATTGAATAAACATTTAAAATGCGCGTAAAAATCTGTGGATCTTATTTAAAATCAAATATTTAAAACGTTTGATAAAATTAGCTAGTCCTTGTCATTCGGAAGTCAATAAATAGGGATGGTAATAGATTAAGTGACTCTTGATGATCTTTGTATGAGGCATATAATGTAATATGAATTGTGTATTTAATTTATGTCATGGATGTTTGAATTACGAATTTTTTGGACTGTATTTGATAAATAATAAATGTGGAATCAGACAAAAATTGTCTTTAATTATAAGCACGTCAGTAAAGTTGTAGGAAAAAGTTAAACTGCAAGCTGTAGTACCTATAGCTAGAAAGTAAACAAATAACGAACGAAATTTGCAAGTTATAGAAGGAATGGCAATTCTAAATCTAACATACTTTGAGCTCATAAATCGTAGCACCTTCGCTACACCCCTGTCTACGGCGTAGTAGGTTGCTACGAATGATCTAAAGCGTAGAGAAGATTTTATGTGACTAGACCAATGATTTATTATGAGCTAGCCGTCTCGAGCGCAAACACTGTTTTTAAGGTTTCTTTCGCGTCTGTCAAAGTCCATTGACATTGACCTCTGCTATTTAAGGAAAGTTCTGAGAGGTCAAGCTGTAACTCAGGTTTTACCTACGTGTTCGATTTAAATAAAATTATATAGGTATAGCCAATGATTTTATAGCAGTATAAACACCAACAACAACAAAGGCCTAATCAGTTCACTGCTTGACATAATATGCCTTACCTAAGAAGGGGTATATACTCATAATCCCCACGCTGGGCATGCGGGGTGGGGATTGCACTGTTTCTAGCACCGTCGACGTTGCTGCCTTGGCGGTCAGGGTTAGTTGAGCTGGAGAAAAGCTGCGCTATGCCGCAATTATATGGCTGCCAGAACCTCTTTTGTTAATTAGCAAGGTGCACCATGGGTAGGTGAACTAGGCTCAGGTTCTGAAGATTGAGGTTAGAATCCCTTTCACCCGATCAGTATCAGTTAACTAAAAACAAAAAACTCCGACACTAGAGTTGGTCACTAGCTCTTACGAAGAAGAAGAAGAAGAAGTATCAGCTATCTTATAAATCAGCAGAATAAACACTGCGCTATCCGTCACAGTATATAGTAGTAGAGTTCTTTGTGGAGGGCTCGTCCGGGGAAGTACTGGAACCATGCTTATTTCTGCCGTGAAGCAGCTGTGCTGTGTTTGGGTTTGAAGGGTGTGGGTGCCGGTGAAATTACAGGCACAAGAGGCTTATCATCTTTATGCCTCAAGTTGATGGACGCAGGACATTGCATCGTACAGCACGTTCCAAAAAAACGTGATCTATGATGCAATGCTTTGTAGGTAATGGTTACCACTTAACATTAGGTGGACTATGCGCTTGTTCCATCTTCCATACTATAAAAAAAATACCAGCACTAAATGCGCCTGTCCTGTGCGCTTCCTTATTTAGCTATAAAAAACGTTTGTCCAAAACCACAGACACTACCTAAATTGTCTGCAATAGACGCAGAGGCCAATGATGATGATAAATCAGTAGACTAATTACACTTTTACTCATCTTTCTAGAACAACTTTGCACAAAACGTCATAGCTTATTTCAATGCGGCTTCTTCAAGCACAAAAATGATAAATGCGTAAATTACGACAAAGTATCACAAGCAAAGTATCAGCGTGTCTTTTCCGAGGGACAATAGGCAGTTGTGACACAATCTTCACACTTCAACTTGAAGCCATTTTCAACCTTACACCGATAAAAATAGAGTTGTTACATGTTCTTAAGATATGAGGTTTATAAATTAAAGCATACGTCACTGTCTTGCTAGAGAAGGGAGTACATAGAGCGGTAAAGAGCGCTGTTTGGCCGAAAATTACGACGAGGCCGAAAAAAGTTTCTTTTAAACTTGGGCATAATTTAAAAAATGAACTTTACGCATATTACACGTTTTGTTTGAAATAAATTGAAATGATTAGATATTTTTTTTCAATATTGTCAAATATTCAAATCAAATCTTACCGTTCGATCCATATGCGATCATTTGCGTGCTGTCAAGAGTCATGTTCTCACTATGTATGAAGGAAGTACGATTGTTTCATTTGACTTTATATAATATTTACTATTTATTTAGCAGTGGAAACTCACGGTTACGCCTATATCAGCGTAGCAAGTTTTTTAATGACATGAAATCGTTTCCTGCAGGAAGACTACTTCCTGTTTCATTGATTTGATTTCATGTCATTAAAAAATCAGATGTTGTATACTAATACAACATCTGATTTTCGAATATTTTCATTAACAAAACCATTTTCAACTAAACCAAAAGTTTTTAATATTTAAATCGTGTAATAATCTCTATTTCGGCAAAATCCGATACCGAAAAGTCAGAAATATTAGCTACAGAGCATTTAGCCAACTCTACTCAGTAATAACCAGTGAAATGAACGGTTGATGACCACTTGAAACCCTGCCTGCAAGATGAGACGAATAATAACGTGATTAGTATGTTATCAGAATTACTTGGTGCATGAGAGATTAAGGAGAAAATGCTTCAGATTATTTTATGAGAAGTAATAAAGAGGCTTGTACCTAACTAAGGGTGTAGAAGTACCAACCTCCATTTACGGAACTCAGGCCAGCCTCTGCTAACCTGATATGCCCGTGGTGGTGCATACTGCTAACTAACAAACAGGGCTCTGGTGGCCGCTTGATTGTGGTATAGCACAGCCTAACACCTCCTGCCAGGTGGAGTGACGATCTGTAAAAGGCTGCTGGTAGAAGCTGGATGCGTCGAGCTCATGACAGGGCGCAATGGCGCTCATTAAGTGAGGCATATGACCAGTAATGGACTGCTATAGGCTATGATGATGACAGCTTACTATCGGTACAGCAAAATTCCCTGACCACCGACAGGCAGCAGCGTCGATGGTGCACAAAACTGTGTCCCGCAATCCCCAACCCGTATGCACAGCGTGAGAATTGTATTGTTGTGCCCTTCTCATTAGGGGAGGCTCTTATCATTTTTCAAACCACTGCTGGGCATACATTAAAATATAATATACGTATGCTGTGCTGTATTATTATTTCAAATTGTTTGAATCCTTAAAATACTAACAATACATTCATTAAATAGGTACCAAAAAATATATACTTGTATATTTAACTCGTTGATTGCGGGTCTGGGGCATGACGCGTAGCATCATAGGGTGCTCCCTATGATGCTACGCGCATTAGGAGGTAGTCCTACGTCCTTTGCTCAGTTGTGTTTTCAGTATACATCTACTAATATTGAATGTTGACTATACAATCTTTTCAAAGTTATAAATGCGTAGATTTTCTTTGATTACTCAGAGACACTGCTAACTTTTTGACTAGGTCTGGTCTCGTTGCATGTCAAATACACGATTAACATAGAAAATGGGAAAGTTTGAGCATCAGTGTTTGCTGGAGACTTCTGGTGTTGTTTATAGCATAACATTTTGAAAATTCGTGATGCAGTTTTGGGTATAAACATGATTTAGGTAAAAAATAACAAAGTAATTAGTTAGGTTTGTTTGTGTATTAATCACGAGTTTTGACAAACTACTTGTCACGGAAAAGTACACTGCTGGCTGCTCGCAAAAAGTTGGAAATACTGTAACTTTCTCTACGTGATAGAATTTAAAATTCGCAATGAAGAAATCCGTAAGAGAACCATTGTAACCGAAATAGCTTTCAGAATCAGCAAGTTGAAGTGTCCATGGGCCCGTAGAACCGATAACCGTAGGGGATTAAAGGTTTTCGAATGGTGACCACGATCTGGAAGGCGATTTAGAGTAGGGAGACCCCCACCAGACGGACCGACGACATCGTCAACATTGCAAGCAACCGGTGGATGGAGAGGGTTCAAAACCGTTATTCGTGGAACTCTTTGGGGGCCAATGTTCAGTAGTGTACTTCTATAGAATGGATTATGATGATGATGATTTAGGTACTAAATTACCTAAAATAGGAATTGAGTATGTACGTTTGACTACGCAATGTAACTAAAACCTACTTTTCGATATTAATCATGTGGTAATCATTATATTTATGAAAATAAAATTCTCTTGAGAAATCTATCTTGGAGGCAATACCGATGAATGTACGGTTTAAAAGATAACAAAAATATTTTCCTTGTGGGACGGTCCCCGCATTGTTGTCGCAACGTATTGGAATTATGAAAATCTTTGTTGTTTTATATTTTTTCCATTACATTTTCAATATTTGCTTATTACGATGCTAAAATAAATGTTATTAAATCTCGTTAGACATTTATAAAAAAAGTCATGGGACAAATGGTTGGTGTGATGTGCAAATATTTGTCTCGAGTTAACATTTAGAAATAAAAACTCGTACAAGCTCGTAAATTAAAACATTTTCAAGAGTAAGATAAGGCTGAAGAAATAGAGGACAATAAATCTCCTTAGCAGATAGTAAAATTATAAAATGCGGTCTTCAATTCAAAGAAAGGAATCCCGGGTGAAGTCTGCGCTTTAAAAACTTGGAATTAAAAGTAACGTTTGTTTCTTTGTTAGAGGACAGTTATTTTCAGAATTGTGAAAGTAATAGGAACCTAGGTTTTTATTGAAAAATTATCCCTTAAAAACTATCTATTCTTCGTATTTGGACTGTCCTAAACCCAGTCTTGGTCACTAACCGAATCTCAGAAATCCAAACTCGGGGTTTGCCAATGAGCGGTGGAGCGCAGCATCTTAGGTGTAAAGAGAATAGATAGGGTTCGCAACACCTGTCTGCGCTCAAAGACCGGCATCGTCGATGTGGGCATTAAGGCTCCAAGCTAAAATGGGATTGGGCGGGTCATGTCACCCGTATACACCCGGAGAGGTGGGCCAACATGGTGACTGAATCCCTACTGATAGTAAACGACACAGAGGCAGGACCAAGAAGCACTAGCGTGACGACCTGGACGCCTTTACGACTAATTGGACAGAACATGCACAAGACCGGCAAGAGTTCAGGGTGGTGGGGAAGGCCTTTGCAGTGGGACAGCTTCGGCTAATAATAAATTATTAATAATTAAAAAATCTGTTCTTAATACTAATGAGACTGGAGGATGTTATTTAATAAGTAAGAGTTTCAAACATCGATATACTGTTACTATCAGTCCTCGTATCGTCCTCGATGCTCGAAGGGGCCATTGAAAACCAGCGCTGCAGCTGCTATGATGCTTCTGCAGCATACGTTAAGTTTTTTTATGTATAGTACTATTATTATTTACTACACTATATATAGTAATAGTAGTATACAAAAATATATATAATACACTATTTCTCTTATTAGATTTAAGTACTTACTATTTGTTCTATTTCTGATACAAGTTATTCATTATTTCTTTCTATACTTGTTAATGTCACTACATATGATATTAAATCTAATATTTAGACACAAGTTCTTTCTGTTTATTTGCACAATTTGTGACACAAAAAATGGTTTTCTTTCTTTGTATACTTTTACATTTTGTACTTACAGTAAAGGTGGCTGTAGCTCATCTGTGATTTTTTTTTATCTGCAACAAAAACAAGTTATATAAATAAAACATTTTTTATCAACATTAACTATTTCACATTCAAGTTTAGTGACATTTAGATTTGAGCGCTTCCGTGCTTCGGAAGGCACGTTAAGATGTTGGGCGGCCTAAAATCTCCGACACCAGAGCTGGTCACTAGCTCATACGAAGAAGAAGAAGATTTCACATTCAGGTAATATTTTTAAAACTAGTATTTTTAAGTTTTTTTATTTATTTATTTTTATGTTACTTGAAGATGGAACAAGCACATGGTCCACCTGATGTTGAGTGGTAACCATTACCTATCACAAAGCATTGCAACATAGATCACGTTTTTTGAAACGTGCTCTACGATGCAACGCCCTGCGTCCATCAACTTGAGGCATGATGATGATAAGCCTCTTGTGCCTGTAATTTCACCGGCACCCACACCCTTCAAACCGAAACACAGCACAGCTGCTTCACGGCAGAAATAGGCATGGTGGCAGTACTTCCCCGGACGAGCCCCCCACAAAGAGTAAAAAGTGTAATAAGTTGTGAGCTAAAAAATATTCTCTTGATATTTGTCTCAGTTAGTAAACTGCCATTATTTACCAACTAAGCGCTAGCATGTTGTGGCCAATTCGGCCTACAAGCCAAATAAAAAAAACCTCAAACCAAAAGCGGCACATTGCTATACTAAAATATGGTAAACTGTAGTTAAACTATTAATTTATCAGAGGTTTTAAGAACTATGCTCGGAGTTTCTCTGAAGGATAGGATCCGCAACGAGACTATCCGACATAGAACTAAATTTTGCGATAACTGAGAGAATTAGTAAGTAGAAGTGGCAGTGGGTTGGCCATATGTGCCGAAGAACCGATAACCGTTGGAGTAAACAAGTTCTTGAGTGAAGACCGCGGCTTGGTAAACGTAGTGTAGGACGCCCTCTGCGAAAAGCTGCTGGTAGAAGCTGTATTTGTCAAGCTTAGGACAGGGCGCAATGGCGCTCATTAGGGGAGGCCTATGTCCATCAGTGGACTGCTGTAGGCTGATGATGATGGTGATGATCCTAAGTTTCATCAAATCATTATTATTTCATCAGGCTTATCGATTTGTTTCATTAACAAATGATTCCAGGATTCGGTTGGATTGATAGAACAACACGATTGTAATGTGTGTATCGCATGTGACTCGATGAAAGCAATTTGTTTGATATTATGATGATTTTGTTTCTAAATTCTAAGAAATAAATATTTTTACTGATTGTGACACGTTTTTATATTAAATTCACTTGTAACTAACAAATAATGGAAAGGACAGGGCGAAACTAGGGGAGGCCTCCATGTCCAAGAGTGGACTGCTATAGGCTGATAATGATGATGGTTTATTATGTAGTTCGGATGACAAAGTAAAAATATTTTATCTACCAAAAAATACTAAGAGCAATTTTCCTACTCATGGGACTCGAATTTGCAGATTTCATAAAAGGATTTCATGTTTTTATTAGTCGAAATTAGAAAACATCATAAAATATGACAAAAATACATTAACAAAAGTATAAATGCGTAAGTTTACCCGATAATACGTTCGCCGAGATTTTCCCCTTGCCTTCCCAATTTGCTTTCTCTTAAACAACCCTTGTAAAGCTATAAAACAGCACCTGTATCTCCGAGGCACATTACCCGAAATATAAATAGGCCCAACATTGTGAAATCTGTGTCAAGCGACTTTCGGGAACCCTTCAGAGCTCGCTGCGGCCCGCCAATTACCCCGCGAAAACAACGCGCGCTCAACACTCGCGGATTAAGGGGGAGTAATGGGCTAAAGGGGTTCCTAGGTTTTTATAGTTTTATGTTTCCCTTTCTTTGTCCTTCCTTCTTCGTATGAGTTTAGTGGCCAAATCTGGTGTCGGAGTTTTTAGTACGCCCAATGACCTCTGCCAAGGCTTAAGGACTTAAAAAACCAGGACCAACAACTTAGCATGCACTAGCACTTCTGAAGCACGGAAGCGCTCAGATCTCAATTCCACGAACCCACTCAAGTAGTGACCGGGTAGAGTGTTGCTTAACCAAGGTGATCTCCTAAGAACACCAAGTTAAGCCACGCCACGGGAGCTTCCATTCTTTGTACTTTTTTTTTGTACCATTCTAAATGCGCGATTAGTTAGTAGACTGTAAGCGGATGAATGATATAGCGATCTAGATTATTCAGTCCTTTTAGTTAAATTATTATGAATTATGTTATAATTATATACTTATAATATCATTTCATTTCTTTTATACACCACTTTGTTCGCGTGGTACCTCGTAAAAAGTAGCTTATATGTTAATTTAAACCTATAACTACTATGTGGATGTGTGTGGAAACTTTTAACTCGATTCGTTCAATATTTACACCGAAACAGAATGGCTTTTATAAGTTTTAGAATCATCATGACTAACCTCATAAAAATTAAACAACTAGCAAAACGCGTGAGTCTAAGCCGACTCAAGAGGCTGTGACATTTTACTACCTACTTCAGTGTAGACGTTAAGCTGCCTTTTAAGATTAAGATATATTTTCTATTTCTTCAACCACTAATTATTTTTCTATAGCGCCGTGAAAGGGTCAATGTACCTACGAACCGAAAATAAGCTAAATTAGACCTAAGCTATATCACTATGATGTAGGACAATATGCATGAATATGAATAAGGATATAGAAATGAGAACCCATTTTGTTCATCCTTAATACGTCACTATATCCAGCCGCTGAGTATCCACTGAAATAGGAAACTTTTTGTTAACCACGTCTAGAAAAAGATCGCTGCTATGTTAAGCCTCTTTGATACTCGCCAACAAAATAAAAGAGTTGAATTGTGGCCGCCAGCATTAAGAATAAATAGTTTTACTTTTATTTTTCAAGTTTTTACGGCCAGCTTTCCACATTTGATCTTATATGACGCTGCTTTAATAAGTACTGTTGCTAAATAATGTTATTAGTACAGTAGGTAGCTTTTAAAATAATAGTTTAAAAAAACTAAAAAAACACGCTTGCACGCATGCGTAGTTCGCGCACTAGCTCTGTCTCTCTTACTCGCATGCAAAGGATGCGGAAAGAAATTAATTAATCCTGGCGAATCTAATTAGGATAATCGGATATTTTTATCGGATTATTGCATTGTCATCGACCTTTGACAGGTGTGCAAAGTTTGAATCAAATCTGATCGTTCAAAGTAGGGCAAAATCGAGCTCAAAGGAGTCGGTTACATACATACATACATACATACATACAGGTGAAACTAATAAAAGCGTGTTAAAAAGGGAAATGTTAACGTCAAGTAATTTTTAGGGTGCCGAAGCTCAAAAGAAAGAAAGGAACCCTTATGAATCACTTTGTTGTTTATCTATCGGTTGATTTTTTTCTCAGGAACGCATGGAGGTATCAAGTTGGAATCAATATCAATACCTATAGGTCTGCAATTCTTTGGAGCTGTGAAAACAAACTTCTAAGTTAACGCAAGGAAATGATACGGCCGTTTATGTCGCATATTTTTCTAGCTCAATTCTACTGTCTAGTAGGAGTACTTATTACGTCAGCGCCGTCTATCGAGCCAGTTGGAACTATTTTTTTACAGTCGTGAAATGAAAACTCCTCATCCTTCATAATTAAATAAAATAAACAAAAACACAGTATTTTATTGGTACTTTAGGTTATTGATACACACATATTAGTAGAAAACACCCAATCTTGTTAATTTCTGTTAATTAAACTGTGTAATACACTTTAAGTGCTTTACATAGTTTAATTCACAGAAATGAACAAGCTTATTATTTGTCAACAGACAACACTTTAAGTGCTTATTTATTTGTCAACAGAGTGTGGAATTATATAAATGTTTAAGTTTTATATAACACTAGCTTCCACACACGGTTTTACTCGCGGGTACCGGTATAAAAAGTACTCTATGTGTTATTCCAGGTCATAAACGATGTATAATTCAAGTTTAATTCCAATCCGCTTAGCGATTATGGAACTGAGCTGGAATAAACATACTCACACACACAAAGACTTTTAGATTAATAATATAAGCGCAAAGTCAATAATAAAATACTCACATAATCCAAGATATTTAATTACGACATTGACAATCCCTTAAAGATTTTCCAACGTTAATTATTTTTATTATTATTTTAATTTTAAATGTCTGCATTGTACCTGTAACCTTTTTTGCTGTTTTTGTTTAAAATAAACAATGCGCACTAATTTATTTTGATAGTCCACTTTCTACTGTGTGTGTTTTTTGGACTATGTATAATCTTATTTTTTTAAGTATAAGTGTAATGTCTGTGTTTGTTTCCCAAATAAAATAGAATAAATAAATACATATTTTATGTAGTACTAAGCTCCGAAAGCTTCAAGTATCAGCTAATTTGAGATAAAACCTAGTAACGAAGTTCATAGACGGCTTATGATTTTAGAGTAGCACTTTTGCAATATCAAAACTTTGGTTTGCGCTTCAAAGTTCTTGATCAATCAATTTTAACTCCATTTCTAGAGTATTTGAAAAACTCCTTATATAAGAGCTTTTTATATATTAGACTTATTATATCAAGAAAGCGAGGTCGACCACTAAAAAGGTGGAATGAAGATTTAAAAAAAGTCGGGTAATCTCTGGCCAAGAAAGTCAATTGAAAGGTGTACCTGGAAGGACTTGGAGGAGGCTTTCATCGCCACAAGCGGTCCTTGCACGGACAGAATTTAGTATAGTTACCAACATATTTCAGCATCATGTTATTTAATCTTATTTTAGTAACTTTTATATTAGGTGTGATAATTGTTTTGTTTTGTTAATTATTAAGTGTAAGGCAATAAACCTCATTTTATTTTTATTTATATCTTAGAATAGATATATATTAAGTAGCATGTCGTAATTTGGTCATCCAGATGGAGTGATGATTTACAAAAGGCTGCTGGTAGAAGCTGGATGCGTCAAACTCAACAAGGCGCGTTTGCTGTTATTAGAAGAGGCTATGTGCAGCAGCTGCTATAGGCTGATGGATGCTGATGATACTATTTATAATAAGCGACTATCCATACTCGTAAAAATCACTCGTTGTTTTCTTCAAAATAATTATCTTATAGTGAAATTTGATTATTGAAATAACGCATTCTACTAGCAGCTTTTCGCAGATTGTCACCCCACCTGGCTAGAGAGCATCCTACACAACGTTTTCTGAGCCGTGGTCACCATGGATTGAGTCACGTATAAAATGAAGGAAATCAAACTGTATCTTGAGCTAGATTTTAAGTATAATGATCAGATTCAAAAAGTAATATTTTAATCATTATTATATTGTAATTATCAATACATAATTACACGCTTATTACCCTATTCACCAAACCATGAATTTAATACGAATACATGAGATACCACAATAACAGATACATAGTATGTACGTATATTGATACGTCTTATAGTGGCACAGTACATAGTTAGTTCGATTAACAGCATCAAAGGCCTAACCACATAGTGTGATACAATTACTACCTACGTATACGTAGATATCTAATTTCACTCTGTCTAGAGAATCCTTAAATTACTAACTAATTGGGAATAAAGCATTAAATTTGTACCAATTACCACAGGTTCTATTCAGTATCAAAGTCGCCTACAATTGCCTATTGAAAATATTGGATCATATCTTCACTTCACTTCACTTCTTTATTAATTATATCAGTATCGAATATAATGTTCATAATAATATGAGGCAACGTAGTACGGTTTATAAGTTTAGTCGTCCAGTCTTCAGTCAGAAGCTGTTTTCTGTAGCCATGGCGACTATAACAAAAAACGATCGGCGCACAATTTTCTTCATCAGAGAATTCCCGTTCAATCTTCTTTTATTCCATTTCACTAATAATTTTGTCTTATAACTAAAGTATAACGGTTATAATACCATGCCTAATAAACGACATACATTGGAAAAATACTAGAAAATAAAATTTAATAAAAATGACAACCGTCGTTCAAGATGAAAAAAATGATCTCGGGATCATATCTTATTTTTACAGACAATATTTGACAATTTGTCAATTGACGTTCAGGCGCAATGTCAAAATTTGCAAATACATAGGAATTACAATAACTTGCGAGGTGTCGTACAGAAAATAAGTGCTAATAATGTAAACTCTTTGCCCAATATTGTCTCCCTGAAAGGTGTTTAAAAAGGGGAAACGAGACCTCAACTCTTGTTGAAAGCGTAGCGTTCCAAGGTAAAAAAAAAACACCTTGGCAAATACAGGTCCACCGCGTATCATCTGAGTTGGACATGAATACCTATTAAGGCGACTATACAGGTCAAAACTCCCTGTCGCTCGCACTATTCAAGATTTTTGAAGATATAAAATCACTGAATGTAGTTATGCAAAATAGCACACCTTCACGGCCTAGAAAATAACAATACAAAGGTTCAGCAATAATATTATTTTGATTCTATCACGTTTTCTTACCAAAAAACTTGCACCAATGTGATCAATTTCGGTGCAAATTTTTTGGTAGGAAAACGTGCTGGGTTCTACATGATATTCTTGTTGTTCCTTTGTATTGTTTTTTATGGGCCGTGAAGGTTTGCTATTTAGCTTAACTACATTCAGTGATTTTATATCTTCTAAAATGTTGAATAGTGCAAGCGAGAGGGAGGTATGAGAGGGAGGACATGTATCGTCGCCTTAATACATAACCATTAAATACAGTTTTTTTTTCCTAAACGCGCACTCCTATGGTTTTAACTCCTTGGCTAATGCAGGTCCCATACATATAATTTGAGTTTGACAACCTTAAGGTTACAGATTTTTGTTCGAAACGCGCACAACCATGGTATTAACTTCTTTTTAAATGCAGTTCCAATACGTATCATTTGAGTTCCCAATTATGGTAGTGAAGGAAGGAGCTGGTCATGTTTTCAAACATAGGCTTGAGGACCTCCATAGCATGGCGGTGAATTAGTGGTCCCATGGGAGGTGCGTGCTCAATTCCCGCTGTTTATCAAATGAATAAAATAATTGTACCTTTAGTTGTTTGAACCACATTGTAGGTCATTACACATAGGGTTCCGTACCCGGGGTGTACGGGGTTCCAACATCCATCTTCGGAACCCAAGCCAACCTCACCTGAACATCGTGCACCCTGCTAAACAACAAACGGGGCTCTGGCGGCCGGCTGATTGTGGCATAGCACAGCCTCCATGCTGGACATATCCAGCAGTGGACTGATATAGGCTGGTGTGGTGTGGTGTGGTGGTACCCGAAAGAAACGGAATATAGAACTTTTGTTTTCCTAAAATACGGTCTATAAGCAATCAATTAATACTGTCCAAAATTTTATCACAAGTAAGTATCATAGTGGATGATGCGGGTTCGATTCCTGCCGCGGGACAAATGTTTGCATTATCTGCAGGTATTTGTCTCTGATCTTTTTGTTTTCTATGTATAATATTATGTATCATACTATAATTGCTATTTACAAATAAATGTATATAAGTAGTTTAATTCATTCAGTAGTATAATTCATTACTAGTAGAGTTCTTTGTGGAGGGCTCGCTTGAGGAACTACTGCCACCAAGCCTATTTCTGCCGTGAAGCAGCTGTGCTGTATTTCGGTTTCAACGGTGTGGGTGCCGTTGAAATTACCGGCATAAGAGGTTTATCATCTTCATGTCTCAAGTTGATAAAAGAAGGGTATTGCATCGTAGAGTACGTTCCAAAAAAGGTCACCTGATTTTTCTTTGTTTATTTTTTATTACTTTGTGATAGATAATGGTTACCACTTCATATCAGGTGGGCCATGTGCCTGTTCCATCTTCAAATACCATAAAAAAGTAAATCAGTCAGGTAATTCCCTTACAACAAGCTGTGCTTAATTTGAGGCTACATGATGCTGTGTGAAAGTGTCCAGCATTATATTTAATACTGTAAGTCTATGGGGGAGACCTTTGCCCAGCAGTGGGACGAGAGAGGTTAAATAAAAAAAAAGTACAGCGAAGAAAATTGAGTAATTTACCATTTTACTTATGATCATCGTACTCACAGTTTGAGTCGTGACTGAAATCGAAACTCGAAAACAATAGCCTCGAACGACTCACAATTTATGACCGCCTTAATTGGACCCTCTGATTAATACCAGTATCGGGTTCCTTCAGAATGAGATATATATAACGAGATGATGTATTAAGTAACGAGGTATTTAGATAGATAGATAACACTTTATTGATCACCACATTAATACAAGGAAAAGTAAGAGTAACTTAAGTCTAAACATCATGAAGGTAACACAACTGGCGGCCTTATCGCTAAAAGTGATATTTTTCAGGCAACCATAGTAAGGATAGGAAGAGCAAAGCTTTGGATGGCGAGATAATACATAATTATTACATTTAAGTACTATGTCGAGAAGACTCAGTGACTATACATACAATATTAATAAATTATGCTGTAAAATTTAATCCTAATACATACAATAATAATAATAATAATATACTAATATATAGTTTATAAAAGAAAAAGAGAAATAAGAGTGACAGGAAATTAAATACTTACTATAAGAAAGTGATAAATAATGTTGGCAAACTTTGAGTTTAAAAGTGTGATGTGATTTTGGCCTCTCAATAGGCTTTTTAGCAGTATGTAACCGACTTCAAAAAAGGAGGGGTTCACAATCTGGTTTGGTTTTTTTATGTTTGTTATTTCATAACTTCGTCATTTATGAACCGATTTGGAATATTAAGAATATACTTTCGGTTTAGTACCTTAAAAAATTGAAGAAAAAATACCATCCTTAGGGGCTCGAATTTTGATAAGAATATCTTCATAATTCTGCTGTCCCAAGCTGGGTGTGATCGGTAAATCATGTTTTTTTCTTCCACTTACTTCTATTATCAGCCGTCAAATTTATGCTCACTCCTTTCATTCTCATATCCTCTTTCACACAATCCATAAATTTTTTTCGGTCTCCCTCTACTCGTGAATCCAGAATCCATTTACATTCATATTCATATTCATGACATGTCCATACCATGCCAGTCTAACGCTCCTCACCTTATCTGTCATTGGTTCCAGTGACAGATAAGGTGAGGAGCGTTAGTTCCTCCTAGCAGTCTACTAGTGGACATAGGCCTCCTCTAATGAGCGCCATCACGCTCTGTCTTTAGCTCGACGCATCCAGCTTTTACAGATCATCACTCCACCTGGCAGGAGGTGTTAGGCTGTGCTATTATTTATTTTGTGCTATTGCAAAATAGTTTTTTACAATTTTACGGCTGTTACTTTGATTTCCCAAACCACACCAGGCTTCACAAACAAAACAAAAAAAAAAAGATCGGTTAAACCGTTTTCGTGATTTTGCGAGACATATCATACGCACGGCAACTGACTTATTATAAAGCTTGAATAGTAGTATAACATTATTTTCCATTAAAAGTTTCTCAGAACGAATCACTCAAATCCACATAAAACGGTTTTTCAAATAAACCATTCCACTATCCAAATAACTTTAACAAATACAAATATGATTAATGACGCATACCGAAGCATACAAAGAATGTACATGCTATTATTCATTCTGATAGGAATATTCTTTCACAGCTGCAGAAATGTACCGTTTATTTACACTGCGCGCCAAATTACTTTGCGGGGGTTAAAAAATGAAGGCATCCTTAATAAACAGGATAGGTAGGTTTTTTTATTTGATAAAAATTACGACCTAATAAGAATTTAAGTGCTTAGAATGAAACTGGGAACTAACGAATAGGCTTTTTAACCCAGTACAATGCGAGCAAAGCAGCGGGAGGAAGCTAGTTTTAATAAATACAATTTCCGTCAAACTATTCCAATTCACATAATTCAAAATGGCTGACACTGGATTTTTCGATGCATTTTTCGCTATTCTAAGTTACAGAAATTCCTACGAGATTGTAACCTGTCCAATGCATTATTCATAGCACGTTATACTGCATTACCATCGACCGTCTATTACCTTCAAAAACTACTTATCTCTATCTTGTCGGTTCCCGTACGTTATTAAACTTGCAATCTGGCGGTTTCCGAAAGTTAGATTGAAATGGTGTTGAAGGGACGATTGATGAGACTAGGAGCTAGTTGCTAAAGTACTGGGTATGTTTACATTTCGGCAAAATGATCTTAGCACAACACAAGCTCAGACATGTCTATTTTGTTTGGAGGACAAATTAAGGCGAAAGTTTTTGAAATTATGTATGTGAAGTTTGAAATATAGTTTTCTCCTTCACACCAAAACTACTGAGCTTTGGGCAGTGAACGGATTGATCTGAAAATTTTGTACATTATGTAGGTACCTACTACATAGAAAAAACTGCTACCTAGCAGGCAAGAGTTTTTTTTTCATGTTTGTTAGAATCAGATTTGTTTGGGAAAAAAGGCGATAAACTTTTGATTGGCAAATTAAAACAAGTAAGATTAGTAATTAAAATGTTTTAAGTATTCTTCTTTTGGCTGGCGAGTTGAAAGTTATACCTATCAGGGCTTTAAACTTATAATTATCTGTCTAAACCATATTCCATAACTTTTTATGTATCTACTTATAACTTTTTTTTATGAGAAAAACGAAACATTTAATATAAATAACGTTGTTTTTAGATTTATATTCCTTCAACTAAGGTGATGAACCTTTAATTAAATGTAATATTTTTTGTATTTTTTTAATGTTTCTTTTAAATCTGTACAGTAACATTCTACTACCTCTTAGCATGAATATAATAAAATATGAATATGAGGCTCATTCTTGCACCTTCCTTATTGCGGTAATAAAATAACTCGTTTGCTACAAGTGCTTCGGAGTGATAAGTGCATCATGGTATTATGGAAATGTGGGCTGTTTTTCTCTGAGAAGTCTTTACACTATAAGACACGATATGGAATCTCTTCTCTACTCTTATATTAGAACGAGGAGTTTTTGCTGCACGACCTTAAAAAAAAGACTGGGTTTGGATATGTCACTGACTCATATTTGGAGTTTCAGTCAACCATTATCACAGATTAATTTGTGACAACCAGATAAGTTAATCAACGTGGCTGACTGGATGGCAACTAAAATTCAGTCAGCGCAACTCTTCCAGCCAGTTGGAACTTCCTTGAAGGATCAAGAAAAAACTACTAAATTCCATTTGATGGGACTTTAATAGATTCATATCATAATATGCCTTAACTTAAAATATAGGATACATGTTCTCGCAACCTTATTTTTGCCAGAAGTCTATATCAATGAACTTAGTTGGCAAGGAAGGAAATTAAGAACAAGAAACCGGTGGCGTAGTTGGCAGTGTGATCGCTGTTTCAAGGGAAATGTAGCGGGTTTATGTCCGTTAATTATTCTGAAATTGCGATAGACCGATATCGGCCCAGAGAGAGAGAGTACGAATTAGAGTAGTCAAAATAGATTAATTCTAAAATATTTTTGGTTTGACGTACCTATAGTTAGTAGGAAAGGCTCGTCTGTCGTATTGTAGAATGACGTCGTGTCTTGAAGTGTAAAGGCGCTCATGGAATGTGGGGTATTTTTCACTTTACGTAATGGGTGGTTAGTTTTCGTCTGAGCTAAAAGCAGTGAAGATGTGGTCACGTCTCTTTTTAAACATTAATACAACTTTCATAAAAGAAAAATATTAAAAATCAGACTTTATTAATTATTGCGTTACCACTTAAGAGAATGAATGAATTAATTTAATATAAGAAAGAATAAGAAAAAAATCATATCTATATGATTAGTTATCATATTAAACTACAACGTCTAACCTATACTAGCTTGATGAAAACATAAAAATTGATCATAAAATAGTTCCAAACAAACTTGTATCTATGCAAACTGGTTTCAGCATGCTACATAATGGAACATGCATTCGGGAGGCAATACAAACACGTGCAATTAGTGAACAGCTTGGATACTGAACATGTTGTGACTATACACAAACCTAACTTGTCAACTCTGACGGCCTTTTTGGCGCAGTGGGATGTCCGCCTGAGACGCAGAAGGTTGCGGGTTCGATTACCGCCGCGGGACAAATGTATGCATTATTTGCAGATATTTTCTCAGGTCTGGGTGTTTTTTGGGGGTGTACGCGGTTTTAACCCCCATCTTCGGAACCCAAGCCAACCCCAACTGCACGTGGTGCACCCTGCTAAAGAACGAACGGGGCTCTGGCGGCCGGCTGATTGCAGCATAGCACAGCCTTCATCGGCCCAACTAAATCCCCTGACCACCGACGGGCAGCAGCGTCGGTGGTGCGAGAAGCTGTGCCCTGCGATCCCCAACCCGCATGCCCAGCGTGGGGATTATTGGCATATCCCTCTATATCAGGGGAGGCCTATGTCCAGCAGTGGACTGATATAGGCTGGTGTGGTGAGTGTGGTGTGGGTGTTTTCTATGATATGTATGCATGTATGTATTTAGAAAAACACAAATAACACAGCATGATGTAGCCCCAAATTAAGCAGAGCTTGTATTTTGGCTTGTATTTTGTATTATCAATAACTTCCACCCGAGGCACCACTCGTATGTCTTACCCGGATAAAAAGTAACTCAAATTTCAATAAAGGGCATATGTACTTTGTGAGCTCTTATAAATTCATTCAGCCTTCACGGGGTTCAGGATTTGAGTGGGAAATAAATCACTAACTTGAATTTTAGTATTAATATTCATTATAATTAATCAATATAGAAAAATGATTTTTCGAAGCTTTTGACATTTTAATTTATATCGAATGTATTTTTTAAATAATCCTTTAGTAGTATAATTTTAATATTTGTAGAATTAAACAACTGAGATGGGTAGTTATACAGTGAAACTTTTAAAATGATGTAACATCTTTTAACACCTTTTACAGTGAAACTTTTGAAATGATGTAACACCTTGTATTTCATGCAATAATTTATATATTAAAAAAAAACATAATCATAAAAACTGTTATGAAAAACGAATTAAGAACGTAATGTCTAGGTTTTCGCACGATGCAAAGTACTGGGTCTCAGCGAAGTATTCTAGGTAAAGATCTCGACAAAGCTGTGCACCCAGGCTTGCGGTTCTTAATTAGACAAAATTGTGATTAAAAACACAAAGCGTAGTCTAGATCTTCTGAGTAATATGACGCTTTACTTGAGAAAGCAAAGCTAGGCTAGCGCAAAACAAGATAAATCCATATAAGTAAAGTACCTAAAAACTAATGATTGAATCGTACAGATTATTCTATTCTACTATTCCTATTCACACTAAGCCGTTTTCTTCTTTTTTTATTATGCGTACTGCTAAGGATTGGAACTCTCTACCGGCCTCTGTCTTTCCTGATAACTATAATCCGGGACTATTTAAGTCTAGAGATGGAGATTACCTATTCAGGTGTCTTCTGGACCCTCGACCTCCATCTTAGACAACAACGTTACTTAACATCAGCTGAGTTCGTGGACCACGTAGGTCCATCCAATGTAAAAAAAAGATAATAAATTATTCGGTAAAATGCCAGTCTATATCAGTCCAAAGCTGGATCTGTGAAGCCATCCTCTAATAAGAAGAGAGGCATGCCCAAAATCTTCACGCTGGCCATGCAGATTGGGAAACGCTGGGTATGCAGTTTGGGAAACGCAGGGCACAGATTCTCGCACCACCAACACTACTGCCCGTCAGCAATCAGTAGATTTAGCTGTGCTGGTGATAAGCTGCGCTATGCCGCAATCAGATGGCTGAAATGCCACCTCAAGTAAGCTAGGTAAAAAGTAGCCAGAAATATGAATTGTATGCGTTCAGACTAAAGTGCCCTGCACATGTAAAGTTCGGACCACGGGAAACAGCACGCGATATTCCAACCCGCACTCCGAAACGTACGTGTAGATGCGCGGGGCTGACAGTCCGATCTGGCATGTCGACGCGAAGGCAAATCTCACAGTTTTAACCACGCATCACGTTAGTGATCAGTCCGAGATGCGCGGTCCGATCTTTACGCGCTATTAGCACGACAGTTTGATCCGCAGTCCAAACCGTACAGATCGGACTGCGGTTTGGAACGCAGCCCCAATACGCGGTTCGATCTTTACGTGTGCAGGGCGCTTAACACGTGAGTACTTTAAAAATATTTATTTTAAATCTACGATGTAAGAGAGCCTACAAAGCCAGTTTTGTAGTTCTATGCCTGCAGCTTCACTCCCATGGTATATGATAATAAGTAGCCTTTTTTGGATTTCTGGTTTAGACCTACATGTCGTGTAAATTTTAAGCTTACCTAAAATAACAACTACTTATAATTACTAATCAATTATAATATTATGTGAAACAAAATGACTTGATTTTTAGATTAAATAAAATGTTTTTTTTTTTTAAACTAACAACTCTGCATAATGCCTACCTAGCAATACAGTACTAATTACCTGACTTAATTTCTTGCTTGTCATTTATTATCAAAATTTGATAAATTGCAAGTGTGATAAATGCTCGGTCAGCTTTCTTATCTCAGTTGCTATGCCCTTAGACCCTGACAATGTGTGATTCCTACTTTATAAGTAACATCTGTATACTACTATGTGACAGCAATAAATGTATCGAGTGTTGAGTATTGACCTCATCTCTTGGCGATCTGTGGCGCAGTAGGCGAAGGCCCGCCTGAGACGCAGAAGGTTGCGGGTTCAATTACGCGGGACAAATGTTTGCATGTTCTGTAGATATTTGTCTCGGGTCCGGGTGTTTTCTATATATTATATTTATAAATTAACAAATATATATATATATATATATAGTTATCAATCATGTGGTACCCATAATACAATTTCTGCTTATTTTGGGGCTACATGATGCTGTGTGATAACGTCTAGCATTATTTATTTATTTATTTATCTATCACCATTAACATTTCACAGACTGCACTGCTTCATAGTTTTAATTGCAATTCTTTATGCTAAATGGAGACGAAACTGTACAGTTAATTATGGCCTCTAATCTAAATAATTATAGAGTTCAATCTGCTGTGAAATACTCACAGCTCTACGAATATACTTTAAGAGTATTTGACGAGCTTTTAGAGATAACTGCCTTGAAACGTTTCCTTTGTACTATTATTCATTGTTTCGTTGGAGTTGTGAATGGGAGCTGACACTTTTGTTTTGTTTCGGATAAAAAGCGATTTTCTTTTGTTATCAGGTGTTTTGCAAAGTTAAGCTAAGCTGTGCCTACGTTTTGATGTCGATTAATTATCATTGACGATACCGAGCATATTTTATAGTAATAATGTTCAGACAGTTAATAATAATGTATATTGTACATAAAGTCATTTATATTATTAAGCTATTGCATAGCTTCTATCGAGGGCCTTGAGCGTGGGGACCGAATCCAGAAATTCCGTAACGAAAAAAAACCTCACGCTCCCCACTCCGACGGGCACGGAGGTGTGGCTTGAAGGCCGTGCATTGTCTAACGTCGTTTCTTTTCGGCAGTCTTCGACACGGTGTTTGTGTGCGTGCAACTAGACGTATTTTTATTTAATAAAAGAATAAATTTTGTTTTCTTATCGGTCACCACGCTCAAAATGTGTAACTTGAATTAATATCAAAGAAAAAGAAATACTGCATAAATAAAATAAATAAATAATTATAATTGCATAAGTTGATACAAAATGCTATGCAATAGCTTTACCGCGGCAGTCCCCGAGTGCCACACGTCTTTTTTTTTGTTTGTTTATATCTCTCATTTATTTGGAAGGGTTTGCCATGTTTCGCTTGGCGGTAGGGCAATAATTAGTAAATTCGTAAATCCCTTATCCATCAACAAAAACAACAACAAAAACAACACCAGCCTATATATGTCCACAACTGGACAAAGGCAGCCTCTGCAACGGCCCAGGTTCATTCCAGGCTGCCGACGGGCAGCAGCGTGAACGAGAAGCTGGAATGGAAGGAGAGTGATTTATGGGCATATCCTCCTCCCTCCCTCCCTCCTTCCCTCATAAGAAGGAGGATATGACCATAATTATCACGATGAACATGTGGCTTGGGGATCACAGGATGTAGCTTCTCGTTCACACTGCTGCCCGTCGCCAGCCTGGAATGAACCTGTGCCGTTACAAAGGCTGCATTATGCTGCAATCAGCAGGCTGCTAGAGGTCTGTTTGTTAGTAAGCAGGGTGTAGTAGGGTAGGTGAGGTTGGCTTGGGTTCTGAAGCTGAAGTTTATAACCCTTTAGATCCTCCATCACTGTCAGTAAAATAGCCTTATATTTGGAAATGCAGGCTTTCTTTCTCTGCCAGCACCACTACTGTTAACATAAGAATACATTTTATCACTATGTTTTGACGGAAAGTTGAAATGCAAGCAAAAATTAAACTCGCCATAAACATTTTTAAACAATCAAACCGATCGTACTGTTCATAATAATTTCAAACAAAAAGATATTTCAGTGTATTCAACAAAATCCACTTGAAATGCTCTGAAATTCCACCCCGTTGATTGTCAAAGCTCGTGTGACAATCAGGAAATGCACGCTGCTTGTAACACAAAATAATTTACAGTTTGAAAAAGTTGTCATTTTGTTTCAACGTCCTCTTTGATTAAATTTATTATTTGTTGTGTGAAAATATTATGAAGTTTTGTATAACATGTATTGCCTATCAAAGTAAGTGCATTAATATTGAGTATCACTCTCTAGCTAGTCTTCTTCTGCTTCGTATAAACTAGTAAATGTGGCTAAAGAGGTTCCAATGCTTTAATAGTTTTATTTGGAACTTTTTTTTTTCTTCGTATGAGTTTAGTGGCTAACTCTGGTGTAGGAGTTTTTATTCCAAAAGCCTTAGAAATGGCTTTACTACTGAAAAAAGGTCTTAATGAGCCTTACAAAGCACGAAAATGCTCAGATCTCAGTGCAACTGCAAGTATCAAAGTACAATCAAAATGAGTATCAAAGTATTAATTAACGGTAAAGTACGAGTTGACTCCCACCGAGGGTGACGTCAATAGCGAGCGATACTAATTAATAAGGTTTCTTCGTAATTAAAATCTATACGTCCTATAGAAAAATAGAAACCGGCGTTAGAATGGACAAATTAGGGACTTTCAGATAAAACCATATTTGACCGCATAACTGGCTTTATAGCTTGACCACAGCTGTCCTTACATTTATTGAGGTTTTTTAAAAAACATATTAGCTAGAGACTTTGCATATAATTAGTTTCAGATTTCTCGCTTTGCAAACTTCGGGGATTAGGGGGGGTAATTTTTTTGATAATTTTGATCATAAAATGAAAACCATGCATTGAATAAAAAATAAAAAACTGCTTTAAACTAGGCTAATTGACTTCTTTCATATGATATGCCACTCGAACTATTATCACCAGTTTAAATGTTGACGTTTCTTATTTTAAACCTTTTGGGGATAAAAATGAAAATTTTTTTTTTACCGGCAATCTTATTCAGTCAGTTTTTTTTTAAATCTCTACCAAATTTCAAGTCCAGTCAGTAGCTTATGTAGTTCCTGAAATAATCAGCTGTGACAGATGGACGGACGGACAAAGCAGCACCATAAGGGTTCGTTTGACCGGTTCTGTAACGTCACCCTCAAAATCATATTTTTGTAAAGGTACATCATAGGACACTGACGCTCTTTATTTTAAGAGCTAGTGGCTGACTCTGACGGTTTTTTAGGCCCTGTGACATACCTTTTACCTTAAAGATCACTAAAAAGCCTGACCTAGCATCTTTACGTGCCTTTTAAAGCACGGTACAGGATCTAAATAAGCCACTAAACAGTCTAACCATAAATAAAAAATGCTGGACATTATCACAGGATAATCAGCTAGCCCCAAAATAAGCAGAGCTTGCTAGGAACCACATAACTGACGTAACTATATACATACTTTTTTTTTAAATATACATACCAAATATACATAGAAAACCCTCAAACCTGAGACAAACATTTGCAAATCACAATACAAGTAAGTATTCCGCTTCCTTCGACCACTTCGCCACAGAGTTCGTCAAATCTATGAAATAATTAATTTACAATTCTAATTTGCTAAGAACACCAAAGTAAACCACGCTAGGGGTCTTGCAACGGAAGGACCAATGTATTGAAATCTGAAAGAGACCTCATCGTAATGAACTAAACCAATTTTGGCTGCATCGAACTTCTTTGAAGCAACAGTACTATCCGTCGGTTCGTTATTTTTGCCCGGGGAGCTGGAACGCACCAAATGAGTGTTCGACTGATGAATACATTTGCTTGTAACAGTAAAGTTGAATTTACGCCATGAAACAAATTTTAAAGGCTGTATACATGTACTAACAAAGCTATAAAACCAAAACTGAAAATAATTATATTTTCTATCTAGCAAATAAATATTTCTCTCATAAATCTAGTTAGAATAACGCATATATTATTTCTGGTCAAGAGCTACGCGTCATGTGCAAAATTTCGGCATAATCCATTCAGTAGTTTAGGTTGGAGTAAAAAGTATACATATAAACAACCTTTTTTATATAGACTTTTACACTTTTTTATATTAAGTAGCCTTACGTTTCACTACATTTTGCTTAGTTTCTTCTTGAAAAGCATGCCCTATAGCATGCTTGTCAAGAAGAAACCTGTTCACTCGAGACTTGAAACTGGCGATACCCAGATTTATAATCATCAGGGAACACACATTTGCGTAGGGCATTCCACCCCTTGGACCTTTATCATGCGCGCGGTGCGCAATGATAAAGGTTATATAGCTGAAATACTAATATAAATCATTTTACTTCAATAAAACATGTTAAAACTTTCTTTTATTTTTATGCAATTAGGGGTAGAATATTATTTTACAAAATAACCTTAAAATATTGTCAAGAGGCTGAAAAACATATTCAAGTTATTTAGCTCATTTTGCAGCAAATGGAGGTGTAGTCAAAGCCGAATAATATCGACAGGGTGCAGAGCGGGACGTCTTTCCCTTCTCGAAGGTCGAACCAGAATGTCAGAATCCACCGCCTCGGACTCCCTGACTATCTTCAATACACTTCCCCTCTGTACCACCTCTGACTACTTTAATAACATTTTATACCTCAAATAAAATGTTATTAAATCAGAAAAATACCTTTGAAAAATAACAACGATTTAATTTTATCTGCAAAGTACAACTAACATGAATCTCAGTTTTAGGCTACTTCGAAATAGCTTCCGGTAACTATTATTTTGTATCAAAAATAATTGTTATTTATTTAAAATATGTTACTAAAAATTACATAATTAATTATTAACATAATATTTGATCTGTAAAAATTTAAATAATTTTAGACTGATTTTAAGGAGGTTTTACTAATTTTGAAAAATGACTTACAACAGTAACTGCTATTTTATTTATATAAATACTTATTCATTCTCACAGTGTCAGATACGCGCGAAGGTTTATTTTATATATTATGTATCTTCTTTTTCTTTCTAGTTTTGGACCAGCAGGAGTATTTTAAAGCATTTGATAATTTTCCTGATCGAATCAGCCCATTTTTCTTCGTGTGAAATGTGAAGATATTGTATGAATGTTGGCTGTTCTTTCGCTTTTGAATTTTAGGAAAGGTTCCGAACGTTTTAAAATACCTGGCAGGACTAACATAATAAATACTTATTTTTAATCGGCTATGACTGAAGTAAAGCGGCGGACAGAAGCCAATATCATTGTGTAGTAAACATAATGAGTATATTCACCCTCCGCTTATCTCTTACCCTGTAGAACTATTTTACTTTTGATCTAAGTTATAAATACACAAACTACAGAAAACCCATTTCACAAATTGCAAGCTTTCAAACTCTAGATGGAATGGAAATAAAACCAACGCTCCTGTGAGCATCAATAATCTTGTTGACTTGCACAAATTGGAGACCGATTGTCTTAGTGTCTACAGACCTTTAATTCAATTTCTTTGTGATCGAGCCTCTTATTACAAAAATAGTGGACCTACTGTTGGGTAGTAGGTTTACTTTTTTGTGAAAGGCAATACGTGAGAATTCGTATCAGAACCCCTGTCGTCAGTTTTTTCCTTTCTCTTCTTTGACTGGCGTCATAGCTCAGTTGGTAGTAACTCTGCCTTCTGAGCTGCAGGTTGCGGGTTCGATTCTCGCCCAGTACAAACATTTGTTTGATGAACATGGATGCTTATACTGTGTCTGGGTGTTTTATATGTATTTATTTATGTTTATCAGTCTCTGCTACCCATTGTACAGGTTCTGCCTAGTTTGGGATCAGTTGTGTGAGATGTCCCGTTTATTTATTTATTTCTTCCTGTTACCAGAGACAAATTTACATTGTCTTGGGCAAAATTCGAACACGCAAACAACTTAAAAAACAGAGCCAACTAGGCCAGTCAAACTATTTGCAGAATATTCCGAAAGTATATTTCTTACTAAATATATTTGCCCAATAAATTAACATCATAAATAAAACATAATTTATTTAATAGAAAAAGTATATCATTTATAATAGTTTTCGTAGTATTTTTACCTGAAGAAGGTATCTTACGAACTAGGTGGTCATGAATAAAATATATTGCCGTTTTGCGCCGGAACTTCACTACCGGTCAAACGATGCCGAGGTCACAAGAAAGCTAGAAAATAACTATTTATTAGTTTGTTAGGTATTTGGGTGATTTACTAACGAATATAAACTAGAGAAAAGTTTTGAAAATCAAAGTATTCAGGAAAAAAGTTATGACTAAAAATGGTCATGGTTAAAACTATACAGATTTGCGAAAGGCTGCTGGTAGAAGCTGGATGATTCAAGCTGAGGATAGGGCGCAATGGCGCTCATTCGGGGAGGTGTATATCCAGCAGTGGGCTGCTATAGGTCGAAACAAACGAGTCCAACCTCATCGTTTTATTACAGAGTTCCTACAGCCACCTTCTAGCTCCATCATGAGATTAACTTTATGTCTTTTGATTTTTTGTTTTGTAAGTGTTTGCCCACATTTTTTGTGTTTGTTTTTTCAATGGGGGAGACCTTTGCCGAGCAGTGGGACGAGAGAGGTCAATTTAAAAAAAAAGTTTTTGCCCACACTTCAGGGAAAAATCTATTTATTTTTTATTTTTATATATTTCTAAAAATTTCGACTCAGGCGGGATTTGAACCCGCGACCTTCCCATCAATAGCTTGGAAGCTGGAACGTTTCTCCTGTAGGTGGAGCAAACGGCACTTAGCCGTGACTGCCCGAAAATTTCGATAAGACTAGGACTTGACTCGGTAGCGCAGTTGGTTAGCGCGTCCCGGTATTGTTGGGAAGGTCTTGGGTTCAAATCCCGCCTGAGTCGTAATTTTGGGGATATATAAAATTCAATTTTGTGTCCTTATAATATTGCATTGTCACGCGCTATACATATACATGCAAAAAATCAGCTCAATCAGAAACCGAGCAGTGCGTCAAATTTTACTTGCAAGATTTGATTACAGACAGACAATGGGACAATTGAAACTAAAAATAAGCATGTAACATAAAAAGCGCCCCTAGTAGGAAGTTTATAAAACTTTGATATCTTCATACAAAAATAAAGAAAACGCAAACTTTGTAGTAAGTTAAATCATTTGTATAATTTAAAACCAACGAATCTTAATATAATTTCAAACGAACCAAAGATTAATGGTATTGGTCAAACTTGAACGATGACCTTTCCCATTCCTCTAAATTTCCCCCATGACGACAATAAAGTAGATTGATGTTAAAAAAAAACCTACGATACAATACAGGCTGTATTCAACGCAATATCGGGAGGATCCAATAAATTCAACCATCTAACCACAATACTAGGTCTAGAGTACATGGTTTTGCATTGTTTGTCGTTCGTCACTCGCGATAGACGGAATGTTTCGTAACATCGTGTATGTGATTTATGTGAATAAGCTGGATCCAGCTGAATTTCTCGTTTTGTTGATATTGTAACATTGGTCGTATGGTAACATTGCTTTCAGAATACTTTTGGGTTTTCCAAACTTCAAGGATGATTTTTGTAGTAAAATTCTAACCCTAGGTTATCGCTTTATTGGGACTGACAAAATGAGAGGTTAATCGTCCAACAATTTCAAACCAGTTCAAAAATGAAACATTCGAATCAAGAAGCTCCATATAAAATAAAGTCTTGAAAGTAAAAAAAATATGTAAAAGTAAAAAGCATTTATTTGGAACAGAAAAAGTATTCATAAAAAAACAGTGGAAAAGCTGGCACCACGAAAATTGAAAAACTGCGTAGCAATGCCAGCACTCAGTAATCAGAGGAGAGCTCCAATAGCTAAAAGTATTTTCCTATATTTAAGCTAAAAACTAAAGGAACATACTTATGTATACTAAAATGTAAACTAAATAAAGAAACTAAATAACACTGAAAGAGTGTTTTGAAAATCTTAAAAGAGATACCCCTAATAAACGTGAACCATAAGTTACAAAAAAAAACAAAAAATTATAACAATTTAAACAGAATTTATAAAAAGTGAAAACTCATTATAACCGTCTCGAATCGTCTTCTCGGCTTATTCTTTCAAAAATTTTCTTTGTAGATATCTGAAAGGAATTGAGGAAGCAATATCTACGAAGTAAACAAAAACAAAGCAGAAAGTGGGTGACTTCTGGAGGTGTCGAACAAAGTTCAGTTTGGCTTTTATTATCAACTCCCGATGTTCAGGTACCTATAGAACTGGGATGTTGCGTTTGATAAAATGGAAATCACATTGAATTTCTCATAGAACTTTGTGTAAACTCATGAAACAATGAAAAGTAAGCATGGGAGAAGAAATAACAGTCCTTATCAAAGCGTGATTTCAAACTCAATTTAATTTGAATTTGTTTGCTGGTTTAACAGACTACATATCTCATAAATACCAACCTATGAATTAATGTACTGAATTTAATGATTTATGATTGCAATTCGTACTTACATTTAACTTTTTACTTACTTCTGAATATATCGTGTTCGTACAATTTTTTTTTACTTGGTCAGTCAGCCATACAGGAAGTACTTGGTCAAAACATGTGGAGCGGCTTAGCCGTGGTTTTCCGAGTAATGTTTTCCTTCACCATTTTAAATTCTAACAAATTATTTTCAATAATTTAACCATACATCTGCTTTGAAGATCGTTGCCAAGATATTACCATAATCCTTTAAAAATAAAAATAAAACTGCCAGCACTCTATAAAGGCTTATTGCATTGACAAACGGCGCGCCGTATTGGCACATTCTTGGCACAGCTGAAGGCACCTATCTTATGGAACCATATAATACTCATTTTTCTCTTGTGACGAAGATAGTATAATAAAAGCATTTATAAACTATGAGGAAAATATCGTAACGTAATACCATTATTGCAATTAATTTAATTATGTACTTAATAAAAGTTGACTGTTCTTGTAAAGGCTTCTCTCGTGAATTATTTATTCTATCTTATCTGTTTTATGTGCTCCCACTGCAGGGTTTAGACCTCCCTTCCCTCTTTCTATACTTCCCAATCTTGGGAATCCGCTTGCCAGGATACCGAGTAAATGTTGAAGCCTGTTTGTCTCGCCACCTCCGTCTGGGATGGCCACGCGGCCGCGTTAATACGCCCTGTGGAACCCGCTCAGTCGCGATCTTAGCCCACAACTCGTCCGGCTTTATTCTAAAAAAAATATTTTATAAAACCTCCCACTTGATGGAAAAAGATTGCAGAAAAGCAGATAGTAAAAAGAGCTCGAGCCCTCATTCCTGAAAATATTTAGAAAGATTTAATTTCAGCTTTGAACTTCTATAGCTCGTTAATGAGGATACAGATGGAGCCGTGGCAGCCTAGTAATGCGTACTTTGACTTCCGATCTGGATTGTGGGTTCGAATCTCGGCCGTGCATCAATCGAAAAATGTGTATGAAATGTATGTGCACTTTACCATATGCTTAAAATGGTGAAGGAAAACCGGCGGCTTAGTCAGCTCCAAGCGTATTGTATGTCTTTCTCGTGGGTAAGGCTAACTAGGCTGTAAAGATTTTATACCCACGAAATAAAAGAATATGAATATGAAGATAGTATAGGTGCTGACAAAACGGGTATTGGGTTGGAGATCCCGTTTAGGCAAGCGTAGTGTAGGACGGCCACTGGCTAGAAGGAGTGACGATCTGTGGAATGTAGCTGGCAGACAGATGAGAAGACTTTTTAAGTAAACGTTACTCTTATTAAGTAAATCATCTAGAATATAATATGGAAAAACATAGACTGATGATAATGAGTAATTTTCTTACTTTTAATTATTATACTACTACGCTATCTGCCAAGCAAGGTAGAAGCGATTGCTAGTAAACAAACGAACCATTTAGTACAGACAAAATCCCAATTACAATTACTCGAACAAAATCAATCAGAGTTAATCCATTGAGTCCTGAACGAGTTTCATTCCTTTATTTTTAAATGCAAAGCGTATCCAAGCATAAATCCCGCTGAACTTTACGAATTTTATTTTAACAGGTTTCTATTGAAAATGCACTCTCTGCGCTGTAAATCTGTTCTTGCCGAATGAACCAGGGACATTAGCACAATGGCAGCGGCGATTTACTCGGTCGGGGTACAGAGTAAACGAATCAGTTTCTCTAGGTGGATAAAGAATCAGTTTCTATAGGAAAATAGCGATGCTATTTTACAGTCGGACTCGGGTGATTAAGAAAATTTCAACCTGTCGTATCGTGAAAGGAGAATGCCGAGAACCCGTACCAATTGCGTCAAAACCGAAAGTATCCCATAAAATTTATTATATTTTATAAATGACATTAACATTTTCTTTAGTTTTACACACCGACTCGATTAATAATCAAGTAAAACAATATTTTGTTGATTTGGTTTCCGTTGCACGCCGCCATTAGACTAAAACAACCAATGATATATACGTTGCTATGGCAATAAACATTGATGTAAAGTGTGACTATGGCAATAACCCTCATTTTTAATTATTTTGACAGTAGAATCGACTAAAAACTTATTGGATATTTTTTTGACGCACTCACTTTAGTCTTGGTACCGAGCGCCATACATCAGACGGCATTCTCCTATGGGCCAATTCGAAAACACGCGACAAATATTTTCAGATCATGTAAACATTTGTCTCGGCGGCATCGAACCTGCAACCTGCTAAGGCGATCTTTGCCCTTTGCGTAAAAGGCATGTGATATTTTTTTCTATAAGCTGTTCCTAGTCTAGATGTACATTAAATGCACTTAAGTTTTAGTGTGAAAAATGAAAAATATTTGACATCCTATCACCTTTATCTTATATTATTAGAATAGGATAGGATTATGTGGCCCTGGTGATTAATTTTGTATCTCATGTTAATTATTAGTCACGCCACCAAATGTGCTATGCCCTACGATAAACTTATAACAATAGAATAGTACTAGTAGAGTTCTTTGTGAAGGGCTCGTCCGGGTAGCGTACTAGCACCATGCCTATTTCTGCCGTGAAGCAGCTGTGCTGTGTTTCGGTTTGAAGGGGTGGGTGCCGGTGAAATTACAGGCACAAGAGGCTTAACATCTTATACCTCAAGTTGATGGACGCAGGGTGCTGCATCGTAGAGCACGTTCTAAAAACCGCGATCTACGATGCAATGCTTTGTGATAGGTAATGGTTACCACTTCACATCAGGCGGGTCATGTGCTTGTTCCATCTTAAAATAACATTTAAAAAAATGTGAAAATACTTTGCCCAGCTTTGGGACGAAATGCGCATCTAATATATCTCCCCACCTGATACATACAAAAAGTTCCGTACTGACAGAAATTATGAAAACTTTAAATGAACACTTTTCCATCGTACTGTTTCCATCGTGATTGTGTTTTCTGTGGCCGCGGTCAGCGATTTATAGTCGCCAGGTGAATGCTGACATTATGCTGCTTCATTAATGGCAGGTACATTTTGTAGATGTCACTGGTTACCATTTTTATGAAGAGCGATGTAAAAGTAACTTATTATGAGTAAGGCATGTATAGGATTCCAATATACATCTTCGGTGCCTAAGCCAACGTGCCAGGTGCAGGTAAGGGAAAATCATACTTCAAGGAAAATCTAAGATTATCCCCGATTTTATATATCCTGAAGTTTTCTATAGAACTATATATTATATATATATATATTATATATTTAGAGTTTTTTCAAAAAAACAGTTTTGTCATTTAGACGACCTCTATGGTGCAGCGGGCAAAGGTCCGCCTGAGAAGCAGAAGATTGCGGGTTCCATTCCCACCGCGAAAGAAATGTATCTATTCTGCAAATATTTGTCTCGGATCTGGGTGTTCTGTATGTATAATTATGTATGAATTTACATGAGTAGTTCAGTCACGTGGCTCCCATAATACAAGCTCTGCGTGGTTTCGCGCCATATGATGCTGTGTGATAGTGTTCATCATTATTAACTAAGAACTCGGGAAATTTGAACTATGAACTGAGCTCGGGACATTTAATCGCTGTCAAATGAACAGCACAATGTGATTTATTTGGAACCTTAGCCTCCGGACGGTACTGTATAAAACTTGTCATAAAATGCATTACAACACAGTTTCTCTTCTCTCAAGTATAACTGTATACTTGAGAGAAGAGAAATGACCGTCAACCTCAAACTATTAGTCAGAGTGAGTTATTAAAGACCACAAAGAGACAGACAATATACCAACCTAATGTAAAGAATTTAAATTTCTTGGGGTTTTCTTGCAAAATTTACTTTTTTTTCTTTTTCTTCGTCTGAGCCATTGAGAGAGCGTCTGATTATTGACCAACTCTGGGGACGGAGTATTTAGGTCGCTCGATAGCCGATATGGCTTGTCGACTAAAAAAAGATCAAAATCCGAAGCACAGAAAATCTTAATGCCACTAAAACGGTTTATAAAAGCGACCAAAAGCAAAAATGATAGATAAGAAAACTGAAATAAGCTGCCTCGAGCGCTTATAATATTCAAACTAACTTTAAATACATGTTTAAGAAAAGCACGGAAGCACACATATCTTAATGCCACTAAACCAGTACCTACCAAATTGACTAAACGGAAAAAGAAAACCGACATAACCCAAGACACGAGTGGTTTTAATGATAAGGTACTAAATATAAATATGTATATATTTCAAGACATTGCATAGGAGTTAGTTGATACACTACTGCTTTTAAATCGCAACCACGTGCGGGCCTACCAAAACGAACTTAAGCTCATAGACGAGAACTGCATTTAGTTACAAATTGCGTGCTAGATGTTAAAAAAAGTCATTGCGGTCTCGTCTTTGTAATTCCTTTTTATACAGTCAGTCAACGTAAGTCAACGTAAATAACGTTTAATTAAACTGTATACACAAAGCAAAGACTATAAGATACGGACTAAGACCTGACTTATTGGACAATGCAGATTCTATTGCTTCTAAGAAAGTACTGTCTGGGGAAAGTTGGCCTTCCCTTAATTAAACTTTCTTTGAGCATGTTTATTAACACGCGCCAAGAATGTTTTAGCCAGATAAGTATATCATAAAGTAGGTGAACTTTGAAATATGTTTTCGTTCAAAACCTTTAGAAGATTATCTCTTGAAATTAGAATTTTCGAATAAGCTAACTTTGGTAAAGTTTTGGGTGCTTACCAGTAGATATAGAAACAATAATGATACGTTATTTTCAGTAAATATTTATATTTGATTATAATATATTCTGACCATGCCATGCCATGGAAATCATGGGCATATTGCTCTATGGGATATATAGGATGTGGCGTGGTTTCTCTTGAATCTGGAATTATTTTATTTTGCCTACCACAAATTCGAAATTAACCACGAGCATAAACAAAATAAATTATAAAAGTATTTGATATTTTATCAGTAATAATTACCCAGTCGTTTATAATCCACATCAGCCAAAAGCCACTACAGTGGTCGCCACTTGGCGTTCATGGCAACAAATTCCATTGCCGCCTTGGTTCTATACTGTAATGGCAATGCAAAATTTAAATAAATAAATAAAAAACTCTTAAAAACTTGTTACTAACCAAGGTTCAAGTAGCTCATGTACAGCGCTTCCTTGAAGCCTCAAGCATGTTTTTGCTCTAAAAGCTGTTTTAATTAAAAGCTTAATCATACGCTTGAGGTGGACTGGTCAGGACAAAAGCGCTAAGTAAAGCCACATGAAAGCACTATCTAATCGAGACGAGTAAGCGCCCCACAAATGAGTGGTTTGCTGTGCACCCATCGCCTCGTGTGGACCTGTTTACTAACCTTTGAGCTCTACATCAGCTCAAAGTGCACGTGCATTTAGCTCAATTTTGAATGGTGCTTTGGCTGGCCATTTTGTTGAAACTAGCGAAAATTTTCTCCGGTGAGAAGTTAAAATTTGGAAGAACAGGATAATTTTCTAGCAACGTACAATCGTTAGACAATTTGATTATTCCCAAGAAGATGCTTAAAATAGTTTAAATCGTTCTTTGCATTTGCTGACATAAAATTTAATTGAAATAGTACTAGCTAGAATGTTTACTAGTGAAATAACAGAAGTATGACTATTCGATGCTTTCAGTTTACATTTAGAACAGTGCCTAAGTGAAAATCCATTATTGGACCTGAAAGGAGAATGCCGAGAACCCGAGAACCCAATTGCGTCAAAACCGAACATATGCCATAAAATTTATTATATTTTATAAATGACATTAACATTTTCTTTAGTTTTACACACCGATGGAATTAATAATCAAGTAATAAAATATTTTGTTGATTTGGTTTCCGCCGCACGCCGCCATTAGACTGCAAGAACCAATGATATTCACGTTACTATGGCAACAAATCATTATTTGTTAATTAATTTACATCAATATGTAAGGTGTTACTATGGCAATAACCCTCATTTTTAATTATTTTGACAGTAGAATCGACTAAAAACTTATTAGAGATTTTTTTGACGCATCCACTTTAGTCTTGGTACCGAGCGCCATACATCAGACGGCATTCTCCTTTATCACATAGATAGATAGATACATAGATAACCCTTTATTGTACACCAGAAAAGTTACAGATATTTAAATTAACTAATAAAACTATAATACTAATCCGCGGTTGTACAATGGGCGGCCTTATCGCTAAAAGTACGTAAACTGCTTTCAAAAAGTGGGCATGTAGTGTTTGGACTTGCCCCTAAATACCCCCGATATGGCATCCTGAATAGATTTGAGTACTGTGTAATATCTGAAAATATCCTATTATCGAAAAAAAAGTTGTAATAATGATGATATTTATAAAGAAAAACCTTGCTCTTAAAATGACAAATGAACACTTGTGTTATGCTAGAACAAGTGGTATAGTTAATTACAATTACTTATACAATCAAAATAATAGCCCAAATTACTCGGATGGTTACCCAAATATATCTCCATCTTCAAAGATAAGCTGCATTTGACAGATTCTAAATGTGCTACCCAATGTTTTAGCCACAAGGTGACTGGCGAACCATTCACTCGAATTAATTGGTGAAGGTCCAAATAACTTAGATTCTGATGAATATTCTATCAAATGCAAAGTGAATCTCCGCTTCTATTTAAATAAGAAACGTATTGATTTTAATGCCTGGCTACTGTCTACGTATTGGAAGAAAAAACTTATGAAACGGTTTAAAAAACAAAACAAGAATAAATAAATAAACTCACTTTCCTAATTCATCATCAGATTGTCTTTAATAATAGCTAACAATACTCTTGATCAATTCACCTTTCAAACCAAGTGTACTCTAATGTTCCTATGGTGAAGTAAATGGGTAAGAGATGAGTCTAAGCAAAAAAAAACTAAATCAAAATCGGTTTATCCATCTAAAAGCTACGATCCCAGACAAATTAACAAATTAAACTTATAACATCCTTTTTTTGCGTCAGTGAGTTATCAAACATTTTTAAACACAAACTTGAACCCGCATCTTGACTAATTGTGCTAAAGATCCGTGTAACGTTACAGTAGAAAGAAAATTTTGGGTAGCTTGTAGAATGTTGAAGGTTAAAAAACGCACCCGATTACCGGCGCAAATGTTTAAGTCTAAGGACAAAGAGGCAGAAGAGAGATAACCTGCCCGAGCTACAAATTGCTAACTTATAAACGGGGCTAGCCGAACTAACGTGTTTACCGGCTGATTGTAACATAACGCGACCAGCACAGCTAAATCCCCAGACCGTCGATGGGCAGCAGCGCGGTTGTGCGAAAAGCTGTGCCTTGCAATCCCCAACCCTAGTGTCATGCATGCTAGTGTCATAGGCCTATGCCTTAGCCTCCTCGAATTGCCTCATAGGCAATAAGAGGAATGTCTAAAGGTGGACTAATATAGACCTTTGTTGTTGTTTATGTTCTTTTAAGGACAAAGAGAGATATATAAAGTGGTTGCTCCTGGCTGTTTCAGAGGCCTTCAAAAGCTGGTAGCCGGGCCTTCCCACCCCAGAGTTCTTCTGTTCTTATTAATAAGAAGGAGGCACTAAAGAGTAATTTTATTTTTCTAGTTTAGGCCTATTAATAGGGCTTACATATTGAGGTTTCTCCATTCTGTGTCCATTCAACCTTCCTGATTTATCTTCACGATAACCCCTCAAAAGCCACCCAACAAACTTAGCATCGCAAAGTACCCCAAACCTGTAAATGCTTTATGTGGGTCAAATCTCACCCGAATTTATTGCTTACCGTGATAACGGTCCATAATTACATTTTCATTTAATAATGTTGGTACCTAATTTTATTATTATTATCTAATCTAGATGGAGTTATAATATTGTTGGCCTTTTTAGAAACTCTTTTGTAGGGTTTTTGTTTGATTTTGTAATACTTTATGAGTATAATTCTATGCTTTTGAAGATAAATTACTTTTTTTAACCAACCATTCTCGTCCCACTGTTCAGCAGAGGTCTTCATCATAGATTTACGATAGGTTTATAATTTATCACAATAGTCATCACGTTAACACACAAGCTAGCACTACCAACAGGGCTCATGTTGTGGACCAAACTAAAACTAAAAACACCATAAATATGAACCATATGAAACAATGCAGAGGATATTAATAAAATCATGTGACATTTGGTTTCATTTAAAAAAACTGCAATAGTAAATTATAACTTTATAATAAGCAAGCTTTATATTGCAAGGTCGAGGTATTACACTATTTAGTACTTTATAACCTCTTTGTTTAGCATTATAAATTAAATTCTCACTAATCCTGTGTGTTTCGTAGCATTTTGTCACACCCTTTTAATTTCAACGGTCGTTCTGAGAATTTATTTGGATATTAAAATGAGCAAAGCGTAAAGCCGTCATGTTCAGGTGTTGTTTTAATGAGTGCCAATTATTTTTAACTTTAAGTTTAACTTTTACATTTTTTCAGTGTCGAGTCATTATTGTGTTTTTTAGATGGCTTCTTTCAGTGTTTTTGAATTTTCATTTAATTTTCATTGTATTATTTTTGGGATTCTGTTTTTAACACAATGTTTAATTAAATTCCGTATTAAAAAATAAAAAAAAATATTTCGTACTGCAAGATCACACAAAAAATTAAAGGAGGTACCTAAAATAAAAAAAATAACACGAAAAAAAAGAAGCATCAAAAGAAAAAACTTGCCCCGTGAGTGATCTTTTGAGTGGAGTTCTCTGCTAGATCACTCTCCGTACAAGGCCTTTCCAGAGCGGCGATGTACTGTACAGCTATCCGCAATAGTCACCAGGTTGCTGTTGTGACTGCCCCGCACTCTGCGGATCAGGGATCCTGTTTTCTTGCAAATAACGGCTTCAAAGCCATCCGTTTGGTATTCAGCAAACATCCCTGATGCACTGACTGCATCATCCTGAAGATATTATTATATTGGACCCGTAAGGTATCCGGCGATTTTTTGGCATACTTGACCCACAGATTTCCAGTGTACATGCTCTGTTAATATGCTTTAAAAAGCGTGACCTTCACTTGCTCGGTATTAATTGCTAGTTTTTATGATCGTAAAAAAAATAAAGTGTTAACAAGTCACAAATTATGTATATTAACATACCCACACAAACACTAAAACTTTCGCATACAAACAAACATTATTTATGAATTTATAATATTAGTGTAATTAATCTTATGTATTTAAATAATAAATGGTACAATCACACAGTCTTTCTGATTTTTTTAATGAAAAATCATAGTAAAAATTTTTTTGTAAAGCACCAAGACCGCAAAACCTCAAATTATTCTTACTAAATAAGTTTTATGTGTAAAATCCTCGAAAAATGTGTACAAACACAATTTGGTACGGGGCTGGTGGAATATTCCGTTAGACAGTTAATTTACCGGCGAAGCCTGCAGTGACATCAATCAACGCTGCCGAGATTACCTACCGCCTCGTAATTGTACTGTGTCCTTCGTTATACTATTATTAGCTGCTCATATTTTGCACTGACTTTATTTTATTTTCACTGTTACAATTTAAAAGAAAGTATTAAAATTTTTGAGTTGGTGACTGTTTTAATTTTTAGTATTTGGGTAAGTAAATGGGAGAAGTATTTATTGAGAAGTGGTAACACACGGTGAAGAAATTACGGATTTTTGTTATTTGGTCTGTCAGATACCACCTATATTTGAAAATAGAACACGCAAACAAAGTTGCGATTGGGTCACCTCGTCATTTATAAAGAACAAAAATAAAATACTATATGATAAGATATTTTGATGATTTATCTTTTGCCTTAAGACACTATAGCTAGCTATATTTTTGGTATATTTACATTCATTTAGGTAACTAGCGTTAAATGTGGACTTTGTCAAATACATTCATCCCCTTTTCTCCTCTTTGGGGATGGAATTATCAAGAGCGATAGCCACGTTTTCAATCACCAGTTTAAATACGACGGACTTTCATTAAAACTTATACCCTATTAAGGGGGTAACCTTAGGGGTGGAATTACTAAAATTCCTATTTTAGTGAATTTCTACACTACCTAAGGCTTAATCTATGCAAAAATTTCATGTCTCTGGGTCCAGCGGTTTGGGCTGTGCATATCAACTACTGACTGGGTAATATACCAATATTACCCAGTCAGTCAGTTTAACATTTTATATAGTCAGATATTAGTTTGTACTCGTATTTTAATGCTCTTTTTATGTACTTTTTATACGAGCGTATAAACATCGCGGGGCGACAAAGCAACATGTTAAATATTCAAATGACTATTACAATGTAGCCATTACGTTATTAGTAACGTAAATTATTTTCATAAAAATATTATTGTTGCTTATGCCTTTATTCGTTTAGTTTAAGGGATAAAAATGAGGTATCTGCGTCAGTCTGAAGCAACCATTATTTGCCAATATCTACTGATAAAGGTTGAAAAAGTAAGCTTACATATTGCATTTCTTAGCTAAGATTATTATGGATATCCATAAATTGACATAGAGTACGTATCTATTACCTATTAGCTCCTATCGTTCACTGGACAGAAGCGGCATTGAACTGAGAAACCTGGCGAAATCTTTATTTTATTTTAAATAAATAATAAATAATACTGGACACTATTGCACAGATTCATGTCATCATGCCCCAAACCAAGCAGAGCTTGTGTTATGAGAAACACATCATGACTGATATACTACTTGTATACATTTTTTTGTAAATACCAAAACATTTAACATAGAAAACACCCAGAACCGAGACAGATATTTTGCAGAACATAGAAACATTTGTTTCGCGGCGGTATTCAAACCTGCAACCTTCTGCAGCTCAGGTGGGCATTACCCCACTGCGTTACAGAGGTCGTCACAGGTTTCAAACTCTAGTGTTAATGTTAACTAAGAGCCACTTTGGGTCACTGGGTACCTGCAGTAAGTAAGGTATCAATAACGGATTAATGGTACACATGATTTTGCATTCAAAAATTTACGAATATATACCAAAATTTTTTTTGTCTAGAACCTAGCCAGACTATTATTTGCATAAACAACAACTGAAGAAATTAACATAAAGTAGGTATGAAAAACGAATTAATGGTATGTATCACATAATGTTGCGTTCAAAACATAACGACGAATTTATACCTTAAACTTATTTGGTTAGTACCTTCTAAACTATTATTTGGTTATACGACAGTTAACTTAATTTCTATAGATTGTTGCGTTCAAACGAAAACCAATAGCATTTTATAAAAAAGATAAAAACATACCGCTCTGGATAATAAGTTCACTGAACTATGTGTATTCAGAACAACTAAACAAAACCAGTGACCCGTCGCCTCAGGATCGATACGCAACTGATGGAGCAAACGCGAGACGCAATCGATGTAAAAATCGAGATGTTTTCGAATAGAAATGTTTATTGTGCTTGGAACGACGGCAAGTCGTAACGGGTCAATGCGTTTGTTCATGACATGTCAGGTATTAGGAGATTCTAAAATTGGGCCACGAGGTAGTATTTCATCAACTGTAGTCTACTGAAGCTTTCCCAATGATTTTGGCCTTCGGTGTCTGTTTTCTAGACCAGTACAATCTTGGAGTCTTCATATCAAGCATATGAGCTCCATCTAAGATCACCATCTTCACTTGCTTTCAGGTGTGATAGTGGTCAATCGCTTGACAATCCTAACTAATATAAATATAAATGTGAAAGTGAGTTTATTTGTTTGTAACGGTTTCACACCTTATCTAATGACTTATACTTTGTAGTAACATTCAGAAGAAACATTTGTACCTACGAGTATAGCGATCTCCAACTCCAACACACTATACACTTGGTCGAAACATAATCTGTTGGCTTTTAACGGGAGCACTTCTTGTCGGAGTGACTGCATAGCTGAGAATAATATAACTTATATAATTCTACGTGAATCGAAACTAAAATAACGTGTTGTTCAATGTTTCCAATGTTCCAATCGATAGGCCCTTTTTTCATTTAAGGTATTTCATACATTTCTATGTAAGTGATAGGTACTCATAAATAGCTCGAACCCAATCTCCTTCACGGATTATAAATGAGATACTTCTATCTTCAGATTTTCATTTTGTAAACACAAAGCAAAACGCGAACCCAACAATACATTAGACCTCCTTATTCCGATAAAAGACCCTCTATAGCCCACCAATAAATTCGGAACTTTGTCCGTGAAAAATTGGACATTTCAAAAAGTTAAATCGTCCGGAAAATATTAAAAACGATCGGTGCGGGTAGTCCTATAAATTAACTCTGGATATCAACTTCAGTCATCGTAGAGGGAAAAGAGGAGAAGGGGAAAAGGGGGGAATAGGGGACAAAGAACAATCCTAATCCGGCTTAAACAAAGTGCTGTGCGGTCCGAGCCATTCTAGAACCAATCGGAAGAATTAAAGGATTTATTAAGTTTCAACGATAAAAGAGATGTTGTTGAGGCTTTGCCATCGTTTATTGATGCGTTATGAATGATTAATGGGACGATAAAATACATAAGTTACGTCAAAGATATGTTAAAGCTTGAAAAAGCTTTTAGTAGTACAAATTACATTGGATTTCTATGGCTAGAAATAGTGTTTATTTTGTAAGAAATGCATGGCAAATGATGTTAAAAACTCTCAATATATTTTTGGGACCAATGGACGAACAAAATTAATGTTTTTGCAAACTCGTCCCATTGAGACTCCAGTTTTGTTTTGAGGACCAGTGGACAATAATTTTAATTACATACACGGGCTGTTGTTGCTTTGACTTGAAATTTAATAAAAAACTCAAATATATAGAGATACAAATAAAATGCAAGCACTAGACAAACTAGGTCAATTACTTGCTAACTGATCCATCTCGTTACCAGTTGCACTCAAATTTCAACAGCCTCGCTACGTTTGTTGTATGTTGATGATAAAAATAAATATAAAACGGCTTGCAGATATATCAGGCTTAGGAAGGTATAAGATGAGATAAAAAAAACTATTTTAAGGTCCGGAATTTTTAGAGATCAGCTTAAATATGGTTGTGGCTTATGATTAAAATAGCCACAGCTATGATCTGCACAACCTCTTACGGGCTATTTCGTGATGGACAGTATAGAGGCCTCGCAGAACGAAAACTTTCTATAGGCGGATAGTTAGGTCGCCTCGGTAGAATCCTACCGGGACCCCATGACCCCGTCAACTGCTACTGCAGCGTCGAGCCCTTCATCAGGTGATGAATGGTTCGATGATGCACTAGCACTTTTAGTCGGTAGGCCGCTGAGCTAGCGACAGCTAGTAGCTGGCGAAGAGCTTGACAGACCCCTCCAACTCTCCCCGAGTTGAAGGACATGCGTAAGGCATTTTCAAACTGAAAAAGTAAACAGCCAATATTGAATTGTTGCAACTGTGAGCTTATCTTCAACTGAATTTTGAAAGTTCTCGCGATATTTGTGTTGGTTGCCAAAGGTACCAATCGTGCACTTCAAATTTTTAAAATAAGGGTTAGTTTACTACCTACTTTATTTACCTAATACTTATTCCGCACAGATGCTTAAAACTTTTAGCAGGTAGGTAAAAAGTAGATAAATATAACAATAAGTTAATATCTTAAAAGAAAAAATATTGACTCATCCATCTTCTAATACACTTGAATCTACAAACAAATAATCTCTCAACAATGAAGGCATCCGTGGCCTATACAGAAAACCCAGCTTATATAAAAAACAATTGTCTAACCAACATTCTGACCTCTATCTCCAACGCAATAAGAGCCCTGTGCACTTGAATACAAACGATTCCAGTTTCAACTTATTCATGAAACATTAACCTGTTGCTATTTAATGTTTTTCTTTGCTTTCACTTGGGCTTTTATGGTAATAAGGGCAATAAGAGAATTGGCTGTTTGTTACAGGTTTTACTAATATTGGTTCAGGCATATTATTGCTTAGAAGCCTTCCCTGAGCTAAGAAGATATTCTTGGAATGTTTTGTTATTGACGTAGATGTTTTTGTCACAGAGCTTGCCAGATGGGTCCGGAATTGGATCTAAGTTATGGGCTTTATAGAAAGCGACCCAAGTTAATATAAGACCAGGAATACGTGTTATTTTTATACACGATTTTTTTATATTTTCTACGCTATTTTTTCTCTTCTTCAGCCAATTTCATTAAGCCACATAGGTGATTTTTTTACAAACAAGTGACGTCACGAGCCCCTTCTCCCGAACTTTTATATAACTTTGTCAATTTTCTTCGATCGACTGACCGAAGCCAATTTTTATTGATTTAATATATAAAAAAATACATAGCTCAGAGAATTAGTAGGCTGAAATGGCAGTGGGCCGGCCATATATGCCGACGAATCGACAACCGTTGGACCAAACGGGTATTCAAACTCAAAACTCAAACTCAAAATTCATTTATTCAGTAGGAACTGTATAGTACACTTTTAAACGTCATTTTTTTTAATTTACCACCATTTCGTAACGCGATCAAACAGAGAAGAATTATCAAGAAACTCTGCTTGGCTATTGGGTTGGAGACCCCGTTTAGGTAAGCGTAGTGTAGGACGTCCACTGGCTAGATGAGTGACGATTTGTGTATTGTAGCTGGCAGACAGTGGATGAGAAGAGCCAAGGATCGGGCTCAGTGGCGAACCTTGGGAGAGACCTACGTCCAGCTGTGGACTGCGATAGGTTGATGATGATGATGATGATGATAAAAAAATACCTGTCCAATATTTTTTTGTAAATCTGACGGACTAATTTGAATTATGTTTTTTTACCCAGTCATCATTCCTATTGTAGCTGGTACCATTATTTGTATTTTTCAAATATTTAAGTTTAATTAATCAGGTGCCAGATATTAGGGCTAAGTTATTTCTCTTCCTTTCAATAATGAATTTTACCCTTACTTTTACACTTATAAGATTGAACAATACGTTACTTCTTCCTTCTTTCGTACGAGCTTGTAGCCAATTCTGATAATGGAGTTCTTAGGCCGCACGAAGGCCTGCGACGTGGCTTGACGACTGAAAAAGCCGGGACCAACATGTTAACGTGCCTTTCCAAGTACGGAAGCGCTCAGATCTAAATGCTACTCAACGGTCACCCATCCAAGTAGTGACCGGACGGAGCGTTGCTTAACCAAGATGCTCTGATCAGAACGCTGATATAATCCACACCACTAACACTTATGCATTACTTCTTAATAAGTGCTTTTTGTGTTAGTACAAGATAATAATTCACAAAAAATTAATAAAATTGCATTAAGCTTTAGCAAGAGAAAGTTCCAAGAAATAAAACAATCATCTTTTATTCTAAATTCTTGAGAAAAGAACGATAAGTTTCGTTTAAAAGTCCATTATTGGTGAATTTTACCGATAGAACGTTCCAGTCAATCGTAAAATTACTAACCGTTCATTAGCAAGACGTGGGAATCGTCAGGTGAAAATAATAGTAGGTACGAAAGTTTAATAGGTCCTTTTCGAGGTTATAATATGTTGCGCATTACAACAGAATATTTTATTATAATTTTCTATAGTATCTAAGTATTTTTTAACTTCTAACCCATCATCATCATCATCATCATCATCAGCCTGTAGCAGTCCACTGCTGGACATAGGCCTCCCCTAATGAGCATCATTGCGCCCTGTTCTGATAGCTTTTACCAGTAGCCATTCGCAAATCGTCACTCCACTTTTAACCCGCTGGGACATAAACTGATTATTTACATACGTTTGCCATATAAATATATAAATAAATATAACATAACTATTCATTACGTTAACTGGCTGTATTACCTTCCTAAGTCTGTTGCGAATTAACAATTATTCAGTTCAATTCAAATCATCATTTGCATCTCGGTCATTTGCTTAATGCCCAATTTTTCATGTGCTTATTAGCACGGTAACTATGTTTAATTTTGGGGTGTTTTTTTTTTGGGGTGTAAGGGGTTCCAACCCTTATCTTCGGAAACCAAGCCAACCCACCTGCACGTGGTGCACCCTGCTAAACAACGAACGGGGCTCTGGTGGCTGATTGCGGCATAGCACAGCCTACATCGGCACAGCTAAATCCCCTGGCCACCAACGGGCAGCAGCGTCGGTGGTGCGAGAAGCTGTACCCTGCGATCCCCAACCCGCAAGTCCAGCGTGGGAATTATGGGCATATCCCCCTTTATTAGGGGAGGCCCATGTCCAGCAGTGGACTGATATAGGCTGGTGTGGTGGTGTGGTGTGGATGTTTACTTTTTATTAGCTTTCGCCCATGGCTCCGCTTGAGTGGTACCGGGATAAAAGCCTGTTTTTAACTTAAAAACAACATTTATTTGATAATGATAATGATGATAATGATAATGCTGAACAATACAGCATCATGTAGCCCCAAACTAAGCAGAGCTTGTATTATGTGAGCCACATGACTGATAAATTACGTAAATACATTTTTTGTTTAAATGCATACTTATTATACCTACATAGAAAACACCCAGACCCGCAACAAATATTTGTAGAACGTACAAACATTTGTCTCGGGGTGGGAATTGAACCCGCAACCTTCTGTGTCTCAAGCAGGCCTGCGCCCACTGCTCCACAGAGATGGTCAATTATAATCCTAACTAATCCTAAACCTAACTATTAATACGAATACGAAAGGTTGTTTATTTTTTGTTTCGGTTTCACGCCTTAACTGCTCAACATTTTCTGCAATTTCGCATGCACGTTGTCAGGCGTAAAGAAACTGGCCATACCATACATATGTATTTGTATGATTTTTATTTATTATTTATTTATTTGGCATTAGTTTTACAATAGAACAAGATACAGTGTACAGTAGTATACACTGTGACACAATTTTCAGCGCCCAAGCTTTAGACTAAAGAAGCAATATGACATCATGAGCATTAATGAAACTAACGTGAATGAACTCATTCATATTGAAAAAACGGGAATTTTCACGTACCGTTCGGCAAGGCATCGACGGCGTTTCGACTCGTTAAGAGAGTCTTCATCAGGGTGAGTAAACGCGACGCTCTCCCTCCCCGAATCCCCAACGGTACGTGAAAATTCCCGTTTGTCAATATCAGTGGATTAGCATTCCTACAATTTTTCTTTTAATTCGCTCTTCCTTCAATGCCTTGGAATCTTTACATTGCTACCGTGGCTCTGCGCAACACCTGTCCAAGTGGTCTTAGGCCTCAGTACCTGGTTGCCAATGTTTTCAGGTAGTCATCTCTTGGCATAACCATACGTAGCATTAATTTTTTTTAATAAACAGATCATCTTACACATGGTCAACTGATACCAAACTAGGCAGAGCCTGCTGTACTATGGGGACCAGAGACTGTTAAACATACAAAATCCATATTCACCACATAAATGTTTGTACTGGGCAGAGCTTATAATATTGTTTCTCTTTTATCTTAGACGTAATAAGCATTGCAAAAAAGAGCAATGCGATGCATGCCGCATTAACCATTCAAGTGAACGAAGATAAATTTACAACACAGACATGGTGTAAATATACCTCACGTGATCTCAGTTAAATTGCTACCACTGTGTACTCAACTTTTACACAATGTACTTAACGTAAAAAATGGCACTACGTGCTAAAATAAAGAATATAGGGAGTTTAACAGCAAATTTTTATCAACTTTACGTTTTGTGGGGCGGGGCTACGATAAATATTGCGTTGGTTGTCACTGATTTCCCTAGGGATCTCGCTATCATAAAGCACGATTCTATACTTTTGGTTGAACTATCTGATACAATCTGAGGCATAAATTCCAATTTATTTATAACGAGGGCATAAAGTCTAAATTACAGACATTTTTTATAGAATAGCTGTATTATATCGCAGATATTTTCATACCGCAAATATATCCCCAGCCCATCTGAGAAGGCTCATAGATATGCTACGCCGTAGCATATCTATGAGCCTTCTCAGATGGGCGTTTTACGCGCGTGTTGAGTCGCGCGATTGTCGCGTATATTCAATTAGGCTTGCTGATATATGAACACACGTCATATTTGGCAAGCCTGATTGGATACGCATGTCAATCGCGCGACTCGACTAAATCGCCCGTCTGGGCGTCTTAACTGTTGTACTAATATTACAAATGTGAAAGTTTGTGTGTGTATATGTGTGTCTTGAGTGTTTGTGTGTGTATGTGTGTTTTGTGTGTGTGTGTATGTGTGTTTTGTGTGTGTGTATGTGTGTTTTGTGTATGTGTATGTGTATGTGTGTGTGTGTGTGTGTGTGTGTGTGTGTGTGTGTGTGTGCGCGTGTGATTTGATTATGTTATGTTGTGTGTTGGTTGGGCGAATGAATTTGGATGAAACTTGCAATATACATACTTTCTAACATGGAAATAATCTACATTTTATCCACGGGAGTGAAGCCGCGGGCGGAGGTTAGTTATAAATTAATAAATAAATGAATAATGCTGGACACTAACACAGAATCATAATAGCCTTAAATTAAGAAACAGATGACAGTTAAACCACTTTATTTACATTTTAGAAAACTTAACTCTAGACAAATATTTGCAGATCAAACAAACATTTGTCTCGCAGTCGAAATCGAACACGTTACCTTCCGCGTCTTAGGCGGACCTTCAACCAGTGCGCCACAGAGGTCATTATAGAAAGTGGTCGCTGCTTTAATTCCCGATAGTGACAAACATTTGTGTAGTGAAGATAGATGTTATAAGACTATGTCTGAGTGTTTTATAGGTTTATCGATTATCAATCAGTCACTTGTGTCGCATTAAATACTTGTTTATGTTATTGGTTTGATTGTATTGACCATGATTTTGATATACAAAGTGAGTTTGAATTCTTATGATGTCCTTCTTGAAAAGGAGTAGATTTACTTCCAAAGATCAACAACATTTGACTTTAAGACTTTTCGAATTTTGTAGTTTTTCATTGAAGAAATGTTTGCTTATTAGATAGCCCTAGAATAGCCCATTTGAGTGTTCAAATTTTGTAATTTTTCATTGTAGAAATGGTTTCTAAAGTTACGACACCGTATTATTTATAAACTTGAGAGGCCGCCCAGATAGCCGATTTGAGTGTTCAAATTTTGTAATTTTTCATTGTAAAAATGGTTTGTAAAGTTCATACACAATAGTACTTAAAAACTAGAGAGACAGCCCTAGATAGCCAATTTGAGTGTTCAAATTTTGTAATTTTTCATTGTAGAAATGGTTTGTAAAGTTATGACACAATATTACTTAAAATCTTGAGATACAGCCATAGATAGCCGATTTGAGTTTTCAAATGTTGTAATTTTTCATTGTAGAAATGGTGTGCAAAGTATAGACACAATATTACTTAACAACTTGAGATACAGCCCTAGAACAGCCGATTTTATCAAATTTTGCCCTTGACTTATTGATGATGATAATTGTGGCTATGCCTTAATTTTAGGTCTGCCACACACAATATAGCTTAAAATTTAGTAAGATTTTTGATTTACGTTTATTTAACTGAGGTTTTAACAATTTGCGTGAACACCATGTTCCAAATAACTCCGTTTTAGATAACATACGAATTAAAATTCAGGGTGGGTATATGTTTTGAAAAGTTTAATAAAAAAAGATATTATGCTCTGGTTCAAATAAGTAATACGTACTTGTACCTAGTGTCTAAGATCTAGTATTATTTTATATACCTATGTTCTTTAATCTTACCGCCTTATTCCTTATTCATAACAGTGCAGATAAAATGGCGTTAAAATGTGCCCTCTTATTACATGTAAATGACAGTAACTTACTTGGTCGAGCGCGTTATTTAAGTGCATTTGTTTATTATTATCACTTCTATTTGGTTATTTAAAAGTGAAGAGATTCTTTGTTTCTTTTGAGGATTACTATAATGTTTAATATGCTGTTAGTTTTCCAAAATATTTAATAAATAAATAAATAAAAATAATCCAGATACAGCAGCTGTCGTGCTCAACTGTGATGGATTGACATAACGACACTATGGTTTATACGAAAACTTTTATGAGTAGAGTTTTACTTACAACTTGTCTCCTTTCTATTTATATTTTATGTTTCACAACAACGTGGTTAATGAATCGTTTTATTTTGATGTTCACCATGTCGGTATGAAACTTTCTAATAAGATTATTATAATTTATGTATTTTTTCTTATTTATTTAGAACGGCAAAAAAACAATTTTTATAATAGTAGGTAATAAAAATAAGAAAAATATTTAGTGTTAAATTTGACTTAACAAAAACATTTGTTTCGACCTCAGAGCCATAATATAACGTAGTTGATGCATCGGCTTCTAGATACATAATTTTCATATAAATAGACAAAGGCTGTGTCACACATGCGATTATGGTACCCCCAATTAAATGTTCATCAATATTAATACAATACAGAGAAAATTATTAAGTTAAGCCGGTACTTTATTAGGTATCCAGAATTTGTGTCAAATGCTTGGACCATAGTATGCACGGGTTCTGCACAGAGTTAGAAATAGTTACTTAGTAAAGTTCAATGTCATCATCATCATCATCAAAAACCTATAAAGTCCATTGCTGAACATAGGTCTCCCCAAAGAATTCCACAAAGAACGGTCTTGAACTCTGTCCATCCACCCTATGCTCCGCCGTTACTGCTACCAGTCCTCGGTTGCTCGGATATTACTGGCTCTGGGGGTCGTTTTCCTCTTTATGTGGTTGTTAAACCATAACCCACCACGCTGGTCCAGTGCGGGTTGGTGGGTGGAGCCCAGAGCCTCGTCTGTTGATTGGCAGAGACGGGGTGGTGAGGTTCACTTGGATTCTGTTTGATGGTGTTCGAAACCCATTTCACTCAATTCAATATAAACTATTTCTAATTTTGTGCTGAAACTAACAGTTGTCCGAGAACTACTCACTTTGGTCTATTTTGAAATGTAAGTACATAGTCAAATTTAACCCGAATTACTTATTGTTTAAATCACGGGTTCAGATTTTATCAATTAAACTTCAAATGAACTATTGTAGTGTGTTAAACGACACGCAATTTAAAGTGCCCAAGTTTTTCAATTGAAAAACACCATTTCACGCTCTCCCTTGCCCGCTCCTAAATCTTGACGAACACTTACGTGAGCAGAATACCAACAAACGTCGATTCAACTTTTTCAATAAATACCTACCGTGCCAGTCCTGTTTTATTTGTTCCCCCAAATTTGTTTTATTAGTAAACCCGCGTCTACAATCAAAACGCTACCCTGTGCTGCGAATTTCAGCATTTTCATAGAGTATTGTTGTGTAGAGAATTAAAGACGTATTTCAAATTGTTTCATTAATTAATTTAATTAATCAATTAACATTTCTTTTTAAGGTGATCCAGAGGACGCATTTAGTAATTCAGTTGCCCAATGAAATGAAAACAGCGGTCCTGTTTTACAAATTTTGACAGTTTGTCAATTATCATTCTTTTGAATTTCGACGGATGAAATGTCAAAGTGCAACTGAGTTTAAAAAAATTAGGCCTCTGGAGCCATTACTCCACTCCTTTTGTGTGTTAAATCAATTAATTCCTAATTCTTCTTCTTCTAATTCGTGCTAATGTTATTGGAATTAGTGACCGTTTCGATCACTTATCAACTGGTACCGTCAGGGTGATTGCGATTTGCGTATCATGTTAAACAACAACAATAAATCAGTCCACTATTGGACAAGTCCTCCCCTAATACCATGGGGGATATGCTCATAATTTCACGTTAAGCATGCGGGTTTCGGATCACAGGGTACAGCTTCTCGCACTGCTTTGTTGCCTGTCGATGGCCAGGGGATTTGCGCTATGCCATAGACAGCTGGCCGCCAGAACCCCGTTTGTTAGTTAGCAAGGTGCCAGAAAGGACTAGTAAGGTTGGCTTGGGCTTTGAAGATAGAAATGGAACCACTCCAGTACAGTGATGATACCCCGTGATGAAACAGTTGCATCTCCTACTGACATTTCAGTTCCCGAATATAGTTTTTTTTATTCTTTTCATTCACAAAATATTTTTTTTATTTCATTCAGTAAGATAGCTCCTGATCATATTAATATTACTACCAAAAAGTTAATGAATAATCAACAAAGAGATAAAAATATCTCGTATTATTCAGGTTTTCTCATCCACAAAAATAGCTTTTTCCTTCGCGCTGTTACGTAAAATGAAGGTGTTATTTTTCGAGGTGTTCATTCGTCATTTTACAAGCGAAGGATGGTTTGTCGTACTCTATTTATAAGCCTGCAAAATACTCAATGGGGGTTAAAAATTTTGCATTATTATGTAATTAAAATTTAATTTAGTAGATTTACTATGTAATCATATTTTTAATGTCATTAATTTTTTTATGTCAGCTCCTGAGATTTGTATTTCATCACAAAATGATAGCTACTCTTAAAATGTATCCTAGCATACCCAAAATAAATGATAATATAATACCGCTGGTGAGTTTTTATAGAATCCTGATATTTTATCTCATTTACACCTCAATATTATTGATTTAATGCATTTTATGGGATAACCAATTTAAGTGAAATGAAGGTGTATTATTCATCTATGTGTGTAATCACTCTATAGCCGAAATTACGCGACGTAAGTCCGGCATGATTACGCCTGCAATGCTATTTGAATTACAGATGACACATTATGCTGAAATTATGTTGCGTTTTGGCATACATCCGAACTTGTCAAAATCAGCTGCGGAACTTATTATTATTATTATTATTATTTTGAGCCTACATCGTCCCACTGCAGGGCAAAGGCCACCCTATCCCCCTTCCATTTCTCACAATCCAGGGCTGTGGGTGGTGGTCCAATCTCTTTTAACAGAGTCCAGGTCGTCGAATTTACGTAATTTTCGGCATAGCGTGTTTAGACGCTAAACCATATGTTACCCCCGGTATGTGATAAGAAAATATTTATTTTTACGTATATATATTCACGCACGTTTCAATAAAATGCACAATATGCACATTTTAATATTATGTAGTGTTGATTCGCGTGACGTGAATGACGTGACGTTAAAAATAGTGTTATTGTAGGCACAGCTTTATAGAAAGCAATGGTAAATAAGCACTTACAAAGTCACTTTTTACGGCCATCTTAAATTTAATGTGTTTCTTTGTGGACGAGCCGATGGTAAGTAAGGTTTTATGTTAGACAATTTTTGGTGTATTGTTGTTTGGCACTTAGGTTGTGCTAATTTTATTATGGCACTGGAATATTGTAAAACTTTATGCTTCGTAAAAAATAGCTGTGCGGAATGGGAGTTTAGAAGTGTCTTAGGATCAGACATGATTTATAGGTTAGGCTTGAAATATGCCCAATTTTCTACATTATAAGAGCTTATACCCAGCTTAAGTGTGGCTGTAATTTACATTCTTTGCGTCATTAATTTTTATACCTGTTCATTTTGCTACCTTAATATTAACGTCGGATCCTTGAACTTCTAACTTTGAAGAAATAAACTGAGCTTAGTTGCTATCTTCAATTCAATTTTAAATTCGAATAAAATATTTTAACTACTCATTCCAGTCATATTATATATATATATATATATAGATACAAATAATAATTTGATGTGAAAGAGAATATTATTTAACAACATAAAAACCTCAATGAAACATTTTACAGACCCAATCAAATCTACGTAATGTTTAATGTCTCCCTACGGTCGGTAAGGGGACTTTAAACATTAAACATTACAATGGTAGGTTATGCAGCAGACGATTAAACTGGCGAATACCAGGATCAGAATGCAGTAGGTCTTGCTGTTGGATCATGATGAAAAGCGCATCATGGTACTCAGGCTAAGTTACTCGTGCGATGAAGGCGCACTACCATTTATCCATGAATGATACCGGAGCTGTTATAAAGCTCAATACTCGCTAACCACTGAAGGATAGCTAACTTTTAACCCTGTGAAGCCAAATACTATTTCTCCTTTAATAATACCGATGCTGAGCTACTGGATTAAGATTGCAGAGTTTGCACTTTCGACCAGTACCACATGAGGGCATCATCCCCGTCCATCCTCACCACTATAACATTCAGGTAGCCGTTGGCGCTGCCCCAACATATACAGAACTAGCCTCCGCCCACGGATCTGCTCGCCTGGTACTCGGATAAAATATGTGTAGGTAAAACCCAAGACATAAACTATTTATATTCCAAGTTTCATTCAAATCCGTTCAGTAGTTTTTGCGTGAAAGAGTAACAAACATACATCCATACTCACAAACTTTATCATTTGTAATATTAAAGTAGGATAAGCTGTCTAACTCACTAACTAACTGGCTTCGCTCACCTTAATGTGTAATTTGTCAAATATTTTATTCCTCTTTTCACTCGTTCAGGGGTGTAATTATCAAAAACGCTGAGACACGTGTAAATTGATTTTCAATCGATTTTTCAATTGATTTTTCAAAATTTTAAGATCCGCACTTGGAAACTGGCAGACTTTGATACAAATATATTCACCTCCTATTTTACCCTCTAAGGAGTAGAATTTCTAAAACATCCTCCTTAATGGATACATACACTATGAAAGGTATGTAGGTATGTGCAAAGTTTCAAGTCTCAAGTCCAGCGGCTTGGGCTGTGCGTTGATAGTCAGTCAGTGAGTTAACCATTTTGTATAAAGATGTTTGCTGAAAGAAACAGAGGAGCATACGAGCAAATACCACATAAAGTACATACACATATAAAGTACTGCACACATAAAGCTGCCATAAAGTGTCTTGCTATCTACGGTAATATACGCAATTCGTTTCAGTCCACTTTATGACACCTAAAGACACAACATTTCCTTTACTCCGAACCAGGCGATTTCTAGTGGAGGTCTACTTTGAAAACCGTTGAATATACTTGAAACGTTTCGATAGTGTTCCTAGATATTTTCAAATGTACAAAACGTTACCGAGTCGTTTTAAACAGTTGTAACTGGCTTCAGAACTCAATTCAGTTTTATTTTTTTACTCGGATTTATTTCTATTCTGACGGATTTCTTAAATCTTAAAAGCTTTTGATATTCTTAAGAACACAACGATATGATTATGCGTGAAAACGTCAAAATTACAAACTCTCTGACAAAATAATATAATTCTGGGTCAAAAGTAATTGTCGGATTCGATTCATAAACGTTACGAACGTTTGAAAATACCCCTCCATATCAATATTACAAATACTGATAAAATATACATTATAATAATTGATAAATAACAGCCAGATAGAAAAATGGGCAAAAATCGAAGAGTGCGGAGCATTTTTATAGCAATAAAGAGTTCCTGAATCAGTTGGTATGGTGTGAAGAAGTCGGAAATTTGCAAATTTCCCACTGGGGGCGCTCTCATTTTTATACAAAAATATAGTTAACGAATTCAGTCGTAAAGTATGTTTTTTTCGCACTCAAGCCTCAGTAAATTGTTGCGATGTATCGTTTATTATTTTCCGGAGTAGACCCCCAGGAACGCAATGACCTTTCAGCAACGGCACACACACATCGACGCTTTAATTAAAGCCGACTTAAAAGATTCAAGCTGTTCCAGTTAATGTACGCAATTCATTTTGGCTCTGTTGAGGGGCGGGTAACGATCGCTAATGAAATATTCGACGGCGGAAACGCGTCGATATCTCACGACATACCGTTTTAGCATAGACAAAAGATGTTTTAGACATTTAAAAATAGAGTCAGGAAATTTGTTACATAAGAACTTCATCATCATCATCAGCCTATAGCAGTCCACTGATAGACAAACCTCGCTTAATGAGAGACATTGCGCTCTGTCCTCAACTCGACGCATCCAAGTAAGTATTGTACAACAAGTATTTTAATTAAGTCCATAAGAGATTATGTTGTACCTACGCACATACTTACATAACTATCTTCTTTCGTGTAATGTACTATCTACTCCCTCCAAAAAAAGGTTCTTATTATGTAATTAGAACGTTTACCGTCGGACCTACTTAGTACTCATTTTATTACTTTATTTACTTGCTGAGATTTAAGCTGGAAAGTAGGTAATTACATCGGACGTAGGTAGGTACTTTTCTGCTCCGAAAGGAGTAGATATACCATAGGTGGGTAGCATAAGGCATAGCTGTATCTAAATAAAATATGTATACATGAACAGCTTATGTAACTACGTATACTTATATAGGTATACTTCTTTAAGAAAGCTTCACTGTTTTTTTATTTACAGTCCCAAAAGAGATGTGAACTCATTTTTAATTATTTTTAAAACAAAAATGAAATACATACTTACCTACCTACCTTAGTACCTTTGTTCAGTGTTCCGAGGATGCCCGAGTGTGTTCGAGTTGGACCGAGTCGTGTTCGATTGAACCGAACGCGTCCGGTTAACGCACAACCAATTAAAGCACAGCCTACAAATCTATGTACAATAAATACGAAACATGACTGTACGTACACCAATTCTAAGAGAATACAATCTTGTCATGTGTCAGTATTGTACAAGCAAGTCTTGTTCATCTCGGGAATAGGTGCACATATAACAACCAATATTTAAAGAGTACCTACATGTACCTACTCAATTTATTGTACTGTGCTTTCCTTGCTTGTGTATTAACCGTACTCGTGTAAATTAAATAAATCAGTGTCATGTAAATTCATTATGGCCAAATAAAACACAACTCAGGGTTTGGAAGCCAAAGTATTGTTTGGTTGCGTTTTATTGGGGCGCAGGCGTACAAATGAAGTACAGCGAATGAAAACAAAACACAAGTTCCTAAGCACAACCAAGAAAAGTCCACCCCGGAATGTACAAGTGACTACAATAATTATGTACAAGGGTTATTGAGCTGTACAATATTTGGATGTGTTTAATTCGCTCCCGAACGATGACGACGGTTGCTTCGTAGCAAATGCTGTTTGGCTAGACCCTCTGGCCTGAGAGCGTCCTATTCTACATATATATGCCGAGCCGCGGTCTCCACTCAAGAACTCGTTTACCCAAATGTTATCGGTTCTTCGGCAGATATGGCCAGTCAACTGCCACTACAGCTTGTTAATTCTCTAAGCTGCGTTGACAATTTAGTTCTATAGTTTTAGTTTAGTTCTTCGGATAGTCTCGTCGGGAATCCTATCTTTCAGAGAAACTCCGATTATAGCTCGTTCGATAGCGCCCTGAGTGACTTTAAACTGGACTAGCCGTACTGTTAGTGTCCGGGTTTCAGCTCCGTATATGTCATGACGGGTAGGACACCCTGATTGACTGCATATGATCTCAGAATGTTAGAATTTGACGATCACTATGGCTTGCCTAAGATACAGAAGTTTGCGAGTTTTATTTTTGTCACGGGACAAATGTTTGTATTAACTGTAAATATTTGCCTAGCATACATAGCCATTGACGTCGGGGTGGTTTCTTTTTGATCATTTCATAAATGTATCTTTATCTACATTAAAAAATATACAAGTTGTATTAAGAATCATGTGGTTTCCGTACCACAAACTTGAATTAGCCGTTTAATTAAGGTCGCGGTTTCAAATCCCGAATGAGTCGAAAATTTTGGGTTATATAAAAATCTAACAAAAATTGTTTCTACCTACCTATTATATCCGATATAGACTTTGAAAACATCCATGCAATGTGCCCCGAACTGGTTTCATGTTTATCCTCATTCGTTTTCTTTTTAACACGCAAACAATGTTGCGAGTTTATGTACAGCATAAGCCCAAATAATGCTTAAAATGGGATAAAAAAAGTGGTTTGTCTAAAATGCCAGTTTAATATTGGTTTCTATGACACTTGTTTTGTTTTGAAGAATTTACGATTTTGTTCCCAGTTCTGATTTATGAACCTAGAATTTCGGTGCCAAAAACATCCTGTGATAGAAAAATCAAGTTGGTACTTGACCGATGTTGGATAACTTTGTTTGTTTGTTGGAAATTTAGAGTAAATTTATGGGTCTCAAATTCTTTGTTTGGTATTTTGGTAGTGAGAGATTTTTTCAGCCATTGATTTCAAACAGGACTAAGTATACCTGTATGTATAATAAGTGTTACTTTTCGAATTCATATAAAAACGTGATTCATTTACATATTTTTGAAAATAAAGTATTATTTTTTATGTTACAAATATGATATACTTGAAGTATTTATCATAATTATTTTAAGAGTTAACAGCTCCTTCCATTTACCTCTGTCCAATGCAGCGTACTTTACTTCCCTATACGAAATGACAACTACTTTTTCTGTTTCTTCTCTCTGACAGTTATTTGGTTGATATAAATTATCACAATAGGTACGTAATGTAGGAAGTATAATGTTAAATACAAAATTGCAGTAATTTTTTAATATGTCATCTAGATCATTTAAAATTCCAACTCTGTTCAAGAAGACTTTTTCCTTGTCTAACATAAATATCGTTTAATTTCTTACGCACGAGATAATTTCAAAAGAGAAACATTTATCATTTTCAACCCTTTGCGTAATTAACCTAATTTACGATATTTTTCAAAAAGGGACGCCCATAAAGTGAAACCTTATCGCGACATCGTGACCTTTGTATGTAATTAACTGTGTATGTTTTCTACAGATTAGCCTCCGCTTATTTACACTCTCAAATAGGAGGCGTCCTAAAATAATATGAATGTATACCTGACTTTCCTAACGGGGCTGTTCATGTATATACAGCGGATCTGCGGGCCCGCGCCGGCAGCCTACCGGAGCCGCGGATGGCTAAAATCTGACTGGAGACCGACTGACGCATCGAGCCGAAACAGTAGCCGCGAGCATCCGCAAGCAGCCGCGAGCAACCGAGAGCAGCCGGCCGCGTACGCGAGTGGGTCGCGGAGTTCGAGCGCACCCGGTCGGCGCATCAAAGCTGCGTAAATAGCATTCAATTAAGGAACGTTTCTGATTTGTTGATGTTTCAATTTCCTCTAGCAATGTTTTAAAATGCTCTCCGACGCGCGCCGGTAAATGTGAATCGTACATTACACCACACACCTATCAGGACTTCTTCCTAACATCCCTAAGAGGGTTTCTCTTTAAAAAAAATAAGCATCATTGTTTTAAAACTGTACTTAATATTTTATATACTTAATATTATATTTTATTGCTCGTGACTTAACGTAAAACAAGAACCAAGAATGTTTAAAGAAAACTCAACAGTTGATCACTACCCTATAACTTCGACTACGTATTTCAAAACTCGAGTTTTGACTACTCAAGCAAAAGGTATGCAAATGAATTTTCGTAATATTCAAAGTAGGAACTAGGACTGCAAATTGACTTGATAAGGTTACACTCCTTCATCAAGGCTCACGCCCTATTCGCAATTTACATACGGATCATAATCCGCCACTTAGGGGAAAATTGGAAAATCGGGTGATGCGAGAAATGGAATATTTTTGTTTGGTGCCGAGATTGCAAACTTTTTGTTATTTTGCTACGGTGTTTTAATTATATTTAATTATATTTTAATGTGGAAATTATATTTATTCAAAAATAAAATAGTAGTACACAGGAGCACAGACAGCAGGACACTTAACCTCATATTTTCCCCAATAATGATTAACGACCATCTTGACCCTGTCGACGCTAATGACAATGACGAAGATGATCATAGTGTACGAATTTTACTCATTCATATTTATAAATGCGATTTTTTACGTACTGTTACATCCGTGTACGCACCAGCAGCGTTTCGACTCCTTCAGAGAGAATTCATCAGGGTGAGTGAACGCGATACTTTCCCTCTGCGACCCGTCTAGCACATTATAGTATGCCATCAGTGCCTACAACAGTATACTGACATGAAAATTCCCGTTATTCAATATGTTTGATAATGATATTGTTATAAAAGTCTTTGGTTATTATTGGGGCCACCACTGTCCACCAGCTTAAAGTCGCTCAGCAAGCCATTGAATGAGCCATGTTTGGATTTCCTCTGAAGGATAGAAGCCGTAACGAGACTATCCGACATAGAATTAAAGTTGACGACATAGCTCAGAGAATTAGCAGGGTGAAGGGGCAGTGGTCTGGCCATATCTCTCGAAGAACCGACAACCGTTGGGGTAAACGAGTTCTTGAGCGGAGACCGCGGCTCAGCAAACGTAGTGTAGGACGCCCTCCGGCCAGGTGGAGTGACAATTTGCGAAAGGCTGCTGGCAGAAGCTGGATGCGTCGAGCTCAGAACAGGTTGCAATTACGCTCATTAGGGGAGGCCTATGTCCAGCAGTGGACTGCTATAGGCTGATGATGACGATAATGATTATTGGGGCTAGTGAAAACGTAGGGTAAGATAAACCTAGCCGCAAATACATGGTCAATACGTGCTGAGTTAAGTAAGTCGCGGGTTTCCTCGCTATATTTTCCGATTTTCCGTTACTACCTACGTGTTAATGTGCCCGTTTCTTCGGATAGAACCCACTGGATTACTGGCATTCGAATCTACTAGAACATAAATTTACACATAATGTACCATAAAGAATGTATATAAGAATAGCCCGTACGCAACTTCGTTTGGGAGTACCTGAACTCAAAAAGGAAAAAATCAAGTAAAGGTTTTTTGACATGTACCTACTGATGAATGAAAACGTAAACGACAAAAGTCGACAAATACAATGTATCAAAGATATCGTTATAATTTTAAAATGCCTAGTAATTAAAAACTTATATTAAGTAAACTTCAAAAATGTAAGACAGATTGAAAGTTTAGTCAGGAGTGGTTACAGAATTTATATTTTGAAAAATCTAAAGTGGCAATCAACTTTTGTCGCTGACTGAACATTTTCATTCATAAAACAGTATTATGAGGCAATCAGGTCAAAATCGAGATAACTGAGGGATATCTTTGCCCACTTGTGGGATGCAGGCTTATAGGAATCGTAATGCATGGACCTCGATTAGAATATAATATTTGTTCTAGAAAGCGGATAACATTTAAAAGCTAGGCTTACGTACTTAATTGAAAATTTATTCATTGCGTTTGAAAAATTGATCTTATAATATACTATGTTTAAATGCCTGTCTATTATACTAAAAAAATCACTGTTAGACGAATGAATCTCTGTCAGCCTTGTGCGAATACCCTAAGAACTTATATTAGCGAGGCCTCGACACACCTGTTAATAGGTTCTACTGGTATAAGGTTTCTCAGTATTGTGACCGACTTGCCTATAAATAACTCAAGTGATCATGCGATGGGATGGGATGGCACTCTTTATACCTGCGCTACATAGGAAAGCACTTACTGTTCAAATTGGTGTATTTTTTGCACATCATTCAATTTCTTTCAGTTTTAAACCGAAGCGAATGAGCAGGAAAGACTTGTGTCATCATTATCATCAGCCTACAGCAGTCCACTGCTGGACAAATGCCTCCCCTAAGGAGCGCAAAAGTGGGGTATACCCATAATCCCCACGCTGGGCATGCGGGTTGGGGATCGCAGGACACAGCATCTCGCACCGCCGAAACTGCTGCACGTCGGGGGCCAGGGAATTATTGCATCATCATAATACATTTAAAAAACAGTAGGATTTAGGATAAGTGTCCTGCGATCCTCAACTGCCATGCTCAGTGTGTGGAGGTTATGGACGTAACTCCCTTCTTAGGGGAGGCCATGTCCAGCACCTTGACTGATAGATGCAGTTGTTGTTGTGTAGGGGTTTTAGGTTAAATGATATCATCACATGACGCTTGGCAAGAAATCGATGACCTCAGTATTGGTATATTTTAAGTATCTAAACAGTCGGATGCAGGCTACTTTTCAGTCCTTTAGTAGTTTTTTAGTTACTATAGCAAAATCGTTTAGTTCGAATCAAAATGGCTGTTTGAGTTTCGTCGAAACAGAGAGAAGAAGAAGAATAAGAAATAGCATGTTTTATCGTGCTGCAGAGATTGCTCAAATAAAAGTTGTAAATAAATATTTTATTCAAATAACTAAAGGCTTATTTTTACTTAATTTGTTACAAAATATCAACTGTCTAATAAATACTCGTAACATAACAAACTGCAATTTCCGTTATAGCCGGTTGTACTGTCAAGTGACTACTCTCCGGCCTAGTTTGCCCCCTGTTAGTCCAGGAAAATTAGGAGTTTCACCTCGGAATGAGAGATAATCGGTTATAAATTTGTATAAACTTTTATTTCAGCACTCTAATACTTGTCTCAAAACTTACTTATCGTAGGGTGTTAGCTTCAACAGAAATTTTAAGGTCAAAGGTCAAAAAATCGATTTATTGCAAATATCATGTTTCCTACATCTTTTAATCAAACATTTGTTAACTATCTTGAACCATTTTCGAGATAGAGAGCAGAGTGCGCGCAGTGTTTAACTACACTCGAGAGCAATGAATCCGGGTCACTCAAAGAATCCAAAAAATCTCGGAAAGTAAGAATGCTAGGTTAATGCAATAAATTGTATTTAATAGACAATTTAATACACCTTAAATGAAAGTATTAAAACTTCTTAGTTATTGTAAAGTTATATCATAAAAAAATCAAATTTGAAAAGGGAACACTGTCGAAGATGGAACTACGAAATTACAGGATTTGTTTTTGCTTTTGTTTGTAATCTGTCATTTATGTTGGTACATAAACCAGGTTGATAGTGCTCAATATTCATTATTCAAGCTGAAATCATGTCGCTTACACTTGAAGAATGCACCAGAATACTTACATTGGTGGAAACCGGCCGGAGTCAGCGCGATACAGCCAGGACTGTCGGTGTGTCGCTGTCAACAGTACAAAGAGTTCTCCAACGTTACGAAGAAACTGGTTCTAACCTACGCAGACCAGGAACGGGCAGAACTAGGTGTACCACAGCACGAGAAGACCGATACTTGGTGAACACCATGCTTCGAAATCGCTTTCTCACAGGAACTGAACTCACAAATCAGTTTCGACGCCTCGGAGGAAGTAACCCAAGTGCATGGACAGTAAGATGTCGGCTTGCTGAATCTAACTTAAAACCCCTTAGACCTGCTAACGGCCCTAAACTGGAGCGTGGCCATCGTATTTCAAGACTAAGATATGCCCAGAACCACGTAAATTGGAGTATTGAAGATTGGTCGAAAGTTATGTTCTCCGACGAATCAAAATTTATGCTCTACAAGCACGATGGAAGACACAGAGTGTATAGAAGACCAGGGGAAAGATTCAAGCAAGCATGCATCGAAGAAAAAGTAGCCTACGGTGGTGGGTCTGTACTTGTGTGGGCCGGAATTTCCTCTGAAAGTCGCACAGAGCTGGTGATCATAGAAAACGGCTCTTTAACTAGCGTAAGATATGTGGAAGAAATCCTCAACGAACACGTTGGTCCATTTATGGTCAATTTGGGTGAGGATGCTATATTTATGCATGACAATGCCCGACCTCATACAGGTAGGATTGTGAATGACTACCTTCAAGAGATGAACATTACTTGTATGGAGTGGCCAGTGCGCAGCCCGGATATCAACCCGATCGAGCATGCTTGGGACGAGCTAGGGAGATGCGTAAAACAACGAAACCCTCCTCCAATCACGCTTCCTGAGCTCAAAATTGTTCTCACAGAGGAATGGGAGAATATTCCCCAAAATCGTATAAGGAACTTGGTGTACAGCATGCCAAACCGCGTAAACGCAGTAATGGAAGCACGAGGAGGTAATACGAAGTATAGAAATTCAAGAAAATCGTCATAAAGTTCAAAAATTTCATGTTTCCTATTTTTGTTTTAAGGAGAGATCAGCAGTTTTTTTTCTTTATGTAATTTTGTGTAAATAAAATGTATGGTGACTCATATTTTTTTAACTTTCATTTAAGGAGTATTAAATTGTCTATTAAATACAATTTATTGCATTAACCTAGCATTCTTACTTTCCGAGATTTTTTGGATTCTTTGAGTGACCCGGATTCATTGCTCTCGAGTGTATTTGGAGAAGGTTTATGCAAGTTTATAGCCGACTATCTCTCATTCCGAGATTATTGCCCTAATTTGACAAAATTTCTTGGACTATATGATGACCTGGTGGCCAGATTGATGATGAAGAGAAGGTGGATAGATTGGGTGAAAGATGATATGAAAAAGGAGTGATTATTCAGATGATGGCTGATAGAAGTTATTGGAAGAGAAACATGTTTTAAGTAAGGGCAGGTGGATGATAATGATGATTGTGTTTATACCATTGATTTGACGCAACCACTATAGAGCAACCTGCAAATTCATGTTATAATCCATTAGTGCACACGTGGCCGCCAAAAATAATTCCCTGGCTGTCCCATTATAAGACGTGAATGTAGAAAGCCATTTAGGTTGGTACAACAAGAACGATCATTACCATGCCCATTTGTATTCAGAAACATAGTAATTTGCACATTGTCCTCCATATGTCAAGCTGGGTGCGTCATTTCAGGCCATTTCATACCCAAAATGGTTCCATCAGTCTGACATCCATAGAATTTCAGGACAAAAAACGAATTACTGACCGCTGTGACAAGGCTGTTGTAATAAAAGAGAATAAAGGATGTATTGAAGACTTGGTACCGTGGCTTGGAACTAATTTTCGTAATCTTATCATCAAGGAAAGAAAATAATAAGTAGACAGGTTCTTTGTGAATGCCTCGTCCAGAAAATATATCGTTGCCTATTTCTGTGGCATAGCATCGATTATTGCTATCTTTTGGTTTGAATCTGAATTTTAGTCCATTGAAACTTTGAGCATATAAGTCTTGGCACAAGGTCTGAGTGCTTCCGTATATGGGCACGATGTAGGTGTCCAGACCATGGGCTGCTGTGAACGGTGGCCACGGTACGGTGGTGGTGAAATCAGGTGGTCAGTTTCATAATATCTATAAACCAAAATATATCCATCATTTGTTCAGTTCGCGTCGTTTTATTTGACTGTTCATTAATTGTATTCCTACTCTTTCTTGATAAAAAAAAGACTTATACTTATTCCGTCAAACAAACAGTCTAGGGCCACGGTACAAGATATTTTGCTACACATATACGTCTTGGAAAGGCTTTTTCTATGGATTCCCATAAGCGCTAGTACGACAGTGACACGGTTATTACTCCGTGGATGTGTGACGGAGGGTAATGTATTTGCGTTGTATCTCTCTTTTATTTTTGGACTTCATTTATAATCATGAGCGGCCGCTGTGCCTGAAATAACAAGGATTTATTAATTTAATTTGGATTTATTTCCGTACTGACTTGTTTCAGCCTTTTTCAGTTAAATACGTATTCTGGATACCTTATGTTTTTCAAACCCAACCCTTTGTACCCGAAATTAAGTAAGTGTAAAATACGCCTAAAATAATGTGTTACGATCTAATGATTTTAATCATATTAATGTCAAAGTTGATGTCAGACAGAACGTATGATTTGTTTGTGAATCTTTTTTGACATATTACATGCGTATAGTTGTTTTAATGTTATTCGAGGCGTTTAAAGGTAGAACTGCAGTGTCAGTGGTGCAAGAAGCTGTTCCCTGCGATCCCCACCTGCATGCCCAGCGTGGGGATTATGGACAAATCCCCATTTTTATAAGGGAGGCTTATATCCAGCAGTGGACTTAATAGCCTGGTGTTGTTGTTAGTGTTATTCAACATTTTGTGATTGGAAAGTAAAACAATTCAAAATTCACAAAGGTACTAATTAAAAATCTAAACTAAAGAAACTTTGTAACAACTATAATTGTAAAAAGGGTTTTTAAAACAACTTATAACGAGGTCTGTAAAAAAAATAGATAGGGAGAAAGTTTAAATATTATAACCGCAGCAAGAAAACAAACTCTAAAAGCGCTTGAAAACCACACCGCTAAGAAAACTGCTGAAACTTTTAACGATTGCCATCAAGTCTCGAAGTAAAGCGCAGTGCAGATCAAATTTCTGTGTATTGGTTCTGTGAGTCCCGGCAAATATTATAGGCCCCTCAGATGAGTTTTGTGGAGGCGATAGGAATTAGGCATAAGCGGCCAACCAACACCAACATGCGATCACAATAATATTATAAGTGTAATATGTATAATCTCGACGCGAGAGGGCGTACTACACTACATTTGCTGTGCGCTTGAGGACAGGACGTAATGGCACTCATTAGGTCTTCCCTAATATCCAGCGGTGGACTGCGACAGGCTGATGATGATGATAATGATGATGTTTTAATCTGCATCTGCAAAATATGATTGCCTGGAAGAAGTCACTTTCAGCGATAAGGCCGCCAAATATGTTACCTTAATATTGCTTACACTAAAATGCGTTTTGGAGGACCACAAACACCGTGATAAGAAATTTTTATAGAAAAAAAATGTGACTTATATATCTTCATATATATATATCATAATATATATATTTTGGTGAATTAACACATATTCCATTTTTTTTGTTACATATATAAATAAATAAATAATGCTGGACATTATCACACAGCATCATGTAGCCCCAAACTAAGCAGAGCTTGTATTATGGGAACCACATGATTGATATATTACAAATATTTTTTTTTGTAAATACATACATATCATACATAGAAAACACCCAGACCCGAGACAAATATCTACAGAACATGCAAACATTTGTCCCGCAGCGGGAATCGAACCCGCAACCTTCTGCGTCTCAGGCGGACTTTCGCCCACTGCGCCACAGAGGCCGTCAAGAGTGCTAGGGTCTATTATAATTTAACGTCATTTTAAAACATAATTAAGCTCATTATGGGATTATCCCCTTTTATGAGGGGAGGGCTATGGCCAACAGTACACTGCTTAGGCTTAGGCTGGTGTTGTTGAGCTCAAAGGGATTGTATTATGTGTCCATAATATAAAAAAAATATTTTTATTTTCATAACTTCTTAGTGTGCAATGTGCAATGTACCATATTATGTAGCAAGACCTGAGTTAACATATACTCCATTTTTTTTTATAATTCGGGCGGAAGCTATAACCTTAGTTTTATAGTAACTAATCAGTTCTAAAAGATATAACCTCTTCCCCCCGAAATAACTATAAAATGTATATTACATTGCGTTATTAGCACAGAATGAGTTTAATTAAGCAGTTTATGACCTTCATTGCTGTTTAGGAGAGAAATATCAATAAATTATTTGATAGCATAAACGCTTTTAATATTGTTTTAGTAGAGCTTCCTATTGTGCTTGACATCGTTATTGCGTGGTTTATACAATTTAGCTGTTATAATCAAATTAAGTAAATACTAATAAAATTACACTAACATTACAAATGTGAAAGTTCATCATCATCATCATCAGCCTGTAGCAGTCCACTGCTAGACATAGGCCTCCTCTAATGAACGTCATTGCGGCCTGTTCTGAGCTCGACGCATCCAGCTTCTACCAGCAGCCTTTCGCAAATCGTCACTCCACCTGGCCCGATGCCGTCCAACCTTACGTTTGCCGAGCCGCGGTCTCCACTCAAAAACTCGTTTACCCCAACAGTCGTCGGTTATTTGGCAGATATGTCTAGCTCACTGCCACTTCAGCTTGCTAATTCTCTGAGCTATATCGACAACTTTAGTTCTATGTCGGATAATCGTTGCGGATTCTATCCTTCAAGGAAACTCCAAGCATGTCTCGTTCCATAGCTCACTGAGCGACTTAAACTGGTGGACTAGCCGTCATGTGAAAGATGTTTGTACTAAACTCCGCAACGGCTGCACGGATTTTATTATTATTATTTTATTTGGACGAGTAGCTTGATGCTGATGTGTTCATTTCAGTGCAGAGTTAAAAAAAAATAAGTCATTGGCTCTGACACTTTTATCACGGCTAGATTTACTCGTGGCCAGATGTCGAACTTATTTTTACCCGACTGAAGTCCTCTTCAGTCAGGTTATGTTTTTAGGGTATGTATGTTTGTAATATTATTTGTCGGTCACTGTAGCCCAAACGGCTGGGCGGATTTTGAATAATGAAGTGTTGTTGGAATGGTCTAGATCACAAGGGTGAGAATGGTGATATGGAGTGTCAAAAAATCCAATATGGCGACTGTAAAATGCCATTTTCGATTTACGATGAACTGAAATGTATCAAAAACTGATCGACTTCATCATTAAATTGACATTTACTTTATATGAAGTGTCAAAAAATCCAATATGGCAACTTTAAAAAGCCATTTTCGATTTACGATGAACAATATTACAATATCACAAACTGAACGATTTCCACAAACAGTGGTAGATTATATGAAATTCTCTTTGGCATGATCAGCAAGTAATCTGACATTTGTGAAAAATATTTTAAGTACGTGTCGCTGGGGATTTCTGGGGACGATCTTTATTCTTAACTCTGTGACAATTTCTAGTGTTGTCAAAATGATACTTCCATAGAAAAAATCTTTTAACAACTCTCAAGCTTGCACTCTGAGTTTACTGAACCGATCTCGGCTTAACAATAATACAAGCCTAAGTAATAAAAACTTCCTGTTCGTCTATGCAATCGTTTTTTTTTTTTTAATTAATACTCGTTGAAGTTGTTTACAGTGAAGTAGCCGATACAAAATTTTCAGGCTGCAAGTTTCAAATGTGGACTTCGTTACAAAAATGAAATTTGGGATATGGTACCTGGACCTGGACCTGTCCGCGAGCCGCGGTCGTATTAAAAATGCGAGTGTGTGAGTATGATTGCTGCTGTCTCAACTCCGTAACGGCTGAGTGGATTTGAATAAAACTTAGAATGTATATAGTTTGTAACCTATACTTTGATAATTCAGTACCGCGCGAGCGTGACCTTAGGCAGAAGCTAGTAATTGATATATAGTTCAGTTCTTCTTCTTGAGCTAATGATCAAACTTCGATATACCGTTCTTTAGTTTTATGTTAAACTGTGGTAATAACCATTACCCATAACAAAGTACTGCGTATGTCACGCATGTTTGGAAAGTGCATTACAATGCATCGTCCTGTAAGCCTCATGTACATGTATTTTCGCGTAAAGGTTTCCCATGCGGGAAACCATTGCCCAGCAAGGACCTACCTAGCTTATACCCAAGAAGTCTATGGAGAGTTCCTAAAATCTCTACCCCGTTTTACCTCCCACCACCTTCTATTGAATACATTGAGCTCGTCCTTTCAACGCATGACATTATCACAAGCATATTTTTAAATACCGCTTGGCTCACCACACTTAAGAAATAACAGTCTACGAAAAATATGTGCTCTAGATGAGTCAAATAGCTTTGTTTTAAATTAGAGCAATCTTAGCTTTAAAAATATTATTGGTTTTTTACATCCTCTATAACGACTGGCCTTGCAAGGTTAACGATTCAGATTATAAAAGCCATTATCTCCGTATTTGATGAAAGCCGAAATTGGAATTTTGGGCGCGTATAAATTAGGGATTCACTCCCAATTCGGATTGTCAATATTCCGTTACCACATCATAATGTAGGTATGAATCCAATTAACGTTCACAAGGTTCATCAAACAACCTTGCTCTTCAACTAGGATAGTAGGTCGGCTGTAATTAAAAAGGGCAGACATATGAAAATGTAAAAAAAATGAAGTGCAAAAAGTATGTTTCCGCCCGGGATCGAACCGGGGGCCTTCTGCGTGTTAGGCAGATGTGATAACCGCTACACCACGGAAACAATGCATGAAATGTTGAAATAATCAATGAGTACCTTATATAAAGATTAACCTTAGTTATAACGACCTTTGGAATTTTGCACTGATTATATTACGATATCGTGAAAGTGGGTTGAAATGCTTCATTCTTGGAACCGGTATTAAATTTTATAGCTTGGCTACCTTATTATTTGAGTATTCTGTGGTTTGGCCATAAAAAATGTTCCTATTATCAAGGAACAAGTACCTAATTAGATACCTTGTAATGTTTTTATATTACAAACAAATTGGCCAGTAAAATCTCCAGAAAGACTTATTTTTATAAAGTTTGTGCTAGAACATTTGCCTTGAACCATGAGCATTATATTAATTGCTTTATTTTATTTATGTACTGACTTATAAGACCTACGATCTAAAAATCAATAAAATGCTTCATTTAATTTTAGGTACTCGTAAGTAGTCATTATTTGCCTTCCCCAAAACGGTACGATTATTTTTTACTGTAACGATAATGTGAGGTTTCACGGGCTAGTGGAAATAAATGAGATTCTGAGGGTTTATAAATTGAATTTTATCTTCCGTTAACTTCTTTGATAATTTCCTAACGTCCTTGCCAAAGAGCAGATCAGTTAGTTGATCAAATTAAGAGAGGTGAACGAAAAATTTACCTTTACAAAGGTCTCATAAGAAATTAACACAAAAGAAATTACGAAATGAAAAATCTATTAGTGCTAGGCCGGGATTCGAACCCACGACCTCTGGATCGGAAGTCAGGGTACATCCCACTAGGCCTACACGGCTCTAAATTCAAAAAGAAGACGTCTTATTATGTATTTTAATATAGACAACTTTAGATCGGCAAACCTCAAAGAATAAGTCCGATATAAACTTTCAATTCGTCCTCAAATCTAACTTACATTTGAAATATCGGCCGAAATACTATGGATTAGCCTCGATAGTGATTTTCGGTCCTTTCGAATAAATCTTACACGGTCCCTGGAGACGTCAGGGCGATTGTGCGATATTATGAATACAACAGGGAATATACGGATAAATTATATCAAATCCTTTGCCCTAAGTAAAATGTCTGGAGGAGAAAATATGGTGACGGTTATACGGCACGGGTACGGAGTCAATAAATTGGTAGCTAGAACTGTATTATCTTGGATTTTGAATGAGATCGAGTATGTAAATTGCGGGTAACCTGGAGTATCCTATCAGTTTTATGCAAATATGTTCAATTTAGCTTTCATTTTATGGTTGATAACTTAGAGGTTATGAAAGTTCAACGTCATAATTATAATGCCCCAAAAGAATAGAACAGGACAGTTTTTAGCAACGTAGATATATTTATATATGTATTTATTTATTTATTTAATAGGAACGCCAACAGCTTAAATATCAATACATTGTAGAGTTACACTGACAAAGTTTTCATTCTGATATAGAAACCAATTACAGGCGGACACAGCATTCATGATAATAATATTATAGTAAATAATATTATATTACAAGTATGATTACCGGACTCCTCTTTCTTTTGTTTAAATTTTTAAATAACGTAGTTATGTTTCTTTTCTCTTTTTGCTTCTTGTTTGTTTGGCCTTTTTATTGAAGCAAGCTGCTCTAGCTTTTTTATGTGAAAACATATAAATGGTCTTTAGTCTTTATCAAAGATTTTTATAAATAGAGTCATGTTTTAACACAAGTTATATATAAAATTGGTCCTAGTAATCGTATTTCGTCCACGTGATTTGTGCTATATAACTCTGATGATTAAATTTATACGTCCGTTTGTAATCCGTTTGTAATTAGAACGGTTTTAATAATTATTTTTACGGCTTTTTTAATTTAGATATTTATTCATACAATTATAATACAGCATTACAGTATAATACCAAGGCGCTATGATATACACTACAAACAAAAGAAAAAGAAGAAACCTTAAACAAAATGAACATAAAACATGCATAAAAAATATGAAAGCAAATATAACAAATATCAACAGATTGTACTATTTCTTACACTATCAATCATCTCACAAAACTTCATACATACTTCGCACACTTCAGTCCATCGGTCAGCAAACAAATCACACAATGGTGCTGATGCCAGAAGCGCATTTAATAATTTTAGGGCTCGAACGAGAGGAGAATTGCTGTGCGCCACGGTGCGTGTCCGTGACACCGCCAGTAGGGCATGATTAATATTTTTATAATTGTTTAATTTGCTAAATTACAGTTTTCAAAAGCTTACCAACTAAGCTACCATTAATTACTATCTAACTGGTTTAAAAAGTTTCAAACAAAACTATCTGACAAGTAAACCTTATCCAAAGACAGTGGTTATAAATTGTAATGGCGACAGTTTTATTGGACCCCAATAAATTACTTTAGCAAATTCCAACACGCTGTCCAGCCAGCGATTTGTTCTGAAGATGGACGTCAGAGCTACCCTTTAGAAGTTCAGACAGTGTTACTGATTTGTTAACCTTCAGCTGTACGATACTTCTTATTTTTCGATAAAATTAAATATTCCTTGCAATATGTTAAACTAGATTCTGCTCGCGGCTTCACTCGCGTGCTTTAAAAAGTAGCCTATGTTTTAATCCTTATGACCTGGATTTCTATTTCTGGACAACGTTTTTCCCAGTTTCATTAAAAACCGTTCGTCCGTTCCGGAGTTTTACATTTAAAATGAATAGTCATCGCAACCAGTTTTATCGTCAGTCAATATCTCAATCCCAATATCACACATTAGTGCGACTAATGATAACCGACTTTAAAAAAAGGTGAATTTTCTCAATTTAGTTCTATATTTACGTATCGTACGCGTGCACCGCCCTGCAGCGTCTGCGGGCGGGAGGGCCGAGCACGCGTATGCATTTTGCGGAACTTGTCAGAGAAAGTTAGCAGAATTTGTACTAAATATTTTGCCTTGTAGAATATCTTGTATTGGATTTCCGCAAAGTCACGCCTGAGTCAATTAATGCTCTTTCTTAAGCAGTTTAGGTACGGGACGACATGACGGCGACGTCTCTTTTATCTGGCTCATGAACAAGAATAAGTTTCTTGATCTACCTCTTCCTCGCTTTCCTTTTAAACAATTTATATGTACTGTAGAACAAAACACCGTGTAATAAAACTAACCTTCCCACTTGGCAAATAAAGATCAACATCTAGTACATACCTTTTAATCATCAGTCCAGTATTTCCGGCAATTTTAAATAAGAGTACCTGAAAATAAGAACCAATATATAATTTTAATTTTTAAATATTATTTCACGTTTAAATATAAATCGCCATAATTATTTATTTACAAAATGTAGATAAATAAACGAATACATTTAGAAACAAATAATCTCTACTTATTTTTAGTATCTATATCACAGCCAGGGCTTATCCCCATAACCACGTGATGATGTCGTCAACGTGGAATGGTGCGGTGTCGCGGCACGGTTCATTGATGTCCCGTGCTAATTTACGTTACCATATCGTAAAATTCACGTTACGATGCCTCAACGTTACACGTTTTCGTGCCTTGTAAAATTCTGGTACATTTTCCGGCAGTTCTATTTACTTGTGTTTATTACTAAAACATCCAGTACAACCGCTTGCTAAAAAGATCGAGCGCGCTAATAAAAATCAATCGGAATCAGTTGTGAAAGTATTTATCACGTGTGAACTCCGTACCAAGATACTGGCTCGCTGCCAACAGAATCAAGTGCCGTTGGTTTGTCGTCTGACCGCTGACACACCCAAACTATGCAAGCTAGGAATAATACTAGTTAGCGTTAGATTTAGTCTTGGTCAAAGGTATAACATTATCCTATTCAGCCCACTGCTGGAAATATAATGCATCCCCCATAAGAAGGCGGATACTATAATCCCCACGCTGGGCATGCGCGTTGGGCACAGCTTCTCGCACGGCAGATGTTGCTGCCCGTCTGTAGCCAGGTGATTTAGCCGTGCAGCGCTATTTTGCAATCAGCCGGCCACCAGAGCCCCGTTTGGCTTGGGTTCCGGAGATTTGAGTTGGAACCCCTTACACTGTCACACAGTCAAAAGTATTAAATTTTATCAGTGTTATTATCATTTGAATAGGCGAAAGACTAAAAAGATACATAAGAGATTTGAACTGTGAAGTCTTCGGTCCTCCGTTACGCTAAAGTGGATTGAAATTTTGCCCATTTTTTTTAATTTCTATACCGGGAATAAAATATAGGCTACTATTTGTTCGAATACCATGCGAGCGAAGCCGTTGTCGGAAGCTATTTTTTAGGGTTCCGTACACAAAGAGTATAAACGGGACCCTATTACTAAGACTCCACTGTCCGTCTGTCAGTCTGTCACCAGGCTGTATTTCATGAACCGTGATAGCTAGATAGTTGATATTTACAGATGATGTATTTCTGTTGCCGCTATAACAAACAAAAACAGAATAAAATAAATATTTAAATGGGGCTCCCCATACAATGGTACAGAAGTGCGAGCCCGACTTGCATGTAGCCCATTTTTTTCCATCGTCAGCTACCACACCACTATCTATTAAATTACTTGAAAACAAATAATAATAACAAATTTACTGAATTTATTACATTTCATCTGTATTTCATTCGAAAAATGAGGAAAAGTCAAACAAAACTTTGTGCTACCGGTTGGTACGCATCGTTGTCATTACTGGTACTGGTAAATTAGGTACACATGATGCAAAATTCCACGGATCTTAATTACAAGCTGCAGCGTCATTGGAATGTACACGACCACGATTTCCTATAATCTTCTTGTTCAATGAACCAATGATGGGTTGGTTGTGTTATTTGACTTTATCTTCATCATCATCAGCCTATATTAGTCCATTGCTGGATATAAGTTTCTCTTGAACGCCATTGCGCCCCGTCCTCAACGCATCCAGTTTCTACGAGCAGCCTTTCGCAGATTGTCACTCCACCTAGCCGGAGGGCGTCCTTCACAACTATGCCTTTATGCGAAGCAAAAAATAAATACTAGAGACATTTAAATAAGGTACGCAAGGAAATTTATACCTAAAGACTGAAGAGTGATGAAGTTTCATATATCAAGAGACAAAAGCCATTTGAATTCTTAATCTCTTCTTAAATTCAACTGTTTTGAGTTAATTAGAGATATTCTTGTATAAAAAAATCTCGTGTCATGTGTTTGTGGTGGCACTCCTCCGAAACGGTTTGACAGGTTTTTATGACATTTTTATGTATTGGTGTAGTTATGAGAATAGGTCGTAATAGTAGATTGTTTTACAAGGGACTAAACCATCCCATTATATACGAGGTTGTTATACTCCCGAGCGTAGCGAGGGAGGATGACAAGACCGAGTTACTTTTCACTTCGATTGCGAGAAAATAAAACAATTCAAAATTAGACAATTTTCAGAAATTTTATTAAAAATTAATCAACCTTCATAAAACATCACCAAGGCGGTTCTATTTTAAAAAAAAAAGATTGACGGAGCACCAAGAAGTCGAGTTTTTATGTAAGAGAACGAATGCTTTGTACGGGCTGATGATTTTAGACAAAAATTAAAAAGAAATAATACTTTTTAGCCCGAGGTATTAAACTCGAGTTTTAGGCCCGCTAAGCTACACTATTATGATACACTTTTTGAGCAAGAGAAGTGAAAAGTATATTTCATACTACTAGGTGATCAGGGTGTCTCTATCCAGAATTTTTTTCCAGATCTGGAAAAACACATACTTTTTATCCGGGTACCACGCGAGCGAAGCCACAGGCGGAAGCTAGTTTACATATAAAAGTGTCAGAAATTGTATTTTTTGTATCGCCCCAAAATTTCGTGGCTCGTGACTTGGTTTGTCAATTAGTTGAATAAAAACGTACAATAGTCTGAATATCTAATTACTTTGAAACATTTTAGCCAGAGTTATAAACAGTATAATGTACTCTTAGTTGGCGCAGTATAGCGAAGAGCTGAGATGGAAAGGATGTGGGTCCGGGTTTGTACTCCGGGCTGAGTTTGCACCGTAGTATACTCATGTTGGCGTAAGGGGTTCCAACCTCCATTTTTAGAAACCACACCATCCTCACCTGCCTTTGGTGCACCCTGCTGTACAGACGGGGCTCTGGCGGCCAGCTGAATGTGGCACAGCGCAACCTAACACCGGCATAGTTGTACCCCCTGGCCGCTGACAGGCAGCGTCGGTGGTACGAGAAGCTGTGCCTTTCAATCCCCAACCTGGCCCAGCTTGAAGATTAAGGGCATATTCCTTTTGTTATAGGAGGCTCATGTCCAGCAGTAGACTGAGCTACTGACTGTTTATTTATTATTATTTTTTAACATAGTTCCTGATGCCCAGGATGCAGAAGATAATCTTAGTGTGTCAAGAATATGTTCTTAATCGAATATGACTCTTGGATGTTACTTTATCAGCATGTACGGCGAACTTTCTCATTGATTATCATCTTAAGGCTTTTTGGTGACGCACGGATATAGATATACTGACGGAATGAGATAAATAAATAATGGTCATTGTTGATGTAAGAATAATGAACTAGTGTCGTAGGACTAACCTATAAAATACGTATATAGATTGCCCCTTATTCATTACCAAATGTCTTTTTATAACGCTCGATAACGTAAGTTGTCCCTTCTATTCAAATTTAAATAAAAAGTGGTGACATGATATTTTAACGCCATTTTAGCTATCAGAGGCAAATAGAACTGTTATGAATAGAACAGGAAATGTAAAAGATAATATTCAGAAGCATCAGTTTGTATAATTTTGCAATTAATTAAAAAAATATTGAAATTTCCCATTATAACATCAGCTACTAGCTGGCTTGTCTCGATTTTCCCTGTTCCTTTCAGTTTCAGCTGAATTTCAGTCAAGGCAATTAAATTAATTGAATCATGAACAGTATCAAAGAACCAATAACCTGGTTTGCGAAAGTCGGCGGAAACGTTCTACATTTATAAAGATTTTAATTAGATTTTCAGTGAAAAATATAAACCGTGACTCATGAGATTTTGCTTTTTCATATTTTGCTAAACATTATTTTTACTCGTTAGTAATTCGTTAGTAATGTTTCTTGGCTGTCTTTCGGTTTGAATGGTGTGGTCACAAGAGGCTTATCATCTTCATGCCTCAAGTTGATGCAGGGTATTGCATCGTAAAGCACGTTCCAAAAAACGTGATCTACGATGCAATGCTTTTGCATAATGCGGGCCAAGTGCTTGTTCTATCTTCAAGTACCATAAAAAAGTATTAAACAGAACAGGCAGAGCTTAATCCCACAGTAAATTGTTTGAATATAAAAATTATCCTCAAATTTGATAGGTGTAGGTCTGACTCCTGAGACATAGAAGGTTGCGGGTTCGATTCTCGCCATATTCTGCGGGTATTTTGTCTCAGGTTTGGGTGTTTCCTATGTTATCATCATCATCATCATCATCATCATTTCAGCCATTTTCGGCCCACTGCTGGGCATAGGCCTCCCTTTGATTATGCCACTCGTTTTTTGTTCCCTATGCATGTACTAAAAAAAAGGTATAAAGGTTTGTCTGTCTTGCGATTCCCAAAACAAAAGCTCCGCTTACTTTCAGGCTGCATGATGTTTTGTGAAATTGTACAAAAAAAAAATATTGGTTATAAATACATAAGCGGGAAAAAAATACTTTTTCTATTAAATTTCCACGTCTTACTTTCTCAATCAAGCATGCTACTATTTTTGTTTTAATTTAAAAGACTAACAGTTACAAAACTGAGAGAGTTACTTATATAATTAAGTTATACAGTCCTTAAAAAGTCTGTAAATAAATAAATTAAACTTAAATTAAACTTGATTTAATTAAACTTGAAGAATTGAGACTGGTTTTTCAATCGTCAGTCACCCGGATTACAGTTACATAATTTGAAAGACAGGTTTAGATAAAATGTTGATGAGACTCTTTGAAATAATCCCTAGGCTGGCACTATTAATAACTTTTAAGCGACAGGGTTCGCTATCGAGGTCAAACAGCGGAGACCATATCGTATTTCCAACTTGCAAGCCAATCCCAAAGGAGATGTCGGCCTGTAATTATTTTAATGATACCGCTATGAAAGCTCTAGTTCACGGAAACGTTAAACGTATGACAAAAGATAGAGCGAGAAGGGAAATCCCTATTTAGAAATAAGAATAGAAATATAAATTATTTATTCGGAATGACACAACATAATAAAGATACAAAAAAGAGGATAAAAATACTAATACTGATATCGGAGCTTAGGTATAGATACCTACAACTTAGGTTAATCGTAAACAAGACTCATCCAAAGAAATATCCTGCGCTCACAACCTCACAAACTGTCAGATGAATATCTCGCCAAAAAAAGTTTCACTTTTTTTGGCGAGATTCTGAGAGAGACTCGGCATTCTGTGGCATAATGCTAAGATGGAAGCTACTCAGAACAGGTATTCTGTATTATGTTGATCGCATGTAGACTGTAGATGACATACCAGACGTCAGAAAGATTGCACATCTCTCAGGAGTTAGATCAGTGAGAGAAGAAATAACTAAAACAAATAATATCAAATGCAATGATCAGATTGTGATGAAACTTTGGTAGGCTGTTCTGGGGACACTTAGTCTTTGGACCAAGTGTCCCCAGAACAGCCTACCAAAGTTTATGAAAGACAAACATACAAGACAAACATAAAAATCTATGTTTGTATGTTTGTCTTTCATGCGTTCCAAATCCATTGATCATATTGTAATATACAAATATACACGCAAGCAAAGTTGCTGGCGGGTCAGTTGGTTGTTAATGAAATAACATAGGTACCATTTTATAAGGAGAATTCTGTTGCTGTATTCATGCGCTAGGTTTTAATTTATGTAAGGTATAGGCCCCACTTGTCTGACCTGGCGCGGGCATGGCACGGGCGCCTTCCTATTCCATTCAAATTTAATACAAAATTCATGGAAATAAAGCACAATTTAGCTCGGACGACTTCGCGTCATAAGCACGTCCGATCAACGACATACCGTGTGTCCTAAATTGTGCTTTATTTCCATGCATTTTGTATGAAATTTGAATGGAATAAGAAACCGCCAGTGCCTTGTCTGCGTCCGACGAGGTCACATTCATCGGGCACGGACATGGCGCAGACATGGCACAGGCGGTTTCTTATTCCATTCAAATTTCATACAAAATGCATGGAAATAAAGCACAATTTAGGACACACGGTATGTCGTTGATCGGACGTATGACGCGCCATTTCGGCGCCCGCGCCCGATCGCCGCCAGATGGGCGTCAGATGGCCGCCAGTTCGTAGTATGTACTTGCTTGCGACATATGTCCGTTAGTGATGTAAAAATGCGTGACGAATGACGATATCGAATTTAATATTGAATTTTTTGAATTGATTGTAAAATATGCAACGCTTTATGATCATTGTCGTTCCATTATTGTAACTGAAATGTTCAAGATAAATTGTGGCTGGAAATCGGAAAGAGATTAAACTAAACCGGTATTACATTTTTTTTATGTAATACCCATGGTAATACTAGCTGATCCTTGTGCAAATTCGTTTGCGCGTATTTTCTTCAACTGTATCAGGGCCCGATTTGGTAACCCGATGAAGAGGTTTTCGGCAGGGTTTTTCCAAAAGTTTAGTTAACCCTCTCCGTATGGTTTACACTATTATTTGATAGGTTAAACAATTCAAAACCCTTTTGATTAGGTTATCTGATCATGAGGGTTATCAATAGTATTGGGTTTTGGTATTATTCCAAAACCCATTCCTTAGGGTTACCCTTTTTATCATTGTAACACGGGTTATAAGTGGGTTATAGGAGATAATGGAGAAAAGAATTTCGGTCAAAAGATTAAAAATAATTGCGGTAATTGTGTTCTAAGCATTAAGGGTGGAAATGCAGACTACTAATTGTTTATTTTACGCAATAATAATTATATTATAATAAAATTGGAATAAATTTTCAATGACAGCTGTCAAACTTAAATCGACCATATCTCGAGAACTACTTATCTTAGACTTGCTTTTACTAGCTCAAATGATAGCTATTGACAAGACCTTAATTTTCGATGACAGCTGTCAAACTTAAATCGACCATATCTCGAGAACTACTTATCTTAGACTTGCTTTTACTAGCTCAAATGATAGCTATTGACAAGACCTTAATTTTCGATGACAGCTGTCAAACTTAAATCAACCATATCTCGATAACTACTCATCTTAGACTTGCCTTTAGTAGCTCAAATGATAGCTATTGACAAGACCTTAATTTTCGATGACAGCTGTCAAACTTAAATCGACCATATCTCGAGAACTACTCATCCTAGACTTGCTTTTACTAGCTCAAATGATAGCTATTGACAAGACCTTAATTTTCAATGACAGCTGTCAAAATTAAATCGACCATATCTCGAGAACTACTCATCCTAGACTTGCTTTTACTAGCTCAAATTATTGCTATTGACATGAACTTAATTTTCGATGACAGCTGTCAAACTTAAATCGACCATATCTCGAGAACTACTTATCTTAGACTTGCTTTTACTAGCTCAAATGATAGCTATTGACAAGACCTTAATTTTCGATGACAGCTGTCAAACTTAAATCAACCATATCTCGATAACTACTCATCTTAGACTTGCCTTTAGTAGCTCAAATGATAGCTATTGACAAGACCTTAATTTTCAATGACAGCTGTCAAACTTAAATCGACCATATCTCGATAACTACTCATCTTAGACTTGCTTTTAGTAGCTCAAATGATAGCTATTGACAAGACCTTAATTTTCGATGACAGCTGTCAAACTTAAATCGACCATATCTCGAGAACTACTCATCCTTTACTTGCCGTTACTAGCTTACATGATAGCTATTGTTAAGATCTTAATTTTCGATGACAGTTTTTAGTTTGACAGCTGTCATCGAAAATTAAGATTTTATTAGTAGCTCTCATTTGAGCTAGTAACGGCAAGTCTAGGATGAGTACTTCTCGAGATATGGCAAATTCAAGTTTGACATATGTCATTGAAAATAAAGATCTTGTCAATAGCTATCTTTTGAGCAATTAACGGCTAGTCTAGGATGAGTAGTTCCTGAGATATAACCATTTATAGATGAATTTGTAGAATGAGTTTCGAGTGGAGCTTTGAGTTGAGTTTTGAGTTTGAGTTTTAGAGTGACAGTGACAGTGACAATCAAAAATTATTATTCAAAATAGTTTAGAGGTCATATTTTTCATTTTAACACGTTGACTGCGGGTCTCGGACATAACGCTTTACAAAATACTCATTATGTGTACTGTCGGCTTTGCCTAATAAATACAATAAAAATAAAAAATAACGCTACGCAGAGTACTCTGCGATGATGCCCTATGAAAACTGACTGAAACACATTTTTTTCTTTTTAACATGTTGGCTGCGGGCCTCAGTCATGGCATAACTGATGACTTATGAAAACTGAAACACCATTTTTTTTCTTTTTAATTTGTTGACTGCGGGTCTCGTATATGATAACGCATACTCTGCGATGATGACCAATGAAAACTGACTGAAACACAGCACTTTCCTTATGTTTTCAAAACTTTTCTTTAATGCAGTGACGCTCTTCCTTCAACCAAATAAAGCGATCCGAACTTATACCTAATGATTGACGACATAAATCAAGAGTCAAAATCTAAATTCCCCCACCCAGTGTCAGGCGTAATGATAACCATTGTGTAACATTCAAAAAAACCTATCAAGAGGTAACTCCATTCATTCGTTTAACCTCATAAGAGGTTAACCCTATCGACTGAAAACCAAAAGGAACGGGTTACACTTTCGCTTGTGTTAGGAGGAGAATACCCAAACGAAAGGGTAATCCCGTCAACTGTATAACCCAATGAAGGGGTTTCACTTTCGAAGCAACTAACTCGAAATCGGGGTTGTACGGGCCCTGATCTGTATATTTATTAATTGTATGCACGAGAGCAAGAGCATCTTCGTCTTCTGAGGATGACATGCTGACACATCGATACCGGACAACAGACTGCACTACACTTGTGCCTCTGTCACGTCATTTCTGCGTCTTGTCCGAGCCATGTCCGCGCCATGCCCGTGCCATGTCCTCGCCACGTCCGTGCCACGTCCGCGCCATGTCCGCGCCATGTCCTTGCCCGATATGTGTGACCTGGGCCTAAGTCCTCTACTTTCGCGTAGAATGTGAAACGTCATAATGTAAAATAATACGGACAAAGTCTGCGTATAATTTAGTAAAATTTACATAGTATTCAGTGTTTTTGTTGCTATAGCGGGATTCAGGATATGAATAAAAAGCATTTCATTTGCTAACTTGTATAATTTTGGTATCCGAGTAAAATATAATGAAAGCTACTGTGTTTTGTCGATCGTATTTACTACACAGGGTTCCAATCTGATATGGTGTTTATTAGTTTTAGGTCTACTTATTGACTAGTACTACCTGGGTAAAATGCATATTTTATTAATTAATATTACCTAATAATAATATTAATATATAGTAGCTAAGATCATCCATCACCAATAACCAAGATTATGCATCAGCAGCTTGCTCTCCAACACGACCCTGTCGGCTCAGAGGTTCCGTACTATAAGTACGCACCGGTACCAGTTCTTGAAAATGGTAGAGCTACGCTCTACTGGGACCACTCTATCATCACGGACAGGACTATTGTAGCGAATAAACCTGGTATCGTGCTGGTAGACAGGTCGGAACGCCGGGCGATACTTGTTGACATCACCATCCCTCACGACGCTAATCTCGTGAAGGCCGAGGAGGACAAGCTTAGCAAGTACCTTGACTTGGCACACGAGATTACCGCTATGTGGGATGTCGACTCAACAAATAACGTTCCGATAGTTGTTTCAGTGAACGCTCTGATAGCGAAGAGCCTTGACCAATATCTTAAGAGACTCTCGCTGGGCAGCTGGATCAAGGGTCAAATACAGAAGGCGGCTCTTCTGGACTCGGCACGCATTGTGCGGAGGTTCCTCTCTCTGCAGCCCTAGCCACCGATCGTTTGAGCATTGCCCCGCGGTCGGCAGTTCACCATTTTGGATATATATTTTTTACTATGATGGTTTTATATTATTTTTGTATATAGTAGAATAATAATGTTTTAAATTTTATAGTAACAAATACATTTTTGATTATTTAAAATGAATAAATGAATTTTTGACGAGTTTTAAATGAAATAAAGCATATTAATATATGAATAAAGCCACCCGAAGACTTATATATCTTAGTTATCAAAGTGTTCCAATATACGCAGTGACACAAAATGCTATTTTTAATTTAAAAAAAAAATATTTTCATTTCTACTGTTTTGTTATGTTAGCTTACACTATTATTCTTTTTGTTTGTGATCCCTCCTTTTGATGTGTCAAATAAATACATTCTTCTTTTTCTTCTTCGTCTTCTTCAAATCGCTTGCAAAAACTGGCCTCTGACTAACCCTTAAATGCTATTCTCAAAAGATATTGCCTACTGGGCAATACCTGAAAACTATTAGTATGGGAAAAAGTCATGAAAAAACTGTACTGTATAAAGACATAAATCACAATTTACATATAAATATTAAATATATTTTTTTAACAATACTAGCCGTTCCAAGCAAACGGTAACGGTTTCTGTACACAAACACTAAGATGGAAGTTTTTACGCTTATGAGCACATTTTACGAATGACTTTTTATGTGGCGTATATGCGCTCGTATAAGCGAATTTACACCAGATTAGGATAAACAATGTTCAGACGCTCGATAATGGAGATCAGCGAAAAGGTATGTATTTGTATCGTAGACGTAAAATTTTGGACAATGAGAAAGCGTAGATTCATAACGCTTTGTTTGACGAGCTCTGTGGCGTACGACGCCCATCCTGAAACACAGAAAAGTTTGAGGTTTCGATTCCCACCGTGCGTCAGATGTTTGCATGTTCTGTAAATATTTGTCTCGGGCCTGAGTGTTTTCAATGTAATCGTATAAACATATGAATTTACAAAAAATATGAATTTATTTTACAAGTTATATTCATATTTGATGAATCAGTCATGTCGTATTCATAATAACTTCCAATTTTTGTAATAGGCAAATTATTTCATTACGCATTCGCTAGGTACGAATGTTTGAAATGTTTGCGATCACCTTACAGAACAAAGTCTGATGGGAATCGAACCCGCAACCTTCTGCGTCTCAGGCGGGCCTTTCACGCACTGTACCATAGAGGTCGCCACATAGGTGGTGATACGAGCATGATATAATTGTTTTCTAAATTAGTGATAAGCTATTGTCAAACAATTTTGAGTGAAAATGGTTAACTGGTTCGATGTAAATAATTTACTACTGAACGAGACTAAAACGAAATGTATAAGATTTATTTTACCAATTGATAAACAAGTTAAACACAATAAAATAAAGGATGTAGATTTAAATCTTGTGGATACTACTGTATTTTTAAATTAAGCTTCAATGGGGCGCTCACATAGATGGATTGTCGAACAGCCTCAGTTCTGCAGCATACGCAGTCAAAAGAATCCGTCAACTTACTGACGTAGAAACGGCTAGACTGGTTTATTTCAGCTACTTCCACAGCATTATGTCGTACGGCATTTTACTGTGGGGGAATGCTGCAGATATCAACACCATATTTGTGCTGCAGAAGAGGGCTGTTCGTGATATGGGCCCCAGATAATCACTTAGAACTAAATGTTATGCCAGCGCCGTGCCAATATATATACATATTGTATGTCCGAAAACATAAATTTGTTCCAAAAAAATTGCAACAATCATAATGAAATAAAGATAAACTAGCTGTTCCTAGCCTAGCAGAGTTTCTTGCCAATTCTTCTCTGTTTGGTCCCGTTACGATATGGTGTAAATTAAAACAATTGACGATTCAAAGTGTACTGTAATGTGCGTACTGAATAAAGAAATTTTCACTTTCACTTTCATTATTAACACATTTAAGCTCAATCTTATTCCCATGTGTTTTGAAATAATATTTGAATATCGCAGATATCCACTTTGAAATCCCCGTTCACATTCCACATGAGGGGTTTCAAACACTTACGTAGTTCGTTATATAGACGTACTTCAAGCCACACCTATCCTATTTAATGTCCGTCGCTTCATATTCCACAGCAAGCACAAGTGAGACACTAATTAAAGCTGCAATGTAACCGTAGCATGCCGAGTCCCTCGGGCACTCCAACGCTAATTTTCCATATAGTACCTAGTTAGTGCCTGGCCAGAGGCTGTTTGTATAATAGGTCGTATGTAGGCCACCCTTTTAACGGTAATTGTAATAATAAGACAGGTCAACAATTTGTTTTGAATATAAGTCATTAGTGACGAAAAATACAGAATTTTATATGAGGTTGGATGGCTTACTTTAGAGATGGAAGTAACATTATATAGGACGCATTTTATATGGTTAGTACCTACATAGACGGGCTTTATGGTCTTCCGCGTATGAGCTAGTGGCCAACTCTGGTGGCAGAGTTTTTAGGCCGCCTGAAAGCCGACATGGCTTATCGACTGAAAAAGCCGACCATCTTTATCTTAACGTGTTTTCCCATCCAAGTAGTGGCCGGATGGAGTCTTGCTTAAAAATTAAAAAGAAAAAAAAAATGAAAAATGAAAAATGAAAAAAATGAAAAATGAAAAATGAAAAATGAAAAATGAAAAATGAAAAATGAAAAATGAAAAATGAAAAATGAAAAATGAAAAATGAAAAATGAAAAATGAAAAATGAAAAATGAAAAATGAAAAATGAAAAATGAAAAATGAAAAATGAAAAATGAAAAATGAAAAATGAAAAATGAAAAATGAAAAATGAAAAATGAAAAATGAAAAATGAAAAATGAAAAATGAAAAATGAAAAATGAAAAATGAAAAATGAAAAATGAAAAATGAAAAATGAAAAATGAAAAATGAAAAATGAAAAATGAAAAATGAAAAATGAAAAATGAAAAATGAAAAATGAAAAATGAAAAATGAAAACTGAAAAATGAAAAATGAAAATATTAGATTAGCAGTAAAACAAAGGCAAATCATTTCAAATTAAGGTTAAATAGGTACAAATTCTAGACAAAGTTTCACTGAGTACTTAGAGCTAACCAAGATGATCTGATAAGAACAGTGAAGTATGTTACGCCACGAGGCTTTGTGGTGAATACTAATAATGCTCATAGTTCTCGATAACTATAACATAGAAAAAAATATGTGATGGTGACTGTCGGAGAAGAATAATTCATAATTTATAAACACCAATTTAGTGCTCTTACAAAGGTTTTCAAAAAAAAAATCGTCACGACTTTTTCTCATCATCCATATCTTCAGATATTGCTCAGTACGCAAATCTAATAAAAATTATCTGAAGGATAAAATCCGTAACGAGTTTATCCGACATAGAACTAAAGTTGTCGACATAGCTCAGAGAATTAACAAGCTGAAGTGGCAGTGGTCTGGCCATATCTGCCGAAGAACCGATAACCGTTGGGCAAACGAGGTCTTGAGTGGAGACCGTGGCTCGGCAAACGTGGTGTAGGACGCCCCGACCAGGTGGGGTGACGATCTGCGAAAGGCTGCTGGTAGAAGCTGGATGCGTCGAGCTCAGGACAGGGCGCAATGGCGCTCATTAGGGGAGGCCTATGTCCAGCAGTGGACTGCTATAGGCTGATGATGATGATGATGATGATGATGACGTAAATCTATTGAGGATAACTTAACGGGGGTAGTCAGAGGCAAGTCCAAACATTACGTTCGATACTTGCCCTCTCGTGGCTCGTGGTAATGCGCACATACATTATTCAAAACGAAAAATACATTGGTGGACTGCCGGGATTCGAACCCACAACCTCCAGATCTTAAGTCGGGTTACATCCCACTAGGCCACCACGGCTACAAAGGTTTTCAATGGTCATTTAAGACAACACTATAATTAGGGTTCCGTACCCGAAAGGTGCCCAACGGGACCCTATTACTAAGCCTCCGCTGTCCATCCGTCTGTCTGTCAGCGGTCTGTATCTCATTAACACTAATAGGTAGAGAGTTGAAATATACAATGTGTATTTCTATTGCCGCGGTAACAACATTATATTAAAAATCTAGCCGCGCCCCACGGCTTTCGCCCGCGTGGAAACGTATTTCATTATTTACATAAAGGTTTATTTATACCACGTTTTGCGAGAAATAAAAAGTACCAACATATTAATACCGCATTACCTAGCCGTACCCGTTCCCGTTCCCGTTCCCACTCTCACTCCCTTTTTCGTTCCCGTTCCCGCTCCTGTTCGCGTTGGTCACCAATTCAACAGCCGGTTAAGTATGATGAATTCAAATACAGTTACGTAACTTGAGTAATGATTGGTTGTCCATACAAACTTTCATCCCCTATCACACATACCCACTTCAAGTTTTATTTTCGCTACAAAAAGTAGCAAATGTACTTTTTATGGTCCAAAGTTCATTAAAATTGATTCCCGTCATCCTCCTCAGGGGTTGAATTGCAAAAATTCTACAACAGGTGTTCATTTATTTCCAGAGGAGAGTCTCGGTACAAAATTTTAAGTCGATTGGTAAATAATGTTTTTAATCCCCATACAAACATGGCCGACTCTGTTTCAAAAAACTCAGAGGTTATTTTTCAAAATAAGATTACAAGCCTATGTGTTATTTTGGAACCTAAACTATCTACATAATAAATTTCATTTAAATTTGTTCAGTGGTTACGGAAATACGTGGTAACAAACATTCACACAGACCTTTGTTCCCCAAACAAACTTTGTCACCCCCGTTAATCATCTTAGGGGTTGAATTGCGAAAAATCCTGAAATATGTGTTCATTTGTTTTCAGTAGAGAATCTCTGTGTAAAATTTCAAGATGTGTGAGTCGAACTTGCACTTTACCGATTTTTGTAACATATATCTCCGTAAAATCATAGGAGTTTTTTTAAGCTAAATAAAAATAATTTCTTATCATAATCACAAAATAAGGGTGACAAAGCACAATGCCTAACACACTAAGCAACGTAAAACTTTTACAGCTAGCAACAAACCACTTTCAAAAAATAGCCCACGACGCGTACAAAACTGATAAAGCACGCTTTTATTATAATAAAATATTTATACGAGCTACGCACACGAGCATACTTTACTGCCTATCGTCATTTACACAACCACAAAAAGTCTTGTCTACACTACGTACCTCTAAGGCTACGGACACAAAGTCAGCGAGTGCGGGGCGGCGGCGGCGGCCGCGCGAGGAACGGTATTATTACTTACTTTATTAGGAGTCCGTAAATGAAATTATCTCAAAAATCACCATTTGTTTTTTATGCACACAGAAGTGACTGTAGCAAGGATTAATTCATGGTATTCTAGCTGATGATAGGTGAAGAGCTTTGTCTTCTTTACGTAGTACTGCCTAGTACAGGGTCACACTAAAAATACACGCTTGCACTACTCATAGAGGATAACACAAAAAAAGTATTAGAATAACATTCGACTGTCTGCTTGTGTTTAAATAAATCTAAAAATTGTGAGTTGGCTATAGCGAGGAGTGTATGTTGACAAGAGAAACAATTGAAAAACGCGTTCGTTATTTTAACGCTCCTATAAATAACGTGAACGAAGCTTCACACAACATAAACATAACACAATTTTCCACTTAGCTGCACTTGTTTACATGTGAACCTTCATTTTTTAACTAGAAAAACATTTAGCTAGATATACAACAACACTACTATATAAGTCCACTGCTGGACGTAGGGCTTCACTTATAAGAATTGTTACGATCCTGGCATACTTCGTTCATTCTCATCACATTCTTCATAGATGTTTGTCGGTGTATAGTGCTCCTGACATAGCCATTTTCCAGCGTGTCTCCGATTTGAACGCCAAACGTGCGCTGAGGTCATCTCTGTAAATACATTAGTTCCACATAATTAAAAAGCAAAATAAATACCAAATTGGTTTATTGGCTATTTAATTTGGTTTATTTTAAAATATACCAAGTTATGGTCTATAACTGGTTCAAAGGTAGCTGGTTTTTTTCAGTCATCAATCATCATGTAATGTTTTGAGCAAGATTTGATTTTTTACGGACGAAAAAGGAAGAAACTAAATTATTTATTTAAAAAATATGCACGGTCCATAACTCGTTCACAAATTGTGACGGTTTTTTCAGTTTAAATGCCAATTTGGAGTATAATTTAGTTCTTCATAAACAAAAAACGAAACAAACGCAATTTTTTAGTTTAGCCACAACCACAGACCGGTTACTTTAGTATACTTTGAAATGAGTTTTCTAGACGTTTAATATAGCTATATTAGTTAGCCTTAGGGTTTACACAACTCAACCAGTTTGCACTGTTTCAACTCCGCTTTCCAGCATCTAGTATTGAAGGCACGTACTCGCCTTACTGCTCTCGTAATAGGGTTTAGTTTACGCGTGTCTGTTGGTTGTCTGGTTACCGTAGCTTGATAGCTTGGCGACTATCTGGACGTGCGGTTTTGTGGTGCAAGTTGGTCAACTGAGCAAATTTACAGAAATGGGGGCTTCTCGAGACTCAAAGTAGCTGCTACTTATAGACGTATAAATAATTTAACATTTATGTAAGGAATTTTAATAAAAATGTACTGATATTGCAAGAGACAAAAAAAATAATTATTTTATTCATTAAGCTATGTTTTTTTAAATGTAATATCTTACCCCTTATTACTCATAACCAAATATCATTTTATATAATTTCTCTGCCCTTATCTCACAAGGTGGGGTCGCCACAACCTGATTTCTTTCTCCATTCACTCCTATCGGCTGTCAACTCTGTACTCACTTATTTCACTCTCATATCCTCTTTCACACAATCCATCCATCTCTTCTTATTACAACATATTCAAAAACCAAAATGATTAAGTACTAATTCAATCTAATTAAATCAAATCAAATTTGAAATAAAAATAGTAGCGGAATTTGACTACTAAATATTTTGTCACCATCACCAGCCTATTTAGTACTATTCAGTGTACTACTGGACATAGGCCTTATAGGGGATAAGAAGGGGAATATGCCCATAATCACCAATTCTCAGGGCACAGCTTCTCACGTTGGCAGCCAGGGTATTTAGCTGTGCCAGTGTTAGGCTGAGTCCCGTTTGTTAGTAAGCACTACATCCAGGTGAGTTGGCGGGGTTCCGGAGATTTGTGTTGGTACCCCTTACGCCATATATATATATTTTGTATTGTTGAATAACTATGTATATCCCAAGTTTCATCGAAATACGTCCAGCCGTTACGGAATTGGGTAGGAACAAACATACAAACACATCCTATCATATAAACTTTCATATTTATATTTTAGTGTGAGGATTAATAAGTAGGTGATATCAATAACAATATCATACCAGATTGTGTAAGTGAGAATTTTAACCGCAATTTTATCAGCTCAGTAAAAATAGAGCCTGCGTTAAATCAGAATAACCAGACAAATCGCAACGAATGGAATTAAACAATCATTCAAATGAGCTGGATGAGGATGATATGCAAATGAGTAGATTATTTTAAAAATGCTAGCGTGGGCTAACGCAGTGTCCTACGTGAGCGATCTGGACGCAAACGAAAAGCGGCGCGATTCGGTGCGGAAACAACAATCAGTTGATAACTATTGAAGAGTCCTACGTCACTAAACGCACGCAAGGTGCGAAGCGGCACGGCGCGAATTGACGAGAACGCGAACAGTACGCGAACTGGATGATGATGTATTACGATTCGAGTGCACGCAGGACAGAGTCGCCGCGTCGCTTCGCATCGCGTTGAATTCGTGTGTCACTGCGTCGGATCGCTTTGCAATTGCGTTCGCTTTGAATCGCCCACGTAGGACGCCGCGTAAGTAATGTATTTACAACCTGTCTTAATAGACGATTCTCACGCGAGTCAAGTCGCAGCGAAGTAGGGCCCTGATTCTCGAGAAATCACAGGCACAAGAGGCTTATCACCTTCATGCCTGGACGCAGGATGCGTATTATGCATCGTGCAGCACGTTTCAAACATGCGTCACCTACAATGTTTTGTGATAGGTAATGGTTACCATTTAACATCAGGTGGGCCATAATTCTTCTTTCATCATCAGGTAGCATAAAAAAATATAGTTTTTGTCACGATAGACATAAATTACGAGAACAAAACTCTTTGGAAAATTAACATTTCTCACGGCGGATTTCTAATCCGACAATCATCTCTATTCCTGAGAATAAAGGCTTCCCCACGTAGGCGAAAACCAGCCATATAATTATCAGGCGACAAAAATGCAGTTATTATCGGTTGATAATACCGGATGCGTTATTGCGGTAATGTGGGATCGCATGCGTCCCAATAAAAATGTTCTTACAACTTATATCGGATTATCACAGAACGCAAGCATCCTACTTTTATTGCGTCTTCTATCTTCTATCTGTCTAGTGTGTAACTTTGTAGCCGTCCTAATACATAATGTACTAAAAACACATATCACAATAATGCAACCAGTATTATCGCCCGATAAAAACGCACCTATGTGGGGTAGCTTTTAGGGCCCTGGCTTGCAAAATGTTACGTGGAATATGACGTGCGTCAATCTAATTGGTTTTGCCCACTCCATCTGGAAAGTGATTGTGGCCGGGCTAGGAAGTATCACGCCTAAGAGCTGCGGTAGAGCGACGGTAAGAGCTAATTAAGTGAGCGAGATGTAAAATACGCGAACAAAACAAGAACCACCGACATTTTATGAGAGAAACATGCCAAAATTCAAAGTAGTTTATAAGCTTTAACAATGTTTCAGTTGAAAACAGCTTCACGCAATTACATTTCTTCACACAGTAATTGATTAGGTGTATACTTTTTGTGTGTAGGTACATTTTAGATGTAAAAGGTTGATGAATGAAAAATTCACTTCTAAATGGGGAAAAAGCCGCTGAAAAAACAATTAGCTCTTACGGTCACCTAATATGGATGACCATCTTGGTGCATTTTGTAAACAGTGTAATATTATCTGTTAGGTCTAGATGCGCGTCATTGAGAGTTATCTTTTCAGCACTCTAAAGTGACAACAATAAACATTAGCACAAGCGAAGCCGCTAACAAAAACTTACTAATAAATATAAATAATTGCAGTCAATACGAGTATTATTATATATCTGATTCAATTTTAAAGGCGGATTTCAATTTGATCTACCAATTTTAGCGGTAGGCTACGTAACATTTCCTATTTTAGCTTTTGATATTACTGAAATTTCGATTCTAATTATTTCGAATGTTTGAATAGTGTGATAGGGCTTAGCTTAGTTTATAAGCCTATTTGCTGGTGTACGTGATAATGAGCCAATAATTAGCTGCTAATATTATGCCGGTATTTCAAAGTTTTTGATTTATCGCTTAATAATTAGGGTTTATCCGTAATTTGTTCGTAATTACAAGCAAAAGTGTTATCACCATTTGATTACACTTTTGCTATATGCTTATCAACTTCGGTAATACGAATTTTAAAGATATATATTTTTTGAGATAATATAAATCACACCAGCCTATATCAGTCCACTGCTGGACAAAGGCCTCCCCTAGTAAAAGGGGACATGCCCATAATCCCGATGACCTCTGTGGCGCAGTGGGTGAAGGTCCGCCTAGGACGCAGAAGGTTGCGGGTTCGATTCCATCAGCGGGACAAATGTTTACATATTCTTTAGATATTTGTCTTGTGTCTGGGTGTTTTCTATGTATGATATGTATGTATGTATGTATTTACAAAAAAAAGTATATATTTAATATATCAATCATGTGGTTCTGTTGGCTTCAATGAATCTTTAAAATTACTTATTATAATTATCGAATTATTTACAATTTTTTGAATAGGTTTCCGTTTGCTTTTATCTAATTATTTGTTAAAAATTGTTTTTATATTGACTTCCCGCGCGTCGATGGTGGATTGGTTTTAGAACGAAATATTACTGGCAGGAAGCGGCATTTCTGAGGAAAGCAAAAAAAATGGGGAATTGGCGGGCGGCGCAAAGCGCTGCCATTCTGTGTAAATTCTCGGTAGCGAAAGGTTGTCCACGGAAGCGCTGCTCCTAGACCAGTCAATTATACTTAAATCCATAGCCTAGACGCCATTATTACCGACGAAATATCTGCCTGAGTTTTGTACTGTATTTCAAAGCAAGGAAAATAAAGTTATAGTGCTGAAAGTTATGGTGTTTTACTTCAGATCAGAAGTGGGATGTACATGCCTTAATTAATTTGTGGTATATAGCAAGGTTAAATGTAACACGTGTTTGAGATTCTTTTGATTTTGGAGACAAATAGATAATCCATTATTTTCATTATCAAACCTACCCTCGAATACATTTTTTTAAATTATTAGAACAAATTGTTTAAGAATTTGGTTTAAATGACACGTGCTTCTTGAGTTTAATGTACCTTACATAATTTCATATTGAGCTACGTCATTGGAGTATATTTTAGGCTGTTGTTACATTTCTTTTTTTACTCATGGTCTTGTTTCTTCATCATCATCATCATCAGTCTGTAGCAGTCCACTGCTGGACATAGGCCTTACCTAATGAACGCCAATGCGCATACTTATACTAGTTACTCTAACACTAAAGTAAATTAATTGCTAAGTAATCAAAAATAATTTAATACTTCGATTTTTGTGTGGCGTTCAGTATACGTATGAGATTACAATTAGTATGTGGTACATATTTTTTTTTAGAAATACCTGTAAAGTGAAATGTTTACAATGAAATTGCGGAAATGAATCAAAAATTATTTCATTATCATAGTTTTTATTGCAAACCTAACCTAAGCATAACCTAAATTATTCTTTTATGAGTCAAAGCTGTGAATATGTGAATAGGCATACAATTATTAGCAATAAAGTGTTATTTACAATATTTTATTTTTAATTAGTGATCGGGTACTAATTTTCTTTTTTTTTCTTTCTGTTCGAGTGAACATAGATGGAGCCCAACAGCCGAGACCGGAGGCAACTGATTAGCCCCGGTCAAGAGACGTTACGACGCGTGGACCGAAGCCGCAGCCACACTCGTAGCCGCAGTCGCCTGGGCAACAGGTCTCGCCGGTCGAGCAGAAGCAGTGGGCGTCAACGAGAGCGGGATCGTGAACTGGATGAGCTTCGGGAGCGCCTGCGCGTTCTTGAGGGCGCTGCACGTGATGAGCGAGGACGGTCCGGACGCAGCAGGAGCAGGAGTCGAGCGGGCCTTCATCACCGTCCCCGGTCACCTGCGGTACAGTTACCTGGAACAAGAAGCTGCAGCAAGGTCAGACCTGATAATGACATTAATGTTGTGCATGATAGGGTAGTTGTAAGATCAGACAGTCCAAAATATTCAAGTTGTGATATCGCTAAATTAATAAATAACCTGTCGTCACAACCGTCGACTAGTGGCCCTCTTCATAGTAAAAGCAGTGATGTTAAGAATATAATTCCAAATTTTGATCCTTCACAACAAAACCAACGTATTGATGTCTGGTTAAAGAAGGTTAATGAGTGTGCCACTGTCTACGGTTGGGACGATAAGTCAACCACGCATTTTGCGCTTCAAAAGCTTCAAGGATTGGCCAAGACGTGGTATGAGAGCTTAGATTCGATTCTGTTCTCCTGGACAGAATGGCAAGAACAACTTGTTAGTGCTTTTCCCTATGAACGAAACTATGGCCAATTGTTAGAAGACATGTTGAAGCGCAAAAGCAAATTTAACGAACCTATAGAAATATATTTTTACGAAAAATTGGCGCTCCTTAATCAATGTGAAATTACCGGTAAGCGTGCGGTAGACTGCATAATCCATGGTATCAATGACAAAACCACAAAATCCAGTGCTCTGGCTTTGCAATGCGATAGTCCTAACCGGCTGCTTAAGTTTTTAATGAGCAACAAGGAAGGGAGTTCAGGGCTTGCTGATAGGTCTCTACCTCATATTAGGAACAGAGTAGGCGAGTCTTTGCAGAATAACACATTTAAGCCCTTGAATAGAAATAGGGAAATTTATTGTTACAATTGCAAAGAAAAGGGGCACACTCACTCTGCGTGTACCAAACCATTGATCAAATGTACCAAATGCATGCGGTTTGGCCACAAGTTCGAATCTTGCTATTTCAGAACTAATAATACTCAAACCAAAACTGACTCCACTCCAAAAACGATGCGCATTTTGTCGTCTAGCTCTAGTTCAAAGTATTACAAAGACATCCAGATTAATGGTCACAATGCAAATGCTTTCATAGACTTTGGTAGCGATGTTACAGTCATAAAAGAATCCCTGGCTAGCAGTTTAAAATTAAAAACTGATAACAATTCCTTACCATTAAAAGGGTTTGGTAACGAGTTGGTTCAATCTTCAGGAAGCGTGACCGTTGAGATGCTTATCGACAATGTTGAAGCACAGGTTAAATGTAGGGTGGTTCCTGATAAATACCTAGACTCCCCGATATTAGTAGGACAAACTTTTACTGAACAACCGCACATTGAGGTTTATAAAAATTCTGAACAATTGAAATTCTTTAGCATCAAAAATGAAATGCCCTTTTCTGACACTCAAATTGATAACGTAGATGCTAGCTACGATGTTAAAGTTAAAGTAATGAACGATCTTCAGCTTTTTGGCAGAGCCTCTGTAAAGGTTTTTACTGAACCGAAACTAGACGGGTATATTCTAGTGGATCGTAAGGTAGTTGGCAAACCGTATCAGCAGGTCTTGGTAAATGGGGGTGTTTATCCAACCACAAATGGGTATGCTTTTATTTTCATGTCACCCACATACCCTGGAGTCAATCTCCAGGTAGGTACAACGATAGGTCGTGCGACTCGTGTAGAAGTTGTTAGAAGAATAGTTACAGAATCGAATTTAAATTCTCATGATCAGCTCTGTACAGACTTGGACTTAACTCGAGTCAAGGTAGGAGACAATGTTAGCGTAGACGAGAAGGATAGACTCATTAATTTACTTAAGAAAAATAGGCATTGCTTTGCATCATCGTTGAAGGAATTAGGCAGTACCGACAAAGCAGAAATGAACATTGAACTAAATAGTACTAAGCCCGTAGTCTATCGACCATACCGGTTAGCACATAGTGAACGAGAGACTGTAAGGGGAATGATCGATGAAATGTTAGATGCTAATATCATTAGAGAATCCGCCTCCGAGTATGCCAGTCCAATAATTGTAGTCCGCAAAAAAGATGGTAAGCCTAGATTGTGCATAGATTACCGGATGCTTAACTCTATAACGGTTAAAGAAAGATATCCGATGCCAATCATAGATGATGAAATAGCTCGGTTGTCTGGACAAGCTTGCTTCATCACATTGGATTTGGCATCCGGGTACTATCAGGTACCTATAGCGGAACAATCAAAACCGCTGACGTCATTCGTGACGCCGGATGGACAATATGAGTTCAATCGTATGCCTTTCGGCCTAGCAAATGCGCCAGCGGTGTTCCAGCGTATGATGAACAGGGTTCTAGGTTCCGCCCGATTCAGTAAAGCTACTGCGTACATGGATGACCTTTTGATTTTTGGCAAAAATGTTGATGATTGCATGGATAAATTGGAATACATCCTTAAGCTCTTATCGGCAGCAAATCTAAGATTAAACCTTGAAAAATGTCAATTTCTGTCTGATAAAATTGATTATCTGGGCTACGAAATCAGCGCATTGGGAATCCGACCTGGGGACAAAAAGATTAGATGCGTCCAAAATTTTCCTCGTCCGACCAACCAAAACTGTGTGCGTCAGTTTTTAGGCCTCGCAAGCTATTTTAGAAAATTTATACAAAATTTTTCATTGGTAGCTCATCCCCTCACTTCGCTATTAAAAAAAGATGCAAATTTTATATGGTCCAATGAACAAGAAAAAGCGTTCGTCACTCTTAAAGATAGACTGATTAAGAGGCCGGTGTTGGCTGTCTTTGATCAACTAGCTGAAACTGAAGTACACACTGACGCTAGCAGAATAGGTATAGGTGGAATACTCTTACAGCGGCAAAATCCTAAAGAATCATTTCGCCCTGTCGCATACTACAGTCGCCAAACCTCCCCTGAAGAAAAAAACTTTCATTCATACGAATTAGAGACATTAGCGGTCGTATGTTCCCTGAAAAAGTTCAGAGTTTACTTATTAGGACGAGATTTTAAAATTATAACCGATTGTGCGGCCTTGCGTTCTACATTCGTTAAAAGAGATTTGATTCCTAGGATAGCACGATGGTGGCTCCTATTACAGGAATTTCGGTGTACAATAGAATACAGACCTGGTACTAAAATGACACATGTCGACGCCCTTTCCAGGAACCCGGTAGAGGTAGATCATCATAATTTTGAACATCACTTTTCAGTTATGTCCATTATTAGTAGTGAAGATTGGTTACAAACTCTGCAGCTAGGAGATTCGGAACTCCGTAGGATTAGGGACATTCTAACGACTGACATAGATACTGATAGTCTTAAGTACATTAAGGACAATTACACAATTAAAGATAATAAGCTTTATAAATGCATAGACGGTGATGTAAACAATTTAAAATGGGTCGTGCCCAAAGGTGCCAGGTGGCAATTGTGTCGAATTAACCATGATGACATAGGCCATCTCGGCGTTGATAAGACTTTGGATAGAATAAAACGTAATTACTATTTTCCAAAAATGGCAAAATTCGTAAAAAAGTATGTCTCTGCTTGTTTGGAATGCGCTTACGCAAAGAAAGCTGCATCCCATTCTGATGGACATTTACATCCAATAACCAAGATCGAGAACCCTTTTCATACAATACACATCGACCACTTGGGTCCCTTTGTAAGGTCTAAAAGAGGAAACTCTTATCTATTAGTGGCAGTTGACGCGTTCACAAAATTCGTTTTCATAAAACCAGTTAGGAATACGAAATCTAAGAGCACTATACTGGTACTAGAAGATATCTTCGACACGTTTAGAACCCCAGACCGACTTATTAGTGATCGAGGAACATGTTTCACTTCACACCTATTTAAGAAATTTTGCACGAGTAGGAAAATTAAACATGTATTAAATTCTGTTGCTAGCCCTCAATCGAATGGTCAGGTTGAGAGGTACAACCGGACCATTTTGAGCTCCCTCACTGCACAAAATCTAATGTTTGATGAGAAAGACTGGGACGATAAAGTAGGCAAGGTTCAGTGGGGCTTAAATAATACTTCCCAGAAAACTACTGGACGGACCCCATCTGAAATCATGTTTGGCGTTAACATGAATACTGAAGTTAGTCCTATTCTAAACGAAGTTTTGCAGGGAACTGATAGTGTCGATGTTTCAGAAATTAGGCATGAAGTGAAAAATAGAATTGACTCTGAACAGCAAAAACAAAAGCAATATTTTGACAGGGACCGACGATCAGCTCGCCTTTATAGCGAAGGGGATCTGGTTAAAATTACAAGAACTTCATTTAATAATGATGGCAAAAGCAAAAAGCTTATCCCTCCATACATAGGTCCATATAGGGTAGTATCGGTATTGGGAAATGATAGGTACGAAGTCGCTGCAATTCCGGGTCTGACTGGTTCTAAAAATAAGAGAAAAACTACCGTTGCTGCAAATAGAATGATGCCATGGGTTCATGTAGCTGCGTTAGAAGTAGATGATAATATAAGCGAGGATGATAATAATGATTTATTGTGATGGATGATTTAATGATTAATAGTAATTATAGCGATGAGGAAAATTATGTAAGCGTTGGTCTGTTGGATAATAGTAATAATACTTCATAATTTTGTTTATACTAATAGATTTAAATATTGTTACCAGTCATATATTTAAGATGTATTTTTGATTATGCAGAAGTAAAATAAATGATTGAGTAGTCTAAAAAAATAATAATGTTATTTTAATTGAGTACATGTTAGTAAAAAAATATGGCTGTTGAGATGCCTAGGAAAAAAAATGTTATTTTGAATGATTATTACAAAAAATATGGCTATTGAGATGCCAAGGAAAAAAATGTTATTTTGAATGATTATTACAAAAAAAATATGGCTGTTGAGATGCCTAGGAAAAAAAATGTTATTTTGAATGATTATTACAAAAAATATGGCTGTTGAGATGCCTAGGAAAAAATGTTATTTTGAATGATTATTACAAAAAAATATGGCTGTTGAGATGCCTAGGAAAAAATGTTATTTGAATGATTATTACAAAAAAATATGGCTGTTGAGATGCCTAGGAAAAAAAAAGTTATTTTGTATGAAAAAAAATATGTTTTACTTTACTTTTACAATGGTTTTCTTTTTGCCGATTTAAGGAAGGCTATCAGAAGAATAATTAAAAAAAATGAATGGAGTTTATTATCATTATAATATTGTATTTTTCTTAGGCTAGGTATTTGTAGATGTATGAGGACATACATTATTGTCAGAATTGGCCGAATGTTGGCTTCAATGAATCTTTAAAATTACTTATTATAATTATCGAATTATTTACAATTTTTTGAATAGGTTTCCGTTTGCTTTTATCTAATTATTTGTTAAAAATTGTTTTTATATTGACTTCCCGCGCGTCGATGGTGGATTGGTTTTAGAACGAAATATTACTGGCAGGAAGCGGCATTTCTGAGGAAAGCAAAAAAAATGGGGAATTGGCGGGCGGCGCAAAGCGCTGCCATTCTGTGTAAATTCTCGGTAGCGAAAGGTTGTCCACGGAAGCGCTGCTCCTAGACCAGTCAATTATACTTAAATCCATAGCCTAGACGCCATTATTACCGACGAAATATCTGCCTGAGTTTTGTACTGTATTTCAAAGCAAGGAAAATAAAGTTATAGTGCTGAAAGTTATGGTGTTTTACTTCAGTTCCCATAACACAAGCTCTGCTTAGTATGGGGCTACATGATGCTTTGTGATAGTCCAGCATTATTTATTATTTATATTTATATTTATTTAATCCCCGCGTTGGGCATGCAGATTGGGGATCGCATTGCACAGATAAATCCAATTAGTACAAATTCAGATAATTTTAAAATTTTAATCCCAGTTTCAATAAATAATTCTGAAGCACTGAAAGTAATAAATGAAATTTAAAAAAAACATGGCAGTGAAATATGTAGTTCAATATTTTTATAATCCCACTTTACATCAAATCAATCGCAAATTAAAATTATGCCTACTTTTCTGAACAAATTATCTTAATTACGCTAATAAACATGTATGCACGTACGTCGTAGGTATACATAGAAAGAGTTTTCATCGTTCAACACTCATGGCCGCACACTTAACCTTTCCCAGAAGCTATTAATCCATATAAATTGCAAGATTTCCAGGGATATGAAAGATAAACATTAAAAATAAAACATCTCCCAAGATGGGCGCTATCAAAATTAGCGCAGCTAATATTGTCACAAAGTAACCTATTTAATTGTTTTTGTGATAAAATAGGAAAATATTTTTGGAACTATTTCTATTTATATCTAAAGGTTTCCCGAATCAAGTATTACTGTACAAATATCAAAATAAATTTGCTTAAATAATCCCCTATAAAGTTAGCAACCTGTCCCGCAAAATCAGTCCACTAGTTTCAAAGTACCGAAGTGCGATATGGTCGACATGCGATATAATGTTCTGTGTCTATCTGGTATATTAAAAGAATAGAATATAATAGAATATACTTTATTCAATATACACAGAAACACAGGTAAACAGAATTATGCACAGCTTCATATAACATATAAACATAAAGTAGAGAAACGATAACGATCGACAAACATTATTGATAACAACAACAATAACAAACACAGGAAGCCAGGCAGGCTTCACACTCAAATAAAAAAAAAATAGGCTCGTAGAATGAAAAACATGCAGCACAGATACCTACTAACCCACCTACCGCCAATTGCTAATGCACCAATCAGCCACCTTTGCAGGTACTGTGTTGGTCAAATAGGACCTCAGCTTAATGCTGCATCCACATCATCCATCCACATCAGCCTATATCAGTCCACTGCTGGACATAGGCCTCCCCTAATAAAGGGGGATATACCCATAATCCCCACGCTGGGCATGCGGGTTGGAGATCGCCATTGTATAAAGTCTATACTACCTACTTTTATATCAAAAAAATCAAAAATACTTTTATTTTCTGACAAAGTAATTATTACATGGGTTGGGATCTCCTCTTTTAAGTTGCATTAACCTGTGTTAGAGGAATCCCCTCTTTATGGTGGTCAGTCTTAACTAAGCTAGGTGACTATGAATAAAGTATTATATACACATTATGATAAAAAGATTTTTTTTATTATATCGTAGTAGATTATAAGTAAATCACTAAATATAGGATACAATTCTGGTTATAATAACAAAATATCTTTATCGAGCACAGAATTATAGATCTAACCTCACCGTTGAGGTAAAATTTAAAATATACTACCTATTTTTATATTGTAGCTGTTATTTCCTACTAGGTAATATTATAAATGCGAGATGTTACTCTTTCATGCAAAACTACTGAACGGAAATTCTGATGAAACTGGGAATATACATAATAAGTGACCGGGATAAACAAATAAGCTACTTTTTATCCCGGTACCACGCGAGCGAAGCCGAGGCGGAAGTTAGTAGCAAATAAATAAATCAACATCGGTAAAATTCGGGTTTCATCACTTAATATCTTTATCGAGCAAAGAATCATAGATTTAACCTCACTGTAGTTGCGGTAGAATTTAAAATATAGTCTCGTGGCTGGATCGATCCAGCTTGAGGTACGTGCGAACTACCACAGAGCAGTTATCACGTAGCGGTGCGTTTAACTTCAGGTCAGGCATAACCTAACATCTAATTTTATTACATCTGTCTGGGCTTTAGAATAATTTGGGGAGGTTATCGGCTTGCCTACAAAAACGAACCCTGCGAATAATGTAAAGGCGAAAGTTTGTGTTTTTACAAACTTGTAAAAAAATATTTGAAATGTATGTGGAGGAGAGCAGGTGGATATTGAGGAGGCGGACACCCAAACGACAAAACAGTTGAACAGATTGAGCTGAAATTTTGCACATAAATGGTGGCATCATTCTATAATGGTAAGATGGATCCATAATTCTCTAGATTAAATTGGTTTGCTCTTTTATTGGCCAACATTCGTATGCTATATAACATAGTCCCTTAGTTAATCATTGCATTACCTGCCTAAGTATAATAAATAAATAATAATTAATAAATAATGCGGGACGTAATCACACAGCATCATGTAGCCCCAAACTAAACAGAGCTTGTATTATGGGAACCACATGATTGATATACTACACATATATATTTTTTTGTAAATACATACATATCATAGATAGAAAACACCCAGACCCGAGACAAATATCTGTAGAACATGCAAACATTTGTCCCGCAGTATGTTGCGAATAAACTACAATTCTATTCTATTTATTAAAATTCAGCTGCTAAAGTGGTGCAGTTCAAACAAGTATATGCTAAAGAAGTCACGTGACTTCCACTAATCAATATATATATTGGTATCCATAGATTTTGAAAACTTACACAGAAAGCCCTAAGTAATCAACGAACTCTAACTAAGTTTCATCATGGCTTCAAGGGCTATAAAAGGGATACTAAAGAAAAAACTGCCTACATGAAACCTTGACACGAGTGATCCTTAGGTATAGGTAGTTATATACATAAAAAGTAGACTAAAGATTATAGCTACATTAGTCTTAAATCCAACTATTATCGTAATTTTAACTCAATAATATTTTTGCATGCCTTATAAGAAGATGGAACTAGTACACTTTATGTAAAGTTTGTAATCAAACAGAAATAAACACATTGCTATTATTTTGAACCGAAAGATATATACTTATTTTAGAGAAAAAACAAGCTTGCACAATATTGCATTTTTGTATGGGACAGTATTGATTTTGGTGTCGCCGTCGTGAATACGTCGCGTTTTTTAATAGTTTGATATGCGCCCCTATTACCCCCTACTATTAGAAAGTATGTACGGTACGCAGAACTTGCTTGCAAAGGGGCAAACAGGACTTTGTTTGTCTTGTAAACAGGGCTTTTTTGTCCTGTTTGCCCCTTTGCCGTAATCAAATCTTAATTTTTATTTATGTATTTATCTAATTCTCAGCTAATATTTAAATATGATTGTAAAATGTTAATAAATGGATTGAAATTGAATTTGAATTACCCTAAACACAAGGGCCAGGATTTGTTTATCCTTTTTATCCCTATATAGAGCCAAAAATAAGGCCTAAGAGGGAATGATTCTAGTTTATCTGGTAGAGTGCACCAGCTACGCTAATATTACTGTGTCGCTATTCATAGTGATTTAGGTACCTATTCCACGTAGATGTCATAGACAATGCTTACGGATAATGGCTTGTCTATATAGACTATATGAGTTCGCATGGTTTTGCTTGCACACTTTTTGAACCGATAAGTATTCCTTTTTGGAGTTGATTGAAAAAAGTAAGTAGGTCGTGATGACAGGTGGAGCAGGACTTTGACTAAATGGTGGCCAAGGGTAGGCAAAAGCGTCGGAAGACAAGTAGCGAGATGGGTCGACGACATAGTACGCGTCGCCGGGCGATCGTGGATACGACTAGCACAAGACCGTGGTGGATGGCACAAACTTCGGAAGGCCTATATCCAGCAGTAGATAAAGTCGGGCTGTGGATGATGATGAAGGTGGTGGTCTTCTGAGGTCTTCTATCTAGGTCCATGATGATGATGACATGATTACAACCTGTCACGTGGATTTCTAACGGCTTGTAAAAAGTGAGCATGTATTGAATCAATTCAATATAGTGTTTTAGTAGTAGTAGAGCTTTATATGAAGGACTTATCCGAGGAAGTACTAACACCATGGCTATTTTTGGCGTGAAGCAGCATGCTGTGTTTCGGTTTAAAGGCATGATTTTCGACCTAAAAATGAAGATAAAAAATACATGAATTCTAAAATGTACATATTAAAATACAAGACACAAAAGTTTTTAACAATAATCAGCGACAGAAAGTTGAATATATTTTCATTAAAATCTGCTTCTCAAAAAAAGCTGTTTATGACCGCTTACCTTTTCTTTCTAACCATTAAAAAAAGTTAAGAGCTCATTTATAAAATCTTTTTCATCCAGAAGTTTAAAAGTTTTCCTAAACTGTCAGCAAGTTAAATAAGGCTTTGTGCTTGGAAACTTCTCTAAGAAAATGAGAAGTTAATCATAAAAATGCGGTAATATGCGGGTTATTATGATTATGTAACAAAAAATAAATTCCTTTTTTTTGTAAACTAAAATTTTGAAAATTTTATTAAAATTATAAAATTATTTAATAAAAGTATTATATAGGTTTTTGCTGTTTTTGTAAAAGAAAAATATATGTTTTTTTTTGTTAGTTTGAACACTTTCTTCTATGTGTATTAACTAAGTGTGGATTTTTTTAGGACTACGTATTATTTTAAATTGTTTCAAATATACGTTAATGTTTGTTTTGTTTCCCAAATGAAATAAAATAAAAATAATCATAATTAAGATAATTACATCCACTCAACTCCAAAACGACTGAATGGGTTTACATAAAACTTGTAATGGGTACGTATAGTTTGTGACTTGGACTAAAGCATTTCATCAAGTGAGCAACATTGTGGGCAAAAGATAGTTTTAGCAATAAATACTAATGAACTCTGAATCTACACCAAAGCACGGTTTCGAAAAGGAAATAAATAAAAAATATGTCTATAATATAAAAAAATGTTGTAATTACTTTAGACACATATTTGTGTAGTTTAAGTTGTGCAATTTTCTAAACTAAACCTAATTTGACAGCTTTAAAACTATAGCTATCCTTCTCATTTCCACCCTTATAATAAAGATTACAATTATTTTAGAAATATTTCATGAAATAATATTATAATTAAAAATATCCCATAAATATGTTTTACAAACAGTTTGCACAATAATTGTACAAAAAGATAGGCTAGCATTTTTTCATTCCGAAGCTAACGAGTTCCAATACTAAAAGCTTAGAAATCCAACGTTTTGTTGGGGCACTGCGGAAGGGAAATAGATGGAAATTGGACAGATTGCCCGATCGCGAATTGCTATTTTTGTAACAATGACTTCAGCTTTTAGGCCTTTTTAGCATTTTTTAGGTCTATTTCTAGTTTGAGCCTAAAGTTTTTCTAACAGAAAATATTCTAGGTTTCAGCAAATAGGTTGGATAAAAACAATCTATGGTTTTCAATGACTCAACTTTTTTAGCCCTTTAGTTAGATTTTCATCTAAAAATAGAAGCGTTACGCAAAAAGAATAAACTGAAAATCTTTCATAACTGGCCTCCTAGACCAGGAGGGTGATCGGCTAACTCTGTTGTAAATAGAAATGATTGACACCGATCCTTTTTTTACAAACTATGAAATTTGATCCGTCTAAACTCAATGAAAGTCAATTGACAAACTGTCATAGTTTGTTAAAACAGAATCGGTGTCAATCATTTCTGATTGCAACAGAGTTAACCAATCACCCCGCAGGTTCCCGAATAACTAGATATATCAGTCAGCGTGGTTCTTCATCAGGCAGCTGATAGAAACCTGCGGCTTCACGCCTATCTCCATCGGTTTTTGACCATTTTTGACCATTCAACACATCAATATTTTTGACCATAGTTAAAATTAGAATACGGTATTAGGGGAGGCCTATGTCAAGCAGTGGGCTGTTATAGGCTGATTTGTACAAAACAATTTAAAACAAACAAACTTTCTTGGATTGGTATCAAGTGGCATAATCTTAACTTATTTATAAAAATCTCGTGTCAAAAATTTAAAATTTATTGAACCTCCGAAACGCCTCGGCCGTTTTTATAAAGTTTGGGTGGGTATGAGAATAGATCGTAAAGTAAATTTCATAGGTTTGTAGGTTATAGGTAGGTTTTGCTAGGTGATCAGGGTGGACACCCACCTATCCAGAATTTTCTTTCATAATATGTAGTTCTAGACTTGGAATAACACATAATTTTTATCGGGGTACCACGCGAGCGAAGATGCGGGCAGAAGGTAGTACTCTATACAAGTCTTGGAAATACCTACTCATTATTATGAAGTAACATCCTTCCTTCCTCGAGGGTCCTTTTTGATACTCAATAATATTTCTGAATCAACATAATATTAAAGAGATATGGCCCAATTTTCGCTTGGAATAAAACCTTTATTCCTTCAAAGATTTTTGGTGATAAATACCTGATCACTTCTCAAAATGGACTTTCAATAATGGGCAAGGAAAGAACCTTGTGACAATGAAAAAGTTGGTAATTACGTTGAAGGAAATTCACGGGATTAAGAAGGGACCCCGGTAAAATGCCTCTTATATAAACACAGTTTGGTTTGACTTGCTAAATGTGTCTACGCAATCAATTTTAAGTACTACAATTCCCAGTAATAGAAAATGAAAATATGTATTGACATTTTTAAAAGGGTCAGCTCACATGGGCTAGTGTTACAGGCGTTCATAGACTACGGGAACTACTTACTTTAAGGAGGAGCGGATGCCAGTATGCTAAATTAGTAGTATAAAAAAATAAAATAAAAATTAGAGAATAACCGATGACGACATTACAGAGTCGAATAATTTAAAACATATCTATCATATTTTTTTATATTGATTATAAAAACTATCTAGTGATGCTAAATTTTTGGTTATAAACTATATTTTACGAGTAAGACTTGAAGAACGAACTACTATCAATTAATAAATAATGCTGGACGTTACCACACAGCATCATGTAGCCCCAAACTAAGCAGAGCTTGTGTTATTGTGGTTCCCCACATGATTGATATACTACAAAATATACTTTTTTTTCTAAATGCATACATATTATAAATAGAAAACACCCAGACCCAGAGACAAATATCTGCAGAACATGTAAATATTTTTCCCGCGGCGGGAATCGAACATGCAACCTTCTGCGTCTGAGGCGGGCCGTGCCATAGAGGTCGTCGATTAAAGATTGAAGGTTATATAATATCTAGGACCAAACTACGTTTGTTTTCAAGAACAGACGGGGTATTGATCATACCTTGTCAACTAATGGGATCCATTATTAGCTGTCGATGTGACTCTTAGAACCATTACCTAAATAATTACTTAAGTAAATTACTTGAAAACAGTTGTTGGAACGTTTAAGAAAATAGTGTTTCCCGATCACAATGTGAAAAGTTCAAGTTTAACACTTTTCCGATACGTTCCGTTAGGTAAGGTTGAGTTTGTGTTGTAAAAGAGAGTTTCTATTTGTCTGAAAGAGATTCGGATAAAAAAAAACTCAGACATAGTAGATTTTACAACAAGTGAACAAAACGAACAATTATTATCCGAGACTTTTAGCAGCCCGAGCCGAAGGCGGGGGCTGATAGTAATGTCGAGGATAAAATGGATTTGTGGACGAGTTATAAACTCTGCTGTTCACTTCGATTGCGAGGAAATAAAATAGTAGTGTAACATAACATTTCTTTAATTAAAATGCATAGTAAAATTAGAACAGTTTTAAATACGAAAGCTAATTGATTTTATGTCTTAAAAACTTATATGGCAAATAAATTAAAGTAAATATTATAAAATAACAAAGTCTATCTATGAACTTCTTATTGTGTTTGGGTGTATGGCTCATTTTATTTGCCTAAAAAAATATAGATACATTTATGAGTAGATATGTTAATGCACTCGTGCACATTCGACTTTGTGCTGCCTATATCCTGCACAAATAAGTACTTTCAGAGCATGAGAAGCGAAAAACATATTATGCAATTATAAAAACCAATCAAGGGCAAGGACTCGCAAACAAAGGGCTCCGGACTATCGTACAAGATACGACACTATGTATTTTTTTAAACTTTTTATTATTTGTTATTATAGCGGCAACAGAAATACACACTAAAATTTCCACACTCTACCTATTACTGTTAACTCTACCAATGGGTGCCCAATGGAACCCTACTATTATTTCAATAGCCTTCTGACAGGCAGACGAACGGACAGTGGAGGCTTAGTAATAGGGTCCCATTGGTATCCTTCGGGTACGGAACACTAAGAAAGAAGGTTTTTTATTTATTTATTTATTTAAGCTTGCCAACAGTAGTAAGATTGAACAAAAATATTAGAATGAAAAGGTCTCTTACGCTGCGTATTACAGGCAAACCCCACATGCGAGAAAGTAATGACATTTAGAAACAGCTTGTTATGAGTGTAGGTATGACTTAATACTATAGTATTTAAAAAAAACAATTAAATAAAAAAAGAAACAACAAATTAAAAGTAAAAACGTTTTTTTAAAATGCCCTCCGAAATACCATTTGGATCAATTATTTCGAATTCAATTGAAAAAGACGTCATTTTTTGTATTTTAAGTGTTTGCCCACACTGGGTATTAATGGGAAGGTCGCGGGTTCAAATCCGAAAATTTTGGGATATATAAGTCGAAATTTATGGGATATATAAAAATCAGAGACTTATTTAATAGCGATCTTTAATATAATTATAGCAATAATAATAAAATCACTTACCATGGAATCCTATATTATATCGTAATCGATGACCCTTGTTTTCGTTTCCCTTGAATAACTGTCAAAAATTAACAACGAGGAGTCGAACATTTGACAGTTTCAAGGAAAAACGAAGCGTCATCGGTAATGGTACCTATAAAGGAATCGGCCTTTATTCTCTCAACGAATCATTTATTCTTCTCAATACAAAAACGCTTCGTTGAAAATATTAATTCATCAATCTAAGTTTTGGCCAGACAGGAAGCTGTCTTATCTATATGATCTCAACTACCTGAGCAAGCTACAAGCGCTACAATGTGGAGGATATTGTAAATTTTCCTCCATATAATTTAGCGAGAGCGGTGTTAGGCAAAGATAAGCTAAGGGAAGATGGTAAATTTAACGTAGCATACGCAAAACACGACGTGAGTAAGGTGATTTACATGCAAAAAACAATTATTATCAAGAAAAACAACTAATTGACGTCAATATATCACGTGGAAACAATAAAAAAAAATGATGATGGCTCTTACACAGCATCATCTATCCCCAAACTAAGCAGATCTTGTATTATGAGCCCCAAATGACTGATATCACTTCTTATAAACGTTTTTAATGTAAATTTATACATATTATACACAGACAATACCCAGATACTTATTATATTACGTTTAGATTACATACTTCAAGTAAAAGATGACTACTAAAAAAATACATATTGAAAATTTATATATTGAGTTAGAACTTTATGGGCGTAACCTCATATGATTAGGTATCAGAAGCTTGAATGTGAAAAAATATGTGACTACAATGTTTTGTACTAGCTATATTTTTGTATGTAAATGGAACAGCGCCCCTAACGGTAAGTTTGTAAACTTTTGTTATCTCCATACAAAAATAAATAAATAAATAATTAATCCTGGACGTTATCACACAGCATCATGTAGCCCCAAACTAAGCAGAGCTTGTATTTTGGGAACCACATGATTAGATAAATTTTTTTGGAAATATATACATATCATACATAGAAAACACCCAGACCCGAGACAAATATCTGCAGAACATGCAAACATTTGTCCCGCAGCGGGAATCGAACCCGCGTACCTTCTGCGTAAATAATAAATAATAACAAATAATTATAGCAAACCTTATAGTTGTTGCAGTAACGTTTATTTTACACACTCAAACCAGATCCATGAATTATGAATATAAAACCACGTGCTGGAGATTTGACTAATCTAAATAAATGACATGGCACAAAATTTACGCTGTAATTTACAAATTTCTGTGATGCGTTCCGTGACGTTGCAATTTGTTCCCCATGTCGCATGGGCACAAACTTGTTCGAAAACCAATCAAGAAGTAGGTATAAGAACACACCCTTAGGAAAAGTTGGTATTGATGCGAGTCCTGCTCAAACATACGGTAAAGACGTAGGTTCAATGAGGATATTTTCGTTCCTTTTCATTCAATCCATCAGAGATCGATTGAAGGGTTATTGACTACGACGACATTGAGTAATTTCTGATTAAAAAGGTTTTTACATGTGCGGTACGGTTCCAAAAGAAAATAATATTTACGTATATTCTAGGTAAGCTATAATATTTGAGTATTTTTCTATAAATATTTAGAGCAAGGATTCAACTTAGCAGATACCTTACGTCTAGGTTATCTATTAGGAATTTCCACGCCACGCCGACTGAATAAAGTGTGAAAATAAAAGGAAAAACTTACCAATGACGTACACACAGCGTCAACTCACTATCTCACAAACTCAAATCCATCATGCACATCAGCCGTGACACAGCGTGATAAAGTACACAGTTAGCAGAATGAACAGTATGAACATTTTGAACTGTTGAGTAAGATCCGTGCGATCGCGGGTAGGGCTGGCGCGGCGGGCGGCTCGCGCTAGGGTCGGCACCACACTGGGGATGCTGCCGAGAGCCGGTTGCTACGATACACCCGCCACCCCTGTCGCCCGCCGCACCCTAGACGCAACCTAGTTTTACGTATAGCCACTGTCTGCGTAATGGGCTCTCAGCAATTTCCTGATAAAATGGGTCCTGATATGCTATTTGTTTTCAGTTTGAAGGTAGATCGATAGATAAGCGTTTATTAATAGAATTGAGTGATTGACTTGTATTGTTTGCTTTCTTCATTATTTTTGGTAGAAGAACGGCCGGGAAATGCTTAGGGGGAAATGGTTTTTATGTTTCACGCGCACAGTATTCAGGTGCAGTTTTTCATATCAGCATTCAACTTAGGCAAAATAAAATAAAAAAACTGAAAATTTAACACATATTTCTGCCGTAAAGTAGCTGTGCTGTGTTTCGGTTTGAAGGGTGTGGTTGCCGGTGAAATTACAGTCACAAGAGGCTTATCATCTTCACGCCTCAAGTTGATGGACGCAGGGCGTAGCATCGTAGAGCATGTTCCAAAAAAAATGTAAATCTACGATGCAATGCTTTGTGATAGGTAATGGTTACCACTTAACATCAGGTAAGCTTGTTCCATCTGCAAGTAACACAAAAAACATTTTTAATTTAATTTTTTCATCTTCTTCTTAGTTGGATACTTTTGTCAGAGTGGTCGTGGTTATGGAGGTCGAATTTGAATGGAGGCTCCTACAACATGCCTCCATTGAGTTCTATCAGTAGCTTGACTGGAAAATTAGGCCATAGGGTTTTCTGATAGATTTAACAAGGTCAGGCCACTGAAAGCGGCCTCGTGATCTCTTGCCTTCCACTTTGCTTCGCACTACCAGACGTTCCATTGAGTCTTCGTTGCAGTTTACACGTCCAAAGAACTTAAGTATTCGTACTTTACTTTAAATTTTTGATCAGAAGTTCAAAATTCAGAACGTAATAACCACGTATAACAAATTATCACTATTAACTTTGCTGACTGTAATATTACATTATTCATCATGATATTGACATCAATCAACAGCCTTTCATTAAAAGTTCAATCTTGACGCTAAGCCGTCAATTCGAGTTATTCCCATATTTTATCAGTGGTCACGTCTGGTTGACGAGTGCTGCCATCCATCTTCGTCACCTTTGAATTACGAACGTTCGTTGAACTTCAAGTTTTATAATTTAACTACGCATTTAAATAAAAATCAAGTGTCGCATACTTGGGTTTATAAATGTCTTCGCATTAGATTGAAAGTGCTCATTTAGCTCTACTTTTCCATTAGTATTATCACATGATATATTATATAATACTGACTTTTACACACTGCTTCGCTCGATTTAAGAGTTATTTTTATATCCTTCGAAAATATACTTTTACTTTTTGGCCACGTGCTTTATCCATCTTCAAATAACATAGTACTTGAAGATGGAAAAAGCACGTGGCCTATCTGATATTCAGTTTTCTAGATGAAGGTTACTCTATGTACTTTTCTGTACTAAGTGTATTTGCATCATTTTTTAACGATTTGAGGCCTAGAGGCGTTAAAAACAAACTTACATTTGTATATTAATATTATATATATGGTCGTGGTGGATAGCACAAGTTGTTGAGGAAGGCCTATACCCAGCAGTGGGTTTAGTCGGGCTGTGGATGATGATAAACCCAGTAAAAGCCTCACCATTGAATAAATTCGAAACACATATTAGTGGCTTGAATCTGCGACTCCGCTCCTAACTGAGATAAAAAGTAACCTATGTGTTCATCCAGGTCACAAGCTCTGAATTTTTAAAGTTTCATCCAAACTGGTTCAGCCGTTACGCATTTGAGTGGGAACAAACATACTAACACTATACACAAACTTATGCATTTGTAAAAAAAGTGTAATGTGATTCGTTCTATTTTCGAATTATCTAAAAGATAGTGGTAATTGACGATTAAAGTACCGACCCTTATAGAAATAAATTTAATCGTTCTTTTTCAATTTATTTTAAATATACCTGATACTATTTTATACTGACTACTGAGAAACGTAGAAAACGCGACGATCTAATTGAAACTTACAAAATATTAACAAAGCACTATAATGTACAAGGACTATCTAACATGTACAACATGAATAACAATAAAAAGCTGGGACGGCACTCACTTAAGCTGCAGAACCAGCCAGGTACAAGCAACCCAAGGAAACACACTTTGCCCAATCGTATTGTACACGACTGGAATAAGCTTCCAGAAACTGTAGTTAGTGCTCCATCAGTGAACTCTTTTAAAAATAGACTGGACAAATACTTAAAATGCACTGAAAAATAACCCCGATATCAGCTTTACACGTATCAGCTTTAAAGCTGCCTGTGTATTAAAATAATAATAATAATATAGCAAGTACCTTGACTTAGCACACCAGATTACCGTGTGTGGGATGTCGACTCAACAATTATCGTTCCGATAGTCGTTTTAGTGAACGGTCCGATAGCGAAGAGTCTTGACCAATACCCTATGAGGCTCTCGCTAGGCAGCTGGATCAAGGGTCAGATACAGAAGGCGGCTCTCCTGGACCAGACACGCATTGTGCGGAGGTTCCTCTCTCTGCAGCCCTAGCCACTGACCGTTTGAGCCTTGCCCCGCGGTCGGTGATCTCCCGTTTTTATACATTTTTTACTATATCGTTTTTGATGTTATTTATTTATAAAGAAGATAATATTAGGTTTATGGTAAAAAATGTTTTTAACGAGTTTTAAAGTTTAAGAAAGTGTCATAATAATATCAAATTCAATAAAAAAGTTACCTTATACTTTGAATTCATACTATTAACAATTTACAAGCTGATGATAGACAGGGTTTATTTTGGAGTTTATGAGGTTACAGTCACTGCTTATCTCCGAGATAAGATTCTTATTCCTATTAATAAAGGCTGATCCCAGTATGCCGTACCATGACCGAAACGTCATTCATAAAACATCTGGCTGGCGTCGGCTTGGGCATACAAAATGCGTTTCGTTTTTTCATAAAATCTGCAAATTATTTTTAAAAAGTAAATGTCCAGAGGAAATTGGAATTTGGGGTCACTATTATTAAAGATCTTTTAAAAATGTTTATAAGAACATCGACAATAACTTGCTGTTTCATATAAAATGTGTTTATAGGTGAGTGATCTTTTTCGTACGTAAGTATAACATTATCTTTTAATCTACCTACGTAATAAAAAAAACTTTGAGAGCTATCAAAGTTAATGTTTTTTCTAACGCATAAAATAGGGTATGGGCCGATTTTTTTTTCCTGTAAAAAATAATTAGAACGACTATGACGAAAATATAATATAGCCTTTATTACCCGGAGATAGTGTAGCTTCCCAACGGTGAAATAATTTTCTAAATCGGTCCAGTAGTTTCGGAGTCTATTCAATGCAAACAAACAAACAAACAATCAAATCTTTCCTCTTTATAATATTTGTGTAGATAGTGTAGATATGAACAAACCTAACAAATTACAGAATTTTATTGAAAAGTAGAATCATAAAAAAGCCGTCTAATAAAATAACTATAAGATAATATTAATGATGATGATATTAATTATATTAATCGGAAAAGATTTGAGAGGATTTATTTCTTTTAATTTTATTGCACAGTAAAGGTGGGCTTAATGCTAGCAACATTTTCTACCAGCCAATTCTCTGTTTATTATATGATGGTAGCAAACTTAAAGGCTCCCCCACACAGGTGCGTTATTATCGGCGATAATAGCGATATCTGTTTTAGTACATAATGTATTGGGACAGCTACGAAGTGCAGTTCAATGCAAACAAATAAACAAACAATCAAATCTCTCCTCTTTATAATATTAGTGTAGATATGAACAAATCTAACAAATTACAGAATTTTATTAAAAGTAGAATCTTAAAAAAACCGTATAAATAAAATAACTATAAGATATTTAATTAATCGGAAAAGATTTGAGAGGAATTATTTATATTAATTTTATTGCACAATAAAGGTAACAAAAGGTGGGCTTAATGCTAGCAACATTTTATTACCAGCCAATTCTCTGTTTGTTACAAGACGGTAGTAAACTTAAAGGCTCTCCCACACAGGTGCGTTATTATCGGCGATAATATCGCATGCGTTATTGCGATATGATTGTGCTTTTAGTACATTATCTATTGGGACAGCTACGAAATTACACATTGCTACGATAACGCAGCTATGTGCAAGGAATTGGTACACATTATCGCAATAACATGTGTTATTATTGCCGATAATAAAGCAACTATGTGGCGGAGGCTTTAACCTAGAATTTTAACCTACTTAAGATCACTTTAGAGAAGATAGAATCTCTAATTTGCAAACTGCATCCAACACACTTTCACTAAAACTCTCCACTTCCACTCTTAAAACAGGGAATCCTAGTTTGGGTACCAATGTTATCCATCTTGGAATACTAGGACTTATTCTAAGTGTGATAGTAACCTTATCATGTAACGTTTGTTGTTTTAAATAAATTCAATTCAATTCAATTCAAATTCAATTCCATTCAATTCAATCGGTGGTGATCGATCAAAACCTCATTTGGTCGCGTCGCTCAGTCGATCCCATAATCCATCTTGTTTTCCACACATTACCATACAAACTACCAGATGAACTGTGCCATTGTTATAGTAACTGTTAAGTAAACTGCGGTATTACCTTACCAAATTTGAAGTCATCCAAGGCACATACCTTGCTTCTTCTTGAGCTCTGGTGTTGAAGTTTTAGTCCACGTGAATACCGCCTGAAGGCCTCCAACAAGACTTAACGACTGAAAAAAGTCAAAATTTAAGCGTTGAAATTGAAATTCCACTGAGCGGTCACCCTTCCAAGTAGTGACTGGGTGAATGATGCTTCAGTTACCAAGATGATCTGCTAAGACACAGAAGTTATCTACGCCACTAGCATTTCGAACACGAATACGAACTTTACTTATGACGTTATCTATGTAACTTTCCTTACTAACTTTAAAATAATCTGTGGGACCTTACTTACTAACTATACCATAATCTGTGGAGCTGCCTTAGTAATAAGTAATCTATGACAATAACACAGCAGCTAGATAATACAGATGGAATGCTTGTTAGATTGTAAAAATAGGTAAAATTACTGTTGAATAGGTCAATCATTAAAATAAATAATTGATTGATTCAGATTATACAAAACTGATACCAACAAATGTAAAATATTTACACAATATTTTGCTGTTTCCATTGTCTTAGATATCTTAGACTTTACATAAATGTAAATAATTTCTTACTTTTTATTTTAGTCAAATTTGAATAGGTTTGATTTGATATTGTTTAAATGATAGGTAAAAATCTGTACAAAAATGAATTGGCAAAATGTATGTATGCTTCCTACGTTTCTGCTCGTAGGGAATGTTTCTGTGTTTTTAAAGGAGGATGATTGGTAGCGGGATTGAAAGTGGGATTGGAAATACGATTAGGAGTGGGTTTAAGTAGGAATGGCTTTGGGAGTGGGATTTTAAAAGTATATTGTATACTACATACAAACAGAAATTGCGGGCAGGTCAGCTAGTATTAAATATTTGGGCTTTTGGTCACTTATTATCAGAGACGGCGTTTGACTTCTGTACGGATATATCTACTGTGAAGCTACCGCAGTTGTGAGGTAATCCATGACGTCATAGCAAGTTTCAGCAGATTTCCTTTGCTAGTAAAGGTGGATTTCATTTGACTATCAATCATTCAATTTATTTAATTATTTATTACACTTTACTAAAGATACAAATGGCATTTGATCTTTTATAAAGTACAAATGGTGGACTTTATGCTAGAAAGCATTTTCTGCCACTCAACCATGACAGGTAAAAAGTTGTGGTTGTCGTGCATAAACATACATATCAAAATGAACAATAAAAGAAAAATTAAACACAAACAACAACTAACTTATAAAACAAATCTCCTTAAAAAGAAAAATTTATATACCTAATAGAAAAACATTTTTAAAATAAAAACCCAATATCCAAAAATACATAACAATTCAATAAAATATACAAAGCACCATTCTTTTGTATGCTTCTTTGTTATAGCCAGTTCACTGCAGAATAGGTAGAACTACCTCTTTCTAAATTTTCAGGATGGTATATCTAGGTTCTTAGATCTTAGTCCCCCTGATAAGTAGGTTTCAGAGGCCTCATTTAGTAACTCGGTTGCAAACCGAAATGGTTGGCACCAGACCTTTATTTGCAAAATTTGACATTTCAACATCGAAATCTCAAAATATGGAAAAGAAATCATCGGGATAATTATATAGAATACTATGTGTTCAAGTAAAATTTAACATAAATCGTCCAAGCGTGTATCACATAAGTAAACTTCAAAATGCTAAAATTGCACTAATTTAGACCATAAGTCGCTTGAAAAGTGTTCAAAGACCGCGCAATTGACAGCGTGCGTGCTTTGCACTAATTTAAACGTTTTGGTGCAGACACTTTTTTTCCACGTTTTCCACTCTATAGTATATATCTCGATGAAAGAAATAGAAAAAATTAAATTCACCATAATCTGAAACATCAACTCAAACGATTCATCTCTACTTTCTTTTGTCCATATCATTAGCTACAGCGGGATGCATACTCATCTCAAAGCAATTGCTGGGACTTCAAACTGTGGATCGTACCAGGGCATTAAAACGAAACTGCATAGCACTAGATTCGAGTGCCCTCGATTTACAATTTGAACTTATTTGAAGTCGCATTGAGAGAAGCATGCATCCCTGTCTAGCTGACGGACATTAGAAAGTAGAGATCAGCTGTAACAGTTGATGTTTCAGAGCATGGTGATTTTTAAGATTTCTTTTGTTTCCTTTCCTTTTTCTGAGGTCAAAATTCAAAAAACGTCAATTCCGTCAGTATCGTCCTGTGTTTATTATTTCAGTAGGCAACTGATTTAGTAAATACGGCTTCAGGTAACGATTTGGTCAATTTTAGTATACGACCGAAAAACCGACCCAAAAAATTGGAACTACGTTGTACTTCCAGCCAAGAGGTAAGAGAATAATTGAATTATTTCTTGCCAAATTTTAAAGTAGGTACTATTGATAAGATATAATTAGAAGAATACACTTGCAAAACTATAAATTAGAAATAAGTTGGCTAAGATGGAAAAGATACGTGTTCGATTCTATTGTTTTGGGTATTTTTTATACTGGCTCGTATTATATAATTTTTTACTCTAGACCCAATAGATATTAAGTTATAATAGAGAAAAATATCTAAAATCTTCTCACTTGAAAATAATACATTTGATACCAATAGTACAGGAATAAAATTGGTACTTGTGATATATGAGTACCTACAAACTGTATATCATTTTACAGAAAATCCATGAAAATATTGTTTTCCTTGCGCGCAATTCTACGTGTTATCTTGGTTCGGGGCTATGTGACTAACTATGTTATTTATAATCACGAAACTCCAACCTTTTAGGGGTAAAGCTGCAGCGGTAGCACTCGGGGGTGCAATTTATCCGTCAGAGTACCTACTGACCTAGTCCCCAAGAAATTCAATTAGCCAGGTAACGTTGTATGTCCTTGTCGATACTACGTCTAGGGCTGGGGTGGGGTCAGTATAACCTTTTATGATATTATACACAAAAAGAAACAGGATTGCCTCAACATCTACTAAAATAAAAAAGGCGAAAGTTTAGGTATAATCTAAATATGTCCTATTATACAAATTATCATGTCACCTCTTTTTATTTACGTTTAAATGACAGGGACAAGCTAACTTTATCGAGCGGTATTAAATGACATTTGGTTATGAATAAGGGGAAAGATTTTATATTATAAAATCTATGATAATATAAATAAATAAAATAAATAATATGTTAAGTGAGTCTTACCAGACGATTTGCGAAACGCTGCTGGTAGAAGCTGGATGCGTCGAGCTCAGAACAGGTCGCAATGGCACTCATTAGGGGATACCTATTTCTAGCAGTGGACTGCTATAGGCTGATGATGATGATGAGGTCTTAACTCTTTAAATACAAAATAGTAATAGGTAAAATGTCAAGATGTATTTGTTACTCTTTGTTCCTTCTGAAAATTACCGAACTGATTGAGCTTAAATATAAAACAAATAGTTCTATAATAAAAATAAATAGTTTTACTTTGGGGCTACATGATTCTGTGTGATAGTTCAGCATTATTTATTTATTTAAAAAAAAATTAAAATAGCAATTTTTCCGCCTTATTTCACCACCGCAACCGCCTATATCAGTCCACTGCTGGACATAGGCCTCCCATAATATAAGGGGATATGCCTTTAATCCCCACGTTGGGCATGCATAGGGGATCTCAAGGCCCAGATTCTCGCACCATCCACTCTGCTGCCCATCGGTGGCCAGGGGAGTTAGCTGATGTAGACTGCACTCTATGCCGCAATCAGCCGGCCGCCAGAGCCTCGTTTTTTATTTAGCAGAGTGCACCAGGGGCCGGTGAGGTTGTGTGTCTCTCTAGTAAAAATCGATTGTTTTCTGATCTGGGTGCCCAGTACGTGTTCTTTTACCTCTTTTTGCTCGACAGCTCGATGGCGATACCTCGATTCCATATAAATTTACGTAAACGTAAACGCGATCGAGCTGGTAAAAAAACTCATACCGGGCACCCTGTTTAAATAAATTATTTCTTTTACTATTTCATATTTCTTTTTTATGTAAATTAGCATGTTTTAATTTTAAATTATTGCATTTATATTTACAAATTTATGTATTGTTATTATTATGTAAGAAGTTATACTATATTATATTTATATGCCACCCAACTTGTCGTCCGTAGCGCCAATTGCTTTATGGTTTTTGGCTGAAAAACAGCGCTGAACGTTCATCGTTCAGCACATGCTGAGCCAACCCCTTTTTCGACGCAGGGTTATGGGGGCTCATCAATTTACATTTATCAATAATATAAATTCTGTTTTTGATCGCTCCTTTATTTTGTATACATTGTTGTGTACCCGTGTCGAAATAAATGTTTTTCTATCTTCTATCTTCTATCTTTCTATCTATCTATAAGATAGTTTACACGTGATTTACACTGAACCTACTAAAATATACTGAATTTACACTGAAACTACTTCGTTAATCTTATAATAGCTGACTTCGTACATCCTTCCGCTCGAGTTGTTTGCCGCAAGCGTCTTCAGCCATTCGCATTTTGGTTGAGAAAATTCGTTAAGCTAAAGCAAGTTAAGAATTTGTGAAATGTTTTAAATTATATTCTTTCAGCTTACGTTTTCCACCACAATTCGACTAGGATGTACCTAGTAATGATTGGTTAAATGAGACATGTAAAGTTTTTAACGTAAAAAACCGCTGTGAGACAAAATGTTTGCTTGAATTTTAAATATTGGTCATGTAAGAGTTGTAGAGCTTTATTTTATTTTGAGAGTTTTGGGAAAACTTACAGCTAGGTACATGAGTAGTGAGATAAATAGTGATATATAGCCCGCCTGAGACGCAGAAGGTTGCGGGTTCGATTCCCGCTGCGGGACAAATGTTTGCATGTTCTGCAGATATTTGTCTCGGGTCTGGGTGTTTTCTATGTATGATAAGTATGTGTTTACAAAAAAAAAAATTATATGTGTAGTATATCAATCATGTGGTTCCCATAATACAAGCTCTGCTTAGTTTGGGGCTACATGATGCTGTGTGATTACGTCCCCCATTAAAAAAAAAAATATATATATATGCAAATAATAATATTAAAGATATACCATACCATACCATACCAGCCTATATCAGTCCACTGCTGGACATAAGCCTCCCCTAATAAAGGCGGATATGCCCATAATCCCCACGCTGGGCATGCGGGTTGGGGATCGCAGGGCACAGCTACTCGCACCACAGACGCTGCTGCCCGTCGTTGACCAGGGAATTTAGCTGTGCCGATGAAGGCTGTGCTATGCCGCAATCAGCCAGCCGCCAGAGCCCCGTTCGTTGTTTAGTAGGGTGCACCACGTGCAGGTGGGGTTGGCTTAGGTTCCGAAGATAGGGGTTAGAACCCCGTACACCCCATTGTATATATACTAAAGGCCAATTACAAGTTTCCATTTAATCTGTGAAGACACGTAAAAAGGAGTTTAGAGACCGATAATGCACAAACTTAAATACAATGTTAATGTAATAATAAAAAGTTTGGTAACTATAGCTCTACGATAGGAAGAAATCCTGAGGTAGCATATAAATAGTGTGGTCTAAGGCCTCATTTACTAACTCAGTTGCACAACGAAATCGTTGACACCGGACCTTCATTTGCAAACTTTGACATTCATGTGTCGAAATTCATTGAACATCAATTGACAAACTGTCAAAGTTTGTAAAAACAGGACCGGTGCGTGTGATTTCAGTGGGCATATTAGTATTAACTAATTAATGCAACCTCACCGGTGTGGTTTGAAAGTAAATACGCTGTTGCTGAACTCTACATACATTATTGTTATTATTGACGGCTCTGTGGCGAAGTGGGCAATGTTTGCATGTTCTGTAAATATTTGTCTCAGGTCTGGGTGTTTTCTATGTGTGATATGTATATATTTACAAAAATATATATATATGTGTAGTATATCAATCATGTGGTTCCCATAATACAAGCTCTGCTTAGTTTGGGGCTACATGATGCTGTGTGATTACGTCCTGCTTTATTTATTTTATTTATTTATTTTATTATTAATTGCGTGGTTTTCGTATCACTGTGGCCATGAAGACCTATTGTGATCGCCACTTCTATTCAAGTCGCCCCTTGAGGCGGGGCGTTCACAGTTCACAACTAAGCCCTACTGCTGACAGAAGCTGTAGGACCTTTTTGGGTGTGAATTCTCTTAGCTCCTCTGGGCTTAAAGAGAATTTGACCAGAATAGCGCTACGTTTGTGAATTAGTGACAACAAAGAAGACAGACAGAGAAAGAAGACAATTATTTTTCGGGTGACCGTCAGATTAATTATTATTAAGGGATATCGGATGCAATTAGGTAGTGAAATTGGCCAAGTTTTGGCCAATTTCACTACCTTATTGCAACCTATATTCCCATATTTGCTACTTCTATTAAAAGAAAAGAAAGTTGTTCGGCGACTAAAGTAGTGCTACGAACTGCTACGTTAAAGCTACGCCGTAGCTTTTCTACCGTTATGAAACCATGAAAATATTATATTTAATTTTTGAACAGAATAAATAGTTGCTACTAAACAAAAAATTGGAAGTTCACCGCGTTATTGCTACAGTTATAAAAAAATAAAGCAAAATAAAAATAAGAATAAACATTTAAAATTGGAACATTATTGTATCAGCTTTATAAAGGTGTTGAAAGCGTGTTTCGGTTTTAAATGTTTTTGAAATTGGAACATATATAATACTTACATTATTTCTTACTCCACGTGTAAAAGCATGTAGGTTCAAACTGCACCGTGTAGGTTTTAAGCCAGCTGCTAGTACGTCAACTAGTAAGCTGCTTGTAGCAACATTATGCTTTTAGCTTAGAATCTCTTTGGTTTTTCGATACATACTTCTTCACCAAACGGGTGCTAGCTGGATAAAAGTTGTCTTTTTATGAAAGCTGAAAATGGAACTTTTAGATCTGGTCTAAAGTACACAATACCTACATTGTTAGTTGAAATTTTAGACAACTTGTGTGCCCAATTTCAACTCATTCCGTTCAATAGTTTTAGCGTGAAGAACTACTTTCAGAGTTTTAAAATTAATAGGACGTGAAAGCTACTGTGTTTGTTTATTTGCTGTGCCTTATAAAAAAATATTAGGTCCTCACATGAAATTGGCATTTTGTTTGAAGAATTTCGAGAAAATTGATTTTTGTTATTTTTTCTGGAACTACAAATCCTATTCCCCTAAATATTTTTTGTGTGTAAATTGAAAAACTATGCGTAGCCATAATTATTTAAACTAATACATAAAAAAACACAATGCATTGAAAGCGACAACACCTGAAATGAACTGTTAATTTTAGTTTTTTATTTAGGGATTAAAAAAATGTACTATTTATAAAATTTACCATCTTTGAATAATGTTACGTTCAGAATATAAATGAGTGTTGTACATGACTGTTGAATTTAAAAAAATATGTACAAAATAAAATAGAGTGAAAAAACGCCAATTTCATAATTGCAAGGACGTAATAATACACCGTATTTGAAATATCATTACTTGAATAAAGGATATATAATATAAATATAAGCATAGCATAAGATATAAGTAAATACTGTTTTTAACCAACTTCAAAATAGGAAGAGGATCTCAATTCGACGAAATATTTTTTATGTATGTTCCCCGACTACTCAAAGACGGCTGGAACGATTTGGAAAATATATTCTTTTTATATTATTCATTTAGTTTCACTCAATGTGAAAGCACGAGTATTCATGTATAAATGTAGGCATATGGTCAGCTAGTTTCAAATTAAATACATAGCATTCTGATATAGTAATTATAATTTGTGCACTTTAGCAACTTAACTATACTAAAATGCTCCTGAGCGAGTAATCTGTTAAACTAGCTGGCAGCGCACCAAAGTTCACCTAATCTCATTGTAATTATCTACAACTTTGGAGCAATTTATTGTATGCGTGCACTAAGCCAGTAACATTTCGCTATCACTACAGTTTTAGATAAAATTAATTTATTTTAAGAGATAACTATTATATTGCCCTAAAAGTTAACCTTTTTTTAGTATATAAATAACGAAACCAATATTTTTAAATAGCCTTTTAAGTCACGTATTTACGATAATTTCTATATCTTTTTGGTAGAGAGTCAAAATTCCTCGATTGTGTAGAATTTAAGTGCATTTGCGTCTGTGAACTCCACAAAAAACAAAATTACGTTGCTAGCAACGAAATTACGCCAAAAACTAAGAAACCACTTTTTTGTATTTAGTATCGGCCACTTGACCTCGAGGCTTGCGTTAGCAAGGATGAAGTCAACGATGGGACAAGCTTTCCCAGAAGATGCCTATTAACTCTCTTTTTGAAGCCGTTATGGTCATAAGACACATATACTAGAAGCTGTGAAACTACGCCAAACTTTATCGAAAGTACTACACCGATATCTACAAATACTATGTAGCTAACTATGTAGTTTCACCAAAAGCTATGAAACTATACTATTAGTTACAAAATTGCTCTAAAAGTGACTACGTCGTTATCTATGAAGCTCTGCCATTAGCTACGCAACAAAGCTGTGAGCAACAACGGATAGTTTTCCACAATTTCGTCAGCATCAATTATAATTGTTCATTATAATAAATGAGGCAACGTAGTACGGTTTATAAGTCCAGTCGTCTAGTCTTCAGTCAGGTCCTGTTTCTGCTATAGCAATGGCGACTATAACAAAAAAACGATCTGCGAACAATTTTCTTCATCAGAGAATTCCATTCCAAATTCGCTTATATTCCATTTCACTTCATTTGTGTCTTATTACTAAGATATATCGGTTATACCTAATGCCAAAACATGTAAACAATAAAAATCCGAAGAACATTAGAAAATTAAATAAAACAAAAATGACACAACCGCTGCGTCATTCAAGATGGAAAAAAAAACTAAGATAATTATAGTAGAATAAGACCGAGTTATAATGGGTGGTTTTGGCCCGAGTAAAACACTACTTTTCACTTCGATTGCGAGAAAATAAAACAATTCAAAATTAGACAATTTTCAGAAATTTTATTAAAAATTAATCAACCTTCATAAAACATCACTAAGACGGTTCTATTTTCAAAAAAAGATTGACGGAGCAACAAGAAGTCGAGTTTTTATGTAAGAGAACGAATGCTTTGTACGGGCTGATGATTTTAGACAAAAATTTAAAAGAAAAAATAATTTTTAGCCCGAGGTATTAAACTCGAGTTTTAGGCCCGCTAAGCTACACTATTATGATACACTTTTTGAGCAAGAGAAGTGAAAAACTAAATACAATCAATTCCACAACACACCAGAAGAATAAACAAGTGTAATCAAATCACCTTCACATACGCTAAAAAGTATTTATAAACAAAACCCACCCTCTAAAAGCATCTGGGGCACGTGACATTGTGTGACATAATTTCAGATCATATGAGAGCAAATATTGGACACTTTCAAAATTTCCGTACGATTTTGTGCCTTTTATCTTCCTAACAAAAGCTCAGAATCCCCCATGCGTTATTATGGTAACCATAGCGACAGGTGGTTCCCCCTCTACCCTCTTCGCAAGTCAGGCTTAGCCTGAGTTATTGCCCTCACCGCTTAATACGAGGCTATATGATGTCTTTCTAGGAGTGCTCTCGTAAAAGTTATATAATTGTATCGGCCTCACATGATGAGGGTTCGATAAATGTAACAAGGTATCATTTCTTTGAGATATGTAAAAATAGTTTTTTTTTGTCAGTGGAAGCCAGATGGTACATTTTTTCACTTACAATGGTGTCTGATATATATTTGATACTTAATTTTGTGTATGTTCAACTTGATTTTTTTTTACAGTAATACATTTTGAGTTTTGTTTATGATACTTATTTTCATTGAGAATAGCGAGAACTCACAACCGTATCCGTGTGGCGTAGAAGTACTACGAGTAGAAGGATTGACCCAATATAAATTGGATAATAGCCAGGAAAGAAGGGAATTTTAAATTGATGCATAGATAAAGTTAGTTTATCTTACTTTATAGCTTAACAAAACCTATGTAGAGATAAATTGCGAAAACAAACGTTTGTCTTCGCCTTGTGCGCCCTTAGTAGTAAAGTGAGTATAACCACGGCCTTCTGCAAAATCTGACCATGTCTTTTCTGTGGTGTTTTATATGGTTTACAGGCTAACATTCAATAATTTTCAGATCTTCACTCATTAACTAAGGTCACTAAAAAGTTGAATCCTATCCTACTATGTTTTGAGTATAATAGTGATATTAATCTGATTTAATCTGCTAAATAACAAACGGGGTTGTAGTGGCTGGCTGATCACGGCATAGCGCAGCCAAACATCGGCACAGCTACATCCCCTGGCTGACTGGCAGCAGCGTCGGTGGTGCGAGAGGGTACCCTGCGATCCCCAACCCGCAAGACCAGCTTGAGAATTATGGGCATACCCCTGCTTATTAGAGGAAGCCTATGTCCAGCGGTGGACTTATAAAGGCTGGTGTGCTTGTTGATAGGCTATAAAAACAATAATTAAGTAACCGATTATTTGACTTCTTGAATATAACGATATTCAAGATCTCCATCTAATATTTTAAGTTCTTCAGGCAATTTATTTTATATTAATATAGACAGGTTATAAACGCTAGTTTGCCTTATTCACAGGAAAGTCTACTCAATACGAATGACTAAGCCGTGGGTTTTATTACGATGTTGTTTTTAAGCGGTTTGAGCACTTAAACGTAAAATTCATTAGTGCATGGTCGAGATTCAAACAAACAGAAAATAAGTAGATGCTATTTAAAGTAAATTGGACAATTTAAGCAAAACTCAAAACATAAGACTTAACTTGGACGATTAAATTTCAAAGACAACAAGAACCATTACTCTAAATTAGCTTTAGCGAAGTCATCTAACCTTTGAAACAAAATTATTATAGACCAACTAAATAAGCAAAAACCCATTTCAGCCAACGTGTTCTAAAGAAAACTTTTACAAAATTCCGAAACATTCCTGAATTTTTCCCATTTTTACCGAAAAAGCCACATTTTTACATAAAAATAACAGTAAAGGTTTATGGCATAAAAACAAAATAAGGGTAGGATATGTCTTAAATTTGTTTAAAAAACACTTTTTGTTGGTACGGTGACCAATATAACTTCTATGACTTAGTTAACCAAACACATCAGAGGATTTAGACGTCAGAGCCATTTAATTTCTCATAAACTTTTCTAGATTAGCTCCCCTGACGGGTTTGTCATCATCATCATCATCCGCAGCCCGACTTCACCCACTGCTGAGTATAGGCCTCCCTTTGCTCCTGCCACTTGCCACGGTCTTGCGCTAGCCTGATCCACTGGCGGCCCACGACGCTGACTATGTCGTCAACCCATCGTGCCACTGGACGACCGACACTTCTCTTTCCAGTCCTCGGCCACCATTCTGTTACTCTTTTGCACCACCTGTCATCACCACGTCTCGCCAGGTGTCCTGCCCAACTCCACTTGAGTTCCATTACCCGTATTCCGACATCCTTGACCTTGGTTTGTCTTCGGATCTCGGTATTGGGAACTCGGTCTAAAAGGTTGATGCCAAGCATGACTCGCTCCATGGCTCTCTGTGTAACCCTCATTTTGTACACAGCCTCCTACGTGAGCGTCCATGTCTCGGCACCATAGGTCATAGTGGGAAGAACACACTGGTTAAATAGACGGGTCTTCAGACACTGTGGGACGTTCACAGACTTGAGTATGTCATCTAACTTTCCGAATGCAGCCCACCCTAGCTGTATACGTTTTTCAATCTCCTTCTTCTGATGTTCCTTGCCAAAAGAAAGAGTATGTCCAAGATAAACGTATTCGTCCACCATCTCCAACTTCGCATTTCCGACTGTAACAGCAGGAACTGCGATGCTGGAGAGGTTCCCCATAACCTTTGTCTTGGACATATTCATCCTAAGCCCTATCTTCAAGGACGCATCATTTAGATGTTTCAACATAATCTGAAGATCTTCAAAACTCTCCGCAAAAAGAACAAGGTCATCGGCGAATCTTAAGTGCGACAGAATGACACCATTGATGTTAATACCAAGGTTTTCCCATTCCAGCATTTTTACTACGTCTTCCAAAACGGCTGTAAAAAGCTTTGGTGATATGGTGTCTCCCTGCCTCACTCCTCTCCGAATCGGTACTAGACTTGTTAAACTGTGTACACGAACTTGCAGAGTGGCTGACGTATATAGCTCCCGGAGCACATCCACGTAGCGCGAATCAATATGGCAGCGATGGAGAGCGTGGAACACGGCCCAATGCTCGACACTGTCGAAGGCTTTCTCGAAATCGACGAAAGCCATGACAAGAGGCTGGTTAAACTCATGGCATTTCTCCATCAGCTGTTTTACCGTGTGGATATGGTCTATGGTCGAAAAGCCATTCCGGAAGCCGGCCTGCTCTATGGGCTGAGCTTCATCAAGCTGACAAGTAAGGCGATTAGTCAAAACTTTGGCAAAGAGCTTATAAACCTGTGACAACAGGCTTATTGGTCGATAATTTCCCAATTTAGCAATATCACCTTTTTTGTGTATAATAGTTACTATTGCATTCTTCCACTGTTTTGGTGTGTGAGCGTCATACATAACCCTGTTAAAAAGCTTCACAAGGACTTCAAGAACGGGAGTTCCACCTGCTCGAAGCATTTCGACAGTAACTCCATCTTCCCCAGGAGATTTATCTGTTTTCATGGCATAGAGAGCTTTCGTGACTTCACACGGTAAGATTGGTGGTAGGATTTCCGTATCGTAGTGTTCAATTGGTGGAGCCCTAACGTCATTCTCAGATGAGTTTGGTTCTGTTGCATTAGATGCATAAAGCTTCTCGTAAAATTCTCCAACAATGGTTAAAATTTGAGCTCGATCTGTTACTATGGTTCCGTGGTCGTCCTTGAGTTTTAGTATCTGTTTTGATCCAGTAGAAGTTTTTCTTCTAAAGACTTTTGGACCTCTATATGTTTTAATAGTGTTAATAATTATATTGGTATTATACTGCCTTAAATCTCTTTTTATTGACTTGCTTATTAATTTATTTATATTATCTAATTCTTTTTTATCCGAAATAGAAAGACATTTCATATTCCTTCTTCTAACAATTAAATCTAATGTTTTTGGAGATAACTTTTTAGCTTTTTTGCGTACTCCGCCTATATGTTTTTTCGCAGTTTCTGTAATGGTTTTACAAAGTAGGTTGTTAGTGGAATCCACGTCCAAGTTCGACTCTTCTAGACCTTCAAAACTGTTCTTCAGGTCTAGTTGGAAGGCATCTGGAAGCAAAGCGATTTCTTCTTTCTCATACCTTTTCTGCATTGTTATCATTTTTGCTCTTTCACTTTTGAGGTCAAAACTTAAAGTGGCTCGCACCATTCTGTGGTCGCTCCCGGTTTTAAAGCGTGCCAGAGTGGAGACATTAGAAACTACATACTTATGGGAACTTATGACGTAGTCTATTTCATTTCTGACTTGCCCCCCTGGTCCAACCCACGTCCATTTCCGCGAGGCTCGCTTCTGAAAGAAGGTATTCATAGCATAGAACTTTCTATGTTCTAGAAAATTTACAAGGGTTTGTCCTCTTTTGTTACGCAAACCGAGACCGAATTTACCTACAGATTTCTCATTCAGCAATGGTTGACCAATTTTTGCGTTAAAATCACCAATAATTGTACTATAATGACATGGGATGTCGTCTAGAGCTTTCGTAATGTCGTCGTAAAATTCCTCTACCTCTTCATCCGGGTGGTCAGAAGTTGGAGCGTATACCTGGACAATCTTAAGCGAGTAACGTTGATTAAGTTGTAGGACAATAAAACATACTCTAGTTGATACACTTTTGATGTTTGTTACAGATGGAGCCACATTTTTCGCTATAAGAAAGCCTACCCCTCCAACGCTTGAGTCTTCGTAGCCTCGGTAGAAGAAGAGATCACCTGAATTTAGTTTAATTAGGTCTTCTCCCTTCCTTCTTATCTCGGACAGCCCTATCACATCCCATTTTATGTTCTCTAATTCGCATTGCAGTTCTAGTAATCGTTCATCCGTTCGCAACGTCCTGGCGTTAAAGCACGCCAGGGTCAAGGTCGTCGGGTTGTGGCAGCTGGGCGACTTCCAGAGATTCTTAGCACCCTCTGCCCCGCCGGAACCGTGACCACTGCCAGAATCAGGAATAGCGGGCTGCTGGGGACTGAGGGCCGTTGTTTGTTGGTACTTATCATGAGCAAAGTAGGTTTAGCCATAAAACGCCACGCTGGCCAATGCGTCTTGGCGAGTATTTTTCCCGGCGGTCACGTTAGCCTGTAGTGAGAGGTATTATAATGAAGTATTATTATAACACCTCTCACCACAGTTACCAGGGGGGACCACGCGGAGGTGTGACTCGGAACTGGTACAACAATGTTCTGTGATGTAAGGCTGCGGCACAGAGTCTTGTTCCCCTTTTCCCCCCCTCGACGGGTTTGTATCGCTTATGTATTTTTGGTTCCGAAAAGAACCTTCTTTATTAAATGTTTTTTTGTTTAATTGAAGTTAGCTAAAGAAGGTTCCTTCCTTTCCTCTTTTAAGTTGCATAGACCTGTATTAGATTAGTCCCCTCATTATGGTGGTCAGTCTTAACTAAGCGAGGTGACTAAGTATACTGATAAACATTCATAATCATAATTTCTCTGCCCTTATTCCACTCTAGGTGGGGTCGGCAAAACATGTTTTCTTTCTCCATTCACTCCTATTAGCTAGTAACTCTACCTATAAAACTCATATCCACTTAACATACAATCCATCCATCTCCTCTCCGGCCTATCTGTACTCGTACATCCAGTCATATTCATACTCATCTCTTGTTTAGTCACATGGTTTTCATTCCTCCTCATGATATGCCCAGCCTATACCATGCTAGTCAAGCTTTGCTTTCAAGCTTCCCCTGATATACTCATTCCTTATTTCATCCATCCTTGTCACACCGCACATGCATTTTAATATTCGCATCTCAGTACAATGAATTGCTTTTTCGTCCGTTCTTTTCATTGCCCAATACTTTGATCAACACAAAACTACATGTATGATAAGTGTCTTGTAGATTTTCCCCATAATACATACTAGATACTTATAAAATATCAAGACGCAGGAAAAACATCTATGTACGAGTATACTTCACAAATGTTTGTCATGGGCGGCTATCGAACCCGCGACCTGCAGCTCAGAAGACAGAGCTACTATCAACTGAGCTACGGGGCCAGTAAATTTTTAGGGATATAAGTGGTTATGTTGGGGGTATAATTGGCTATATTGTTTTAAATGCTACTTTTATAAAAAAGTGTAATTACTTATCAAGTATTTTTTATTTTATTTTATGGTTTTGTGCGTTCAATTGCTAATAAATATATGTCTATAACTATGTCTATGTTTACTTTTATAGAAATATATAATCATGCATAAAAATAGGATCGTTTTTCAATTTTTCATCCACTGACCGTAAAATTAAACTGAAAATAATATAAGCGCATTTGAAATATTCCGACGCAGGGCTTTACATTTAGGTTCAACGTCAATTTTAATATGCCTTCAGTCATTCCAATTTCGATGAGCTAGTAATTCTACACTACAGAGACAGAACTCATAATACTTTAAGTAAGTTGGGGTTATTATCACCCGCAGCTGCACTAGCAGTGGGTGAAAAGATAGAAAGTAGCCTATCAATAAGCAGAAATTCCTTGTGTATTAAACCATAGGCTACTTTTTAAGTGTATTGTGATTAATTATTTTCATTCGAGTTCATGTTTTATAAGTTGTATCAGACTCTTGATTGATACACACACCAAATATACACTACGTTTTTAATATTATATTCATGCAGCTATTTCAGTGAGCGACGCTGAATTTTTTATTCAATCAACTTGAAATATCGAGTGCTGAATCTAATTTCAAGCTCGAAGCTTGATGCGGGAATAAGCTATTTATTCGCTGGCGATGTAGATTTAAAGTCTGATGCGGAGGTTTCGGCTCTCGATTTTTTCGGCTTTGCATTAATTTTTATTATGCTTCCGCCAGCGGTTTCGGTTTTCTGTACTCCGTATAATAGTCTTAGTGTTGTGTATTTGTAAACATTGATGTCTAGTTCTAGTGACATAGATTAGATAGAGGTCACAAACTATGTAAGTATTTCTAACTATGTTTGACGACTTTTGTGGCGCAGTGAGCGAAGGGCCGTCTGAGACGCAGAAGGTTGCGGGTTCGATTCCGCTGCTAGACAAATGTTTGTAAGTTCAAATATTTATTTTGTTTTGGGTCCGGGTGTTTTCATATGCATGTATTTACAAAAATGTATCTATGTAATTTATCTGTCATGTGGTTCCCATAATACAAGTTCTGCTTGGTTTGGGGGTAATGCTATGTGATAGTGTCCAGCATTATTTATTTTTAGTTTCATCCAAATCCGTTTAGCCATTTTGGAGTCGAATAGGAAAAACACACTCATACACATACACGCATTTTTTTTATTTATATTATTAGTGTGATTTTTCACACCATCTCTTCTCCGGATGGAGAGATGGAGATCCCCATCTCCTTTCACTCTATTTTAGTTAAAATATTTTCTATTGTAAATACATACAGACAGCGGTTGTTGTTGTTGTAGGTGCGAGAAGCCTGCGATACCCAACCAGCATGCCCAGGGGATTATGGGTATATCCCCCTTTATTAAAGGAGGCCTACGTCCAGTTGTGGACTCTATAGGTTAGTGGTGAAGTTTAATCATAATGTTGATACCCACAACACAGGAGAATATCTTATTATTGATAAAAGTATGTGACTATGTGTTATTTTACGGGTGTTATGATAGAAGTGCAAATATCTACTGTTTGGATAATATTTAAACAAATTACTGCCTATTTTCTTTTATTTGCCAACATAAAATGGGGAAAACAGAAAAAAAATTACTAACGCGCTTGTAAAACTTACATTATCTTGAAAAGTTTCCACAAAAACAGGATAAGGGATAAACACTACCCCTCAGCAAAACGTAGTTTGTAAACTCCAAGATAGCTCGTTAGCTTCGGAGCTCCATGAATAATTTATTAGTACCAGCTAATTAATGGAACCATCTGAATCAATATTCAATTTGCATTCTTATAATATTCAAAGTTAGAAGCCGTCACTTGGAAAATGGTTAGTATAATAATATTGTCTTTCTCATATTGAAAAAAACAGGAATTTCCACGTACCGTTGCGTTGATGAAGACTCTCTTAACGAGTTGAAACGCCGTCGGTGCCTTAATCGACGCAACGGTAAGTGAAAATTCCCTTTTTTCAATATGAATGTGTTAATTCACGTTAGTTTCGAAGAATATTGTCTTTGTTATGTTTTAATTTCAGGTAAATACCTACAACCTAGATCATTAATTGTTAATATAACGAGCTTTATGGGTACTTATTGTGTTATATCCACGATGGAATATTGAACTAGATATTCGAAGTTCATGCTGTTCGTATTACGTGATCTTGTCGTACCTGTTTAAACCTGCCCTATCGTTAACGTATCATAAAATTTGGCCAATGTAAAAGGGTAATCCAAATTAACGCTTTGTCCATAATTTTTTGTTACGCTTACGTTACGTCGATTGAAATATTTGTGACCGCAATTCTTTTTATCAGTTTTGTGGTTTTTTATTCATCATCTTTATCCTCAGTAGTCTATAGCAGACCACTGCTGGGCATACGCCATTGCAGCCTGTCCTGAGCTCGACGCATTCAGTTTCTACCAGCAGCCCTTCGCAATCGACTCTCCACCTAATAAAAGGATTAAGCTGAAATTTTGCACATTTATGTAGTTCTGGACCAAAAATAACTTAGAGGCTACATTTTATCCGGGTCAGAGCAAAGCCGCGGTCGGAAGGTAGTCCTTAATACTTTTTAAATGTTTATTGAACTCGTAAGGTTTTTTATCTGTTACTAGCTTTCGCCCCCGGCTTCGCCCGCGTGTTACCCTTATAAAAATTAGTCAATATCCTTTCATAAGAACCCATCTATGTCTATGGGTAGGTAGGTAGGTAAACTAAATTTCATCAAATCTGTCCAGCCGGTGAAAACGGAAATAGATGTGAGTAAAATAGGAATCTAGTTTGGAGTTACTAGTGAGATCAATTGTTTTATATAACACGAGCAAATCAATAAAACCTTTTCTTGGGGCGTGTAGTAAATTTTACCCTTTCCAAATGTTCGGTAAAAAGAAATTTCTTAATGAAGTTACTGAACAAATATAAGGTAAGTGGGACACACGGTGCCATACGGCATGGACTGAAATTTTATTGACCTGGGGTCCCAATGCAGGCAAGGGGAATATATGCTCAGTACTTTTATACAATTTTGTTATTCGTTTGTGTATAATAGGGGTGACGCTTGATGGCCATTTTAATACTTACTACGTTAAACAACCTACAAGTTGTTTAACTCTTTTGAGGGATAGACTATGGAGAAGGCTGATGATGATATCCTTATCAGATTACGTAACTTTCCAATAACCTTTTTTTCATGATACTTGAAGATGGAACAAGCACATGACCCACCTGGTGTTACGTGGTAACCATTACCTATCACAAAGCTTTGCATCGTAGAAAACGTGCTCTACGATGCAACGCCCTGCGTCCATTAACCTGATTTACCTACCATCGACCATCCACACTATCAACTACCTGATTTTAGAGTTTGAAATTTACTGGGCACAATGCCTTGTCATCATTAGCTTATAGCAGTCTACTACCAGACATAAGCATCTCCTAAAGAACTCCACTGCGCCCTGTCCTCAGCTCGATGCATCCAGCTTCTACCAGCAACTTTTCGCAAATCGTCACTCCACATGGCCAGAGGGCGTCCTACACTACGTTTTCCAAGCCGCGATCTCGATGCAGATCCTATCCTTCGGAGAAACTCCGAGCATAATTCAGTCCATAACTCGCTAGCTGACTTTAAACTGGTGAACTAGCTGTACCCCGTCACCGCCTATTACTCAAAACCAATTGCTAAATAGATTTAATAAACGCATCACATGATAAAAAATCTCTAAAGATTCTTCGATAAACTATTTATTTATTTGTCTAGCTGGTAGTATGAAATCTTCATTTTTATAGAGCCAATAGGTGGATTGACATTGCTAAATTGTATTTTCACTAATCGCACCCCGCCGCACCGCACCGTACCGCACCGTGTGTCCCCGTCCTATACAAACACACTCGGCAACCTAAACACACTCACCTGTAGGATAACATGAAGCTAAAAAGGATAATTAAAAGAAAACAAAATCTAAAATAATCTTGTTTTTGTTTTAACGTTGTTAAAAAAGTTGTGGTGAGGTTTATTTTCGCTTTAATTTAATGAAACTATCAAAAACTCACTCAAATTCATAAACTAGATGAATTCTTTATTCCACAAAAATAGCAGTGTACCTACATAGGCGAAATTAATGCTATTAAGCAATCTCTACCAACTCATCTTTGTGTGTTGTGGATTGAAACTGGTGGCAAAAAAATTATGTGAGGATATTTGAAAATACCTCAATTTTACTTGCATAACATATATTACATTTTAAGTAAGTTCACCTACACAAATTTAAATTACCTACACACTATTTCTAAAAAAAGCAATTTTCAATAGGAACTACATAATTATTCCTCTTCATCATCCTCATCATCAGCCATCATGGCAGTTGTGAAGGTGTTGTTAAATATAGCTTTGTAGATGCTCCTGACTGCTTTCCTTGCCCCCTGGCGGAGTAAAGTTAGCTTGAACTGCATCAGAACTATCAGATAGGTGGACATGAAGGAGATGTTCTGAAACCGGAAAATATACTGTTTATCAGAACATATTAAAGCCTAATAAAGAAGCGCACTGACTGACAAATCAATGCACAGCCTAAACTTAAGTCACAGTTTGAAAGGAGAGTTCCATTTTCCTTGTTTAGAGTCGGAGTATTCTAAGAAAGGATATCCTTAAATTCAACCACTAAACCACTTTCACCCCTTACTTATAAATATTTCCCCTTACGATCATAATTTTGACATAAATATTCTTAAAACCTAATTAATGCAGTTTTGAACCTTCCAAAGAGCTCCCATTGACCTTAGCGTTTGATTAAGCACTCTTGTACGGGCCGCATCCCGCACATTCAGCCTTTACAAACAATAAGCAAATTGTGCATAGTTAGTAGTAATTTTTCCTTAATAAAACAGTTGAAACTTCACATCGGTGACGAACAGTCGTTTCACTCATTATCATACCGGTCCCATCAAAGCAAGCAATCATCATTATCATCATTCTGGGTATTGGAAGCAAGCCGTACCCAGACAACTCTAAGTATTGATAAAACAAATAACGAGCTCAACCTCCAAAGAATATCGCTGGAAACTAACCCTGAATTGGAAGGTCCTTATTATTAATAACATTATTTTTAAGTATCAATTATTATCTTCTTGACCAACGATTTGTATATTACATATTTGTTATTTTGTAAAAATGCTAGAGCTGCGCTCCAGGACACAGATAACCGATGTAGCAACGAAAGCAGCCATGCTTAAATGATACTGGGCTGGTCATGTCTGCCGCATGACGGGAGACACGTGGACCTCGAAATTCTGTGCCGAATGGACCCATTTATATATACTGTTACTATCGAATGGACCATCTTAGCACAGGAGAGGGGTGAATGGAGAGAGAGGGGGAGGCCTTTGCCTTTGACACTGAAGGCTGATAGTAATAATACAATGTTAAAATAGGCTCAATATATAAATAAATTGCAGCGCCCTAACAGAGTGCATGTACTTACTATTGTGCTACCTACTATTTAAGCTTTATAATTGTGTACATGTCAGCAAAATGAATATGAATATAAAATGATCTTACAGCTGTGAAAAGCTCTCTGTTGATGTTAGTGAATCCATCCAGGTTCATAATCGGCGGGTTCTTGGATATGGCCACGAGGAACATCTCTACCTCCCGCTGCGTACTGCGGTCGATCGCGCCGAGATTAACGTTCAGGAGACGCACTTGGAACTCTAGACCAACCTGGAAGCAAATTATGAATACTAAGTCACTTCACTTCACTTCTTGTTTCAGGCTTTTGGAATACTAAGTCAATGCCTGGAAGATTGGCAGTAGTTCCAACAACAACTCCGCTTGCGTCAAATCTTCTTGATTCGAACATTTCGAACTCTTTGGTTATGGTGATCTTTCGTGTTAGTCAGAGTCTGTTGACATCACGTTGACATAGACCACTGCTAAGTACTTATGGTGACGACATTATTCTAAGGGTTGCGGGTAATTCGGAGAAGTCAAGTATCTCAGGTTCTACTATGAAATATTTTGTGTTTAAAGTTAAGTAAGTTGAAAATATGCCCATAATCTAGGTAGGTATATAATATAGTCTAATCAAAATTTATTTCAAAGTTTTCGTGTGATCCTCCAACAAACGTTTGAACTTTTTTGTAGTTATGTATATGAAATGTTAGAGAGACTAAGAATTGCTTCCTATAGGAATTAAGTGATATTGGCAAAATGCTAGAAACTTTATCCCAGATGCCATTAATTAAATCATTGAATTGAATAAAAAATATACGCGCCGATCCATAGAGTATAAAGAAAGATAGGCATAAATTATAGAATTCTATAGGTGAAGAATCTAAAAATATCTGATACTGATTACCTTCCTAGAAGCATGGTATGCCTCATTGCAGATTATGAACAGCAACGTCATGCAATAACCAACGATCACAAACAAGCCCAACTCCTTGTAACTGAGTCCTCGATCCAATACTTCTGACAGTACTCCGTACAATGAAATAGTGGTTGTGAAGAAGATGACCATGCAGTAGATACCATACATGTTGGAGTAAGCTCGGCCTGCGGAAGAAAAGATAATTTTAATTACTTAAATGAAGCCGAATAAGATTCAAACTCGTGGCGAGGCTTACTTCGGTATTTTTAGCAGATCACCTTGGTTAAGCAACGCTCCGCCCTATCACTACTTGGATGGGTGACCGTTTAGTGGCATTTAGATCTGAGCGCTTCCGTGCTTCGAAAGGCAAGTTAAGATGTTGGTTCCCGCTTTTCCAGTTGTTAAGCCATGTCGGAGGCCTTCGGGCGGCCTAAAAATTCCTACACCAGAGTTGGCCACTAACTCATACGTAGAAGAAGAAGAAGAAGATTACTTAATTTAGAGCATAGCACAAAGACAGTCACAGAGTGGTGGCCCAGAGATGCTCTAAGGCCAAGGGGCTGACCACCTGCCCGATGGTCGAACGACATCGTGGGCGTAGCGGCGAATCTGTGGATGAGGCTTGCAAGAGACAGAACGGAGTGGCGTGATAAAAAGGAGGCCAATACCTAACAGTGTGCCTAATAATGGGCTAAATGATGAGAGCATAAAGCTGCTAGATGCGTCGAGTTAAGAATATGATAGTCATTTTGGAAGGCTATGATCAACAGTGGACTGATGCATCAACAGTGGACAGATGCTGATAAAATAAGAAAATTTAAGAACTGGGACGTTTCCCGACTTCTGATCTGCTTGTTTATTACTTCATCATCAACAACCCAATATTATTAAAACAAACAAACAACAAATGTTCATCCTGTGACATTTAAATTTGCATGATAATTAAGTATAGTTGAATAAGTGGGTATTGACATTGACATTAATTTTTATTTGTATTTTTTCCTTTAATTATTTTAATTTGACATTATTTTTATTTGTTTTTCCTTTAATTTTTTTAATTTGACATTAATTTTTATTTGTATTTTCCTCTCATTATTTTATTTTAATTTAACATAACCTTTATTGACTTGATTACTAATTTTATTTTATTTCATTACGTAATTACATAATTTTTAGTATCTTTTACTGTGTTGTTGACAAATGATAAATATACATTTTTATTAGCATTATATTATGTAAAAATAGGCTCAGACAATATTGCAATACCCTAACAGGGTGCATGTCTAAACTATGAAGCTACGTACTATCTAAGCTTTGATAATTTGTACATGTAAGCAAATAAATAAATATGAAATTAGAATGCCATTGCAACATGTCCTTAGCTCGGATTTATGTTTCCATTTTGGTAATATTATTGAGCGTACGCAATCACTACGAATTTGGTCGCAAAATCAAAATTGTATACAGGTACATGACAAATTGTTGATGCCTTGCTGATGATTATAATGCAATTATTCTTTGTTTATTAGGTAACACGATTTATCGACTTTTTGACTAAACGTGAAGTGTTTTTTTTAGATAATTATAATCCAGCCCGAAGTCTAGCGACTCGTAGGTTTGAATTCAGGCTTTGAACCAATCACCTACTCGAATTTCATTATATTGTGTGCCTTTTTTACACAAAATGGGGACATGTCCCAAAATGTTGCCTTAGTTTCTTTTATTTTTTTCTCTCTGAAACTAATATTTTTCTAAAAGGCTTCAAGCCTTTTATGCTGAGATGTTTCACAACATTCTAGAAGAAAACTGTGAAAAATGAGAATATTTCCACGTTAAAACTTTTCATTTTAAAGCGAAACGCGGGCGGAAACAATATAGTTTTTCTTTAACTTCAAGACGTACTTTTTAATAAGCTATTCTTTATTTTTCCTTTTTTTTCGAAAAAATCAAGAATGAACGGATCTATTAATATCTGTGTATCAGAAAAAATCTAATAGCTTCGAGCAAAATTACGTAAAGTAAAATTAGGTATCCATTATGATACTCGGTAAAAGAAACGTTAAACATCCTGATTATCTCATAGTAAAGATACAGTTAGCAAAATAATAGAATTTACTTTACAATATATAAATGTTATTTTACTATATTCAACTTTGGCAGACGTGATGTCAAATTTGTTCTACCGTAGTTTCTTCTGCGGGGTGATTGGCTAACTCTGTTGCAAACAGAAATGATTGAAACCGATCCTGTTTTTACAAACTTTGACATTTTATCCGTCGAAATTCAATGAACGTCAATTGACAAACTATACTATATAATATATTGTTAGCGACTCCCCCACCAAGAGGACATCGACAAACCGACGCTCCTTTAAATAGCGGGCAGGACCATTGCTTGGGCTCAGTCTGTTGGTGGTGCTCGACGGTGTAATAGCTTAGGGACGTTAAAAATTATTGTGCGAGGCTATGTAAGTCACTTTGTGTTTCTGATTTTCGTCATTTTCAAGTGTTATAATTATTTCTATCTGTGTGGTTCCAACTTGATTTCTGTGTCGATTTGTTTAGTTAAGTTTTTGAAATAAAATTACTGTTTAAACTTTAGGCTTAACGTTTAGTGTTATTTTTTTTAAATCAATTTCTACTTCTGATTTATATATATATATATATATATATATATATATATATATATATATAACTAAAAATTGTTAAAACAGGATCGGTGTCAATCATTTTTGTTTGCAACAGAGATAGCCAATCACCCCGCTGATCTATCTATATTTTCGTCTAATTGTGACTAGATTCTGCCTTTGACTTCTCGCATGATACCCGTCCTATGTGCAGATAATAATTCTGGTCATAATCTATGTACATCAAAGTTTGGTCCAAAACCGTTCAGCCGTGTGATAATAGTGTAGTAATAGTAATTAATTGCTATCTTTATGATACATTGTCAGCGGGGTGATCGGCTAACTCTGTTGCAAACAGAAATGATTGATCCTGTTTTAACAAACTATGACAGTTTGTCAATTAACGTTCATCGAATTTCGACGGATGAAATGTCAAAGTTTGTAAAAGCAGGATCGGTGTCAATCATTTCTGTTTGCAACAGAGTTAGCCGATCACCCCGTAGATCTTATATGATACGATAATATCTTGTTTGTTATGATAATATTTTAAGTGGGATATAATATGAGAGGAGTAAATCGATACTAAACCACACCGGACACTATTGTTGGCTACTAAAAAAATTATTGACTAATTAAAAAAAGTGGCCAAGTTCCAGTCGGACTCACGCGCGATGGGTTCCGTACCATAGGTAGTATGGGAGGTATTTTATTCTGTTTTTAGTATTTGCTGTTTAGCGGCAACAGAAATACATCTGTGATAATTTCAACACTATCTAGCTATCACGGTTCATGAGATACAGCCTGGTGCAGACAGAAAGACGGATAGTAAAGTCAAGTCAAGTCAGAAGAAGTGAAGTGAAGAAGAAGAATGAATAGGGTCCCGTTTTTACCCTTTGGGTACGGAACCTTACAAATGAAAGGGCTTAATTACCAATAAAAAACGACAACAACTGGCTAATACCCTGCAGGTACAATATACAACGCGGCCGATTCCGGCCAATGTGTAAAGACGATTTCATTTTGCGAAAATATCCACACGTTTCCCTCCAATTTCCCATAGGTTAGTTGACACAGAATGGCGGCGTATGGCGAAAATTGCTATATTGCATTTGTTTACCCGGTTTAATAAAGGTTTGCACACAATCTTGCGCGCTGGCACCGATTTCCGAACGTGGTTATGCGGTAAAAGAAAGGTATTTTCACACTTTAACCACGGGTTTGGTTTCATAAGGTTTAGGACATGTATGCTAGTTGGGGATCGCTGCTTACAACTACTCATACCATCAACGCTGCTGTCCATCGACCAGGGGATTAGCTCGTCGATTAGGGGATTTCGCTGTGCCGGTGCTATCAGCCGGCCCCGAGAGCTTCTTCTGTTACTTAACAGGGTGCTCCAAGTGCAGATGAGGTTGGCTTGGAACCCACTTTGATTTGGAACCCTTTTAACGAGACTAAATAGATAAGAATTAGCAAGAGTCTCTGCTTGGCTTATATTTTTTTAAAGTCTGTAGTATAATTATTCTTAACTATTACATTGGTTTTGAGCACATGTTATGAAATAGTTGGAGACAATTTCATCACAAGCTTTTTGTCATCTGAATATTTTTGAATTTATTTACAGATAAATCAAGCTGGTCATTGAGGATTTTGTTAAATAAACGTGCACATTGTCTTTTAAAAGATTGACTAACTTCATGGAGCCTTACAGTAGGAACAGTGGGTTTATCTTTATTTCTAGTGTTAAAATGAAAATTAAAAAAAAAACTCTTATTTTGAGTGTCGCTATTTTTCTTGAACATATTATATCATCGAAGACAACTTGTGTAAACATGCCTTAACAGTTAACAGTTGGTACAAATGGATACTTCGTTATAACGGCAGATTTAAATATTACGTTGCGATAGCACACTGCGATTTTACAGATTTCGTGTTCGATTTTGCTTAGGTTTTATGTAGTGTATTCGTACGTTATAAATGGAGTGTGAGATTTTCAAAACTTGTAGACAACCATGGCCCAAATGACCCCCTTTAATATCCGACTGCAAAAAGTTATTTATTGTTAGTAACATATTGCCGTGCTAGTATAAATTTTAAGCAACGTTGCCTAACTTTTAAAAACAATCAACATTCTCTAACAATCGGTAACATTGTTATAAAATTTTACCTCAACACGGTAACATAAAATACACAGGGTTCGGGATGCAGGGTTTCAGGAGCGAACTGAGAAATTACGAGAAAACAGGAAACAGGAGAAAATGCTGTTGCTATATCTATAATGCTATATCAGTTCTTCATCTTCCATGGCAACACGTCCGTTACCTCCAAAGGTTGGAGTACATATGCCGTGCTACTCAACTGTTGCCGATAGTTATTCTTTGTTATATTTGTAATCGGCGGTATGGACGCAATGAGAAACATTCAACAAATAGTAACAAGTAGCTATAAAAGTTATAGATATTAACCTAATGTTACCGTATTACACAGTGTTATCCCACAAAAGTTTTAAAGTTACGCGCAAGCGCAAGTTATGTCGCGTATAACCAATCAGGCTTGTGAAATGTTACGTGGAATGTGACGTATTATTGGCTACGTGTGACTCAACTCGCTCATCTGGACTAGCTCTTAGGTACAAATTGTAAATACCTAATTGTTGCATCATATGTGACAGGTCCACCCAGAGATGGCGGTACTGTGCCAGCTTCAATGCAGGGTGTTCCGCCTCCAACGCCTTGTGCAAGTTCATAGCAAGGCCTTTTGAAGCGGTCCCGAACGCATTGCAGTTGATATACCTGAAAGTATCACCACTTCTGAGCAAAGACGATTTGTTGTATGTTTTTTATTATTATCCTAATAATGCCGAGAGGTTTTCATCAAGTTTTCCAGTATGTTAAAAAAGAAAACATATTTTCGATTTTCGTTATGATAGAGATATGCAAACTATGTATTTATACATTTTTGGTCACACTTATCATCATCATCATCATCATCCACAGCCCGTTCACCCACTGCTGGGTATAGGCTTCCTTTTGTATGTGCCAATCTCTACGGTTCAAAGCTCGTCTCATTCAGTCTCGGCCCACGATTAATGCAATATCGTCCACCCCTCTTGCTGCTGGTCGACCGACGTTTCTGTTCCCGGTTCTTGGACGCCATTCAGTTATCGCTTTACTTCAGCTGTCATCGCCTCGCAAAGTTATGCGGTTCCCAATTTTGACCGTTGTTCGACTTCGGATCTCAACGTTAGGAATATAGTATATAAGCTTAATGCCGAGTATAGTACGCTCCATGTCATACCAATACGCAACAAAAAGTTTGCCATTTCTTACAGTTAGCCCTGTCACTGTTTGTATAATAAGAGAGGTTTTATTAAATTCTATCGTTCAATTCAAAAAATATAGTTTTACACTTTACAACGATATTTATGAGGAATTTTAATTAAAACCTTCATCCTAAACAAAAATATAAACCTATTTTCTTATACAGGATAAAACTATTTTTATAATCCCAAAAACCAACTGCACACGCTCATTTGCTAAGCGGCAAACTTTGGCGTTGTTGATTTTACCCTCAAAAGCAAAGCCAGTATTTGTAAGTCTGAATTTGCATAGCAAACGCTTAACACGTGAGAAACAATGTATTTATTAGAATATAGCCTTCCTTTTTGATGCTAGTTTATACATGTTTTTTTAAATACTTTTTACTACATAAACTACCAACGTCGTAGTTATGTTATCATATGCAAATGCTTGTGGCTATCAACGATGAGGAAACTCTGCTATTAGATATGGTGGTTCCAAGACGCAGAAAACTAATTCGAAACCACGCGGGCTCTTGTACAAGGGGAGGAGAGTGTACTTAAACAATAATTTAAAATAAAAAACCGACTTCAAAAACAAAAACTGCATAACTAAAAAGTTTAAAATAATTGCATAGTTCTTTGTTGAACTAACAATGAACCTTTTTTTCTATCTATTTATTACGTACAATCTATGCGTCTACCACATAGGTAGAGTAGGTAGTTGGAGTCGGTGTCAGCTAAGGTGTATGTAACTATAGCGTGGGCAGCGCGGCGCATGTAGGGCATATCCGAGGTGGGAGGGGTATAGTTGTTTTAATATCGTATTTTCTTATTTATATGGAATCAATAGAAATGTATACCCTATACAACGCCAAAAAAAAATCAAATCGGTTCATAAATGACAGAGTTATGAGGTAACAAACATAAAATTAATAAGATTTGAGCACACAAAATTTTCATTTCCTGTTTTTTAACCCTTAAGGTTGGACTTCAAATTTATATGAGACCAATTGGAAAGTATACCCTACACAACGACAAAAAAAAAAATCCAAATCGTTTCCTAAATGACAGAGTACTGAGCTAACAAACATAAAAAAAAGAATAGAGAACCTCCTCCTTTTTTTGAAGTCGGTTAAAAATGGTATCCGTTTCGCTATTAACTGCCAATACAATTCGCGACGCACTCACTTGGCGAGCCTACTGCGGTCTCGCCTCCCATTGAACTAGCATGCTAATCGCCAGTGTGATAATGCCCCAAGATACATTTATTTATTGGCGTGGTGTGACACACTATAAGAATTTTCACGCGGGTGACAAAGAGGTAATACGTGAATCTTTTCCGAAGGACGATAACGTAGTTCGGCTATTCGAATCCTTACCAAAGAGAACAGAATCCGTCCAGCATAGCTATGATGTGGTAATAAGCAAAGGAGTGCCACAGCTCGAAGTCATCCTGTAAGTAATGCTGGGAGAGGATGACTGCGAAGCTGAGGGCCCATGAGAAGACACAAAGGCCCCACGTCAAGGAGTAGAGGTTTGGAAACACGATCGGTGTGCCGGTGATCTTCAAGTACTTTAACTGAAAAAGAACATACCATATTTGGAGTATAGTTAAAAACTGCGCGCGCTCTGCCCTCTAATTAAAAATTTTTTTTTTGACAAAAGTTGTTGAGAATTTAATTTTTTACAATATTTATTAAGATATAAATAGCATAAACCCATAGGAAACATTTTTTGCAATAAATCGATTTTTTAATCTTTGACCTAGGAATATCTGTAGAAGCTACAATAAGTAGGTTTTGAGACAAGTTTTAGGGTGCTCAAATAAAGGTTTATATCAGTTTATAGCAGACTATGTCTCATTCCGAGATTCTTGCCCTAATTTGACTAATTTTATTGGACTAAAGAGAATTACAAAATTATTTGACAGATGAGCTCATCAGTGCGATAATAACAATAATATCGATGGATAAGCTTGTTATTTTTTAGATAAATAAATAAATAAATAATTAACAATTAATGCTGGACTATCACACAGTATCATGTAGCCCCAAACTAAGCAGAGCTTGTGTTATGGGAACCACATGATTGATATATTACATATATACATTAGAGCATAGAATAACTTAATTATCCTATCTATCTTAGATAGGATGTTTAGTTCAATTTGAAGCCTTGCTCTTTGTCTGCATGGATGCAGATACAGAAAGACAAGGACAAAGAATATTAAAAGTCGCTCGGCTAACGTAGTATCTTTAGCAACTATAGTTGCTTTGAATTTTCTGGAAATTTAATGAATGAATATATAGTTGTCGCAGTTACTAAAACATAGATCTATGCATACGGTGTTGGCATTTTTTGTTAAAGTAAGTTATTCAAAAAAATGGTCCATCTTATAAATGGATATTTGATTGTGCAGAGTGTGATTGCAGCAACTGACAATTAGTAAAGATTTTTCGGTGTCGATTAAAACAACAGATATATTTTATTATTACACTACGGTTAATAAAGATATTTTTAATCGATGTATGGTTTAATCTAAAACAGCAAACCAAAACACAATAAGAAAAAAAATATGTTTATAATCGAGTTAGTTGTATGTTTATAGCCGTTGGTGTAACATTTTTATCCAAAACATTAATGTATTCAGGTTTATTTTCCTATTTATTCTGTCGTTTTTATCATACATCTGTATGATATCTGTTTACCTATTAGGGCATCATAGCTAAATAAGTAGCATTTATTAGTCATACATTTATTACTAAAATAAAACGGATTGCAAAACTAACCTTTTTAGCTTTGGGTTCGGACTGTTTTTGTTACAACCGTTGGCAGCATTAAGTTTCAAATGTCAAAAAAACAATAATAAAATGGAAATACTATAGTAGCATTACACTTCTTATATTTCAATAAGCAAGTTAGCCATCTAATTTATCTGTAAAGACTCTCTGCATAAAATTTGGATATTATTTAAAGTACCAAAAGAAGATGCTGGAAGAAGCTGGATGCGTCGAGCTGAGGACAAGGCGCAATGGGCGGTCATTAAGGGATATGCACTTTTACCTTCGTTTACTTACTTGATAGTGAGTCCACATGTTTTTGAAAATAGCCACTTGTGGTCCATGCCGCCATGATGCTATCGGCAGAAGAAAGTGAGGAATCAGGATGCTCAAGAATATAATGTTGTAAATAACTTCATCAAAACGCTTGTTCGAGTTGCTTTGAAAGTTTTGAAGACGCTCTTTACCAACTGAAAGTAAAGACTAAGCTGGCTGAACTATATACAACAACAATATCAACACCAGCTTTTATCAGTCCATTAATAGAAATAGGCCACCCTTATCAAGAAGGAGGATATCTATAATCCCCACACTATGAATGTGTATGAAATAAAGTTAATAATGAAAAAAAAAGTTTTATTGACATGATAAAGTTTTACAAAATTTTCTTAGTGAATCCATAGGCTCCCGAACTAGTTCAAAACTGTTTCAGGAGCCAGTGGCTTCTCCCAGTTTTTGAACTTAAGTAATATAATTATGCCTTAACGTTTAAAAGTTTTAAAGTGTATCATTAATAGTTTTATATAATTTGGTAAAAATTTTGAAAAAAAAAAACATTTCCCTGGGTATTTAAGTAAAATAAAGTAAAATTTGGTAGCCTTAGAAGATTACAGTCTCTCTAATTAATGTATGAAATAAAGTAAATGATCAAGGTAAGGAATTTCAGGGCACATCTTTGGACAACGCCAACGCTCCTGCTCGTCGATGATCTGGTGTTAGCCTGCGCTATGCCGTAATTAAACCCCTAGAGCCCCATTTAGCAAGAGCAGCATGGCTCGGTAAGGTTGGCTTGCGTTCCAAAGACGGAGATTTAATCCGTGACCCCTCTAAATTAAACATAATATAAACAATGGCTTATAATTTTCTACATGGGGCAAGCAAATGTGTGTTCAGACATCTTACATTTAAGCATTAGGGCAGTAATACCGCCCATAATACAGGAATTTGTGAGCCACAGTCTAAGACCAGACAAGGGATTCAAGGCCCATAATCAAGAATCAGATTTAATTTTTTTGATTTATTTATCACACTTATTGGGCCTCCTCTAGCGTTTTTTCGGCTTGTATTAGCAAAATCAAAATCAAAATTCATTTATTCAGAAGGAACTGAAAAGTACACTTTGAAGTACTAACTTACTACAACAACATTGTAATTTGTGAGAACTGTTATTATTTTTGGTCAATAAATATTTTTGTATTTGTATTTGTAAACGTATTTTTTTCTAATTTACACCAATTCGTAACGTCACCAAACAGCTCGTAAACACGAGCTTATATGAGCCTAACGGAACTGTTTTCAAACGGAAGCGACGTCCATTAATTTGAGGCATGAAGAGCACCTTTAACCCAAACACAGCAATGCTGTGGAAATAGGCATGACATTAATACATCTGCAGAAAGAGTCGTATAAAAAAGTCCTTACCTTTCAATACAATGATAGATTCTAGGCCCCAAACCAAATAGGCCCATAGTGTAGCTTTCGATATCCAGTTGTATGTTGTTCGTTTTGTTGTTTGGGCATCTAAAATAGTATACAAAAATAATTAATTCATTAATCATAATAACAAAGTTTTTTATAATTTTTTCCATAATAATTTCAGTAAAGTGAAAAACAGATAAAGCTTGGTCCGAAAATAACGAAACTCAAAACTCGGAAGTCATTTCAGAAAGTTATCGTCTTAAAAATTTACGTCACATTATTTTTTCTTCCGGAAACATAAATAATTTATTTGGAGGCAAAGTTAGAAAGTCAAGATCATGGAATTCTCATAAATGTTTATGAATATCATTGAACATACCATCTACAGATTTTTTTTTTTTAAGATATAATTTTATGAGGGGGGATGAAAAAAAGTCATGTAGCGAGAATGGTGTTAGAGAATGTCTGATAGAGAATTACCATTTGTACTTCGTACTTGGGACCAAAGAAAAGATGGATGGATTGTGTGAAGGACGACATGACTGAAAAAAGAATGAGTGTTGATCATAAATCTATGCCTGATTTTATATAATTGATTCTAAATAAAAATGCCGTGTATTTAATACCAAAGCAGAAACGAGATACAACCCGCTTTAGGAGAATACATTAGGCACAGATTTTTGTTCAAAGTGCGTACTCCCTTAATAAAAACTCCTTGATCAACACTCTTCTTTTTATGTCATCTTTCACATCATCATCATCATCAGCCTATAGCAATCCACTGCTGGACATAGGCCTCCCCTAATGAGCGCCTTTGCGCCCTGTTCTGAGCTCGACGCATCCTTCCACCAGCAGCCTTTCGCAAATCGACACTCCACCTGGCTAGAGGGCGTGCTACACTACCGAGCCGCGGTCTCCACTCAAGAACTCGTTTACCCCAACGGTTGTCGGTTCTTCGGCAGATATGGCCAGCCCACTGCCACTTCAGCTTGCTAATTTTCTGAGCTATGTCAACAACTTTAGTTCTGCGTCGGATAGTCTCGTTGCGGATTCTATCCTTCAGAGAAACTCCAAGCATGGCTCGTTCCATAGCTCGCTGAGCGACTTTAATCTGGTGGATTAGCCGTACTGTGAGTGTCCACGTTTCGGCTCCGTATGTCATGACGGGTAGGACGCACTGATTGAAAACTTTCGTTTTCAAACATTGCGGTATGGGTGACGAAAACACTCGACGTAGTATCCAAAATGCTGCCCAACCCAGCTTAATACTCCTCTTGGCCTCCTTCTCGAAGTTGTTCCTACCCAACTGCAATATCTGCCCGAGGTACGTGGCTTTTGTGGGCTTATCTTTCACATACTAATATAAATATATTTAAAAGTTCTCTGACCAGACTGTTTGCGGACAGGGCTTATTATACTGTAGACGAATTTTTAAATGATAAATTAAATAATGACATTATTTAATTTGAAATTTTAATTTGACTTTTGATATACGTATTAATCTTATTATGTACTTAATTGTTTTCTTTTTTCTATGCTTCCATGTAGGTAAATGTTCGTACGTTTCACTGGCGGGACTAGTGACACTAACATAAGTTTATTTTTACTATGATATCAATTGTACCTAGTTTCCACAAACAATAAATATCTTTTATCTTTTTATCTATTTTTTTTTCTGTGGCCTACCATACCCCTTTTCTCGTGGTATTGAGATGACAAGTGATAGAAGGAAATGGTAGGAGAACATATGTTGTGTCGAGCCGATTCCCCATAACGTGGGATATGGTGATGATATCATAATGGGAAAAATAACATGATGATTGTTTTTTGTTCAACTGAGACATACTTCTGGGTACCCTCATGATGGGCATGATACCCATGATCTGGAACAGCACCAGCAAGCTCCGCGTCGTCCAGTAGAAGCTGTCGTGTTGGTCGAGGAGAGCACCATCTTTGTCAGTTATCTCAGGACCATGGATCTCTTCTGGATTGAAATCTGTGATAAAAATGAATCCTTTTTTTATTGTCCTCTTTATGTAACTTTAAGAAGTAAGAAAAAAAAACTATTTATTTAGTTATTTATTTTTATAATAAATATTCTATATTGCACTTAAAAAAATAGAAATGGTGGACACTAATGCTAAAACAGCATTTTTTCCAGTCAAATATGACAAAAATAGTGGCTAATGTGCATAAAAGGTCAACAATATAACTTAAAAACAATGAAAAAAATTAACCATTTATAAAATTAAAGGTAGATCATATTTATCTATATCTATATATTTTATTATCTATATCAATACCGTATTAATTAACAACTTATACACAAACCAATTCTGGAATTATATAATCTGATTGGAAAAATCTATATTTTACCGCCTATTTTCTTTTGAAACAAAAAATACGTGACATGATTATAAATTAACAAATTACTTTTGTATCTTCATGCAATAAAATATGACTTTCTTGAAAAATGTAGGTACGTGATCGCCGTATCACAAAATATTAACGCAATATTTTATATCTTAGTCGTAAAGAGCGTTGTTCTTGTTACTTTTAATAAGATCGTCCAGTTTATGACTTTGTTTTATAAAGAAATTTTGTAAAGATTAGAAATGAATTCTTTATTAATTTTCTCTCTTTCTTTCAGCAGGGAGTCGAGTTTGAAAAACCTAGGTAATGTAGGAAATGGTAGGCCAGTGCCCATTATGAAGGCTGATTATAATAATCATAAAGTATAGATGAGGAATAAAACTTTGATGCTTATTATGTAGCTTCTGGTGATGCAGAATACTTCCCTTAAGGTGGTTCGGGTTGTCTGCCAGCTTTGGCATTACTTATTGTAGGTAAGTACATAAATTATATTATTTTAGTAGTACATCCAACCGCATTCAGCCGCGGTGGCGGTGGTGGCCTGCGTACTATTTGATAATAAAACATTTTCTTATTGTTTTTAAGGTACTGACCATTCCGCCAAAAATGGAAACTTTTTGGCGGAATTTGTTATGAGGTCCCTGTGTAGTTGTGGACCTTATATTGCGGCCGCATTCAGGCCGCATGCTGTTCGCTCCTTATCTTAGGTTTTCCTACGTGTACAAGCAATCAAAACTGATCGTGACCCCTACCGCAGCAGCAGCCCGCGCCTGTGTGACGGACTCTTTATCCGGGTACTACCCGAGAGGAGTCAAGAGTAGGGTGCCTAGTACGAGTTTTTTTAGCAGCTCGATTGCATTTGCGTTTACGCAAAGAAGATCGGACAGTTTTATACAACCTGTGACCTGACACCTGACCATAAAATGTCGCATCTAGAAATGACCTAAATGCTAGTTCTTATTGCAGGATATCATGTTCAATTAATCGTTTTTTTTTATAGTTTTAGGTTACGATCGGTTGGTAACACTGGCGCCATTAAACAAACACTAACCAAACGCGTGCTTTGTTAGTGGCAGTTTTGTTTTAAATGGTTGACATTGGGACGAGAGATCCACAATGTGGATGAGGGTGCGTTCAATAACCATGATTCGTTATGATAGGACGTATTGCGATCATTATTTATGATTAATTTACTAAGTATTCCGGCTTTAATAAAGTTATTAGTTACAAATTCAAAACTGCATTATCAAGAATATTTTTACATAATTCGCATTTTTAGTCACTTCTATTTATGGTCAGGTCTGAAATGACCGGCCTTCTTTATATAGAATCGAAATAGCGTCATCTACCTAGTGACAAACGCGTAGCACTAACTCCTTTCCATACAAAGTTGCTTAAACGCAAATGCAATCGAGCTGGTAAAAAAACTCGCACTAGGCACCCTGATGACAATTGTTATTGTTGATGGACTAATAAGTCAAATATTGAAATCAACTATAATTTACTTCAAGTTTGTAACGTGGTTTCCCAACTTCTACTACCTACTACTTTGTACTAGTGCTAACGTATAAGGGAGTGCTCGCTTTTAAACAAAAATCTTAACACACCTGGTGGTTGGCACAAATTGTTCAAAGCGAGCGATCCTATTTATGAAAAGGCTCACTGCGTTCTCCATGGACCCACGAGGTTTCAAAAGGATTAATTTCTACTGACCTTTCATCTCCTTATCACCCTTAAGTCCAAACATATCCCGCTTTCTGATGTCCTCATTCTGGTTAGGATTATAGATCCTGAAACTGTCTCTGCCGATGCCATCCATTTATATGTACTCGTAAATCTGGTAATGAGACCTATAATTATTATTTTTTAACCCGTGAGGAGTTGCATCTAATTTTGTTGCACAGATAGGGGCACTTATGAACAAATTTCTCACACTACTTCAAATACTTAAGAGACACCACCAAAAACCAAAGATTTTAGAAAAAAAATTGCATGAGCAAATTGCTCATAGCGCCCCTTCAGGTCAAACCTTGGAGCGAGCCTCCTGCGAGCGAGAGGGTGGTTTGACACGTCGCCTTAACGGGTCTTTCTCGCGTTCTACCGTATTTATAGTCCCAAAGTTCCAATTGTTTTGCAACGACTGTGGTCATGGGATGTCTCTCGTTGCAATTCTTACCGAAACGTCGAAAAATTAAAAAGTATATGAAAGCTTAAAAAGTACTTTAAGACCTCGGAGAATAGACTTGGACTAACGTCAAAAAGAAGGTAGTTTTATATTTCCTTTCCGCTATGTTGAGTCGTAAATAGAATGGCGTTGGAAAACAAAGTGATCAATCATCATCTACCCGTCATACCTCTTTGTGTGCATTTAATATTGTTATTGGGATGTGTGGAGCGAACTTTTTATTGTTATTTTCGTTGGTAATATTTTGCTAGCGCACTGAAACTACAATCGACGAAAAAGTATGTTTATTCGTTTTGGGTCACGTGTTGATTGATGAAGTATGAATGTAGCGCGGTTGCTGTTTTTGCTGACGTATTATCCTACTAATATTATAAATGCGAAAGTTTTTGAGTATGTATGTATGGATGAATGTTTGTTACATATAATATTAAATATATTCTATTCATACATATTCCATTCATCCATACATCCATACTCACAAACTTTCGCATTTATAATATTAGTAGGATGGGGTAGGATATGAGTTTAGAGTTGTATAATGTTACATCTGTTTAAATAAGACACTTGTTTTTATATTAGACCAATTATTACCCACTTATCTGAACTAGACATGATAAATTTAAATTTGCATATAAATAAGTGTAGATATGTGAATTTGGTCAAAATTTTAAATTTCAGCGTTGAATGATGAAAATTTAAGCTTCTTGTATGGTATAATAAGTCTTGATTTGTTCATTTACCATTTATACATGCCACTTTTATGAAATAATTAAAAATATATCATGTTTTTAAAAATACATTTGTTATTCTACTTATATTGGTAACTTTGAGTTGATCACGTCAATATAGAGAATTTATATTGTCTCAAAAAAAATATTTCACTTCACTTCCATGTCTGTAAATAAAAAATAAAGTCACAAGAGTCTCCAAGGCTTTCCACCAACACCTACATGAATGACGCCACCGCTTAACACCCATTAATTCATATTTCATACAAACTGCGACTTTCAAAAACACTTAACGAGCCCTAAGTGAGACGTTGGTGCGACCCGCCAACCTATCTTTAAATATTGAATGAGAGTAAAGGCGTGTACTCACTGAAGTCTCCCAGGTGTAGTTGAATAGAATTTATGAAGGTAGTCGAAAACGTTTGTCTATCTATCATACACCATCAACAGTATGATAGATAGATAGATAAAAAACTCTTTATTGTACTCACACCAACAAAAACAAATAGAACAATATACAATAACAATAATGAAAGTACAATGGGCGGTCTTATCGCTTAGAGCGATCTCTTCCAGACAACCTTTGGAAGGACTGGATTTAAAATACTGTAGCAGACGATGGTGTATAATATCAATAAACACACTAAATATCATCATAATACATTGCGGACGAGGAAAAAAAATACGATAATTAAACATAAATATCTACATAAACATTTATGTTTATGTAGATATTTATATCTATATGTAAAATAGTAGATACCAAATAGTAAATACAATACTAATACTTACTATAGATAACTCAGAAATTAAATATACTAATAGATATAATAATGGTAATAAAATATGTATAGGTAATCATATACATAATAAAATAAAGGTAATCTAAAAACAGCTAATATAAAACTTTCATGTTTTATTTCAAACGTCATGTGAAGCTATGTATATGATCATGATCAGCGATCGTAGAACTAGGACACCGCTACAATAGTCACGACGTATCTATGTCTCGCTGAAGTTCGTTGCAAGTAGCGAAGAAGTTCCTATAAATTTGGTCGCATTGTACCTACTAGGGTTTAAATAAAAGACAAAGGTCTTCAAACAGTGCATGTTGCCAATGATGACTGGTACTGAAACTTGGTCGATAACTATGTCCTCATACACAAACTCAAATGCGCACAACGGATGGAGAAGCTATGCTATCGGTGTCTCTCTATGTGATAGAATTCGAAATCAATAAATCCTTAAAATAGACAAATATAAAAAAAAATATAAAATAGACAAAATTCAGACAATTACAGTCCATTTGGTTAGTAAGCTATTATTATAGGTTAGTACTTAATAACTAACAGGGATTTAGTCCTCTGAATGAGCTTAAATATCAGAGGACAATCAAATTTCTTTGAGATAGCATTTAGGATGCTACTCCCACGAGTTCTGCTGAGGAGTGAAGCTGTCTTTTTTCGCCAAATAGCATCAAAGGTGTTGACTCGAGCATCAGCAAACATCCCCAGGCACTACAGAATCGCGCCAGATGCAACAGCGTCCTATATGCGTTATTGTACTGGACCCGCAGAGCATTGTAAGACATTTGTGTATAACTGATCCACAGGTTCACTGCATATAAAGATGTACAGTATGCTATAGGACTCACATACAGCTAAAAGCTTTCGCGCTTAAGTGCGCTGATTGAGGGAGCCAGCACAATGTCATCGGCATAGCTAAGATTGTTTACACTTACCCCATTGACATGGCAACCCACAGGCATGCTGCTGAGTCGCTCAATCAACCCATTCATATAAAGGCAGAAAAGCGAGGGCGAACTCAACCCCCCTTGCCTAACCCCGCACTCCTGTACATACAAGTCCGAAAGCTCACCTGAGCACTTCACCTGGTTCTCCTGGTTGAGGTACCAGAACCTAAAAAGTGATACCAACTCTGATGGTAGACTTGTATCTATCAGCTTCTGCCAACGGACGTCAAAGGACACCAAAGTCTTTCGATAGATCCATAAAAACAGGCATACATAGGTATCTGCCTGTCTGTGTAATATTTGATAGTGTGCTACAGACTAAAAATGAAAGAAAAATACCAGGGTAACCGACATAGCTCTCAGAATCAGCAAGTTGGAAGTCGCAATGGGCAGGCCACTTAGCCCGTAGAACCGATAACCGTTGGGAAATAAAGGCTCATAATAGAAAGTCTGCATAATTTGGATCTAGATGATGTTGTATGTTTATGTCCAACATTATTTATAATTTTTATTGATAGACGTTATTATCAAACGCCATAGCGTAAGGCTTACAACTTCAACTTCCCCGGCACCCTTTCAAGGACAAATTTTAATTAATCGATTCATGCCCTTTCCATTAGAAAAGACAACATCACTACCCAACAGTGGGTCTTAATGTGTTAATGTTTTAAATCATGATGATGATGATGCACGACTTAGGCTTGATCTGCTTGTATTGTCAGTCAGTCAGTAAAGGTTAGATTTAATCTACGGAAGAGGAAAAGAATTTGCAGAAAGAGAAATACATTCCGGTCATATTAGATCATTATTTTCTTAACCAACATTATTTTACTATTTTTTATTGTAACTAAAATGTTAAATGTACCTAAAATGGTAAATGTACTTTCTGTTTAGTGCTCGGCGGAGCAACACGTTTGCGGAGTTCTGCGTCGTTGTGGTTTTTAGCGACGTCGACGTTGGTGGACAGCGAGTCGATCATTCCTGGATGCCTTATGGGGAAGGCGAAACATTGTCTTTCTATGTACCTAATTTCATTATGATGATGATGATGATGATGATCGATACATCGATAGTGTAACTAATAAAAAATCCCTCGACTCAACCTTGAAATGTGTGTTTGTTTGGTAGTTAGCGAATGCCAGAAAATATTTTCTCAGTCCAGCCATGTCAACAGTATCAACTTGCCTTCCTACCTATCTCGCTACGACTTCTTCAAGGAAAACTTTCGAGTTGATAGAATATGACGGTTACTCTATGAGCTATGAGTGTCTAAAAAGAGAATACCAGTGTGATACAAGTACCATAAAATTTCGAAATAAGCTTAGTTTAATTTAATTAAGATTTGTATATATGTATATATTTATATATATAACCCAAATACTTCGACTCAGGAGGGATTAGAACCTGTAACCTTCCCATAAATACAGGGATGTGCTAACCAACTGCGCTACCGAGCCAACTCCTCGCCTTGTCGAAATTTTTGGGCAGTCATGGCTGAGCGCCGTTGGCTCCAGGGGACAGGGGAAACATTGCAGTTTCCAAGTCTGCTTAATGACTAAAATACACTCGAGAGCAATGAATCCGGGTCACTCAAAGAATCCAAAAAATCTCGGAAAGTAAGAATGCTAGGTTAATGCAATAAATTGTATTTAATAGACAATTTAATACTCCTTAAATGAAAGTATTAAAACTTCTTAGTTATTGTAAAGTTATATCATAAAAAAATCAAATTTGAAAAGGGAACACTGTCGAAGATGGAACTACGAAATTACAGGATTTGTTTTTGCTTTTGTTTGTAATCTGTCATTTATGTTGGTACATAAACCAGGTTGATAGTGCTCAATATTCATTATTCAAGCTGAAATCATGTCGCTTACACTTGAAGAATGCACCAGTATACTTACATTGGTGGAAACCGGCCGGAGTCAGCGCGATACAGCCAGGACTGTCGGTGTGTCGCTGTCAACAGTACAAAGAGTTCTCCGACGTTACGAAGAAACTGGTTCTAACCTACGCAGACCAGGAACGGGCAGAACTAGGTGTACCACAGCACGAGAAGACCGATACTTGGTGAACACCATGCTTCGAAATCGCTTTCTCACAGGAACTGAACTCACAAATCAGTTTCGACGCCTCGGAGGAAGTAACCCAAGTGCATGGACAGTAAGACGTCGGCTTGCTGAATCTAACTTAAAACCCCTTAGACCTGCAAACGGCCCTAAACTGGAGCGTGGCCATCGTATTTCAAGACTAAGATATGCCCAGAACCACGTAAATTGGAGTATTGAAGATTGGTCGAAAGTTATGTTCTCCGACGAATCAAAATTTATGCTCTACAAGCACGATGGAAGACACAGAGTGTATAGAAGACCAGGGGAAAGATTCAAGCAAGCATGCATCGAAGAAAAAGTAGCCTACGGTGGTGGGTCTGTACTTGTGTGGGCCGGAATTTCCTCTGAAAGTCGCACAGAGCTGGTGATCATAGAAAACGGCTCTTTAACTAGCGTAAGATATGTGGAAGAAATCCTCAACGAACACGTTGGTCCATTTATGGTCAATTTGGGTGAGGATGCTATATTTATGCATGACAATGCCCGACCTCATACAGGTAGGATTGTGAATGACTACCTTCAAGAGATGAACATTACTTGTATGGAGTGGCCAGCGCGCAGCCCGGATATCAACCCGATCGAGCATGCTTGGGACGAGCTAGGGAGATGCGTAAAACAACGAAACCCTCCCCCAATCACGCTTCCTGAGCTCAAAATTGCTCTCACAGAGGAATGGGAGAATATTCCCCAAAATCGTATAAGGAACTTGGTGTACAGCATGCCAAACCGCGTAAACGCAGTAATGGAAGCACGAGGAGGTAATACGAAGTATTGAAATTCAAGAAAATCGTCATAAAGTTCAAAAATTTCATGTTTCCTATTTTTGTTTTAAGGAGAGATCAGCAGTTTTTTTTCTTTATGTAATTTTGTGTAAATAAAATGTATGGTGACTCATATTTTTTTAACTTTCATTTAAGGAGTATTAAATTGTCTATTAAATACAATTTATTGCATTAACCTAGCATTCTTACTTTCCGAGATTTTTTGGATTCTTTGAGTGACCCGGATTCATTGCTCTCGAGTGTAGTTTAGTACATTGACGAGAGAAGTGTCGCTTTGCTTATTCAATAAAAAAAAGTGTTAGCTCACACTTCAGGGGAAGTCTGATTAAGATTTTTATTGTATCCCAAAAACTTCGAGTCACACGGGATTTGAACCCGCGACCTTCCCATAAATACCTTAAACTTAGTTTATGCTTGATTTTTAACCCAGATTGTAATTCATACTTAATTTTTTATGAGTTCAACCAGATTTGTTTTACAATGTTCTACAGGAACACCGTAATGGCCGAATAAATCCTTATTAAGCCCATTCTCGGTTGCAATAAATTGAATTTTGAGAAATAATTTGCTTTGCAATCCTGAAAGATACACAAACTGAAAAACTCAATTAAGTTGCTGAATGACAACAGGTAAATATTAATGAAGCTGTACTGATTACAGGCGGGTTCTCTTTAGCACTGCTTTTACTGGAACAAAATATAATTACCAGTATAACATCGTTGAAAAATGTCATACCTACTATTAAATGTAAGGCTTTTACTATTGGGAAAGATATGACTCCAAACTTAGTTTATACTAGCTTTCGCCCACGGCTTTGCTCGCGTGATAAAAAGTTAAAACCCTGATAAAAGGTAGCTAAAATGTTATTCCTGGTTTAGAATTACATATTTTGCAAAATTTTAGCTCATACAAACTGGTATGATTGAGCTAAAATTTTGCAAAATATGGCTTGGCTCTACTTTCCTATAAGAGTAGTGAACTAGGCGGCTTTTCACAGATAGGGTATACCTAGGAAGTCTAAATCTGGCTAATCTAATACTGGCGTAGTGCGGAAACAAATACTCATGTACTTTTCGAGATATACATTTTGAAAATTAAAAATTACATTATTTCGTCAAACTAGATATTATTTCAGGCCTTTTGACAGTGGTATTTGTAGACATTTCTGACGGTTTTATTGTCGTGTCAGCTACACGCTGAAATTAGAGTTTTTTTTTAATCTGACAATGACAATGACTACTATTAAATTAACAGATTTGAGTAGGTTCGATTTTAAATATGTCACAAAACTGACACGGGGCACCCTGACTTGAATACGTATATGAGATGTACGTATCACGGAACCAAAGGGCAACATGACTTGAGTAGGTTAGGTTCTAAATATATCACAGAACCGACACAGAGCACCCCGATGCCTCTTCCTTCCTCCCCTCTTTTTGGGCATTCTTATTTGGATTTTTGACACAGATTTTTGTTAACTTGTCGTTCAACAGTTGCAGCACAGATGACGATGGGTTCAAAAAGTAGGATTAGTCACATCATGACGTGGAAACTATGATTAGCGAGATACCAATCCAGAACTTATAGGTTATGCAAGCATTGTCCCAGAGCAAAAATCAAACCAAAATCCGCATTAAAAAGGTTAATTTTCCAATTCTTTAAAGAAAATAACAATTGACACGTACAAAAGCTCTTCAGTACGTGTAAGCTTATGTCAAGTACCAACGTAATGCGTTGGTACGTAACGTTAAATTCGTAAATTTTCTAAACGTTTTTATTGTTATGATTTATTTCACAATCCTGAAGCCCGATTACCTACAAAGTAAGAGAAAATAAGGTAATATAAATAAGGTCAAGTGCAAGTTAGATTCGCATACCAAGGGTTCTTGTACAAACTTGTAGGTATGATATAAAAATATTAAAATTACAAATTTAAAATTACAAATTTTAATATTTTTTTATATTATAGGTACCGTTTTTTTTTCTTTACTTGTGCAAGACAATTACTTCTTGCCTAATTTAATGATTCTAGGTCAGCGATAAGTCCCTACTCTATAGGTTTTGATTCCTTGCGAGTGTCAAAATATGACATAAACGGCTGTATCTATTGATTGTGTTGACTCAGAAGAATGTTTTTTCACAGCTCTAAAAGATTACACACTTGAGTATTTGATATTAATTTCATCTTGATTACTATACGCATTTCTAGGAAAAGGGTCTTGATAGACAGACATACAGACAGGCACACGGTCAACAAAGTGATCTTTTTAGGGTTCTTTTTTTATTAGGGAACCTTAAAAATATCCTTAATTTTAAGTTTCATGTCGTCGGTACAGTTATATATCTTTCATAAAATAATATTATAAATGCAAAAGTGTGTGAGTATGGTTTTGTATGGATGAATGTTTGTTACTCTTTCACGCAAAACTACTGAACGGTTTTAGATGAAACTTGGAATATACATAGATTATGACCTGGATTAACACATAGGTTACTTTTTATCCGGATACCAAGTGAGCGAAGCTGCGGGCGGAAGCTAGTCTTTCATAAAATGATGCGTATACATGTAATACGTATCTATAGAAATACTTACAAAATTAACTTGTTCGAAAATAGATGTTCATAGATAAGTCTCATTCCAAATTGTCACATTCGACATCGATACTCAAGAATAGGGTGGCAGAACAGTCACGCGGCAAGTATAAAGTTCAATGGCATTTTATAGCTTGATATTTTCAGCATAACTGCGTTATTTCAGAGTTTTATTGTACTATTTATTATGTTTTGGAGCCTATAACCTATACTAAGAACAACGGTGCAAATTATTCAAAACTAGCTTCGGCTCGTGACTTCCCTCATTTCTTACCCGGATAAAAAGTTACTTATAATTATGTTCTTTAGAGTGTATAACTAAATAAATTAGTGACAAATGTTATTTTAATCCGTTCAGTAGACGTGAAGAAGGAACAAATTACACTAATTCTACGATGTCAGTACATGCCTAATAATTTTGAGCTCGGAAAATACACTAATACCTTAACTATAGTGCAGTGTAAGTACCTAGTTTAGTTATTGACTACAATATGACATACAATATGATCGACTTTGAGGACTGCGGTTGATTGTTTTAAAAGATGCTGATAAATGGGTAGACGGATTCACTATTCCACGCATGGAACACGAAAAAACTAATGTATGGTTGAGAACCATGCGTGGAATAGTGAATCCAATAAATAATAAAATAAAACTTGGAATATTACATAGTTTGTGACCTGGAATAGGCTGAAACAGGAATCTAGTAAAAAATATGAGAAGTCTCTAGCTAGAACTTTCATGTAAATACTTATTCATAATATGTTAAACCGCAATATTTTTCTATTACAATATAACTTAAATTGGAGTAAGTCCTCAGGGACCACAAAAACAGGTCAAACTACCTACTAATACATTGCGTTTCTACTAAAGGATAATACATTATGCGTTATTAGATTAAGTTCTATCTTTTCATTTCTTGTTGAAAAGAAAAACGTTGTTCTTAAAACAAGCAAACAAATTTAAAAAGATGGTGGCTACAGAAACCATTAATCGAGTTTGCAAAAAAACTTTAAACAAGGAAATTCCTAAAAGTTTGCTTTATAAACTGCATGAGGTAAGTAGAACGTATAACTAAGTTAGTAATACAAGATATTTCAATAAAATTTTATAGGTACTTATTTCCGGAAATACTTTTTTACAAAAATTAACCAACCGGATCGTGTCGTTTTAACACGTCATAATTGCGATTTTAGGTTGATAAAAAACTAAGTATTAGCTTTTTTGCCATACTAAGACCAGGTTAAGGCGACTATATATGTCAAACCTCCCTCTCGCTCGCACTATTCAACATTTTTGAAGATATAAAATCACTGAATGTAGTTATGCTAAATAACAAACTTTCACGGCCAAGAAAATAAGAATACAAAGGTTGAGTAATAATATCATTTTGATTCTATCACGTTTTCTTTCTAAAAAACTTGTACCGATGTGATCAATTTTGGTGCAAATTTTTTGGAAGGACAACGGGTTGGGTTCAACATGATATTTTTGCTGAACCTTTGCATTGCTATTTTCTAGGCCGTAAAGGTTTGCTATTTTGCATAACTACGTTCAGTGATTTTATATCTTCAAAAATGTTGAATAGTGCGTGGGAGAGGGAGGTTTGACATGTATAGTCGAATTAACACGTCATATGCGATTTTATTGGTTGATAAACAAAACTAAGTATTCGCTTTTTTGCCCTATTAAGACTAGGTTAAAGTACTCATCAGAAATGTTTGTGTACTTTGGTACTCAAGTACTAAGGCTTGATATTCAGATAACCTTCTATAAAACAATAGCGTAAGATACCTCAGATAACAATACCAAGTCTGGAGAAATTTCAGAACAATCTGGAATTAACAGAACTTCTCCATTACAGTATCGGCTTAATCGATCCAGTACACCCCTCCACAAACAAACTGTCTCTAATCCCTTGAAATAGAGTTGAGAATAGTAATGACTAAAGCTTGAACTGCGGTGAAAACAGTACCTACTCACCCAATGCAAATACTGTTGCTATCATTTACTATGTTATTGTAAAGGGTCTTGTGTACCTACTTTGTAGCTGTTGAATTATACAATTAAGTCTATAATCTATAGGTCTATAATAATTTATGTTCTCATCCTAATGCATCTCGCTAGACTAAAATCGTGGGTAAACGAGTTCTTGAGTGGAGTCCGCAGTTTGGCAGAAGTAGTGTACTACGTCTTCCGGCTATGTCGAGTGACGATCTGCGAAAGGCTGCTGATAAAAGCCGGATGCATCGAGCTAAGGACAGGGCGGGACAATGGCTCTCATTAGTAGAAGCCTATATCTAGCAATGGACTGGTATTGGCTGACGACGACTCAAACCATCTGAGAGATACACTTAGCAACAAAACAGTAAAAACGACTCAAAAACCCATTAAAAAAAAAGACGTGTGGCACTCGGGGACTGCCGCGGTAAAGCTATTGCATAGCATTTTGTATCAACTTATGCAATTATAATTATTTATTTATTTTATTTATGCAGTATTTATTTTTCTTTGATATTAATTCAAGTTACACTTTTTGAGCGTGGTGACCGATAAGAAAAACAATTTTTTTTTCTTTTATTAAATAAAAATACGTCTAGTTGCACGCACACAAACACCGTGTCGAAGACTGCCGAAAAGAAACGACGTTAGACAATGCACGGCCTTCAAGCCACACCTCCGTGCCCGTCGGAGTGGGGAGCGTGAGGTTTTTTTCGTTACGGAATTTCTGGATTCGGTCCCCGCGCTCAAGGCCCTCGATAGAAGCTATGCAATAGCTTAAAAATAATATTTGTAGTTTTATTAAATTCTATCATTTAACATGCTTTTTGGCCATGTAACAACAAGAAAATTATTTATTCTTTAGTAGGAGTCTTTAGGTCCTTTTTAATATTTTTTTTTTCAAACGTCAGGGATTTAGAACGTTTTGAAACCCTTTGTCAAATGTGCAAGATTTTTACTAGCAGAAATAAGTATAGGTAGGTATAGGATTTATTTACCCATTCCAGGCACATCAAAAATGGGGTAGAGGGTTACATTAAACAGAATTAAATTGTCTGTAAAGCTTGTGCTTGCGATTATACGTTACTTTCTTCTGAAATATATTTCCTTTGTTCTGTACCATCTGTTGATGTTTGTTTTGTCTGGCGTTTCGTATAACAAATTAGTTGTGGATTCCTATGCACGTTAAATAGCTTTAGAAGTAAGTATTATAATGTTGGACTCAATCACACATCACTATTTAGCCCCAAAGTAAACCGAGATTATGGGAATTTTACTTTTTTTGGAACTTCATATTAGACAGAAATCACCCAGACCCGAGACAAATATTTGCAGAATAGAATATTTGTAATATTTTTCTCTCGTCTGAGGTCTATGAATTTTTGAGTAGTACAAATGTTTGCCACCAATGGTACTACCATAGGTATTTTGAATCATTTTACGTAAAACTTTTCATTTCTGAAAAATATAATTCTTGGGTCGCGTAAGGACTGGACTGGCCCACCGAACTAATTGCACCAGCAACTCAGAGGGTATGTATGTTTTAACAGTTTAATTTGATTTAATATGAACATTGTATAAAAAGTTAGTTAAGTTCTTGTAAAGCGCCCTCTGCATCACAAAACAATTAAATGTACTGCTCCGCATCTATCTGACTATACCTACGTACATTCGATACATTATTATATGCAACAGAGAACATCATTACTTTATTGGTTTTACGTGCTTAGATTGGAACATTATGACATAACTATTAAAATAACTATCTCTAATCTAATAGCTTGATACCTTCATCATAAATTAATTGTAAATCTCAAACTAAATGCTCTACATTCTAAACAATAATAGCAATGCAGCAATACTTGTCTGTTTCCTAACAAATAACCGTTTCGGACGGAACCCGAGCGAGAAATTGTTCCCAGGGAACCCTAATTTGCCGAGCAGATGACGTTTCGTGCAATTACGCTGGAACAGGATTTGGTTAATTCTGATAAGGAATAATATGATTCGCAGATTTTTTACGTTTTGTTTTTCTCGAGACTTTTTATGAAAGGTTCAGAATGTAAATAAATATTTTACGTCTTTATTACGTTTGATGACTCAGTGGGTGAATAGGATGAGACTCAAGAAGAAGAGAGATGTTCTGGGTTCGATTCCCGCTTCGGGCAGAATGTTTGTATGATTTCCATTATTTACTCTAGATCTGGGCGTTAAGGGTGCCATGATTTAGTACTTTTAGTTCCTTGTGTGTATCCAAATGTAATTTATTTTAGTTTTTTAAATGTACACACATATCCTCTGTCATTCAAAGTTAATGATCACTTCTAACATACTTTCCTTACCTTTGTTCCGTCCCTTGGACTTGAAGTCGCTTCACTGTCTGCCTCCATCAATTTCTATCGGCCGCTAGATGAAGAGCCACACTCACTGGTAACTTTAGGTGTTCAGATACCCTGCACCTTTCCGGTAACCATCAGGCGCTTCAGATTGTCGGAGCTTCTTCGAGCAGCATGGCCGAAATAAACATAGGTACATAGAGCACACCTAATAATAATCTCTTATCTAAGTATTTGATAACAATCTCCTTTGCAGTGCCCTTACGGGGTTCATGTATTTACCTACCAATAAGTACTGTATAGTGGAAATGCACGGTAATGTTGATCTCTAAAATTGATCTGTAAGCTGCGTGCACTAAACTTCATAACTAACTTGATTTTTTACCATAAATGAATAACGTTTTACCTCAGAAATCACTCACAAACTTTAACATAATCTCCCATTATAAATAAGGTACTCTACTGTGATTCACAGAAGTTGCTATTGTAAAAGAACTTGAACCAACTTAGAGTTCGAAGTAGGCTATTGCGGAAAGCGCCCTAGCCTACATCGATTCTAGCCCGCAGAACCGATAATCATTAGAGAATAAAGGTTCTTGAATTGCGATCGCGATCTGGAAGACATAAAGTGGGGAGACCTCCCATGAGATGGACAGACGACTTCGTCAAGATTGCAGGTAATCGGTCGATGAAAGGGCTCAAAATCGTTTTACGTGGAAATCTTTGGAGGAGACCTATGTTCAGCAGTGGACTTCTAAAGGTTGATGATGATGTTATGTTGATGTTAAAAGAGGTTTCGACGCATTTAAACTTTGAGTTCTTGCACAGGGGACCTGCATAATGCAGGTCTCGGAATCCGCAGAAAATACGTACGTAGGATTTCATCCAGTTAAAATATATAAGTTAAGCGTAGTGTAGGACGCCCTCCAGCCAGGTGGAGTGACGATTGGTGAAAGGCTGCTTGTTGAAACTGGATGTATCGAGCTCAGGACAGGGCGCAATGGCACTCATTAGGGGAGGTCTATGTCCAGAATGGAAAGTTATAGGCAGGTGATGAAGAAGAAGTATGCAAGTTGAATCGTGTCAGGGGTATGGCTTTTGCCCTTCTCACTTCTTATCTATCTAATAGAATACAAAGAGTAGATGTAAATATTTAGTGTTCTCGAAGATCTGTGGTAAGGATAGGTGTACCTGATGTGGATCGGTGTTCGTTCGTCTGAGGGGAACCCTTTTTAGGCATTACATTAACATAAATCATCATCGTCACGCAGTTCACTACTGGACACAGGCCTCCCTTAATGAGCGCCATTGCGCCCTGTCCTCAGTTCGACGCATCCAGCTTCTACTAGCCAAGATCTCGTTTACCTCAACGTTTGTCGGTTCAACATCATCATCATCAACCTATAGCAGTCCACTGCTGGACGTAGGCCTCCCCTAATGAGCGTCATTGCGCTCTGTCCTCAGCTCGACGCATCCATTTTATGCCAGCAGCCTTTCGCAAATCGTCGCTCTACCTAGCCGAAGGGCGACGTTAATATACCTTTGCCGAGCCGCGGTCTCTACACAAAAACTCGTTTACCCCTAACGGTTATGGATTCGCCGGCAGATTTGGCCAGCTCACTGCCTCTTCAGCTATGTCGACAACTTTGGTTCTGTGTCGGATAGTCTTGTTACGGATCCTAGCTTTCAGAGACACTTTGAGCTGATTCCATAGCTGACTGAGTGACTTTAAACTATTGGACTAGCCTTACTGTGAGTGTCCACGTTTCGGCTCCGTAGGCCATGACGGGTAGGACCGGTTGGAAACTTTCGTTTACAGACTCTGCTATATAGGTGACGAGAAAACTCAACGTAGCTTTTCAAATGCTGCACAACCCAGCTCCTCTTGCTCTTGCTCATACTAACAATTACCATTCCTGTCCTTATCCAACTTTAAAGGGGGTCGGCGAACATATTTCTCGTTTCCAAGGTGGGGGATGTAGCGGAGTACTTGCGCGCGAAGACCAAGGACAACTTCAGGGTCGAGCGGTTGGAGTCCCGCTACAGAGTCAGCTTCAACTCCTTTGAGGTGCGGAGGAAGAGCTCTGGCCGAAGGGTGTCGTATTCCGACGATTCCGTGGACGAATAATGGACACCACATTACGACCCACGTCGTGTATATTACGTGGCAAATAATAATAATTTGTGTTTTAGTTATAGTTTAATTAATATGTATGATAGTCTCTAAGGTATATATTTATATGGGCCGTAGGATAAGTAAAACACCATCTGTATTTATTCTATTGTAGCCTGAAATTAAGTTTATATTATTATATTATTATTTTCTTCTAGTAGTCATCTCAACATTCATCTTCCACGTAATCTTTCTGCCATTGAATTTAAAAAAAATATATACAAGTTCGTTGTAGTTAATATTGATTTTGATCACTCAGGTAAAAAATATTGTGGACAGTGTAGTAAAAAATAAAATGATGGACATAACATTCCCAGCTCCATTTATAAAAAGCACAAAGTAAATTATTTCTTTTTTGCTGACTTCGCATGACATCTCAACATAAAATCGTGGTGTACACAGTACGTGTGATTCAACCACTATCTGGCACAATTTTGAAACAAATGAACAGTATAAGAAGTGAAACTCCAGAATTTTCCATTAAATCTTTTTTGTTCTCATTCGTTTATGTCAAACTATTGTTCATAAAAAAAAGCTTATTACGTCTCGTAATATAGATTTTTACCTCTAACCAAATGTTATTTATAGGTGACATGATATTTTTACGCCATTTCAACTATCTGAGGTTTATATAACTGTTATGAGTAGAACGGTAAGTTTTTGCACGTTTTATAAATGAACACTGACATCTGTACTGTAAGAATAACGTTCTATCACTACTACACTATAAACGTAAAATTATACCATATCCTATAATGTTAGACAGTAGTATTTTTGCAAAATCAGTAATTATAATGGTCCTGCAATAAACTGACTCGCGTAAGGTTTGAGCGACAGACTACACCATTAAACAGTCCACTGTCAGTTTTTTATCTTGTACCTTACATCTGACATTGACTTTTTAAAGAATTTCTCAACATAGTTTTCGCCAGCGAATTGTTAGAAATACGCATCTACACGATATTTCTAGTTTTCCTATATCGCTGCATCATAAAAAGGTTGGAGTCCTTTGAATAATTCATAAATTTTATGTGGTGAATCCAGTAAGTATAAACGAACCGTAAGTTTCGTGAATGAAACTCTTTTATTCGCTCGGATAGCTTCAAGTATGAAAAAGTTACGCGGTTTGATGAACTGAAGAGACGTGGGTTCAGAATAGTTACTAGTCTATTATTGGTAGCTGTAGACAATTTACTGAAAGTAGTACTTTCGTAGATATTACATAGTTGTTAGATAGAACTTTTATCTTTGGCTAGTTTAAAAACTTCTAACGAAGCAAAGCATAATAATATGAGTGCATAAGTGTATTACAGCTCGGTCAAAAGTTCTTTGGATAGTAAAATTATTAAGATTTATTTTATCTTGAGATACATAATAGATAGATAGACTTATTATTATAAATGTGAAAGTTTGTGTGTATGGATGTATGGATGGACGAATGGATGAATGTATATTGTAATGTTGTTTGTTGTTGTGTGATGCAATGCTTTGTGATAGGTAATGGTTAACACTTTACATCAGGTGGGCCATGTGCTTGTTCCATCTTCAAATAGTATTAAAAAAACTCTTTCACGCAAAAACTACTAAACGGATTTGGATGAAACTTGGAATATATATAGTTTGTGCCCTGGATTAACACAAAGGCTACTTTTTATCCCGGTTCCACGCGAGCGAAGCCGCGGGCGGAAGCTTGTAAACCGATATGTGTTACCGATACCGTGTTATCAAATTCGCTATGACTATATTAACGCTAGGCTCATAAATAAATAAATAAAATAAAGTTTATTTGTACCTCAAAACAACTATTGAATATAACATAAACTAAAAGTAGGTCGCAACAGAACCTTCGAATAAGGCAATGGGCGTAAATTCAGCTTTTGCTGCATGTTGCGTATACAGCGCTGATTTTCAATTTACCCCTCTCGGGTAGATCTTCACCGAGGACTAGGGAACAAGTACACCATGTATCATTATGCATGTGTATGTACACCATGGATCATTTGTCATCTGTCATGTATAATTGTAGTAACATTTAGCTTGTAGGTAACTACTTGAATCTGTGAACTATTTTGTTTTACGGTGTATAACTACTTCTTTGATGACTTTTTTAAATAAAAAAATAAATGGAATTATACTACAAGTACTTTTCTCTGTCTGTGTATAATCTGCCTAAAAGATGTCGTGTTTCTTTTCCTCTTTAATGTTACACAAAAGAGGAAATGAAACTGATGAGTCTCAAGGTATGAGGTTGACTTGGGATCCGCAGACAGAGGTATGAATCCCTTTAACCCTCATTGATTCAATCATAAATGTCCATTTATCGAGAAAGAGTTGAATTTTCCAATGACATGAAACTAAGTGCCTCAGTTTATCCTCTAAGATAACCATAAAATCACAATGTGTAAACTTCAAAAGCACCTTATAAAACAAGATATCAAATTCTCTTCCATTAGTCCCTCTTTGTTGCAAAATGGCTAGTTGGCTTTGTTCAGTTTCTGATAGCTTAGCTAGATAGTTACACAAGGATAGACGATTGAGCTTTACAAGTTAGATACTTACTATGATGGTAAGATCCTACTCAAATTTAAAATGAAATCTTGAACGTGAACAATTGTAAATGACTGAAATGTAACAATTTTAAATATTTTTTAAAATTACAGTACAAATAAAAGTTTCACAATTCAAAAACGTTCTTAGTTTACGATTTTGAGCTTAATTTTAAAGTACCTTTTTTCGTAAATTACCCAATTGTTTTGAGCAATAATTGTTCGATCAGTTTCTAATTGCAGTAATTAAATTACAGTAATTAAATAATCAGTTGCGTAATTTACAAAAAAATGTTTTTGGAATTTTCAATAATAATTAAACTATGAACGTTTCCGTATTGCGCACCTCGTACTAGGGGTACTGAATGGAGCTGATTTTTTTCTCAATAACTCAATTTTATATGACATCTACCACGTCAGCTAATTACAAAACTATAAATAATAATAATAATGTGTGGTAAGATGAAGCAGGATTGCCTAGAAGGAACCAGTTCACTCTGAATGACTCCAAGATTGTACTCAAGACTCCGGGACTCTTTCGTTCACCTGTCGTCACTCCGTCTGGCCAAGTGTCCTGCCCAACTCCGCATGAGCCCCAATATTCGCTCGCTGACATCATGGACTTTAGTTTTCTTACGTATCTTACGAATTTGTATTATATCTTTAGTATATATATTTGTAAGGATTGTATTATGTAAGCAAACTTTCTTACACTTACAATAAATATGGAAGCGAATCGTCTGGTTCGCCATGGCGAGATATTTAGCATCCCAGATCCAGAACTACACTTGACCTAGAATACCAATCGGTATTTGTGGTAATAGCGCACCCAACAGACGTCATGTCCAAAATTAGTACAACCCCTCCCAAGTGCCCTTACCTACCAACGAACACCTATATAATACTCATTATGTGTGCTGATCGCTTTATTATTTATACTTTATTGCACATTAAATGTAACAAAAAGGTGGGCTTAATGCTACGAGCATTTTCTACCAGCCAAACCTGTGGTTTGTTTTTACATGGTGGTAGGCGTGCTATAACTCTAACTTAAAATAACTTAAAACTACAACTGTATCATTATATCATAACTATTTTATAAAATTAAACTACATATAAAATTACATACACCTAGGTACATAATTACTTATAATATACAAATAATATTAATAAAATACTTACTTATCAAGTTATATAATTTTATTTTATACAAAATAGTAGATACAAATAGAATAGCTCTGCCTTATAAATAAATAAAATAAAACACCATTTAGCTATTTTTTCACATATTTACTACATAAATATAATATATACATAATTCATCTAATAAATGCTGAAAAGCATTTTTGTATAAAAGAAACACTATTTTCTTATACATTTTGTTAGTCAACTGGGATATGTAATGATATCGCTTCCTGGTTTACCTACAAGTTTGAATGTCTCAAGAGACTCTTGCTAGATATTCGAATACTCGCTTAGGGAAGTTCTAAGAATGTTTTATCAACGGAAAGAAAGAAATAACTTTGTAGTTTAGTAAGAACCTACCATTGATATATACTTTTACTATCGGAACCTACATAACTTACGTGTTTTCGTCGAGAAAAAATTAAATGGTGATGTGATGAGTTATTGTATTAACCTGTTCAGCCTTCCTGAAGCCTTTTATACTAACTCAGTTGTACACCGAAATGGTCGGCACCGGACGGACCTTTATTTGCAAAATTTGACATTATATCTATCGAAATTCAAAGAATGTCAATTGACAAAATGTCAAAGTTTGTAAAAAAAAAAACACCACACCACCACCACACCAGCCTATATCAGTCCACTGCGTGACGTAGGCCTCCCCTAATAAAGGGGGACATGCCTATAATACCTACTATAAATAAAAATTATATACTAGGTATAAAAAAGGACCGGTGCTTATCATTTCAGTTTGCAACTAAGTTACTAAATGCGACCTCTGAGGGCTTACCACAGGTTTTTATAGTTTACGAAAACTTTATAAGTTTCGGTATCTTTCCATACATTTTCGTAGTTCATGCACGTTTCCCTAGAGGCGCTGTACTGAAAATGTATGGAAAGATACCGAAACTTAAAAAGTTTTCGTAAACTATAAAAACCTGTGGTAAGCCCTCTGTTTCATATGAGCTAGTGGCCAACTCCCTATTGCTTAACGATAGTAAAAGCTGGGACCAATATTTTGAATGTGCCTTTGGAAGCGCCCAGATCTACATTCCGCTAAATTGTCACCTATCCAAGCAGTGCCAAGGCAGAATGATTTGCTAAGAACACCGTATTAACACACGTTATGAGTTTCAGTACCAGTAGTAGGTAGGTCTAGGGTATAGTAGTACCTACCCACCTTGATGATGATTGATGTATAAATCGGATGCTGTTGCCCACAAACTATTAAATCAATAAATTAATTACTTCTTTATTGCCTAAAATAAATTTTATTTAATCAAAACTTGCCGTTGATCATCATTTCAAAAATTTATATTTGTTTTATGTATGTAGCTGGCACATTTATTTTAGAATACATGGAAACCATCGGGCTTTAATAGAGCGACATCTATGCATCGTTGTGTCTTACTATTTTCATTCCTACAACGAAACCTTCATACACCTTGAATGCAGGGTACTGTGCAATTAATTTAATTTTTGATAGATGGCGCTGTTATAAGTTTATTTGTTATTACAATCAAGTATCTACATTAATCATAAATAACAATTTCAGAAAAACTAATAAATTAATTAAAAATATAATATTATAAAAATACAATCTAAAAGCTATTATTATTATTATTGTAAGCAAAAACTACATTAGTACTGCTACTCGTCCACAGATGGCAATGAACACAGTAGAGCAATAACGCTGATGATAGAATGGTTTACCAAGGGTCTACCATTCATTCATTGAATTCCTTCCTACGTATATTTTACCAATCGGAAACCACCAATAGAGTAGGTACCTTAGTCTACCTTACAATAAAGCAATAAGTAGTTTTATTACCATCTTCTTAAGTATTAGAGTTTACCTACAATATAGTATTACCTACTTGCCCATTTTATCAAACATTTATGTAGGTAGGTACTACACATGGAAATACACGATTGACTTGGAATAACCCAGTAGGTAACCTTATTGACTTTTCTGATAATATAATTTAATATACCTGAAACCAGCATTTGCATTTTTAAAACATATGTCAACATAGCTACCACTTTATGAATAGGTATGTTTTGTAAATTATAGTTACAGACATACAATGGTAGCGTAGCGTAGATTCTGGAATTCATCTCGTGGTTAGACTTAGATAAAAATCTACCAATTATTAAGTCATTTACTATGAAATTGTTTTTTTTACTTTATTTTATTTTGTACATATTTTTTTTATTCAACAGTCATCTTAATACAAAATTAATTTATATTCTGACCTTAAAGCGGGGAATGCACTAGACGCGACAACGGGCACGGACACGGCAGCGGGCAACTCTGCAGACATGTCCGCTGGACCTCGCTACTATAGGTCTATTCAATGTTTGCTAGTGTAGGACCGTCGCAGTCAGTCTGGCAGACTTGTCCGTTGCTCGCTCACGCGATCTCATTTTGTCTGCGCGGGCACAAGTCCGTACAGACATGAATGCTCATCGCAGTCTGCCCTCAGACCTGACAGGGACAGCGACCAGTACAGACGTCTTTTATGATTTATAGTTATCGACTGTTTTTAGTTCATAATGCGCACGAAAAATAGCGGGATTCAAAACCCTAACATCCAGATCTTTTCAGATCTTGATTTTAGGGTTTTGAATCATCAGATCTACTTACACTTGGATACTACGGCTCCTCAAAATACCTAGATAACGCTTGCTATCATCATCTTTATCATCGGTCTATAGAAGTCCACTGCTGGACATAGGCCTCCCCTAAGAAGCGCCATTGCGCCCTGGCCTGAGCTCAACGCATCCAGCTTCTACCAGCAGCCTTTCGCAAGTACAAATAATATTTATTACTGTATAAAAGGTAAACAAACGAATACAAGTATGAATACTAATCTTAATCTTAAAATCCCAAATAATGCACAGGCTTTTGTACACTAGAGAGATGTTAATGATTCCTACACTTAATCGTTACTCCTTCTGGCTCGTTTTTGTATTACTCCGGCTAAATGGAGTGACGATCTGCGAAAGGCTACTGGTAGAAATTGGATGCTTCGAGCTGAGGCCAGGACGCAATGGCACTCATTGGGTTAGGCCTATGTCCAGCAGTGGACTGCTATAGGCCGATGATAGATCCTATGTAAAATAACACAATTTTTTAATGCATAATCTTGCAATGCTCTATTGTTGAGCGTAACAAAATATTCAAAATATTTTTTAAATCGAATGACCATAAATCTATCTTGATTAATAGTATCGATTGTAAGTATAGGTAGCACTTACTTGTAAAACCATGTACCCTATTAATAGGCATTATACGGCGCCTTCGACCTAAAAATAGCAATAAAAATGGTGCATACATCCATTTAGAAGGTACCTTTAAAGTATTATTTACCGTCATACTTATAACCACTACTCAAAATAAACCATTGTTTAAAGTTAGCCCTTTGAGTAAGAGATGGCATTCTAAGCATCATTAACCTTTTGAAATATTTTTTTAGGTAGACCATTAAACCTTACATTACATGGTATAGTACAAATTCTTTCTATACATATAGTCTTTTATATGTAAGTAAGAAATAAGAACGTGTAAAAGGGGTACATGCCTACAGCACATGAGACCTGCAATTTGTCTGTCTCACTGAGGGTAAGATTGCATGTGATTATGCAGAACCCATTCGCATTGGTCGAGAGGCGGTACTGGACCGATATGGCGGGCTAGCGAATTGTATGTGATTATCTTCATCTCTTTCTGACGCTGTGTCCTCCATTCGGTACCGGTGAAGTTGGTTCGGCTATCGGCAAATATGTAACCTCTCGCTGAATACCGTAATTTTAATAGAAAAAAATACGACCCAACTAGGAAAAAAACTTTTGAAATGTCATCAGTGCAACAATAAAATACTGAGCGAATATTTATTAAAGCAAAACGGAAGATTAAGTTTGATTTGTTTAAGATAAGCCAACAATATAGATAAGAAGCAGACGAGGTAACCAGCACAAATTATAGGTAAAGCAAAACGCAATGATTATAAGCAGTCAAAGTCGCAGTCAAAGTACCTACACATAATTTTATTGTTATTAGAACATTGCTCGTAATCGTCGTGAATTTCTCGATTAAATACTGCTAATCACTGGAAATGTTGAGGACGATTTTTTGCAACAGATACCATCATTATCACTACCATCCACATACAGCAGTCCACTGCTAGACAAAGGATGGCAGGCAACAGATACCAGTAGCAGATAATAATTCAAAATAATTCCTCAAAAAATCTTTACTCATTACAATTTCCTCAAATAATTAGAAGATAATAATTCAGAATCATTTGTCTTTGCAGTATCCTCAATTGCGTTATAAATCCCAAAAATCTACTCAAAAAATATTCTTTCACTAATTTGTAGGCTACTGCTGGACATAGGAATGCAACAGATACCAGTAGCAGATAATAACTCGAAATTATTCCACAAAAAATACTTTACTCATTACAATGTCCTCAATTGCGTTATGAATCCCAAAAATGTACTCAAAAAAATATTTTTTACTCACTCCCAGTCCACATACACAGAAAGCGACAGATATCAGTAGCAGATTTCAAAATTATACACCAAAAAGTTCTTTAATCATTTACAATATTCACAATCGCGCTAAAAATCCCAAAAATAAACTCAAAAAATATTTTTTCACTCATTTCCAATCCACTGCTGGACAAACGAAAGCAACAGATAATAGTAGCAGATAATAAATTCAAAACAATTCTCCAAAACAATTTTTTTCATTACAATTTCCTCAATCACGATAAAAATCCCAAAAATCTACTCAAAAATTATTCTTTCACTTACAACCTTTTTCTTCTTCTTTTTGGCGTATTCTAGGGTCGAGTAAAATACTAAGGAATTGTACTGGAAAAACTCGGGGACACTGTCATAGGCAAACTCTGGGATTAACTATGAAATTACCTTCATAGTTAATCCCAGAGTTTGCCAATGACAGTAATTTACTAGACTAAGATACTAAGACTAGAAGATCTGAGTAAAATAAAATGTTCGTTTATAAAAGGGAGTCTCGAACAGAAACACTTATACTCAAATAATGATCTCTAACGACAAGCCACATTCCTAACCCTGCGTGACCCGACCAATTACAACTGGCTGTAATTTACAAAATGACATTCCAACTCTCGATACATGTCATTAATGTCATTTGTCAAATTACAGCTAATTTGCCAGAGGCGGTGGTATATGTAATGATAGAATACAGGACACACCTAATTGGTGCAGAAATACTAAAAGGTAGGTACAGATTTTAATATGGTTGCTCAAACTGGTGGTTAAATAAATATCAACTTATGAAGCAACGGTGAAAATTGCTTGTAATTCAGAATTACCCAACGTAACTCAGAGAACCCTAGTGTCTAGATAAACCTAACGTAGGATTTAAGGCACTATTAACTAAAAACATGTCATCTTTTTTGTCAATAAACGTTATCTATCTATCTATCTATCTAACTATGTAAGTACCTTTGTATGTATGAACAATCACTCAGTCAAACTGAGCTGAGTAGGTAGGTTGTTGCCTGCTTAGTATTATGCTGAGTTGACGTCTTTTTGGCGAGACACTCAACTGACAGTTCGTGAGGTTGTGTACGCAGGATATTTACTTTATTAGCCGATCCTATCAATTGAGCGCCATTGCGTCCTGTCCTTAGCTCGACGTATCCAGCTTCGACCTGTATCGTCACTCTACCGGACCAGGGCGTTGTCTCCACTCAAGAACTCTTTACCCCAGCAGTTGACAGTTCTTCGCTAGATATGGCCAGCTCACTGCCATTTCAGGTTGCTCATTATCTGAGCTATGTCGAAAACTTTAGTGCTGTGTCGGTTAGTCTCATTACGGATGTATCCTTCAGAGAGACTCCGAGCATGGCGCGTTCTATAGCTCTCAGACCAATTGAGCAAGTGAAACAAGCCGTACTGAAAAGGTCCACGTTTCGGCTCCATATGTCATGATGACGGGTAAGATACACTGATAAAAAACATGTTATTTTTACTCACGCGCGAGTCTAGGTCTGTATTTGCTTTCACTGCAGATAGATGTACCTACTATACTTTACTGGAAATTCATCTTATATATTCAAATGGTTGAATGTATAGTTGAACATTACTATTTAGATGGACCTTGGTATGACATTGTGGACCTTCCCCCTGAGGCAATCAGATGGCTTCAGAACCTGAACATTGACTTATGATTGATTTAATTATTTTCTATTCTTAGTTTTAATTTAGTTTGTAACTTGACATTTAGATAATTAACTGTTATTCTTAACGCCTACGTCATACGATTAAATAAATACTATTTAGATTTATTTTTATTTTATTTATAGACGGCCATACATCGGCACATCTAAATTCCCTGACCGCCAAGAGGCAGCAACACTGGTACGGTCGGTGCGAGAAGCTATGCCGATGGGGGTCTGGGCGTGGGATCATGGCCATAATCCCCCTTTAATAGAGGAGGCCTGTGTCCAGCAGTAGACTGATATAGGCTGATGTGATCTGATATTTATTAAACTCAACACATGAAACGAAATCCTTTTATGGGGTTGAATCTAAACTATAGTGTAGCTGAATAAAAACTAGGCTGATATATTAATATCAGAACGTAATTGTAAGCAATCGATTTGGAAATTACAAAGGTTATCAATTTGTATTTCGCAATGCCCGGGCACGCCTTACATTATCACGCAGTTTCTATATAGGTACCAACATTGTTATTGTTACACCCATTATGATTTCTTACCTGCGCCGGATCTATATGATTATACGCCTTGAAGGCGCAGTTGGTCGTAAATAATATTTTTTGCGTTGAACTACTTCGATGATAGGGCGTTAGCTTCTTCTTCTTTAACAACCTTGCAGAGACCATTGCAGAAATTGGATCTTTAACTGTTTGAGAGGTTGACATCATTAGGTACATACTACGCTTGGCTGCATAACAGGCTTGTATTGACATAATTTTATATTACCCACATTAAATTGGAGTGTATGTGGCTCCAAACGCTACCTTCGGAACTCAAGCCAACCTCGCCTGCCTGTGGTGCACTCTGGTAATAAACTAACGGGGCTCTACCAGTCAGCTGTTTGAGGCATAGCACAGCATAGCACCGGTACAGCAAAATTCCTTTACCACCATGGAAAGGGCAGCAGCGTCGGGGATACGAGAAGCTGTGTTCTGCAATCTCAACCAGCGTGTCCAGCGAGAGGATTATGGGCATAATCACCTTTATTATAAGGCGAGCTTATGTTTATCAGTGTAGCTATATAGGCTGGTATTGTGTTGTAATACCTACATTGATTTATCTACACACGCAAAAACATCAATTGATACTTCTAAGTGTGTAGATAAAAGCAATTTATTACTGATCAATTGATCAGCATTAGTTTGAAAAAATCAACATAGAACCGAATTGAGAACCCCCTCCTTTTTTTGAAGTCTGTTAAAAAAGAGTATCAATAAACGAACACCTGTTCATCCTAACAAAAAACAACGAGAAATTTCAATTAATTTCAATAAGCCTCGTGTCAAGGCAAAAAATATACGAAGAAATTTCACTTTCATTATAAAAGCTACTATACCAACAGTTACAGACTAGTCGACGCCAAGAAAGTGAGTTGAATTCTCAGAAGCCTCATGGTCATGGTACCCTGGTATCTATTAAGACTATAATTGGACATGATTATTTCTTTGTTAGAAAGAACTTATTAAAAATCGATGAGTTGACAACCCTATTTCAAATTTGAAGGGCGTATACTTTGTCCTTTTAGGATGAGATCTCACTGTACAAAAACTTTAAAGCAACATGCTTTTTACGATGTAGGTAAGTATGTCTTTAAATAGTTTCTTTTGTGTTTGTATATTTTTGAATAAAAAAAATTAAATATTTTTCTTAGTTATTATTTACTGACAATTTTATCATATGCCTCATGATTTAAATTTTAAATAACACTAGGTAAGCTAGGCACATAGAAGGAGGATAAGGCACAATGACGTGTTCATTATGGGAGGCCTATGTCCAGCAGTAGGACTCTTCAGGCTGATGATGATAATGATGAAGTACATAATATCGTTATACTAAATCCTCCAGCCACCACTATTGAAATGCTATTGGCTGATGAAGTACACATAAAATGTATTAATTGAATGTCCAGCACAGCACAATTAAGCACCTAGGTTCTTATAAACAGAAAATCAATAACCAACGAGGCTTTCGCGGAAATTCAACCCTTCCTCGGCTAGTTGATTGATTACAATGTCACGTCTTACCCACACTTTACTAACACGAGACTCACTAGGTAAGCAAGCAATGTATGTTTTGCAAATAACTCGTAGAAATTTCTTAACTCAGATATATTACTTCTTTTTGGCTAGTCGTAGCCTTGGATATTTTCGTGTTTAAATTCTCAAAATATAATAAAGAATGTATTATTTGTTTGTTAAAATATATACTATACGGTTGATTTGGGAAACCTAATTTTTGAAGTCGGTTAAACAATTAGTAGTTCATATTCTATTATGGTTCAGTAATTTTGGCGTATGGGATGAACTCGTACATCTTCACATTTCAAAACAAATTTTAAAAAGTTTTGAGTTTTTAATAAAAATATAATAATGGATTTAAATTGTATTTATTTTGTACGCTTTTTTATTGAACCCTGCTTATGCCACTGCTTTAACATCGAGAATGCTACGTTCCATGTCTCTCCGGCAGACATAATAAGCCCAAAATATTATAATTAAAAAGATTAAGATTATTGATAGCTGCTTTAAAAGGTTAGCTGACCTGTTTAATAACAAACACATATAGGCTTTGTGGTCCTTCGAGCCGGATATGAACCAATCATCATCAATATATTTGAATCAAAGACAAACAATGCTCTAAACAGAAGAATTGTAAAACCCTATAGGAATTACAAGTTGCCCTTGAAAATGAGTATTAAAAATGGTAAGCCGGCAAAGGTCACGTGGTAATCACCTGACCTATTTGCTTAGCCCCGCTGACCTAGGGTCAGTTGCGTGACGAAACACTCTGTTATTAAGCTAAAAGTGATAGCTTAGCATGTAGTCAATAATAGTAATTAGTTTTAGTTTAAATCTTTGACAAGGCCTAAAAATCTGCATGAAACCATGCAATTTTATTGTACCTACCTAAGTATAACCAACAACAGTCATAGAAAAATCGTTATTTTGCTACAAATTTTGTGAATCAAAACTTCGAGTATCGATTACCACAATTTAGACACTATACCTAACTAATCATTCAACAGTTAACTATACCAAATTAGTAAGTATTTATATTACCCGGCCCTACTGTTGTTACAAATTTTGTGGATATCAAAACTTCGAATTTAAATTACCAGAATTTGGACACAGAAATGTACAAATATAATTTAATAGCGTCTGTCCGCGGCTTCGCTCGCTTGGTACCTGGGTAAAAACTAGGCTATGTGTTATGTTAATTCAGGTGACAAACTACAGTTTAGTACAAGTTTCATCCAAATCCGTTCATCCGTTACAGAGTTCAGTGGGGATAAACATACTTACACACACACAAACCTTTGCTACTCTTACTTATTATTTGTAAATGAGAAAGCTGTGGATGGATGGATTTTTGTTGCTGTTTCATACCTTCCTTTAGGCTTTTACAACCCACCTGGTGCTTACCTACTAGTTCAATTCATAGAAATAATTATTCAGCTTCATAAAAAGTATGAAACTATTTCATGAGAACTGTCAATCAATAGCTCATTAGAATACCGACGTTAGTTTCATTCATGCGCGGAAAGATTTTTTGTAGTCTAGGTGTAGCCTTGCCAGCCTTGTAAGGCCTCTGCTTAGTACCACGACTACGCTCGGCCATTACATCTTGATACTTATAATAATAGACAGGTTTTGTTGGATACGAAAAAACTAAATCATTTTTTACAAATTTTTGTAACACATATTTTAAATAAAAAAAAATACAACAGAATTGAGAACCTCCTTTATTGAAGTCGGTTAATAATACTGGACACTTCATGTAGCCCCAAATTAAGCAGAGCTTGTATTATGGTGACCACATGACCTGACCACATTTTTGTAATATAAATACGTACTTATTATACATAGAAAATACCCAGACCTGAGACAAATATCTGCGAAATAAGCGAACATTTGTCTCGTGGCGGGAATCGAACCTGCGAACTTCTGCGTCTCTGGCGGACCTTTGCCCACTGCGCCACAGAGTTCAGACGAGGAGATCAGGAGATGTGTTTAGAAATATATATTTTTATTCAAGAAACATATATTTTAGATACTAGCTTTCACCTGCGGCTTCAATCGCGTTGGTTATTTGTCAAGCACTCGTGGTGTGGGAAGCACTCGTGGTGTAGCTTACTTCAATGTTCTTAGCAGATCATCTTGGTTAAGCAACGTTCCGCCAGGTCACTACTTTGATGGGTGACCGTCTAGTGGCATTCCGATCTGAGCGCTTCCGTGCTTCGGAAGGCACGTTAAGATGTTTGTCCCGGCTTTTTCAGTCGTTAAGCCATGTCGGAGGCCTTCGAGTGGCCTAAAAACTCCGACACCAGAGCTGGCCACTAGCTCATATGAAAAAAAAAATTCAATTTCTTGGAACTTTTTTATGAATGTTATCTTCTATTAGGTTAGGTACGATTATATGATTTTTGTACCCCTGCTAAAGTATATATTTGAGTAAAGGCGTGAAAGCATAACAATTAAATATACTCACATATCTATTTTTTTTGATTTCATAATATTATGCTTCTGGTGTAAGATTTATTTTAATACCTATAGAACAAGTACAACGTTGTTGGGGGATACATTACTCTAATAAAAAGTAATAAAGTATAATATAAGTATGTATAAGTATTATATATAAGTAATAAAATACTACTTATATCGTTCTGTGTTTGTTATCTTCTTGGTACTCAAAACAATAATCAGCAGCGCTGTCTATATGGCTCGATTTTTCAATGTTTAGTTATTTACATTAATAGAAATAGAATTTTTTGAATAATCACTAAATATAGTATTAAATGGATTATCTTACAATTGTAAGATTAGGTACTCTTAAACTGAAACAAAAACATGTTTTTACAACGTTTCGGTTGTGAAAGTTTTAGTAAATCTGATAATCGAACATTATTCAAATTAATGCTTAAGTAACCATAAAAAATAATGACGAAATTTATTAAGTAGAAAAGTTAATTATATAGAGAGAGAATAGAGATTTATGAATAGTATAAACCAAAGAATTTGCATGTTCTTGATAACTCTAAAATACCTACATAAGTTTTGACGTAATTCTTGTACTTTTAAAATCACCCCTTTCGCGATGATATACGAATTTATACTCACCTTGATAGTAAAAAACGTTTTTTTCGTTAAAAGTCAAATAGGTAAATTATAATAGGTTGGTACCTTTGTATTTCTCCTATCTTAATTCGTAGCATAATGACAAAGAGTTGTATGGAAGAAACCTAAAACATTGTTATCAACTGTTATTTTCCTGTTGTCATGACGAATAGGCTACGTGAATTACTTTCTATTTATCATTAAAATTATTGACTCTTGACATTGTTTATATTTGCAATAGGGCTTTCACATCTAGGTATTCTTGATAATTTAATCAACACGTTATGAAGCAATTTTTGTGATACCAAAACTATGTGTTTGTAAACCCTGAATAAGTTCACGAATTATTCATCATTGTCCACTCACTCTTTCAGTCGCCCTAATCCACATCCTACTTATAAAATCATGGTTGATAAGACAGCGTATCGTACACACTTCTTTATTGTACACAGTAAAACAAATACAGAAAAAAGTTTACTTATAAGCTATGTACTAATTTGAGCTTAACCCTGAAAGAGTTCTTACAGCAAACGATTGGGTATAAAGAGAAGTTATAATGAAAATGGTAGATAAATTATAAAGAATAGATAAATTACCATTACTGTCAGCCTGAACCATCCCATTGTAGAGCAAAAGCCTTCCCCCATTTTTTCCATCCACTTCAATCCTGCGCTAAAGTTTCCCACAAAACATTTTAACAAGCTATTTTTATATAGTATTTATTTATAATATCTTTGGTGTAATACAATATATTATCATTATCATCACCATCATCATCATCAGCCTATAGCAGTCCACAGATAGACATAGGCCTCCACTAAAATGAACATTGCGTCCGACGCATCCAGCCTCTACCAGCAGCCTTTCGCAGATTGTAACCCCACCTGGCCGGAGAACATATAGAGGGAATTCCCTCTATATGCTCTCTATTGAATAATATTAATATAAGACTTATGCATACTAAATATAGTTAGATTATGTCGCTTTCTCCATCCAAAGGTTGGCTGGGTGAAATCGCTGTCAGTGATAAGACCGTTCATTTTGAAAGGCATTGTGTTTTATAATAAAGGTTTTATTCATTCATTCATTAATTTGAATCAATATTTTATGAGACCAATACCAATATTAAAGAAGAAGTGAGTAAAATTATAATTATACTATAATGACATCAGCGAACCTATAAATTTAATGATAAAAACGAATCATCTATTATATATTTATTACTCACCTAAAATCGTACCTTAAAATGACAGCGTATCAAGATTATGCAAGCATAAGTTGTAGACGTTACGATCGCAGATAGTATAGAAACACTATAGACGCTGTGACCAAAATAAAATCGAACGTGTTTGAGCGTAGGTGCCGGCATGCCGGTAGTATCAATACGAAAGGCCACACCAATGCTTCTCAGTCGTATTACACAAGTTCAGTATATAACATCTGAGCATACAATACCGGTTTGAGACTAATTTCGCGTTTACTATTGTATTGTGTCGGCGCATTAAGATAGACGCGACTGCGAGTGAATTTTACATGCCTCCATGTTAGTATAACCGCGATAACAAAAGGCGAACGACGCGGCCGCGCATTTCAAAAATAACAGGTTCGGAACTTTTTATTGGAAAGTTCAAACTAGCGTGGACTCTAGTGATGTCACGATTTTTATCGATTCTGACTTAACTGCTCGTAGTCTGTTTACTGTATACGCTGAGTGATAACGTGCGTGTAACGATCTCTAGATATCTTGAGAGAGTCGTAAACCAATTGTTATGAAATCATATCGGTAATCCGGCTTATGAATTACGTGTAGAGAACACGGTACGCCCAGTAGTTGTTCATTATAATTGTGACTGATAACGAAGTGAACTCATACATCAAGTTTGTGATAAACTGATGGGATATTGAGTGGAGTCGTGATTGTCTTATCTTCATAACATTACGAAGGTGAGTTGTTCTAATATTATTTAATAAAAAAACTTTACATTTTACTTTTTCGTCTTCGTATGTTATCGGAGTTTTTAGGCTTCCTAAAACCTTACTGGAAAAGTCGCGACCAACATCATAACGTGCCTTCCGAAGCACGGAAGCGCTTAGATCTAAATGCCACTAAACGGTCACCTGTCCAAGAAGTGACCGGACGGAGTGTTGTTTAAACATGATAATCTAAGAGCACCGAAGTAATCCACGCCGCGAGCGCCTCTAAATTCTAAAGTATAAAAGATAAGGTCTAAAATTTACAAGGTGAGGAACATGTAACATGATTAGGTACTTCATATTTTGTGGAAAATAATGATGAAGTGCATTCAATTTAGATCTCTCCTTATAAGATTCATCATTATCGGCCTATAGCAGTCCACTGGACATTGGCATCCCCCAATCAGTTCCCCAATCCAGTTTCTACCAGCAGCCTTTCATAAATAGTCACTCCACCTGGCCCGAACTGGCCTGATAAGAATCTATGCCCATTATCCCCACGCTAGCATGCGGGTTAGGGATCGCACGCAGGGTATTAATTAAATGACTCGTCATTACTATGAAATGTCATTGAGTTATTTAGTGATGTGAAGAGCATTTTAAATATGTACATATCATAAGAAAGAAGAACAAAGAAAGTAAGAAAAGTTATTTATTTTACCCAAGATATACAACTAGCGTTTATATTTAATGAATGTATTGACTGTGGTGAGTTCCCTGATCTAATGAAACATGGTAAAATAACGCCTCTATTCAAATCTGGAAGTAGTTCTGACCCTACTAACTTTAAACCGATATCAGTACTGCCAACATTTAGTAAACTCTTTGAAAAATTAATTCTTAGTCAGCTTCAACGCCATTTTAACTTTAACAACTTACATATTGGCAATGGCATTTGGATTTACGCGGGGCAGATCAACGACTGATGCCGGTGTTGAGTTATTATCACATATTTACGATGCCTGGGAGGACTCACATGATGCTTTAGGCATCTTTTGTGATTTGTCTAAGACATTTGACTGCGTACACCATGAAACATTAATCAGGAAACTAGATCATTACGTCGTCAGGGGTATGGCTTTAGCCCTTCTCACTTCTTACCTATCTGACAGAATACAGAAAGTAGACGTAAATGGAAAGTGTTCTCCAGGGTCCGTAGTAAAGATGGGTGTACCGCAAGGGTCAATACTTGGACCATTTTTATTTTTAATTTACATCAACAACCTACCTCAACTTGTGAGAGACAACCACGAAATTGTATTGTTTGCGGATGACACGTCTCTTTTATTTAAATTAAAGCGACGGCAGACCAATTTTGACGACGTGAACAATGCAATAGCGAAAATTGTTAACTGGTTCGATGTAAAAGATTTATTACTGAACGAGACTAAAACAAAATGTATCAGATTTATATTACCACATGTTAAACAAGTTGAACCTAACATTAAAATAAAAGATGAAGATTTAAATCTGGTGGATACTACTGTATTTTTAGGCATAACTTTATTTCAAAGATCAAGCTTAAATGCTGCGCTGGTTTTCAGTAAGGGCCCAATAAGTGAATTCACGAATACAATATCCTATTATTATTATAAACGAAAAAGTGAGGATGTATGGATGTATGGATTTTGTTATTCTTTCACGCGAGAACGGCTCAACAGATTTGGATGTTACTGAAAATATACATATATTGTGGCCTGGAATACATATAGGCTACTTTTCATCCAGGTACAACCCGCGATCGGACGCTAGTACTGTATAAAATATCATCAGAAATATACTAGTCCATAATACCTAAGTAGTTAGTAAGAAACTGATTGGTTTCCACTAAAAGATTATCGTTCCGGAAAACACAAAAAACAAAGTACTACCATCCGTATAAATTATTGTTATTATGATGTCTTGTCAAAGAAGTAATGCGATCAATTAAATCGTTAGAATCAGATACGAGGTACCGATACAGTCACCTCCAATAAGATGTACCACAGTATAAACAGTAGCATGTTGACTGTGGGCTTTCCACATGAAGTGACTCTCCGTGCTATGCGCAAAAAATAGAGGCTGAAGAAATACGAATACAACCTGTCAACCTGTCGTTTTGTAAGCGTATTATAAAACTTTTGATCAATTAGAATTTAGAATTCACTAATAATATAAATGGGAAAGCTTGTTCACCCAGAACAGTAAGGTAATTAACGAAAAAAGGTACTTTAAAATTGAGCTCGTAAACGTAAGCTGTGAAAGTTTTCGCATTATTTAGCTCGTACTAGGGGTACAGAATAACGCTGTACCGTCGACTAACATTTTACGATACGCTAACGTACGCGAAGTTCAATATTCGTGATTGCCCTAAAGTGCTATCATTCTGACCCTGACCGATTTCAGATAAAAATTTGAGACAATAAAATCGTGTTTGACCGGTAATTTAAACATGTTTTTGCTGGCAACTGCTTTTGCTGGTACACTTACCTGTTTCATAGTCAATCGAGCAATAAACCGGAAGAAGTGCAAATTATACATCAGCTACGACGAAATGCCTGATGATAAAAAGAACGAAAAAAAGACTAGTGGATTTTTCTTATATCAAAACTGGCTGCTAAGCGCTACTGTAGCAAACCTTCCAGGTAGGGCGAGGCATATAAAACTTTCCTGAATGGCTTCTTCTAAACTAAAAGTTGGGGTAAACAAGGAGTGCAGACCACGGCTCGGCATACATAGTGTAGGACGCCAAGTAGAAAGACGATTTGCGGAAGAAGCTGGATGCATCGAGCTCAGGACAGGGCGCAATGGTGCTCATTTGGGGAGGCCTATGTCCAGCAGTGGACTGCTGCTGCTGCTGATGATGCAACTAATAAAAACAAGACAAGTAAAATTTTGTTCAAAAAAACTTAATCCTACTTCAAATACCTACTTATCTGCCAAAACTAAGTAATATTTCTGGTAGCCATCTGTGGTCATTATCATCAGTCCCACTTCACCAAATGATGTTATCTGAGACGAAATGAGATCGGACACGGAAGCGCTCAGATATTAGTGCCACTAAACGATCAACCATCAAATTTGTGACCGGGCGGAATGTTTCATAGCCAAGATAATCTGCTAAGAATAACGAAGTACTGCCACGCCACAAGCATTTTTTGATAACAGGTGTTGTATTTTATAACTCAGTTTGTTTGCTATGTTGTGCTTATCATACACTGTAATATTCGCTTGACCTCTCAAATAACAACTCAAGGCCATTTCAATATTTCTCTCCATTGGAGTTCGCTAAATAGCTAATTTGTGGTTAGAAATAGTCATCATCAATCATATTAAACGAGAGTCGTATGAACGGCCAAGAGTATTTATACACAGTTATTAATGGTCAGTTAAAGCTGTATACATCCTTTGAACTATATTCGTAACAAAATGATGGGCTACAAGCTTAAAATTTACTCGCATACACGCTGACTGTACTAGAAGATAATTGTTTTCACCACTCAAAGTGTTATATTCGTCCTATTAAAACGTTGACTCTACAGTCAAAGTGCAAAGCCTGCGCTTTGGACACGACGCTTGTAGCGTTGTGTCCATGCACGAGATGTAGCAGAGCAGCAGCTCGGCTAGAGCAAATATGTTTACAGAACTCAAAGCATTAAAGAAGAAGACAAGATTGGTTCCACGATGATGATGATGATGATTGGTTCCACAATCTAAATGGTACCATTATTTCTTTAATCTCATAGTTAAGAATGTGTCGTCAATTTAATGATTTGTTATATATTCATAGTGACTTAATCGATGTATTCAATCATAATTTAGATAAATTTAAAATACAATTAAAATAATGCAAAAGAGTAATTTATTTGCACTTCGCCTGCTATTCATATTGATTTTATACTACTACTCCTAGGTACGATATTTTCTAGTAAAATATTTTTTTATTTTGGAATACTACCTATTAGCTCATATAACCGGTTTGTGTATTTTTACCGATCTTTATTCTGATTTTGTTCTGTTTTGTGTGCTGGATGTAATAAATCAATTAAATAATAATCTTTTGGTTATTATTAGAACCAAGGAGTGGGATCAACAGTCCGCCAGACGGTAGGTACTTGCACCAGCCTCTCTGTCTAAAGTGCTACCGGTCCGAGTACCGTCATGGTCGAAAATCTTGATTAGCCTAGCATGTAAATGCATGAATTTAACAGGTGCAATGAAGCAATGATATATAACACTCAAAAAAACAATTCAAGGGTGGACATTAGAATGTTCGCTGGGGCGTAAAGGGTTACAACCTCCATTTTTCGAACCCAATCCAACCTCACCACCTCCCTTGCTGCACCTTGCTGTATAAAAAACGGGGCTCTGGCAGCTGGTTGATTGCAGAATAGCGCAGTCTAACACTGGCATAACTAAATCCTCTAGCCACCAACGGGCAGCAGCGTTCGTGATGCAAGAAATTGTGCCCATCCCAGCCCAGAGGTCTGGGATCTGCTTCACAGCTTTTGCGTAAGGATTATTGGCATATCCCCTTTCTTGTAGGGGCCTACTTCTAAAAGTGGACTAAATATGCAAGTGTAGATGATAGGATTGGTTTATATAGAATTGGTCTAGCAGCAACAAGCAAAAGCACAGCAAGATAAACCAGAGGGTAGGCAGGAGTCTTCAATCATTTCATAAGAACTGGTCAAGGTTAATGGTCGAAGGACTCTTAATTTGCACAAGTAGTATTTATAAAGGAGGAATTTTACAAAACCGGTTAAAAGAAATGAATTAAAAAAAAAAAGGTTATTTTGAATATAAAATGGTATTGCGTTCTATTAAATTCCAGAGAGGTAATCAGGAATAAGTTATAAGTACGTTTGTATAGCAAAACGCCTCTTCGGTTACCTCTTAACAACTGAAGCGGGGAACAACATCTTTACTTTACATGCCTTTTAAAGCACGGAAGCGCTCGGATCTTAGACATACTTTATAATATTTATAGTATGTTATAGCAAAATAGCACACAAACCGGCTCATGTGATATTTAAAATGACCCAAAAATAATAGTGTCTACTGGCCAAGACCATCCCGACCAGCTTTGTGCAGACTATTTTTTTATTTATGACTAGCTTTATCTCACGGCTTCGCTAGCCTAGTATTGAGATAAAAAATAACATTTGTGTTAATTTAGGTCACAAACTATGTATATTTCAAGTTTCATCCAAATCCGTTCAGCCGTTACATAGTTGAGTGAAAAAAGCGTCCACACGCGGCTTTGCTCGCGTGATACCCGGACAAAAGTGAATCCAGGTTACAAACTATGTATATTCTAAGATTCATCAAAATCCTTTCAGAAGTTGTTGCGTGAAAGAGTTTCAAACATCCATCCATCCATCTATCTTCAAAAACTTTCACATTTATAGTATTAGTAGAATTTAGTGTTATGTGATTTGATGTGCTCTTGAAGGTCCTCAGGCTTATACTGCACCCTTAGACCGCTAGTCCAGCCGGCCACTTGCGGTTTGATTGTTATGTGACGTGATTTGATTCAGCTCAATCCGTTCATTATTTCAAAAATCTAATTTTACTTTCGTCTGTATACCAATAGTAGAATTTTCAGAATAGATTTGTTCGCTCGGTATTTTATCGTTAATGATCTTAATTTATCTTCCACCGATTGCGCTTAGCTATTAACGTTGGCATCTTCGTTATAAATAGTTCAACAACCAGTTTCATAATTGTTGTTGTTACAAAACGAAGCATTTTTACATTTCTTAGTTATACAGGAGGATTGGTTAATCGAGCTATTCCTTGAAAGGGGTTATACTTTGCGTCAATTGCAACAAAAATGTCCCCATTAACGATCGAATTCCGTGAAGTGGTACCGGTGCAACATCCAGATTTTTTTAAATTAGTGATCAGGAACTGTTGGTTTTGAAAAAAGCGGCTGATGTCTGGACTATTAAATGCTAATTTTCAAAACAATATTGAATAAATTAATATTTTGAAATTATGTCAGCTCTAAAAATAGCTTTAGAAATAAACGATCATAATCATAAACCAGAAATTGAGAATAAATATTAGGTTTATTCTGAGAACGATTACTAAAACAAGCTATGACACTTGTCCATCGAGATATTTTAAACTACTACAAAGTATAGAGTCACAGTTTTCAAGTGAAAACTGTAAAAAATTGTCCAAGCGTATTTGACATAAATAAACTTCAAAATACCAAATTTGCAGTCATTTAGACCTTATAATAATTTCCTTGTTACATAAGCTTTTAGAGAAGTTAAAAATGTAGCCAATTTTCACAAGAGTTTGAAAAAAAAACAATAAATGTAGAGAAGGCCGGTACCTTCTCTACTTTCCTTGAAAATTTTGAGCATATTGTCGGGTACAAAATTGTTAAACGTACTTCTATGGATCCAATATCACGTTGCATGATCATAATTCATAATAATAAAAAATACATTCAGAAGGTTACCAAAGGACCTAATGCTAACTTAGTTCTATAAAAAACATACTTTTTTTGCTGAGCATTAAACAAATAAATAAATCTGTGTAATTATTTATTTTTAAATATACCTTCCGACATACATGGTCTCAAGATCGAGCGGAACTCGGCATCGATATGATCAAAGACGGTGTTTTTTAAACAAATATCATGGTTGTATGGAAAACCTTGTATTTGAAGCCTGCCCTTACTGAAAAATGTGTCGAGTACTCGCTAAAAAGCAACGCTAATACTTACAGACAATAGCGCCTTGTCCTTGTGATTGTTCAGTAAGTACACACTCGTTACTCTGTACTCAACTAAGTAGGTACGTACGCTTATCTAATGTAAATGGATTATAGCCATATTGCAACTCGTCACTGTCAATACCTAGTATTAGTAGGTAGGTAATTAGTAGGTGAGAAGAAGACTTCTTCTTAGTATGAGCTAGTGGTCAATTCTGTTGTCGGAGTATTTGGGCCGCCCAATAGCCGAACGATTAAAAAAGCCGAGACCAACATTTTAACGTGCCTTTTGAAGCACGGAAAGGCTCTGAGGGCTTACCACGAGTTTTGATAGTTTTCGAAAACTTTATATTGTTTTTCGGTTATTGTTACACGGTTTCGGTATCTTTCCCAGTGTTGCTGTTTTAGCATTTTTGATGCTAAATTTAGCATATTTTCGGGTCTGTTAGCTTGAAAAATTCGCATTTAGCATATTTTTATGATTAACATTTTTTGTACGTTACCTAAAAATTCAAAATTCCTAAGGAATTCAAAAGAAAAATATAGATTTTAGCATTTTATTTAGCATTTTTAAAAGTTATTTAGCATTTTTTGCAACATGTTTTAGCATTTTCTCCAAATAAAAAACGGCAACACTGATCTTTAGATACATTTTCGTAGTTCATGCACGTTTCCCTAGAGGCGCTGTACGAAAATGTATGGAAAGATACCAAAACCTAAAAAGTTTTCGAAAACTATCAAAACCCGTGGTAAGCCCTCAGATCTAAGAGTCTATACACACGGCGTATTTTATGTGCGCAAACGACGCGCGTATTTTTAACGCGCGTCATGTGTGCGTCATCATCATCATCATCATCATCATCAGCCTATAGCAGTCCACTACTGGACATAGGCCTCCCCTAATGAGCGCCATTGCGCCCTGTCATGAGCTCGATGCATCCAGCCTCTACCAGTAGCCTTTCGCAGATCGTTACTCCACGCTGGAGGGCGTCCTACACTACGTTATACGTGCGTCGTCTGTGCACATTTAAAACCCCGTGTGCATGTGCTCTTAATGCCAGTAATTGGCCACCCGTCCAAGAAGTGACCTTGCGTTAACCTTAACCAAGATGATCCGCTAAGAACATAGAAGTAAGCTGAGCCAGTGCTCACCACCTACCTACCTACTGAAGTCAGTAGGTAGGTAGGTAAGCTATCATCATCAACGGCATATATCAATCCACTGCTGGGCATAGGCCTCTCTCAATGAGCGTCACTGCGTCCTGTCCTTAGCTCGACCCATCCAGTTTCTACCAGCAGCCTTTCGCAAATCGTCACTCCACCTGGCCGGTGGGCGCCTTACAGTACGTTTGCCAAGCCGCGGTCTCCACTCAAGAACTAGTTTACCCCAACTGAGAAATGTCGATAACTTTAAATCTATGTCGGATAGGTTCGTTGCGGATTCTATCCGTCAGAGAAACTCTGAGCATAGCTCGTTCCATAGCATAAGTAAGGTATGTAGTAAAGTATTTGTAGATTTTTTTAAAGTTAGACTGATCCACTTCCACTTCAGCCTATATCAGTCCACTGCTGGACATAGGCCTCCCCTAATAAAGGGGGATATGCCCATAATCCCCACGCTGGGCATGCGGGTTGGGGATCGCAGGGGACAGCTTCTTGCACTATAGTTAGACTGATAAGTTAGAATAATTAGGTACAAATATAAGTCCCATCAATATTGTTATAGTCGTTTTTGCGTAATCTTAAAGCAAATATTGCATAATCATCAACCATTTTCGACACACTGCTGGGCAAAAACCTTCTTTTGATTGTGCCACTCACCTCAATACTGCGCTAGTCTGAGCCACCTACCTACGGTCTTCCGGATATCATCTCTAACAAACTGACATGTACTTTTACTAGAAGGTATGTAGAGCAGTAAGGATCAGAAAAGCCAAAAGAAAATTAATATAGCTTTTAAAACTCTCATTATAAATATATTTCACCGGAATATTTAACCCGTATGTAAACACGTGGTATCGTTCTTGATAAAATAACTATAAAGAGAACAGATTGATTCATCTGCCAGTAACTACTCACTTGCACAGATTTCAGTTCCTTCCGTGATCATGGCGCATGCAACTGCGTCGAAATATCGGGAAACAACAGAACTAACAAACCATGGTAAATATCCCGTTGATATTTACAATATTAATTATAATTATAATATAATAATCCTATTATAATTATAATAGGTACGGGATATCTCACACATATTCAACGTAATCCCAATCTAGGCAGAGCCGTACTATGGGTACCAGGGACTGATAGATAATCTAAATAGGTATTTCTTACACACCCAGTGACACAGAACAAAAATCAATGTCCACCAATAAAATACAGGTCCACGGTGTAAATCTATCCCTCTGAAGGTAGAACTACCAACTGATCCAGAAGTTCAGTAATCATACGGTAGCTAATCATGTGAAACTATTTCAGGAACATTCCCGAAATTGATCTTTCTATTCGCTAGGCAGACCAATAAATCATTTTTTGCACCATCTTGTTATAGTTTAGCTGAGAGAAAACATAAGGCAGACCAATATAAATAGAAGTTAAGATCCTCATTGGCCCACCTACAAATTATTTGTAGTAACATTCGCAAGTCTTTGATGTTGAACCATGTGTATTGTATCACGTTTGGTTAAATTTATTGCCAGCCATGTGGATTCTAGCGATAAGTTTTGCTCTAGTTTTGAAAGTGGGATCGAACACACTGAGCGGTTTGCTATTTCTCCCGCAGGTCTGTGTGTGTTTCCTGAACACAGTTTCTACGTGTTCATTCTGAATCAGCTTATTTGCTATGAAAGAATGAAAAGTAATCATGAAAACTCATGTGTTTGATCATAGTAGAACTGTGCTACCGGTCGGACAGTTAGGAATATACGGTTAAAGAATTAACAGTGCACCTATCCCTACCGGTAGAAATAAATATAAAAAAATGTGCACGTATCCCTACTAGTAGAAAATAATAATAGCTCTGTAGGGATAAGTGTAATGATAAATAATACTGCCAATAATATTTTAAGCTATTGCATAGCTTCTATCGAGGGCCTTGAGCGCGGGGACCGAATCCAGAAATTCCGTAACGAAAAAAAACCTCACGCTCCCCACTCCGACGGGCACGGAGGTGTGGCTTGAAGGCCGTGCATTGTCTAACGTCGTTTCTTTTCGGCAGTCTTCGACACGGTGTTTGTGTGCGTGCAACAAGACGTATTTTTATTTAATAAAAGAAAAAAAAATATTTTCTTATCGTATATTATATTCTATAGAAAAAGAAATACTGCATAAATAAAATAAATAAATAATTATAATTGCATAAGTTGATACAAAATGCTATGCAATAGCTTTACCGCGGCAGTCCCCGAGTGCCACACGTCTTTTTTTTTAATTAGATATAGACGGTATGAATTTTGCGATCTAGATTTGAAAGTGGGACCAAATAAACTGATCGGTTTATTATCGCACCCGTCTAGGTGAGCGTAGTTTTTACATGTAATTCTAAGGGATGAGTCTCATCAGACCGGGCCGTGCCTGAGGCGTGCGGTGTACGTGATCCGGACGGGGCAAGGATTTGAAACGTTACCTACATACATTTTGTATGAAAAATTTATACTATACAGACATGATCCTTGTACCGTCCGGACCTAGTCGATTTCGCTCGTCTACAATACGGTTGTTGCACGTACCCGCTCCGTCCCCTACTGTTTCATACAAAATGTATAAACATAACATAAACAAACTTGATAGTCCGCTATTCAAACATAGCATTACTGTACTCATGAAGTAAAGTAAATGCTCCTCGATACTCCTCCATAACCAAGTTTAATACTTACTAACATTAGTTATAAGACTGCATTTATTATATTGTTTACTACTCATTATGGATCTATGTTGTCTGAATTAAACAAATATAATTATTATTATGACACTTTATTAAACTTTAAAACTCGTTAAAAAACATTTTTTACTCTAAACCTAATATTATCTAGTTTATAAATAAATAACATCAAAAACAATATAGTAAAAAATGTATAAAAACATACCCACATAACATATTTATTATTATTTATACTAAACGTGTCAAATCCGTGCTCGTCCGGGTCACGTACACGGCACGCCCCAGGCACCGTCCGGTCTAATTAATGAGAATCATCCCTTACTCCTCGTATATACACACTGGCTTCAGCTAACCGAATGCTAGCATTGGTATAAGACCATGCATCGCGTTTTTAAACCACATTGTCAGCTGACAATGTGGAAGTGTGTATAAAGGATACCCAGCTGGGTATCATTTATTCTGTATCTAGCTGAAAGCATTGATAATGCGAAAGTTTCTTGGTGTGAGTATGTTTGTTGCTGTAAATCTGTAACGGCTGAACAGATTTAGATGAAAATTGAAATACACAATATCCAGGGATTAAAACATAGGCTACATCGCGATATCACGCGAAAAAAAATAAAAGAATAGTGGAATAAACGAAGATTGAACGGGAATTCTCTGATGAAGAAAATTGTGCGACGATCGTTTTTTGTTATAGTCGCCATGGCTATAGCAGAAAACAGGACCTGACCGAAGACAGGACGACTGGATTTATAAACCGTACTACGTTGCCTCATATTATTATGAACAATTCCGCGCGAGCAAAGCCGCAGGCGGAAACTACTAAACAATAAATATCTCAATGCTTTCAGATTTAGAAATAATAGGTAGTTGCTATGGAAGCTAAAATCGTTATTCAACAAGGCATACTGTTAATGTTCTACGAATGGAAGATCAAGGTCTCTAGGCTAAAGACTTTACACGCGTGTCTTCCCACACAAGAATAGCAGCATGGAAATACCTAGACCAATATCATGGAATATTTTTATCTAATTATTAAACACTAGCTTCCACCCACAGCTTCGCTCGCGTTGTACTCGGATTAAAAGTAGCCTACGTGTTAATCCAGGTCACAAACTATGTATAGCCTAAGTTACATCCAAATCCGTTCAGTAGTTTTTGCATAAGAGTAAGTAACAAACATTCATTTAAACATCCATACAGCCATACTCACAAACTTTCGCATTTAAAATATTAGTAGGATTGATACCTAATGGAAATAATTGAAAATATGTGTGAACTCTAAAAATATATAAATGAGACAGCAAAAAAAACATAAAACAATAATTAAGTATACCAAAGATAAAATATACATTGAATGACTAAAACATACATAAATTACTTAGAGTAGGTAAACCTCGACGCTAAGGAGACTCAAGCATACAATATTGTGTTGAGTGTAGGTTCGTATATTAGCTATTTTATTAACCGACTTCAAAAATGAAGGAGTTTCTATGTTACACAATATGTTTTTTTTTCTGGATTTGATTTTAGGTAAAACTACTTGTGTGTTTAATACTGAGTGTTATCGCCGCAGAAGAATGTAAAAATAATAACGGGTCACGTATAATAACACCAATAAATTCGTAATTTCATACCCAATTTCCAATTACAAAATATGAAGACAGCCAGAGCGCTCTATCGCTGAACTTGGCAAAAAGCTGTTCTGCTACTCAACAATAGATGTCGCTTTTTGTAGCGTGTGTATATTTGAGGTTTTCCGTAGTTGTTATGAGATGGCGTAACCTACTATGTTTTAGTTTGGCAGTTTGGCAAAAACAAGCCGGTGAAATGAAAATTTTTGCTTGCTACTGAAAGCTAGATGTCGCTTGTATCGCAAAAGCTTCACTGATTTTAACCTCTACAAGGACCTCTACCTCTACTTGTCCAATGTTTAGGACCAGGAAAATTTCGAAGAACACCTGGTTGTTATTAATGTTCTAAAGTAGGTACTATTAAGTAAATTAAGCAGAATTAGTATTATTATGAAGTGATTATGTGGGTAGCTTATTAATTCTGTATTATTGGACCAGCCATTTCTTTGGTCCGCGGTTTCGCTCGCCTTATATATAGTTCTATGTTATTTATTAAATATTTATAGTTATAAGTTATTTTATTTATCCTTCAGGAACACTTACAGTTTTACGTTGCTCACGTTTCTGTTGTTTTTAGTGTTGTTGCTTGAACTACAGTAGTTCAAGCATCAACTACAAGTACAAGATGATTGAGTAACTCAACCGATCATCATGAAATTTCTCAATCACGTTGTCAAGGGTTAGACCGTACAGAAAAGGACACAGGGTACCATCTCATTCAGTAATAGGTACTTTTCTCGATGACAATAAACAAAAGATTGATAAAATCTACATTAGAGAGTACGAAGCTGTAAGGAAAAGTTAGATATGGAATAAATGATCATCCTATTTCCGGACCTCTATCGTCATACTCCGTCCAGTGGAATGGTTTGGTGAGTCAATACATCATGGAAAATGTTCCATCAATATTGGTTTTGAAACAGTTTCTTATAAAAGAATGTTTGATTGTTCTGATAAGGAACGTTGTAAAACCCCGCGTGTACAATGACGACTTTGTGACGTCAGAGCGGTGAACAGCTAGGTCACTGCCAGTGTTAATGACATACTTAATGTACTGCTATCGGTATATCCGATAATAGACAAATTAAAACAAAATCACTCTTACATCAAGCCTTATCAGTATTACGAAACAAAATATGTTAAATTTTGGATTGCTCCTAAAAGAGGAATAAGATAAAAAAATATTGTAGAAAAGTTTTGATGCTGATCGACTTAAAATCAACGCATTGCCTATGTAATTTTCTTTGCATAGCGTTGGGTGCACTAAGAAAATCCTGTAGGATTTCAGGAATTAAGCTTTTGATTGATGCAGAAAAAATCTGTATTTGAGTTCTGACAGCTAAAAGTCTATTGGGTATTGCATCTATTTTCTAAATATGAATTCAAAGACGTTTGGATTAAAACATATTTAACATTTCATCATCATCATCAACAACATTTCTTATTCCACTGAAAAACTGCTGAACATAGCGTTTTCGAATACTATTATTAATTTGGTGAACGGTTGCTCGCATAGAGTGAACTATCTGAATCATCAGAACTTTAAACAATGACGTCATGTAAGGCGAAGGTGTGACGAGGCGTGACGCCGAGTAACGAGGCAAGGTCACGGTCTACACGGAATGAAGTCTGTTACACAATCGTGTGTTATGACTCTTATGTATTTATAATATGAATACTGTTGGTGTTGGTTATGGATTAGAAATATTTTCATAATGATTTATTCAAAAATAATTGAGGTTGCTTTGCATTAGAAACGTTTCAGAGTCGAAACCTTCAGTGACGATTAAGCCGTTTTTTTTTTTAATAGGGCTATTATTAGAGTTGGCTATGTTTTATATTGTTCGTATTAGATTACCTATAAATAATTTCATAGTGATTTATTCAAAACTAATTGGTGTTGCTTTTTGTTCGAAAGTCGCTTTCGAGTGACGATAGAGCCGGAATTTTAAAATGTTTTATTTTTATAATAAGGACATAGTTGGTATTGGTTACGGATTATAAATATTTTCATAACGATTTCATCATCATCATCATCATCATCCACAGCCCGATTTTACCCACTGCTGGGTATAGGCCTCCCTTAACTTGTGCCATCCACGACGATCCTGCGCTAGTCTAACCCAAGTACGGCCCGGGCCATGCCAACTAACTCAAATGGAGTTGGGCAGGACACATTGCGAGGCGAGGTGATGACCGATGGAGTAGGAAAATTACAGAGTGGTGGCCTAGGGATGGCTTTCGGCGTGTTGGACGTCCGGCTGCAAGATGGGCAGACGACATTATCAAAGTCGCGAGCCATAACGATTTATTCAAAAATAATTGAAGGGTCGTTCGAAACTGTTCCGGGTCGAAACCGAGTGATGATTTAGCCGAACTTTTTTTTCTATGTTTTATAATGGATATAAATAAATAAATAATGCTGGACTATCACACAGCACCATGTAACCCCCAAACTAAGCAGTGCTTGTGTTATGGGAACCACATGATTGATATATTACATAAATACATTTTTTTTTGTAAATACATACATATCATAAATATAAAACACCCAGACCCGAGACAAATAACTGCAGAACATGCAAAGATTTCTCCCGCGGCGGGAATCAAACCCGCAATAATATAGTTGGTGTTGATTATGGATTATAAATATTTTCTGATAAACCAGTTATATGATTTTTGTTTCATACCGCTAGGGGATTAGGGTGTCCCTATTCAGATTTTTTTTTCAGATAATGTAGTTCTAGAGTTGAAATAGAATACAAAACCACACAAACATTACAAAAGATCGCGAATCAAGTGACGCTAGTAATAGATAATTTTGGGTAAATTATTAGCAACTGCCTACTTGCAGTTATGGTTTGAGCGTTTGATTAGGTATTATATCTAATCTTTTATATTATTAAGTATATGAAGCACCTACTTATTTTAATAATGTTTTTGCATGCTCATTAGCTACTAGCCTAAACTTACTTATGAACTAGAAATTAAGTCTCATTTTAAGTGAACTGTTATTTGTTCTTATGAGAATAAACTCTTTAAACCGAAATAACACATAGTTTTTATCCGGGTACAACGCTAGCAAATCCGCGGGCGGTTTTAGTGACTAAACAGACGTCGAATTTAAAGTTAAGAACAAGGATTCCCCAGTATCTGATAATGTAAATAAAACCTTAATAGTGACCCCAATGACGGTGAAAGGACGAAAAGGCGGAAATGCCAATGTAGCTTAGTCTGAAATCTGTAGGCACATATTTTTTAAATAAGTCATCAATGGCAATCGATGTTTCAGTTACGTATAACGTAACGTCCACGTATAAGATTTTCCTATACCTGCTGTATAGATAAATAAATAAATAATGCTGGACATTATCACACAGCATCATGTAGCCCCAAATAAGTTAGAGAGAGTTTTAGAGCAGAGTTTGTATTATGGGAACCACATGACTGATATGAAAAGTAATGACCATTTGGAGGGATGTAAGGCGCTCCAATCTCCACCTTCGGAACTCAAGCCAACCTCACCTGTACTGCACGTGGTGCAGCGGGGCTCTGGCGGCCGGCTGATTGCGGCATAGCACAGCCAAACACTGGCACAGCTAAATTTCCTGGCCACAAACGGACAGCAGCGTCTGCTGTGCGAGAAGCTGTGCGCTGCGATCCCCAACCCGCATGCCCAGCGTGGGGATTATGGGCATATCCCCTTCTTATAGTGGAGGCCTATGTCCAGCCGTGGACTGAATAGGCTGGTGTTGTTGCTGTTGTTGTTGACCATTTGGAGTGTTGAATTTGCTTAATCCCTATGATCTGCTAAGAACACATAAAATTAACCTTAGGTGGTCCTTCGGTATGCGTCATTTTAAGAAAATTATTCTTCTTACAATAATCAATACAATCTTACTTAAAAACGCATTTAAACACGCAGGTATGGCAGACACTGCAATCTTGGGCACATTTTCTTGATCGTGTCGTAGCACAAATAGAGATAGCTATGTCACTCATAAAATTATTATAATTTCGAAATTATACATAAATTTTTCATCAATACTCAAGTAAGGTATACGCGGCTCGGCAAAGGTAGTATAGGATGCCCTGCGGCCAGCTGGACTGACGTTTTGTGAAAGGCTGCTGGTAGAAGCTGGATGCATTGAGCTCAGGACAGGGCGCAATGGCGCTTATTAGGGGAGGCTTATTTCCAGCAGTGGACTGCTATAGACTAATGGCGATGGTAATGATGATTCAAGTAAGTGATAAACATCATTGTAAAAATTAGGTAGAGCCAAACTGAGAACATCTTTGACCAACAGAACCTATTACTAAGCCTCTGCTGATCATTTTTCTGTCTGTCAGCGAACTGTATTTCATGAACCGTAATAGGTGGAGATTTGAAATTTTCACAATGTGTATTTCTGTTGCCGCTATAACTATTTAAACATTTTTTCGGTATACTGACAAGTTTCCTAAGATCCAAAACTGTTGAAAGAGGAAAGAGAGGCCTTGAATCTGCAATAGCAGATTATCTCTTTCCTCTTCAGACAGGCTCTTATTATTGGATTTAAAAAGTACACGGTAGCCGAGAGTAAAAGAAGCGGCGGAAGACCAGTAGAGATGGATCGACGACATACGCCTATTCGTGAATGCGACTATCACAAGACCGTGGTGGATAGCACAAACTTCGGGAGGGCTTTTGGATGATGATGATTATGAAGAGTGTTATATTTTGTATGATGATACCGAACCCTTCTTGTATGAGTCTGTGCTATGATGGTGGATGTCTGGATGTTGTGCTGGATCCCCATGGTGAAAGGCACAAACTTCAGGAGGCTGTAGATGATGATGATGATGATGATAATTATTTTTTAATATCTTTTCCCCTTGCGGTTTTTACGACTATTGTGTTGAAAATGTAATTAGATTGTTCCAACTCTCTTTTACTCACTGTGACCAGCCTACCCTATATCGAATACTAAAGCGGCAGACCATTAAATATCCGTTAGTCACCTGACACTATAAGTAAAAAGACAACGGAATTTTACATTTGTAGGTTTTCCCACGCATTAATTGTAAATGAGATGATTCCATGACTAACTTGAAAATAGTACTGAAATATTTCCTATCTGTAATCCGTTTAAAGAAGTATAACAAAGTATCCTTCTGCAGCTGATAGAATATTTTCCATGTTGTTTATAGACTTGACGTAAAGACCAACAACAAATAAGGAAATTACTATTATTAAGACACTTTATTTAATTGTAAACTCGTCTAAAATATTTTTTTTACTATAATTATACTTAATACTACTTATGTACATAAATAAATATCAAAAACATTATAGTAAAAAATATCTCAAAACGGGAGACCACCGACCGCGGGGCAGGGCTCAAACGGGCGCTGGCTAGGGCTGCAGAGAGAGGAACCTCCTTAATCCTTACAGATAAACTAGAATAAAAATCGACCAGGTGGAGTGACGATTTGCGAAAGGCTGGTGGTAGAAGCTGGATGCGTCGAGCTCAGAACAGGTCACAATGGCACTCATTAGGGGAAGTCCTATGTCCAGCAGTGGACTGCTACAGGCTGATGGTGATGATGATGAGGTACTTGTCCATTTAGAAAACTATTTAGTACAAGAGAAAACCACTGATTATAGATACAATATCCTTATTTTTTTTGTATAAATGAGAAGAATTAGCAGCAGTGGAACGGACTGATGATGATGATGATGAGTAGATTAGTATAGTTGTTGTTCCAATTAGACACGCGCATAACGTCCGGAACCGAATCACTGACTCAGATCAATGAGTAACTCATTCATCAGGACTCTTGAATGGGCTAACAAATAGACTTTTACGAGTTTGCCGAATTTTCATGACAGTTACTGGAACATGGGAATTGCCGCTGCGCTATTACATGACTGTATGACAATGACTCGGCCAGAACTGAAATAATCAACATACAAGATTAAAGATTCAATGTTTATTTGCTAGAATACACAATAATTTTCACAATTAGCTCTTATCAATGTTAGTTCATGTATTCAGCCCCAAGATTTTATTAAATCTATCACACAAGCTACTTTGTCCGGTGAAGCTCCTAATGGATCCTAATTGGGGCTTTTTTACAAGACTAGGGATTCAAATTCAACCTCCATATCTTTTACTTTACTAAGAAAAAGAAGAAAACATGCATATATTTTTTTTCATTTAAATCAGCCAAAATACATTCCAATACCTAGAACTTACATTAATTTTTATCTTTATAAAACACAAATAGTACACAAATATACTCAATTAATATACTAGTATATTGTTAAATCACTAACAATCTTAGTTAGTGAGAGCCGTGGTGGCCTAGTGGGATGTACCCAGACTTAAGATCTGGAGGTCGTCGGTTCGAATCCAGCCGTGGACGAATTGATTGTTCGTTTAAAAAAAAAAAGGTGCGCATTACCACGAGCTCGAAATGCCCTCGAACTAAAAAATTCGAAAGGTATGTGCTAGCTTAGTGTTCCAATAAAAAAGCAGCGATGGGCTTGCGTGGAATGCTAGCTGCTTGCAAAAAGTGGGCATTTATCGAACGTAATATTTGGACTAGCCTCTGACTACCCCTCTTAGGGTATCCTCAATAGATTTGCGCACTGAACAATATCTGAAGATATCCACAATGGGGAAAAAAATCGTGAAGTTGTATATATTCTAACAATCTTGCAGGACTGTACTAAAAAGGTAGAAAGAAAGTGCTCAACATCTTAGTTAAACAATACTCCTGGTCCCTACTTGGATAGAAAAGAGCAAAATGGCATTTACATATACCAATCGACTAACCCGAAATCTATAATCCCAGTGATAATAACCATCCATCTCTAACCCAGTATCGCATAGGTTTTCGAAAGTCTGTAAGAAAAAACCACATTAACTAATACTATTAATATTTTATTGTTATATATTTTATTTTTAGTCAAATCTATTCACTTATTTATTGAACGGCCTCTGAGGTAGTATTCCACAATTTCGCAAGTAAGAAGTATAAATCAGTATTTAACATTGAGACATTGACATCAGTGCTGGCCGAGACGCGGAGGGAGAGCGTCGTGTTCACTCACTCTGATCTATTCAGGAAGAAGACTCTCATAAGAATTCGAATATGAGAAAAATTGAGACATTGATTTTCTAAAAAAAAAATTGCCTTTAAAAAGTAGGTAAACTTTCCCAATTTCAGTCCACATGAGCAGATATATCCAGTAGCTACCGGTCTACAAACAGATTTATTCAAGCGAAAGAAGATGACTGTACCATTCAAATCAATTGAGACTGAATAATCGTTTCAAGTGGAGCACTGTTCATATAGTTAGTCACTAAACGTCTATTGTTTCTTAATTTGTAATAATTATAATCAAAAACTACATAAAAGATTTTAAAAAATTCTTTCACCCCATGAAAGCGACATTTTCAGTGTCTGTTTATTATTTTAAAAAAATAGAGTTTTCTAGGATAATAATTGCTAGTGAAGTAATTATTTGGTGTGCATGAAATCGTTAGTTAACACTATCTGCCAAGCTGGGTATGCATAGCGCGTTCACTAAGTCGGGATACGCTATCCACGCGTACATTGGATACGGATCGCCACCAACCTCAACGCGAAGTCAATTGATCCGTACCGCCATGCGAGCCCCACCAGTCATGCACCAGACGATGAACACGCGTGTATGTTCATATTGCCGTCCAAAAAGCAGCCAGGGCGTTCGAGTCCCCTTTGATGCGCGACCAAAAACCGACTCACAGCGCGGGACGGCGCGCGTGCTAGCTAGCTCGCAAGGTACGCGTACCCTAAGAGTGTACGCGTAGCTGCAAGTATGGACTTGGCATTCCAGGACACGTGTGACCGACTACGCGTACCAATGTACGCGCTGTCAGTACGCAGCTTAAGATAACTTAAAAATAGAACGCGTTATCTTACATGAATTTTTTGGCATGTGCCTGCCTTATTTTATTTCGTACTTATGTACCTATTTAGAGTTCCGGGCGCTTCAGCTCGTATTATATTTGCGAAAGTTAGGATGTGAGTTGTTTGTTTGTTTGTCTTTGACGTCAAAACTACTGAACAGATTAAGCTGGAACACACATTTATGTGGTTTTAGAACAAGAATGAAATAGAGCCTATTTAGATAAACTAGTATGTCGGCGGTATTTTAAAAAACTTCTAAAATGCTTTGGTTTGGGATAAACGATATAACTAAGTAACCACACCACCACACCAGCCTATATCAGTCAACTGCTGGACATAGGCCTCCCCTAATAAAGGGGGATATGCCCATAATCCCCACGCTGGGCATGCGTGTTGGGGATCGCAGGGCACAGCTTCTCGCACCACCGACGCTAAGAAAGCACGGTAAAATAAAAACCGTACAAGTTTTCAAATTACAAATACAAAATTATTCACTGCACTACTTGTCCCAAAGATACAGGCTCCCCTAGTTTAGAAACCATTGATAACGATTTTACTTGTAACCTGCTATCAATAAACGCTATTATTTATACATTAATGTATCAATAATAACTGCATAAAACCTTTACAAATTAATAAAGGAAATAACATTAAACTTAAAATCCATAACTATGCAGAGGTTTTTATGCACTAGAGATAACTCTAATGATCTCTTCACTAGGCAAAGATTGTATCGTAGTATTCTAAAATAAATTTAACAAAATTGATTACCCCGATTGTTGTTATGATGCACTGTACATAATGTATTACGGTTGATGGCAAGGCGTCGCTGCTCTGCCATTTATGTAGTACACAGATGAAAAAACGTATATAATAAAACATCTCATAATATTTGTCACTGTGCTTGTGACATCATTTTATCGCTTTTCATTACAAACGAAATGTTACAGCTCAAACCGGAAATAACGTAACTGTATTACTGTAAGTATTTTTATGAATCAGAGTCCGATTTAGCGACTGAAACTCTGTCAGTGCTTAGGAGACTTATTGCGGTTAAAATCTGTCGAGGCTCGAAATAGTTTCTAATTCTGAACTTATAAGTACGTAGGTACTGCAGTTTCCTACCTTTTTAGGGTTCCGTATCTAAAAGGGTAAAAACGGGACCCTATTATTAAGACTCCACTGGCCGTCTGTCTGTCTGTCCGTTTGTCTGTCTGTCTGTCTGTCTGTCATCAGGCTGTATCTCATGAAACGTGATAGCTAGACAGTTGAAATTTCAAAGATTATGTAAATACAAGATTGCAGGTAATCGGTGGATGGACCGTTCTTCGTGGAATTCCTTGGGGGAGACCTATGTTCAGCAGTGGACTTCCATAGGTTGTTGATGATGATGATGATGATGTTAATACATCAGACAACAGACAACAGAAATCTGTTACCGCTATAATAACAAATACTAAAAATAGAATAAAATAAATATTTAAGTGGGGCTCACATACAACGATACGGTACCGTTCATGTCCGAGTTCAACTCGCACTTGGCCGGTTTTCCTTCTTCGTATAAGCCAGCATCGTAGCGCCATCTCATGTTGGAGTTTCTATGCCGCCCTTTCAGGGCATTCTGACATGGCATAACGACTTTAAAAGTCGGAGTAATAACACTAGCCTAATCAGTACATTACTGGAAGTAGTCCTCCCCTATTCGTAAGGGAGATACGTTTAGTTTCCACGCTGGGCATGTGAATTGGGGATCTGAGGGCACAGCTACTCGTACCGCTGACGCTATTCCCCGTCGCAAGCAAAAGCCATCCAGAAGAAAAACCGGAGCAAACGTTATGTAAATAGAGTGAGGCAAATCATTGACGGAATAATTCAGTCGTAAAAATAAAATAGGTGCAGTCCCTTTTAATCGTGATGGTCGTAAAAAATCTCATTCATATAATTAAGTCAGGTTCTGTCCCTACGTATTAAAATCGTGATAATTTTACGTCATGGGTATTTAATGGACTATGCTCTGTTATATGAACTTTGCATCCACGTTATTATCGTACGGACCATCCGATGACTAATTACCTGATGAATAATCAAGCAGGTTGTATACGCCAGTTGGAATCTACGACCTTGTCAAGGTTGGTTTCATAACATATAGACGAATAAGAAGAACTTTCGCTCATGGTCGCTATCTCAACATGTCCCTTTATTTAGCAATAAAAGTCCACCGTAAGACTACATTAACAACAACCAATTGGCATAGGCCTCCAAAAAGAAGAGGGATATGCCCATAGGTACATAACCTTCACAAAATAGAAGCAAGTTACTACTTGCTTATATTTTGCTATTACTATAGCACTAGACAGAGTTTTTTTCCAATTCTTTTCTATTTGATTTATTAATTGAGTAACGTTTTTTCTTGGCGTCGCTCGCATGTTATCGGGATAAGAAATAGCCAATGTCTTATTTCAGGTCACAAATTATGTATATTTTAAGTTTCATCCAAATCCAATCACCTGTTATGGAGTTTAGTAAGAACATACTCACACAACACACAAACTTCGGCATGTGTGATGTGGTAATAATCAATATACAATCAATAGTCTACAATTTATAGGAGAGAGTTTGCAATGATGCATTGACATAACATGCAGCTTTTAACTGACTCATCTGAAGTCCAAGAGCATCTCTAACCGCAAGGCACTCGAAAGATCGCCTGAATATCTAATATCTTAGTCATCCAAGAAAGTGCTGTGAAGTTTTACTTTATTTTTAGGCCCAGTTTTTCAATCGTCTGCTATCATCATCTATAGAGCAACTCATTCAATACTAATTGAAACTAGCGTTCCCTGAAGGGTCAATATGTACGATTCACACTTACTTTAAAAAAAAATAGCGTCTAGCGACCAATCCCAACTTCACACGTGTAGTACAGCATATGACCTATCCCACCATACATTGTTTTGTTATATAATTGTCAGTGCTTTTGAAATCTACAAGGTGGCTTAACTTTTTCGACATTTTCATCAATTATCATATTTCAACCAATTACATAAAACCTTAACAAATAATATACCTTCCCCACGAATCAATTTGAAGTTTTTGAGTTTATCTCGAATAGATTTTAGTTTAAATAGATGTAGTGATGATTAGTGATGAGTGTTTTAATTTTTGAGATTTGAAAATTGTTTCCAGAGTATATCAATAGATTTTTTTACAATTATCTGAGTAATCATATTTGAAAGATAATCTTTGACAAGGTAAAGAAGTGCGTTTTTAAGGTTTACCAAGTTGTCAAATACCGAAATTCCTGGTTTCGTGAATTACCAATTAGTAAAAAATGCGTCCATCGCGTAAAAATCCGAAAGAAATTTTTTGCGTTTCACTTTATTTAGCTAAAGTAAATTTTCCTCATGAAGATCGTGTTTTACTTGCATTTACAAAATATGTATACATCGTATCATTTAAGGGTTGGCTTATGTTTTAGTAGTAATAGAGTTCTTTGTGGCGGGCTCGTCCAGGGAAGTACTTCCACCATGCCTATTTCCACCGTGAAGCAGCTGTGCTGTGTTTCAGTTTGAAGGGTGTGGGTGCCGGTGGAGAAATTACAGGCACAAGAGGCTTATCATCTTCATGTCTCAAGTTGATGGACGCAGGGGGTTGCATCGTAGAGCATTTTCCAAAGTGATCTACGATGCAATGCTTTGTGATAAGTAATGGTTAACATGAGGACCATGTGCTTGTTTCATTTGCAAATACTATGAAAAAAACTTGGAGCTATAACTTTACTCGTAGAATAAAATTTATGTAATGATCAACAACAAACAAGTTGAAAATAAGTTCTCGCAATATTCAAATTGATTGAACCACCTAGGTGGAGCCAAGTTTACCTAATGAAATAATTTATTTTAATACTTATATTACTTACTTAAAACCTAATATGAAAATGTAAAATACCTACTTACTCATAAAAATTTACCTACCTAACTAAATTCTGAAGAATGAAAGCCTCGATCTGCCCTCTACATCATCATCATCAGCATCATCAGACTATAGCAGTCCACTGCTGGACATAGGCCCTCTACATAATGGTTCACAAGTGATTTTATCACACTAAGTGTGCTAACTCTGTTACCTTTAAACCATGTGTTAACAATAATATATTGAGTTTTGAGTATTAAGTGTTTGCATGTCGGAGGCCGTAGGGTTACTAGATGATCATAAAAAAGAAAAAGAATATAAAATATTTCATAACATTACATATCTCAATCATGATTGTACATAACTAGGTCATCATAAAAAAAAGAAAAAGATTATAAAACATTTCATAACATTACATACAGATAATTATGATTGTACTTACAAACAGCATGGTGTCTGAATCACGGAGAAAGCGACCTTCAAATTACGTTCACAATGTCGACGTCCGGATAATACAGAACAAACAATTAATTACCAGATGCTTGACTCATATCATAACACTCATGACTGTTTCGATGCCATTTTATCCTGCTTCCACCACGTGGCCTATTAGTATAAAATAAAAGGTATCAATATAAATAAACATTCAATGTTTTTCGTTGGCAGGCAAACCACTTGAGAGTAACTGGATTAATATGGATTTTAAATTATGCTGAAAAAGGTTTTAATGTATAATGTACTCGCTTTGAGTGCTGAATAACCCACTACCGTACCTGTTGCAGGATGTGCTTGTAGGAAAGTGTAGTTAGGAAATTGGCTTTGAAAATTTAAAATATGAACTGGATTGAATGAATAAATTAAATAATGAACTCTATTGAACTATGAACACGTCTAAAACATATAGGTTTTTTTAAGCGATTTCTATCAGGCAACTTTTGAACGAAAAAAGATCATAATCGAATTATTATCGAGGGATGGCGGCGCTGGACAATACGAACTAGGTGTAGTACGGGAGCAAATGATTGTGATTTTTTTCTAATTCGAGATTTATTTATAAACGAAAATATTTGGACTGAGTATAGTCTGTTGTAAATTTTATTGTATACAGCAAAAAGTTATTATATATAAATTTATAAAAATCTCACAATACCTTTTTTAGCAGGATCACGGGACTGGGCTTAAAGTAAAAAGTAAGGCAAGTACAAAACTCAAGTACTTATAGAAAATCTTGCCTATCCCTTTCCATTTGTTATCCATGCACAGAATGACCACATTCATTGCTAAACGCTCATTTAGGAATTGTGTAGGTATGGTGTACAACTGGCTATGTAAGGCCGTCATATCACTTCCGTTAAATTCACATAAGAACCATTGTTCTTTAAGGCAAATCAATATAAGCAAACTTTGCTGAGGGAATACCATAAGTCAGCTTTCCTATAATCTGATCTGAATCATTCATCGCATGGTACACCTTTGCTGGTTATAACGGGTTTGCTTTGACGTAGGTACAGTCATGAATTGGCAAATATTAAGTTCCAAGATTTGGGGTAATATTAAAACTTCCAACACACTAAGAAAATAAAAAATAAAACTATGCCTGTGAATTTGCATATTTTACTAACATCTAAATTAATATTAAGGAGAGTAATGAAGAAGTTTATAAAAACATAATGTTTGGAGTCTGGCATTGTATGGATGGGAGACATAGACAATAACACAACGAGACTGAGATAATGTCTAACGATGATGTTCTAAAACAAGTGGATGAAAAAGGGTCTTCATTACATATGAAACAGAACATGAAAAATGATTGGACACCTTAAACAACATATCATCTTTGTGGCTGTTACCTAGTCGTCAAAGACCAAGCACAATCTGCATGAGCCAGATAAAAGCGAAGGTTGCTTTCATGTCTTAAAAAGAAGTGAAAGAGACTGCGATGGAAAGAGCAAAATGGACAGAATGGCATCACAACAACCAACAAGAGCTAGGCTCTTAAATTGAATACCTATTAAGCTTTCGCATAGAGACACAGAGCGAACCAATGGTAACATTTACCGAGGCCTGGGACATCCTGAAATGATGTATTCGTTAGTACATATATATTATACATTGGCTTTACCCCGCGGGTTCGCTCGCGTGGTAGCTACCTGGATAAAAAGTAGCCTATTTTTTCCCCTACGGTGGGTAGGTGGACACACAACTAACAAATTTTCTTAAAGTTATATTTAATATTTAAAATTAGGTTACAATATAAATCATATTTCAAGTTTCATCCAAATTCGTTCAGCCGCTATGGAGTTTAGTGGGAACGATCATACTCACAACCAAACAAACTTTCGCAAAAGTGAGTAAATAATTCGTAAGTAAGAGAAACGTAAATTTTTACTATAAGTAAAAAGTACCCATTACATTTTTTTTTATAAAATACAATTTCATATATTGTCTGATTTGTTTCTTCGACTAAAGTCCTAAGACCTAAGACACTTATTTATGCAAATAAATATCTTGTATCTTGTACAGAGTAGCCAAATAATATTACCTATTGTGTCTATTGTGATAGGAAACACCCAAACCCTAGACAATTGTTTGTTTGAAAAACTTTATTGCACATACCTAAAATGTTTTACAAAGGGTGGGCTTCATGCCATAGGCATTATCTACCTGCCAACCAGAAGTTTAGTAGTTTGCAGGTCATCAAATCATTTGTGGCAGGAATCGAACTCGAACCTCCCCCCTCCATCCCTCTTCTGCGTCTCAGGCGGACCTTTACCCACATATACCAAAGTTGTGATAGGTATGTTCCACTAGGCCACGACTTAGTATAAATAAAGTAGATAATAATCAGCCTCAAGGCTACTGATTTTGGGTCTCTGTCCAGAATCCTAGATGATGTCAGATGTATTGATCCGGAACGTTGAATCCGGAACTAGATATTATTTGCTTGTGAACTAATTAACAGTTTTTTGAATGCGCATAATAAGTGTTACTAGTTGTATACTAAAGAATCTGTATGATGTTTTCAACGACAAATTTAAGCTTTACATCAGGTAGATTTAAGCTGTCTGGTACTTTTTACTTCGACGGCCTCTGTGGCGCAGTGGGCGAAGGTCTGCCTGAGATGCAGAAGGTTGCGGGTTCGATTCCCGCTGTGGGACAAATGTTTGCATTTTCTTTAGATATTTGTCTCGGGTTTGGGTGTTTTCTATGTATGAAAATTTACAAAAAAAAAATGTGTAGTCTATCAATCATGTGGCACAAGTCTGCTTAGTTTGGGGCTATTTTTAGGGTTCCGTACACTCTCAACTCTCATAAATCGTGATAGCTAGACAGTTGAAATTTTCACAGATGTATTTCTGTTGCCGCTTTAACAAAAAAATACTAAATACAGTATAAAATAAATACTTTAGTGGGGATTCACTTCGAACACGAGTCCGACTCGCACTTGGCCAGTTTTTTTTATATTTTATGGACATGCTCTTGACCACGATACTTGCTTGGACAAGGATGAGATCAACGCTGGGGCAAGCTTTTCTTTTTGAAGCTGTTAGGGTTGTAGTCGAAATGGAAAAAACAAACACAAACGCTGGCTACTGATTCCAAATTTTAGCAGTGTTCATTATAAATGACGTTTAGAAGCGCTTAGTCCTGATAGGTGGAATATCAAGCAGATTTGGAAGGTAGTAAGCAGTGCGCCTGAAGTTCCTGTGGAGGGATGGTGAGGGCGAAATGAAGGCATGTAACTTCTGCGCACACTCTTCGAAGTACAATCTATAAAAGACCGACACACACGCAACGTACAGGGTTAGATGGATTAAAAGTTACTTAAAAAACTGGTCAAGTGCGAGTCGAACTCGCGCACGAAGGGTTCCGTACCGTTGTATGGGAGCCACACTCAAATATTTATTTTATTCGGTTTTTAGTATTTCAAAAATACATCGTCTGTGAAAATTTCAACTTACCTAGCTATCACGGTTAGCTTGACGGTGGAACCTTAGTAATAGGGTTACGTCTTTAACTTTTGTGTACGAAATATGTAAAACATGAAATTTTGAAGTAAGTCATCACGATACCAACGCATACTGTTTGCATGTCGGTCTACGACGAAGTGTGTCAGACCTAATTTAAAATATTACATCTTAATTGTATCACACTGCACGCAAATAAAATTCATTTTATTTAATTTTATTTCATTTTGTTTCATTTTGTTTCATTTTATTTCATTTTATTTTATTTTATTTCATTTTATTTCATTTTATTTCATTTTATTTCATTTTATTTCATTTTATTTCATTTTATTTCATTTTATTTCATTTTATTTCATTTTATTTCATTTTATTTCATTTTATTTCATTTTATTTCATTTTATTTCATTTTATTTCATTTTATTTCATTTTATTTTATTTTTTATTTCATTTTATTTCATTTTATTTCATTTCATTTTATTTCATTTCATTTCATTTCGTTTCATTTCATTTCATACATTTGATTTAGAAATTACGTAGCGCGGCGTGAGTAAATTATTGTTCCGCGTTATTGTCTCTAATAGAGTAAAGTTGCTTTATCTGACCTCTATTATACTAGATTTTTTAAACACACCTCCTTTTGTACGTTCTTTGATATGCTCCAAAAATGGATCTATTCCATCAGTGCTTCGGAAATGACGCAACATTGCTATTATGTACTATATAAACAGCCTCAACTAAAATGGTAATAGCTATCTGTTTGCTAATACGCAAGTTCTGAGGTTTTACTCTATGTTACCGTAGTTATATTAGCCTGCTTTCCACTACTCGTCTTTTGAGCTAGTGGACCACTCTAGAGTCGGAGTTTCTAAGCAGCCTGAACGGTATTCGACATGGCTTACAACAATACCAGCCTGTATGTATATAGTTCACTGCTGGAGAAAGGTATCCCTTAATAAGAAGGGGATTAAAATAAATAAATAAATAAATAATTAATCCGGGACGTTATTACACAGCATCATGTAGCCCCAAACTAAGCAGAGCTTGTATTATGGGAACCACATGATTGATATACTACATAGATACATTTTTTTTGTAAATATATACATATCATACATAGAAAACACCCAGACCCGAGATAAATATCTGCAGAACATGCAAACATTTGTCCCGCAGCGGGAATCGAACCCGCAACCTTCTGCGTCACAAACGGACCTTCGCCCACTGCGCCACATAGGTTAGATTAGGCCCATAATCTCCACGCTGGGCATACGGGTTGGGATCGCAGAGAATAATAACATTATTCGGGTTGCCAACAACAAACATAACAATAACTTAACCAATCCTTTCATAGTTCATAGTTCATAGTTTATTTATTAATAACTATACAGTTACAGGTCAAACATACTTCAGTATTTGATTAAATATAATACGCTGTATACATAGTGATACAAATAATAATTAAGTCATTTTAATAAAGGAGAATGCCGAGAACCCGTACCAATTGCGTCAAAACCGAACGTATCCCATAAAATTTATTATATTTTATAAATTACATTAACATTTTCTTTAATTTTACACACCGACTCGATTAATAATCAAGTAAAAAATATTTTGTTGATTTGGTTTCCGTTGCACGCCGCCATTAGACTGCAACAACCAATGATATATACGTTACTATGGCAACAAACATTGATGTAAAGTGTTACTATGGCAATAACCCTCATTTTTAATTATTTTGACAGTATAATCGACTAAAAACTTAAAGGAAATTTTTTTGACGCACTCACTTTAGTCTTGGTACCGAGCGCCATACATCAGACGGCATTCTCGTTTAGGTTTATTATGATTTTAATTGGTAGCACACAATTATACTTAGGCACATTTAATGGCCATAAATTGGTCATAGTCGTAAATAGTCTCCGAAATGAGCCACGTACGAAGTTTGTTTTTAAAGGATTGCGTGGATGGTGCGCTTGTGATTGAAATCGGGACGCGGTTGTACACAGACGGCCCCATCACGGAAGAAGCGCTCGTGGCGTGGTATACTTCAATGTTCTTAACAGATCACAGACCGAGTGGAGTGTTGCTTAACCAAGGTGTAAGCAACACTCCACCCGGTCATTACTTGGATGGGTGACCGTTTAGTGACATTTCGATTTGAGCGCTTCAGTGCTTCGGAAGGTACGTTAAGATGTTGGCCCCGGCTTTTCAGTCGTTAAGCCATGTGGGAGGCCTTCGGGTGGCCTAAAAACTCCGACCCCAGAGTTGATCACTAGCTCATACGAAGAAGAAGAAGAAGAATGCTGGAAGAGAAATCATGGAAACGATAGATACGGCTGGGTCATCGTAAATATAAATACGATTCAAAACCATAATATTTTCATTAAAATCATAATATTTTCTCAATGAATTCATGAATGAATCACGAACCATCAGTGCAAATATTGGCGCCAGTTGGTTGCATACCGCAAAATATTTTTTATAGCGTAGAATGTTTGCACTCGGTGACTAACTGGACAAATCCATTTTTAGTTCTGTTTACGTACTGACTGTGCCAAGATTGTGATTAATTTCCGATGGCGTATTTTAAAGACCATATACCTACCAACAGATGTTTACATAGATTATCAATAATAAACAATACAACACAACTGAGCTCCAGGCGTAGCTCTTGGTCCTCGAAAATGACGCTATGAACCAATTCTTTTGTAGCTACTTTATTATTACTTTGACTAATGTGGAATTATATGTGCAATGTACTAAAAGTTATGCTTGGAGGTGCCTCTGACTTAGGGTTGCCAGATACGAGCTTATCATTTCCTGGCGGTTATTATTATTATTATTATTTATTTATTTGCTTACATGTACTTGTTTTAATCTTTTTTACATAAACCAAATATGTAGGTATAACTATGAAATATTAACTAAGAACTTGTTATTGTATATACTGTTGTGAATAAGAAAAAAAAAAACATAAACCTAAGTCAAAAATAAAAGCCAAAGTATCAAAAGTCATAATATCAAAAGTCAAAATATACCTACACATAGTTCAATGACATACACAATACATAGGTTAATAACATAGGTTACAAACGGAAATGGAGTTTTAGAGTCCAAATCTAACTACAAATGTTTGCTGTAGGACGAGCACTAGAAAAAATATAACAAAAGTAATTACTAGTTAGGTAAGTACCTAAAATGAAAAAATGCAAATGATTTTAAAAACATATTTATTTTTTATAAAATCTATAGATATTTATTAACACACTGTGTAAATACCATACAAAGTCACAGATTAGACTATTTAGTTAAAAAAATATTAAGCATTCTGCACAAAAACTAGTGTACATGAATTTCGGGACAGTAAACTGTAATTACTGGACACGGGACCACGCGTGAAATTCCGAAACTTTCCCGGAATTCCCGACCATCTGGCAACCCTACTTTGACTGCCCTGTGCTTGGAAAGTTTTTTATTTTGTATAGCAGAAAGCAATGGTAGTGATAAATAACATATAAACTTTTGACGTATCTTCAAATCTCCTAGAATTTAATTACCACCACAGTAATAGAAGAAGAAAGAAAGAAAGAAGAAAGAAAATACATTTATTTTTACCCAACACCTAGTACAAAAAAAAAACAGGATATTTACATAAAATACTAACTCTATACTTATTATCTAAAAAATACTTAGGCTATTAAATAACATAGGGTAAAAACAATGATGATAAAAACAGTAATGTTGTTTTAATCAACAATACACAAAGGTTAGCTGGTAGAAAATGTTGACATTACGTTCCCCTATGTACAATGTTTTTGTGCAATAAAGAATCTTGTATCTATTTATCAATAACCTTTCGGAATAAAGCTGTCTTCATCTTGAGCAAGCTTGATTCCCTCAATGTAATCCCCTCACTCCACTAAAGTCCCTCGCTGTCACGCGGGAGTCAACTCTAGAATTTTTCGTTACGCATCTGACGTAACAACGTTACGTTCTATTATTCATCATCATCATCAGCCTATAGTAGTCCATTGCTAGACATAGGCCTCCCCTATTAGAGAGCGTCCTACACTACGTTTTCCGAGCCGCGGTCTCCACTCAAGAACTCGTTTACCCCAACGGTTATCGGTTCCTCGGCAGATATGGCCAGCGCACTGCCACTTCAGCTTGCTAATTCTCTGAGCTATGTCAACAACTTTAGTTCTATGTCGGATAAACTCGTTACGGATTTTATCCTTCAGAGAAACCCCGAGCGTACTATTATTAGTGATTTGTCATTATGTATTGATCCTGGTTACTAAACTACAAACAACAAGATTATCAAATTGTATCAATCTATCTTTAAATTGTAATAAAATGTTATATTTATCGACGAGTTTCCTTCCTCAAGTTCAATGCTCGTATAGCTAATATCAAACAACCTCGCTCAAGGTCCATTCATTGAGTGCCACAGTATACAGAATATGGTACCAATACGTCATTTCATTGATTATTTGCATTTGTATTGGTTCGTACTCAGACGTGTAGTATGTGTGTGTGATTAAGCGCTATTTATATCAAGCAGGTACTACAAGATGGTAATCGGTAATACCAAATTCATGTTTTATAAGCTCTTGCATATCTTATGAGCCTGTCTAATCCACTGCGGGGTCTATACCCTGTAGGGAATGGGAAAAGGAAGGAAAAGGAAAGGATGGATGCCTATGCATCCCCACACTTCCTGATCTTAGGAATTCGCTTAGGAATTAGGAAAAGTCATTCTTTTATGTATTGAAATTATTTTTAGCACTTTTATAAGATTAGAATTGTTATATTATTATCATTGATTTATTGTTTACATGATTAGCTATCAACTGAATCCCATTTTGTCTTCTTAGTACCTCTACATGGGTAGCTATGGCTTGATGTGTAAAAGCATCTCAAAAAAAAACAAATTGGCTGCCATTTTATCATGGAAAGAGAGATAAAAAATAGGGATGGTAATTTGTCGATAAAATTTACCGTGGTTCACTGCCTCAAAGTCTCCGACACCGGTAACCGGACACATTGTATATCAGCCCACTGTTGGAAGTTGGCCTCCCCTAATAAGAAGGGGGGTATTCCCATAATCCCCACGCTGAATTATGCTGCAATCGAACCGCCAGAGCCCCTTTGTTATTTAGCAGGTGCACCGCGGGCAGGTGAGGATGGCTTGGGTTCTGAATGTGGAACTTGAAACCCCGAAAACCCCTTGTCTTGCGTAATTTAAACTAAATAAATAATTAATCGTTTTTATTTATTTGGCTATTACAGCCTAGGCTATTGTTATATTGCTTAAACTCATTTATAAAAACAAAAGGTGTAAAGATTAATAATTTAAAAAAAAACTATTTATTCCTGTATTATGTTTCTGCATACACTGAAGAATTAAAGAAAAATCATTCATCAAGACTCTTTATGTTACAAATATAACTTTATATTCATACTACAATATAATAGGTGGGCAACCATCACCACTGCCTGGACGCCTGACGGACAGCGGCGTCGGGGTCGGCCGAGGATGCGTTGGCGGAACGAGCTCGATGCCTTCAAAAGAGAGTGGTGGGAGATGGCTCGGGATAGAGATGTTTGGAAGTCTATAGGGGAGACCTTTGCCCAGCAGTGGGACGAGATAGGTTAATTAAAAAAAAAACACACTACGAAATCGGACTTGTAATTTTGGAGAAAAATGCCAACATTGATTTGCACAAACATCCTCTTAGTATCTCGATGCCTCTCACGCACCCCAAATGCCGTCACCGTTCCGTCGTAGGTAAAAATAGGGTAACTAAAAAACTACGCTAAAACTGCCGACTATTGACAGACTGATTGATTACCTATCCATCAATTTTAGTCAATTTGTCAGTTACGCTAAGACTATTTTTATTTTACGCCACTGTCAGATATTGAAGTTTCAACAAATTATATGTCACATTATAAAAGCTAAACAGTTATCATTAAATTACATAGAAATACCATAGTCCATAGAAAATAACGCACGATTGAACTTTGCTGTCAGTTTATACACTGCAAATGTCAGCACTGTCAATATTTGTCGGTGTATCACGCGCGTATTTGACATGTCAGGTGACAGTTCAACTTAATGTGGAAAACGCAGCGGTTACGTTGACACTAATTCAGAATTTCCATATTTATAAACAGCAAGAAATACATCTGTAATACCGAAATACAATTTACGTTTTTTTAATCTAAATAAAAATATAATTGGACGTGTAAGTTCATTGATGGATGGATTGATGGACATTCTGTAGGTATTCTGTTTATCGTTAGTATTAAATTTACCAATTACATACATTGTTAAAATAGCACCTAAACATTCATATAAAATTCAATTTTCGGGCGCTATTCTCGCAAAATCGCGAAAATGGCTGGACTAATTTGAATGTTTCATTGTTTTTTTTGCTTCAATATTGAGGTAGTTTACGAAAACCCTAAAGAACAACTGAAAAATAAAAAAAAATGAATTGATAATTTTGTATGGGAATTGCCAATTTGGATTTTGGATAGGACTTTCTATAATTTTAGGTGGTACAAAGGTCATCAAGTCAAAATATTTAATCGAAGCAAAAATAAAAATAAAAATAGTACTTGATATACATACAAAAACCTTTGAACTTATTAGATCTGCGTTGATTAGATAACGTTTTTTTCACATTAATATTATTCTTATAATTATCATCATTTTTTTGCCCGTTATCACTCTATGTGAGGTCGTATAATATATTTTTTTTTTAAATTACAATATAAATGTTTATAGCGTCACCATATTTATACTTAGTTTAGTTTAACTATTGGTTTAACTTAAGTTATTAACTGATGTGCTATATTGGTTTATTTTTGTTAGTTTGTAGTGAAGTTATCTTTGTAGGCCTACTGATTGTTTAAAAGTCCTGTTGCTAAGATGACTGTTATTACTGTCACAGATTAACTAATAGTATCTCTTTATATCTTGCATTCTCTCTCAATTACTTAACTTCGTTACATTATTGTTTGTTGATTTTTTTGGTTACTGATTTTTAGATTTTTATAAGTATTAGGTGCTTACAATTTTTTTTGTCCGCACTTTTTACTCATAATTGTTAAAATTAGGTACGGAGAAATGAACCTCCTTTTACATCTTTGTCAAACCTAATATGGTTTTTTAGATGTAGTTATAAGAAATATTACACATTGTTTATGTTATAAATAAATAAAAAACGAAGATTCTTTCTGCGTGATGCGGGCTTAATTTCTAACCAGCTCTCAGAAAGCCTTATAAATAATTATATTTAGCTTCGTCCCATCGCTCTTTTAAGATGTAAAATGTAATAAAATTTTATGGCTTCTACAAGTGTTTTATTTCGTAAGTGTGTACGCAGGTCTTGTGGCAAGACAGGACGCACAACAATAGCCGGAATAGGAAGCGACAAACCAACAATGACGTTCAAAAACCATAAGTCAAAATTGACAGTTGACAGAAAATTGACCCTTAAAGGAGAGTATCGATAGGTTAAGTTTTCCTATAAACTAAATTAGACTTCGGTTCTTTGATTACTAGTTCAACATAATGACAGACCAACTCTCCCAGACAAGATCCGTAAACGGGTTCTTGCTCTTTAAGTGATTAATTTTTAGTTTAATTAAATTCGAACAATGACAGTCTAAAAAGGCTTCACGCATGCGCTGTGTTCTGATAGTTTGGATCGGAAATCCTGGTTTAAAATAGTTCATGTGGGTCGGTAAAAAATTTAGGAGCTCAGTACTTTGGTCTTACTTATGTATCTACTACCTACTTGTATGTGAAAACATTTGAATGTGAAGATGCAACATCCCAAAAAAAAAAACGAATTGAGATTAAATTTTATACCTAGTTCTAGATCAGGAATGAAATATAGGCCACCTTTTATCCAGGAGCACCTAGCGAGTGATGATAGTCCGGAAGTTTGTAAACAATAATAATTCTGATTGATAGATAGCTTACCTACTTCATAACTCTTCTACTTTACACTTTCAGGACATAATCACAGTCCGGGATGATTCTGTTGTGAACATAATTTCTTGTCCTGGGTGTTTTCTAGTTCGGGCTCTATCTACTTAGTTTAGGATCGGTTCGAAGCGCTTGTGGTGTGGCTCTTTGCCCCAACATTGCTTGGATGGGCCGTTTAGCGAGATTTGGATCTTACCGCTTCCGTACCTTTACACAAAGTTGGTCCCAGCTTTTTCAGTTGAGTTTTTTTTAAACTACTAAAGCAAACAATCATACGATCCTCCTGACGGTAAGAGGTTCCCGTAGCCTATGGACGCCTGTAATATCAAGAGGTATTACATGGTTCTTTCGGGTGACCTGAAAATTTTATTACCAGAGTGGGACATTAGTTCACAAAGAAGAGAAAGGGACAAGTTGACCGTCAGTGACGCGTATCATGGATTTATTTTGAGGTATTATGGTATACACGTTTTGACTATTTCTTTCCCGTGGGTAACTCGGGTCTCGGGTGAGAGGACGGTATAGATGCTGGGTAAGTCTACTCCATCTAATCATGTCTCAGGAACTACCAGTGTCTCGGTCAGTTAGTAAAATCTACCTCTTGATGCAGTATAAATCATCTAGACGAAGGATTATCACGTTGACTGCGGGCCTTGGACATAACACTCTGCGCCATGCCGAAGGAGTACTTCCTCCACGGTTGTGTTTTAAGCACTCAAAGCGTAAATTGATTTAGTAATATACTTATGAATAAAAACACTGTTATAAGTAACAATCATCTAATCTTTGACAATTTAGTAGGCGTTTTGTGGTTTATAAACTCCGTGCCAACCAACGTCATAGTTTCTCTGATAATAACCCAGATTCGTTGTGATATCTGGCAAATTAGCTTGTTTTTAAGTTTCAAATTACACATAACAATAATGTTATCATGTTCATGTTCATGATCAAATTATTATGTTTGCTTGAGTTTATATCATAGTCTCAAAATAACATCCGTATTGTAACTATATACCTACGAAAGCGGTATTCTAGCGCGTCACGTACGAAAAAAACACAAAGTTTCTTCAGCGGTAGACTGTCTGATAATTATATCAAACTTTTCATGGTGGTTGACCAATAATTCATTCATAATAATATTATATTAATAATCTATATGTCAGACTACAAAGTTGTGCTAATAAATTTTACAAACAAGACCGCTTCTCTCGCGTGGTACCGATATAAAAAGTAGCATATGTGTTAACCCAGGTCACAGACTATGTATATTCCAAGTTTCATCCAAATTATTTCAGTAGTTTATGCGTGAAAGAGTAACAATCATTCATCCATCCATTCATCTTTAAACCCATACTCACAAACTTTCGCATATTTATAATATTAGTAGGCTAAGCGACACAGATGGCATTAAAGTAAAATAAATATTTTTTTTATTAACTTACAGGGTATCTACAGGGCAAAAGTATTCAGAAAAGGTTGCCTAGATCTGAGTTACTTAATTTCATGATTTATTTATTGGCTTCTAGAATATTTTTTCACATTTTCGCTAGTATTAAGTATATTTTTCATAATTATATGAGGCATCGTTGTACGGTGTACAGGACCAACAAGTCTATACTTCAGCCATATTGGATGAAGAATGTTTGTAAACAAACATTTCAACACTTTTTGCAATTATTCAATAAATACGTAATATTTCAATTAACTAATGTCATAAATGAAACATTTACTATATATGTAAGATATTAATTAAGTGCACATATTTATAAAACAAACAATAAAAAAGTATGGGTATGGGTGGTTTGTTTATATTTACTCTTCATCGAATTTGACTGAAGTATAGTTAGCTACATTGATTTAACCTGTCAGTATGACTAACATCGACATATACTAATACCTACTGAGCAGTTTCGTGTCAAGACACCACCATCATTTCCCTGCCCTTATCTCACTCTAGGTAGAGTCGGCACAACATGTTTTCTTTCTACATTCAATCCTATCGGCTGTCAACTCTGTACTCACTTCTTTCCTTGGTGTCTTGACACCACCGTTTATACAAAATTTTGTAACCCTTTTTTGTAGTCCCTCAATACGATCTATGTAGGTTAAGTTAAAAGAATGGACTGTATGTACAGGACAGGGGGTAAGGGCGCGCATAACAATAGACTGTATGTACAGGACAGGGCGTTAGGGCGCGCATTGGAGGTTGAGGAGTTTTGGGCTATGTCCAATTGTGGACTGCTATAGACTGAGGATCATGAAGATGATGGAGAAAATAATCAGTAAACAGATGACCATAGTGCTTACTTAGACACTTCAGACTTGCAAGAGTACTAATTATGATTATTACCACACTATGATTATTCTGTGTGTTTAATGTTCCAAAATCTTAAAATGACTATTGTTAAAGTATTTATGGGTTGCAGTATCAATTATTGTCATGACCTTCTGCCGTTCCTCATGATCGTGTCTGGTGTTAGTCTGGGATATGACAGGTTGTAATTTCGATATTAACAACCATTTCTCGTAGACCTTCAATAATTTTACATGGAACAAGCGATAAAGACCCATAAGGCATCAATATTATGATATTTATTTGCATGGCAATCTGGCAGAGTTGATTTGGAACAGTAAGCTTATGTATTACTGGTGATGTGTTCAAAAAGATCTAGGTCACGAAAACATTGCTGGCCCCAGGCCTAACCATGGAACTTAAATACTAAATGATCGTCAAATGCAGACTGATCATTAGCTAAGCAAAAACTTATTTAAAATATGAAATCGGTGTATTTAAATTGGTTTGAATTTAACTTTTTGTTAATTTGTTTATTTTTTGTTACAGGACTGACCAGCGCAATCTCCTCTGCGGATTTTGTAAGGTAAAGTTTATTTTTATTTTATATCCTGTTTAAAATTAAGATAAAGATACATTTTTTTAACCTTTTCAAAGTTACCTATTTTATTAATTGCAATTTACCTAATAGTAAGTTTGATCACCCCGCGCCGGCCGCCATTTCTAAACAGAAAATACCTAAGGTTTTCCCAATATAATTGGTTCAGTCTTAAATCAATCCCATAAGGCTCACTTTACCCTGAACTGTAAAGTTTCGAAACCGCCCTCCACGACCACATCCTCTTCGCGCTGAAATTCTATACAAAAGACTTCAACGCTCACGCTTCGCCAGCGTTCTATTTTTGAAAACCAAAAAGTTTGTCAAACTCTTTTATTTATTTTTTATTTTTAATCTTAAAAGCAGCTGTCTAGATTATGACAGTGCATGACATTGACATTTTCACGTGATTTCAACGCGTTTACGTGGAAAATTTCGAATATAATTTTTGAAAATATTTTTCGTGGTTGTATTTTTGAGGTAAATGTTTATTTGTTTGGGGATGGTAAAGTATCATGTGTGAACTGTTTACGTGGTTAGGAGTTTTTAGGTGTTCGACAAAAGGGATTCTAGTTTTGTCATGATGTTGGACGAATGGTTTCATCGGAGAGTAGAAAATACTTGTGTCGAAGAAGAGAATTTACAGGTAAGTTTCTTACGGAATTCTTTATGCGAATGCTTGAATGATGCTATGTGCGTCAATGCGCTTGTATACTAGTAGGTACATTATATTACAAGCAGGTAAATAAAAAGTAGGTAATTTTACTACATAAGTGGAAATAAACTTTGCATTTTAAGCTTAATATTTACACATACATACATAGGATCTGGTCACTACCATCTGGTTTTCTTAACCTTTTAGGTGCATACAAGAAAACTTAAAAAAATACTGAATAAGATATTGAGATTGTTGCAATCGTTTGAGGCCGGGCACGGAAACGTTGGCGTGACGATATTAATGCCTTTCGTTCTAACTGGTGGGAGGCAGCAAGCGATCGTAAATCGTGGAAGGAGGTGTGGTGGACCTTTTCCCAGCAATGGGACAGCATAGAATCATAAATCACTCTAAATACTTACGCTCTACTTAAAATCAGTTGCCATATGTAAGGACTAATTGACTTTTTATTATTTTAAGGTTCCCATTTTTTTTTAAATTTGCTGTTGGTTTCCAATAAATAAATGAACAATCATGAAAAATTACCCGACTAAAAAAAAACCGTTGGCGGGAAGGGCTCGTTGCCTTCAAAAGAGGCTGGTGGGAGGTAGCTCGAGACGGAAAGCATGCGGGTTGAGAAACGCAGGGCACAGTTTTCGCACCACCGACGCTGCCCATCGGGGGTCAGGGAATTTAGTTTTAATAAGATAAGAATAGCCGTAAAGGGCCGTCAGTGGCTACAATATGGTCCAGCGGCCGCAATCAGCTGGCATCCAGAACCTTGCTTGTTATTTATAGAGATTGGCATGGGTTCAAACGATAATACGATGGGTAATTGGAATCCTTTACACCCCTAGAGTGTATGTTTTGAAGTCTATGTAGGAGACCTTAGCTCATCAGTGGGATGAATCGTTAAACAGACAAACAGATGGACAGTGGAGTCTCAGTAATGTCTCAGTAATCGTGTCGTGTTTTTACGCTTTGAGTACGGAACCCAAAAAAAATAAAGCTATGGAATTAGCGCAAAAATCTTCATTTACAAAATGGAAATGGGATTTAACCCAAAAGCCATCATTTACAGATACAAAACTTTTCCTCATTATGAAACGATTCCCGTTTTCAGCCAGTTACCTCGCGAAATCAATTATCTCACTAATTAAAACGTTAGCAGCATATTTGTCCTGCTCAAGGGTAATTATGAGTATTTACCTGCTTCTCCCGTTATAATGGTGCCACACATGTTGAGAAGCGCCGGCTTGTGTAAGTATTTTCACACAGCCCGCCTTTCCTCTACACCGTAGATGTCAGTGCTACTAGAAGTTACCAGACGACCTCTTTGGCGCTGTGGGTGAAGGTCCGCCTGAGGCGCAGAAAGTTGCAGGTGCGATTCCTGCCGCGGAAAAGTTTGCTTATTCTGCAGATATTTGTCTCGGGTCTGGGGGTTTTTTAGGTGTGATGTGCATGTATTTACAAATATTTATATATGGTGATGTGTGATAATGTATAGCATTATTTATTTATTATTATTATTATTCAATTTTTATCCCTAAGTTAGTACATATTTATGTCGTGTCTTCTACTGAAGATGTTTTTGATGTGTTTTTAGAAGTAGAGTTCTTTGTTAGGGGCTTATCCAGGGAAGCGCTAATACCATACCTATTTCTGCCGCAGAGCAGCATTGCTGTGTTTTACTTAGAAGTGTAAGGGTGCCGGGGAAATTACAGGCACATGAAGCTTAACACTTTACCTCACGTTGATGGACGAAAGTTGATGCGTCGTAGGGCACGTTCCTAAACATGCGTGACCTTCAAACCAAAACTTTGTTATATGTAATGGTTACCGCTAAATATCAGGTCTGCCATGTGGTAGCTCCATCTACAGCTATCATAAAAAAAAATGACCGTTTTTTTTTAGATCTGAGGGCTTGTTTCAGAAGAAATGTAAAGATGTTGGTTCCGGCTAGAGTATCGGAGGAATTCGGTTGGCCTAAAACCTCAACACCAAAGTTAGCCAGTAGCTCTTACTAAAAAGAAGATTGATAAAGATAAAAGATGATGATTTCAAATTTCAAATTTCAAATTTATTACCAAAAAGGGTTACGATTTTTACAGCGCAATAGAAAACATAGCATGATTACATTGAAGTATCGAATAAACTATCGAATAACTAGCAAGATTGAATAAAAATATGAATAAGATCTTACCTAGATAGGTAGATGGACAGATGTCCAATGCTATTGGGAAGCTTATTCCAGGATTACGATTTGTGCGTTATCATAATCAGATATGAATTAAAAAATAGAGTCTATTCTATTATTTCATATACCTGTGAGCTTTAAGTAAAAGAGGATCACTTCCCACTCCACTTTTTACGACCATAATGACCTTCGATTTTAATTGTTCAGCTAATTACAACATAATTTGACCACAGCAATGTAATGTTTTAATTACATTTTCTCTTTTCCTGCTAATGAGTATGGATTTAATTATTATATCAACTACAATATTGCGTTGGCAACTTTTGATTTTATATTTTCGGTCAAGCAAAGTTTCTAAGTTCGAAGTTTGAAAGTTGAAAATGGAAGGCAAAAAGCGTAAAGGGCCAACCGCCCTCGGCGTGGCTTGCCCACCCAGTCAGCGGAGTATTGCCAGCCAGCTATGTCTCCCATTGTGGTCGCTGGCGAATACCGCCAATTCCTTCGCCATAGCTCGCCCTATTCCAAAAGACTTATAATCATGCCAGCAGCCCCGCGATTATCAACCTTCACGTAACCTACCCAGGGTTCAATGTAAATGTTGGAGCACCCAACTCATTTTCCGACAGAGTTAATTATTAAATTGTTTCGGCATGTCAAATCAAACGAAATTATGCTGTTATGTCTTGTTTAATAGCGGTACGTTTACGTTTGTTTCTCGAATGCCGAGAGATTTCTCCTTCGAATATGTGATTCCATAAGTACTATACACATATTATATGATTTACAATGAAAATACTAGTTTTAATTGAGCAAATAAGAACTGAGATAAATTATAGGTCCTTACATATGAAATTGGCGTTTTATATGGAGAATTTCGAGAAAATTGATTTCTCAAAACAAACATTTCTGTTTTTTCTGGAACTACAGATCCTATTCCCGTAAAATTTTGTGTTTTCGGACAACATTGTGAAAAGTATAGCCTTTATTAAAAAAAGAAAAGTAATAAATACAAAGAATTTATGCATTGAAACATGAAATGAACTGTTTTTAAGTATTGTGTTTTGGGAATGAACTTTTCAAAAAAAAGTATTAAAAGTATTATGTTTTAGAGATGAACTTCTCCAAAAATAGTATTTATTGAATTTTCAATCTTTGAAATAATGTTACGTTCAGAGTAGACGACTGTTGAATAAAATAAAATTGTACGAAACAAAATAGAGTGAAAAACGACAATTTCATATGTAAAGGACTGACCGAACGTATAAGTATACAATTTACGCGCCTCACTTTTACACAAGCAGAACTCCTTACTTGAATATTTATTTACAGCTGTCATAAAACATTAGGAAACATCACCAGCACCTCTTCAAGTATTTCCATCTAGGGATTGGTGTTAGGAAAGCATACTGTACAGATACTCCAAGTAAACATTATGTGCCACTTGCTTCTACTACGGTTAATATTTAATCCTAAATTAAAACCCCAACTTAATTACATTGGGTGTAAAATTCGTTTATTTACGTCACTTGTATTATGGTTAAGGGGCCTCCGGCAGACGAATTTCTTATAAAATTTATATTTTAAAAGTTTAATAACCGGGGTCTTAGTCTGATTTACTAAATTGTTGACCAAAATTTGTGGTGAGCTCAAACCACAGAAGGTACAATAACAATACGTTATTTCGATGCAATATTATATAATGAACTAATGAATAATGAGAAGAAAATCAAGGGTTATGTCTAAGCTATAAGAGTCTTTTAGACGCAATTGGAACCAAGCATCGTTTGTCTGTCCATACAAAGTTGCTAACCCGTTTACCATTAATTATGTCAATGAGAACTAGGCTTGATGATCGGAACCACATTTTAGTGAAATCAAAAGCATTGAATTTCAATTTTTTCCCATAAAAGTATGTAGATTTTAGCAACTTTGGTATTACATTAGAAATTGATTTCGGCGCGTTTTTAATGGGTTCTACTGGTCAACTGGTCTCTTTTTCTTTCTGGTTCATCTTTCATAGGTTTTAGGTATACCTACTCCTACAACGGGCATTAGTAATACCACACTTTTTGAATGCAATATTTTGCATATCTATTTAAATCATATCGAATGAATAGAGGAAATAATTTCGATATTAATAAATCCGAAAGTTAGGATGGATTGATGTTTTTGCCCCATCATGCCAGAACGGCTAAACGGATCTGGATGCAGTTCGGCACAGAGAAAGATTACAGTCTAGAATAGCACATAACACCTACGGTAAACATGGCAATGGCAACCGTAGGTACATTCTTAGAATAACACATTAGCTACTTTTTTTTAGATGCCACGCGAGCGAAGCTGCGAGCAGAAACTAGTCTGGTATAAAGATAAATCTTGCAACGTTTTTCTTACAACTTTTCACAACATTCGGCTATTTGCGAGCAAAACCGAGCACGGAACCAAGTGTCTAATAAACTACTTTTTAAAACCGGCCAGACAGGTAGACAGATCAAACAGCAATCGAAGGTTTTCTCAAATCCGTTATCTTGACCCAGCCGATGAGTAATATAGCTGTTGTAACAGTGGGACGTAACTCAAGGTCGACATACGTGATGTAAGCGTGAGGAAGTTTCGATGAGAGGGAAATTAGTTCCGTGCCGTATTGTTTCTAAGGAAAATCGGTTTATTTTTGTTATTCCCCGGCTATACCTACACGACGGCATGGTTCACTAATCGCATCATCCTTAATTCATAATCGGGATCATATTTATGATAGCTTTTCAACCGACTTCAAAAAAGGAAGAAGTTCACAATTCGGTCGTATTTTTATGTTTGTTACCTCATTACTCAGTCATTTATGAACTGATATGGAAAATAATTTTTTTGGGAGGGTATATTTTCATTTTAATTTATTTTTTTAACCCACCCTGTTTTTTTTAAATTAAATTATTTTCTTGTAACTCGTCTCGGATTTGGATACTATACGAATAACGCTTGAAAAGAGGCTTCATTATTTGGATAAAACTCGAATTTTTTATTTGACTGAAAATTTGAAATTTCTGACGAAATGTTTGAGCTTATTGTAAGTAAATATTAGACTTGATTTGTTCCTGTTCAATATAAAAATATCATTATATTGAATTACTTTACTTCTTACCTTTTACTTTTTGTGATTAGTAACATATTCAGCTAACTCATCGTTCTAACGCATATTACGAGCTGTTTACAAAATGTGCTTATAATTTAACATTTTGAAACTGTAAATCTTGATTAAATAAAAAAAAATGTGGTGTACATTATTAAACAAATAGATTATGTCAAATTTGTACTAATAAAAAACATCTGACATTGTTTGAATTCCAGAATGTACCCGGTATATTGTTTCTGGATCAAGCTATGACGAATAAAACTGCCTACATACTTTAATTTTAAACCCGACATCATTCATCTTAGCCTCGGAAAATACAGTTACTAAACTCCTGATCTAATCCCACTGTTTCACACTAATCTATCTACGTCAGGATGATTTGGTTTCATCGCAATGTTTACTTTTCTCATAACCTTTTAGAGGGAAACACCAAGAACCTGACCAACAAAGCATGAGTAACTACTTTCAATGATTCTTATAATAAAAGGATCTAAATTGAGAAATCGCAGCCTCCGTTTGACGTCATAGTAGTTTTTGCGCCGCGATATTTTCATAATACATTGATGTTGTTGCTGGTTGTGGCATCATTGCGGGATTTGAACACGTATTATAAAAATGTTTCTTAGTAAATTCGGCAATGTATTGAAGAGATAAAAAGATACTCATTGCTGGAAGCTGCCGGTAGAGCGTTGGCGCAAGGTACAATGTATTGGAGAAACTAGTTATGGAAAAATGCTTATTGAGATTACAGACTCTGGTGACGCATTGACCCCGAATTGGTTCTGCTTTTTTTCATCGTATTGCAATCGATTACACGATGATGGTGAAACGTTTGGATTTTTGGCGAAACTGAGATATGGTCAAATTTGGAATATACTATTATCATCAAAGCCGTTGCACGTAGATTTTTGAACGAAAGCCCATCCCATTTTCTTCCATGCACTTCGGTCAAATGCTCTTGTCATCCAGTAATAACTTGCGTATCTTTTTATGTCATCCACACATCGTTTCGGTGGATGACATTAAATGTCCACGACATTTGACGAACGGAAAACCAATGGTTCGTTATCATCGTAGACCACCCAGGGGTCGTTGGCGTCGTTGGAGACTTCCAACCAACAGATTTAACATTCATTTCTGTTACTCTATGGCAAACAGAATTTTTCGAGAGATCTAAAATTCACAACGTATTCCGAATAAAAGGGTAAATCAAAACAATAATTTAAATTTGTAGCTTTTTAATTCCATTCACGGAAACAATTATAATAGTGTATCCACACGCTTCATATTTGCATGTGTGTCTCACGAGCCAGTACAGTACTTGATTGATTACGTTACGAGTACTCACTACTCGTACTAGTAGCAGCTTGAATGAATGTTGCTCAAATCACGTACCGCGTCCGTTCCATTTAGTTTTAATTCCTCAATCCGCGTTCGTTCTGATTTCGTAAGCAAATTGCCTGTCACCTTTCGCGCAATGCTTTGCATGTGCAATTGGGTTTTTACTTTGGCTAGCAAGATCCTATACCACTAATTTTTGTGTAATAATCAGAACCAATGATGAAAATTGTTTTCTATGTATAATATGTGTGTATGTACTCAGAAAAAAATTGTATGTATGTAATATATCAGTCATGTTGTTCCCTTAAGGCGACTATAAGGATCAAACCTCCCTCTCGCTCACACTATTCAACATTTTAGAAGATATAAAATCACTGAATGTAGTTATGCAAAATAGCAAACCTTCACGGCCTAGAAAATAACAATACAAAGGTTCAGCAAGAATATCATGTTGAACCCAACATGTTTTCCTACCAAAAAATTTGCACCAAAATTGATCACATTGGTGCAAGTTTTTTGGTAAGAAAACGTGATAGATATTAGTGATTCTATATCTTAAAAATGTTGAATAGTGCGAGCGAGAGGGAGGTTTGGCCCTTATATTCGCCTTATTACAAACTCTGCTTAGCTTGGGGCTATATGATGCTGTATGATAGTGTCCAGCATTATTTATTTAAATAATATACACATTAATTTAAAAAAAAGAATCTTTAAAAAAAATTAAAGGTCCAATAGGTGTTTTTTATAGCCAACTTTTAACCAGACAACTTTTCAGACATAATTTTTTTATCATAACGTTCCACGTATTCACGTTTTATTACGTTCCTTGCTTTTTACCTTTACGAAAATCTACTTTGATAATAAATTCTGTGATTTTGCCGGTTTTGGCCCCAAAAAGGGATAAGTACAAAATTGTAGCTATTAAAATTCAACACTGTTGGATCAGCACAGTCAGGTAAGTTAAGCACAAACGAGCCCAATACAATATTAATTATCTGTAGCGAAACGACCTTGAAATCAGAACACAACCTTAACCGTGACACGTCATAACAAGCCTCCGACATCCTAATTATAGCTGCTCCTTTTGGCACTCGGACCGGAAAGGGGGCGTATTGTTGTCACACGATCTATCAAGCAATGATACGTCTATTCAGAACACCCTGTTTGCTCTACAGGGTGTTTCACCGATTTCACGGTTTCTTTTGTTCGAAATAATTGTGTTGCGTACGAGCGAAACGCATTGTGTCCATCCGTTTATATCGCCGACAGCAGTGAATAAAGCTGTTGATTTTTTGTCTCCAGACCTCCGCCATACTACTACCGTTAAATAAAAACAAAGATTCCAAATTGGTGCCTTTAAAATGGGACTAAGTCCAACAAAGAGCGTTTATTGCGTCATATATAATGTAGTGAAAGTTAACAGGAGCTTTGTTCTTGATATTGTTAACGGTAAAGCATTTTGTCGGCGATGAGACAAAGGTGCGCCCTTGTACAGGAGTCGACTATTTTACAGCGCAATAAACAATTTGCGAAATATTCTGTTTGTTTTATGGATTTTTGCTTTGAGAATGCGTAACTGTTACGCCTTTCTGTATTGCAATTATTCGTTGTTGTCTTTTTAAATTGGTTATTTTTCGCTTTTAAGAAATTTCAGTGTCTGTTTTATTTAAGACTTGAATTTATTGAAACATCTATTTTAGCTCCTTGCAAACTGTAAGTTCCTTAATAATTACTATTATTGCTGGTTTATATTTTTTTGGTATAATGGTTAGAATCTGCGAAGTTTTTGTTTTACTTCCATAGATGATCCATCCATGAGCACCTTTATTTTATTACCCCTTGCATTTTACACAATATAATATAAATGTGGAGAGCATGTTAATGTAAACACAAATAAAACATTAATTTGAATGAGACCGGAGTCTTCAAATCCTGAGTGAATTGTACTTCTAGGCAAGCGTGCTCCATCTTAAACCACATCTTCACCTATTTCAGGTGTGATAGTTGTCAAAAAAAAACCCTTTTATTTAACAATCTTACTAAACTTTTTGTATCATTCAAATACGTTAAATTTTGATTAGCCTAAACTGTATCCTACTTTCTACAGAAACTTGAAATTTAGGACTGCTTACATTGTAAGGTAGGCTAGGTACGGTACTGTAACATAGGCTACGGAAACCACTTACCATCAGGAGGACCGTATGCCTGTTTGCTAACTTAGTAATATAAAAAAAAGGTTGCACCAAAAAAGGATTTTCTGAAGCTCTGCCTCCGAAGGAGTGCAGTGAGAGTAAGATGTTAAAAAAGTAGCGAACATTCTGGTTTTCATTATAATTAATTTGCTAAGTATTATCTTTATCCTGGTAAATCTGATGATTATTATCCTATACAAAACAGTAATAATAGCTTTCTAAAATACAAGGATAATGTACTCTATTATTAACACGAAGTTAATCTATTTTGTGGAGGTATATTTGAGTATTTTACTTAATAGACATATTCATTACAGGCTTTAAAATATCATGTCAACTCTTTTTATTTACATATAAATGACAGGGACAAGCTTATTTTATCGAGCGTAAAAAAATTACATTTGGTTATGAATAAGGGAATTAGAATCTATATACGACTAGCATCTTATCGAAATTGGTCGATTTGGTTGACTCTGCCTTTTGCACTGTAGGTTGTGGGTTTGTTCCCCGCCCAGTAAAAACATTTGTTTGGTGAATATAGTGGTAACTAAAGACAAGGCTCTGCTTTGTTGTCTGTCAACCGTGTGTGATATGTCTCTATTAGTTATATTTGTTAAAACTTAAAGCAGCTATTAAATAAAAAAGTAACTCATTGATGTATTTTATAATGTTTTAAAGTAAGTTTTTAATATTATTAAACATCTTAGATCCTTTATACAAATTAAGTAGTATTGCATTATAATGGCATTAGGCGGGACACGGATGCCTTCAATAGGTGGGCGATCATCGCCATAGCTTGGTCACCTGTGGGACAGCGGCGTCTCAGGGTCGGCTGAGGATGCGTTGGCGAGACGAGCTGAATGCCTCAAATGAAGTTTGTGAAATGTAGCTCGGGTTTTTTTTGGGACTTGGGACAGAGATGTCCCAAGTTCCCATAGGGGATAGACCTTTGTCCAGCAGTTGGACGAGAAGAGTTTATAAAAATACAATTCTTAGTTTAGTAGCATCGGCAATTTTTCACTGCCCATTTAAACGGTTCTCTCGATTCATCTTCTCTTAGTACGTATCTCATAACTGGGCTACATATACAAAAATTGAAAATGACGTAGGTGTAATATAGCGTGAAAAGAACTATAAGAACGATTCTTTTTCTAGTCATTGACTAAGCTTCGATTTGTGTAGTAGTATGTCTGCTTTACATATAAAATTCAAATAAATATAAGTACCTACTTGAATATAATTCTGAAACTTATTGAATATATCCTTTTGGTAAGTGTTTTTATTCATTTTTAACTACTTATTATATTTCATTTGATAGTAAACTTATTGGAATAACCTTTGATAAGTGTTAATTCAACTTCTTGTCAGGAATGAGTGATCGAAATATAAAGTTATTCTCACTGACACTCGATGTATGAAGAGGTAGGTCGTTTTCTACCCCTCTTCATACTTCACTTTTTTAAAGGTACACGTGGCTGACCACCATAATTTGAAACAGTAAGTGAAGGAAATATCTAGTAGTTTTTAAACCGACTTAAAAAAAGGAGGACGTTCTCAATTCCGTTGTATTTTTGATATTAGTAAGTTTTGATCGTAATAAAAACAGTACGTCTTAAATAAAAATAAAACACTGTAATAGAATAAGCAAATCAAGACCTTTCAGATATCACCCTATTTAACCGTGTAAAGCTCCATAAAGCTTGACCACCGTTTTCCTTACATTAGTTAAATTTTCTACAAAACTGTTTTAACTAGAGACTTCGCTACAATTTTTCTGTAAAATATAGACCTATTTCTATTTCTTATTTATTTTTCTACTTCTATTTTTGGGTTTCTCACTTTGCAAACTTCAAAGTTAAGAGGGGTGGGGGGGGGGGGGGAAGTTGATTTTTGGACGTTTTTCATGATAAATCCAATCAACTAGGCCCTTTGATATGATACCCCACTCGACCTAGTCAACACCCCTTTTATTATTGTACATCCTCCCATTTTGGAAGATTTCAAAATCACTGTTATAGGTACCGACTTCGCTATAATTTTCCTGTAAAATATAGATATCCTTCTATTATATATAAAAATAGGTTTCTCACTTTGCAAACTTTGGAGATAATGGGGAGGGGGGGTGGTCATTTTTATCCGACTGAAGTTCTCTTCAGTCAGGTAAAAAACTGATTCGAGAAGTACAAATTAGGCCCTTTGTTATGATACCCCACTCGAGCATGATGGCCACAGTTTGTAATTTTGTCATTTTTAATTTTGGACCCCTTGAAAATTATTTTTATTTTATTTACTGGCAATCTTATTCAGTTAGTGCATTTTAAATCTATACCAAATTTCAAGTCGATAGCTTATGTAGTTCATGAAATAATCAGGTGTGACAGACGGACGAACAAAGCGGCCCCATACGGTTTCAGTTGACCGGTTCAGTAACGTCACCTTAAAAACAGAAACCAAAGATGATTTGCAAAAATATTAAGCACAGTGTAAACTTACCAAATGCTATTTCGGATACTACTTCAAATATCGAAAACTGTGTCAGGAAATACTTTTGGGATTAAAAGTAGTTCAATTTTAAAATAAATGACGTCATAATGCACATGCATGACCCACTTTGCGTATGAGATCCGCGTACAGAATCAAGAATCATCCTGCTTCTCAGTAAAATCTTGAAAAAATCACGGATATAAGTAGGGTTTTACGTTAGAATGTGTGGTCAATATAAAAAGCTAAAGTAATGCGTGGTTGGTATTTGAAAATGGTAAAGGTTTATTACGGTTAATACGAAGGTTTTATAATGAGGTAGGTACAAGTATGTGCGTAGAGTATTTAGCGTACGAGATTCGAGAGCTTGAGCCATCGACGCGAGGTTGCGTGTTTGTCGGTCTTTTATAGATTGTACTACGGAGAGTGTGCTCAGGAGTTACATGACCTTATTCCGCCTTCACCTTTCTTCCATAGGAACTTCAGACGCACTGCTAACTACCATCCGCATCAAGTTGATATTCCATTTAACAGGAATAAGCGCTTCCGAACATCATTTATAATGCGCACTGCTAAAATTCTCAGTCAGGAACAAGTTGCAAGCAAGGAATCAGTTGCCAGCGTCTGTTTTTCCATTGACTTACGACCCTAATAGCTTCAAAAAGAGAGTTAATAGGCATCTTCTGGGAAAGCTCGCCCCATCGTTGACCTCATCCTTGCCTATGCAAGCCTCGAGGTCAAGTGCTGGCAAAAGTAAATAAAAAAAAAGTTTTTTTTACTAGCGCATTTCACTGTCAAAGGCCTCCTAAGCTTTTCCATACGTCTATTTTTGGCGGTCTCCCACCATTCATTTTCAAATGCATTCAGATCATCCCGCCAACGTTTTCTTTCCGAAAACGAGAAAATTTGTCAAAATTGACCATTCGAAATTAACGTTACATACTCTCCACTGACTTTCTCACACTTTTAAAATATTTTACTTTTTGATCCTGACTCATGATTTTTCCAAGAAACATTAATACATTTTAATATTAAAACATAGTGTCCGATCACACCTGATCTACACCTGCAAATAAATAATTATTACCGCGAAACGTTTTAAATTCAACTGGATACTCGCTCATTCCAGTGAAACTATACCAAGTTCTCATTAATCCTAAAATAGCTGATACGGTAACTTGCATGGGCAAGTCCTTTTAAGTCAATGTCAACATTGAAAGGAAGTGTCATACCCAGGGTCCAAACGTAAGAACCTATGACGTATAATGACGAATCTTTAATCTTAGTCAAATAAGAGGCTACGTGGCAAATGTCATGTTTTAAATAACCGAATTTCGGCTCATACATATTGCAAAAGATTTGATAATTTTTTGTGTCTCAAAAAAATGGGACAACAATAAATGGAGAATCGCACAACTGCCACCTGAGAGTATTGACAAAAATGTTTATAATGCAATAAAAAAATTAAGCATCATGAAAATATATAAATAGATTTCTTTCTGGTGTTCTTTAAATAAGTAACATCCTTCGTATGAGCCAATGGCTAACTCTGGTTTCGTTTCAGAGACCAGAGTTTCTCCAAAAAGCCTATGACATGACTTTGCATCTGAAAAAGCCGGGACCAGCAACTTAGGTGCCTTTCGAAGCACGAAAGCGATAATTGGACTTGGATGGGTATCCGTTTTGTGTAATTTATTCGCTCAGCTATAAATTACACAAAACGGGTCGCTCATTCAAGTAGTGACCAGGCTGAATGATACTTACCAAGATGATATATCTGAGGGCAAAGTAAGCCATGCCACGGTCGCATGTTAATTTAAGTCTATAGGTACTTTTCATGGAACAGTAACAGTTCAATGATTCAACTGAACCAAAGTTTGATAGCTGTAGAATTCTGAACCAAACTGTATACCAAAATTAAGGGAAATTAAGATTTTACAGGGGGTGCAAGGGTTTCTAGCGGTGAAGTGGGTTTCAACCTCGGTCTATGGATCACAACGCAACCTTACCTGGTCGTGGTACACCCGGGTATAACAAACGGGGCACTAACACTACACAGCTCAATCCTCTGGCTGTCAACGGGCAGCAGGTTCCATGGTGTGAGAAGCTGTGCCATGTATCCCCAACTCGGAAATTTAGGGCATATTCCTCTTTAAATAAGGGATGCCTATGTCCAGCTGAGGACTAAATAGGCTCGCGTTGTTGTTATTGTTTCGTATACTATAACTGCAACTGCAAGACATACAAAATTTTATGACATTTCTAGTAAAATATGTTCTGTACCATTCAAGGAAAAACTAGGGACGGACTTTACCTTGAAAATATACATCGATTTCTATTTAAAACTATGTCAATATTGAGCAAACAATCTAAGCCTAGCCCAAGTTAAGTCTTTGACGTGCATAGTCCAAGTGATGAGGTGATGACAAATTTTTGTCCAAATAAGATAGGTCCGTGACGCGTGTCATGTGTTTCTATTTTACATGTCATCATAGTAATATCTAGCACATTTTGAGCCTTACTGATGTTCATACATCTTTAAAAAGATAAACGATGATTAGACTATTGGTATCTCTTACCGTTGGATAATGACAAACAGTGACAGGGCTAACAATGAGCATTGGTTTACTTTGAGTAGCGTTCATAAGTAAGGGGGTGTATCTTTTCTCTAATATCCATTTTTTTAAGTATCTCATCGATTTTCTTTTAATCAAAGGCAAGTAATTCTGCGTATAATTTTACAAGCATACAAAAAAGTTATTTTTAGACAAAAAGTTTCTTAAAAAAAAGTTGTTTTAAAAAAAGTTCTAAATTGTAACCTTATGAAGGTTAAAAATGGTCTACACCAACGGCATAAATAGGACAACTTTTTCATCTTATTTATTTTGGGGTTCTCGCCTAAGCAACTGTACGATTTAGTAAAATAGGAAAATTGAAAATTGCCTACCCAGTTGCAACTTATACAATAATTTCCTCTTCTGACTAAAATTGTAAGTACTGGAAATATACAATGAGCTATAATCTAATTTCCGCTTCAGTAAAGTGTGAGCAATAGTGGAAAAGACGTGTTATTTTATCACTATGAAAATGCAGTTTTCCTTATTAGTATTCTCACACAATGGTGCATGAAAATCTAAGAAACATGATACATAACACCTTTTATCAAACACAACGCCTTTAGTCAAACAGAACCTAATCATAAACATTATCAAATACATCGATATAATACTGTTATGCTCGATATAATACTGATACTAACGTAGCAATCATAATCAAATGAGCGCCATTGCACGCTGTCCTGTTTTCCTGGTCTATTCTTCATTGCATCGGCAATACATCATTTTATTGTATGCTATTGTATTTAAAGTTAAATCATTCTCCAGATTTTTTCATATAAAGTCATCATCATTATCTTCAACCTACAACAATGTTCCTCCCCTAATGACTACATCTTGGACTTAGGCCTACTGAGTGCCATTGCGCCCCGTCCTGAGCTTGACGCATCCAGCTTCTACCAGCAGCCTTTCGCAGATTGACACACCAACTCGCCAGAATAAAATGTAGGTAATAGATTCGAAACCCTATGGGATTTCCTGTATACGAAGAAACTCCAACGAATTCTTCCTATTTATTCAGTAGACATTCATTACAAAGAATTAGCTGTCAGCGAAAAGAAAGCAACACAGTAGACAGCATGTCGACTCGTTATCAGCTTCCTAACGTATTACGTACTTGTGTGTGGGTATCATTCACAAAACTATACCATTCATAAATGTTACAGTACAACAATTAATATGATTATTACAATTATGATTAAATTCTTATTTTTTCAATTGTTTTGTAAAAGACGTCTGAGCTTTTTGAGGTATAAGGGGTTTCAACCATCTTTGGAAACCAAGCTAATCTCACCTGCTGTAATAAATAATGTGGTTCTGGAGAACCGCTGATTGTGGCATAGCGCAACTGTACACGCACAGAACGCAGCAACGTATCGGTGATGCGAAAAGCTGTTCCCTGCAATGCCCAACCCGCATGCCTAGCGTAGGGTTTATGGTTTGGTATATCCCCATTCCTATAGAAGAGGCCTATTTCTATGCCTATGTGACTAAATAGGCTGATGTTGTTGTCCAAACTTTTTAAATAATATCAAGCTTTCCCATTCAATCTCCTAATCCATGTAAAACAGCAAAAGGAATTTCATAAAGTTCTAAGCTATCGCTTATAATTTTTGTGTTGAATAAAATATTTTATAAGAAAAAAATACTAAGATAAATTAAGTAAATAATTATTCTTATTATTTTACACAAATAAATTAATTTTATCACTTTTAAAATTTTCATTGAACTGCAACATAATTTACCGAATCGCTAGGTACTAGTGTAGTAGATGTCTTTGTTATCAGCAGGATATTCCGAGCTGATGCAGCACAGGTGTCTCACAGCCTTAGGTAGTTCTTTCAGGGAATTAGCGCTGACGTAACAAGCTTCCGGCTTTCTTATCAGCAGACATTTGTGAGGATGTGAGAATGATATGACGTATATTTTAGGTTTATTTTATACTACTAAAGCGAATAAGCTTGCCTCGCAAAAACACATGAATATATAATTCAGTTCACTGCTGGAAAAAGGCCTCTCCTAATAAAAAGGGGGATATGCCCATAATACAAACGTTCGGACTGTGGATTGGGGATCGTAGGGCACAGTTTCTCGTACCGTCGACGCTGCATGCCTGTTGCGTGTTTGATTCCTGCCACGTGACAAATGTTTGTATTCTGCAAATATACCTCGGATCTGGGTATCTTCTATGTTTAATATAATATTATGTATGTATTTTAAAAAACAAAGTATTTAGTAGTCATGTGGTTGTTCCCATGATACAAGCTCTACTTGATTTGGGGCCTGTTGATGTGTGAGTGTCGTGTCCAGCTTTATTATTAATAATAATGATGTCACCACACGTTATCCAGTTGTCATCGCTACGCTTTCTCAAAGAGTTTTTAAAACTCTACGTTTTCTCATCAACAAATTTTATTTCTTAATAATTACATAGTAAATGAGGAAATACCCTATTTTTCAAGTGGCAAAGTCATTTTAATAATAGTTAGTTTAATTAGGGAATACCAAAGGAAATTAGGGAATTATCAAAGGATAAAACCGATAGTTGATAAAGTAGAAAACGGATCGAACATGTTAGAATCTGTTTAGGGTCGCATTATTAGCTAATTATGGGAACTTGTTACTCGAAATATTATTTTATGATTAGCGCTACCTTTTTGGTAATTTACTAATGAGAAATAACCAAAATTTTAACAAGTGTGGTTGCTAATGCTTTATAACGATAATTGTAACAATAGTAGATTGTTTTACAAGGGACTAAACCATCCCATTATATACGAGGTTGTTATACTCCCGAGCGTAGCGAGGGAGGATGACAAGACCGAGTTATAATGGGTGGTTTTGGCCCGAGTAAAACACTCTACTTTTCACTTCGATTGCGAGAAAATAAAACAATTCAAAATTAAACGATTTTCAGAAATTTTATTAAAAATTAATCAACCTTCATAAAACATCACCAAGACGGGGGTATTTTTTAAAAAAAAAAAGATTGACGGAGCACCAAGACGTCGAGTTTTTATGTAAGAGAACGAATGCTTTGTACGGGCTGATGATTTTAGACAAAAATTAAAAAGAAAAAATACTTTTTAACCCGAGGTATTAAACTCGAGTTTTAGGCCCGCTAAGCTACACTATTATGATACACTTTTTGAGCAAGAGAAGTGAAAAAATTATTACACGATAATATACATTTTTTTAAGAAGGCAGAAAGCAAACTCTTTTTGGATTTGCGTCAAGTTAAGAGCAATTTTTAATGTGATATTTTTATTTGTATACTTTCAATAAACATTAATTGGATCTACAACATTATAATAAACTAGCTACCGCCCGCGGCTTTGCTTTCGTTGTACTTGAAAAAAGTAGCCTTTAAGTTAATTGGTCACAAGCTAAGTATATACCTACCTATATTCCAAGTTTCAACCAAATCCTTTCAGCAGTTCCGGAGTTACCTAAATGGTAGTAACAAACATAGTCACACACACACACACACACACACACACACACACACACACACACACACACACACACACACACACACACACACACACACACACACACATATATAAACTTTCGCATTCGTAATATTAGTTTGATTACACTTACAGAATATTTTTTACGTATCGATTACTGTTTTCACTATTGGGCTTACATTTCGTTCATAACGTAACATTTTAATGATCTTTTCGCTAAAAATAGATAACAATCTGAATTCATTCACATTTTGTATTTCTTGGAATTCTTCCAAAAAGTGTAAAAGATAAGTAGATTTATATTTTTTAAATAAAATATCTTTTGTCTGGATTTCCAAATAATACAAAAAAAAATTGTTAAAAAGTTTCACAACCTGGTGATAAGCGAGTCACTTTAATAATGTTTGTTTACATAATACTTAGTGATGTTATCTGAGTCAACTGAAGAATTCAGTGACTAACTGAAACATTCACACACAACACTAAAAGCATGCGTCAGATTCAAATAACGGCCCTGGAGAAATTATCATCTGATGCCAAAAGCAATAGGTAACCTATTATAATTATATTTGATGAACAAATAGTGATGTTTATTGATTTTTATTTATTTAATTTAGTAATTTACAGTTTAGTTTTAGCTATGGCAATTGATTGTATAAATGATTGTCTAGGAAAAAAAAACTGAATATTATCAACCATCATCATCTAGCCTCAATCTAAGCTTGTATTATGCCATCATATGGCTGACATACTACTTTTATAATTTATTAGAAATATAATATTTTACATTAAAAAATAAAACCAAACACATCCTAGAAAAAAAATTGGCAAATCATACAAACATTTTCTTGCCGCGGGAATCAAATGGCCAAATAATAAATAAATAAATAAATAATAATGGAAACTATCACACAGCATCATGTAGCCCCAAACTAAGCAGAGCTTGTATTATGGGAACCTCATGACTGATAAACTTCATAAATACATTCAATATCATTTTGTTACCAGAAAAAGTTCAACTGCAGGTCATTGACCTCTTGTGGCCTTTATCAGGGGGTTAGTGATCGTAGGTATACCTATAGTCTTCAATATCATAAGCAAGTTGACTGCAGGCCTCGGAAATGCCGAGGAGCACGTCCTGCTGAAAGTACGGTGGTGTGTTATTCAGCACCCAAAGCGTTAAAAAACAATTACGTAGAACGTGAACATACACGCAATTAAAATTAAATTGAAATTTTTGGATTTTTAGTCAATAATAATATGTATGTAAAACTGATAAAAATAGTAAAGGAAAGCAGATCAGCCCATGTGCGCGTTTAGGAGTAAATTAGCTCTTGGCTCGCTTACTAAAAACAATGTCTTTGCCGTCAGGTTATCCCATTGTTATTACCAATAATGGTATTTCATAGTTTTTTTAGTTTCAATAGACATGTTCAGACAAGTTTCGTCCATCTTCACAAAATTTGTAAAGCTTAAAACCTTTGTGCTCCATCTTAGATCAGAACGTTACTAACATCAGGTGAGTTCGTGGTAAAACAAAGGTCCATCCAATGAAAAAAAAAAACAAGTATTAGCATGATAAAATTCAAAGAAGAGATGTAATTTTTGTGCCTTTGACTACCAAGTACCAGGTTTAGGTAATTCAGGGACAAACGACCCCTTGGGCAATTTCTTGAGATATATAGAGTGAGAATAATTTTCCGATGCTATTTTTTTAATCAAAGAATTATTATACGTAAGGATAAAAGGATAGGTTATACCAGAAGAAGGCCGAAGGAAAAATATAAAAAATTAAGCGGAAAATTTTGAAGTTTGATTAAAATTTGGATGGGTAAAATATTTTATAATTTTTTTTTCTCATCCAACATCTCTAGGATAAACACATGATAAACATGATTTCATTCAGTCAGGGAAACTTATCAAAAACCAACACACATGGTCTATAACGTAAAACACATGTTGCCCAAATTCTTAGATTTTTGCTTGACTTAGTAAGAAAATTATATCAGAATCTGAGTCAATCATTAGCTTGAAAAATTTTGGCTTGGGGAGATATCGCAAGATACAACAGATGTATAAGGTTGGGGAAAACCCATGAGTATGCGGCTAGTACATGAAATTTAATTGAATGAATAAAAAATTAAACCATTTTTGGATTATGTTCGCACATTTGCATGGAGCGGATGATAAATTAAACTTTGATTGAAATTGGGATGGCTCAAAATTTTATAATTAAAAAAGCGACACAATTTTTTTCTTTTATCCCATTCATGAATGATCTGAAACATTTTTTTTTTCATCCAATCGCTCTGGGATAATTACATGATAAACATGATTTCATTCAGTCAGGGAAACTTATCAAAAACCAACACACATGGTTTATAACGTAAAACACGCGTTTCCCAAATTCTTAGATTTTTGCTTGATTTAGTAAGAAAATTATGTCAGAATCTGACTCAATCATTAGCTCGAAAAATTTTGGCTTGTGGAGATATCGCAAGATACAACAGATACAAGGTTAGGGAAAACCCATGAGTATGCGGCTAGTGAATGAAATTAAATTGAATGAATGAGTCTACTTCAACACTGATTAAAAAGGGTTTGATGTGGAAAAATACTTAATAACATGAAAATTTTAATGGATGTTTTAGAATTTTCCTAACAAAATTTTCGATAGCATTTTTCTGTAAATAATGATCATCTATCATTAATAATGATTCTCTATTTAGATGCATCAAATGATAAACACGACATAAATGAATAACATGAATTAAAAATTATATTAGTCCAAATATTTAAAAAATATATATATTTGAGTCACTTTCTCCCTTTGTCCTTCATAATGACATTAACATAATTTAACCAACCACTTGCAAAATAATTAAGCACGCGAGCATCGAAATCCAAAAGCAATAAAAGTCAACCCTTATCTACCGTACGGGCCAAAAAGACCCCTATGTCGTACATAAAGGTACTTGCTGGGTGGGAACGGGACCCGCCCTCGCCGAGCGCCGCCCACCAATGATTGGCGCAGCGGTCTGAACCCCACATTCATACACAGCTATTCGTCATTTCGTCCCCACCTGCGGCACCATCCACGTGGTGTAAGGCACTATAGCCTTTATCTTGGCGCGGTCACACGAAATCATTTAGTCTCTGACAAGGCTTCATGCGTGTAACATCGCGGTATTTTGGGGATGACGATAGCGATCGTCAGTAATGGATCTCATTAGTATACCGGCGTGTGCGTTAAATAGAAACGTAGGTACTGTTATTGTTAGAATGAAGATGGAATTCAGCTGCAGAGTGCAGGCTGGTCGCAGACCGGTGTCACCCTCAGGATGTGAACAATGCAAAAGGACTAGATTAATTAGCAAATACAATAGTGACTGTGATAGTGTTGTGGACAAATGCCGGCCATACAGATCGAGTTCAGCGAGAAGTAGTAAGCATTTTTTTTACTTTACGCAATTAATAATCATAAATCTAAATAATATAAAAAAAAAACTTTCATATTAAATATTTTAATGAATATTTAAAGATGCAGCCTATCCCAAATAAATATTTTATTTGTTCGCGATGGTAAAACTAACGTTTTCTTGATACATAATAATATCAATATATTTTATCAATCAAATTATAAATCAGGAGCTTTTGAAAACAAAGCTTCATAAAACATCTAAACGAACGTCATCTATAAATCCAAACAAGCTTACGCTTACGAGCTAACATGTACAGAATAAACAACAGTGCAGCGGTAATAAATCCTTATCACAATAAAACAGTGTCACCTATGCCTATTTATTTATAAGCTAAATATCCGGTTTAATGTTCCCACCACGTTCCCACATCCTCAGGTATTGTTGACGTACACTGAGCTTACAATATAATTACAAACAAAAACTCATCTGAGCCCGGCTCAGTTTACAATGTTGAACACGAACTAACTAGCGCTCATTAGAGTAACGTACTGTTACCGGAATGACATATCTGACTAAATGTTTCTATCCTTTAAGAGCTGCACAGTTACGTAGATTCATTTCGTAATCTATCGTATCTACCTCTCTCTCTATATAGGGATGGGAAAATGATTTAAGTGTTGTGCGATAAAAAGCTAAGGACTCCGGCACACATTGGACGCGAGTGTGTGATAGCGTGCTGTTGACCTGTAATTGTTCTTCTTCTTTATTCTATGATGTTGTTTTTTTAGGCCACCCAAAAAACTCATGCTCGATGACTGATGAAGTCAGAATTAATATCTTAAGCGTTCGGTTTTAAATGCCACTAAATGGTCACCTTTCCATATAGACCGGTGGAAGGTTGCTTGTAACCATTCCAATAGTGTTTTTTTTTTTATTTTGTGCCTAAGTCTCCTTAAATTGTTGCACTAATCTGATTAAAATCTATCCACATGCGCAAATTACATTTTTTTTTATTTTGCTCATTTTTTTTAAAAGCTATAAGCCTAACCTATTATTTGCTGATGAACCAAACTCTTTATTATAATTCGTAGTTAAATTAATATTAACCATGGTTAAATTAATATTAACCTAAGATTATCCCATGTTTGACCTACAATTTCGACATCTTTTCCCAGCTCCCAATAAGTAAAAAGACCAATAATAAAGAGAAGAGTCTTAATGCGGTAGAGAGACACTTACAATAGAGTATCTAAGTAAGTTAACAGTACAACCCATGGATCTAAGCTCTCAGCTTTTTTCATTTTATTGGCCACGTCTTGACCTCGAGCCTACTTGCGTGGGCACGAATGAGGTCAACGATAGGGCGAACTTTTTCAGCAAAACTGAAAAGCTTTTGGCATTTAACTTTGTACCACATACGAAGCTTCATTAAGCCCGCCGTGTGAAGAAGCCCTTAATTACCTCGCCAGGAACTAATTGTCTTTTTTATAACTATCTTGTGTTCTGATTGTACGTTTTCTTGCGTGGTGGTGTTTACGTGTTACGTGACAGCCCGTGAATGTACTTATGGTCATTTCAACCAGCAGTTCACTAACTCTAATGGCCTATTTCATCTTCTAATAACGTCAAAGTAAGATAATTGACGATTAAAGTGACAAGTTTGCTTAGAGATTTGCCACTTTAACTAGCAAATAGCTTACTTAACATTATAAATGAGATTTTCATTCAAAAATACTTTCCCAATTTCAAACGTTTTTGGTAGATGTTCTTATATATTTTTTAATTCTTTTAAGCAAAAAAATAAAATCGATCTCAACCGTAAACACGGAATTAAGTGTTGTCAAATGACACTTTTCTATGGAAAAGTTAGAGTTAAGATCAGTGTATAGATACCATACTTTTGACCATTTGTGTGGGAACCGGTTTATTTTAGTTGAACATAATGTGTCTTGAAATTTTTAATTAAATTATACCTAAAGTTCTGATGTATAATAATAATGTATTTACCTACTCTATTTGCAAAAATATTGTTGTCATTTGTATTAAAGACAGAACATTTTGTTCGTATTTTACGATTTCTTCTTCGTCCTAGTCTTTTGTCATAATATCAAGTTTTGGCAAATTAAAATTCCATCGCTAGTTAGAATTTGAACAAAATAATAATAAATATATAATTATTACGGCGGTTTTATTATTCAATTAAAAAATAAGTAAAAGGGTAACCTACCGGATATAGTCTATTCTTACGTACCGGAAGGTCTAAGATAAGATGGCAACGGTAATACCTTCATAGATTTGTAAATAGAATTAACGAGACACGTGGGTCATAATAACGTGAGCTTTTATTGTGTATCCTGCCATCATTTTTTGTCATAGCTGAGCGTATGAAATAATTAGGCCACCCTGAGCCTCCGATATGGCTTTACCATGACCAACATCTACCTTCTGAAGCACGGAAGCGCTCAGATCTGAATACGAAAACGGTCACTCATGCAAATGCCACGACCGCTTCGTCTATTTTTTTAAGAAAAGATCATTGTCATTCTGTAGCTTTTAGTTCTGAATTATTTTTAAAATAATTATCTTACTTAGTAGGTACTTATTTATTCTTTGTATGAGTATGGCCAACTCTGGTGTAGGATTTATTAGTCCACCCGAAGACCTACAGCATTGCTTAACCATGACCGATATACCTTCCGAAGCACGGAAGCGCTCAGATTTCACAAAATGGTCTCCTATGTAAATGTTACAAGCGCTTCGTCTACTTTTTTTTAGAAATTATCATCGTCATTATAAATAGCATATTTTCATCATCATCATCAGCCTATAGCAGTCCACTAAAGAACATAGGTCTCCCCTAATGAGCGCCATTGCGCCCTGTCCTGACCCCAACGAGCATCCATTGACCTTATTTAATTCAATATCTAACTTAATACCTGCTTCCTTTTTTCCTTCTTCGTATGAATTAGTTCCTACTTCCTTCTTTCCTTCGTTAGAGGCCAACTCTAGTGTTGGGAGTTTTTAGGCCGCCCGAAAGCCTTCGACATGGCTTGACGATAGAAAAAGATAGGACCAACATCTTAACGTGCCTTCTAAAGTACGGAAATAAGTAAGTATAAGTACCTACTACAGTTAGATACATTATCTAAGTCGATAACCAGACATGAGCCCATTTCATTGCAATAAAGATTTATTCAAACTATTTATAGATTGAATAAATCAAAATATCATGAATTATGATGAGTTCTAGTTATCCAATGAGAATCGTCATACATTTATAAATAATACGTCACCATTGCAACGTGTTCAAATAAACCTGAGTTTACTAAGAAATTATATCAGTCTTTTGAATATGACATAATTTCATAGTAAACCGACGTCACGGATTTTTATCAACGAATTAGACAAATACAAAACAAACAAACATTATCATGACTTTTTCCTTAATATGATCTTTAGATATTGTTCAATACACAATTATTATCAGGATAAAATTATGTAGGCAGTAATAAGAGTCAAGTCCACATATTAGATTCAGTTCATGTACTAAATAATGCAATTATAGCTATTGTTCCACGTAGTGACTTTCAACTTCTTACATTTTGATGAAAATTATAACACGGATTTAAAAAAGTATTTTTTTATTCTATCTTATCAATTACTATAAAAGCTTGTGTGTGTGTGAGTATGTTTGTTCCTACTCAATTTCGTAGCGGCTGATCAGATTTGGATGAAAATCGGAATATACATAGATTGTGACCTGGATTAACCTGGGCTAACACATAGGCGACTTTTTATCTGGGCTCCACGCGGGCGAAGATGCGGCTGAAGCATAAGTATTTTGCTGCGGGAGAAGTATTTTTTATAGAAATGTGTTAATTTTGATTTTTGTTAATTAGTTTCCAAATATTTTCCAAGTTCTCAAATAACAATTTTTGTTTCGGTAATTATGTAACACTTAAAAAACTCTTAGGTACCTACTTTTCTGTACCTAATATAGAAATAGATTTGTTCTGATAAAGAGGTGTAGACAATGGGACTCCTTTTAATTACCTATACATGTTTAACACGTTGACTGCTTGCCGGTGGTTCAGCACATGGACGGTTATGTTATTCAGCGCTCAAAGCGTTAAAAATGGACGATGAGGATGAGCTCAGTGTCATACATTTCACCATTCCCCGTGCGTCATGGAATTATAATCGCTGGAATTGTCTTGTAAATCAATTTATTCCTCTTTATGACTGACTCATACAAATATTGATACTCATATCAATTTCAGGAACGTGTCAGTCTGTACCATGACTACATCTGTCGCATGATGAAGTTGATTAAAAATTCAAATTATTACCTAAAAGGTTTGTCATACAGAAATCGTACAGCTGCAAGCTGCGTACTAATTGTCTACTGGTAATGACCGTAGTTTGACAGGTTAACCTCCTTACAGTAAAAAATAACACAACACGGCGTTTTAGCGTTACGTCAGTACACAATGTTATAACGCCATGAATATTGTATGTGATCACACCTTGTCAGCTAATACCGCGATGCTTAGATGTTATTCGCAACGGCCAGCTTAAAAAATCCTGATATTTTGAAATCGCACAGTATTGATACTAATACTATTATTGTATAAAATTTATATATTTTTTTACCTTGAACCGTGGTATAAAGTTCAGTTTTTTTATTTTACACTAAAGATTTTCTTACTGTAAACGTAAATATATTTTATTACCTAGCGTAGGAACTTATATCTAATGTGGTAATAGAATATAGTTTTATTTACAAAAAAAGCACCAGCCCTTAAAATATGCACAGCTCCTCATTATAAATATTCTACGAACTGTCCAGCTGAAAGAATGTGGGAAATGAACCTGCGTTCTTCACTTTGCACCCGGCTTACCCGTCAGTACTGACATAATAAGACAAGTGCATGACAAAATGGACATCAGCTTTGACAGCCATCACTCAAGTCAAAGTGACGTCTATAATTTTATCGTGACGTTGACGTGTTGACGTAATGACGTTGCGTGCAGAAATTATCTAGTAATTTGTTCAAACGTTCAAAGTGAGCAGATAGGAATTATTATAAACAATGTTACAAAAAATAGTTCACTGAATCTAACTACAGAAGCTATTAAATAAAGAAGTGAAGTGAAGTGAATCTAACTAGATGGCGTAATAAACGCCTCGGTCATATTGATCTGTTTAAATCAATGTTCATTAACGGTCATTGTGTCATTGAATTTTATTGTCTTTTAAAATAGAAATTCTAAGGAGAAGTTATACATATTCTGAGTAATGGCTTATTAAAGTTGAATGAAAAAATACCATTTTTAGAGTCCTAACATTTTACTAATCGTAACGTTACAAAATAGAGATTTTTAAAAAATAATTTTCCTTTACTCTACGCTCTATCGAAGGTATTTATTTCATCATTAATTTTCCTTTTATATTAAGAATTATAAAAATAAAGAACTTCTACATTTTCTACGATAATTATTACTTGAAGACTTATCCAGCAAACAGCAGAGAAATATCTCAATAGTTATGAAAAAAGCTTAAACTATCTCATTAAGAGTGTTGTTTCACATAAAATTCTACACTCGCCAACAATATCTCTACTCTATTACGTTAATAATCATCTTTAGCAATGTTGATTCAACTTTTTCATCGCTCACTTATCTATACGAAAGCTATGTCATAATTAAAGCAAAGCACCTAGACTTGTGGCATTGAGAATCGAAAGGTACTGCAAAATAAGCTTTAGCGCATTTACTTTAAAATACAACTTAGATTTTAGTATTTTATGAAAGAGTTAAAAATTATACCGACCACAAAAATAAATCTCATACACAAATTTAATAACAATACAGTCCAAAATCAGTCAAAAACGGACACGATAATAGGTATTTTGCAATGTCGACCAAACCGGCAACTTTGTCTAGTTCCACCATTCAAAAAATTTATTGACTTTCTTTTCTGTCAAATTCTATAATACAATTATGTCAATAGTCCTTTCTTATTTGATAAAGCTTAAAGGTATGATATTTCAACTACCTACCTACTAACAGTCCAGAGTGAAACTTCAGTACTTTAGATGTATTATTTATTCTGTAGTAAAGTACAGGCTGAGCTCGATTTCATGAACTATGTCCGTATCATTATAGGGCTGCTGCGATCCTCACTCATTAGCAACATTTTCACATAAAACGTTGTTCGTTTACCTGGCGTAAGGCAGCCGCGTCAATTATAAACAGTTATTTCAGTGAGACGCGAGACTCATAATTACAGTATTTAGCTGTCACTCGTTTAGTGAGAGATGTTGACCCTAGCTTAGTCCTAATTAGCTCTTTATCAGATGAAAAAATTACAAGCACAGCAATATCTGAAATTATATCGCGTACGATAAGCTAACGACAACCATTTGACATCCAAAAAACAGTTACCAAAATTCATAATGCTGTGTGTTACCTTATTTAAATTAATTCAAGAAAAATATCGCATACTTCGTTAATTATAAGAGGATGGGGTCGATCGACGGTCGACATCGCAAAGCTATTACCATTTAGAGCGATTTTCAGTTAATGAAGAGTGGTATCACCGTAGCCTGTGTGATACGCACCGCCACGCGCCTCTTCGAGCGATAATCGCCCTTATTATGCGCAGTCAAATTTTACGAGCGCAACAAAATGATGAACTGACTTAAATTAAACCTCTATTATGATGGCTGGACATGGTCCCCGTACATATCGTCACGCGGACAGGATTAGTCGTCCCGTTAATGACCTAGCGCGACAACCCTACGGCGTGGCAGAGGCGCTGCGCCTGCGCTCCCGCGGCGACTCCTGTCTTCAAAATAAACAACGCAGAGATTCATAAAAGATAAGCCGCCAATAATTTGACGGGCGTTTCGTAACGAGCCGCGAAGATGATGCCCGCAACTTCGATCCCAATTTTTTGAGCGCATTTATAACAACAATAATCGAAATTTACATAATGAGTGCGCGGGCGCCTGCGCCGACGACGTCCGGTGCGCGAGCGCCGCACCGCACTTTTCTCGGTTTTCGAGTCGAAATTCTAGTTAGTGGACGCGCGATTTCTTTTTAAAAAGGTTAACAAGATGTTCTTGTTTCGGTTGTTTTTCGTGCCGCGAGGACCTCTTTTGTGAACGAGCGAGCTGTTAAAAAATAAACGAACTCTTTGTTTCTCGGGTAGTCGGTCCGACCTCCGACGCGGTCCCTACTTTTTTATGCCCCCTTATAACCTGTGTACAACCTACGTGTAGGTATCTACGGTTTTTATGGTCGCCCGGTCAGTTCTTCAATGGGCTAAGGAATTCGATCGAGTCTCATTGTTCATCTGAAATATCTTCACGTAACTTGGCTGGGGGTATAAAGAGGATATCAATTACACGCCGTCCTTTATGAAAAACTCTTCATTTGTTATTAATTACATATAAGAAAATCCTATTTCAACCCGTAATGGCTCTGAAGTTCTTTGCTACCAATTGCTTATTAGTTGCCGTTGTAGAAGTGGAGGGCGAACATCTTTTTTTGAGTCTTTATTTGAGTAATATACTGCTTTGAGCGAGCCATTAATTCAATATGAGCAAATGCTTATGTACTCTTAAGCTATCTTTTATCTAGTTCACGATATCTCAAAGAAAATATTTGTCTCACAGTGACTCCATGTCTTTTACGAGTTGACCCGTCGTCTTTTTTTTACTTGAACTTTTGACGTCGGTCGCGCGGTTGCTTTTGACCGAACCACTAATAAAATGTTATGGTCGTGTGTTTAACGCGTTTTGTGTGTGTCGGACCTTCCTTTTGACATGATCGTTATTTCCCAGCTCCACCTTTGCGGTTGCCTTTTGTGATCCCATTGTAACAACATTATTATTGTGTCAATTAGAGGGCAATATAGTCTACAACTAAATCGTGGCTAGTTAACCCACGCGTGCTTTTATGGCAGCTGATCGTTTATTGTCAGCGGCAATGGTTTTAGTATATTTTTTATTTTGATACCTAATTAGATTTACCTTTGAAGAAACCTTCTTTAATTTATTTTCTTAATTTTTGTATCATCTAACGGTACCCTAAAATCGATTGATTCAAAATGAGACGAAGGTATACGTTTCTCTCTTTCGTTCTAAAACAAAGGGGCGTAAAGTATCAGTTCACAGGCTCTAGTTAAATAATAAGCGGCGAGGCGCCCTATAACTATAATCTTCTTTTATTTGGACGCCGCCATGCCCCTGGGCCGAAACGAGACCACAGAAGAAGTAGTATTTACTACGTAAAAAACTGGCTAACGAGATGAAAAATAAAAAAAATCACACACACATTCGCGCTATCGTGTGAGTATTGATGAATTTGACTTTGAATACCTTTTGACTGTTCCCGGTGCAAACGCGGTGGCCAGTTTCGTTTGGTGAAAATGTTTTGCAGAGCACATAATTAGCCGTTCTGGAGTTAATATTTTTTTGATCTTAAAACAGTAGAAACAACTTCTTTGAAAAAAAAAACCAGAGCAATGCCAAAAATTAAATCGCATGTCAAAATTGTTGGGAATGATAGATAGAATAGATTCTATAAAAGTAAGAAGCAGCAGTAAGTAGAGTATTTTCACATTTTCTCATTTTTCTCATAGACGTTACTCAGCTTCTGAGTCACGCATTGACTCAAAAGTGAAAAATAAATAATTGTGTGAGTAACTAAAGTATGAAGCGACGAGTTTTATATTTGTTTTAGCAATTTCCAGTTAGCAAATAGGTGCAAAGACATAAATTTTGCGATTACGTAGGTACATAGTAATGAATGCTAATTTTATTTACCTTTAAACTATTAATTGGCTCTTCGTCAATAATAAAAATATATATTCTTCTTTTTCTTCGTATGAGTTAGTGGCCAAGTCTGGTGTCGGAGTTTTTGGCCGCCTGGAGGCCTCTGACATGGCTTAACGACTGGAATATTGGGGCCCAATATCTTAACGTGCCTTCCGAAGCAGGGAAGTAGTGGCCGGGCGGAGCGTTGCTTAACCAAGATGATCTGCTAAGAAAACCGAAGTAAGCCTCGCCACGAGCGCTTAGATTTATATATTATATCACGTGCAATATGTATTATATGAGCACTATCTGCACGAAAATTGTAACTAAATAGTATCAGTATTAATTGTCTTGTCTTGAGTTGCGCGTGCAATTAATGTGGTTGTTTAATCGACCCCCGCTGGCTTTATGCGACCCAAGATAATAAACTAAAATATATAGGTACATTAAATGTATGTTTGTTACATAAAATTAATGTCAAAGAGCAGTAAAAATAGAGACAGCTGTGTAAACGCATGTTTCAACTAAAGCATCAAATAAAAAATTATGTCAATCACACATCAAATTATTGCCTTAAAAAGTAAAGTGTATTCAGTTTTAACGAGTTGTCAATACTCTAATGTCAAACCATCATCACAACTAGCCATGTGTAAGTGATAGTCATTATTTGAAAAATGTTTTTGTTTAAATAATCATTGAAGTAAGACTCCGATTAACTCATTATAGAGGTAGAAATGAGCATGCCTTATACTGACATAAGCGGGTAATTTGCGATTTCAACATTTGCAAAATAATGCCGATAGAAAAAAAAATTTAAACTGTCACTCATCAATCGTGGCTTGACTAGTGACGGGCCCACGTTATTGATTATCAATAGATCGCTGACGTGAACGCGATCGCTGTCAGATATCGGACAAATTACCGTGCCACCGTTAAATAGTGTCGCATTAGTGATTCACACAGGTTCACTGGACAATTAGCAAAGGCTGTCCACCTCTGGGCTGCGATGTATTTATTCATCGGATGTTCAACGATTACCATAATCGATAGCATCGCGCGTGCGGCATACGGAACAAGTGGCTCTTACGAGTATTAGTGAATGAGATGCACCGGGCGAAATTGTGCTTACGACAGCCGAGATTTCAACTCACAAAATATGTTTTGAAGCTTAGAAATATTTAGTAATCTTGACTGTTTGTACAATTTTGATAATTTCATACGTAATACGTAAAACGCTTTATAAATCTGGATGCTCTGATATAATAATATCTAACGGGCTAGCAGGAAGTCAGTGGATGAAGCCAACTCAAATACGTCATGGCTTACTTTGTATCTCAAAACCTTCTGGTTTATGTTCAAAACACTTTCCGGCTGATTATTTATGATAATTCTAATGATTATTGCTGTTCTACAATAATTTTCTCAAATATTAAGCAATAACGGCAAAGGTTGTTATATAATGTTTTTTTTTCCAATTAATGTTTTTTTTAATGGTACTTGAAGATGGAAAAAGCACATGACCCACCTGATGTTAAGTGGTAACCATTACCTGTCACAAAGCATTGCATTGTAGATCACGTTTTTTCGGAACGTTCACTACGATGCAACGCCCAACGCATCAACTTGAGGAATAACATTGATAAGCTCTTTTGCTTGTAATTTCATCGGCACCCCACCTGAAACACAGCAAAGCTGCTTTACGGCAGACAAAAGCATGGTGGCAGTACTTCCCCGGACGAGCCCTCCACAAAGAACTCTACTACTACTAGTTGAGTTTTGCTAATCAATTGTTTTCTTTCAGGATACGTCAACGTTTGTGCAGCCGTTTGCTTGCTCCTCCTCGTCGGGGGTCTTTCACCGCAGTCGTCAGCGGCCCCGCACCGGAGTCGCATCATGGAGCGTCAGCGTCGCGCCAACGGTGAAAATAGGCTGTGGGCCAACCCTTGCGATTATAATGACTCTAATGTAAGTATATAAGACAATGTGTTCAATTTGATGATTCTTTTGAACGATCATAACTGTCAATGTCCTCAAAAAGCACAATATAATTATTTTAGTGTCATAGCCCAAGAAGATCTTCTAACAATAGCATTATTCTTTCCAGTCAAAATCATCCTCGTACTCGCCAAAGCATTCGACGGAGATTGCGCCGAGGCTGGTCGCGCAGGCGAGGAACGCTCACACATCAACCGCAAAATACAAGGATGCATTCGTAAGTACCTTATGTTTCCACATTCAATGGTCTTTCATCGTTTTCATTGATTGTTTCGACGGCGTAGTATTCGCAAGCGCATCTGTATGCCCGCCGCGTGCTTCTAAATGAACGGACGAAGCCTTCGGTCCGCCAATACCAATAAAACTGCTAGCGACGCATACCATCCAATATAAGTACGTACGCAGATATTGATTTATGAATGAGAGTCTGCGGTATGCTTCCGTCTCTAAGGAAGCCAGTCTGACGTACGTAAACCGCGAGTTCTTATAAATAACGAATTGCTACTAGACCTGAATTTGTAATGAGCATCATTGAGGTGCGATGCTCGACTAAGTTTAACTTCAATTTAATGTTTCAAGTGATTTATATTCCTTTTAAAATTTAAGTATTTCGCTCAAAAGACCAAAGAATAAGGTGTCAAAGACCCAAAATGATCACACGGATGTGAGTGTCATGTCGGCTGCATCGCTTTGTTCGGGGTTTGTAAAATTTGCGTTTTGTCCAAAATTTCTTGCTAAATTTGACCCATTAAAGATTCAGTGCGTGCACGTTTTGGTTTTCTCACCGAGTATCGCCGCCGTGTCGGCGTTTTGAGATTGCATCGCAGGCGTCGGTTTTGCGTCCTAACGTCCGCCGGTCGCTTCCTCCCTCTTAATTATAATTTCGCACTGCACTTCTGTGACGCAATATTGATTTTATTATCGACAGACAAACGACAACTTGATGAATGCAACGCCTAATTGATATAACGCGTTATTTCTTCAAATTATTTAAGTTTTGATGGCGTTGGTTAGCATCTAGGAATTCAAGTAAAGTCAACGCCGTCCTGGCGTTGATCACCGGACGAATAGACTGCCCCTTTATACGACGCTGCTGCGACAGACATCTCATGTATAGGGTCCACCCCATTCAACTTGTAAATTATAAATTTCAATATGAGCCCTATTGCTTAAAAAAAAAAAATTTTTAAAGTAAAATAATCTTTGGTAAATTAGTAACAAAAGAAGCTTTTTAAGCTGGGGTGTAGACAACTTATATTTTTTAGTTCAATACATATAAAATTCACATGATTTACTAAAACGATTCATAAAACATTCACGTTATTTAAGTAACAACGTTTAGCGTGTTAAAACAGCGATTCATATGACGGTTCCATTATTCCAATCCTAGGAATATAATGATTTCCGAATCGGAAGTACGCTGGGTCGATCATCGAGAAATAATGCGATGTCCATGTCGCGCCTCGAATCATTTATGGATTACTATTCACCAGGACGCTCAATGAGAACTCCTCGCACCTATTAATTGAAAATACATTTCGGGGATCGTATTACATGTCACCGATTGATCGAGTGTCGAGCAGCAATGGTGGCGGAACAATGGAGTGGGCCTGTTTTGCGACGGGTGGCATCGACATCGATGAGGTACGGTGGCATTGTAATAGGCTCGACGGTCGTAACGACGGCGACGTCCTGTCCGCTGCCTCCTCGTAAAACGACATTATCGACTCACAGTAGCCGGAACGATGTACAGGACGATGCGCGTACGCAGAGAATACTGATTGCGCATTAGTATTGCGCGACACACCTGCTCGACGATTTTTTTGTCTCTCCCCTTAATGTCGGTCATTCGTTACTAATGTATCATTATTTATCGCAATACCTACATAGACGCGAAATAATAGCAATGAGCTATTGTTATCCTTTTGATTTATAGAACTTCCACTTGCTCTTTGCTCCTATAATTTTATAAAATCTTGATAGGATTAGTCATCACGAGTTACGCTCTGAGATAAAAAATCTAAGTTAAAATGTAAATGATAGTGTACCCCAAATAAATCAGAGAGTCAGATCTGTCGTCGGGCTCATTCCGTATAAATAATAACAGGCCGCGTTGTACTAAGAACGCAATAACAAATTCAACGAACTCTCCAGGTACGGTACTGTGTGACTCGCAACCGGCCACCGTGTGAATGTGCCATATCATAACACTTATGCTTTTGACCGCGCCGGTGTCATATAATCGCATCAAATTTTCGACAGTGGAATTCCTGCCGACTTTAAAACGACCACATACTTTTAAAAGTAATTATGCTAAACTAAGTGAGGATTGGCCGCAACCCGATCGTTGCGATCGCGGCAGGCGATCGACCGCGTCCGTCTCCGACTCGTGCATCGCTTATCTTGCAATAGCGACGAATAAACGTCGAATTACATAGAGTTATACACAATAAACGAGACGTACATAGTACGATAGCGTTGTTCACGGCGACAGGCTGTCTGCGGTCGTTGGGTGTGTACGTGTGCCGTAAATATATCGATGTAACGCGCATGTGTGGGTGCATGTTTATTTGATAAGCTTCTGACGACCGACGTTGAGCTAGGCATTCGGATGCTAGCACTTCAAATTTCTCGCATCGACGCCCACCCGGTCTCTCACTGTGAATGCTGAAGTAATCGATTTGTAAGATAGTGCATATTGGAATTTTTATTGCTGCATTAATACTATGACCGCGTTAAGGCAAAGCTCGTGCGATGCTCGCGCCTCGCAACTGAATAGGTCATTTCCATAAATTTTCATCAAGTAGGCCGCGAGCTTGGAGGATTTATTATGGGCACAGTAAATCTCTTATTTCACATTATGAAATGATAGTAAACTTGTTTTGACATAATGGCGTTTTTATTCACGATCCATAAAAATCTTAATATGTAGGTTAGGTATCCTAATAATTTTGTCGATTAATACCTAAATAGTTGGGTTGATGTAACGACGATTACAATTTTATAATCTGTGGAACGGATTCGGACATGCCGGACGCGCACCTGTGTATTCGGGGTACATAAGCGCAAGCGCATTGCATTCTATAGATGTGATTATCGTCACATTCCTTCTAGTGTTGTTTTCTTTTTCATGTTCAAATTCATAGGAATTTAGGTAGAAGATTTAGATAAACTTGATCTATATTTTTGATTTAATTTGGAAGTAGAATTATAAACTTTATCTAAAATATTTATTTTTGATAAAATTTTATTTATTTATGGATAAATGATGTTTAAACGACCCATTTGTGTAAGTAAAACCTTACTTCATAAATTATCTTGTCATTTTGATAAACCAAAATTATTAGCCACAACCACCTCAACATTGAAATGGGTAACTGCTTATCAATCGTATGTATCAATACTTTTTATTTTTACAAAATAACAATACAATAACGTGCAAATCTTAATTTCAATCAGTATTGCAATAAATATTAGCAATATATTACCAATGTCGATTAACATCACCGATAATAATTGGCAATTCAAAATTTTACGGGTTTTGTCACGTTTGTCGGTCTTTAATTAGTCGTATTGTAAATGTTTTTACAAAAGGGACACTTTTGTGGCATCTGCTACCAAGGCCAATGCGTGACAGGATTTGAAACTCTACCTTTGTAAATTTAAGGAGTGAAGTAGCTTGAATGGTAGGATACGGGTATAGCATCAAATTTAATTGCTATGAAAATAATATTTTTATGGAGGCGCGCCTCTGGTTGCCGTATCAACTTGCTCATGACCTTCATAGCTGATACTCCCGTCAATTGATCTTGCATATGTTGGCATTGACTCTATCGCGTCTTATTTGTAACGTACAGATGAAAAATTGACTTAAATTAACTAGAAATGTCTATATTTTTCTATGAATTACATAAAAGTTCTCCCACTAATAATCTAGTTAAACGGATGCATGGTTTAATGGACAGATTGAGATAGTGGAACAAGACCAACCAGGCTATGTTGAGCTTTCTAATAAAACTCTAGACTAGACTTAGCAGTTCTATATCTATTGGTTAAATTGCCGTCATGTTGGGACTACTGTGAGCAATATTTATGATTTCTCAGAACAGTTTTCGCATGGATAGTTTTGTGTAGGTGTTATCTTATTAACTTAGTTCCATTTTCTTTATCTGTCTCTTAATTGAATAATTCTTATTTGATCCGTTCATTGAGACACATTAATAATAGGTTTAATAGGGATGAATATATGTTTAGCTAAAGCTGAATCTTACCTGAATCTGAATTGATTTCGATGACGATAAATATTGTAAATAAGGACAAATAATTCTAAAAAGCTTTTCATAACACCAAAGTAAATAAATACAAACAAGCAATTACCTTATTTTTTTTTAAATTATAACCAATATTAAATGCAGCTTGATCACTGCAGGCAAGCACTCCCCGGGTCCATATTTATACCAGTCATCCAGGAAACCTCCACGATCCCACTTTCCGCTTAGCCTTCCAGAAAGCCAATCAGCCATATTAACTGGTCTATTTCAATCTTTCGTAGAAACAAACGGTGCATTGGCTGAGTCACTCGACCAGTAGTCGTGGAACAGTGACCGTGATTGTCAAGTTCGAGGACATTGAGCCAGGAGTGTGCTAGCTCTTTTATTTCTACGAGTTTAAGAGTGTGCCATTTTTGATGACAAATGTCTGATGAATATTTTAATAATTTTTTTTGGTTTATTTATTTGAAAGATTATTAAAAATTTATCCTCAAAACAAAAAAAAACACGAAATAAACAAAAATTTTTTTTCTGTTCACTATATTTTATAGATTCATTGTGGATTATTATGACGTCGAAACAATTTTAAATGGCTTCTTAGAGTGGCACATATCCTATAATAAGTAATTCAAGACTTATTGTATAAAAAAATAACAAGCTAACTTATATATTAACTAGCTTCCGCCCGTGGCTTCGCTCGAGTAGTACCTAGATAAAAAGTATGTGTTAATCCAGGTCATAAACTTCTAATATTCCAATTTTCAGCCAAATCCGTTCATTCGTAATAGAGTGAAGCGACCACAAACATACACACACACAAACTTTCGCTTTTATAATATTAGTGTGATACATAAATATTTATTTTTAGAAATTGTGCCAAGAAGAATGGCACTTATTTTAATATACCAAGAAAAAAAGCTCTATATTTTTTTAACAGTGTTTTGTAACTGTGTATTGTACTTGTTTCAGGCGTATAAGCTGCATAGTTTTTCGAGTTTTGACGCGTTGGTCAGCGTGTGGGACGAATACGAGTGGCTCAGGAAGTTCAGTTGGTACCGCCCGGAGGTACTGCCTAAGGAGAAGAAACTATACTCGACGATGCCCGACGAATATATGAATGAGCTGATGGTAAGCATCTATTTATTTACAGTTCCTTGGTAGATTTTATTCAGGCCCTGTTGGTTCTAAGTACTAAAAAGCTGAGCCTGGGCCTAATAAGTTGCTCGCCGCAGAAAGGGCCTACTGGCAATCGACGGGCTTTGGTCATAGAGATATTATTTTTGGTGCAGACACTTTTATCCAAGTTTGTGGCTCTAGTGTATAAATATCTCGATGGCTTTGGTTGTTACTATTGTTTTGTATAAGTGGGTACTTATGTTCATAACACGTGCATATCTAATTAAGGTATCTAGTTTCTGTATTTCATTCTTTCACTATTGTTATATATTCAAATAAGCGTATTCTATTCTATTCAAAATAATCTTAGACGATACTTGTTCAACTTGTAGTGTGAACTTGACACTCACAAATCGCTTAGTTAACTTTGATGAAGAGATAAATGTTGAATATGTATATTGTATTCAATAAAGTAAGAACTAAATAAATAAAATTGTTTGTTGTTCAATTATTTACTTTCCAAACAAAAGTAAAAATGTTGGGGTCAAGCTATTTATTATGCGTATTGTTCGTTGAAAATGCTTGACTTTCAACATCTCTCCCAATTGATAGCATGAAATCAAATTTTGAATGCCATTGTCTTAAATACGGAAGCAAACCATGACACATTAAAATTTCGATCATCAATTCGTCTCAAGCTCAAACTCGCTGACCAGGCAGACGTGCAACTGTACGAGTTTTTCAATCCGTTTCAAAGAAACGGACTACGTCGGTGGCACCGATTGTTATTTGCCGATAAACGTGAGACACATCTGTTTCGCAATGGTAACGAAATTGGGATGATAATTGCAAATTTTGATTGCCCTTATCTGTTTGGCAATGGATGAAATTTTGGATGTGACACGTATGGGTTTGAAATAGTGCCTGCTTTCTTTTTGTAATTGTTTGCTTTATTTTTGGTTTCGTTTGCTTTTATGGAAAAGAAAATAGATGTAAACAAAGGAGCTTATTATAATGAAATTCTATTACTTCTGTTCAGACTTTTTAGAGTCATAGTAAAAACATTTTTTAATTATTTTTATATTTCTCTTAAAGATATTTCTCATAGAGATATTTCTCTGTCCTCGATCTCTATAAATAGTAAGATCAGAAATAGAAGACGTTTATTTTAGTATCTTTTATGATTGGTGTATTTTATAGACGACGCGATACGTCATTTCCTATAGCTTCAGTAAGATGATAAGTGGTATTTAGATCCGAATGCTTCCGTGCTTTGGAAGGCATATTAAGATTTTGGTCCCAGCTTTTTCAATCGTTGGATATGCCATAATGGAGGCCTTAGATTGGCCAATAACTCATACAAGAATACGAAAGAGTCATTCTAGTTTCACCTAACTTCACTCTAACCTGTTGACTTATTTTACAAGCACACCTAACATTTATTCTCGTTTGTCCACAGAAAAATATTGATGACGTTCTGCCTGCCATGTACAAGGGTCTGAAGATGATTGTAGCTGGGATGTACGCGTTCTCAAAGGAGGGCCTGAATGACAACATCATCTCCGACGAGACTCTGAAGGAGAACATCAACCAGACGATGCATGATGTGAGAGCTGTGCTGTGCTACTTCAGCGTAAGTATTATTCGTAATATTTGTAGAAATACTACCTTGATGATTTATTCTGTGATGAAATGTAAATAGGGTCATGCCTTTATGATCTAAAGTTTTATCTAATGTAATGACTTTATTTTTATTTTCTCTCCTTTCTATTTTTTGTATTCTTTTGTGTTATTTTTGGGCTTATAATATTTTTTGTGAACAAATGTCTTTCTTAATAATAATAAACGATCAACTTTGTAAAGTATCAACTAACCTACTTGATCATTTAGATATAACGTGTTTTTTAATTAAAATATGTCAATATCTTCACATAGCTAATCCTTAGAAAAACTATTTTTTTTTGATAGCCCATTCGTCCCATCGCTGGACAAAGGAAAACGAATAAACTCTAAAAATATCTTCTCTATTATTGCAGGACATAATGAAATCACGCAACCTTGAGGTTCTCCCACTTCTCGACTCGGAGATCCCAGACTTCAGTTCGGAAGACAAGCTCTCAGTCGGCCTCCTCCTATACAGAGATACGTTGAACTACCTCGAATACTTGGCGCAAGTTTTTGAAAAGCTATACGAGACGGAATCCGCTTAAACGTGGTTGTTTCCAAAGCCGGGTACTGCTAGTGTTTTTTTTTCGGAACACAACATAAAACGTATGTTTAAATACGCGTCTCCTGCGCGAAACATTGCATTATATACGTTTATGTATAGGTTTTATAAGTGTTTCGCTAAGAATCGAGAAACAATACATTAAAACACACCGGCGTCTCCTGCGTGAAACATTTTGCAAAATAAAGTATATGTTCAGGTGTTTTTGTGTAGTGTTTCGATAAAAACAAGATGGCGCCTCGGCTAAAGGCAGATGTGACCGTAAGGCAGCTTTATGTACTTAATTTCGGTGCTTAATAGTACGGCATCGGTAGATTTGTTATTTTTTGCAGTCTGTGATTGATTACCGATTTGTACGAGATACCATCCAGTGGAAAGTTTTTTTTTCTTACGATTGTTGAGAAATGTTTAGAACCACAGTTTTGTATTTATTTTTGTACACGAGTCATGGCCCTAAAGTACTGCTTAACTTTAGGTCGGGCCTAAATCGCGTGCTATTCTATTTAGCATAAGCCTACGGATGTTGAAACTGATGTTAAGATGGTCGTATGTACGGAATGTATGGTAGCTACTTTCGTAACTGGATGGTATATAAAGCAGTGTATTGTAAGTTAGCCCACTGAGATGTTTGGAATCGTTCGTCCGGTGTTCGGAATGTAGATAAATCGTCTTTGCCATTACATTGCCATTTTGGTCTAAAACATGTTAGTTCCTTTTGTTGTAAATAGTAACGAATTTAAAATGTATTATTTATTATAAACTGACATTCTAAATTTTTCCGATTATCCTAGTCAAGGTCTTAACTTATTTATTTCTCGCTTAACTCAACTTTAGTATGAATTTCTTGTATTATTTAATTTTAGATTATTTTAGTATTAGACTTCATTCCACCATTTGGTTGTATTACGGTGAAATTGTTGAGTTTGATGGTTGTATTTGAGGATCATTGATGATTCTTGTTCTGTGAATGTTGTTCTGGCAGTTTTATTGTAACGAGGCAGGTAATTAATTTGTACATTCTATTCTTTCTTTCTTTAGTATAACACGACTATTTGTTAACTATTTATATAACTGTTATCAATCCATGATGTCTCTAGATTTAATAGAGCCGTTGATTATATTGTAAAGTACAGAGCCAGTGTATTTATCTTAATCATTATTTGTATAGTTCAAATAGTACCTATTTATAACTATGGCAAACTTATGTTTGTGAAATTAAATTATTATTATACTTATATACAATTTTTTATTTTAAAAACCTGTCATTTTATGAAAATTAATTTGATCCTTTACAAGTTTACAATGTTCTTAAAGGTTTTAGTGAGAAAAAATTAACTATGGGGATCTAGAAAAAAGTTTAGTTTCTATTAGAGTTAACGCCAGGGCGTCAAAATACTAAAAATCCTGTTTGTGAAATTAAATTATTATTATAATTATACATAATTTTTTAATTTAAAAACCTGTCATTTTATGAAAATGAATTTGGTCCTTCACAAGTTTACAACGTTCTAAAAGGTTTTGGGGAGAAAAAATTAACTATCAGGGGATCTAGAAAAAAGTTAAGTTTCTATTAGCGTTAACGCCAGGGTGTCAAAATACTAAAAATATGATTATTATGAAACTCGTATTTACCCGCGATTTCCCTCGCGCAGAACCCTGATAAAATGTAGCATTATATGAATCGAGATACTATACTCTCACTATATCTACTCTATATAGAGTCGTGACTCTATAGTCACAAACGTTGAAAAAATCCGCACTAAAACTTAGCGTACGCTACCTATTGCGTCAACATTGAAAAGCGAAAACGTCTAATGGCCGAATCCTATAATAATATACAGTTAGCGTCTCCATGACGGGACCCCCCTTTTTATCATAGGAATTTAGTACCTAATTGGTACTATTCAGTACCTTTAGTGAAATAATAAGTACTTCAAAGAATCTTCAGGGTGCATAGTGTGAGTTTTTTACCAGCTCGATCGCGTTTACGTTTACGCAAATTTATATGGAATAGAGGTAGAGCCAACTAGTGAGAGACGCGTGGTACTGACTCTTTTCCATACAAATTTGTGTAAACGCAAACGCTGTCGAGTTGGTAAAAAAACTCACACTTGTGGCCTCAAAGGGTAGTAGCTGAATATCAGTGTTTGCTCCTTGAGCAAAAATATGCGCTGAGCTTATGGCCTTTTTTGTCATACGCAACACACACATACACTGTGATGGAACACTTTCTCACAATGTTTCGTCGTACATATTGTTTTTTCAATTTAATTTTTATATTTTTCTAGATATTTAATGTCTTCACTCTTCATATTGTATGTATACCTAATGTCAAATTACCTACTTGTTTAATCTTAAAATTGTTGTATATGTATGTGATTTTAGTTGCAAATAAACGATATATCTATCTATCTATAAACCGATAACGCTTCGTTTTCTCTAAAAAAGTTTCAAAGCGCAAACCTATATATTTCGTTTATTGTTGTTGAACGACCGATTACACTCGAATGATTTTAACGGTTTATTAGGAGACTGTGGCTCTAAAGAGTATTGTATCTCAATAAATAATCTCAATGTTTATTTATGATTCCTTTTGGCGAGAAGGAATAAAATTTCTCAATCTTTCTCCTTTATCATATTAGTAATAAATATATAATGCTGGAGAGTATCATACAGCATCATTTATTTAATAGCACGTTTTACTATGGTGAATGAGACAGTTGGAAGGGGAAGACCTCGTCGTAGGTTCGGCGATCAAATCGGAGACGTTCTGGAAAAAGGCCAGGTCAGGAGTACCCTAAACCACCGAGCATGTATGAAGAATGTGATGAGAGTGAATGAAGCAAAAGAGGCATGTCAGGATCGTAGCAAGTGGAGATCCGTGGTCTCTACCTACCCCTCTGGGAAAAAGGCGTGACTGTATGTATGTATGTATGTATGTACGTTTTACTAATAGGAGAACCGAGTAGGGTTAGTTCAATAGGTAGGTCTTTGACACAAAAAAAACAGTTTATATCCCACGGTTACATTAGAGATCTTCATCACCAAAGTACTATTTAACCCGTTGAGTTACACCGGTGCAATTAATAAGTAATAAGGTAAGTGCTATTACAGGGTTATTAATAAAATACTAACAAACTCCCAGAACCATTTCTTTGATGTGGTACCATTACATCGCCGGTGCCTCCTAGTACAAAGTTGCACAATTCGGAAACTTTCTTAGTTTACATTTTCGATCTCAATTTTAATGTACGTTTTTAACGGAAACGTTCATACGTTTCCATTTTTTTCAACTCGTTTAGAAAAGAGAACAGTAAGTATAAGTATGTAGAAAAGACTTGAAAAAATTAAACCCACTTATTTTGGCGATTGTACAATTAGTATCTGGCTACATAAAACACTTATGATGCTGACTGAATCACTGACTGACTCACAGTAAACTCGTAAGGCGGCTTTCAGACTACGCTATTCTATTTTGCTATACAATATAGCGACGAAGGGCCTAATGCTATACTATATAGCATGGCGTTTACATTACGCTATATTATCGCAAGTATTTAAAGTATATAGCGAGCTCAGTAAACCGTAATCTTTGAAAAGTGTGCACAGCACAGGGGTGAGGGAGGAAGAAGAGGGCAGCGCATGATATAGCACAGCATGAACTCTGCGCATCGTACTAATTTTATAGCGATAGTAAGCCATATTAAGTAAAGTTTAGTACAGTGTGAACGTGTCCATAACAATGTATGTTGCGCGATATTGTGGTCTTATGAGCTATATACTATATGCTATTATATTATAGCGTAGTCTGAAAGTGGCTTAAGTCCTAGACTGGAGAGAATATTCGATATGATTGCATATTCTGTGGACATTAATAAACTACTAAATAATTTTCTCAAATTCAACCCTTGAATTAAAACTATGTAGACGAAATCCAGGGATTATTTTATAATTTCGTAAATATATATTTAAATGTATAATGTAGATTTACTTCATTTTATTTTTTATTTTATTTATTGGTAACAATTTAAAAGTAAAATATATATTTTTTGTTTTAGTTTCCTAAGAACAAAACCTTCCAACTACAACAACAAGTAGCTGCCCTCAATGAAGTATAATGCCCCACCAAGTATATTCTCAATCGCAATGGCGCTCATTGGGGGATATCCACCAGTGGTCTATTATAAATATATAAATATAATGCTGGACTATCACACAGCATCATGTAGCCCCAAAGTAAGCAGAGCTTGTGTTATGGGAACCACGTGATTGATATATTACATATATGCATTTTTTGTTGTAAATACATACATATCATACATAGAAAACACCCAGACCCGAGACAAATATCAACAGAACATGTAAACATTTGTCTCGCTATGGGAATCGAACCCGCAACCTTCTGCATCCCAGGCGGATTCGCTTCGCCACAGAGGTCGTCCTCTATATATATTATATTGTATTAGTATATTGTAGCATAATGATGATGATGATGATGACATTGTTTTAGATACTGGTATATGATAATATTTTTTTCCCCAAAAAAAATATCACTGATCAGTTCATCACATAAGCATATTTATTTTTGAACTTTTACGTTTTGAAATGTACAAACCTGGTTTATTTTTTGTCATTAAATTTTTTATTTATTTAATATTTATTTATATAAAAATATTACGAGTACATTCTTAATCTAACATAAAAGCAATGTGTTCAAAAATAATGTCAAATCAAGTGCACATTCCTTCCCTCATCAGTTCCCAGGGTTCAACTGGAAACAATTTCGTATCTTTACACAACGTATTCACGTCACACATCTCAATATTTGCATTGGTGACTTGGACGCTCTCACAAATTAGTGCAGCGCGACAAGAAAAAACAATAAAAAGGATTAGAGCTGGTTCTCTTATTACAAGCTCGTAAAGTTCAGATTCCTGTGGATTTTGAAAGCTACTGATCATCCGATTTGTCAAACGCCGCCGTCTGTGTTTAGTTTATATTTTAGTGTTGATATAATTTGTCAGGAGCCCTCTAGGTGTAAGATTTGGGTAGACGGAATCGCCAAAGACCTCCTACAGTTACGCTAGAAAAAATATCCGAACATTGAAGTCGAAAGCTCTCCCTTTTTCATGCAGTACTCGTAGTATAACAGAGCTCAATTAGCTTCCGCCAAGAACTCTACTCGCGTACATAAAAAGTAGCACTTGTTTTAATCCAGATAAAAAACATTTTTAATTTTTTTTATGATATCTGTTGGTGGACCTAGCACGTGGCCCTCCATTCAACCGTTCAGTGTTGAAACAAACATACCACATTGTTACCCATGTCAATGACATCTTATTATCACATCTAGGTACACGTGTTTCATGCAATAAATATTACTTTACTTTTGCAGAATTAGCAGGTCTAAGTGTTATGGTACCATGGTGTGAAGTGCTCATGTCGTGGCTTACTTCGTTGTTCGTAACAGATCACCATGGTTAAGCATAACTCTGCCTGGTCACTACTTGGATGGGTGAACATTCAGTGGCATTTAGATTTGAGGGCTTCCGTGCTTTGAAAGGTACGTTAAGATGTTGGTCCCACCTTTTTCAGTCGCTACGCCATGTCGGAGGCCTACGAGCGGCGTAAAAACTCCGACACCAGACTGGCCACTAACTCATACGCTTCTTCGTAAGGAAGGAATGGTGTAGAATTTGGGAACGACTTGATACAGAATTCTGACCATTGTCGTGTCAGAACAGAATCCTCGTGTACGGTAGTGTAGGCCTAATATTTGAATGTTGGATGCTATTAAAACTGTCTTATAATGTGGCAACTACGGCAAGGTGATGACAGGGTGGAATAAAACGTTAGGAGAATCACGTCAAAATACCAGGCACAGAAAAAGTAAGCAGAGGTTTGAAATATAGAAACTATCTGACTGAAAAACTCCTTAATTTTTATTTTGCAAATAAATACAAAATGTATATTAGTTGTTTATCAATCAAGTGGTTTCCATGATACGAGCTCCCATAATACAAGTTCCCATAATACAAGCTCTGCTTAGTTTGGGGCATCATGATGCTGTGTGATAGATAGCGTCCAGCATTATTTATTTATTATAATTATATAATACACATCGAAAACACCTAGACCGGAGAAAATATATGCAGAATGTACAAAAAATTATCTCGCGTTGAGAATTATTTTATTTTATTTTATTTTTAGAATTTTAAGAAAACTTACAGCTAGGTATAAAAAAATAGAACACAGAATATTACATAGCACCCACTGAGGAGCACATATGCATACTTAAGGCCATTTAAAAGTTACGAATTGACGATATTGTATGCATCGCCGGCCAGAACGATCAAATAGAAACTCACACAAAGAGAGGCATTGGGTAAAGTCAGGTTACTGATGATGTAGCAATAACAATATTATCTCACACACGGAAGCATCAAAGACCCCATATTTGGATTACCCTAAGATCATGTTACAGCGGTGTTACAAACGAAGTTTTTCCATACATTCCTGAAGATGTCACGGTGTAAATGAGAAGCACGTATTTACACATTAACAACCAAAGCTCATTGAAGATGACCCACCACATTGTATCTCGAGTTGGGTCACATTTTTTGAGTAAAAATATACAAATCGTGGTTGTGGTTAGTGTCATGAGGGTTCCTTGGAAGGCATTCCTCGTTTTCTTCATAGCAAGAAGGTTGTGCCCGTCCTGAAATACTTTTATTAAGGTATTGATGAGATGTTTCCATGCTGTTCTGTCTTCGGCTTGTCTGAAAGCGGCTGCCAAAGGGAGCAGCATCAGCGTCTTGACTGATAAAAAAATGATAATGATACTTTTATATAGTATACTCAGTATATTCACTTGCTTGGATCAATCTATTACGCAACTGTTAGTCGGAATTTGAAACCGTAGCTTCCTTTCAGATTAGCTTAATAAAAGGGGAATCCCCTTAATATCCAGTCGCCTCAGTCGTACCTATAACGATCGTTAAAAAAGCGAAATCAGCATGAAGATGTTATTCAAAAGTTTCGAAAACAATATGAAGAAGTACTTATTATGAGCTACGCAATATCTGATGTTTGAATTATAACTATTTTAAGCTTTAATTTATAGTCTGTTGGTATTTCTTTGTCAATCCATTGAAAATATAAAAATCATTGCGTTTTTCTCGCAAAAAAACTCTGCTTAGTCGTTTTAAATAAATTCATTTTCTTCGCCATAATACTGATGTGGTTTAAGAAACAAGAGAAGGAAAAATATGAAAGAGCAGTCGAAAAATCGATAAAATCGAAATTGTTAATTTAAATACACGCAGACAAATTCGTGAGCGGATCAGCTAGTTTAAAAAATTAATATTTCTACCAAAGCAATTTATCGATTTGGTTCATTCGTTCAAGAATGGACCAACGTTTCCCATTTCACGGGTCATGCCCATTGAACCCTAAACGGGCACAAAATATTTCCACATTCGTTTAACGATCGTCGGCGCTGGCGTTTAGGGCTCGTACCCCTTTATCTTACTCACGTTCCCTTGTTTTATTTATTAGAAAGATTTATTATTTACCGCGGGCACTGGACGCACACGGTGTCACGAATCTGGGTTGAAAAAACCAGGGTATGTTAATGCGCCCTTTACACGTCACTATCTTTTTCATCGGCCGCTTGAAGCTGTAATGTACTTCCTACATTGCCGTAGACGAGAAATAATAGAGATGGAATGGATAATTGGATCCTGTGATTTTATCGATGTGGAAAGGTAGTTAGTAACCCACTTCACTGCTTGATTGTGGCTTTTGGGTTAAGCTTGTGTCACAATTCTTCCAATTTCCGTATCAAGTTAGTAACCAGTAGTATAGTGTCATGCATTATTCACATTATAAACAAGTATTGGTTCCAGGTAGGTAGCTACCAATATTTCAAGTAAATAATTATCAAGGATGCTCATGAGGCGAGTACAATACATTTTTGCGGAGATGTCAAAGTGGATTGATGATATTCGATCGATTTTAAGCCGAGAAAGTAAACAGGTCATATCTAATCAGTATCTCTGTTATTTTATTCGCTGAACAGAGGGCCTTTTTAACCGATTTCAAAAAGGAGGAGGTTCTCAATTCGTCGGAATCTTTAATAACCGACTTCAAAAAGGAGGAAGTTCTCAATTCGTCGGAATCTTTATTTTTCAACTTTTTTTATGTATGCTCACCGATAAATCCATCTATTGTGGACTGCTTTTCAAAATTCTTTTTTTTTTTAAAAGAGTATACTTTACTGGTGGTCCCATATAAATTTTATTCCTGGAAAATTGATACTTTTTCCGGAAAACTCAAAAAACCTTATCCTCACTTGTAATTTTCGCCCTATGATAACCAATATGTCCGTCAATTGTGAACCGATTTTCAAAATTGTTTAGGGCAAGAAGTAAGAAGTGATTTATTTGAAGTCAGTTTATTTTATTTTTAAAGTCCCACTAGTTAGTAACTCAGCTGCACACTGATGGCCTTACTTATGAACATCTTTCAAAAGATAAACGACGATTACATTATTGCCATTTCTTACCGTTGGATAATGACAAACAGTGACTGGGCTAACTTTGAGCATTAGTTCACTTTAAGTAGCGTTCATAAGTAAGAGGGTGAAATGATAAGAACCGGTCCAGTTTTTATAAACTTTGACAGTTTCTTAATTGACGTTCTTTGAATTTCGAGAGATTATTGGACTGATATGTCCAAGTGTGCAAATATAGGTCCGGTGCTGACCATTCCGGTGCTAACCAATCCAGTGCCAACCATTCCGGTGCTAACCATTCCAGTGCCAACCATTCCGGTGCTAACCATTCCAGTGCCAACCATTCCGGTGCCAACCATTCCGATGCTGACCATTCCGGTGCTAACCATTCCAGTGCCAATCATTCCGGTGCTAATCATTCCAGTGCCAACCATTCTGATGCTGACCATTCCGGTGCTAACCATTCCAGTGCCAACCATTCCGGTGCCAACCATTCCGATGCTGACCATTCCTGTGTGCAACTGAGTTACTAAGCGAAGCCTCAAAACGCTGTAGTACCTGGATCATGGTTAGATAGTGAAGATTGCCCAGTACTTAAACCATCCTCACAGCCTGACTGCCTGATTCTTAGAAAAGTCACTGTCAATATGCTCTGTAAGACTTTGCTTATGCGCTTGCCGATTTCATCTTGGTTGTTGGTGGAACTGCGCCCTACAGTATATTTGCCCTCTAAGATTAAAAGTACTAAGGGTCGATTCACAACCTACATTAAAACTTTGGGATATTGGGATTAACATTCGGCACTGTAAGCAATCGAATGATTTACGAGGTCAGACAAGATGACCCTTCTTGCACTGATTTGTAATTGAATATACGTGGAGCATTTTGTTTTTTACATTTGTAATATTTGTCATGATATTGAATATTAATGGTCCTCTAAAAATCAGAGGTTATCCCAATTTCGGGTGTAAGGGATTCCAATGGTCACCTTCGGAACTCAAGCCAACCTCACCTGCCCGTGGAGCACTCTACTAACTAGCAAACGGGAATCTAGCGGCTGGCTAATAGGCTAGATGCCTGAAAAATTCTGATAAGTCCGTCATTTACATTATCAAAAAATATTGGATACGTATTTTTTCTTTTGTCAATTAAACTAAAAATGACAAAAATATAGTGCGTTGAAGTTCCGCGTGACGTCACGGGTAAGTTTAGCAAGACACTTTTTACATAAAAGTGACGTCACGAGCCCCCACTCCCGAACTTTTATGCTCTATAACTTTGTTGATTTCCATTGATTTTAAAAATAAAAAAATACGTGTCCAATATTTTTTGATAATCTAATTGACGGACTATTTAGAATTATTATTTTTCTACCCAGGCATTATCCTTATTGACGGAAAGCGCAAACCAACAACGGCACAGCTAAATTTCCTGACCACGCCAATAGGTTGCAGCGTCAGGCGGTACAAGGAAACTGTGATCTCCAACCTGCAATCCCTGCCTGGAGATTATAGGCATATTCCACTTTTTATAAGGCGAGATCTATATCCAGCAATGGACTGATATTATGCTGGTGTTGTCATTGTAACCCAATTTGGTAGGTTTGGTGTTCCTAAATAACCTAAATTGTATATAAAGATGGATGGAAACGCATAGATCAAATACAAGTACAAATATTTTTATTACCAGAAAAATAAACAACACATAATACAGAGATTACCTACCAGTGTATTCTAAAACATAGTTAACCTGTGTTTCGGGAGACTGAAATCCAAATCAAATTCATATTAATATTCATATTTATTTAATACTCCAGAAAAATACAGTCATGCAGTACGTAGACAATAAAACTAAGTACAGAATAAATTTAAGTAGGCACATTATTAAGGTAGTTCGGTAAGTACTCATTACTTACAGGATCAATATTAAGAAGTAAACAAGATAAAAAAGGGGATAGCTAAATAGTACCTGCCTATTTATAAATATTAAGGGCTGACATAAGCGATTCTGGCTCCCACACTAGGATACCCTGTGTTGTGGGTAGCTACCTATCTCCTTTAAAAATCACTTAGGTAGTAGCCACTACCTAACCAAAACAAAACCAAAATTACCGAACTTTAGACAAAATAAATCAGTCTACGTATTTTCAGTCTTAAGTCAAAGAGTGCAATGATATAATCACAAATATAAAGATTTTGATAAATTACTTCTCTGTAAAAATAACCTCACCACAAAACAACCCTATAAACACTTGACATACTTCAAAGACTCGGAATTTCCACTCAATTGACACATTTTTCTTAGGCAGATATAAATCACTAACGCAAAACCACACGTCTGCCCTGAGGCATTTAGTAACTCAGTTGCCCTCTGAAATGATAAACACCGGTTCTGATTTTACAAACTTTGACGGTTTGTCAATTGAAGTTCTTTGAATTTTGACAGATGAAATGTCAAAGCTTGCCAAAAGTGCGATCGAACATTTAGTTTTCACATTTCTAAATAAAAATCGCATAGGTATTATTCTTTAACCTGAACTAAGCTGCAAGTAGCTACCTAGTTCCTATTTTTGAATCGTATTGTGCTTGGATTGGTTGAAGCGTTTGTTGAGCCTAACTTCAGATGGCTAAAGAGCCATTGTGACGAATTGTACTGTTCCATGTAATTTAATTTTCGTAAAAGGAGAATGCCGAGAACCCGTACCAATTGCGTCAAAACCAAACGTATCCTATGTTAACGTATTTATGTTTTTCCTACTATTATAATTAATTGGCTTTTAATTTTATTAAGTGAAGTTCTTTTGGTTATAGTACGTGGTTTTATTTGGCCGTTCTAATTCCGTTTGTAAATTAAATCAACATTTACACACCGACGGGATTAATAATCAAGTAAAAAAATATTTTGTTGATTTGGTTTCCGCCGCACGCCACCATAGACTGCAACAATCATTGTTACTATGGCAACTATGGTTGTTGTACCAGTACTATAACTATGGCAACAACACTCATTTTTAATTATTTTGACAGTAGAATCGACTAAAAACTTATGGGTTTGGTTTTGACGCACTCACTTTAGTCTTGGTACCGAGCGCTATACCAGATGTTGGAGTGTTAGGAGTTCCAACCTCCATCTTCGGAACTCAAGCCAGCCTCTCCTGTGCGTGGTGCACACTGGACCCTGCTAGCTAACAAACGGGGATCTGGCGGCCGGTTGATGCGGCATAGCACAGCCTAACACCGGCACAGCTACATCTCCTGACCCTCGACGACGGCCCGTAGCGTCGCGTCGGTGGTGCGAAAACTATGCCCTGCTTCCCAACCCGCACGCCGAGAGCGGTGATTATGGGTGTATCCCCCTTCTTATAGGGGAGACCTTTGTCTAGCAGTGGACTAAATAGGCTGGTGTTGTTGCTGTTGTTTTTTTTTATTTAATATGGGCCGGCTCTTGACCTCGAGGCTTGCATAGGCAAGGATGAAGTCGACGATGGAGCGAGCTTACACAGAAGATGCCTATTAACTCTCTTTTTGAAACCGTTAGGGTTTGTTGTATACCAGATGTTAAGAGAAAACTACTTTGTTAATAGAGATCTTCACAATCTTCGTTTAAACTAGTGTCCAACTCTGGTGTCATAGTTTCTAGGCCACCCCAACAGGACCAACATCGCGCTTTCCGAAGCACGTTAGCGCTCTGTACTAAATGCCTCTAAGCGGCTACTCATCGAAATAAATCTGCCAAGAACATCTCATTAAGCACGCGACGTGTGCTCACTGTAAAGGGTTCCAACCTCCACCTTTGGAACCGAAGGCAACCTTACCTGCCCGTGGTGCACCTTGCTGAATAACAGACGGGGCTCTGGTGGACAGCTGATTGTGCCATAGCACTGGCTAAGTCCCCTGGCCAATCAACGAGCAGTAGCGTCAGCGATGCGAGAAGCTGTGCCCTGCGATCCCCAACGGGGAGGCCTATGTCCAGCAGTGGACTGAATAGGCTAGTGTTGTTGTGCACTTAGTCCGTGTATGAAAATGATCCAACAAAAGACTAACGGCCGGTTCCTATATTATACCGTTACCGATGACGCTTCGTTTTCCCTTATAAATTTGTCAAATTTTCGACGCCTCGTTGTTAATTTTTGACAGTTTTTCGAAGGAAAACAAAGCGTTAGTTAGTCTAGTTCTAACTCACATTGTAAAAAACACACCCGCTACCGGATTTGGAGCCATTCCGACCTTTAAATCCGAAGGCGGGGTCGATTCTCAACGCATTCCCCGCTCACAAATAATAGATGTAAATCGCACTGACCTACGCAAAACCACAGGTCTGCCCTGACCGAGTAGGCTAACAAAAAGGGATGTCTACAAGGATTGTTTGTATTATCTGTGTTTGCGGGCCCTTACGCAAATAAGACCACTTGACACGACATGAGTGGGAAAATAAAACTTGCAAAACTGCAAGGGCGTTTTTGTTTTATGATATTACTGATAGAGTTGAAAATTCTCTGCGCTATAAAAGTTTAAGTGGATTAAATTCGAGTAGGTACTGATGATTTATGTAATGTTGCCTGGAATTATTTTTTTCTACAAAATGTTATTATTAGTTACCTATTCATGGAAAATAATAACGATCTTGTATTAGCATTTTACATTTTGACAAAAACTTCGACATGGTCAAAATGTCTGTCTTCTCTATAATAAGAGGTTATTCATTTTAATTTTTTACTAAAACAGTTGATGAGTTATGATTTGATAGAATTTCCAGTGCAACAAACATTTCCGGAGCAAAATCCAAATAATCTTCCAATTAGTATTACCCAGACAGTTTCGGCGACGTGTGATTTAAGCAATTATGTTTCGTCTCATAAGGTCATACGTGTTCCGTTCAAAGAGATATAACCTCGATGGTTCGTTCTCAAAAAGGCGTATGTCCCTCAATTTACGCAGACAACGCTCGCGTTACTATGACAGGAAGTACGGTGCATGCCTTTCTTCAGGTGCCGTCAACTCTTGGTCCGCAACCAAAACTGAACTATGCGTACTACGTTTATAATAACTTAGTGGTCATAGAAGTACGACTGATCTTTAAATACACAATAGTGTAAGTAGTATACTTGCTTTTTTATTTAAACAAGCAGTTGCACAAAGTAAAGTTATAAAAGTTTAAACACTATGAAAGAAAACGGAGAATGAAGTCGGGAATGTATGTTTCGTTTGAGGAAAATTTGATCAGTAAAATGGAAATACAAGTTGATGATCCTTTAAATTTCATAACGTTACCAATTAGTTAAGAAAATGTTTGAAAACGTTTTTTGCATTAGGTTTTATCTTAAAATCCTTTAAATTTAGGTGTATTGATGTTTTTTGTTTCCAAAAAATATGATAAAGTAAAGTAAGTTATTTTTCTGTTGTTTTTAATTTCTGAAAGACAAAATCATAATATTTCATAACTTGAGTATCCCTGACCATGATGCAAAGCTGTACCAACAGATATTGAATTTAATTGCTTCAACATTATAGCCGCTAGTGGTTAAAGGGTCAATTCAACAATCAATTTAAGTGAACACAACGTCCTAAATTATGTGGTAATTTAAAAAGAACGATTTTACGTACAATTTAATGTAAATTGATTATAATAAAGCTAATATATTTAAAATAATTACTGCTTATGTACTGAACTTTTTAAATACGTAATACCTACCTACATAACAGTCGCACAAAGCCTAGATTTCACACAAGTACTCTCTTCACACAAGTGCTAAAGTGGTCGTTAATGGACACCTTCTTGAAGTTGTTTCGGAGTACCTTCGGCAGATTTTGCAGTTAGGTAGAAACAGCTTTAAAAGGAGGCCAAGAAAGATTTAGTTGAGTTTATTCAGCATTAAGAAAAGGATTTAGTTGAGTTTGTTCAGTATTTGCAAAACTACGTAAACTTTCTCCGCAACCATACCGCAATAAATGAAATATTTTCAACCAGTGCATCCTATCCGTCATGGCATACGGAGCCAAAACATGGACACTCACAGTACGGCTGGTCCACCAGTTTAAAGTCGCTCAGCGAGTTCTGGAGCTATGCTCGGAGTTTCTCTGAAGGATAAAATCCGCAACGAGACTACCCGACATAGAACTACAGTAATTATTGACAGTTATAAAGTTGTAGAGAATTTACTCAGAGCAAACTGAAGTGGCAGTGGGCTGGCGTTAGCCAACAAAGAACTGATTAACCGTTGAGGTAAACGAATTCTTGATTTTCGATCTCAGTTCAGCAAACGTAGTGTAGGATGCCCTCCGGCCAGGTGGAGTGACGATCTGCGAAAAGCTGCTGGTAGAAGCTGGATGCGTCGAGCTGAAGACAGGACATAATGGCGCTTATTAAAGGAGACCTATGTCCAGCAGTGGAATGCTATATGATGATGATGATAATGAAGTGCCAAAGCCAAAAAACAAAGCCTTGATTCCACACTAGTATTCTCCTTACCATGGTGCCGCAACACCTAAGCCCGGAACAAATAATTAGGGCTGATCAACATGTCCCGTATGTAGTTGATTCTGCAATCCCTCGAGTCTCAGATATTCGGATCTTACGCCAAAGACATCTTAAAGTACAAATTAAAGAGTCCGGAAGATGAAAAATTCTTCATCTCCAGAATCTCAGGCAGTTCTCACGGCATTACAATAATTTACTCCATGAGTCATCAGAGCCAATTGCCAATAGCAACAATTACAGGTACCAGGTGATTAGCAAAGACGCAATTTGTATCTTATTACTAAGACTTAAGCGTGTCAGTTTTTCAATGAAAATTAATAAATACTGTATGTTCGCTGTAAGGGGTGTAAGGGGTTCCAACCCTTATCTTCGGAACCTAAGCCAACCCCACCTGCACGTGGTGCACCCTGCTAAACAACGAACGGGGCTCTGGCAGCCGGCTGATTGCGGCATAGCACAGCCAACATTGGCACAGCTAAATCCCCTGGCCACCGACGGGCAGCAGCGTCGTTGGTGCGAGAAGCTGTGCCCTGCGATCCCCAACCCGCCTGCCCAGCGTGGGGATTATGGGCATATCCCTCTTTATTAGGGGAGGCCTATGTCCAGCAGTGGACTGATATAGGCTGGTGTGTGTGTGTGTGTGTGTGTATGTTCGCTTATGTATGTAATCGATATTTTTAAAATCGAATTGAGATCCTCGTTTTGTCGTCGGCGACGACAAGTCGAGATAATTTATTTAAATGAAAACTACACATCATCATCAGCCAATAGCAGTCCTCTGCTGGACTTAGACTTTCCCTAATAAGCGCTATTGCGCCCTATCCTCAGCTTAACCACCCAGCAGCCTTTCGCAAAACGTCAAAAAACTTCACATGTCATGCAGTCAGTATTCAAATTATGTGATTAATTCACATAAACCTGGTTAGAAAGCATAGGTTAGTTATCCAAGCTAGGGAGACCTGTAAGTTCACATACCTCTGCCCCCGCCTAAATAGGATTTAATAGAAGCTACACGCTTGACCTAGGTACACGTTATACCTATGTATATGCTTAACGTACACGTTTTTTAAAATATTAATTTTCCTTCTTTCGTATGAGATAGTGGCAAACTCTAGTGTCGAAGTTACCCAAAAAGCTGCCCAAAGGCCTCTAATATGGTCCTGTGACCAACATCTTATCGTGCCTTCTGATGACAGTGGTGGTCAGACATAAATGGTACTGCACCATCCAAATAATCCAAGTATAGATGATCTAATGATAATCAGATTGATGATGAAGCTAAAAACACTGAAGTAGGTTAGCCACGCCACGAGCGCTTCTTTGGCTGAAAACAGTGAAAACAGGGAAAAAGGGATTGGCTTAGCATGTGCTGAACATTCATTCGTTCAGCACATGCTAAGCCAACCCCTTTTTCCGCAAAGGGTTATCGGGGCTTGTCGATTTGCATTTATATTTAATCCAACTTGTAAACTTTTGAGCGATTTTATATTTTGTACCATACTATTTATTTAGTTTCCGCTTTTTTCCCGTGTCCAAATATTAATAATAATATGATTGGAGATGTCCGATCATTCTCCGGCATCTGATAATACTAAGGCGATAACTGAATGGCGTCCAAAAACTAGGTACAGAAACGTCGGTCGTCCAGCAGCAAGATATGCCGACAATATGGATCATTTCTATAATCCCTACCAGGTCTGGTTCACTGGGGGATTATGAGACAGAAGAAAATAATTGAGTCATAATCTCCACCGAGTCGACGACAATCGTACGGTGTGGATTTCGAGCATTATCATGTTATTGAAACGTGGGGATTGGCACATACAAAGGGAGACCTATATCCAGCAGAGGGTGAAGTCGGGTTGTGGATAATGATGACGAATGATTGGAGAGAAGCTAATAATATTTATTCTATAACTTAACCTTTTATATTGGTTTACATAAGTACACAATAAAAAAGGTTAAAAAGAATGCAGAATATGGCCTTGACAATTTTCGGTAAACATGACTAACACAGACAGAATTCACCGGATTTCTGCTCCCATTGTTTCTTAGTTCCGATACACGGAGGTTGTGCAGCATCAGAGATTCATGATTCACGTAATGAAATGTATGTAAAAACCGATGACGAATGATGGCGACTAAAATAAGGCTTGCTCTACTGCGTAATTAGGCAAAAAGTTCAACAATCATGTTGGTTTCATGGTGATAAAATTCAGTGGTGAATCATTTTACAAGAAATAGTAACTTTATAAATAATCTAAAAGGTTTCTGTTCATCTATATAAAAAATGCCAATGCATGGCAGCCTCGATGTTGCAGTAAATTTTAGACAAACAAAATTGGGAAAATAATTGGTACATTGATAAATAGTACCTTTATGACTAGCTTCCGCCCGCGGCTTTGCTCGCGTGGTATTGGGATAAAAAGCCAGTAGTCTGTGTAAATCCAGATCTGGTACGAGTATATTCTAAGTTTAATGTAAAACCATCCAGCCGATATGGAGTTGAGTCGGAACAAACATACCTACTCACATTTTTAATTATTACTGTCATATACGTAATGGCACTATTGAGTGCCGTTATGTATATGCCCATTCCTGCACGTCCTGCCCATTGGGGCAGGAGAGGCCTATGTCCAGTAGTGGGCTGATATACACTGATGATGATGACGATACGTATATTAAAATGTTACTAATTATACTAGCTTCCGCTCGTGGCTTCGTTCGCGTGGTACTCGAATAAATAGTGTCCTGTTTGTTATTCCTGGTCTACAGTAATGTGTAAAATTTCAGCTTCAACCATTTAGATATTTTAAACATTTCATATTTTATTAAAAATGAGGAAGTTTGTATTTCTTACAAACTTTGGCTTTTTTATGATTAGTTACATATTATTTCAGAAGAGTGTCTTGTAGTAAGTCAAAGTTACTACTTGTCGCAATAAAAATCATGCAAAGACTGGTCTTAAGACTTAGCTTAGGTAAGGTACTCTACGATAGAGAAGACAACGTAATTTTCCTGATTGTGGGTCTCCCTGCATCCCAACTTATTTTTTAACCAACTTCAAAAAGGAGGAGGTTCTCAATTCGTCTGAACCTTCTTTTTCCGCCTTTTTTTATGAATGTTCACCGATATCTCCTTCAATTGTAAACCGATTTTCAAAATTATTTTTTGTTTTTATGAGTATTATGCTTCACAAGTGGTCCCGTATAAATTTTATTCCTGAGGGATTGGTACTTTTCCCAGAAAACTCAAAATTCCTCATCCTCACTTGTAATTTTTGGTGATCATACACCAATATCTCCGTCAATCGTGAACCGAGTTTCAAAATTCTTTAGGGCAAGAAGTAAGAAGTGATTTATTTGAAGTCAGTTTATTTTAAAAAAAGTTTATACTTGTTTCCCAAACCAATATTATAGATAACCGTAATAGGTACGGTAGAACATTTCAAATAAGTTTTCTCTATTTTTTCGTCGACAAAACCTTGTCTGCGGTTGCTATGCTAAGCCAGCAGATAAGCATATCCAAGCTGCTTTAGAAGAAAATGCATAGATATTTTTCAAAATAAGTTGATGTGTTAAAGCATAAACAAAATTATCTTGTCCATATAAAAACTCAAGAATTATTTCGCGGTCATACTCTCATGCAAATAACCGGATTACTCCATCATGATCCCAGAATAGACGGATTGGACCAGTTTGCTTAAATGGCACATTCCCATAGATTTCCCATGGAGATCCGCCGAAACGTGAATCACACGTGACTCATATAGAAATGTTCACCTGTCCTTCTGTACATAATACACATGATTGCAACGATCGTGACGCCTTTGGTGGAACGTAGCATGTAACGGTTCTTGCCAGGGGCAGATCCAGGGTGTAGGTGTAGGGATGGGGGAAATAGCTAAAATTTTATCATCAAATCAAGTCATTTATTTCTTCTTTCCACAAGTTACAAGCACTTAAATATGTCAAAAATACAAATTGCAAAAATATTGGAAATTATAGTAAAATAAAATAAAACTTACATTAAATACTCAATATGATCGTTTGCTACACGATTAACTATAAAAAATCTGTCAGCTAATTTTGAGTTTCAGCCTGTCTATTCGGTTTGAAAAAAGTATTTTATAGGTTTAATAAATGATCTTGGTTCCTTTTAAAATTAGGTAAGTACAATAAATTAGTTAATTTAACTGTTTGAATGTTTAATATAAAACGATTATGTAAAATAATTGATGCTGATTGACTCAGTCACTAACAAGCATTTACAAATTACTGGATTCAGTTATTACATTAATATTAAGAATGTGAGAATTTGTGTATGTATGGCAGTGTATGTTTCAATTCCTTAACGGCTGAACGAATTTAATGAAACCAGGAAATTTATAATTTGTGAGCTGGAATAACGTATTTTTATTACCACGTAGCCGGGAGCGGTAGCTAGTCTATCATAAAGTCAAGCTCAAGTCTTACAATAACCTCTACAGTAAAAATTGTGTTTGTATAATAAGTACACAACTTATAAAAACGTAGAAAAGCGTAAAAATCTTTAGTAAAATGTACCATTATGCTCTGGCCCATTAATCCCAAGCAAAAAAATTAACGCTTGCCCCAAGCCTTGCGCCAACCCTGGCAATCGTGATTCACTATATGCAAATAAGTTTCATTGACTGTTGTTTGATGAATGAATGTCTCGCAAATATTTGTCAAGTGTATTCAATTGACTATTATTGGGTAATATTACGATGTTCTTGTTATAGACATATATAGTCATTTGTAGAGTGATCACGAATACTCACGTATCGTAAGCGTAACGAAAAATTTTAGCCAATGTCAAAGTCTTATTTTGAATCAACGCTATCTCATTGGCCAAAATTCGTCTATGATACGAATACTTGTTTGCTTGTATTCATGATAAGACCTTTGGTCTATCAAAATAAGGATTCAACGAAATCAATGTTATTATCGATGATGTAATTTAGCATTAGTAGTGATTTTTATGTTGATGACATAATAATAATGTATATGATACATTGGATTTGTAGACCTGTACTAGCAAATATTTATATATTCATATTATAATAATAATTGATCACACAGGTGTCTGGAAGAGGAAGATGGAAAATTTTATCTCATTGAAGGCAGCTACTTTCTATTTTGTACAAAATAGAAAGTAACTGCCGATCAGATACTTTTGAACCTTAAAGTCATCAGGTACATATGGTGGTTAGTGTCATCAGCTTATTGTTGGCATATTTTACAATCACCTATTTATGGAACACTTTAGTGCTATCTAATTCTGACGCAAATTTCTATCAGCTGTATTGACATTCTGAAACTCATCATCTACTTTTGATGCTGACTGTACTCAGAAGGTTTTGTTCTTAAAAAACTATAATACAATTTTGAATAAAAACTTCCTAAAAAAAAGAACAAAAAAAAGTAGTGACTTTTCAAGGACAATTAATAATTTAGTTTGCAACTGAGTCAGAATGCAGGTCAATGTACTTTAACTAAGAACGTTGTCTCCAGTCACAAAATCCACACTTCTAAACTAATAAATAACTCTTTGCGCTGAACCAATTTTGATAAGTTTTGGTATGCATTAAAGTTGTGGCGATTGGCGCTTCACTAAAATTGTATGGAAATGCAAAATCTTACGATTTGATTGTGTTAGTTATTAAAATCTTAATGATGGATGGGGGACATCCCCCTTGTGGCTTGATATAGTTTGGTGTAGTGTTATTGTGGTTGTTAAAACTTTTGACAACTGCTCTAATTCCTTGCTATTTCTATATGCTCATTGTATGTTTTATGGATAAACATTACAATAAGTGTTAAAATAGAGTCACATTTTATAAAATTCTCTTCATACTCAATGACTTAAACACGCAAGTCCTTTGTGTGGTCAATTATCCTTCTCCTGATCAATATTCATCAACTTTAAACTATATTATTCGAGTAAAAGGTTCAAAATCCTTTGAAAGCCACAGTGAAAATAAATAAACACACGAAGGCTCCGTTCCCAAGCAAGTTTACTTTGCCCGCGTTAATTGATTCATAATCTGTGCTGGTGTGAATATAGTCTGTGACATTATATACTTTTTTCTGTTATTTGAACTACAAGACTGTTTTGTTAGGCTGCCGTGTTCTGTTTTTTTTTTTTAATGTTTGTATTCTTTTGGCACGTTTCACTCGGTGGTCTTTATGAGAAGGGTCACGAAAGTGTTTCGGCTCTCGTTTATCGAATTAAAATGGGGTTATTTGGATTTCGCGGTTTTTTCTCCGCCATTTTGAAATTTTGATTTATACTTTATTCAAGCTCTATCTTATTCACCAGCAGAATAGAGTTACAAACTACATATACAACCTAAGTAAGAACCTTTTATCATGTAACAATAACTATGCATTTGTAGAAACTAATTTTTATGCTCTGGCATAGATTTCAGTTCTTTCCGTGATCATGGCGGAAGCAACTGCGCCAAAATATTGGGAATTAACACACAAATAATGGTATATTTGCCGTTGATGTCGATAATTAACTATGTTTTTTTTATTTTATAACAAGTTTCTATGATGAAACTATCTACTTATTTACATAGGTAGTCTAATAAATCTTTTTCCTTCAAGAATATTTACGCATTCCAGTTGACCATAAATTATAACATATATTACAATATCCATAGATTTATCTATTTAGCTACTAAGCCGGAAGGTAATTCGATAGTACTTCGATTAACCATTGTACTTCTATTGTTAACTCAAATGCTCTTTGACAGTTTAATGATCTGTCTTAGTTTAAATATCAAATTTCAGTTAAAACAGCGGCGTTTTGTGAATGAAATGTATTGGAAAATTAAAGGTTGCGTTTGAACAGAAATTATTCTACTTTGATGAATAGTAGAAACCAAAAATAAATAATTCAATCCATAATTAATAACATAATATGTACCTATAGGAATTTTTTATTGCACAAAATACAAAATATGTATTAGAAGTTAGAACTTAATTAAAAAAAGTATAAAATCTTTTTTTGGAAATAAAACGTTTTTTACTATTTAAATGAAAAATACACTAAACATAATAGTAATGGGAGGCATTATCGCTTAAAGCGATCTATTCAAGGCAACCTTTCGATGGAAAGAAAGTTTCCAAACAAATCGGAACTGTAAGTACTTTGTGTATACACTGGGATATATACAGCTCAAAAAAAAGATTTTAATGTTTCTTATATTATCTTATATATTTACAAATATATTGAAGACCCCAAAAATCAATAAATCGCGTTCAAACAATCGAAATAGCAGAAGAGAAAAACCAAAAACACCGCGTAGGAATATCAAATAAAGGAATTTCGGGGTCCCTAACAATAACATAGGTGAATCGGATGCGCCGGCGCCGGCCTGGCGACCGCTCACAATGGCCCAAGAAATATTATAAAAGTTATGCTATAGACGTGTGAAATCACTGTGACACTGATATAACAAATAGGGAACAAAAAATAGACCCTAATTTATTTGAAAATATAGATTAATATCGCTTTAAAAGTTCTTGATTAAGGTCTTAACGTGTAAAAAAGTGATTTGATAGTATTACGCGCGAAAGCTGAAATAAAAACTCAAATATTTAATGATGATGATGATGATGATGATGTTACCGTTCATATTCAAATTTTGAGCTTATTCTGTGTTATAATTTTAATTGACATATCTAATCACATTCTAAAATATGGATAAATAGACAAATAAAATGAACTAATGATAATACCATGATTATACATTTAATTGACATTATGAAAGTACTCTGTGGCACAGTGAGCGAAGGCCCTCCTGAGAAACAGAAGGTTGCGGGTTCGATTCGATGATAGGACAATATTCATAAGCAAACTCTTTATCAAACAAGCAACCCAATTAGAGACTACTAAAAAAATGGCGAAAATGGTGCGTCAGACGAACCGTTCCAAAATTAATTGGACATAATTAATAGAGCGTAGAAACAAACTCCTCCCAGACTCCACCGAATCTTGTGTAGATTATTCCTAAAAACCAATCAAAAAATCAACCCCATCCTTTTCACGTAAATGATAAAGTTCAAAATGGGTGAGTATTATGTTTGGTAGATGCAAAACGTAAATGTATCATTGTGTGTATCTAAGGCTTTTTTGTTATAACATTCCGTACAAAACGAGCGTTGTAAAGAGCCCCCGACGATACCACCCATTCATGAGGACAGTGGTGACCTATTGAGATTTGAGTTTGTTACAGTGAGCTGGATAAGACATACAAATTAAAAGAGGTGATAATTTATAATCTCTATCTATCTATCTATATATCTATCATACATTAATAATGTTATCCCATCAGTAAAACTACTAAACTACTAACATACTACGTAGAATATGTCCTAGATTTTTCTATTGATGCTTGCAATAAAATTAATCATTTACTAGCTGATCCGACAGGTTGTCTTGTCAAAATTCTAGTGTACATAAAAAACAAAAACACTCAGTTTTTCGTGTTTTGCATTTTTATTATAGGTATTTTCTAATTTAATTTTTTTCTTAATTAACCCTGAATCAAGACAAACAAAACAAAACGAAAATTATTGAAATCTGTCGAGCGGTTTACGAGCTTTTGCAAGACACACGAACGGAAATTGATTGTGATATATATAAAAATTATTAAAACACTAGCGGCTTCCGTCCGTGGCTTTGTTCGCGTGGTAACAGGATAAAAAGTATCTTAATTGTTAATCCAGGCCACAAATTATGAATATTCCATGTTTCATCCAAATTCGTTCAGCCGTTACAGAGATCAGTGGAAACAAACAGACACTATAGTGGACTGCTATAGGCTGATGATGATGATGATGATGAAACAGACACACATAAACTTTAGGATTTAAAGTATTAGTGTGATTTTATGACAATAGATAATGTGAAGTGTTATGTGATGAGTCGAGTTAATTGCTTCTACAGTTTTTGTCATGTCCACACTAAACTCATCTCTTCCGCGGCCCACACGCGCGTCACAGCCTCTTGTAAAATCGACTTTGGGATTGGACTTGTCCTTTTGTATGTCCTTGGAGTCGAACGGACAAATTTACGATCATGCCTCGCACTTATAAAGCAGGCTATTAACACCTTCCTCAATGAAGATGTTGCGGAGCGAATTGGTAAAGACAAAGTGCTTGAATGGGCATTTGAAACTTTCAATGTTAACAAAAGGCTTGAGTGTTTTTGTGGTCCTTGTATAATTATCCTACTAATAGTTGCTAAAGTTTGTGAGTATGGATGTGTATGGATCACGAAAAAACTACTGAATGGATTTAGATGAAACTTGAAATATACAGTTTGTGCCTGGACTAATATGTAGGCTTCTTTTTATCCGGGTACCACGCGAGCGAAGCGTCAGGTGGAGCTAGTGTATAAATACTTTAGTTTAAATGAATACAATGGTGGACTTAGTTTTGATCAGTGGCAAAAATATTTTTACTAGAGACTCATGACTCCTCTTAGGGCTTTATTTAAGAACTAGCCTTCGCCCGTGGATTTTCTCGTGAAAATAACTAACTTATGTTATATTTCTATTACCTATATGGTGGCTTTTTTACTGGATAAATGCTACCCTTTGTCCTTTTCTGTACTTCTCCCAAGGTGTACCTATGCGAAATTTCATGATGATCGGTTGAGTAGTACTTTTGCATTTTTAATACTAGTCAGGATTAGGATTGAACTCAAATGTGACTAATACAGATTTTTTGACCATTTTCTATATTTATCTGTACAGAATTTGACATAGATTCTAATACTAAAAAATATTAATGTAGAGATACTCAAAGATAGATTAGCTCCTATTCATGTTTTAAAAATATTGGCGTTTTAAATAAACCAACTACAACACATTTCTGGATACACATGCAGCAAGATCAACAATTGAGTACAATAGCAATAATTAAGTACTATAACAAAATAGTAAGCCCTTGCTACAAATTCAACTATACTAAATGGTCCTAAAATTTATACACATGTATACATACACTATGCTAGACACTACTCACACAGCATCTTCTAGCCCTGAACTGAGCAGTGTTTGTAATAAGGGAACCATCAACTACATCACTGATATAGGTACGTACTAATTTTTTTTTTAAATATAAACCTTTTATGCATAGAAAACATTCAGACCCGGGACAAATATTTGCAAAATATTTGTCTTACGGCGGGAATCGAACAAGCAAACATCTGCATTTCCGGCGAGTTTTTGCCCAATGCGCCATTAAGGTCGTCCATAAAAAAAGTAAATTGGCTAAATTACCCTTTAATTTAATTTAAATTATTTCAATCACCCATCATTCATTTCATTTCAAAAAAGTTAACGTATAAATTGTTACAAATAAACCGTAACCAACCTAACTGATTAAATTATGCGTATCATGATAATATTGAAGCGTATAATTAGCGAATAGTCGACCAAACAACATCCCAACACCTCCCGACGCACATACAATAAATTCACCACAGAAAAACACATTTTAAAAAGATTTCCAACATTCAAAACCGAGATAGGCAGAAAAAATAACAATTTATGAGCACTTCACCCCCGCTGTAACCATTCAAAGCCCAATAATTGTATATTCTTTTACAGTAGTATGCCGTTTATTCTGTATGGCCGATGAAGGCAGCGCAGAAAAAAAAGTATTCATCCAAAATCACAGGCGCCTTTAATCACCACTATTGAGTTCTATCGCGGGATCAAAGCGCACGCGGCGGCATGACGAACTAGCCTCTCAAAATATTGACATAAGGTCCAATTTCCCGGTGCGATTGGTCACGCTTTTTTGCCGCCGAGCGGATGCTCGTGTCAAACGCTTTAGTATTTTGAGTTTGTTTTGAAAATTCTTTTATCTGATGTATTCGGTGTTGCTATTGTTGACGCGGGGTTCATCTGCGGGGCGGTTTGCTTGCTGAAAACGCTTACTGGCAATAATTTAGACGTCAAATTGAAGGTTTTTGTGCGGGAAGGATGACGTGTCGATCGTTTCAGGGTTATTTATGACTTTGACAGGATATCGCACAATATGCGGAGGAATTCGCGGCGGCTTTGAAGCGGAGGCTCGTTGGTGGCATTTCCGTTAATGTTGGCGATGTTTTTTTGAGCCTGTTGCTATGGGCGTACTTGTATTGTTACGGTCAGACACCTGGAAAAGTGGTCATTATGACTATAGTATTGTAGGATATAACTACTTCTTCATTTCTCTGTCGTTACACTCTTGGCAGAGTTGTCATGGTCGTCAGGTGGTGGCGAACTTCACAATTCGTTGCCATTCCTCTCGTACGGTTGCTTGCCTCGTACATTTGTGGGGTTGACCATTTAGGGCAGTTCTGATTTGGGCGGTCCAGCGCATTGGTGATCTACCGTGGGCCCTCGTGAACCACGAGTTGCACAGACGTGAGCTTTCGACGTGTAATATGATAACTACTTCACGTGTTGCTAAAGTTCCTGATTTTGATTTTTTACGGGATATCCCCAAACTGTTTACTAGTCCCAAATTAGGCAGAGCCTGTACTATGGGACCAGAGACTGATAAACATACACAGATACTCATAAAATTAAAAGACATCCAGAAACAGAACAAAACCCATATTAACCATAAAAATGTTTGTACTGGGCGGGAATTGAACCGGCAATCTGCAGTTCAAAAGACAGACAGACAGCATTGAGGTTTTATATTAATTAGGTTATTCCCAAGAAAACATCAAATACTTTGGTAATTAAACCTTTAAAGCAATATTTAATCGAAATAATACAGTGAAAAGAAGATTTAAAGTTTCACAGCAAAAATCATTTTTCGTTTTACGCACAAAAGACATCAACGCGCTCGCTTTTCTTTGACTTTGGTTTTTCTCTTATCTATTTACTCAAAATTACCCTAACAGTTATGATTTTTGCTTTCAGTTTAAAAACATTTATTTCACGAAAAGACAAAGAAGTCGCTTACTTGACAAACTATGGTTAATTAACGCTCTTTTTTAAATTATATAAGTAGCTGAGTAGGTTATAACTTAAACAGTTTAATGTTTTATTTTTTATGCAGTATATCTATTTTAATAAATTACTTAATAATAATATGCAGAAAGTGAAAATTACGTGAGATGCGAGATGTGCGGTGTTTATTCCTCTTTCACGTCAAAACCACTGCATTTGTGATATTCAATATTTGTAAATAACATCATTATATATATATATATATATATATATATATATATATATATGTATAATAAATAAATAAATTTATAAATACCTAAAAGAGCGCAGCCACAAGCAGAAGATAGTTTTATAAAACTTTCTTAATTTTTGAAAGTTTTTGTCTAAAAGACGAAGCGTAAGGAGCCCCCAATCAGATGGCCCAATGACATCGTCAATAGTGCAATCTGTGGATCTCTCCATCCAAGATTATTCTTCGTGGAAAACCTTAGAACACATCTTCCCTGCTGACCATGGGTTCTACAGTGGACTTCTATTGGTTGTTGATGATGACTGTACTGAAAATCAGTGTTGGGGATCATCCTCAACTACCTCAACCAATTATACTGAGCACAGACCTTTGCGGCAGCAGTTCACGCATATTGAACCCTTATGTACTTGTTTCTTGTTTTTATATGTTATCTTATTTTCTTTTTTTGTCTACTTAGTATTTTTAATATCATTGTCATTTCAATTGTCAGAATAAATTACTGCTTTTTCTTTTTTTTTTCCTGAATTTTTGTAAGGGTATTCAGAATATTTTGGGTCAGCAGTTGCAATACAAAAAATCCAATCCTTAAATCTCCAGATTCAATGTCACCACACAATCAAGCCGATCCTCGGTCTCAATGACACCGAAACCTACAAATCTAACATGTGCAGAACACGTCCACACCTGTCCACGCGCATGGCAAAGCAGCTGTGGCTACCACATTGTGGTCGATTGTTCGCACACGCGGCCACAACACGGTTAACAAGATTAAAATCTGCTTGAGACATGAAGTTTGCGATCTCAATTTGAACCTCAAAAAATAAATCTTTATTGCATAGAGAAAATTTTAGATAAACAAGTTTATTTAAAAGCTATGTACTCAAAGGCGAGATAATCTTTAATTTTACAACCCTTTACTATAAACATTATCAACCAGCCGCCATCACAAGCCTTACTTTTCTTGATATTCTGATCAGCAACTTTGATTTTGAATTAACTTTGAACGTTGTAATGATTTTCCTTGAAAATTACGACAAACTTAACGATTCCCAATTAAGGGGGAGGCTAAAATCTTGTAATAATTTACCAATTGAGGAAAATAAAAAGTAAAACACTTTTTTTTCATAATCAAATAACTAACTTTTTCTTTCTCTATACTTTATTTCTTTCTACCTCAATATATTTTCGTATTATGCAATACTTATCTATTTATGAAAGTATATAAAAATCCTGTCTCAATTTTTCCATGGTGAATATCTTCATATTTTTCTCAGAAAAAAACGATGCACTTTTATTTTCATTAAAAATATTCATTAGGTACCTATTATACCTATTTTAATAGTTGACTTCCCACAAAGCCCATCTAATTTCGCAGTCCTTTCTCATAGTCCAATAATAATAAAACGACTAAACAAAACTCATCGAAAATATCATGTTACTCCTGATAAAACCCTTGTCCAAATATTTAGTAACTGAGGGCGATTTAAAAGTAATATATAGCATAATCGGCAATATAAGCTACATTTGTATTCAGAACGAATACACGGCATAAAAAGATTATGTTCATTTCAACTTATTTTGTTGGAAATTAGAAGCGGCTTCTTAAAGCCCGTCACGTATGAACACGTTATAAACTGTGCCTCTAATAATTTAAAAACCTTTGATGCCTCCAATTTTTCCTTTTTTTCGTACATTAGTGACCAATCCTGGTGTGGGCTATTCTAAGACCTCCGGAGCTAAGTAACTTTTGCTTGGTTCGTTATTGTGTTTAATTTATGACCAAAAATTATTTTTACCGCATTTGGATTATTATGGTACTTAATTAGTTACTAACGTTCATTTTTTATTTATTATCTTGAAGTAATTCAAAGTAAGCCATATTATGCTGGTTAAGTTAAAGTGACTTGATGTAACAAGTAACTATTAAATAAAAAATGCTGGAAAATATCACACAGCATCATGTAGCCCCAAACTAAGCAAAGCTTGTATTATGGGAACCACATAACTGTTAAACTACATAAATACTTTTTTTGTAAATACTTACATATTATACATTGAAAACACCCAGACCTGAGACAAATATCTGCAAATAATACAAACATTTGTCCCGTGGCGTACGTGATATTATCAATAAGCGTAAGTACTATAATAGACCTAAATTACTTGGAGCAAATTCAATATATACCTGAAATATTATTTAAAGATGATAATTATGGCGTGTTTGTATTTTTCTTTACTTCATAACCTTATCACCTTATTCTGAACGGGCCTCAAAAGCAATATCAAAAGCTAATCTAACAAATTTACGTATGAAAAGCAGTCAATAAGATTTGGAATTGATTTCTCATAAAAACGACATCAAAATCAATTTACGATCCGACTCGGAGGAGCTATTTGAGAGAAATGCATCATAATCCTAAACGCAACTTTTTAAAGTCAGGTTGCTTGTAGTACGGCAACTTTTACAAAATCTCTCAATAAATTGGAACAATAAATTGCTCAGCAAATCCAACACAACACACAAGAAAATTACCAGTGCAGAATTAGTTATACAATTTTTAACTTTTTAATCTGTTACCTTCGAAATATGTTTTAGGAACTAGCAATTTGTCTATAATTTAGTTTTCATATACATTTTTATATTTTCATAAACATTATATGGGGTGTACGGGGTTCCAACCTCCATCTTTGGAACCCAAGCCAACCTCACCTGCTCGTGGTGCACCCTGCTAAACAACGAACGGGTCTCTGGCGGCCGGCTGATTGCGGCATAGCACAGCCTTAATCGGCACAGCTAAATCCCCTGGCCACCGCCGAGCAGCAGCGTCGGTGGTGTGAGAAGCTGTGCCCTGCGATGGGGATCGCAGGTCGCATGCGGGTTGGGGAACCCGCATGCCCAGCGTGGGGATTATGGGCATATCCCCCTTTATTATGGGAGGCCTATGTCCAGCAGTGGACTGATATAGGCTGGTGTGGTGGTGGTGTGGATACATTTTTAGACAATAGAGTAATAATTATAATCATCTTCAAATAAAAATGTAAGCTATTTGCCGGTTAAAGTGACAATAAGATTGATAAGTAATATCTAACAATAACACAAAAGCTACTTGCCTGTGTCACCAAAATTGCCGAATCTATATAAAAATCACTCCAAAATTCTATTTTAATCGCCCGTCTAAGCGCTTCTTAAAATATTATGACAATAAAAAAGCATTCATTGAGACAATAGAGGGTTGGGGCAGCGATATGTTTTGACGCGGTCCATTTATCAAGGCGATAATCATCGGCCGAGCACGGGGATACATCTGAGGCTTGTTTAACCGACACAATATTGTTTAATTATATTGTTTGTTTTGAATGTATTTTAAACTTGCGTTGCTCGCTTGATACCACACATTTTTTTAATAAACTATGTAGATTTGGAAAACATTTTTATTATTCTGTAAAAACTTTGGTCCTAGGAAGCTGTTTTTAACGAAAACCAATCATATAATTTCTTTTATTTTAATTTTTAGAAATAAGTCAGTCTATTTTTAACTAATCTAATATAGGTAGTAAAATCATCTAGGTTAGACGTAATTATGGTTGGTTGCTCTGCTAACTTATCAACATTTTCCTGAAGAAGTTTTGATAAGTTTTTTTAAACCACAATTTTTTTGATTATTTAAAACGCACGTTTCTATAAATGCCCTTTTATTTTTGGATAACCAAATCCACCACTAAACCCTTAATAAACTCCGACCCAGACAATTGGTTGAGCGAATCAACTACAAAGTATTCTACCAATCAAAATCGGGTCTCCCGTCCCTTCAACTCCATTTAGTTTTTACGCCCAATTATTCGTTCTATCATAACATTCTTATTACAAACACTTATTTATGACGTTATAACTCAGCCACACCCGTTTTTATTGGCAATAAAGTATGAAATTACGCGTTAGTACGCCTTTCACGTCCACATCAGAAGGAGCATAACTCTAGATTTAATTTTTAAGGTGTTTTGCCGAGATGAGTCTGATATTTTTATGGAAATATATTTTATTCTGACAGGTCTCTCTCGGTTTATTGCTTTCGCCACTTTGTGGTGTTCCGATGACAGTATGTTGTGGTGCTTTTGTTTTTTACCATATTAAATTAAGTAGATAACTTTATTCAGGTAGGTAGTTTGACTTGTAAGATTTTAATTGCATTTAAGATGTTTAAATAATGATTAAATAAAGTTCAATGTTGTATTGAACATTGTACTTTATTTAATCATTATTTAAACAATTTAATTTACTAATCGTGTTTCTTTTTTTCATTTTAGAATATTGAACGTCTAACTCTGGGATTGTGTATGAGTCAGCTTATATAACTCCGAAATTATTTCTTTTTCCCACCCTGGCACTTAAATGCCAGAACAATGCCGCTGACATTCCGCACGCAAAGTAACACCATATCCTTGGGAATGTGACGCTCCCATCGAAATATTTCAAAACGATCACTATCTCCATACGCATCGAGTTATTGAATGAGACCTGAAAAATGATGTCCGAGGTGCAAAGGCTTCGCCGGCATACACGCCTCTCTCAATACAGCTATAGAAAAGACAGAGAGGGAAGATGAAACAAAAGCGACAGGAGCGTACCTTCAGCCGATCGGTGAGGTCTTCTAACAGCAGGGGGCTACTCTCTGTTCTCGCTCGTTTCTCGCCCACAGCGCAAACTTCTAACCGTTTCGTTGTCACATAATTAATTTATTGCAATTCGTAAAGTGCAGGCTCTGGGCGGTGTATTTGCACACAGACCTGGTAGGTCTTCTCGAAATTGAGACATTTGTTATTAAGTTTTTTCCTCGATGCATAGAGGCGGCCTCGTTTACCTTTACAATGGCTAAATTAATTTTAAATTTACGACCCAATTTTAATTTGCTTGGTTACAATTTTGTAGATTACAATCTTTTCGGTGGTCGTTCGTTTGTTTTTGCATAACTAGTTTTTAGACAAAGAATATTCGTCTAACCTAAATAGCTGGGCAAGTTATGTGAAAAAAAGGCAATAAAAGTTCAGGAAGCCATTGAACTATAAACAAAGGATTATAACTCAGACTATTGAGTGGCTTAGTTATTTTTAGACTATCAGTGACCTACCAGGTAGGCAACTTTAGTTACAATTATTATAAAGGTTAGGTACATAGTATTAGGGAACTCTCAATCAATGTTGAAAAAAAATATTAGGAGAAAAATTATTTGCAATAGCGTTAGATACATCAGATTTTTTAAGTTTATAAAAAAATATTACTAGCTTTCGCTCGCAGCTTCGCTTGCGTGGTAGATAAAAAGCCGCACTTCAGTCACTTTACACCATAATTTCAGTTGCATTATGAGATTCAATTAGTGAAACTAACAGTTTTAACTATGCAGTAAGTGAAAAAAATTATGGGCTAAATAGATTATTAAAACCAAAAAATTAAAATATCTCACTTATTCAAATAACACTTTAATCGTTAATTAAAAATGAAAGATTAAAACCACGTTAAATATATGTGGTAACATATTATAATATTCAAAACGGATTTAACGTTTTATATTTACTTAAATATTTTTGTATAAATGTATTATATTCACGACTGGACTACTTATTTTAATGATTAGTCAGAAATCCAGAAAATTTAATCCTTTTTAAATTAAAGCTGTTTTTCATTGAGTACTCAAAATAGATTGAGCACGTAACCTATTTCATTTGCATCACCAAACACTTTCAAACTAAATCAAGAGCGTCAACGCGTAAAAATTCTGTAATGTAATTTACCATGTTCAATACAACCACCATTTATTTCACCCTTTGTTACTAAATAAAAGGGCAGATACTTTGTTTGGTTAACAATTGTAAAAATGATTGTCCTGTCGGCTACTTTAACGGATTACTTTCATTGTACTAAGTGAAAATATTATCTCAGTATCCGATTCGACATCTCCATTCAAAAATAACCTTTATTTACAAGGCTATGTTAAGTTTTATATTGCTACAAATATTTGGAGAATATTTTGTTTTTCGATTTAGTGCTGTAGTAGTGTTGGATTTGGGTTGATAATTGAGTGGCTTAGCTTTTTGTTTGGTCATCCAGGCTCAAGTACAAATTGAGGGATAGAAGCAGGTACAGTTACGGCCATTGAGTGTTTAGCTACAGATGTTATCTAAAACAATGTTGCAAGATTTGCAAACTTACACTACAATGTAGAGGGCAGTAACACAACTTACGTTTTTTACGCTTACTCAACTCACAAAAAAATGCATTAAAATATTAATATTACAAAATTATTTTTATTTATATGTCTAGTTGAGGATACGTTCATTTTAAAAATATAATGGTCTTATTGTATACAAATTATCCAGTAGGAAGTTTTATTTAAAGATCTATCCAATCCAGTCTGAACTTTTAGATAGAGATCTTAAAATTATCAGCATTTTGTAGTGAGGTGAATACTTTATGGATTACCCATTGTAATAAAAAATAATCTGAATAAATGATATTTATATAAGAGGAAATAGCTACTATCTCAGAAAGCTTCGTAAAATAAGAACACATTTGGAATATTTTTTGTTATTATTTTAATCCGTGAAGTTACCTAAATGATTTTAATTTCTAGACGCTCCAGGTCTCTCCTCGTTGGAATAGGTCATCATTCGCAGTTTACACACGCCATTAAAAAACTCATAAAAAAAATTCAATCGATTATATCTTCTAAACGGGTAGAGATAGACATGCAAAGGTTTTACAAAATAATTGGTAATTTTTTTACTCGTTACTTATCAATGGTTATTATGGTGAAGTTGCTTGTTTTTGATGTATTGCAACAGCACCCCTACGGAGAATTTAATTACTGACATCACTGACCGGACTATATGATTTAACCAACTAATTTATTTAAGTATCACTAGCCGCACTAGCACCCGCGGCTTCGCTCGCGTAGTATCCAGATATGTAGTAGCTTATGTGTTTATTCAGGTTATAAACTATGTATAAGTCCAAGTTTTATCCAAATCCGTTCAGCTAAAGTTGAGTAACCACAAACATACTCACGCATACACAAACTTTCACATTTATTATATAATAATATAATCATTATATAATATAATATGTGTGATTTGATTATGCTCAGCCTCGGTCACCTCGTACAGATCAGTAACATTAAATACATCAGGTGATATACTGTGAAATCGGTACACTGCGATATTCGCTGTCTCAATGCTGCTATCTCAATCGATCTTGGGCTAGCGGCTTTACTGAGTGTTAGCACCTATTTGTTAGAAACTTTATCTCTAAGATTAGACCCTGGTTTTCTTTGGTCCCGGTACGTCTTGTCGGTACTTCGATACAACTGTTGCAAGGCCTTTATGAATGAGCTAATCTCAAAAAGGATGTTTTTGTGATTTTAACGTGAGAAGTGAAAACTGTTACTTTTAAGCTTATCAGTATTAATCTTCTCGGGTGTCGTCGATTTTTGCTTGGACTTAAATTGTTATGGTTTAAATAATGCCTAGTCGATTAAGCATGTGTATTAATTTTAAATAGTTTTTTTTTAGTTTTTTATAGTATGGTGAGGACTCAATCTAACAAATAAATATTTTGTACCAGATTCTAACTATTTTTTGGCCAATAGCTATAAAACTGAACACTTTTCTGCTTATCAACATTTTAATATAGAAATTTATTAACACTTATCTTAATATTGAGTATAATACAGATATACATTCTATTAGAACATATGTTTAGTTTATGGGTATTAATGCTATTCTATAAGTACATCAGTTTTATTCAAAATGAAAATTGTATATTATGTAATTAAAATCAGTCTTTAAAATAAAAGGCGGCACAAAAAAAGATGACTTATTTCTATTGTAATAAAAAGGAATCTTCTACGACCATAGCACGATGCAAAAAAACCTTTGCGGTTAGCAAACTAAACACGAACATTCTAACGAGATGTTTTATTGATCCTGAACACGACTGAAACCGCAGGCGTGTGCACATCCGTTTAATCTAAAAGGTGTTCCTAATTAATGAGTCATAGTTTAACTAAACTAAATATTCTCAGAAGACTACCATGAAATAAATGCCTGTATATCTTTGAATTGCTAGTGGCCAACTCTGCCCCGCTAGCATGTCGTTTTTGTCTACTCTACGATATAGAAGACAACGTATTTTTCCTTATTTTGGGTGCATAATTCATCATGCATCCCACCACACACGCACCAACCTATCAGTCCGCTGCAGGACATAGGCTTCCCCTAATAAAAACGGATACGCCCAAAATCCCTACGCTGGGCATGCGGGTTGGGGATCGCAGGACAAACCGTCTCATACCACCGCTGACGCTGCCGCCCATCGGCGGCCAGGGGATTCAGCGGTGCAGGTTTAAGCTGTGCTATACCGCATTCAGCCAGCCGCCAAAGCCCCATTTGTAGTGCAGCAGAGTGCACCATAGGCAGGTAAAGTTCGCTTGAATTCTGAAGATGTATTTTATTTCCCAAACACTTGTACATATGCAATTTTTGGAAAAACAACAATACTAAAAATATTCAATCTGTTGCTATATGTAGAAAAAACTAACTGCATTTTTGGATCTACATGTATTTTGCGATCTAATTACAAAAATAAGTTTTCTCTATTTATCCGTCGATAATCTCATGTCTACGGTAGTTGTACTAAGTCGGCTGGTGCCCGGAGTTTTTAGGCTAAGGTGTCAACGGTGTGACGTTTGGCTTTTAGAAAGCTATGTTAGATAGGTTATAGAAAATAATCTATTAAAGTAGCTAAATATTTCACCACCAACATTTTTAATCATCATTTGACCATATATAAAAAATGAGACAAATATCTGCAGAACATGCAAACATGGGGCAAATGTTTGCATGTTCTGCAGATATTTGTCTGGGTCTGTATTTATTTACAAAAAAAAAGTATATTTGTATTATTTCAATCCTGTGGTTACCATAACACAAGCTCTGCTTACTTTGGGGTTACATGATGCTGTGTGATATTCCAGCATTATTTATTTATTTATTTGACCAAATAGAATAGTATCTTAGTTGGTACTAGTATGTTCTATCGATCAAAACGTCGATAAAATAAAAACAAAAGTAAAACGCTAGGAAGACCCCTTAAATATTAATAACTAAACCTTTTTAAATAAAACAACAAAAAAATTAAAAGTATAATAAAGATACAGATTCACTTTCCTACTCCAAAAACAGATCCACCATCTATTTAAAACCTATCGAGACCATTCCAATGAGCCCAAACACGAGAACTCGTGTTTGTGATGAGTTTATATAGATAGTGTATCTTGCAGAATATAGGTGATGCTGTAGATTTATGTCAAGATGTGTCTTCAACCATGTTCTAGCAATATCACTGATGTGATATGAGAAATTCAGACCGATAAGCCCACTAAAATCTGCTACGATCCCTTCATTAACAAGGAAATATTTGATGATCTTTTAACAGCTGTAGGTACAGATTCTTCAATAAGTATTTTACTTTTCTTACTACTAATAGGCAAGAACACTATCGATCAAGTCACCTTTTAAAAAAAAAACCAAGACAAAATCGGTTCCTCCGTCAAACGCCAAATTCATGACATCCCTCTTTTGATTCAGGGGTTGAAAATACGAGTAATTCGATATTTCATATCGCAGCAAATAAAAATAATGAATGATCCATTTATTCAATTGATAAATAGGCCCATAGCGCCCTTCACACGTAAAGTTCGGACCGCGGGAAACAGCGCGCGCCATTCCGACCCGCACTCCGAAACGTACTTACGTGTAGATGGGCGGGGCTGACAGTCCAAGCTGGCATGTCGACGCGAAGGCAAATCTTACAGTTTTAACCGCGCATCACGTCAGTGATCAGTCCCAGATGTGCGGTCCGATCTTTACGCGCCATTAGCACGACAATTTGATCCACAGTCCAAGCCGTACAGATCGGATTGCGGTTTGGAACGCAGTCCCGATGCGCGGTCCAATCTTTACGTGTACAAGGCGCTATTGACTTATGTTTTTTTAAGTATCTAGAGTTCTGTGCCTGTTTGAAAAGTTATCCGTCAAATGAAAACCCAATATTCCTTAAATATTCAATCAATTCGACTTGGGTGGAAATCCAAATCCAAAGTCCACCATACTAAGGAATTTATCCCAGGCTCCTAAAGTTCTGAATCACTCATTCTCAGAAGACCACCACTGAAATCAGAAAATAATGTTATTGAAACCACCCATTTCCGATGGCGCCTGTAGCAAAAATAAATAATTTGCATTAACGATTGGTTTATGAAGTGAAGATGAAAGATGCCGAAAGATTGAGATTATGAGCTTTTTATGTTAGAGGATACCTAACTCTGAACACTCGTGTGTTCATTTAATGTCGCCATTACACCGCCACCCTGTATAAGAAATAATTCGCTAACAATGAAATTAACTGTTTATCTAATTTTGATCTTGACTTCTTCTGAGGCGCAGTGGGCGAAGGTTCGTCTCAGACGCAGAAGGTTGCAGGCTCAATTCCCGCTGCGGGACAAATACTTACGCAGATATTTGTCTCGAGTCTGGGTGTTTTGTATGTATATTAAGTACAAAAAAATTATTTAAGTAGTATATCAGTCATTTGGTTCCCATAATACAAGCTCTGCTTAGTTTGGGGCTACATGATGCTGTGAGATAGTGTCCAGAATTATTTATTTATTAATTATTTGATTTTTAAGAACCCTATTGGTAATTTTTTAAAACAGTAGTGGGCATTTTTATCTACGACTGTTGCCGTGTCAAAATTCTTATATTCATATAAAAATCACAAAAGAATACTTCTTCAGTTTTCCCAGAAGTTATCAATTTTCCTCTAAGTTTTTCCTAATTGTCTTTTATTCCACTCCTGAATCAAGAACACTACAAATCGGTACAGCCGTTTTCGAGCTTATGACGAGACATAGTACACACGGTAATTGATTTTTATATTTTAGATTATGCTTGTGTATTTGTTATTGCTTATGTTATCCACAATAAATGTATACGTAATTAGTAAGTAGTAAGTAAAAGGATCAGTTAAATGGTCCTCATAAACCATTCTCTGTTTGCGTTGGGGCTAAGTGATGGTGTGTAAAATGACCAACTTAAATTTTTCACTCATTTTATATCGATTCGGGACCAACTAAAAAAATTTTTTTTTCTAATCAAGTTACATGAACCCATATGAATAAGAGGCATACATCGAATTCTCAATGTTTAATTCAATGTTTAATGTGTTCTCAATGTTATTCGTCGTGAAAAAGTAAATTAATGCAACACTACTTCTGCCATCTAGCGGCGAGTAGCAAGACTACAAAGGTAAATTATAATAATCAATAAGTATCAAGCATATCCTTATTTTGATTGGATATATTCATTTACATTACGTTACGTTTACGTACTCAAAATATTATCTAATTTATTCATGTAAGTAAATCTAATATATAACAACCTTTTAATTTTTTATCACTTATTGTTACATACAAATACTAATAGATGGCGCTACAAGGTTTCCTCTGAATTTACCTTTTCAATACCACTTTCAATAGGCAGTTAAATTAAGTGAATATATTTACTGCATCATTAGTATGCACAATGATAACACTAATCTTAATGGGTTAAACTTAATAATTATTTTATTTTATAGACTTATATACCCGATTAAATCTCGTGTATTCTTTTGTAGGGTTCCTTACCTCAAGAAGATAAAAAAAACCCTTACAGGATCAATTTGCGGTCCATCTGTCACGAAGTTTTTTCGGAATGGCATAACGTAGGTATCGTATGAAAAGGTCTGTGAATATAAAAACATCAACGAAAAAACTTTATACACAGCCATAGAAGTATCCTTGATTTTGTTCATCATTGTTCATGTGCATGCTGTTTATCATCAGACCCTGCCTATGAACTCCAATTAAATAATAATCCTGGACGTTATCACACAGCATCATGCCGCCCCAAACTAAGCAGAGCTTGTATTATGGGAACCACATGATTGATATACTACATAGATACATTTTTTTTTTGTAAATACATACATATCATACATAGAAAACACCCAGACCAGAGACAAATATCTGCAGAACATGCAAACATTTGTCCCGCAGCGGGAATCGAACCCGCAACCTTCTGCGTAAATAGTTATATAAAGTTAAAAACCACCATAACGCTCTAGAAGTTATCTATCCTGGATTCTGTTTATTATTTATTAGTCAACCATAACACTAGTTAACAACTTTCAATACCTTTTTCAGCTGTATGCTGTTACTAAAGCCTGAGGGCTCAAGTTTCACTCGCACTTGTCAGTTTATTTCAGATATTAAATAAATGAGCAGACACATTTTATCTAAAGCTAAAGCTGAATGGAACTCGCACCTCCAATAAAAGCAAAAACTACAAACTTTACTAATTAAATGCTTATTCTTAAACCAAAACTACACCTAAAATCACGTTTCTGATAGCTATCAACGATTCAGCCCTAAAGACCGCGGCAACATTCTGTCATTTCTACCATTTAACTTTTATAAACGAGACCCATAGATAAATTATACTATAGATACGAAACTACAATACAGAAGGGCCCCGTTGAACTGTCATTTCTACCATTTTACTTTTGTAAACGAGGCCCATAGATAATTAATGCAATAGATATGAAATCCCAATGAAGAAGGGCCCCATTGAACTACAGGAAACTCTGAGATACTTTTTACGGCAAGAGAACTCAGCTGTAAGGTACCACTGCGAACCAAAGTCATAATTTTTAATTTAATTATTTGCTAAGTAGGTATGTACCATTATGTGTCTCAATAAAAAAGTATTATTATTATTATAACACTTTATTTCATTTAAAACTCGTCAAAAATACATTTTTATAAAGGAACCTCCTCACGATGCATGCAGAATCCATGAGAGCCGCCTTCTGTATCAGACCCTTGATCCAGCTGCCTAGCGAGAGCTAATTATTATTGTTATTGAATTCCAACATTTCCCTACATTGATCCAAGCACAGTACTTAGGTACTAAGTTTTCCTCTACATCATCGCTTTAAAAATAATTTGATGAAAAAACAAATATTTACATGGCCTGAAAAATTTGATTATTATTATGAGCAACATTGCATTTGCAACATTGCCTTGTTTCTTATGTACACTAGCTTCCCTCTCTGCTAAAGAATCGTTTATAATGGAGTTTCATATCCTCACATTATCATTAGCTGAAGAGCATAAAGTGGTTTATCTCCAATCGGCACCCTGTTACATGTTCCTCGTGGAGGTTAACACCGATCCGTTAAAAAAGAATAACTCAAGACCCCCAAAAGACTGAAAAAGGTCCAAAAGAGCCATGAGGACGAAAAAGACTACATTTGGTTACTGAGCGGCGCCTAGCGGGTGCCGCGGTGGCGTCTGTGAATTTAGGGAATTTTAGTGAGCACGACTTTTTTGGCCTCCCGATGTTAATGACCACCAACGTGTTTCTTCAAGATTGAAATATTAAGAAACAAGTCAGTCATATGTTGAACCTTTGATTTATTTTATCAGTAGGTAAGTTGAATTGTCGTAAACAAACTTTTGTATGGAATCGACTGTCTAGGTTGGCTCTTGTGCGGGCGAAGTGGTTATCAAATCAGAATAAGTTGCTTTTTGTATGAATAAAATATTTAGAGAGATGATAAATCAAAATTATAAAAGTGGCTATGGGTTTTTTAATATAAACAGAGCTAAAACTCTGTTGAACCTATTTTATTAAAGGATTTGAACGTTAGTAGGTTTGGGATGTAAAGGATTCCAAAGCAACCTCACCTGCCCGTGTTGCACCATGCTGCTAAATAACAAACAGGACTCTAGGGAGCCAGTTGATTGCGGCATAGCGCAGCTCAGTCTTTATCTCTGGCTGCTGAGAGGCGCCGCATTGGCCATTTTTAGTTTTTGAATGTTGGGTTACATTTCTTTTACCTAGTCAAAAATTCTGACCTAGTCTATACAAGTAACTGTGCATGATGTGGTCACCCATAATTAAGGGAGCACTAGCCTTTAAGATTAAGTATTTTTATTTTGTTTAAGTATGTGTAACTCTGGTCGGCGACCCAATAAATAATTTAAAAAAATATGAACAATAACGTCTTGTCGTGTATTATAAAAGCTCCTCCCAGATGTTTGAACAGATACGCTCGTAGTTTTGTTGGCGCGCACCTAATTTATACGCGTCGGAGCCGACAGTCCTCTATTGCATATAACACAATATTATTGTGTTTTAGCAAATATATTTTGTTTCTTTTTGCAAACCTTCGCCATGACAACAGTCACGATGAATTTTTGTTTTACAAGAGGCCGGTTAGGGGTTGTGGGAAAATATCTTAAAAGTCCATGCCAATTATGTGATTAAATTGATGTATAATTTAAGAATCTAATTCAATACAAGAGGTAAGTTAGGCGTTAGGTTTAAAGACATAGAAACTTTTATGAGAACAGTTATATAACATTTTGTAATACACATTTTAGTAGGTAGTTAGGTTAGTCTTTGAAATGGTATACAGGCATGCAGGCATGCCTTTTTTTATGATACTTGAAGATGGAACAAGCAGATGGCCCACCTGATGCTAAGTGGTAACCATTACCTATCACAAAGCCTCTCGTTTTTTTTGAACGTGCTCTGCGATGCAACACCCTGCGTCCATCAACTTGAAGCATGAAGATTATAAGCCTCATGTTCCTGTAATTTCACCAGCACCCACACCCTTCAAACCGAAAGACAGCACAGCTGCTTCACGGCAGAAATAGGCATGGTGGCAGTACTTAACGTTTAACGTTTCGTGGCTGAACAAAATGGAAAAACAGCGTCCTCTGTTAACGCAGTGGCCATAATGCTGAGTCGGGGCCTATTTGCTGCTGTACCACACAATACCTATGTATAAAAAGTGTTTTTTTTTTAGTAAATTCGTAGTTTTAGCTGTATTCGTGTGCTATTTTGTAGTACATAAAGTGATGTCTATGTCTGCTTCCCCTGGATGAGCCCTCCACAAAGAACTTTACTACTATTTACTAAAACTACGCGTACTCATCTCACGCATTCATCCAATGTTGGTAGAAGGAGTTGGCCATTTTGTATCAACTATAGCTTGTAATTTTTTGAATGCATGATTGTTTAGCTAGTAAAAAATTACTAGCTAAACAATCATGCATTCAAAAAATTACAAATTATGCATGATTGTTTAACTAGTAATTTTTTGAATTCATGATTGGGGTTCATCATCATACTTTGGCATATGGATAAAGCAAATTATACTTACATTATAATTTGAAGGACTTGATTAAACCATACGATTAAATAAATCAGCGTTTAGCAGTCATCAGCTGGACAGGTCTTCCCTTATGTGCGCCATTGCACACTGTCCAGGGCTAGACGCATCCAACTTCTACTAGGAGCCTTTCGCAGATCGTCACTCCACCTGATTGGAAGGCCGGTGGCTACGGTCAGGCCTTAGAGTGCTTTTATTATGTCTATTTTTGAAAAAAATCTTATGGTTCGCAAATATTATTCACGGGTCTGGGTGTTTTTAGGATAATAATTTAGGTAATTGTGGCTCAATCTTTGCTTAGTTTGGGACAATATGATGCTAGGTGATAGTTTCCAGCGTTATTATTATTGTTTTATTATTTGGTATGTACCTATTTGTAAGTTTAAAATGCCTTAATTGAAATAAAGGTTGCGCTCAAAAACCAGAATTGTCGAGGTGGGCATTAAGGCTGCTAAGCTAAAATGGGATTGAGCGGGTCATGTCACCCGTATGCACCTGGAGAGGTGGGCCAACATAATAACTGGCTGGATCCCCATTGACGGCAACCGCACAGAGGCAAGCCAAAAAAGCGCAGCCAACCGGGACCAAGGTGACTATTGTAAGCTCCTTTCATCATCATCATCAGCCTGTATAGCAGTCCACTGCTGGTCAGAGGCCTCCCCTAATGAACGCGATTGCGCCCTGTCCTCAGCTAGACGTGTCCAGCTTCTACCAAAAGCCTTTCACAAATCGTCACTCCACCAACCCGGAGGGCGACGTTCCCGAGCCGCGTTCTCTACTAAAAAACTCGTTTATCCCAACGGTTATCGGTTCTTCGGCAGATATGGCCAGCCCACTGCCAGTTCATGTCATGTTCCGCTTGCTAATTGTCTGAGCTATGTTGGCAACATTAGTTCTATATCGGATAGTCTCGTTACGGATCCTGTCTTTCAGAGAAACTCGGAGCATTGCTCGTTCCATACCTCGCTTAGCGACTTTAAAGTAAGCTCGTTTATCACATGTAAATTCAACATGTAAATCATTTATTATTTCAGCCATTTTCGGCCCACTGATATTATCGACCCATCTTGACGGTGTATGTCCCCTTTTCAAAGACCATCTCTCGGCCACAACTCGGTTTTTTAATGTAAGAATTATCTGGATATAAATTTATTTTTTGAATTGAAAATAAATGCGGTCTTAATTGTATAATCTAGGTTTAAAATGATATAATTTTGTCTTATTATAGATTTATGGACTGATTTTATTCTAACTATCTTTGTATTTTAAACTGTCAAAGAGCGCATACCATACTCATACATTTATCATACATATGCAACCATTTAAATATTTCCCAATTAATACAATTAACATTCTTTCAATTATAAAATCATTCCTCACGAATACAAACAATAAATAAACTATATTGCGTAGTTGATGGCGAATTCTTACAATTCCAAATTCCTCAATTCATCTTTCACTTCGGTATTCATGCTCATTAGGTAATTCACTAATATCGCAACAATACATAGGATTTTGAGAAGGGTATTTTAGGAGTTATGGTACTTACGTAATAGAATATTTATCTACAGTCACCTGCGTTATAAGCGAACCACCTCAACAAGAATATCAGCTTATAAAACGTTTTATTGCTGGATAAGGATGATATCCAGCAAAGTACCATAACTCCTAAAATACCCTACTCAAAATCCTATGTATTGTTGCGATCCCTTAATAAGAGCCAGTCCACACGGCGCGTTGCGTCAGCGTTGCGTCGACGCAGCGCTACCGTTGCGTTGTTTTACATACAAATAACCAAGGTGTTCACGCGGCGCGCTGCGTCGTCGCAACGGACATATGACGGACAGCAGCCCCCGAGACGAAGCGGGAGGGGGTGTACTCATTGCGACGTCGGAGCGGCAGCGCTCAGTTGCTTGTGCGTTGATAGGGAGGATACACGCAACTTCTTTTCGTCTAATAGCAACTCCCGATATTCTAACAAAAAAAAACTCTCCATTACTATTTCTTAATGAAATGAAAGGACAGATCCAAAACCGTCTTGTGATCTTGCGTCGATTTCGGCGGCGACGTAGTAATAGGAGCAATGCTAGATGTCTTTTCCAATCCATGCTTACCTATAGACTGACTGCGATGTTTTTTACAAAATGCTTGCCGCAACTGTGCGTCGCCGCTGCGCCGACGGAACGTTAAGACTGCGTCGTAGTAACGCTGCGATGGCGCAGCGCCTGTGTGGCCGGCTATGCGTCAAAATATTTGCGTTGCGACGACGCAACGCAACGCAACGCGCCGTGTGGACTGGCTCTAAGAAAGGGGATATGCATTATTCCCTACGCGGGCATGCGTGTTGCAGAGCACAACTTGAACCGCCAACGATGCTGCCCGTCGGCGCGGCGGTTGTCAGGGAATTTAATTGTTCTGCCGGTACTATGCTATGCCGCAATCAGTCGGCTGTCATTAGTTTGTTAGCTAGCAGGGTGCCAACAAGGGCTGTTATGGTTCAAAAGATGGATGTAGGAACCCCTTATACCATGACAAAGTCATAATCTTGTATTAGCGCCCCGCTATCTTCTATAGCTTTGCTCTTCCTATGGTTGCCTGGAAGAGATTGTTTTCAGCGATAAAGCCGCCAATTGCGATACTTTCATATTGCTAAGATTAAATTAATTTTACTTTTTCCTGTATTAATGTGGTGATCAACAAGATGTAAGGTATCTACCTATCTAACTATATATTACATTATTAAGCTCTTGCTTTTCTTACTTTGCGATATAGCCTTGGTAAAAAAAAGATTAAGATGAATTTTGAACCTCCTCCTTTTATTGAAGTCGGTGAAAAATATAATCACACAAGCGTTGTTGGGAGTTCCAATAGCATTGCATAAACCCATAATCCTTCCGAACATACCACAAAAAGCTGGTGCGATCAAAATGAGCGACATCACTCGTAATACTGAATGTAAATGTGGAAATAATTGATTCTAATCAACAGCTCATCTCGATTTGCGCTTGCAAATCGTTCTTGTCACAAAAAATGGGAACAGACGGCAGTTCGCATTTATGAGACTGAGTCATTGCGGTATGCTATATACTTTTGTGTATGTATCTATTTGTACAATATTTATTTATTTATTTAGAAAAATACATAACATCATAGCAGGTTTTTTTTTACTCTAAGGCGATGGTATATGTATGTATGATTTATAATATATTTAGATAATGTATTACTAATCAATCTAAGCACACTCGTTCCTCATTTCGTTTCGATAACTACCTGTGCTATTTGTAGGAGATTCAGCAGGTAATAATATATTATAATAAATAAATATAAATATATATCGGCGTTAGGGTTGGCCGAGGATGCTTTTACGGGACGAACTTGATGCCTAAAAAAGATGTCAAAAAAGTCTCCGTGTCGAAAGAGGGTGGTGGGAGACAGCTCGAGACAGAGATATTTCGAAGTCTATAGGGAAGACCTGTGCCCTGCAGTGAGACGAAAAAGGTTAAATCACTACAATAATCACATATATTATCATATACAACCAGCTGATCCTAAACTAAGCAGAGCCTGTACTATACGTATGAGAGACTGATGAACATACGTAAGTAGATCTTACTACAGAACCCAAAAACAAACAGCAATGTGGGTACACTAAACACAAACTGTTTTAATCTGGAATTGAACCTGCAACCGTTTGCGACCATTTGTTCATAATAATATTTTTTATAAAAATCCTTTCCGTTTTTATTTCTTCTTTAATTTTGTTTTCATACAACATACAACAGGCGCATACCCCTATGTCGAAATATCGGGAAACAATTGACCTCACAAGTTAATATCCCGTTCATATTAATAGTTATGTATCTTTTCCAGATATTCACCATAAGCGTTCCCCTTTCAGAGCCATGGGTAGCTTAGTGGAGTGTAGCCCACCTTCTGATCCTGACATGGTGACTTCGAATCTCGCCTTTGCCCTACATATATATTTATTTAATTTTTTTGAAGACTAACTGCCACATAAAACATCGTAATAAGCTTATCCATTCAGTCCCCTATTACCATATCCACGAAAGGAACCGGAAAGTTTAGGGTTTATTATTAGATCTTCTTCATATGAGTAAGTGCCCATCTTAGGTGCCGGAGTTTTAAGCCGCCCGGAAGCGATAGCTCAACAACTGAAAAAGCCGGGACCAACTATCTTTCCGAAGCACGGAAATGCTCAGATCTAACTCCCTCAGAACGGTCATCCAACCAAGTAGGGACCAGACAGAGTGTTGTTAGCCAAAGAGAACTAAGAACGCCGAATTAAGACAAGCCACGAGTGATTTTACTAAACCTATATGAATCCCGGAATTTCTATTCCACCAAAAAAAGAAAGAAGTCAACTTAAAAAAATAAACAATTCGGCTCACTAAGGAGGCTGTGTACAAAGTCAGCGTAGCAAGGAGAATCATGTAGCGTGCTATGCTGGGCATCACACTTTTATATTGAGGCACCAATACCGAAATACGCAAACAGACTCCAGGATGTCAGCGAGCGGATATTGGGGCTCAATTGTAGTTGGGCAGGACACTTGGCCGGACGGAGTGACGACAGGTGGACCAGAGTGCTGACCGAGTGGTGGCCGAGAGTTATAGACGACATCCACTGTGAGATGACGAGTACACGGATGAGACTAATTAGGGCAACAAACTTAAATGTTACACATTACATATAGGCTACTTACTTTCATTTGAATTATTTAAAATTACTCCTAAAAGATTTTTTGTTACTTTCATGTCATATTTACTTTTTCTATTTTTTATTGTGCTATGTATGTATTTTTATGTCATAGTCTTACTAATTCCTAAGTTTCTTCTGTGTAGTGTTGTGCTAAATATAATTATTCTATTATATAGATGGGTCAACGATATCAGAAAAACCGTGGGTGGCACGTTGGTTCTGAGAAGCACAGGATCGAGGTGAGTAGCATAATCAAAAAGCCTATGCCCAGCATTGGGTTCAAGATGACTGAAATATATTAGCGCCCTGCTCACGTTAAGTTCGAACCGCGGGAAACAGCACGCGCCATTCCAACTCACACTCCGAAACGTACGTAAATACTACGGTACGTACTTTAGATGAGCGGGGCTGACAGTCCAATCTGGCATGTCGACGCGAAGGCAAATCTCATAGTTTTAACCGCGCATCACGTGAGTGATCAGTCCCAGATGCGCGGTCCGATCTTTACGTGCCATTAGCACGACAGTTTGATCCGCAGTCCAAACCGTACAGATCGGACTGTGGTTTGGAACGCAGTCCCGATGCACAGTCCGATCTTTACGTATGCAGGGCGTTAATGATGATGAAGACACACAAGACTAAAAGTAACTATGACTGACCATGAGAAAAAACGTATAGGTTTTGTTATGAAAAAAATAAATATCCAAAAATAAATACGCTTCATTCACATTGTTATTCTATTATTATTTGAATGAATGATATATATCAAAACTCAATCAGAGTAGACAGACGAAAGGCGAACACACCCACACGTAACCTATTGACCTGACCGAAGAATGGAAGACTGGACTTATAAACCGTACTACGTTGCCTCATAATATTATGAACAATTATTATACTTGATACTGGCGAAATTGTGGATAACTATCCCAGAAGCCAATTAATAAAGAAGTGAAGTGACTTTACTATTTTCTTAAGTTGCAAAATTTTATTTGAATTTTTGATTGCCTACAAGGCTAAGAGTTCACAGAAGACATCTTGATTTCGTTGTTTCTGTCAATGAAATCCTGTTAATGTTTTACTATATAAATAAATTACTAATTATCCTTAAAACTGATTTTAATTTTCTAAATATTATATTAAATCTACTGACAAGAGTGAATAAACTGGTTTTTTGAATGACAAAATGTAGATTAGGTACTAAATTCAATTCAGTTTGTAATAAAACTTATCTAAAACCTTGTCTTTTAAATATCCAGTGATGTGCGAGCTAACCCAAGCAAAAACAAATCAATCATTACAGCCTAATAAAACACTAAATCATAATTTTATAAAATCAAATATACCTGTATTTTATCTGGTAGAGCCGATTAATTATTAAATCATTGTGTCGGTATTTATTTGGTCATGAGTGATATGACCATCTCGACCATCTATTTTTACTCATTGTCTTTAGATCGTTGAGAGCATTGCAAATAGTAATTAATTCTTCACTTTCTATACAACACGATTAGATGGAGTGTTGCTAATTCGGTCGTTGACCTATCTGCCTACTTTTCTTTGAAGGACGAGACACGATAAAAATTGAACACCTACGTGTAATACGTGTTACGGCGAAAGTCAAAATTAAGCTTTTCTTATAACTATTTTTGTCCCTAAATTAATTTTGATGAATTTATCAGTAAGAATTTACTATTTCTACAGCTTGTAGAAGCCTAGTACGGGATATGGCTTCGTCTATTTTGGAAGGTATAAATCACTTCGCTTGCCAAGAGGTTTTCTAACCAACTTCAAACTTTTTAACCAACAAACAAAAAAGGAGGTGGTTCTCGATTCCATTTCTTATGGTTTTACCTCATGAAGCTGCCTGCCCACGACCGATAATAGGTGACCAATTTTACGTAGGAGAAAAATAAAAAGTACTGATTGCAATATAGTGCAGGAAAAATCGGGGCAATTATCGGTCCTACAAAAAGTCTGACGTAGGCGGGCAGCCTAACTCCGACATTTATGAACCGATTTGGACAATTTAGGGCAGGATGCCACGGGAAGACCAAGGGCCGGTGAGATTGGCTTGGGTTCCAGGGATAGTAATGGAACCCTTTACCAACCCATGTATCACTGTTGCAGTAATATTACCTACAATGATATATTTCTATGAGTATCTAAAGCAATAGTTTTAGGTACTGTTAATATATTAATACCCACATTACAGCACATAATAATGTCGATTCTGTAGTGCATTTTCCTAAACTAAACTTAATTTGACATTCTTAAAAGTGATACTATCCCTTTCTTTTTGGGGTACATGACAAGGATAGCTATAACTATAAAGCTGCCAAATTTAGTTGAGTTTAGAAAAGTGAACAACAGAATCGACACTAGTGACTAGCTAAAATCTAAAAATAAATGTTTTTTGATTTTTATCAACATCTTTGCCGATATCTTCAAAGTTACCTATGAAGATTATTTATGTTGTGCCAGGTTCAGTAAGGTTTCGCCCACACACATCCTGTCGACAGGATGTTCAGATCTCGCCTGTAATCGCCCTAATTGCAACGTCGCTCTAATTTGACGCACACACCCTGTATAAGAATGCAAAGTATAATAAAAAACAGTAATTAATCTTCATGGATGTTGTTTCTAACTCGAAAACCTGATTGTTACATTTCATCATCGTTCTCATCATCAGACTATATAATTAGTCAACTGTTGGACATAGACAACCCCTAATGAGCACCATTGCACCCAGCTGTCCTCAGCTCGGCGCATGCCACTTTAACTATTAGCCTTTCGCAGAAAGTCACTCCACCATCTGTCTGGAAGGCGTCCCACGTTTTTTTGATAAAGTTAACATACAAAAATCTACTACTGAATAGAAATGACCAGATAATTTAATATATATATGATAACAACAAAAGTACAAGTGTTTTCTCAGGGATAATACAATTGGGATTAAATATTTTTTACCCAATAACAACATAGGAATATGCAAAACTTACACCTCAATATTACCAGTAGGATTCTTAAAGTTGCGTTACTGGTTAATTGGATACACTGGCCATATTCAGTAAAACGTAGGTGTTTCAACGCCTCAACAGAACATTTCCATCTCATTGCCCATGATTCTTTTGTCATTGACATCAGTAATTTTGGTTATGAAATTTTATTACCTTCAACTGATAGACCGGCAGACATGATGTTTTAGTAATATTAACTCTACCTGGTTCAATAAGGAAAACGAATATTTTTTGATTTATCAGGGTCTCTTTATTTTATCCGACCTCTGTGGTGTAGTAGGTGAAGGTCCACCTGAGACGCAGAAGGTTGCGGATTCGATTCCCGCCGCGAGACAAATGTTTGTATTATCTGCAGATATTTGTCTCAGGTCTGGGTATTTTCTATGTATAATATGTATGTATTTACAAAAAATGTAGGTATATACGGGTGTACGGGGTTCCAACCCCCAGCTTCGGAACCCAAGCCAACCTCACCTGCACGTGGCGCACCCTGCTAAACAACGAACGGGGCTCTGGCGGCCGGCTGATTGCGGAATAGTACAGCCTACATCGGCACAGCTAAATCCCCTGGCCACTGACGGGCAGCAGCGTCGGTGGTGCGAGAAGCTGTGCCCTGCGGTCCCCAACCCATGCATGCCCAGCGTGGGGATTACGGGCATATCCCGCTTTATTAGGGGAGGCCTATGTCCAGCAGTGGACTGATATAGGCTGGTTTGTGTGGTGTGTGTGTAGGGTATGTCAGTTATGTGGTTCCCATAAAATAAGCTCTGCTTAGTTTAGGGCTACATGATGATGTGTGATAATGTCCAGCAATATTTATTTATTTTATCCAAGTTCCTGGACCTGAAAATAAATATCTTACTATTCTGTTTTTCAATTGGTTTATTTAGTTTTTTCTTCTTCTGCGTTATTCTCTTGACAGAGCGGTCGTGGTCATCATGTAGTATTATTAGGGGCTGATGTGGCTCGCCTCACGATATCTCGCCACTTTTGTCTATTGGTAGACTTTCGGGTACACGTATAGAGATTGTCACCCACGGCAGAACAGATCTGATCAGTCCATCGTATAGGTGACCTTCCTCGCGGTCTGGTGCCCTCCACGTGTGGCTGAAAAACTTAAGTATGCGAGTTTGTACTAAAGCTGAGAGACGCTACCTGATACCGAGCTCCTGAAGTATCGAGACATTGGTGCGAAGCTCGGTCCATGATACTCCAAGTAATCTTCGCCAGCACCACATTTCCAGAGCATCTATTTTCTTATTTTCAACTTCTCGCAGTGTCCACGTCTCTGCAGCATATAGAAATATGGGGAATCCAAGAGTTCGCACGAGCCGGATCTTAATAGCTTTCGTTGTGTTACGATTCTTCCATGTTTTCCTGAGCTTGTCCATTGCAGTTCTATTTATAGCCATGCAACGTTTAATTTCATCTATGCAACCGCCATTGTTTGAAATTAGATTTCCAAGGTATATGTATGATTGTACCACATTTATATTTATTTAGTTTAGTAAGTTGCTAAAGAAATAACTTTCAGAATTATCTAAAAGTGGATTCAGATTATGTTACATTCGGTATTAAAGCGTGCTTTGAATTCTGAAAACAACGGCGCGCACCTGCTACAGGACTTGCTCCCGCAGTTAACATGTTAAGCTTTTGTTATATAGCACTGTTTGATGTAAAACAATGTTATATAACTGGATCAATCAACACCTTATCGTCCACACTAATAAAGTGTGCTATTATTTTTATCGTCATGTTGTTACGTATTTTGGAGGTTGCGGTTAGAGAGACTAAACTGGATCGAATTTTCAGCGTATTTAAAATATTTAGCAGTATTATTTCTAACATCAAAGTTAGCTTCAAGATATGAGTCACAAATTGGAAATATCTATTTAAATTGTCAGCGAAAATATTTAGTCTGTGTAATAAAAAGTATCCTCAATGTCGGCTAATCTTTGAAGCACTCGCTCGCAAATCACATCTGTATTCGAGATTAACATCCATTATTTTGCATAATATTGACATTTACTACCTCACTGCTTTATTTATATTGGATACAGGTTAGGCTGTGAAGCTGGATCACTCTCACTTTTATCATGATAAGTATTCGACATCGGCAGAGGTATCAGCCACGTACATTGCCACCTATATCTTCACACACTGTGAGGAGAGGAGATTCTTCCCGCGAACAATCAAGCTGTGGATTGGTCTCCCTGCCGAGTTTTTCCCCAGAGACTACAATATGCAGCGTTTCAAAAAGGGCGTTTTAATTTTTTTCAAAGGGTAAGAAAATAAAGAAACTGCTCAAAAAAATTGAAATTTTGTATGGGAACTGTCACTTCAGATCATTCTTGTATCGCCGCCCCTTGTAGTATATAACTAAACGGCTCATAGTTTACTACCTAGCTTGGCTGCTTACAGAAACTGTAGGACCTTTTAGGGGTGCATTCTCGTAGCTTAAGTATCAATGTTACTCACTTCGGCGAAGGTTTACATCCTAAAATCAACTTATCCGCTCATTTTAGTAGAGTTGCTCGCTCAGTGAACATACTAATACTATCAGTTAAAGCAATAATATGTGACGTTTGTATATTCTACCACCACAATCAGCCTATATCAGTCTATTGCTGAACATAGGTTTCCCCTGATAACAAGGGAAAAAAGCTTAAAATCCCGACGCAGCGCATGCGAGTTGGGGATCACACACTTCTAGCACAGCTGACGATGCTGCCCGTCTTATTAGAGGAGGCCAATATGCCGGCAATGGACTGATGATAAGTTGGTGGTAATGGTACTAGTTTTCGAATAAATCGTAAAAGTCTTATATTTCGAGGTATTTTAAAATTACAATGATTTGTAACACACATTTTGTTAATCGACTTTTGTCGATCGTGTTACTGCATTATTTTGTTATACAAAATTATTTGTATTTATCAACCTAGCTGTGCTTCTTTGGTCTGTGTCACGAAATATTTGGGAAGTATTTCTCCCAACATAAAAATGTTTATAGGAAACAAAAAGATCGATATTTATGTTCGGGTCGATGTGTGTCAAAGCCAAAATTTATGCTGTTAAAAACTGATTTAAGCTTTGGCTCTCGAGATTTACCTTTGTGATGAGAGTTCAGGCCCTGAAGAAGACCTTAGTTGAGACTTGGTTCGAGCGATTAGAAGAACGACTAATTTTAGTATTGATAAACTGTTCACATGGATTTGTCATAAATAGAGATTAATACAAGACTACCCATGACTGTAAGAACATCAAGTTCATCATCAACATCATTTCAGCCATTTTCAGACCACTGCTGGGCATTGGCCTCCCTTTGATTATGCCACTCATCTCGATCTTCCTCTAGTCTCAGCCAGGTTCCACCCACGGTTTTTCCGATATGGTCGACTCATCTCGCCGGAGTACGTCCCCTATTTCTATGACCCCGTCAGCGCCTTAGTCCACCTGCCATCACTCCGTTTGGTCAAGTTCACTTATTAATAAATTATCGCTTTAGTAAGCCGATTCAATTTTACCCGAATTACAAATGGATAAATGGTCACACCATCTTTTATATGGTTGTCAAGGATTAAAAGATTTGTAAGATAACAGTGTTCAAAATCTTTAGTGTGAAACAAAATAATTTTATCTCAGAGGACAATTTGAATTTAATTTATTTGGATGTGAATTCGACAAGGGCTACTTTTTGGTGTGTTTTAACACGATTAAAGTAATTTTGAGTATTTATTGTGATGTGTTTAGCTTGGTGAAGGTATTAGTAGAATTTAAAGTAATATTTTACGCTTATTTTCTTAAAACGAGACTGAGTTTTTGCCCATAGACGAATACTGGCCCAAAATGTAACATTTATAACTTTAGAAAGGATGTTTATTAAAATGAAAAAAAAAAATCCAAACTTTCCCTTTTCTTTTCTCTTTGAGTATAAAATAATCAATTTTAAAATAAACTTAACTATTCTAACCCTTTCCTCTTTTAGGGTAAAATCTATTTCTAAACCAAACCTAACTATTCTAAACTTACCCCTTTCCACTTTCAGTGTATAATCTATTTCTAAACTTAGCCTAACTATTCCTACCTTTTCCCTTTTCACTTTCAGTGTATAATCTATTTCTAAACTAAACCTAACTATTCTACACTTTCCCCTTTCCTCTTTAAGTATATATGATCTATTCCTAAACTAAACCTAACTATTCTAAAGTTTTTCCTATCCTCTTTCAGTGTATAATATATTTCTAAGCAAAACCTAACTACATATTTTAAACTATTCCCTTTCCCCTTGATCACGTTGACTGCGGACATGACGCTACGTGCCATGCCCAAGAAGCTAATCCAGCAAATGCTACATATACTGCTATGCTCTGCAGTTGTGATTTCATCACACAAAGCGTTCAATATAAATAATAATGGTTTATATTTAGATTTCACTATCTATTGAGGGTGATATGGATGGTAAGAGGGAAGAAACATCATAACAAGCTCATTTTGTAAAATCTGTTTCAAAATAATGATCTCATAGTAACCAGTTTGGCTTTTAGTCTTTTACATCGATACGGCTATAAAAATGCACAAAATGAGTGCTACTGAGATTAGCAATTAATTGCTAAATATAGAGCTGTCTTGTTAGCAAGTAAAGCTTCAGTCATAACATAAATTGGAAGAAGTAGCTAGATTACTGAAAACATTTTTTTTTCTTCCTCTTCTCTTTCCTCTATAATCTTATGAAATTGTCATGTCGCATCAGCTGTGTAAATTTTTTTTTCTTCGGTTTTATTTGTAAAAATTTAAAAAATAATCGTTATAGATATTCAGCTATGCCTTCCACAGAAAATCTGTTTTTTTCAGTCTTAGCAAGAGCTAAAATGAAGGCTAGTTTCAAAGCTAAGAAGCTTCTTAGCCTTCTTTTTATTGGACCATGTGTGTCTACATCTTAAGAGATGACATCAGTATCTACTCACTAACTAGGCTTAATGAAAGGCTTAGTGAAAGTTAATTAAACGAACTATATTTAAAATAACGATTTAATCCTCAAACGGGTTCTTTGGCTAGTAAAATAATAATGCCACCCACGGTGACAATTTGTTGAAAGTTGGTAATTATGTTATTGCTATGAATTAAATAAATAATAAAAATATTGTTTGTATAAAATTATATTTATTTATTTGATTTACTAATCTTGGACACTATTTAAGAGGGAGAGGGTTGCCCTCAGCAAGCAAGTAGTTAAGTTCACAGCGCTTCCATTTTTCGCGAGGCTGATGCGAGATGAATCCGGGTTGGTCCCGGATTTTTCAGTCTCTAACATCGAGAATCGAGATAATTATATAGAACACTATAGAGTGACAGTCTTCAAGTGAAATTTAACAAAAATCGTCAAGGGTCACAGTAATAAACTTCAAAAAGTCAAATTTGCACTAATTTAGACCTTATGTCGCTTGAAAAGTGTTCCAAGACCGCGCAATTGACAGCGTGTGCGGAGTTTTGGAGCAGACACTTTATTTCCACGTTTTCCACTCAAGAGTATAATTAGATGGGCGCTAAGTCATGTTGGAGGCCTTTGGATGGCCTAAAAACTCCGATAATAAAGTTGGCCATTAGCTCATACTATGAAAAAAGGATAAAGTTAATTATTTTATCATTTTTATTATCGTCATCATCATTTAGCCTACTAATTTATAGGTTGGTAAAATTAGAAAAGCAATAAGAGGAGGTAGGTATCGTTACGTACCTACTACCTTAATGTTTAGCCTCAGTTCTCACTCATGTTGCGCCCACGCAAGTCGTTCACTTACCGACTTAGGGTTCCGTACTTGTCATAATTAGCTATTTATGTCACATTTGTTCACTGGAGCTTGTAATTTGAGCTTTTGCAGAAGCAAATGACTGCCTAATCGTGTTTTGTGTTTGGGTTTAAGATAGATTTATTTATCCGAGAATCATTCGCATAAAAAATCCAATAAATTACAACGAAATAATTATATTACAACAAAAAACAAGTGCAAATGGGATTTACGCATGAAGGGCTCCAAACCATTATCTATACATGTATGGGAGTCTCCCTTAATTTATATTATTATTTTTTTTTTTCTAGTGGATATACATCTAAATGTTCTGTGAATATTTCAAGCGTCTACCTATTGCCGTTATTAATATCGTGCAAAAAACGGCAAATAAAAACACTTTTGTTGTATGGGAGCCGCACTTTATCATTTATTTTATTCTGTTTTTAATATATGTTGTTATAGCAGCAATAGAATTACATAATCTGTGAAAATTTCAACTATCTAGCTATCACGATTCATGAAATACATCCTGGTGACAGGCAGAGACACAGACAAACAGACAGACGGATAGTTGAGTCTTAGTATTAGGGTGCCGTTTTTACTCCTTGGGTACGGAACCCTAAATATCAAATTAGATTTTCGAATTAGATTTTAGAACATCTGAATTTTCTGTTGGAAGGAAAGTGACACTACCTTACAGTTATAAAATATACGATATTTTCTGGACGACATACGAATTCAAACTCATCGTGTATAGATAGGTACCTATAGGTTAAATTTTTAGTTATTCACAGCAGATTTAGAACATTAATGAATGAACCCCAAAACGGACGCATAAAATCTTGGTTCTTAAAATCTCCTTTGCCCTCCGACCCGTTAAATTTACCGTTAATTATGTGCGTTCTTTATTCAAAATTCAAATTTCGAATACAGTAACGGTCGTGCCTTTTGAGGGACAATTAAATTGTGACGCATCCAGACGACTCAGCGATTCATTTCCTAATGCAAAGATATTATCTGCGAGATTTATGATGCAAATATGACCCGAATCGGGGCAACATCGACATTTGTGTTATTTATTTATGTACGAGATATTAATTATGTACTAAATACCTAAGAACATAACAGCACACCATAACCGTCACATTTAAAAACGCTACCCTATTTTTGTGTGCTGTAATTATTTGAGCCAAATAAAGAGTTAAATTATCTTATCTTACTCAATGTTAACCATTACCTAACATTAGTCCTGTCATTGTCATTATCTAAGTGCAAGAGATGTAAATAGTTTGGGCATTGTTTGTCTGTTGACAGATTTTTAAAGACAGGCCAATTTTTCTTCACTTCCTTTCACCATTTCACCTGCCTGTCACTTTCTTAACCCCCAGGGTTTTATAACTATTATTAGTAGTTAGTGTAGGCATAGTAACATAATATAACTTAACATTACCGGATATTGTCTACTAAATCAAAGTAATATGTTTTGCCAAAAATATTTAATCATGACTGGAAATAATCATTAATTGCAACCGGCTATTTGTCTCACTGCACCAATGAGTTTGACAAAGCTGCTAATGCTAAGTCAAATAACGTCACAAAAAATCATCAAAAACAATTTTTAAAACAAATATGGCGAACCATAAAAGTAAAAGGGTCGGTAAACTGAACGCGTTTGTCATCCCGTTACACGCAGATTGCATCATTCACGCTAATCGAAAATTCTTTACTCAAACTCACCTCTCACCAAATGAATCATGCCCAAAAATAAGGTACCAAATAATCGAACCTCGTTCCTGTACAAAGAAAGCACTTTTACTTTTTACCTTCATTTTTCTCACGATCCGGTAACCTGACTCATTTTAGACACTGGTGTGTCGGGGCCCTTAATTATGACGTCATAACAGAGGATCGCGATTTGGCGGGTCATTCTTTTTTTAATTTTTTTTCTTTTTTTCTCGCTGACACGGAGGCTGTATATCTTGTCTGTGTTGCCAGTTTAATTCAATAAGAGGAGAAAAAGTTTGGCGTTTAGACAGCACGGTTTAGGGACCGCCCATTGGGATTATACATTCAAATTAATTACCTGTATTAAAATTATATAATTTTATACAAAAAAAACCTAAAGCCAAGGCAAGAAAACTACAATAAATTGAGTTCAAGAAACAATTATTTTCCGTTGAAGAACAAGTTGGATGGTTAATTCGCTCTTAAATATCATGAACTAGTGTTAATATTACACAATTTTATTTAAGTGTAGAACATTATTTAAACTTAAGTACTGTTACCCTGCTTATTGGCCCGTGGACTTATGATATACCTACACTAACAATATTAAACTTACTAAAAAACCAAATAAGACAACCGCTGGGTTAAACGAGTTCTTTAGTGGAGACTGCGTCTCAGCAAACGTAGTGTTGGACGCATTCCAGCTAGATGAAGTCAATGCGTCAAGCTGAAGACAGGGCGCAACAGTGCTCATTGGGGGAGGCATATGTTCAGCAGCTGACTGCTATAGGCTGATGACGAAAAAACGAAAGCGTTTGAACCAAAGACACTTTGGCTTACATAAACTATTTTGTATCCAGCAGCAACAATAACCAACATTAAGTCCTCAACGCTATTAACGGCAAGTTGCACTGACATTTCTCATTACTAAACGCACAATAGGAACCGTTTCTCGCCTACTGCGCACATCCAGACTGAAAACTTCTTTATAATAGTACGGGATGGGGACGATATAAAAAATATTCTCCTATCTTGGTTATTTGTATTACAGGATTTGAACCCGGGACCTTCCCATTAATACATGGATGTGCCACCAAATGGGATATTTTTGGAATATTATAAATTCTCTTAGTAACTTAATAAATTGCTCGGCAAGCAAATCCAGGGATACCATGTAGGGGCTAGTCAGTCAGGCAGCAAGAAAAACACGATTTTATTCAAAAATAAAATCACATTTTTTAAGAAAACTAGGGTTTTGAGATAGTAAACTTACGGTTAAAAAAAAAATCACAAATTAAATATTTTATATATTTATTTATTGTTGCAAAAGTACCTACGCGCTACGCGTACGTATGGGGCGCCGGTGCAAGTACTAACTAAATTAAACTAGACAAAAAAAAAACGGTTGGGGAAACCTATTAAAAATTACACATTATCTTGCGACTTTTTCTGCTCGCTCTCGATCTGGTTTGGCTGAAATTTTCCTTTAAAGCAAAAAAATTCACTGAGCCAAGTCCTTTTTGTCGTACTGCAGCATACACAATATAACACCTATGACTTTACCGTAATTTGAACTTTTTGAAAATGTTTGTGTTTGTATTGTGCTTATTTTAAAATTATCTATTAATAAAAATTGTGTGTGGGTCTGTAGAAAAATAAAAATGGCCGAGTTTGCGATGTTTATTTGTTTTATTGAGAGCTAAAAAATACGTTCCGTTAACTTGTAAAAAGATTTTCGGGGCGAAAATTCATGCTGTAAATAAAATATAACTGTCAAATGCTGTCCAATGTAATAGTATTTCGCGGTGAGTAACATCGTAAACCAATATAACAACATAATAAACTTATTGTTACAGTAACTGAGTTAAGGCACCAATGTATTTACTCTTCATAAAAGAAATCGTGTCCTAAGAGTTTGTATCATGTATTTTTATTTTATAGAATAGTTTTATAGCACTTTCATCTTGCCACTATTCGCCACAATTTGCATGAATATACATAATATTGTTCATAATAATATGAGGCATCGTAATAAGGTAGTCCAGTCGTCCTGTCTTTCGCTTCGTCTATCTGCTTTAACAATAGTGACTATCAAAGGCATTAAAAATTTAACTTAGAAATAAAGCACACGATAAAATTTGACGTTGTCGTACTGACGTTTATATTATTTAGATAGTGAACGAAGCGCAGACTGGCCTCGCGCGTAAAGGACCTTCTACCGCCTTACAGTTTTTGTGAGCCCGCCTCCTGAGATGGCTCAAACTGTAGCTTAATTCAGTCCTAAAATACTGTTAATTACATTTCTTGAATAGCGAGCTCAAATTTTAGAAATGTTGTCTTTCGGAAAATCTACATTCAATTCAAATAGCACTTTGAAGCTCTTCTGCATATTTTGACATGTATCTCTTATATATGCGAATCTACAGGCAAATGTCAGAATTTTATAAATCGGGGCACAATACTAAATCAGCAAAACCTATAGACATTTTCAATGATAAAACTATTAACTATTCTATTGCGTAAAAATAAGTTAATAAGTTAAAGACGGCCTCTGTGGCGCAGTGGGCGAAGGTCCGCCTGAGACGCAGAGAGTTGCGGGTTTGATTCCCGCTGCGGGAATAATGTTTGCATGTTCTGTAGATATTTGTCTCGGGTCTGGGTGTTTTCCATGTATGATATGTATGTATTTACAAAAAAAAATTATATGTGTCGTATATCAATCATGTGGTTCCCATAATACAAGCTCTGCTTAGTTTGGGGCTACATGATGCTGTGTGATTACGTACCGCATTATTTATTATTTATATATTTATTATTTAAGTTCCTGTCTCAGCTTAATGTCCCATCGATACGTAAGTTATTAAATTTATTGTCATCGTAATACGCATAAATAGTCCAGTCGCCCAGTTTTCAGTCACGTACTTTTCTGCTATATCAATAGCGACTATACATTGAGAAAGAAAGAAAAGAGAAAATCGTGGTGTGAGGTCAAACCTAGCTATGTCTGTAGATGCTTGTGTATTATGTTATTTACACTCCTGTGGCTGTCCTCCTTGGTTCTTTGATTTCGCAAGCGGTGACTTATGGCGCTAAGCCTTCCGATACGTCACGGCTGAGTTATAGCACTAGTTGCATTCAGGGTTCCCGGTTTCATTCATACTCGACTTATTACAAAAAGTAACGTATATTTATTTTGAAGAATTTATACTTCTATCTGTCTGAAGTTTTATTTTCAATGTTTGCAAGACACCCAAATATATATCACAATAATATTATAATTCTATAATATACTAGCGGCCCGTCCCTACTTCGCACGGGTTAGGACACTTTTTTACACCTTGGGTTACGTTACATAAGTTTTAGTAATGATCCCTAATCTTTTCTAGCTACAAATATAGCTTATGTTACTCAATGTGAATGTAGCTAATTTTTAAAATCGGTACAGTAGTTTTTGCACACACACAAAAATACAAATTTTTCCTTTTTGTAATATAAAGTGTAGATATAATATTAGCTATGTTGAGAAGTGGACATCTACAGGTTGTTGATGATAAAATCACTATTACTATAAACCATCGCGATTAACTCAAAAACTACCGATCGGATTTTCACGCGGTTTTCACCAATAGACAAAGTAATTTATCAGAAAGGTAGACCTTTCTTTTTTTTTTTTTTTGGTACACTTAGAAGTGTACCTATAGTTTGTTAAGGTTTTGTGTAAATGAAGATAATTGTAAAAAATGACGGAAAAAGCCAAGATGCCTGGGGCTTTCATCGAAAATGCTGACTAATCCCTTCGATCAACTATACAAAGGATTTTGCACTATCCTTTCGAAAGCGGCTTGTCTAAAACTCCACCAAAAAGTATCAGAGCAGCAGTTTTCATATACTGACTTGGATTTTCTCTCTTATCTTCTTTAATGAAGAGACGAGCTTTTGCCAAGTGATAGCTAGCAATATATGCCACTTTTTTCACAGTGCATCGAATCGATCGAAGCCTAATTAATCCCTTTGCCAAACAAAATAATTTACTCTGATATAGGTCATATGTGCGAAGCCGGGACGGGTTGCAAGTGTATGATAAAACTAAGTACACACAACATCCTTCAACGCCCACGCCTGGGACCAATGTAGGTTGACATAGTAGTTAATTTATATTTCTCTGTCTCAAGATTTCTAATTAATTGTGCAGCAAAAATAAAATGTCACTGCACACATAAATACTCTTTCAATTAAAAGTTATTGCTGCAACTAATAAATGATTGATTAATAATTTAATTAAATAATTTAATTACCAATCTATCTACCTTAGGCACTTTATAATCCACCTACTCGTGATTGCAAAGAATGTGCTTGTACCAATTGTAATATTTGGATTTGCCTCTGACTACCCGCTATAGATGTTACTGAGCATTATTGATGATATTTTTTTGTTTATAACCACTTGGTAAGTGGGTTTAATATTAATATTGTTATTTAATTGATAGATAACTAAATTGATCGACAGACAATTAGTAAGCTGAAGTGGTAGTACGCTCGCCATATCTGCAAAAGAACCGACAACAGTTGGAGTAAACATTAGTGTTCTTATAGGAAGGCTGCGTATCGGCAAACACCCTCTCTACAGTACGCCCTCAAGCCAGGTGGAGTGACGATCTGCAAAAGGCTGCTGGAAGAAGCTGGTTGCGTCGACCGAGCTGAGAACAGGGCGCAATCTAAGTAGTGGACTAATATGCTGACAAGGACAATGGCTAGTGGCCACAGGTTGGTAATAAGTAAAAAGGCGGATGGTGCCATAGCCTGATCATACTTTGGGGAAATAATGTTTAGTTCTATAAGAAGCTTTTATATATTTTCATGTGCATAGCCTTCGGTTGATATTCAAATAAGAGGGACAATACACGGGATGCGCGGGAGAACCTGAGATAAGGGAAGTACACTCAGTGACATTTTTATACTGTTTATAATGCTTGGTTACAAAGTAATTGATAAACAAAGTTTTAAATTTTAAGGAAAAATAGTGAGAGTAATTAAAAAAACCAGCCAAGTACGAGTCGGATTCGCGCACGAAGGGTTCCGTACCATTATCTATACATGCATGGGATCCCCTGAATTTTTTTTTTTTTAATTTAATTATTTATTTTTGAAGTGAATTTACAACTAAATATTCTGTGAATATTTCAAACGTCTACCTATTGCCGTTATTAATATCGAGCAATAAACGTTATTTAATTATATTTTTAGTATTTGTTGTTATAGCGGCTATACATCATGTGTGAAAATTTCAACTGTCTAGCTATAACGTTTCATCAGTATCATACAGAATGGTGACAGACAGACGGACAGTGTTTACGTTTTTACCCTTTGGGTACGGAACCCTAAAAACTAGATCGCAACATTATATTGTAAAACTATATTTACAAATTTTTAAATAATAGCCTAGGTAGTCAAACAAACGAGCCACGGGATACAAAGTGAACGCCCGGGAACTCAGTTAAGGCGACGATACATGTCAAACCTCCCCCTCGCTCGCACTATTCAACATTTTTGAAGATATAAAATCATTAAATGTAGTTATGCAAAATAGCAAACCTTCACGGTCTAGAAAATAAAAATACTAAGGTTCAGCTAAAATATCATGTTGAACCCAACACGTTTTCCTACCAAAAAATTTGCACTAAAATTGATCACGTTGCTAGGTACAAGTTTTTTGGTAAGAAAACGTGATAGAATCAAAATGATATTATTGCTGAACCTTTGTATTGTTATTTTCTGGGCCGTGAAGGTTTGTTATTTTGCATAACTACATTCAGTGATTTTATATCTTCAAAAATGTTGAATAGTGCGAGCGAGAGGGAGGTTTGACAGGTATCGTCGCCTTAAGCTCTAGACCTTATCACTATCTTCCGCTTCGCTTCGCTCGCCTCATCATCATCAACATAAAGCAGTCTACTGCTGGAATAGGCCTCCCTTGATGACCGCACTTACCTGGTACCCGAATAAAAAAGGAGCCTATTTGTTATTCTAGTCTAGTTAAGTCTAGATCTCAATCCGTTCAGAAGTTTTGACGTGCAACAACACCATTTTCACATTTCACATCTTACCAACCTTCACCTTTGTAATATTAGCAGGATTCTGAGTGTACCAGTGTGAGGCATGTCCCGATCCACGTGAGGTGATAGTGGGGACGGCTCCCGAGATCGTAGTCGCCCTTTGTTTACTGCTCACAGACTATGAGAAAGTTTTTGTGAAATAATAATCGGAATTCTTTGCTTTTTAGTTGAAAATAGATTTCTATAAAAATATAGAATATAAAAGTACGATCATTCAAATATTATGCTCGTTATCAATTTCAAATATTACGTTCATTATCATCTTTGAAACAGTCTGCATCATTTGGAAGGTACGTTATAATTATTTTGATTGCTGTTTTTTGCTAAAATCTTGCTTGAATGACATGAATAAGAATAAGATCTCAGACGTTTTAAATAAGTAAAAGCCAACATAATTGATACTTTTAATTTTTTATCAATGATATAATATTTAACTTTTACTAAGTAATATACCATTCGATAAAGATAAACTGCGTACAAACACGAACCAAATTAAGATCTCTAATTAAGACATTATTGCTTTGGGCTTATTAAAAAATGTTTAAACAAAGTGTTAAGTAATTTATTATTTAACTGAACTCACTTTCTAATAATTGTTATGAGCTTTAAGACATTTGTATAATGAGTGGTATTTGCTACACGATATAAAAGAAAAAAAATCGACGGCATTTGTGGCCAAAGGTCCGCCTGAAACGCGGGACAAACGGGACAAATGTTTGCATTATTTGCAGATGTTTGTCTCGGGGTTGGGTGTTTTCTATGTGTAATTACGAGTATATATGTATTTACAAAAAAAATATTATATTAGTAGTTAATCAGTCATGTTGGTTCCCATAATAGTATGAGGTATAAGGTTTGCTTAGTTTGGGGCTACATAGTTGTGTGATAGTATCCAGCCTTATTTATTATTCAATTAACTGAATTTCAGTCAGTCGTCTTCACAGAGTAGATCCGTTTCACATTTCCATCCCTTCCGGTTGCGATTTATCAACTGAAAGTAATCCTTATTCCTAAGAATGATAACGTTCAGTTTTAAACTGTAATATTATTATTTCCAATTAAGGTATCTTATTAATTTAAAAAATAATGAAGGGTTTTTTGCTTTGCCACTTAAAAAAAATAGTTTTAGTCAGTCCGGTGTTGTGTCTCGTTTCCTCTTTTCAAGAGACATTAAAGAAAATACTATAAGTAAAATGAGGGTGGTAAAAAGAAATTTATCTTTTTTAAATCGTGTAGCAAAACCCTTCTTTATTTTTGTAAAATTATCATGTAACTAAGATAGAAGATACAAGGTTGGAAAAAGTAATATTACAGTTTGAAATTAAACATTATCTTGCTTAGGAACAAGGATAACTTCCGGTTGTTCAATCTCAACCGGAAGGGACGGAAAGTAGGCGGCATCCGGCGCCCACAAGATATAATATGCAGTGTATCAAATTATATTAACTTGCTATCTTGTGAAAGAGTATGTAAATACCCCCCCTCCTATACTATACTAATAATAAAGCCTGCCTAACTTAATAACAGACCTAAGTACTACGAATAATAATCTGTTAAGGCCACGTGAATCGTCTAGTTTAGTAGTTAGAACCCTATGAAATGAATGTAGTAACTCAATGGATCTTTCAAGACATTTGAAACGATATTTATTCTAGCTTTCCTATTAAAATTCATAATCTTTGTACATTCTAACACCTAGTTTTAAAAGAGGACTGTTTAGAATATGTAAATAAGCTTAGGTTTTAGGGAACAAAGTATTAGATATCCTAAAGAACTTGAACGATGTACTTACTTTAATGTTTTTAGTTTGTAATAAAGATTTACAAATAATTTAATATATTCTTCCCACAGTCTAGCTTTAGTTTTTATCGACTTGTGAGTAGAATAATCACTTTCATTCTGATTCTAAAGATTCGTGAATATTCTTGTATTATTCTTTCTCCTTTTACAACCAACTTAGATTTTCTGCAAAAATTATCTCTTACATTCCGACTCTACATCAGACATAGGATCTAGAGCTCTACCTGCGCAACAACCAGTGAAACCTATTCTTCTCCGATAGATAAATCTCTTTCATTCTGACTCTGTTGACCGGCATGTGGTCATGAAAAGTTTTATCTCTCTCATACTGAATCTAAATGGCAAAGGATGACGCTCCGCCCCGCGCCAATCTGTGGGCCTCGTCACCAGACTGGACAGCCCCCCACCATAGTTTCATTTTGGAATTGGGAGCATGCCTCATTACTGGCTAATGTTTATATTATAGTAAATCTTTTGCTATGCAAAGAAGTAAGGAGTGATCTGCAGCAAAATGCATCAAATCACTTAATGGTTAATACCGTTATTTCAGGTAAAATGAAGCAGTTATTTGTCTGCTGATACAATACAAAATATCCAAGAAATTCAATTCTTAAAATGTTAGCTTTGCTAAATAATATAATGTTTCAATGATATATTTCATCAAGAGTCCCGTAGAATTGTCTAAAAGAAGTGCATTTGCTTGTCTTTGTAGAGTAAGCCTCATATTTTTGGCTGTAAATACCTCTTTCTTCTTAGTGAGGATTTATTGTGACGATAAAGACTGCTCATGCTAGTCATAGTAGGTTCAATAGCTTCAGTAGCTTAATCAAATATATCAGCAGTTACCTCTTAGGTACAATATTTAATGTGAATATAAAGAATTCTTTACAGAATTCAGAATTTCTTAGACAGTTTCATAAAGAATCATAGAACTGAACAGCTCATTCTTCCGAAGAATCATTACTTTTGACAACCGTACCACGGTTAAGAAGGGGTATCTTATATTGAATTTATATTTTAGATAACTAGCTTTCACCCGCTGTTTCACTGTAGAAAGTTGTTTTGTTATCCCGTAGGAACAATAGTCCTTCTCTGGATCAAAGTAGGTACTTCATGTCTTTCGTTTCTCGGACAATGTAAATGCTATGATAATTGGTTGAATATTCATAGTGTGAAAACATAACAAACAAACAAACTTACACTAATCTCCATAATATGAGATAAGGTTTACTTTTATTTAGTTCCATAATCATTGCTAGATTGTGGATCAGAGTTATATAGTATCATACAACGTAAAAGGTAAATATTGGCAACTCACCCAACAGTAGCAGTTCAACAATTATAATAATTTTATCTCACATAGTAACTTTGTGTGCTTGGTTTAATGGAGACTCCGCTGCTCTCTCATCCGCAGCTTGTACACTCTTTCTATCTGGCTCCCGCTAGTGGACCTTCTGTCTCAGTATGAAATGCAGATCTAGTCTTTGCTGTAATAAATTAATTAAACCCGCCGGACCTGCCTTTTATCATCAGTCCATTACTGCACCTATTTGTGCTCAACCCACCTACATTTCCATCCCTTAGGAGGAAAAGAATCCCACATTCTAGTACTCACGATTACACATATCTATAGCTAGATTTTCCGCTCATTATCATTGTGTACACTCGCCAATTGACATGGAGAACATCAGCTCACATCGTTCCTTGTTTTTGAATTGAACATTCTATGATTATTCTCTGAAAAGCCTTAAAAACCATCCTCCCAATCAATTTTTACAATTTTTTCTCCTCTGATTTCTCCTGTCACCCTCTATTTCCTCTTTTTTTTTATTATTCTTATCTAATCAAAAAGTATTTAGTTTTGAGTTTATTCAGATAAGTTTGCTTATATTTGTGAACGACGGAACACTCTCCTGAGACCTGTTTCGTTACAAGTATCTTTTACTTAATAGCTTTCAGAAGATGAGTATCAAATTAATGTAAAAAGTTGTTTTACGTTATGTTTCCGAAAAAGTAGCCTGACTTAGGTTATTATTATGAATAAAAGTTGATTGAACCAATAAATTAGATATATTTGAAATCTATAAGTATTTTTATCTGCTTTTAGTTTTCTAACTTTATTTTAATTTCAATTGACGACCTCTGTGGCACCTGAGTCGCAGTAGCGGGTTTGATTCCTGCCGCGAGACATATTTGTATTTGACACCTGTGACGCAGTGGGCGAAGGTCCGTCTGAGACACAGAAGGTTGCGGGATCCATTCCTGCCGCGAAACAAATGTTTGTACGTTCTGAAAATATTTTTCGCTCTGGGTGTTTTCTATGTATTTACAAAAAAAAAATTATCTTTGTAAGTAGTTTATCAGTCATGTGGTTCCCATAATACAAGCTCTGCTTAGTTTGGGGCTACATGATGCTGTGTGATACCGTCCAGCATTATTCATTTATTTATTTTCTGCAAATATTTGTCTCAGGTCTGTGTGTTTTCTAAGTGTAATATATGATGTATTTAAAAAAATATATTTAAGTAGTATATCAGTGAAGTGGTTCCTATGGAGAATCACTTTAAAGAACTAAGTTTAAAGAAATAAATGTTATGACAGTGCCGTGCCAATATATATATGAAAACTTAATGTATGTCCGAAAACATATTAACATGTTCAAGAAAAATAGCGACAATCATAATGTTAACACTAGAAATAAAGATAAACTAGCTGTTCCTACTGTAAGGCTCCATAAAGTTAGTCAATCTTGTACGATTTTTTAACAAAATCCCAAATGACGTGATTAATCTATCTGTAAATAAATTCAAAAATGTTATTAAACGTCATCTATGTAATAAAGCTTATTATGAAATATCTGTTTATTTATATGCCAAAAAAAGCTTGGGATGAAACTGCCTCCAACTCCATCAAAAACAATGTAATAGTTATTAAGAACAATGACGTTAAAAAAATATAAGCCAAGCAGAGTTTCTTGCCAATTCTTTTCTGTTTGGTAACGTTACGAATTGGTGGTAAATTAAAAAAAAATACGTTTCAAAGTGTACTATACAGTTCCTACTGAATAAATGAATTTTGTGTTTGAGTTTGAGTTTATACAATATCAGCTTAGTTTGGTGCTTCTTCTTCTTCTTCGTATGAGCTAGTGACCAACTCTGGTGTAGGAGTTATTGTGCCGCCCGAAGGCCTCTGACATGGTTTACCGACTGAAAAGCCGGAACCAACATCTTGACGTGCCTTCCGAAGCACGGAAGCGCTCAAATCTAAATTTCGGTAAACGATCACCCATCCAAGTAATGACCGAGCGGAGTGTTGCTTAACCAAGGTGATCTAATAACACCGAATTTAACCACGCCACGAGCGCTTCCGTTTTGTGATAATTGCTGTGCAAAAGTAAAAAACTGCATACAAAATTTTGTTAAGAAAGTAAAACATATCATAATCCAGTGAAAACTATCTAATTTGTTTTCACTCGGCTTAGAAAGGGAGACTTGTAAAATTTAAAAGATTCCAAAGAAGGTTGCGTGCTGAAACTAGTCAGAGATAAGTGCTTCCCGTTACATAATAGAACCCCCACATGGTTCTCCATTCATGCTTCCAACAGACTTTCATTCATAAAACATAAACACCTAAGCATTCACTCCGAATGAAAGCTTTAATCCGACGAAAATAGAGCCTAGTTTTGGAATCTGATCGTTGCAACGTAAGATCTTTTGGAGACAGTTGGTGTTCCAGTTGTTTTCAAGGAAACAATCCATATTTCATCCTAAGACGCCTCTGCTATCGCGACGCTGTCCCAGTAGTGAGCAATTACAGTAAGCAAAACCTACTAAGCTCTGCCACCTGTTTTCAACGCGATATTGTTAATAACTTCCATCGTCCATCCAATTTTGAAACCTAAAATGTTCAATGCAATGCCCAATTTTACTTGCTACAAATATTTTAGCGACAACAATATAAATTGAGGTCTATGAAGAGAGTGATAGATCTCATTTTTGTTTTGTATGAATGGAAAATATATTTGATATAGGATAGCGGCCCACGCGCTTTCATTCATAGAAAATCCGTGGCTTTGTTTTGTAATGAAATTGTTAGTTTATTTCTTGAAATAAACGATGTCTGTTACAGTAGTTTAAAATAATGGTCTATTATTATTTTATGGGTGGTCTTAATTTGTAATTAGAGTATCTAGTTTATGTCATTCAAAACTTAACCTATTTTATTAGTCGATCAGAGTTTTTTTCATCATTCATAATCGAATTTCAAGGTTTGAGTGCTGAAAACATAACTGTCGATATCAAGCAGGAAGGTGGCCCGCCTGTCCGTCTACCATAAAAAAAGGAAGCCCCCCGCGGTTTGCAGTCAACGTGTTAAAAAGAAAAGGAGAAAAGGTTACTTCTGTCAATATCGAGCAGGGAGCCCTTCGAAACCAACAATCAACCTGTTTAAAAGAAAAAGAGGAAAGGTTCAATATTCTCTTTTGATTTTACCTTCTTGTCTTTTATTGACTTTGAGCCTCATTGCGGCTTAAAAATTATCGTCTCAAATTCGCCTTTTCTTGAATCCTATTCATAAAGCTTGTACTTACCATTTAGCAGCAATTTCGCCCATCATCGTACAAAACCCAAACGTAACGTAGGCGTGATCTTTAGTGGCTAAAATTCCTAATTCAATTAACATTTAAACATTACAAAGCACAAGTATTAGTAAAGAAAGCGAAGGCTCTCGAGGTGTTTGAACATGGCTTATTGCACTCGACGTCCCGTTACTGTTGCCTACACAAATTAGTCTGAGTATGCAATCTCTTTGTGTGGGACAGTGGTATGGGAAAATGGATGGTTAAAATAATGGGACAACAATAATCGAACAGTACTCAACCATTTTGGTGGAAGTTCTAACTTCCATCTTCGGAACCCAAGCTGACCTCATCCTGCTTACTAACAGGGCTCTAGCAGCTGGCTGATTGTGGCATAGCGCAGCCTAACACTGGCACAGCTGAATCTCCTGGCGTTCTGGCGTGTAGCAGCGTTGCTGTGTTTTGGTTTGAAGGATTACAGGTATATGAAGTTTTATGCCTCAGACGGACGCAAAGCGTTTACTATATTCAAAAGACAATACAATATAGACAATATAGGTAGGCACACACACAAATTCATCATAACTTTGGTAGTGTTTTGAATTCAAAATCTAAAAATCAAAATCAAAATATGTTTATTCAAAGCACATATAGTACAGTTAAAAACCATGTAAAAAAATGTGTTAATTTCTTTAAAAATATTTATTTAGTATTGTTACGATTTGTTCCGCTTTAGTTTACATTCTTTGTTAGAGTAATTTGTTCTTTTTTTTTGCCCATGTCATTTGTCCTGTACATTTTGTGTTAATATGTTATGGTTCAGTAATCTTCTCTGTAACCGGTTTCCTGCGATACAGGCGAGCCCTAGTGCAGGAACCACCAGTAATGTTCACTGTATTTAAATGTAAATTTTGGTAAATAAAGATTTTTGTATTTTGTATTTTTGTAGGTAGGTTATAAACTTCTTCCCTCTTTAGTTATCATAAAAAATAAACAACTTCCGCAACTTAACCTTAACCAAAGTTTTTAATTATAAAGAAAGTTTCAGCATATTGACACTTATAATTTTGTAAGTAAACAACTGAGTTAACTACCTACGTAAGGTCAATCACAGTTGTAAAATTAAAATTTAGATAAAATTGTACGGCTTATCTCAACTCAAGTTACATAAAACTGTCAGGATTAGTTATGGCAACTGCTAAAATTCACGCATGTTCTGAGTCAACGAGAAATTCCTCTTCTCTGAGTCACTCATTAAAAACATTAGGGCATTATCATCAAGATTATTACTACATTATAATAAATCACGCGGTTGAGTACATCTGGTTTGGTAAAAATACGGTCAAAAGCTGGGTTGTTAAGTTCATTGCATCCTGTAAGGTCTTCGGGCAGCCCAAATTCAACCACAAAGTTGGGCACTAGCTCATCATCATTATCATCAGCCTGTAGCAGTCCACTGCTGGGCATATGCCTCCCCTAAAGAGCGCCTTTGCGCCCTGTTCTCATCTCAACGCTACCTCTCACGAAGAACAAATTGTTGTAAAATTATCCTTTAGAACGTTTTCACATTAGAGGATTCAATCGCTCAGCAGCAGTGCTGCAGCAGGAGATCCTTCTTCAATTGCAGCACTACTCAGTCGTTTTGCGATCGCGGGGCATGTATGTTTTGGTGTTAACTGCTATATTAAATAAATAAATAAATAAATTAAATACTATTGGACGTTTTTACACAACATCATGTAGCCCCAAACTAAGCAGAGGTTATATAATGGGAACCACATGATTAATAAACTACTTATATATATTATACTACTTACTTATATTTTTGTAAATACATACATATCATACATAGAAAACTCCCAGACCCGGGACATATCTGCAGAACATGCAAACATTTGTCCCGCAGCGGGAACCAAACCCGCAACCTTCTGCGTCTCAGGAAGGTTCGAAGGTCCGAACCTTCGCACACTGTGCCACAGAGGTCGTCAAATATCGATGGATAGAAACATTATTGCATATTTTGATATTTCTCTGACGCCATCTTATAATTTCTTCTGCATGGCACATGGTTATTGTTACACCGCGACTATTGGCAGTATATTTCACATGACATATTTTAAGTCGAAGAACCGATAACCGTTGGCGTAAATAAGTTCATGAGTGGAGTCCGCGGCTCAAGAAACGTAGTGTAGAATGTCTTCCGGCCAGGTGGAGTGAGTGAACCTGGATGCGTCAAGCTCAGGACAGGGCGTAATGGCGGTCATTGAGGGAGGCCTATATCCTGCACTGGACTGCTTTAGGCTAATGATGATAATGATTATACTAGTCGCAAAGCTAAGCAGCGCGACAACTGCGTTAGAGTCGCCCCAGATGGGCGTTTTGCTCGCGCGAGTTAATCGTGCGATTGACATGCTTATCCAATTCGGCTTGCTGAATGTTATGTGGTATGTGCACGCACTTTACATTCCATGTGACATTCAGCAAGCCTGGTTCGATACGAATATCACTCGCGCGAGCAAAACGCCCATCTGGGAAGGCTCTCACTTAGCCGCGCTACTAAGTCGCTGATGTAAAAGCCTTCTTAAACACAAAACTCCTATTATTAAATAACGGTATTTAAAGACTCGGTTTTAGTCCTAGCTAATAACCTATTCTCACTTTCAATTAATTACATTAACCAGTCGTCATTAATCATATGAACACAACTAATGGTTTATTGTCCTGCCTCACTAACTTTGATAACTGCTGTTGATCTTATGTGTTACCATAACTGCTTTTGTGATCATGTAACTAGTTAATTAGTATTTTGATCATTTAAATGAGATTTTAAGCCAATATTTAATTTATTTTATTTTATTTATTTATTTAATATGGGCCAGGTCTTGACCTCGAGGCTTACATAGGCAAGGATGAGGTCGACTATGGAGCGAGCTTTCCCAGAAGATGCCTATTAACTCTCTTTTTGAAGCCGTTAGGGTCGTAAGTCAATGGAAAAACAGACGCTGGCAGCTGATTCCATATTATAGCAGTGCGCATTATAAATGATGTTTGGAAGCGCTTAGTCCTGTTAAATGGAATATCAACTTGATGCGGATAGTTAGCATTGCGTCTGAAGTTCCTATGGAAGAAAGGTAAAGGCGGAATAAGGTCATGTAACTCCTGGGCACACTCTCCGTAGTACAATCTATAAAAAACCGACAAACACGCCACTTCGCGACGATGGCTCAAGCTCTCGAGCCTTGCTTTAGCAAGATACTCTTGACCAACGAGCCTCTTAGCCCTGCGTTCAACTGAGTCTAGTGCGGCAAGTTGATACTTGGCTGAAACATCCCAAAGGTGGCTGCAATACTCCATACAGGATTTATTAAATACACAAATAAAATAAATGTTAATCACACTAATAATATGTCATTTGCAAATGTTTGTGTCATATCAGTCTGTAAAGGCTGACCGGATTAGGATGAAACTTAAAATATATTATGATATATAGTTTTCACATGGATTAACACAATAGGTGTGTAGTGCTCGTGGAATGGATTACTTTGGTGTTCTTATCCAATCATCAGAGTTAAGCAACTTTCCACCCGGTCACTATTTGTATGGGTGACTGTTTAGTAGCATTTAGATTTGAGCGTATCCGTGCTTCGGAAGACACGTTCAGATATTGATCTTCGCTTTTTCAGTCGTTAAGCCATTTCTGAGTATTCCGGATTCGGCCTTCGAGGAAACTCCGACACCAGAGTTGGTCACTACCTCATACGAAAAAGAAGAAGAAGAACCAATAAATAGATTTTTCACTTCTCTTGCTCAAATAGTGTATCATAATAGTGTAGCTTAGCGGGCCTAAAACTCGAGTTTAATACCTCGGGCTAAAAAGTATTTTTTCTTTTTAATTTTTGTCTAAAATCATCAGCCCGTACAAAGCATTCGTTCTCTTACATAAAAACTCGACTTCTTGGTGCTCCGTCAATCTTTTTTTTTGAAAATAGAACCGTCTTGGTGATGTTTTATGAAGGTTGATTCTTCCCTTCACGGTAGAATACGAACTATTTCGTTGCGGGTTAAATACTGAAAATTGTCTCATTTTTAATTGTTTTATTTTCTCGCAATCGAAGTGAAAAGTAGAGTGACTGATAACTCGGTCGTGTCATCCTCCCTCGCTACTCTCGGGAGTATAACAACCTCGTTTATAATGGGATGGTTTAGTCCCTTGTAAAACAATCTACTATTTATCAAGATACTACGTGAGCTGCAGCTTCTCTATAAGGCCTTATGATTATGGCAGCTATTCAAGTCTTAAACCAACTTACCAATTACAAATTGCCCTACAACTAAATATACAGGGCGTATATAAATAGTATCTTGACTTAAAAGTGATTTTTTTTCTTATAGTTGGTCTATCATTATTATTTTTTTCTTCTTTTTTTTAAATCTTTATCCTAGGTGCATGTGTTATTAACTTAATTTTTGGAGATCGATTTGATAAATTTCAACTCTGTAAATTTTTGCTATTGCGATCGAATCTTGGCTTTAGCTTTAAACTTGTTGTTTTATTATTTTTTATTCAACATTATTTATTACGTAATTATTATTTATATATCTAGAATTCTTTTCTGTTATGTCATTCTATTGATCTCCACGATACAGGCTACCTAGTGTGGAGGCTGTTGGCTAAATTGTTATGAATTTCTTTTTGGTAAATAAATTTTTTTTTTTTACATTGTATCAAGAGCTTTACTTTCGATTTTTTTTAAATGTATTAAATCATCTTGAAGCCAAATAATTATCACAATCATTATCATCAGCCTATAGTAGTCCACTACTGGACATAGACCTAGAAAGTAGGTATACCCAAAATATATATAAACCAAAATACTAATACTGACTTTTATTATGCTTTCCCGTCTTAATACTCAACTGATCATTGTTAAATTTCACATACGCATTGTCAAGGGCGCAGCAAAGAACAAGGAAATTTTATCTAGAAAAAAATCTGTTTCTGACTGATATAAAAATAACTTTAAGCGAGCCAAGCCGTTGGCGGAAGAAGAAATAAGAAATGCGAATGTGAGTTTGTTTGTTACGGAACTTGTTGGGTAAAGCTCAACCAATCATCATGAAACGTAAACGTTGTAAAGGGGTAAGTGAAAAGGCTATCTTTCATCCAGAAAAAAGTATCTTCCCGAGGGATAGAAAAATAATTTACAGTAAATATAAGAAGAAAATAACTTTGTCAATACAAAATCTACATTAATGCTAGTGAAGCGCCAGATAAAAGCTATTATTTCCATAAAGCCAGGGTTTGAACCCCTCCCTGTTTAGGATTCCGTACCCAAAGGGTAAATAGGACCCTATTACTAAGACTCCACTGTCCGTCTGTCTGTCTATCTGTGACCAGGCCAGACCAGTATCTCATGAATCGTAACAGCTAGACAGTTCAAAGGAGAATGCCATCTGATGTATGGCGCTCAGTACCAAGACTAAAGTGAGTGCGTCAAAAAAATATCCAATAAGTTTTTAGTCGATTCTACTGTCAAAATAATTAAAAATGAGGGTTATTGCCATAGTTACACTTTACATCAATGTTTATTGCCATAGCAACGTATATATCATTGGTTGTTGTAGTCTAATGGCGGCGTGCAACGGAAACCAAATCAATAAAATATTTTTTCACTTCTCTTGCTCAAAAAGTGTATCATAATAGTGTAGCTTAGCGGGCCTAAAACTCGAGTTTAATACCTAGGGCTAAAAAGTATTTTTTCTTTTTAATTTTTGTCTAAAATCATCAGCCCGTACAAAGCATTCGTTCTCTTATATAAAAACTCGACTTCTTGGTGCTCCGTCAATCTTTTTTTTTGAAAATAGAACCGTCTTGGTGATGTTTTATGAAGGTTGATTCTTCCCTTCACGGTAGAATGCGAACTGTTTCGTTGAGGGTTATTGAAGGTATAGAGATTTAAAAAAAAAGATGGTATTGGCGCTAAATCTCTAGAATTTTCTTCATTCCAAATCACAAACTTTTACGTTTAACTTCCTGACTTTAACTTTCAAATTGTGAACGTGAAAAATGTCATCAAGTGATAGTGAAGATGCTAATATGCAAATGGAAGAAAAGGGCAAAGAAATAATTATGAATCTGTTGCCGACAAAATCACGTGAAATATATTTAAAGAGTTACGAAAATTTTATGAAATGGAGAGATGAGAAACGTGTGGATTCTTTTACAGAAGGGGTTTTTCTCACTTATTTTGATGAATTATCGAAAAAATTCAAATCGTCGACTCTTTGGAGCACATATTCAATGTTAAGAATGACCTTAAAAACGAGACACGACGTCGATATTAAAAAATATGTAAATTTAACGGCTTTACTGAAGAAATTGTCCACTGGATACAAGGCAAAAAAATCTAAAGTCTTGACGACACAAGAAATCGAAACATTTTTAAATAACGCTCCAAATAAACAATACTTGGCAACAAAGGTAACCTACTTATGTACTCCACTCAAACTAAATAAATAGATACCTACCTACATACCTAAATTATGTACCTAGATTATTACGATTATTAACACACTTATTTTTTTGTTCAACAGGTTGCTTTAATTTATGGAATCAGCGGTGCATGCAGAGGAATAGAGCTTGCCAATATAACGCTAGAAGACGTAGAAACGGATACAAACCTACAAGCTGTGAGTCTGCCGAACACGAAAACAAACAAAGAGCGTAAATTTGTCATCAGTGGAGAATACCTTAATATAGTTAAAGCCTATCAGGAGTTACGTCCCACTAATGTTTCAACGAGAAGATTTTTTCTAAATTATCAAAATGGTAAATGCACAAGGCAAGTCATAGGCAAAAATAAATTTGGTAACATGCCTAAAGATATTGCCACTTATCTAAATTTACCAAATCCGGAACTCTACACGGGCCATTGTTTCCGCAGAACATCCGCGACTCTGTTGGCGGACTCTGGTGCGAATATAACGACATTAAAACGCCACGGTGGATGGAGGTCCGATCAAGTGGCTGAAGGTTATATAGAGGACTCTATACAAAACAAGTATCACGTCACGCAGCGGATTATGGAAGGAATCAATATTCTACCAAACATTACAGAACCCCAAGCATCTACATCGCGGGATTGGATGAATATGTCAACTCAGCTGAAGCCGCACTCAGATCTTAATAATGCAGGAAACTCAAGCATGATTCGAGTCTCTCCAACTTTTACTCCACAACAATCAACTCAAAATATTATCACATCCCAATCACAGAGAACCGAAATAAAATTGCCCGGGAAAAACATATCACTAAACATTCAAAATTGCTCTAACTGAACATTTAATTTTTAATAAAATTTCTGAAAATTGACTAATTTGGAATTGTTTTATTTTCTCGCAATCGAAGTGAAAAGTAGAGTGTTTTACTCGGGCCAAAACCACCCATTATAACTCGGTCTTGTCATCCTCCCTCGCTAAGCTCGGGAGTATAACAACCTCGTATATAATGGGATGGTTTAGTCCCTTGTAAAACAATCTACTATTTTACTTGATTATTAATCGAATCGGTGTGTAAAACTAAAGAAAATGTTAATGTCATATATAAAATATAATAAATTTTATGGGATACGTTCGGTTTTGACGCAATTGGTACGGGTTCTCGGCATTCTCCCATTCATAGGTTATGTGTTTTTGTTGCCGCTATAAAAAACAACATAATACTAAAAACAGAAAAAAAAATTAAGTGAGCTTATACAACGGTACGGGACCCTTCGTGTGACTCCTACTTGGCCAGTTTTTTAGACGTAGATTATGTAAATTTTACATTATGTAAATTTTACTTCTTCTCCCCGCTTCCCTATAACTATCGTGTCGAGGTCACCCTGTATTTACGAAAACATACCAATAACAAAATATTGATAACTGATCGAGTTAATCATTTCGCCTTTAACGGGCAAGTTTTACATTGAAGGGCACATTTGAATTTAACATTTGCATTCCTAACCTCGTACACACTACGCTGATTTGGTATTTTAGTTCTAGAGAGATGTGTTCTGTTTTATATATTCAGCATAATTGTTTCTTAGCTTATTATTATAATTATAAACTTTTCACACTGTTATGTTTTTTTGGTAAGATATACGTGCACATTAAGCTGACTTGGTATTTTAGTTCTAGAGAGTAATGATTAGAATTTCTGATAAAAATACTTGCATATACAAGATATTATATACTTGCATATTTATTTTAGCTTATCATATTTTTTTCCCACATTATTTTGTTCTTTGGTAAAAAAAAATATATTCTGTGTTATTTGTGTGTCGTCGTTAATGGACACCTTCTCGAAATTGTTTGGCAGTACACATACCTCGGGCAGATATTGCAGTTGGGTAGAAACAACTTCGAGAAGGAGGCCAAGAGAAGGATTCAGCTGGGTTGGGCAGCATTTGGAAAAACTACGTCGAGTCTTCTAGTCACCCATACCGCAATGTTTGTACACGAATGTTTTCAAGCAGTGCGTCCTACCCGTCACGACATACGGAGTCGAAACGTGGACACTCACAGTACGGCTAATCCACCAGTTTAATGTCGCTCAGCAAACTATGAAACGAGCCATGCTTGGAGTTTCTCTGAAGGATAGAATCCGAAACGAGACTATCTGACATAGAACTAAAGTTGTTGACTAGCTCAGAGAATTAATTAAGTGGCAGGGAGCATGGGCTGGCCATATCTGCCAAAAAACCGACAACCGCTGGGGCTTCTTGAGTGGAGACCGCGGCTCGGCCAACGTAGTGTAGGACACCCTCTGGCTAGGTGGAGTGACGATTTGCGTAAGGCTGCTAGTAGAAGCTGGATGCTTCGAGCTCAGAATAGGGCGCAATGGAGCTCATTAGGGGAGGCCTATGTCCAGCAGTGGACTGCTATAGGCTGATGATGATGATGATGATGTGTTATTTATTTTATTAAATGAATAACATGGAATAAACTATATTTAACCAAAGAACAAAACAATGTGGAATAAAAATATGATAAGCCTGCATCAAATTATGATAAGGTGATGCAGTCCATAGGTGGCGGTGACTACTTCCTTAAAGGTGACGCGCCTATTCATCTGCCAGCTTTGGTATATTAAAACCAAAAATTGTTTTGAGAGCTGTTATCGCCCTACAATAACAAAAGCTCTGTCCATAACTGAAGAAGTTAAAATCACACTCTTCAAAGCGTACTGCCAGAGCTTTTACACAGGGTCAACTATGCCAGAAGGTGGCTGGATGCCTTACGCGTCCAATATACTAATATTTTTAGGATGATGTTGGGACTGCCTCGCTTCTGTAGTGCAACAGGGATGTTTGCGGAATACCAAACCGATGGCTTCAAAGCCGTCGTCTGCAAAAAAATTGCTTCCCTGATGCGCAGAGTGCGGGACAGTCACAACAGCATCCTAAAAACAATATCATATAGGTGTGACTCCCCACTGTGGAGGTACTTCATTGTGAGGGTGATCACCTTAGTAAATACTTGGGTGGTCGCTCTCATAAATATCTATAAATTTATAATTTGATTTAGTTTAATTTAATTTGATTTGATTTTGTTTGTTTTAATTTATTTGAATTTGTTTTTGATTTAATTTGATTTTATTTGTTTGATTTAAATTAATTTATCATTTTCTGTATTTTATAATATGTGTTCTATGTTCTTTGTTTTGATTTTAGTGTTTTCGAGTGTACCTATGGATTTTTTGTAATCTGAAATAAAAGACTTTTATTTTATTATTTTTTATTTATAACAGAGTGTGCAATATGTGTACACTGCATCACTCTACTGCCGATTGGAATGGCATACCGATGACGTCACCAATGATGTAATACGATTCACATCCATCGTCCCGCCTGACAGTTCGTGTGCTCAAATAAAGGAATGAAATTATACGTTGTTATCGCATTTATATCTTCTTTGACAGATCTCACTTAAATAAAATGCAAAAGTTTGTTTGGATGAATTTTGTTACTTTAAATTAGTAACACTTAATTTGCCGGTGCTATTAGTTCAGTGGTCCCGCTGGTCTGTCCAAAGGCCTCATTTAGTAAATCAGCTGTACACCGAAATAGTACTGGACCTTAATTTGCAAACTTTGACATTTCATCTGTCGGAATTCAAAGAACGTCAATTGACAAACTGTCAAAGTTTGTAAAAACAGGACCGGCTGAGTTACTAAACGCGGTCTCTGGCCTTACCAAGTCAAGTTAATCTGAAAACTCTGAATAGATAGAACTGAAACTTTACATAAGGTACATTTACATTATGTAGTTTAAACTTCGGTAGACCTTTATCCAGCAGTGGATAAGGTTCACTGTGTAGATTATGATGATGATGATATGTAGTTATGAACACGAATAACATTAGAATACTTTTTATCGGGGTCAGGCCTAAGGGTGGCTTAAAAACTCCGACACTGGAGCTGGCTACTAACTCATACGAAGAAGAAGAAAGAAGATCGGGGCAAAACGCAAGCGGAGTGGTTGGAAGCTATTAAAAATGCAAGAGTTTAGGAGGTTTGGATGTTAATCCCCCTTTTTGCTAAAACTCCTTATTTTCTATTATGATTTCCGGAGCTTTCAATTCTGTTTCAGCTGGTATGCCATGATGTAGTGAAGACAAGTTAACCATTTAAAGAGGCTGGATCAGAAAATGACAGATGAAGACACTATAAACGCAATCTGAGCTCAAAAACGAAGCGAGATCTGTAAGTAGGAAAATATTGATGTAAACCTAAGTATCATGAGCACCAAATCAATATATTTTTAGGCTAATACATCTCACATCTTAAGATGTAAATTTTGTAAGTCACACTATCCCTGAGGACTAAAATTGGGCTGTTTTATTATTGTAGTTGACATACGGGATATGAACACCTTGAAAATGCTTAGGCTTAAGATGGATGGGTGGATGTTGATCCCTCTTCTTGCTAAAACCACTGTACCGATTGAGCTGCAATATAGGACATAGGTAATGTAGCTAAACACCAGGATAAGCATAAATAATATTTATCCTGATCAGATGTTGGGTCATCAAGGCTCACTCGGCCAATCTCGGCCTATCCTCAACTCGAATGTGCGCATTACCACATGCGCAAAACAATAGAAAATATCGTGAGAGAACCCGCGGCTTGGTCTGCTCCACACGTATTGATCATGTCTTTCCCGTGGGTAAGGCAGAATAGGCTGAAACGATGGTTTAGGTGCTGGGCAAGTCTACTCCATCTAACCATATCCCAGATACCACAGCGTCCCGGTCAGAAAGTGAAAGTTACCAGTTAACGCTGTATAATCATATAAGCTAAATAATTTATACACTTAGAATCTAGAATTTGGATACCACGCCAGCGTAGCTGCGTGAGGAAGCTCGTATAAATATATCTAAATACATTAAGATAGTTACGATAGTAACAGTATTTATCAATTTATTTATTTATTTATTTAATTCGTTATTGCACTTTTACAAAGATAATAGTACAATTGGTGGACTTAATGCTAGGAAGCATTTTCTGCCAGTCAACCATGATGGGTAAAAAATTGTGGTTGGCGTGCATGAACTTATCAAAAAGAACAACAAAAGAGAAAATTATACATAAAAACACAAACAACAACTAACATACCAAACAAATCTCCAAAGTAAAAAATAATAATGAGACAGTAATCTAAAAAACGGTAGGCATTAAAACACATTAACAACATAAGTAGCTAATTAGGTAGAACAATGCTTGTCATTGGAACTGAAATAGAAATTATGCACAAGGCGTTTAAACGCCAGTTTGGAGGATGCTTTTTACACCTTTTTTTTGTTTGAATAATTTATAAAATGGTAATCTAACTGGGTAATATATCAACGCACAGCCTAATCCGCTAGACCTAGAGACTTGAATTTTTGCTCATTGATACTTTATATAGTAATAGGCATCTCTTAAGGAAGGAATTTTACAAAATCCACCCCTTAGGGGATAAAATAGGGGATCAAAGTTTATATGAAAGTCTCGAAGTTAAGATTTTAAAATTTTGTTTTACGCTTGTAATTTAAGATTACTGACAAGAGCTAAGGCTCTTGTCAGTGTAGTGATGCGATTCTCTTCACTTAGCTCTTTCCATTGCTGTCTCTTTCAATTCCCTAAATGACATGACGGCGACCTTCTCTTTTATCTGACTCTTGTAGCTTATTCATAGTCTTCCTCTTACACGCTTTCCTTCTACCTTTCCCTCGATGATGTTTCTAATAGAGCTGTAATGTCGTATAAGGTGTCTAATCCTTTTCCCTCTTCTGTTTTCTATGGTTTCCATCAATACCCTTTTCTCATCCACTCGTTTAAGAACTTCCTTGTTAGTAATCTTCCAGTCCGACTGATCCTCTCTGAACTGACGCTTTTGATTAACGCTGATGAAAATTAATTTATACGTGTCTCGGCGTATTTGATAATTCCTCCCCCGAAGGTATGAAAAGGGGGAGAAGATATTTGACAAAATCCACATTATCAGCAAAGCCGCGGGTGGAAGCGTGTATTGTCTAAGAGGCTATTATTAAGTTTATAGTCAATGTCTTTTAATTATTGCAAATGAAGTATATGATTAATTTTATTATCAATATTATTGTTTACCTTATGATATTATGTGGGAATATACGTTTCTAAGTTCTTTATAATTATCTCGATGGTTGCTAAGGATAAAAGAGATATGCTATTTATAGGTCGAGAAGTAGGTAATAATTTTGTCTATGTTTTCGTTTATTAGTAGTTTTTGTGTAGTTATTTCTTCTTTTCTATTCGAAGCAAGGTCTTTTATGTTAATGTAGACTTTTGTTGTCATTTTCTTATAAATATTCACGTATTTTTTTTGTCAATTAAACTTAAATGACAGAAATATAGTGTGTTGAAGTTCCGCGTGACGTAACGGGTAAGTACTTAAACTTTTTAAATACAAGTGACGTCACGAGCCCCCCTCCCGAACTTTGACGCTCTATTGTAAAGGCGTTCCTTACTCAGCAGTGCCAGGAAGCCTATCTGAGTACTTAGATAATATTTGAAAAAAATGAGCACTTTGTGCGTTACTTCGTGTATTTTAATATATTAAAGGACATTTTTTCTAATAAGACGCAGTATAAATGGATTCATAGTAAGAAATAACAAAATAAGTAAAATATTGTTCGGCGATGATTTTCCGAGCCATGTAAATCTGTTGTCCAAATAATAAAAGTCCATTGAGTCCACAAATAATGTACTAATATTAGTTTTGTAACCTTAAGTTCTATTCATCTCTTTATGTCTGTCTACCTTGGAGTGTCCGGACAGTCGGGAACAAAATTCGAACAAAGGCATGGTTATCAAAATTATCCGATTACCCTGTCAGGTGCCGATGGAATTAGTTCTGTGGTCAGATCGGCCAGTACAGTTTTTAGGCGATTCAAGTTATTCAGAAAAAGAAAGAAAGTAAATAGTTTTATTGAATAGTTCTTTTATGTTTTTTTTTTATTTTCATCTGAATTGGTGATACGATTCACGAGAGTTGGTGCAACCAAACGGAGAAGAATTGGCAAAAACTCTACTTGGCTTAAAAAAACATGATATGCTAGAGTACCGAGTGATCTGAGTTGAGATTTAAAATAGAATAGGATGAGACGATTTAAATATTATTTATATATGTCGCATCCGGTCATGAACATAGTCTCTAAACGGAACGCAAGAGCGCCCTCTGTCGCGCGTTCTGATAGAGTCGTGATGTCATCGCTGCTCGGTGCGGGCGCGAAGGTATAAAAATACAAACACTTTCTGCTCGGTCGCCAAGGTGTGAAGACGTCTCGAAACTGTCCTCGTTACGTAGTGCCGTAGCTTTAGCTATAGTCGGGATAGTTCAATCAATACCTACCAATATACAGTGTTCGTGTTGTAAAAACTTCTTCATTCCTTGACATGTTATTATTTTAACCGACATTATGAAGAGTGAACTTACTTATGTTCTACTCTCTATGCGTCACTCAAGAATGAACTTACTTATGTTCTAATTTGATAAGGCTCATCATTACTAAATCTTCTTCTACTCCATACTTACTTCTTCTTAATTCTTACTCTTAACATAGATAGATAGGTACATATAAATCCCTGCTGGGATGCATTATTTCGGTTTGTTTTTCTTTGTAATACCGTTCTATATGTGATAACTGTTTAATGCTTTCTTGTTCTAGTAATACCTTTATCTATAAACTTATTGTTTAGCTGTTAGTTTTCCTAATTAAATAAATAAATAAATTATCCACCATATTCTAGGTCTGTTTGCCGGAGTGAGAGCTGCTATGAGTTGCAACCATGTTTCATCATTAAGCTAGCCCTTACATATACATATTTTGTCAGCTAAGCTTTATCCGTTGAATAAATGCAAAATATATGGAAATACGCTTTAATATTTAGCTTCCGCCCGATAACAAGTAATCCAGTTCATTAACTATGTATATTTCAAGTTTCATCCAAAATTCAGCCGTCACGAAGTTGAGTGGGAACAAACAGACAGAAACTTTTATATTACTATAGTGTGATTAGGTGGTAGTAACAGAAAATCTGAAAAAAGCAATAGACATAAATAAGTAATTATAATTGTGTCGTGAACTGTACAGCTTGTATGTACTGAGGCACACGGATCTTAGTTTTGTCTGCGTTTTATTTACGATTGACCTCAATGTGCGTTTCGTAGATAATTGATTACAATAAATAGTGATTATTGTTTATTATAATGTATTATTGTGCCAACAATATATTGTGATTATTACTTAGGTACCTCTTTGCTCGTGTAGTGATACTAAAACAAAAATTACCAATCATCATTACGTATTTTTCCCCACTATATATGAATATATTTAGATAATTAGGCTCAATACGCAAATAAGGGGTAGTCAGAAGCAAATCTGAACATTACATTTAGTACATGCTCACTTTTGTCATTGAAATTGAAAATATTTATTGAAAAAGATAACACATTAACAATTATAACATTTGTAAACCTAGTTACTGTAATTAACTTAATCAATTATCATTTATACATATATTATTTATTATTTATATCAATCATGTGGTTCCCATAATACAAGCTCTGCTTAGTTTAGGGCTACATGATGCTGTGTGATAACGTCCAGGATTATTTATTTATTTATTAGTGAAAAAATAATCAAAAAACTAAATTAAAATAACAATGAAGCATTAAAAATAAGTTAAATTATTTCATTTTAAAAGGAAAATAATTGTAATTTATTTATAGTCAAATAGACTAACCATTAATTATTTATTTATTTACATCAAAACCCTCTATCCGACATAAAACTAAAGTTGTTGACATAGCTCAGAGAATTAGCAAGCTGAAGTGGCAGTGGGCTGGCCATATCTGCCGAAGAACCGATAACCGTTGGGGTAAACGAGTTCTTGAGTAGAGATCGCGGCTCGGCTAACGTAGTGTAGGACGCCCTCCGGCTAGGTGGAGTGACGATATGCGAAAGACTGCTAGTAGAAGCTGGATGCGTCGAGCTCAGGATAGGATGCAATGGCGCTCATTAGCCGAGGCTTATATCCAGCACTAGTCTGCTATAGGCTGATGATGAGAATGAAACCTCAAAGAGGAAAATCATATATTTGCAAGCACGTAAGAAGTTACAAGTTCATCGCCCCTTTTATTGGAACACTAACCTAACACATGCCATTCGATTTATAGTTCAAGGGCATGTTGACTTCCTCAGGAGGTTTTTCTTCACCGTTTCAAGCACGTACAATGGGCATATAAATAAATAATAAAATAATCATTTATTTCAGGCAATATACACAAACAAAAGTATGATTAAAGAGGCCCATAGTTATAAATACCTTACAGACTAACATACAATTATATATATAGAAGAGAACTATCCTCACTCACTCACTGTTTGAACAGGTTTGAAATTTGGTACAGGTAGTCTTTAAAGAGTGTGAGCGCTCACTAAGAAACGGTTTTTGGAAATTCAACCCCTAAGAGGGTGAAAAGGGGTAAAAATGTTTGTATGAAAAATCGTATTCCTTGAACTTAGAAACTTGAAACCTGGGACTTGTATTTTATATACTACAAGCTACTTATTAACCTAGGCTGAGGGATTTCGCTTCGGTGCCGCTTCCTTAAAGCGTATGTAGACGATACCCGTTGGCCAGAAATTTGGATCCATGTTTACATCCTTATGCTTCACCAGAATCTGGAGAGTGTAGCACTTGAAACCAGTATTTATACTTCTCTCCAGCCTCTGAAGAGACATTCCGAAACGAAAAATCTATTGTCCATCTGTCCATGGCCGGTATTCGAGCCCACGATTTCAATAAAACTTCAAACCAAACTAAGATATCAAGATACGAGTACTTACTTTACTTTACCTAATTTCTTTCCGGATAGAATGTGAACAAAGCTGCGGGCTGAAGCTACTCAAGAATGAAATCGAACATCAATGTGAACATTTCTGCAACAATTCAGTAGCTGTATTACAACTTAACTGAAATTATAATCCATTGTTACTATAATCAGAGATATTGTGTCGCAGTCACTGTTAGCAATAGTAAATATTAATACTGGTAATTTATGTACGAGACATTATTTACGTCTATTTGCGTAAGGCTGTTTCCGTGAGTGTGCCCGGCGACAATATTAAAGATAAGCCGAAATGGTGTGAAAATGCCGTTCCTTGGGTGTGCTAAGCACGATCGCAGCTCTACTGCAAACAGCTACTTCAGTCCATAGCATCAATAACACCACCATATTCAGTCCGATGTCGAGCACATAGGCCTCCACTATAAGGGGAATATGACCATAATCCCCACGCTGGGCATACGGGTTGGGGATCGCAGGGCACCGCCACACTGCTGCCAGTCAGTGGCCAGGAGATTTGGCTGTGCTAGTGTTAGGCTGCGCTATTCCGCAATCAGCCAGCCAATTGTTAGTTAACAGGGTACACCATGTGCAGGTGAGGTTGGCTTGGATACCAGAGAAGAGGGTGGACCCCCTTACGCCCCAGTCCACAATTTAGTAAATTTAAGGCGGTAAAATTAGTAAATAAAACGCTCGTGGTGAGGCTTATTTCAGGGTTTTTAGCCGATCTAGGTTAGGCAACACTACGCCCGGTCACTTCTTGGATACGTGGCCGTTTAGTGGCATTTAGACCCGTGCGCTTTCGTGTGCTTCAGAAGGCACGTTAAGATGTTAGTCCAGGCTTGTTCAATCGTTAAGCCATGTCGGAGGCCTTTTGACGGCATAAAACCTCCGACACCAAGGTTTTTCACTAGCTCACACGAATAAGAAGAAAAAAGGAGGTTAAACATAATCGAAAATATTGCTCTAAAGCAGAAATAAAATTCATCGTCATCCGCCTATAGCAGTCCATGGATCGTCACTCCATGTAGCCGGGGACGTCCTACTTTATGTTAAAAATTACAATTTTTTTATTTATTTAATAGGAACGCCAACAGCTTAAATATCAATACATTGTAGAGTTACACTGACAAAGTTTTCATTCTGATATAGAAACCAATTACAGGCGGACACAGCATTCATAATAATAATAACTAAGTAGTAGGTACTTACGGTAACTAAGAGATCAATAGGTACATATGTATTAATAGAACTTAAAATATATAAAACATTGAAAACTAAAAACTTTAAACGAATACTAAATAAACTATACTAACAATTCAACTATATACTACAATTTCATTGAACTTATCACGTTGGAATCTTAGCTTTCTTATTTACTCTAAACTTTTAGATACCTACTAACATTCAAGGCCAATAAACTTAAAATTGCAAAAAATTGGAGTCAAAAACGCTCAATCATTTAATTTTTTATTACAGTTGGGTTACAACATAAATTAGAATATTTCCTCAATAGACAATTTTATAACATCAGAACTAGTTAATGAGTACCGCTAAAAATCACGACGGTAAATCAGATCTATAATATTTTCGCATTGAGCGTGTGAAGTACCGTATACGGTGTTCACTCTGTAGAGTGAGCTAGCTGCTCTATATCTCAGCTGTGTCACGACAACAGGATAAGAGTAGGGCCAGACATATAGACTCGATTTGCATTAAACACAATTTACATAGTTGTAAACTCTCCCTTTCAAATTACAGTTCAATATGTGGTCATTGCGGTCTAAACACTCTGAACGTTATATTTATGTCTGGAAGTCATGTTAGTTGATTTAAGGCTAATTGATTAATCAACATGTACCTACATAAAGTTAAGTGTGTACAGATGATAGGATTGAATGGAAAAAAACAGGTTGTGGCGACCCCACCTAGAGTGGAATAAGGCAGGTGAACGTGGATGAAGGTAACAACACTAACTAAATATCTATAAATGGATCACATCACACTAATAATATTATAAATACGTATTCGACCAAAGGATAGACAGGCAAAGGCTAAGGACGATTCTAATTAGGAGGTGTACGGGGTGGTGCATCCTGCTAAACAACGAACGGGGCTTTGGCGGCCGGCTGATTGCGGCATAGCGCAGCCTACATCGGCACATCTAAATCCCCTGGCCACAGACGGGCAGCAGCGTCGGTGGTGCAAGAAGCTGTGCCCTGCGATCCCCAACCCGCATGCCCAGCGTGGGGATTATGGGTATATCCTCCTTTTATTAGGGGAGGCCTATGTCCAGCAGTGGACTGATATAGGCTGGTGTGGTGTGGTGTGTGGTGGATTCTAATTAGACCGGGCCGTGTACGTAGCCCGGACGGGACACAGATTTGAAACGTTACATACATTTTGTATGTAACAACATGCAAAATGTATGTGACAGGGCGGGTCCATGCAACAGCTGTCCCCTACTGTTTCATATAAATGTGGTGTAGACGAGACCGTGGTATAGGACACGGATCATGCACTGTCTAGTATAAATTGTTACATACAAAATGTATGTAACGTTTCAAATCCGTGCCCCGTCCAGGCCACGTACACGGAACGCCCAGTGTAGTGAGAATTATCCCTAACCTTGTGTTCATACTAATCTCGTTAAACTAAAAGGTACATTGGTGAATGTTGATCAAAATCTTGGTCTCAATCAACGCAAACGAACTTAAACTGCGTTTCGATTGTCGACTCGACGATTACCTTTGACGTCATCGACGGACTAGACGCGCAGGTGCCAATTCATTTACATTCTTGACCCTCCAGAATACAAACAAAACTATACTTTAAAGTTACGTAACATAGAGAATAGTATCAGATGGTAATAGCTTTAAAATATTTACGTCTGATGAAATAATGTGAGAGACATTTCGCATTGGTAATACTTGGTTACAATCGGTCAGAAATAGCTTTACAATATATGTCAAAGGACTAGAATAATAAATATTCGAAATGATCCTAAAATTGACTCCCCTGATCTTCATGACGAACTTTGTCGGCTCTACGTCCCCACCAACTACCTTTGCTGTAGGAAACACAGGTTGTTCTCTGTGCCAGCTTGTCGAACTGTTGCGCGCGCTTGATCTCCCATCCCGCGAACCCTCTCCGCGCTCAATGCCCTCCTGGACGCAAGCCCTGACTCTGATGTATTTGCGAACGGATGGAAGGTGATTTTTGGCGACCTCTGTGGCGTAGTGGGCGAAGGTCCGCCTGTGACGCAGAAGGTTGCGGGTTCGATTCCCGCCGCGGGACAAATGTTTGCATGTTCTGCAGATATTTGTCTCGGGTCTGGGGGTTTTCTATGTATGATATGTATGTATTTACAAAAAAAAATGTATCTATGTAGTATATCAATCATGTGGTTCCCATAATACAAGCTCTGCTTAGTTTGCGGCTACATGATGCTGTGTGATAACGTCCAGGATTATTATTATTTATTATTATTTTGACAGAGTGCCTGAACTTCTGTGAGAAGTGTATGTAGGATAATTTTTGTTTGACATGTGATTTTATTATTAAGTATTGGAATTTATAATTACTGGCATTATATTAGCTGAAAGAGGACTGCTAATAAAGCAGTCGCGTTATAGCAGTCCTCTGTCAGCTTATGCTTATGATGTTGATAATGATGATGATTTAAAAGTTTCTCATCTTTCTATTAAAGTTAATATTAAGTTGGTATTTTGAACTGTTGCTGCTAATTAGTAATTAAACATTTTGATCAATTTTGATGATCAGATTCTAACGATAGCTAAGGATGTGAATCTTATTATAACTGTACTGAAGGTACTAAAGAGTATTGACTTGTACAGTTCAACAATAGAATAAATTGACAATAGTCATACGATAATGCATCCACCCACATGCGCAAAACTATGTTATTAAACGGTAAAAATCTATTGGAAATCAATTATGTGATCGATTACCTTTCTAACACGGATAATTACTTAGTACTGTCACAAAATATAAATAAAATAGGACATGAGTCAACATTGCGAAGGCTTACTTTCGAAGTTTGAGATAAAAACCACACACATACCAGCCTATATTAGTCCTTAAGCTGAACCGCCGGCCGCCAGAGCCCCGTTTATTATACAGCAGGGTGCAACACGGCCAGGTAAGGTTGGTTTAGTTTCCAAAAATGAAGGTCGGAACAGGGGTTCCGACCTTCATTTTTGGAAACGTTATCACACAGCATCATGTAGCCATAACTAAGCAGAGCTTGTATTATGGGAACCACATGATTGGTAAACTACTTATATTTTTTTTTTTGTAAATACATCATATTATACATAGAAAACACCCAGACCCAAGATAAATATCAGCAGAACATGCGAACATTTGTCCCGCAGAAATATATAAATAAATAATATTTTTTTATTTTTCGGCAACCTCTTGGGTCTCTCATTGCGCCAACGACCATCTTCCTTGTTGACGTTCATGGTAACTTACCATGAACGTCAACAAGGTAACTTACCATGAACGTCAACAAGGTAACTTACCATGAACGTCAACAAGGAAGATGGTCGTTGGCGCAATGAGAGACCCAAGAGGTTGCCGAAAAATAAAAAAATATTATTTATTTATATATTTCTGCGGGACAAATGTTCGCATGTTCTGCTGATATTTATCTTGGGTCTGGGTGTTTTCTATGTATGATATGATGTATTTACAAAAAAAAAAATATAAGTAGTTTACCAATCATGTGGTTCCCATAATACAAGCTCTGCTTAGTTATGGCTACATCATGCTGTGTGATAACGTTCGGAATTATTTATATAATTATTATTTACTTTATTGAAACAAAGGTATTGCACAAAAGGAGGACTTAACGCTAAAGCATTTTCTGCCGGTTAACCTCCTGGAAGACAATAAGGTAGGCGTGCTAATTAAACTGTACTTACCAAGTGATAGATCAAGGCTACGGTATGGTATTTTTTATGGTATCTGAGAATAAAACTAGCACATAGGTGGGCCACACTTGATGTTAAGTGGTAACCATATTAAAACGTATTGCTTCGTAGATGTCGTGTGTGTGGAAAACGCCTTGGGATGGACGCAGGCCGTTGATGCAACGCCCTGCGTCCATCAACTTGAACTATGAAAGTCTAAAGCTGATTTTCCACCAGTGGTGTGCTATGCTACGTTGCTATGGATGCATTTGATATCCACCATTCATATTCATTGGTGCACATAGCTTAGCACTGGTGAAAACGGATTCAACTAAGATATGTTTTTTATATAGAAGGATGCGTGCTTTGGATGCGTGCTATGGATGTATGCTATGGATGTGTGCTATGGATGTATGCTATGGATGTGTGCTATGGATAATTGCTATGGATGCGTGCTAAGGGTCGTATGGCGAGTGGTGTAGCTCACCACTTGCGACAACCCATAGCTCGAGCTGCGCATCTTCCTCGCGCAGCTACTTTGCAGCAGTGCATCTTCATAGCACATATTACTCGCAACGCTACATAGCTTAGCATCAGTGGAAACGATCACAAAGTTTCGTAGCTTAGCTTTTACATTCTCACGATATAGCTGCATAGCACATGTCTGGTGGAAAAGCACTCTTATTTGCCTATAATTTTACCGGCACCCACACCATTCAAACCGAAATACAGCAATGCTGCTTCACGGCAGAAATAAGTATGCTTGCAGTACTTTCCCGGATGAGCTCTTCACAAAGAACTCTACTACTTCTAAAATATAATAATCTTATGTCATTCCTCCTTCGTCTATTAGCTAGTCAACATTAATCTCAAAACGCGGAAATCACGGCTCTATTACATGTTGTGTTTGTGTTTTTCTAAGGGTTAGAATAGTTGAAACAAATTAAACATATTACTGCTTATTGAATACGCAGGTTTATTTTACGAGCTTTATTACTAGGCTTGACATTATATCGAATTATCTTCAACATTAATGATTATTTCACAAACTTTATACTAACCATCAAGTAAACACGTGTCCTAAGTTAGAAACAAAGCGATGCGACGCTATGTAAGAACCAATGCAAATTTATAATTTTTGCTAGCCGAGATTTTTTAATATTATACGTATAATTTTTTAATATAATATTTTTTAATAATGGGGTGTACGGGGTTCCAACCCCCATCTTCGGAACCCAAGCCAACCTCACCTGCACGTGGTGCGCCCTGCTAAACAACGAACGGGGCTCTGGCGGCCGGCTGATTGCGGCATAGCACAGCCTACATCGGCACATCTAAATCCCCTAGCCACCAACGGGCAGCAGCCTCGGTGGTGCGAGAAGCTGTACCCTGCGATCCCCAACCCGCATGCCCAGCGTGGGGATTATGGGTATATCCCCCTTTATTAGGGGGAGGCCTATGTCCAGCAGTGGACTGATATAGGCTGGTGTGGTGGTGTGTGGTGGAGAGGTTTTATCGAACTTTCATTCTCAATTTTCTTCCGGGATTTTTTATCAATCAATTTTTGTCACGTTGCTATAGCTGTGGAAGGGTCTCCCTGCGGAGGTTTTGCCAAGAGACTTCAACATGCGGCTTTTGAAAAAGGGCATTTTAATAAATTAAAAAGGTCGCCAAATGCGCATGCGATACATGTGTTGATAGGCTACGGGAACAGTTTACCATCACTGTTTGCTAACTTAGTAGAGTAAAAAAGCTATATTTTTCCAATGAAGAAACATTTTAGGAAGAAATCACTAAGTGGGATATGCAAGGAAGAGAGAGTGACATGGATATATTTGCTTTATATGGAAGGAAAAGAGAGTCAGAAAGCTAAATTTGATTTATATGGAAGGAAGAGAAAGGCAGAAAGTTATATTTGATTTATATTAAAGCAAGAGAGGGTGAGAAAGTTATATTTGCTTTATACGAAAGGAAAAAAGAATGAGAAAGCTATATTTGATTTATACCTTTTTCATCGTATTGCTAAGCTTTACTTTTTCACTAAAGACACAAGCTAAGTTACTCATCCAATAAAATTAATATATTGCAGCAATTTATTGTGAATGCTAATTGTGTACAAAGGGCAAGCGCTGCTTTGACAGTTACTAAATGGGTGTGAACAGAGTCAAATTTCAAGGTTTCTCTACAGTTATGTTAATTTGTTTGTGTGAAAGTTATTTCAATATTAATATTTGTTATTTCCTCTTTCAGATACTAACATGGCTAAGCTCTTTAAAATTTACGTGATAACATCTCGCACAATAATAGTATTCTCTACTCCATTCTACTACACCAGCCTATATCAGTTCAGTGCTGGACATAGGCCCCCTAAAAAAGGGGGATACTGGACTGGCCTCATAGCTCAGTTGGTAGTAACACTGCCTTCTGAGCTGCAGGTCGCGGGTTCATTTACCGCCCAGAACAAACATTTGTGTGATGAATAAAAAGTTATTTATGTTAGGGCCCAAAAATTGTTCCAATTTAAAAGAATTATTAGAATTAGAAGTAGAATTGACCTAGAAAAGTTTCTACTGACTTTCTACCGTGTAGAAAAATGAGATCATAAAAAAAATTAAAATACTTTGGTGTTCTTTGCAGATCATTTTTGGTTGAACAATACTCCGCGCATTCACACTTGTGTCATTTTGTTTTATACTACTAAGTTAGCAAACAGGCATACGGTCCTCCTGATGGTAAGCGGTTCCTGTAGTTTATGAACGCCTCTAACACCAAAAGGAATGACATGCGCGTCGCGCGTTGCTCACCCCTTTTAACCGACTTAAAAAAAGGAGGAACTGACTTCAACCAAAGGAGTTCTCAATTCGGCCAATACCTACCTGTTATTTTTGGAGTCGGTGTCAGCCAAGGCACGCCAAGGTAGGTAACTATTGCGTGGGCGGCGCAGGAGGGCATGTCTGAGGTGGGAGGGGTGTAGTTGCTATAATGTCGTACTCCAAAGCTGACTCCGACTCCAAAACTAACAGGTATCTAGATCTACGTATGTGGTAAAAGCATAGATCGTAAGGGATAAATTTATAGAAAAAGGTGGATGAACCAAAAAATAAACAATTATTTTTAACTTTTTAGTTTTACAGTTTTTTCAATAAATGTTTTTGAAGTCGGTTTTTTTTTATTTTAAATTATTGTGAAAAATTTAAACGCTCTTCTTGTAACGCTGCACATTGTATTGTATTAAGATCTGAGCCCTTCCTTGATCTAAGAAGGACGGCTCTTTCTGTCATTGAGCGTAATGGAGTCCTTCAGGCGGCCTACAAATCCCACACACCAGAGTTAGCCACTAAGCTCATAGGAAGATGAATTAAAAGATTAAAATCATTGAAAGTTTTCCTAAGAGGTTCCACAACAGATATATAAACATACTCATATATACATATATATATCTACATATATAGATAAGCATATGTATGTATGAGTATGATAATATATCTTTTGTGGTATATATATACATCGAGATACTGAATGGTCTTTTGTGGAAAACCTAGAGTTAAGAATGTTACTCCCGGATTCACAAGCATTGGCGCGTGATAATCGGCCACTGTAGGATGGTAATTCACACAAATTACCAATTCTATTGTCAATTTGTTACGATCTATTGATTTCGATTCCAATTCTTCAATACCAGAATATCCTATTGGTACCGGATCTCAAAGTGAAAGAGAAACGAAGCGAGTAGCACTAAGATCCAAGATATTATTAATATAGTTACTTTATTATAGACTATCTACCACCCACAACTTCGCTCGCATATTACCCGGATAAAAAAGTAGCCTATGTGTATACAGGTCTGTTGTTTTTGCTTAAAAGGGTAATAAACATCCATCCATCTTCACAAACTTTCACAATAATAAAATCAGTAGAAAGGCCAATATGGCCATACATTAGGTGAAGACTTGTCAAAAGTTACTGCAAAATTAATATAATATATCATACATAATTATTACAACATTTGTTAGTTTTAGGCTTAGCTTATTTCAGTATCCTTAGCAAATAAATTAACCCACTTTTCACATGGTCACTATCAGGGTGGGTGACCCAGAGAATTATTTAGCGAACGCTTCCAAGCTTCAGAAAGCACGTCGAAGGCCTTGGCCTAGGCTCAAACACTAGAGCTGACCATCATCATCATCCACAGCCTTTAGCCCACCGACTTTATCCACTACTGGATAAATGCCTCCCAAAGTTTGTGTCATCCACCACGGTCTTGTGCTAGTCGCATCCACGATCGTCCAGGAGCTTGTACTATGTCGTCGATCCATCTCGCAATTGGTCTTCCAACGCTTCTTTTGCCTACCCTCCGCCACCATTCGGTCAATTGACCGAAGGATTGACCATTAGCTCATATTAAGAAGATCTGTAAGGTATCTTCGGGGCCACCACGAGTTTCATATTGTAGACCAGTCAACAACAGTTTTATTGTGTTCATTGTGAAGGGCTCATCCGGTGAAGGATCTACCACCATGCCGAATACTGCCATGTAGCAGCAATGCTTTGTTTTTGTTTAAAGGGTGTGGGTGCCGGTGGCTGGTAAGAATAACAAACGTTCATCCATTCATCGATCCATACTAACAAACTTTCGCATTTATGACATTAATAGTGTAATACCTGAATAAAAAGTAGCCTATATGTTAATCAAGGTCACAAACTGTGTATATTCCAAGTTTCATCCAAATCCGTTCAGTAGTTTTTGCGTGAAAGAGTAACAAACATTCATCCATACAGCCATACTTATAAACTTTCTCATTAATAATATTAAGTAGGATAGTTAGTTAAAATCAAGTGGGCCCTGCTAGTTCCATCTTCAAGTATTATAAAAAAAATCTCAAAACACAAGCTCCCATTGCACACTTCATTTTATACACCTTAATCCCGGACACATCACAACAATCGGTATAAAAAGTAATCATTCATCTACTTGGTTTTTCCGATCATTTGTAAATTTGCAACGGATAATCTATTTCAACATTTACTAGTAGAATAATACGGTTTTTCGGCAGGATGTCCGGCATACGGTCGAAGCTCTGTGACGTGGTTCAGAATATTGTCTGTTTCTCTATTTTGGCAACTCACGTAGTTTGTCACTAAATTGCACTAATTGTATATTTTACGAGTTTTGTGGTTAGCTTTGATTACTTCATAGGAATTAGTAGGAGTTTAATTAGATGCTTGGAGGTGCAGGTTGACCCTTTAATGTTTGGTTGCACTAGCTACTATAATTATGTTTATAATTATTATTGAGATTTAAAGCTTAAATTAAGTTAAGGCAAAAAAATATTAGGTAGAGACCATACGTAATAACTAATAAATGATAAAACAACAAAAAAAAGGCAGTATGTCTCAAACAAAGCTTGGTGACCATCACAAAAAGGAGTCTAACTCAGCATTTAGCGAAACCTAGCGTTGGTCTTCCGTTGAAACCTAGGTGGTGATACCACACTCCAGTAGTCTTTTATAGTTTAAATGAATTTCTAAAATATATAATGTTGGTATGTATACTCAAAATTAATCAAAAAACAAATTAATTAAAAAAATATATTTTGATTGTTTTTTTTAATATTTATGATTAACCTATGTTTTAATTTATCTGACGTGTTAAAAATTGTAATTTGATTTTATTTTTATTTGTCTGACTTGGTTATTAATTTATTGTAATTTTAGATTGTTTTTATTTTTCTGACTGGCTATTTTAATTATAATTATTATTGTCCATACATATGAAAAGGCAGATTTTTGTAGAACTAAGTTAGCAATTAAGACCTGTTGTCACCAAAATTTTTTTTAATATAGTATTATGAATTATGAATTTGACTGGTGGACAATAATTAATATAAAATTTATATCAAATACGAGGAATCCAGTGAACTTCGTACTACCAAACATTGATTTGTAATCTGAAGTCATTGAGTGAGTAGATATCAATGAAATAAAAAGTGGCAATTCTCATAAAAAAAGCAATTAAGATGTTTTAGATTATTCGGCTGTTCCTTTGAGTTTTTCTTTTTTTTTCTTTTTTCCTGAGTTTTCCTTAAACTCAAACTAAGCAAAAATAAAACTATTTAAATCATTCGACCCGTTTTTGAGCTTATACGAGACACATGCACGGCAATTGATTTTTATAAATATAAATTGTTATAGTCACCAAACTAACCTATATTAATCCACAGCTGTAATAAGGGTATCATAATGCCTATAATCTCCATGCTGACCATGCGGGTTGGGGATTGCAGGGCACAGCTTTTCACATAGCTAACGCTGCTGCCCGTCAGCGGTCAGGGAAAATACCTATGCCGGTGTTAGGCTGCTTATGCCACAATCAACAGACCGCCAGTGCCCTGTTTGTTAGTTAGTAGGGTGCACCACATGCAGACTGTATTATAAATAAATAATAAATAATACAAGCTCTGCTTAGTTTGGGGCTACATGATGCTGTGTGATTACGTCCCACATTATTTATTTATTTATAATAAATAATACTTGACGTCATTCATCACACAACATCATGTAGAACCAAACTAAGCTGAGCATGTATTATAGGAACCACATGATTGATATACTACATATATATATTTTTTTCTAAATACATACATATCATACATACAAAACACCCAGACCCGAGACAAATATCTGCAAAACATGCAAACCTTTGTCCACCCACTGTGCCGTAGGTTAGGTTGAAAAACAGAAAAATCCCATAGAATCAAATTTACATGTCTCATATCTCAGCTAGTTTCAAATTATAACTAGAGCTGTCTAATCTGTCTATACTACTTCGCACTTCGTCAGTACATAAATACAGTGCGGAGATAACAAGGCGCAGGCGGTATCGTAACACAAATAATGAACAGTAATCTGACACGACAAGTCAATTATGAGCCGACATAAACACGTAGCTCCAGATTTCGCTGGTAATGCCAGATGTAGGAAACTTGTTCCTAAGACGTCAATTTAAAAAATTTAGATAAGCTAAGAATATTTATTTTTTAAGAAAGCAAAATGCATTGTTTATAAGATTTAATAAAAATGATTTTTGGATCTTATCATCATCAGCATCATCAGTCTAAAGCCTAGCCTATATGACCGGCCACTTCAGCTTCCTAATTTCTGAGTTATGTCGACAACTTTAGTTTGGTCGGATGGTCTCATATCTAAATATATCTATATAGGGGGTTGCTGTAATGATCACACGGCTAGTGCTACTTGTTAGTAATCATAAAAAATTTAATCCTAAAGCTAAAGTCCATTAATCAAAAAAAAATTCAAACAAAATAAATCACATCAACAAGCTGTATAATCCAGAATTGAATACCAAATGATTTGAAATTTTCAATGATAAAATCTTTGAAATGTTCTATAACTAAGGGCCATGAGGTTGCCATAACAGAGGTAAATAAGTATTGTTCGTTATTATTCTTCTTCTTCCGTGTCGACGTTTTAACTACAACCTTAGATAGTTAAATAATAAGCATATTAGGGTCTGCTAAATGCTGGTGATGATGATGACGATGTAGCAAATCATGAAAATGGTGTACCTCGTACAAATTTGATAATGTTTATTATTGGCTGCAAAAATACTATTTAAGTTTATATACAATTTGTCCCCACCTTGTGGACATAGACGAACACTAAACGTTTATTAGGGTATTTTTAACCAATATGCAAAGTATTAAAACAATAGGTCTAGTATTTACCGAGAAAAACAATAGTTTTAAATTTTTTAAAATAATTGATTAATATGACGTGGCCATAATATGTAAATGTTTTATTGATGAAAAGCATGCAATTCATACTCACACAGGCATCTCTTGTCATCTTATTCGTGTCAATAATGATACAGTATGTATTTAATTATCTGGTATTAAATTTGTTAGAATATTTTGATTTATATTTTTACTTCTAATTAAAACCAAAACTGTTTCACAGCATTTTTGAGAAGTAGTATTACGAGCGTGTTCAATATTTGTTTACAGGCTAGGGACACGATGTATATTTCTGAATTTAAAATATATTTGGATGAATATTGACACTCGCGAGCCAATTATTTATTGACGTCCCTAGTAGCACTAGTTATCATAGTATTGACGAGTGGATTACGAATAATTTGAATAGAGGTAATGTTAACCAAGTCAATATACCTACTTTCATGTGTCATACAGCCCAATTGGAAAGTAAATTGACATCACCATAAGCACAAAACATCGAAACTTTACAAATTACCCAAGAACCCCGACCTTTCGACTTTCACTCAAAATCCAATCATCAAGTGTCCAGTAGCTCCGACTTCACCTCATTAGCCGATATCAACACGTCTTATGCCTTTAATAGATATATAATCATGCACATTATTTAAATTGCTTGACAAATTATATGTCGGTACGCAGTTCTACCCGCTCAGATGTCGGTTACGTTTCGTATTGCATTTCTTGCAGGCTTTGAGATGTTGGCTGGCAGTTTATAGAGGTGATACAACGGAAAAAAGGTTTCGAAAACACATCCTTATTTCAATCCGGGGGCAGTTGAATCCCGGCCGAGTGATTCACGTCCATTCAAAAACCAATGGAGTTTTTGTTCCGAATTTTTGTTTTGCACAATAGCACGCGTTCTGAAGAAACTGACAAGCCGAGGAACATAAATATGATATGCTTACGCATACAGGTTTTGCATAGTAGGCTAGGTTATTGTTCCAATAAAAGCAGCGATGGGCTTGCAAATTATTATTTTACAGTATTTTTCTTTACATTGTATTGATCTTACAATCGTTTGTCCCACAGCAGGACTAAACTAACCCCTTCATCTTAACACACAGTCGCTATGCCGCTGAGTTAAGTTTTCTTAAAATAAATAAATATACGTCTCAGGACATATCTGGGTCACTAGGGACCCATATGGGGACTATATCCTTAGGTCCATCACTGAAAAATATACATAGATACTGTTTAAGTTCTCATAGAAGTAAGTAGAGTACGAGGCATCAGTAGAGCGCTGGTTTCTAGTTCGCGCTATCGAAATGGGCTAAATTAGAACATGGGTTGTCTAAGATTTATAATTTCAACTCAGGCGGGATTTGAACCCGCGACCTTCCCAGCAATACCGGGACGCAAATCTAATCTTAGATTTTCCCTGAAGTGTGGGCAAACACTTAAAATACAAAAAATCATAGAATAAGCAAAGCAACACCTCTCGTCAATGTACTAAAAACTATTTGTCATTGAGCAGGCTTGGAAGCTGCAACGTTTCCCCTGTAGGTGAAGCAAACGGCGCTTAGTCGTGAATGCCCGAAAATTTCGACAAGGCGAGGAGTTGACTCGGTAGCGCAGTTGGTTAGCGCGTCCCGGTATTGATGGGAAGGTCGCGGGTTCAAATCCCGCCTGAGTTGAAACTTTTAGGATGTATCTTCGATTTTTGACAAACACTTTAAAATACAATAAATCAAGGGTTGTCTAATTCATTATTTTAGACGCTGTCTGTAGTCCCTGCCCTCGATAGTTCGAAGCCTCATTTTCAGATACCTACTCATAACATACCCAGACACAAAACAAGGAATATCAGCATAAAATCATCAACTCCTTAGATATTCTCCATAAAGTCTTTAGCTCTCAGACACGAGTCGCCAATTAGTAGCGAAGTACTAAAGGAAAATGTGGCCGAAGGGTAAAATTACGCGACTATGCGTAAGAGTACATCCACACACGCATTTCTTAATGTATCTGCATAGTATTCAATAATTGTAGTATACATGACATGTAGGACACAGAAAAAAAATTGCATCTATTCTAGATAATTTATACAGCGCCAAGTAGTAACTTTTAACTCATAATAAAAATAAATAAGTTCCAATCATGTTACTTTTCATCCCGGTACAACGCGAATTAAATTGCGGCTGGAAGCTAGGATTTCCCAAAAGGAAAATGCCGAGAACCCGTACCAATTGCGTCAACACCGAACGTATCCCATAAAATTTATTATATTTTATAAATGACATTAACATTTGCTTTAGTTTACACACCGACTCGATTAATAATCAAGTAAAAAATTATTTTGTTGATTTGGTTTCCGTTGCACGCCGCCATTAGACTTCAACAACCAATGATATATACGTTGCTATGGCAATAAACATTGATGTAAAGTGTTACTATGGCAATAACCCTCATTTTTAATTATTTTGTCAGTAGAATCGACTAAAAACTTGTTGGATATTTTTTTGACGCACTTACTTTAGTCTTGGTACCAAGCGCCATACATCAGACGGCATTTTCCTTTAAGGGAAACTTATGAGTCAACATTTTTATAAAATCTTGGAAAATTAATCAATAGATTTCAAGGTGAAACCCAGTTTATCTTAAAAAATAGTAATATTCATGTTATTTTTCCATTCCAAAACACCATAGACGGTAAAGCTCTTGCTGAGACATGAAATTTCAAGCATTAGCTTCAAGCGCAGCTATGATATTTGACTCTTTGATATCTTAATGCTTCTACAGTGCCTCTTTAGTCGACTGTATAAACAAAGTTTCAATTATCAACAGAATTTCTTAAGTTTCAATTACCTTACATAGCCTGTTTAAGTGAATTTCTCTACATTGAAATATTTTATGATGAATTCAAAATAATAAAATAATACAAGGGGCACTTTGAATTGCTAGTTCAAAATCAAAACGTATATCATCATCATCAGCCTATAAAATTAGCAGTCCACTGCTGGACATTAGTCTTCCCCAATGAGCGCTATTGCACCCTGTACTCAGCTAAATAAATAAAAAATGTTGGACGTTATCACACAGCATCATGTAGTCCCAAACTGAGCAGAGCTTGCATTATGGTATACCACATGATTGATACATACATATACACACATATATACAGTTTTTATGATCAGTATGTATTTTTTTTTTGTAAATACATACTGATCATAAATAGAAAACACACCATACCTGAGACAAATATCTACAGAACTTGCAAACATTTGTCCCGCGACGGGAATCAAACCCGCACTCTCTGCGTTTCAGGGGGACCTTTGCCCACTGCGCTACAGAGGCCGTTGCTCGACGTATCCAGCATCTACCAGCAGCATTTAAGTTATCAATTCAAAAAATTTAAAAATGTATTATTTATTTATGATATTGCTTAACAAAGTATGTGTTAGTCTATTGTTATTATTATAATACCTGTATTGGTACTGAGTAAAATTTGCTTACCAATATATTTATTGATTCTGCGTACGTTATCGTACTAGTTTATTTTTGAAGTATGCTGCCATCCCATAAGTTTTTTTTGCTTTCTCCATCCAAAGGCTGCCTGGATAAAATCACTTTCAGCGACAACCCACCTATTGTATTATTTTCTTATGTCATGGTTTTTTTTGGTAAGTTTTTCACACAATATAGTGATAATTCATTGATTTTCAATAACTTAGCTGTCTTGGAAACTGCTTAATTTTTGAAGTCCACAATTATCTATGTAACCTTTGCTCATCCAAATACAATTTAATAATAGTAAATAGCAAAACCGCAAGACTACGTTGGCAAGTTTAAAAATATAACAGACCGGGTGTCCATGAGTCACTTATTGGAGTAAGATTACCATACAAGGCCATTATGAGATGTTTGAAAAGAATTCGCTATTAAGGAAATTGGATTTTAATAATGGTTCGTAAAAAAACTGGTGAAACGATGAGATATGGTGTGAGTCATTTGGTCCAGATGAGAGTTTCAATCAGAGCTTATTTAGCGAATATTTTCTCCTTATTTTTAATAAAAAACAGTTTTTTTTTGCATGCGTACCTCCTTGTGGACCTGGCCATAAATTTGACAAAAAACACCTTTACTCCAACAAATATGACAATATTAGACAGACAGAATACAATACATTTAAATTATGGGATGTTAAAAAGACAATAAGGAAAAAGAACAACTTAATAAATATGTTAGATGATCAAATAAAAATAAATGATATTTGCTTAGCAATAAATTTTAAAATGATAAACCGAAATATCGATTAGACGAGATGAACATATAGCTTTATTTCGTTAGAGAAGAAAAGTAAGAGAGAGAGAGAGAGAGAGAGAAAATAAAAAGTAAATACAGTTTTTACGGACACAAACAACTGATATTCAGTTAATATTCAGGGTGACCCTAGAATATTGCTTTCAGAGACTGATAAACATACAAAGTATGTTTAGAACATTAAGAATAAGAATTTATTTATTATTGTATGGACATTTATAACATACAACACTAATCTATCATTTTTGCTTTTGAGGTTTAAATATTAATAATTATTATCATTAACAGCCTGTGACCTCCTTGAGCCCTCTCCATCAACAGATTACCTGCAATCTTGACGATGTCGTCTGTCCATATGGTGGGAGTCTTCCTACACTTCGTCTTCTAGATCGAGGTCACCAATAATAATGTCTTGAGGCAGCATATAACAAAGGTTCAAAAGTTGACAAAACAATATGTCTAACATACAACACTAAAAATTTTTGCTTTTGAGGTTTAAATATTCATCATTATTATCATCAACAACCTGTGGAAGTCCACCGTTGAACGAACTGAACTTTGAGCCCTTTCCATCAACAGATTACCTGCAATCTTGACGATGTCGTCTGTCCATATGGTTGGGGTCTTCCTACATTTCTTCTTCTAGATCGAGGTCGCCAATAATAATGTCTTGAGGCAGCATATAACAAAGGTTCAAAAGTTGACAAAACAATTGACAAATATTTAGTAGAGCAACGCTTGTTGTCCTAAGGATATAATAATGTGTATAACGATTTGAGAGTTATACCTGCTACAGGACGTGCAGGAGGACTGCAGCCAACTCGTTAAAGAATGAGCCTTTTTATAAATACCAAACCATTGCATCGTATTACTAAATTAAGTTTATAGTCTGTCCCTACCTTAAACATACAAAGCCAGTCTTTCTGACGCCAAATGGTCAATTGGTCACCTGTATCATATTACGTTTTGAAACTAGTTTTTTGCCAATCAATATGAATTTTCGTCACACCTGGGTCCAATATTTTATTCAGATCTCTTCATATTTTTTCCTAATCACAGCACATAAAAATAAACAATATAAAATATTGTCGGTTTAGTTTTTGTTCGATCGAGATAGTAATAAATTATGTAGTTAACAAGTTGCGATTACAATTTGTCATTTTTTTGCGTAAGCTCGTTTAGAACCCGCTAAGTTATTTATTTAGTGCGATGATATTTTTGATTCTTGATCTGTCCAACGCCTAGCCTATTAAGTGTTTGCTCCATTGAACTGTCTAAGTCTATGGTATAATACGATGCACGCGCAGATATAATCTGGTGTGGTGATGTGGTGTGGAATTCAGATGCGTTGCAAATAACTTAAAATGCAATAACTATTTAAAAATGAAAATTCGGCCGAATATTCACAATTTTCAGACACTAGTTTTCAATTTTCCCATTGGGTTATAAGGGGTTCCAAACCCCATATCTGAAACCCAAGCCAACCTCACCTGCAGGTGCCTGCTAACTAACAAACGGGGCTCTGGCGGCCGGCTGATTGTGGCAGTTTGAGCTAGTGACCAAATCTGGTGTCGGAGTTTTTAGGCCGCATGCCTATGCGTAGCGCAACCTAATACTGGCACAGCTAAATCTCCTGGTAATAGCGTCAGCGGTGCAAGAAATTGTGCTGCGCAATCCCCAACCCGCATGCCCAGCGTGGGGATAATATCATATCACCCTTCTTATAACATGCAATTTAACACTATGTGAAAGCAAATACATCTATTGTATTGTATGTATGTATTATAGTGTATTGTATGTTTCTGATGTTGTTAGACCACTGACGCAAGCAAATTAGGTCCCTGACTAGAGTCACGACTGCAATAATGGGTGTCGGGTGATGTAATGGGACTATTACAATCATTCAAAGACTGACTACTGAATTTATTGCTTTGAAAATTTATATTTGAATATGTAAATTAACGCATGGTATTATCGCTCAATTATTGTTTCAATTTAATAGCGCCCTGCACACGTAAAAATCAGACCGCACATCGGGACTACGTTCCTAACCACAGATCGATCTGTACGGTTTGGACTGCGGATCAAACCAATACAAGTCAAGCTGTATCTGGTTTATATAGTCTTGTAAGAGTAAATAGGTAAATTCTAGGCAAACGTGTTACATCATCAACCGCATCATTACTTACCAACAGGTGTGATGGCGGTCAAACTTAAACCTATAAACTATATCAAAAAACATTGACCTCATCCTAGCACCCATTATTAAGCTAAATTACAAGATCGTTGAAGTTGCAGCAATAATAAATATAAGCTTTTAAACCAATGCAACTCTGTGAGGTAACACGTTATACAAATCAGCGGTTTGTATCGCTGTGGTCTCTAAGGTTTGTGTAAAATACAAGCGAAGCGATAAACTTTTCCGATCCTTTTTCATTGAGAAGAAGAAGATTGCGTTTACCGAGGTCCATAAAGTTACGAAGAACAAGATACAGATAGCACCTGAGACCCCCGATACAAGACCCGGTTCAAGTCAAATCCAAAATGTTTGCCGTATTTAGTCTACAAAATAATAACGCCTTTTAAAAAGCGTCTAGATCAGGTGTGTCTATTTACGTTACGGAGCTTTTATTAAAACGAGAGAGCTTGCTGTTAACAAAAATCTGTACCTTACTTTTATTTACCCGGTGTTTATTAATTGACTAGATATCAAAAACGAATCCAGGGCATCATTTTGACATAACTAGCAATCTAGTTAGTTAAGTCAAAACTAGCAATTGCAGATAGTTTTTGCACAAGAAAAATAAATGCAGGAAGAACGATTAGTTTGTTACGAGGCATTTTTTCGTTTAGCAAAAGCACTATTATTGAGTAACATAATAAAAATTTGCATTTTATTCCGCTAATCGCGTTGCTAAACGCTCCACCTATGAAAAAACAAAGCTTTAGTACTTTAACGGGCCGTAAAACAAAGTGATGGCCAGTCTAGGAGCGCTATTTGAACTTCATAAAGAATATCGTATGTCTTTGTTTGTTATAACAATAAAACGAAGGAAAGTAAAGAGCGCTTTAAACGTGAAAGTACCAATTTGTGAGCATTTATATTAATTCGCGTGTGTTTGTACGGTTTCAGATGTTGTTTACGAATACATTTTAAATGATGCAAAAGCAGTTTTATTTAAAACTGACTTTTATGTAAGTTTACTCATGTTCAGGGATTAGCACTTACAACACCACATCAGTCCACTGCTGGTGATAGACCTCACCTAATAAAGAGGAATATGCTCATAATCCCCACACTGGGCATGCGGGTTGCGGGCCCCGCTTCTCGCACCACCGACGCTGCTGTCCGTCGGTGTCCAAGGGATTTAGCTGTGCTGATGTAGGCTGTGCTATGCCGCAAGTAGCCGACCACCAGAGCCCCGTTCGTTGTTAAGCAGGGTATACCACGTACAGGTGAAGTTGGCTTGGGTTCCAAAGATGCTGTGGAAGAGTCCTCAAGAGCACCCATGGTTTTGGCATAAGGCACTAGAACGGAACATCGTGGTGGTTTTGGCCGGTAATGGAATGGTATCCATGAGGATTTCCCCAGGTTCACAAAAAAAGGGTTCCAAAGATAGGGGTTGGAACCCCGTACACCCCAGGGATTAGCACTTCCTAAGTTTCAAATAATCGATATGTATCAGCGATAATCCCTAGAATAGAGCTCATTATCGACTTTGACAGTTCATTATTAATGACGTCTTGTGACTTTAAACCTACAGTATCGCATGAAAGTGTAAGAAATACAACTTAAGTGTAAGAATAACTTATGTTTTATAAGAGTATTAGTATTAAATTACTTCACAGGCAAACACCAGATGCTTTATCAACAAGATAAAAATAATCTTGTCAGAGCGAAAATAACATTTAGGAACAGGAAGTTTTGGAGGCTAAATTCTTTGGGTGCATATCGATTGTAATATAAAATGCTCTGAGAGCAAAACGTCCTCAATTTAAAATGACTGTTAGTTTTCAGAGCATAAATTCCTTATTACAGAATATTCGCTATGTAAAACGTCATTAGAGTTAAATGCCCGCAATTTAAAATCAACCTATGCCAGTCATTTTTAAATCCTGTCTCCCTAAATCCTTTTTTAAAAATACGTGATACTGAAGGTATGAAAAAGATTCAAAACATATTTTCTACCTGTCAATAAAAAAAAACTGAAATTAAGTAGGACGATTTGCTCCTTGTTTGTTTTTCCGTTATTGTCAAATTGATTCAAAAACATTATGACAAGAGGACTAACTATTGAAAAGGTGATTATGCTTCCAAAACCATTTTAAATTGAGGAAGTTTTGCGCTGAGAGCATTTTATAATACAGCCGACTTGCACCCTAAAACATTGAGTTTTCAAAACTTCCTGATCCGAAATGGAAAATACCTTGAGGTTCTTCCTCTTCGTCTTCGTCCTCAACGCCTTCGTCTTTAGAACTTTCAGACTTTTAATGAACGGCATGAAAATGAGATGAATCAATTTGTAAAATTTATCGTTAAAGAGCAATGCTCCATTCATTAATTATAGTTCTCGTAGCTCTTTCTAAATCGTAGAGCTATCATGAGCGACGTAGCACTTACTTCTTCGTAAGAGCTAGTGGTCAACTTTGGAGTCAATTTTCATGCCACACGAAGACTGGTTTTACGAGGTAATCAGATCTAAATGACACTAATCAATCTAAGTAGTTACCGGGTGTTGCTTAATCTGCAGAACTCTAAAATAAGCCACGCCACGATTGATTCAATAGCAAAAAAGCTGACTATAATAAAAATACGACTTTTATTCTCAGAACAGTGCCAATAAAACTTTGTAATGTTAGAGTTCAACGACAATGATAACCGTACTTCCTCCGATATCCGTATTGTCTAGTATTTTTACAATCAAACCGGATCTCGTTCTTAGAAAATGCTTATTTATATCACTCCTTCATGGTGTTAGTAGTGACTAGTAAAGCCCTTGCAAACTGCCGACTTCTTATAGTTCGATAGTTTGGGTCTTAACACGTTGACTGCGGGCCGCGCCATGCCCGAGGAGGAGCAGCACATGCCCTAGAGCAAGTGTGTTTTTCCACTCAAAGCACTCTAGTAGATAATACACTATTATTAGTGTATATGTAGTGTGTGGTCGGATTGGGTTAACCCAATCCAACCAATCAGTGTGTCTTACCCGTCATGATATACGAAGCCAACACGTGGACACACAGTATGGCTAGTCCACCCGTAAAACGTCGCTTAGCGAGCAATGGAACGAGGATCTTTTCTCTGAAGGATAAAATCTGCAACGAGTCTATCCGACATAGAACTAAAGTTGACAACGTAGCTTGGAGAATTTGCATTTCAATAAAGTTTCAACCGTTTACGGGTTAATGTGGTCCAGTTTGACGCGATTAACTTCGTTGAGGGAGTGTTTAAAGTTTTCTGTAAGTAAGGCAGATGCTAGATGGTAGATGCTGGATGCGTCGAACTGAGGGCTGAGTGCAATAGTTCTATGTCCAGTAATGTACTGCTATGGGCTGATAATGATCACGAAAGTAATTGTACTAGAAAATAGGGCATTACCTTGAATTTTCAGATACAAAAAATATAGGAATAGATTTCGCTGAAATCTCTTGTTGTTTACATCATGTGTTATACGTGTCTGGCAGACTAAATTAGAAAACAAATGTTGTGAATAAAAAATTGTAATAGATAATTTTACTAAAGTTGGTGTTTTTATGAACCAACCCGCATGCTTAGCGTGGGGATTATTGGTATATTCCCCTTATTAGGTGTGGTCTATGTCCAGCAATAGACTGATATAGACTGGTGGTTGGTGTTTTTAAGATACGCACAGAATGAAACCAGACACTTTTCAGTACTAGGTTGGTTTAAAAAAATATCTATAAAGCGCGCGGTTGCTTTTTGTGGTAAACTATGTGGAAAACGCATAGCGTTTGATGCGCACTATTTTAATACATATAAAGCTATTACCAAAAAATCAATCCATGGTAATAGCTGTATATGAATTTAAATAGTGCGACGTCAATCGCAATGCGTTTTCGACTTGGCACTTGAAAACTTGGCATAGGTTTTTCTTAAAACTTTAAGGGCTAGTTTTTCAACTGTTGATAATTTTAACTCTTCGCCCGAACAAGGCTAACCTGAACCGTCGTTTCAGTACAAAAGTTAGTTTAGCACGATTCAACTTATAAATAACTTATCCATTGATAATACAACCATAAAGCTTTCAACCGTCATAATTCCACTGTTTTCAAATTCATTCAACGAATACTGGCTTAACCAACAATTCAAAAATTAAATCGAAAGATGTTTATTTTCAAATTATTTATCAGATATTGGTATAATAACAGACGAACAGAGGGAACAGTGGCACCTAGCTATACCTACTTAATATTTAACATGCTACACAAGTTGATCATGGCTGAACTTATACATTTATGTACCATTTCCTGTATGTTTCGATATATATATATATATATATATATCTGTATGTTATGATAATTATGAATAGGACGATTGAAAAATCGGTCCAAAATCTTGGTCAAAAATATAGATTTTTCTCGAAGGCTATAATTTTATTTAATAACAGACTTTATCATTTAAATATTGGAAACAGTAAATAAAAACGTCCCGCTATATTTTTGGTAAGTATATGATTCACGTATTCAGCTGCTATAGTGTCAATGATCAATTATATTTTTTATTAATGATATTCATCATCCCACTGTTTTTATTGACGTTGACACCTCATAAGTAGATGGTTAAACATTATAATTAGTAGATAATCGGTTGAGATAAAAGAAATACCGTTGATCACAGTAAAAAAGAATAGGTTGATTTATAGATGTGTTACTGTTTTTGCAACACTTTCCAAAAAATATAACGGATAATATCATATCTACTTTAGAGATTTCAGAAGTATTTGAAATTTGGTGCTGGAGAAGAATATAAAGATCACTGAACAGAAAAGGAATAGCACTGAATATAAAGAGCTGAACAGAAAAGGTTACTATTAGAGAAGAGAAATTTTAGAGATTTGAATAGAGTCTCTGAAGAGAGACTTAAATAAAATAATATAGAAAACAGAAGAGGAAAGAGGTAGAGTTTGAGGTTTCTATACGACATGGCAGCTTCATACGCAAGAACTTATAGGGAAAAGTAAAAGGAAATATAGGTAGGGGAAGACGAAAGAGATTATATGGGCCACAGTAAATAGAAGGAAGCTGTCATGTCGTATAGGGAAGTAAAGGAGGCTGCTTTGGAGAGAAGTAGATGGAAGGAGCTGCATCATTTGCGCCGACAAGAACAGCTCTTAAATAAATGATGATGATGACTTTTTTCACTTCGTCCGCGTTAAGGTTTCCCCCGATTCATAAACTATAATTATCATAATCATAATCATATATTTATTTGCCAGAATGTACGTTCTATATTATAGTTCCATTATGTAAATGATTTGATACTGTACATTCTTACTACTAAGGCATGTAAATTTAAGGATTTATAATTTTTCATTTATAATTTAGTTATATTATATAGTACAATGTCAATCCAGCTAATATAATCAATTAATATTTAGTCAAATTTGTTACTAAGAAACTCTGATATTGAGTAGTAACATTTATCAATTAGAAGTGCCTTCAGATTATTCTTAAAACTAATAATGTTGCCTTTTTTTATGATCTCTTGTTATAGATTTTTGAGGCCATACAAAAAAAAGCTGTTGGGCTAAATTTCAGAAAATCTTTTATTTTATGTAAGCAAGCACCCCTCTGTATTATACCTACGCTACCATCATCATTAGCCCGTAGCAGTCCACTGCTGGTCTCTCCTAATGAGAGCGATTGCGCCCGGTCCTCAGCTCAACGCATCCAGCTTCTATCAGGATCCTTTCGCAGATCGTTACTCCACCTGGCCGAGCCGCGGTCTCCACTCAAGATAACCCCTATACTATGCAGGGAACATAGTATAGGGGTCCAGCCCCATTTCAAGTCTCTAGGACTTAAACTGTGGCTATGGTTTAGTGGTTGCCTATGGTTTTGGGTGTCGGTACGTTTTATTTGTAAATATCTATGCACACATAACGAAGTCATACTTTTAATCCCGGTACCAGACGACCAAATCCGCAGGCGGTAGCTTATAATTATATTTCAAGTTGCATATTACTCCCACACTTTCAGAAAGATTTTCATCAAGTCGTGAAATGCTGTGCTGACATACAAAACCATAAACTAACAAAGACCTGTTATTTATTTGACACTAGCCTTCACCCGCGGCTTTGTTCACGAGGTACTTTAATAAAAAGTAGCAAAAATTTATAGGTTAAAAACTGCATACTTACTGCTGTGGATTTTCAATAGTTTTGGCGTGAAGGAAGAAAAACATTTCACTTTTCACATCTTTCATATTTTTTCAATCTTTCGCCTTTAGCAAGTAGCTAGGAGAGGTAGGTACAGATTAAAATTTTGTTTGATTTATCTGCATTTTTATCTGTTTTCTTAAACTTAGATAAGGAAGAATATTCGCTATTAGAAAAGTGAGCTTCAGTCGACGTTAACCTGTAGAAAGTATGAGATAGGATGAGAAAAATGACAAAAAAAATAACCGAAAAAGATAAATGCGTCGAGCTGAAGACAGGGCGCAATGGCGCTCATTAGGGGAGGCCTATATCCAGCAGTTGTGGTGTTATAGGCAGTGGACTATATAGGGGTATCTTGAGCCCTTGCCCATGATACCCATTGAATCATCATCATCATCATCATCATCATGCTTGCCATACACGATAGATATTTCGATAGTTTTTCTTTATAAACGAAATGTGTGATGTAAGGATAATGAGAAGTTATATTCTCAAGACAGCCACGCTCAATCTCACCGCTGATTTTCAACATCCAATGACTAATCAACGTTGAAATTAGCATAATAATATTTGATAGGTGCGCAATATAATGACTGGTTATCAGATTGACGTATGATTGATATGTATAACTATTCAATTCGACGCTTAGGGCATATTTTTTTGGCCGTCTGGTGATGTTGGTGGGCGGTATATTATAGGGATGTACCTGTGACCTAGTAACACAGTAGATTAAGTTATTAATACGAATAAGGTGTGTATTATCGATGTTATTTTTCTGTTCGGTGTGAGGTCAACTGTGAGACTATCCGGCCTTGCCCAGTAAAGATATTCGGAAAGATAAGATATTTTCACCCAAGTTATAAAAGTCTGGAAGGAGGTAACTATAATAGGTATTATTAAAGTGTAATTGCATAGTCTTAAAATTAGGTGCTACTAATTAGAGAAAAATGCACAAGAACATATTTTTTACATTGAATGGGCCTTTGTTTGACCATGAACTCACCTGATGTTAAGTAACTGCGGTATCCCTAATCACTCACTCGTACATTCACTCATCCCTCTTGCATTTTTGCCTCCATCGATAACGTGTGCTCGCTGATACAAATAAATGCGTATTAATTAATTACTGTGTTTACTTAAGATATTACAGTAACGTTTTGGTCTAAGATGGAGCACAAAGGTGCAGAAGACACCTTCACTCTAGGCTTAAAGAGTCCCGGATCAAAGTTATCAGGAAAAACAGAGGCCGGTAGGGAGATCCAATTTTTGGCAGTTTGCTTAATAAAAGTAGAAGAAAACACCTTAGTACTAATAGGTGGTATATCTACTAAGCAAAGATAGTACTGAGCCGTGCGTCTGCTTGTCCTGGAGTGGAATGGAGATGGTGCGATCAGTTCATATAGATCCTAAGAACCATCACCGAAATCTGGCCTATAGAAGATGGATAAGCAAGCAATCTTACAGCGGTGTTCGAGACTTTGGATCTTCGTCTTCGAAAGGTACTGCTCTCCAATGAGGCTGCTCTCTCTGAAGGCTCTTCGTTCAATCAATATTTAACACACAAATTGATATTTACTATCAAATCGGGTAAAATAGAACTCAACATAGAAATACTTTTCTGTTAGGAATGTTTTATGATGTTTTTTAACAAATAAATGATATTCCATTTTAAGCTCAAAAGATAATCATTATCTGCCACAGCGGTAGTTATCAGATTACCCAGAATTAAGATTAGATTCATACTTTACCATAAATGGTAAAAATGGCAAATAAAATGGTGAACCGCAAACCGCCTGAGTAAATACGATTATCTTGGTAGTTCGATGTTGTGCTGGCGCCAGTTATATCAAACGGATTGTGACGTCATAGTTACTTAGAAGAACTTAACAGTTTTTGATTCTAGGTCAACAATTTTGTTATTTTTAGTTAGTTTATTTTTACAGAGCGATGCGTCTCAGGGGGTCTACTACAATTCACCCAAGTACGAAATTAGGTGTCTCGTTTCTTGCGATTGGTACTCATAATCAAACGAAACCCGAAATTTCGGCACGAAGTTTGTAATATTAATGAGTAGGATGCGCAACGTTCGGACGTTGCGCATCCTACTCTACTTCACGAAACATACGACCGCAATATTGGAATTGACAGTATGAAATACGACCAAACGCACGAAACGAAACATTAAATTTTGTACTTCGGTGAATTGTAGTACCCCCTGCTTCAAAACTGGCAAAATTAGCTTCGCACCCACGCCTTTCAAACCGAAACACAGCAATGCAGATTCACGGCAGCAACAAATAGGCTTTGTGGTATAATTTGACTGAAACCACTGTTTCACTGATATCATGAGAAAAAGCATGATACATCTCTGGATATTTATCTCATGTGTGTCCTGACATAATCATCCCTCCCCACGCAGCGCACATACCTAAGGAGTTATACAGCGGTAGTTTTTTTATAGTACTTGCAGGACGAGCCCTTCAAAAACGACTACTGCTGAAACTGCATTATAAACTCTCCAATATCCACACATTAAGTGAAATTGTATATGTTTTGGTCTTAGCGACGCCAAGTGCTCTCGAATCACCTGATAACTTATCATAACAAGCAATGTACAATACAAGATTAGGTACGACAACATCACGTCATAGGAAACAGTCATTATTTGTACTATCGACTGCGTACCTAAGCCGTTTGAGAATATTTACATAAGCACAATGATCCTTTGATTTGCTATCAATCATTTGGATATAAATAGTAATGATACTAGGTGATATAATAAGTGATAAGTGGTTTATATTTTGATGTGATAAAATTAGGCTGATGATAATGATAGGAAGATAACTACTTATCATATATTATTAGGTGCTTACCTATGAAATTGACGTTTTTTCACTCTCTCTTATTTTGTAATTATTTTTATTAATTCAACCGTCATATACAAAATTAATTATATTCTGAACGTAGCATTATTGCAAAGATTGAAAATTCAATAAATACTATTTTTGAGGAAGTTCATCCCCAGAAAATAAAATTTGAAAACAGCTCATTTCTTGTGTTATTGCTTTCAATGCTTAAATTCGTTGTATTTTTTATGTGTTCGTTTTTTTAAATATGCCTACGCATACTTTTCGCAATGTTGTGCACACACAAAATATTAGGGGAATAGGATTTGTAGTTCCAATATATGTATAATATATGTGTAATTTATCAATTTTCTTGAAATTCTCCATACAAAACACCAATTTCAGCTTTTCTCGGTTCAATGATTACAAAGAATTTAACTGTAAGTATAACTTTTACATTCTGTAACTAATATTGAAAGAGTATTCTTATGTTATGAATCAAACGGTAAAGTTGAGGTTAGACTGCTCAGGGATGATTTAAAATGGATGGTTACACCGACTCCGAAGATAGCTAAATAACCAATTTATTTACACCAATAGACACCTGTTGCAACGCAGGGCAATAAAAGCTATTCCACCACCACCACCACACACACCACACCAGCCTATATCAGTCCACTGCTGGACATAGACCTCCCCTAATAAAGGGGGATATGTCCCCACCCCTTTATTAGGTTTAGGGTTGGGGACCGCAGGGCACAGCTTCTCGCACCACTGACGCTGCTGCCCGTCGGTGGCCAGAGGATTTAGCTGTGCCGATGTAGGCTGCGCTATTCTAAATAAAGTAAAACAATAAACAAGACTGGCGTAGTGAACTGGACGTTTTTTCGGTATCCTGGCAAGAGTGTTCCCAAGATCGGAAAGTGTGGAAGGGAGGACTTTATCCTGCATTGGAATCAAACAGGCTCACAAGATAAGATAAGATAATAAAGTTGAACTTACCGTGTGTTCAGCTCAAACACATATATCAATCTCTATAGACAAGAATTAAGCTTCAAATAAGAAGCTGTACAAAAGAGCTTGTCATTTTGAAAATATTTGGCCAACGGAAATTGAGTCAGAGCACTTAGTTTATACTTAGAAATACTTAGTAGAAAGGTTATATATATCTAGATGTATATCTGCTAAGTCACCGCGATCTACTCACGACTTGGGTTTATCCTAAAGATTCTTGAGTACAGAGATATGTCCGTTTTCACAACCGTTTAGCACTTCTTCAATGTTATAGTCGCAATCATGTTTTCGATTCGATTTTACTCCAAACGAAGCATCTTTAGGACAAGTTTATCGTGGTTCATTTTTCTTTTCCACTTATTATCTGAATATTTAAAACTGTTATGAAGCTAACTCACTGACTGGCATCTCCACCACTACTAGCCCATTCCATACCTAATGAGCCCACTTCTGGGTATAGGCCTCCCTAATAAAGGAGGAGTTGCCCATAATCCCTACGGGTTTTGGATCGCAGGGCACAGCTTCTCGCATCGCCGACGTTCCTACCTGGCGATGGGTAGGGAATTTAACTGTGTGGCTGTGCTATGCCGCATTCAGCTGGCCGCCAGAGCCCCATTTATTAGTTAGCAGGATGCACCACGAGTAGGTGCGGTTGGCTTGGATTCTAAATATGGAGGTTGGAACCCCTGACACCCTGACCTGTTTTCACTAACAGATAAATCATTCATTCATTTTAGTAGTAGAGTTCTTTGTGGAGAGCTCGTCCAGGGAAGTACTGCCACCATGCCTATTTCTGCCGTGAAGCAGCTGTGCTGTGTTTTGATTTAAAGGGTGTGGATAAAATTACAGGCACAAGAGATTTGTCATCTTCATGCCTCAAGTTGACGCAGGGCGATGTATTATAGAGCACATTCCAAAAAACGTGATCTACGATGCAATGCTTTGTGATAGGTAATGGTGCCACTTAACATCAGGTAGGCCATGTTCTTGTTCCATCTTCAAGTACAATAATAAAAAGAAAACCAACGCACAATCTAAACTGTATGTTTAAGAAGGAAAACATTTATTTCAACATCTCTTACAAAACACAATATGATTGCATAATCCGAAAATCATTTTTTTAATACCCTTTAAATTTAGAAGTAGGTATTGAATTTATGATATTTTAGTGTAGGGGTGCAATAAGATAGTACTTTCTGAAATTCAGCCACTGAAAGGACACAGAAGAACCTCTAAACGGACGAAGTCACAGCGCATCCTCTAGTACTTACTTAATAAGACATCGATGTTCTAAGTCTGAGTCAGCAGGGCTCTCAAAACAAAAAAAATTTATATCTTGTTAAACAGACTATTTTACGATCAAAACCGTGATATGCCTTAAAAAACTTTCCACACCTGACCAACACCTGATTATTGACTCACGCGATTAGCGATCTACGCAAATCAACATCGAAACAAATCGCTTAACCTACTTCTCATAAGAATACATCCATAAATATGCAAAAAAAGGTGTTTGTTTTATTTCTGTGTAAGACTCTGCTCCTGTGAATATTTGGCCAATTTGAGGATCCGCGTAGTGAATGACGTCAGAGCTAGGTTTATGACGTAGGTATGTTAGACCACACTTAGGATGAGATAATATAGAGCAATCACATGGTAACTTTTTTTATAGACTCGTATCAGTTGGTATGAATATGAAGCTTTTAGGCTTGTAGGTCTATTCTATACACGAGATGTATTTCTGTTGCTACTTCCGCTATAGCAACAAGTACTTAAAACAGAATAAAATAAATATTTGAGGGCATTTCCCAAACAAAAAATGAGTTCTTTTTGCAGTTTTGTCTCAATGTTAATACCGACAACAGGTAGATGCTTTAAATATTCACATAATATTTAGTTGTATATTCACTTCTAAAATAACTAAAAAAATAAAAATAAAATAAGGGGGGCTCCCACCATAACGGTACGGAACGCTTGGTGCTTGAGTCTGACTGGAGTCTGGTTTTTAGCGTATGAATTACCATTTTGTAGGTTTCATGCACTGCTTTATAAATTCACAGCCTCGAGTAGAGTGAGTATGTAAGTCCTAAGTACTTTTTATTCGGATACCATGCGAGCAAAGCTAATATTGTAAATGCGAAAGTTCTCATAAAGACTCCGGCAGAATACCAGCTTCTGCTGCTTTATCGCACATCCTACCATGTTTTATGTAATCGTTTTTATCTCTTTTTCTGATATTTTTTTATTTTGTTGTGTTGTGTATTTAGTTGCAAATATATTCATGTCTATTTTTTATGTCTATATCTAAAGTGGTTTTATTTGTTGGTATAGGTCGCGACACGTAAAAAGAACACTGGTGGTAAGCTGCGCATTAGGTGATTTATCGGTATTGACCCCTGCGCAGACATACCCCCTCCACTTCTTCCAGCGTTCTTTTTACAATGACATTTACTACTTTGACGCCTCAAATACTCAACCGATCATCATAAAATTTCGTACACACGCTGTCAGGTAAAGAAAAGGTTAAAGGGTACGTTTTATCCAGAAAAAGGTTCCCGAAATAGAACTTTACTACCAGCGAAGCCGCGGGTGGAAGCTAGTTAACTACAAAACTGTGATGTCTTTGAATCATATTAAAGTCAGTAGGTAGACGACCAAAGCGCAGACAGAAAGCGCCTACGGCTTCGTACTGTAGAATGTTTTGCACAACTCAGTGGCGCTGATTACAATCAAATGTGGGTTGTTCTTAGCACTGCCATCATTCGTGACACATTACTGACTCCTGCACATTACAAAGCTTATATATAATGGATTCTTCTTGCCTGCGACATTAGCCTTGTAAAACCGCTTTAATCCGTAAGAATATGAATTTAAAAAAAATGCAACTACACACAATACAAGTAGGACTTTAAAAAAAAAAAATTGACTTCAAATAAATCACTTCTTACTTCTTTCCCTAAAGAATTTCGAAAATCGGTTCACGATTGACGGAGATATTTGTGATCATAGGGCGAAAATTACAAGTGAGGATGAGGTTTTTTGAGTTTTCCGGGAAAAGTACCAATCCCTTAGGAATAACATTTATATCAAACCACCTGTGAAGTATACTCTATTAAACAAAAAAAAGAATTTTTAAAATCGGTTCACAATTGACGGAGTTATCGGTGAACATAACATAAAAAAAAGGTTCCGACGAATTGAGAACCTCCTCCTTTTTGAAGTCGGTTAAAAAGAACAAACTAAAACAGTTTTTATTTTTAAAATATTAAGTAATAGGTAACAAGAAAGACAGATGATACAAACAAAGAACTTAGCTGCAAAATGAACCATATTTCAGCATTGTAGCGGGTTGTAAGAATTACCTACAAACCGCGCTGGTAAGTGGCTGGTAAGAGTCTGTTTGCTATAGCATCTATTATTATACAACCATGTCCCCTTGTCAATTCGTGCTATCGATAATTTTAGTGTGAAGCCGGGTTTTGACTATGTCATGTAATGTTTATTACATTTTGAGCTATATATTACACGTGATCATTTGATACTTCTGCACACAAACGTCACCATTCAAGCTCAGAGGGAGGCGCTGTGTCCAGGGTCGTGTCTCGTACAAAATGTATGAGCGATAAAATATTATATCTCAAAATCCTACTAATATTATAAATGCGAAAGTTTGTGAGTATGGATGTATGGATGAATGAATGGATGAATGTTTGTTACTCTTTCACGCAAAAACTACTGAACAGATTTGGACGAAACTTGTAATATACATAGTTCTTGACCTGGATTAACACATAGGCTACTTTTTATTCCGGTATCACGCGAGCGAAGCCGTGGGCGGAAGCTAGTGTAATATATATCCCATAAAAAATCATCAAAAGCCGGCTTGAAGCTTTTAGAAGAAAAAGATTGTTACTAAATTGATGTTTTTTTTAAATTGTTACAGTACTTATGTATCAATTGGAACGAACCGAGGACAGGGCGCAATGATGACCATTAGCGGAGTCCTATATCCAACAGTGGGCTTTAGGCTGATGAAAATTATGATGTATCTATTGTTTATCGATGAAAAATACAGACATTTGTCATAAAATCCATGATGAACAAATGGACACTTACTGGTGTTAATTTATTCAGAATGCAAACACCTTCTAACGATGTTGACATTTATAAAATGGCTGATAAACACATCTAATTCAACCCACTAGACGTTCGAACTGACAGGCAGTCGAGATAGCTGTCCTTACAAAATGTACCATCTTATAAATTAGTTAAGTTACTGATTGTTTAATGGACAAAATAGCAGTAAAGTAATTTTTCAATCCATCGGCGTGTTTTTATGGATTAATTGTGGTATCTCCCTGTACTTCTGACAATGTGTACGCAAAATTTCATAATGATCGGTTGATCAATCACTGATACTATTAATGCTCATAAATTTTATACGCTAAATGATTTGTCATAAGAATAAAATCAAGAATCCTAGGGACTACCTAGTACATACAACCTATTCTTTTTGAGAAGCTTTGTTTGAGTAATTAAGGCTAAACAAAGAAACAAACAAATATACTCACTTTCGCATTTAAAGCATTAACTAAAGTTAGGATTGTGTTTGACTAAGAGTTTTTTTTATTGTATATGCCAATAAATGTTGAATATTCGAATAATTTATGAAATGATCTATTACATTTTCAAACCTAAGCCCAAAAGAAATTGGGTTACATGACGATTAAAAAAAAAATAGAGTCTAGCAATGCTATCTCTGCATATCTCAGAAATGTGGCAAAATTAAAATATATCGATGGAAACACCTCATTGTACTATTTATTGCCAGTCATATCATTTCTTGGATGCACCTACTATTTTTTAAATAAAGGTTGATACGCGACCACAGATATAGGAAAACAACTAGATAAAGTCTTAAAATTCATTACGGCTGATATCTACTTTCTTATGTCCAATATCATCAGTTAGAAAGGGATGCATACACATATATCAATGCGACTTCGAAAAGTTTATCGTACCAGGGTGCTCGAAAAAAATTCTATGCAGGTTCATACAAATGCCCTGGTACGAAGTCGCAGAAATAGCATTGAGATAAAGTATGCATCTCTTTCTAGCTAACATATATGGACATAAGAAAGTAGAGATCAGCCGTATGAGTTAATGTTCAGAGCATAAATGAATTTTAGGACTTCTTCTATACTTTAGTCCTATTTCTTTGTACGCGACATTAGTATTAGTGATAACGACGACCAATTATGAACGATTACGAAAACCAAAACGGCTTTTCATTGGTTCGAAAAACCAAATTGGTTATCGTCAGCGTTCATTATTGGTTGTCGTCGTCAGACAATATTCAACAAGTTGTACTTGTAAAAAACAATTTAGAACGCTTGTAAGAACTAAACGAAATAGAAATACCTAGTTGCCATTAACTTCTCTCTCTTTCTCAGTACATCTTCACGACTTTTTTCCCCATTATGGATATCTTCACATATTGCTCATTACGCAAATCTATTGAGGATACCCTAAAGGGGGTAGTTAGAGACAAGTCCAAACATTACGTTCGATACATGCCCACTTTTTGCAAGCAGCTAGCATTCCACGTGACAGGTTGCAAGCCCATCGCCGCTTTTTTATTGGAACACTAACCTAGCATATTCTTTTCGGACTTTTTAGTTCGAGGGCATCCCGGTTTCCTCACTATGTTTTCCTTCACCGTTTCGAGCTCGTGGTAATGCGCACATAAATTTTTCGAAATGAAAAATCCATTGGTGCACGGCTGGGATTCGAACCCACGACCTCCTGATCTTAAGTCGGGGTACATCCCACTAAGCCACTACGGCAGTTTCTCAGTTAGTGCGTGTTTACAGTACCTACCTTTACATTGGTAATGCGACAACCATTATAAGAAATAAAATGCCATTCGCCAGCAACATAAACCTAACATACTATGTAATTTAGTAGGCGTGGCGTAGTAGACACAGTGCAGCTCCACGATCACAGTAGCGAAGATGTTTATATTTTTTTTTACACAGAATAGTCAAGCGTTTGACAACTATCACACCTGAAACAGGTGAAGATGTGGTCTAAGATGGAGCACGCTTGCCTAGAAGGAACCGATTCACTCTGGATTTGAAGACTTCGAGATTGTACTGATCCGGGAAAACGGACTTATTATTGTTAGAACCAAAAGTACAGTAACTGTAACGATTACCTATAAATCAAGGCTTTTGTTCTATTTTTACAATGGTATATGATTATGAAACGATTTTCCAAATTTCAGTCTTTTCTTTTATTTCCTAATTATTTTAGTGAATATTTTGGAACCTAATTTCGGAGGAGATCGTTGATATTCAATTTTGTTTGTGTTCCGTATAATCTTAATATGATGTTTATATCAGTATTATCATATAAATTCAATAAAATAATATCGAAATAGAAATATTTTATTTGGAAAGACACAACATTACAAAAAAACAGGCTGATAAAGGGGACAAGATTGATTGTTGTTTATTGTTTATTGACTTAATAACTAGAACGGCTTGCGCCAATTACTCTAATTATAAAAAATTGGTATAGGTTCATAGGTAGGTTGATGCATCCTACCTACAAATCCGCTGAAAAATGAAACCTACCAAACTTCCAGTTGAGTGTCTCGCCAAAAAGTCGTCTTATTATTACTTGCCTCAGCGCTGGATTCTGTTGATCCCATGTAGATATCGTATCTATGTGAAAAAGGTTGCACAACTCTCCGGAGTTCGATCAGTGAGTTAATAAATAAATAACACTATTTTATTTTATTTTATTTTATTTTATTTTATTTTATTTTATTTTATTTTATTTTATTTTATTTTATTTTATTTTATTTTATTTTATTTTATTTTATTTTATTTTATTTTATTTTATTTTATTTTATTTTATTTTATTTTATTTTATTTTATTTTATTTTATTTTATTTTATTTTATTTTATTTAATATGGGCCAGCTCTTGACCTCGAGGCTTGCATAGGCAAGGATGAGGTCGACGATGGGGCGAGCTTTCCCAGAAGATGCCTATTAACTCTCTTTTTGAAGCCGTTAAGGTCATAAGTCAATGGAAAAACAGACGCTGGCAGATGGTTCCATATTTTAGCAGTGCGCATTATAAATGATGTTTGGAAGCGCTTAGTCCTGTTAAATGGAATATCAACTTGATGCGGATGGTAGTTAGCAGTGCGTCTGAAGTTCCTATGGAAGAAAGGTGAAGGCGGAATAAGGTCATGTAACTCCAGGAAACACTCTCCGTAGTATAATCTATAAAAGACCGACAAACACGCAACCTCGCGAAGATGGCTCAAGCTCACGAGCCTTGCTTTAGCAAGATACTCTTGACCAATGAGCCTCTTATCCCTGCGTTCAACTTAGTCTAGTGTGGCAAGTTCATACTTGGCTGAACCATCCCAAAGATGGCTGCAAAACTCAAAAAAAAAATTATTAAATAATATTTGATTTTATAAATAAGAGAATATTATTCTCTCATTTCAACGGAAACAACAGAATCCTGCGCTGAGGTAAGTAATTTTATGTATACATATAGTATTATCCATAACATTTAAAGGGTTATATGTTATTTAGTGGGCGGAGCGTAGGCCACAGTACTTTGCCGCTATTGTACAGTAAAACGGTAGCGCTGTACATCCATCACCATTGAGTAATTGTCTGCTAGGCAGTCAAAAGCATTGAAGCTGATTGATCTATAAAGAGTAGATAATACGATTATCAGTTAACAATCCAGCGCTCTTTGTTCGGTGTTCTTAGTAGATGGTCATAATTAAGTAGTGTAGCTGTTGTGTGTTTCCATCCAATTTGTGACCGTCTAGTGGCATTTAGATCTGAGTAGGTTTTGACTTTTTCAGTCTAAAACTCCGACACTAAAGTTTGCTTTTCGCTCATATGAAGAAGAAGAATAAGCAAACCTTGCTAGGTACGTTCGATCTAACTAAAATTGTGTATTTTAAAACCAAATGTCAAAGAGAAAGAAAATGTTAATTGTTAATCCAGGTCATAAACTATATATATATTCCAAGTTTCATCCAAATCCGTTTTGTAGTTTTTGCGTGAAAGAGTAACAAACATACACCCATACATTCGCAGGAAGAATTTTAGAACCATGTACTCTACATTCGGAGGAGGGTGTTGATATTCAATTTTGTTTATATTTTGGATAATCTTATTTATTTATTTTTTAGAAAGAATTTATCAATCAAATTGGAAGTTAACATAAAAAATAATATATGTTAATCTGTTAAATAATTTAAAAATGAAACGCGTTATTTCATATGATTTTCAAATCAATTCAATGGCCAAGTTATTTACTGCATTGTTTGACAATAAGACACTTAACACTTTAAAAATTAAATAATTTTTTGCATAAAGTTTTAAAAAATACCTATTGCTAAAATTTTTGTATAATTTTGCTGTGAGGATTATTAACATCTAGAATCACTACAGCGCCAGAACGTAAGAAAAATATACACATATTTTAAATTCTAATACATGAGTCACGTTGCATAGCTATTTTGTAACCGTACACAATCACAGTAACCGAACACTCTTCACTGCGAAATTATCATAACAACTTATTTCCATAAGATAGCCATCATGTCACACCTCTTTCCACACTAACACACATGTACAACTCTGTGTATATGTAATAGACAAAAGTTATAGTCCATTGAATGGCGAACGAATTGACTCAAAGCATGTTCATTCAATAACATGTTCCATTCAGATTTTTAGTAGTAAAGCGAACAATCGCTGGGAGACAGGCAATGAAAATAAATTGACTTTCATCGACTACTTTGTACTAAACATAGTAAAAAATAGTACCTACGTGAACGGTAGACGATTTTTTTTATTTCTTTAAATCTTTAAAACAAGTTATAATCTTTACTCTAGAGAATATTTTAAGTTATATGCCATCACAAAATGGTATACCAAGCTATCAAATTGATAACACCCTAAGAAGATATCGATGTGGTTTTGTTTGTAAATACATACATATCATACAAAGAAAACACCTAGACCCGAGACAAATATCTACAGAACATGCAAACATTTGTCTCGCAGCGGGAATCGAACCCGCCACCTTCTGCGTCTCAGGCGGACCTTCGCCCACTACGCCACGGAGGCCGTCAAGTTTAGTTGAGTCCATGATTTATTGGGTCCTGAAAAATACATAAATATGTGTTATTACTTGCAATTGCCTCGCAGTGTCGAAATTTTCGGGCAGTCACGACTAAAAGGGAAGAGGAAGAACTACTACTAGACTGAAAGGGTGGGAAGGTCGCGGGTTCAAATCCCGCCTGAGTCGAAATTTTTGGGAAACAAAAAAATCTTAAATTTTCCCTGAAGTGTGGGCAAACACTTAAAAATACAAAAAATCATAGAATAAGAAAAGCGACACCTCTCGTCAATGAACTAAACTACTAGTCATTGAGCAGGTTTGGAAGCTGAAACGTTTCCCCTGTAGGTGAAGCAAACGGCGCTTAGTCGTGAATGCCCGAAAATTTCGACAAGGCGAGGAGTTGACACGGTAGCGCAGCTGGTTAGCGCGTCCCGGTATTGATGGGAAGGTCGCGGGTTCAAATCCCGCCTGAGTCGAAATTTTTGGGATGCATAAAAATCTTAGATTTTCCCTGAAGTGTGGGCAAACACTTAAAAATAAAAAAAATTATACATACAAGTATGTAATTTACTACCGTCATGACATACGGAGCAGAAGCGTGGACACTCACAGTACGGCTAGTCCACCAGTTTAAAGTCGCCCAGAGAACTATGGAACGAGCTATGCTCGGAGTTTCTCTGAAGGATAAAATCCGCAACGAGCATTATCCGACATAGAACTAAAGTTTTTGACATAGCTCAGAGAATTAGCAAGCTGAAGTGGGTGTACCATATCTTCCAAAGAACCGATAATCGTTGGGGTAAACGAGTTCTTGAGTGAAGACTGCGGCTCGGCAAACGTAGTGTAGGACGCCGTCCGGGCAGGTAGAGTGTCGATCTGCGAAAGGCTGCTGGTAGAAACTGGATGTGTCGAGCTCAGGACAGGATGCAATGGCATTCATTAGGGGAGGCCTATGTCCAGCAATGGACTGCTGTATGCTTATGATGATGATGACGATGGAACTATGAATTTATGGGTGTTTGTTTTCATTCACGCAGAAACTACTTAACGGATTTGGATGAAATTTGGAATATACATAGTTTATGACTTGGATTAACATTTATGCTTCTTTATATCAGGGTACCACGCGAGCGAAGCCGCGGGTGGAGGCTAGTTATTCATAAAACCGAGCGCATTATTGTCGCAATTCGGTCAAAATATATAGAGAAACACAATATTCGTCACCCCACACATAGATATAAGTGTCACCGTCGCCGGCTGTAAAACCCAGAGCACTTTATGATCAAGTCTCGCTGTAAATCTGTTCATCGATATTACGTTTCATTGCAAAATATCCAGGGCATTGTTGGACAATGGTATATTAATAAAATGTCATCATTACAATGTATACCTTAAAGTAAGTATGGAACACAAGGTGAGGAGATTTAACCTTTAGGATGAGCTTAAGCGGTGATATAATAACTATGAGCATATTATATTTAATGTGTCAAAAACGTAGTTATAGTCTTTTGATAGATCAGACCGAGCTTTAAATTGAATAAAAACTTTTTTAAAAATCAGTAAACTTAGTTATTATTTTAGATAACTTTTTAAAAGTAAAATGGGGTGCAAGCCTTGTGTAAGCAGTTTCATTTCAATCTTCGAAACTAAATCTTACCTCTCCTGCCCGCGGTGCACCAATGCTAATTAACAAACGGGGCTTTTTTATGGTAGATATATATATCCAGCAGTGGACTGATATAGGCTGGTTATGTATGCTATGTATGTATTTAAATGCCTGTTTTTGATGGTATTGAATATTATAATTCTATTAATCTAAAAAAATAAAGTAAAGTTAGGCCACCAAATCAAGGTCGCCAGAGGGCTATGCTCGGAATCACTCTGAAGGATAAAATCCGTAACGAGATTATCCGACAGAGGACCAAAGTAATCGACATACATAGCCCACAGAATTAGCAAGCTCAAGTGGCAGTGGGCTGGTCATGTAAGCCGAAGAACCGATAACCGTTGGGGAAGACGAGTTCTAGAGTGGAGACCGCGTCTTGGCAAACGTAGTGTAGGATGCGGAGAGCCGAAAATTGGGCTCAGTGGGGCTTACTGGGAGAGACCTATGTCCAGCCGTGGACTTATACAGGCTAAAAAACATTTTTTAAACTTATAAAATTGAGATAATAACTTACCATCAATAAATGTAAATCGTCTAGCGTGTGATAAGATCTATTTTTTATGTTATTCCTAGTCTAGATCTACATTAATGTGCATAATTTTACCTCAATTTGTTCGATAGTTTTTGCGTCAAGGAGGAATAAACAAACATGTCACATTTTATTTTTTCAATTAAAATTAATTTCATCTATAAACAAATTCAACATAATGACTAATAATTCTATAGACAAAAAGCTCATATAGCTTCACTAATTTGTAAAGCTGTTACACTAATCAAGTCAATTAAATTCAGATGCATTCTGAATTCAAGATTTGCTACCAGTGTGGGCTGAAGCTTGCTGTATACCTTTCCTTAGAAATGATAGATCCATCGAGATAATTATAAAGTCATAGACTTCAAGTGAAAACTGTCAAAAAACAACGAAGCGCATTTGACATAAATAAATTTCTAAATGCCAATTTTGCACTAATTTAGACCTTATGTCGCTTAAAAAGTGTTCAAAGTCGGCGCAATCGACAGCGTGTGCAGAGTTTTGGTGCAGACACTTTTTTACATCAATAAACTTTGCAATAATTTAGACTTTATGATAATTTTCATTAAGCTGAAATTTGATACTTGCAATATGTTATGTTCTTAACAATATTTTGCTTAATTGATAGGTAAAAAGCGTGGGGATAGCCTTAAAACACCACGCTGACCATTGCGTCTTGGCAAGTTTTGAATCCTGATTGCAGTAGCCTGTTATGGGATCTTGGCTCAAACTAGCGCAGGATTGAGGCGAAACCCAGCTGTATGGGTCGAAAGAGGCAGATAATGATGATGAATATAGGTAACAAAACTAAAAAAAATAAACTTTCAATAAAACAACCGAACAAAAATTTCCTTTTTTTAAGTCGATTAAAAACGAGCTATAACATGAAAAATTTGTTTTAGTGATTTTATATTTTAAAAACTTGAGGTTCAATTCAACAATCAGACAATTCTATTTCTTCTTAGTCTGCAGACACTAAACTTTTACTGCTCACCGTTGTGCATAGAGGTGATGATTTACATGTATTAGGCTCATTTGAAGCTCTTTAGAAGCGCACTTATTCATATAAGGCTGTTAGGCTAGCTAGCTTAGAATAGAGATGGTCTTAGTCTGGGTTCTATAGGTATTATAACACACCAACAGGAAATGAGAGAAAGTGTCTCAAAGTGTAATTGAGAATATAGTATATTTGTTTTGACAACACAAACTGTTTTTAAAGTTATGGACCAGAACACTAATACCATCAGTGTCTGGTCAAAGGTCTTTGTCAACTCAGCTCATCAGCTTATTATTATTTTTTAATCAGCTCATTTTATGATAGGTTATTTTTCTTTATAGACGATTTGGTAACAGATTTTTTGATGCGTTGTTCAACGGGATATTTATCATGATATATTTTCCGATAATTCGACGCAGTCGCATGCGCCATTATCACGGAAGGCACTCGGGAACACGGGAGGAAATAACAAAACTCACAAATCTTGGTAAAAATCCTGTTGATATTTAATGAATAAATTTAATTTTGTTTGGAAAGATAGGATATTTATTTTATTTTTGCAATACTTTCTAAAAACATCTTGAAAAATATTTTTTATGATCCCTTATGATAGAATAAGCACATCGCACACCTAATGTAAAGCTGGTAACCATTATTTAAAACAATGTATTGGTTCGTAGGTCAACGCATATTTTGGACGTGCCCCACGACGCAATGACATGCGTCCAACTTGAGGCATGAAGGAGTTAAGCCTCATATGCCAGCATTTCAACGGCACCCACACTCTTCAAACCAAAAATCAATGCTGTCTATATAATCAGCAATGCTGCTACACGGCACAAAAAGAGGCATGGTGATGGTACTTCCCCGAACGCTTTTCAGAAAGAAGTCTACTACAAGTAAATCCTAGCATTCAGCCTTTCTAAGAATCAAAAAGGTTGTAGAATATGCAAAGTTTTTGTGGTTATTCCCCAAACAAACTATCCTTGTTACATCTAGGTGCATTTTCAAAACTAATACTGAGAAACTATGTCAATGCACCGTAATGGTAAGGTAAATAATGTAATGCAGTCACAACTGAATCATAAAGACCATTACATTTTTACATTACCTTAAAAGTAATTGAAAGTCCGGGACTAGGTTTATCCCTAGGTTCTATCTCCTTATGAATTCCTAGGAAATCAAAGTTATCTATATATATAAAAATGAAACCCGTTTTCCTTGGTCACGGCATCACGCGTGAATGGCTGGACCGATTTCACTAATTCTTTTTTTGTTGTATTTGTTATTATTAGGAAAAGGTTCTTACGGAAAAAAATATTAAGAAAATTGCTACGCTAAGGCGGTACGAAGTTCGCCGGGTCAGCTAGTATGTCTATAAATGTCAAAATGAGTTTGTACGTTTTTGCGGACAAGTTGCTAAACCAAACGATTTCAAGGGAAATACATTATTGTAAAGTTCTTTTTAAACTCTAGTATATATGACGTAGGAGTATCTCAATGGACGTAGACCTTTTCCTGTTTGAATTTTGCCGTTATCACCACGCTTCGGATGTGGGCTCACAGTATTGGGGTTTAGTAAATAGATGGCCCACCCCCTGACCCCATAAAGTAATCTTGACCTGTAGCTAACCCACGTAAATTCACTTTTTCACCAGTTCACTTCACACAGAGATTGCATTGAAACTTTGCATTTGCATAAGAGTGCATGGCGTGATGCACAGTTCTCGCGGGGATGACAACCTAGCCACCAATTCCCTGTACGGCCCTCGTGCATCATGCCTCGTAAACATACCATACCCAGGAGTGGTCTGAGTTAGGAATATACTTCCTCTTTTAAAGAGCAATGTGTACTTTTTTTTAAACAAAAACGCGCTCAATGTATTTCATATATTTTTATATACAATATTAACAAGATTGTAAATAAATTCAATAATCTTGTTAAACAATAAGACTTATTACAAAATTTCGGATTATTTAGATGACAAAAAAGCTTGGGATGAAACTGTCTCAAACTCCCCCAAAACCAATATAATAATTAAGAACAGTGATTCTAACAAAGTCTTTAAAAAATATAAGCTAAGCAACATTTTTGCCAATTCGTCTCTGTTTTGTTGCGTTACGAATTCATGTTAAGTACAAAAGTTGACGATTCAAAGTGTTCTAAAGAATTTTTGAAGTTTGAAGTCGCAGAAGTACAGTACACTAATCGAGATCAATGGTTACCTACTTGCAAAGTGTTTTATAAATAATAGCGTCCATTTACATTACCCTCATCTTTTACGTAAAACAAAATGTAATCCAGACAATGTTTTCCTCGAAAATTATTAGACAATCCTTTATGAAGAATCATCTTTCACACGCTCTCATGCAATATTTACATCCGTAATCTCTATCCGTATTTACTCATTTACCAAACCTCCATATTCGGATGCTGAAATACTGATTCATAGATCAGTAGGCGATGTTTCGTCATACGGACGTCATAGGTCGTGCCCAGAATGTTTAGTAACCTAAAGCAATATGTGCCTTCCTTTCTATATAAATAAGCACACTTTTTAATATTAAATGTTCTCGCCCGCAAAAGGCAAAGGTTTCCTTCATAGTCTTCCAAACATCTCTGTACCAAGCTATCTATTACATGTTGGACAAATCTCCAGTGATAGTTTATTTAATATCAAAAGATATCTTACTACTTTAATTACATGAAATGTCTAAATGAAGACATTCACTTGACAGTTTCTATCTATTTTTTACGATAAACCAAGGTATTGTTCTAAAGAATTTTGGTTCGCTAAATACATGCCACCACTTAAAGGAAAGTTAAAAGGCTAGTTTCTATCTCCCATCACCCTCTTTTGAAGGCATCGAGCTCGTCCCGCCAACGCATCCTCGGCCGACCTGACGCCGCTGACCCTCAGGTGTCCAGGCTGTGGTGATAATGACCCAATTATTAGAAGGCATCCGGCTGACATGACACACATTACAAGCAATAAAACTAATTATCTTACTAAACAAGTGTTTTGATCTGGCTTGGACTGTAAAAACAGTCATCATCATCATCATCATCATAATCATCAGCCTATAGCAGTCGGCTGCTGGATAAAGGCTCCCTATCCTCAGCTCGACGCATCTAGGTTCTTTCTACCAGCAGCCTTTCGCAGATCTTCACTGAACCTGGCTGGAGGGCGTCTTGCACTACTTTTGCCGAGCTGCAATCTCCCCGTCTATTCTTCGGTAGATATGGCCATACTATCATTCCAGCTTGCAAATTCTCTGAGCTATGTCAACAAATATAGTTCTCTGTCGGATAGTCACGTTTGGTATTCTATTACCGAACTCTGCTATAGCTTGCAGCATTTTATCTAAATTTGATTTATAAGGTTCGTTTTGGCGGCTCACGAACTAATTATAAATCTGTTTGAGAAAAGGAAAAAAACTGTTTTTTTTTCTACGTTGTTCAGTATGTAGAGTGTAGATGCCGGTGAAATTACAGGCACATGAAGCTTAACCACCTTGAATCCTCAAGTTAATCATCATCATCATCATCAGCCTATAGTAGTCCACTGCTGGATATAGGCCTCTCCTAATGAGCGCCATTGCGCCCTGTCCTGAGCTCGACCCGTTAAGTTAATGGCTTGAATGCAATACTTTGCTTTGTTACAGGTAATGGCTGCCGCAACCTCAGGTGGACCATAGTCCACCCACATCTTTAAGAATTATAAAAAAATATACGTTTATAAGGCCCATTAGACCACGCGGTATTTAGTCTCTATAAGTAAAACTGACTAATTAGTCAAGCCTAAGACCGACTTAGTAGCTCTTATTATACTCCGCTAAGAGTAAGACAGTCTACTAATGACAGACTAATATATAATAAGCCTTTATATTAGTAAAAGACTAATAATATGCAGCGTCAGTATCGGACTGCGCATCGGGTTTGCGTTCCAAACTGCAGTCCGATCTATATGGTTTGGACTGCGGATCAAACTGTCGTGCTAATGGCGCGTAAAGATCGGACCGCGCATCTGGGACTGATCACTGACGTGATCCGCGGTTAAAACTATGAGATTTGCCTTCGCGTCGACATGCCAGATCGGATCTGTCAGCCCCGCGCATCTACACGTACGTTTCGGAGTGCGGGTTGGAATGGCACGTGCAGTTCCCGCGGTTCAAACTTTACATGTGCAGGGCACAATAGCCAATACGCATGGAACTGACTAAGTGTGTAAACACACTATAGCCGAAATTACGCGACGTAAGTTCCGCAGTTGATTTTGACAAGTTCAGCTGTACATTATAACGCAACGTAATTTCAGCATAATGTGTAATCTGTAATTCAAATAGCATTACAGGCGTAATCATGCCGAACTTTCAGTCGCGTAACTTCAGCATAGTATGATCCTAAGCCGCGAGTGACTACAATATCGCTAAAAACTGTGCAATATTAGCTAAACCTGTAAATAGCACGCAGAGATGATCTCCGTGCTGGCGGGACACGTCATTATGAAATTTTTTCAAGTGAATCATTCATGAAATACCGTCTGGCTCAAGTGACCTCGGACTTTACATAATGATGATAGTCAATGACTAACGTTTGAACTGTCTATTTATGGAAATAAGTAAAAGTGATGTCGCGACATGCGTGGGTGTTAAATAAATAATGACCTCCAATGACGTCAGTGTACTGGTTAATGAATTACCGGCCTACAAAATAAGAAATAATTATTGTGACCTCTAGGCTAGACGGGTATAATTCTAAAATTAATATCTTTTTGTCAACATATAGATGTTATTCCAGTATTGCTTCTATTGCTCTATTTTTGGAATATTTGTAGTAAAAGCAGTATTTTTTACTTTTAACGCTTCGAGTGCTGAATAACACTTCGCCGTACCGAGGTCCGTCATCATGTCGACGAGACCCTCAGTCAACGTGTTAGTGTATAATGTATAATGTCCAGTGTTTTTTTTTGTTTAAGTTTCAATAATCTTAATACAATCTAAACCTGGGGTGTACAAGTATTTTGGACACCACGTGCTTGAAAATGTCACATTATATTATCAGGTCTAGGAACTAATATACTCAATGTTTTAAAAGACAAAATATTAGTTGATAATGGAGAAATTTTGGGTATCTCTCCATTACGACCTCTGTGGCGCAGTGGGTGAAGGTCCGCCTGAGACACAGAACGTTGCGGGTTCGATTCCCGCCGTGGGACAAATGTTTGCATGTTCTGCAGATATTTTTCTCAGGTCTGGGTGTTTTCTATGTATGATATGTATGTTTTTTTAAGTATATAAGTAATATATCAATCATACGGTTCCCATAACACAAGCCCTGCTTAGTTTGAGGATACATGGTGCTGTGTAGATAGTCCAGCATTATTTATTTATTTATTTTTTATAACAAGATATTCAAAAGACAATATATTTAGTACAAATTCCGCTAACCTTTTCTGATGAGTTCCAAAAAATTCAACAGAAATAAAAAATTTGGTAGAACTCGTCGGTGAAGGTTATGTTAATGTTTATTTAATATTCTCTCTTTTGAATAACTTGTAATGGATTTCCGTAAACTCACGTCACGCCTGAATCAATTAATTAATTTAACAGCCCAATCCATTCAGTAGTTTTGGCGTGAAAGAGGAGAACATCTTCACTTTCACATCATTGACACAAACTAAATCAAACTACACTCGAGAGCAATGAATCCGGGTCACTCAAAGAATCCAAAAAATCTCGGAAAGTAAGAATGCTAGGTTAATGCAATAAATTGTATTTAATAGACAATTTAATACTCCTTAAATGAAAGTTAAAAAAATATGAGTCACCATACATTTTATTTACACAAAATTACATAAAGAAAAAAAACTGCTGATCTCTCCTTAAAACAAAAATAGGAAACATGAAATTTTTGAACTTTATGACGATTTTCTTGAATTTCAATACTTCGTATTACCTCCTCGTGCTTCCATTACTGCGTTTACGCGGTTTGGCATGCTGTACACCAAGTTCCTTATACGATTTTGGAGAATATTCTCCCATTCCTCTGTGAGAGCAATTTTGAGCTCAGGAAGCGTGATTGGGGGAGGGTTTCGTTGTTTTACGCATCTCCCTAGCTCGTCCCAAGCATGCTCGATCGGGTTGATATCCGGGCTGCGCGCTGGCCACTCCATACAAGTAATGTTCATCTCTTGAAGGTAGTCATTCACAATCCTACCTGTATGAGGTCGGGCATTGTCATGCATAAATATAGCATCCTCACCCAAATTGACCATAAATGGACCAACGTGTTCGTTGAGGATTTCTTCCACATATCTTAAGCTAGTTAAAGAGCCGTTTTCTATGATCACCAGCTCTGTGCGACTTTCAGAGGAAATTCCGGCCCACACAAGTACAGACCCACCACCGTAGGCTACTTTTTCTTCGATGCATGCTTGCTTGAATCTTTCCCCTGGTCTTCTATACACTCTGTGTCTTCCATCGTGCTTGTAGAGCATAAATTTTGTCTATTAAATACAATTTATTGCATTAACCTAGCATTCTTACTTTCCGAGATTTTTTGGATTCTTTGAGTGACCCGGATTCATTGCTCTCGAGGGTAGTTAGGCTAAAGCATATTATTTTATTACACAATATTATAAAATATTGACTTTTCTGCCCTAGATCAATGATACTTTTGTTACTTTTGTTTGATGACCCATTAATAAAAGTATCAACACGGCGACAACTATATGTCGCCTTTTGATTGCGTTCTAATTTTCACACAAGATTTTAAGATCAGACATATTTTAAAATCGGTTAAATCATTTAAAACCTATAAAACCAAATGAGGTTGCTGGCGCCTAAACCTAATAATTCTGATAACAATGTTTCTCATAGATAAATTTTCATGTATCTACCTAACGACTATATTCCACTCACGGCTTCCCGGAAAAATTGTACTTAAATTTAATTTAATTTACCTTTGTTCTTAAACTTAATGGAAGAGATCGCTCGATTCAAGGGACGAGACCACTCATTGTACCTTTTCATTTGACTTCAAAAAAGGAGGATGTTCTCCATTCTCAATTCAGTTGTATTTAATTTTTTTTTTAAGTTTCTGTTTGTGGTTTTTAAGGTGCACAATATAGCATTTTCATTTATACATTAATTCATTATCGCCATGTCAAATTTCATAAAAATCTATTCAGCGGGTGGACTGGGAATGCCTTTATTTTAGACGTACATAAAAACACAAAATGTTCAAGGTAAAATAAAGCTTTGTGATGTATCGCGATTGGTACTAAAGTATTTTTAATTGGCGGTATCATTATCATCATTACTGTTGCAGTCCACTGCCGGACATAGGCCTACCCTAATGAACGCCATTGCGCCCTATTCTCAGCTGGACGCATCCAGATTCTAACAGCAGCCTTTTGCAGAAAGTCACTCCACCTGGCCGAAGAGGTACTACATTTTGTCAAATGTCTTGATTTGAAAAATTTAAAAAGCTTATGAAATTTGCGTTCCATTTCCTAATTATCCTACGGATAGTGGTAACTGACGATTGAAAATTTGCTTTTAGTAAAAATTTAACAGAAAAAAGAGATAAGAAAGCTGATTACCGACCACTAATTGTTGCGGTCACATGTGGCTCGTGTACTCACCATTAATATGACATCAATGAATAACCAAATGACTTTTTGATTGATCTCATTCATAATGACCATGGAAACAACAACAGGATAAGTTAAAGGATGTGGTTCTAAATGAATGAAATAATTCCATTACTCATTATGATATAATTTTCTATAAATAGCTATTTTCGCGATTAACGATAATTAGAAACAATTATTATTCAAATTAAGCAGCTAATCAATCAATTTGACTAATTTGTAACCTTATATTGGATTTTTATGGATCAATAATGCGTCATGATAGTAATGAACTCTTATTTCCGTACAATAAAATCTACGTTTTATGACCAATGAAAAATGTCCATACAAAGATTTTATTTTAGTTTTATATGTTTAATAAGTATATTCTTTTTATAGGTATTATTCTTTTTATTGGAATATTACAGCTCTTTGTGGGAACTGGTCCAGGGAAGTACTACCAGCAACCACCATGCACTATTTCAGCCATGAGGCTGCATTGCCGGTGAAATTACAGGCACATGACGCTGCACTTTTTGATAGCAGTGTGTGATACAGCAGTGTGACTTATTAAGGCGACGATACATGCCAAACCCTCTCCCTACCTCTCGCTCGCACTATTCAACATTTTTGAAGATATAAAATCACTGAATGTAGTTATGCAAAATAGCAAACCATCACGGCCTAGAAAATAACAATATAAAGGTTCAGCAAGAATATCATGTTGAACCCAACACGTTTTCCTACCAAAAAATTTGCACCAAAATTTATCACATTGGTACAAGTTTTTTGGTAAGAAAACGTGATAGAGTCAAAATGATATTATTGCTGAACCTTTGTATTGTCATTTTCAAGGGCGTGAAGGTTTGCTATTTTGCATAACTACATTCAATGATTTTGACTGAATGCTTAACTGCATTCAGTGATTTTATATGTTCAAAAATGTTGAATAGTGCGAGCGAGAGGGAGGTTTAATATGTATCGTCGCCTTAACCAGGCAAGTCCTTACGTAACTTTCACTTCTCATACATCAGCTAGTTGGCCCGTTGTCTCTTCTACTCAATACTTTCGAGCGTTCCTCTGTTTCGGGTGTGGAGAGAAGAAGATTATGAAGAATTATTTAGATTGGGAAGAAGCTTCCCATCAACTTTCTTCATCCAACTGAGATCGGGCGCTAAAATTTATCACTTGGAAAACTCACCTGAAAATACTTTCGTGTCTCAGTTTGAGTGACGCGGAGCCTTTCAGTATTTCGAAGGCTCTAATGGAAGACCAGTGTTTGTTGTGTTTGTCTACAACTTACAACAGTTAGGGTATTTTTGTAACAGCAATCATTAAAAACATTAATATACTAAACATAATCTACTTATACTTCAGTCAAATTCGATGAAGAATAAATATAAACATCCCACCCATACTTAACCTCAAAAGTACTTTTTTATTATTTGTTTTATAAATATGTGCACTTCATTATTATCTTACTTATATAGTAAAGTTTCAGTTATGACATTAGTTAACTGAAATATTACGTATTTATTTAATAATTGCAAAAAGTGTTGAAATTCTTGTTTACAAACATTCTTCATCCAATATGGCTGGAGTAGAGGTACTGAACTTTTGTGTACCAGGAGGTAACTTTATTATATCGTAATGGCTACCACTTAGTTAATTCAGGTGTTCCATGTGCTTGTTCCAACTTCAAGTTTTATAAAAAAAAGTATATTTATAACATTTTCTTATTTAATTTTGTATGGCCTATAATAAATAATAAATAAATAATTCTGGACAGTATCACACAGAATCATGTAGCCCCAAACTCAGCAGAGCTTGTTTTATGGAAACCACATGACTGACAAACTACTTATATTATTATTATTTTAAATATGTACACCATACTAATATTATAAATGTGAATTTTTTTATGTGTGTGTGAACTGAACGGATTTGGATAAAACTTGGAATATACATAGTTTAAGATCAGGAGGCGAATGAAGCCGCGGGTGGAAGCTAGTACTATACATAGAAAACTGAGACAAATATCTGCAAATAACGCAAACTTTTTTCTCGCTGCGGGAATCGAACCTGCAACCTTCTGCGACTTTGGCGGACCTTCACCCACTGCGCCACAGTCCAGCTATAGTTGTAGTGTTGAAGTTTTTGAAGAGCCTGAAAGCCTTTGTTGTAGCTTAACACGTTGAAGCAATGGCGAAATTTATGTACCTAGCTTTCAAAGCGAGTCTGATAAATGAAGGTAATCATTTTAAGGTGCATTCTGAAAGAAATTAATAAAAATATTTATACAAATGGACGGTGTTTTACCAAATGTAAAATTAAAAGACATTAGATAAATGGACTGTTATTACAGTTATTAAAAATTTGTAAAAATGTTTCTTCTCGCCGTGACTTCGGAACCGAGACAGTCATCGAGCTAAATGACACATGCCCATAACAGAACCAGCTAATGACGATCGTGATGACGATAAGTCTAATTTTGATATAACGGACTAATTCACATTGGTTAAAATCACCTGCTGGATCTTAAATTTAGTAGGTGTGAGGAGTCAGTGACGGGCTGTTTCCTAAAATGGCCTCGAATGATGATCATTAAAGTATTGATTTCAAATAAAAATTTATTTGGCCATTTTAACTGCCAAATATATTTTTAATTATTTTTTATGCTCCGATATTTTAAAAGGCAATGCCTGTGGAATAACCCATTCGATGTTAACTCGAACAGTATGTTTTTCTGATTCAAAATGAGTCAAGTAATATTTAATTTTTTTTTATGAAATCGCAAACTTTTTAATATAATAAAATTATACAGACAAATGCTGAATTATTGAATGTCGTTCAGTTTTTTTTTACTTGGGTTACGGCTGCTTAGCTTACTATTAAAATACTTCTTCAGGCATAACCAAAATATTTTACGAATTGATTTAAATTATCCTTACTTTCTTAGTGTATGTATGTAATACAGCGTCATATTTCATAAGTCAGTCACATTTTTATATATTAGTAACTTGGCTTTCCGCTTGCTTTACAACCTTAACAATCTAAGTCAAGTGATTTCGTATATTATGTTATTCATAGTTTCAAACTGTGTATAGTCCTTGTTCTATCCAAATCAAACAGTGCACCTACAACAAATCTAGGTACGTTAACACAAACTTTCGCATTTACAATATTGGCTTCCCTATTTATTAAACATATTTTTTATTTATTTTTACATCATACATATTTAATATCACTAAACTAGTATTAAGTATTTAAGTACTAATTTTGGCATGCACCTTATCTATCATTCAATTTTTGTAGAACCCTTCCTATGTTTACCACCATCTATTTGTTACGCAAAATATCTAGACATGTAAGTTTAGGTATATATTGTAAGTAACAATTTATGTAAATCTTTTTATCATAATGTGTTTAAAATACTTTATTCATAGGCACCTAGCTTAGTTAAGACTGACCACCATAAAGGGGACTCCTCTAACACAGGTTAATGCAACTTAAAAGAGGAGATCCCAACCCATGTAATAATTACTTTGTCAGAAAATAAAAGTATTTTTGATTTGATTTTTTTGAAGTGATTTGTCGACGGAAAAATTGTAGAAACTTATTTTTGGTAGCAACATTTAAATATGGTTACCTATAGAATGGGTAAAACTAAGCGTTTGGGAAGGAAATATACATATTTGGAATTTGGAGACCCAAAATCAGGGATAAATACGTTGCCTTCTCTATCGTAGAGTAGATGGCACCTAAGACGTAGGCCTAGACACGGCATGCTAAGGGCTGGACTGTGACCACAAAACTAAGTTTACATTGTCAACCATTTCTCAAGCTGTCCAATCTATAAAGATCTAAATTGTAGTAAATATCGCAATGTGTACATAATATTTAGAAGCCTAACTTTCACAGCACCCACGCTGTCTAGCCGATATGCCTTCATAGTGTAATGAGAATATACATGCCTATTGAATACAAAGTAGTTAGTAATTGGCAAAACTTTGTAAGTAGAGCAATATCATGTATCTAGTGAACGCCCCGCGATTTTGTACAAATATAGTTTTCTCCCCGCTTCTCTTCTTCGTTTGAGTTGGCCAACTCTGGTTTCGGTGTTTTAGGCCGCCTAAAAGCCTGTAAAAAGGACTAAATAAGCCGAAACCAAAATCAAAAAACGCAAGTGCTCAGATCTAAATGCCACTAAACGGTCACCCTTCCAATAGTGACCGTCCGGAGTGCTGCTTAGCTCAGTTGATCGGGTAAGTACACCGAAGTAAGCTACGCCACGAGCGAATCACTGTAGGAAAAGAATAAGACCTTTCTTAGTGCACCCCTAATCGGAACCCTCCCATTTTACAAATCCCTATAACGTTGACTATGGAATGTTCACAGTTGCAATTACAAAGTCTTTAAGCATCTGGCGACCCTTGCTCGCAACTTCAATCCGAGGGGCGTTCAAAAATCGCCCCGGATATCGCTATTACTGGTTAGCTGATGGATGATTTAGCCATGCGTGCGGGATAGCAATATTAGCCGTTCAAAATTTGATTGTTCCATAATACTAAAAATGATGACTGAAAACTTGATGTATTCTTTACATAGTATTATTATCATGTAATTAGATAATATACGCTTTGTTCTTTATCAAACAAGACGTAAGATATTTTTGTTTTCAATACGAAACAAAGAGGAAGAAAGGGGTCAATTAAGGCATAAAAATGTGCAGAACGCTATTGGCTTATTTCATTTTAGGTAAGTATTATGTAAAAAAAACACTATCCAGGCACCTAGATACATACTATTGGAATACAAATAATACAACAATATAGTGGAAATATGATTGAAATAGAAAACATTTTGGTATTACATTTGTATGGGCAATTCATCCGTCTTAAGCTGATCCCTGTCATTTAAATGCAAATGAAAAGAGGTGACATGATATTTTAACGCCATTTTAGCTATCTGAGGTTTAAGGAACCATTATGAATTGGACGGTAGATATGTAAAGCAATATAATAGAGAGAGGCCTTGGCTACGCCGCAGCGTGGAACAATAAATGCAACCTTTTTAGTTAAGGGAAGAATTTCAGAATGTTTTTTTCCTTTAGTGCACCCCTACACTGCGCAAGAAACATACCCCCGTCACCCCTCCCCCTACCCCCTTGCAAGTATATAGGATCCTTGCCGTGAGTTGATTGTCAGTCAGTCTGTCCGTTACTGACAAGGTATACTAGATAATTAGACCACTATCATACAACTAGTGGGCGCCCCGTGACTTTATACGTGTTATGGTTTTACCCTGTTGCATCCGTTTTGAGGAAGAATTTCAAGAAATCCTTTCTTAATGCACCCCCATACAATACAAAGGTTGCCTGGAAGAGATTGCTTTAAGTGATAAGGTTGCCCATTGTACTATTATCTTTGAATGCTTTTTTCAATAAGTTGAAATTCTTTGTCGGGGTTACAATAAAGTTATATTTATCTGCTTTTCTATCTTTAAGGAACTGAAACTGTCGGTCTTGTTACTAGATAAGCCATATGTCAGTACGTCATCATTTATCTAACTTATCAGGATGGCACCCTTTATGACGTATCAATGACGTACAACACAGGATGTGTTTGCGAAAATTCTGATTATTCCTTCTTACGTAGTTTATCCGTCTATGATGATAAGCATAAAGCTAAGATTATAGTCACCTGGATAAATACTGTTGCTATTTTTACTGTTACTTTAAGTAAGTCATATTTGGGTGATCTCTTTTCGTAGAATAATTAGCCAGTATATTTGCAGAATCAGTTACTTGCTCTGCGACTCTATTAAATATAATAGAATAGTTTTTCTTTTTTTTATTAAATAGCATAAGAATAGGATACAGATAGCTGATAAAAATTGAAGTCAATAACAGAAGTAAAATGTACTTTTCTTTTCAAAAAAGCTTCACCTACACGTAACTAATGCAAGAGCATGTAGAAATCTACTGCTGAACATAAGCCTCCCTCAATATTTCACGAAAATTTAAAGCCATTTCCCTCCATTTCCTGCAGCTTGTCAATGGTGTCATTTCTATGGTGCATTTTCAAAACATCTAAAAAGAGATAAGTTCAGTGGTTGGCCCGCGTGGGCGACGTTATGCGAGCCACGTTAAATAGCTCTATAATAACAGTGATCTTTAGTAATTTTTAGGACTACCAAATTTTTCTTTCTTTTCTTCTTTTCTGGAAAGCAGGAAGGGAAATTCTGCAGACTACGGACCGCCGCGAACCTGAACGCGAGATCAATGGATCCATAGCGCTACGCGAGCCGACTGACCACGGATCGCGCCACGAGCCAGCTCGCGCGGCACGCGTTCCCCAAAGTGTACGTGTAGCTGCAAGCACAGACATGGCATTCCAAGATACGCGTAACCCAACTACGCGTACCAATATACGCGCTATCCGTACCCAGCTTTACGTTTTACAAGATTACATCACATGGCGCTTGCAACTGATGACGTAATAAGGGCCCACATCAATCACAACAAAAGAATTACAGTCACAGAATATTTAACACTCTCACTTTCGACACAAGGTCACATTTAACACCCACTAGACAATGCCTACGCTTTATTTGGCGTTTATTGCCGTATATCATAGCGACAAAATGGTTAATTGGTTATACGACGTGCCACGTAATATAACTGTTTAGGGAATTTCGTCAATCATTATTATGATTTATAATGTCATTTATTGAAATCTAGGCTTTCGCCCGCAGCTTTCCTCGCAAGGTACCCGAATAAAGAGAAGCCCGTATGTTATTCCTGGTTGCATTTAAGATAGCTACATAAGTTTCAGTAGTTATCAGTCAATACCGGTCCCCAGAAGCCTCCCCTAATGAGCGCCCTGTCCTGAGCTCGACACATCCAGCTTCTAATAGCCTTCTTTCGCAGATCGTCACTCACTCAATCGAGTCGCGGTCTCTACTCATGAACTCGTTTATCCAACGGTTATCGTTTATTTGGCAGATATGGCCAGCCCACGGCAATTATGGTGGCGTGAAGGAAGACAAACTCTTCACATCTCATGCTTATATATTTAAAAAAAATCCTTTATAATATTAGCCAGATTGTTAGCATTATTTTTGCCCTGTTTGGTAATCGAACCCGCAAATGACATTGCAGAAAGCGGTGCTACCACCATTTATGCAAATTACAAGGAAAATAAATATAACCCCTTTCATTATATTTTATTTACTTTAAGTATTAATAATGATCTTTTTTTGCGAAAATCTCCCAAAATAAGTTACGTTAATTTTAGCGAATTGTACAGCAGACCTACTAAAGCACACGCAACTATTAAGGCGTGCTTCGAAAACGCACGTAATAATAATTATTATTATTTCACATCGGTATGCAGAAAAGGCTGGAAGCCAGAGGTTATTTTCTTATAGCATATTAACAATATTTGACCAGAACATCAGTTATATTTATAATAGACTAATACTATAATAAACATCAGTTATATTTATAAACTCCACTCGCGTGGTACAGGGATAAAAAGAAGCCAAGTTTCAATCCAAATCCGTTTTGTTAAATGGGAACAACTACCACACATAACAAGCAAATTTATATATTAATACACAAATTTTCGCATTTATAATATACCGATTGTGATATACCTACCTACCATGTAATGTTTGGTCACTTTTTGCAAGTAATTCGTAAAGACATATCAGCACTGAGGGAAGACCCTACCTCTTTGCGAGTTTTAGGTATATTGTAGGTAGTTATAATGTTACACTAGATAATTAGTTTCGATCAAAAGCGAAATACAGATAACAGTCATTATGTCTAGAAGCTAAAGTGGCATTGGCAATATCTGCCGAAGAACTGACAAACTAGGAAAGACTTTTGTCCAGCGTGGACTACGATAGACTGATGATGATGATGATGACTACATCTATATAGGTATTATATAATGCCTAAAAAGTCAATGGCTCTCGAACTATCGAAAATTACTTCCTTCGTGAAATAATCTTTAGCTGAGCTTACTTGTCCCCTTCGAACGAATTAGCGTCTATATAATGAGCTTAATTGTGTAAACGGAATTCTACGTTGCCTTATTAGGTTTAAAATGTACAGTCTATACCAATAATAACTTTAAATCATCACTTAAAAATAAACTTACTGTCAACTATATATTATCAATTTTAATTTTAATATATTTTGAAAAATACGTGAGCTGGTTGATTGGCGAAATTGTGAAAATGTTATTCCAGATGCCATTGAATAAAAAACGAATTGAATCGAATCGACTATCGCACTTCAAAATTCATAAAAAAGGTAACCTATAAAAATTTAACATTTATCATAAATGATTAATTATAGAGCTTATTTCACCATGACCTAATAAAAATAAAAATTAAATCAATTTTTAAAGAATTTTTCTCTTAGTTGTGGTAATTTTTCTTCAAAAGAGAATGACGAGAACCCGTACCAATTGCGTCAAAACCAAACGTATCCCATAAAATGTATTACATTTTATAAATTAAATTAACCTTTTCTTTAGTTACACACTGACGGGATTAATGATCAAGTAAAAAAATATTTTGTTGAATTGGTTTCCGCCGCACGCAACCATTAGACTGCAACAACTATTGTTACTATCGTAACTATGTTTGTTATCATAGTGATACTTCTGTTACTATGGTAACAACCCTAATTTTTTATTATTATTATAGACAGTGGAATTGACTAAAAACTTACTGGTTTGGTTTTGACAAACTCACTTTAGTCTTGGTACCGAGCGCCATACATCAGATGGCATTGTCCTTTAAAAGGGACCCTTATGGTAAACTTCCGAAACGAAATAATTTTCAAAATCAGTTGACGAAATAAATTACGGAGTTATGAGGTAACAAACATAAAAAAATACAACCGAATGGGAACCTCCTCCCATGCAGTTACTTTGGACATTGAGCTCAAAAGTTACTTTTGCGACTGTACCAATTTACAATAATGTCATGATAATTAACTACTAATAATCGTGTATCGGTATTTTGCCTCACACGAGCTCAAAATAATGACACTGAATGAGACCTCAGCAATGTCCATGTTTTCCGCACTGATAATAAGTTATATGAGGCTGAGCGGTGCAAATATACTCAGTAATTGAGAGATAAATATAAAGCAGATTTTTCAAGCAAAAAATGTGTTATTTCATAAATATTTACGCAGTTTCCTGCCAAAGAATAAAGAAGAAAAGTTGAGCTTCTAAGCTGCAGGTCGCGGGTACCTGTCCAGGACAAACATTGGTGTGGTGAACACAAATGTGTCTGGGTGTTATATATATATATATATCTGTGTATGTAAATCAGTCTTTGTACAGGCTCTGCCTAGTTTGGGATCAGGTTGTGACCGTGTGAGAGGTCGTACAGGACAACTGCTCAGTCTATTGAAGATACCATATAGGGATTTCTAGATTCCTCCTCCTCGCATCATACTTCTTATGACTGAGGGGCGTGATGCCCCGTAATTTTTTTTTTAATATCTTGCCTACTTCGCTGGCCTTTGGCTGCGTGGAGCGCATCGTAAAGTTTAGTATCCAGAGCAGAACGTATTTGGTCCGATCAACGAAGCGTGGACTGCGTTCTTATGATCTTTTGCCATCAAACCTCCCGGTAACCATGAGTTGTTCACGGTTATCCGTTTTATGGCTATATGACCAAAAAACACTTAACATTCTGTTCATACCCACTTTAAAAAAAGGTTATATTTCGTATGAGCTAGTGGCCATAACCAAATCTGGTTTCAGAGTTTAGGCTACCCGAAGGCCTCCGATATGGCTTAACGACTAAAAAAGCCAGGAGCAACATATTTACGTGCCTTCCAAAGTACGAAGCGAATTCCACTAACGGTCATCAATATAAGTAATAATAGTGACCAGCTAAGATGATCGTCTAAGAAACCGAAGTCTTCAAGATGCCGGATAGTTTTTGGGAAATGCCTGAATTCGTTAGCACATACTGTCAAAGTAAAAAGTTATGTAAAGTTTAACTTTTATGTGGATTTTCCGATAAATATTTGAAGATCAATCCTTAAATCTATTGCTTTATTCTGTCACATGGTCAGAATAAGTATATCTACTTTTGGATTCAGACAAAAACAGGTGAATGCCATTTATCATTCGATATAAGGTACTAAGTTAGTCTCGGTCTATCCTCAATAAATTTGTGTACTGAGACACTTTTTTTTTTGTTCATTTATTAACGTAACCGTTTGTGATATTTTGTGAACAGATTTTAATATAAAAGGACATAGTAAAATGCGGTACACAAGTAAATCTAGCGTTACAGTATATCTAATATCAACTCCTCCCCCGCGTTCACTCTGACCCAGTACCGCACCCAACCATGAGTAAGTAGCGTGTCAAACAGTTGCACTTCTGTCCCCAATAAATCCATTCACACACAAACTGAAAGTGCGACATCCTAAATCCTTGCTCAACTTTCACTCCACCAACACAGGAAAGCACTCGACACTTATCTCTCACAATATGAAATCTATCATAAGCTAGCGTTACACTTACCCAGTAACTCAGAGAGAGTGGCCTTGATACTGATTCGCCATTGGTGTCATTTTTTCATAGTCTGATATGCAAAAGTTGGTGCCGCAAATTTTCGAGTACGTCGACCTTGTGTGTATCGCCCACTGCGAATGAATCAAAGGAAATAACGTAGTAGATAATAAACAGAACAGCAAGAAATACTGTTGAACTTTCGCGATCGAAAGAAAGAAAGTTATTTGACTCATAATCATAATACACACCAGATTAAATAGTATTCATACGGGGGTATTCCATAAAATACCAAAAAAACACAAGGATTGGTAAACTGCACAATGATAGACGCAAAAAGGTAAGTAGAGTAGGTTGGAATATGTCGGTAGGTTTATGTATGGCATGAACAAGAAAATAAATAGGTATAGTTAATGGTTAGCAAAATAGGTATAGGTAAAGGTTAGGTCATTCACATCCAGGAAAAAAGCTAGTGCGTGCACAGTTTATACAGCATTCTTTTTATATTTGTTACCTCATACCTCCGTCATTTATGAACCGATTTGGAAAATTCTTTTGTCATATTGTAGGGTATACTTTCCAATTGGTCCCATATATTTGAAGAAAAATTATCAACCCTAAAGGTGAGAAAACAGGAATGAAGATGGATGGAACAGGATGATATGAGCTCGATTTTTTTTCATGTTTTTTATTTGTTACCTCATAACTCCGTCATTTGTAAACCGATTTGGAAAATTAGTTTTCCGATGTTGAGGGTTTACTTTCAGTTTGGTCTCATATAAATTTAAAATAAAAGTAGCAATCCTAAGAATGTGAAAATAGGGAATGAAAATTGTATCGACTTGAATTTTATTTATATTATAGTTTTCATCTTAAAGTCGGATTCACTAAAATTCGGAAATAAACCATAATTTAAAATAAAAAAAATACCGACTTCAAAAACAAAAACTGTAAAACTAAAAAATAAAAATAATTGCTTATTTTGTGTTCATACAATCAACCTTTTTTTTTATCAATTTATCCCGTACGATCTATGCGTTTACCACATAAGTAGATCTAGATACCTACCTGTTATTTTTGGAGTCAGTGTCAGCCAAGGCACGCTAACTATTGCGTAGACGTGTGAGGGGTATTATAGTTGCTATAATATCGTGTTTCCTTAGCCGACTCCAACTCCAAAAATAACAGATAGGTATCTAGATCTACCTATGTGGTAAAAGCATAGATCGTACGGTATAAATTGATAGAAAACATGGTTGATTGTTAGTTGTATGAACAAAAAATAATAATAATAAATAATAATGTGTCCTGCCAACTATGACTTACGGTGCTGAGACATGGCGGCTCACGAAAGAGGCTGTGCACAAAATCAGTGTTGCACAGAGAGCCATGGAGCGCGCCATGCTTGGCATTACACTTTTAGACCGAGTCCCCAATACCGAAATCCGCAAGCGGACTAAGGTCCAGGATATCAGCGAGCGGATATTGGGGCTCAAGTGGAGTTGGGCAGGACACTTGGCCAGACGGAGTGACGACAGGTGGACCAGAGCTCTGACCGAGTGGTGGCCGAGAGTTGGTTACAGAAATAGAGGCCGTCCTCCAGCGAGATGGGTTGACGATATTAGAAAGACCGTCGGCGGCACCTGGTTAAAGAATAGCTCAGGATCGAGGCAAGTGGCATAATCAAAGGAAGGCCTATGCCCAGCAGTGGGTCGATAAAGGTTGAAATGATGATGATTATTTTTTTCACTTTTTAGTTTTGTAGTTTTTGTTTTTGAAGGCGGTTTTTTTAAATTTTAAAATATTGTTTTTTAATAAACCATTAAGTAAAACAACTACGCTTAAATAAAAAAAGCAAGCACCCAGGTTATTTAAAAACCGCATATGCAATCGAATATTTCGTATATTCCTAACCAATCACTTATATCGATCAAAGTAAATATATGCCAATTTATTACACTGTCCAGTCTCTACCCCGGGTTGGTTTTTGTTCAGTATTATCACGAATATTTCAACCCGACGAATCGTAAGCGTGATAAAATTTGGCCAATAACGAAGTGTTATTTTAAATCTACGCTTTCTCAGTGGTCTAAATTTTACGATACGAATACCTTTTCGCTAGTCTTCGTGACTGAGACTCTGATGATATTCTGGTTATACCTATACTATGTCGGCAGTGTCTCGTGGCTCCCAGTGACCTACTGATTTCCATAAGCACGTAGGCGGCAGATAGTAAGCTAATAGATCTTACGCACTCGCTAACACGAAGCGCAGTCAAATTAAAATGTCTGTGTGTTTGCCAACAAGTTCATAAAGCAATGTGTTTAGAGGATTATTGGTATGAGAAACTTGAATGTTATTCAATAATGTAGTTTTTCCACTTTATTTATTTCGAAACTCTTAGTAAAATACATTTTTACTTTAAATTATACTTAATACTACCTACTTATTATGTACGTAAATAATTATCAAAAACAAAACCCGCGCGACTGCGGAGCAGGGCTCAAACGATCAGTGGGTGTACAGATAGTAACCTCACAATGCGTGCTTATTTCAGGAGAGCCGCCTTCCGTATTTGACCCTTGATACAGCTGCCTAGCGAGAACCTCATAAGATTATTATATCACACACTAACTCGTCACTCGTCAATGATGCGTGTGTTGTAGTCTTTACGTTGCAATTGTAGTAATAACTTACCCTCAGGTGTAATTAATAATGATATGACACTAAACAAATCAACTTATCAGTTATTGTAAAAACGTTTATTGTAAGTAGGTCCCTATTTGTTAATTATTATCAATTTATTTTCTTTTGTGTTATTTGTTATAAACAGCATATAAATTAAAAGTCATTTTACGGAAGAGCCTAGCTACGCACGACACAGGGAATCCTAGTGTGAGAGCTAGTGCTCACTAAGTGCCCTTTTATTTATACAGAAAATTAAATTACCTATGCTCTAATCTTTAATTTCAATATTTATAATATCAAAGATGCTGATACTCTTCTTGTTACCTTAAACAGTAATAGTGCCATACTAGGTATATATCGATCACCATCAATATTATCAATCGAACCTTTTTTGACCTCACTAGATGGTGTTCTTGATAGTTTGAAATCCCTACGTAAGCTAGTTTTGACTGGCGACATAAATATCGACATTTATAAGCCATCAGAAAATAAAGCTTCGGATTATCTCTGTCTGTTAGCCTCGCACGGCCTCCTTCCTGCTATCACACTCCCTACTAGATCAAAAGCGTGCTATGACCATATCTTTATTAAATCAACTTCCAAACCGATAGGATTTGTCTGTTACTCATCAATCACAGACCACGACGTGGTCATCGCAGGTTTATCACAGGGCTCTAAACCTACTCAAGAGCATTGTCAACGCTGGCGAACTAAAATTGACATCGATGCAGTGGCCGCTGTACTTAAAGAAGTAGACTGGTCTCCTGTGATAAACGACGTAAATATCGAAAATGCTGTCACATCTTTTTATGAAATTTTAAACAAATCCATAGAAAACCATACCCACAGGGTAAAAATAGGTCGCAAAATGGTGAACATGAAGCCCTGGATCACTCCTGGGTTGCTAAGGTGCATGCGTCATCGGGACAAGTTACACAATGAATGTAGGGCGAATCCTAATGATATTGTCCGTCATAAAGTCTATACTAGGTATAGAAATTTTTGTAACAAATTATTACGTAAAATTAAAAATCAATATAATAGAACTCAGCTTGAACTACATAAAGACAATCCAAAAAAGCTATGGAAATCTATTAAAAACGTTTATCAATCTCATTGCAGTAATAATCCTGCTTCAGATTTACTACATGCCTGCTCTGACAACCATACTTCTCTTAACTATTGCAATCAGCATTTCGTTTCAGTAGGTAGGAAACTGGCAGACAATATCTTAGAAAGACTACTTGAGACAGAAGAGTCACTTATAAGATCATATAGACCAAAGAGAACTGTCGCACAGTCCTTATTTCTTTACCCTACGGATCCTAATGAAGTTTATAAAATCATAGCAAATTTTAAAAACAAAAGCTCTCCGGGTTTAGATAAAATAACAGTTCTTCTTATCAAAAAAACATTATCTTCTATAATAACCCCACTTATTCACATCTTTAACCTCAGTATATCTACTGGCATATTCCCTGAAAATTGGAAGATAGCTTCGATCTCACCTATTTACAAAAGTGGATTAAAAACTGTACCGGAGAACTATAGACCAATTGCACTTCTCAGCGTTCTTTCTAAGGTACTGGAGAAAATAGTTAGCAATCGCTTGGTGCCCTTTTTTGAGAAACAACAAATTATCTCAGATCGGCAGTTTGGCTTCAGAAAAGGTAGATCGACCGAAGACGCTGTGTCACTACTGGCAAATTTGGTTACATCTAATGTCGATAAGGGGAAGCGTTGTATCGGAGTATTTTTAGACCTTGCCAAAGCCTTCGACACCGTCTCGGTCGGTCTACTTCTGAAAAAGCTAGAGTCATCCGGAATCAGGGGAGTCGCACTGAATTGGTTCAAATCCTATTTAGCAAACCGTGGGCAATGTATAAAAATTAACAATGATTTAAGTATACTGCTTCCCATAAATTTTGGGGTTCCACAGGGCAGCATTCTAGGCCCAACCTTATTCACGCTGTACATTAATGATCTCCTCCAAATGCCTCTACATGATGCGGAGCTAATTGCATATGCAGATGACACCGCAATCCTGTTTTATGGCTCCAACTGGGAACAAGTGCAAAATACTGCGGAAAATGGACTATCTATTGTTGGCAAAGCACTTGACCGCAACCTACTCACTCTAAATGTGACCAAAACTAAATTTATAGCTTTCTCAAAAACCCTTGCAGCAAGCCCTCCTCGAGACTTAACTCTGAAACTCCACACTTGCTCTTGTGGTTCCCGGATTGCCAACTCCTGCTCATGTAGTAGCATTGGTCGCTCTGCAACAATTAAATACTTAGGTATTACCTTAGATGAAAACCTTAATTACAAAAACCATCTAACGGAATTAGCAGGACGTGTGAGAAGGCTTATTTTCGTAATGAAACAGCTTAAGGATTGCGCTCCATTCGACACCATAAAAATGGTTTATACATCTTTATGCCAATCCATATTACAATATTGCATATCTGTTTGGGGATGCGCAGGAAAAACACATCTCATTCAGGTAGAGAGAGCACAGAGAGCTCTGATCAAAGTAATATTGAATAAACCTTATCGCTATTCCACTGATGCCCTTTATGAAGAATTTAGGGTCCTCAGAGTCCGGCATCTCTTCATTCTCAGTGCGACTCTGAAAACACACATACAACTTAGGACTAGACCTGATTTCGAAGAAATTATGAACAGACGCGCATTCAGGATCCCTCTCGTCAGAACCCAGTCTGAAATGGCTCGGCGTAGTCCGTGTTTCTCGCTTCCGTACACGTATAACAGGGTTACTAAAGCGTGTACAGTTAAGGACTGCTCCCCTTTCCTTTGTAAAAAATAGTTCAAAAATGGCTCCTAACACTATCTTACGACGACGCGGAAAACTTATTACCAATTTTTACTTAAAATATTATTTACGTAACACTAAGCTAACTGACAATAAAACTCCCCAATCCCTCACACAACTTTTTCACTCACTCTCTCACACAACACACACACACACACACACACACACACACACACACACACACACACACACACACACACACACACACACACACACACACACACACACACACACACATACACCACGATATATTGTCCTGGTCCAATTTTACTTTTATGTTGAACTTATTAACTATAAATCAGTATGTTTCCTTTTTAATTTAGATCTGTTTGCTTGCCATAGCACTTGTACTTGTCTCACCCAATTGAATACTAAGTACCTAAATGTGTTAAGTTACTCGAATTCCAGAGTCCCAAGACACAGGCTTAAACGCCTAGTTTGGGCCTTGCCGTTAAATAAGTACTCTTAAGGTATTATAGATATCTGTGTGTTTGTAAAATTTCTAAATGTTATTGTATCTACACAACTTTTTGGCAATAAATAAATATTATTATATTATTATTATTTCTACAAAGAAATCTTTTTTCATATATATTTTAAGATCACACTGATATATATAAGATTATTGTAGTTTTAAGACCACTGTTATCATGTTTTGTACGAAATAAACGATTATTATTGTTATATACATTATCATTATTATTCATAAAACATATTTTTTATTCACGGCTTCCACCATTCGGTATGAGAGGTATTGATATCGTCACGAGGCAGCAAGTGAGCGTAAGCCATGAAAGTAAATGGGGGATACCTTTGCCCATCAGTGGGACAGTGTATATTAATCCTATTTCCTATTGATATGATAAAGATGAACGTTTGTGAGTGAAGAGGATGTTTCTTCCTCCCTCTCGCCAAAACTACGAATTAAGCTGGAATAGTAGATCAGAAATAATAATAGGCTACTTTAATCCCAGTGCCATGCGAGAGAAGCTGACGAAAGCTAGTCTATAAAAAATAAAATATTGCCCTTAACTGAGACAGTACATAGCGATGTACTGTCTCAGTACTGTTCAGTCAAACAGTATTAGCAAACTTTGTACATATATGATCGGGGACGTATTATTGTTCTACCTATGATCTAGATCAGTTGAGCTTACAGAATGTTACCATCGGTATTTCGGTAGATCACCTGTATCGCTATGTGAATATTTGTATTAATATTAATAACATCATCTATATTACCTAGTCAACCACTGCTGGAGACAGCCTCCCCTCATAAGATATTCATATTGATAAGATTTAACTACTAACTAATATGAAATTATGGTACATATTTTGTATCAATATTATTTAATTGTCTTTCTCTTTTCCAGCATTACACGAGTTGAGATTAACTGTAGAATCTTGCGTACTATTATCGAATAGTAAATAAATATGCTGGACTATCACACAGCATCATGTAGTTAGCAGTAAGTTTCAATTATTGAAGTTCAGATAGGTCGGACCTCTCGAACTTTAATGATATGCTTAAGCAATGCGATAAAATTACGTGGCGATTCCTTTTTCTGCATTTAAAAAAAACTTAGGCGTGCTACATACTTGGGTGGGTCGGCACATTCTATTCGGCAGTATTTGATGAGCTGCCTTTTTTCTAAACATAAAACCCCAGCCCGCATGCCCAGCGTGGGGGCTATGGGTTCCAGCAGTAGTCTGAATAGGGTGTTGCTGTTGTTGTTGTTGTTATATCTACAAATATTCGATTCTTCTACGCGGCTGTATCAGTTTGTGCCAAGCCGTTCTAGTGTGTAGCACTCCTCAATGAGACCTTTGATTAATAGCTTAGTATAGAACTTTTTAGCATTGCTTTAAATCATATCGGCTAATATCAAGTCAATGATATCGGCATTAAAAGTCATTGTGACAAATTATGACAAGGGTCATGACAAGACGTCCCACAGCACATTATACACAGAAACTCATGTATAATTCGTGTCTAATTGGCATGACAAATGTGATAATTATTGCAAAGATTAAGATAAGATGGGTTAATTATTTTTTGTATCAATTTGTAAAATGGTTGGTCCATTTACGAATTAAGATTGTTTAGAAGCTTTTTTGCGAGAAATCAATAATATTTTTATTCAAAACAATGGTAACATAATCCTATTAAGTAAGTATATAGTTATTAAATAGATCTTTTTAATTTTGTTTTTGTATCAATGTTTTTATATAAAACTTGTGTATGTATATTTATAAAAAAAAACTAAGTAGTACATATATCAGTCATATAAAGTGGTTTCCATAATACAAGCTCTGTTTAGTTTGGGGCTACATGATTCTGTGTAATACGGTCCAGCATTATTTTTTAATACAGTTTCATTTTGCGTCAAGATCATTCAGCCACCTGCCAGACAGGGCTTTCCCCAAAAAATTTAAATGCTCTTCAGCTTTTTCCATCAATTGATATAATACAATTTCGACGATGACTTAGGCATTAGAAGAGCTTCAGTATGTAACTTTTTATACAAACTGCAACTGAATTACTTTACCAAGGATATCGGTATAATTTCATGCACCGCCGCCCACGTATTTCGCTACGATTTTCACTTTATCGCAAAAATTTGCATACAGACATGCTAAAAATTTACGCAAAAATGTCCAACAAGTCAATTTGATTTTTTTATTAGTGTCAAAGTAGTAAACGTTGAATGTATAAAACTTGGCAGGATAAAGGCGAGGTATTGCGTGTCGGGCAAGACGCGCTAATAAAATATTTCATTCGGTTTATTGCAATTTCATTATGATACTGTTTATGTGAATGAGTCGTTTATATTGGCCATTATAAACTATCTATTTGTTCAAGTTCTTTTGTTTAAGAGTTTTAATGCGTCATGTATTATGTAGTTACCTACATGTATTTCTTACTAATTTTAATCTGAAACGGTTAGGGTTTCTTTCTAGTGAAAGGGGACGGACAGTCGAGCTTCTCCTTAGCCTTTATAAAAGTTTATCACGTGGATCATGTATCTGGTGTCGAAGATAGAAAAGTTAGTGACAGTTCTATGCGATACATTTTCATACGCATGAAATATACTTACATTCATAAGTGTAAATTCAATAAGTTAGCAATTTGGCATACTCACGTCTCATAGTGTAGTACTGATACGTGTAGGTTTAAAATATTTGTAATAGTCGCAGTATACCAAAAAGGATTTGTAATAAAGTGTGAAATAAACAGTAGTTAATTACAGTAATATTATGGTAGTAAAATTACTAGAGTAATTTAATGAAAGGAAACTGGCATTCCCTGTACCTCACTAAAATTAGCAAGGCATATGTTCCAATAATAGGAAAGTACTTAATAAAGTGATACGATAGATATTAATATCTATTACGTCCAATGGAATGCTAACTGCTTGCAAAAAGTGGCCGAGTGTAATTTTTGGATTACTTCTACCCCCTATTGTGAAATAGGCTAATACTATCCCTTGAGGAAACCCCTACGTTTATTTTTATTTTATGAGTAAAAACATAGATCCTCTTATATATCCTAGGTACTCCTACGGTCAGCGACAAAATTTGATTATCAAAATGTGTTTTGAAAGTTGTTATGTTTTTAAATGAACTTTAGCTCAACTTATATTAATGAAACGACAACGATTCAAAGTAAATCTTCAAACTAGACGTGAAAGTTTAATTGTTACAGAATCAATTATTTACATTTGTACTCTATCATAATAATATACCTAGATGAATAAGAACAAATGTTTTTACCTTATGCCGTATAGTTGAAACTAATTGCTGTGTAGGTGGAATGAAGGTATTGGTAGTGATGTCTCTAACTAGCTTGATTTCTAGATATTGACCCTTTTGATTCAGTAAAAATGGTGAATTTTAAATTAATAAATGATAAAATAAATAAATTATAAAGAAATGGAACAGTAGGGTGATTACTAATATTAGAACCTATCGCATCATAAACGTATCGTGAAATTTTGGAAAAAGAAAAGGCATAAATCCAAATTAAAGCGCTTTCATTGGCCAAACATTTTCTATACGAGCGGTAGAAATATTCGTAATCGTTCATTTATTTAAATATCACACTGTCAAATATTCAATGATTTGACAGATTGAAAACTAAAGTAAATTACAGTTCCTTATTAATCAGAAAAAAAGATACACTGAACTTAAATTTACATATTAATGTCGCATTTGATTAGACGGCGAAATTTACTGGCCCAATTTGAAAGGACAAATACTGAAATAAAAAGTATTAACTTACTCGTCTACAAAAATGTTTGATGATTTGATTACGAAAGGTACCTTTTTACCACCTATAGCATCCTACTATTTCCTGTACATATCTAGCTTTTAATTAAGTTTATGATGCTTCTTTTTCTTCTTCTTCACATGGGCTAGTGATCAGTTCATGGTGTCGGAGTTTTTTTGGCCACACGAAGGCTTCCAACATCCCTTAAAGACTGAAAAACTGGGACAAACATTTTAAATGTCTTCCGAAGCTTAGTAGCTTCGGCTTCTATGGTACTTACTAAATATACATCGTAGATCTCCCAAAGGCAATCACTTGGCTTCAGAACCTGACATTGACTTATAATTTTATTTTTCATAGATTTTTTGGATTTCATGATTTGATTTAGTTTATATTATTTGAGATTATCTATTATCTTTTATTTTTAATTTAACGCCTTCGCCGTACAATTAGATACTAAATGATAGAATTTATTCCCATCACTAGTCTTAGTTTATATATTTGTCATGGACAAAACACCACAGTTTTGAACTTCAATGCTATTTCTTTATTCAATAACATAGCGGGTTATAAACATTTATTGGTCTCTAAAATTAATCGCTTGCAGCTTTACATCATCTTCGCCAACGCTATTAATGGCATTAACGATTAATATGATGGTGATAATGGAGTTTAATGGTATAAGCATGGTATTCAGCTTAGTGCGGTTATGATTGGACATTTTTCTAATATTTATCATCTTATCAAATGTTCATTGCACTGGTACCCAATTCTTCACTTATCGTCTTTTTCAGTTGTTCAAAAATGTCTGCGCACCTTCAGTTTATCTGAAATAAACATTCGAAAAAACATAAAGAACATTCAACAATACCTCATTTTTATGAAAAATATAAGTGATATTTAAAGAATATGCCAATAAATAAAAAGAAGAGAAAAAATAAAAAAATCTAGCAATTACTAGTTTTTATCTAACTTTGTTTTTTTCGATGACAAAGAAGTAGTGAAAAAATAAATAGTGATGATTCGGGGAGAATAATCACAATAAATTAATTAGAACGGCCAAAAAAACAACTTACTCTTACTAAAAGAACATACTTAATTAAATTAAATTAATTATGATGAGAGTAGGAGAAAAAAAAATCATGTATGTCATGCAGACACAATTCATAAAAACAAAATAAAATGTCAATGAAAGAAGACAAATATTGTATACTAATTATGTCAACAACCGAACAAACATTATTTCTATTGTTATTTCATATATTAATAATTCTTAATTGTCAATATAAATACTTCAATTTTACTACATATTAATAAAGATTCCACTATACCAAAAAACAGAAGCTGCATAAATACTAAATACCCCGTAAATAATCCCCAATTTTTTTGACAAGTTTTAGGTGTACAACATGGTCTACAAAATATCAGTGCGCTTAGTTAGTAATTAAGCGAACCCAATTTGCAAGTCAAACACATAAGATAGAAAGCTCCTTATTATAAAAAAATTAATTAAAACGGTTTGAAAAATATATTTTTGCAACATCATAATTCACAACACTGGATTTGGTCTTGGCGAAATAAAACTGTAATTAGATATCTACTATCACTTTGAAATAAATCAAAATCTTTTCCTTTTTAGAAAAGTTGATAAGTTATACAGTTACAACGAACCATAACTGGATGTACAACATGCTAACATGAAATGAAGCTGTTTATTGAGAAACAGTAGCTATGACTATAAAGTAAGAAGTTATCCACCATATATCAAATCAAACATATAAATTAATTCTAAAATTAATAAAAAAAATTGACTTGGACTCTATCCTAATATCCACTATGTCATAAATTTGTAAACTGTTTGTCGTTAACCAAACGGTCCGAAATAATAATACATTTTATCATTTTTGACACGTTTTTATAAGTTGTAATTAGTTGCTGAGGTCCATGTGCTCCAAAAACTAAGGAGCGGTTAAGCGATTGTTTATCAATTATTTTCGAAAGAAGATTCATATATTGCTCCGATTTCATATATTGGCAGCTGTAAAAGTCAAAAACTATATGTTTTTGACTTTTACAGCTGCCAAGCCATATTGGAGATTTCTTTGTAACATACATAATCTTGATCTAACACTCTTATTTATTCTCTTACGTCATGGGCATCAAACATATTTATGTGATGTATGATTTCTCGAAACGGCTATAATTTAAATTGTGGTAAACAAACTTTTCTATTAAATACACAACCCCGGTTAGCTTTGTGCGGGAAAAGGGATTAAAACTTCAATGAAGAAGAAAATTTGATGTTTTATTGTTTTACAACAAAGATGTAAAAAAATATGAGCCATGAACAGTTTCTTGCCCATTATTCTATATTTGGGTCAAGTTACGAATTTGTTTAATTCAAAAATTGACGATTTAAAGTGTTCGTAAGGGTCCAAACCAATAAAGAGATTTGGACTTAGATTTTTTTTTATTTGCCTTAAGTTGAGTAAGTTTGGACGGGCACTAGTCATACGTTTTTTATTAATAACACAGTAAATGTGAAATCACTAGTTAGCAAATTAATAAATTATGATCGTCCTACGTAGAAATAGAAAATGGACACGTACGAGGAGTAGGTGACTGTCCTATTAGAAGTAATTAAATTGGTCATATTTTATACTTTATGATCCTTAAGCAATAAGTAGTATTTGATTTTCATGCAAATTGGGTCGTTTGATAGACATCTGTTTGAAACAGAAACTGTTATAATATCTATTAAAGTACCGCAGTAATGAATGCAGACACTTTTATAAGTTCTAATCATTATGAGTTAAGGACATTTGTAAATGTTTAAAAGAATTCGATGACTCTTTATAAAATAAAGACTCAATCTACCTATTTTAATTTTCAAAACTTTCCTTCAATATTATACAAACGTTTATACATTATACAGAAACTCAATAATATAAAAAAAAATAGTGATAAATCCTTTTCAAGTATGGGAAATAATGCCGAAAAAACATTCCAAATGTTAAAGGATCGCTTAGGCTCATGCCACATCCCACCACACTAACGGGCAGTTTTGATCTATAACTATTCATTAGCTTTTCATCATCATCATCATCAGCCTATAGCAGTCCACTGCTGGACATAGGCCGCCCCTAATGAGCGCCATTGCGCCCTGTCCTGAGCTCGACGCATCCAGCAGCCTTTCGCAGATCGTCACCCCACCTGGCCGGAGGGCATCCTACACTACGTTTGCCGAGCCGCGGTCTCCACTCAAGAACTCGTTTACCCCAACGGTCATCGATTCTTCGCCAGATATGGCCAGCCCACTGCCACTTCAGCTTGCTAATTCTCTGAGCTATGTCGACAACTTTAGTTCTATGTCGGATAAACTCGTTACGGATTTTATCTTTCAGAGAAACCCCGAGCATAGCTCGTTCCATAGCTCGCTGAGCGACTTTAAACTAACATTACACACATTAGCTTTTGTCAATTTTCATTTATTGTCTGTCGTTATAAATATTTAATAATTCTTTTAATTTAAACTGGCGATTCCGCAGGCGCACACTGTAGTGCATATCTACTCACCTCCTGTTTGAGCCCTAAAATTATTAAATGCGCTTCCGACATCAGTACCTACCATAGTGTGATCTGTTTGCTAAGAATTTCTGAGGAATCATGAGATTATTCATAGTATTATAAATAGTGTGGGTATTTTTTATACAAGTTTTATGTTCCTTCTCTTTGAAGTACTTGTTTTGTCTTTGTTATTTTTGTTTATCATATCGATTTGGCATCAAACTGTAATACTCGGTTATCATTGTTCGAATAAATGACTATAAAAATATCAACGATGAAGACATACATTTATTGTCTAAATTAGATAAGGCAGTGCATGGACTCGTCATCAAATCAAATTTCAAAAAATATATTTTGTGATAGCGTACTGACAAACTTTCAGAGTTTTCACGTAGTACGGCAGAACAAATCTAATCACGTCTACAAAGTTTTTAACGTCCCCTTGCCATCTGGTAAGATAAGAAGTAGACGAGTAAACTGGGAAATACCAGGACCAGTATCCAGTATTTCATGCTGCCGGGATGCAAAGTACATTACGGTATTTTTTTATTTATTCAAGAACAATTAACAATCGTATTTGAAATGAAGGATTGATTTATAACAAAACCATACAGATTAAAATTAAATAAAAATAACATAACATAAAAACAAATAAATATCAATGTCCACAAAAATAAAATGAAATAAACTATAATTACTATTCTAAATTATTACATGTCAAAAATTAATTAATTGAGTAGAAACATCCCTTCAACAAAAACTTTGTCAGTCTCAATTTAAATAAAGAATGGCTATCGATTACTTTCATACCAATTGGCAGTGCGTTAAAAAGTTTCACAGCTTGATACTTGAGCTTGATACTAGCTTGAGCTTGATATTCAGGATGAGATACTCGTGCGCTGAACTACCATTTTTCCATGAATGTACCGGATGGTTGTAATACAGCAGAACAACGGAGTAGGTAGGTCCACCACTTGCACTTCCTACTGGAATTTAGCTGTTGTTCATACAATGAAGCACCGTTTATGAAACCAATAGCCAATCTATTCATAACTCATCAATGAAAATAGATTAGCGAACAATATGTATTACTAATGTCATTGTCATTATTGACAGGTCACCGCCCATCGCCCACGGGGTTTGTGACACTGGTTTATTACTGTAACTAAGGACATTGCCGTTTGAACTATATTATCCTCAAGAAATCACACTAATATTATAAATGCGAAAGTTTGTGTATGGCTCGCTTCACGCTGAATGGATTTGGATGAAACTTGGAATATACATTGTTTAAGACCTGGATTAACACATAGGCTACTTTTTTAATCAGCATCACGCAAGCGAAGCTGCGGGCAGAAGCTAGTGTCTGAATAATACAATAATAGGCAATGTTATGTAGCCATATAGTAATAGTATAACTTAAGTGGGACTAGGCCGGACTTGTTTGCCGGGTGCCGGACCAGTTGTGGGCTAAGATTGCTACTGAGTGGGTTTCACAGGACGTGACGCGGCGCATGGCCGTCCCAGACGGAGGTGGTGTGACGAACTGGACGTTCTTTCAGTATCCTGGCAAGCTGATTCCCAAGATCGATAAGTGTGGAAAGAGGGAAGGGAGGCCTTTGCCTTGCCGTGGGAGCAAACAGGCTCATAAGATAAAATAAGAAGAACAGTATATATCGATACTTTTATCAAAATAGAAGAAAATGACTTTATGCATAAGCTTCATTTTTGACTATGATAGGTATACCTAGAACGTAGAATCATTCGTAAGTGCCGAACCTTGTAAGACGCTGCTTAAATCATCTTTTATATATGTTAAAGGCCTATGAGAGATCCTCATCATCATAATGAGGATCCCAAGTCGTGGAAAAAAAACAATGGATGTCAAGTATGGTTTGTCTGTCTTAAATCGGCTTTTAATTATGGGAATTACTTTTTTATCACATCGAATATTTTATCACTCATCATACATTTTGAACGACACACCTCCCCGGACACCGCACCTCCCCTGTCTCGCTCTGAATTCGTAGTGTCTAATGATCACGTATAAAGATAGATAGATAGATAGATAGATACATTTTTATTGGCAACAACAAGCACACACATACATAATAATAACAACAATTTATATGACTACATTATACAAGACTGAAAAAAAGAAAAATATTAATTCATCTATGTGTGTAAAGATGTAATATACATTAAATCCCATAGTCAAAAGCCGGCTTTACGGCCATGATATTATGTACTTAAATACTTTGGTGTAAGTTCTTTGTTTTATGAGTAAATTTAATAATTGGCATAGCCAAGTGTACTATACATATATTCCTATGGTGATATAAATGAGTATGAGTATGAGAATTAGCAAACTGAAATGAAAAAGTGTCGAAATAACTTAAAGAATTAGCAAGCTGAATTGGCAGTAGGCCGGCCATATCTGCCGAAGATCCGACAACCGTTGGAGTAAACGAGTTCTTGAGTGGATACCGTGGCTTGGTAAACGTAGAGTACAACGTAGAGGACGCGCCTCAGCCGAAGGAGTGAAAGTCTGCGAAAGGCTACTGGTAGAAGCTGGATGCGTCAAGCTAAGAACAGAGCGCAATAGCGCTCATTAAGCTCTATATTACCGGGACACCATGGCAGCGCACTCAGTCGCTGGCTACCAACAAAATGTTATACAGCTCTATAGAGCGTTACTCACGTGGTGTCCGTTTGGTTGCGCCACCAAACGGACACCACCATACATTTTGTTGGTCGCCGGCGACCGATGACTGAAATATAGGGCTTAATGAGCGCTAGAGAGGCCTATGTCCAAGAGTGGACTGCTATAGGCATATGACGATGATAATGATGACTATGCTTGAAACTCCTGGCCTATGTCCAGCGAATGGACTACTCTATTGCTTATGATGATTAAATTTTACAGTACCAACATGTAACTTTCTCCAACAAAAAACAGTTTACCCCATAATTATTTCAACATATAAGTTGGTTTGGTTTTTGTATCTTATGAGGATATTGTCTGAGATCCGTGTTCACAAACAGAATTCAAACGAAATCAGAACACTTTTCATAAATAAAATACATAAATAATGCTGGAGACTCATCTAGCTTGTGTTAATGTACTCAACTTATGTATGCCTTTCGCAGATGAGCTTATGTTATTTATTCCAGTGTGTAATGAAAATGTAAGCTAGTAGTATCTTTAGTACAAACACTTACCTACATTTTATTGCCACTAAATAATCATAAACTAGCTCCCCCAACACAAATGCGTAAAACAATCCAACCTTTCCTATTATTACGCAATAAATTATCTAAACAAAGCAAATGAATATCTAAGAACCGATTTACGATCACAATAGCATGCAAAAGTGATGGAATTTGTTGGACGAGTTGCAATTCTCAAACAGGAAATACAGGTAGGGTAAGTGCATCGAGAACCATTAGCTGCTGGAATTAGAGTTTTTATTGAGCGCTGATGGTACTGATGTGAGTAATGATGGTAGAAAATGATCTGTGGAAAGGCCTAAATTATTGTCGGTGCAAAAACAACTGAAAGTAATTTTGTGACGATTGAGTGTCGAGGAAAAGTTGCGTATTGGACCTTGTTTTTTAACATTGAAATTTTGTTTTTGCTGACTTGGATCGAGAAATTCCGATTTTTTTTTTGAACTCGCTATTCAAGAAGCGGAAAAAATATATCTCGGGATTGATTTCAGCTACAGTTTGAGCCAGCTTAGTAGACGGGCGGAAAAATACTGTAAGCAGTAGAGGGTCCCTTACGTGCGAGGTAGGTGTTCGTTCCGTTCATTTTATAGTCAGTACGATAAAGTCAAATTTTATCGTGTGCTTTTTTTCTAAATTACCTTTTCAATGCCTTTGGTAGTTGCGCGTACTGAGAGATCTGCAGATTTTATTTTGCTTAACCTGGTAGGTTTTTGGAACTTTAGTAATATAAATTATATGCCTTTCCTGTTGACAGATTGATCTGTTATTTACTTTTGATGACAATACAATTAATGTATTCAGTATCATTGCAAATCCAAGATTTTATTTTTGAGTCTGATCTGGGTGCACCACTGCGCTGCACTCACTGGACCAGGCCCGCAGTTAACTTGTTAATAATGTACCTGCCTTTTCATTATAATGATTATAAAACCCAACAATAACTCGATAAACAGATGATAATATCAAACAATTAGAACTCCATTAGTTCCCATCATTTGAATAAACAAAACCTTGTCCAATAAACGGGGAACTACAAAAACATGGACCAGAGACAAAGACTGATTCTATAAAAAAACATGGACAATTTACGTATGGACAAAGACTCATTTGAATATAGAAGAGCATCTTAGATAATTATTCTAATCTTGTTCCGCTAAATCGCAGTCTCTCACAGTACCGGAAAAACTGGAAAAGTTTTCTATTACAACTTTTTTTCCAGGTGATTTGAATACGAAGAGATCGCTCCCACGGTTTCCGGTCCACCTTGGTGAAGAATGAGATGATAACATTAGTACCAAATGATACATTTATTGAAATTACAATGTAAATCCTGAAATGTCTATGAAACCTATAAAAAACCGATAAATTGCGAGTATCATAGAAGAGTTTCATAACATATAAAATATAATATTTCAAATCTCATGAGTTACAGCCAGCTGTTATCAGCTAGCTGTAACTGTAACAGACGGAAGGGTAGCGGAGGCTAAGTAAGGAGGTCCCGTTGGGCACCCTTCGGTTACGGAACCCTAAAAAGCGAGACGAAAAGTTGAGTAACATGTGTTGACGGTCATTTGTTTAAATAAATTGAACAGAATTTTATTTAGTATGAAAAGTATTTGAAAGTAATCTAACATTATTACGTTCCTGTCTCATAAAAATTCAAAACTTTTACCACAGAAAAACTTTACTTTTAGTGATTCATAACTTAATACTTATCTCATTTGCATTACTCACTTTAGCACATTCAGCTCTACGCTTTCCTCATTATAATCCTTTTGTGAGACAAAAATGAGTACCTACATACACCTACCTATTTTATTAGCAAGTTCCCCTTCTGATGTCTGTTCAATGGTATTTCCTTTCATTGTCTACCTGTCTGTATTTCCAAGAACTTCACCGAATTTCTAAATCATCGGGCCAGATAAATCATAAGCCACTGACAGCTGGAATTCAAGGTCAGCATCAAACGCTTTGGATATCTTGGATCTACGAGCGAATTTGTCTGCAAATCGAACTTATTTTTCCGATTTTGAGTTAAATACACTCACTATGTAAAATGTACAGCTATAAGTTTTTATATGTGGACTGCAAGTATCATATTGCTTGAAAGAATGTTCGAATATTCCAATATTCAGACAGATTTTCAGGAGCTCATTTGAGAGCAATGCATGCCCAGCGTGGATATGATGGGCATATCCCCCTTCTTAATAGAAAAGACTTATGTCCAGCAGTGGACTGATATAAGTTGATGGTGGTGGTGAACATCTTTTAGCTCTGAACAAAGCAGAGCTTGTGTTATGTTGCCACATGGCTGACCTACTACTAGTACCCTACTACATATATAGCTTTTTGTAAATACTTACATATTAAACAAAGAAAACACCCAGACCCTATTCAATATTAAACTATATATTATATTTTTTCTTTCTGAGAACTATGACGGCATTTTAGAACTCAATGGCCAGACTTCCTTAATTTTTGCACAATACCTTCTTTCGTCTCTTTTTTGTTTTGGACTATAAGGCTCAAAACAAAAAGTATAATTCACTCATCGTCCGCCCTGGGGGTCCACAGAATTATTACTTTGACCCCTAAACGCTCGTTCAGCGGGGTGATCGGCTAACTCTGTTACAAACAGAAATGATTGACACCGATCCTGTTTTTACAAACTTTGAAATTCAATGAACGTCAATTGACAAAGTGTCACAGTTTGTTAAAACAGGATCGGTGTTAATAATTTCTGTTTGTAACAGAGTTAGCCGATCACCCCGCTGAGCTTTATATTAGCATTTGACAAGCTATTGTAATTTTAACATAATTATATATCAGAAAGAAAATATGAACTTATGAAAATTACGTAAAGCTTTCAGTCTATTATTTTTCCACCGGTGTGAACGCCAAGAAAATAAATCTTTCCTAAGGAGCTAACGGTAATATTTGGGAAGAGTAAAAAAGTAAGAATATTTTTTTATCAGTAAGTAATTATTCCTTAGTATAAATACGGATTTTATTAAGGTCAAAGCAAATTAGTTATATAGTATAATTAAGAATTGGTTTCTCATGTAACTTAAATGTATATAAAATGTATGTACGAGTACTAATAGGTCAAAAAGTAAGACCACAAGAATACCAAAGATTTTTATAAGAGTAATATAAAAGAGTGACGTTTGTGTTTGTCCATTCTACTCCATGTGGCCAACGCTTAGTAATATGTAGTCCAAATGTTGAATCCTCGTATCTATTAAGTTACATTTGAGTAGATATAATATATATAAACTATGAAGATATAATAAACGTAACCCAAAAACGCTACGAAATGCTACGCAGCGTAGAACGCGTTGAAATCGAATGTACAGCGGTACTTACCCAGAAAAAAATGAAATAATTTCTATAGTTTCTTCGAGATTAAAACATGAACCAAATATAAATACTGTACTGGGCTTATTCTTATGATTATAAAAAAAAGCGAATGTATAATAAATATTTAATGCTTTCTTTGACTGTATTATGAGACACGAGAGTGAAAAAAGCCAGCTTTATTTGAATAAATATCTTGTGAGGTTACTTCATCATCATCATCCCCGGTCATTAAATATCCATTTTTGAACGTAGGCTTCTCCCATATTTTTCCATGTATGATGGTCAGTCACTTAGCCAACGTATCCTTTTATATCATCCAACCATATTTCCGGTTTACTTAAAACACTGGATTTTCGATAGTTTTTTGTAATTGGTCTTATAAGAAACAAAAATCATTCCCAATCAACCTTTAGCCATTCATAAACTCGACACTGAAAATAAATTCATCCTCGATGATGCTCTGAATTCAGCTGGGAATCCCTCACATTACCTAATCAGCCAAGTACATTTGCATAAACAATGATTGTTTCCACGGGTTTTCAGGTAATGGTGTTCCGAGTAATCGTATGTATCAGGATGTTCAAAATACCCCACGTTTCGAGCTAAGCATAATATCTTACAGAATTCCCTGAGAAAGCCACGCTTTTTGTGCCTTCCGGTGGGCACAGTCACACCGTTAAAAACATTAGAGCAACTAACTAAACATCTCTAGAACTCTATACCTTCTTTCTCTTATGCCTCTCTCATAAGCCCAATAACGAAAACAACTTAAATTAGTTTCAAAAAAATCGACATTTCGTGTTAATTGATTTTGCGCGAATCATTATGCACCAAAAAAAGTAAATTTTAATATTTTCATGATACAATTTTCAGATTTTTTTGATTTTCCGACATAATGCAGTATAGTCAGAGAGATACCAGTGAAGTTCCCATTAGATATTCGCAGAGTCGCGGTTCGACCTTGAGTCTCGCAGTAGAAATTGAACCCGCGTTTAACTAACTAAACGCTACACTGTATAATTAATCTTGCATGTTAAAAACAGTAAGTTATTGACCCAAATCATTATATTATCTTGTTTTTATTTTAAAAATAATTAATTAAAAACAATTTTACGTGATTATTTTAGAACAGATTTTTCATTGATGATTCACTTTAGAATTCAGTAAAAAAATAAGTTCAGATAGAACTTGGCACGCGATACATGTAAATCTGAAATAGCATGCTAATTATCAATGAATACCTAACCAATAAACGTATTTTTTAGCTTTCTTGTAGCAGTTATCAATACTATTTTTTTTCGGTTTCACTAGTAAGTATCATACGACTTGTTTTGTCACAACTTTCCATAACATAACTTTTTTATTTGTGAATGAGTTTGGATCATTATTTCCCGTTCGTTGATCGTTATGGTGTGACTCAATCTCCCATACGTAATTGTCTTTTGTTCGTCTGCGTTATAATTACGTGAACAATTACAATGTCACGATCAGGGGCTGTTGGCTTCTGTCGCCAGGTGGAAGGAAAACTTTATTGGAATCCATTATCATGAAGAAATGTGTATTTTTGAATTTCATGTTTTTTATAAACCTTATTTGTCTGAAGTGCCCAATGGCGCTCATTAGGGGAGACTCTATGTCTTGCAATGGTCTGCTAATATGCTGAATATGATGATTATAATAATGAGGCCTGTTTTTCAGAAGCGGTTGTTGTGTTCTCGTGCTCCAAACAGTGAAGTAAATAATTGTGAGGAAAATCACGGTTTAGACAACTCCATTGACAATGTCTTTCCTGCAGATAAAGTTGAGAGGATGGTATTGGTGCTGGGCCAGCCCACTTCATCTAACCATGACTCAATTATAACAGAGTTAGAGATCCGGGGAGTAAAAGTCACCACTTGTATCTAGATTAGATGGAGAGGCCTAATTAGTAGGAGGTTGTTGTGCTAGCTAAGTATCAAAATATATTATACTGTCTTGTGAAATTCCGTGGTTTACGTATTTTTGACACTGCATTTTGTTTTTATTTTGCTTCACACTGTTTGTATATTAGTCAAACACTTTGATTCAATAGTACGATCATGAATATTTCAACCTGTTAAAAACCTGTTCGCTTACAAAAGCGAACGTAAAATTTTGACTAATGACAAAGCGTTATTTTTAATCTGCGCTTTCTCATTGGGCAAAATTTTACGTTTACGATACGAATACTTTTTTGCTAGTCTTCGTGATCGAGTTTTTGACATATCGTAGGTGCAACGAAGGATTTTAGCCAATGACAAAGCGTTATTTTGAATTTACGCTTTCAAATGAAGCTGTGATCATTATCTTATACGAAAAAGATGAATATTGTCCAAATTTGTACATTACCGGTACGAATAAGTACTTTTCCGTTTTTGTCTTTGTGATTGAGCCTCTGTTATTAGGTATACTCTAAGATAGAAACTGTACCTTAGGGTATGACATATACTTAAATATAGATTGAATTTAGAACTTTCATAAAATTAATCTATTTAAAAGTTCATTATAATAAATATTATATTCCATTAGCGAATTGAAGTGGCGGTGGACTGGCCATATCTGCCGCAAAACCGATAACCGTTGGGGTAAACAAGTTCTTGAGTGGAGACCGCGGCTCGGCAAATGTGGTGTAGTAGAGCGCCCTCCCGCCAGGTGGAGTGATGATCTGTGAAAGGCTTTTGGTAGAAGCTGGATGCGTCGAGCTGAGAACATGGTGCCATGGCGCTCATTAGGGGAGAATGCTTTACGCTGATGATATATATTCCATATCTTAAGGTAGGTACAGTACAGACATCATGGAATGTTTAAAAAAATTCCTACTTATTTAATGTATTGTTTGAATAGGTTTAAGAAGTCATAACCAACGTCACAATAACTCACTTACATATCAAAACTAGGAAATCCTGACCTACTTTTATTTTAAATAATAATTCTTACAACATTTCCGTATAGGAATGCTAATTTATTTATTGATATTTATTAATTCTTGTAATTGAACATGCAAAACGTCACTGCAACAGACAATATTTTGCTAAATTTTCCTTTGAATGAATTGAATGAAGAACTGGGTATGGAAACTTCGGTAATCCAGCAGCAAGATGGACTATTGATAAGTACTGTATCCAGGGTGGGCCTGAGACGCTCAATGGACATATTGACTATTTTTTTTATTATATTGGTATGTTTTTTTTTGTACTGCTTGTTACTCAGGTAACTAGGTAGGTTAGAGCTGTAAATAGTTACATATAAGATGTTCCTTTGGGTTTTCTAATTTTAGAAAACCTATTTTTCCTAAACCTATTTGATTTAGTTTTCAGACGAACAAAAGTCATGCCACATTTGAGTTTTTACGAGACTAACGCAAAAGAATAAATATAAATCACAATTGCACTTACCAAAAACTAAACCCAATATTTACTAAATATTTCAATCACTTCAACGATAAAAATAAAAAACATATAACTTCCTGTGCCAAATAGGCAAGAAGAGTATCAAGATTGACCAATGAAATCCTACTATTCTAATTTAGGTCAAGAGGCGTTTCAAAGTAGGAGGGATAACGACACCCTTGACTGAAATTTAATGGTTTAAAATTAGAACGATGGTTTTCTAAAATGGCCGAAATGACGTCTTTATTAAATTGTTCACGTGTGAAATATAATGAGGGTTCTGTACTTTTTTATAAAATCTTTAGAACGAATGTTTATATTTTTCTTTAAGACGTATTTTTAATACCCTTGGAAACTTTTAATTAATTTTTTGTGATGAATAACATTTTCATCGGAGTAACATAATAAATGTTAAGTATGTTAATTGATTTGACAGAAAATGAAGGCAAAAAATTATATTTTAAATTCATTTTATAATTTGTAAAATTTTTGGAAATGGGATTCACATTCTCGATAAATAAATACGTGGTAATTATAAAACATTACATCGTTATGACGTTTATAGTCGAAAGAGCTTTATACATAGTTACTTATTAAGTTTGTTTGAAGCTTTTAAAAAATGACATAAGTACAAAGTTTAAGCTTTTTTATTGCTCACATTTGGTTGTTCAAGTTTCTACGATAAAATACAATATACCTACATACCCAAAGGAAAATCATCATTTCAAAAAATCTCAACAATAAAAAATTATCAAATTTTTATTGCAAATGTTCAACACATTACTCTGAAAATTCTAAAAATAGAACTGAGTCAATCAATACTCGCAAAACTCAGAAATATCGTTATCAACAAGAATCGCGCGCGCAGACCGCATTTTCACATACCTCCTGGATCCGGTATCGGCCACATGTATTTATTTTTCTAAGCAATTGCGTAAGAGCATGCGCCGTGTACGTCCTAAGCGCGCGCGACGTCGTAGCCGTGACGTAATGGCGCAAGCCGGGCCCTCCAAATTAAACAATCATGTTTTTTGCACCCTTTATCACTGGAACGCCGGCCGGCCACATAAAAGCCGTGGAAATCCGTTCAGGACACACATTACACGTAACGCAGCTGAACGTAACCGCAGCCTGTCCTAAACGCAACTCGAACGCGGACGGTTAATATTCCATTTTTGAATTGGAAAACGTGCATAATTCATTACAAATTTGGAATTTGATTTTGAAATACAGTGTTATTTTGAATTTAGAATTTTAAGCCAGTGATTTTGATAGACAGTGGTTGTGTGAGTGACAGTTATACCAAAGTTTTTAATCTGTGATATAATAAAAAAATAAGATGATTGAATGCACCTGTTGTTGCAATGGATGTTCGGTGTGGAGACAAAGGACTGTTCAATCAAGTAAGTTTTTTATTTTTACTTTATCTAATTGGTCAGATTAGTCCCAAGAACATTTAATTACTAATCATTATAGCAAAACAAATGACTTTATCAATGAAAGTGATGACTTAATGATACTGAATTATCATAATCGTGAATGATTAGGTATCTTTAGATAAATGCCTACAAGAATTGAAAGCTGGTAAATTCAGTGATCTAATTTCATTAGTAATAAACTGATAATGAAACAGTTATGACGTTTTCACAAAAAAATCTTTCCCTCAATTATTACCTGTTAAACTATTGGAAATCCTATACACTCATATAAGGATGTTTCAGAGGAAATAGTCAAATGGATGATCCATAAGTAACTACTTATAAAATTATGTCATGAATTCAAAACGTCATCGTTTCAGTAAAATTACATAACTAACCATATTATCGTATTCAAATAAACCCATGAAACCATTGTCGGCAATATTCGACACTAGAGTTCGCATTAAACGAATATAATAAAAAGAATGAGAAAACCACTTTCTGTGTGATTTATCTCGAAGTATAAAAATGGTCAAAGAAAATGCAACAAAAATACAAATTCATTTATTCACATAAATAGAGTAAAAAAAGGTTTATGATCCTATTATCTTACCAAAATCATCTATTAAGTCTTATTAATAAAAATGTTGGCGGAATGTGAGGAAGACCTTTGCCCAGCAGTAGTATGCAGGTTGAATAAAAAAAGAAAAAATCATGAGTAGAGAATTATTATGAAAAAATGGCATGTAGATACAATACATAGTCATCAAAAATCAGAATGTATTTTGTCATGGCTAAAAACTCAAATTAGGTATTAAATATGAAACTTAATTTCTAAAACTATGCAAAATTTTCCAACTCCATAATTGTAAAGGGGTTAAGGTTGGGTTAGGGTTTGTAAGAGCTTTCTCGTACAGAAATGATGATTTACATTGCGGCTCGCAAACAATGCCATTTGAATTGGCAATTCGCGGCTGCAGACGAACTCGGTCGCGGAAGCTAGTCGTGTTACGGTAAATTTAAATTATCTGAAACAAACTATTCCGTACAATTTATGTGAGAAAGCGATATCTACAACAAAATAATCATACAAAATCCTATTAATATTATAATTATTTGTATATTTTTGTTTGTACATTTGTTACTCAAATCGTAAACGAAAAATTGTTTTATTTTTTATACATACTCGTAGCTTGACACAATAAATATCATAAGTAATTTAATAGATATTTTTTTGTACATAGTTGACATAGTAAATCATAAATATTTTAATGTGTCAAACTATGAAAAGTTTTAGTCAAGATAAACTATTTTCTTAGTAACTAATCCTTCATGCTGGCACAGCTGATCAGTTTGGATGAAATTTTGTATGAATATAGATTATAATCTGGATTAACACTTTACTTACTTTTATCTAGGTTATTACGTATAAATTTGCAATTTGCTAGGCACGCGTTCGGCCGAAAAACTCAACAAAAAAATACACTATTAATGCACTACAAAACATTATTTAAACACTTATTATATTGTTACACTTATTAGCAGCATAATATCATTATTATTAATATTATTATTTATAAAAAAAAATGAGAAACTTTACGTGAAAGTCATTAAAACGCGAATGAAAACGCCAACGAAATCTAGTAAATGATGTTTTTTAGATCAATTAAATATAATTTACCCAATTTAAAATAGAATAATAGAATAATAGGGTTTTAATCATTCGGGGCAATAGTAATAGGTTTTCTACATCTTAATTATCGATACTCGTGACGAATCATAAGGTTACGCGAAGAACTACTTTCACAGTATTACTCATAGGATAGTAGAAGCTAGCTATAGGACCAATGTAATCTGAAGCTCTGAGTATGAACAGTACATACCATGTGGTATATCCTCTACTTTTATCGTATGGATATATACAAGTTTACACAACAAGTGCGTCCTACCCGTCATGATTTATGGAACTGAAACGTGGACACTCACAGTACGGCTAGTTCACCAGTTTAAAGTCACCTATGGAATGAGTTATGCTCGTCGTGTAACCCCCCCCCCTAAAAATATAATTCCCATAAAAACTTTCTTTTTATATATTTTCATTTTGCCATATGATGTCTAGTTTGGTTAGAACCCTACGCATATACCGTACATAACCCGCATTCTTTTGAGGTATTTTAAAACGATTTCTCTAGCCTACCCTAAGATTATCTACCTACCTGTAAATTAAACGATTTCTCTAGCCTACCCTTAGTTTTTCTACCTACCTGTAAATTATCTATTCTAACACAATTCTGATCGGAAACACTTTCTGAACTTACTTTCTACGATTCCTACACATAACCTAATAACTTATTTGGAGTTTCATTATCTACTCTTGAATCGTGGTTTACAGCCTATAGTTATTAAATAGTATATTAGATATGCTAAAACGTAATACATTATATTGATATAAATCTTTAATTCTGACTCTAAATTCGGTATAGGATTAATGGATCTAATTCTCTTTCATACTGGCTTTAGCGATCGACGTAAAACTTGTGAATCTTGTGAATCTTTCATACTGGCTCTTTTGATCGGTATGTGATCATGAATAGTTTTGTCTCTCATATTCTGACTCTAAATTGGCATAGGGACGCGCTCCGCCCCGCGCGTCCTGTGGGTTTCGTCTCCATACTTGGGTACCCCCCACCAAGGTTTCATTTTGGGGGTTGAGAACATGCCTCATTACTGTCTGTAATTGTATGGTCAGTCTTTTGACAAACAAAGGAGTAAGAGGGAGTGATTTTTCAGCTAAGGTGCATCAAATCACTGATATTGATAATACCTATAACTTAGGTAAAATGAAGCAGTTATTTGTCTGCTAATACAATACGAAATGTCCAAGGAATTAGATTCCTAAAATGTTAGCTTAGCTATACACTTGAATATGAAATCAATGATATATTTCACCATGATTACTGATAGTATCAAAGACTTACATTTGCCTGTCTTTGTAGCGTGAACCTTATTGGTTGTACCTCATCTATTGCGAGGATTTATAGTGTAGATAAGAACTGCATCTGCTTGTCTTAGTAGCTTCAATAGCCTGATAAAATATATCAATACCTTTATTAGGCAATCACCTCATCTTGTGCGAGGATTTTAATATGAAAACAAAGGATTCCATTCCTGGACAATTTTATATTGAATCATAGAACCTAACTGCTTATTCTCTCCAGTTAATAGGTAGATAGATAATTATATATAATATACCTTTACAGGCTAGATAGATTTTAAAACAATATATTATTGAATCTAAAAATAGAACGGCTTGGCCTGCTGGTCTTAGCTAGGACGCTGCCACCATAAAGATCTAGATTTTACCAATAGGCTAAATAAATTCCTGCCTGCCTACTTTGCTAGGCCTATTCAGGCAGGTTTGACTTTAGAACGTAATTTATATTATTGAATCTACAAAAAGGACGGCTTGGCCCGCCGGATTTAACGTTAAGAAAATACATTACTTAGATTTAACAAGTATACTAAATAAATTCCTGCCTACCTACTTTTCCTAGCCTACCATTGAACCTGAACTTACGTAGGCCCTAAAATAGCTAAGTGTGGGATTCTTTCAAAACTAGAAGTACGACCTTCTCATTTACATGTAAACGTGCGTGTCTCTCATCGGGGTGTAATGATGAGATACCTGGCTAACTGCTAGACCTAACGTCCCTACAAATATGTACGTGTACCTACCACCCTAGCCCTAAACATATAAGTGTGATAGATAAATATATAGATAAGTACAGGAAGTCTGTTACCAAGCGACCTAAGGCAACAGATGGAAAGTGGGTAGGAAGTAAGGATGAGGGAAAGATTTTCTCACTGCCGGTCAAGCAGGCTCACAAGACCGATCAGGGTGCTGACGGCTAAAGGTGTCTTGGCCGCAGTGAGAGGATGATGGAACCCCACAAAGCTAAGGGCAAGGAACGTAGCCCTTGGGTATAACACCGCAAGGTTTCCGGACTACGTTTGAAGTGATCATTCAAACAAGCCTTCTACCCTTCTCATTTACTTGCTCAATACGCATGGTCAGCAGGCTCACCAACCAATTGAAGGACGTGAAGGAGTCTTAGCCACGTAATGAGAAGCAAAGAAAGAGCAGATCATCTCTGAACTCGCTATACTCTCGTCTATTATCTGTCTTGAATTACGCATGGTCAGCAGGCTCACTAGACCAATTTAAGGGCGTGAAGGTGTCTTAGCCACGTAATAGATAATAGTCGAAAGTTCACTTTAAATTACGCTTGGTCAGCAGGCTCACTAGACCAATTTAAGGGCATGAAGGTGTCTTAGCCACGTAATATCACTTGATAATTTACACTGAATTTACTTTACGAATTATAATCGTATAAAAATGGCGATAAGGCTTGGATGAACGATAACTTCTTGGGAACCGTGGACCGTCCGTCCGTAATTTCGCCTCGACTTATTCTTGTTCCTCCCCGTACCGATAATTGTGGAAATGGTCTCGCCGTACCGATAATTGTGGAATCATCCCGAATGTACCTAAATTCCCCTTTTTAAAACCTTTTTCGTTCCGCCTCATCGCATTCGAAACGCAATAACAAGTTCCGGAAGTTACGCTCAATCTAAATCTACCTCAGTCAATATTTTGATAGAAAAGTGATACATTATATAAAGTATTTCTATCAAAAGTTTATCCTTTTAATCAGTTATGAATAGTAATAATTATCTTACAGGATTTCCATTAATTTAGCGATAATAAATACCTTTCGTATTACGTCGCTTGAACTGATGGATTATTCTAAAACAGGCCATTCTGAACATTATATCTATTGCGTTAAGAGTTCATTTCATTATCTAAATTTGAGTGAACCTCCATATAGTCCCGCTTGGCAGCTCTGCTAACTCAATGATCAGACCCATCCAGTCCAATATGGTCTTTATGTTTATAAAGTTACGGTTTAAATTATGCTTTAAAGTGTGTTTTCAACCTAAAACTTTCCACTCATTATTGTTTACGCTGCATTTTTCATAAAATGCAATAACAAAATCCGGATGTTAGCTCATTTATAATCTACCCTCATTTATATTAAACGTAGCATTTCTGCAGTTAAATTATTACAATAAAATAGTTATTGTTATGCTAACTTTATGATTATATTCATTCGTGAAATTCAAGATGTTTTATAAAGCTTTATGAATTCAATTAATCTAGCAATAATTAAATAACTTTTCTTCAGTTTGTTGATTGACCTACCCAACTATTTAGAACTAGTAATTATGGTTCTTATACTTGATAAGTTAGAGTTCATTTTATATTTTCAATAAATGGTTGAATCTCCTATAATTCGTTGTTTGACGTCGCTAGTGTTTTTAAATAAAGCAAGCGGTGATGCCATCTTTTTTATTTATTATGCAATATTATGTCTAAGCTTCTATAATGCATTGATTGATGTCGCTAGTGTTTTCACTCGCGTATTTTCAAATAACGCAAGCAGTGATGCCATCTATTTAATTTATTAAGCAATATTATGTCTAAGCTTCTTTAATGCATTAGTTCTTGTCGCTAGTGTTTTTGCACGCGTATTTTCAAATAAAACAAGAGGTTTATTTATTTACCATCGAGTTAAGAGTTAATTTTACGTTCAAAGAGACTGGTCTACCAAAAGGTTTATTTAGATACTATATTTTCCTATATTTGTGAGTGACGGAACACACCATAGGGTTCTGTTCCGTTACAGTCGCTTCTCTGAAGGATAGAATCCGCAACGAGACTATCCGACATAGAACTAAAGCTGTCGACATAGCTCAGAGAATTAGCAAGCTGAAGTGGCAGTGGGCTGGCCATATCTTCTGATAAACTGTTAATCGTTGGAGTAAATGAGTTCATTAGTGGCTCGGCAATCGTAGTGTAAATCCCTCTTTTATGAGCTGAAAATTTGCACATTATGTAGTTAATGACCTGAAATTACATATTGGATACATTTAAGCTGGTATCTAAAAGTACTAAAAAATAAGTAATGCCTTATTTTAAAATATAGGAAATCGAAATTACAAATGTAGGTACGTTTCCATTCATAAACAAATTATAAATCCAAATTTTTAATTTTTAAGATAGTACTTTTTAACCTAGTATACCTTTCTTTTTACTATTTCGTGACTAAGTAAGTACCTAAAGGTAGATATATAATTTTATGTTATTTAACATACTAAAAAATAAATTCCTTGTGACATCCCACAAAGGAAATCGAAATTTAAAATTCTCGTGCACGGTTTTTATCATTCATAAACAAATTCTAAATTGAAATGAATACTTTTTAATACAGTTTAAAAACTAGTATACCTAACTTGTAACTATTTTATGACTAATACCCATTTAGTGAAGCGGCAAGGCTCCCCCGATGGTTTCAGATTTCGTGAAAATTCGGGAAATCCGTGACTCACCGATGAGGCAAGTGCCGGAAAAGCCTCTTCATTTATTCAACTGACTGAACAAAAAGTAACACAAAAAGTTTCAATACAAAAACCGTGTCACTATCCCAGACTTCTTAAGCAATTTGTCCGTCTGTAACGAAAATTTAAAAAAGGTAGAAAATTTAAATGGCTGGTTGCCGTTTCGAATCCCGTTGGATAAAGTTCGCATGGTGCGCAGATATTTGGTTTGGGTCTGGATGTCGTGGTATCATGGTGTACTTGGGGTTTCTGATACCTGATAGGTACTAGGATAGGAGGCGAACGAAGCGGGCGAAAGCTGTAAACTATGTATATTCCAAGTTTCATCCAAATCGAATCCGTAACGGAGTTGACTGGGAACAAAAAGTACCCACAGACAACGATTTTTTGTATTTTAAGTGTTGCAAACACTTCAGGGAAAATCTTACCCCCATTTATAACCAAATTTCATTTTATAATGGCTCGATAAAGTAAGCTTGTCTCTGTCATTCAAATGTAAATGAAAAAAGGTGACATGATATTTTAGCGCCATCTTAGCTATTTTTGATTATGACGGTATGATTTTTATATATCCCAAAATGTACGCCTCAACTGCGCTTAGCCGTAACTGGCCGAAAATTTCGTCAAGGCGAGGAGTTGACTAGCTCAGGCGATTAGCACGTCTTGGTATTCATGGGAAGGTCGCGGGTTCAAATCCCGCCTGAGTTGAAAATTTTGGGATATATAAAAATCTTACACACTCACAAACTTTCGTATTTATAATATTAGTGTAATTGTAACTGTTACACTAATCAGCGGTACGTAAGCTTAAGATCTGCTTACACAGAAGTACAAAAAAATAATTGCCACGAGCTCAATTGAATGTAGGTACCGACACGACTCTTTGTGAAGATTATTGATGACATAAATCACATTTCTTATCGTGTTTCTGTGGCATGCTTTGAAATTGAAAATTCTTGACTTAGTCACTCAGTTTCTTTAGTGTTTTGTCACGTGGTACCATTTTCATTTTTAGGGTTCCGTAGCTCAAAAAGAAAAATCCCTTATAGGATTTCTTGATTGTTTGTTTGTCAAGACCCGTTCCGAGGACGCGTGGATGTATCTTATCGAAATTAATAACATATATTCAGGATTTACCCTTTGAAGTTGTGAAAAATCAAACTGTAAAGCTTCTAAGTAAACGCAATTAAAAGTTACCCCTTTAATGACACTCGGTAAGTACTCAAAACTTAAACGGTACTTTCCGTGGACCTATATATAATTATGAAATTTGGCAAGAAGCAAAGTAAAAAAGTCCGAAAACCTTACATTTTTAGTGATAGAACACAAAAGATAAATCACATGTACAAGTTTGTACGGAACCCTCGGTGTTCGAGGACATGGCCGGTCTAAGTCTAACCAGAAACTGGGTACTTTTCAAAAGCACTAGGTTTTACACATACATTTTGCCCTGCAAATCATGAACACCGATAGCTTCTTAACATTTTGCTCATGCAGGTTATTTAAAAGGTTGAATTTTGAAATGTTCTACTTCTATATATTTAACAACGTTCGTGTTAATTGGCAATCAGTCAGGCACTCAAATAATTCATTTAGACACTTGACCACCTGACGAGAAACAAAATCAACAAAATAAGCATTTGGGATGTATTCATCACTGTAATATAATAACGTTGGCAGTATCGTACACAATGCCTTGCCTTGTTAGAATTTTCTAACTAGTATTATTGTATCTATGGCTGAAGCTCCCCATTGAGGATATGAAGGAACTGTTGTGGTTTCTGTGGCTTAGTAGTAACAATGTGCTTAACTGTGATGTGCTTAAACATTACTTTTGGCTAAATTGTTCATAAAACTATATCTATAAAGATATAAACTTTTTTATTTATTTAAAGAAACTGGTTTTGTTGCGGAGTTCGGGTGTTATTTTTTCTTTAAATTGAAATGGGACCAAACGGGAAGTTTACCCTCCCGAAAAAGGTATTTTCCAAATTGGTTCATAAAAGACGAAGGTAATTGCATACGTGAAGAGGAAGGCCAATCTGCAGTTAAGGGTCGAAATGTTGGAATCGCGCCACAATGATTTTAAATCATTTGTGGTTCGTGTTCCGACCGAAAATCTTTCGACCTTTACTAAGGAAGAGTTTTGGCCAAAAAGTGTGTTGTTCCGTCGTTTTCGCGGGCGACTGTACGACACAGCGCAAGTGCGTCACACGTCGCAGACATTACGTGTCAGCAAATAGTTATAGGTTTAAGTATTATGTATGTTAGTCTCTAAGGTATTTATATATATGGGCCCTAGTTTAAGTAAATTAAGATCTTGTACTTTTTCTTTGTGCCTGAAATAAAAATTTATTATTATTATTATAAAGGAGGTAACAAAAATTAAAAAAGTGCAACTGAATTGATAACCATCTTCTTTTTTATGTTTTTTTTTTTTAGTTAAAAACGCAAGATCGGAATTGGAATCCCGTACACACGAACATATGTACTAATTTTTAGGGTACCCAAAGGGTAAAAATGGGACCCTATTATTAAGACTCCACTGTCCGTCTCTCTGTCTGTAACCAGGCTGTATCTCATGAACCGTGATAGCTAGACAGTTGAAATTTTCCCAGATGATATATTTATGATAAAACTACAAATACTAAAAAAAGAATATAATAAAAAAATCGCTTAAATAAAATAAAAGCGCTTCCAAACATCATTTATAATGCGCACTGCTAAAATATGGAATGAGCTGCCAGCGTCTGTTTTTCCATTGTCTTATGACCCTAACGGCTTCAAAAAGAGAGTTAATAGGCATCTTTTGGGAAAGCTCCTCCCATCGTCAACCTCCTTGCCCACGCAAGCTTCGAGGTCAAGAGCTGGCCTATAGTAAATAAAATAAAATAAAAAATAAACGGTACGGAACCCTTCGCGCGCAAGTCCAGCTCGCACTTAGCCGGTTTTTGTTTTAATTTACAATTTACGTGCATATTAGTAGCACAATGTAGTCAATACAAACAGTGTCATGAAACGCGGCCTATTCAAAAACATTAGTATGCAACTATAATACCAATGACGGAATACTGACTAGATCTCCCTATCTGTGTCAAGTTACAAGTTATAATAAAATTAGTACTTTATTGAGGACACAATAAAAAATTACATTATGCCATTCTTATAGATAACGATAATTAAAAAAATAGATTTTTTCAGTCGACTTTTAAACAAATTAGTTCTTTATTGAGGACACAATAAAAAATTACATTATGCCATTCTTATAGTTAACGATAATTAAAAAAATATTTTTTTCAGTCGTCTATCCTAATAGGCTAGGTCCGTAGTAGGTCTTATAATAGGTCCGTTATTTACATATCCAAAAAATATTGTACAAGAATTTTTCTTTTGTCAATTTAACAAAAAAAAATTAAGATATAGTGCGTTAAAGTTCCGCGTGACGTCACTATATAGTAAATTTTTTACATAGCCGTGACCTCACGAGCCCCCACTCCTGAACATTCACGTTCTTTATCTCCGTCAATTTCTATTGATTCGATAAATACGAGTCCAGTATTTTTTGTTGATCTAACTGACGGACTAATTAGAATTATATTATTTATTTTTTTACCCAGTCATCATCCCTCGTAACTTAGGTTTAACTAGACAAATAAATAAATCTCATATAGATTGTGTCCTTGAAAATCAATCATATCATTTTTATTATTTTGTTTAATTCTTCTATTTAGCAGGTTAAAGCTGATCTATCTATATCATATCAGTGCACTGTTTTTTATCCAAATTCATATCACTTTGTACTAAATACTAACTCCCGCCCACGGCTTCATTCATTTGGCACGGGCATAAAAAGCATATGTACAAATCCAGGTCATAAACTGAGTATAATCAAAGTTTCACCCTAAACCGTTCACCAAAAATTGAGAACAAACATTCTCGAACACATAAGTATAATTTACTCATTATTTTCTTATTATATTACGACTACAATGAGCCTGTTATGTCCAACTGCTGAGCAAATGTGTCCCCACGATCCCTCCCGTCATCTCGATCCTGAGCTATTTGTACCCACGCTATATCGAAGGTCTAGTTTATACCGACATTTTTTTCTCTGTCTGCCGCGGCGCCGTCTTTCTTATTAATATAAAACGAAAAATTAACGAATGAAACTTAGCTTAAACAATACTAAAGAACATAATAATCTTATTGTTTATAGCGATCTCTGTCACACTGCTGCAAAGCTCCCAAATAGCTCCCTGTTTGCATACGCCTACACAAAACTTACTATTAACTGTCAGCAGTTTTATAAAATAGAGAGAAAAAAGAAGAAGAATAAGAAGAACCTACTTCCTTCGTACTTCTTAGTAATTTGAGTTTGTATTTTACTAGCTTCTACCCGCGGCTTCGCTCACGTGGTACCGGGTTAAAAAGTAGCCTATGTGTTAATCCAGATCACAAACGATGTATGTGCCAACGTATATGAATTAATGGATGAATGTATGTTACTCTTTCACGCAAAAACTACTGAACGGATTTGGACAAAATTTTGAATATACATAGATTGTAGCCTTGATTAATACATAATTTGTAAATTGTAATTTATTTATTTAACCATTTCGTTATATTACACAATTTTTACAATATAAATACTTACGATAATCTAATCATTTCTACATATGCAAATCAGAAAATGAGCAACTCATGAACTCATTGATATGGTAAAATGGATGTTACTTTTTAACCAGGTACCACGCGAGCGAAGCCGTGGGCGGAAGCTAGTAGTTACTATATTAAAGGCTTTTAGGTCATCTCACTTTCATGTTTAATCCTAAGTTTGTCAGTACAATGTTAAAAAAATGAAAGTTGTTTATCAATTAAACGGTCACTAGGCGATTAGCATAGATAAATTGATTTGTTTCTCTTTATATGGAGATTGGAGCTTTTTATCTTAATGCTAGATTGCTTTTGATAAGTTAAGGTCATACAGCCTTTTTTACAGTTTCAAAACTATAAATTTCTTATTATTTTTTTTTTTTTTGAACTCTTAGATGGTTCACAAAAAATTATACTAGTTATCTATATAAAAATCTGTCTTATTTCCACTCGTCCAAGGTACCTAGTACCAAGTCTTAATAGTAAGTCTTAGTAGTAAAGTCTTCTATACGAGCACAAATTATTAGTTTCATACTAGTATAAAAGCTAGCTTTTGCTTGCGTTAGAAGTTATTTTTCGATTTTGGATGAAAAGAACTCCTTTGTACACGTATGCAAAATTTCAAGAATAACGGATAAGTGGATATGGCGTGAAAACGTAACAGACAAACAAACTCACTTTCGCATTAATAATATTAGTTAAGATGATTTGAGAACAAAATAAAAAAAAAAAATCTGACATTTTATCTCAAAACAATAAACCAATATAATTTTATCAAACACGACCAAACGGATTATTAATACACATTATGTCATTGACAGATGATCAAACTCGGCAAAAACCTGAGCTCGACTTATTGAATACATTAATTGATGATTGCAAATCGCACCTGGCACATCACTATGCTGATTTTGAATGATTAGTGATGTACACGTGAATTCGGCACACGCGATAAAAACTCACTTTTGGATAGACTCATCGGTGAATCACCACCGAGGTCTGCCAATGTACTTGCACAAGATTTAGAAACAGAAATGATAAGAGATGGCAATTTACTAAAAAAATTGGGACATGTTTTTACTTTATTCTTCGAATAAATTTTATTGATTTATCCTGATTCTACATTACTTCATTCTACTTTGTACGTGGCAGTCAATTTTGATGAAAAAATACGTTTTGACGCATTTATTTGGAATTAATTTATTAGACAAGCTTTTGACCGAGCTATTTGACATGAAAAATTTGCCCAATAGTTACCTATAAATTTTCCACAAGAATGTAAATTACGACAAATCACATAGCTATTTAATCATCTAATAATTCTAACGTCCACAAAAGCACTTATTGATAAAATCATCGAACAATCATGTCATGATGCAAGAATGTATGCAAACAGACATTCGTAAGAAAGTGAAAGTATTAACAAAGAAGCGATAGAACGTGTTATTTTTATGAAAAGCTAAGGAAGTCTCCACGAGGGCTAAAAGCTTTGTTTTCCGGCGGGCGGGTAAGGGTTTTCGCATAGTGTTCGGCCGGCTATTTCATATAACGTGCCGCATTTCGGTGCCCATTCAACGTAGCGAAGGCTGCCCGCGCGCCTGTCTCGCACACTCGTCCCTCACATCACACCGGTGACACACGTTCAATACGATTCGATATCGAGTGCTAATTCCAACTTCAAAGTTCGAACAAGTGATTCCAATTTTGAAAGATATTTCTTTTATTGTGCGTGAACTCCGCGAGTGCTTTCGGCCAGTGATAACTCCTCCCGAACGGTTTCGCACTTTTCGGTAACCGGGATCATAATTTGTTCGGACGAACATGGACTTGCCTACAGGAGCTACATCAATGCGTTGTTCATGGATGTCTTTTTAACTGGTGTGTGTCAATTTTATATCAATGAGAGGTTTGTGTTTCTGTTAAAATGCAAGTTGGGGCCGATGGTTGATTGAATGTAAACAAATGCCAAATATTGAGGGTAAGCGATAACATTTTTTACTTATCTGATTGTTTACTTGGCCGCAGTCTGCGCCTCGATTGAGAGGACTTTCGATTAAAAGTCAATAATCGTAATGTATTTACAATATCTCCATTACAAAGTACAAATATTTATCCCGGTGCAGCAGCAATAAGCAATCAAAAAACGATTTCTTAAGTCCCATTACGGTGTTACTGCATCCGCAAAAAGATTAATTGTGGAGACGACGATTTTCTCATTTACAATACTCAATACTAATTGTTATTCTAAAAGTTGCTGATGGATGGCTATCGATCGGTGATCGTTTTGGGAAGGGAACGATGTATCGGGCCGCGGCGCAGGCGCAGATCGTGTGGGAATGATCAACACTCGCCGTCGGCAATCGTTCAAAAGGATTTTTCGCTGAAATTCGCTCATCATGTCATACGATACTCATTATTTAGCTTTGGAACATTGTTTGAGTGCTTCTGTTGGTCAACTCTCGCTAATTGATTTAATTTCAACCATTGTTTTAAACAATGATAACAATAAATTTAATTAAGATTACGTTAAAAAAACTGACATTAAAACCAAAAACATTACAATGTTTTATATAGTTAAAAATATTACATACTCGTTAAAGCGTGTGCGCAGTTTAAAGTACATTTGTGAGATAAGTTTTACTTAAAATAGTAAGATAAATATTTATTCGGAAACGGTCATTATTAGATACTTAGATAATAAGTGGACGGGAAACCCCGCGTTGGAAAATTCACTCGCGTCGCAGCCGCTTTTCTCGGTAACAATTAAAAACGATCATTGTTCACATTGCCGTACTATCTACTGCTACTGACTATGCTACTGACCATGGACAATGACTCTGAAATGCTAAAAACTCTTTGCAAACAATATAAAAAAATTCGCACGTTTTTTGCACGCGTAACGCTTACTTAACATATAAATCAAATTGTCAACGACATGGATTGACCTAATGATTCACTGACCATAAACTTCAGATTATCCTCGTCTGACGTAATACAAAAGGTGTAAAATCAGTGTAGTTTAATGATAACATGTCATAACACATTGTTTGATTTTGACGGCATTCGAAAAACCCACGAGGATATTGGTAATGTTGACAGACTGATATATCGCAAGTGATTTCAAGGAAAAATGTTTTCGTGATTTTGACAAAATTGTGGAAATTACATCCCAGATGCAATTGAAAACAAAATTATGAATTTATGTTTTTGGTCTAAAAATTAAATAGTAAAATTTCGTTATTTACTCGTACTATTTGACATGTTTTAATACCTTTTTCGGACTAAAAATATTTTCAGAAAAACTAGACAAAAACAGAAATGTTTAATAGACATGTCAGTAAATCGAAGATATAAAATCATAAGTGCTTATTGGTAAATCTTGTTTAAACTGTCGATCATGGTGTGGGTAGAACACACGAATACGTAGTAAATGTACGACAAAAAGAAACTTTCTACGTTTTAGCACTATGCGGACAATGGCGAGCTTTTCAAAGTCGGTGGTGTTCCTTCCCTTTTAAACTGAAGACGCAGAATTGTGAGGCGCTGAACATAAAATAATGTTTTATGGCCTCGGCGCAACACATCAAAAACTTCAATAACACACGTTTTGAACAAGGCGACGTTAAATTTCAACAATGACAATATACTGACTTTTACGACATCAATTACATGAAAAATATATCCGCTAATAGCCATCTGATAATATTTACACATAAAATGTTGTCTTTCTTTTTCAATATTTTACAGTTTAAGAAAAATCTTTATTTTTATACTATGCATTCCTTTTCGTGATAAAACAATAAACTCCATATATGTACGTTTATAACAGAAATAAACGATAAATGTACTAGAAGGTACTTATTTTAACCAAAATGTTCCCACATCCCGTACCGCGCGCCGGGTGGCTTGAGAAAGTAGTCCACAGATGGAATCGTCTTTATGCACATGAATGGAGCAACGCCACTGATAATCAGTGCTTATTATTTTTTATGTGTCCCCTCAAAAACAAAAACAAGCATAATAGGAACGCACCGTGCGTGCGCCTCATCTGATTTGACCTTTAAACTATTAATCATAGTGCACAATAAGACCGCATGGTAAAAACGCTTGACTTAAGCACTGCATCAACCAAGATCACCTGTGATCTTAACTTTGTTTACTATATCTAGGACTTTACCTGGCTTATCGCTCCCATTAATCATCAGATAACAAACGATAATTGTTATTACTATTGACATTATGTAGCGATAACGAACGACAACTGTTACAATAAATTTCACACGATTAACAAATTTTCTCTATTGTTACAGGTTTTCCTAAGAAGCTTCTGGTAGCTACATCAGTTGTCGTGATTATAACAATGTGTCTAATCCCAGCTGAGGCTCGAACGATAGGGCATGTAAAGCTCAGGCATGAGAGACGGCACGAGCTAGCACACCCCAAAGATGAAAGACCGAGGGTCCCCGAAGCGCGGGTGATCGAGCATAGGCGGAAATCGCACAGGAAGCAGACCGCCAGTCACAGCACCAAAGACATGGCCGACCCCATGAGGTTGCAGAAAAACGGGCCAGCCGAACGCTTCAAAAACGCGACCAAGAAAATCATAAAGAAACTCAAAAACACGAGGAGGTTCTTCAACGAGGAGAGAAGAGTTCTCAACGAGACGAAGGAGTACAGAGACGGCATGCCCTCCTGGCTCCCTGCAATGAACTTCGTCGATATCCACTTCTACAACTACAGGAATCCACGGCGACCCGGCGTCACGATCACAGAAAAAAAAGTGAGTTTAAATACCTGTTACTAATTGATTTACGATTCGTTAACGATTACGTATTCGGATGAATCATGATCAACTCGAGTCCAATGGCCTTTGTGATTTAGTTTACCATATCACCCATTTATAATCGAACGGCTTCAAGAGCACACACGTCTCTACAAGTCCTCAACTATCTAAATAGGTCCAATGACTAATCGTGCTGATGAAAATTGTTGCAATTTTTTTATATGAATTTGATGTGAATTTTAAAGTTCTGACAGTGTAATTATTGCGGTCGATCACTCCTCGCTGAGGGTGTGGTGGTCCGGCCCATCACTCTTTTTACCCGTTCAATGTTTTTACGTTATTTTTAATTTATTTTTGCTTTATTTGAGAGAAAGAATCACCGCGCACATTAGCCGCGCTCGGGGCTCCTCCGTTGCAACTTAAATGAGGTTTCGTCGAGCCAAATTACATGTGGCCAGCCTTTGTACCGCGTTTATTTACTTCACATTGTACTTAAGGGCAATAACTAGAAGTGCAAGCCCTTCATTTTCAAGCCGCTTTCGTACGAAAATCGGTGCGGTTTTAAGTGTTTTATAAGGCCTCATTACCTCGCAGCCTAATCGAGATCGCTTCATTTACGTCGACATAATAAAACATGCATTTTACGTTGCAAAAGTATGAGGAATCGCTTTTTGATCGTATACGAATAATTTTTTTATCAATTAATTCAAATACGTTTCGCAAAAAAGATATAGGGCACGCCCACGTCCAGCATCCAATAAACGCAGAGCCCTATACAACGACGCTCCCGCATAAATATGTAACAGGATTGTAGAATGAAACGAGTTCAGTGTATACTGGTCCACAATAAGTCGGATGCTTATGGTTAGCCGCTGTGGGAGCAGAGCAAACTAAGGAGCCAGTTAAATGTTTCGAAGAAATTTGCATAGATTGACACCGCGTGATTTCGCTTGGCTCACGCGATTCTCAATACCGCACGCTTATATTATTGTACCTTACAATTTTAAAGGACCGCATAATAATTATGTTAATTATTGTATTCAGTCCATACTTTGTCAGCGCATCGGTTCGTAAAAATATAAAATACACACGATTTTTAACGAGTTTGTACAAGCTTATTGTTTGGTGAGCACACATCTGGGTATCGAGACTTTCTATAATGTATTCTCGCTGGACACCGCCTAATTAGTACACAAAGTTGGTGCCAGTTTGTGTAAGTCCTTCACACTAGGCTGTTACAAATCGGTGCCTTTTCTTGAACCCTTCTATTTTCTACTTGCATTATTTCCAAGGGTTACTTTTAAAGTAATGCCCCGATTTTTTCCAATATTCGACTAATAAAGTACCTACCTACTTGGCTAGTGTGAGATTTGGAAAGTCGTGTCTATAATCTTACTAATACTTATTGACTTTGGTGTCCACGTGGTGGAATAATGAATAACTCGGGCCGTGTCTTCGTTTGTCAACGTATGGCCACTTAACAAATTCAAATATTTGACGATGGGCAAAGAAAGCGTTAGAATTCAAGTGATCTTCGGCTTTGGTTTACATACGGACTATTTAAAAATTAAATAACGTACAAATGAGATAGACTGAGGCGTGATGGCGTGACGAAATCATACTGTGGACATAACGTATACGTGTAGGTATTATGTATGTAGGTTTATTATTAAATATATATTAATTATATTCTTCATTCAATGGACTGCTTCTATTGTTTTTGTTTTTTATTATATTTATATTTATCCTCAAAAATTACTTCGTTTTAATACTTTGCTAAAAATTATGCGACACATTTGTTTTTATACGAGTAGCTTATCAACTTCGTAGTTCCTTATCTCGCTAAGGTCAAGTTTTCAGTGTTTGAGTATAGGGCATAAATATCACACGGCTCTAGCGGTCCCACTATTTGTCCAGCATTTACGATTTAACAAAACAACACGAAATGTTAAAAACACATTATTTGCCCAACTGCGACGAATGAGCCTGCGATTCCTGCACTTTCCGTTTGTCTCACACACGCCCGCGTCTTAAACGCTAAGACGTCTTAAAGCAAATGTTCGTATTGTCCGGTTTTACTTCGGAGTTTGCGAAAACACTTCGTTTTATCGCTTCAAGAGATTTCTTCGCGACAATGCCGGGCCTAATGAGTTTATGGGCGTAAAAGTTTCATTTGGGATTTATCGTTTATTGGTTCATTTTGTGATGTTCGCTGAGGGCGGTGATAGTCGCTTTTTTGTTATTAAACCAGATTTTTTACAAGACTAAAACTTCCGCTTGCGGTTTTGTTCGCGCGGTACCTATCTGAATAAATAGCAAATGCAAAGTTTCAGCTCCATCCATTGAGTAGTTTTGGCATGAGGGCGGAACAAACATATTCACATTTAACTTTTCACATCTTTTGCTTATAAAATATTAGTAAGAATCAATGCAAACTTTCATAAATCATTGCTTGGGAGCAAGATGAAACAATGATAACAATTTTAATACAGCAACAATGAATTGCCTATCCAAACTTAGTGTAAACAATCTTAGCTAAGCCATCTTTAAAACAAATCATAACAATATACAATAACGTATCGAAATACATTGTATCGTAACCCAACCATGGGAACAGGACATTGGTGAATCACCCATTCATAGAGGAAGTAATGGTGACATACGAATCCCTCCCATTAACTCTCAGCTTCCAGGAAAAATGACTGACGGGATGTCTTTAATACCTAATTGGATCAGACTAATTAATAACAATTATATTCCTCTGCACGAAAAGGTCCAGTACCATACTAGTTCTTTGAAATTGCGGAGAATACCGCATGCGAAATTGACCTGAAACGTGTTTAGTTGCTCTGAATTGTTAGTTAAATATTACTCACTGAGTTATTGTATTAGTCTTCTTATTTACACAGAAACATTATAAATGACGTTAATACCCGATCGTATTAATACGTATGATATAATTTATGAATGGTATTTTTTTATGGCCAGCACTTGACCTCGAAGCTTGCGTGAACAAGAATGAGTTCAGTTCAATGGGGCGCACTTTCCCAGAAGACGCCTATTAACTGTCTTTTTGAAGCCGTTAGGGTCGTAAGTCAATGAAAAACAGACGCTGGCAGCGGATACAAATTTCAGCAGTAATTATAATTCAATAAGTACGCATTATAAATGATGTTTGGAAGCGCTACTACGAGTATGAATAATACAAAATATTTATTAAAAATATATTTTTAATTAGAAAAACCTGATATTGTTGTTGGGTCGATTGGTACAAAGGCAGACAAAATATTGCAAAGCTTTTATACGTGCCATCTATTTATTATTTATTTCCTACGAATTATTCTGTGACTATATTAACAATACAAAACACAGTATGTTATTTTTAATTGACAATAATAAGCTATCCGTTTCAAGTATCGAGGCAAACAAGTTTCAACAACTAGGTATACTAGGTCTTGAACACATCATTGTTCAATATTGTACCTACATACATAGCGCTGGCATTATGCGTGTATTGTGGTAGGACTGAACTGGTAACACTGGTGATAATTATAGAAACTTATGGTGACTGATTGGTACGTCGATGTATTGAACTAAATCATTTTGAATTCATTGGTTGGCTGGCAGTTCTTGATAGACAGGTATGAAAAATGCAACCTTCTTTAGATAGGCCGGTAATGTAAGTAAATAATAATATTCCTCATAATTTAAACCAATCTAAGAACAAAGTTCATAGAATCGGCGCTAAAATGTCAAATATGATGTAATTATTTATAATGATTATGGTAGAATAGTCATAGTAATGCTATACCAATCACAAATGCCTGCGAACACTCAGCCTCGACACATATTCTCCGTGTCGTCGTAAAATCCTCGACATGATGCGTTTAATCCATTCCACCGAAACGACGACATAATTTAGACTAAAGAAATTATCAATCTATATAATATTAAGTTACTTAGGCTTATAGTAAAATGTTTATCGAATTATTTTACCTATTCAAAAGCTATTCAGAGTAATCGTTGAATGGACTCGAGTGAATAACTTAACTAGGTTCACCCGTTTACATAGATGCGTCATTTGCCCACAATTCTACCAGACCACATTGCAATCAGATTATTTGACGTCAGTATAGTCAACCCAATCATTAACGTACTTTTTGTTTTGTTACAGTTCATGTATCTGATGCCGAAGCTATACAAATCGCTGGTGGAGTACCACGAAATATTTAAAATCCTCCTCAAAGTCGAGGTGGACTTCCCTGATGACCCCTTCTGCGCTTACAATAAGACTCGCCACGACCTTATCAGCAACACTATCCACAGACTGTACAGCACCATTGGTGAGATAAAAGAGAACATGGCAGCGATCAACATGCAAATCCCCCAACTCACTCCGAACAAGAACTTGAAGTCGTTGGAGATTCGAGTCGACGCGCCGCAATGTCTCAAGAACGATTACATAGCTTTCAGGGCGTATGGTAATCTACTAAACAACTGGTACTCAGAGTTCAGGTGTCCTAAAGGCAAGAAGGTCATCAGCAGCAACAGCAAGTGTGCGGCGTACGAAGCCAAACTCAAAGAGAAGAAAGATACAAGAATACCGAAACCGAGAAAGCTTTTAAGTTGAGTTTGGCCTTCAATATGAACGGTATTGTCGCTTGGAATTCACGTATTTATTGTTAGGTACGGTATGCTCTCTGTAACACGCGAACGGTACTCCACGTTTGTGGCATCTCGTCAACACACGCTGACAAGCGTCTGAATAACACCTTAGTAACGTTACAAATGTGGATTCGCCGCCAGCTGTTACGTTTAAAGTGCTTGACGAAACAATGTTTTGTTGAATAAGTATTGGGTACTTTCTCTGTGATATTTAGTATTCTGTAGATATTAAACATTAATTTATTGTTTAGCTTTAAGCCTCTCTATTCAGTTCCTTTGTTAATATCTTCATTCTTCATTTTTCCTTTCATCTTCTTGTAAAAATCATCTTAATTTATTTCATGACTATTTTATTTATTAATGTACTTAATTAATTTAATTTCGATTATCTCATTAATTTGCAGATATTGATTTGAATCTGATTCATGATTTGTTTTATGCAAAGCATTATTGTCTTTAATCATTGTAATATAATTTAATTTAATTGATTTATTATCTCGATTAGTATTACTAGAAGGCGATTATATGCCGTTTAGCCAAGAAAGACTTGTAGCCTTGTAATTACCTAAGTTGCTTATTTATATAACTTATACATAACTATGTATAAAGAAGTGCCGTTAGCTTTTAGCGAATAAATGAACTGATACCATGTGAATACCTACGTTACTTGTATAGTAAATTGCATATTTTATGCAAATTTTGTTACATCTGAGTACAAGTAAATGATTTTAGTATTAAAATGAAATAAATTGATTCATCAATGAAGTAACTTTGTTTCTTTATGTTCCTTTCCAGTGAGAAACCCGATGTAGGTTAAGTAAGCACGCGATCAAGGAGTTATTTGACTGCAACTAAAATGATGATCTGCCTATCACCAATGAATGTAGTCGCTTGACTTTAATAATTAGCTTTTGCATAATTAGTAGGTGGATGGTATATTTCCCACTAGTCTGAATAATCGTTGTAAATTCGTAAGAAAAAATATTTGTTGCATTTAAATAAATAATGCGACATTATCACACAGCATCATGTAGCCCCAAACTAAGCAGAGCTATTATTTTGGGAACATAACTGCTATACTACTCACATACCTTTTCATTAAGTAGGTACGCTTTTAATTAATTTTTATGCACCTGATTTTACTGGGTGTATTTACTTCAACATCTGCAGCATCATCATCATCAGCCTATAGCAGTCCACTGCTGATATAAGCCTGACATAAGACATAAGCCTCCCCTAATGAGCGGGTTTCTCTGAAGGATAGAATCCGTAACGAGTATATATATCTAACATAGAACTAAAATTGTCGACAAAGTTCAGAGAATTAGCAAGCTGAAGTGGCAGTGGGCTGGCCGATAACCGTTGGGGTAAACGAGTTCTTGATTGGAGACCGCGGCTCGGCAAACGTAGTGTAGGACGCCCTCCGGCCAGGTAGAGTGACGATCTGCGAAAAGCTGCTGGTAGAAGCTGGGAGCATCGAGCTCAGGACAGAGCGCAATGGCGCTCATTAGGGGAGGCTTACTTATGTATTTACTTATAAATAAATAATTAAATAATGTAGGATATTATCACACAGCATTATGTAGCCCCAAACTAAGCAGAGTATTATGGAAACCACATATGTGATACATTTTTTTTTTGTAAATGCATATTTATGCAATAGCACCTAGACACGAACACAAATATTTGCAGAAAATTAACACTTTTTTTTGTCGGCGGGAATCAAACCCGCTACCTTCCGTGTGTGGGTCTTTGCCCATTGCGCCACAGAGGTCATCAAACTATATTACTAATATATAACTCTAATTTTATATACAACCTTGAGATATCTTTATTATTCTTTATTCTTTTTTATAAACCAGTGAATTATGTACCTATTAGCCAGAATATTTTGAAGATTATGTACTATAGTATAAACCTTATTGGTGTCTCGCTATATAGGTAGTTAAAAAAGTACAGGAAGGAAATAAATAGAATATAAAATAATGCCTTTTCAAAGATACTTACTCGGCCTACTTAATTTCTAAATAGAACTGCTCATTAGCCGAAATGAAAAAAATATGTAACATCTTTGAGAAAGGATTGGATCCAGCTCTAAGTCTTCCATGCCACATCCAAGAAGATTTTGCAGCAGGATTTTTTGACAAAGTTTTTCATAGACTTTTGAGATGTTCAAAAAGTGGCTGGTCACTTATTTGTATGTTGGGATATGTACCTGTATGCTGGCTGGATTTGGACAAATTTGGATTTGGTAGACACAAAGGCTTACTCCGCCGCACCTCCCAAGCATTTTTTTTTTTTAAATATTTATTTCGGTAGCATGAATAGAGTGGAATCTTTGACTATAAAGAAGGTAATAAACATAACATTATTTTTACGTAATTGAAAATGATAAACCTAATAATCTTGAGTATCGGTAGGTAGGACACTGGCTTGGAAGACAGTCGAGGCCTAATATCTTATTTAAAAGTATAAAAGTTAATTTACGAGGTAAGGGCCTAGATTATGGAAACTAAAATTAATAAAATTCTATAGACACGTCAGGTAGGTACTTGATATGGAAATAAAATCTCAAGAGAGGAGAAGGTTAAAATGTACGATTCCCCTTTATTATAAAAAAAAATTAAATTAAATTATTCGGTATCAATAAAAGCTCCTCACCCGCTCCTATGCTACGTCCTAAAATGGTAGCCAGAACATTTTTTTCATAAAAGTGCACAATTATCACCTACAAAGCGACATCTATCATCATTCTACAAAATTAATGTAACAGACTTTTAGCTACTCGACGCTAGATGGCGTTTATAAAGATATTTTGAATAGCGTCATCTGTGCAAAAAAATAGGAACTAAATAGTAAGTGTAAAAACTCGTTCCTATTTTAGTACTAACAAAAGCCAATAGATGGCACTATAAAGTTTCTGTAATAGTAATACTAACTAGTTAACACTAGATGTCACTATAAACTTATTTCCGTAATTAGTTTTACTACTCGCCACTAGGTACTGTTAAATAGTCAAACAAGTTTTGGAAGCCGAAACGTTTGAAAATCTGATTGATTTTCGAAGTACTTGTACGCACTGTTCCACAAGCTGTCATCCTTTTTTAGTAGTTTGTACATCATAAAAACTTTTTGGTGTCTACCCAGTTCAACCATTATTATTATTTATAACAATGAATAACCAACCAATAAGTATAGCACCTGCCTTCTACATACAAAGCTATTATTCAGCCATATTGGATGAAGAATGTTTGTAAACAAACATTTCAAAACTTTTTGCAATTATTCCATATATACGTAATATTTTAGTTAACGAGTGTCATAAATGAAACTTTTACTATATAGGTAAGATATTAATGAAGTGCACATATTTATAAAACAAATAATAAAAAAGTACTTTTGAGGTTAAGTATGGGTGGTTTGTTTATATTTATTATGCATCGAATTTGACTGACGTATAGCTACATACCTACCTATGTAGCACATAAATATTACAGGATATTATTACAGTTAGCTATTTGACTTGGGTAAGCGGAATTTGAAAGTAAGCAAGGTACTGAATAGTATGTACAAGTTTAAATTAAAAATATTAAAATCAAATAACCTTAGACATTTTTCATACAGCATCATAGAGCCCCAAACTAAGCAGTGCTTGTATTATGGGAACCACATGACTGATATATTACAAAAATATATTTCTTTGTAAATAAATATCTACTTAATATGTAAAAGGTACATTAAAAACACCGAAACCCGAGACAAATATTTGCAGATCATACAAACATTTCTCCCGCGGCGGGAACTGAACCCGACTTTCGCCAATACGCCACAGAGGTCGTCGTATTCACTATTTACTATTTATTAGAAGAGAATCTATCCTAAGATAAGGGTACCTACCTATTCTAAAACACTGAATAAGTAGGCATGCTTACTGCATAAGTTTCTCAAATATTGTAATAAAAACTACACTAAACTACACCTAAAGTTAGTTTGACCTAGATTTTAAATAAAAATCAGGTTAATGGCGTTTTCACTACAAAAGTCTTAAAATTTTAGAGGCTAAGCCACTAATTTCGTTTGTCCTTGTCTAGAGCTAGTTGTATAGTGAATGAACACACACCAATGAACAGGCTTACATTAAAATGCCAAAGATATGCATTTTAACAGATTCAACATACCCTTTATATAAGCTTAAAAATTTAATTTGACATCTACATTATTTTACTCATAAAACTAACGTGAATTAACTCATTCATATTGAAAAACGGGAATTTTCACGTACCGTTACATCGGTGAAGGCACCGACGGCGTTTCGACTCGTTAAGAGAGTCTTCATCAGGGTGAGTGTCGTCGGTGCCTTCACCGATGTAACGGTACGTGAAAATTCCCGTTTTTCAATATGAATCTACATTATTGTCGAAAGTAGATTGAGCTTGCCTTTAACTTCTAGAAGGCAAACAGGCTCGGATGCAATGCTGGTGTATAACACTTAGAAATATGATATCTGCTTTCACGTTCTATTACACGTGCTATTTCTAAGAAATTCTTTAAAGTTCTTTAATTCGGTACAAGACAGTACTAATATTGTAATGTTATTTCATATATCGAAATAATATTTAGTAAACGTTAATTTTTACTACCTAAATTATTTATGAACTGAAAACTAAATGATATAAATTTTTATGTAAGCAACTTATTTACCTTTTAATATAAGTATCTTCTACAAAAGATTTAAACGCGCTCCTTTAACTTGCAACATCCAAAATTATTATATTTTTAAAACATATGTATGGGGTGAGCTTGAATTCGTATGTTATCCCAAAAAGATATTAATGTACCTACTTCCGAAGATCTACAAAAATTTTCAAGGACTTTTCGAATTTAGTAGTTTTTCAAGGAAGAAATTGCTTATAAAGTTCAACCTAATTTTACTCAAAAACTTGTAAAGCGGCTTTAGAATTACTGATTTTGTCAAAGTACGTCCTAGATTTATTGATGATGGTGATGATAATTGTAGTTCTGCCTTAATTTTAGGGCTACCTTTTTCATTTTTTCCATTTTCGACACAACACAATGATAAATTGATAGCCTTACATTTTTTAGAGAATAATTTTGCATCACGTATTTTTAACTGAGGTTCTAAAAACTTGTTGATAACCATAGTCCAAATCACCCCAATTTGGGATAATATACGAATTCAAACCAACCCTATAGGAATAACTGTAGGACAACGCTAGGTACCTAGTTTGTTACTTTTGTAAATATTGTAAGTTCTGATGCACAGAAAAAGAAAGGCTGAAGCCGACAACTTTGTAGCCTCTTTAGTAAAAAAGCACTCAGTTCTAACTAATAAACTGGAAACTTTTTTTTATTAATCCTACTTATTGTTATAAGTCCAAAGTTTGTGAGATGTAAAATGTGAACATGTAAATATTGTTATTAATATATGTTTAAAACACTAGTACTTAAAGCTGATGCGAGTATATCATATCTGTGCACTGTTTTTTAAATATTTATTAAGTCTATTTTTGTATGGGTTCCAAAGGAAGCACTTATCAAAGTTTCAAATATTGTTTTCAAATTGCTTGTCCCGGGTGGTTTCACGAATTTTAGCGAATGTCCTCTCAATCTGTTATTGTTATTCATGGTGTAAAGGTTTCTCAGGTCTGGTAAATTATTATGGTTATATAGTATTTAGCGCCCTCTACGCAACTAAGTTTGATTGCGCCTGAAAAGGGTAAATAAGTCCTGTACTTCTAATAACTAGTCCTAAGATCAATCTAATGTTGCCTGCACTTATTTATGCAAAAAAATATCTGGTGAGATCTCCACGTTGTCTTCGTTGCTCTACTTTTGTGTTGTGGCTCTTTTCGACGATATTCATAGGGGTGGTTTTTAGTGATGATAACATTTTTGTGGCTCTGCGCTTTACTTGTTCCAGAAGATCAAAATATAAATGTTATAAAAATATGTGACATTTTTGTACCTTTTTGTTGAAGCCTTTGTTTCTTAAAGCCAAAATTACTGAACACAATGATCTGAAATTGCAATATTTATACTAACTAATATTCCTCTCTGTATTCTGTGCTAATATGTGACATTTTTGTACTTTTTTGTTGAAGCCTTTGTTTCTTAAAGCCAAAATTACTGAACACAATGATCTGAAATTGCAATATTTATACTAACTAATATATGACATTTTTGTACCTTTTTGTTGAAGCCTTTGTTTCTTAAATCCAAAATTACTGAACACAATGATCTGAAATTGCAATATTTATACTAACTAATATGTGAAATTTTTGTACCTTTTTGTTGAAGCCTTTGTTTCTTAAAGCCTAAACTACTGACCACAATGATCTGAAATTGCACACACATGTAGTTCTAGACCTGGAATAAACTAAAAGCTACAATAAAATAAAAGCTATCCAGGTAGAAAATTACAGGTGCCGGTGAAATTATAGGCACACGAGAATGATCTCTTATGTCTCAAGTTAATTGACTTGCATTGTGTTGATGGCTTTGCATTGTTATGCACATTAAAAACAAGCGTGACCTACGATTCACTGCTTTGTGATAGGTAATGGATACCACTTAAAATCAGGTGGACCATGAGCTTGATCCATTTTCATTAAAAACGGTACTACGCGAGCGAATCTAGTCAGAAGCTAGTTAAAACACTTTGAATGCTGAAATCACAACTGTGGTACTACATCAGCTGGTCCTCATGGCATGGCACGAAGCGTCATATCCGAGGCCCACATTCAACGTGCTAATATTCGCTTTGAATGCTGAAAACAGAACTGTTATACTACAGCAGCTGGTGCTTATAGCATGGCCACACCACACCACACCAGCCTATATCAGTCCACTGCTGGACATAGGCCTCCACTAATAAAGGGGGATATGCCTGTAATCCTCACGCCGGGCATGCGGGTTGGGGATCGCAGGGCACAGTTTCTCGCACCACCGACGCTGCTGCCCGTCGGTGACCAGGGGATTTAGCTGTGCCGGTGTAGGCTGCGCTATCCCGCAATCAGCCGGCCGCCAGAGCCCCGTTCGTTGATTAGCAGGGTGCACGACATGCAGGTGAGGTTGGCTTGGGTTCCGAAGATGGGGGTTGGAACCCCGTACACCCCAGCTATAGCATGGCAAGTCGCGTCATATCCGAGACCCACAGTCGACGGGCTAGTGTTCGCTTTCAATGCAGAAAACACAACTGTGGTAGTGCAACCACTGGCCCGCAGTCAACGTGGTAATGATAAACTAGCAGTTATCGCTATTACCAATACTGTGTGACACACAATTATGATAATGAAACGCAGGCGTGAACACAAAATATTCACCAAATCATTTAGCAACACATGTAATTGTCAATTGTAATAGAAAAGCGCAATACGATAAGCATACCGACAACAAAGCAAAGGCTAATGGACACAGAATATCTACTAGTAAGTATGAATTACAGAAATTTCACATGTACCTTTAATATTCTATGGCAGTAAAGTATTAAAGGAGGTCGTAATGATGCATTCAGACGAAAAAAAATAAACGATCTTTTGGCTTTTTTATACCTGCAGATGGCACTAACACATGACCAACTTTATGTTAAGTGGTAACCATTACTTATAACAAAGTATTGCTTTTTAGGTCACGCATAGAACGTGCCCTACAAACGTAACTTTGCAACGTCCTGCGTCCATTATCTTGAGGCACGAAGCCCTTAAGCCTCATGTGCCTGTAATTTCATCGGCACCCACCCTCCAAACCGAAACACAGCAATGCTGCTTCACGGCAGAAATAGGCAGGGTGATAGTATATGAACATTATACTTAAATAAATAAATAAATAAATAATGCTGGACAATCACACAGCATCATGTAGCCCCAAGCTAAGCAGAGCTTGTGTTATGGGAACCACATGATTGGTATATTACATATATACATTTTTTTTTGTAAATACATACATATTATACATAGATAACACCCAGACCCGAGACAAATATCTGCAGAACATGTAAACATTTGTCCCGCGGCGGGAATCGAACCCGCAACCTTCTGCGTCACAGGCGGACCTTCGCCCACTGCGCCACAGAGGTTGTCAGACTTGATACTGGCGAAATTGTGGAAACTATCCCTGAAGCCAATTAATAAAGAAGTGAAGTGAAGTACTTCCCCGGAGCCCTTCACAAAGAACTCTACTACATACTTCTATTCTCTAATAAGTTACTACCAACTATAACCAAAAAATCTTTAAATTAATTTTATTGAAAACAAACCTTAACTAGTACTTTAATACAATTTTCAGTCAATGAAATCCTTTTACATATATTTGCCCTACATTAGTTATCGAACCCGCTTTTGTTTCTTCTCAGCCAGCTAATTTACCACTGCACCAATTATTCGGTAAGTGGTAGCACCGCTGATACAACAACATGCACCTTATGAAGTCGTTATAAAGCTCGTTTTAAAATAACAGAAAATTCGGAGTGACACAGGTGCCCTGAGGGCGTCGAAGTTGCGCACACGCATAAAGCAATAGAAAGTGCTGCGCCAATGTTTAGTCGATAACTGCAAGCCGTCGGGGTTGGACGTCTGTGACTGACGCAAATGTTACCGAGCTCACGCGGGAAATAGTTGCGTCCATCGTGAATTAAAAATAAAAGCATTCGAATTTTGAAACAACGTGAAGGGCAAAATGGGTGTCAGTGCAAGGATTGTTGTAACGTTTCTTTTGGTTTCTGCTGCAACAGCTGTTCCTACGGGCGATTCCAGGAAAGCTGTTTTTAATAATGGTAAGTGTATTAAATAAAATAAATAAAACTATTTAAAGTATTAGCAATTAGGATGAAGAAGGTATCAAAGTATCTTACATTGTACATATGAATATTCATCAATGTCATCGAACTCCTTGCACCCTTTATAAGAGTTGCAGCCTTGAGGGAAAGACAGTAGGTTACCTACCTACCTTTGACATTTCAGTATAAATATTGTACAATAAATAAGGACAATAAAATAAATCCAGAATCATACAAAGTACATCCATAAGTGAATATAATTCATAAAAAATAATAACTGTATCAATATAGGTATTCGAAATAGCTTTCTTTAGACCACTGCTGGACAAAGAATTCTTTATCCTCTTCTATCACATTACTATTAGGGACTTTCCATCTGTCAGTTCGAAATAGTCAAGTTCGTTCCGCTAACTGCGCTAAATCATTAAATAGGTACCAATTATAAATGAAAACTTTTTCAAACACCTCATTACTATTTATATATTTCATAGGCCTTATTCAGAGGCATAAACAGGGTGATTAACTTTCTTGAAAATAAGACCTTCATTTAAGTTTCCAAAGCACTGCAGTTCTGTGCATCGCAATAACTTCAACGCATAAAATCAAGGAAACTCGATTTACTGCAAATTTGTAAAAATTACGCAAATCGATTCAATAATCGAAAACTAGTTGCAAAACAATAAAGAGCGTTCGGTAATTTCACAGTGAATAAAAATTTGTCTTTGCCCGCCCCGGTGACAATGACCTACTGCGAAGCCCGACGTTATGGTTTCAAAAATCAACGAACTGTTGCAGTTTAGTTTTTAAACTTGGAACAAAAATAATTCTTAATTTTACAATTGCCAAATTATCATTTAAAATAGGTTGGTAGTAATTTTCAAAAACGAACGCGTGGTTTCGTTTTTCGAATTCACTAATGGGAAGGTAAGTTTTTGACTTTTGAGTATTTAGCTCTGACATTGCTGAGAGTGAGAGTAGGGTAATGAGTTCCGATCTGAAAACTGTCATGGACCAATGGTTATATTAGCCAAATTCACGTGGTTATGGCTTAAAAAAATCAATGAACTGTTACATTTTAGTTTTAAACTTCGAACCAAAAAAATATGTTGGTAGTAAATTTGAAAATAGAACGCGTGTTTTCGATTTTCAAATTTAATAATGGGTAAGCTTTTGAAGTATTTAGCTTTGGAATATGTTAATGCGAGCAGCAATAGCTTCCAATCCGAAGATTTTGGGTTCAAATCGCCATGACTGACCATTTATTATTTAGTCGAATTTACGCGGGATATTTCAAGTACAACACTATCACGGGTTTGTCTAGAAAAATATGGAGGTCTGCTTAATAAAAGTTATTTTCCCTCAAACATTTGCAAATTTCTAATTGAACCATCTATTTTTTTTAGTATCCGGCCCTGAACATGCGCATGCGCAATGATTTTATATGCTAATGTTCTACGCTCGACTAAACGCAATGCAACTGCATTGTTAAAATTGATAATAAAAACTGTGGTTTATTAACTTATTTACAACTGCTATGATTATTCTAGTTATAATGGAAATATTTTTAAATGTTAACCGCATTCTGTATCTGTACATCGTAGGTATTATTTTAATTCATACGACCGTCTCGCATACTGTACCTAGTCTAGGTACATCTAGCCTTCTGTACCTTCAAATTTAATATAGTACATCTATACATGTACAAATTTAATTGCAGTGCATGTCTCGCAAAAGCGGCCTTACTGATCTGTATAAGTTTTTTTTCTTTGCGTAGATTATTTGCGTATTCAGGGATGGTTTAGAAAAACAAAAAATTAAGAAAAACCCAAAGGAAAATTGAAATAATGAGATACTTTTTAATATGGGATTTGTGTATGGACTCCAGAATTTTTATGGACAATGTCTGTTGGATCATAATAAGTACATTATAAAAATCATTCTTCGATACTTAATGTACCTAAGTGTTATGTGTAGAACCTACATTATGTAGTTATGGTTATTTTATTGAACTTATATTCTGAATAGTATTTTTTTTAAATATTCGTGCTTCACATTTTTTTATTTATCATATAAAATTCATGCATGAAGAATATTAAAAATAAATAGGTATAGCAATAAAAACCACTTGGATTTAATATCATTAAATATAATTGCTACTCGTGATCATCATCATCATCAGTCCGTTTACGTGCCTTCCGAAGCACGGAAGCGCTTTAATCTAAATGCCACTAAACGGTCACCCATCCAAGTAGTGACCGGGCGGAGTGTTGCTTATCCAAGATCAACTGGTTATACTTAGAACACAGTAGTAAACCACACCACGAGCACTTCTGACTTCAGCAATAATAAACCTTATGCTATACCCAATTCTATTGCGTTATAGTAATTTTTTGCAAGTCTTTTGTTAGCTATTATTTCTTCCGATGCATTTTCCTCAACAATAGGTCGCAAAGGTTTTTGACCTTTTGTACTAGACTTGTCAGTGGCTAAAAAAGTAGGTGTCTCACGCGACCTGCTTTGTGTACCGAGGCAGAAAAATCCAATACTAACGTTTGCTATAGGTTAACAATTCACAATCACAGTTAAAGATATCAAAGGAAAAATATCACATGACTATATTAGGGGGGACCAACGACAGACGATTTTAGCTTTATTTAATTCTCTAGTGTTTTTCTTATTATATTGTGATACAAGTGTAGTGAAATGGTTGGAATTATGATGAAGAAAATTGTTCGCCGTTCGTTTTTTGCCATAGTCGCCATTGCTAAGCAAATCAGGACCGACTGAAGACTGGACGATTGGACTTATAAACCGTACTACGTTGCCTCATATTATTATGACCAAAATTAAACATGATACTGGTGAAATTGTGGAAATTATCCCAGAAGCCATTAAATAATTGGCGCCACTTAACATCAGGTAGGGCCCTGTGTTTGTTCCATCTCCAAGTATTATAAAAAAATGAATGAATGACTATCTATATAGAAAACTATCGCTATTTATTTATTTATTTTTTATTCAATGGCATCTGGGATAGTATAATTTCCTCAATTTTGCCAATATCACGTATATTGTTCATAACAATATGAAGCATCGTTGTACTGTGTGTAAGTAGAGTTATCCAGTCTTCAGTCAGGTCCTGTTCTGTGATAGCAATGACTAGGAATACTACGTTGCAGTCAGTTGGCTGCCAAAGCCCCGTTTGTTAACAGAGTGTACCAAGGGCAGGTCGGGTTTCCTTGGATTTTGAAAACGAAGGAACCCTTGCATTCCATCCTCGAATAAACTTGTCAATTGTCATTTTACAGTTTTACTAGCAGTTGTAGTAATCATTTTACAGTGATGTAGGATAAGGTATATTTTTTCATGATACTAGAAGATGGAACCAGCACATAGCCCACCTGATGTTAAGTGGTAACCATTACCTATCACAAATCATTGCATCATAGATCACGTTTTTTTTAAACGTGCTCTACGATGCAACGCCCTGAGTCCATCAACTTATATAGTGTAAACAAAAGTAGTGAAATCTAAACAAAAAAAATTGACTCAAACTGCAGTCTCATAAGCAGGAACTTATTACCTTCAAATTAATTCAGACAGTAATCTCGACCTCCGATTGTAATAGTCGAATAACTCCTACACCTCGATTATTAAACGTCGCATCACGCGAGCACCGTTCAGTTCACCAAGGCCTCCCAATATTGCTTAATTTCTTAACCTCCATTTGAGGAGCAACAATAGAAACTTGAAGGCTCTTCACCTCAGTCTCAGCTTATCAGCATTCCAAAGCTTTGAGTCTACAGACAGCCCAACTAAGTCAGCCGATCTAATTGGATTTAAAGTTGCAGCCGATATTATTCTTACACTTTTGGAACTCGAATTCTTTCAAAAACATTGTTATAGTTAAGAAAAATTGTAACGAAGACGTTGATTTTATAAGCCATGCAAAGGTTCTTGCCAATTGTTCGCTGCTTGATCGAGTTATGAATTGGTGTAAATAAAAATATCATTTAAAGTGTTCCTATTAAATAAAGTTTTTTTTTGTACTTGTATTGAATTCTTAGCTGGTAAAAAATGAAAAAATATCATGACTCATTTAAAATTCCTTGAATGAAGTAAGTAAATGTTATATGTTGAGCCCCTAAGTAAGGTTTCTTCCGACCTTCATCTGTTGTTGTCTAGTTCACCTACAGGGTTTTTTTCAAACGTTAAATACCTTTCCGAGTCGAAATCATCAGTGATAATGGAACCATATTTATATTATGTATTTAGTCAATTCCGAATCTCCATCAAAAGCTTTTTAAAACTTAGAAACCCAGATCAATAGAATCTAACAAAAACTGTCAGATTGGCATCGGGAACGGAATCTCTAATTTTCATATTAAGCATTACCTACTATTCTCTATTCATACAAATCTGATAACAATCTTGGCTGAAAATCGGGTCATCTGCAACCATTGCACTAATGCTCAACTCGATAGCTCCTTTGACTATTGTTGCGCTGTCAACGTACGGAACAGCTAATTCACTTCCTCGGAACAATTGTGCAAGTTCGTGGGACAGTGGGTCAACGTTTGTTTTTGCTCATCAGTTTATATCTTCACTCATTACCATCTGTGTCGCAATTTAGAACTGGGGTATGAACGTTCACACAGTGTTGTGGTGCGATGTCCGTCGCCCCCGATTTGATTTGTTTGCTTTATTCTATTTGCTATTTCGAAAAACGAAAGTAGGTAACTAATAAAACTATAACATAAGCATGTTTGTACAGAAATAATATTTTTGGCTGGCCAGACATTTAGGGAGGTACTTGCTAATTTATTTATATTCGTGATCAGCTGATTATTATGTAAATAAATAATGCAAACAATTTCATACACATCATTTATCCCTAACATAAGTAGAGCTCGTGTTATGAGAACTATGACAAATTTTCTACATACACCCACACCACAAAACACCCAGATACGAGACAAATATATGCAGCCCATACTATCCCGCTGCGGGATTCGAAACCGCAACCTGCTGCGTCTCAGGCTGGCTTTTGCCCACTACGCCACAAAGGTTTTGACCTCGAAGCTTGCTTGGGCAAGGATGAGATTGACCGGCAAGCTTTCCCAGAAGAAGCCATTCTGAAGGTCGTAAGTCAATAAGAAAACTAACGGAAGGCTTGGAAAAACCTCTCAAATTAGAGTAGGATAGTATCTCGTAGTATTCATCAGCTCGTTCTCTTTAAAACCAGTACGCAGTAAACTCCGTGGTTTTATCTGATAGAATAAAAATGAAGCAATTTCGATTTTATCAGGACCAAGATTTTTTTGCCCATGAAGTTATTTTACACGTTCATAACACCTACTAATCTAAGGCCGAAATCACCATTACAATAATTAAGCCATACAGGTATCTGATGGTCAATGATGGTGACGTTGAATTCCTCCACAGCATCAAAGACGTCAAGATCAGTGGGTTTCTTAATAAGCTTTAATTACTTATCTTAATCGGAGCGAGATTGCCGTGTTTCGAATTATGTTTGTGGACTTGAGATTGAAGGGCCTACCTGAGCATTGGCGCCTTAGTTCGTTACCCTCAAGGAATACACACGTCTTTAAAAGTTTAAGTTTTTACAGACTTGTGTGCAAGAACGAAGTACAAACTGATCCTCGTATGTGAAAAGTGAGCGTGCTTTACAGCTCCTTTGCATCTCGGCATCTATTGCATACACCAGTATGCAAAAGATCAAATACCAGGACCACCTGGTATTTGCCAGTTTATCGTCTTCTTGTCCGCTTTATAACCTTAAGGTTGGTATGTTGGACGATAAACACTTTGTATATATGGTTGGGTACTGACCCTCATAATCATAAGTGAGATTTTTCCTTGAGGTACGGTTCCTTAAAGTACGTAACGAGACACTTGAATTGACACTGTTGGCTGAGGAAATATTTTGCGTTATACTTGAGAACCAAACAAACAAACTGCCAAAACACCATCAAGCAAGCGCAGATTTTTTGTCAGTCAGTTTTTCAAGTCAGTTAACTGGCTGAACGTAGGTCTCCTCTAAGATTAAGAATATGCTCATAATCCCCACATTTGATATTAGAATTTGTGTCAAGTACCTAGTTAATAATTTCGCTTTTTCGAAAAACTCCTTACAAATAAACTTTTCATCCGTGTGTGTTGCATGCATTCTAAACACGAACTCATACAATGCAATATTGACAGTATGTCTCGACTTTTACGGCTTTATGTAAACTTGGAGCCTTTTCTAAAGAATGCAGAGAAAACCACTTTAACGAATAATTATCCCAAAGTGCAAAGGCATTTTTAAAGTATTGTTTTCACATTTTTGAGTATTTATTTGTCTTGCAGTAAGTATAAATTAAATAAGTGATCATTCCGAGAAGTTTATTTAAGATTTTATGCCTCTTTCTTGTGCTTCTCCCATCCAAATATGCCCAGCAACTTGCGCAATGTCATCGCAACGTCGAATGTAATATTGCATGTTATTTATTTATTTTATCGTATTTTTTAAATATTTCTCATTTTGCTATCATTATCACCATTATCGGCCTATATCAGTCCACTTCTGGACACAGGCCTTTTCTACTGAGCGCCATTGCGCGCTGTCCTGAGCTCGACGCATCCAGCTTCTACCAGCAGCCTTTCATCGTTACTCCACCTGACCGTAGTGTTTCCCTCTATGTCTATTTTAAAATGTGTTATTCCAAGAAGTTTAGATTAGTTATTCATTGCGAGAAACTCAAACAATGTATAAACTCCTCTACTCTACTCACGCACTGCGCTAATAATCGTGATAAATCTTCAAGAAAAGTATCACAGATAAGACATCTATAATTATAAAAGTTGCTCTATACATAAACTAACCTAGAAGATCAACAGGTGTTCCAATAACTATATCAATTACATAAGAATTCCTAAGATCTAGATATAACACGTGTTACATTCCATATCATTGAAACCTAACTTTGTCAATAAATACCAACTATGTTATCTAATTGTATTGTTTTCGAATTCTATGTAACACTTGTATTGCAATACACATCAAAAATATTGCGGTTTGTGTTGATAATTTTTGTTATGTCATTTTGTTAATTATGAAATGAAATTACAATCGAATTTAATGAAGATGTTGCGATAATTCGATGAATAGCAATAATGTTGTTTGCGCAAAAGTTTATTATATTTTTACGAAATAAGTGCTGACGTTTATAAAATTAGGTCGCTTATTCGATCATTCTTTCTTATTCTCTTCTATTTCCAATTCATCAACAACCTATAGAAGTCCACTGCTGCATATATGCAATATGCTTTTCCACAACGAACGGTCTAAAGCTCTGATTACTGATTACCTGCCTGCAATCTTGATTATTTCTTTGGTCCATCTGGTGGTGGTAATTATTTCAAATTAATAATTAAATTTGTTTCTTTACTGTATGGAACGACCTATGCTCGGGGTTTCTCTGAAGGATAGAATCCGCAACGAGCCTATCCAACATAGAACTAAAGTTGTCGACATAGCTCAGAGAATTAGCTGAAGAGGCAGTGGGCTGGCCATATGTGCCGAAGAAATGATAACCGTTGGAGTAAACGAGTTCTGAGTGGGGACCACGGCTCGGCAAACATAATATAGGTTGCCCACCGGTTAAGCGATTTGATGATTTCGTATTTTGATGTCTTTCTGATGATTTTGTTATCATCATCATCAGCCTATATCGTGCTACCGCTGGACATAGGCCATCTCTAATGAGTGCCATTGCCGCCTGTCCTCACTTCGACGCATCCAGCTTCTACCAACAACCTTTAGCAGATTGTCACCTTACCTAGCTGGAGTATTTGTCTATGTCTACTTCAAAATAAAAATAAATCTCCCTTTTGGTACTCCTTTTTCGGACAATGCCGTCGCAACAGTTGCTAAACACGATGTATTATGTATTAAACTACAGTTATTTGTAAATCGTTTAACACTAAATCATGTAAGCTGCTAATAGTTACACCATAAAATTCATTTATATTTTAAGTTATTCAACTTCCGCTCTATGTAAATCATTAGAACTTGAAACAAATGTTGTGGCACGGGTTTTGGCCTACTTTGCTACATTTTCCGCTAGTTAGTTAAGGTAAATTGTTGTCTTTCCGCAGATAGGTAGATTAACTTATTTTTGCACACAACACCAATAAAAAATCACAAAAATAGAGAAATAATTTGTATGTATCATCAATGGTGATAATGGTTAAAGCGATTTCTTCCAGACAACTTTAAAATGTAATGAATTTTACAATGATAAGAATAAAGCGGCGGTATTTATACAAATACCTTATCCTATAATATACCAGTGTTCATCAGTGGACTGCTTGGCTATAGGCTGATTATGATAATGATGATGATGATAATATACCAACAATTTTGATATTGAAATATGATTTCAATGAAGGAGCAAAACTTATAGATACCGGCATGTTTCAAAGCCGAACAGCCTTCACTGAAAATGGGTCAGTATAAAAATATGTATTTTCAGAGCAATATTTTCAGAAAGGTAAGGTAGAGCAAGCAGGTATCTTAGGTTGACCAGGACGAGAGGATACTGATAGGTGCGAGGAACCTAAGCCTACTCCACTTCATTTAACCATGACCCAGGCACATTCTAATCAGTGAGAAAAAAATATCTCTTGACACTTATAAAAGATACGTCCTTTACAGTGAGAAAAAAAGTATTTTGCCGCTTGTTTGCACCTAATCTTTAGGTAGATTAGGTGCAAACGCCTACTAATCTTATTTTCTTTGAGCGAGTATTGGATATCAATAGAAGACATTGACGCCAAGGGCATAATAGCTCTAATAGTTTTTCTATCAGAAATCATGGCAAGAACAAAGATGGCAGCAAAAGACGTCATCATTACCCCGGAATGGAGCGATTCCGGTGTAAAAATATTTTTTTCTATAAGTGAATATTGACAATCTACAAAAACACGCAGACGCTAAGGGCATAGCTCCAATAGTTTATCTATCATAAATCTTTGCCAGAACAAAGATGGCATTAAATGACGTCAAAATTGGCACGGAATGGAGCGATTCCCGTGTAAGTGTACCTTTAGGTCCATAACGCCTTATAAAGCTAGGTCATTGCCTCGACCACACAACTCAAGGTAAAGTGAAAGCGAAATCGAAAGTGCCACAATAACCGTTTGTTTCCAAACATCGAGTGAAATATGGTTTTTCTTTAGTTATGAATAATTTGTAAGGAGTTTCATGACTATAAGGAGTTTCAACCTCAATCTTGAGAACTAAGGCTGACCTCACACGTGCCGTTGGTGCATCCTGCTAACTAACAAACGGGGCTCTAGTAGCCGGCTGATTGCGGCATAGCGCAGCCTGACTGCACAGCTAAATTCCCTGACCGCCAGCGGGTAGCAGCGTAGGCAGTGCGAGAAGCACGGCTCTGCTATTACCAACCCGCATGCCCAGCTTGAGACACCTTGTAATTAGGGGAGGTCTATGTCCAGGAGTGGACTGATTTAGGCTGGTGGTGGTGGTTTTAAATAAGCTAAAGTTGAATTTTAATAATCATCTTAACGTAAAATGTATTGCAATAACTCCCCATAAAATGTATTGGAATAGTATACGATGATACAGTCCTCCTGAAGGTAAGCAGTTCCTGTAACTTTATTTTATCTTGACAATGTCATAGTAACTACCATTAAAATAGCTAATAGCGTAAACTTAACTAAATTTGGCAGCTTTTAAGTTATAACTATCCTTGTCCTTTGCAACTGATAGAAATGAATAGTATCTCTTTTAGGAATTTAGTTTAGGAAAATTCGCAACAGAATCGACATCAATGTCACATTCCATCCTATCTATCGCCCAGCTGCCTGCACTTCATCGTCCGACCTGATCCGTGGTCGTCTTTCTAGAACCACTAGATCACAGACCAGTCTCCACAGACCGTCACAGACGTAGCTACTAGAACTTATTCCTAGCTCGTTGACTGCTGCGGCCGACCAGTGATACAGAACATGGATGGTTATATTATTCATCACTCAAAGCGTTATATAAAATATTTCATTTATTAATAATCCTATTTTATTATCTCTAGTCCTACAAACTTTACTTACGTATGCAAGAAATTAAATATGTATAGTAATAGTTATAATTAATGTTAGAATTTCCTTTATCCATTACAAACAAAGAGTTTTTAGCATAACTATCACGTTTATTAACTGTTAAGTATCTGATTCATTCTAGCTTTTAGTATACCTAGATAACAATTAAGGCTAGGACAGACAGCTTAGGTAGTGTACTGCCATTAAATGCATAATTCTATAGCCGAGTATAAGCATTGATGTTTTCCTTCATCACCATCATCATCATCATCAGCCTATAGCAGTTCTCTGCTGAACAGTGGCCTTCCCTAATGAGCGCCATTGCGCCTTGTCTTTAGCTCGACGCATCTCGACCATCGTCACTCGACCTGACGATAAATTTAAATTAAATGTCACTTTTGATAAATTTAATGTCACACAAAATTTAAAAAAAATTATAGGCGTTTCAAAGTGCAACTTGAAATTTCCTCCTACACGCTTGAAGCCTATGCCTGCCTTTATTTTGGTTACGAAACTGCCAGTCTAACTAGTTTAATTTGGGTGTGTATTTCTATTACAAAGGTTTACAACACTGGTGGCTGTGAAACGCACTCAAGGTCACAGAATGCAAGGTTTTGAAGTAGCAGGATTGTATAAAGAATGCCTTATGTTTTGGTATCTTTCTATCTATTCATCTAGCACCTATTGAGTAAAGGCCTCTTCTCTATCACACCACTCCTTGCGATCATGTGCCAGCCTGGTCCACTGCTTTTATACTGCCTTTACAATATCCCCCGACCATCGAGTAGGTGGTCTGCATCCAGGCCACTATTTTGGTATGTCTATAAAAATATGTCGACTAACATCCTATTGAGCGTGCCGACTTCTTCTTAATATTGTAATAAATAAATAAATAAGTAATCTTTATTTGGAACTTAAACATAATTTACAAAAACATAGATTTAAAACGATGTTATCTGCAGGAGTATAATATTACTGTGTCGCGGATATCAACGCCCTCCTCTGAAATTAGGGTACATGGTTCCAAAATATACCTACTTATTACACTTAATTTACTTAGAAACAAAAATTAAACCGACTGACCTCTAAGTCCAGTTGGTAGCTTGGTAGTAATTCTGCTTTTTAACCGACTTCAAAAAAAGAAGTGGGTGTTGCGTTTCGTCCCTTGAGTGACAAGTTTTCAGCACATACATTTTCTTAGTTTATATTTAGTACTTTATAATGATATGGATTGCTGTCACCTTGCTTTTGATGTTAAATGTCCTTTATTAAGTATGTAAAAATGTATAAAAAGTAAGATAATTAGGTATGTGGTAGGTACCTAAGTACCCATAACCCAAGATCTGCTTGTTTTGTGACCATAAGATGTTGTGTAAATGTCCGCTATTATTTATTCATATTTTACAACTTTCAATTTAACTTTAGAACAATAACTATGAAATCTTACGAAGTAATATCACAAATTCGATGACAGCAATTTAGTAACGAAGGTCGCACGACCTCATTGTTCTATCCAACGACAATTTAGGACAATTGAATGGTAGAACATAATCACTGGTTTTCGTTTATTACAAATCAAAATAATTGGTATTTATCATCACTGTTATTGTACTGATATTTTGGCAAATTACAGTAGTTGTGGTCATGAGCTATTTGTTAAATTGTTGGGTGTTGCGTTTCGTCCCTTGAGTCACGAATTTCAGTGCATTCTCTGGGTGTTGTAATGTTTGGTTCTTGGTGAATGAAAGGGATTGCTGTCACATTGCCTAACGAATAATTTCCAATATTTTGTACATAGCATTTCATTATTCTTCTATATTCTATCGCCTTGCGTATTGGTATGATAAAAAAATTACAAGTCAAATAGGATCCATCCATGTGGATACATGTTTGTTTTATGGATATAAGTATGGATCCTATTAACTATTAATGGATTATTAAACCAAGGGAGTAAAGCAGTGTCATGGGCGCCATATAGAATCACGAGCACAATAAAGGATTCTAGAGTTAACTTCTAAGTGAGGGATTCAAACTCTCCAAAGACGAAGATAGTTTTATTCTCAACTACATTAATACTCTACTTTTCATACTTTCTGTGAGAAAATTAAAAACTATGCTATCGTTTTTATATTATTTTCGGTATACTCGCGGAATGAAGCTACAAAAAAAATTGTTCTAATTTCTTTTACGTGGAGAGATCTCCATGGTAAAACTTTTTCTGGCTTCGGAAGCAATGCAGCCACTAAGAAGTCTAGTTCGAATTTCAAATCGTTACATTCTTTTTGGTGTTTTTTTTCTCTAGTACCGTTACCGTTAAAAAAAGATTGGATTCTCATCAATCTTTTTTTTATAAGAATGTTGAGTTGAAATAATGGAATCCAGTACATAGCTACAACATTTCCAGGAGATAATGATTTACTTTGCGTGAAGATTGCATGCCCTGTGATCAATGTGACCTTTTCGAGGTAGTGGGAAAATTTATTTTCTTTCTATATTATAGCAATCATAATTCATAACAAGAATGTGTCAGAGCAAACTACGCCAGTAAAAATTTTTTGCAGTTGCATTTTGGTAACTGTTCTATAGGTACTTTAAATTTATAACTCTGTACAATAACAGAATTTCCAACAATATTACAAATTGATGTCAATCTCTTTAATGCTATCAAGCCAAACAATAAAATACGTTCTAATGTTTCCTTACAAATTGCTAATTCATCGAAATAGCTTTTGTATGAAAGCTAAATAGAAATAGCTAAATTATTCACTTGCATTTCAGATTCAGTTTGTATTGTTTGAGCAAGATGTTACGTTGTTTATCAATCTGTAGGTGTTATTGCATCTCGTTTCAATAAACGTTTGATATATTGATTTTAGAAAGTGACGCAAAATGTTAGGTTTAAAAGTGATATTAAAATTCGTTCTTCATGGTGTGTTTGAATTTTGTAATTGTTTAAGTCCAAAATTGATGCTTATATATATAATAATTTATAAAAAACATTAAATTTATTATTACAGGTAAAACCTAATACAATAGAGTAGTCATCAAATTAATTCAATAAGTAAATCAATTGTAAGCTAAATAATTTTAAGGAACAATATCTAGATTATGCAATTCAAATTTGGATACGCATATTTTGAATAGTGCGTGTTCTTGAGTCTTGTTTTCATCAGATATGGCGGCCGTATTTGGTTTAAGGCGACTATAAGGGTCAAACCTCCCTCTCGCTTGCACTATTCAACATTTTTGAAGATATAAAATCACTGAATGTAGTAATGCAAAATAGCAAACTTTCACAGCCTAGAAAATAATAATACAAAGGTTCAGCAATAATATAATTTTGATTGTGTGATGTGATCAATTTTGGTGCAAATTTTTTGGTAGGAAAACATGTTGGGTTCAACATGATATTCTTGCTTAACCTTTGTATTGTTATTACATACTTTTGCATTTATAATATTAGTGAGATGTGATTGTGACACCAAAATTTTACTCGCAATAGGTATAATCAATGTTTTGTTCTTCATCTTTTTCACAACACGGCCGCTATACTACGTTCGCTATTTTGCTAAGCCCCGACTTTACTCAACAATATGATTTCGCTTTAATTGTAGAAAGTGAAAATGAGAAATGGTGATTGCATTTCAGCATGTTATTAACTTGCATATTCATATACCCAGAGATGTTATAGTTAAAATATTATAATTTCGTAACATAAAGTGAATAATAACTCCATTTTATGCACTCCGTTATGTCATATGTAGAAATCTCTTTCTCTTCAAAGATTGGTGGTCGTTGGAGATATTACTTGGCTTATTGCGTATTGACAGTGAAGCGCACTCAGTTATGAGGACACATGATGACTTACTAAATGCGTTGTGGTCCAGTTAATGAGTCAATTCAAATCTATACTCATCAGTAGGTAGATAAGTAGGTACCTACCTATCAGTAGGTAGATATGTATCTATAATTATCATAAAGCTATTTTATCATTTAAATGACTTCAGTATAGTTATTCTATTTCATGAAGGCGGGTTTGCTTTGTTTGTAGTAGTGAAGTATATTGTGTAGTAGTGAAGTATAGTGAAGTATATAGGTGTATTTGTGTGCGTAACGTCAATATTGACGAAGGTATAAGTGCCGACCGCAAAAAAAAAAAAATAACCGACTTGAAACAGAAGGAGGCTATCTAGTATTACAAATAGTATTCAACGTTCCTTTAGGCGTAGTGAGCTAGGCGGCTGAAACTTATTTCTCTAATAAATCTATACCTAGGAAGCCTATATCTGAATTGGCGTAGGTACCGCGGAAATAAACATTTTTGAAATATTAATTTTGTGAAAATTCCGACTCTTCACGTAATATTGTCTAACAAGATGTCATTTTCGCACATTTGATAGCGCTAATGACATATCAACGTTGTTTTGACATGGTGAAACGCCAAAATTGCCATAATCTGACAATGACAATGACGACGTTTCGTTGTGTTATCGGCTATTTTAGTTGTGGACGCTATACCTCAGAGGCTATAAATAAAAGAAGAAGAAGAAATGTGTCAAAGACACCTCAAAACATTCAATAATCAACAAAAGTAAAGTTAAATAAAAATAACTTTTTTTTACATTGGTTGAACCTTTGTTTGACCACGAACTGATGTAAAGTATCGTTGTGGTCTAATAAGATGGAGCACTCACACACTCACTCTAGACTTGAATAGTCCCGGATTATAGATAACAGGAAAGACAGAGGCCGGTAGTGAGTTCCAATGCTTAGCAGTTCATACTAAAATAATAAAAGTACGTCGTCTATTAAAAGTAGAAGAAAACCGATTAGTACGAATCGGTGGTATATCTACTAAGTAAGGATGATCTGAGCCATTCGTTTGCTTGTCCTGAAGTGGAGTGGAAATGGTGGGATCAGTTCGTGTAGATCCTGTGAACACTCACCGAAATGTAGCGTATAGAAGATGGATAAGCAATCAACCTTACCTTACGGCAGTGTTCGACACTAGATCTTCATCTTCGAAAGGAGTCACCAGTGAGTCTGAAGGCTTTTCGCTCAATCGAGTCTAAAATCCTTAAAGTATACTTGGAATAGGTTTTGACAAGCTAGCAAAGCTCAATGCAATAAATTACATCTTCGTGAGATGGGTGGGCGTGCAATGCAACGTGATGTAATTTGCTACTGCACGAAATCCTTGTCAAAGTACCTACTGTGAACGTTTTGCTCACTAGGCTATTTAATCGGCTATCAGATTTTTAGGAGTAGACTGACAATAACAACAACACCAGCCTTTTCAATCCGCTGCTGTTCATAGGTCTCCCCTATATGAAGGGGGATATGCCTTTAATATTCACGATGGGCTTGAGGGTTGGGGATCGTAGGCACACCTTCTCCCACTGCAGACGCTGCTACCCGTACCCCGGCCAGGGGATTTAGCTCTGCCGGTGTAAGCCTGTGCTATGCCACAATCACCCGACCGTAAGAGCCCCGTTTGTTAGTTAGCAGGGTGCGCCAAGTGCAGGTGAGGTTGGTTGCGTTTGTACTAAGATTGGTCGAATCGTATCGAGCCTAACTTCAGGGAGACATTATGACTTTGTACTCAAAACAATGATATATTGATTACTAATGAATACCCTCCAAAATTAAGTCCAATTAACGCCAAGTTAATGTAACACACGTACTATACACATTAGTTGTTTATAGTGCTACATTTCTCTCAAAACAAAGATTCTTGGTTACTAAAGAAAATCCAACAGACAACAGACGAAGTGAAGGAAGACCACACTTATTGGTCCGAAAAGATTGAGGGTGGATCGAAAGGGATCTATTTTCGTCAGTGGACTTCTATAGGTTGTTATTGACGATGATGATGAAAGAACATCGCCAAAAATATTGCATAAAAAATTTATAACTATTGATGTAAATGTATGTGTTGTAGACAGAACATGAATTGACCAGATGTTAACAAAAATTAAATCTTCATGCTCATGAAATCAAATATAGATATTTTTATACAGAAAATATTTTAATAAAAATACTCGTACTTTCGATGGAAAGTTACTTCGACCTCGTAAGATAAGCAAGGTGGGCGACAATAATGCAATGCAATTCGGTTTACTGGTGGCATCTCCAGATCTCCACCCACTTAACTGGATTGTGACTTCTTCATTGCAATATGTACTTACCTAACCCAGTAGAAAATAAAAAACCATTACCCTCCTTCTAGCACAGTCGGGTAAAAATCAATAGCAACTATCTCAAAAAAATACAATAACTAATTTACATTTTAAAATAAATTAAAACTGCTCGATTCCGTGTAAATTCACCAAGCCACCGACTTCGTGACGGCTGAACGGATTTGGATAATACTATCAATATTAATATTTTGTGACCTGGAATCTATATCTCGATGCCTGGAATAATACTAGACTACTTAACTGGGTACCACGCAAGCGAGCCGGTGGAAGCTTGTTGCAAAATACGGGATAAACTGAAAGTGCCTTTAGTGTAGCACAAAAATTGGGACAAGAAAATGTCTTTTGGATCAGCTAGTTCTTCATATAATAAGAATGAAGCATTGTTCCACGATGTGAGAGATGAACATTTCTTCTGTGAAGCATAGCAAAGGGTTTGAGGGCACCAAACATACCAAGCATCCAACGACGGTTCTCCGCACAAAACTAAATGAATTTGCCATACAATACTTATTTATATTTCCTTGTTCATCACAACATGATTGACTTAAAATTTAATCATAAGGAAATATTTCGCAAAACCTAAATATCCAAATCCTTTGGAAACTTGCACATTCCGCGACCTGTCTACTCACGATCCTTCATGGACCCACTGCGTCACAAAGGTTCAGGTAAAGCCATAACCTTTTAGAATTATGCCTTACCAAATTTTCTTAAACCTTTTAAAACAAGGAATGTAAATAAAATCAAACCGCAGGTCATTCCACCGTGACAAATGAAATGTGTCTCGCGTTTGGCAAACTTTCATAATTTTTCCTGTGGTTTTAGTGCGATTATTAATAAGAACCTATACAAAGAGATTAGGTACGTACATATTAGATGCAATAAAAATATATGTAATTTTAATAATTAAGCATATTCGCAAATTATTTACTCCGTATTCGTCCCGAGTTTTCGGCCCACTTCATTACAAAAGTCTTTGTACGTCCCGCACGATAGTATTTGTCCGTATTCGTCCCGCATTCCAAAATTATTTTAAGTACGTGCATCAAAAGTGTAATTTACCTATCACCAAAACTGTGGTCATCAATTATTATAGGCTGAAGATCTACCACTTACCTAGGTTAGTCTATATTTTTAATGTAACTGCAATTTATTTTAAAATAATAAACGTATAAAATAAATAAATAAAGCTGGACAATAAATAATAACTAATTCTAAATCCTAGAGCTCATATTATAGGATACCATAAGCCTGATATACTAGTTATTTATGTATTTTCTTGTAAATACATTATGTTCCTAAGTAAAAAATATGTAAGTTTAACAAAAATGCCATTCTGAATTTCCAAACAGTCAAACTTGCTTATTGCTTTAGACGAACTGAATTTCGATTATCACCATCGAACATTTTGAATTCAATATAAATGCATATTTATCAGCTTTTTCATAATACTTCAAATAGGTATAATGAAAAAACCCAATAGGTATTATAGTGAAAAAATATTGTGTTTCTTGTATAAGAATAATACAATCTAAAAATAATAATGATAATAATATTATCCATTATCTATTTCCCGTAAAACTTGTTTTCTAGTACTAATTTCTATTACAATGCATATGTTATTTACATTTTTTCCATATAAAGATAATGCTGTGAACATACCGTGAATGTCATAACTTATGATATGAATCGACTTTCCTGTATCATAAATTAGCTTTAACATTGCATTATACTCATTACTTCCCACTTGGTGTTGAAGCTTGGAATTTTTATATTATGTTTATTTTATTATTTTATTGTAAATATATCTCTGATGGAGGTGGCGCATGGCGTGGCGAAATGGACGTTTTTTTGGTATCCTGGCAAATCGGATTCCCAAGATGGGGAAGTATGGAAAGAGGAAAGGAAAGCCTTTGCCCTGCAGTGGGATCAGACAGGCTTATAAGATAAGATTGTAAACGATACGACATCAAAGTGCTTATATATATGTTTTATATCAAAACAGTAGGTAATATTATAAAGTACTTAAGTGAACTTAATTATAAAAATATATTTTTATTCCTTAAATTCCAAACTTCAAACTTCAACTGTCTTTCAAAAGTTTTTTTTTGGGAAAGAATAAATAATAATTTTAATATTATTCATATTTTCGCTAATTCTAACCTTATCATAACATTACAATTTAATATAAATAACCTACGAATGAATCACTTTGCATACAGTAAGACCCAAACCATATAACATGTAAATCCGAAAATCATCATTTTTTATAGCAAATTAACGTACATAAAAATAATACTTGAACCAATGAATCAAGGTATTTTATTGATAAAAAGCATATTATCATTTTTTTATGCATATGCATACTTGAAAATAAAGACATTCGAAAAGGTCATCGAACGACGCGCAACACGTGGAAGAAGATTTTTAAATTATTATTCAATACATTATACCTATTCTGACCTATATGCATTTTTAATAATATTTAACATGATGTAAACATACTAATCATTGGTTTATTTAATAGCTTGTTAATGATAAACCTAATGATATAATAATGATGTATTTTATAATAATTTTATACTTCGTCTATATTACGGTAACATGCAAAGCATATTTTAGTGGGTCAAGTGTTATAGGTTGATAAATTATTATGTGCTCATAAAAACGTCAATTTTATTAGTATATTATTTTTATTGTTTTTTTATCTTTTCAATCATCAGCATCACAATCAGCCTACTGCTGGACATAATCCTCCATTGCGCCCTGTCCTGAGTTCGACGCATCCAACTTCCACCAGCAGCCTTTGACAGATCGTCACCCCACCTAGAGCCACCCTGAAAAGATAACACCCCCGGTGTTATCTATTAATAATCTAATTTTTCGAAAAGCCTAAAATTGTGTAAAAACTAAACTACATTATAAAGTTTTGCAAGTTTGTATTTTAAAAATTTTAAGCCGACGCAAAGAGAGGGGTCTTATAAGTTTAACGTGTGTATCTGTGTGTTATTTGTGGCATCGCAGCCCCCAAACGGTTGAACCGATTTGGATTTAGTTTCCTTTAAAAGGAGGCTTGTTCGAGAGTGTTCTTGACTATGATTAAAAAAAAATATGCAATCAGTTTAAGATCATCAGCTTTTTTCTTGTTGATGAAGGTATCTGAGGAACTTCTAGTGGTCTGATCGATCCGAAATTGGGTATTCTGTCACATGAACGCTATTATAAGAACATGTTAAGCTTGACTGGATGCAGCATCACCTGGAATCTGCTAATACCCAACTCCTCACAAACTTACCAGCAAAGGTATCGTGTTTGTGATCATTGGAATGGTTTTGATAGGTTTTACCGTTGAAAATATTTGTAAAACAAAATAAAATATTCTGTCATACAGACAGTGTGACAGTTTTCAATGTCAGCAGTAAGTTTTGCTGTAAGTACCTATGTAGTATGCACTACTTACCCTTATATATTAAATAAAGTACTGAATAATACAATCTATCTAAATCTGAAGAACCCGTTTTTATTTAACCTTAAAAACAATATTTACATAGATCTGATGATGGATTTGACGACCTGTGTGGCACAGAGGGCGAAGGTCCGCCTGAGACGCAGAAGGTTACGGGTTCGATTCCCACCGAGGGTCTAATGTTTGCATGTTTTCTATGTATGATATGTATGTATTTCCAAATAAAGTATAAGTAAATATATCAATCATGTTGTTCCCATAACACAAGCTCTGCTTAGTTTGGGGCTACATGATGGTGTGTGATAGTCCAGCATTATTTATTTATTTCATCAAAAAGCGAAATAAAAACAATATTCACATAGATCTGATGTTGGAATTAATAAGCTTTTATGGCAGGTTTCTTATAAATTTTGAATTTGGGTAAAATTATTTTTTAGTAATGAGGTTTTCATAATTGATTTGCTAAATATTTACCAAAATTATGAGAATAATGAAACATCAAACAGTTAAAAAAGATTGACCCGTTCATAAATTCTCCTTAGTACCTACAAAGCGGCTTCTTTGTGACATAACTAACAAATTACTTTTACACTCTCAATTTTTTGGATCAAAATTTACATTTGACATTTACATTTTACATTTTTGAGGATATAACTTTCATAAACTCTGAAAGTAATAAAAATGTTAAACTGTTGATAAATTAATCACAAACCACGCCACCTCATTGTAGCTTTAGGAACAAGCAATTTTAGTTTTTATTGCAATTGACTCATGATATAAATTTCCATGACAGACTGAAAACACGCACTCCTTGTTAAAAAAGATTTAGGTTTAATCGAAAAGCGATTTTGAGTCATATTTCAATAACAAAAAGTTTAATGTAGAATTTGAGGTTTATATGCGTGAGTAAAAAGATTTATTCATATTGAAGAAGCGAAAGTGGTTTATCATAATCAGCGGGTGTATGGAACTTCTGTATTTATCACACAATTGATCATAAATGATTTACAGCCGGGAAGAATATCCGCGTTATTATAGAATGTCGAACCTTTTTGAGTTGAATGGCCTTAATCATGATCACCATCATTAGCCTACAGCAGTACATTGCTGCGGCCTCTGTGGCGCAGTGGGCGAAGGCCCGGCTGAGACGCAGAAGATTGCGGGTTCGATTCCTGCCACGAGACAAATATTTATATGATCTGCAAATATTTTCTTGGGGGGTGGTTTTCTATGTAGGATATGTATGTATTTACAAAAATAAGTATACCGTAATTTAGTAAGTAATATCAGACAACTCCTCTGCTTAGTTTTGGGCTACATGATCCTGTGATATTGTCCAGCATTATTCATTAATATTATTATTATTTATTACTGCTGGACAACCTCACCCAATCTCCAAAACCTCAACCTCCCCAAATAAGCGCCTTAGCGCTCATTGAGTAATAATAATTAGAGTAAGTAGAAGAACCATCCAAAAAAGGATTTTTGAACAAAGTAATTTTGCACCTTACAGGACTCAAACCCGCATCTTTCTGTGCCTCTGAATGATAACGAAGGTGAAACCAATCACGCGGGCTAGTTTCAGATTACCTAATAGTGTCATATCGTTACATTCATCATCATCATCAGCCTTGACGGCCTCTGTGGCGCAGTGGGCGAAGGTCCGCCTGAGACGCAGCAGGTTGCGGGTTCGATTCCCGCTGCGGGACAAATGTTTGCATGTTCTGTAGATATTTGTCTCGGGTCTGGGTGTTTTCTATGTATGATATGTATGTATTTACAAAAAAAAATATGTTAATTATATCAATCATGTGGTTCCCATAATCTGCTTAGTTTGGGGCTACATGATGCTGTGTGATTACGTCCCACATTATAGCAGTCCACTGCTGGACATAGGCCTCCCCTAATGAGCGTCTTTGTCCTCAGCTTGTCGCATCCTTACAGATTTATCCAACAAAAACAACAGCCTGTATCAGTCAACTGTTGGACATAAGCCTCCCCTTATAAGGGGGATATACCCATAATCCCCCCGCTGGGAGATCGTTCGGAGGTCGCAAACACAGCTTCTTACACTGCCGACGCTGCTAGCCGTTGGAGGCCTGCTGGAGCTATGCTGGTCTTTGGATGTGCTATGACGAAATCAGCCAGTCGCAAGACCCCCGTTTGTAAATAAGCGAGCGCACTACGGGCACGGAATGGCCTGAGTTCCGAAGGTATCAGTTTGAATTCCTTCAACCCCATTATGAAGCGTAAAGTGGTAACTCTGCCTCGCTGACTAGGATGCTGTAGTGTCTGACACATGGTTAGATGGAGTACAATACAAAATGTAATCGTAACATACTCCCAATAATATTCACAATGGGTAACCTTGGACGAATAGCATTTACTTAGTGTCAATCACTCCGATACTTTCGCTGAATGGGCTCCAAATAGCCCAGTACCGTAGTCTGAGGCAAATCTCACTATGAAACGATATGCGCCATGGCTATGCCACAGGGGCAGCGTAGCGGCACAGACCACAGCGTAATCTTTGCGATAGTTGCCGTGCCGCATGTACGCTGTGATAATTATTAGCGGTGAAATTACAAAAATGGTAGAGAATTAAATTAGTGACTTTCTAAAGAATTAGGGCCTATTTCACCATCTTCAAGTAACTTCAATGTAAGCTATTTCGTAGTTAAAGTGACTATCTGAGATAACTTTACACTTTAACCAGCTATTATCTTACTTTGTCGTTATTTGAGGATATTGAAAGACACCTTTAACCTCTTCTATATAAACACTACACTTAATTTTAACCTTGCTTATAGTTAGCTTTGTCACTTTTTGTCATTAAGAGACGGCAATACTATGAGGATCACTTATCTTTTGACAGGTTTTTATAAGTAAGGCCATTTATGACTAACATAATTTTATTCATTAAACATCACTTTTTTAAAACTCATAATGTCTTCATAAATTCAATCAAAGATAAATTGTACGACATAGACCGCGACCACGACACTGGACCGTAGATCTTGAATCCTCAAAATAAGAGATCAAGTTTTGGTGATTGATTCGGGTCAAGATCATTGTTTGATTTAGTTTTGGTTTAGATGCGCGAACTACTTGCGCATTGATGCATTTCAAAAGACCAATTTATTGTTTCGGTAATCTAAAAAGTAATCTAAGCATCCAAGTCTAGTCTGTGCATGTAATAATTATTATATTTATTTCTTACTGTTACATATTATTATTTAAACAAAAACGCGTATATTATCCCTTATACTAGCTTCCACCCGCGGCTTCGCTCGCGTTGTACCCGGATAAAAATGTCCGGACTGGATAATCCAGGTCACAAACTGTGTGTATTCCAATTTTCATCCAAATTTGTACAACCGAACGAAGTTGAGTGGGAATAAACATTACTCATACTCACACACACACAAACTTCCGCATTAATTATTTTAGTGTGATCTAATAGTAAGTCCGCGTCTTTCACTACAATACCTAGATAACTTTAGTAAGTATAAATTAAATTATTAATACCAAATATAATCGTTATTAAAAAATTGTACATATAGCATGACCCTTTTTTGTAGATAAAAAAATTACATTGAATGTATGAACCTCTAAAAAAATTTACATATAGCATGACCCTCTTTTTGTAAATAAAAAAATGTTATTTATAGCATGACCCTCTTCTGGTAAATAAAAATTGTATTTCTTTGTTACGGTTATCGGCAGCAATGCCAAGGACGTTTCCTTTTGAGGCCATTTAGTTTTTTTAGGGTAGCAGACTGTTTATGATTGAATTCTGTGATAAGGACCTCCATAAACAACATTCCGCTGACTTACATCGAATATGGCGCCTGTTTCTCAATTATTTATTTTTACAAGTTTTATTTTTTTGCATTTTATGACACGTGGAGATTGGATCCATCTTTTGGGATCAAGAAGGGGGTCTTTTATGGCTTCGGGTGCAAAACTTGATTATTATTTACTGCGCTAAAGTTCTAAATCTTATCATTGTAAATTACACAGTTGCCTCAATCATTAACATAAATAATTACGGTGATTTCGTAAAGCCTCATTTCGAGTAAAAAATATTGATGAGTAGAATAAAACACGCTGAGGTTCCGTACCCACTATCACTATTGAGATGTCCGAAAATTGTGGATTTGTAAACGCAAATAAATTTATTTCATTTCCTTTCATTTGTAGATTAACTTACAGGTAAGGCTTGTATAAGGAAAATCTTATTTTTGGTTGGTATAATATTTATGAAAGAACACTTCTACTAAGCCAATACAATCCTACTAATAATATAAATGCGAAAGTTTGTGAGTATATATGTATGGATGGATGGATGAATGGATGAATGTTTGTTACTCTTTCACGCAAAAACTACAGAACGGATTTAAATTAAACTTGGAATATACACAGTTTATGACCTGGATTAACAGATAAGCCTCTTTTTATCCCGGTACCAGTGAGCAAAGCCACGGGCGGAAGCAAGTACTATGCACACTGTTCATTAAATTGTTTAGGTACTTAAAGTTTTGACCTTTGTGTTCATTCGCCTGCAACATTTTACACTCGACATTATATTCAGTAGTCTTACTTTCTACAAAGTATCATCATCATCAACAATAGCAATTTTTGACCCACTTCTGAGCATAGGCCACAGCATATGCCTTCCTTTGATTATGCCACCCACTAATATAGACAGACCAGCCCGGCAGACTAGGTACATAGATCAATATAAATAAAAGTGTTATAGATTTATAGATTTGCCGTTTATAGATTTGCGGTACGGAACACTGAAACGATCGGCCTTCGTCGCATCGTCGGCGGGCACCGGGAAACGAAACTACCGGTTCCCAAATCGATACAAATATCGATAATAGCGCGATTCGGAGCGGCACGCGGACGACATACGAAACTGTAACTCACGCGAAAGTGAAACTTGCACTTGCGTAATCGAATCCGAGATACACGTCTCGATTACTCGATTGATAAACAAGTAATCGGAATGTGTGCTCATCGCTCGTTGGTGTCGCTTGAATACTTAGCGGTTGAATAGCAAAGAGACTAACCACACTGTGGCTATAAAATTACAATTTATAAATAAGAATATATATAATATTTATATACAATAGCTTCCGCCTGCAGCTTCGCTCGCGTGGTGCCCTGATTAAAAGTAGCCTATGTGATAATCCAGCTCATAAACTATGTATATTCCAAGTTTCATCCAAATCCGTTCAGTAGTTTTTGCGTGAAAGAGTAACAAACATTCATCCATTCATCCATACATACACATAAACTTTCGCATTTATAATATTAATGTATAGTGTATATTCCAAGTTTCATTCAAATCCGTTCAGTAGTTTTTGCGTGAAAGAGTAACAAACATTCATCCATACATGCATACTCGGACACTTTCGCATTTATAATATTAAAGTAGGAAGTAGGATTCAATGGTATCTGGGATGATTTCAAAAATTCCGAAAATATCACATAATAATGTTCATAATGAGATGAAGCATCATTGTGTGGGGTCGAGTCGAATCGAATCATCCAGTCTCCAGTCAGGCAGGCCCTGTTCTGCTAAAGCATTGGCGACTATAAAAACGATTTTTTACCCTCATTCATGATTATTTATATAAAAAAAAATATTATTTTTATTTAAATTATGGATGGCAATGACATTATACTCTATCATATCACTATTCATCCATTAACGCTTGTCAAGTCAACTTAATCTAGCGATCATTATCCTAACCGATACATTTTTGACACACAATTTATCATAAAAACTTAGGAAGTGAATGGAAACTAGTCTGTTTTTTTATGTTAACTAAACCACACAATGACTTTACTTTAGTAAATAAGTACTCGTAAGTTCTCGTGGTATGGCTTACTACGGTTTTCAAAGTTCTTAGTTCTCATTTTGCTAAAGCAACACTCCACCCGGTCACTACTTGGATGAGAGATCGTTTAGTAGCATTTTGATCTGAGCGGCTTTTTTTAGTCGCTAAGAGAAGTCGGCGGCTTTTGTGCGGCCTTAAAACTCCGACACCAGAGTTGGCCACTAGCCCATACGAAGAAGGAAGTAATAGGTACTTAATAGCACTAAATTCTTCTAAAAACTGAGTTTGAGATATTTTTTCCTCTCACACGAATAAAAATACGCTTTTAGCAATGAAGATGAAATTGTATTTGAATTTTTATGAGTTAAGCCTAAGGGCTAGGTTTGATTCTTTTAATATTAGAAACAGGATCGATTACACCAAAAAAGTTATTTTTATTTTTATTTGCCCATTTTACTTTAACAAAAAAGGTTTTTTAACTGTTCATGTTCTTGCAAACTGTTTTGTTCTTCAGAATACAAAATATCGGTTTATCTCGTGCCCCTGTCCCGTCTCAAAAATTGACCCTGTTTTTTAATACACATTGCATAACTGTGCAAATTTTTCCCTGTTTTTTTTAATCGTATATTTTACAAACTGGCTCAGATATAAACTCATGCTAAGGGCGTTTATCTCAGATCTCCGCATCAACTTACATAATTTAAGTAATTGCTTTTTCACACAGACTCGTAACAAGCCGATACTCTTCCTAGTTCTCGCATGCTTTTGTCTCGAACTTCCGCGGAATCATTTCTAACACGGAATCTCGTTTGTTTGATAGAAATCTAAAATTCTACTAATATAGAAGCAAAAGTTTGTAAAAAGTTAAAAAGATGCGAGTCAGATGTGAGATTTGAGATGTTAGATGTAATGTGTGAAATATTTTTCCTACTTTACGCCAAAACTATTGAATGGATTGAGTTGAAATTTCGCACAAGACTATTGCTAGAATTAACATAAAGGGTACTTTTTTCGTATTACAGGTGAGTGAAACTGCGGACGGAAGCTAATCGTAAAATAAGATTGGATAGCATTGTGGCGTCAGCGCAGTTGGTGCATTTCACTATACGCAGTGATTGGCTCAATAAAAGCTGATAACTACATGATTACTCGTGTAAACTTATTTTGACTTCCTATTCTTCTCATAAAATCTATATCCAATTGAGTAAATATAAAATAGATAGATAACGTGGTCGCTTACCGGGGTATGTACTGTTCAAAAAATATCGCTTGACCATGTGTTCATGTTCGTATAAGTAGATCAACGGTGATGTGGACGGATTTGATATTATATTTAAGCTTCAATGGGGCGCTCACATAGATGGGTTGTCGAACAGACTCAGTTCTGCAGCATACGCAGTCAAAAGAATCCGTCAACTTACTGACGTAGAAACGGCTAGACTAGTTTATTTCAGCTACTTCCATAGCATTATGTCGTACGGCATTTTGTTGTGGGGGAATGCTGCAGATATCAACACCATATTTGTGTTGCAGAAGAGGGCTGTTCGTACAATTTATAATATGGGCCCCAGAGAATCACTTAGAACTAAGTTTAAAGAAATAAATGTTATGACAGTGCCGTGCCAATATATATATGAAAACTTAATGTATGTCCGAAAACATATTAACATGTTCAAGAAAAATAGCGACTATCATAATGTTAACACTAGAAATAAAGATAAACTAGCTGTTCCCACTGTAAGGCTCCATAAAGTTAGTCAATCTTTTAAAGGGATGTCTGTACGATTTTTTAACAAAATCCCAAATGATGTGATTAATCTATCTGTAAATAAATTCAAAAATTTTGTTAAACGTAATCTCTGTAATAAAGCTTATTATAAAATATCTGACTATTTAGATGACAAAAAAGCTTGGGATGAAACTGCCTCCAACTCCATCAAAAACAATGTAATAGTTATTAAGAACAACGGCGTTAAAAAAATATAAGCCAAGCAGAGTTTCTTGCCAATTCTTCTCTGTTTGGTCACGTTACGAATTGGTGGTAAATTAAAAAAATGACGTTTCATAGTGTACTATACAGTTCCTACTGAATAAATGAATTTTGACTTTTGACTTTGACTTTTGACTTTTGATTAAAAATAACTTAGTACATAAGCCTATATTTCCATATACGATACTTTACCTATCATCATCATCAGACTATAGCAGTCCACTGCTGGACATAGGCCTCCCCTAATGAGCGCCATTGCGCCCTGTTCTTAGCTCGACGAATCCAGCTTCTACCAGCAGCCTTACGCAAATCGTCACACACTTTACCTATAACGAAGAGGAAAGTAAAAACGGCAGACCTCACATCAGATGGGAATAATAATTGCCAAGGAGAGAGAGAGAGAGAGAGGTTGCCATCTTGTTATCTTGCCATTCTTGAAGGGCTTAGTTACGAACTCTGGATTTCTTTACTAAATAAGTTAATTTAACGATTTGGATAACGACTGTCATAAAATTGGTATACAACATGCAAAATAATTTTATAGTTCGTGAATTCGGTAGTAAAAATTGTTTAATATTCAGCTACCGAATTAAGCATAAAGCAAATACAAAGATGTTATTAAAAAAATCTAGCGCATCATCTTTTTTTAATTTATTGAATAAAATACCTTTAATTTTTTATCAAAGGCCATGATTACATGTTTTTAGTACCTACTTGTTTTAAAATATTTCAAAGTACTTAACTTTATTTTATTTAGACACTAATAGGGTACTTATCAACACTTTAGGAGCTAAAATAAGAACAAGTATGTGTCAAAAACATCAGCCATAGGTACATTAGCATTATTGTAAATACATTCTTGTCCCTTAAATAAAATAATGAATAAATTATAGCTTTGACATTTTTTAGTATTAATTTTTAACAAGCTAATACCAAAGAACACATAGCAATACTTATCGCTCCACCCGCTCGACTTGACAGGGCCCTACCAGGCCCTCAGATCATTGAGGGGACTGCGTTGGGAGGCTTTGCTAGTTCTGAAAATACCTCTAATATTAAAAAAATAGTACGAAATAGTCATTAATCTAAATATATAAGATGGTAAACTGACTAACTGGGTAATATATGAACGCACAGCCCAATCCGCTGGACCTAGGGACTTCAAATTTTGTACATACTCGTAGATACCATAAATAGTGTAGATCTAATAAGGAAGGATTTTTAGAAATGTCACCCCAATGGGGGATGAAAAATTGTAAGAAAATCCGTCAGTTTCAAAGTTGTAATTAAAATTTTTGGTATTTAGACTGTCAATTGAAAGTTGTGAATAAGTGTCTCAGCGTTTATGATAATTCCACCCTCGAAGGGGTGAAAAAGGAAATGAATAGGTATATTTAGCAAAACCACATTAACGCGAGCGAAGCCGCAGGTTATCTAACCTAACCTAACCCAACATCATTTAGCTCCAAATTAATCTGCTAGTTTGTTATGGGAACCACAATCATGGCTCTTATACCATTACTGCTTATAAATACTTTTTTGTAAATACATACATATCATACATCCAAAACACCTAGACACAACATAAATATTTTCAGATACCCCACAAACATTTATCCTGTGGCGGAAATCGAATCCGCAACCATCTGTGTCTTAGTCGTTTTAAGATTTTTTCTGAAATTAGTTGTGGAAACGTTTAGTTTTCTGATATATAATTAATATTTTTATTTTTGTATTCATTACCCATATCACCCATGGAATATGACAGTAATGGGTCTTAATTACACATTAATGTTTTGTTTATCATTCTAATGAATACCCCGAATGTAAAGTGCCAATATTTTGGTTTGTACCTGAAGGTCAGTTTCATTATTGAACCCATTCAATATACGAAGGCAATATAATAATATCGTCTGTTTTTATCTATACTAAAAATAACCCATGCTTTGTTGAGGTTCAGATAAGTGGACCTTTTTCGAAGGAAACCTAAAAAAATATATATATACTTATTTATTTAAATTGTTAGCACCCTTGGAGGCACTTTATCTTATATCTGTCTTGGCATATTAAAATCAAACTATCGACTGTCATTTTAGATCCAGCCCATCCAAGGTTTTCTTGAAGAGATAGCTTTTAGCGATATTGTACTGTACCCATTGTACTTTTATTTTTAATAATGTCCGTTTTGTTCTGTATGTATATGTTTGAGAGTTTGTTTCTGTCTACACACATACATACATACATACATACACTACACAAAGGTTATCTGAAAGAAAATGCTACTTAGCATTAAGTTTTCCTCTGTTCTTTTTTATATTGTGCAATATGGAATTTTGTATCTATCTTTCTATACATGAAGTCACGCCTATTTCCACTTGCTACAATGACATACCTCTTTTGCTTCATTCACTCTCAGCACATTATTCATACATGCTCGTTGGCTTAGAGTACTCTTGACCTGACCTTTTCCAGGGCGTCTCCGATTTCATCGCACATGCAGGGTTGTAAGGGCTTCAAACCTCCATCTTTGAAGCCGAAACCAACCTCTCCTGCCCGGGGTGGACCCTGCTATATAAGAAACGGGGTTCTGACAGCGCAGCCTAACACTGGCACAGCTAAATTCCCTGGCCACCAACGGAAAGCAGCGTAGGTGGTACGAGAGTTGTGCCCTGATATACCTAACCTGCAGGCCTAGCTTAGAGATTATGGGCATATCCCCCTTCTTATAGGGAAAGCCTATGTCCAGCAGTGGACTGAATGAATGATGATGGTGATCATGATAATGAAGGTTGTTCTTGTACTACATGCATACTTAGATAATCACAATTTGCAATTTGATATAACTGTACATCCAATTATTTTGCCCGTCCGCTTACATTTGTTACCTACTTCAAATGTTATTGATGTTTCAATTGAGTTTTGATCACGAATGTTAGTTATTGTGCTATGTTGATTACGCTTGCCCTTCGATGGTGTTGTTTACTTACAAAGTTCATCACGTTTCCAAAAGTATCTTGATATGCATTTGTGATTATATAATTTGAATAGGGATTTAAGGTAATAATTAAGCCATCACTTATATCTAGAATTATTTAACTAAATGTTGATTGAGAGAAAGCTGATATACGTAAGAAAAGAGTGAGTATTGAGTATGAAGAGATTAGTCACCCACAACACAAGGAATCCTAATGTGGCAGCTAGTAAACCTTCACTTATTTACAAAACATTATACTGCACCTATCCTATCTATTGCTTTTAGTTAAACTTTAATAAGTTTTACAATATTTTATCGGTTTTAAATAAATGAATTTTATGTTAGTTTGAGATGCCGGTTGAGAAATTGGAAGAAAAAAACATATTGTGCCGACCCCTTAAAGAGGGATAAGGGTAAGGAGATAATAATGATGATGATGACTTTCCAAACCAACTACATGAAAAAACAAACAAACACCTTGTAATAAATATGTTATCTTGTTAACATTAGATACGTACAAACTTACGTTGGTAAATTTAAAATTCCTTGCCCTGTAGTCTACTGGTGCACAGTTTATATGTGTATACAGCTTCCACGTAATTTATTCCTTATGGTACAGTCTGAAAGTATTCTAGCTAGAAGTCTGATATTTTGGCTACCTAACTTACTTAGCACTAAATCATAGCCTTTAGCCAATTAGAACTCTCTCTTCAGCCGTTGGCCTTAGCTACGTGTGCAAGCTGAGGACACGAGTCTCCAGCATATACGTTGTTTTTACCTTATTACTCGAAAAGTCTTATAGCTTTACTGAAAATTTTAGTTAGTATCTTAGGCACCAATTCATTGACATTATCGATGTGTACTCTCTTTATTGCACTCTGACTCTACAATGAAACAATTTATGAAATTTCAAAAGTCAAACATAGGTATTTAATCCTGCAATTCCGAAGACACGATTCATAAAGTTTTACAACACTGGCAATTTAAAATCATTACAGTAAGTTGCTTCACAAGCTAATTAAACAGATAAATCTATACCGATGTTCATCGGGCGGATTAATTTTATGTTATGGCAATTAATTATGGATATCTACGATATGATGATGATCCTCCTGATTTCAGTTACAACGACTGTGTATCTGAACAAGCATTTTAACTCTGTTAATGTATTTGAAGCGCTCTAATGTGGTTTGTGTACCTACCCGACTTTGATGAAGGTTCTGTAATACGGAATTAGGTTTTTCAGGTCTTAAAAAACAAAATATGCGATTAAATTTGAATATGATTGTATTGAATTCGATTTTTGACAATTTTATTAGACTCGCGTCCCATTGAGTACCGGGGATCGACTGACGTAAGTACTTGGAGCTAGGGAAGGAGAGGATGCAAAACTGCAGGCGTAAATGGAATGGTAAGCAAATTAGGGAACATTTGGTTATAGCAGTACGATCGTATTACGGGCACGTTAGTACTCAACTGACTATGTTATAGGAGCTGGTCACTGGTGGTCTGAACTTTAATTCTTCTTGCTTTTTGTCAAGATCAAATCGACGCTGTTTCTAACTCTTTTACTTAAAGGTGAATTTGCAGTCTTCACTCCGCACGAACAAAACCCATGTAACAGATCGCAAACCCTAAGTGAACAATAGGTACTCGTTATTAGAATTTGCCCTCAAACAAAAGCGTGAACAGTGAACTCCTGGTTGCAACAGCTATTTAATTAGGTGAATAGTGTTGTAACTACTGTCACGATGCACCGACCACAACCGCATTATACGGTAACCGCGGCTTGGTTAAAAACTGTAAGTACCTATTGGCTCCGTAGAGTTAAACGCTGTTTGTCAGGAGCTGTACTTAGGACTTTTCTTACAACAAAAACAACACCAGCCCATATCTACCCGAGTATGTGTTCCCCAATTAGTATAACATGGGCGTCTTCAAGGCACATGTGAACAGGTTTCTTCTAGGCAAGCGTGTTCCATCGTAGACTGCATCTTCGCTTACCAACAAGCGAGTTGTAGTCAAACGCAAGCCTATTCAGTATAAAAAAAAATTAAGAAAATATATATATCGAACCTGAAGAAGGGGAATATGGTAATAATAATAATTCCCACGTTAGGAATTGGGGATCACTGGGACACAGCTTCTCATACCGACCCATCGGCGGCCAAGCAATTTACCTGGCTTAGACTGCTTTGTCGGAATCAGCCGGTCGTCAGAGCCCCGTTTGCTATTTAGCAGAGTGCACCACGGGCAGGTGGAGTTAGCTTGGGTTCAGAAGATGAGAGTTAAAGCCCCCTACATCTCCGGGGGTATTTCATAATCTTCAAGTAAAATCCGGACTGTACTAGATTATGAAATCCTAATCTCAATCGTAATCCTGATCCTAACTAATATTATAAATGCGAAAGTGAGTATATTTGTTTGTTTCACTTTACTCAACTGATAATCATGAAATTTCGCATACACGTTGTTAGCATAGAACAGAAATGGTATGTTGGTATGTAGGTGAAAAATCGTACCTAACGCTCAAATACTAAAACAGAAATTGAATACTCCACTATCTATGCGGGGTGTAAGATTGAAAAGGTGCTTACGAAATTCTGTCACACTTGCATCACAGAAAATCTTTTTGTTTCAGCATTGTAAATCTTGGTTGCTTCTGTTTTGATTTATGGTAAGTACTTGCCATCCTCTCAAAGGCCCTTGCAAAACACATAACAGTTCTCTTACAAAATTCTCATTCATGTGCTTTAACAGATTGATGACATCCGACAAGCAAGTGCTAGGCTAGAGTATCTTCACTTCACATGAGACGATGTCGGTTCGATAATCGTCTGTAAGTTGAAAATTTAAGTTCACAAAATTAATAAATATAGGCTTATTATTTTTGCTTGTATAGGCAAAAAAATGGTCCTATCCAACTTATTAGTCATTGTATGTTCTCCGTGTATTGTAATTATCTGTGCTGAATAAGGATTTATCTTACCTTATCATAAAAAGAACTTAAGAAGTAAATTCTGTGACTTATATTTTTCTTCTTTCGTTCTATAAAAGTATATGGTAAGACATATGCCTCTCTCTTCCATTTTTATGTACCTTTATAAGATGCTGAACACTTTTTTCTTTCTTGTTTGGGTGGGTTTAACATGTTTAGAAGGCAAATTGGTGATCATAGTATTGGTAGGTTTATACAGACTGATACGCTATTCATCTTCTAGTAATATGGATGAAGTAGAGGGGCTTAAAGGGTTTTTCGGAACGATTTTGGGTCTTGCAATCTGCTACTGGTAGAGATGGATAAAGTGGAGTAATTTATATTTAGTAATTTATATAATAATAATTTATAACGATATCGTGTCTTTCAATCAGAAAGAGCTTTCAAAATTTCAATAGAACTAAGATTTACTAGCTAATAAAGAATTGAAAGTATGAACTGAGTTACTAAGATGTACTTATGCACTTTTAAACACATGAGTAGCTTATTAATAAATTATCCTCTCTAGAGTAACAGCACTAGGTATAAGCACTTTTTGAAATATGCACGTTTCAAATATGCGTGATCTACAATGTAATCGTTATAGGTAATGGTTACGACTTAACATCATGAGGGCCATATGCTTGTAGCATCCTCAAGTTTTTTTCTGGGCGGGAATCATACCCGCAGCCTGCAGTGCAGAAGGCAGTCGAGTACCAATTGAGCCATGAGGGCAATCCATAAGCGCACCTATTCCAATCACGTTTGAAATATAAAATAAACAAGGTGTAACTAAATAGTACAGTCAGCATCAAAAGTAGATGATGAGTTTCAGAATGTCAATACAGCTGATAGAAATTTGCGTCAGAATTAGATAGCACTAAAGTGTTCCATAAATAGGTGATTGAAAAATATGCCAACAATAAGCTGATGACACTAACCACCACATGTACCTGATGACTTTAAGGTTCAAAAGTATCTGATGTAATATAGTTTTATAAATATACTAGCTGCACCCCGCGGCTTCGCCCGCGTGGATATGTATGTGTCAAAATGTGTTTCATTATTTACATAAAGGTTTATTTTTACCACGTTTTGCGCGGAATAAAAAGTACTAACATATTATTAATGCATTACCTAGCATACCCGTACACGTTCCTTTCTCGTTCCCACTCTCACTCCCTTTTTCGTTCCCGTTCACGCTCCTGTTCACGTTGATCACCAATTCAACAGCCGGTTTAGTATGATAAATTTTAATAAACTTACCTAACTTGAGAAATGATTGGTTCCCCGTACAAACTTTCATTCCCTATCATACCCTGTTCAAGTTTTATTTTCTTAATGAAGTTTTTAGGAATCAATTTTAATCAAAGTTCATTAATAAAAAAATGATTACCTTTAACCGCCTTAGGTCCTTAGGTCATGTTATCCTGAAACAGGTCATTTATTTCTAGAGAGATTCTGTGCAATATTTCAAGTCGATTGGTAAAGATTTTTTTGTTCCCCAAACAAACTTTGCCACCCCGTTTACAACTTTAGAGATATTTTTTTCAAAATTAGATAAGCCTTTGTATTATTCACTAAGCTAAACTAACAAACATTCACACAAACTTTTGTTCCCCTTACAAACTTTGCCACTCCCGTTAATCGTCTTAGGGATTGAATTTCGAAAAATCCTGAAACGCGTATTTATTTATTTTTAGTAGACAGTCTCTGCGCAAATTTTCAAGTTGAATGGTAAAGATTTTTTTGTTCCCCATACGAACTTTGCCACCTCCGTTTACCACTTTTAAGGTTGCTTTTTTAAATTTTTATTAGCTTATGTGTTATTCTGGCGCCGAAACTATCAACGTGTCAATTTTCATCTAAATTTGTTTTGTGGTTACGGAGATACGTGGTAACAAACATTCACACAGACTTTTGTACCCCGTACAAACTTTGCCACTCCCGTTAAAAGTCTTAGGGGTTGAATTGCGAAAAATCCTGAAACGCGTATTCATTCATTTTCAATAGAAAGTCTCTGCAAAATTTTAAGTAGATTGGTAAAGATTTTTTTTGTTCCCCATACAAACTTTGCCATCCCCGTTTACCACTTTTGAGGCTGTTTTTTTCAAAATTTGATTATTCTATGTGTTATTCTGGCACCGAAACTATCTACGTACTAAATTTCATCTAAATTTGTTTAGTGATTACGGAGACACGTGGTAACAAACATTCACACAGACTTTCACATTTATAATATTAAATAATAATAATAATAAAGTGTGATGTGATGTGATTTATAATATTAGTGTGATGTGATGTGATATTATGATAGGATAGGATTAAGATTATTAGGATTATTAGGATTAGGAATTAGGCATTAGAATGAATTATATTACTTTGCAATATTTTGGAAATAAAAGACAGGTTCAAAAATATCTGACTATCTATCATAGCAAAAATAACTGATTATCTATTTTAACTGGCCTCTTGGCTCAGTTGATAGTTATTCTTATTTATTTTTAAAATATTAATAATAAAAATAAAAATAAAAAATAAAATAAAAATAAAAATAAAAATAAAAATAAAAATAAAAATAAAAATAAAAATAAAAATAAAAATAAAAATAAAAATAAAAATAAAAATAAAAATAAAAATAAAAATAAAAATAAAAATAAAAATAAAAATAAAAATAAAAATAAAAATAAAAATAAAAATAAAAATAAAAATAAAAATAAAAATAAAAATAAAAATAAAAATAAAAATAAAAATAAAAATAAAAATAAAAATAAAAATAAAAATAAAAATAAAAATAAAAATAAAAATAAAAATAAAAATAAAAATAAAAATAAAAATAAAAATAAAAATAAAAATAAAAATAAAAATAAAAATAAAAATAAAAATAAAAATAAAAATAAAAATAAAAATAAAAATAAAAATAAAAATAAAAATAAAAATAAAAATAAAAATAAAAATTAAGAATTACTATCTACTGAGCTATAAGGCCAGTTAAAATAGATAATCAGTTATTTTTGCTATGATAGATAGTCAGTTATTTTTGAACCTTTATCTTTATTGCCAAAATATTGCAAAGTAACATAATTCATATATTTATAAAACTATTTTACATCAGATACTTTTGAACCTTAAATTCATCAGGTACATGTGGTGGTTAGTGTCATCAGCTTATTGTTGGCATATTTTTCAATCACCTATTTATGGAACACTTTAGTGCTATCTAATTCTGACGCAAATTTCTATCAGCTGTATTGAAATTCTGAAACTCATCATCTACTTTTGATGCTGACTGTACATACTGTTATCTGTTCTGTAACTAAAGTGTGAATTACCGCGAGTACGTTATCTAATAGTCGTGAGAAAAATATTCGATACTCGTTGACGTAACCTGTATGAGTTCTATACATTATGGTATAAATTTGAAAAGTCACTTCCGGTGTCATTTTCTTACTGCTTTTTACTTAAGGTGTTTGCTTTTTGGTAGATTTCTGTTTTGATTTTTTTATTAGCATCCTAAAATTAATAAAGTCTGTGCTACGCGTTTGCATCTATAATATATTTTTTATTTGCCAACAAATAGGTATTGATAATTTATAGAAGCTACAGCTAACTCCATTTTTTTTAAAGGCAAACTTAGTTTAGCCTTCTGTCTAGGTGTAATGACGATCTGCGAAAGACTGCTGGTAGAAGCTGAATGGAGAGCTAAAGAAAGAGCGTAATGGTGCTCATTAGAAGCCTATGTCCAGCAGTGGACTGCTTTAGGCTAATAATGATAATAAAATGAAGGCAACTCATATAAAATATTTCACCTGCTCTACTTACTTATACTAGGTGCGTGCTTAAACGCAAGTTTGTTTTCAGCACTCAAAGCGTTAACCGGGCAGAACCAGATATTTTCTGGGCAAATATGGATAACTATTATCGACCTCAAGAACTTGGCTCACTTAAGGCCAGTCTAAACCTCTGAAGTAATTGCTTACACAACTCAAGGGTGAATCTACCATCATCAATTCAAAACGAAACTTATCGTTCAAGCGTCAAATCACATACTCGTATGCAAGCGTGGTTTTGTTTGAGTACACCCTCTATACAATTATCACACCTTTTTAAGTACCTACGAACGATGACATAGTTTGGTAGTGGGTATTATTATATTTACATTAGAGAGTTGGATATAGTGTAGGTACTCGCGATTCATGCGCCGCGAGTCATACCGATGACTTTGCCACTCGACATTCATCTTCAGTTTAATAAATAAATATAAATATAAATAATGCAGGACGTAATCACACAGCATCATGTAGCCCCAAACTAAGCAGAGCTTGTATTATGGGAACCACATGATTGATATATTACACATATAATTTTTTTTTTTTGTAAATACATACATATCATACATAGAAACACCCAGACCCGAGACAAATATCTACAGAACATGCAAACATTTGTCCCGCAGCGGGAATCGAACCCGCAACCTTCTGCGTCTCAGGCGGACCTTCGCCCACTGCGCCACAGAGGCCGAATAAAAAGCGAAGAAGAAGTAAGTCACTCAATAGAGTGACTTACTTTTCAAATTCATAAATAAGTATCATTTTTATAGCTTAAAATAATTGCATATTTGGATTTTTGAAAATTATGCCTAGAAAATGTCATTTGTCCAAAAAAATAAGGTTGTCTCAATCGACTCCATTTTCCGAAAATTAAGTTTTTGTAAAAATTACAAAAATATTCCATACAATTTCTATGAAACGTTATCCGCCATAACATTACCTATGTATATTTTCTTTTTATTCGCTACACTTTTATTTTCTTTAGGGCTAGTATACTTTACACAAAACACTGAGTAAGTGGTCATCTCATCCACGCCAATCTCATCCACTTCGGATGGTACAATTTAGGAATCGTAATGTAAAAAATGTAATAAATAATCAAGGTCTGAACAATAATCTACATAAATGTTAGATATTTGTAGAGATTAAAATAATGTTTAAATAATCATGGTAATTTTTTTTACATTAGGATTCCTAAATTGTACCAGTGTTTTGTGTAAAGTATGCTGACCGTACTGAAAATAAAAGTTTAGCAAATAAAAAGGAAATATTTATAATGGCGAGGATTTATAATGTATAACCTATAGCCTTTGGCATCAACGCCATCTACCCTCTGACCCCGATTCAATTCAAAACTAGGAAAATTGTAGTTCCTTATTTTTGTATTGTTTGGATACTCTTCTCCCCTGTCTACCCAGGGTGTAGTGTTCTGTGGTCTGCACGTCTAGGATATTAAGTAGAACTATCTCTATGATAAGTGTCGCGCTTGAGTACTATAAAATGGCGATATTTTTACATTTAAATAAAGCTACTGTAAGCTGCGTGACGTTTTAAGTCCAAGTTTTATTCACTAGATGTCGCTGCTAATTTCTTACGAATCCTGAATCGCGGTGACGACTTCACACGCCCATGGGTAGTCTTTCTCGTCAAATTATAACGTCTACATATTCATATTCTATTCATATTAATTTATTTTTGCAATTCAATGAGCAAATCTATGTCAGGTAGTCTGACAGACTATCCGACATCGACATAGCTCAGAGAATTAGTAAGCTATAGTGGTAGTGGACTGGCCATATCTGCCGAACTCTGCCGAAGAACCGACAACCGCTGGGCAAACGAGTTCTTGAAAAGAGATCGCGGCTCGGCAAACGTTGTGTAGGACGCACTCCGGCCAGGTGGAGTGACGATATGCGTAAGGCTGCCGATATTCAATGGTTTTCATTGGGGGAGGCCTAAGTCCAGCAGTGGACTGCTATAGGTTGATGATGATGATGATGATCTGATCAGAATAGTAAAAAAAAGGTTCTTTAATAACCTAGGTGCATCATAAAAAGTTTCCATTTATTTAATCTGACGATTTACACAAGCCGAAGTAAAATAACTTTTGTCAATTTAATCAATTGTCAATAATAATAGTAGATTTTAATTTTATTGCACTTTCAAAAGGCTGACCAAACTAACGTCTGACGACCGAAACGTCAGGTGCAGGCCATAAGTAAATGGCGTAGGGCGCGGATATGGCACGGGCGGTCTGCACAATTTATGATTGACGTGATTATGACGCGCCATTTCATAACCACAACCGAGCAATGACATACCGTGTGTTCAAAATTGTGCTTCATTTCCATTCTTTTTGTATTAAATTTGAATGGCGCCTATGCCATGTCCGCGCCCGATGCCATTTACATGTGGCCTGCACCTTAGTCTTTCGAATACTTTAGTACTAAACATATAATGAAATAAAATCTGTGCTTTTGAATGTGAGCATCTTTCGGACATCCCCTCAAAATATCTGACGCGCACGAAAAAACTTTGTTGGCTTTAAATATTATCAAGGACATATTTCTAATTTTACTTTTATGGAAAGACTTGAGTAAATTTTATGGTTTATACACTCTAGTAGTAGTAGAGATGTTTGTGGAGGGCTCGTCCGGGGCAGTATGCCTATGCCTATTTCTGCCGTGAAGCAGCTGTGCTGTGTCACGGTTTGGGGGATGCCGGTGAAATTACAGGCACACGAGGCTTATCATCTTCATGCCTCAAGTTGATGGACGCAGGGCGATGCATCTTAGAGCACGTTCCAAAAAAACTTGATCTACTATGCAATGCTTTGTGATAGGTAATGGTTACCACTTAACATAAGGTAGGTCACCTGCTTGTTCCCTCTTCAAGTACTATAAAAAAAACTACAAAATATTTCTACATTCTAATGAGAATGAAGAAATATTTTGTAGTTTTTTTTATAGTACTTGAAGAGGGAACAAGCAGGTGAACTAACAAAACTACAAAATATTTCTACATTCTAATGAGAATGAAGAAATATTTTGTAGTTTTTTTTATAGTACTTGAAGAGGGAACAAGCAGGTGACCTACCTTATGTTAAGTGGTAACCATGAAAAAACATTTAAAAAGGTTTCGCCCTCTTTCTGTATACAAAACTTCCTTAGAGGCCCTAAGCCTTCGTAGCCCTTCGTAGCATTTGATGATTGCGAAAATAAGTTTCTTATAGCTCGTAGCTTCTTATGAAGGCAAGGCTAGCTTTCCATACAATCATTACGTTTCAACCCAAGCCCTTCCGCAACTTTCTAGTAACCTTCGGGTCAGCATAGTGTCAGTGAACACATAATAGATGTTCATTATTTAAGAGTGGGCTTTTATCATCATCAGTATCCTTAGTCTCTAGAAGTTTATTGAAGGGCATATAGTTAGCTAGCTTCCGACCGTGGCTTCATTCACGTGGAACCCGAATTAAAAGTAGCCTATTGAAAGAGTAACAATTAAATAAATAAATAAATAATGTTGGACTTTATCACACAGCATCATGTAGACCCAAGCTATTCAGAGCTTTTATATGGGAACCACATGACTGATTGTACATTTTTTTGTAAATACATACATATTATGCATAGAAAACACCCAGACTAGACAGACTATCTGCAAATAAGGCAAACATTTGTCCCGTGGCGGAAATCGAACCCGCAACCTTCTGTGTCTTTAGCGGACCTTCGCCCTACGTACGTCCAACCACGTACCTCGTACTAATGTATTAAATGTCCCATTGAATCGTCGAGTTTCCTGGATACACTAACTTTTTCTTTTTATACTAGTAGATTATTGTTTTTAAATATTGTCGACGTATAAAATGGCAAAAACATAGTTATTTGGCCGTTTGGTACTAGCCTCAAGAATAAATAAATAAATAATGCGGGACGTAATCACACAGTATCATATAGCCCCAAACTAAGCAGAGCTTGTATTATGGGAACCACATGATTGATATACTACACATATAATTTTTTTTGTAAATACATACATATCATACATAGAAAATAGAATAGAATAAAAAAGAATCAGTGTTTGATGTATACAATTTAGTACTGTACCAAACTAGGAAGCGTCTGCTTACAGAATAAAATGCGTTCGTTGTAATCTTATCATACTTGACTGTAACTATGTAAAACAGATGATGAATTTCTCGTAATATCAAACAAAGGTTCGACAAAACTACGACAATCAGTCGGTTCCACATTTACTTTCTCTGATTTACCGGGTATGCAATAAATTAATTAGCAAAAAGCGCCGGGAGCCACTCTAATCAGGAAGTAATATCTACTTCTTGATCACATAAGGAATAAGAACTAGTTAGACTAGACGTACTAAGATTATAAATAATCCCATATGTGGCTTAGATAATGTTTACGGGAAATAATTGGATGATTCATGCAGGAATGGAGCAGTAAGTTAATTATTATTTTAATCATAAACAGGTTTTAATGTATCAGTTGTCAGCTTATTCCCAGAACCCTGTGACTGGTTTCTGTACGTCAAATTATAAAGTGAAGGCAACATAATTGATATAAATTAGCTGAGAATCCTTTTCGCGCGAAGTCCGCGGCGTGAAAATTAAAATAGAATGAAAATAAAATCAAACGAAAAGCAAAGTCAACACGTCGCCCACTAAAATATGCTGCAAATATTTTTTTCGGTCTAGAATTTCTTCATAAATTTTTGAGAAGATGAGATTGTGCTTCAGTTAAAAAAAGACTCTACAATCAAAGTGACTTCTGTGGCCATTATTTTATGACTATTTAGAACAAAGTTTTTCTGCGAATTTTTATGAAGCGGCCAATAAATTTTGACCTCCAATATACCTTTGAACGACTTAACACTTCTTAAATAATTATTTAAATATACCCAATACAAATTAATCTTACCCTGTTAATAAGAACCATACCAATACTAATTTGAAAAAAAACTTATTCAACCACTCATCAAAAACATATAAAATACAAAAATGCACCCCAAGTGCAATAAACTTCAAGAAGTCAACGGTCGAATCAACTCCGACTCATTGTTTGGCTAATAAAATATATTGTGATGATAAATACTTAACTGTTTGTTGACCACCAAACCGCAGACGTCCGCTTGTGAACTTTGATGGGCGATTATCATTGATAGTATCATATTTCTCAACAAAGTAAGCGAGAACTTATAAGTGTACTGTAATCATTCTTAAAATTATCCTCAAGTCCCTTAGCAAGAATTAACTATTTGATTATTTAAATTTATTTTTTTCTTTGTAGCTTAGAACTCTGACAAGCATAATCTCAACAAGTTGTGCTACATTTTTACGTGAAAAATTTTAAATGCTTGTCGCTTACAACCGCATGATCTGTAAATACAAAATATGGTACTATAAAAAACAAACGTACCTCTTTCTCCAAGCAAATTTTTGAGACGAGCGTTATTCTACAAAATTTTATAGTTTCTTTGTTGTGTATAAACAAATGTTCACATCTTAAAACCAAATCTCCATCAGATTGACTCATAACCACCATAAATAAAGTGCTCAATAAGGCACTTGCGGTGTTGCGGTAAATACAGCAATCACAAACAAAATGTCAGGATACTGTTATCGTCATTGTACTAGTATTTGAAGATGAATGATGCTGCCTCATTATCTCACGAGTTGTACCTGACACACATTCTTAGCTCCAAACTTGTTTAAATTGTTTGCGTACAATTTATTAGTGGTTGCGCAAGCAGCTTTGTATGAACAATGCACTGCAAAATTATAGCAAAATAACTTCCAAGAAGCACGTAGCGTAGCTTCCTTAGCATCATTTTAAGGTCACCTAGGTTAATCGTCGTTTCACTCATCGTCAACACATAGATGAGCTACCGTGTTGGTATTAAATTGAGCACCTTTCTCTGTATTTTGAAAGCTAAAAGTTCAGGTGTCGCTCTTCAAGAATTACCTTTACTCGTTTCTGCCCGAGTCTTTTTTGCTCGAGTGGTATCCTTAGAAAAAGTACCTATATTTTGTTCCGGCTCTAACTACATATGTGCAAAATTTCAGCCTTATCCGTTCATTGGTTTTGGTGTGAAGGAGACATTTAACATTGCACAAACTTTTGCCTATATAACATTAGGTAGATAATAATCATCAAAAAATCTCGAGTAATGAAAGTTACAGTCATTTATTTTTTTATTTCTGGAGGGATTTTATTCAAATTTAATTTTTGATTTGCTGCATTAACTTTTTGAGACACCGAATTTATTTTTGTCATTTAGCTATCATATAACGAAATAATGAAAGTGCATTACAATGAGTCCTCATGCAAAATACATAAACAAACCTTCAATTATTCATAGACAATCACTTGTCAAAACGAAGACACAATAGACGCATGCCCATATTAAGTGTGCGCATGTCCGTCCCTTGTTAATTAGCCAAGCCCAAGTTCCCACAGTGAGTTATGAGTATGTGACTTGCTGCATCTTGTAGCACGCTATCCATTGTTAGTGAGCGGTCAAGGGCACGAGTGAATGCTCTCGCGTGTACATTTACTCGCGCTGGCTTTCTATCGGTACATAGTTTTTTTTGAAGATAGAATATTTAACATGATATTTTTTAATTTTCGTATGATATTTTACATTTACATTCATTGCCTGTTTTGACTCACAATTTGTGGAGATATCCATATCATATTATGCCTATTAATGTCACCTTGAACAGCATTGCTCGTCTGGAGCTTTCCGACAGAAAAGCCCATAGTGCATTTAGTACATTAAAAAAACTGTCAGTTGGTTCCCTTAATGCAAGCTCTGCTTAGTATGAGACAAGCTGATGATGTGTGATGATGATGATGATTTCCAGATTTTTATTTAATTATTTCTATAAAAATATTGTAACTAGTTAAGTCATGTAGAAAGTTGACAAATCAATTAGTCCAAGGTTATACATTACCGTGAAATAAAAAAGTTTACCACTCGCAGTTAGTTAAAATAGCGTGACTAATCTGCGCACGCGCGTCGCAACACTATGACAAAAAGTACCGGAACCATTTAAATTACGGAAAGTGGTAAAAAGTTGCGACATTTTTCATATGAATTTAATCGTAATAGTTCAAGGTTAACATTCTATTGGTTTCACATATTAACTATATTTTTTTTGTTTCAGGTAATAATGCGGATTTCTAATACATTTACCGGATGAGTTAACAAAGTAGGTTCTTCTTCTATAATTGAGTTGGTCGCCAACTTTGGCGTTGGAGTTTTTATACCTTTCTAAGGCCTCCGACTTCTATCATGACTTGGCGATTGAAAAATCTGGGAGCAACATATTAATGTACCTTCCGGAGCTCGGAAACGCTCAAATTGAAATGCCACGAAGCAGTCATCCATCCAAATAGCGACCAGTTGGAATGATGTTTAACCAAGATCATTTACTTAGAAGACCGAAGTAAGCCACGCCACGAGCCCTAGTAAAATAAATATCTAGTAATAAATTCGATATAATAATAAAGACTTCTAAATCTTAAATGTACATCATGTAGCCGCAGATAAACTACTTATATACTTTTTTTTGTAAATACTTACATATCATACATATAAAACACCCAGACCCGAGACAAATATCTGCAGAACATGCAAACATTTGTCCCGCAGCGGGAATCGAAGCCGCAACCTTCTGCATGTCAGGTGGGCCTTCGCCCCCTGTGCCACCGAGGTCGTTAAAAAAGTTTTCTTTGTGTTGTGTCTAACAGCCCTGAAAGTAAGACCTACAATGAAGGACCAATTTTAATCAAATCAGCTGTTCTAGGTCTGCCTCATAAGTTTTTAAGTTAAATTATGGCGTAACTTTACAAGCCACTTCATCAATGAATAACTACAAAATTTGAAGTCTTTAAATGACTAAATAATAATAGGATAATTTTTTGACCTTTGGGAGTTCATTTACCCCTTTTGGGGATAGCAGATCAATTGGAACTCACCGTTTATAGTACTATTAAGTAAATACCTACTTAAATTTCCCAGTTTATTAGAGCCTAGTGCGTAGATGACAGTAGAATGACACCTACAAAAACTTTATATAGCCTAAGCTGAACTTACTAGAAAAAACCTTTAAAGATATGTAAAACTAGGTTGGCATTTACTAGGCATGTACATTAGGTATTACGTGAAACAACTAACACGTTTCTAGTATCACAATGCCACAATAGGCCAGCTTTACAACTTAGTGACAGAAGGCAGGGCTGGTACTTCCCTCTTCATTCATTTATTTCAATATGAATGGTATTGATGCAATAGGTCAAGGATTGCTCCGTGGTTTAAATGGTACAATGTGCTCACATGTTTTGTCCTAATTGACGTTTAAATATCGCAGTGAACCTTGTTTTATAATGACCTTTAACCTCGATTATATAGAAATCTGAGGATTAAATTATATAAATTATGTAACGAAAAACCAGCTATAGCATAACACTTACTAAATATTGGGTTCATATACCTACACCATACAATATCCATAAGAATATATCTATAATTTTATTTAAAAAAACCGGCCAAGTGCGAGTTTCTTGAAGGGTTCCGTACCGTTGTATGGGAACCCCACTTAAATATTTTTTTTATTCTGTTTTTAGTATGTGTAGTTATAGCAGCAACAGAAATACATTATCTGTGAAAATTTTTACTGTCTAGCTATCACGTTTCATGAAATACAGCCTGGTGACAGACAGACAGACGGACAATTGAGTCTTATTAATAGGGTCCCGTTTTTTAAACTTGGATACGGAATCCTAAAAAAAAATCAATTAAATTGATTCTTAGGGGTGTGGTATTTTTTCATAAAATTTATATAGGACCAAGCGTATTATTTTAATGCCTAACGAAAAAATCAAATACCATAAAAACAATAGAACTGAAATGAGAACCGGTTGGTTATATGGTTGTACCCAGGTTTAGCGGCTCGTATATTTTTTTTGAATAAAAAAGGATAACTATTTTATCTTTTCCTTATCTATGCATCATGTTTTAAGCAATCAATAGGGAACGCACTTGAACTAAAATAGGCGAGTTTTCACGTCAATTACCTACTTCACGGCGGATGGAGTAACACGCTCGGGTTATTATAGTGGTCAGAGGATGAACGCGATCATTTTGGGGCTGTTAGGTTGCAGCGAGTGTATCGCCGTATCGCCGTGGGGAGATACGTTCATACATTTATTAAAGAACTCTACTAGCTCCCACCCGCGAGCACACACATACACACACACACACACGCACACACACACACACACACACACACACACACACACACACACACACACACACACACACACACACACACACACAAAGTTTAACATATCAAAACTTTTTTATTTCTACGAAGTTAGTACATGGTTAATTCCTATCTTATGTGTTATTATTAGTCCACACTCCATACTTAGGTAACGTTCGTAACAATATAAGTGTGATGAACGTGTATCACCTAAACTCACTCGTGGAGGTAGCGCCTTACTGTAAAGGTAGTTTTCAAAGAACTCTGGCAATGCAAAATCGTTGAAAGAAAAAGAAGAGAACTCACTACATAAATTCACTGCTGCATAGGCCTCCCTTCATAAGAAGGGCATATACCCTATGCCTGCCCAAAATCCCGATCGTCGGCAGCCAAGTAGCTAAAAATCAGTGTCGGTGTTAAGCTATGCTGCAATGAGCCGGCCGCCCAGGACGTTTGTTATTAAGCAGAAATATAAATAGAAAAGATTATAAATTTTTAATCAACTGAAGCATGAATTATTTTTAATGAAAATAGTGATTTTTTTTTCAAATTATCTTACTCTTGACAATCCAGAAATCAGTCCCAAAACAAAACTTTAATAATTATTAGTGTTTTTCCAAATTTTGTGTATTAAGCAGCAACACCTGTGTTTTCATATATATTTGTTTATTGTTTATTGTTTATTGTTTATTGCGTACATATACATTTAGTTGCTTAGGTGTTAAAGTAAGCTTATAGGTAAGTACATGTGCCCTGTAAGGGCGCTGCAATTTATGATTTTAGAGCATGCGATTACAGTTAATAATTTATTTAATTATACAAAACTAAAGTCAATTAGCATGCATTTACAATTTACAAATTATATAAATAAACGAATACAAAAGTCAAAAGGTAATAATGTCCCAAAAGTGTCAAATATAAGGAATGTCAAGAATACAATTGTAGGTAATGTCAATAGTCAATAATAGGTACGGCGATTGTTATTATGTCAAGGTAGTTTTATCATTTAAAAATTCGTCAACGGAGTAATAACTTTTATTTATAAGGTATTCCTTTAGTTTTTTACGAAAGGGCAAGTCTTTGGTTTGGTCTTTAATGTAGTTTGGAATTTTATTATAAATATTATAAATTTACAACAAATTTGTAGACTGTATGAATCTTAATAACATATTTTGGGTAGTATAAATAAGATAACTTATTATCTTCCTTTTACGAATCTATTCAACATGAAATATTGTTGCAACCTATAAATTATTATTTTGCCTTTCATCATCTCATAGAAGACCTATAATTACATTAGAAATACCCAAAAGCACTTTCAGTATCCATGACTTACCGTTAGGATCTATTTCTTAACTTCACAAGACTAGGCATTAATATTGCAAAAGTACATCCATTATTTCCCTGTGAACAATTGTTTAGTTATCTTAATTATAATAAATGTAATACAATGGATTTCATTATGAGAATAAGTAAATATCCAAGGTTTTCCCACTGCCCACTAGTATCGTCGTTATTCACTCAACGGACACAAAAATGTTTTTTTGGTTAAAGAACAATCAAGTCACAATTACAATAAATACGAAAGTTTGTAAAATGATGTGAGATGTGATATGTGAGATGTTAAATGTTCCTTCAAGCCAAAATTACTTAAAACGAGCTGAAATTTGCTCATAATATGTGTAGTTCTCAGGAATAACTTACAATATACCACGCTTACGATATGACAGGTGAAACATGATCCCCAATATTGAAATATTCGAGATTAACTTAAAAAAACAATAAAAAGTGTTAATACCCAGCTTTCTCATTGGCCCAAATTTTACGCCTACACTTACAGGTTGAATATTAGTGATTCGCCCTCCAAAGCAATTTTCATTGCTCTTACCAAGTGATTAACAGAGAACACAATCTCGAATTTAAATACTAGTTCCCTTTACCCTTAAAAATGATCCGTAAATAGTTATTTTAATTCTTCTATGGCAGAAGACAGACGTTTATTTTGGCCCGAGCTTTTTCAACCGTTTCAAGTTGTCCATCGCATATTAGTGCTATTGAAAAGAAGTTAAAAACGAGTCTGGTTTTGAAACTTAAAAACATATATGTAATTATTCTCACTAAAATAATTACACGCTCATTTCAAGGGCTTCCGCAGCACCGGACAAGATTATAATTGGACCAGATAACACCGTTCATTCGTGATTCGCACTAAAATACTTCTTCAAACTTATATTTTACACAATTAGAACCAGGAAATAAGTTCCTTGAACGAATAATTTAAGAGATAAAAATGTACTCCTTTACCACTTTAACGATATTCAACACGAACTGTGATGCTAGTTCCTCATTATCAACAGGCTGTAAAAATCAGTCCCCTACTGCACTACTGAACATACGCAATCTCTACAACACCGAACTGTCTTTAACCCTTTCCATCCACCGACTTCAAGCAATCTTGACGATGCAATCCATTTGAATCCATTGCAGGAGGATCGTGGGTAAAAAGCCCTAAATCTAACCTCTATTATTTTCTTTCACAACTCCACAGTTCCGCAGCAACCTTTCAAAACAATCATTCGCGGTTTACAGCATCAAATTCCCAGTAAAATGGAGTTAGGTAACTTGAACTAAAGACACAGAAGACCTTATAGTTAGTTCATGGTGTTGCGATAGGTCAGGCAGCTGAATGTCGTGATCTTCAAATGCTAGATTGTTTCTGTGACCTGGCACCCACACGGTGGACGTCTTATAACTTCTGATAAACGGACTAATGAATCTAGAAATTCATTGACGTTACGACAGTAGATATCGATGTAGAAGTTGAACAAATACTGGTATAATTAATTGACTCAGGCGTGACTTTGCGGAAATCCATTACAAGATATTCTACAAGGCAAAATATTTAGTACAAATTCCGCTAACTTTCTCTGACAAGTTCCACAAAATGCATACGCGTGCATCGCCCTCCCGCCCTAATACTGGTATTATATGATCGTAAATTGAGAAAATTAGGAGTATAGAACTTACACACGAATAAGTACTATGTGTAGAATGGAGTGCCAGAAATTTGATAGATAGTTACTCATCTGTTAAGCCATTTATTGTGTTTATGGAATCCTGCAGCCAGGTGGATGGATAATATCGTTGTCGTACAGGGAAAGATAGATAGATAAATTGATAAAAAACATTTTATTGTTCTCATGCCATCATAAACATATAGAACAAAGCGTTTGAGGGTGGATCATAACATTTATAGGGACTACCACTGGGATGGCTATTACAATGTGGTTTAGAAACTCTTTTTAGCGCTTTTATTAATAAAATTGTACAATTGTTATCATTTATTTTATGTCTACATTATTAGCTATCAAATGAGTCTTCTTTTGTCTTCTTAGGACCTCTGCATGGGTAGCTATGGCTTGATCAGTATAAGCACCTTAAATATAAACAAAATGACTGCCATTTTATCATGGAAACAGAAGGAAAATATAGGGATGGTGATTTGTCGATAAAATTTACCGTGTTTCACCGCCCCAAAGTCTCCGACACGGGTAACCGGACACATTGTATATAGCTGGGTACCATGTGAACGAAGGCTCATTATAAAAATCATTGTCTATTACAATATCAAATTATCTGAAATATAAATAATTAATTCTGGCCACTGCTACTACATACTATATAATTAATCCCAAACTTTGCAGAATTTGTAATATGTGAACTACATGACTTTATATTATTACTATACAGAATATTTAGTACAAATTCCAATAACCTTCTCGGACGAGTTAAACACAATGCATACGTGAGCTTTGCCCTTCCTACCGCCCGCAGATTGACATGCAAGAGAGAAAGGACAAGCAAAACAAGCAATTAGTAAATACAAATGTTTACTCACTCATTAACGAAATGAAACAAACACGTTAACCTAATTAGCTTACAGAAACAATACACACGAGAAAACTCAACAGAAATTCGACAATGTTTCGCTTTTCCCATAAGCCATCCCCAGGACAAGTTAGTATCGCTGTCCACTTTCGGCATTGCTGCAAAACAACGACGGAAAACTCCACAAATGTGTTACTTCACAGAACGCTAAACAGAATGTAATGTATACAACTATACTCGAACTGTATTCATAACATGAAATTTAAGATATTTGCATGATTTTTTCTTTAATCCACAGTGTAATCCACTAAACCTTTCGCATGTATAACCACCAGCCGTGACGTTGCGCTGTGACCTACTGGTTCAACAAAAACTGCAGCCTTGGAAGTTTCTTAACCAGAACACAATAGTAGCAAAATAGGTTTTGGACGCATTTAGGTGCAAAACAGGCTACCGCTTATACGTCTAGCTGGCCTGCTAAATCAGAGAGCACTTAAAACCGTTGATTTTGATTGGAAACAATCGTTAGACCATGTCGAAAGACCATTTTGAGCGGTCTAGAAATTTCTCCACTAACCTATACGAGAAAATGAAGAAGAATTCATTCAAGTTTTTATTTTATCATACTTAAACATGGAAAAAGCGCATGGCCTACCTGATGGTAACCAAATTTAACAAATAATTATTAATATCATGTTATTATTTTTTATAAATCCGTTTTTATTCTCATAAAACCGCAGCATAAAACCTTATGAGAAACCATTTATTCTTAAAGTTTTACCATGTGTTTCATTTTAAAACTAAAAACTTTACCATGTGTTTCTCGGATTCACAATTATATTGATTAGTTCCTTGAAAAGTCAAGCACGGTCCAGCATCTCTATAGTGCGTGCCTGCAAACTGCTTTCAACATAAATGCAGCCGCTAACCGTCTAGTTAGAAGGACTAGCAAGCTAAATAAATTGTTTGCACGCACAATGCAAGCCATTTCAACAGTGATTTTGGCTTTTGTATCTTTGGTACTGATGAAAATCTTTCTCAACTTGTTCTTCTCTCTCGCATGCCGTATGAGCTACAAAATTCCTAACAAATTCAGTTTTAAGTTTTACTTCGTAAGAGCTAATTAAGAAATGATTAAACTATGAAACTACTAAATACCTAATCCTTACTAACTATGGCTGTAAAATATTTTTAATTAGAAAAATATCAATCTAATAAATTATACAAGCGTTGATTTATGTGATCTAACATTTTTTAGTCATTAGTTATATTTGATGACTTTATTTGCAAAATTTGTCTTCCAAAACACACACAACATCAATTACCTACCATCCATTTATCAAGCCGATCCATTTAATCCTCAATTAACAGCACGAGCTCTAATTTTGCCGCCATTAGCATAAAAGTAAATTGACATCTCCATTACATCCTGTTACACCTGTTCTTAAGGCTGCACATTAATTACGTTAAGGTATTTCATAATAGTGCCATAATCACACAATATTTAAACTAAATAAAGTTTATCTGTCCATATTCTCTCTCCTGCGAGGAAATATGGACAACCCTCAAGCTTTGGCCAAGTGTAATATTTACGTACGGACCAGGGGGTCTACTACAATTCACCGAAGTACGAAATTACGTGTTTCGTTTCTTGCGATTAGTACCCATAATTAAACGAAAACTGTAATTTCGGCACTAAGTTAGTAATGGAACTGTCCGAACGTTGCGCATCCTACTCTATTTCACAAAACATACGACCGCAATTAGAATTAACCGTATGAAATACGACCAATCGCACGAAACGAAACGCGAAATTTTGTACTTCGGTAAACTGTTGTAGACTTCCAGTACCGTCGTGCTCGTACGCGGCGTTTGTTCGCGCCGCATACTTCGCGTACCGACACACTGAACTTCAAACGCACACACACTTCTCAACACCATGATTGCTCAGGAACCAAACATTGATGTGTTTCACATGAATCTTAATCAATTTATTGCTTCCTGTTAATCTTTCTTAAGTTAAGCTGTTTTATTATATGTTGTATTTATGTGCCTAATTGAATACTGCCTCTTAAACGTTTTGGCTTTGACTGTAAATTTTTGAGTTTATGAAATATACATAATATAAAATATAAGTATTTATTCAGCCGCCAACATCCACTGCTGAGTAAAGGCCTCTTCTCTATCACACCACTTCTGGCGATCTTGTGCCAGCCGGATCTACTGCTCTTCACATATTCCTCCGACCATCGGGTAGGTGGCCTCGAAATAAAGTTTATGATTAGTAATAATTTTGTCTGTAATAAATAAGACTCCTGGATTATGCTTCCTCTAGCTGACAGACATTGCGTAATGGTACTGGGGGAGACCTACGGCCGGCAGTGGCTGTTTGCCTCGTTAGTGGACGAAATAACCAGATGGTATGCCAGAAAAACGAAAGACCGCGTCCAGGGGTTATTTGTGAAGACCGCGGATCATCCGCGGATGTACTGCCACCATGCCTGTTTCTGCAGAAGAGAGAAGTGAAGAGGCTTTGCTGTGTTTTGGTATGAATGGTGTGGGTGCCGGTGAAACTAGCAGGTTCCAAAAAAATGTGATCTGCAATACAAAGTTTGTGGTAGGTCACCACTGAACATCAGTTAGGCCATGTGCTTGTTCCATCTTCAGGTACCATAAAAAACCTTGCTTCCTAACTTAACTTAACCTTAGCTGATTTGATAAGACACTTAACTTTAGCTTTAACCAATAATGTAGCAGCATTTGACCAGTTGAGAATAACATACTCTAGATGGAAATAGGAAAAGCAGTTGATCAAATTAAACAACCATGTAAAAGTTACATGTCTGCTTAAGTGCATGTAGAAATGAAAATCTTACGTAAATAAAGCAAATTTCTGTAACTGCAAGTATGAAATCATTTCTCATGTTTCAACAAATCATCTAAGTAATTACCTTACTGTTGACATATCAAGTTATAAGGTTATATATATAACAGTGAGCAAACGAGTAAAACGGAGCTATTATGCTTATTACGAGCAATTATAGCATGCAATTTATTATTGCAAATTATTTTGCGGTTAGGGGAAAGTAGGACTAACGTGTACTGCAGTTTAAAAGTGAATACAACTTGTCACTTATTTTGAGCAATCGTTTTATGACATTCTGTGATCGTTAGAACTACTTCATAAGGTTGTGGTTGGTATAGTGGAGTGTAGAGTACAGAGGCATTCCATTCACCACAAAACAGTAAAAGAAAAAAAAAGAAAAATTATATTCTTGCTGAACCTTTGTATTGTTTTTTTTGAAGGTTTGCTATTTTGCATAACTACATTCAGTGATTTTATATCTTTAAAAATGTTGAATAGTGCGAGCGAGAGGGAGGGAGGTTGGACTTGGCTTTTTTTAAGGCGACTATACCTTAACGTGAGTGAAGTCGCGGGCAAAGCAAGTATTACTATAGAGATTTTCATTTCTTTTTTCATCTTGTATTTCTTCTAGGTTCCTATCTTAACGTTTGGTTATCCTACATAACATTATAAATGTGAATGTTAATGAGGATGAATGGATGGATGGATGTTAGTTACTCTTTCACGCAAAAACTACTGAACGAAAACCAAACGAGCAAAGACACAGGCGGAAACTAGTAACCTATAAGTATTCTGTGACCCTTATGTAGGACATTATGTGATTCTTCTTCTTCTCGTATGAGCTAGTGACCAAATCTGGTGTCGGAGTTTTTAGGCCTTCCGAAGGATTCTGACATTTAACGACTGCAAAGCCGAGACTAACATCTTAACGTGCCTTCCGCAGCACATCATATCATCATCAGCCTGTAGCAGTCCATTGCTGGACATAGGCCTCCCCTAATCAGCGCCATTGCGCCCTGTCCTCAGCTCGACGCATCCAGCTTCTACCAGCAGCCTTTCGCGAATCGTCACTCCACCTGGCCGGAGGACGTCCTACACTACGTTTGCCGAGCCGCGGTCTCCACTCAAGAACTCGTTTACCCCAACAGCACGGAAGCGCTCAAATCTAAATATCACTAAACGGGCACCCATCCAAGAAATGACCGGGCGGAGTGTTGGCGGAACCAAGGTGATCTGCTAAGAGCACCGAAGTTAACCACGCCACGAGCGCTTCTGAGATAATAATGAAGAAAGCATCATTATAGACCATTCTCCTCTTCCTGCCATAGTACCACTGACAAATTCCATACATATTGATAGCACAAGCCTACCTAGACACGTATGAGTCAGCGTAAACAAAGATCATCACAGTTATACAAATACTAAGTAGGTACCAACATTTATAACGGACCATTACAGTAAGTACGGTATTTTTAGATTCATTTACGGTACAGTTTTGACCAATCAATCAGTTAGTTTATGATAGATCTTGTGACCTCTACAAGATCATTTCATAATCACATAATAATCATCATCAGCCTATATTAGTCCATTACTGGATATATGCCTCCCCTATTGAGCGCCATTGACCCCTGTTCGCTTGAGAGCTTCTACGAGCAGCCTTTCGCAGATTGTCACCCCACCTGGCCTAAGAGTGTCCTACACTACGGTTGCCGAGCCGCGGTCTTCTCTCAAGAACACATTTACTTCAACGGTTCTTCAGCAGATATGGTCAGCCTACTGTCACCTCAGCTTGCTAATTCTCTAAGCTATGTCGGCAATTATAGTTCTATGTCGGATTGTCTTGTTACCGAGACACCTTCAGAGAAACTCCGAGCATCCGTCTTTCTGTTTCGTTCGACATTAAACTGATGACTTACTGTGAGTGTCCACGTTTTGGCTCCGTATATCGTCACGATCATCTATCGAACTACCTGCTCGTCACTTCATTCGTGTCAGCAGGGTGTGAAGCTGTACCCTGCTTTCCCCAACCCGCATGCCCAGCAAGGGGGTAATAGGCATAAATCTCTATTTACCCTCGAGAGCAATGAATCCGGGTCACTCAAAGAATCCAAAAAATCTCGGAAAGTAAGAATGCTAGGTTAATGCAATAAATTGTATTTAATAGACAATTTAATACTCCTTAAATGAAAGTATTAAAACTTCTTAGTTATTGTAAAGTTATATCATAAAAAAATCAAATTTGAAAAGGGAACACTGTCGAAGATGGAACTACGAAATTACAGGATTTGTTTTTGCTTTTGTTTGTAATCTGTCATTTATGTTGGTACATAAACCAGGTTGATAGTGCTCAATATTCATTATTCAAGATGAAATCATGTCGCTTACACTTGAAGAATGCACCAGAATACTTACATTGGTGGAAACCGGCCGGAGTCAGCGCGATACAGCCAGGACTGTCGGTGTGTCGCTGTCAACAGTACAAAGAGTTCTCCGACGTTACGAAGAAACTGGTTCTAACCTACGCAGACCAGGAACGGGCAGAACTAGGTGTACCACAGCACGAGAAGACCGATACTTGGTGAACACCATGCTTCGAAATCGCTTTCTCACAGGAACTGAACTCACAAATCAGTTTCGACGCCTCGGAGGAAGTAACCCAAGTGCATGGACAGTAAGACGTCGGCTTGCTGAATCTAACTTAAAACCCCTTAGACCTGCAAACGGCCCTAAACTGGAGCGTGGCCATCGTATTTCAAGACTAAGATATGCCCAGAACCACGTAAATTGGAGTATTGAAGATTGGTCGAAAGTTATGTTCTCCGACGAATCAAAATTTATGCTCTACAAGCACGATGGAAGACACAGAGTGTATAGAAGACCAGGGGAAAGATTCAAGCAAGCATGCATCGAAGAAAAAGTAGCCTACGGTGGTGGGTCTGTACTTGTGTGGGCCGGAATTTCCTCTGAAAGTCGCACAGAGCTGGTGATCATAGAAAACGGCTCTTTAACTAGCGTAAGATATGTGGAAGAAATCCTCAACGAACACGTTGGTCCATTTATGGTCAATTTGGGTGAGGATGCTATATTTATGCATGACAATGCCCGACCTCATACAGGTAGGATTGTGAATGACTACCTTCAAGAGATGAACATTACTTGTATGGAGTGGCCAGCGCGCAGCCCGGATATCAACCCGATCGAGCATGCTTGGGACGAGCTAGGGAGATGCGTAAAACAACGAAACCCTCCCCCAATCACGCTTCCTGAGCTCAAAATTGCTCTCACAGAGGAATGGGAGAATATTCCCCAAAATCGTATAAGGAACTTGGTGTACAGCATGCCAAACCGCGTAAACGCAGTAATGGAAGCACGAGGAGGTAATACGAAGTATTGAAATTCAAGAAAATCGTCATAAAGTTCAAAAATTTCATGTTTCCTATTTTTGTTTTAAGGAGAGATCAGCAGTTTTTTTTCTTTATGTAATTTTGTGTAAATAAAATGTATGGTGACTCATATTTTTTTAACTTTCATTTAAGGAGTATTAAATTGTCTATTAAATACAATTTATTGCATTAACCTAGCATTCTTACTTTCCGAGATTTTTTGGATTCTTTGAGTGACCCGGATTCATTGCTCTCGAGTGTATTTTTATTAGGGGAGGCCTGTGTCTAACAGTGGACTGATATAGGCTGGTGATGGTTGTGGTTACTCTTTTAACTGATGATTAACGCATTGACTCAGCAATGGATCAAGGTCCTAGAACCTTAACTCAAACCCTAAGAAGAGCTTAAAAGTATTCGGGTGGTTAATTGGCCTTCGATGCTATAACCTAGCCAAGTTATACAACTTAAATGAACTTATGTATAAATAATCCTAGATACTGTAACACAGCATGTAGTCCCAAACTAAGCAGAGCTTGTGTTATGAGAACCACATGATTAATTTTTTTTTTTTGACAAAAAGATTACACGTTTTAAGTTAGATATAAGGCACTATTACCTTAAATCCTAAGTTAGGTTTATCTAGACACTAGGGTTCTCTAAAAAATATCATCAAATAATATAACAATACAAGACTTGTAAGCACAGTATGCAGTTAAGCACACCGACACAGCATACATACATATTATTGTATACATACATATTATACATAGGAAACACGTGTCTGGGACACGAAATAAATATCTGCAGAACATGCAAACATTTGTCTCGCGGTGGGAATTGAGCCCACAGCCCACTGTGGAGTCATTGAAGCCACCGAAATGTATGAAACTTCTTTCGAAATACCTACTCATTTTAACATTAGTGTTGAAATCGTGAAAGTATTGTGCGTGTTAAGAATCCGGTGGTATAGTAATCAAAACTGCAAAAGAAGCCGGCTGTCTAAATAAGGACCCATAAATTCGAGAGCCCATTCAATTATTCTTACTTCCTTATAAGAAACTGCACTCTCTTAATCCGAGATTCAATTATTATGCTGATTTAAGAGTATGTTTTTTTTAAAGATTTTTCCGCCGCTTTCTCTCGATTATTACAAAACTTTTTGTTTTGATTTGAATGACTTAGATAACTTCAGGGTGTAACAGAGACAGAAACACGATTGGTTAAACATTTTTTGATAGATTTATTGGCTCTTCGTAATTATGAATACTTTTTAATGGACAATCTACTAGCTACTCAAATTAATGACAGCATGTGTTTTTGGATTTTTGCGTTAAGTAGTAGATTATTTGAACCAAACCAGCAATTAATACCTGCCAGTACGTTATTAATTTGAGATACAGAATATGTTGCTTTCCTTTTAGCGCTCAAAATTAAAGATGTATCAATTGCAAATAATACAATGTTAGCTAACTTTTCTACATAGAATGACAAGTCGTTTATGTAAACTAGAAACAAAAAAGGTCCGAGTATGGACCCTTGGGGAACTCCTAAATTAACTGTTGCAGCATACAATTTACTATTACCTATAACCACTGTATGTTGTCTATCAGATAGCATGTGTTTTAGTTTCAAAGTTTTGGAGATATTATAAAAAAATATTTTTTCTATTGAATTTGATCCAGCTTCACTATCATTCCACACTCTTTTTATTATTTTTTATTTTGCTTGCGTATTTTACGTCTAGTTCACTCAATGACTTTTATGTGTGCAACTGTGTCATTCATTGAGATTATATGCGTTGTAATGCTATGGAAGTTCACGATTTGTTCAGAAAGCTCTGAGGAGTGTGGTGTAATTTGAAAGATAGAGAGTGGTGTAGAGTGAATAAATATAGGAACAAGGATTGAGAAAGGTATGCTGAGCTGGTTTGCGCATGTAGATAAGATGGATTAAAGAAGATGATGATGAAGGTGATGAAAAAACGTAACGATCCCTGATCAAATCAGAGACGTACTGGAAAAATGCCCGGTCCCAGAGAAGAGAACGAAGAAGAGAACCCTGAACCAACGAGCATGTATGAAGAATGTGATGTGTGAATGAAGCGAAAGAGGTATTCCAGGATCGTAGCAAGTGAAGCTTTATGGTATCTACTTCTCTGGGAAATAGGCTTTATTTTAAGTATTTATCTATAAAACATAAAAATAATGCTGGACACTACCACACAGCGTCATGTAGCCCCAAACTAAGCAGAGCTTGTATTATGGGATGGTATATGACTGATATACTACATTTATACTTTTTTTGTAATTACATACATATTATACATAGAAAGTCAAAGTCAAAGTCAAAGTCAAAATTCATTTATTCAGTAGGAACTGTATAGAACACTTTGAAACGTCATTTTTTTTTTAATTTACCACCAATTCGTAACGTGACCAAACAGAGAAGAATTGGCAAGAAACTCTGCTGGGCTTATATTTTTTTAACGTCATTGTACTTAATATCTATTACATTGTTTTTGATGGAGTTGGAGGCAGTTTCATCCCAACCTTTTTTGTCATCTAAATAATCAGATATTTTATAATAAGCTTTACATAGATTACGTTTAACAACATTTTTGAATTTATTTACAGATAGATTAATCACATCATTTGGGATTTTGTTAAAAAATCGTACAGATATCCCTTTAAAAGATTAACTAACTTTATGGAGCCTTACAGTGGGAACAGCTAGTTTATCTTTATTTCTAGTGTTAACATTATGATAGTCGCTATTTTTCTTGAACATGTTAATATGTTTTCGGACATACATTAAGTTTTCATATATATATTGGCACGGCACTGTCATAACATTTATTTCTTTAAACTTAGTTCTAAGTGATTCTCTGGGGCCCATATTATAAATTGCACGAACAGCCCTCTTCTGCAACACAAATATGGTGTTGATATCTGCAGCATTCCCCCACAACAAAATGCCGTACGACATAATGCTATGGAAGTAGCTGAAATAAACTAGTCTAGAAAACACCCAGACCTGAGACAAATATCTGCAGATAATGCAAACATTGGTCCCGCGGTGGGAATCGAACCTGCAACCTTCTACGTCTCAGGCGGACCTTCGCCCACTGCGCCACAGAGGCCTTCGTATGTTAAGCTTATCCAATCGTAATTGAATCGGCACCTAATCTGGCAAGTTCCAGGATTATGACGTAACATACTAAGGCCGTGGTCAAATGGAAAATAATACCTAAGCCAAGAGACGTACGTGGTCGTACGTATGAATCTACGACTTTTCTAATTATAATAGCTGCCTTCCATAAAATTGTTGTCGAGTTATGGCAAATTTATATCATTTAAATTTCTGCTGACGTTCGACCTAACACTGTCAATTTTGTAATGAAGCATTAGTCTCTGGAGCTGTGTATGACACTTTATTGATAGCTATCGAACTAACAACCATTATAAAAAAACAGTCAGCCCCAAAAGCCGCCAAAACTCCAGAATTAAACGATCATAAATTACGCCAAAAAATAATTTAATATTATAAATGCGAAAGTTTGTGTGTGATTATGTTTACTGCTATTCAAATTCGTAATGTCGGAACGAATTTGGATGAAACTTGGAGTATACATAGTTAGTGACCTCGTTTAACACATAGGATTTTTCTGATTTACTCGCCACGTGAGCGAAGCCACGGTCGGAAGCCAGTGATACTTTAAAATATCACTAAGATAGTGAGCACGCTCCCTTACTGCTATCTTCTTGGCACCCATTAATCACATTTTTTTTATCTAATTATAGAGCCATGGTTTTTGTTGAATGAAACTAATTTAAGTACTCGGGCGCTTCGCGCAAAAGCCGGCGCGGGACCGTTGAGCAATGCGGGCAACATAAGCGAATACAATTACAAGTTTTGTGAAAAAGATCGATTTAAAACAACTTCTAGCTGAACGTTACTATTTAATAAGAGAAATATATATCGTATCAAAAGACCCCAATCACCTGAGTGGTGATATTTCACATTATTGTTACCCATAATGTGAAATATCACCAAGATAGTGTGCACACTACCTTACTGCTATCGTCTTTGGCACCCATTAATCGTATCAAAAACCCTCAAAAACAATGTAATAGTTAATAATAAACTTTGTAAAAAATAAGACTTTAAAAAAATATAAGCCAAGCAGAGTTTCTTGCTAATTCTTCTCTGTTTGGTCACTTTAAATTAGTGTAAATTCAAATTAAAAAAAATTACGTTTCATAGTGTACTGTATGTGCTTATTTTGATTTTGATTTTTGATTTTATCATAGATTTCATCAGGAAAACAACTCGCACAGTATTGTCATTGCCAGAGAAAGTTTCATTTTGTATTCCAGTATAACGCATATTATAATCCTGCGTAATTACTGTTACAACTTAGTACTCAGGCGCTTCTCGCAAAAGCCTTTGGAACCGCTGAGCGATGCGAGAATAAATAACATCCACATAATTTGATGCTAACTGAACGTCACTATTGATATAATCTGGCCATAGATAACAAAGAGCAAACTTTTGTTCTCGTGCCTGAACGAGATACAAAAGGCCCCAATCGTTGAGTGGTTAAAATAATCTGAAATATCCCCAAGATAGTGTGCACACTGACTTATTCTTATCTTCTGCACCCATTAATCGTACTCGAGCGCATGACGGATTATAGATTTCATCAGCAAAGAATTCACAGAGTATTGTCATTGCCAGAGAAAGTTTCATTATGTAACGTGTGATATAATCCTGTGTACTTTGTGTCACAAAGGACAAAGAAGAAGTCTTTCACTTTAAACGACATGCGGAAATCCTTAAATGTCAATTAAAGGTCTGAATTTCGTATGAGTCATTTTTACATTTCACTGCAAGTATGGTTTATTGGATTAAGCTTCAGGGCGCAATGGCGCTCATTGAAAGAGGCATAGACCTCCCCAATGAGTGCCAAACTTTTTGCTTTAAAATCAAACGCTACATACACTTTTTATATCAATGAATAAAAAACAATCTTTTTGTGCTTGTATGTGGCTCAGACTAGCGCAGGATCGAGGCGAGTGGCATTATCAAAAGAAGGCTTATGGGCCTAGAGTGGTCGAAAACAGCTGATTATGATGATGATGATGAAAACAATCACACTTTCCTTTTTAGGATTTACAAGCTGTTTTCATTAAACTGGGTCAAAAAGTTTAAGTTTTGTTGTTTGAATCAAAGGCTATCTTAACCAATATTGTAAATGCGAATGTGAGTCTGTTTGTTTCCGACGCTTTCACGGCTTAGCTACTCAACAGATCATCATGAAACATTGCATAACTTTTGTCAGGGTTACAGAATGGACATACGCCTATCATCCAGAAAAAAGTACTGTTTGCGAGGGATAGAAAAATATATTTTAGACGGATTCACAAAATCAACATTATCGCAAACAAAGCTGCGGGAAAAAGACATTATTTTTAATAAACTAATCTAATACTTTTAAACGAGCAATTCGTTTATATATGTATAGATATATATAATACACATATAATCTGAATTTCGGAAACGGCTCCAAGGATTTTCATGAAATTTTGTAACATGCTTTTGTATGTTTCGGGAGCGATATATCGTTCTAGCTAGGTTTCATTTTCAGAAAACGACAAAATTCGTTATCATTCATCCAGGTTCTATTTAATAATTATCACTCAATCTTTATCAACGCGAGCAAAAGCTCAGGCTAGTATTTTTATATTTTTAATAAACTGATATATATGATGTGTTACTAATTCACTATCAAATAAAATTGATTTAAAATAAGCAAGATGGTTATAATAATAAATCTATCATTAATTCGATGAGCACAGTATTTTTGGTCAGTAGGCTACAGGTCATAGACCCGACCTACTTGTAAGGCCCAGGTCACACATATCGGGCAAGGACATGGCGCGGACATGGCGCGGACGTGGCACGGACGTGGCGAGGACATGGCACGGGCATGGCGCGGACATGGCTCGGACAAGACGCAGAAATGACGTGACAGAGGCACAAGTGTAGTGCAGTCTGTTGTCCGGTATCGATGTGTCAGCATGTCATCCTCAGAAGACGAAGATGCTTTTGCTCTCGTGCATACAATTAATAAATATACAGATCAGGGCCCTTACAACCCCGATTTCGAGTTAGTTGCTTCGAAAGTGAAACCCCTTCATTGGGTTATACAGTTGACGGGATTACCCTTTCGTTTGGGTATTCTCCTCCTAACACAAGCGAAAGTGTAACCCGTTCCTTTTGGTTTTCAGTCGATAGGGTTAACGTCTTATGAGGTTAAACGAATGAATGGAGTTACCTCTTGATAGGTTTTTTTGAATGTTACACAATGGTTATCATTACGCCTGACACTGGGTGGGGGAATTTAGATTTTGACTCTTGATTTATGTCGTCAATCATTAGGTATAAGTTCGGATCGCTTTATTTGGTTGAAGGAAGAGCGTCACTGCATTAAAGAAAAGTTTTGAAAACATAAGGAAAGTGCTGTGTTTCAGTCAGTTTTCATTGGTCATCATCGCAGAGTATGCGTTATCATATACGAGACCCGCAGTCAACATATTAAAAAGAAAAAAAATGGTGTTTCAGTTTTCATAAGTCATCAACTCATCAGTTATGTCATGACTGAGGCCCGCAGCCAACATGTTAAAAAGAAAAAAATGTGTTTCAGTCAGTTTTCATAGGGCATCATCGCAGAGTACTCTGCGTAGCGTTATTTTTTATTTTTATTGTATTTATTAGGCAAAGCCGACAGTACACATAATGAGTATTTTGTAAAGCGTTATGTCCGAGACCCGCAGTCAACGTGTTAAAAAGAAAAATATGACCTCTAAACTATTTTGAATAATAATTTTTGATTGTCACTGTCACTGTCACTCTAAAACTCAAACTCAAAACTCAACTCAAAGCTCCACTCGAAACTCATTCTCCAAATTCATCTATAAATGGTTATATCTCAGGAACTACTCATCCTAGACTAGCCGTTAATTGCTCAAAAGATAGCTAGTGACAAGATCTTTATTTTCAATGACATATGTCAAACTTGAATTTGCCATATCTCGAGAAGTACTCATCCTAGACTTGCCGTTACTAGCTCAAATGATAGCTACTAATAAAATCTTAATTTTCGATGACAGCTATCAAACTAAAACCTGTCATCGAAAATTAAGATCTTAACAATAGCTATCATGTAAGCTAGTAACGGCAAGTAAAGGATGAGTAGTTCTCGAGATATGGTCGATTTAAGTTTGACAGCTGTCATCGAAATTTAAGTTCATGTCAATAGCAATCATTTGAGCTAGTAAAAGCAAGTCTAGGATGAGTAGTTCTCGAGATATGGTCGATTTAAGTTTGACAGCTGTCATTGAAAATTAAGGTCTTGTCAATAGCTATCATTTGAGCTACTAAAGGCAAGTCTAAGATGAGTAGTTATCGAGATATGGTTGATTTAAGTTTGACAGCTGTCATCGAAAATTAAGGTCTTGTCAATAGCTATCATTTGAGCTAGTAAAAGCAAGTCTAAGATAAGTAGTTCTCGAGATATGGTCGATTTAAGTTTGACAGCTGTCATCTAAAATTAAGTTCATGTCAATAGCAATCATTTGAGCTAGTAAAAGCAAGTCTAAGATAAGTAGTTCTCGAGATATGGTCGATTTAAGTTTGACAGCTGTCATTGAAAATTAAGGTCTTGTCAATAGCTATCATTTGAGCTACTAAAGGCAAGTCTAAGATGAGTAGTTATCGAGATATGGTTGATTTAAGTTTGACAGCTGTCATCGAAAATTAAGGTCTTGTCAATAGCTATCATTTGAGCTAGTAAAAGCAAGTCTAAGATAAGTAGTTCTCGAGATATGGTCGATTTAAGTTTGACAGCTGTCATCGAAAATTAAGTTCATGTCAATAGCAATCATTTGAGCTAGTAAAAGCAAGTCTAGGATGAGTAGTTCTCGAGATATGGTCGATTTAAGTTTGACAGCTGTCATTGAAAAATAAGGTCTTGTCAATAGCTATCATTTGAGCTACTAAAGGCAAGTCTAAGATGAGTAGTTATCGAGATATGGTTGATTTAAGTTTGACAGCTGTCATCGAAAATTAAGGTCTTGTCAATAGCTATCATTTGAGCTAGTAAAGGCAAGTCTAAGATGAGTAGTTCTCGAGATATGGTCGATTTAAGTTTGACAGCTGTCATCGAAAATTAAGGTCTTGTCAATAGCTATCATTTGAGCTAGTAAAAACAAGTCTAAGATAAGTAGTTCTCGAGATATGGTCGATTTAAGTTTGACAGCTGTCATCGAAAATTAAGTTCATGTCGATAGCAATCATTTGAGCTAGTAAAGGCAAGTCTATGATAAGTAGTTCTCGAGATATGGTCGATTTAAGTTTGACAGCTGTCATTGAAAATTTATTCCTATTTTATTATAATATAATTATTATTGCGTAAAATAAACAATTAGTAGTCTGCATTTCCACCCTTAATGCTTAGAACACAATTACCGCAATTATTTTTAATCTTTTGACCGAAATTATTTTCTCCATTATCTCCTATAACCCACTTATAACCCGTGTTACAATGATAAAAAGGGTAACCCTAAGGAATGGGTTTTGGAATAATACCAAAACCCAATACTATTGATAACCCTCATGATCAGATAACCTAATCAAAAGGGTTTTGAATTGTTTAACCTATCAAATAATAGTGTAAACCATACGGAGATGGTTAACTAAACTTTTGGAAAAACCCTGCCGAAAACCTCTTCATCGGGTTACCAAATCGGGCCCTGATACAGATGAAGAAAATACGCGCAAACGAATTTGCACAAGGATCAGCTAGTATTACCATGGGTATTACATAAAAACATCTTAATACCGGTTTAGTTTAATCTCTTTCCGATTTCCAGCCACAATTTATCTTGAACATTTCAGTTACAATAATGGAACGACAATGATCATAAAGCGTTGCATATTTTACAATCAATTCAAAAAATTCAAGATTAAATTCGATATCGTCATTCGTCACGCATTTTTACATCACTAACAGACGTATGTCGCAAGCAAGTACATACTACGAACTGGCGGCCATCTGACGCCCATCTGGCGGTGATCGGGCGCGGGCGCCGAAATGGCGCGTCATACGTCCGATCAACGACATACCGTGTGTCCTAAATTGTGCTTTATTTCCATGCATTTTGTATGAAATTTGAATGGAATAGGAAACCGCCTGTGCCATGTCTGCGCCATGTCCGTGCCCGATGAATGTGACCTCGTCGGACGCAGACAAGGCACTGGCGGTTTCTTATTCCATTCAAATTTCATACAAAATGCATGGAAATAAAGCACAATTTAGGACACACGGTATGTCGTTGATCGGACGTGCTTATGACGCTAAGTCGTCCGAGCTAAATTGTGCTTTATTTCCATGAATTTTGTATTAAATTTGAATGGAATAGGAAAGCGCCCGTGCCATGCCCGCGCCAGGTCAGACAAGTGGGGCCTATACCTAAATTAACCATAAATCGGTCGTTATGTCATTATGTTAACCATTCCAAAATGTCACGCCAATCCAAAATTTATTTTACAAGCGATTAGTTTCTGAAATTTTAATTTATTATCTTGATTAGTGGCAGGTTGTAAAGTTATTGAAACTATGACATAAATTAACAATTAATCAATTATAATTTTTGAAAATCCATTTGGAATAATGGTTATGTTGGTTTTACAGCAGTTACGAGCATTTACGAACTTTTAAATTTTTTGTACAGATAATATTAAAAGTCGGTAAAATTTTGCTCAGTGAGCTATAGAACCAGCTATGCTCAGAGTTTCTATGATGGTTAGAATCCAGTTTAAGGTCAGAATAAGGTTACAATACAGTTTTAATTATGGGTATAAGGAACGTAATTAATATTTCTTAACGGGGGCCCCGTTAAGCAATATTAATTACGTTCCTCGTAACGCGAACCCTAAAAAGGTGAAATGCGAGATACATTGAATATAAATAAAACCTTCACTTCCCTCATCTCAGCTTGATGCTCTTCTACTGCACCATCAGTCCAAAATCTGATGATTAAAGTAGTATTTATTTGAGTTCTACAGTAAACTCTCACTTTTTAGCTAATAACTTTACAAACATAACTGATAAACAATAAAATGTGGAAATCAAAAGTAATACTTTGGTTTTTATCTTTGACTTAACAAAATGTAGGTTCCGGTGTTAGTAGCTTACTAAGAGCGTCTCCATTGTTACATATATTTTCCCGCGGTTTTGTTCACATTGTAAACCAAAAGTAGGTAAAACAATTATGTTAGTAAACATTATAAATTGTATATCATTACTTCTACATGGCAAAATAATGATGTCAGAGGCCGAAGCACGAATATATTGACATGTAAGTGTACCTTCAAATTTTGGCCAATGAAAAAGCATGGATTCGAAATAAACCGTTGTGATTAGCCAAAATTTAATGTTACGAATATTCGTGCTTCGGCCTCTGATTACTAGGCTATAGCTAAAACTAGAGGTTTTGTGTTTTTGGTACTTGAAAAATCTAGAAAGAACAATTATTTTTGCGTAACACACTTTTAAAAGCACAGGTGCGCACCTGCAGTTAGCCACAAGCGACACTGCTAGCTAAATTAACTGAGCTTTGCATAACACACGTAGCTTATACTATATACTTCCGTGAATATAATACGAAGTATATCTATTTATGGAGTGGATATTATTTTATGTAAAGTTACGTAAGCTAAGCTTACTTAGCCTAACTATCAAAAGCAACGTGGGTTAAGCTAATCGGAGTAAGCCAAATACTACTTGATATAAAACAAGCTATGTAAGTCAAAGAACCAAAACCTACAAAAGCAGCCTAATCAGTCCACTGCTGGACATAGGTCTCCTCTATGAAAAGGGGACAATGCCCATAATCCTAACGCTGGGCATGCCGGTTGGAGATCGCAAGGCACAGCTTCTCGCACCGCAGACGCTGCTGCCAAATCATTAAAAGCTACGAGTGCCGAACTAAGCTAAGGGCTCTTATACACGAGCGGCAAATTGCCAACGGCGGAGGCAACTGCAGCCTGCAACACCTGTCGGTGCAGGCGTCGATGCTTTAACGATAGCCCTTTGACGTGTGCAGTTGCCTCTGCCGTTGGCGGCATGCCGTTCATGTATAAGAGCCCTTAGGTAGCCAGAACTACGTGATCCAAGTTAAGTTACGGTGAGGTCACTACACTGCGGTGCGACGACGCATTGCAAAAACCTACATCGTGGTCTAAGGCATCATCGTGGAAATTTCCTATGCGGTGCCACAGACAGAAGTATTCGCACGATGCCGTATGTGATTAAACTTTTTTGTTCTCTCAACGCAGCGTATTGCGTCGCGTCGTCGAGTTGTGGCCTCGCCCTTAGTCAAGCTCGCGTATGAACGTTTTTATTGACTTGCGTCCGATTTGAGGTCATCGCCATAAATAATAAACTGCAAGAGCTTTGACCCCAACCAAACTATTGACCTCGAGTTAACCCTTTTAGGCTTCCATCAGTGAATATTTCAGAAACAATCGCTTACATAAGATCAAATTGCCGATTAATAAATCTTATGACATGACTATTTTAAGATTCTCCATACCTAGTATGAAATCTTTACATGAGTAGGTTAATGGCCTGTGCCTTAAATGTATGAGTAACCGATGGTAGCCAATTAGTATGAGTTCCAATTGCCACTTTCTTATAAAAATGGATTGTTCCAACCTCCATCTTCGGAAGCCAAGCCCGGACACTGGCTCATGGTGTTCCCTGCTAAATTATAAACAGGCCTCCTCTAGCGGCCAGCTGATTATGGCATAGCGCAGCCTAACACTGGCACTGCTAAATTCCCTGACCGTCCGTGATACCTCTCTCTTCTTTTTAGGAAAGCCTACATTTTGATGGTAATAAAAAGGGCTTTATGGCCTTATACTTAATAATTAACAAAACAAAACAATTATCAGACCTAATATAAAAGTTACTAAAATAAGATTAAATAACATGATGCTGAAATATATAGGTATAGATACTAAATTCTGTCCGTGTAAGGACCGCCTGTGGCGATGAAAGCCTCCTCCAAGTCCTTCCAGGTACACCTTTCTATTGCTTTTCTTGGCTAGTTACCGCGACTTTTTAAAAATATTCATTTCACCTTTGTAGTGGCCGACCTCGTTTTCGTTTTTGACCCCGTGGGATCCAGTTCGTGGCTATGTGCGCCCACCTGTTTGGATTTAATCTCTGAAGGTGTCCAGCCTATTTTCATTTTAGCCCTAAAACTCGCCGGACCACGTCTTCTGTCCCTGTTTTTTTACGGATGCTTACGTTTTTAACTCTGTCTTTTAGTTTGATGCCAATAAAACTTCTCTCCATGGCTCTTTGACAAATAAGTTTCTCTGTGAGTTTTTTCGTAAGCGGCGAAGTTTTGATAGTATCCGTTAATAAATCCTACTAATATTATAAATGCGAAAGTTGGTGACTATGGATGTATGGATGAATGTTTGTTACTCTTTCACGCAAAATCTACTAAACGAATTTGGATGAAACTTGAAATATACATAGTTTGTGACCTGGATTAACACATAGGCTACTTTTTATCTCGGTACTACGCGAGCGAAGCCGCGCACTTAAGGTAGTGTTTCATAAAAAAGTAAACTGCTAAAAGGTAACTACATAGTACAATGCAATTTCTGCAAACGCACGTTTATATCGGTTACAGCATACTACAAACGGATATTCATTTATTTTACTGAACTGGCTAATAGACATACTAATATCATTTTGAAATAATTTATACAAAGCAGTGCAGTGACGATCTGTGAAAGACTACTAATAGAAGCTGGAAGCGTCAAGCAGAGGGAGCAACAGAACAAATTAGAATGTAATGGACCAAATTAGAGATGTTAGCTGATGATGATGAGAAAAAATTCCAACGTACACATTTAATTGTAAGCTAGGTTGGTACTCAAACTAGCCAAAACAAACATTACCTAACATTCTTACATACAAGTTTTAATTATAGCAATGGATAAAGAACGGAACTAATGCATCTTTCGTAATTAATTTAGGCAATGTCGAAAATGCCATATGTACTTTTAGGTACCATAACTGATATGTGGTACATATCAGTTATGGTACGTAACTTTATTTTGGACGACGAAATATTAATCGTGGGTTTATGGTGCAACGCTAAGTCACGGAATAGTTATTTTCCATACATTTTCGAAAGGATGATTTGATAGCGACGCTCAGCCTTTCAATTTACCTTGTTATAGAAAACAAAACTTAAGGGCCTCGATTTGATTGCAGTATACCTTAATCGGTGAGTCTGTGACCAGCAAGGCATTATGTCCAGTACATAAGGGTGTTTGGTACATTGTGTGCCAAATGGAGACAGAGCTACAACATGGGGTCCTTCAAAAGGCGGGTATTTCATCACCTCAAGGGCCGGCAGCGCATCAGTATTACCTCAGGTGATGCAGGTGTCCATGAGTGGCGGTGACTACTTCCCATCAGGTAGCCCGCCTGTTCGTCTGCCAGCTTTGGCATAAAAAAATTGAAATGGTCGACTGAAGGAGTCTTCTGCTATCCTTTCAGTCCCCTTAACACCTCTCATGCCCAGTAGTTTTTTATAAAATGTGAAAATTCCAATTTCATTTTTTATTTTCAAGTAAAACCCAAGCAAAGATCGAAATACGAGACATATTTGATCTTATCAGAGTGAGATAACAGAATTAATAGGTTTGTCAGGTATCATTTAAGCAAAAATATTTATTTTAATCATAATTTTGAATATTAGCCATGTTACTCGATTCACAACTCTGGCGAATTCACAAAGTTGTTTAAAGATTTTTTATGACACTTGGCACATCATTAGCAAGAACATAGATTAGATAATTTTTGAGCGTGTTGGAAGATCTCGGTCACTTTTGTTTTTTTTTGTAGCTCTAACATGTAAAGCTTTAATTTAAGTTTTACATAATTCCGAAACTTTACGAGAAAAAAAAAGACATTAATTTTGTATTTAAAAGTACTCAAAAACAATACACAATTTTTAAATAAAACAATAAAATGTCGATAAAAATATCCACTGGGCATGAGAGGTGTTAAGGGGTCTGAAAGGACCCTTTCAGTTGACCATTTCCATTTGGCATACGATGCACCAAACACACTGTATACTGATGATCATCTAGCCCAAAAATAAGCACACTTGTATTATGGGAACCACATGACTGATATAATACAAATAAAAATATAAAATCTTTACTGGTGGTTCCTGCATTATGCACAAATATACAGGACAAAATGAAAAAGAAATTGCCATAAATACTCAAATATCTACTTTGTATATTAGGTGCTTACCTATGAAATTGGCGATTTGTATGGAGAATTTCGAGAAAATTAATTTCTCCATACATCATCATCAGCCTATAGCAGTCCACTGCTGGACATAGGCCTCCCCTAATGAGCGCCATTGCGCCCTGTCCTGAGCTCGACGCATCCAGCTTCTACCAGCAGCCTTTCGCAGATCGTCACCCCACCTGGCCGGAGGGCGTCCTACACTACGTTTGCCGAGCCGCGGTCTCCACTCAAGAACTCGTTTACCCCAACGGTTATCGGTACTTCGGCAGATATGGCCAGCCCACTGCCACTTCAGCTTGCTAATTCTCTGAGCTATGTTTGACAACTTTAGTTCTATGTCGGATAAACTCGTTACGGATTTTATCCTTCAGAGAAACCCCGAGCATAGCTCGTTCCATAGCTCGCTGAGCGACTTTAAACTGGTGGACTAGCCGTACTGTGCCGTATTTCTCCATACATACATTTTTGTATTTTTTTCTGGAACTACTAATCCTATTCTCCTAAAATGTTGTGTGTATGATTGGATAACATTGTGAAAAGTATGCGTAGTCTTATTTAAAAAAGAAAACTAACACAAAAAAAATATTACGAATTTAAGCATTGAAAGTGACAACACGTGAAAATGAACTGTTTTTAAGTTTATTTTTTGCGGATGCACTTCCTCAAATATAGTATTTTATTGAATTTTCAATCATTGCAATAAAGTTACTTTCAGAAAATAAATTAATTTTGTAAACTACTGTTGAATTAAATAAAATATGTGCAGAATAAAATAGAGAGAAAGAACGCCAATTTCATAGGTAAAGACCTAATACTACTTGTATATCTAGTTTTTTGTAAATACATACACATTATACGAGTACATAGAAAACCCAAACTTGATACAAATATTTGCAAATCATACAAATATTTGTACGCGGTGAGAATCGAACCCGCAACCTTCTCGGACCATGTGTATGAAAGCCCATATTTACTCAAGAAAAGTTGTACCTACATAAATCTTTTACATAACTAAATGTGGATGTGCTAAATAGAAGACCCAGATGTCTAGTAACATTGTCAGCTAATTAAGGTTGTCCTAAGTAATGTTGTCCTTAGAAAAAATGTGTACTGCACAATTACTTGTCTTGTTACCTAGGCAAACCAATAAATAAATAATTATAAAAGACATCTCATATACGGTCAACTGATCCTAAACCAGGCAGAACCTGTACTATGGGTACCAGAGAACACCCAGACACAGATCAAATATCCATGTTCATCACACAAATGTTTATCCTGGGTGGGAATCGAACCCGTGTATAAGTGACATCCGATTACGGATCGAAAAGCCCGGAAAGAGAGTCGGTCTGACCAAAATGTGTGACCTCCTCGTTATATATATCATCATCATCATCATCATCAACCTATAGCAGTCCATTGCTAGATAAACATTTTCACAACTTTTTAAATAGATAATTAAATAATAATGAAAAGTTGTATAATAATATTTGTGTAAGTGAGGGTGACTGTGTGTGTGTGTGTGTGTGTGTGTGTGTGTGTATGAGTGGGTGATGCTGTTCCCCCAGTCTTATAAGAGTCTGGTTATCACAGTGCAAGTGTGACAGGGTGGGTTGAGTGTGCGTTATGAAACAGATTCTAATCCAACTAGTCAATCGAACAGTCGCACAACTGTCATTTTAGCCTCTAACGGCTGGTTCCTATATTATACCGTTACCGATTACGCCACGTTTTCCCTTGAAAAACTGTCAAAAATTAACAACGAGGCGTAGATAATTTGACTTTTGAGTCAAGGGGAAAATGAGGCGTAATCAGGGGAAAACGAGGCGTAATCGGTAACGGTATAATATAGGAACCGGCCATAAGTGAGTTAAATAGTACAGAGTAAGAACAAGTGAGAATCCGACTCTCGACAAAACTTACGAATCAGTAATAATAATAATAAGTCAGGTAACATGGTAATCCAATGGAAACGCACGGTTGAAGAGATTACAGTCTATGATTGTTTACACGATAAGTTACTTATAATGTTATGTTAACTAGATAGATAATCCATATTGAGTAACATACTTGAAGGACATTATCGGCTACATAATATGGCACATGTTCGGCATATGGTATCATGATAAATTATTCCGATAACTCATGGTTATGTCATTGTGAAGACATTTACATGCGAGCTTTCTATACCTTTTATGTCTATAAGTAATTCCCACTCATGTCTTTATATTTATATCATATGCTACTTTGTACAAATTAAGAAGTATATACATTCCTATGTATCGTGTAGCCTGTGGACCAAAAATGAACACCCTCGTAATACTACTTCTCACAAATGCTGTGAAACAGTTTTGGTTTTAATTAGAAGTAAAAATAAAAATCAAAATATTCTAAGAAATTTAATTCCAGATAATACAAAAAAAGTAGCATACTGTATCATTATTGACACGAAGAAGATGGAGATGCCTGATGGATTTTCATCAATAAAACATTTACTTATTATGGCCACGTCACATTAATCAATTATTTTAACAATTTTAAAACCATTGTTTTCTCGGTATATACTTGACCGATTGTTTTAATACTTTGCATATTGGTCGAAAATACCCTAATAAACGTGTAGTGTTCGTCTATGTCCACAAGCTGGGGACACATTGTATAACTAACATAACTTATGCTATCCTATCCTTCTTATTAATAAAAAGATAATAAAATTAATAGTAACTTTTTGCAATTATTATGCTACATAGGTAGGGGGTTCCAACCACCAAGAATCCAAGCCAACCGCACCTGCCCGTGCTACATTCTGTTGTATAACAAACGGGGCTCTGGCAGCCGGCTGTCCGCTGGCATGGCATATTCCTTGACCACCGACGGGGACCAGCGTCGATGAGACAAGCTGTGTCCTGCATTTTCCAACCCACATGCCTAGCGTGAGAATTATGGGCATATCCCCTTTTATTAGGGGAGGCCTATGCCTAGTAGTGGAATGTGATAGGCACTAGCCTTTTCATTTCAGACCAGAAATAAATATAATTATGTTAGCTTCCCGCGGCTTCGCTCGCATGGTACCGGGATAAAAAGGAGTTTGTGATTAATCTATTATTCATAGTTTGTGACCAAACTATGAATAATAGATAATAATAATATAATATTCCAAATTTCATTCAAATCCATTCAGTAGTTTTTGCGTGAAAGAGTAACAAACATTCATCCATTCATACTTCCATACATCTATAGTCACAAACTTCCGCATTTATAATATTAATAGGATGGTCAGATGTTATTTATTTGTTGGTTAAACAGCTATGTATCTATACGCATATCTGACCCTTGTTGGATATAGCAATATTCGGAGAAAAAGGAAATAGTAAATGATAAAATTTGATTGAATTGCTAAATAAATTAAATTTAAAAAGTTTGTGACAGATGAAGTTTGCGCCTCCTTCACGCTAAAACTACTGAACAGATTAAACTGAAATTTTGCACATGAAAAAATACAGGATACTTTTTACCAACCACATAAACGAAGCCGCGGGCGGAAGTTAGTTTGAAATAATTTCTGTGACTGAAGAAGCGCGTTGATGTCTTTTGTATGGAAATGGCACTCTAGCCCTACATTCAATGAGTTCAATGTGTTCATTCACCCATATATATAACTTCGAGAAGGAGGCCAAGAAGAGGATTCAGCTGTGTTGGGCAGCATTTGGAAAACTACGTAGAGTCTTCTCGTCACCCATCCCGCAATGTTTGAAAATGAAAGTTTTCAATCAGTGCGTCCTACCCGTACCCATACGGAACCGAAACGTGGACACTCACAGTACGGTTAGTCCACCAGTTTAAAGTTGCTCAGCGAGCTATGGAACGAGCTATGCTCCGTATATAATCCGTAACGAGTATATCCGATATAGAACTAAAGTTGTCGACATAGCTCAGAGAATTAGGCAAGCTGAAGTGGCAGTGGGCTGGCCATATCTGCCGAAAAACCGATAACCGTAGGGGTAAATTAGTTCTTGAGTGGAGACCGCGGCTCGGCAAACGTAGTGTAGGACGCCCTCCGGCCAGGTGGAGTGACGATCTGCGAAAGGCTGCTGGTAGAAGCTGGATGCGTCGAGCTCAGAACACAATGGCGCTCATTAGGGGAGGCCTATGTCCAGCAGTGGAGTGCTATAGGCTGATGATGATTCACCCATATTATTTCGACCTTAAAGTCAGGATCAAATAAGTGTATCAGTATTATAGGATTAATTTTTCCATCTGTTTTTACAAAAAAATATGTAAGTATTACTAACAGTAATTGTTCCACTTATTCAAGCTCTGCTTAATTTACGGATTTTACGATGTTGTGTGGAAAATTCCCAACATTTTTGAGATAGATATGTATTTTTATTCAATAAATAAATAATGTGGGTATATCGAGAAAATCAGGTAATTTCGTGCACAACCTTTAAGTACCTAAATAAAATAACATGGTTATTAATTTAAACTAGAAAAGAAAATACCTATCTTCTGTATTAAATAAGTATGTATGTAATATATGTTAAATTTCTAAACTCTATATTATGATTATTGAAATATTTTTATAGAAAATACACAACAGACACAAAATACATACAATTACATGATCTTAACAAAGTATTTTATAATTATACCTATTTCACAGAATATGTACCTACCTATTACGTTAATACTAATATAAAATAACTAAACTCTATATTTAGTATATATTTTTTATTATATTAATTTTTCACCTTGAAAAACACCTCACACAAACATAATCTAAATTGACGCGTGATTTTTAGATTGTTCGTGAACAAATTATTCAAATTGTAAGTAAATCAGACACCATAGTCACGGTTTCCTCAATATATTCAGTTATTACCTGAATGTATTCAATATACATCCGAAATCCTTGAGCCACTCTAATCCTCTGATGGTAACCATGAGGTCTACTGTGCAAACCAATTACGATGTATCGCGATGGTCATAATCGAGAGTAAACAAATTTTAAAATGCTATTCAACATTTTCGCACCAGTACTTACTTTAGGCAGAAATGACGTCATTGTGATGACGTAAAATCTTGGATAGCCTAATAGACCAATGACAGTGACTCCCCATCAAGGTAGTACTCAATTGTCACAATGGCTACCCCATTGGGACAATTGATTGATTTCTATAGAGTTACAAGCGAAAAATCATCTGAGCGTCGTTGACAAACATATATAATACCACAAATAATTATTTTGCAATGCCACATTTGTTCTAATTTAGAAGTCAATGTCGCTTGAATAGTGAAATCTCGGTGCAATAAGCAGCGTGCGCTGAGTTTTGGTGTGGACATTTTATTTCCACGTTGTGGCTCAAGAGTAAAATATCTCGATTCATGTACACGACGCACGGTAGAAACGTTTATCGTGTCTGTTTAAACTAAAACTGATTTTGATGGTAGCCTTTAGAGCTACTACGCAAAACAATCCACTAATATTATAAACGCGAAATTTTGTAAAATATGAACATTTCAATTGTTGAATGTTTGTCTCTCCTTCACGCCAAGACTGTAGGGATTAGGCTGAAATTTCGTACACATGTAGTTCTAGACAAGGAATAACTTATAGGATACCTTTTAACCGGCAGAATATCGGCAAATTAATAGTCATTATCGATCGTGTCAATCCTTTCTCTATGTTATAACGAACGGTATTACCCCCAAATTCATAACCAAATGTAATTTTGTAACGGCTTGAGAAAGTAAGTCCTGTCATTTAAATGTAGCTAAAAAGATGTGACATGATATTTTAACGACATTTTAGCTATCTGAGGTATATAGAACTGTTATGAATAGGACGGTTAGAGTTTATCATCTACTGATTTCTAATGGTAACCATGGTTCTACTACGCAAAATTAAAATATATCGCTAATAGTAATCGATCGCGACAAACCATTTATGTTACATTGTAGCTAATTAGGGTCGCTTATCTAAAACTGGTCGCCTTTCCATTAACACGTTGACTGCGGGACTCGGGTATAGCATGCAGTGTCAACTAGTGTATAATTAATAATGCTTTGAGTGCTGAAAACACACTTGCTTTAGCCGGGCTGCTGCTGCTCCTCGGAAATAGTACGTAGCGTCATTATTGAAGCCCGCACTCAACGTGTTGAACGTGAATCAACTTCACTAAGGTAGTGTACCTCTATGTTATTGGCGGGTTGTTCCTTCTTTGTCTATAACGGATTCTTTCTGTGGCAATGAAGACCGCGTTTATTTGAATAACGGTGGGTTTGTATTGTTCTGAACATAATTATGGAAACACAACCAAGGACTTTCAACATCTATCTTTGGAACCCAAACCAATATCACCTACTCTTGCACCCTGCTATACAAGTAACGGTATTATGACGGCTGGCTCACTGCGGCATAGCTTAGCATTAACATATACATAACTAAATCTTTGCAGGCCGCCAATGGGCAGCACCGTCGGTAGTGCGAGAACTGTCTCCTGTGAACCCCAACCTTTTTTTTAATCATTTATTCATATGCTTTAAATGTAGGTACAATAGGTTTTAGCATAATATCAAATAAAAGTAAAGTATCCTATACATTTTGCCTCATTAAGGCATGCAAATATACAAAAAAAGCCTGCACACCCAGCGTGAGAATCATGGGCGTATAAGGGAAGGCTACCCAGCGAGCTGATTATGGGTATACAAGGAAGGGAAGCCATTCTAGCAGCAGCTTTTTACTTTTATAAACGAGCTTTAACGATTACCTAGGTATAAGGTATTGGACTGACATGACTTAAAGTTTTGATATAGTTGTTCTATCTCACGAAGTCGTTTTTCTATGTTTGTTTTAGTACATGCACGTGCACATTGTTTTAGTGTGCGTAAGCTCAGAAGCTGTCAGGAGCTCTCAGTCTCGGCTGGGACACGGTCCGAGTCATTAGTGTTTATTGTAACCGCGCCAAAAATTTACGGAATTGACGAGTACCGTCAGCATAGCAACTCAGCGTAAAGTTGTTCGTGGTCAAGTATTTATTTTTATTATATTTTATTATGAACTTAGGGTCATAGGGCTGTTGTTTACCATCTCTTGAAAAAGCTATTTTTAATTTACCCAGTAACATGCAGAGCTTAACTGTGATTTTTCTCACCTCAGAAACATTACCCAGTGTACAGCTGAAGCTACTATAACTATAACTGTACTCTATTGTCTTTCTATGTGCTCGAAACGCTATCAACCGAGTAGGATTTTTTTTCATCGTTTTGTAAAACTCCCGAATCGCGACCGCTTGTACCTACATTACTATTTCATTTCTCTGTTATTGTAAATTTTTGGTTTTTAATTGGTGTTGTGTGCAATAAAGAGTTCATCTATTTATCTATCTATCTTGTTTACATAAACATTGGAACAAATCGGTGTCAAAAATTGATTCGGAATGTGAAAATTCTCTTAGCTTTGTGATGATGATGGTTATTGTTCAACCTAGATATACAACCTGTGTTAATAAGATGAGGAAAACATACCTATTTTCCATTATGAAAAGCCATCCATCTTCAATGTCTTGTTTCGGCAGATACGCCAGACTCATGCACAGCTTGACAGTAAAAGAGTATTTATTTGAATTTTTATTATACTATTCCATCAAGAAGCAGCAACACGATGTGTAAAGGTAGGTTCGTTTAGTAGTCCGGTTAGGTTCGCTATGCTCGATTCCCGCTATGCACTGATCATAAAATACCTAACAAAAAGTGCCGCTATGCACGGAATCAGATTGAAAATTTTCCTTTCAAAAAAAAAAAAGCATTTTCCTTTCGACAGTCCAAGAATCTGATTCCGTGCATAGCGGCACTTTTTGTTAGGTATTTTATGATCAGTGCATAGCGGGAATCGAGCATAGCGAAACTAACCGGATAATATAGATCAGTTGTTTGTTGTTCTTTTAAAATCCGAGTACAAAAATATATTGTTACTGTATTAACCACAATAACTTGAACCTGGCGACCATGCCTGTACTAACCTGTACTACCTACCTAGACGTTATGTAAGTTATGGACAGATGAATGCGCACGAGTCACGAACCTGTGTTTGTTTACTAATGCGGAATTTTTTGTTACAAGAACAATTATTGAGACTACAAACAGTTAAATAACTTTATCATCATCATCATCAGCCTATAGCAATCCACTGCTGGATATAGGCCTCCCCCAATGAGCGCCATTGCGTCCTGTCCTCAGCTCGACGCATCGAGCTTCTACCAGCAGCCTTTCGCAGATCGTCATCATCAACCCCACCTTGCCAAAGGGCTTTTTACACAACGTTTGCCGAGCCGCGGTCTCTACTCAAAAACTCGTTTACCCCAACTATTATCGGTTCTTCGGTAGATATGACCAGCCCACTGCCACTTCAGCTTGAGCTAAGTCGACAACTTTAGTTCTGCGTCGGATAGTCTCGTTGTGGATCCTATCCTTCAAACCAACTTACTAACTAACTTATTATGAATTGACTAACAAGAGAGAAAGATTACGCTAAAGTTGCATAAGGGTCGCTTAGTTCTGTATCAGTTTTTAGTTTTTTTTTAAATCGTTAATTCTTAAAACATATAATTTTAAAATGAACTCTTTATACAATCATTTTATGATCCAATTATTTGCACCCAAAAAAAATTATTTGCATGCAAAATATTCCATAAACGTGTAAATTTTATATATTTTGGTGGTAATAAAATTGCTAGCGTTTCTTCATAAATAAAAACACAAAAACCATCTAAGCCACCTTGATACAGCTCAAAATATACATCACTAGGCTACTACCAGTAGTAGCCTAGTGATGTATAGTGTAGTAGTAAAATTTCTATGTCGAAACCAGTTTCGACATAGAAATTTTATTCTGAATTTCTTCTTGAAGTTTTGAAATTTCCTCTCCATCAGGTTGTCATTGTACCATTACTTTCACTGCCTTTTTCAGTATAAGTTAGATTTAGAGTTCTTTGTAGTATGGTGTGAAATATATATATACATATGCATCTATCTACGTATGTCAATTTTATAATTGTGATAAGTAGAAAAATTAAATTCTTTAGTTTCAATACAGTACAAAAATACTGAAATTTTTATTAGTTTCAACCATTACGATATTAGTTTTATAAAACATGGAAATAACTAGACAGATATTTGATTTTAGCCTGTAATCAACAAGTTTCAAGTGTCAAGATTTATTACTCTATCAATTAGTCGTAGATGTACATTGTACATCAAACTAAAACTAATCTTACTCCTGTTAACTATAAAACATTTGATAAAGTACCCGCCCGGCTTTGCACGGGTGAAAATTATACTTATAAAACTGTCTCTTGAATCACTCTATCTACAAAAAAAACCGCATCAAAATCCGTTGCGTAGTTTTAAAGATCTAAGCATACATAGAGACAGACAGAGTGGGAAGCGCCTTTGTTTTATTGTTTATTTGTTTGTTTTTTTATTTGTTGCAACTCGATTAGGTAAGCTGGCCAGGATACAAGAAGTGAACAAACGTTTCTTAACTCACTGTGCCTGATTTTATCTGAAACTCGATACGTGCGTGAAAAGGGTTGTGGTAGGTTTATACGCTTTTAATTTTGTGATAAACACAACACTACCCCACCCCATAACTTTGGATTAATCTTTTTATTTTTAGCTTCTAAAGTAAATCTCAACTTAAATGGCTTGTCAGAACCATTAGGTAAGGATGCATCAATTTTGCTTAAAAACCTTTATTCTGACTGAAATAAAGACTAGGTCACACATTTGTGTGGTGAACAAGGATGTTTGTTCGGTCACAGCCTTATATTCGTGTATTTATATTTACTTACTATCATAATACTTCACATTGTTCGTAAAAATAAAAACATAGTATTGCGTGTATGAACTTACGGCTTCCATGAAGACGTTTTAGAAATCTCAAGCCATTACTGCTATCATCTCGCCTGAGGCTGATGGATCCCGACTTACCATTTCATTGCATTATCACCTTTAACACGTGTTCATAGCGGCTAGAATTGCAGCTTTAAGTTACCAAGTCCTTAGGCGTAAGCTCATTAGAATGAATGAAGATTTCCGCGTCCGTAATTATGATATCGCAATACATTTGATTTTATAATGGGATCGTTTGTTTGTTCGTCACTTACGTCTATTAGTTTGTATTTGATAGTTGAATGGTAGAGAAATTGGCCTATTGTTCGACTTCAAATAGCGTGTACTTAAACATTATTGCTATCACAGGCTAAAATATAGGATACTCATTGTCGTCTTGTAATAGTGTATGAGAATTGTTATTTCGCGGATCGCAACCATCTTGACTGACTTGCGAGTTGGTGTGCAATTTCAAAAAGCTCCATGAGGATGGTCCTATAGACTTTAAAGTGTAACGCTTAAAGTGCTAGAAATACAATGGCGCACCAGCTGCAGGACTAGCTCAACATTGCGAGTAGTGTCAAGTCCAAAGCCCGTATTCAATATGTTAAGCAAATATTGTTGAACTTTGGAAGTCAATTTACTTCATTTCGTTATAACATACAATTCCAAACTCATCTCGCAAATATAAATTCACGCTTATTTCCCATGGGGGTAAACAGAAACCACAGATTCATTTGTAATAAATCTGTTGTTAAATACACACGACCTGAGACAAATCTGGAGTAATGCAAAATTTTATCCCGCGGACCTTCGCCCATGGCGCTATTGATGTCGTACATATGCATAATAGCATATATATTTTTGAAAAATAATAATAGCAGATCTTAAACTGTTTTATCTTAGATCTTAGTAAACAAGCAATTAGATAAAGGACGGAAACTACGCTAATAGTGATCAATCTGCTACTTATAAAGACACTGGGTGTGCCTGGAGCTGCAGCAACGTAGTTAGTGTAAGGAAGTGATTATTAATATGAAAATTATACAAGTTCCTACACTTCATTCTGTTGCTGTGTGATTTTCAAATATACAATTTCTATTCTTTTCTACTTACAACGTATATTTGTCACTCTGAAGCTGGCTGCCAGTAGTTCCTATTTTTTGGTCGGATTGTACTAGGATTGGATAGTTTTATTTATTAATTCTTGAATAGTTTTCAGAGCATTACTTCAGAGGGTTAAAGATCAGTAGTGTCGATTGTATTAGTTTATTAGCAGTATAAAGGCTTAAAAAGACAAGCGTGAAAGCGACATGTGACGAAGAGCTGTAAAACGTACTTTTTTGACCCGCAGAAAATGGGAATCAAACCTGCACCCCCAAATACAGAAGCTAATCCCAATCGTTAAGAAGGTCATCAAGAAGAATTCATTGTTGCATAACACTCGTGAGCTTAGCATTCCATATGGCGTTGACAAATTCATAATAAGTACCAGCTAGCGTGGACAGTCGCGAATCGATGTCACGCTCTAGATTCCGCCACTTTGTAGGCTCGAGATGTGCTCGAATTGAGAAATAGACGACTTGAGCCTGTTTTGGCATCGCATATAAGAAGGTATCAAGTGCACGGAGTGTTTATAATGACCAACGATGGCCAAAAAATACGGCTAGTTCATCAGTTCAAAATCGCTCAGCGAGTTAGGGAACGAGCTATGCTCCGAGTCTCTCTGAAGGATAGAATACGCAACGAGACTATCCGACATAGAACTAAAGTTGTCCACATAGCTGAGAGAATTAGCAAGCTGAAAATATGGTTGATATCTGCCGGAGAACCGACTAACGTTGGGGTAAACCAGGGTAAACGAGTTCTTGAGTGAAGACTGCGGCTCGGCAAACCTAATGTAAGACGCCGTCCGGCCAGGTGAAGGGACGATCTGCAAAAGGCTGTTGGTAGAAGCTGGATGCATCGAACTAAGGAGAGGGCACAATATAGTGCTCATTAGAGAAGGCCTATATCCAGCATTGGACTGCTATAACGTAATGATGATTGATGATGGACATAAATGAAACTTTTTAAAAATTTATGTTAGCCATTTTGCAAGAATGACGGCGCATCAACAAATTCAATAGGCATTTACCTGAAATGCCTTGTCTTTTTAACCTAGATATTTTAAGGTTGCTTACAAGCAATAAGAAAAATAATAAAGTAGGTAAAAATTGGGTAAACTGGAACTCTTTTTACATTTGATTTTCATACACAATTCGGGCCACCGTGTCAGGACTTAGGACGCGCATGCAGACTCGGCCAATGTACTTAGCTGTTTTTGCGTGAATCGTGCCGTGTGCTTCCTCCTTATCTAACTAAGTAGGTACCAATGAGGTTTTAAAAAGAAGCTCTAAAAGAGAAGGTTTTATGCTTACCTAATACTGTTTAATAGATAATTGAATCAGCGCATGATAGATGGTAATACATTATTTAAGCTTACATGATTTGCGTACTTTTGTTTTAGTAACAAATAATATAATATTGATTTGATAGCTTAGAAGCACTGAGACAAACTTGTGAGAGGTATTAGTTTAATTTGTGTTACGTTAACTGTGACTTTTGATTAATTAATTAAAAGAAAAACAAATACATAATTAGTTAGTTTGATGTATTAGCTTTCACATTTCATTCATATTGAAAATCGGAAATTTTCACGTATTGTTTCATTGGTGAAGGCACTGACGGCGTTTCGACTCCTTAGTCTTCGTCAAGGTGAGTGAACGCGACGTGAAAATTCGAGTCTCTCAATATGAAGGACTTCATTCTCGTTATTTTAGGTAGTAATTTCGTTAATTCACTTGCGGTTGCACGTGCCTTACAAAATGTACTGTTTATCGAGTAAAAGTGATAGTTCATTCTTTTCAACCAAATATTCATTGGAGTTTGAGCTTTACACATTGGTTAAAACGTTGAAATTCTGAAAACAAAAATTATGTTGAACTTTTTGAGATTAGTGGAATTAACCACAACATTTGGTGCCCCAAATACGGTGAATTATGGAATAGATAATGCACGGTTACGAAATTATGGTGTTCGATAATATTTATTTTATGTTATAATAAAAGTAAGAATACTTTCTGAATTTTTATATTAAAAGTGAGCCCAATTTTTTTTTACCTCTGGGGCCTGATTCTGACTCTGGCCTGAGTACTCGTAGAATTTATTATATCATAAAAAATTTGACTCAGGCGGGATTTGAAACCGCATTCTTCCCATAAATACCGGGACGCGCTAACCAATGGATCACACACGTGGGATTTATACCCGCGATCTTATCATAAAATTTCGACAAGGTGAAGTTGGCTCGGTATCGCAGTTGGTTAGTGCGAACGCGGTTTCAAATCCCGCCAAAATTTCAAAATTTTCAGAAAAGAGTCAAAATTTTTAGGTTATTGTAAATTCTACGAATACTTACATAGGTCATAAAAAGTAGTAATTTAGTCAATCGCGATCTTAATTCCACGTAGAAATAGTGGGACTACTCGAGAAATAAGTTTTCTTCGTAGTCCCATTGAGTCAAAATAGTGAAACCACGAGAAAACAATAAGCCAAACATGTGACTAATATTGAAGCATAAAACTCGCACAAAACCTGATTATAATAATAAAGAATTCGATTTTTAGCTACCGAAGACAAAAAAAAATTTCATATTAAAAAAAAAATTGATCGTCTAAATAAAAAAAAAACAATGTTGAACACTATCACATAACCCCAAACAAAGTAGATCTTGTATTATGAGAATCACATGACTGATATACTACTTTTATATATACATTTTTTAATGTAAATACAAAGATATTATAAATAGAAAACATCCAGACCCGAAACAGACATTTTCAGATCATACAAACATTTTGCCTCGCGGTGGGAATTGAACCCGCAACCTTCATCCTTCATGTTACTTCGCTCCGCATTTTAATTCAATAGAAAAGCCATAACGGAAGATCAGCGCTGGTTGTCTCAACCAGCATTACGCTGAATTATGGACCTTTTTGCAACATCAGTACTGTTTAAAAATGTTAAGGTGGTATACACCTTTCTTATATAGATACAATAGATTTCAGACCGTTTTCTGTGGTTGCAAATAAAATCCTATTCTATTCTATTCTATTCTTCTGCGTCTCAGGAAGGCCTTCGGCCCGCTTCGTCTGGTCTATCCTGCTTTCACGACCAACTTGAAATTTTGCAATAAAATACGAGCCTCATAAACATAATGCAAACGCCAATCTATTTTATACGAACAAAAAAGGAAATTCGCGTAACAACGTAATAAAAATAACGGCTTTATCTCTAGATTTGTAGATTTGTGACTCTGGGTCACCGTATAATGAGGTCGATGACAACCGTGTTTTGGTCAATAATAGCGTAACCCACCTGTTATTTATCTAAGGTCATTAGTCAAAATGTTACATATTAATCATCATCATCATCATCATCATCATCAGCCTATAGCAGTCCACTGTAGGAGAAAGGCATCCCCTAATGAGCACCATGGCGCCCTGTCTTCTGCTCGATGCATCCAGCTTATACCAGCAGCTTTTTGCTTATCATACTTAGGAAGCTTAAGGGAAATTCTGATATACTTAAGTAGGTTTTTTTTGACGACTATGTTGGCGTAATGGTCGGTTAAGACGCTAAGCTGAAGACTTCTGTGATGCAGTGGGCGAAGGTCCGTCTGAGACACAAAAGGTTGCGGGTTCCACCACGTGACAATCTGCAAAGAGCTGTTAGTAGAAACTGGATGCGTCGAGCTGAGGATAGGACGCAATTACACCCATACGTGAAGGCTTATTCCAGCTGTGGACTGCTTTAAGCTGATGATGACGTTTGTATATTCAATTTCCATCCAGCAAAATACACAGAACAGTCTAGCAGTAGGCAATATAACTATGAAATGAAAATGACCCTCAAAAGTATAATATACTTAGGTACCCACCTACTGATGGTGAAATTGTGCGTTTAGTTTATTACACTAATCCATCTCGATGCATTCAAACCACGATTTTTTTACAAGTTTACTTTTGATTAGTTAATAACCCAATCAAATCAATACATTGCAACACTTACAAATATTTGATACGAAACTGGCAATACGAATCTAGCGTGACGAAGTAATCTGTTGACCTAAGTATAACCAATGTTGGACTGACCTATGGCATAGTTTCAAAAGATTTTAAAACTTTTAAATGGTTTTCCGATGAAAAATGCATGTTATATCAATCCAACCAGAGGTCGCAGGTCAAACTATGCGGATTGTGATAGTCGTGTGTAAGATATGTTATATTGTTATTGAGCAAAACAGTGTCTTAATACAGATAAAATATTAGTGATTTTAAATATTTCTTAATAGGAAATGGTTTGCTTCTAAGTGTTACGTAACGAATAATAGTTATTTTGCTTAAGTTTTTACGTCATGTTAAGTAAGTGCATGCAGATATGAAAGATAAGGTATCGTTGCAAGAATGCTAGAGTATCTTTTGATTTTGGTGCAATTATATCTGTCCCAGGAAGGAATAGACCCTTCTATTGGCTGCCGTAGATATCGTACTACCAGTCTATCTCCACACTACACAAAGGTTATCTGGAAGAAAATGCTCTTTAGCATTTAGTTCGCCTGTGTACTTATTTTATCTTGTGCAATATATATATCTATATATCTATCTATATATCTATCTATATATCTATCTATTTTAAGCGGAGACTAAAGGATAACACCAAAACAATTCTAGCAGGCTAATTATGACACAATATCCCCAAAAGGTGATAGAAAATGATCGGAGTTAGACCTATAGAAAGAAACATAGGGAGTTCAAAACCTTACTTGACACTCTTTAGCTGATGATGGCATAAGATCCCCAAATGGTGGTAGGAAATGAAGGGAGTTAAAAAGATGCATGCATGCATACATGTAAGGTTTTGAACTCCCAAAGTTCAAAACCTTAAATGTAAACTCTTTAGCTGATTATGTCTGAAGCCAAATAATGGTGCATTCCTTTGACAGTTCGTAATCGAAGATGCGTCACTTCACTTCTTTATTCAATGGGTTCTGAGAAAGATTTCCACAATTTCACCTTTAGGATCAAGTATAATTGTTCATATTAATATGAGGCAACAGGCAACGTAGTACAGTTTATAAGTCCAGTCGTGCAGTCTTCAATCAGGTCCTGTTTTCTGCTATTAGTCCAGGAAAATTAGGGGGTTGAGATAGTCGGCTATAAACTTGTATAAACCTTTATTTGAGCACCCAAAAACTTGTCTCAAAACCTACTTATCGTAGGGTGTATACTTCTACAGATATTCCAAGGTCAAAGGTTAAAAGACAAATTTTCCTGGACTATATAGCAATGGCGACTATAACAAAAAACTATCGTCGAACAAATTTAAATTTATTTTTTTAAAATAATCCACAATTATATTGAGCAATACCGCAATACAGGCCTGTGCGGCCACTTAATATTATTGACAATACGTATTTTATTGTCAATATTATTGTGTGGATAGCCTAAGACGCATCGTTTTCCCCAGAAAATATGTCAAATTTTTTACTCCTCGTTGACAACCTTTATCTAGTATGTTCGTTGCGTGCAGGAGGATCTATATTTCTGTGAGAAGGACGTATCTCAATGAGGAGGACCAGCAAACTTTTGCCTTGATCATACTATCACATCACACGACACTAATATTATGAATACGAAAGTTTTTTTGTTAGTACGTTTGCTGCCACTCAACTCCGTAACGACTGAACAGATTGGAATAAAACATGAAATATACATCAATTGTAACCAGGATGTACATAGGCCATTCACTCAGTACTACCGTAGCCGGGGAGGAAGCTAGTATTTAATCGTTTTCCAGGGAAATCAATGCGAAGGTTAGAAGCTATCACAAACTATCATACTGTATAATGTTCAGCCGTTGAAATCTATTGATGATTATGTTAATAAACTCCCGGTACCGCAAGCGCAGAAAAAAAACGAACCATGAGCCATAACTCTTACGGCACTATTTTGAACGGACAATTTCCGCTAAGCTTTTTATGTCCTATCAATCAACAAACTCCTGAACTAAACTAGTTTTTTATCAGGAAATATCTGACAACCGCAGACCACGAGATATGTACTGACCAGTGTATTACCGTATGACATAATATCAAGTTTTCTCCATACTTTGCTCTATTTGGGTTGGTACTCCGACTTTCGCTAGTACGAAATTATGTTTCTAAGGTATGACATAATGAGCAAAATAGTAATAACCAAGTAATTACTCAATTCTGAGATTTTAACAGTCATTTGTATAATTAACGAGCATATCTTGTTTTCCAAGTTGACATTACGTGCCCCAGAGTAAGTTGAAACACCACCAATTTGCAATGCCTTTAATTCATTCTCCCCACAGATATAGGAAGACAACTAGATAAAGTCTTAAAATTCAATACGGCTGATATCTACTTTCTTATGTCCAATATCATCAGTTAGAAAGGGATGCATACATAATATCAATGCGACTTCAAAAAGTTAATCGTACTAGGGCGCTCGAACAAATTTCTATGCAGGTTCATACAAATGCCCTGGTACGAAGTCGTACGAAGTCGCAGAAATTGCATTGAGATAAAGTATGCATCTCTTTCTAGCTAACATATAGGTACATGGACATAAGAAAGTAGAAATCAGTCATATGAGTTAATGTTCAGAGCATAAATGAATTTTAAGACTTCTTCTATGCTTTAGTCCAATTTCTTTGATTCTCCCCAAATTAAAAAAAATATGATTACGTCAAATAATCCATTGTATCATCAAATGATAGTATGACACATACCTATACCTAATTATTATGTAGGTATATAATAATATTGTAATTAAATAAAAAATACAAATAGGTCTTTCAAACAAATCTAGTGCATTTTCTATGATCTAGCGCAAGTGCGAAATAAAATAGATAGAGCGGAAAAAGGTGTTTGACAAATCAACATGTGCAACATGTGCAAGGTACACGTAACCAGTGGGTAGATACACGTAACCAGACTCTAATGAGAAGTACTCGGGGTCTGCAATCATGCATTAGCTGGTCTGCTAATCCGTATGTTTATAGGTAGGATTTTACTTTTGATGACTAAAGCTTTCACCAACAAAAATGAAGAACAAGTTAATAGTAATATACTTTAGTATAAGTTTTAGTATAGCTAGTATAAATGCAGTGAGGGAGAGGAGATGCAGGAGTAGCATCGATGTATACTGTTACTAACAAAACTGAATTAACATTTTGAGAATTATAATTTTGGAACTATTAAACTTTTGACGAAACTCATTTCTGACGAAGTTCTGGTTTAATTCATAAATAATACTAAATAAATAAACATCGCTAGACATTATCACAGCATCATCTAGTCCCAAACCAAGCAGATCTGGGAACCACATGACTGACATACTACTTATGTATACATTTCTTTTTAAATACATACATACACATAATACACATAAGACATCCAGATCCGAGACAAATATTTACAGACCATGCAAAAATTTTGTCCCACGGCGGGAATCGAACCCGGAACCTTTTGCTTATTAAGCGGGCCTTTGCCCACTGCGCCACGGAAGTCGTCCGTACATTTACAATAATCGAATACACAATTATAAATTTCTGGCATTTTTAAAACATATTTTTAATCAAATTTTGTCGCTTTACTTGCTGCAGCTTATTTAATCTAGATCATATGTAGATCACAAGAAGGCGGATTAGAATGATATACACCAGGAAGCAGTGTAGGCTTAGCGGTAGCATATTTTCATGGACATACAGTGGCGTCATGTACCATGTAAAACATAATATTTCCATATTTTACGTGTGTCATGTCACGCCTACTCTCATAGAACAAAGTTCTATACAGAAGCAAAAGCTGCTGAACAACTTATGTGAACCTATTATCTATGTATGCACGCAATAGTCAATGACATAAAGATAGGTTGTTCAGCTGACAACATAACTCAATGGTAGAGACAAATAGAACAATAATTATACAATGTTTAGTAAATTTACATTCAATGTCCTAACTATGTTTGCATGTTCTGCAGATATTTGTCCCGGGTCTGGGTGTTTTCTATGTATGATATGTATGTATTTACTAAAAAAATATATGTGTAGTATATCAATCATGTGGTTCCCATAATACAAGCTCTGCTTTGTTTGAGGCTACATGATGATGTGTGATTACGTCCCGCATTATTTATTTACTTAATACCTACTTATGACAAAAATAGATTAGCATTTGAAAGTTTAACAGTCAAATAGTTTTTAATATTAGATTATAAATAAATACTGGTTATTATCATCATTATACAATATCCTCTAGCATTAGCTGGGTAGTTATCAAATTATCAAGTAGATACTTATTTAGCAGATACCTAACCTACTTGTGATTTCTCTTGGTTTACACCTACCAGTTTAGTCCCTAGTTCAGCTGAGCTGGTGCTCATTAGGAGAGGCCTATATCCCGCAGTTATAGTTTCGGTAATAATTTTATAGTTTTTAACACCTTTTGTTATACAGTTACACACAATAAATCAATTCTTATGTTTCCACTATCAATAACTAAAGCAAATTTGAACAACTTGATTCATAAATAATTCAGGTTGAATGCATTAGCTAGTTACTTAATGTAATTTCTGCATTTTTTGTGCATCTTGGTTGCTGAACTACTTTTGGTACTGACATTACCTAGTATCTAGGTACTCCATTAACATTATCCTAATAAATTACAGTGGTCTACTTGCTATGTAATGTTTCATTGATATTAAATTGTTCTTAAACCTGTCTGGTCAAGGTTCAACACAAAATAATGTAGACTGGTTTACCCAGATATTGTACGTTCCTATGCGTAGGTAGGCATGCTTTATCAATTTCATCAGGAAATTGTTCTACTATTTCTACTGCTGGATAAAAAAATATGGGCTTTAAAAAGTTAACTTGTTGATAAGTGTCAAGGGAAGCCCATGTCCAACAGTGGACTGCTATAGGCTTATCATGATGATAATGGATACTTCTTCTTCTTCTTCTTCTTCTCGTATCAGCTAGTGACCAACTCAGGTGTCAGAGTTTTTAGGCCACCCGAAGGCCTTCGACATGGCTTAACGTCTGAAAAGCCGGAACCAACATCTTAACGTGCCTTCCGAAGCATGGAAGTGCACAAACAAGGTGATCTGTTAAGAACACCGAACTTCAGAAACCACGCCACGAATGGATACCACAATAAGCGAAGGGAGAGAATTCATTGACAAACTATACTTATTGGAAATAACAGGATTTTATAGCTTCTTACATAACAATAGATTCGATTATTTATATTCCACTACTCTACACAAACACCTATATAATAAGACCTAAACAATCTAAGTCTCCCCTATATCAGAACTAAGGGTTCACTTTTCATTGTTCCAGATGAAACGAGAGACCTCAACGCAGAGTCATCCGAAATCATCTCAGAAGCTGTAGCACCCCCTCCTGACCACTTCATAGAGCCTAACACTGCGGCGTCGGACCACACCGACCATTCCATAGAATACGTCGGCGATTCCCAAAACTTCTTCCCAACATTCGCCAACCTCTTCGAGCCCCGACAGAACAATTTCAGACTCGGCTTCAACAATCAGGAAGCAGCGTACAGTCAGCGACCGAACTCCTACAGATCTCTTCTCAACTACCCACTCTTTGGAGCATACAAGAATTCAGATAGCTTTGGAAAATCAAGCACGCCCACAGCAGCTCCGCTAGTCGAAGCTAATCCGGGATTACTAGGTTCAGGAAACTTCGGAATCATCAGAGGTGGAACTTTCCTAGCGCAAAACGACGAAGACTCGTCAGAGTATGACGGGTACAACTCCTACTACAATAACGGACATGGACGACCGTCCTTTGATTTGGGATACATTGCCAACCCTAGACCTAACTACAACCAAGACCAGTTCGCCAATTTTAGAGACTTCGCCGATATCAACACACCCGCCAACTCTGCTTATTCGCACTTCGTAGTAGTGTACGCTAACAAGAATTCGACATTAGATGAAATTAGCGAAGAGTCCAGAAACGTAATGTCAGAGCAAGCTAAACCTAAGAATATCTTTGAAACGCTAGAACAGTTGGATAGAACGACAATCGCGCCAAAGCTCTCGAAATCTAAGGCAAAGTTAGAGAGAACTAAGCAGAAAATGATGAACAAGAAAGAGCAATGGAAGAAATCGAGTACGAAGTCTCACAAGCCCGACCCCGAAGAACCTTTATTAGCGTTAAGTTAAAGCTAGTGAATACAAAGACTTGAGTTACATAAGTGACTGAATACATACCCAGTAGAAAAGTTTTGTGAGACATCGTCGCGGAGTGATGAAATCGAAAAGAGTCCACTGTCTAAAATTTAAATTTTATGTTAGGTTGTATTTTGTGTTGTGTAAATGTTATGAGAGGTACGCAAGATGAATGAATGATTGTTTGGAATGTTAAAAGGAAATAAATTAATTTTGTAAGTACTAAATGTTTTTTTTTTTTCTTTTAAAACCTAGCAAAGTATTTAGTTTTGTTAGCTACCTACATTCAAGTAGTACCTCCACTAGAAATCCACAGAACACTATTACCCCTATGCCTTGGTAGGTACCTAACTAATTAGTAATTAATTACCTAACATAAAATTAAAATTATAGATAACCTACACTATTCCCTGATTAATTTAATTTATTCCTACCTGCTATAGACTGATGATGATGATGATACCTACCTATGTAGTTTCCTTAATATTTAAAAAAACAACTTTTGCCGTCCCAATGCTGGGTCGCAAAACGTCTCCCCAACTACGATCGCTTGCGGCCGATAGGTAGGTAGTACGAAAGGCATCGATATCGTCGATTTGTTATAATTATAGTTTTTTTTTGTCTAGTACAACCAGTTAATTTGTAACTTACATAGAAAAAATAGGTTTGATAAACCCCAATTATCAGAAAACTGGGGGATCATTCTGACCTAGGTCCTCCTGAATTAGTAGGTATCTATGCAAAAATAGAAATAAGTATCGTGCGACTACGATAAAAAAAATGTAGGGTCCTGCCATCTAGTGTCGAGTAGCAGAAATATCTTTCAGCGACATCTTTGGTATTTTTTTTATAACTAGTTATACCTATATTGCTAAATAGATGGCGCGCGCGCGAGACATTCCAAATGTAACCCACAGATTGTACGAACATCATCCAATCCCTAATCCAATCCAACACCTGCTTTTAGCATATCTGTGCAGCATTGCCAGAAGGTTACATTTGATACATTTCACGTATCTTTTGACCCCCTCACGTAACATGTAACAAATCCTTAAATATATGGCAATTTACGTATCTTTTGAAAAATACAAGTTTTGAATACAATATTTTTATTGCAAACTGTTTACTTTTACTACTTATCTCACTCGGAGATGGCTCTGAATAGAATGCGCCATGACAAAATGAAACGTATCTAGTATGGATTAAAACATGATTTTGCTTGAGCGTTGAGCGTGTACGCGCACATTTCGTACTTCGCGAATTTTGCCGTTCGCGGTTTCGAAACAAACAAACATGGCTAATTGTGGTTTCTTTTGTTTCGTTGTGATGTTTGTTTGTTGTTGTAATAAGTTATTGTTTGGTAAGTAACAAAATGAAACAAGGGTCTGTTTTATCATATGATTAAATACACTGTTAGACATCATAGATTCCCTTATTTTCCGCCGTTTTGCCGACAACAATTTGCCTCCTACCAACATAGGCCATATACACAACATAGGTATATAGACGGGGAGCCAGGTGGGCCACAGTGCCTATCCCAGGATGTTAGGTTACTGATTCGAAATGCCAGGCTGGACACCTAAGAAAGTTCACACAAAAATTATAAAGGTGCTATATATAATATATTTAATATACAGTTCATTCTGTATAGTTACTTTTGAATATACCACGACGTAAATAAGCATAATAATTGAATTTCGCCCCACAATGCTAAGCGACTGGCGAGTGTACCTTGTCTAACCAAGACAAACCCTATAAATAGGTATTTTTTAGTTTATATTATGCCTACGGATACGATACTAGTACGCATTAACATTATTACGTACTAACATTATTTTCCATTCTCATCGTAGCCCATCTAGGCTGAGCGAAAAAATCGACGGCCGCCTGGCCTGGTGGTTCACTGAGTGTCGTAAATAGCGTGGCACAGGGCGCAGAAATTATGACCAGACCAGGAACAAATTTTGAGTCTTCCATGGTTAGTATTTATTAATTATTAGGTTAATATCCTGATATAATTCGTAGCTTTCTTTTTTATAATTTGTATTCACCTGCGCAAGAAAAATTTCGCGACTTGCTCCGCTCGCCAATTTGGTTGCGTTTGCTAATAAGGCTGCAATGCTCAAAACCACCGTACCCTACCCTAAAAAGTTTGCAACAATGACGAATTAAAATACAATCGCTTAGTTAGCTCTACTAAAAAAACGTGGTACGCTCCTTTCGCCGACTTCGTATTCTTCATCTAGTGTTACAGTTACTTATGGGTTTAAAAAATTGCAAGCGTTTTCTTTCTCTTGTTTCTTTTGTACACATCTACTACAAAATGTCGCAGCTCGCTACGCTCACTGATTTCGTTTACAGTTCGGCAGCAGCTACTTTAATTTCCTAAGGGTATCTAACTACGCACTGTAAAGTAAAGTTAGGTACTAATCGCCCTTACTCACTGACTAGTTTGGGCCAGGTCGTCGGCCAGGGCATCTCAGGAACCAGATCCTAACGACAACTACCAAAGGCTTTGAAAATTTAATTTAGAAATAAAACACACGAGAAATTTGACATTACCGTACTGACTTTTCTTGAACAGGCACAAAAAAATTGCTTTGGGAAGTTCTCGATCAAAGTCATCGAAAAAATGTAGAAATTTTGACAAATTCTCCTCATATCTGTAAAACTACAGGCAAATATCACAATTTTATAAATCGGGGTACTATAATCGATCTGGAAAACAAACATTTTCAATCTTATAAACGATAATGTAACTTTTGTAGCAAAAATGTAACATTTCAAGAAACAAAACGTAACTTATTACTCAAGGGCCCTGGCAACACTGTATCTGTGGTAATTTTTTAATCTGTGTCAAAATGTGCTATCCGCAAAACTGCAGTGTCCGAAAAAGCATTTTGATTGTTTGATTCTTAGATAATTTCGTACAAACGGCATAGAAATAACTATTTAGATTGTGTTTTACGTGTTTATGTGCAATGTCCTATCAAGAATTCTTACACCCACAACGTAGGTAAATAAATGTGAATCCACCATGTATTCGAGTAAGGATACCGCAAATTCGTCCTATCCCACGCAATGGGCCTTGAACCCCACGGCTTACCAGAATGTAGACAGTAATTCCGTGGACTGGGCCGCTTTGGCACAGCAATGGATCGCAATGAAAGACGCTGCGGCGGTGCTGGCGGCTCCCCCGCCGGCACCTCCGGCGAAACCGGAAATAGAAGAAGGCGAAGCCCCAATGGAAGTAGAGAATATAGAAAATAATGATTCGCCAATGGCCCCCGATTGGAACTCCTCCAGTAACTCTTGGAACAGTGGATGGAATCAATGGGGTGAGTTCATGTGCTGATTTTTATGATGCTCTAATTATCAACGTAACCATTCCTAGATAGGTCTGTGTAGAATTTTAAATCCATTACTGCCTTGGCTGACTTCAGGAACAATAACAAACTTCAGGAGCATTGTTTTGGAGGAACTCCCAATAAAATATTCTAACTTCACATGGGTTTGGGTTTTCACCCTTAGCAATAGATTGCACTTATAAATATCCAGTCAAAGTAACTCTTGAGAGCCTTAAGCATGACCTGCGAGTAGAGACAGTTGTATTGCAATGAGGTGAGTAAGGAACCTGTTATTAGAGATGGTTATATCCCAATAGTCTTTTTAAGAACCATTCTCCTCAGAAATTGTACACCTAATTTAAATCCTAACTCTATTATGCGATTGCAATTTGCTTCTTTGTGTATTACACTTCCACACCTTAACTATTCAACTGATCATTATTATGGTTTGCATACAGATTCTGACAATTTGTGTGCTAACCATAACAAAAAAAGTACTTTTTCAGCCGTTTTTTTTGTTTCCATATCATGTTGTGTCTCTCCAACTTACTTAATACAAATATTATCGACACACACAATAGACCTACAAGGAGTTCAATGGCGGTAAAGGGAGTCCATTTACATTTACATATTACATTTATAGGAATAATAACATACTTTATAGAATAATTACATAATAACATTTAAGTACATTGGTACAAAACAAAGCTGTGGACAAATCCTAGTACAGAATAATATAACAATAGTATTCATTTACCAATGGCCACATAGCAAATCACATATTTTGTGACTCAATCAGACAGTCCATAGTATTATGTACATTATTATGTTCTTTGCATGTAACAAGGTCTTTCATAATGATGTGAGCTCACTCAAGGGCATAATGCCAATAGTTTAATTCAACTAAAGTAAGAAAATATAGTTTAGCAGAAACTCCTTAGATATTTTCATAGAGTAAAGGCAAATTGACTTATCTAAGTAGTATTCACAAATTATTAGCTTTCGCTAGCATCTTTGCTCATGTAGTATCAGAATAAAATGTTGCCTAAGTGATTCCTGGTCTAGAACTATGTGCGACCACCACACTGCACCAGCCTATATCAGTATACTGCTAGACATAGGCCTCCTATAATAAAGGTAGATATGTCCATAATCCAGCTTCTCGCAACACCAATACTGATAAATACACAACATTATATTTCAGGATGGGGCTGGGGAGGAAATGGACAGATGGACCCAAAAATGGCAGAACCCTCCATGGGTATAGCCCCCCTGATGGATGGCTTCATACCCCCAGAAGGAAATGCCCAAATGCCTGGGTGAGTTCTAATCCTAAAAACATACTTTTTGAAGAACTTATCCTGTAGATCAGATGAGCTGCAGTCAAAAATGGTGAATTACATTACATTTACATACCTTTTCCTTTGTGTTGTATATTTCAATAGGACTCTGATTTATGTCTTGCAGATGGAATCACACTGCAACTCTTGGCCAGATAAAAACCTGACTGGAGATAAAACCTTCTGTGTGATATATTAATTTATTATTTGATTATACACAGGCAGTTTAAAGCTGATAAGTGTATATCAGGGTTATTTCTCATCATCATCATCATCATCGACAGCCTGACTTTATCCACTGCTGGATATAGGCCTCACATAGTTTTTGCCATGGTTATTTGTATATATAAAACAATAAATATGTATACTCTCTGTATATATATACTATCTCTAAAAGCTTATTTCATTATGAAATAAAGCTAGTTTTTCACCAACAGATATACAACCAATACCGCTGCGCCCACCTTCCAGCATGGCTATTGGACAGCACCACAAACCGAACAGCCAACCCAGCTTCGCAGTAATAGTCGGAACCGAGACAACAGACGGTCTAAAAGCAAGAACAGAGACCATAAACCTATTAGAGCTCCAAGAAACAGGTTGGTATAAATTAAAATTAGCAAAATTGTCCTACTACATCAAATGACAACAACACCAGCCTCTTACAGTCCACTGCTGGACATAAGCCTCTATGGATATGCCCATAATCCCCATGCTGGGCATGCATGTTGCGACTCGCAGGCTACACCTTCTCGCACCGCCGATGCTGGTGCCTATCAGCGGCCAAGGAATGTAGCTATGCTGGTGTTAGGCTGCGGTATACCGCAATCAGCCGGCCGCCAGACCCTGGTTTATTTAGCAGGATGCACTATGTGCAGGAGAGGTTTGCATGAGTTTTGAAGATGACAGTTAGGACCCCCCATCAGAAAATAACTTTGTCCCTGCAGCACAAATTATAATTAGAAGTATGAATTTAAAATAAATGTATGTGATAAATCACTCATCTTCTAATTTGTAATTTCAGAGATAAACCGGTGCCTGCTCCGGTGGCTGCTCCCATCATAGCTCCTGCCATGCCGATGACAACAATAGATGCAGCGAAACGGAGGCAGCTACCCGCATGGATCAGAGAAGGTAATTTCTTTGTCTTTTGAGTTTTTGTTGGGTCAGAGTTCATTAGGCAATTTGTTATAGTGTTAAACTGACTACTACTACACTAGCTAAACAATAAACACAGATTATTTTTCAGAATGAAGTTTGTTATCAAGATAAATAAACATAGTCCGGCCACTGAATTAACATCTAATTCTAATTTGAGGTGGAGGGACAAATTTCTGCACTAACGTCCCGCTTTGGGGTGTATTGTGCATTGCCCCCCTGCTAACCCGACCACAGCCAGCCCAAGATGACATGCTCCACTGTTTCTTCATCTTGAATTTTCTTCCCTTTTCTTAATAGAGGACGCCAAGGTCCAGCAGTGACAAACACAACATCTTCAAACCAAAAGGCACCAGCTCAGGCTAAAAACGAGGGGCTGATTTGGCTGCTCGGAGAATTTCAAAACTGGCAGTTGATAATAAACTACTGATCTATAAAACTGTATGGAAGCCTGTCTGGACCTATGGCATTCAACTCTGGGGATCAGGCTGCACCTCTAACTTTAACATAATATAGTGCTTTCAAAATGGCTTCTTGAAAAATACCTCAAAGGCTCCTTGGTTTACCAGAAACACAGAGCTGCATGATATACTTCAATTCTATACTGTAGCAGAAAAGAAAATCACTGCTCAAGCATACCAGGATAAACTGAGCCATTATCTAAATCAACTGGCACAACAACTTACAAAGCCCACTTAGATACCTAAAAAGTAAAAACAAAAGATAGCATGCAGCTAAATACACATGACTAAATTGAGGAGTGCCTACTGAAGAGATGAAAGCATGCAGCTAAATGCACACGATTAAATTGAAGAGTGCCTTCTGAAGAGTTGAACAGGAGTGTACTCTGCCGGACACAAAAATCACCAACAATTTGCCCATACTTGGACAAACTGATTGCATATAAAACTTAGAAAAATAAATGTCCAGCAGTAGACTGATATAAGCTGGTGTTGTTGTTTAATCGTAAATAATTATCTTTTCGCAGGCTTAGAGAAAATGGAGCGAGAAAAGCAGAGGGCGATCGAGAGGGAGCAAGAATTGAAGGCAAGAGAAGAAGCAGAGAAAGAGAAGAAGAGATTGGAGGAAGAGGAACTGCTGAGGATGAAGGCAGCAGCCAGCGGAGAACCCGTGCCACCTCCAAAGAGCAAGTTTGTAAGTATCATTCGAACTTCAGAATTCTTTATTTAATTAGAACCTTATGGGCGCGTCACACACGGCGGAGATTTGACAAAAATTACGCTCGCCATACAATCACTAGGACCTAGGACGATTTTACCAAACCAAGCACTTTGTCATTTTTTCGATGATAGTTTGTCGTTGAGAACCAAAGACGTACTGACAAGAGAAGTTGGGTCAAGTAGGCTAAAAGGCTACCTAAGTGGCAGCGGGGTATAGGGCGCGTTTTGCCGAGTAACGTGTCCATTGGTTAAATCGTCCTAGACTAGGACCCATCAGCATCACACACGGTTAATATAATATATATTTTCATATTACGGTATCTTATAGATACTGAGCGATATGGCGACTTGCTCAAGAAATATAAGTTAGAAAGCCAAGTGCGAGTCGGACTCGCGCACTAAGGGTTCCATACTGTTGTATGAGAGCCCCCACTTTGATATTAATTCTATTCTGTTTTTAGTATTTCTTGTTAGAGCTGCAACAGAAATACATCATCTGTGAAAATTTCAAACTGTTCATAAGATACTGTCTGGTGACAGATACACCAATTCGTAACGCTGATCGCGTTGGCAACAGAGAAGAATTGGCAGAAAACTTTGCGTAGCTTATATTTATATTCAACTTACAACTTCTATAATATCCTATATAGGATAGGATAGGAAGTAGGGAGTACTATCCTATTAATATTATTAAGGCCAAAAACGGTTGTCAGTTCTATGGCAGATATGGCCAGCCCACTGCCACTTCAGCTTCCTGATTCTCTGAGCTATGTCGACTACTTTAGTTCGACAGGAACTAAACGGCATTGATTAGGTGATAGGTATTACTTCAGGTGATAAATGTGAGTTGAGCTAAAATTTTGCACATGCAGTACTTTTTATACCGGGTACCATGCTAGCAAAGCCGCGTTCGAAAGCTAACTGATATCTAAAAATTAAACGCTGTAAAGCTTACTACAAGCAAGCAAGCTGCTTACCAGCAAACACGATGTGCTTGCATCATTTGAGAACAGCTGGACCAATTAAGCTTACGTTAGTTTAATGATAAAAAAAATACTAACTAAACTTTTAATTGGCCTCCGGAGGACGAATTGCCCGTACAAACGTAATACCAAAATTATTTCTAATTTCAGCATATTTCCACTTTATGATTGCATTATTTGTATTACTAGTAATAGTATTTATATCTAGATTCCTGGGTAGTGTTTTTTTTTAAATACTAACCTGAAATTAAATAAAAGCCAATAGCATTTTTCACATTTTTATGCCAAAATTGACCACTTTTCTTCCTCTATGTTTTCTATTAAAAACAACAATATCTATTGTTGTTTGTTAAGAAACATAGCTTATATTATCTAGTTACATGATAACAATACTGTGTAAAGAATACATAAAGTTTTCAGTCATAATTTTTCGTATTACGGAACACAACCAAATTCTTAAAGTCAAAGTCAAAGTTATTTATTGCGTAATATGGGGTTAGTAACAGTTATATTTATGTGATACAGGTTAGTGCAGCCATATTCAGCGTAGTACGCATGCAATATTTATATGTACACATTTTAACACTATGTACATTTACATTTTAATTAAATTATTTTAGTACTAGAGATGTCAAAAACTTTAAAATACAAATTACAATTCAAATTTTAATCAATCAAAGAAAAGTCAAATCTTAGAAAGTGTTCAACGGCGAATATTGCTATCCCGCCCGCACGGCTGAATAATCCATCAGCTAAAACGAGATAGCGATATACGTAGCGATCCTTTGCCCGCGGCTCGAGTTGAAGTTGCGAGCGAGGGTCGCCGCATTCTTCATAACGTAAATCACTTATATTTGATTTTTGTATGAACTTGTTAGCATTTCCACATTTATATATATAATAGAAAACATAAAAGGTACCAATCATTGTATATAAGCTTTGAAGGGAAACTAATAGGCCATCTTTAGCGATTCAGTGTTAATATAGCTTAACTAGCACTACACTAAAACCTATAAATATAGCTTGGGGCGTTAGGTAAATATATATTTAGCAAAGCAAGTAACTGAAACTGTGATTAAACGTGTAGCCAGGTATTTGAAACTCATATACTTTCCACCAGCTCACTTATATATAACACTGGAACTGAAAGGAAAGGATAACCTCATTAAATAAGAAAACCTTGATTCGTCAATATTCTTTAATTTACCGCCAATTCGGAACGTGGCCAGGCAGAGAAGAATTGGCAAGAAACTCTGCCCGGTATATTCTTTTCAACGTCTTCATTACAGTTTCTTATATAAAATAACAAATTCAATCGTTAACACATAAGTATATAATGTAAATGTTTGACCATGTAACAAACATTTACATTACGCATTAAATTTACTTATATACTTATTTTTTAGGTAATATATAAGGTACATAACGTTATACATAACAAACATTACGTTGTGTATTCCATTTACTTATAAAGTATATAATATATAACGCTATGTATTACACAATACACAACCTAGAAATACACAACGTCATTGATCAGGACTTAACGATTAGGTACTTAGCTTTTATTGCTATAGAGGTGCCAGAGCTCCGTCCGGTCCGACAGTCGACAACAGAATGAGTCCCGCTACCAGGGCGGCAGTGCTTTTATAGCAACGAGTAAACAAGTCGGTCGACCACGTGCTTTAGCAACCACGTGTTTTACAAAAATGAAAAGGGATGAGTCCCAACCATTATTTCTCCATAATTAGCTTGACACATGGGTAAATGTCGACTTACAAACACTGAAACGTACCTATGTACTACGAATCACATAGTTATATAGGTTAGGATTACAATAGGCAGTGTTTTAAGGTTATAAATACCTTTACCATTCAATGTTGTTTACAACACTGAATGGTATTTAAGCTTAATACATAAACAGATCCTATATAATAACTAACTTCGAACATTTCATAACACAAGCCCTTCTCTTAAGTGATTATATTTATATTACATTACCAGTACCTGTACCTTTATTAATTGGAGTATTTCTTTAAAATAATCTATCATAGGTATACTTAACAGTACTTCGTTATAATACAAGCTTGTGTGTTTTAACAAAATCATATCCCACGTGGTCATATACACATATTTATCTATTATTTGGAGTATATTTACATAATATACTATCACGGCCAGACTGACACGTACTTCGCTCTCGAAGTACGAACACCTCTCAAATTTCTTGCAGTACGATCACATTTCTGATCTCTCTCAGTACAGAATAAGATTTGGTTAATAAGTATATATATGATAAACTACTTAATATATACGTATTATAAATAATGAACACCCAGACCCGGGCGGGCAGATGCTTGCAGAAAGCATTGCCCGGGAAAGGAACTCGCAGTACTCATCGCTATCAATATGTTAATACACAATGATAACCATGATATACTACTTAATAAATACGTAAATATGTATATAGGTATTATAAATAATGAACCAGTACTCATAATCATCACCATGTTAATACACGGTGATAACCATGATATACTACTTAATATATATTTACATAAATATGAATATAAATATGATAAATAATGAACACCCAGACCCGGGCGGGCAGATGCTTGCAGAAAGCATTGCCCGGGAAAGGAACTCGCAGTACTCATCGCTATCACTATGCTAAGACACAATGACAACCATGATATACTACTTAACATATACGTAAATATGTATATAGGTATTATAGATAATGAATACCCAGTCCCGGAACGGATGCTTGCAGAAAACATTGCCCAGGAAAGGGACTCAGGATAAATACGTAATAATAAAATAATAAATGTACTACACATATACTTGAAAATAAAATAGTATTAGGACGCAGCAACCTGCGTATTTATTTCATACCAGCGACTTGCATATTTCAACATCAAAGTCAAGTTGTCGAGTCAAAAAGTCATTACAGAAGTCGTCAAACACAAAATAATTGCAGTAAGCTGCATACTTATTTTGTCCATGTTAAGGTCAAAGTCAAGTCAAATGTTTGAAGGTCGAGCCAAAGTCGGTAGACAGGTCGTCAAACAAAATAATTGCAGTAAGCTGCATATTTCTTTTGTCCATGTTAAGGTCAAAGTCTAGTAAAAAGGTCGAGTCAAAGTCTGTAGACAGGTCGTCAAACAAAATAATTGCAGTACTTTTGTCCATGTCAAAGTCAAAGTCTAGTAAAATGTTTAAAGGTCGAGTCAAAGTCGGTTGTCAAACAAAGTAATTGCAGCAACCTGCATATTTACTTTCTCCATTATATTGCAGAGGTCGTCAAACTCAAAATTATTGCAGTATGCTGCAAATTCATTTAGTTCGTTCATTTAAATTCACACAATGTCATAAAATAAAATATTCTTAAGTAACATGGGTCTCGGAGAATCATATTTTGTACATTCTTCAATATTATATCATTAGACCATTTGTATAATCTTACAATTATACCATTCTAAATGAATGGTACTAACTTATTATATTATAAACGTTTGCACAGCTTATTCATTGCAATATAATTGACATGTATCGTCGCCTTAACACAATATCTGCTTAGTTTGGAGGCTAGATGATGCTGTGTGGAAAATGAGCATTATTTGTTTATCATTTTTATTTCTATACCACTCCAACTGCAAGACTTATGGTAAGCGCTTGTGGCGTGGGTATCTTTGGTGTTCTTAGTAGCTCATATGAGTTGAGCAATACTGCCCGGTCCCTAAGTCCCTACTTAGACGGGTGTCTGTCTAGTGGGATTTAGATCTGAGCGCTTCCGTGCTTCGGAAGGCACTAAGACATTGGTCCCGGCTTTTTCAGTCGTTTAGCCATGTCGGAGGCCTACGGCGGATCTAAAAACTGACACCAGTTGATCACAAGCTTATACGAAGAAGGAAAGAAAGAAGAAAGTAAACCTACATATACTGGGATATCTTTGAATGAACAACTGAACTTAAAATGTCATACATATACAGGGTGGGGCAAAATTTTACCTCATTGACGGCAGCTACCATTTATTTTGTAGTAAGGTCTGTTCTTAGGAACTGTAGGTTTATTTTGAAGAAAAAATAATTGCATATTCGGAACACTTTTCCCAAAGTAACATACCAAATCAAATTGTAAGATTTTTCACAAATAAAATAAAACGTTTTCCATAACATTTTCCATGAAATGTCATTAATTCCCCATAACATTGAGTTCACGCATGTAATTCGACGTAAAGTGGTCGAATCGATGGTATCATCATTCTGCTAACACATGATGAACGATCAATTTGAAAAAAGAACATAGTATTTCCCGGCAAATGTTCGAAAGCATACATGGACCCAATATTGTGGCGAATGGCGCTTCTTCCTCTCTAAGAAACAAATGTCAAAGGAAAACATTTTGCCCCACCCTGTATAGGTAACTTTCTAAATTATCAACTCTATGATTCTCCGCAGGAATCAGATTCAGAAAGCGAAGAAATGGAGAAAGTGGAGCCGGTGCCCACAACCTCAAGACCTCAAGAAGAGTCTTTGGAACCTTCTGAAGAAGAACTGGAACCAGAGAAAGAAGCGGACCCCGCCCCGCCACCGCTAGTCAAGAAGAGTAAAGAGGAGATCATGCAAGAAGTCGTAAGTTACATCCTTAGCACTTGACAGTCATACCTTAATCCCACACTCACAATGGGCAGAAGTATACCATGGTACTCACAGAAGATAAATAAACCTAGTTACTATTAGCATAGAATAGAAAAAGGAACAGAATTTTCACTCCGCAAAAACGATTAAACAAATAGTTACTTCAGCTGCGACGCAATAAAGTGTTATTCAGCTCGTACCTAACATTTATATTATACCTATATTTACCTACACCTTGCATCCCTTTCTATACGTTAATCTTATCTCTTCTGACGCGTACTAACGTACGGAGCGAGCCTCGCAGTCGGGGCCCGCCGATGTACTTATAGCTTCGTACCTAAAGTGCGGAGTGAGACTGGCCTGCTATTAGAAAGGGAATCAAGCCACCAACTGTGACCATTCGCTCATATTTTTATAAGAAGAGTCCACATCGGGCGCTTGGGCTCGCGTGGCAGGCTCGATGTAGTTAGTGGCTTGAGAACCTGGCCTCGCGATGCACACGAAAACACTGAGGCGAGGCTCGCGAGGCAGGCCGAGCCATTAGAATTAGAATTATTTACTTATTTTCCAAAAGACATTTGCTTACAGCTAACACCAAAACGCAAACTATCCTAACATACATTGTTGTAAACAGGAAAAAAATACTATAGAAAATACTTATTTAAAACGTTAACTCTAATAGACAAATACACAGAACTAAAACTATCTACGCGAGCGCCCGTTGCGTAGGCTCATTGTTAGCGTGCGTGGTGCGTTCGTGTTGGTTGATAGGCAAACAACCTATGATGGCGTCGGCCCGCTCTCGTGTAGTATGGGACATAAAGAGACATACTGCTCAATATGGACGGATTGTTAGAAGTCCACGACAAACCACCGTCCACCCACACCAAATGCACAGCACACTGAGGCACCTTTGAGCGCGACCCGACACGCTTAGCCGAGGCATCGGCTTGACTGGTCTCATAGCTCAATTGGTAGTAACTCTGCCTTCTGGGCTGCAGATCGCGGGTTCGATTCCCGCCCAGGACAAACATTTGTGTAATGAACATGAATGTTTGTCCTGTGTCTGGGTGTTTTATAAGTACAGGCTCTGCCTGGTTCGGGATTATTTGACTGTGTGTGAGATGTTCCGTTTATTTATTTATTTTATTTTATTTTGTAACGTCCGCCCAAACATCCCGGTGGCACGTCCACACTCCACACAGACCGAGGCATTGGCTCGCAAGGCTGCCGCGCGAGCCATGCTCATGCATGGTTGGTGTGGACGCGGCTATTCATCCGATTTTGCCAATGAGTTTTTTGACGTACGTGAGTGAACGTCGTCTAAAGTCTGGCAATAATCAGCGCCGCGTTTTGCGCTTGAAAAAACTAAGGGTCGAGACACATCTGCGGGGCGTACGGCGCCGACACTTCAGCGACTGAATGATCAGTGGTAATTTTCGTTTGGCATGACACCAAACGCACTGAACTGTCGGCAACGTGACGGCACGGCTGACGAGGCGGCTCCGGCGGCGTTTAATTCAGCGCATTACGCGCAGGCAGGCAAGAACGTGATAATGCCGCTTTTCGCTTGAATCACTAAACGTTCAACTACGCGCGCCGAACTTTCAGTCGCTTAACGCGTCGCCGAACCTTCGGTCGTGACGCGTCGCTTGCTCATGAACGCGACGTAAATTCGGCTGATGTGTCATAGGAAACTTGAAAAACACTGCAAGCGTATTCAACCGAACTTTCGGCGCTGTACGTTCCACAGATGTGACGCGACCATAAAACATAGACTTGTGGAATGTATGGGTGAGGGAGAGGAAGAAAAACTGGCGAAAGCGGTTCTGATACAAATTGTCATTGCCCTTCTATTGGGTAGTAGGTTTACTTTTCTTCTTCGAATACACCTATTCCGTCATCCGCAGACGTCGTTGGCTGATGGCAAATGACTTTTTGTTAATGACGCAGACTCTGTGGCGCAGTGGGCGAAGGCCGCAAAAGGTTGCGGATTCGATTCCCGCCGCGAGACAAATATAAGTACGTTCTGCAAATATTTGTTTCGGGTCTGGGTGTTTATTATATATTATTTAATATGGGCCAGCTCTTGACCTCGAGGCTTGCATAGGCAAGGATGAGATAGACGATGGGGCGAGCTTTCCCAGAAGATGCCTATTAACTCTCTTTTTGAAGCCGTTAGGTTGACTTACGTCAATGGAAAAACAGACGCTGGCAGCTGATTCCATATTTTAGCAGTGCGCATTATAAATTATTTTTGGAAGCGCTTAGTCAACTTGATGCGGATGGTAGTTAGCAGTGCGTCTGAAGTTCCTATGGAAGTAAGGTGAAGGCGGAATAAGGTCATGTAACTCCTGAGCACACTCCGTAGTACAATCTGTAAAAGACCGACAAACACCCAACCTCGCGACGATGGCTCAAGCTCTCGAGCCTTGCTTTAGCAAGATACTCTTGACCAATGAGCCTCTTAGCCCTGCGTTCAACTATAAAACGTATATATTTACAAATAAAATCTATGTAGTATATCAGTCATGTGGTTCCCATAATACAAGCTCTGCTTAGTTTGGGGCTACAAGATGCTGTGTGATAGTGTCCAGCATTATTTATTATTTATTTTAATACTTCGGCCGATGATGAATTTAGTGTAACCGAGGCGTATTCGTATAGTCCGATACAATGGAACGAATACTGTTGATTGGCAATGAACATCGCGTTCATTTTTGATAGTAGCAACGAATAATCCGGAGCACCGAACCTACTCATACTTTAATGAGTGTTTATGTGTAATAAGATTTTTATATATCCCATACATTTCGACTCAGGCGTGATTTGAACCCGCGATCTTCTCATAAATACTGGGAAGGTCGCGGTTGGGATATATAAGAATCTTAGATTTCCCCTGAAGTGTGAGCTAACACTTAAAATACAAATAAATAAATAATGTTGGACACTATCACACAGCACCAAACCAAGCAAAGCTTGTATTATGGAAACCACATGACTGATAAACTACAGAGATACAAATATTCTTGTAAGTACATGCTTATTATACATAGAAAACATTCTGACCCCGAAACCCGAAACAAATATTTGCAGAACATACAAACATTTGTCTCGCGGTGAGAATCGAACCCGCAACCTTCTGCTGCTCAGGCGGGCTTTCGCCCACTGCGCCACAGAGGTCATCAAAAACAAGTCGTACAAACAATTTAATTTTTCGATTGTAATGTTTCGAATAAGCACTCCTTGGGAGATCCAGCTTAATGCAATAATATGCTTGTCACCAGATGCTCAATGTGCGAACAACCCTAACCGAAATCCTCCTAGAGGTAACCGACCAGGAGATTCATATGGTGAGCCAGGAAGAATTCAACAGATATACCGCGGCACAAGGTATTTGCAAAACTAAGCTATTCCAAAACGGACCGCGTTATCTCTTCAAGACATTACTTACAGCGTGACACGACCCTATTGACTCTAAACTGTGATCCTACTGTGATATTTAACGTGATGTGCTGTCTTCGAACACAATTTTATGTCATCGCTAATAAAGTCTTATTTCAGATACCGAATTGTTTCGATATTAATTAATGGTTTTATTTCAATGACAAAAGCGTCGCGACTCAACGCTATGAAGGCAAGCCAGTCGAGGGCGCTCGCCGCTATCGCCACAGGCCTCGGTGAGTAATGCGCCTATAGTCTAAGCTTGTCTCGATTAAAATATCTCGCAAATATAACCCCTGTAACGCAGCCGTACTTCCCAGTCTTGCAAACGACGTCGGAACAAGCAGTCGTTTCAATCAGACTGAGTATGGTCTGCGAAATACACGGTGATTTTGTTAAACCAACCAATAAACCTCATTATACCTTTTCATTTAATTCAAGTATGAAAAGGTCCATTGAATCAATTGGATTAAAAACAAATTAAAAATAGGGTCACTTAACATTTCACATTACTTTACAACCTCCGTTCGCAAAATCACCATGTATTTATTACCCTATCCTTATTATCCTTCCTTTCTGATTGACCTCAATAATTACTAAAAAAGATTGCCAGATATTTTAGTCATTTACATAGATGGTGGTTTAACATTAAATTTTTAGGAGATTAGCTATGGAAATCTCTGACTTTTTCACATGAAAGTGTGAAACTGTTGATAACAAAACGAACCACCATGTATGCCATGCCATATTCTATTTCAGCATAACAGAGTTGATAAATAGTATTTAAAACGAGCAATGATGATTGCGCCTATACAATATGTATGAGTATTGCGGACTTCTTATTGGTAAGACTTATTGAATACTAAATAAACATATGAGCAGTGAATGAGAACAATAGTAGGTACAAAGGTAGGCATTTCCAATATAATAATGAATAATGAGCTTGTACAACCACCAAGTGTAGAAGTATTATTTCGTAAACTGATAATGAAGATATCTATTCAGACAAATCCAATCTCAAAGGTGAAATGCTACGAGAAAAAGTTTTATATCTACAAAGTATATTTTACCTGTTTACTAGTTTAAGATATATCCAAGATATAAGTATTCAAAGTCAAAATTCAGTAAGATCCTAGGATCACTTTGTATTGTTCAATAGATTCTAGGATCCCTTTGTATTGTTCGATAGATTTTAGGATCACTTTGAAATCAAATTCAATCCTACCCAATGAAACCTGCATAGAGTTTACTTTACAAGAAGACAGCTGTCCTGGTATTATAAATAATTTCTACGAAAATCTATCAGATTTTTGAAACGACGTCTATTAGAAGCTTATTAGACGAAAATATACCCTTTAAAGATCAGGTCGACTATAGCGCGAGAACTAAAAGGCTATCGGTTTAAAAGGTTCAGGGTAGCGGTAGGGTAGGTCTCTCGCAGCATTGGCAGATACTCGTTGCTATCAAAAGCTCCTATATGCACAGGACTGGGCGCTTACGAGAGTAGCAGCGACGAGGCTGACGACGACGAACTGAATGATATCTCAGACCAACAGTTACAGGTAAAATAATTTACTAAACTGGGCGTCTACTCCGCAAAACAAACGATATAACGGGCCAATAAATCGTTTCGAACCCACCGAGATACACTGTAAAGTCAGAGTAAAAACTGTCAAAAAAAACCTGCCAAGTGCGAGTCGGACTCGTGCACGAATAGTTCCGTTTTAGCGTCGTTGACATCAAATAAAAGGGTCGCAATGCCACTGCGTGTCAATGTCGGCGCAATAAGCAGCGTTTCCCGAGTTTTTTTTCATGTTGCTTTAGAGTATACTACCTCGATGGACGAACCCTACTCTAAAGGTTAGCTCAAATACACAAATACAAAAACACTAGAAATAAAGATAAACTAGTTGTTCCTACTGTAAGGCTCCATAAAGTTAGTCAATTATTTAAAGGGCAAAACGTACGGTTTTTTAACAAAATCCCAAATTATATGCTTAATTTATCTGTACATAAATTCAAAAATGTTGTAAAACGTAACCTCTGTAATAAAGCTTATTATAAAATTTCTGATTATTTAGGTGACAAAAAAGCTTCGGATGAAACTGTCTCCAACTCCCTCAAAAACAATGTAATAATAAACTTTCTAAAAAACAAGACTAAAAAAATATAAGCCAAGCAGAGTTTCTTGCCAATTCTTCTCTGTTTGGTCACGTTACGAATTGGTGTAAATTCAAATTTATAAAATTGACGTTTCAATTGTATGTGCTTATTGAATAAACTTATTTTGATTTTGAAGTCGGCGGATAGCAAGTCGGGGTATTTTAAATTTACCAACATAAATGCATACACCATGTATCCAATGATAATAAGATATAAATTCCAAAGATCAGAGACATTTGGAGCATTGTGGGTGTATGGGGTTCCAACCCAACCTCACCTGCTCGTGGTGCACCCTGCTAACTAACATACGGGGCTCTGTCGGCCGGCTGATTGCGGCATAGCGCAGCCTAATACTGGCACAGCTAAATGGCCGCCGACCTACGGGCAGCAGCGTCGGCGGTGCGAGAAGTTGTGCCCTGCGATCCCCAACCCGTATGTCCAGCGTGGGGATTATGGGCAAATCCCCCTTTATTCAGGGAGGCATATGTCCGTATCGTTCCAAATAATACATTATATGGAAATTGGTTTTGCGGAGGAGACCCCATTTTTCCACTTATCTTCCTTGACATTAGGTCATTGACAAAGTATCGTGGCCTAGAAAGATTTTGTGAACAATGATAGTGTGGTGAAGTTATAAGGTGAGCCCCGTAGATACTTCCAAACAAAACCATGCTTGTGATTAACCAACAACTTATCCATAGCACAAAAAATCGAGCTTGTGATATTGATTTCTCATCTTCGGAAACCAAGCTAACCTCACCGGCCCGTGGTGCACCCAGCTAACTAACAAATGGGGCTCTGGGAAATCTGGGAGCTGGCTGATCGCAGCATAGCGCCACCTGACACCTCCGGCACTGCTAAATTCATTGACCTGCGAGAATGCCCTGTGATCTCCAACCCAATTATGGGCATATCCACTTTCTTATTAAGGGAAGTCAACGTCCAGCAGTGAACTGATATCCTAGACTGGTGTTGTTGTTGTTTGTTTTGTTATTATGTGTTTTGCTAGACAACAATCTTCAATCGAAAACAGCAGATTTTCACAGTGAAATGAAATGTTTATTTGCATGAATACAGGTAAATATTATACGCCAATTACTCGTACCCCTAAATGTGTCGTTTCATTTTATTCAATTTGTGCAAATGCTCAAGTTTTAAATCATGTTTGCAGAACAGGGCTATTTATTATTATCGTGTAGAATCAACCCTTTTTGAGATACGTAGATATTTTATATAACATTCAAGGTTAATCATTGACGCAGTTTCTGTTGTAAACTCAGACCAAAACATTTACCGAAAATGGTTTGTTTTGTTTACACATTTTGTAACAGCTTCCCGTTTTCCTAGACTGCTTTTGTAAATTTTATTTTCGGTTTAACCTTCGTAAATGTATCCTCCTTTCAAATGCAGTCACTCAAAGTGCAGCAAGGCCTTCCGAAATCATATGACGTCCTTCCTACCGGTTGTTCCCTTCATTTGGCTTTGGGAAATGCTTAATTTTTAAGTTCATGTTTTTTTTCCTTATTAGGGTTCCGTAACTCGAAGAAAAGGAACCTTTATAGCATCACTTCGTTGTCTGTCTATCTGACTATCAGTCAAGACCCTTTTCTTTGGAACACGTTTAGATATCAAGTTGAAATTAATATCAAATATTTATCTCTGCAATTTCTTAAGAGCTGTGAACGCAACCAGATATGCCGCATATTTTGACACTCGCAATGGAATTAAAACCTACTTAGGGTACTTCCCATTGACCTAGAATTATGAAATTTGGTAAGAAGTAATGTTTTATAGCACAAGTAAAACAAACAATGCGAAAACTGTAAATTTGTAGTTACATGGCTAAGAAAAATATTTAATACCTACAAGTTTGTACGGACCCCTCGGTGATGAAGTCTGACCTGTAGTACTTAGCCGGTTTTATAGAAAACTCATTCCGAACGTGTTTTCGTTTCGTTCTCAACGTTAAGTCATCTTTAAAACTATTTGTGAAGGGTTCGCCCGGGAAAGTAATACTATCATGACTATTTCTACCGCGCCCCGTGTGTTTTGGTTTGAAGGGCCTCCAACATGGCTTAGCGACTGAAAAACACAGGACCAACATTAAAACGTGTCTTCCAAAACAAGGAAGCGCTCTGTGTCTGTGGCTTGAGTGTGAAAAACATACCTTACTACAATGTTTGCGTTAACTATATTTTTGGATGGAAATCTAGAAGTTTTACAAATTCCCGCTAGGGGCGCTTCTTCTTTTTCCATACTCTAGCCACTGTTAATGCACTAAACGGTCACCCATCAAAGGAGTGTTGTTTAACCAGCGTAATCTGCTAAGAACCCCGCTTTATTTATTCACTAAGTTCCGCCAGCGTCTTCGCTCACGTGGGGATAAAAAGTAGTCTATGTGTTAATCCAAGTCAATGTATGTTCCAAGTTTCTTTCATATCGCCGTTACGGAATTGAGTGTGAATAGACATTCTCACACATACACACAAAGTTTCGTATTTATAATATTAGTTTAATATACCAGGACATCATAAGACGCAGGCGGCAGGACTTCGAACGCGTGGCGCGCGACATCGAGGCAGAGGTGAAGAAGGCAGAAGCGAAGGATGTGGTCGATGATCCCACCACACCAGTCGGCACACCGGAACCTCCGAGACTCTCCTCAAGTAAGAATTATTTTATTTTATGCTATCTGATCGAAATACACAGACATCTGTGGTGTAGTGGGCGAAGACTCGCCTGAGATGCAGAAGGTTGCAGGTTTGATTCCCGATGTGAGCCAAATTATTGTGACGTGCAAATATTTCTCTCGGATCTTGGTGTTTTCTATGTATAAGCCTTTCTGGGATCAGCGTAGCCTCCAAGATCACCATATGTTGGAAAATATTTATTTCATATTAATAACTATACTATACGGGTCAAACCTCCCTCTCGCTCGCACTATTCAATATTTTTGAAGATATAAAATCACTGAATGTAGTTATGCAAAATAGTAAACCGTCACGGCCTAGAAAAAACAATACAAAGGTTCAGCAATAATATCATGTTGAACCCAACACGTTTTCCTACCAATAAATTTGTACTAAAATTGATCACATTAGTGCCAGTTTTTTGGTAAGGAAACGTTATAGAATTAAAATGATATTATTGCTGAACCTTTGTATTGTTATTTTCTAGGCCGTGAAGGTTTGCTATTTTGCATAACTACATTCAGTGATTTTATATCTTCAAAAATGTTGAATAGTGCGAGCGAGAGGGAGGTTTGACCCTTATAGTCGCCTTAATTAGAGACAGTAAGAAAGGTGCCAATGGACACATTTTTAGAAATAGTATTTGTATAAAATTAAGTTAAAGTCAAATTACCCATTAGACTACGAATAGATTGTAATACAATTAGGTACAGAAATTATGAGGTAAACTAATATTTAAAAAGTTTACAGTCTGTGCGTTTTATACTCGGTTTATTGCGCTCCATTGCTCGCTGACAAACCTTGAGTTTGGACCATAAGTTATGCATAAATGATAAACATCTCATTTCGTCCAGTAATTGAGTGACAAAAAACCTTGTTTGTAGTCAACACAAATATTTTGGTACTAGCTTGTGCCCGCGGCTTCGCTCGCGTGGTACCTTGATAAAAACTCTTACCACACTCTTACCACAAAACATTAATAAAAGAATGTTTAAAAACGTGTTTAGCTAAACAGCGTCTAAGAGATAAACAGTGCTTAAACAACTGTTTAAAATTTCTTACCACAAATACATGTTTAACGTTTATTTAGCTAATCACTGCCTAAATTAACGTATGCTGATTTTAACTTGGCAACCCTAAGAAACGTTTCGTTTTACGCATATTTCATTTGTTGAGCCTTTGTGTTTCCTACCGAATTCATTTTGTTTTTATTGATAATACGGAATAAGTAAGTCGGAAAATTCAAAATAAGTACTTGGTAATTAACTTGATAAGTCCCCCATTTTTAACGGCTGGTTTAGCTATCAGCATAACTGAAGATATCCATTGCTATTAACGCGCTGAGAGAAAGCAATATGGCGAAGGTTAAACACGTGATAAACCAGAGGGTTAATGTTGTTTCAATTTAAACACTATCTAAACCTTGTCTAACTCTAAACAACGGCTAGACATGGTTTTGTGGTATCACTTTTGCTAAACAACTGTTAAACACGTGTCTAAGTCGTGTCAATGTTTTTTGTGGTAAGACTGATATAGTTTATGAATACTTACTAATTTGGAATATACTCCAAGTTTCATCCAAATCTGTTCACTTTACGCAGATGAGTGGGTACAATCATACTCACACTCATGTTAATTAACCTTTATCTACACCGTCTTGAAATTCCCAGATCTGATATATGTAGTAATCATTAATTTCGGTCACGTAATACCTTTTCCGCCTATCAATTCTGCGGTTGAGAGTCATTCCGATAACCGAGTTCAAGATCACCACCTTCACTGGGCCAATTATGTAATAATTGCATTATTACAGAATAATATACCTACGTTGTGGCTTCTTACTTCTTAAAAGGTCTACAACCCTCGAGTTATCTCGAGTATTAATACTACGGTAACCAATTTTCATCTTATTTGCCATTTTTGTGGTTCATATTGACGGCATCTCTGACGCAGTGGCCGCCTGAGACGCAAAAGGTAGCGGGCTCGATTCCTGCCGCGAGACAAATGTTTGCATGATCTAGAAACATTTGTCTCGGGTTTGGGAGTTTTCTATGTTTATTATAATACCTATATTTACAAAAATAAACGTATAATAAGTAGTACATCAGCCATGTGGTACCCATAATACAAGCTTTGCTTAGTCTAGGGCTGTTATGATTATGTGTGATATTTAAATGTGTGAAATAAACGTTTCATTCATTCATTCAAAGATGGCTCTAGCGCATGGTCCACCTAATGTTAAGTAGCAACCATTACCTATAACAAATTATTGCTCTGTAGGTCTTGAAGTTTTTGTAACATCATCATCATTATCAACCTATAGCAGTCCACTGCTGGACATAGGCTTCCCCTAATGAGCGCCATTGCGCCCTATCCTGAGCTCGACGCATCCAGCTTCTACCAGCAGCCTTTCGCAAATCGTCACTCCACCTGACCGGAGGGCGTCCTACACTACGTTAGCCTTGCCGTGGCCTCCACTCAATAACTCGTTTACCCCAACGGCTGTCGGTTCTTCGGCAGATATGGCCAGCCCAACGCCACTTCAGCTTACTTAGTTTGGAACATGTTAATTTGTAATTGCATTTCATAGATCGTTTTCAATTTCTACAAGCGGAGAGCGTAGAGCTTCTAAAAGCGGAAATATATCGAGCGAGAGCTCTACCAATTTACTTTTTAGCACTAAAATGCACTTTTAATGGCACTCCAAAGTTTAAGCGGAACAACGATAAGGTTAAGGTTCTCTTATAAATCGTAGTTCAAACAAACAAGCAGTTAATGTCTTGTCAGGGTCAATGTTAAATTCTGACTGCACGTTTATTTGGATAATCTTATTTTGGAAAATACCAGCAAAGCGTTAATTATACTTTATTACATAAACACATTGTTTTTATTGGATTATATTGCTTTCATTATAAAAATTTGGCTCGATGACCTCTGGCGCAATGGGCGAAGGCCCGCTTGAGACGCAGGTTGCGGATTCGATTCCCGCCGCGAGACAAATGTTTCTATGATCTGCAAATCTCTGTCAGGGTGTTTTCTAAGTTATATTTAGATATGTATGTATTTAGTACTAGCTTCCGCCCGCGGCTTCGCTCGCGTGGTACCGGGATAAAAAGTAGCCTATGTGTTAATCCAGGTCACCAACTGTATATTATTTGTAAGTTTCATCCAAATCCGTTCAGTAGTTTTTGCGTGAAAGAGTAACAAACATTCATCCATTCATCCATACTCACAAACTTTCGCATTTATAATATTAGTAGGATAAACAGCATAAGTTATTCAGTCAGACGACATGGTGCTGCTCAGCCAAACGGTTGGAGATCTGAAAGAGGTGCTGACTGCTGAGTGCTTGTGAGACCTATGCTGCCACGCATGGGCTCACATATAATATATAAAGAAGACGGAATGCATGGTCCATAAGTTCGCCGGCATATGCTCCGTTAATGGCCTGATATCCCTTTCGATGCCACGGCATTATTTTAAAGCATAGCAATTAGTATCGTATTTCTATTTCAATAGGTTTCAATGTCCATTGGTAAAAATTGAAATCCCTTGGCATGTCGTCCCGGTCTGCGCAGGCCTTAATACAGACGGTATTACCCTAAAAGGCTTAAGCATTAATCGTGTTACTAAATTTAAATATCTGGGGCTTATCATCACCGACGACCTTAAGGACCATACTGACGTTGAAAGCGAGCGTAGGGCTCTGGCGGTTAGAGGTCCTCTTCTATAATTTAAGTTTTCAAAATAAAGATGCACCGGCTGACGATAACATCAAATACGTGAGATGACATTTTAAAAGCACAATCATCTCTGGTATTAGACTTCAACTTTTAAAACCACAATATAAATGCAATTTGTAGTTTTATGACCTTGTTATGCTGCAATTCATGCAAAGTACATACAATACATGTTCTGGTGAGATTATTTAAAAGATAGGTGTATTTTCCTTATAATAAACTTGCTCTCCGCACGCGTAGTATTGGGATAAAATGTAGCTTATGTGATAATGATAATCCTGGTCAAAAATTATTTATTTAATTATAATTTTTTGATGATTGATAGCCATCATAGTAAACATTAAAAGAAACAAATAGAAACAGTCTTCTTATTTTCCAAGTTTCATCCAAATCCGATCTATCGTTGTTGAGGAGTTGAGAAGTTGAGTAGGAACAAACACACTAATACACAAACTTACAGATTATTAATATTAGTGTAATGATGAACCTATTCAAAAACTTATCACAAACTTTGTTACAGGATCATCAGCCACACCGCCGCCAATCGAGTCAGAAACCCCTGAAAAGATAACTGAAAGACGGTCTTCAAGAGACAAGAAATCCAATCATAAAACGACAGACCATGTCGACGGTGTCAGGAAGTTGTCAACCATAGAAGAGAAACCAAAGAAGTCAAAGAAAGAACGCACACCGAGCCCTAATAAATCAAGCAAAGAATCAACACCTAGCGATTCGGAGGACTCCGCAGACAGTTCCAGCAGCACCTCCGAACCCGAAGTGAAAGTAGAAAAGCCTAAAAAGCGCAAGCGACGAAACTCTAGTTCCACCGAATCGAAGAAAAAGGATAAGCGGAAAAAACACAGAGAGGAGCGCTCGAGATACGACGACGAACGTTCCGATAAATCCAGAACCAAACGCAAGGAGGATTACCACGATCGGCACAGATCGAGGCGAGACGATCGGCATAAAGACAAAGATAGATATAGGGACGATAGTGAGGACGAACGGCCTAGGAAGCGGACGAGACGGTCTCGCTCCATCAGCTACGAGTCGCGGCGGCGGTCGCGCGACCGCTCAGGAGGGCGGCGTCGCGACAAACGCTCCTACGAGCGGGAATCGCGGCGGGAGAGGTCCTATGAACGGCACGATAGGTATGAGCGGTCTAGGGACTACGACCGGCGGAGGTCGCGCAGTGGCAGCCACAGGCACCGCCGGTGATCACCAGGTTAAATACGGAAAAGGTTGTATTTTGTTTATATTTTATAATTAACATTGTATATAGTGTCACTAAGCTAGTCATTAAACTCGCGTAGTTGTACCCATTTGCATCAACTGATATGGTTTTGATAGTGCCATTGAGTTGTATCTATCTCTGCAATCTCATTTCTTGATCGTCAAATGTAATATTTTAATTAAGGTCTCGGTTCTAAGGGAACAAATCATTTAACACTGCCTGGACATTATAAAAATCATTACTTTACTTGGTTGACGCGATTGGGCAGAATTTATAGAATTAATGAATAAATGCCTAGTTCCTTTCTCTTCTACTTACCCAATGTGATGATGTCAGAAATGTATGAAAAATTTGAATTTTCTCTTGCTCTTATCACTTGAAAACTGTTCAAAATTGTTAAGTAACGCCATATAATTGTATTGTTTAATTTACTTTACGATAGTATACCTTATTGCGATCATGATTAAACACATTTTAGGGCGTCAATAAATATATTGTTTACCGCAAAAACTACGGCAAAATAGCAATCAAACTTTTACATTTTGTTAAAGAAACTGTTACACAGAATTTCTCTCAACTTACGCTCTTATTATCTACACTTTATTTGAAACTTGTATATACTTTTTGCAATTTTGTAAATACTAATAGAAACGTGTAATATTTTTATTAAATACCACAGTGTTAAGTACAATTTCAAACTAACATGATGAAATAATGTGAAAATAACCATTATGATTTCTGCATTTCCGATTTCACGAGATTTTTTATAATTAGTATAATAAGTAATGGTTTTATGAAATGATGATTATATATAATTGCTAAAATGGAAAAAATTACTAGGTTCAAAAGGTTATGATGCTAAATGATGTACTAAAAAAAAAAACAATTTATTTTTTATAGGGAATTAATCATGAAATACATTTCTGACATCCGTAAGATAGAGGCTGTGATATATTATTTTCTTTTTTCTTTTTCAGGTGGGAGGTCATATTTCTTGCGTCAGTTGTAAATAGTGTTTATTTAGTGTGCACAAGCATAATTCCAATAAACTTTATTATCGAATTATATTTTGTTTTATTTGTACGTGTTTATCATTTAGGGTTATCATCCACTTTCCAAAGTTAAATACTAAGTACAGGCCATAAAGGTTTAGAGACCTATGATATTGCAATTTGAGGTGATTATAAGCTCTTGAAAATAATCTTAATAAATAGGTAATAGGTAGGTTACGTATGTACTGTAAGTTGAATGAAAAAACCTTGATAAAACTTTGTATAAATCAAGGATCTTCAGTCATTCATATCATGATCAAGGTACAAGATATTTGCTTTTGCATACTTAAGTTTGGTTGACAGATCTGCTGAGGACTGAGGACTATTGTAGTTTAGCAGTGTTATGGAACCTATTTACTCTTTTCAGGCATCACAAACTTGGGGGCATAGTGAGCGTTTTACATAACAAACAACTTTTATAAGTATTCAACCAGAAGTTTTTATTGCCATGGAATGCATTTATCTATTATATCCTACTAATCCTATAATATATTAGGATTCGGTGCGCGTGGTGACTCACACTGTCCAATAAAGACATCTTTGGTAGGTATCCGAAACCACAGGAGAAATTAAAAGCATAAAATCATTATGAAGCTTTTTTTATTCATCTAGTACGCAATACGTACAGTATATTTTCATTGTGTAATGTAAATTTACAAGATACTATATTATTGTAAAAACCTAATTTTGATTTTAGCACAAATCTACCATAATGGATTTCATGAAAACAATCATTTGTGTGATTGTCTTACCACAGTAAGATAAAGTAGTATTATTTTCTCTAAAACTTTCCAAAACCTATACAATTTTCGAACTACAACCATTTTTGTAAGGCAGTTATTATTTGACAAATAACTTTAAACACAGTTTTTGGTAGATACAGCCAAAATCCAATATCTAAAAACAGTCATCTACAAAAATTTGTATTTCTTGTTCACATTTAAAATTAGTTACATTGATTTTTAAATGCATGGATTTGTCGATGAAATAACTGAACATTTAGACATCGAGTCATGACAAGTTGGGCTCAAGGAAACTTTTACTAAGGCATGCAGGCATGTATCTTAATAATATTGATAGCATGATCTAAGTTATTTGAAACTCTTGTTGCGCCTGCGCTGTTTTATAAATGATACATTATATAAAGGGTGGGGCAAAAATTACCTCATTCATCTTTTCCGTTGTAGTTAGAAGATTTTGTTCTGAGGACACAATGTCTTATTCCAAAACGAAGACTAAATATAGTTTAGATTTTAAACTTTTATTTTGTATACATAATATCAGATTTAAACTTAGTCTTCGTTTTGGAATGAGGGGGCTAAGGTTTATTTTGAACAAAAAAATTATTGCATTTTGGATTTTTGAAAAATGTAGTCTGCCTAGAAAATGACATGTATGACCTTTACATCAAAAATTACCCTCAAGAGGGTACTCATTTGGGTTACCTTATGAGTTTTAACATGACTGCAAAGAAGAGTTATAATTATAACCATTACAGAAAGGGTTATCTTATTATGAACGTGAAAGTTTGTGAGAAGCTAAACTAGACCTAAGCTATACCACTGTAATGTAGGACATTGAAGCATGAATAAATTAAATGAAAAAGAATGTATGGATGTTTGTTACTCTTTCACGCCAGAATGGCAGAACAGATTTGGACGAAACTTGGAATATACATAGATTGTAGCCTGGATTAACACAGGTTACTTTTTATCCAGTTATCATGCGAGCAAAGCCGCGGTAGAAAGCTAGTAAGTTATAAGAACTCTTTGTTGCAGTCAGGTAAAAAGTAATGTTTATGTGTCAAAATTACATTCAAGTTAGAAATGAGTACTTATCACAAAATCAGCACTTTGGATCAAACAGCCAACAAGCATACATTATAAATTAAAATAAATTACAACTACAAGTACCAACAAAAACAATAAAATTGTTATCACTTATATAGAGACAGTAATCATTCCTAACACTGAATATAATATTCACTAGTGACTATTTAGTAATAGTTTATTACTCTGTAATCTCTGTATACATACAATAAAATCATTTTAAATACCATTCAAATGTTAAATCATAAAAGCCAATTACATAGATACTTATGTATAAAATAATTTAAATTAGGTTTTATCATCTGACAAAATATACAGTTTCACTTAGGCCTAGGCTGAGTCAGTGCGCTCACTTACCAAACCTTTGATCACATTTACTATACTTGTACATAGCACCTAAATAACTGTTTATATTTACATTATGATCTAGAGATAGTTTGATAAACTCTGTGAGTCTTATTTGCCAGGGCAAAACTCCATGTGTGCAACAAAACTCGCCAGTGTATAAAACTATTTCAGGGTCAGGAATGGTGGGGTACACTAAACTAACAACTTTATCTAGGTCTTGTGCTGTGAATTCATTGGTTTTATTCCCTAGTGCAATCTTCTTTTTTGCTAAGTCTTGTATACATTGTGCTATCCTTGATCGGCCATCACTATTTGTGAAAATATTGACATTGACAGTATGAGCTTGAATACCGTTGCTGTATCCATTCAAGTCTGGCTTTTTGGACCATTTTATGCATCCTGGTATCCCTTTTTTATGTTTCTCAACTTCCAGAAAAAGCTTCTCCTCATTTTCACTTATTTCACCTGCAAATATAAAATATTGGGAAATAAATAAATAAACAATTGGCTGAACTACATACTGCAAAATAACTGAATATAACACATAGATAAGATGATGCAACTAGTTTAGGAAATATTTATATTTTAAATGGAAGATATTGAGGTTTAGGGATCTTAGTATTTTTATTAATTATTTGAGTACCCTACGCAATACTATCTATGCTGAGGGACATTATTTTGGCAACAATATAGCACCAAACCAATTGAGTGGGAGCGACTGAGATGAGGTAAACAATGATCAAAATCTAAAAAGCTTGTAGTTACTACACCAGTACAAACTTTATAGTATTTTGTACAATTTTACCAGTAATATCGTGGAAGCTGACGTAGGGAATCCCGGCAACTAGGCTCCAAATGACTATGTGAGCCAAGTCACTGAATGTATGGTAATTTGTATCCGCAAGGAACACAACATGCTTAGGCCTTTTGGTTATCCTTGGTACATGCTCCAACAATATCCTGATATCACTTTTTCTAAGGTTATCCTCCGGCAAACTACATTTTTTGGTAGAGAATTGTTGGTAAAAATTCTGTACAGCAACAAGTACGTCCATAACCAAATGTATGAGAGAAAACAGTAACTGCCGCAGCAATCTCGAGAGCATTTTTATGCCTTTATTTTCCTACGGCAATGGAAGGGAGAGCTTATTTTTATTTAACCATTTTCGAAACAAAATCGCAATCACAGGGCGAGGAACGATCACACAGCGAAGTCGTCACTCGTCACCCGCTTTTTCTTTCAGCCAATCACGAGCTCCGGAGTGTCAGAATGACAGACAACATTAGAAATCCAATTTGTTTGGATACTATACAATAATTCCATGGTTCTCAATGCTATCGATGGGATTTAAGATAAATAAATCAAGGAATCATTTTATTATGTAGGTTATTAGAATGAGGGTGGCATGTTCAGATTATGAACAAACCCTCTTTATGTCATCATCATCATCATCATCATCATCAGCCTATCGCAGTCCACTGCTGGACATAGGCCTCCCCTAATGAGCGCCATTGCGCCCTGTCCTGAGCTCAACGTATCCAGCTTCTACCAGCAGCCTTTCGCAGATCGTCACCCCACCTGGCTGGCGGGCGTCCTACACTACGTTTGCCGAGCCGCGGTCTCCACTCAAGAACTCGTTTACCCCATCGGTTATCGGTTCTTCGGCAGATATGGCCAGCCCACTGCCACTTCAGCTTGCTAATTCTCTGAGCTATGTCGACAACTTTAGTTCTATGTCGGATAAACTCATTGCGGATTTTATCCTTCAGAGAAACCCCGAGCATAGCTCGTTCCATAGCTCGCTGAGCGACTTTAAACTGGTGGACTAGTCGAACTGTGAGTGTCCACGTTTCGGCTCCGTATGTCATGACGGGTAGGACGCACTGATTGAAAACTTTTGTTTTCAAACATTGCGGTATGGGTGACGAGAAAACTCGACGTAGTTTTCCAAATGCTGCCCAACCCAGCTGAATCCTCCTCTTGGCCTCCTTCTCGAAGTTGTTTCTACCCAACTGCAATATCTGCCCGAGGTATGTATACTCCGAAACAACTTCAAGAAGGTGTCCATTAACGACGACAGGACTCGGATCAATTCGGTCATTGACCATAACTTTGGTCTTGTCCAAATTCATGCCGAGACCTATCTTTCGCGAGGCTGATGCTAGGCCGTCCAACATCTGTTGCAGCTCCTCCAGCGACTCCGCCATTAGGACTATGTCATCAGCGAATCGCAAGTGTGAGATGTGCTTGCCGTTTATGTTTATGCCCATACCTTTCCAGTCCAGCGTCTTAAACATATCCTCCAACGCGCTTGTGAACAGTTTCGGAGATATGACATCTCCCTGTCTCACTCCGCGGCGCAGTTGGATGGGTTTAGACTGCTGGTCCTGTACTCGGACACTCATAGTGGCGGCTTCGTACAGACACCTCAACACTTCGATATAACGATAGTCCACTTGGCATCGCTGCATCGCTGCTTGCTCTTTATGTAAATAAAGTTAAAAAAAAAATCTCCAAAGTCCAAATTAAAAGTATTATTAGCAATGATCAGAGTTTGGATTGTGTAATTTATTAATTAAACACTATCTTTGTCGATCAGATTTCTCTTCGCTCGTGGTGAAATAAACAATAAAATATAACATTGGGTCATTCATTACTGAAACATCGAAATTATTTTACATATTTTTTTTTGTAGTGTGTTCATAACGAAGTTTTGTATTATTTTATTTATTCATCCATTCTTATCATAAACAATAAATAGTTTCATACAGTTTCATTTAACTACACCTATTAAAAACAGGTTTGACAAAGATGTAAAAGGAGGTTCGTTTCTCCGTAATAAATTATAACAATATGATGAAAAAGTGCTGAATTATAAAAAAATATACCTAAATAAGTAATACTTAAAAAAAATTAACCGACTTCAAAATTAACTCAAAATTAAGAAATAATATTTTATATTTCAATTTACTGATGAGGTAATTAACTATTTATATAATATATTTAGTATATTTAAGAAATAAATTAGGGCCTACAATCTTTTTTTAGGTCTGTGTCAAGCTATGTCCATCTCCTGAGTTCAAACTATCTTCAAACCAAATTTCATTAAAATCAGTCCAGTGGTTCAGTCATGAAAGATGGACAAACAAACAACCACACTTTCACATTATGGATTAATAGGGATAGGAGTAAAAGAACAATACGAGTAAGTCTTTCCAACAACAACTTTATACGTAATAAAATAAAAATTCAATTATAACTATATATTAACATAAAAAAATTGCGAACTTCTGAATTATGTATTTGCTGTAAAATTGTATTGTAAAAGTAAAAAAAATAAAAGACACCCTTGTCTTGTCATTCAATAAAAAATGCAGAAATCAAAAATAGTTAGATAATTTATTTTTAGGTAATTTGATTTATAGCTGTTTTGATTGCAATTAATTATGATTCTTAGTCCTATGGCGTGTTATGTACTATCCTTTAAAGTCATTTTAATTTTTGAGACGTTATGGCGCCGAGACAAGAAATAATGCAGGCGTATTGCAATTTGACAAACCACGTTAGAGATATCGATTTGAGGCATTTTGCTTTGTAGGTGTTTTGAATGTGAGTTAGTAATCCTTCAAGTCGTTTCGCGGCGTAGGCATTGGGATCAAAAAGGATCCTTCGCGCTAACCACCATGTCCATCACGAAGTCCTTGACGCTGGGCATTTGCACGTCGCGGGCGATGACGTCGTTCCAACCATGAATCGCGCTGTCACTGTCACTGGCTGATCCACACAAATACTTTACGCGACCGTGAATACCATGCGAGCGAAGCCACGCGTATTTTATGCATAATTATACTTGATACTGGTGAAATTGTGGAAACTATCCCAGAAGCCATTTAATAAAGAAGTGAAGCCGCGCGTGGAAGTTCTTTAAAAGGAGATGTTTAATAATTGTAAGGAGCCTGTTATACAAACGTGTTCCACTCTTGTGAACAATAACTGTCATGACGAATGAATTTTATGGATGGTATGATAAGTCTATCGTTCATCGATAACAGCAGTTGACGTTTCACAACGAGATTGCTCACGTTCCTTAACTGTTTTTATTTACTAAGAACTAATATTATGTCCTTATTGTACTAAGGCTTTTTAGTACACAGTGTTTGTCTATACATAAAAACAGTACTACCAGGGACCAGGTACTACACTACACTTAGTCAGAGAAAGCAAAGCTACTACATAATTTAGGACACTACACGAGTATAACTGTCAGGTGTGGGCCAGACCAGGGAGGGCGATTCTTTTCGAAATATTCTTAAAATGATTCGAATTGATATCTGATAAATCGAAAACCCAAAAAAGACCTTATTTCAGCTACACAATATGAACAGATATAGCAAAACACAGATTGTACAATCATATTTTTATTACATATTAATGATCGGTGAAACGACATGTGCTTGCTTACCTACATATATTTGGGTAGTCAACTAATTTAACTAACATTAAAATTATTGTAAATAAATGATTCTATAACAAAAAAAAACTATTTTCTAGGGTAAAATATTGATTCAGTACTCGTTATAAAGTAGTTATTAGAAGCAGTAGAGTTCTTTGTGAAGGGCTCATCTGGGGAAGTACTACCACCATGCCTATTTCTGCCGTGAAGCAGCATTGCTGTGTTTCGGTCTGAACTTGAAGGGTGTGGGTGCCGGTGAAATTACAGGCGCATGCGGCTTAACACCTTCATGTCTTAGAGGTAATGGTTACCACTAAACATCTGCCATGTGCTAGTTCCATCAAAAGGTATTATTAAAAAAAGATATCGATTAATTATTTGTTTCGTCCAAGAAATCAATTCTTCGATTAATCGATCTCACATCGCCATGCCTAGGTCAGACGAGTTTTATAATTCGTTTTGTTTTCCTACGACTAGCTCATAACTAAAGAAACGAATCTAAAATGGCGGCTTGTACTTGCATAGATAGATAGTACAGTTAGCATATAAAATTTCAGGTCCAAGATTTTTTCAAATGCATAGTTATTAAAAACAAGACCGGGTCGTATTTGTTTAAAATAGAACAGCTTCAAAAGGTGACCAAACTCGTACACACATTCAAGGATTTTGATGAAACTTGGAATATAGTACAAAGTTTATGACCTGGATTAACATTTAGGCTACTTTTTTAACAGCGAATCTTAGCAATAAAATAAAACTTAACAAATATAACAAATACGTAAATTATAACAAGGAATTCGTAACAACAATCACAGAGCGCGTCAAGACTGCGTGAAAGCAAATCAAGACTGTTTTTTTGTGAGTATAGACGGCGCTAGTGTGCAAGCGAGAGTAGGTACATGATAACCGCCGCCATTTAAGATTCGTTTCTATAATGAACCGGGTTTTATCTATATGAGATGTCAATTAATCCGTATCCACTCGACTCGCCACGGAATTGCCACGCAATCTCGCGGACTCCTTGTACAAGTGTTTCCGCGGTGACCCGCTGCGAGTGAAGACGTCGAGCGCGCGTGGCGATAGGCGCGCGTACGTTGCTATTTTGCTCTAATTCAGTCATTCGTCTTACGAAGGCTTACTTACTTCGTCGTAGAATACGTAGCACGCACGACGTTAATAACGTCACGATGTACTTGCTCGTGGTGGTAGAGAGAGCCAAAATTCAGAAAAAGTTTTAAAACTTAATTAGATGGCGCTGCTTAAAATTGCATTCTATGCCACCCCTAGACAGATGCCACCAAATAGGCCACTAACTGAAACTTTTAACTTTTTGAGTGCCATTGATAGTAACCTGTACGAATTTAGTATTTAAATATTTAAAAAACGGAGGTTTCTAAAAATAGATATTTTGTATTCTCAGACAGCAGAAAAAATTAGCTTTCGAATGATATATATTTCATAGCGGTTCAATTTTTTTCAGATTATTATACCATTTATATATATCTCCTTTGATGAGATTATTCTATCCTCTGGCGAATTAACTATTGCCATGCGCAGTACATCCGTATCCGTTTCTGTAGCCGCCATCTTTGTTTCTTTCGCTTGTCAGACTTTGACTGATAAGGTTAGAATTTTTATTTTTGCTCTAAAAATTAAGGTTTTATCCATCTATCTGTGATAAATTGCTCATTACATTAGTATTTCTCGTACCCGTGTATTATTCTTTTATTGTGGTGTGAATTGGCTTTGAAAATTGTGTGCCAATCAAGATCCGATACAGTGCTCTGGTAACCACGCCGTTCCAATCTCGTGTACTGCTTTCAGAACCCTCAAAATGCAGCTGCATATCAGAGGACAGTCGACGCACGTACTTGATGTCAATGGAGAGGAGTCCATTGGCCAGATCAAGGTAAGAGACCGAAAAGTTTTGGTGCTAAGTCCGACAGGCAGGTACCTTCCTGATGAGGTGTCTTTGTCTTGCCGTTGTTTTTATGTTTTGACCATAGAATACTGCAATCACGCTATAAAAATTGATATGATGATCAAATTAATTAGTCATTCATTGATCCTATTGACTTTGGTTCGAAAGAAACATGTATTTTGTAGGTTATTTCTACAGTCTTATTAGTCCTAGGGGTACAAATTGCATGACTTCCAGTTCACTCGACTGGACTTATAAACCATACTACGTTGCCTCATATTATTATGAACATTATACATGATACTGGCGAAATTGTGGAAACTATCCCAGAAGCCAATTAATAAAGAAGTGAAGTAGTGAAGTCTACAATGCCAATATAATATCAAGTTCGTAAAGTGGGTTTAGAGTGACTACCGGGAGTTATTTATTTGTTTAGCACAATTTTCATTGTGTAAGCAGGTACAACAAGTTGTATTCTGCAAGATTTCCATAGAAATGCAATTAGGTACAACAACACCAGCCTATTCGTCCACTGCTGGACATAGGCGTCCCTTATACTATGATATGACATAGGAGGATAAGCTAATAATCCCTATGCTAGGCATAAGCATAAGTCTGTTGGTGGCCAGGAGATTTAGCTGTGCAGGTGTTAGGCTGTGCTATGCTGCTGTCAGCTGGCTGCCTGTGCCCCGTTTGTTTTACAGCAAGGTACACCACAGGTAGGTAATGTTGGCTTGGGTTTTGAAAATGGAGGTTGAAAGACCACACAAACCACAAAATTGCAGCATTATCTCGACTGACTTAATTAATTTAGAAATGTTTGTGAATTTTGTAACCAGTTTAAACAGTTTTGAAAATGATTTATAATTACAGGAGCGTGTCCGTGCTCTAGCAGAGGTTGGTGAAGAGGAGCTAACTCTGTCGGTGTGCGGTGCTCCCCTTGAAGACTCCTTTCTTGTGTCGGAGCTCCAGAGCTCTGAGCTCGACCTGACCATCCCACTGCTCGGTGGTAAAGTGCACGGTTCTCTGGCACGTGCTGGTAAGTTAATTACTCTTATGTATCAGTTTAGTTCAATGCTACAAATATTAATATAATAATAAAATAAAACTTTATTGAACACCAGAAATACAGATACACTAATCATCATAGTAATAAAACTTGATAGCTCCTACCCTAAGAGAACCTGTGTTGCAAAATCATAGACAATTTATTATTTTTTTGCAAAGCTTTTTCTGTATGTGGCAGATGGCATCATTATCACGCCTCAGCAAAGGTTAATACAAAAAAAAATTGTTATGGACAAATTGTTCAAGGTCTGATCGTAATTTTCAGGTAAGGTCAAGGGACAGACCCCCAAAGTTGAGAAGCAGCAAAAGAAGAAGAAGAAGACTGGCCGCGCCAAGAGGAGGATCCAATACAACAGACGGTAAATATATTTTTCATTTTTATTAGGTTTAAAAATCATTCAGTCATCATAATAAATAAAATAATAATAAATAATGCTGGGCGGTATTACACAGTTTAATGTAGCCCCAAACTAAACAGAGCTTATATTATAGGAACCACATGACTGATAAACTAATATATATATTTTTTGTAAATACAAACTTATTATACATAGAAATCACCCAGACCTGAGCCATATTTGCAGATCTTACAAATATTTGTCTCGCGGCAGGAATCGAACCCGCAACCTGCGTCTCAGGCCGGCGGCCCTGGCCCACTGCGCCACCGTGGCAGTCGGATATGTCTTTCTAATTATCCACAATAGGCTAGACGACTGAAAAATTCTAATTGGTCCATTATTTACATATCCAAAAAATATTGGACACATATTTTTTCTTTTGTCAATAATCAAACAAAAAATAACAAAAATATAGTGCGTTAAAGTTCCGCGCGATGTCACGATATAGTACATTTTTTACCTAGGCGTGACGTCAACTCACGAGCCCCAACTCCCGAACTTTCAGGTTCTTAATCTCCGTCAATTTCTATTGATTCGATAAATAAAAAAATACGTGTCCAGTATTTTTTGTTGAACTGACTGACGGACTATTATTTTTTGACCCAGTCGAATGCCTCATAGTTTCGAATTCGTATTCGCATTCGCATTCGTACGAAAATGGTAATATTTATCGAGACAAAATATTGATTTATTGTGCAAAATCGACATCGAACCTCATTCCCGCTTTTGACGTTATAAATGATGACATTACATTAAAATGATTATTTCTATTTTTCAGATTCGTGAATGTCGTCCAAACCTTCGGCCGTCGTCGTGGACCCAACTCTAACTCATAGGCTTATCTTTTGTAAATAAAATGTGATTAAAACATCTGTTCCACCAAGAAGTTCTTTCATTTCGTAAGTACATATTTTGCCTTATTAAGAATAACAACCAGATTCTTCCATCTACCATCAATGAGTCCTTTGAGATCATAAAGCATGAAAAAGTTGGCGACAACCTAGAAAACTTAACACTGGAAAAGTGAATGGGAAAATACATTGAAGCAGAGGTTCAATATGCTGGTAGGATCAGGTTCCGCACCTCACGACTTGGAGGTCAGGGTCCTTGAAGCAATAAGGAAACTAAATGGTCTTTACAGCCTAGTGGGTAATGGTATCTAGGAACCAGCTTCTATGTACCTACCTATGGTATGATTTGTTTTTGCACCGTTCGTTGTACACAGCGCCATCTGTAATAAGCATAATAAAAAACACTACTCTCCCAAAGATGGCGTTCTTAAAAATCTGTCAAAACTTACTTGCTATTGGCCAATAGGTGGCGTAAGCAGTTTAATATAAATAATCATGTAGCTAAATAAAGTTATTTATACTACACCTGCTCGGAAAGTACCTTGATACTTTATCAAATTTACGGTAGAAAGTACGTCATTGCATATCGAACAAATATGCGGGGAGAAAACGCATCTGAGCGGGAGAGAAAAGTGTATGAAAATCCATTTCTTACGTGGTTTTTCTTTTTTAATTTTGGGTAAGACTATGCGCTGGTAACCTAAATATCAAAAGCCAAAAAGTTTTTACAGTGAGTTTTTATCTCCAAGTTCGCAAAATGACACTGGCCACTAGCTAAAAAAAAAACACTGGCTAGTCAAAGTCAAAGTCTAACGGCCGGTTTCTATATTATACCGTTACCGATTACGCCTCGTTTTCCCTTGAAAAACTGTCAAAAATTAACGAGGCGTCAAAAATTTGACAGTTTTTCAGGGGAAAACGAGGCGTAATCGGTAACGGTATAATATAGGAACCGGCCATAAGTCAAGTTAGTTTTTTATTTTCCTCGTAGGTGTAGTATAAAGCACTATGTATCACTCGAGAGAAAGTGCGATTCCCGATCTCGGGTGTTTTAAAGCCCTCGCCTACGGCTCGGGCTTCAAACGACACCCTCGACGGTAATCGGTCACTTTCTCCTCTCGGTGAACAATGTACTATTATTGAGAACAATACATAACCTACCTACTATCCTACTAATATTATAAATGCGAAAGTATGTGAATATGGATGGATGAATGTTTGTTCACGCAAGAACTACTGAACGGATTTGGATGAAACTTGAAATATACGTAGTTAGTGAGCTGGATCAACAAAATAGGCTACTTTCCTGGTACCACGCGAACGGGGCCGCGAGTGGAGGCTAGTGTCAAATAAAAAAGGACCAGTGAAATACGAACGTGGACAAAGGGGGGCGCCTAAGCATAAAAATAAAACAAAAAGTGAACAAAATAATTTATTTTAAACTGTCGCTAAAACTATGAGGCTGTTGAAGGCAGTGTTATTTTTATTTTATGATAAGTTCATATCATTCTTTTCATACTGTTAGTCATATTTAATTTCAGATATTTACGGCGAATGAATAGCCTAAGCAGAAAAATAAAACAAAAAGTCAACAAAATAATTTATTTTACTGTCTCTAAAACTATGAGGCTGTTGAAGGCAGTGTTATTTTTATTTTATGATAATTTCCTATCATTCTTTTCATACTGTTTATAATATTTAATTTCAGATATTTACGGCAAATGAATAGGAACAGTAAACAACACATTTTTATTAAATTTTTATAATAAAGTTCAAGTAATTAACATAAGTAGGTACCTACTTATTTTTGCTAATAAACACAACACGTCATTTAGAATAAAGTTTACCTACGACGTCAATGACCTAAATATACCTACAAATCTAATAAATTTTACGACTAGCACCTATGACAAGACAAGTAGGTATGTTGTAGGTACTCCATTTTAGCCAAAAAAATTAAAGGTTTTAAACTTGCCACTTTTTTAAATAAATCGTCATGATTTTAAGGACTATCTTTCAAAAATAAATGAGTGAGCACATTACGATTTAAAAGTTTAGTTCACGCTCTGGCCTGAGTGCGAAGAAAATACCTAACGTCAAAGTTTGCGATAACTATATTTTTGTATGGAGATTTCAAGGTTTTACAAACTTTCCGCTAGGGGCGCTGCTCCATTTTCATACAAAAATATCGCAATCTTTGACGTTAGGTATTTTCTTCGCACTCAAACCCAAAAATGAGTGTATTGGGTGACGATAATTATGCTGACTTTCTGAATTAACATTTCTTAAATTAGTACGACACAGCCTCAAATTTAAAGTTTTAGGACAAGGTTCGAATTGTTCGGCATTTAATTAACCACAAATTCTTGAACAAAGCTAACATGATTACAACTCTATAACTAAGTAAAATAAGTATCACTTTACAATAAGGCACATGCAAACATCATTGTATAAAATATAAAATACACTCATCCACTCTGATATGATTTAAAACTATCATAAAATTAAGTTAAAGAGTCTTATTATGCACCACATTTAAGTATTAAGTTAGGTACACACGATAATCTAATTAATCTATAATTAAAGTACATTTTGGCTTCAGATCTCTCCGTTTGGACGACTTCAACAAAACTGCAACTTTCGAGTCTTTGTACTTAAAACGCCTAAAACTAATTTAAATGCATTCAACTGACTTAACCGAGCAAATTTGCAAAGCGACACGTCCCCGCAGTTTTATCAAAGGGATAATTGGGAATGTTACTAAATCCTAAACACACATACCTATTCTGTTAAAAAACTTATCTTAAAGTATTCAATTTCACCATTCTTTGTACATAACAAAACACATTTTGTAAAACATTCCTTAATCTTCTATTGATAGTAAAATCTCATAACAATCACCATATTCATGGACGAATGAAATTGTGATGATTCTGGCAGTCATTCATGAATAGGGAAATTGAACGGGGTATACATGGGCCGTTTCAATATAATAAAGGAAACATTTGACACCAAGTTTGGCTCCCTGAAGCAATCCCTACGAAACTTTCAGCTTGTGTGATCAAACTTTGGGTGTTCCGTTGAGTTTTGCTCTTGATTTCTCCCACCTGCTGATCCTGTCCACTGGGTAGCACATCAGTGCTGAGATGAGAAGGAAAGATCCCGATACAATAAAAGAAATATCGTGGTTGTGCCCCGTAAAATCGTATAGTAAGCCTGAAACAAATACATTTTATGGTTATTCCAGAAATTGCAATCTCAACGCTGTAGGCTACCTTTGCAGTAACTTTGTATCCTTCTCAGAAATTAGATGAAGGAAAACTTTTAGCTATTTTTAATCACGTCAAAAGAAAGTAATGCGAGCTAATTCGTGAATGATGTTGTTTTACAATTTTTTAATCAAGATTCTAATATTCTAGTTGTTTTACAATTTCATAAGGAGACACTAGCATTGCATTGTTTTAATAGCATCGTATAATAGGCACAAATGACAGTTATGTATGTTAGCCTAGGTCATTGTGATGTGGGCTTGAAGGTAGGAATTTGGCACCGAGCCGGTATCTAGCTGCATGAAAATAGACGGCGCCAGCAGTTAGGCAATACTGTTGTAATTATATCATAATTGCTCACTAGTAACGTCAACGAAAATTAAAGTAGAAAAATGTAAGTCTATGGCTATGGTTTGATAGCCTGAATTTGCGAGCAAAAAAGTAGCATAACTGACTGTTTTCGATAGAAAACAAGGTATATAATATAATAATATAATATAAGGTAACTTATAGATGTTTTACCTATCTAACTAGTTTTTAATGTACTAGGTGTTAGAAATAGAAATGGAATTATGAATAAAAACAACATGGAAGGTAGGTATTTAAATTAATATCAAGATGACATCACCACTCTGTCTATTCTAGGCAATTAGATTTAGAGTTGACATTATTACTTATTAAACCTATAGATAATACAATTATTTTTGTGATAAAGGTCGTTTCCAACATCTAATTTCCTCGAGGTTCGGGTTCCAGTTTCAGTGCGTGTATTTTATAACGCCTATGAGAATCGAATCCAATCGGCTACATGCCCACTGCATCTTACTAGGTAGCTAAAGTATATAAAAAAATACTAGTTCCCTCTGCAAGGCAAAAATACTTGAAACAATTGCGCTGAAATTGCACACAAAATGTAAACCAGGAATACCTAACTAAGGCTCCTTTTGATCCTCGTACCACGCGAGTGAAGCTGAGGGCGGAAGCAAATAGATCACTAATTGTTATAGTTACCAGCAATAGGAGCTCCCAGCAATGCACCAACTCCTTGGAATAGCAGGAATAGTCCGAAGCAGTTCGTCAGTTGCTCCAGACCCAGGTATTCCACTACCAGGATCGAACGGAGAGACGCGAAGCACGCTTCAAGAAAGATAAAAAAATCTCGTTTTAGTATTGTCATGTCTTTGGGTTCTGTCTAGGCATTTTATTTTAAGCCTGATCTCGTCTCGGAACTAAGAGGTGTATGTACCTAAACTAACTTTGAGATTAAGATTGAATGATGTAATGCTCCAGCAGGTAAACAGTCGTGGAAAAATAATTAGAGCGAAACAATGTAAATTATGATTTATGGCGGTATTTCTGGACTATACAGGTGGCGCTGTAATGGCGACATATGAATACACGGGTAGTGCTACTTGTAATCATAAAAAAAAAAATTCTAAAACTGCAGTCCATTTTTCGAAATTCCATTTTTCGAAGCACTGCAGCCATGTTGCCATCGAACTACTTTTAGTTCATAATTTTAATTAATCTCATCTACAGGGTGGAGCTGCAAAGGCGTCATTATATGAGTTAGAACACTACTCGACAGTTTCTTTAATTTGTCAACTAGTCACTTTTGTTTATTGGTCCATTTCCTGAAAATCGCTAATTCGTCAGCGTCGCAAATTCGGTTATCTGGACAGATATATATAATATATATAATATGTATATATATATATATATATATATATATATATATATACGATTGATCTAGGCGACGGCTACGATCTTATCGATCTTACGATCTTACGATCGGCTTCGGTGACTGGCTTTTACGTTTTGTCCTACGTGCTTGGATGCTTTGCCCTTAAGTGACTGATATATCCTATCTTGGCTTTGAATGTTCTTAAGCAAACATCTAAGCAAAGCCAAGTCAGATACGCAGGATATTTTTTTGCATAAGTGTGCGCGCAATACACAGATGCACCCTCTCTTCCACACTCCCTTTGACCCAGTGGAACGGAGAACCGCTACGACCAGAAGAAAGTAAGGATGCAGTGTCTGAACGACGATAACAAGACCCCTATCATCGTTCTTAAGGCCTTCAACAATGCCTAGCTGCCTCGCCACCGACGGTGGGCTGCAATTGTAGCCGAGGCAGACCCTATGCACAATGCGGGGAATATTTATATCGTCAGTATTAGAATTTTGACGACCACACGGGTAGTGCTACTTGTAGTCATAAAAATTAAATCCTATAACTAAAGTCTATAATTCAAAATTTTATTTTGTAAACAATCTAAATCACAAGTAACCTAAGAAAATTTGAATCAGGATTTAATTCTTATGACTAGTGACACTACCTACTTTAAGTATGTATATCAACATGCAAACAGTTGCTGTTAAAATAATATAGGTACTTACCACAAGCAAGTCCGAAGATGCAGCAATACGTGTACTGGAAGATGGGATCATATGTCAACCCGCTCAGCATCGTCGCCACCCCACCAGCAGTAATAGCAATATTGTTCACCCACAGCGGTGATATCTTCGGCACAGAGGACGCCATTCCACACAACACACGACCAACGATGTTGGCCACCCCAATCGTAGGCACCAACCATTCAGCAGCTGTATTCGTCATACCCTTGGATAGTCCTCGCTGTTGGCAATATAAGAAAGGTACGAAGAATCCAAGCATGGTAAACATTCCACTTAGAGCGAGGATACAGAATGTCGGTGATTTGAATAAGCTGATATCCAACATGGTTGCCAATGTCCTTTTCACGGCTTCAGGGCAGAATTTGCATTTTCCTGGTTGTTCTTCCTGCACGTCCTCTTTCGTGGGCACGTGGGTAACGAATGCATGGTATCCTAATGAAGTTCGGGACGTGTACTGCGGTAGTCTGGTCAAACTCGCGCCGAAGAATATATCATCTCGGTACAGCGGTCTCGCTACTAAGTCTGCGTGAGAACGACGGTAGTTGTGGTGATTTTGCGTTGCAACAATTTTCATCTGAGTCGGAGTAGAAATAAGAGGTTCTGTGTTCTCGATATTGCTGTTAGAGTCTTCCTGTTCATCTCTTTCTGCAACTGGGACGTCTATGAACAGAGGTTTGTTGCCAAGAGTGTTCTTGATAGCTCCTGCATTGGCGGAGGCTCGTCTGCCTAACTGGTTGGTGAGATGCGAGTTGCTTCCGCGAAAGACTTCCTCTGCGGTCGGGTAGCGGGTGTTGTTCGCCACTCCCATCCATGTGTGAGGACTGACTTTATTGAAGCGTATTTCTGGTGGCATGGAGATTCCAGAGTCGAGTTTATTGTTGAGTTTACAATTATTAAACATTGAGTTGAGTTTCTCGACGGCCTCCTCATGACGGCGTGCAGTGTCTTCTTCAGGGTTGTCTTCGAGTGTCAAGCGGACTGGTTTTATGGGACGGAACATGCTGCCGAAGATTATGCAGAGTAGAAGTAATCCTGGAGACAAAAAGTATTGTTTAGATCTTAGTATTACCACATTGGCAGAAAGTATAAGTTCTACTATCTGAAACAGCTCCTGATATAGTGAAGCTTAAAGCTACGCTGTGGTGACCGCTTCAGAAAATAAACTATTTTAAAAGGATAAAGTACAAACCTCCATTGATTAGGATAGTGAACCTCCAACCCAGGTGCTTTAACAGAAAGTTGGACAGAGGCGCCATTGCAAAAGTGCCCACTCCAGATCCGCAGAGTGCGAGGCCGGTCGCGAGTGCCCTCCATTTCTCGAAGTAGAAACCGACTGTCAACACTGCTGGCAGGTAGATCATGCAGATTCCGATACCTTTAGACAAAAAATCGTTTTGAAATCATGTTAGTAAGCAAGTCATCATCATCATCATCATCATCAGCCTATAGCAGTCCACTGCTGGACATAGGCCTTCCCTAATGAGCGCCATTGCGCCCCGTTCTCAGCTCGACTCATCCAGCTTCTACCAGCATCTTATCGCAGATCGTCACCCCACCTGGCCGGAGGGCGTCCTACACAACGTTTTCCGAGCCGCGGTATCCACTCAAGAACTTGTTTACCCCAACGGTTATCGGTTCTTCGGCAGATATGGCCAGCCCACAGCTTGCTAATTCTCTGAGCTTGTATTGGCTGATGTTAAAAGGTAACGTACCTCCAAGGATACCGTAGACGAAGTAAAGATACTTGACACTAGTCGCGTAGTACGAGATTCCGAATGCAAATGCAGATATAATACTACCCATGATGGTAACCACTCTGAAGCCGTACCTGTAAAAAATAAACTTTAATTTAGAATACATACATTAAAAAAAGTACCATCATAACTGCTAGAAATCCTTATTCTCAGACTTTTTTATATTTTAGATATTTAGATATTTATTCATACAATTATAACACAGCATTACAGTATAATACCAAGGCGCATGATATACAATACAAACAAAAGAAAAAGAAGAAACCTTAAACAAAATGAACATAAAACATGCATAAAAATTATGAAAGCAAATATAACAAATATCAACAGATTGTACTATTCCTTACACTATCAATCATCTCACAAAACTTCATACATACTTCGCACACTTCAGTCCATCGGTCAGCAAACAGATCACACAATGGTGCTGATGCCAGAAGCGCATTTAATAATTTTAGGGCTCGAACGAGAGAAGAATTGCTGTGCGCCACGGTGCGCGTCCGTGACACAGCCAGTAAGGCATGATTACGAGGCCTAAAAAATATTGGATGAACCTTCGTTTTACTAAGAACTCATCTGATGTTGAGTAACGTCGTGGTCTAAGATGGAGCACGAAGGTCCTGAACACACCTGTTCACTCTAGACTTGATGAGTCCAGGATTATAGTTAACAGGAAAGAGAAGCCTAGAGAGAGAGAGAGAGAGTTCCAATCCATTGCAGTTGTCAAAATAAATGCCACGATGAGCAACATTTTAAATTAGTAATTGCTATATTATTATCAGCTAATTTTTAAGAAAGTAATTTGATAGTGAATATATGGTTTATAGATTATGAATGCTGTGTCCGCCTGTAATTGGTTTCTATATCAGAATGAAAACTTTGCCAGTGTAACCCTACGATGTATTGATATTTAAGCTATTGGCGTTCCTATTAAATAAATAAATATTGTTATAAATATTGTACCTACTAAGTACTTTCTAAAAAGTAATATTGATAAAGTATTATGTATAATAGTTTAGAACTTACTTGTTAGCAAGTGCTGATACGAAAGGTCCAGCTAACAGGTAAAACCCAGCTAGTAGAGAGCTCACCCAAGAAACTTGCCCTTCAGAAATCTGAAACAAAATACAATACTGTTAGATTTTGGTCAACTTTTGCTTCTTATATTCCTCTATCTAAACTTTTACCATTAGAACTTGGTACTAGGATTTCATTCACCATATTTTACCATTATTATGGGTACCTATGACTTTAAGAGCACTTATAGGTTTTATGCGGGGTATTTTAACCATTGCTTTCCAATACTAACCTTCATATTTACACCTACATCATAAAAGTTTTATTACATCTGAAACGCAATTTAAGATATGTACTTTCATTTATTTTATGCTTTGTGATAAAGTGCAGTGGAAGTCAATAAGTCCATTTCCTTGATAGATAAACTGGCCTACTGTCCTTGTTTATTGTTGCGACAACACGCTAAATGCACAATAGCATATTCAGTTTAATTTGACTGACACGTTTCATTAGACCGTGTGCTTTAAGATCATTCATATCATAGTGAACTTTCTGAGGACTGACCGGATGATACAGAGATTGATCATAAATTTAGAGATTAGAGAAGTCAGATCGCGAAAGCTATGACTGATTTTAAATTATCCATATTTAAAGCTCTCGTAATTCATCAATGAGCTAATTAATATACTCTGGTATATATTTATTAACAAGCTTTGTTTTCTTTACTTTGAATGGATTTAGCTTTAGTTCCTACGAATAGGACTACTATTGAAAAATATGTTTTCCTAGGAAAGTACTTAAAAAAAGCTTTATTAATAAATTCTGTCTCTTACTATTATTAGACTTCATCTATGTTAAAGAAATTGTTTCTCCTTCAAAAAAAAAAGACTAAACGGACTGAGCTGAAATTCTGCACATATGTAGTTCTGTACCAGAAATAACATAAAGGCTACTGAAACTGTCTATGAGGCTTTGATACGGATACCACACGGGAGGAAGTTAGTAAAAGATACCTCGCCTGTTTCCCAGAGAGGTAGAAATAGATCACGGATTGTCACGTTAATATTTTTTTTTATTTATAATGGGCCAGCTTTTGTCCTCGAGACTTCTAGGACGATTTAACCACGTCCTAGCGAGGCTTGCATAGGCAAGGATGAGTTCGATGGGGCAAGCTTTCCCAGAATGCCTATTAACTCTCTTTTTGAAACGATCGTAAGTCAATGGAGAAACAGACGCTGGCAGCTGATTCCATATTTTAGCAGTGCGCATTATAAATGATGTTTGGAAGCGCTTAGTTCTGGTAGATGGAATATCAACTAGATGCGGATGGTAGTCAGCAGTGCGTCTGAAGTTCCTATGGAAGAAGACGGAATAAGCTCATGTAGCTCCTGCGCACACTCCGAAGTACAATCTTTAAAAGACCGACAAACACGCAACCTCGCGACGATGGCTGGATTTATCATAAATAAAATGGAAGTTTATGCTAAAACTGCGCAATAAAATAACCAACCAGATAATTAGGTACACTAACATTGACCTTGAATAAACTCAGGTACATGAACTTCAAGCTATTGGTCATTATTAGCTAACTTTTTCAAGCGCTGTATTGTTAGATAACGTTGAGGCAATAAATGTTTTAAACTCTGAATCGAATGTATTCAGGACGTAGGCATAATAACATTCTGGTATAAACCGTAAAATTCGGCTGTAGGTAGGTACTTAGGATAAGTGTAGAAAAGAAAGCCTATGTGTATCCCACAGAACCGATAGACCTGGGTCCTAATTCACTGGACCCTGGAGTCATAATGTGGCATTAAACTCTATTCCTGAGAATCAGGGAAAGACTAGTCCTGCATTTTGAAATTAGGACAATTTTGCCTACAAGTAGCGGCACGAAACTCTAGCGTTGACCATTATTGCGCAGAAGTCAAAAGTATGGTATCTTAAGGGAGCATTATTGCGCAGAAGTCAAAAGTATGGTATCTTAAGGGAGCTAGAGGCGAGAGAGAGCGAGAGACCCATGTGCAGGCAGAAGTTTCGTTCACCGCTAGCCTTACGAGCCCCTAGCTATACAACGAATGTGATGTATAAGCGTTGTTATTTATGAAATGACACCTTCAACTAATAAAATGTACAATTAAACTTTTCAATAAATAGTCTTCAGGCAGACATAAAACTGGGTTCTATTTGCAATAGCAATGTGTCTATGTTTCTACGTGCTAAACCTAACTGTTTTACGTTCAAACAATGAGTTAGTACTTTTAGACGTTCATCACTTGTACAATTTAGTGCCGTTACTATCTAATATGTATGGGCGATGCAATTCCTAGACATGTCGTAGCTGCAGCCTACAATCTATGTGTGGTCCTACTTACCTAACCATAGTGCATACAACCTAACAAACACTCATATTTGCATAACGGTGCGTAAGTTCTAAGATCAGAGTAGTAAATAAATGCAAAGCGCGGCTATGTAACGCAAATGATGGTTTGGGTGGTTACGAATGAATAAGCTTAATATAGTAAGTAATTTCGACCGACCAGAGAATCTTACCTATAATTTCTAAGGTTGGTATACCTTGAATTTTCAAGTTGTAACTAGATTTTTTTTATTTTTAGCAACGTTGGTTCTTTGGCGGACAGACTAGCCGCTCAAGAAAATTGCTTTTGCACTCTCAAAAGCTCAACTTTCTTGTTGCCTTTTAGCTGACCACTATTATTATTTATTTAATTAATAGGTACCCCATCAGCTTCAAAATCTATACATTGTTGGGTTTTGACAGTTTCGTTCTATTGAAGAAGCCAATTAAAGTCTAGACGTTGAATCTTCGGACCAGTGCGCTATGGTACATCTATACTCTGGCGATGTAGTCAATAGGTATTGAATGTCAATAGGCCCTTCGATAGTTCAAGTAAACATAAATGTTATTGTGCCGATGCTGTTATGCGACAGTTGTACCAACAACATCGAGAAAGAAAACGTCGTAAATCAAGTTAATGGACAGTAGGTAGGTGGGATAGTGTTGTTGCTCGAGTGAGAATAAAGATATTCCCGCGTATAGAGGTTTAAAGCAGGATATGGGTACCGTTTGCAAGCGGGTTGTAACAACGCAAAATTGTTCGTTCCTTCCTATCCCTTCGAGTAATCCCAAAAAAACATCAAAAAAATGTCTGAGTGTTTCCTACGTATAATATATTTATGTTAAAAAAATATATTAGTGGTACAGTCATGTGGTTCCCATAATAAAAGCTCTGCTTAGTTTGGAGCTAGATGACGCTGTTTGATAATATGCAGCATTATCTGTTTATCGAGACCCCGTGGGAGTAAATGGATTTGCCTTATATTCTCTGCCGGAAGCATCCAAGACTGAATGAAAGTAACACGACTATTTTACACACCTATAGGTACGTACCTATACTCGTAGGAATACGAGCACTTTCTGGGAAATATTCACCTTACAAATATAAGAGCGCTTACTTCCAGAGCCCATTAAAATAACCATTGCTGTATAAAGTTGAGACATAAAAAACTTAAATAATATAGGCATCTTTTCGTTTATGTTATTACATAGATACAGAATACAACATAATTATATCGGAAATAGAGATGACGACTGTACCGTATGATAGTACCGATGTGTGTGATAGGTGCATTATTTATTTATTTATTTTATTTATTTTTATCATCAAGATAATTATCATGATAATTATCATTGATTAAATTATCCTTTCGAACCCTGTCGGAAAAAGTGGAGGGTTGCGGGATTGGTTGTTAATTAATATTATGTACATAAGTTGCATTAAGTAAAGTTTATATTAAAAAATATATTATATAACCAGTCTACAATTAAATAAAGTGGAATAATAAACAAAAAAAATTATAAATAGTTTTATTAATTAATTGTAATTTATTTATAAAAAAGTAAATAAATAAACAAAAGGTGAGTAAAAATACTGAAAAGGATTACCTTTTAGCGTGCTATTAATTATAATAGCACGCTGTCAATGAATGTCGTTGAAAGGCACAAAGCCTTCATTCATTGCAGATTGGTGTAGCGTGACTGGTTACATAAATTACACAAAATCTGTTTTAAGTGCTAACAGTCCTAGGTCGTTACTGTGGCACATTACGGTTCTCGTCATTTCGGCTTATCAATTTGCATCGGCCGACCGACATCGACTTTGCTATGATTTAAAGTTTTTACCAAAGATCCTTGCTAAGAAGTGCCATGGCCACTGCTGAACTGTACCAAGAAGTGATTATTATTTTCTGGCTAGACGTCATTCTTAAAATCGTTTACCATTAAATTCAATTTTATGATTTACTAGCTACAGCACGCGACTTCACCCGCGTGGTATCCAGATAAAATGTAGCCTATGATATTCCTGGTCTGACCTGCAATCGTCAGTCAACTTTATACCTCTGAAGTTAGGTTCTGCAAAAAATTTGATCCTGGTAATCCGATTTAAAAAATAGAAACTACGTCGCTACTTGCAGACAACTTCAGGATAGAGGGATAAAGATACGTGAATAGTGTACATACCTACAGTTTGTTAAATATATATATGTGTATGATATGCGGGACATTGACATTAGATAAAAGATATTTATTTATTGATTTAGGACACGTAGTCTTCTTTTTTATATAGTTGGAGCAAGCACATGGTCCACCTGATGTTAAGTGGTAACCATTACGAAGTCGCAGAAATCGCATTGAGATAAAGTATGCATCCCTTTCTAGCAAATGATATATGGACATAAGAAAGTAGAGATCAGCCGTATGAGTTGACGTTCAGAGCATAGTGAATTTTAAGGCTTTATCTAGTTGGTTTTCATCAATGTTCATCATTGGATGTCGTCATCACTACGCGAATGTCAATGTTAGCCATCGTTCAGCCGTCTCACACTGCTGCCGACCAACGAAGTGTCCTCAGGAGCCACCTAGAAAAACGAGGAAGGCCTCATCGGACTAAGCCAAGTGACCCGGGCAGTCCCTGTGAGTTGACGCCAGGGCGTTGGGGAAATAGCCCGAGGCCCTTGCCTGCAGTTCCGCACACACACGCGCACAAGGAGAACTGTAGACGATCCGGATCGATTGGGTGAATAAGTAACAAACATACACACCCACACACATACCGACAAACTTTCGCATTTATAATATTAGTGTGATCTGTGCTAACGCGTGCTTAGTGTTTTCACGGGCAGTGGAGCAATGTCGCTAGGCATTACGCATTATCTGCTCCAAATCAACTTTAATTGTTTGGCGGCTGTAAAAAGTACAAGTATCCGGTTTTAAAAAACAGGTTTTTTTATAAAGTAACACAAGCATTCCAACAAAAAAAGTCTGCAATTTAAATTCAGGCCTTTCTGTAAATAATATGCCAAAATAAAAATAATTAACATTTTCTCAAACAATAATGGAAAAATATTTTATTAATTTAGTTTGTGAAAATCTTGATAAATATGTTGCTTGTTTAATTAAAATAGTTAGCTTTAAAATACGAATAATCAGAACAAAAAAACAGACTTCAAAGAAATTAATTCTTGGGACCACCCCAACCACCCCTTGTTTTTTTCAGATTTAAATGGAACCAAATAGGACCAGTCTTAATGCCCCTAAACGAAAGAAGCATATTCTAAATCGGTTCGTAAATGACGGAGTTATGAGGTAATAGACATCCGAATAGAGAATCTCCTCTTTTTTGAAGTCGATTTTAAACACTTTGTTAAGTATCTGATACCGGTAATAATTTAACAAAGGCTGCCTTCTCTCTCTCTCTTAAAATAGTCAAACCACGCCATTCATGACAATTTCCTAGATTTAATGGTGATTTCAACGTAGCCTGCCACGCTTGACCCTGTGTTTTGAATTGCAAATTATGATTGTGTAGGTACTGTCTGCACCTTCAGGAAATGGTTAATATACGCCACGAGCTTTGATCTTTTTCTTCGTTAATGGCCAACTCTGATGTCAGAGTTTCTAGGCCTCCCGAAGGCCTCCGACATAGCTGAACGGCTAAAAAGCTGGGACATGCTTGGTCTGATTAAAATGTGAAACACCGTATTTCAGTTGTTACTGTTTTACGGACTAATGGCCTATGGCCTACCCTTTCACATCTCATTTCATTATTTTTGATCCCAAAAATCTGTCAAAAGATAAATGATGCTTGAACGATGCCTTTTTTTACTGTTGGATAATAACAAACAGTGACGGATCTCAAAGCAATGGTTAACTTTCAGTAGCATTTATTAAGTATAATTTACGATTCATACCTACCGGCGCGCGTCGGAGAGCATCGAAGCGCATTTTAAAACATGCTAGAGGAAATTGAAACATCCACAAAGCAGTTAAGTTTCTTATTTGCATGCAATATCTACTTACTAACGTTTTAACAATCCTATATTTTCAGAAATAAATAATTGCACTTTTAAAAACAATAAAATAGTTGAACACGGTTTTGTTAACAAATTTATTCAGGAATGCTTGGGTAAGTATATTTTTACATCAATTGTTTGAATACCTAATTAATTTTGATTAAGTTAGTGAGCATAATGAGTTCTTTGACTTTGAAAAATATTACTGAGATTTATCTAGTGAAACATAAAAGAAGTTTTTTCAATAACAGGATAATTTTATTAATTTAAAAACGTTTTTCCTTTCGAAACCTATCACGAAGGAACTAAATTGGTCACAATTTATCGATATTTAAATGGTATATTATGTTAACTAAATCAGATATCAGTTAACCATACGAATACAAAAATCGTAATCCAACCGTCGTACGAGAATACGAAAACATTTTCGATTTTGTTTGTTGTTGTACGCACTAACAGAAAATTGTTAAAACTGCAAACATTACGCAATGTATGATGAAACAGTCTCGTCGTCGGATTAAAATAGATTTTTCACTTCTCTTGCTCAAAAAGTGTATCATAATAGTGTAGCTTAGCGGGCCTAAAACTCGAGTTTAATACCTCGGGCTAAAAAGTATTTTTTCTTTTTAATTTTTGTCTAAAATCATCAGCCCGTACAAAGCATTCGTTCTCTTATATAAAAACTCGACTTCTTGGTGCTCCGTCAATCTTTTTTTTTGAAAATAGAACCGTCTTGGTGATGTTTTATGAAGGTTGATTCTTCCCTTCACGGTAGAATGCGAACTGTTTCGTTGAGGGTTATTGAAGGTATAGAGATTTTAAAAAAAAGATGGTATTGGCGCTAAATCTCTAGAATTTTCTTCATTCCAAATCACAAACTTTTACGTTTAACTTCCTGACTTTAACTTTCAAATTGTGAACGTGAAAAATGTCATCAAGTGATAGTGAAGATGCTAATATGCAAATGGAAGAAAAGGGCAAAGAAATAATTATGAATCTGTTGCCGACAAAATCACGTGAAATATATTTAAAGAGTTACGAAAATTTTATGAAATGGAGAGATGAGAAACGTGTGGATTCTTTTACAGAAGGGGTTTTTCTCACTTATTTTGATGAATTATCGAAAAAATTCAAATCGTCGACTCTTTGGAGCACATATTCAATGTTAAGAATGACCTTAAAAACGAGACACGACGTCGATATTAAAAAATATGTAAATTTAACGGCTTTACTGAAGAAATTGTCCACTGGATACAAGGCAAAAAAATCTAAAGTCTTGACGATACAAGAAATCGAAACATTTTTAAATAACGCTCCAAATAAACAATACTTGGCAACAAAGGTAACCTACTTATGTACTCTACTCAAACTAAATAAATAGATACCTACCTACATACCTAAATTATGTACCTAGATTATTACGATTATTAACACACTTATTTTTTTGTTCAACAGGTTGCTTTAATTTATGGAATCAGCGGTGCATGCAGAGGAATAGAGCTTGCCAATATAACGCTAGAAGACGTAGAAACGGATACAAACCTACAAGCTGTGAGTCTGCCGAACACGAAAACAAACAAAGAGCGTAAATTTGTCATCAGTGGAGAATACCTTAATATAGTTAAAGCCTATCAGGAGTTACGTCCCACTAATGTTTCAACGAGAAGATTTTTTCTAAATTATCAAAATGGTAAATGCACAAGGCAAGTCATAGGCAAAAATAAATTTGGTAACATGCCTAAAGATATTGCCACTTATCTAAATTTACCAAATCCGGAACTCTACACGGGCCATTGTTTCCGCAGAACATCCGCGACTCTGTTGGCGGACTCTGGTGCGAATATAACGACATTAAAACGCCACGGTGGATGGAGGTCCGATCAAGTGGCTGAAGGTTATATAGAGGACTCTATACAAAACAAGTATCACGTCACGCAGCGGATTATGGAAGGAATCAATATTCTACCAAACATTACAGAACCCCAAGCATCTACATCGCGGGATTGGATGAATATGTCAACTCAGCTGAAGCCGCACTCAGATCTTAATAATGCAGGAAACTCAAGCATGATTCGAGTCTCTCCAACTTTTACTCCACAACAATCAACTCAAAATATTATCACATCCCAATCACAGAGAACCGAAATAAAATTGCCCGGGAAAAACATATCACTAAACATTCAAAATTGCTCTAACTGCACATTTAATTTTTAATAAAATTTCTGAAAATTGACTAATTTGGAATTGTTTTATTTTCTCGCAATCGAAGTGAAAAGTAGAGTGTTTTACTCGGGCCAAAACCACCCATTATAACTCGGTCTTGTCATCCTCCCTCGCTAAGCTCGGGAGTATAACAACCTCGTATATAATGGGATGGTTTAGTCCCTTGTAAAACAATCTACTATTTTTATTTAATCTTTGGCACCAACCCAGCTGTGTAAGCAGGCCTGTGACACTGCAAATCGACTTTCTGTACAAAATGAGCTCTAGAGTATATTAATTTAGATAGAAAATAGGCTGATCAACATGTTTTGTCTACAGAGATGACTGAAACTTCTTTGGGGAAGGCCGTAGGTGGAGGCCGGGCTGTAAGGGGTTATTCAACCTCCTTCGGAACTCAAGACAATCTTACTGGCCAGTGATGCTACCTGCTAACTAACAAACGGTGTTTAAAACTGGCACGTCTAAATTCGCTGACCGCCGATGGGCAGCAGCGGCGGCCGTGCGAGAAGTTGTGCCCTGATCCCTAACCCGCACGCCCAGCGTAGGGATTATAGGCCCCCTTCTTACTTGGAGTGGCCTATTTCAGATAACTGATATAGGCTGGTTTTGTTGTAGGTGCAGCAGTAGGCTTCCAATTAGTTATATTTTTAATTCCTCCTTTATTACCTCATTATTTCTGGTGGATCTTGGTTTTTGTTACATAATTTCGAAAATAAACATTAATTGACTTTGTTTAGTCAGCTTGTAGTGAAACTTCTGATGATTTATAACAGTGCTTTTATAATATTTATTCTGTGGTATTGAATACTTAGTCAGACAGGTGTTTAATTTATTTTTATCGAATAATTATCGCAGCACCGCCGCCGTCTCTATTGATTGAGAGGTCAAACGAATGTGACACATTCTGATACCTACATTTAATTCAAAGTAAACAGACTCGATCGTGGAAAAGTTGTAGAGAACAGGTTCAATTGTTCAATACCTATTTTTTATTTTAGAAGGTCAATATTCACCGAAGAACGCCGTACAAATTTAAAAATGAGCATTATAAAGATAATGGATTGGATAGTGTTTAAATTCTATTTTTGGTGACTGGAGGACGGTAAATTGTTTTTTTTATCTATGTAGTACATAGTCTAGTATGTACTAGCTGACCCGATGTACGTCTTGTCCAAATACTAGAGTTCTTACCAAAATCCGATACAAAATTGCATACGCCGATACTTTTTTTTAAATTGCATTTTTGAATTTTCCGGTTGTTCTTTTGGATTTTTTCTAATTTTCTTTTACCAAAACCCCCCCTGAATCAAACACAACCAAATAAAAGCTATTCAAATCGGGTGAGCCATTTTCAAGCTTTTGCAAGACAAACGCACGGCAATTGATTTTTAAAGATATTGATAAGTTTTGAGTTTTTGACCTGGAAATTAGAGAATTCAAGAAATAAGGCTAACTAGTAGAGCAAATTATGATTTTGTAACGATGTTCTAAACTTTTACGTCCAATAGATACCATATGGAAGTTATTATTATTTTATTAATTTCAGGAAGGCAACACAAAAACATTAAAGTTAATTTTAGGGGGTCAATCAGAGAAAAATCCTAAAATGCATCGTGAACAAGTTAAAAGTTGTCTTGCCGCGTCTCGTTTCAAGTCTCGAGGCCGAGATCGTACGTTGCCCTCTCACTGTTATGTAGGAACTTGATGTAGGTACTACTACATTCGCGAGGGTTGACTACAAGGCAGGGTCGGAGGTAGCGAGGTGCCGGAGGTAGCACCCCGGGCAATAGCAATCAAGGGCGAAAATAATGTATTTTATTGAAATAATAGTCAGCCTGCGCCCCACGATTGGGTGATGGGAGTGGGTGGGTCCCTGCTTGGTTATTTTGTTAACATTATTTTATAGTGTTTCTTTTGATACTTATACATTTTGTATCTCATTTAAGTGGGTCAATAAATGTATTTTCTTTTTTTCTTTAAATACTGGGAATAGGATGTCGAAACAGGCAATAAATAAAACTACACCAGGAGATTAGTAGGAGAAAGGTAGCAACCTCCAACTGTTTACACAACACCAATATCTACTATGTTAACAAACCCACCGCCGACAAACATGACAGCAAAACTTACTAAGCTGGGATAGGCGTAAGTCAAAGCTCTGTAGGACGTTAACATACCTAATATACCTACAGTTGGAGAAGTTAACCAGAAAATACGATGAAAAGAGTATTAAATATAATATTGTTATTTTATTTATTGATCTATTTCTTTATTTTTCTCTGTTTAGTCGCGTTACGAGTTGGTGGTAAATTTAAAAATAATTACGATTCAAAGTGTACTTTAAGTGCCTCATGAGTAAAGATATTTTTTACTTTTACCTTACTTATATGAATTATTTCTCTGTTCTTAGCCACCAAAGATGAGCGAAGTTATCTGTTCTAATAAACTGCTAGTTGTCAAATTTATGCAATTTGCACACTTGCTCTCTCCATCCTTCAGGATACTGGACGAGTGTTTTTGAGTACTGAAGAAATGGTTTGCCCTAGTTACTAGTTCTGGATACGGCCCACATTGAGGTATTCAGTGGAAAACTTCCAATACTGTCGCTGGACTGGATTTCATACAAGGTTCCGTGCATTCATCAATATTCGAATGAGTGAGCAACATTTATTTGCTCTGGTTTCGCTTTCTAGAGTTTATTCTCAATTCTGTCAACGGTAGTAGGATGTTTGTTATTTCCATAACCTATTTTCATTGAAGTGCATACTTTAATAACTTATTTTTAGGAATATTATCAACCATAATTTTAGAACCTAAATATTATTTATTATTATAACTTTTATTTACTTACCTAAATGTCATAATATTTTAAATCAATAAAAAATCATAAACATCTTACGTGGAAAGATCTAGAGATTATAAAATGCTAGTCTCTTTTTTGGTGATTTGCAAGCACTAAAATTCAAATAAAATTAAAACGAATTTGTGTAATTATTATATATTTTGCTATTATTGAAAAAAAAGTGCATATTTTTAAAAGTAGTAGAGTTCTTTGTGAAGGGCTAATACGGCGTAGAACCCCATGTTTATATCTGCCGTGAAGCAGCATTGTTGTGTTTTAGTTTGAATGATGTGGGTGCCGGATAAATTACAGGCACATGAGGCTTAACACATTCATGCCTCAAGTTGTATGGCATTGCATCGTAGGGCACGTTTCACACATGCATGACCTACGAAGCAATATTTTGTTATAAGTAACGGTTGCCACTTAACATCAGATGGGCTATGTGCTAGTTCCATCTTTAAGAATATTAAAAACAAATTTTTTGGTAACCCTATCAGGATCGGTCGGGAAATTCCACAATCATTGGCTGGCGATCGATTGGGTGTGTATTGTGTAATTAGTTGTCTCCAATCGAGCTTCTGTACTATTTTTTATTCTGTACGATGTATTTGTGACGTCAAAACCATATTATCTGATTCGACTGTGGGTCGAAATGTTTAGCAACTCATTTATAAATGTATGCAGGATTTTAACTTACAATTTAGAACTAAAGAACTTTAATAACTCTTACAATGAATAATCACAAGTAAGTATCGAAATACGAATCGAAGTAGATTCTATAAAACGATAAAAATCGAAGTAAATTCTATGAAATTAACGAAAGTATACATAAATTCAAACAAAACTAACAATTATTAATTGTTTCCCAGCATTGAATGAAATATTGAATGGAAGCTGGTTAGAATCTAGATTGAAACCTTGGCCTTAACAATGATACTATTATAGAGGCTACCTGTTTATTGTATAAAGGCTAGATTTTATTGAACGTTGAAGCTTTTAGATTCGCCAGATAAAAATAAACTGATAAGATTTCATTTTTTCACATACCTAATGCGAAAGTGGATTTGTTTATTGTTTGTTGGTTATGTTTTCACGCCTTAACTACTCCACAGATCAACCTTTTCATAGACCAAATTTCGGACACACGTTGTCAGGAGAACAGAAAGGGACCTTTCATTCAGACTAAATACTTTTCAAATATTTTTTAACAAAAGGAAAAGGGCAAAAGTTGGTAAAAATTTAATCGATAATAAAAAGTTGGTACAGACTCAATTATTCGAAACAGCTTTTTGTCGATGGCGCATGGCGCCGAGATGTGCCCGCGCATAAACCTTGTATAATTAATTTGATACAGCTAAAGGGACCGTTAATCCGTTAATACAAGAAAACAGGGATGACAGTTAAGTTTTGGATCCTTGAAAATGATTGAGAACGAAGAAATGAATTCATTCAATTCGATAAATGTATCTGCACATTATCACTGAGAACGAAGAAATGAATTCATTGAAAAATTTATCAGCACATTACCCCGTGTGCGGTGAAGGCAAACACCGTGAAAAACCGCTCGACTTAGTCAGATCCATACGTGCTTTTTGTGTATAAGACTGACTAGGCTGAGAAGATAGTGGTTATAGGTGCAAGGCAAGTCTTATTTTCCATCTTACCATGTCCGAAGCACTATAGTGTCTTGGCCAATAGCTTAGCTATAGCGACAAAATCTAGTTTTTATCCATATGTAATGTACCTAAGAGTAATACGCATTTATACCTACACAGACTGTAGCTGTTTAGTTATTATTTTACTTTGACCTAGTTACTTCAATCAAATGACCTAGAAAATACTCTGTCTATCTTACCTTTATACATTTTATTTTCATACTTAGATATCATATAATATTTTGAGGTGAAGTGAAGGTACGGAAATTCTAATATACCCATTCGGCCTAGCACAGGTTTGTCGACGGAATATTAGAGAAAACATATTTTTAGATTGTGTTTTAGCAACAATTTAAATGTTTTAACATGGTTATCTTAGAAATGAATACAAAAAAAATACATTAGAAAAAAAATATACATTATCGGAACGAAGGAAGACCCACAATTACGGAAAATACGTTGTCTTCTCTACTGCAGATGAGACAAAACGGCATGCCTGTAGCATGCCAAGGCCAAGATATGTTTTCATTGTTTTGGGCCCTAAAGAAAGTAACAACATTCACAACATTTACCAAACTAAACTGTTTTTAATTTAAAAATTAAGTATTCACAATATAATAAAACCACAATCAAAAGTTTCCGCGACAAGATTAAATGGCTTATTCTTACAAGAAATACCCAAATCCGAGACGCAATAAAAACCTAATGAGATCGATGTCTGTAGATACCTATCGAAGATTTTTGCATATTTTATATCAGCAGTTGAGCGGAGGCACGGCTGTGACGCAACATAGAGAGGGTGTGGTCCGATGGTATCTACTGACTAAAAATAACCTGCGCACGAGTCTCGCGCCTGGATCTCGAATATATTTTCTTTTCTTATTTTTTTACTTGATTTTTATGAATGCGAGCCAACAAGTTTTCTGTTTTTTTATACGTTTTAGCAATCGGAGAATTTTCTAGAAAAACAAGGCAAGCAAGTCTAAACAAAATGTGAATCGAGATCTTCAAATTAATTTAGGTATTTAGTATAAACTATGGGTTTAGTAAAAACCCGCTACAAAACCAAGTTTCTCGATGACGGAACGTGGGCCAATGGATAAGTACCTACATTATGTATCATCAAGATTGTTGATCTTATGGAAATCTTTTGCAATTAATACTTTAACTGCGACAAACCAAACTCTTGCATATTACCTGGCGCCTTCGTCCATGGTGCCCTGTGCCATTACAAGGCCCGCAGTCAACGTACTGGTGTAATAACTACTACTTTGTTTTAAGGTTTTTATTGAGATCAATAGGAAGAATATTACTAAAAATAAGGTGCAATTTGTGAAATGTAAAGATGTTTGTTCCTTCACGCCAAAACTACTGAACGTATTGGGATGAAATTTTACATATGCAGTTCTAGGCTAATAATAACATACAGGTTACATCTTTAACACGCGAGCAAAGCCGGAAACTGGTAAAAAACAACGCCCAAAATATTACGATACTCTTACGACGGTTCAGATATTTGTAGATTGTACTCACACCAACATAAACAATGAAAGTAAAAATAATGTAAGTACCTACATCATCATCATTGTCCCCGGCCGTTAGATGTCAATTTTTGAACGTAGGCCGCTCCCATTTTGCCATCTAGTGGTCGCCCGCTTATCCTTTAATGTCTTTCACCCATTGTTTTGGTGATAACCCCGTGGTCTCCTGTTCCACGGTCTCCATTCGAGGACTAATCTCGTGCATCGAATCATCCAAGAAAAGTACAATATGTAAAAAGACCGCATCGCTTAGAGCGATCTCTTTCAGACAACCTTTGTATTGCCCTACTGTGTATGGACGGACACAGACTAAAAATACGTACAGATTGTACACTGACCTCCTGAAACTGACTGCTCTACCTAGGGCTCTACTACCTACTCTTTTTCAGAAGTAAACTGAAATGAACTTACTCCGAATTCTTCTTTGATAGGCTCTGTCAGTAACCCTCCTGAGAAGATGATGCCGTCGACCAGCACGTTGCACATGAAGGAGGCTGCCACAACCACCCAGCCCCATCCCCCGTCAGGCGGCACCACCTGTGAAAATATATTAATTGGTATTCTGTTTATACCTCTAGTGTATAACAAATTAAGCGCTGAATATCAGAACTGTGGATGAGCAATAGTCCGATTTATTCATGTCCGAGTCCCGCAGTCAACGTGTTTTTATGTTATTTGAAGATGGTTTGTACCATCTTCAAATTCATTCATTCATTCATGTGCTTGTGCACATGGCCCACCTGATGTGAAGTGGTAAACATTACCTATCACAAAGCATTGCATCGTAGATCACGTTTTTACTCACCTTATTCATAACCAAATGTAATTTTATAACGCCTTATATAGCAAGCTTGTCTCTGTCATTTAAGTGTAAATAAAAAGAGGTGACATGATATTTTAGCGCCAAATAGTGCATCAATCAAACCTAACACTTATCCATAGGTATCATCATCTTTATCATTATCATCAGCCTATAGGAGTCCAGTGCTGGCCATAGGCCTCCCCTAATGAGCGCCATTGAGCCCTGTCCTCAGCTCCATGCATCAAGCTTCAACACTTTCGCAGATCGTCATTCCACCTAACCGAGGGCGTCCTACAACAACAAAAACACCAGCTTATACCAGTCCCCTGCTAGATATAGGCCTCCCATAATAAGACCTTTCTCATTTGGGGGATATGCCTGGATGGAATAATCACACAGCTTCTCGCAACTCGAGGGCGATACTATATGGTATACTTAACTAAAAATCCACAATATAATGAGAATTTGCTTGTGATGGCCAAAGAAAATTACGCAACCAGAGAAGAGTTTCAAGGATATGAAATAGGTAGAGGTACATTTATTGGTATGCCTACATAACGTACCTTATCTGGCTTTGGGCAGTGTTTTGGGACGTCTTCCGAATCACCATGGCCAGCGATTTTAATTTCCAAAATGATTAAACTTGATAACAAAGTTATTATAAAATAAATAAGAAATAGTTTACAAAAATAGGAGTCAATGTCATTTAAAAATTTCCCGCTTTGTCTTTTGTATAATTTGTTAACCGTCAAGTTCAAGGAGGAATAATCTCTATAGCTATGTATATCTCATAATAGGTCTTAATAATACTAACGAGGTTTCATATCAATATACTACTTTAATATCGGCTTATAGAACTTTATTACTCACAAAGAACCTTACAGTTCACTTATAAATAATATATTGCAGAATTCGTTAGTTTTCTGTTTAAATTTATCAGTTGGGGGGTTATTTGCTAGTCCGAACTACACAAGAAACTTACAAGTTTCTACTAGCCTAAAGCCTGGACAATCCAACACTATAGATACTCAAATATTCGAGCTTTTATGTTGTAACGTTTTAGTAGAAATTCTGAAGGATAGCGGTGTTTGAAATGCTTGAGACTATGTCTTTCAATATTCGCGCGTAAACCCTACTGAGGTCTCCTACCCACTATCGATCATCTTATATACTAAAGTACCTATCTCCTACTGGACCTATTAATGACCTTTGGTCTTGTTAATTCTTAGAAAAAAAAACTTATCTTACTAGGTTGACCGACTAGGGTTCTACTAGAAACCCAGGAAGAGAAAGGTAACATTAGGTAAACTGGGTTTCCCGCAAAACTCAAGTTGTTGGTCAACCTAGTAGGCAAAGCCTAGCAATTCGCTTCTAAGAATTAGCAAGACTAAAGGTCGATCATATGTGTTAGGTAGGTACCTTTAGATGTGTGATACCTATTGCAGTCCTTGGCTATACTCAGACGTTATTAATTATCATTAGGTATGATTGACTCCCAAGCAACACCTTAGTAATTGATTGGCAGGCAAGCAATTTCATCAATGATTTGATACCCCAAGATAAGGCGTTTCCATTGATGTAATGTAGAGTTGTTTGCGCTACTTCACAATGCCAATAATTAGGTCAATGCTATCTATATAATAATCTATGGTCAATGCTGTCTTACTAAGTTCCTTATTTAATCAAATAATTAGGAACTCTATATAAATAGGCATAGTTTAAATGACTATTTTTGTCGTGAAGCACCTTTTCTGTATTTTGGGCGCCGGTGATTTCGCCGCAGATTTCTGCGTGAAATGGATTTCCAACCTGCATCCACGGACGCCAACCTCACCGGCATATGGTGCTACTTCATCATCATCATGATCATCAGCCTATAGAAATCCACTGCTGGACATAGGCCTCCCCTAATGAGCACAATTGCGTCCTGTTCTAAGCTCGACGCATCCAGCTTCTACCAGCGGCCTTTCGCAAATCGTCACTCCACCTGGCTGGAGGGCGTCCCACACGTGCTACTTGCTAAATAACAAACGGGGCTCTGGCGGCGGCCGGCTGAATGTAGCATAGCGCAGCTTAACACTGGCACAGCTAGATTCCCTGAACTCCGAAGGCCAGCAGCGTCAGCGCAGTGCGAGCTGTGCTCTATGATCCCCAATCCGCATGCCCAGCGTGGGGTTTGTGGACATATCCCCCTTCTAATTAGGCGAGGCCTACGTCCAGCAGTGGACTGACACCACAGATCGTGGCGAACAAGTAGGTATATCACATTATCACATTCATGCCTCACGTCAATGGGCGCAGGGTTTTGCATCATAGAACACATTAAAAACGTGACCTACGATTCAATACTTTGATGTAGGTAATAGTTACCGCAACTGCATCAGGTAAGGGAAGCCATGTGCTTGTTCTATTATCAAAATACCTAATTACATCCTAATTGCAGATTGTCCTAATATTTTCTACAAGTCTAATTAGGATTATAAAAAAATACAGAGATATATGTTCAATTTTTTATTCATTACATACTTGAACATTTACCTTTCTTAAAACCGAATCATATTGATCCTGAATAGAATAGAAGGAAAAATTTAGTAACGAAGAAAAACTCAAATACAGCTCTCCACAAAGCCAACTTCTAGAAATAGTTTTTTTCTTATTTGGTGAGTGGTGAGTGTAAGTGACCTGGCTTTGTTACAAACTTATCAGAATATATGTGCTGAATATAAGCGTTGCCCAACCGAGTACATCTACCAAGCTCTCTACCGCCTTCTGGAGTACCTCTCGCCTCCTGCCCCACAACCTTTTCAGAGCCATTTTGTTCTCTACAGCAACAAAAAAAATATATTCATGGTTATCTCCGCAAATGCCAAAGAAATGGTAGCAAGTAAACAAGCGTTGACGACCTTCCCGCTTTGTCTATTGTATGACTTTTGAACCGTCAAGTTCAAGGAGCAATAAGGAAAGTCTTAAGGAGATCAAGGAGGTTTCATATCAATCTACTACTTCCCTGTCATTACAGATTTCGTTAGTTTCCTGTTTAAGTTTATCAGATGGAGGATTATTGGACACGCAGGGCTAGCCTAAAGCTTGGATACTGAAACACTACTCAAATAGTTGAGCGTTTGAGTTGTAACCATTGAGATATTATATATTCTAGAGACACAAACGTGGAAAAAAAGTATCTGCGCTAAAACGCAGCGCACTTTAATCACTTTTCACGCGACATAAGGTCTTGATTTTAGTGCAAATGCATTATGAAGTTTATTTATGTCAAATACGCTTGGATTTTTATCAGATTTAACTTGAATACTGTGACTCTATAGTACTACTATATATATTTATTATTATTATATTATTATTATGTCGATGGTTGTAACGTTTCAGTAAATATTCTGAAAGATAGCGGCGTCTGAAATGGTTGGTCAAGACCACCGAGATACTATATATTGAGACCAAAGAGTTTGCATAGAAACTTTTTTGTTGAGTATAAATATCTCAATGGGTTCTAATTCTATTTGAAATGGGGAGATGGGGGGGGGGGGGAGGGGGGGAGATCTGCACTGCATTGGGGTGTATTGTTCATTTTTCCCCATACAAACTTTCATCCCCTATCATACCCTCTTCAAGTTTTATTTGCACTACAAAATAGCAAATGTACTTTTTAGGGTGCCGTCTGCTAAATTCATTAAAATTGGTTCAGCGCTTTATCAAAAACACGTAATATTTATTTTCATTACATTTCATTATGCGCGTGCAAAATTTCAAGTCAATAGGTGAAGATTTTTTTTGTTCCCCATACAAACTTTGCCACCTCTGTTAACCCCCTTAGTGGTTGATTTGCAAAAAATGCTAAAATACTTGCTTATTTATTTTGCCCATCGGAGTCTCTGTGAAAAATTTCATGTTGTTAGGTACAGTTTTTTTTTTGTCCCACATATAAATTTTTCCACCCCCGTTTACCACCTTAGGGGTTGATTTGTATAAAGCGCTGAAATATGTGTTTTTATTTATTTTTATTACAGAGTCTGTGCAAAATGTTGAAGTCAATAGGTGAAGATTTTTTCGTTCGCCATACAAACTTTGCTACCCCCGTTTGTTCAGTGGTTACGGAGATACGTGGTAACAAACATTCACAGACTTTTGTTCCCCATATAAACTTTGCCACCCCCGTTAACCGTCTTAGGGGTTGAATTGCGAAAAATCCTGAAACAGGTGTTCATTTAATTTCAGTAAAGAGTCTCTCTGCAAAATTTCAAGTCGATTGGTAAAGATTTTTTTTGTTCCCCATACTAACTTTGCCCCCCCCGTTTACCACCTTAGAGGTTAATTTTTCAAAATTAGATTAGTCTATGTGTTATTCTGGCACCTGAACTATTTTCATACCAAATTTCATCTAAATATGTTAAGTGGTTACGGAGATACGTTGTAACAAACATTCACAACTTTCACATTTATAATATTTATTTTAGGATTAGGATGCTTATTTTGTCGTGAAGCGGAATTTTTTTTATTTCTGAGTGCCGGTAAAATCACAAGAATGTACGTACATAAGGCTTATTGCCTTCATGCCTCAAGTCGACGGACGCAGTTGTGTGCCATTAGCTTGTTTCAGTTTCAATTATCATCCCTAATCTCAGAAACCTGAATTTTGTTCAAGCTCTAAATATATCTAATTAGGATTAATAAAAAAATACATTTATTAACGTTTAATTAATGTCTTTAATTACTTTAAAATTTACCTTAATTTAAACCTAATCAAATTGGTCCTGAACAGATAGGAAATCGAATTTAGTAACGAGAAAAAGCTCAAATAGAGCCAAGCCAATTTTTAGAAAATGATATTTTCTTATTTTCTATGACCTGGCTTTGTTACAAAGTTATCAGAAAATATGTGCTTAATAGAAGCGTTGCCCAAGCGAGTACATCTGCCAAGCTCTCAACCGCCTTCTGGAGTACCTCTCGCCTCCTGCCCCACATCCTTTTCAGAGCCATTTTGTTCTCTACAGAAACAAAATCAATATGGTCATGGTTATCTCCGCAAATGCCAAAGAAATGGTAGCAAGTAAACAAGCGTTGACGACCTTCTCTGTGATCCTTTTGAGCATACGCCTTCGCTTCAGCTTCTTCTCGAATGCTGTCATTCTAATACTGTTAATTAGTTTTTGTATTGATCAGGTTGGCTTGGATGTTGGTACTGTTTTTTCATCTGTTCAGTGATTTTTCATAGTGTTTTACTTTTTTGGCATATCACAGGTACACGTCTCGGCACATTCCGACTTCATTTCCACTTCCTCTGTTTGGTTCTCCGCCTGCTTCTTGCTGGCAGTTGCAGGTGGTTTCAATTTCACCCTATCAAAGCTCTTAAACACAGAATATATGTGGAAGCTGGCGAGTAAAACTATTAGTGTGTTAACATAAAAAAGAAATGTCATAGCCGAGCGAAACTACGGAAAACGCGGTCATCGCGGTTAGTTTATTTGATCCGATTGTAAACGTTAAAAAATATCTAGTCTAAAATCAGTTGGCCATGTTAATTTTTTTGATTGTCAGAATGACATGTTGTTTTTGCTCTAATGACGTTCTGATACTTTTATTGACAGTTTTAGGTTGAAAATCTAGCTTAAACTTTTTGCTCGTCTAATGAGTCTTATCTCAAACTGCTTTCTTTTCAGTAGCAAGAGGCAAGTGAAATTCCTTTCTCTCTATAGGACATTACTACGAAATGAATCTTATATTTAATCAAACTCTCTAAAAGAGTCTTAATAGCAAACATACCGACGCGTCACCCCAGCCTGGCGACATTATTGAAGCCAGTTGAATATGGTGCACGCTGTTAAATAACAAACGTGGCTGCTAGCGGTATAGCGCCTAGCAGCCTAACACCTGGCATGACTAAATCCCTTGATCGCTGACGGAGAGCAGCGCTGGCGATGCAAGAAGCTATGCCCTGTGAATCCCCAACCCGCATTCCCAGCGTGGGGACTATGGGTAAATCCCCTTTCTTATTAATGGAGGCCTATGTCTAGCAGCAGTGGACTGATATAGATGTTGTAGTATATTATGATATTTCAGTAGCAGTATTTTTATACTTACCAGTGCCGCTTCAGGCTCAGTGTCTTCACTGGGGGAGTCACTGCGACCCAGTCCGCTCTCGTCAGAGGACCGCGTCTCGAACGGACGCTCGTCCGTAGCTACTCGCTGCACCATGGTGGATTACCTGTAAACAAATATTTACCTTAATAAGCTGCACGTATACATAAATAACATAGGTGTCAACTATAAATATAGGTATATAATAGCAGCATGTTTTGTATTTCTAATAAAATATACAACAGGTCTGACTACTCTGTGTATCTAATCTTCGAGCAATATCTAATAAATAATAGACGGAAAAGTTTCATTCGTTTTTCTTTTATGTAGTAAGGCTTAGCAAAAAAATTATGACAGTTTAAGTTTTTAAAATATAGTCTTTATTATAATGATTTTAGATTTTATGAATTTATGAAGATTTTCATTCTAGGCAAAATATGCTACGAAGCCCCCTGGTACACAAACAAATATTACGAATCGAACTATGGCTTAGTCATAGGGACGGTTCCGTAGGATTAAGTTATCATGTGGTTCCCATAATACAAGCTCTGCTTAGTTTGGGGCTGCATGATGCTGTGTGATTACGTCCCGCATTATTTATTTATTTATTTATTTATTTATAATGAATTCTGCTGTTAATGTAAAAACTCGTACAACATACAAGGTCCAGACAAAAAAACCTTCTATCCGGCTCGAAGGACCAGAAAACCCCCAACTTCGCATGGAGTGTCGCCGTGTTAATTTAATATATGTTCTCAATGAAACTACGCTGGTTTTATTTAATTTTTTTGTCTGGACCTTGTATGTTGTACGAGTTTGTACAGTTAAAGTAATACATGACGATGATAAAAATAGGAACATAGTCAACCAACTTCATGACGCAATTTTGGGGTTGACCCAGAGAATGCTATTTTTTGGTTTCAATTCGTGATTAATTATCATTTGATTGATAAGTGGGTTATAGTTCAATTTGATGATCATGCGCACGTTTGTAAGGGCTTTTGCTTTTAGACATAGGAATCGTTAAACAAGGTCAAGATGACTATTATGTCATAATGTGCATCTTGACCTTGCCATCCATCGATGTACATACATACTTAAAAATAGCCATTATTTTTAAAGTTGAATACTCATGACGTCATGGGTCATTTCTTCTTTAAATTTAAATGACGGAGTTATGATGTAACACATAAAAAATACAACCGAATCGAGAACCTTTCTCCTTTGTTTTTTTTCTATAAGAAAATATATATATATATATATATAAAAATCAATTTCTTTGAAATCGTTTTTTTATTTATTTATCAAGCCCTGGATGTAATATGTAATGTGTTTTGCATAATCTTTATAACTAATACACGTGATATGATGAACATTAAACGTGATTTGCTCTCGTCAGATTAAATGGCATTGGTTTCTTGTTTTCTTGTTTTTCAACAAAAAATATACCTATATATGTCTTTAATTGCATGAGACAAGTTAAAAAACTCGATTTTACTAAATTTCTGAAATCTTTGGTAACGATTTTTGAAATTGGGGAATCACTAGGGATCTTATGTTTTACTGTTTGAACTATCAATATTCAAAAGATTAATACCGCTTAGCTCTAGGTATTAGTTAATCCGAAAAAAAAACGCTTTTTTTACTATTACTAAGCATGTTCAAAGACACCTGGTAGACTCGCTGTACGCCTAGATTCTAGACCATAGAGAGAGTGCATCGCTTCAGCGTCGAATTTCATTGACTTTCAGTTCAAACACACGTGTTTGTTAAAGGTGCAGCTCGTGACGGCAACCCACAATCGCGATTATAAGTAGTACAGTAGACGATAAAAGTAGATTATCATATTGACTGCTCTTGTCTAGTTTACTTGCATAATGGAGTGCCGAGCGACGCCTCTATAGACTGCCGACTGCCTGTAGGTGGGTCCTCAGTCTAAGATCAGAATTATTTATTTATAAATGTAGCGTAATATTTTTTAAAGTTTCTCAACAAGACATAAAGCTGTTGCCTTATTGTACGGCTTAGAGTTGACCTGACAATCTCTGGTAGTAAGAATGGCCAATTGGTGCCGGAGATTTTAGGCTGACCAAAGGCTTCCAATACGACTGAAAAAGCCGGGACTAACATCTTGACGTGCTTCCAGGATCTAAACGACAGTAAGCGGTAACCCTTTCAAGTATTGACTGTGCGGAGTGTTGCTTAACAAAGATTATCTGCTAAGCGCACCACGTGAGCTTCGACAAAAAAAACAAGGTACAGCTGATTTAATGTTTTTTAAGCTACGTGTTGCTGTATGCCAACTGAAGTCGCAGGAGACAAGAACGGAGAAACAGCATAGTGAATATGATTTAGCCAACTAACGAGAAAGAGAGAGACTTTTGTTAATCTATTTTTGACACTGGCTGTACTAAAGTTAAGGCCTGGTTGGGCTTCCAGTAATAGACTACGAGCATGCAGTGTGCTATTACAAGAACCTATAGGTTTTGTATTTGATACTATATAGCAGTTGCTAACGAATCTATTATTCTGAACTATGCAAATGAGTGGGTTTTGAATTGCACTTATGTTATTTGTAATTTCTTATAAAGAGCTCCAAAGTTGGAAGGATTTTAGGAAGAGGAGAAATTGGCTTAAAAAACAATACAATACTTGCAAGGTTCTTCAGCGCTATCAATGAAGAAAAAGATACATATAACTGGGCGGAAACCAATCTGCATCGATATTATCTTCCGTTATACTCAAAATGGCAATACTGGGTTATAAATAGGATTATGCGAGTCACAAAACTCATATTCTGTTATTAAAACTTGTTATTGAAGTTCGTATCTTGTCAGTTAAATGATGAAATGTTAAACAACAAGATATTTTAAGTTGAATAACTAGGTTGGTTATCGTTCGTGTGGGGTATTGTTTATTGAGTGTATGTTATGAAGTCTTTATAGTCTCTACATTTTGCAAATATTTTTACTTTGTTATCGGCCTCTTACTTCTTTTTTATTCTGGTCTGGGTGAGCTTTACATATATATTTATTTAACTAACTGTGATGACAATGCTCAACTTAAGGCGTTAGTCGTAGAAACGTGAACTTGGACGGTATGAATAATGTAGGGTTGTATTAAGAAGGGATTTTCAACTCAACTCCTGAGTTGATTGTATTTTAAAAATCACAAGGTTCCAACGGGGTGTACGAAGTTCAAACATCCATCTTCGGCGCCCAAGCCATCCTCACCTGCATGTGGTGTAACCTGCTAAATAGCGAACGGGGCTCTGGCGGTCGTCTGATTTCGGCATTGCGCAGCCATCGATGGTCAGCAGCATTGGTGGTGCGAGAAGCTGTGCCCTACTATCCCCAACCTTGGCCTGTTTCCAGCAGTGGAATGATATTGGCTGGTGTGGTGGAGGGGGTTCCTTTCCCATGCTTAAGAATGAAGGTGCAGTGGGATGTTAGTTAAAAAACCTCTACGCAAACGAAGTTTACTTGAAGCTAATAAATAGTACGACTTGTCGTACTACAACACACTATAGTTGTATCCTCTTATACAATCTGTATGTCTGTGGCATCGATTATACTGTTAATAGGTATACCTCGATGGTCCGTGGTAATCTCAACTTCACTTTTATCACGCACCGTGCTAACTCTAAAGTAGAAAAAAAGGGAAAAAGTTTTCACATCAGCTAAATATAAATACTATAAATATAATTGGTTTGTTCTACTGGACAATATTTTAATTTTTTTTATAGTTTTCAAAATTCATTTGTTGGAATCAATTAAATTGTTCAACTCAAAGTTTTATTTGACATCAATTATGATACATGAGATATATGACCACTTTGAAAATCATATATTGGATTTCAAATATTGTGTTTAAAAAATATATACATTTTACCTTTGCTATTCCTCGATATAGATATTATATATTCCTACAAAATCTGCGAAATCTCCTTTAGTAAAATGAATGAACGAGTAACTCGCATTTTTCCTTTGGTTTATGTAACCCTGAACTGCCCCTTTTATAACTTGGAACGTAAGTTCTGATAACATGTGAACTTGGGTTCAATCTGGCGCCGCTCTTATCAATGTAAATATAGGACTATCGATATCGTTGGCACTTTCCACGGTTGGTTCAAAAACACAATGCGATCAGATTTCACAGTTCTTCTTCTAGAAGATCTGATTTAAAAATAAGCTTTTTTTAGCTCTCTAAGTATAATATAAACTATTTTTCACTTCTCTTGCTCAAAGAGTGTATCATAATAGTGTAAGCTCAGCGGGCCTAAAACTCGAGTTTGATACCTCGGGCTAAAAAGTATTTTTTCTTTTTAACTTTTGTCTAAAATCATCAGCCCGTACAAAGCATTCATTCTCTTACATAAAAACTCGACTTCTTGGTGCTCCGACAATCTTTTTTTTTTAAAATAGAACCGTCTTGGTGATGTTTTATGAAGGTTGATTAATTTTTAATAAAATTTCTGAAAATTGTCTAATTTTGAATTGTTTTATTTTCTCGCAATCGAAGTGAAAAGTAGAGTGTTTTACTCGGGCCAAAACCACCCATTATAACTCGGTCTTGTCATCATCCCTCGCTATTACCAACTAATGCAGTTATAATCGTTTTTCCCTATTTATTTTGTTCGTTTGTAACTTGTTACGAAAATAAACATTATTATTATTATTATTTTTTATAAAAAATACTCCAAAATGTAAGTCGAAAGTCGTCACTTCCGAAATATTTTTTAAAACTGTTTGTTACCATCATTTTGGCAATAGCTATAGTAAAAAAAAGTGAATTAGGTGGAGCTTGCCTTTATATATATTGCAATATTGATATTTACATACTACTTACGAAGGTACAACACTCACAACATATTATTGTCCCAGTGAAGTTGGCTGCAAGTAGTCATAAGTGCCTATTTTGGGTTAGCTTGTACTAGGATTGGTCGAATCGATTTCTGAGCCTAACTTCACATGGACAAATAACCGTTAAGAGTACTTTACCTACGTTTTTAATGCTAGATAATGTTTTTTTAATTGGGTCCAAGATTTAACAGAAAAACAAAGCATTTTCATAAGATTGAAATAACTAACAGGATCCATTGGAATTGTAATCGAAAATATAGCAAGTTAAATCAATAGACGATAAATAACAATAAAATAGTGCCGTTTTACGATATAAGGAAGGCTGATAACAAGGCAAAGGATAACTGCCTCAGTTTATAGCTCTGTAACGTGGTTTATTGCAATTATCCCTATTGATTTCGTTACCTACGCTATATAACACTATTGAATCAACTCATGTTATTTTTTAAATTTTGGCTATAATGAAAGTTTCAGTTCATTTACAAGATCATGTACATTCTCCAAAATTTGATTAGTTTTTTTTATGATACTTGAAGATGGAACATGCACATGGTCCACGTGATGTTTAGTAGTAACCATTACCTATCACAAAGCATTGCATCGTAGATCACGTTTTTTTGGAACGTGCTTTACGATGCAACGCCCTGCGTCCATCAACTTGAGGCATGAAAATGATAAGCCTCTTGTGCCTGTAATTTCACCGGCAACCATACCCTTCAAACCGAAACACAGCACAGCTGCTTCATGGCAGAAATAGGCAGTACTTCCCCGGACGAGCCCCAAAGAACTCAACTACTACTAAAACTTACTTCGTTCACACTACGAAAGAGAACTTACAGAAGTTTTACACAGCGTTACACAGATTGGAAACTCCTACATAATGTTTTAATAATAATAACACTCACTTAGTTTGAAAAATCTTGTCCTCAAATCGTCCTGTGTCAATCATAAAAGAAAGAAAGATCAACTTAAACTTTACTTATAATCTTCACAAATAATATTGACGAACACATAAGGCCCCTATGTGGCCGGGTGCTGATTACGAACTGACTTACGAATGTGTATGATAATATATATATCGCTTAATGTCAACTACGTTAATTTTCAAGTTCTATGTCATTCGGTGCTTGTATAACCGGTTGCTAGACAGGGCACCTGTGATATGGAAAACAATTCTTTTGAATTTTATTCTGATGTTCAAAATTGAGGTTTTTTCATTCATGTGTCTCATTTGACGACCTCTGTGGGAGTGGGCGAAAGCCCGCCAGATACGCAGAAGGTTGTGATCGATTCCCAATGTGAGACAAATGTATATTATGTGTTTTCTAAGTATATTATGTGTATTTACTAGTTAATCTAGTGTATAACGCTATATATATATATATATAATATACATGGCCCTAAAGTAAGCAGAGCTTGGACATGACTCATCTATCTATATATATAAAAATGAAACCCGTTTTCCTTGGTCACGGCATCACGCGTGAATGGCTGGACCGATTTCACTAATTCTTTTTTTGTTGTATTTGTTATTATTAGGTTCTTACGGAAAAAAATATTGAGAAAATTGCTACGCTAAGGCGGTACGAAGTTCGCCGGGTTAGCTAGTGACTGATACAAAACAATTATAAACATATATTAACACGTTGACTGCGGGCCTCGAGCGTGGCGCGTAGCGTCAGCCGTTAGGAGGACGACGTCCAGCAGGCCCGCCGTTATGTTTTCAGCATTCAAAGCGTTATACACTAGATTAACTTGTAAATACACATAATATACAAAAGAAAACACCAAAGTCTTGCAAATCATACAAACATTTGTCTCACATTGGGAATAGATCACAACCTTCAGCGTGTCAGGCGGGCTATCACCCACTGCCACAGAGGTCGTCAGATGATGAATATGAATGAAAAAAAACCTCAATTTTGAACATCAGAATATATACAGGGTTATAGCCTGAGTAAAAAAACTTAAAAGTCAATAGTCGACCTAGATCCTGGAGGGGGTTGTAGCTTCCATGATTCCTGACTGATTTGACTATGGAACACCCTACCCCAAACTTATCCGTATTCACGATATTGGACTTTTAAGTTTTTTTAAAAAACATACCGATATTTTTGTCTTTATTATTTTGGGTTTTTGGCATATAATTTATTTTTATTTCGATTTTCGTGTAGTAGATGAGTTGCTTTCTTATTCCGTACACTAAATTTGCAGTTAACTGAACCAATTGGGTAGACGATTGATTGTTATAAATTGAAATAAATTCGTAACAAATATTTCTTTCTCTAACAAATATTTTAAAATTTGTCTATGACAGTCGTGCTGCAGATGTGCTTTAATATATAATAAACAATCATAATTGTAAACTACTATAATAAAGTATTTTAGTTTATCCTGGTAAATTTTACTGTTATATCACTGGTCATAAACCTGTTATACTTACAAAGTACTTTATTGTCAACTTAATTTATATTTTATGTCCTATACATAAATTATGTCCTAATTATAATATAGTTCATCACATATACAAAAATAAGAAAATAATAAACCATAAAGATGCACAAGATGAATAACGTAGGTAGGTAATAATATATATTAGTTATTACTTCAGAGTTAAAACTAATATATATTATTACCTACTCGCTAACCTAATGCTCGTGCATTATCTCGTCTATCTATCTATTCAGAGTATCTGATTATGTTTTTGTTCCTATCTCCTGGTCTATGCAAGTAAAATGATATTAAAAATGCTACTTATTAATAAAACATAGATTTATACTACCTATGGTATGTATAGGCTATGTGTTTACAATATTTCATAATATTATGTAATAAGTTAAATCCTAGGCAACCTTATAGAACCTTTTAACCGACTTCAAAAAGGAGGAGGTTCTCAATTGGTAGGAACCGTTTTTTTTCGACTTTTTTATGTATGTTCACCGATATCTGCTTCAATTATAAACCAATTTTCAAAATTCTTTTTTTTTTTAAAAGAATATACTTCACAGGTGGTCCCATATAAATTTTATTCCTGAGGGATTGGTAGTTTTCCCGGAAAACTCAAGAAACCTCATCCTCACTTGTAATTTTCGCCCTATGATCACCAATATCTCCGTCAATTGTGAACCGATTTTCAAAATTCTTTAGGGCAAGAAGTAAGAAGTGACTTATTTGAAGTCGTTTTATTTTTTATAAAAAGTATAAACTTGTTTTTATGAGACCTCAAGCTGAAACTAGCTCATGTCCCACTTGATGTTAAGCGGCAACCATTACTTATAACAAAGTGTTACTTCGTAGGTCACCCAAACATGCGTGCGTGGAAACGTCCCCTACGATGCAATTTGAGGCAAGAAAGCGATATGCCGCATGTGAAACCGAAACAGCAATGCTGCTTCACGGCAGAAGTAGGCATGGTGGCAGTACTTCCCCGGATGAGTCCTTCACAAAGAACTCTACTAGGTACTTTTAACCTTATACAACGTGTCCCCAGCCTGTGGACAAAGAATGAACAGCGTAATACTACTTCTCACAAATGCTGTGAAACAGGTATTTATTATATTATATTTTGGTTTTAATTAGAAGTAAAAATAAAAATATACAAAACAAATATACAAACATACAAAGGAGAATGCCGAGAACACGGGTTCTCGGCATTCTCCTTTGTATATTAGTTAATTGGTACGGACCAATTGCGTCAAAACCGAACGTATCCCATAAAATTTATTATATTTTATAAATGACACTAACATTTTCTTTAGTTTTCCACACCGACGAGATTAATAATCAAGTAAAAATGTATTTTGTTGACTTGGTTTCCGCCGCACGCCGCCATTAAACTGCAACAACCAATTATATATACGTTACTATGGAAACAAACATTGATTTAAAGTGTTGCTATGGCAATAACCTCATTTTTAATTATTTTGACAGTAGAATCGATTAAAAATTTATTGGTGATTTTTTTGACGCACTCACTTTAGTCTTGGTACCGAGCGCCATACATCAGACGGCATTCTCCTTTAATTCCAGATAATCGTCAAAAAAAAGTTGCATACTGTATCATTATTGACACGAATAAGATGACAAAAGATGCCTGTGTGAGTATGACATGCATGTCAAAGTCAATGAAAATCATTCAGTTACATGAGTGCAGTTATCATGCACGTCTAAAAAGTTTCCACTTGAAAATAGTTATTATAGTACTTCAAACTCTTCAAAAGAGATTGCTTATGTCTCATAAATGCGTATTAATGAACACAATGTAAATAGAGGGTGCTAAAATTTTAAAACCATTGTTTTCTCGGTAAATACTAGACTGATTGTTTTAATACTTTGCATATTGGTCAAAAATACCCTCATAAATGTGTAGTATTCGTCTAGGTCCACAAGCTGGGGAAACCCTGTATTTAGCTAGAGGAACTTTCTGCGGTATTTTTTGTTACTGAACACATTCAGACTGTTATTATACTTACTTTTACAACACTACCAAACTAAACATTAGGAATTTAAAACATTAAGTTACTAAGTGTCCTATTTCTCATCATCACAACGGGATGTTAATACGATCAATATCTCACTTCAAAACATCCGATTTCCAACGATTAAGACGACTGATACAGGTCGTTAAGTAAGTCCAACTTAGGCGTGCTTAGCTATTTATAGCTATGCTATCCAAGTTTAATCTAAGTACTAGAACCGGGATAATTAAGTGTGCACATGCGCATAGCCAAGTATAAATTAAATCGTTTGCTAGGAATGCTGTCGCGGCTTTCCATACTTATATGAGCTACCATAACTCACAAAAACAGTTACAGATTTTATATGTTTGAGGATCTTATTAGAGATGCATGATTTTATATGTTTGGGTTAGATTTACGTTGCGGGACGAAGAGAAAGAAAGAAAACAAGAATAAATTTTAAGTTCACATCAGACGTCATCGGCCGATCGCTCAAACGCGCCGCGCTTTCTGTCTGATAGTATAATGAGTAAGTAATCAAAATTTTGTGCACCTAAAGCTGTTCGCACATTACACCGACTCGACGCCAACCCAACACCGTTCAAACTAGAACTTTCGACCAACTAGAATTATTTTTACTTATATTCTTTCTATTCATGGTTGTCTGGAAGAAATCGCTTTAAGCGACCGCCCATTGTACCTACATTACTATTTAATTTCTCTGTTTTTGTAAATTTTTGGTTTTTAATTGGTGTTGTGTGCAATAAAGTGTTCATCTATCTATCTATCGATCCGGTATCAGCGAGTCGTCAACTAGGCGATCAACGCGTCTGTCACCAGTGGACAACTTGTCGTCAATGAGTTGGCAATGCGTCGTCAACGAGTGGGAAGCGCGTTGTCGCCCTCTAGTCGTCGACTCGTGGCCGATTCGTTGACAACGAGTGGCAAACGGGTCGGTGACGTCAATAGATGAACAACGCGTGGACCACGTGTTGTCCACGCGTCGTCAACCTTTATCTTACAAGTTGACAAATTCACTCTTAAGAAACATAAAACATAAAGCTTTCATTTCAATGCCATACTGCGAGTTGAGTTGTAGTTGAGTCGGTGTTGAGCCGATGTAATGGTCCAAGACCTTTACACTGCTTATTATATTATTTTATTCTGAACTAAATATGTCTTCACTCGTTTCTGTTGGTAGCGGAAACTTCAGAGGTGTGAGATTTATTGATATGTATTTTAATATATTACTTTGGTTTGTTTCCCAAATAAAATATAACATAAAAAATAAAAATAAAATAAAACTATGCAAGGAACCTACCAGGACTTTCTGTTTAGGCTGGAGAGTGTGCTTGTTGTAAGCCAGTCTGTCAATCAGTTTGAATAAATAAATAAATAATGCTGGCCGTAATCACACAGCATCATGTAGCCCCAAACTAAGCAGAGCTTGTAGTATAGGAACCACATAATTGATATACTACGTATATATATTTTTTGTTTATAAATACATACTAATCATGCATAGAAAACACCCAGACCCGAGACAAATGACATGCATAACATGCAAATATTTGTCCCGCAGCGGGAAACGAACCCGCAACCTTCTGCGTCTCGGGCGGACCTTGGCCCACTGCGCCACAGAGGCCGATTTAGATACAAATGGACTTTTATTCTATTTAATTCGATTAATATTCTTCCTTCTATTATTTTATGCTGTCTGAATGTCGATTTAACATTATTTATATTACATATATTTAAACAGTTGTTCTGTTTTATTCCCACGTATAAGTGCGCCGTATCTTTGGTAGAGAATATTAAGATCAGAATATTACAATAAATAATAATTAAATAATAAAATAACCCTAAAATTCGAAACCAATTCAGTTGGTTAGCGCGTCCCGGCATTGATGGGAAGGTCGCGGGTTCAAATCCCGCCTGAGTCGAAATTTTTGGGATTTATAAAAATCTTCCCTGAAGGGTGGGCTAACTATAAACTATTAGTCATTGAGCAGGTTTGGAAGCTGCAAGGTTTCCCCTGTAGGTTGAGCCAACGGCGCTTAGCCGTGACTGCCCGAAAATTTCGACGGGGCAATGAGTTGACCCGGGTGCCTAGTGCGAGTTTTTTTACCAGCTCGATAGCGTTTGCATTTACGGAAATTTGTATGGAAAGGAGTCTGTGCGACGCGTTTTTCACTAAATGGCGCTACCTCGATTCCATATAAATTTGCGTAAACGCAAACGCGATCGAGCTGGTAAAAAACTCGTACTAGGCACCCAGGTAGCGCAGTTGGTTAGCGCGTCCTGGTATTGATGGGAAGGTCACAGGTTCAAATCCCGCCCGAGTCGAAATGTTAGGGATATATAAATATCTTAGATTAGATTAGATTTTCCCTGAAGTGTGGGCTAACACTTAAAAAACAAAAAATCATAGTATTATCTTTTTCTGTGTCATCAATCTGCGACGTAGATTTTACGTAATAAACTAATAAATCATAACATTTATAGTTACAACATTTACAATTGTAATTTCAAACTGGTATGATAAAACAAAATTTTACATAAACTTAATTCATCATCATCATCATCATCATCAGCCTATAGCAGTCCACTGCTGGACATAGGCCTCCCCTAATGAGCGCCATTGCGCCCTGTCCTGAGCTCGACGCATCCAACTTCTACCAGCAGCCTTTCGCAGATCGTCACCCCACCTGGCCGGAGGGCGTCCTACACTACGTTTGCCGAGCCGCGGTCTCCACTCAAGAACTCGTTTACCCCAACGGTTATCGGTTCTTCGGCAGATATGGCCAGCCCACTGCCACTTCAGCTTGCTAATTCTCTGAGCTATGTCGACAACTTTAGTTCTATGTCGGATAAACTCGTTACGGATTTTATCCTTCAGAGAAACCCCGAGCATAGCTCGTTCCATAGCTCGCTGAGCGACTTTAAACTGGTGGACTAGCCGTACTGTGAGTGTCCACGTTTCGGCTCCGTATGTCATGACGGGTAGGACGCACTGATTGAAAACTTTTGTTTTCAAACATTGCGGTATGGGTGACGAGAAAACTCGACGTAGTTTTCCAAATGCTGCCCAGCCCAACTGAATCCTCCTCTTGGCCTCCTTCTCGAAGTTGTTTCTACCCAACTGCAATATCTGCCCGAGGTATGTATACTCCGAAACAATTTCAAGAAGGTGTCCATTAACGACGACAGGACTCGGATCAATTCGGTCATTGACCATAACTTTGGTCTTGTCCAAATTCATGCCGCGACCTATCTTTCGCGAGGCTGATGCTAGGCCGTCCAGCATCTGTTGCAGCTCCTCCAGCGACTCCGCCATTAGGACTATGTCATCAGCGAATCGCAAGTGTGAGATGTGCTCGCCGTTTATGTTAATGCCCATACCTTTCCAGTCCAGCGTCTTAAACATATCCTCCAACGCGCTTGTGAACAGTTTCGGAGATATGACATCTCCCTGTCTCACTCCGCGGCGCAGTTGGATGGGTTTAGACTGCTGGTCCTGTACTCGGACACTCATAGTGGCGGCTTCGTACAGACACCTCAACACTTCGATATAACGATAGTCCACTTGGCATCGCTGCAAGGATTCCAGGACAGCCCAGGTTTCTACAGAGTCAAAGGCTTTCTCATAGTCCACAAACGCCAGACACAGGGGCTGATTATACTCTTCGAACTTCTGTATAATCTGCCTCACTGTGTGAATGTGGTCTATGGTGCCATATCCTCCGCGAAACCCGGCCTGCTCCGGTGGCTGGAACTCATCGAGTCTTCTGGCGAGACGATTTGTAATAACCCTTGAGAACAGCTTATAGACGTGGCTCAGGAGCGAGATAGGTCTGTAGTTTTTAAGAAGGGTTTTATCTCCCTTCTTAAAAAACAGAACCACCAAGCTCTCGTTCCACGCCTTAGGAGTTCTCCCACAGTGAAGGACGGCGTTGAAGAGGGTCCGCAGCTCCTGCACAACAGGAGCTCCTCCAGCCTTCAGAAGTTCCGAAGTAACACCGTCTTCACCGGGGGCTTTTCCATTTTTAAGCTGTCTCAGGGCCAGTACGACCTCGTCTTGGCTGATCTCTGGCAGGTCGTCGGTATAGTGGCGGGTGAGGGTGGCTCGAGAATCGTGGCTGCTACGCTGGGGGCAAGGAGCATGTGCCGCATACAGTTGGCCGTAGAAGTCCTCGATCTCTGATAATATCTCCGGCTTTGACAAGACGGTTCGGCCATCGTGTGTCATTAACTTCGTCAGGTGGCTCCTGCCAAGCTGCTGAGTGAATACTTTGGACCCTCGGTTTCGCTCTATTGCCTCTTCAATGAGGCGTGTGTTGGAGCTCCGAAGGTCGCGCCGTATCATCTTCGCAATTCGCTTGTTCAGGTCTGACCTCTCTGACGAAGTGGCCTGAGTGGTTTCCCGTCTTTTTGTCATCAGCCGAAGAGTCTCATCCGTGAGTTTGGACTTCTTGCCTTTAGGCTGCATTTGGCAGAATTTTATGCCCTCGTCCCTTAACGTTCCAACCACGTTTTGTAGGGCCTCATCAACATCATCGGTAGGTTCCACAGCAACGAATCTGTCACCGAGAAGCTTCTGAAACTTCTCGGTGCCCGCCATGATCTGGAGTAGATTGGGTCGGAGCGTGGACTTCACCAGACGGTTTCTTTCCAGCTTTAGATTGATATTCAGAGAGCCTCGGACAAGTCTGTGATCAGATCCGGTGTTGAACCTGTTGATCACGGAGACGTCTCTGAATATGTGCCTTTTATCCGTCATGATGAAGTCGATCTCGTTTTTGGTCACAGTGTCGGGGCTACGCCATGTCCACTTCCTGTGGGGCTTCTTCTCGAAAAACGAGTTCATCAAGAAGAGCCCCTCCTTCTCTAGGAAGTTAACCAGCATTTGCCCCCTGTGATTTCTACACCCAAAACCATGCGGGCCCACTAAGGATTCGTCGCCAATTCGGACTCCCACTTTGCCGTTAAAGTCCCCCATAACAACGTTGAAGTGAGCCTTCGTGGTGTTGTGCAAGGCTTTGGATATGTCCTCGTACATATCCTCCACTTCATCATCCAAGTGTGCCGAGGTCGGTGCGTAAACCTGAATTATCTTCATGCTATACCTCTTGGATAGCCGAAGGATCAGGTACGCTACCCTGGTCGACACACTGGAGATTTCTTCAACGTTGTTAGAGAGGGCCTTATTGACGAGAAACCCTACGCCACCCTGGGATGTTTGGTCACCCTCGCGGAAGTACAGAAGGTGGCCCGAGTCTAGGGTTATGGTGTCCTCTCCCTCTCTACGGACTTCACACAACCCCAGAACATGCCACCTAATGTTCTCCAGCTCCACTTCCAACTGCGCTAGATGTTCGTCGAGCCTCAGAGTCCGTCCGTTAAACGTAGCCAGGGTCAGATTTTGCAGGTAGCCAGATGGTAGCCACCCCCTGTCCCGCCGTTACCATGGCCGCTACCTGGATGGCCAGGAATATCGGGACGGCCGGGAACTGGGGGCCATCTCTTTCTTGTGTCGTTCATAATAGGGGGGGAATGCCCATAATCCCCACGCTGGGCATGCGGGTTGGGGATCGCAGGACACAGCTTTTCGCACCGCCCACGCTGCTGCCCGTCGGCGGTCAGGGAATTTAGCTGTGCCGGTGTAGGCTGCGCTATGCCGCAATCAGCCGGCCGCCAGAGCCTCGTTCGTTAGTCAGCAGGGTGCACCGCGTGCAGGTGAGGTTGGCTTGTGTCCGGAAGTTGGAGGTTGGAACACCTTACCCCCCCTAAACTTAATTATAAATGCAAAAGCTGGGATTAGATGGTATAACCACTATTTAGATACAACTGTAGAAGAAAAATGTATAGCATAAAGTTGACTAATTTCATTTTTTTTATGGTACTTGAAGATGGAACACCCCACATGATGGTAACCATTGCCTATCACAAAACATAGATCACGTTTTTGTGGAACGTGCTCTACGATGCAACGCCCTGCATCCATCAACTTGAGGAACGAAGATGAAAAGCCTGTTGTGTCTGTAATTTCACCGGCACCCACACCCTTCAAACCGAAACACAGCACAGGTGCTTCACGGCAGAAATAGGCATGGTGACAGTACTTCCCCGGACGAACCCTCCACAAAGAGCTCTGCTACTAGAAAAAGTATCCCGTAAGTTTTTTTTTCTAATTTTTTTTTGGGAACCTTTGTCGAATAACTACGATGTCAGTTCCATTGAACCCGAAATGTATAGTGCAATCAGCTAGAGTTTTCAGTAACCAACTCCTATATGGACCTGTAGAGAATATTAGCTGCGTCTGATGTTTGCGCAGCTAATACTCCCTGGAACAGGCCCAAATCGAGAAAGTTAACATTGAATTTTTTTGCTAATAATTCCCTCATTCCGGACACACTTCATTAAGAGATGGTTAACATCCTCTATTACTCCACAAGCGTCTTAACTCAAAATGCGAAGACCTAAATTTCTCAACTCTTATTTTCGTATAATTTTGTGAACTTGGCAATAAGCGAATTTGACTTTAAGAGACGCAAAAGACTAGAATAGGATAAAAATCCTACTTATGAAGCCTATTTGGGACCTAAAGTCTTAAATTTTGCTTCGTAGTAAATATTTATTGAGCAACATACTAACATTCCAAGGTAATATTGTAAATCAAGTCGACTCCACAAAATTCTTAGGTCCGCGAATTGACAAAAAGCTAAACTGGAAAAGCCACATCGAGGAACTAAGTAAACGAGTTAGCAGCTCAGCTTATGCATTATATAAATTATCATCAACTGTTAACATAGAGTCATTGATCGTAGCATATTACGGAATCGTCGAATCGATTCTAAGATATGGAATAATTTTTTGGGGTAACTCTACTGATAGAGATGTTATCTTCAAAGCACAAAAGCGATGCTTAAGGGCCATGTTTAAGGCAAAAATGACTGATAGCTGCCAACCGTTATTTGCAAAATATAAAATTCTTACACTTCCGTCACTATACATTTTAGAAATGGCTTTATTTGTACGACACAACCCTACTCTGTTTCCACGGATGACTGATGTTGTGAAACGTAACAGACGTGATGCCAACAGATTATACATCCCTAGCTGTAAAACCGCTTTACAGCAGAAGAGTGTCATCTGTATGGCATCAAAAATATATAATAAATTACCAAAATATTTTAAGGAAATGAGCAATAGCTTGTTTAAATTAAAATTTAAAGATCTATTGATATCTAAATGTTATTATGAAATAAAAGAATTTTTGAATGACACAATGTAGGGCTAATTCAATATTTAATTTAACTTGACATTAATTTGATTTATTTTGGTTATTATATTTGATTATTTGTTACTTAAATTAATTTGATGTATTTTGATTTAATTTTTTATTATATTATTATCTACTGTTTTTTTTATAACTATATTTTGCATGCCACTCTCTCTAAAATTTTGCATACTTATATTTATACGTAAATCATGTTGTGACATATTTTTATTGTAATTCTATCTTATTCTACACATGTTTTCGCAAAATAAATTATCTTTATCTTTATCTTTATCTTTATCTTTATCTTTATCTTTATCTTTATCTTTATCTTTATCTTTATCTTTATCTTTATCTTTATCTTTATCTTTATCTTTATCTTTATCTTTATCTTTATCTTTATCTTTATCTTTATCTTTATCTTTATCTTTATCTTTATCTTTATCTTTATCTTTATCTTTATCTTTATCTTTATCTCTTTAACAGTATATCAATCTATATATATAAAAGAGAATTATACTCACTCACTCACTCACTGACACACTCATCACGAAATCTTAGAAACTACAGGGTCTACAGATCTGAAATCTATATATATAAAAGAGAACTATCCTCACTCACTCACTGACACACTCACCACGAAATCTCAGAAACTACGGGGCCTAGAGGTTTGAAATTTGGTACAGGTAGTCTTTAAAGAGTGTGAGCGCTCACTAAGAAACGGTTTTTGGAAATTCAACCCCTAAGAGGGTGAAAAGGGGTAAAAATGTTTGTATGAAAAATCGTATTCCTTGAACTTAGAAACTTGAAACCTTGGACATGTATTATTCGATAAAATCAATGAAGATTGGTGTCATTGAAAATTTGAAATAGTCCTCTAGGGGGTTGCAATGGGGTGGTAAAGTTTGTATGGGAAAATCTTAACGCGTGGTGTGATTTTCTTGAAACTTCGTCAGAACACTTTGAATATTAAATAATAAAAGACCGCATACCAGGTTTTTGAAAAAATACCTTAATGGAGGGTAATCTATACATATAAAATCCTTTGTCCTGAATGACTGACGGATCAACGCACAGCCTAAACCGCTGATCGTATAGACCTGAAACTTGTAGGGCGTGTTCTTTGTATGACGTAGGCATCCGATGAGAAAGGATTTTCCGAGATTCTACCCCTAAAGGGGTGAAAAACGTGGGCAAAGTTTGTATGGAACAACGTGATTCCTTGGTCCAATCTACTTCAAATTTTGCATAAACATTCTTTAACAAAATTGATGAAAGACGTGTTTCGTATATTATTGAAATTTATCGCCTAACGGGGTTAAAAAAAGGTAGAAAGTTATTTTAGGGGTGATTTGCATCGAAGTTGATATCAATACTCCTTAGACACATGACACATGTTATGCCATTTTATTTTGACACTGTCGTGTTTGAAAACTCATTCCAAATTTATTCATAAAACGTTGTTCTCACATAAAGGCTCCCACACACAGGTACATAGGTAAAAAAATATGTGTAGATGAATAAAGAGATCGGTCAAAGTTATTTCGATATTTGCGTCTGCCGGGCTTCAAAGCGCAATTTGAATTTCCAAAATCGGATGGTAACTTTTTGATATTTTCCCAAATTTGTCAAAATTCAACAATTTTCTGGATCGAGAATTTCCCAAATACTTTTTTTGAGCTCGCTATTCAAGAAATGGAAAAAATAATATCTCGAGATTGAATTAAGCTACAACTTGAGCCATCTCAGGAGGCGGACGGACAAAAACTGTAAACTGGCAGTAGGCCTTTACGCGCAAAGCCACTCTGCGCTCCGTTCACTTTATCGTCAGTACATTATAGTCAAATTTTATCGTGTGCTTTATTTCTAAATTACATTTTCTTACATGCCTTTGATAGTTGCGCGTAGTGTGAGATCTGTAGAATTTTAGTACATTATTTATTAGGACGGCTAAAAAGTTACATACTGCTGCGATAACGCAATTATGTGCAAGGAATTGCATCGCAATAGGTAACGCATGCAATATTACCGCCAATAATATACACGCCTGTATGGGGGAAGCCTTAAAAGCTTGGTGCAATGCGATATTCTTTAAAATTGGAATGTCAAATAAAGAATAATATTTAAATCGGATTAGAATTCGAAATTTCAATTTCATTAATTTGTTCTTGGATATTTGAATACCACGGGGATAGCAAGTTTTTTTTTACATAAAGACTTGCGATTTTTCACAGAGACTATAACGAAAATAAATAAACACCTAAACCGCTGAACCATGGGTGGGACCTTGGAGAAGTACTTGCTGCTTTTTGTAGCGAAAATGAAACTTAAAGAAGGTGATTTATGTTATGAAAGTTTGCATGGGTAACCAATCATAATCAAGAGTTAGGCATATAAAAATTCATCATACCTATACCGCCTGTTTACTTGGCGACGGGTTGCCAACGGAAACAGGAACGAAAAAAGGAGTGAAGGAGTGCGGGAACGGGAACAGGTACCTACCCCGTAATGTAGTTATATGTAGGTACTTTTTATTCCATTCATATTTAGGGTTCTGTGTCAAATTACCGGGCTTGGGAAACATTTCACATAAAAGGACATACGTAAAAAAAAGAGTATAAACGCAAACGAAGTTGCGAGCGGGTCAGCTAGTTTTATTATATAATGTGTAGCTAAGCTAACTCAGCAACACATTGATTCGATTTTGTTTTTACCCTGTTTTTCGATTTTGTTTTCCTAGCAGATGTGGCTGGAGAGGTTTGCTCAACCATCATGCGACACAGGCTGGCTGTACTGAAGCTGGTCTCTAGCATACTGTCACACTAATGATTCTGTGTTTTATTTAATTATATTTTTTATGCTCTATCTTGTGTTATATTAATTTCTTGTATTTGTTTTGCTTTTCTATGGATTGTACTCGTAGTCTGAAACTAACATTTATTTATTTTTATTTTTTATTTTATTTATAAATAAATGTTTACCATTAATACGGAGCCCAATAATATATTTATCGTGTAGTAAAGAGACGTAGTTAATCCATGAATTAATTTAAATCTTTAATTATAGGTACTTACACGTGTTTGTGTTAAGTTATGCATAAAATTAGAAATACAATAACAACAACAGCCTATATCAGTGCACTGCTAAATTACCTGACGCCGACGGGCAGCAGCGTCGTCGGCCAGCAGAGCGGTGCGATAAGCTCTGCCTATCGATCCCCAACCCGTATGCCCAGCGTGGGGAATTATCTATTATTGAATAATAATAATACAATATAGCCTTTTTATTTCCATAATAACAAATTAAAAATAATATCATATTAAAAATAAACTTATAAAATCGAATGCATGCACTAATATAATTAATAATTTTATTTATCTATTTATATTAAGCTATTGCATAGCTTCTATCGAGGGCCTTGAGCGGGGACCGAATCCAGAAATTCCATAACGAAAAAAAACCTCACGCTCCCCACTCCGACGGGCACGGAGGTGTGGCTTGAAGGCCGTGCATTGTCTAACGTCGTTTCTTTTCGGCAGTCTTCGACACGGTGTTTGTGTGCGTGCAACGAGACGTATTTTTATTCAATAAAAGAAAAAAAATTGTTTTCTTATCGGTCACCACGCTCAAAAAGTGTAACTTGAACTAATATCAAAGAAAAAGAAATACTGCATAAATAAAATAAATAAATAATTATAATTCCATAAGTTGATACAAAATGCTATGCAATAGCTTTACCGCGGCAGTCCCCGAGTGCCACACGTCTTTTTTTTTAAACGATTTATTTATGTGCCCAGCAGTGGGATAGGAACAAGCTCGTCGTAAACGTAATCACAATGTGATTTATATGAAGGACCTCTGAACGAGTAAAGGCTTCCTCCATTTCGCTCCAAACATCTCTATAATATATAATATATATTGTTTTTGCCATATTCATCCAGTTTTCGCCAGCTGTCTTTATCTTGACTATCCACTTTTTTTTTATACTATTTGAAGATGGAACAAGCACATGGCCCACCTCATGTTCAGTGGTAACCATTACCTATCACAAAGCATTGCATCGTAGATCAAATTTTTCCGGAACGTGCTCTACGATGCAACGCCCTACGTCCATCAAATTGAGGCATGAAGATGATAAGCCTCTTGTGCCTGTAATTTCACCGGCACCCATACCCTTCAAACCGAAACACAGCTCAGCTGCTTCACGGCAGAAATAGGCATGGTGGCAGTACTTCCCCGGACGAGCCCTCCACAAAGAACTCTACTACCTCCAAAACCTCCTCTACTTTCTCTTTCTGTCTTCTTCTGCTTCTTTTAATAAGTGATTTCGGTAACTATTAGAGAGATAAAAGAGGCGTAGCAAAGTATGGCAGGTTTAATTCACTTAAACCAAGCACAAAAAGCTTCCCATGCAGAAACGCCTGTTTTATCAATGTCATATTAACTATGTCCAGATACTACAATACATGATTTATCATTCAATGAATACAGTTACCCACAAAAGTATTTGAAGAGGACATTGGTACTTCCGCCCAATTTAAAAGCGATATTAAAATTGATGTATTACCTACAGTTTGAAGCGCTTGTGGCGGGACAGACTTCGGTATCTGATCATCTTAGTTAAGCATCACTTTGCCCTGTCATTATATGGGTGGGTGACCGTTCAACGGAATTTTGATAGTTGTATCTAACGTTTCCTTATCAGATATACAAGTATAGGTTGCAGGCGCAAGCTATTTACATATTTGTTTAGAAAATCCATAATTTTCATAATAATACAGGTAATATACTGGATTCCCTTATACATTGAATAAACTCGAAAAATGTATGAAATTGCACGTTTTATTTTAAAATGTTCAACCCATGAAGGTCAATTCGAATAAAAAGATTTACATACAAAAACCTAAATTCAACAGCACTTTTTAAAATCAGTGTTTTGATTAGAAGCTTTTGTCCATTTTACAAGACAGTCTCAAGATTTTTTTAATATATTGAATAGGCTTGCGTTTGACTACAATTCTCCTGATGGTAAGCGAAGATGCAGTCTACGATGGAGCTCGCTTGCCTAGAAGAAACCTGTTCACTCAAGCCTTGAAGAAGTGTTTGGTCGCCAAAATATAGGTTGATACGCGGGACATTGACTATGACATAGACCAATAAAAAGCCGTTTTAGTTTTCGTAGTGATGACGACAACCAATGAGGAACGATGAAGAAAACCAATTTTGTTTGTCAAACCAATGACTGCCATTTTTGTTTTTGGCCCTCTTCATCACTACTACGTGTATGTCAATCACAAAGAAATAGGACTAAAGCATAGAAGAAGTCTTAAACATTAACTCATACGGCTGATCTCTACTTTCTTATGTCCATATATGTTAGCTAGAAAGAGATGCATACTTTATCTCAATGCGATTTCTGCGACTTCGTACCAGGGCATTTGTATGAACCTGCATAGAAATTTGTTCGAGCGCCCCGGTACGATTAACTTTTTGAAGTCGCATTGATATATGTATACATCCCTTTCTAAGTGATGATATTGGTCATAAGAAAGTAGATATCAGCCGTATTGAATTTTAAGACTATATTTAGTTATCTTCCTATATCCGTGGTCAATCTATATTTAACAAACTGTAATATATTTCAATAGTGTTATGTGATAATGTCACTGTTAGGAAAACCTACATGAGTAAGTACCAAAATGTACTTAGCTAATTAGCAGATAATTCATCAAAACCTTATTTGCAATTTATATTAATAAATTCAGCAAAATTGCTAAACCGTGTAAGCCATGGTAGGCAAACAGAAGGTGCTAACTCAATTAGCTCTACTTTGAGACACTAATCGGTTATGTATGTTAGCTTTTTATGAACATTTTTCACACCCCATAAACACTATAATACATATTACTTATCGTAACTATGTAAATTAATTGGTCAAATACGATTTATTTCTATGGTATGACAATTATGAGAATCCATTCAGCATAGGCTATAAATTTAATATTTTAATTTTAATATTCTCTATAGGGCTTCTCCGATGAACACAGTACTTCTACCACCATACCCGTTTCTGCCGTGAAGCGGTATTTCTGTTTCAGTTTGAATGGTGTGGGTACGCGCCGGTTACAAACAGGTAAGTAGTACACGAGGCCTAACATCATGCCTCAAGTTGACGTTCGCAGAGCATTGCATCGTAGGGTAGGTGGGGTATTCCTGACACGCGTGATCTACGATGCAAACCTTTGGTGTAGGTGATAGTTACCACTCAACATCAGGTGGGTCATTTGTTTAATAATAATCAACCTAGCCGTTTTCGGTTTTGGTGACTAGCTTTTACGATTTGTCCTAAGTGTTTGGATGCTTTGCCCTTAAGTGACTGATATATCTTGGCTTTGAATGTTCTTAAGCAAACAGCAAACGTTAAAATATTATTTACAAAATTATACTTAATGTTTGAAGGTGGTTTACTTTTGAGTTGGTCTCGTTTTATGTCAAGTTCTCACCTCCTGTCATCTTCAAACGCATACACCTTCTTCGGCACACAACGTCTCCATTCCAGACGATTATTAGCAAGAGTCTCCCAACGGAATGGTTCATCAATATTACATCTTTTCAGACGCCTCTTTTGAACATCTTTAAACCGTAAGAACTGGCCATTTGTTTGTTCCAGCTTCAAGTGTCATAAAAACAGATGAATAACTCATTCACTGTAAACACACTACTTAGCATAAAGCAGACCTACAGTCATCATCATCATCATCAGTATATAGCAGTCCACTGCTGGACATAGGCCTCCCCAAATAAGCGCCATTGTGCCTTGTCGTAACCTACACTGTCTTACCTACAGTCAATGTTGAATTAAAAGCATATGTTGAAATATAAGCTTATGTGCCTGTAATTTTAAACCGAAACACAGTAATGCTGCTACAGAAATGGGCATTGTGCTAGTTACAGAACTGTAGTGGCAGTACTTCACCGGATGAGCCCTCACAAAAACTGTACTACTTCTAAATTAGTAAAAGTATTTTTATTCTACGCCTCATTTTTTATCACAGCTCAATAAAAACAAAAAAGTTTTATAATGGTGTCGATAATCCACCTATTAGTTCCAAAAGTTGGCGCCAACTTGCCATACGCTCAAAGAACCCGAAATATTTTTTATCCCACGGTTTCGGGTCGACACTTCCGAGAATGCTATCAATCGGTTCTCACTTTTTTTATCGTTTTGTAAGCAATATTTCAAATATGAATGGGACCGGGCGCCCTTTCTGTCCTATTTGCTGTACTTTTCCATGCGGTCCTCTAAACTGACTATTTGAGAATCTGTGCCTAAGGTCTACCATATGCAACACCAAACCAAGATATAACAAACATTTTAAATTTCTTTACAATTAAGAATGTTATTACTGCTAACCAACAAAATTTAAATTCAAATTATCTTGGCTGAAATATTATTTTACGGAAAGTATATATTTTGAATTGCTCATAAATTGTAAGTAGGTATGTAAGTAACAAAAAAGATTGTCTTTTTTGTTACCTACGATGAAAAATGCTTGGGAATACCCGTATTCTGACTGACATTAGCACTGACGCCATCTAATTGGTACTTAAAAAATGATATTACTTTGCAAAAAAAAAAACAATTTATACAAAAAAATGCCTGGTAAACGTTTCAAAAAATTAATCTTCCAACATTTTTTGCCAGTCTGGAAAATGAGACTCACAGTCATTGTCATAATATTGACGCTTTTTGTTTCGTTTGTTTTGATACCTACCTACTTTTTTTTAGACATCACGTGGATAATTTTTTGAATTCAAAATGTTCTGTAAAGAACGTCACGTGTTTTATTATTTTTAATTCTATGTTATTTGCGAAAAATAACTGACGTGAAGTCTAGCGAGACTAAACTGGAACTGGCGGGTGTTGTAGCTTTATGCTGTAGCGTTATACATCCTGCCTTCTGATTTGACTGAATAAAATAATGGAGAACACTGGAGATGTCGTTCGGTACATCAAAGAGAGAGCAGAGGGTTGGTGTCAGGGGTCTGTTCTGTCTGTCCAAATGTCTCTTCAGAGGCTGGAGAATAGTAGAAATACTGATTTCCCGTCCTACACTCTCCAGATTCTGGTGAAGCACAAGGTACTCATGGATCCAAATTTCAGAGGCCTCATTTACTAACTCAGTTGCACATCGAAATGATCGGCACCGGAACTTTATTTGCAAACTTTGACATTTCATCTGTCGAAATTCAAAGAACGTCAATTGACATATTGTCAAAGTTTGTAAAAAGAGGACCGCCGCTTATCATTTCGGTGTGCAACTGAGTCAGTAAATGTTAGGCCTCTGGCCAGTTGGTATCGTCTACAGACGCTTTAGGGACGCGGCACTGAAGCGAAATCCCTCCCCCTAGGTTAATAAGTAGTTTGTAGTATATAAAATATGTAATGTTATTCTGTAAGGTATTCATAGCTATGGGCCTCCGTAATCATATTTTTGTATCTGCATATTGCCATATTGAATGATTATTTATTTATTTATTTAATGGTCATAGAGTTGGTCGTAATCTATTCCCAAAATTGAGGCAGATTTCTGAGACGCAGTAGGTTGCGGGTTTGATGATCATACAATACATTATACACTAAGCTGTTGACTGTGAGCTTCACGGACGATCACCCAGCCGTTGGTCTGACCAAGTCAAGTCGCTAATGGGGCGCTTTTTGACTGCCGCCTTGAGGCGAGCCGAAGACAGAACAGCATGGAAGCAGCTCATCAATAACTCAATAAAAGTCTTTCAGGACGGGCACGACCTTCATCAATGAAGAATACGAGGAGGAAGAAGAAGAAGAAGAAGTGAGCTTCAGACATGACGCTACGCACCATGCCCGAGGAGCAGCATCATCAGCAGAAGAGGCCACCTAGAAGCAGTCAAAGCGTTATACATAGAAGGTAAGGGAGTAGTGAATGAAAAAACTAAATTAACCTTATATGCTGGTTAGTTTGCCTTACTATCGTTAATAACTGAAATTCTCCATACGTAAATATCATGGTAATGAGAAGCCCAATTATGTTTATCAGTGAAGCTCAGCAATGACAAGAGATTACCAGTAGTCATGACTTCATAAGTGTGCTAAGGAATTAAATATTTGAGATAAGAGTTTGAAAAATGAGATCATTGTAAATATTTAAGAAAGCGAACCATAAAACCACATGTCTGGTTATATTTACATTTGTTCTCTTAACTTAGCATTAGAACTCAGTAAATTTGTAGATAAGTACCTAAAGACTTTTTTCAAGGTCAGAAAGGATTAAGTCTGACTCGTGAGCGAAACTGACCAAAATAATAAGTATAACTCTGCTTGTTAGGGTATAAGTTTTGGTTGCATATATTTAGATTTTTATAGGTATTAGGTAAGTACTTACAATTTATTTTTTTATTTTTTCAGCACTTTTAAATAGTAATTGTTAAAATTGTTAAAAGGTACAGAGAATTGAACCTCCTTTTACATCTTTGTCAAACATAATATGGTTTTTTAGATGTATAGTTATAAGAAACATTAAAATTTTTTTAATTTATAAATAATTTATAAATAAAAATATATAAAAAAAACTAGAAAAAGGTGGGAAGGACATAATGCTGAGTCGGGATCTTTTTAATACTGAATATAATAATTATACTGAACACTAGGTACTATAGTTTTTTGTACTAACCTAATTTACTGTATTTATCTTATCTAATAGTAATAAAAATTAACTTAGGTATTAAACCGTTAACTTTTAAATTAAATAACATGCTGTATGTGTGTGACTATAATAATAATACATAATAAATGCTGCTGGACAATATCACACATTCATGTAGCCCCAAACTAAGCAGAGCTTGTATTATGTGAACCACATGACTGATAAACTACATAGATTTTTTTGTAAATACTAACATATTAGGTATTGAAAACACCGAGACCCGAAACAAATATTTGCAGAACTTACAAATATTTGTCTCAGGCGTAAATCGAACTCTCAACCTTCTGCGTCTCAGACGGGCCTTCGCCCAATGCGCCCCAAAGGTCGTTATATAGTATATAAACTTTGTCTATGTCTGTTTATGTATCTACATAAACATACATTACATTGACATAGACATCTGTCTATGTCTCTAAGATATGTTACCTACAATGTATGTATGGTAAATATTAACATTTTCATACGTTGAATGTGGGCTTCGCAAAGGCAAATGACGCACATGATGCTACACGCCAGGCGCGAGAAGGGCCGCGCGGCTGGGGCGAAGCGAACCTTAGAGATATTTTTAGCTCTCAAAGTGTTGTACACTAGAGAAATAGCAACTTTGTAAAGAAGTATCTCACAAAGTCAGCTATCTATTCAGGTCAGTTTTTATCTAATTTTCTACCATCAAGACCATAGCACTTATCATAACATACAGACAAACATTACCTACCAACATACTAGGTCCGTAAGTTCAAAATACATGCCATGGTTTTGGTCAGAAAATTTGTCATATTGAATTATGTAAATCTGTATGTCCTTGTCATTCGTTTTAAAAGTTCTATCTATCATAATAAAAACACAGTGACCATAAACACAGTCTGTGAGTGACGATCGGCGAGGCGCTGGTAGAAGCTGGATGCGTCGAGTTCAGGACAGGGCGCAATGGCGCTCAAGCAGTGGACTGCTAGGGGCTGATGATGATGATGATGATACCACACAGTATATTAATAGACCCCGGCATGGATCTGAAGGAGCGAGCTAAATTAATGGATATGAATAAATAAATGGAGAACACACTGGCAAACCAGACCCTCCAAAACTGTAATCATATGTTCTGCGAATTCAAGGTCTTGACGTTAATACACACATAATATACATAGAAAACAACCCGACCTGTGACAAATATCTGCAAATAATGTAAACATTTATTTCGCGGCGGGTACCGAACCTGCAACCTTCTCAAGCGGATCTTTACCCACTGCGCCACAGATGCCGTTTATAGTTTTTGACATTATGATGTTACAATATTGTAACAGATTTAAACACCATAATAATAATAAATTATAAAAAACCTTTTTGCGAGTCAGACTTCACTTTTGAGAGTCACTGACCTTGCATGAAAAAATCTATCTTCAAAGCCTAATTTTAATGCTAAGTTTAAAAAAAATAAAATACTACCAGGCCATAATAAAAAATATTTATAATAAAATTAAGAAACTATAAAAAATAATCATGAGCTAACATCGTCTAAATTCTGGCAAATAATTTATATATTAGTTTGTAATCTAGCAGATTTATATTATTTAATATTTCATGAACATCATCATCATCATCATCAACCTACAGCAGTCCACTGCTGGACATAAGCCTCCCCTAATGAGCAAAAAAGCGCCCTGTTTTGAGCTCGACACATAAAGCTTTTACCAGCAGCCTTTCGCAAATCGTCACTCCACCTGGCCGGAGGGTGTCCTACACTACGTTTGCCGAGCCGCGGTCTCCACTCAAGAACTCGTTTACCCCAACGGTTGTCGGTTCTTCGGCAGATATGGCCAGCCCACTGCCACTTCAGCTTACTAATTCTCTAAGTCGACAACTTTAGTTCTATGTCGGATAGTCTCGTTGCGGATTTTATCCGTCAGAGAAACTCCGAGCATAGCTCGTTCCATAGCTCGCTGAGCGACTTTAAACTGGTGGACTAGCCGTACTGTGAGTGTCCACGTTTCGGCTCCGTATGTCATTACGGGTTGGACGCATTGATTAAAAACTTTCGTTTTTAAACATTGCGGTATGGGTGACGAGAAAACTCGACGTAGTTTTCCAAATGCTGCCCAACCCAGCAGAACCCTCCTGTTTGCCTCCTTTTCGAAGTTGTTTCTACCCTATCTGCTACAATATCTGCCCGAGGTCTGTATACTCCGGAACAACTTCAAGAAGGTGTCCATTAACGACGACAGGACTCGGATCAATTAGGACCATGACTTTGGTCTTGTCCAAATTCATGCCGAGACCTATCTTTCGCGAGGCTGATGCTAGGCCGTCCAGCATCTGTGGCAGCTCCAATTTATTATTTAGTTTTATCAAATCACCTAATTCTATCATGTCACGCTCAGCCCAACCAAACAGAAAATGGCTTCGTTGAAATTTAAATTCATATTTATTAAATAACTGGTTTTCGTCGTGAATGTTGCGCTACGCTATTTGTGAATGTCTCTGGAAATACCTGTCATTCGATCAAGCAAAAATAATATCATCTGATTATACAACTGGTATTTTTATTAAATATAGGAAGATGAAAAATGCGAAATTTGGATTAGTAGAAAAAACATACACAAACACTGTATACACCTATATGACCTTTAAACATTTTGATGTTTTGATAATTGTTATTTGACCGTTATTTGACCTTCCTGGTCACCCATTTTGCTAAGTTTTCCTGTGAAACTTAGTTTGATTCGATGAATCGTTTTTAAAGTTTTTATTTATTTAATCACACAAAATTATAATTATGTACGTCTAATGAATTAATTAATTAAAATAGTTGTTTGAGATTAAATAAAATAAAAAAGACATGAAGAAGGTTCATGAAGATGGGAAAAAGTTTATTAAGGAAAACATTTTCCTCTCTATTAGAAGACATGTTCTCTACGGTAGAAACGACATAGAAACGGATTCTATGGGTTGTGTTGCCACGACGAAAATAATGTCTAAGAAATACAGAACAAAGCGTAAGTCTTTGGTCGTGTAAATGAAACTTATCTGAATGTTTGCAACATTTTAATAAAATGTAAGAGTACGAGTTGCAAGTACTTTCTCTTAATGATCCTATTGTGTTCAGGTTCATTGACATTTCCTTCAGCTCTTACATAATTAACTTATTTAGTCCTAAAATACAACTCTGCTAAAATATTACGAAAAATGAACAAAAATATAAGATAAATTATAAAAAAAAAATAAGATACTATGATAATAATTTATTAAAAATAAAAATTGTGTAAAAACAAATATTATACATTTATAATGCATCCTCGTACTAAACACACACACACTACCACCAATCGTCGACACTGTTCTATTTTTCGAGGTTAAGAACATTATTGGGAGTCCGGATTACACAAAGGGCACAAGAGCACAGGAGCGCTCATTTTTTAAATAATGCTAAAGGATATTCCATTTATAAGCTTGCTAGTTTTTTTCGATAAAAATGGTAAACTTGTGAGGTAGGGACTTACTGTCAATAAAATAATTTAGAAAAAAAGTTTTTTGCAAGATGAAGACGCAAAGTAATCTCTTGCTTTCTCCAGTGTGAACTTAGAATGTATATTTCCAAGAATAGACCCAGTGAACGAACTCATAAGTAAACTACAATTACATACATGCATAACTTTATCGTTTTTAAGGTCATGTGTTTGCAAGCGTAATTATTTTTGTAGAGAAAATGGCACGCCAACATTTTGACAATGTGCATAATGAATGAAATATTATATCAAAATCCCAAATGGAGCCTGCTAAAGTCAATAGACTCCAACTCTCAAAAACAATGTAATAGTTAAGAATAATTGTAACAAAGACGTCAAAACAACATGATTAATCCAAGCCTTTCTTGCCAATTCTTCTCTCCTTGGTCGCGTTAAGGATTAGTGTGATTAAAAAAATGTATTCATAAGGTGATTATAAAAACATATTTTATTTGTATTTAGTTGTAGGTAAAACCATTATTGTTGTACTACATTCCGTAGCAAGCATAAAGAATGTATAAAGATAAGAATAATAGTCAATCGAGTCACTTTTTTGCTTCAAGCTGGTTTAAATGTACATAAACACATATTTTTCGTTTTGAATGTAATTTTCTTGGAATACATAAAACATTATTAGAAATTCATTGTTTTATTGAACAAATTTTGCGTGCATAGATTCTTAGATAAGGGTTGTATTATGAGGGTGCGCGCCCCTTTACTGTAACATCTGGTATCGAAACTGACAGTGCATAATTGTTCATTTACCATTGCATTTTACTAAATTATATGTTAAGGAACTCAACTTATTCTCATGAACATTTTTACCATAATCTATATAACTTAAGTCACGACTTTAAGTCAGTATTTAGGATTTATTACGGAAATAGAATGATTATACAGTAAAACCTCAATCTAACAATCATTGACAATTAGAAAATAGAATGCGTATGTAACTTTTATATTTTTCTAATTTAGTAAATGAATATCCTATTTGTTGGTTTGAGGTGAAATTTGCTACAAAAGAAAAAAAATGTTCCTCTCAATCATAATGACTTTTATTGTTATTACTAGAAGAAATTCCATGATCAACCAAAGCGTGTGGTTTTTTTACTATATCTATGTGATCAATAAGAAGTTTTTAGGGAAGTGCGCACTTTTAAAAAATGCCTAATTTTTCCAGCTGAACCTTTTTGCTGTTGAGCCGTTATTTTTGGGATAGGTTAGATCATAATTTATGTAAAAATAATAAAGTTTACCATGGGTAAGTGTGTTAATCCGTAAGTACTGGGTCGGTGACCACAGGATAAAAACATGGGAATTTTTAACCGTTATATCAGACTAAGGAAAGTGAAGCATAATTACTAATAATAAATGAAAAAATTCTAATAAATTCATTTGAATCCGTATAACGTAGTGTTTTATTTAACGTAGTGTTTTCATACATAAACATTTGCAGTTAATAGCTAAATATGTAGGGTATTTTTTTTCGTAGATAGGGATTAGAAATTAGCATAGTAACTGTGTGTAACTATGGTAATATTTTTTTATGTTCAAAAGTAATTTTAGTAATTTTATGTTGAAAAAAATACTAGACACAAACAACAATAACCTCTTCAGTCGATCCTGAAATCGCTCTAGAATTTAACCGTAGATATCAAAAGCAAAACCTATGAATACCATAAAAAATATATAAAAAAAAACTAGCACGTTTGATGTGGTTAAATAATATGTTATTCATATCAACATGTTAAACATCTGCTATCACAACCAAAACCGCGGGACAGGATACAGCGCTGATAATAATGACGACTACAATTTTTAACAATAGTCTATCAACATAACTATTTTGAATACATGAATACAATTAGATACAAGATAATGTTGTTTGACATCATATTAAGTACGTACGTTTTTATTTAAACTGTGCTCTGTTAACGAATTTTTCTGGTTTCTATGTATTTTATAATGATTCATCTACTTTCTAATATTTGGTAACATGAGATTGTAGTTTAGACTATAGGTGTTAACGTTTCGATTCCAAAAATAGAGCGCGCGCGCATCCCGCGTCCAATAGATTAAAAATAACTGCGACTACAATAAGTTTCATAATGTCACTCACCCTTAGTTCACGAGATTATGTCCAAACGTAAGTGTAGTGATATGTCAATATCTCACGAACCTTGACCAATTGGTATAGTAGGTAAGTTTAATTTGATCCGCGCCGGTCTTTAGCATCCACGCGCTTTTAACACACACTCCAGTGATTTTTCTAAAATTCACGAACGCGTCTCAAGGTTTTCTGGCCTCAATAGCGAGATCCTTCAACACATGTATCGTGTATTGTTTTATTTATTAAATAGTTTGTATTTAAAAGTGAAACACGTGTTTTCGGCTCGCCGGCTAAGACAGCACTGAGCACAGACGACGATGCTTCGACTTGAAAAAGCTAGTTTAATAAAAATGTATCGTTTGGTTTCAGTGAAGCGAAGCGTGAAGTGTTAGGGGTTCGAACTTCGAACTTCCATCTGCGGAACCCTCATCAGCTCGTGGTGCCTTGTGCATAATGCTATCTAACATGGCTCTGGCCGCCAGCTGACTGCGGCATAGCGCTGAGCGCAGTCTTACACAGTTCTATGATTGCTGACGGGAAGCATATCCCCTTTCTTTTTAGAGGAGGTAAATTTCAAGCAGTGGATTGGTATAGTTTTTTGTATTTTTTTATATCTGGTGTTGGATTTTGTTATCATAACGAAGCGAGGGCTTAGTTAGTAGTTAGGCCTTCAGCGAATGTCTAATTTGATCAAATAATTTAAGTTAAATTAATTAGAATAATTTATTTTCAGATATCATTTTTTGGGGTAATTAAGAAGTTCCTTTGCCAATTTACAAAACAAACTAATTTGGCGGGCATAAAATATGATAACATAACAGTATTATCATCTTCTACTAATTAAAAACTAAATTAGGTCATGTAAAGCATTAACAATCGGAAGTCGGTAGGTAATAATTAATTTAAGTTAAATAGTACTTCAATTAATTAATGTAATGAAGTAAAACGATCCTAACTTAATCTGTGAGTTTGTTTGTTTGTTATGCTTTCACGTCTTAACTACTCAACCAATCATCATAACATTTCGCATACAAGTTATCAGAGGTACAAAAAAGTACAAAGGGTACCTATCATCAAGAAAAATTATCCCGAGTAATATAAAAAACATACAACCGAATTGAGAACCTCCTCCTTTTTTGAAGTCGGTTAAAAAATAGCCTTTAACGCATATGAAGCCGCGAGCAAAAACTGGATATTATGAATTGTACTATAACTTCTGTAAGGGTTTCCACTTTAGCAAGTGTTTCCACTCTACCAGGTTATTAAGTATACGAAGCCTTTGTATTACCTATTCTTCGTCTACAACTAAGCCTATATATGCCTTTATGCCTACAAAGTTACAGCTCAATTTGTTCAGTCATTTTGAAAAAATTGCCTACTTTTATAAAAAAATATCCCAAGTCTAAATATCCAATATTTTTATATCTCAAGAAAATACAACCGAATTGAGTACCTTAAACTTACCGCTTTTTAAAGTCGGTTAAAAAAGGCGTGAGTCTATGCAAGTCCGTTCGCATTATCACGTGCATAGCACGGCATGCACGGTCGCTCACACGTAGCATGCACGCATTGCGCACGTGCACAAGATAGATAACCCGTACGGGGGCTTTGAACGAAAGTTTATTTAAAATGACCGGAGGAAAAATGAGTGTCTCTAGAACTGTTTCCAAACAATATATTTTTTTAAACGGTTTTCTGATCCTAATCTAGGCAGAGACTGTAAATACTATAAGTACCAGAGACTGATAAACATAATCATAAAACAACCAGACACAGAACAAACGTTCGTGTTCACCACACAAATGTTTGTCCTGGGTGGGAATCGAACCCGCGACTGGCAGTTCAGAAAGCACAGCTACTGACTAGTCATTGCAACTGACCTATGAGACTAGTCATTGCAATTTCAATTGTATCAGCTAGCAGTTAAAAATAAGACTACTCAAATAGGTTCTCTCGATCTTTGGTTATACCATACTTTACTTCATGGTTTTGACTGGCTTCATGGTTCAATTAGTAGGAGCTGCAGCTTGAAGGGCAGCTGCAGGTTACGTTATGGGATTCCTGCACAAAAATATTTGTGTGGTGGACATGGATGTTTGTTCTTTATCTGGATGTGATAAGAAGTAATAATGATGGGTGTGATAAGGGTTCCAGCCGCTATCTTCGAAACCAAAACAAACCTCACCGGCCTATCTGGTAAATAACAAATGGGGATTTGACAGCGTGCGTTTTAGCGTTTTAGGATTGTGGTAAAGCGCAGCCTAACACCAGCACAGCTAAATTCACTTGCCCATTGCATAGTAGGTGGTGCGAGAAACTATGCGCTGCGATTCCCAATCCGCATGCCTTGGGTGGGTATTATGGGCATACACCCCTTCCTATTAGGTGAGGCCTATGTCCAGCAGTGGGTTGATATAGGCTGGTCGTGGTGGTGATGGTGGTTGAGAAGTACAGGCTCTGCCTAGTTTAGGATTAACTAATCCCAAACTGACCAACAACAGACGAAACATCTTACACACGGTACGGTACGGTACGGTGTAAGATATTTTATTTGATACTCACGACAGGGGTGAGAATCCTAGTATGAGGTGGTATGGGGTTTTACAGGGTAGTATGGATAGGCCTATACCCTGGTGGGATAAGGCTTGGTTGGACTGTTAGGTTTTATTCCTCTGGTATGCATGGATACCAGATTTAATAAAAATTGAAACAGATCTGGGTTCCTGCAGTAATAGGCTTAGGTCAAATATGAAGAAAGAAAGAAGAAGAAAACATTTATTTTGACACAAGAAGGCAGGAACACTGTACAATGAATTACATAGGTTACATGATAAAACACAAATCACAAAGGTAAATATAAAAACTTAGTACCTATGAATACAGGATATATGATAATTTTGAAGATTAAATAATATTTATTTTGAATTTTGCGCTTTTACTGGTCGGGACATGGAATTCTCGGTCCCATCCAGGAATAACTCTAAATGATTTGCTTCTCAAGGTAACACTTGAGTAACTCCTAGCCTAAGTCTAGTACTTAAAGTCCACAGTCAGTGTGTTTGTAATAGGTTAGTTGTTTTCTTGGCATGTGAAATTGGAGCACGCAGGTGTATCATTCTTATGTTTATTCTTAGAACCAGTTTATCAGGCCCTGATTAGATGAGTCTTATTATTAATTCTAAGGTTTACAACTAACAGCATCAAATAATGTTTGTGTGTACGTTAATACATACACGTATAATACAAAAACACAACACCAGCCTATAACAGTCCAATGCTGCATAAAAGCCTCCTCTAATAAGGAGGGGGGATATGCTCATAATCCCCTCGCTGGGCATGTGGGTTTGGGGATCGCAGGGCATAGTTGCTCGCACCGCCGACGTTGTTGCCCTTCGGCGGCCAGGGGATGTAGCTGTGCCGGTGTTATGCTGCGCTATGCCGCAATCAGCCGGATATCAGAGCCCCGTTTGTTAATAAGCAGGGTGCACCACGGGCATGTGAAGTTGACTTTAGTTCTGAAGATGGAGGTTGGAACCTTTAAAATTTAAAACATTTAATTGAAGATGCATTTTTAGTTATTTCCAGTATTTTCCAAGTTTTCAGGCATTTTCTCATACAAACTTTAAAATAAAATTAGCGAATCGGTCCAGCCGCTCTCTGACGCGCTTACTAACAAACACTAGGATTTGTTCTGTATACTTAGTAAATACCTACTTATATAGATTTAATTTATTTTATTCAAGATCAGAAACTTGTTAGAAGCCCATAACCTCTTAAGGTTCAGGAGCCACTTTTGTTAGATTATTGTAATTTCAACTTTTTCTTTGTTGTTGAAAATTAGCTGTTTTAGGTTATAACTTAGATATTAGCTATTGACCTTTGATATTTGTGCACCATGCTTAGACTGTTTAATAATATTAACATTATTGGTTTTGTCACAAAATCATAAATTAGCGTGAGAGCGCGTTTATGTCTTTTATACTTGAATTTCGAATAAAGTATTTGTTGCCCCAATTTTTACACTATTATTTTATAGAGGAAAAGTTTGTATGTTTGTATAGGGTAAACACAGAAACCACTGAACCTTTTAAAAGTTATATCACTAATAAAAATCAACTATCTTACAATGAGCTATACTACTTACTACTAAAATTATAAATATAAAAGTTTCTGAGGATGGATGGATGGTTGGTTAGAAGTTTGATAGTCTTTCACGCTAAAACTGCGAACGGATTTGGACGAAACTTGGAATATAAACATAGTTTATGATCTGGATAACATATAGCCGCGGTTGGAAGCTAGTGTTTATATAAACTTCTTTGCTTAGACCCGTAGCTTCGCTCACGTTACTACGTGAGATAAAAAGTAGCCAATGTATTAATCCAAATCTAGTACTACATTAGATACAATTCAAGCTCAATCGGTTCAATAATTTTGGCGTGAAGGAAGGACATCACGATCAACATTATAATTATCTTTTACTTTACATTTCATATCATGATGAAAGTTTTCACCTTTATTTGTGAAATTAATTAAATTGATAAACGGTAGAGGAATATCACGTTGCAACCGAGTCATCTAGTGGTACATAAGTAATGACATGAAGTATGAACTCACGTTTATAATTATTTTATATATTAATTTTGATTAATAACTGTATATCCTACTTCTTACTTAATATGATAAATGCGAAAGTTTGTGAGTATGGATGTATGGAAGTATGGATGTATGGATGAATGTTTGTTACTCTTTCACGCAAATACTATTGAACGGATTTCGATGAAACTTGGAATAAACATAGTTTGTGACCTGGATTAACACACAGGCTACTTTTTATCTCGGTACCACGCGAGCCAAGCCGTGGGTAGAAGCTAGTTCAAAATATTTCTGCTCTAAATCCTAAGAAATTATAAAAAACGTGATTTGGTACTCAGGTATTGCGTTTCGAATCTGGCATTTTTAATTTCATTGGCAATAAACACATCTTACTTTGACCGAGTTATGCTTACTTTATAAAAAAAGTAGGTATGTAACAAATACCAATGTAATGAAAATATATGAAGGTATTACCTACTTTGAGAACGTAATAGGTATAAATATATACCTACACTGAATCATTGAACTCTACCTACACTATTAAAATGTACCAAGACGTACAGACAACTGTGTCGCTAATGTATCTACTGTTTACCGATAGATCTCATCTTGCATGCAATATGGAGCCAAAACTCGTGACAGGCAATGCTTGACCACGTTTAGACAGAAACCAGAGGCCTCGTTTACTAACTCAGTTGTACACCGAAACGATAAGCACCGGTCCTGTTTTTACAAACTTTGACAGTTTGTCAACTGACGTTCTTTGAATTTCGATAGATGAAATGTCAAAGTTGGCAATTAAAGGTCCGGTGCCGATCATTTCGGTGTGAAACTGAGTTAGTAAATGAGGCCTCAGGTGCTTGATTCTCAGATAAAGAGACTATTGTCACATCAGACATTATATCGCGAGAACTGTCAAAATTCCATACAGTGTGACAGTGATAGTTGACAGACAAAGTATCTCTAATGTGACATTTATCTCTTTTTTTGAGAATCTGGACCCAGGTTTGTTCTTTACCAAAACTCGTGCTTGTCTCAGTCATGTTAAAGTATGCTTCTTTGGTTAAACTCGGTGTATACTTGTTCAAATTTCCTCGTTTCCTATGAATTATGTTATGTAACTTTACGTCAAAATTATGGACATAATATTGACGTAACATAATTATAATAAGTAACCTTCTTAGTATGATAGTAATAAATAATTGTGCGTTGAAGTCGTCCTCGTCATTCCGTGTCCGTGATGAGTTATGGGAAATCACTTAGCAAACTAGGACGAAATGATACAAAAAAATCTTTACTTTGTTAGAAAATGCATCGCTACAGCGCGCAGCGTCAGTTTACCTGCTTACGGTATAAATGTGAGTGATTCGAGAATACAATCAGTATGCATTGGGCATTATGGTTGTAACGACCTCTTGGGGTTCGCGATTGTTCTGATGATGATGAGAGCGTAAGAGAATAATAAATATGTTTTTTTCTCCATATAAAACTCGTACAGCTATTTTTTGCGAGCATCATGCAAAATCGACGAACTTATATTTTAACCGTCTTCAAAAAAGGAGGAGGTTTCTCAATTCGTCGGAATATTTTTTTATATAATAAGATATGGCATTTTAAAATAAAAGTTTGCGATAACAGCTAATTTTATTGAAAGTCGATAACAATTATCTCAAAAAATAAAATTTCTAAGTTACAAGTACGAGTAGGTACTTAGTGCAAGGCCTCCAAATAATAAATTTTTAATTGACTACTTTTACTAAATTTCACCTATATGAATAAGAATGCAGTTAAGCCAGTATTTTCTATACCAAACAGAAAAGAAAAGGGTCTCAAAGTGAAATTCCCTATCTTCAATATACGGTGCTTCCCCTCCAGGGAGAATTGATTTGAATCACACAGTGTACTGAGATAAATATTGATACCTAATAGGCACTTTATGTTTATGCTTTAATGGCCAATAGGTAGTGGTCACATAATAAGTGAATCCGCTCATTTAGTATCACAAACCACATGACATAAACATAGAAAACAAAAAGCCGCAACACCTAAATTGTGGTTTCATTAAAAATAATTCATCTTGTAAAAATATTATAAACCTGAATCATAGTATTATTTAAGTAGGCTGACTATGCTTCAAGAAAACCATCAATATAAATAAATTAGGTGAACCACATGACTGATATAATACATAAAAACTCTTGTTTGTAAATACATAATGCAGATTTTACCTACATAGAAAACACCCAGACCACTAATATTTGCAAAACGCGGTCTCGAGGCATAAAAAGGTGTAAAAAAGATATGTTTGTAGGTTTTCCTGCTACAGACAAATTACCCACTGACTAGCGTTTTATGCAGATCATTTTGACGTAGATTTGTCAGAGATTACAAATAATTGTGGGTTTTTCTTACAGTTTTTCCTTCCTACCCCTATCTATTGACTTTACTTGTTTTATGACTATAAATTTGACATAGCGCTCAATCTCATAATGCACGTAGAAGGGGAATACCCTGATAAACTCTGCTCTTGCAAAACTGAACACGTTCTGAACTTTCTAGAGAAAAATACGTCTTAATCTTAAGTTATACACACTGAAGTTGTACACGATTTATTTTTAAGTTGGTTTAATATTGTAGATACTTCTAAAAAGGATAATTGTGGGTGTTTGCGGAAATAATCCTGAGTAAAACAATGTCAAGGTGAATACATTGAATAATTAGTATTCTTATATTGGCACTTCGGCACCTACGGGTATTTCCTTCCATGAACAATGTAGCCTTTGAGACCGTACACGAACTTCAACTCATGCACGGAATTGAAGTGATTTACGATTTATTATATTCTAACCTCACCTTCTTCTTGTCATTGGTCGTTTCTTGGTCATCGGTCTCGTAATAACTTACTGTACACACTTGCTATTACCATCCAATAGCCTTTTATATTTAAAATTTTCAACCTACGGAAGTTACTGTTAGTCAGTCTGTGGTTGTACTGGTTTTTTATGGTTTTCAGTGAAGTTGAAAATGTGAAATATGAACCTGAGAAGGACTGGAGCCTATTTTTATAGTTTTTTTTTAACAAACGTAGAAACAATTAAATACATTTTACAGAAGATCCTTCAGAGCCTAAATCAGTTACAATCTTTAAAAAATAATAATACGACGAGCAATGTAGAAGCGCGTTTATGTCTTTTGTACTAGAAATACGAACCAAAGTTTCAAACAATGCTATTTGCATCTTCTAATATTCCTTAACATTCGATTTTCACTCCCAATTTTTTAAGGTAATATTTATTTATTTACTTAGGAAATATTTAAATTGATAAGAAACTTTGACTGACGAACGGGATGGGAAGTGGTTACCGCCGCCCATGGACCCATGCGTTACCAGAAAGGATGGTACAATACCTGCCTTAGAGAACCCCTTGTCGAAGCTCCGAGGTAAGAAGCAGAAGTAGTTTAGAAGTTTGTTTTGGTTGTGTTTGTAGAAGTAGTTTGATAGGTAATGGTTACCACTTAACATCAGGTGGGCCATGTGCCTGTTCCATCTTCAAATAGTATTAAAAAAAAAATCGCATTCGTTCGTTCACAAAATTCAAATTCCTTATTGGTGGGATTAAACATGAATATTATACCAGGTCGTAAAATTATTAACCGATTAATATGTCTGAATACCATGCATAATATAAAAAAGTGGATCTGCGTACGGCATATCTATCAGAATTAATTGATTTAATTAAAAAACCAGAACAGATAAAAAAACCCACGAGGACTTATTCAAGAAATGTTCATAAACTTAAAAAAAATGCAATTTCAATGTCTTTATTTGTACTATTATACATGAACTAGCACCCTCCTGCGGTTTTGCTCGCGTGGTATCCGAATAAAGAAACCTACTGTGTTATTCTATGTCACACTCTGTATATTACAAGCTTCATCTAAATCGTTCCATCGATCCACCCTCACAAACTTTCACATTTATAATATTAGTAGAATAGTATATTATACCAGCTCGATAAATTATTAATTGTTTTAATTAAAAAACGAGAACGGATCAAAGAAAATGCCTAACGAGCAATTATTCAAGTACCGTTCTGACCTCACCCACGCGCCTTGACCGATTTACCCGACTCTGAGGAAAATCTTCGGATTTAAAACGATTCAGCTATAAAAAACGTATAACAACGAATAAATACGTCCTGAATTGAGGACCTTATTCAAGTCCTCCTTTATTAAAGTCGAAAAGTCGCATGCAAACGAGAGCAAGGTAGACACTGTTGTACAAGGTATTATATAGGCTTTTACATAGGCCATAATGCACCTGCTTGATTATCAGAATAATAAATAAAAATGCTATCTTATCACCACATTTCACATAGGCCCCATGAAAAATACAATGAAATTAATAAGTACTTGATAATAAAAGTGGAAAAATAAGTATGAGCAACATAAAAATATAAAAAATAAAATTATGCTTGACATATAACAGAGCCCCAAACTAGAACCAAACTAAGCGGAGCTTATTGTAAATAAATATTATACATATTATACAAATAAAACACCGAGATTCGAGTCAAATACATATTTACAGATCATACAAACATTTGTCTTGGCGAGGAATCGAATCCGCAACCTTCTGCGTCTCAGGCAGCCAAAGAGGTCGTCAACAAAAAAAAGAGTTAATCTCGATATTATGAAGGGTAAATTAAACATTATTATTTAAAGTAAATTCATAATAGGAAACAAACAATTAAACTCCTTACACAGAAACTACAATTACAATCTCATTTTCCAATTTTATTTAGCTAGAATTTATTTATTCTTTGTTATTCTTATTCCGGTAAATTCCGGTTACATTGACATAGACATAGACATAGACAGACATTTATTCATACAAAACTGTACACAACAACAATAAAAGTGGACAAGTACCTATAGCACATACACAGACATAATATACAAAAGAAAGACGAAATTATACAGGTGTGTAGAACGTAGCTGCTATGTACAGATCTGTACGAAAAGCCCTGAGCTCAGCATATGCTGCGAACGAATCCTCAGCGCTGGTTTTCAGCTCAAAGCTTTTTAGGTGACGCACGAACAAAGATTGTACTATAAAAAAAAAAAACACATTGCATCTAAGGTTGCTTTTTACTTCCAAGGTAAGAATTTTTTGCTAATAAACAATCGAAATGCTTACGGGAATTCGTCTGGCGCAAGTCTGTGAGATGTTACATCATCCACATAATACGTGTATGAATTAAGTTGAGTCGGCAATTTTTTTGTGCGTGATTCATTGCGGCTGATATATGTGGGACTGTATGCAAATGATCTTCAAGTCTTCAATGGAAGGCGTGTCGTGTTGATGTTGTCATCATCACTGCTTCTTAGTAGCATGCGTAGTACGCAAGGTGGCGTCGTGTTTCTTATTGTACATCGATACTCTTGGTATTAGTGTTGTTGATAAATGATCGGGTTATTTTCATCAGAAAAGGATCTGCCGCATAAAAAGAGAAATGCTAAAACTGCAATTTGATGTTTTTTGTGGTTGTGCTGGGTGCTTAGTGCAAGTTTTTTTTTTACCAATAGTTTTTCCTGCAATTTTTGAACACTGCTTTTTCAAACGGTTATAACTATCCTATTATTCCTAAAACACATTAATAACTATGTTTTGTATGTTCTGCAAATATTTGTCTTGCGTCTAAGTGTTTTCTAATTAAAGTAAGTGTGTATTTACAAAAAAATAAAAATAGTTTATGAGTCATGTGGTTCCTTTAATACAAGATCTGCAGGGTGATTGGCTAACTCTGTTGCAAACAGAAATTATTGACACCATTCCTGTTTTTACAAACTTTGACGTTTCATCCGTCGAACTTCAATGAACGTCAATTGACAAACTGTCACAGTTTGTTATAACAGGATTGGTGTGAACCATTTCTGTTTCCAACAGAGTAAGCTGATCACCCCGCTGATTAGCTTGAGAGTACATGTTGCTGAGTGATAGAGTCCAGCATTATTTATTTATTTATAATTTTGAGAGTTCTGATGAAATTTTGAGCTTATTGTAAAGTATAGCCTGAATTGGATCCTATTCAATTCATATATTACAGTTATTGGAAATCATAAGTTATCACGATTTGAAAAAATACATTTAGATAATCAACTTATGTTTCTGACCGTACATCCTGTATTTACCTACTCCAAAAATAATATATGTTTTCAGCTGTGGTATTGCCACACCTATATCACTTGTATAGGTACCTAATTAAGAATTGTGGTTTCAGTAAGGTATCATTAGGTACGTGCTTAATGTTGAGGAAAACCACTGATTTAAGGTTGATGTAATTTCTATGTAAAGTTACATCAACAAAATACCTATAATAATAATGAATAACATAAAAAATAGACCGAACACTACAATTTCATTTGATAAGTAAGTTGGTAAGGAATTAACGTTTTTTACCAAAAAAGGGTATAAGGGCTTCCATCCACCACCTATGGAACTCTAGCAAGCCCTGTTAACAAAAAAAATGGGGCTCCAGCGGCGGCCGGTCTATTAAGGCATAGCGCAACCTAACAACGGCATATCTAAATTACCTGACCCCCGACACGGGCAGCAGCATCGGCACGGTGCGAGAATCTGAATATACCACAGATATCATAATAATACGATCCCCAACCCACATGCCCAGCGTGGGGTCTATGGGCATATCCCCGTTCTTATTAGAGGAAGCCTATATGCAACAGTGGACTGATATAGGCTGGTGGTTTTTGATTTGTTATCAAAGATTATAAACACGTAATTATATTTTTAAGAACATTTATTATGTCGAAGATATGTTTCGAAATAATTATCTGTCGAACAAGTGCATGTCGCTGTAGGGTCTGTCAAAGTCGTGGTCTTTCATAGGTGTGCGTTGTCGAAGTGTGTGTTTTCGAAGTTAGCGACGTGTCGAAATAATGACCTGTCGATATTTAAAGGGAAACTCACAAATAAGTTTACTTACGACGAATCCTATATTATACAATAACCGATAACGATTTGTTTTCCTGAAAAACTGTCAAATATTAACAACGAGGCGCCGAAAATTTGACAGTTTTTCAAGGGAAAACGAAGAGTCATCGGTAACGGTATAATATAGGAACCGGCCATTAGAGCACTCGCAAACTGAAAACTTTCTATCAGCAGATAGTTTGGTCGGGTTGGGCTGCATAATCGGCCAATACTGAATTGTTGTATAATGCGCAGTTGCATCATTCATCATCAGCCTATAGCAGTCCACATAGGCCTCCCCAATGAGCGCCTAGCCATTGCGCTCTGTTCTTAGCTCAACGCATCCAGCTTCTACCTTACATACATTTTCATAATAAAGTTGTCGACAAAGCTCAGAGAATTAGCAAGCTGAAATGATGATGAAAAAAAAAACAAAAAAAAAAACGACCTTAGGCGCAATGGCGCTCATTAGGAGAGGCATAAGTCCAGCAGTCTCTGCAGGACTGCTATAGGCTGATAATGAAAAATCTTCATGGTTTTTTAAAACATTTTCAAATTTTTGAACGCTCTACAATTTTTTTTAGAATCTACCAAAAAATATACGCGTTCTCGTACTCTGATATGCAAATTAAATGTTTCCTTAAACTGTCGGTGATTTCAACTTAGAAACAGGATTTCAAGTAGATTTTAATAAAAATAGTAAGTAGTTAGACACAGTCTAATGTTTATATCATCACTTATATCTTTTGTGAAAAATTCTTATAGAGATTCACAAAATTCTGTCAAAGATTCTTACAGAAAGCTGTTTGTATAATTTTCATTTCAGGAAACAGATCGGCCTGTTGTATGTAGTGTAACCATAATTTATAAAAATAATTGGACACATCTAAGATGTAAACTAATCGCGTGACCTAATTTAATTATAATTTATTCGTTATTTCAAAACTAAGAAGGAAACAACCTCTTTTTTTAAATTTTAAACCAAAAATTATTTCATAAATGTTACATTAGGTAATAAAATTAGAGGGGTCTAAAAGGTCTCAAAATCAAAACCCGTATTTTTCATTCAGTAATTTGCTGCTGAAATACTAGTTACAGGCATTAGTTACAGTATAGCCATTGTTCCGTATCGGCTCAGCCAAGGTCGGCTGATGTAACAACAAGACGTGTTGCGTGCACCAGACGCGCCGGTCATCGACCTTGCACTAAGTACACTGTGCCTATCGTTAGAATTAGAAATCATGGTGGACATCACTAAAGTCATAAAGTCATAAAATAAATTCATTGTGAGTTTCTACGTTTATCTTAATTTATGAAATTAGGTACCTACTAACGGTAGGTACTGCAAGAAGGTGACATATTGTAATTCAGGATTTTTCAGGACGGGTGCCTATGTAAAATCCCCGTTCCTACTTAGACTTGAAGCTACTTATTCAGCTGATTAAAAGCTTAAACATTTAGGTTAGTTAAGTAAGTACTGTTTATTATTAATTAATTTATTTCAGATTTACATATAAAATACATATATACGGAATATAATTAAAAATAAATAGATTAGACTAAAAGAGCTAATCTTTAGAGTCATTAAAACTTTGAATGATGTAAACGACCATTCGGGTGCAGACCGGTTGGTCGCCCTGAATATCGCTCGATCGACAGGGTGGAAGCTGACCTGCACAAACTTGGAGCCGACAACTGGCAAAAGATCACAAAGGATAGGGGAAAGTGCAGAGTTTTCGTGTCAGAGGCCAAGACTCACTTTAGGTCCCTGCGCCGATGGAGTAAGTAAGTAAACAAACTACGTCTCAGGGTGCAGCTCGCCTTCTCGTAAATGAAATTCCTAAAAAACACAAAAATGTGGATGCCCTATTCATATCAATTGCAATTACTTTATTTTCGCAAGCACGACTTTGTTTCGGAAGTTAAAAGTTACTAATCTAGATTCGTACTTGTCTGTCGCAAAAATATGACTATTGCGGAACTGAAAACAGGAAATTAAAACGGTTGATGAAGTAGAGATAAGTAGTAAAATAATGATTGTACGTGCGTATCTATATCACTTTGTTAGATATCACACTAATAAGCGGACGATAGTTTTGTGTGTATGTGTGTGTGTGTGTGTGTGAGTATGTTTTGGTCCCACTCAACTCCGTAACGGCTTACCGACGAATCCTATATTATACCGTAACCGATAACGCTTCCTTTTCCTTTGAAAAACTGTCAAAAATTAAAAACGAGGCGTCGAAAATTTGACAGTTTTTCAAGGGAAAACGAAGCGTCATCGGTAACGGTATAATATAGGAACCGGCCGTTAGTGGATTTGGATGAAACTTGGAATATATCTATATAGTTTGTGACCTGGATTAACACATAACCTATTTTTTTACGCGATCGGAGCCGCGGTAGCCGGCAGAGAGAGAGACTCTCTCTTATACAACAACAAATAGTCGAGTGAACAAAACAATCCAGATAGTCGAGTTAAATTCCTTTAGGCACTATACTATAAGGTGATAAGTGGTATTATATTACCTACTTGTAATGTGGTCCATTCCGATACAAATAATTGTTTATTACCGGATTTCCTTGGTGCATTATTGCTGATATCTCAACCGGAAGTTTTACTTAGGTTACTTAGATATGTATAGGTCATTTGAGTACCTACACAGATTGTATTGTCCTATGTGAGACCACAGTACACGAGTGAAGCTGCGGCCCGAAGCTAGTACGAATATAAACAAAAAACATAGTACCTACATAGTATTTTTGCAACACGATTTGGGCATTGAATACTAACACACTCACAAATTCTTATATTGCCAAGTTGGCAAAAGGCTTTTCCGCCACCGAATGATGGAATACGGAATTGTATCCGTGTGGACTTACTAATAAAATAGCATAACTTGAAGGCATGAAAGACAGCTAAGTCAATTGAAAGTGCGTGATGTAATGAGGTGACCCATTACAGCAGTCTTTGGGTCAATACTAACGGCCGATATTAGATTGATAGTAATGATACTATAGAGTGGCCTCGTCTTGAATTACGTAGATACTTACAAACTCATTGACCGGACCAATCTAGCTCCAGCTAGAGCGCGAGGGCAGCGAGCTACTAAATAGTCTACCATTTAGTAGCTAGAAAAATTATTAATCTCTCGACCATTATTTTTTGTATTTAAAGTGTAAGCCCACACTTCAGGGAGAATCTAAGATTTTTTACTTTCATGCGCTTTTAATTGTTTAATTGTAGTCCCTCGCGGAGCTTGCTAGAACACACACAGCTTTCTTAAGAATATTATTAAATATTCAAATATTAAAATCAATAGGTAAGTATTTTATTGGTCCCCATAACCCAATAATAACAGATCATAACCAATCAATATAGCATTAGCTACACTAATAGATTTGTTATCATAACACCCGTTTAAGAGATAGGGCAAACTAATTAAATTGCTTATTAATCAAGTCAACATCGTTGTGGAACTTATTATTGTATATTCGTACGTAAGCCTAATGTTTTTCTTGTAACTGCGTTTTGATAATGTTATGTTAATAAGTACCTATGTATAAATAATACTATAATAATTCAGTACGTTCGCAGGAATTTTTAGTACAATAACAAAAACAATCGCCTTTCTGATAATATTGAGATAAATTAAAGTAACTCAATATTATGCCCAAAATCCCTACGCTGGGCATGTGAGTTAGGGATAGCAGGGCACAGCTTCTGGCACCACCGACGCTGCTAACCGTCAGCGGCCAGGGGATTTAGCTGTGCCAATTTTAGGCTGCGTTATGCCGCAATCAGCCAGCCACAGACAAGCCGGAGTGGCCAGGGTGCACCACGGGGTCGATGAAGTGAAGTTCCAAACACCCTTGGAGGTTGGAACCCTTTATCTAACCTTACCTTTACGATAAGGATTTACAAATTACCTATTTGTGATTTTATGGCTAAGCTTTCTAACTACTGTTTCTTTCTCCTCTCTGTGACGACCTCTGTGGCGCAGTGGGCGAAGGCCCGCCTGTGACGCAGAAGGTTGCGGGTTCGATTCCCGCTGCGGGACAAATGTTTGCATGGTCTGCAGATATTTGTCTCGGGTCTGGGTGTTTTCTATGTATGATATGTATGTATTTACAAAAAAAAATGTATCTATGTAGTATATCAATCATGTTGTTCCCATAACACAAGCTCTGCTTAGTTTGGGGCTACATGATGCTGTGTGATGACGTCCAGGATTATTTATTTATTTATTTATTCTTCTTTCTTTGTAGTCGATACTCAATCCTGAAGATCCTGATTACAATGTAATGTCCTGCAGGCGTGGCATCTGTGTACCACACTGTAGAACGATGTTCCCTTGTCTCTAAGTTGGTCAGACCATCGGGTTGGGGATCTTCCTTTAGAACATTTCTCCTACTATTCAAGTGCACAATATAGTTTTTTTACTCTATTCAATCATGTGTTTGTCTGATACCTAATAATAACAGATCATTACCAATCAATATAGTACTACACTAATAGATTTGTTATCATAACACCCTTAACAAATAGGGCAAATTAATTAAATTGTTTATTTATCAAGTCGACATCAATGGCGTTGTGAAGCTCATTAATGTAGATTCGTACGTAAGCTAATGTTTACCTTGTAACTGCGTTTGATAAAGTTGTTTTAGTAATTATCTCGGTATAAATGTTAATAAACTATAATTATTCAGTACGCAGGACTATTTAGTATAACAAAAACAAAATAGCCTTTGTTTCAGATATTTAGATAATTTAAGTAAGGTCATTTTTTAAATGTATTATGCTGTTATTCACACAAATATTTTTTAGTGAATAACGCCGGATTCCAAATGTTTTTGTGTTTATTCAACAACGCCCATTGTTCTAGGGACAGATGCTTCATTTACTGACGCCGAACTGGTCGGCACCGGACCATCACCGTACCTTTATTTGCAAACTTTAACATTTTATTGGTCAAAATTCAAAGAACGACAATTGACAAACTGTCAAAGTTTGTACAAACAGGAAAAATTGTCGGCACCGGGCATATGATTTCAAAAGAAATGGTCTAAACAAAAAACTTGCATTATGACGATTTTTATTCTGTCACGTTGATAAATCTAAAGCGTTTTGTAAGAAATTTCCTAAGTTACGGTTTTAGCATTGTTTAAAATTTAAATAACGTTTATAAGTAGGTATGCCTGATGTTTGTTGCCGAAAACATGAAGCACTGGGCGGGGTTTTTGTGATAATCAGAGGCTGGAGTTCCATTTGCTCAAAGTAAATTGAAGTTTTTCTTGATAGTTTTATATTTTTTTGGACATATTCGTGATTTATTTGGTTTGAAAAAAAAATTGAAAATTAGTCTTTAACTTTAGGATTTTATTTCATTCGTATATAGTTCATTTAATGTCGCCATTACAGCAACACCCTGTATAAATAAAAGTCAATTGTTGTTTGTCACACAAAAGCTCAAAAACGGCTTGTTTTATTCGGCTTGATTCAGTGGTTTAGAAAAAAAAGAAATAAAAAACTGGAACGGAAAACTGTTTTTTTTAAAATAAGTAGCATTTATATGAGAGTTACCACCTCTGATGATAAATCAATTTTAGTTTGTGCGAAGTTCACCGGGTCAACTAGAAGTGAATAAATGCCATTATATATACCTAAGATGGAACAAATAGAAAAAGGCCGAAAAAGTTAAAAAAATACATTTACAACTACATAAGAAATCTTATCATCATGGTACCAACTGATCCCTTCCACAACTACAATCGCAGCTTATATAAGTCCACTGCTGGGCATAGGCCTCCTCTAATAAGGGGGATCGTTTCTTTTTTTTAAACGTGACATCACACACGGTGAACTAGGCAGAGCCTGTACTATGTACCAGAGACTGATAAACAAACATAGATACTTATAAAACATCCAGACACAGAACAAACATTCCTGTTCATCACACAAATGTTTGTCCTGGGAGGGAATCAAACCCGCGACCTGCACCTCAGAAGGCAGAGTTACTACCAACTGAGCTATGAGGCCAGTCAATGCCCTAATCCCCACACTGGGCTTGCGGGTCGGGATCGCAGAGCATAGCTCTACCGTCGACGCTGCTGCCCGTCAACGGCCAGATGATTTAGCTGAGCCGGTTTTAGACTGAGCAATGCAACAGCCAGCCGCCAGCGCCCCGTTTGTTAGTTTGCAGGGTGCACTACGGGGAATTGTGGTTGGCCTTTGGATTTCTATGCTGGAGGTTGGTACCCCTTGCACTCATTCAACTGATTCCTTAATTAGCCTGGACTTTATTAGATATCAGACACTAACAGATAAGAGGTATGGAAATAAATGAAAGCGAATTTCAGTCATCATTAACATTTTTAATGAATCTGTTATTTACAAAAGTTATCGGTGGACATGATCATTAAGCTTCCTGGTTCCAGCGCAAGCGAGCTGTGCGCATTATGATCACATTTTCTCTTATAGCTTTAGTTCAAACAGCAAAAATAAAGCAACAAACAAATTATTGGTAAAGATATCATTGATAAAATTAATTAATTTAAATACTTTGAGCCAATACTGAACTAAATACATCAAAATTTACCGATCAAGATAGACATCCGAATAAATAATATAATTTACGAGAAAAATTATCTCAAAAAAATAGAGCTCGCGTTATCTTGAATCACGCTATCCATCGGTAGAACATCACTAGTTAAAACCCTAACGTTCACATCAATTACAGTACAACACATTTTTCCTTCTATATATCTTTCCTTAAAAACATAATAACACTTTTGGTTTTTACATAAAGCTATTTAACAACAGTAACATTTTTATCCATCACTATTTGCCTCCTTAATTACATTCTATACATTTGTAAACATTCTTAATTCTTAAACGAAAGTTAAAGAAAATATACGTTAAAAAGTTAAAAATAATTATATTTTTAATATAAACTGTTTATCCTTTTTATCACATAATACCTCTCTATGAATTAACTCTATAGTACCTAATACTTAAAGCTAAATTATGCAGTGATAAAAATATATCGCATGATCTTTATTGAAATTATATACACCTTAATAACGTGGCAAGTACAATATAGAGCCTATCAATATATAAAGGATTTGGTATTAATGATGCACACAAAATTGACTGCGTTACTTTAAAATCACTTTCTATTATTCTAGCGTAGTTTTATTTACATTGTTCATAGTGATGGCACACAGAAGAGTTTCGTACTAACATGAATTACTGTGGGCATTTCACATTGCTCTCAGTATAAATATGTGCGTTTTTTGACCAACAGAAAATCAACCTTGGGTACGAAACAGTTGATTTTGCACTTATTGAAACAAACAGTGTTGGTGCTCATCTTTGACACATCTGTCGCAGTACTCGCAGTCAACCGGTTGGAACAGCCATTCAATTGGACGGCTAGACTTTTCATTGAACGTTCAAAAAATGGCTATTTTTGTAGTGGAATCATTTTGATGTTCGAAATGATATTAAGGCTGATTGTAAAGCCGCAGTAAGATTGAATTAGTTGGGTGAACCTAGTAACCCAAATTTTATTTAACACGTTGGCTGCTGGTCTAGCACTCAAAGCGTTATACATTAAGTGCTTAGTAGTAGCTAAAGGTTTATTTAGATTTTATATTAAACCTAACCAACCGATTTTTTTATGGTATTTGAAGATTGAACAAGCACTCTGGCATTTTAATGGTGAATGAATGAAAATGTTTCTTAGAAATTGTATGGAAAACTTGTTTTTTAATTTTCATGATATCTTACAATTTGATTTAGTAAGATACTTTGAGAAAATGTTGGGAAATAGAGTCGATTGAGACCCACTTGTTTTTTTGACAAATGTCATTTTCTAGGCCGACTGTAATTTTTTTTTAAATCCGAAGATGAAATTCTTTTTCCCTCCAAAATAAACTTATTGTTTTCTCAAAACAAAACCTTGTAACAAAAGAAAAGGTAAAATTTTGCTCCACCCTGTATACATTTTGGCATTAACCAGTTAGCTGAGCGTCGTCTAGCTTTATTGTTGAACGTTGAGTTCAGCCACAAGGCTAATCGACATTTAGCAGTTTGGATGAATGGCGTTGTTCAATGAAAGGGCTAGGCACCCGATCGAACGGTTATTTTAACGAGTTGGCTGCCTCCGGTATATTAACATGTGTGTGATTTTGTTTTGGACAAATAACGCAAATATTTGTACCTGTGTGCGTGTAAAATGCGAGCATACTTTATCGTACTTTGAACTGAAGGCGCCCTTTAGGAATAACCGAAAACCTCTTATAAATAGTCAGGCTCGATTCAAACCAGTTAATAAAGTTAAGATTTACTATTACTGTAGCAGAATACCTATTTTAAGAGCTATTTAATTAATCGCACTGTTAGTCCATTTTCACTTGAGCCTATAAGCTATTAAACTTTGAGCTTTATTTGCGTGATTTGGCCGAAAGTGAAAACCTATTCAATTGTTTTTGCTACGCAATCTTAATAAATTCATTTGTTTAATATACGGCTAATTATCATTCATTTATAATGATTACCAACCACGATAGTTCCAGTTCTTTAACCCTATACAAGGCCATAGGTTCGTTTCGACTCAAATAATGCAAATAAAAATCAACCTTGAATATACAATACAGTTATATAATACAGTTGTTTTCGTTTTGACTGAATAACATCACCACGAAACACTATCATCGGAAAGTTCTACAAAAACAAGCTAAGTACATCAAAATATTTACAAATGAGCCGTGATATTTACATAAGTTCACCCGCTGCCCTGCGCGATATAGTTCTCTGATTGGTTGAGCAGCGGTTACAATGACGTTCAGCCAATCAACGCTAAGCGTGAACCGATTTCGTTCTAACTTAGGGCTGCCGCACATTGAGCCACTAGACGCGGCCACTAGACGCGACCACAAGCTGCGAACGAGTTTTTAAATACATTTTATATAGTATTGGCGCAAGCCGAACGTTCGTGTGACCGCGCTCGAACTGCGGGAGTCATCGAGCTCGCTACTTGCGGCCGCGTTTTGTTGCTCGCATCGCGCGTACACTCGGCCACAGTAGCCGAAAGTAAAAGTTAGAATTGGATGAACCCAGTAACGACAATGAATCGTATGTCGATTGTTTTGGACAGTATAATAATCAACAACAAAGAAATCAATTGTGTTTCCATTTCACAAACGCGATCGAGCCAAAAAGAGTGGCCGAGTGGCGGCAACTGGTGGCTGCCACTAAGCCACTAGCGGCTGCGTCTAGTGACTTCACTAAGTCACTAATGGTCGCGTTTAGTGTCTCAATGTGCGGGCTGCCTTAGAGCTCTCGCTCACGGCGACCTTTTAAACTACATCGTCGAAACTGAAAGTAGTGTAAATTCTTGCGTAGTACATAGTAAGTACATTATAAGTACAAATTATTGCTAATGACGTTTTGGACTTTTCCGTCGAACTGAATTAGCTCTTGAGTATTGCGTAAGTAACTTTATTAGTCGAGTCTACTCTTTTATTCAATGAATCAACGAGATTATGTGAGTTTGTGTATGTCATAAATAATAATATTTCTGAGAGTGATATATTAGGAATTTGGATGATTCTAATAAATATTCTAAGTACCTATTTTTATTTCTTTGGATTGTAATGTTCAATTTTTATTTTTTACTTTTTATTACATTTTGTTTTAATACTAAAATTATGCTTTACATTGAATCAAACTGTATATTATATTATTATGCAATATCATTGTTGTAAATGGCTTGATATGCAATAAACTGATAATACGCAATAAGATAAGATAAGATAATTTCACACAAGATAAATCAAATTAAAGAAACAACAGTTTAGATTCAAGAGTAGACACGAATAATAAAAATCGTTCGTATTGACGTTAGCACCACGACAATTTTATGGCACATTGGAATAAGAACCTTATTACATCATTTATAAGTAACAAAATGCAGAGCGTTTCCGCTTTATTGCTTGCAGTCAATTCCAGTTCCTACTATACACATTACTGATGAGTTTTTTTTACATTTTCAATTATATTTTTTTAGCGAAGTGGTTATTGCGATAATATTTCAAGGGGCAGACAAGTTGACTAAAATTGTTAACGTCACAACCTTAATATTTCACCATCATCAGTATATATATTCCGCAGCTGCATATAGGCCTCCCCTAATGAGCGCCATTGCGCCCTCTTCCAGACAACCTTTGGATGAATTGCTACTGGAAGCTTTTTTTTAAATATATCTGAAACTATCAAATTAAAAAAAAATATGTGTTAATTTGACTAGCTAGTATGATTATCCAACAAGTTGTACCAGACTTTACTGTTTAAGTATTCATACTTTCGAATAAAAAAGGAGTTTAGGAAGTTAACCAATCATGTTTCAGTCATTAATTTGACTCTATTGAATCCAGAAGTTATTGTAGACATTAAAATACCTTTTGTGACCATCAAGAGAAAACATCGGAAAATTCATTCATCCCCTTAACAATTTTAGTCAACCGAGCCAAGCCAAGCAATATCCACGGTCCAAGCAAGCATTTATCTATAAAAATGTCTAAATATTTTAGTCAATAGCAAATAATGTACAAAATCTAACTTGTAGATAATGGAGGGCATAATTATCTGTTCAACAATTGATTTAACGCAATAACACACTTCGCTAAGAATTTTCATCTTGCCCCTTATTAGCCACGGAGGGACAGAAGAAACTTGATTCCTGTTTGTCCCCTAAAAGGGACAGACAAGATCATTAACAAAGACCGACTTAAGTCGACGTAACCTACGTCTAACGTCCGAATACTGAAACAGTATTCAAATATTTGAGATTTTAAGTGATATTCAAATTGACGTGTCAGTACGGATTCCAAAGGATAGCGGCGTCTCAAAAAGATGACAATCAGAAAAGACGAAAAGAAGACGATCTTAAATGTTTGAAACACTCATATGGTTGAGACGATCTCAAATGTTTGAAACACTTATATGGTTCAGACGATCTCAAATGTTTGAAACGCTCATATGGTTGAGATGAACTCAAATGTTTGAGACACTCATATGGTTGAGATGATCTCAAATGTTTGACAATCTCATATGATTGAGACGATCTCAAATGTTTGAAAAACTCTCCTATGGTTGAGACCAACTCAAATATGCTGGAAACTATCGCACAGCAAATGGATGAGACGAACTCGTTTGAGACGATTTCAAATGGTTGAGCTATCTTAAGTGGTTGAGACGATCTTAAATGTATGAGAAAATCTAAAATGGTGAGTAGCGTTTCAGTATTCGGGTTATAATAACGCAAAATTTAATGCTATCCTTGTTATTTTTCTCAGAAGAGAAAGCAATAACTTTTTTAACTAACGACGTTAGACGTAGCCGCCAAGAGAAATATCATTATTCCATTTAAAAAAAAAATATTTGCTTTCAAAATATACAGCTAACATACTGTATTTAAGAAAATATTTATGTTCCCTAGCGTTCTTTAAAATTAAAACTTTAATAATACCTAACAGATTTCCAAAACATTTTCCGCTGCTCCGAATATGAGATCGTATTTGGTTTAAAATGGAGGGTAGGAGAAAATGTTTTCGAAATCTCTAACGTAGCGCGTCTAACTACAGCTCACAACTACTTGCAATTTATTAAACGGTTTTCCATTTTATTCTATACTTAGGCCTTATTCATGAAACGTAAGTGGTTATTCAATTTTTCCTTGGGATATTTTTGGAAGAATTAGTTTGAAGACCTTAAGGTCATACCCATGATTTTAGCCCGTCAACGATAGAGTACGCGTTCTTTTACGAGTTAAATTTTGTTCGCAACCGTAAATAAGGAAATTACACTTTACACTTTTAATTTAGAGTACACTTTCCCTCTGCACTAGTTCCTTAGGTCGAGAGTTAGATGCTGTGAAGCCTTACTATGAGTAATGGCTCAATGCCACATGGTTTAGGACTTTAGAGCGTCAACTATAGAGCGCGCTTTTCCTAGCATAAATCCCTAGTATTTGAGAGTTGTAGTTTGATACGTATTCATAGGATAATACACTTTATACTTTTGGTTTAGAGCACATTTCCCGCCGGACTGGGGGAGTTGGGTTCAGACGGCGAAGCCGCAGTATGGGTAAAGGCCACATGATTTAGGACTGTAACTCATCAACTATTGAGTGCGTTTTCCCTAGCAAAAATCCCTGGCATTCAAGAATTGTAGTTTGATACGCATTCAGAGGATAATACACTCTATACTTTGGGTTTAGAGCACTCTTTATCTCTGTGCGCGTTCCTCAGGCGGACTGGGGGAGTTGGGTTCAGACGACGAGGCTGTGGTATGGGTAATTGCCACATGATTTAGGACTGTAACGCGTCAACTATTGAGTGCGTTTTCCCTTGTAAAAATCCCTAGTATTTGCGAGTTGTAGTTTGATACGCATTCATAGGATAATACACTTTATACTTTTGGTTTAGAGCACACTTTCCCTCTGCGCGCGTTCCTCAGGCGGACTGGGTGAGTTGGGTTCAGACGGCGAGGCCGCGGTATGGGTAAAGGCCACATGATTTAGGACTGTAACGCGTCAACTATAGAGCGCGCTTTCCCTTAGCAAAAATCGCTAGTATTTGCGAGTTGTAGTTGGATACGCATTCATAGGGTAATACACTTTATACTTTGGGTTTAGAGCACACTTTCCCTCTGCGCGCGTTCCTCAGGCGGACTGGGTGAGTTGGGTTCAGACGGCGAGGCCGCGGTATGGGTAATGGCGGGTGGACGGGTCGCGATATGGGCTCCCATCGTTATGGGCGTATCATCAGGATCCTCTTCATCACCTTCTTCCAGATCCTCGTCGATGGGAGTGAGTACGTCGGTCGGTTGGACGATCTCTTCCGGTTTTCTGAAAAATTTATACTTAGTAAGACTGTGTTTGGATATGCCGGTGATACATGGATGGGTGTGAGGGATTCCAACCGCCACATTCCGATCTCAAGCCAACCTCACCTGCATGTAGTGCACCCAAACAACTAAAGGTGAAATCAGACGTTACGAGTGAATGCTTCATTTTTCTTTCGAAAAGTACCGAATGAAAGACGAAGATGACTAAAAATTAACCATCTGATTCCACCTTAACAAACGGGGCTCTGGCAGCAGACTGATTGCGGCATAGTAGCTTAAGCAATATTCCCTGACTGCCGACGGTCAGGAGCGTCGGCGGTGCGAAAAGCTGTGCCCTGAAATCCCCAACCCGCATGCTCAACGTGAAGGTTATACGCATACCCCCTGATAGACATAGGCTTAATGAGCGCCATTGCGCCCTGTCCTGAGCTCGATATACTGGGCTTATATTTTGTTAAAGGCGACGATACAGGTCTAACCTTCCTCTCGCTCGCTGAATGTAGTTATGCAAAATACCAAACCTTCACGGCCTAGAAAATAACAATACAAAGGTTCAGCAATAAGATCATCTTCAAAAATGTTGAATAGTGCGAGCGAGAGGGAGGTTAGACCTGTATCGTCGCCTAAAAGTGAACATATTACGTATATATATGAACATTGTGAGTATTTTAAGTCTTGATTCTAACTAATTAAGACGTGGTCATACGTCAGAGATGCTGCTAAGGCAGCTATAGAATAGAGGCGACGATAGCCAAATCACAAAACATAATTTGACTCTTATTACCTGCGGAATAGAGGCGCCGCGAAGGACGTCAACGTAGCCGCTAAGAAGAAAGCCGACGCCATGTAGAATGAGGCGTCATAGTTCTTTGTCGCGTCATAAACCGCACCAGCTAATGGGGAGCCAACAATGGCGGCCGCGCCACGGAACAAAATGAGTAGACCAAATGCATTGGTCAGTTTGTCTAGGCCGAGTAAGTCGACTAGGATGATTGAAGTAAGCGAGATGTATCCAGCTGTAACAAAACAATATATTTATAAATAAATAAATAATGCTGGACACTATCACACAGCATTATCTAGCCTCAAATTAAGCAGAGTTTGTATTATGGGAACCACATGACTGATATACTTTTTTCGCTTTCATAATTTTTTTGTTAATTCTTACATATCATACAGAGAAAATACCCCGACCTGAGACAAATATTTGTACAAACATTTGTCTCGCGCTAGGAGTCATTCACATCACGTCAACGGGTTTCGATGCCCAGTCATCGGTCTCCGAGCGTTGGAATTTAAATCTTGTTACCATGGCACCATACGTGTGAATTTACGTTGGTAAAAGATCCCTTACCCTGACGTCCGTTATTTTGCGAGAGAGATAGAAAGAGTGGTGGTGCATGCTTTCTGCATTTCGTTCAACTAGAGAAAAACAATGCCAAAATTATAAACTAAATATTTATCTTTATTAATATTACTAATATTCTCTCAGTTGGCACCGAAGCAAACCCCCTTCAAAATCCACCAATTTTCTCTTAAAAGTATGTACTTACAAATAGCTAATCCAAAAGCAACAGCAATGGCAACGTACGCGCCGTACGATGCACAAAATGGAGTCAGACCCACAGCAATCTGTAAGAAAATACACAATTTCTTTATATTTCAGAAGTATTGTATTCCTAAAGAAAACTAAGGATAATTAATTATAACTGATGCTCCTGCGGTTATGGCGCTTGCAACTGTGTTAAAGGTGTTAAGGGTGTACAGGGTTCCAACCCCTATCTTCGGAACCCAAGCCAACCCCACCTGCACGTGGTGCACCCTGCTAAACAACGAACGGGACTCTGGCGGCCGGCTGATTGCGGCATAGCACAGCCTACATCGGCACAGCTAAATCCCCTGGCCACTGACGGGCAGCAGCGTCGGTGTTGCGAGAAGCTGTGCCCTGCGATCCCCAACCCGCATGCCGCTGGACATAGGCCGCATTTATTAAGGGAGGCCTATGTCCAGCAGTGGACTGATATAGGCTGATGTGGTGTGGTGTGGTGGAGCAATATTGAATCCAACCAAGCGAGATCATTTAGCATCTGCAGATAATTCCGAACCTTATTCCATATAGCGATAAGCCAGGAAGATTTTGTTCAGATCTGTCAGTTATGGTATTCTTATGCTACGATCACTTTGTATAAACGCCACAATAAGCTTAGTTAAGAGGTCAGAGCTCTAAAGCTAGAGCACTATAGTACTCACCGTGGCTATAACTAGGCAGATATTATTGAGCAGTAGCGAGTCCATCCAAGGAAAGTCGGCGACCCAACCGCAAGCGATACGGCCGAATGTGTTTGTGATACCAATTATTGAGAGCAGGAACGACGCTTGCGATGCTTCGACACCCTGAAATAATCAAAACTGTAAAAAGATATCTATTAAATTATAAAAAGTATGTTTAAATGAAGGATACTTAATTCGGCATAGAATTATATTATATTCCATGCCTATTTCTGCCGTGAAGCAGCATTGCCGTGTTCAGGTTGAATGGTGTGGGTGCCGGTGAAATTTTTAACATGAGGCTTATCACCTTCCTACCTCAAGTACCAACTTAAGTTCTGTAAATACCTCTACATAGAGTTGGCCACAAGCTCATAGGTCCCTACAAGACCTTGAGGCATGGTGATAATATTTCCCCAGATGAATTCTTTACCAAAAGCTCTACTTCTTTTCAGTAAACTTGTTGATTAGGTTAAAGTACCTGTCGATTTTTATAAGATGGAGAAAACAGGGACAAAATGACCTTAAGATAAGTACTTCTAACTAGTTTTAGGCTGGTATAATATTATAGATGCATCTCAGTTCTGAGTGCGCGCTAGAGAATTGTCAAAATCATGATTTCTTACGTAGAGCGTTCCCTACGATGCAATACTTTGTTATCGGTACACTAAACATCAGGTCGGCAATGTGCTTGTTCCATCTTCATGTACTATGAAAAATATTCAGAATCGTCCATTAAGTGACTAGGTGTTGTGTTACCTATGTATGTTTGTGTTATGTGTGTGTCACTTACATTGAGCATAGCGGCGTCCACGATATACACGAATGGCACGTACAGGCCAGCCATTCCGAATACGTTCGAAACACCGATGAGCATAAACGCAGGGTCGCGGAGAAGAGATACGTCCAGCATAGACGATAGAGCAGACTTGAAGGAGGCGGGCAGAGAAAGGCAAGGGCAGAGGTCGTATTCTGTAAAAAATATCATCTAAGCTGTATTGCCATGAGTGGCTGATTACATCAATAAATACAACCCAAATTGAGAATCTCCTCCTATCGCAAGTCGGTTAAAAAAATAAAACACCCAAACACAGAACAAAAAAAATATTCATCACACAAATGTGTTCTGGGCGGGAATCGAACCCGACAGAGTCACCAACTGAGGCCAGTCACCAATGCGAAAGCTGCTAAGAAAATAACTGAATAATTGCTGAAGATAATAATTGCTTCAGGTAGCACTAATATGTGCTTCAGGGCTTGCTTTACCAAAGATTTATAGCAATCCTAGGCTTTTCTTTCATTATTTGCCCAATTCAATGGCATCTGGTATTTCCATTCCATTTCCAATACAAAAATTTATTGAATTAAAATTTTGCCTATGAATGCAATATTTTGCTTTCGTTCGTGTCTTTCCAATCGTAGCTGCCCTACTTTGAGGCACACTTAGGATCGAGTTACTATACCTTCCAGGGACTTCTGGCTTTAGTACTAAGGGAGGATGATCAGGAATTGCGAGTAGAATATGAATGTGATTTTGAATGCAAAAGTTTGCTTAAGTTCAGATCTTTCCAAGCCGCGCGTAGCTGACCTACTTTGAGGCAGATCGAGGACCAAGTTATCATACCTTGCAGGGACTTCTGGCTTTAGTACTGAAGGAGGATGATCAGGAATCGCGAGTAGAATATGAATGTGAGTTTGAATACAAAAGCTTGCTTACATTATGTCTTTTCAAGTCACCCGTAACTGCCCTACTTTGTGGCAGACTGACGACTAGTTTCTATACCTTGTAGAGACTTCTGGCTTTGATACTGAGGCAGGTTGATCAGAAATCAAGTAGAATATGAATGTGACTTTGAATGCAAAAGTTTTCTTACGTTCATGTCTTTCCATGTCGCCCGTAGCTGCCCTACTTTGAGGTAGACTGAGGACAGAGTTCCTGTACCCTTGCAGGGACTTCTGGCTCTGGTACTGAGGCAGGTTGATAACGGATCCCGAATAGAATATGTCTTTGCGGGACATCGGCCGCACCATCCGGGAAGGTTCCTTAGGACCGGATACTGACATCTTCGATGTGAACATTTGGCTCTCTGCGTCGCCCTGTAAAATTTCACACTTATTACAAAATAACACAGAGGTACTATGGTGGCCTGGGATGTATCCCGACTTCCAATCCAGAGGTTCGAATTCCTTAGAATTAGTGATTCGAAAGGCAGACTGCTTGCAAAAACTGGGCATGTACCGAATATAATATATGGACTTTGTGCCTCTGACTCTCTATATTGGTATTCTCAATAGATTTGCGTACTGAGCAATATCTGATGAACATATCCATAATGGGGGAAAAGTCGGGATGTTCGACGCGTAGGTTTTGATACCGATTGCTTAGTTTGAGTTTGACTTCAAGTGATTATGGTGCAGCCAAGCGTGCGTTCATTGTTTACTGTTTTAAAAAATCCGGACTTTACGAGGTCTTAGGCAGTATATAATCCGAGAATTTCGACAGTTCGACACTGCCTTGCAAAACGTACCCAAAGGGTAAAAACGGGACCCTATTACTAAGACTCCACTGTCCGTCTGTCTGTCTGTCGCCAGGATGTATCTTATGAACCGTGATAGCTAGACAGTTGAAATTTTTACAGATGATGTATTTCTGTTGGCGCTATACCAACAAATACTAAAAACAGAATAAATATTTATTTAACGAGGGCTCCCATACAACAAACATGATTTTTTACCGTATTTTGCACGATATTAATAACGGCAACAAGTAGACGCTTGAAATATTCCCAGAATACTTAATTGTGTATTCACTTTAAAAATGAATAATTTAATTAAAATAAAATATATTAAGGGGGGCTCCCATTATGTATCGATTATGGTACGGAACCCTTCGTGCGTGAGTCCGACTCGCACTTGGCCAGTTTTTTAACAACTGTCACATACTAGCTTAGACTCCATACACTTACTTACAAATGTTCGGATTTATAATATTAGGTAGGTCAACAGCCGCATCATACATCGGACCGCATAAAAACGTTGCAGGAAATCTCCATTCACAACCAGTTAATAGCATTTACGCTTTCTCAGAATTCCAAAGATGTAAACAGGAATAAATGATGTTCTTTTGGATTGCCGCCAGTGTTCTTTGGCAGAAAACTTTAGAGTTCAAGGTTCTTTTTGCTTTTGTTTGGTTGTTTCTGAAATCCTTTGTATTGCGTTCAATAAAGATATTTCTGTATATCGTTCTTGAACTTTGGCTTGACTTAAATCTGTAATGCTAAGGTATAGAAATTATATCGGACAACGCGAGTCTGACTCGAGAACCGGAATGTCCATACCACAAGTAGGACACTAAAAAACATAAACCGACTTCAAATAAATCACTACTTACTTCTTGCCCTTAAGAATTTTGAAAATCGGTTCACAATTAACGGAGATATTGGTGAAAATTACAAGTGAGGATGAGGTTTTTTGAGTTTTCCGGGAAAATTACCAATTCCTCAGGAATAAAAATTACATGGGACCACCTGTGAAGTGTGATCTCTTTTAAACAAAAAAAAATTTTTTGAAGATCGGTCCACAATTGACGGAGTTATCGGTGAACAAAAAAAAAAGGCGAAAAAAAAGGTTCCGAGGAATTGAGAACCTCCTCCTTTTTTAAGTCAGTTAAAAAGAGGTTTTATTTGTTTGGAAATCTGCCATTCTAATAGACATTCTATGAAAAATTCAAGTCGCCATCTATTACGGTTCCAAAGATATAGTACTTTCAAGAAACGACGGACGAACAGACGGAATAGGCACAATAATAGTAATTCAATCTACTACGTTTAATCTGTTTGAATAATTCTGATTTGGTTACCTACCTACTGTATCTGTATGTTTCTGATGTCTCATGAGTTTTTTGAGATTCAATAAGGTCTCGTCCTAGACCCGAAAATCTATGTCACCAGTTAGGAAATGCGAATAGTTGCAGTGAGGTGTTGTTGCGTTAAGTAAGTATTTATCTATTGCACGCTACTTACATCATTACGATGTTGACTGTTCATTGAAGTCTTGGACGAGGCTTTGATAGCAGCTAGGGATGGCTTGAATCTGTCAACAAGAAAAATACTTCGTTATGGTACAAATAGTAAAAAAATACATCATCATCATCACAACAACCTATATAAGTCCACTGCTTAACATAGGAATCCCACGAAAAATAAAAATACAATACTTATAAATTGTCTCCATTAAAACTACATTTTTTTTCCACAACCAAGCAAAAAGTCATCAGGTCTATTCTTGGGCACCACAGACAATATTCATATTCATTTATTCATGCTTCAATGTCCTACATTACAGTGGTATAGCTTAGGTCTAGTATAGCTTAAACACAATACTACTATACTTAATACAATACTTTTATAATTGTTTTACTTTCACCAAATGCCTTGTTCTAGAACACTTTACCAACCACCAAGACTTGAGCCATGAAATATTTAAGTCTACAATACCTATCGTCTGACCTATCACCTGTGCTTTGAATTCGTTGCCTGTTGAAGAAAGGTAATTAGGATATGGATTTGTGGATGACCTTTCTACCCAATAATAGTTTTGGATACCCCAGGATCTAAAATACACTTTCAAACTTGTTTTACCTTCACCAAAAGCGTTGCTCTAGGACACTTCACCACCACCAAGCGTTACGCCTTGTAATATTAAGTCTACAATACTTATCGCCTAACCTATACCCAGTGCTCTGTTTCCGTTGCCTGTTGTACCTATGGATCCGTTTTTGGACACACCATGATCTAAAATACGCTTTCAAAATTGTTTTACCTTCACCAAAAGCTTTATAACACTGGACCGCCACCAAGCGCTACGCCGTTTAAAATTAAGTCTATGATACTTATCGCCAAATCTATCACCGGTGCTCTGTTTCCGTTGCCTGCTGTACCTACGGATCTGTTTTTGGACACACCAGCATCTAAAATACGCTTTCAAACTTGTTTTACCTTCACCAAAAGCGATGCTTAAGAACACTTGACCACCACCCGTTACGTCCTGTAGCATTAAGTCTATGATACTTATCGCCTGACCTATCACCGGTACTCTGTTTCCGTTGCCTGTCGTACTTAAAAATCCGTTTTCGGATCATCCGAGAATCTCAAATAAACTTTCAAATTTGTTTTACCTTCACCAAAAGCGATGCTTTAGAACATTTGACCACCACCAAGCGTTGCGCCCTGTAATATTAAGTCTACAATACCTATCGCCTGACCTATCACCGGTGCTCTGTTTCCGTTGCCTGTCGAAGAACGGGACGGATCCGTTTTTGGGCAGACCGGGCGCTTGCGAGCTGAACGCAGGCGAAGACACGTTGCGGGACATATGCTGTTGTGCCGGGTTCACGATCACGTTTCCGTTTCCGTTTTCAGCCTGAAATTAGTCAGAAGAATTTACTTTGACTATTAAAATGTGTCTATTATCCACCCCACTGCCCACAGCTGAGTATTAGCGATCGCTTTCTGATCACTAATGGTAGTGCCGGCCCGTTCTGGTAAAAAAAATCCTTTTTGTGTTTTCTGGCCGTAACTTGTTTAATCAAGCTGAATCGTAATGAATAGTTTATAAAATCCAGAAGGGCAGTACAAGAACTGGCAGAAATCAACATCATTCACCGACCGAAGCGAAACCACACCATACCACATCAGCCTTTATCAGTCCACTGCTGTGGGTGCACCACGGGCAGGTGGGGTTGGCTTGAGTTCCGAAGATAGGGGTTGGAACCCCGTACACCCCCGAAGCGATGTATGGTATAAAGTCGAAGTGAGAACCACCTTTTTTAATTTGGTTAAAATGTTTCGCTTTTTTCGAAGCGGTGGTTCTCACTTCGACTTTATACCATACATACATAAAGTCAAGTCTATTTCCCCAAGGGGTAGGCAGAGATCACGGATCTCGACTTGCTATGATCCAAACATATCGGTTGTCAAGAGACGTCTACCGAAAACGAAAGCAGCACACTCAAACCAAGCCAAATAAAAATCTTTTAGCTGTAAAAAAATTATAACCGGAGAAAACAATGTTTAAAGATTTCAAAAATCAGCAATCCGACCGTACAGGACGGATTGCTTGCTGCATGCATACATTGTTAGTTTTTTATTTTTGTTTTTTGCTTATTTAAAGTAGATAGTTAGGAAGACAAGGTGTTACTATGTTGTACTATGTGTATGTAACAACATAATAATTAAAATGACATAGTTAAGTAATAAAAAAAAATCAGAGTTATGATCTAATTGCAACCTTTCAGTCTTCGGTAGTAGTATTTTTACACCGTGTCTACCACTTGCTTCTTTCACTCTTATTTAGGCTGTATGTGTTTTTTATTTACCTTCTTCTTGGCTCCAGTATCTTCAGACACCTTAGCCTCAGTAATAGTAGGCAATGTGGGCACAGGGTGTACTCCGGGCATATTCGGGACAGTGGGAACACGCGCCAACGCCTCCAGATTCAATGAGGAATGCACTCCAGGGTCGATGTTCAGGGGGGCCTTGAAAAGAAGAACTGTCTCTGTTTAGATCTGCTTGAAGTTTGTATACGTACTTATTGAATAATTTCTAATTACACTTGTAGCAGATAAGATGAGGAGTTGTTCACTAGCATTGTATAGGCATGTGATGAGGTTGAATGAAAACCATGTGACTAAAAGAGTGACGAGTATGAATGAGGTCGAAGAAGAGATGGATGGTGTGTGTGAAAGAAGGTATGAGAGTGAAAGGAGTGAATACAGAGTTGACGGCTGATAGGAGGGAATGGAGAAAGAAAACATGTTGTGTCGATCTCACCTAGAGAACAAATGAGATAAAGGCAGGTGAATGATGATGTGGAATAATTTGACAAGATGTACAGCTGTTTATGACAGCTGTATATTGTGTTTTTATTTCCATTATATAAATTCGACGTGAAAAGTGTACGCCCAGTGTTCCTCATGAATGAATGAATAAATATATATGAATACGTCTTTGAGCGGGATATTGAACAAAAGCAAAAACTATTTAAATAATATTTTTTGGAAAGAAACCGGCATGTTTCAGTACCAAAACCTCGTCTATTAAATTTCGCAATCACGAATGATGGCTCCTTTAGACAGTATCATAGCAATACTTACAGCACACTTTACAAACTTATCAAAGGGCTCCTTTAGACAGTATCATAGCAATACTTACAGCACACTTTACAAACTTATCAAAGGTTGCTAGCTTAATTTTCAGAGCCACTAAGTGACTAAAACATGTGAAAAACAGAACAAAGTGATTCTTTACTGAAGAAAGAAAGTAATTCCAATACCACAGACAAAGGAAGATCTTCCGCCAATACTAAGTTATTATTATGACTTAAACTCAATTTATGATAGCAAGCTTACCTTCATTCGTTTCTCCATAGTTCCATCTGGCCTCTGTACTAAGAAATAGGACCCACCGATGGAACCTCGCTCCATTTGCAGTCTTTTCTCTTCAGCCATTCTCTGAAGAAGTGGCTTTTCGCCTGCCGTCTGAAACCAAAACAGATCTACGTGAATTACATTGATATAGAAGTCTTCTAAATTGTTGCGTATACTCTTGTTTGAATCAAGGGAAAGAGGTTTAATTTTATTAACTATCCACTCTTTGAAATGGTAGGCATATCGAGTGGAGTTACATTGCGTAAACTGCGCGAACTTCCATGCAGGGGCTTACAAAACAGTAAAGAAACCTTGTTGCAGTAGACTTACTTTGGGATACACCAATGGCCTCATCAACGCGCCGAACACAGCACAATTCAGAATCAACCCAGCAAGGAGCAGATTCGCATTCTGCCATGACCCGAACTCCTGCAGTAGGATAGCAGCTAGTGGCGCGAAACTGAAGGTTCCCACGCCTGACCCGCATACGGCAATGCCAGTAGCGAGAGAGCGACGCGTCTCGAAGTAGTAACCCACTGCCACCACTGATGGTAGGTAGATCATACCAAAGCCTATGCCTGGAAAGAAGAAAGAAAGATCAGCGATGGGTTGGATGAGTGATTTTGCGCTCCTATGGATAAGTTGCAGTCATAGATGTGTTTAGATAGATCAGTTTGAGTGCTAAAACACAACGGCGCACCCGCCTTGACCCGGCCTAGAGCTAGTACTGCAGTCAACGTGCTAGTGTCTAGTATCTAGGATGTTTAAAATATTACCTTATGTATTGTTTATGTCCTAATCTTTTACCATTGTGGTATGCTTAAATGCCGATCAATACGCGCGACATAAGTAATAAGTTTTTTAGAGTGCCTGGAATCACGTCATACCACAGTTACTTGTCTGATATCTGAATATTATTTTAATTACTATACTCAAAAGCAAAATAACTAACAATTGTTATTAAAACAGCTGATTGCACCAAAACAATCAACAGTGTCCACGAGGTCGTAGGCGTCTCCAGTAATTTTCGAGCCAAAAAAACGTCTCCGTGTTGAGTGAAGAGCTGTGATTGGTGTGTCGTTCAATCTGGCACTGAGCCAAATTACTGAGAAGTTTAATCAATTTGCTTTGTGTGTCTACATATGCGTATAATTTGGCTAGAGGCAAATAAGAGGAAAACGAATGAAAATTAACTTCTTTTTTGCCAATCTATCCGAAAAGGCCGTATCAAATAAGGGTCCTAAAGGGACATTGTACTATGAATGTAAAGCTCAAGACAAATACTTGTCTTGTTCTTTGATGATTATAAGACGGATGAAGATAAAACCCTTAGAGAAAACGTATAAAGTATACTATAGATGAATTAATTATACAGTAGGTTTCAATAGGATCGATTGTAAATAGACGCACTGCTATTGTTTTAGTCTTATCAGTGGTAACTAGTCAAAGTGCACAGGCCATAGGCCTATATTCCGACACTATGATAAAGACTATTAATTGATAAACAATTTAAAAGGAAGTATCCTTTTCAAACTTGACAACATACCTATATATACATGCATACATAAATAATACAATTATGCATACATAATATATACACAGGAACTAAAAAACTAGTTAAGAACCTGAGCTTTTTCGGAACCTTTCTTCACTAAGATAGAGTAGAATAGAGAGAGTATTACATTCAGAACAAAGAAGGTAGTTTGTTGAAAAAACTATCTTCCCTCCATAATGATGGAGCAGGAGCAGTGTACAGGAAAATTGACCAAATACATGATAATTAGGAATACGATACGTGTGAGTCAGTGTTGACGGTCGGCCCACAAATCATTATTTGAAACCGTTGAATCGCACAAAGAACATATGGGTTGATGCCTGCAAAAGAGGTCGTCGGCACTTTGTGTCATGTTCCGGTGCATATTCCAGTTATATCGCTAAATAAATTAATCAAATTGTAACGAATAAGTACGTATCACTTATACAACACAATGCAAAAACTAGGTGAACCCAAAACACTTGACAAACAAAACTTGAGTCAATGTATTGTAGGTAGCAAAAAAAAATCTATAACTTAGCCACAAGCTGACCTGTGTTTGTGACTAATATTTTATAGCGGGTCATTTTTTTTAATTCCTTAGAGCGCATTAAAATGAGTCTAGGTTCCTAAGCCATCCTAACAAGAATGAGAGTGGAGAGCTTTAATATAACTCGTTCAGTCCGACAGAAACGTGATAATATTCTGACCCAATTCCACGGAGTACGGATGGCAGTTTTTCGATGCGGAATTAAACCGACATGTGGTGCACTAATTACCCTGAGAAGTTCGCAATGAGACGAATATATTAAAAGATTGGTGGAATAGAACCACATGCATGTACTTACATTATTGTACGTGGTACTAGATGTAGATCCAGGGTTGCAAAAAAATGTATTTTAAAGTCACTATAAACTAACTAGATCAATCATTGTAGCTTGATGAGGATGATGATGTCAATTTCGTCTATATCTATAGTAAAGATCTCCTGGATTTGAGTTTTAGCTGATCGAAATAAACCAAGTTCTTCAAAATTCTTGCTCCTCAGCAAAGTGATTCAAAAACTATTAACGTATTGGCATTGTTGTCGCCTTCCTAGTTTTCTTGACATTGAGGACCGATGATCTCAGTGTATCTACTCGTATACTATACTAACTCTGGTATCAACAAAAAGCAATTGGCGCTAAACACTGCGCTAATTATAAAAACGTTTCAATACATACTGCTCCGCAATGTGCTTATAATGAAACATTTCGCACCGAAATGTTGACTACCGATTATTGACTTTGAGATCCTGTAATTCACACCTTATTTGTCAGACGTTTTTAAGTGACCTCGGCAAGACCGTTTCTGTACAGTGAAATAATGTTCATTGATTTCCCCAATGTTTTTGTCTAGTACCAGCCCGTTAGGTTAAGCTCTTTAGGAACATAAGCTAGTCTTATGAAAACTAATCCGTGTTTTGGAAAATTGACTTATTGTTCATAAGCTATTTTCAGCTAAGCCCTAGGCTAGGATTTTCCATTGAAACATTTCAGAAAGTGTTGTTCTTTTGGCTGTTCGTTATGAATAGTACGTCCCCGTTTGTGTTGATTGCGCTGTGGTGGATTTAGGTCAATGTGGATTGTAATCGACACGTTTTCACGAGCAGATCTCGTAATACTCTTCTAATATGCAGCAGTATTTTATAAGTATGGCTCAGATTGTTATAATTCTCTGGCAGGAATTTTATGAAGGCACCGACATATTCCTATCAAACCTACTATTGAAGGTTAGGAACTCAACTTCCAAACCTATAGTTGATTCAGATTTGATTATATTGTTCTGAAAATGCGGAGCCATAATCGACAAAAACAATCAACAAGTCTTACGAAAAAAAAAACCAAGAAACAAGAATACTGAATTATAAAGTCGTTTTCCGTTAACGGTTAGACCTTAGAATATAAACGGCTAAACCATAATTTACGTATTTGTTCGGCTATTTTGTCACAGCAATGTGTCGTGCGGAAGCACTACGATCGGTAGAGCATTTCAATTTTCCAAATCAGTGAGCAGTCTGAAGATTGTCATCATAAATATTGTCACTGGCAAAGTTATTTGCATATACATACGCGTCAGCAAATATGTACAATAACAATCGTGCCTTGATTTTGGCTTTCGAACAGAATTCACTCGAGTTGCAGTAAACTGTTCCAATAATATTGGTTTTCAAATACGATCTGGCAATTAAGACATAGGGCGCCTTTCAGTCTGCACTATCTGGCGCATCGCCAACAGTCTCTCCACACGACCTTCAAGTCAAAGCGGGTTCACAACAAACAGGAGTCTGACACAGACATGTCACACCAGGCCCGGTGTGCAGGATTCAAATGTCCGTCTTTGTCGCCAACTGCTCATTCATATTATTCAGTCTCATTGTATATTTAAAAAAATATTATTATTCACCAGCCGACCCGACGTTGTCCTCTTTAAATCGAGAGTTGACAAAAACTCCATACAAAGTTACCAAATAGTTTTTTTTAATTTTCGGCTTTTTCTCTGAGTTTTTCCTAAATTTCTTTGGTGAACAAATAAAAAAAAACGAATCGGCCAAGCCGTTTTTGAGCTTTTGCGAGACACGCACGACTATTAATTATTAGTACCTGGACGACCGAGCTTTGCTCGGTTTTTTTTAACCGTGTTTTTGTAAATTATAATACGAATTACTTATTGATAAAATATGAATAATTTTTTTTCCATCTTACATCATGTGACACATTAATAAGAAAATATGAAGTGGTTACTCAATAAAACATCACAAGTGCATTTAGTTTAACATTTTAATAGTTAACAGTAACATGTAACAGTTAATCAATCAATTTAGTAAGTATATTTTTATCATATTATTTATGAAATCCTAGTACTTCCATACTATACTGTGGGTTTGTCGAGGATTTTCATTTAGAAGGTAGACTTTTGCCATGACTACTTTTGACTTTTTTGCCATGCATAAAGACCGGACTGGAGTTTAAGTCAACCTCAACAAATTCGAATGTTTGCCCTTGGGATTTGTTAGAAAATGCTACGTTTATCATGCCATGCATGAAGACTGGACCACTACACTTTACGTCAACCCCAACCAATTCCAATGTTTGCCCTTTGGATTTGTGGACAGTCATGGCAAATGCAGATCTAACGGGAAATTGTTGACGCTGAATGGTGCATCTCAATTGTCCTTTTGATGAGTCAAGGGTTACCCTTGGTATATACACTTCTTTGCCAGATTGTTTACCAGTAACAATTATTGCCTTTTTTATGTGATTGCACAGACTTGTTACAATAAGTTTTGCACCATTTCATAGTCCTTCTGATACGTCTAAATTATGCGACAACATTATGAACGCATTTTTTTCAATTTTAGTTCGTGTGATGGCAAGTCTAAAATGTTGACAATATTGAGAAATTTTGTTGTTAATTTGACTGCTTCTTCAGGTGGATCTTTCATTGAGTCATGGCTTTAGTAGATTTTGTACTTACTATACTTATAGTAGTACTTATAGTAGAAGTTTGGCAACTATATAATAATTTTTTTTTTTCAACATCTTTGTTATGAGGCGCGAGTAATGCTCTGTCTTTCATTCCTTCATAATTTCCATTGACTAAGCAACTGCTTAGTCCTACCTGGTGTTGCCTAACGCCCGCTATACTTACATGTTGATCGAGTTTAGGCCAATGCGAGCGTAGGCAAATTGATACATGAAAAGAGCTACCGTCTAGACGTTCGGCAAGTGTATGCAAACTATTGCAAACGGTCAATGTAGACGAGTTTTGTGGTTTTGCCCCAAGAAAGCTGCCCACACGTTGTGCGATTGGCCAGGTGCATGCGAGCGCCTTTGATTTGTGCAGAAAAACCGTCACTGCTCCGAAGTGAGACGACTGGTCGCGAGCGACTGCGAGTTGTGACAATACCTACACGCCAAATGAACTCTATACACGTTGGCGGTTGCCTTTACTTGGCCAGCTAGGCGAGCGACACTGAACAATGGCAAGGCAAGGGAAATATGCTATCTATACGTTGGTGTATTGGCCTTCCCTCGGCAAGGCTCCACCAACATGTATTGCAGGCTTAATACTTCATAAGATCCGGGCTGCGTGCTGGCCAATTCACGGTGCGTTTTAATCTCTTCGCAATATGGTCGAACTTGTGCAGTGGCGTGAGTTCGGCCATTATCTTGCATTAGAGTTGAATTTTCCCCTATTAATCCTATGTAAAATATCACGTGGGTTGAATTTTCCCCTATTAATCCCATGTAAAATATCACGTGAGTTTCTAAAACTTCTGTTATACAGCGTCTTGCCGTCAAACCTCCTTTTCATGTACCTATAAAACCTTCTAAACCAAACACTCTTTGGTTTAGTGCTGCTTAAAAACGCCATCTATTGTCAAGTAGCTTTTAGTGTTGCGGTGTCGGCAAAACAGTTTAGTTTTTGTTTACAGATGCTCGTAAACGGGCAATTTTGTAAATTTTTTGCTGCAATGGTATAGCCACCAAACTGCCGATAAAATCTCTCACAAAGTGCAATAATTGCAATATTGTAGCCCGGCAATATTGCAGCAATCGCACTACTGAAATATATTTCAGTATTTAATGTCTAGCCGGCTACATTGAAAATTATTTATCTAGCTTTGACTTCACTGCAATAATGCCGTATATCGTCTTTGCTCTGATGTTTAGGTGCATCTCATTTCCCTCGCTCACCTCCCCCCGCCTCATCCTGTAGCTGCCACTGCTGTCTCTTCAATCTAACCGCAATATGCTCCGCATGTACGAATAAAACTCCTCAGCAATCAGTTGCTGAATCTTCAAGGGTTACACTCGGCAGTGTCGGCTTGTATTGCAAAATGAAGTTGCATATAATTATACTGAGCAATATTGGTCGCTAAAAATAGCCCAAAAATGCAAATTTTGTTGCCCGTTTGCAGGCCTCTTAATAACAAAATAATAAAACAGTATTACTACTCGCCCATAGATGACAGAAAGAGTCATAATCGTATTCTAATTATTAAATAAAAGCTTTTTTTTTAAAGAGCTTTTAGGCAATTTAAGTAAACACGTGAGTTGAAAAGACACATATATTTATTCAATAATTTATATAAACAATTAATTTTCTTGGTCTAACCTTGAACCAAACATTCATTGGCTTAGTGTTGCTTAACAACGTCATCTTTTGTCAAGTAGCTTTAGTGTTGGTATATCGGTAAAACAGTTTAGTTGTTGTTAAGCTGATAGCATCGAGTTATTATAAATAGAGGCAGAAACGTGGAAAAAGAGTATCTGCACCAAAACTTACTTACTCACTTAGACTTAAGGTCTAAATTAGTGCAAATTTGTCATTTTGAAGTTGATTTATGTCAAATACGCTTGGACGATTTTTGTCAGTTTTCACTTGAAGACTGTGACTCTATAGTAGTAGTATATACTAACTCGATGTCTGATGGCCCTAGTTGCCAAAACAATAGTAATACTACTCGCCAATAGATGTCAGGAAGAGTCATTTTCGTATGCTGATGATATTGTAGCAGCTTTTTTTTGGATAAAACAACATTTTCTATTAATAAAACCCAGCTAGATCGACTTATCGCCCCCAAAACCCCCTACATACAAAATTTTATGAAAATCGTTGGAGCCGTTTCCGAGATCCAGATTATATATATATATACAAGAATTGCTCGTTTAAAGGTATTAGATAGATAGATTAGATATTACACTAATATAATAAAAGTGTGTGTGTGTGTGTGTGTGTGTGTGTGAAAGAGAGAGAGAGAGAGAGAATGTTTGTACTCACTCAACTGCGTACCGGATAAACGGATTTGGATGAATCTTGGAATATACATAGTTTGTGACCTGGATTAACACAAGGGCTACTTGTTATCCCGCTACCACGCGAGCGACGCGGCGGGTAGAAGGTTATATAATATATAGGAGAAGAAGTTGAAGATTATTGTACTAAATTCAAGAGCTATGTGAAAAGCAATGCGTAACTAATCATGGATGCTAATTAATGCTTTGGGTGCTGAATAACACAACTGAGCTGCGCGCCCCGGTCGTTCTCCTCAGGCATGGCACTTAGCATCATTTCCGATTCCCGCAGGCAACGTGTTAAGTCATATTTCAGGCTCCAGGTTTTCTCTTGCAATAAAATGTGATTTGAATTGAAACCGATCACACAGCTATGAATGAAATGACCTGCAATCCCCGAAGGACTCTACAATTCTTCAGGAATCAATAGCTTTATCGGGAAATCAGATTGTCGTAAATGTGACAGCATAATGCAGTATTTTCAGGTCACCAACCTGAGGACGCTTCCCAGAAATCGACCCTTTATTTATTAACGGGTAATTCCAGGGGTGGCCTGCCTTACACGACATATTCCTATCATTTATTCAAATTGCTAGCTTCACATTCACGGAACGGAAAACCTTGCCACTCATTGCTAATTGTCTGAAGGGTTTAACAGCCCTTCGTCAAGTGTCGGTTAAGCTGTTTCGTTTCTCGTCTCGTTTGGCAAATGTCCAATTCTTCCGAGCGCGAGTTCGTAAGGGTTTGGGACAAAGAACGTGCAACGTTCTAAACTTCCACGAATAATTTATGTAGTCAAATCAACACCTTCTACCAACACAAATCTACGTAAAATTTTATATTTGAAGACCCCTCAATACCGGATTAGGAACCGAATTTGTTTCCGAACAAATTGTAGTACTGTTATCATACTAACTATTAGGTTCCAGCAAGATGAACTAAATATTGTTTTAAAATGTAGGTATGCGCAAATACATTTAAAAGGTAAATTGAAGAAACCACTTAGTCGGTGCTTCACTTAATTGACTAGGTACGGTAAAATTCAATCAATTAATTAAACTAGCCAGTTCATTTATCTTGCAAGATCTATTCTTTTATTTATCGAGGTGAAAACACCAAGCCATTAACTTCAACAGTTTCGCATAAAGAACGTAAGAATAAATAAATACGGTATCCTAAATAAACATTTTACTAAAGCATTCTGACGCATAGCTATGCCCAAACAAAGAATGGCGTCAATGCCTTTACAACAATTTCAGGCATAAGAACAAAATTTAAGACTTAAATATTAAAAAAGAACTCTTATTTTTATAAAGACTATAGTCTGAAGTGTGGATTTATAATTTCCATACAAAACAACAACCAACATATTAGCGTTGTTGTTTCTCAGCAACAGCACAAATTGAACTACATACATATATTCGGTGCAACACAAAACGATAGCAGATTTTCCACATTGCTTGTCCTAAATAGCATTTGTTTTGAAAAAGATATAGGTCAGTTAAAACATATATGAATGTATATATGATTCCTTCTTCTGTCAGTACGTACAGTAATGTCAAGTTTCGAAGGACGTCCCACGGAGCTTCAACTATAATCGTGCCAATGTGCCAAGGTCTCTCCATAGATTTACATAGGCCAACTCCTGTTTAACGCCTTGTCGGTTCGCAACTTCGCAACATCGTTAAATGTCCAATAAATACGTTAAATGAGCACCATATTTAATGGAAGTTTCCACATAATGTGTTCATGACGCAATACAGTAATGCCTTTAAAGTTATTGTTTTTTTTTTTTCAATAAAGGACAAATATATTGTTTAATAAATATACTTGTATGTTAAATTACTTTTTGCGAAATTAAAATGAAAGTACAGGACATTTTGGGTGTATTTATAAGGTCATCTCGACTTATACGACGTTAAGTGAATCAACCTGTATAAGAAAATCGTTGGTCTCACCTGAAAATTGAACTGACACGCGTCTCCTAATATATTCTCAGGCGATTTCTACGTTATTTTTTGGACGTTTAGAATACAATGATTTCATTTCAGCCAGCCTTGCAACAGACGCAGAATAGTTAGGTTATATCGATTTAATATCTTCGATCAAGCATAAGTCATATGAATAAACTAAAAATCGGTTTTGATCAATTCTACTATATAAAAAGACCTTGATTTACAAAGGAAGACCCTCTAGAAATTTCACTTTCTTTGACGCTATTCAGAGCGTTTCTTAGAAAACTAATAATATCGCTCCCGAAGGCTGTACTCGCCCTGAATTTCAACAAGAAAAGAGAAAAGCTAAATACGATTCTCGTTATTTCAAAAAGACAGCAGTACTCAATTTATTATTGTAAACAAGAATTTAAATATACAGTTCCTGGAACGGAATGTTGACTGCGATGTTTTCGTGGGAAAAACACCTTAAACTTTAAGAACTCGAAATCAGCATCAGCAAATTAAATACTTAATGCGTATAATATTGCTGTTATTTGTAGAAAACATAGACCACGACGTTTTTGTTTACGCTTTGGTCTTGGCATAGTTGGCAAACCGTTTAATTAAAGTAGATACACGATTTGCATACAAGTATTCATATCTTTACGGGATTATAATGTGCATACAAATTACGTTGTTTTTAATGTACGCGCTTATGCTAATCAGATAAAAGGCAAATGGATAATTTATTACAGATAGATATAGTTTGATACTTGATTATAATGATATTATTATGATGGCCTAGAAACTATGACACCAGAGTTGGTCTCTAACTCATACGAAGAAGAAGAAGAACTTGATTATAACTTGATAATCATCAAACAATACAATATGCCAGTGATATAATCGTTTGCTAGTCTTTTTAAATCCAGTCCATCCGAAGGTTGTCTGGAAGAGATCGCTCTAAGCGATAGGATGGCACATTGTGGTTACATATTGTTATTGTCCGTTTATTGATGTGTGTACAATAAAGACTTTTCTATCTATCTATCTATCTCATCATCATTAGCCTTTAGCAGTCCACAGCTGGACATTGCCCTCCCCTTATGAGTGCCATTGCGCCCTGTCCTCAACACGACGCATCCAGCAGCCTTTCGCAAATCGTTACTTCACCTAGCCGGAGGGAGTCCTACACTACGTTTGCCGAGCCGCGATCCCCACTCAAGAACTCGTTTACCCCAACGGTTATCAGTTCTTCGGCAGATATGGCCGGCCCTCTGCCACTTCAGCTTGCTAATTATCTAAGCTAAGTCGACAACTTTAGCTCTCGTTGCGGATCCTATCTTTCAGAGATCTATCTATGATAGAGTAACGTTGTTTTCTACTAGTTTTTTAGTATAGCGAAAATAAATTGCTTTATCCTTGTGTTTCTCTTATCATCTCCATAGTGTACACTGTCCAAAATAAAGCCTAATTCAGCGTAGTTTTTGCATTTTTCAGGTGTTTTAAATGGCTTCAGAATGAGCTGTTTCTGCGCAGTTTTCGGTGAGTTCATGAAAAACGCTTTTATCATCGATCGAAGAGTGCAAACAACAAAGGAAGAGCAAACTAGCGAAGTGAAATCAATTTATCATTCTGGACATAAACAACGTTAACCTTTAACTATTTATGCGGTAATTTGCATAGTTACAGCACATCTGGATCTTAGTCATCGAATATAGAAAAAAAACATTATTTTATCTATTTCTAATTGTTTTTATCAATTAAGTAAAATCTTACTTTCCATACAGAAGTAAAAGTGAGGACCTTATCTTTCTTTTTCGAATGCGTACTATAATGTGTTTTTGTCCTGTTATTCTTAAAAAAAAAATACGTACAGAGTTCATAAATTGACAACATAGATCATAATTTAAAGGTCAAAATTAGATTCGCAGTATCATATAGAATTCTTTGTGAAGGGCTCATCCGTGAAAGCATTACCACCATGCCTATTTCTACTGTGCCTATGCTTTTGGTTTGAAGGGTACGGGTGCCGGTGAAATTACAAGCACATGTGGCTTTACACCTTCATGTGATGCCTCAAGTTGATACGACGCAGGGCGTTGCATCGTACGGTAGTTGCAAGTACCGAACAAGCATGACCAACGAAGCAATACTTTGTTATTAATGGTTAGGGGGCGTCCATTAATTACTTCCACCAAGGGGTGGGAGGGGGTCGAAAAATCACCAAAATCACCTCACGTAATTAATAGACGCCCTCTAACCACTTAACATCAGATGAGCCATGTACTAGTTTCATCTACAAGTATCATAAAAAAATGTTCTAATGCAAAGGTTTCATGAGGAGTAATACACAATTTTCACTCTATGACGATTCCCAGGAATCATATTTATTATTGTATTATAAACATGAGTTAATAATGAGTAAGGAAGGTATTAATTTGACCTATCTAATGAACTTTTGTAATAGCAACACATCTCGGCATGACTCGAAAACACTTTTTAATTTTTGTTTCATTTAAAAAGGTTTCTAGAGCATATCATCAAGATGTACTCAAAGTACCAGCAGCAGAAATAGGAATAGATTCAGAACACAAATACTAACCTCCAAGCAGTCCATACGTGATCATCATCATAGTGACGCTTTTGCTGAACGTTGACAGCACAAAAGCAAGGCATGCCACCAGAGAACCGGCTACGCATACCGCGCGACAACCGTACTTGTTGCATAATGCTGATACTACAGGACCTGGGAACAAGGAAAAAATACATTCAGTTGAACTTAGAACCTTCTCCTTTTTTTGAAGTCTGTTAAAAAGAATGAAGATTGGTAATCAGGTTACGGTGAATGTTGTATGGCGTGTCGTGGCGCGCCAGGAGCATAAAGTTTGTATGGCTATGTAATTGTTAATGATCATCATTATCATCTGATGATCTGATCTCTGATTTGATCAGCATCACTGATCGGATAGCAGTAAACTGCTGTACATAGCCCCCCCCCCCAATGAACGTTATTGCGCCCTGTCCTCAGCTCGACACATCCAGCTTTCTATCAGCAGCCTTTCGGAAATCGTCACTTCATCATAGTCGGAAGGAGTCCTACACTACGTTAACCGAGACGCGGTCTCCACTCACTTTTTCGGCAGATATGGCCAGCGTACCAGCTTGATAATCCTCTGATTTATGTCGACAACTTTAGTTGTTATCATCAAGAAAGATGGTGATGTAGCCACAGTATTCGAATCATTTTTTACAGACATTTCCGTCTCTATCTACCACAAGATCCTTAAACTTTTCTCTTACAAAGGAACTGTAGGCACAAGCAAATTTCAGTGGAAAATGAACAAAAAAAAATAGTTTTTGAGTTTTGCTCTATCAATGTTATACACATACTATATGAAACATCGTAGAACATTAAAGACAAATTCCGACAAAATTATTGTTTATTTTTCCTTATTTTTATTAACCCGTCATTATGAATATGGGATCATTATTTTCAACGCTAATAACCTATTCAATGAATCGAGGTGTCCTTATTGTACATTGATTTTAACTTCGTGGAAATCAAATAACAGTGTAAGAAATTCAATATTGCATGCAGTTAATGATCATTTTGATTATCTATAAAGTACTTAATGCACGCTCACAAAACAGAATATTATTATTTGACGACTTTAGCATTAAATAGAAATAAAATTATCGATACGTAAACAACGTTGTAAGTATGGAGTTATTTCACAATGCAGTTGAATTTATTCGCAAAAACAAGCAATAAATTGGATCATTCCAAAATAAGAAATATCTTTTATTCATATTTCTGCAATGCATCTATACCTTCGGCGTCATGGGCTGAGATTACCACATTCTCAAGGCATATCACAAAATCAATAATGTCTTGTTTACGAATTGGGCGCTTTGCATAATCAAGAATTTGCATTAAACTCGATATTCTGTAATTACGCGAAGTTGTCTTCGTGTTCATATTACAGACATTACATTTTCTTCCCTACAGTGATGATGATGATGATTTATGAATATCAGTCAATCATATTGGTACAAACTGGTTTTTCAGGACATAAATAATGGATCAAAGACTTACAAGATAGTCTTTCAAATCGAATTTGAACCACAAATTGAGGAAGAAAATATCTGATAAAGGAGTACATATACACTTCGGGTACAGAATTATATTATCCGGGTGTCCGCGTGGGCGCAACAAGCTTATTACTTTGTGTTGAAGTATACTTATGTGCCGTTTGGGGAAATAAACTATATGAATATATTTTTTCTCGGATAAGAAAAAAAGCTGTAAGACGTTAGAGGCAAGAAAATGTCGATGTCTTGTTTGTTAGTGGCATTTACCATGACTAATTTTACGTAATCATGCTAAATGTTAGAAATAATTGTCTACCTTGATACTAAAACCTACATAGCAAACTTGATCTCTCCAACTAACATTTAAATACTCGCTATTTAGTTCAAGGGATCGATGTAAGATACATTTGTAAGAGAACACATCATGTGAGTGAGGACAATAATTTGCACTGCATGCTATTTTCTGTGTCAAAATTCCCACGTTAAGGATAACGCTCACTTTTGCCATTTTTAAATGACCGTTAAAACATAGTTATGGGTAAATTTGAATATATTAAACAGCTTGAGAGGTTCCAACTTCCATTTTCGAAACTCAAGCCAACCTCAACAGCCCGTGTGGTGCACCCTGACAATAATAAAATAAATAAATCAATAATACAGAACTATCACGCAACATCATGTAGCCCCAAACTAAGCAGAGCTTGTGTTATGGGAACTACATGATTGATATATTACATGTATACATTTTTTTTTTGTAAAAACATACATATTATACATAGAAAACACCCAGACCCGAGACAAATATCTACATAACAATAAACGGGACTCTGGCAACCGCCCGGCTGATTGCGGCAGAACGCAACCTAAAACCGGCTCAGCTAAATTGCCTGGCCTCCAACGAACAGCAGCATTGGTGGTGCGAGATGGTGTGCCCTGAGAATGCCACGACGTATGCCCAGCGTGGGGCTTGTGGGCATATCCCCCATTCTTATTAGGTGAGGACTTCGTCCAGCAGTGGAAGATATGATATTAAGCTGGTATTGATATACTGCCTGATATAAATACTTACATCATTAGGAAACTTTAAAGATAGTAGAATCTAGGGAACAGTGAACCTATCGCTACATTAGACAATTAAGCGAGTATGTATTGTTTAGGTTACTGTGTCGGTCATTAAACTGCAGTGTACTGATAACTATTGCTCGATGAACTATGTCTCAGATTTTATTGCAATTCGGATTCCTTCAACGAATTGTTTTACTGAATCTTTTGATGTAATAAATTCTATAGCATCCACCTTAAATATATTATAAGTGCCTCCCTAATCATAATCAAAGTATTATCTTAAAACATTACTATGCGTGTCGAATATTTGCACACGCCTTCTCTATTCATCAAAAATATCAGTGATTGCAATCTATTTATTATCGGACCCAAAATGATAGCACGTTCCGTTACTATGCGATTAACTGATAATCATTTACGAAATGTCGGTTATGTCGACTCATGTGTTCATTAGTAATTACCTGGGCATATTATTTTTTAGAATATGCTTAAAGAAACTTATCTATACATTATCTTTATCTTTGCTAACTAAACGAAGTATAATTCTGATCAAGGAATTTTCATATAACTTTTTTAGGCGCAAAAGAAGAGATAGGCTAATTAGATTTGCACGTTATGCAAATAAGATCAACAAGGAAACCTGACTTAGCACTTATGCTAGATTGATACTATGTACATTGTACAGTACACAATACAAACCTAGTTAAGTACATACGTAGTACATGGATAGTGATGTTGACACGATGAATACCAAATGGGCGCATGCATTCGACAACGTGACCTGAATTGATAGGAAATGGAAATGAGTCGGACAGGGCCGTCCTAACGAAACGGAAAACTAGGAAAGTGCAGATGACTCTTCGTTCTCATTAAGGTCAAGGAGAGCATTATTGATGGACTCTTTTTATCTAAGGATGTCAGCTTAGTCCTATCGCAATGACAGCTACTTGACTTTGTACTAACGATGTTTAAAGAACACTCCATAAGGAGTACGGAGAAGGGTCCAACTCTGCCCAATTTAGCATATATTGATATTTTAGAATTGTAATGACTTTGTGTACATCGAATATAAAAGGTTTGATATTGAAGACTTAGAAGAGGGTGACAATGATCAGAAAGAATCTTTATAAATTCCGTAAAAAAGATCGCAAAACTCACCCGCCGCGAGATACACTCCAGACAGCAGACTACCGACCCAGGCAACCGTCCCCTTTCCTTCCCCAAAGTATGTAACCAGCTCCGGTAGGAATATTCCGAAGGTATATGCTATGCCGTCCACAATCAGATTGCACATAAACGAGGCAAAGACCACCACCCAACCGTAGCCGCCGTCCGGCGGAGGTGGTATTTCATACTCGTAGGCCTCGTCATCGTCAGCTTCGGCTCCGCCTTCTGCTGTCAGTCTTACTGCTTCTTCGCATGATGTCTCGCTTTCAGTCTGCAACAATGAGAAATGCATGGTCAAACTTCAGTAATATCGATCGGAATGCTATAGTATATTGCATATTTGATTACAAATCTAGGTTATAAATGTTTCGTCCAATTTTGTTAAAGCTAAGTGGATTGTAATCTGTTTCGCGAGGTTAATAAATAAAATAAAACATCTATCTATCGGCCTCGGTAACGAAAGACGAAAAGTTAATACGAAAGGTCTACAAAATATCTACAATATTCACATTTCAGCGGCTTCTGCTGAACGGGTCATGCGGCGAAATATGGATTGAAAAGAAAGGAACGCGCGCAAGTCCAATGCGGTGGCAATGCAGTCTTAAAAAACAGTTGTGATTTATCAAAGAAAAATATTATCTAAATAACACAAAGATTTAGATACTTCGGTACGTTAAAAATATTATCCAAACAGCTTGATAGCAGTCTTTCAAAATTTCACGTCTAAAGTATACGATATAAATGATTCATCTTTCTAATGTAAACAAAATGTGATCGGCTAAGTGATGCATCAAAGAAAGTAAGCACTTTTATTACTGCTAGATATCTGCTGATATTGATATCTGAAGTGATTTAAGATCAATAATATAGAAAATAAAAATAATATAATCTTCCAAACATTACATCTGACGTTGCTAATTATATTGTAGTGTAATATTATCGATGACATAGTCATTTATGCTAAACACCTAGGTTTATATTTGGCACTCAAATTAACGTTTCGTTTTTATGTTTTGCATCATAATTTTGTTAGTTATTGTTCATATTCAGTCATACTTTACACAGGATCGTAAAGCGAATGATTGTAATAAAATTAGGTAGTCAACAGGGTCGTTTAGATTTAATAACTTGTAAGGGCTTCCGGACCTAGCAACGTCTGAAAGTTTGCAATGGAGTTTGATAAGTTGAGCACGTTCCCTTTCACCAAGTTTCCAGGCAATCAAACTACCTAGGTTTATTTTAGAGAGGGATTCAATAAGTACTTTTTATTTATTCAGGATCCCTATTAGTTTTATGAACATTCAAAAAATTTTCGTCGAAGCAACACTCCTACAAGTGTACATACGTGTGCAAGGTACATTTAAGTTCGTTTTTATCAGCCTTTTAGGTTAGACCTTTTTTTTTGTTAGCTCATTAAGTTTCTCGAAAGAACCCACCAACACCCACATAAAAACGGACAAGTTAACTCTGCCTCAACACAAAACAAGTTGCGCACTTTTTTTAGCTTACATAACCGAACTGTTGAGCTAAATCATGGTCAATGTCATTGATGTTTGTTCAAATCAGAAGTGACTGAAGGCCATTACAAGATTAACACGTGGTGTGCATGATTAATCGTGGGATGTTGCAAGAATGTTTATCGCTAAATGGTTTGTTAACAAAGAGTTTAAAATTTTTATGTACCTAGGAACTGCTGGTAAAAATGTAGAGTAGGGACGAGTCGCATCGCTGTTAGAAGAGCAACCGACATTGGTTAGGAATGTATCGAGCATAAAGTTAGGTTGACAAATATAAAGTAGGTAGTCATAGGGTTTGACGGCGTATTATTAAATCAAACTGTGACTGTATTTCATACCTAAAATTATGTTGATAGGCGGTAGGGTCGGCAACAAAATGTGTGTTTTCAAAATCGATACATAACTTAAATATACTTTTAAATTAAGACTTTTATGAATTGGAAAGTAATAATTCAAGTCAAATCTACAAATTAGGTTTAAAAATTTTACCAGAAGTTTAATATTTGCAGCATTACAATACTTAATTAGAAAAAGTGTAGTTATTAAGTGTCAATCTACTTTTGTCGCTGACTGTACACGGTCACAGCTAAATCGTTTTGATGCCGATAATATTCTATGCAATGAGCAAAACGTATCCAATGGTAGGTACTATATACTCAATGCCTAGATTAAACACGTGGAGTTGAACCTGACCGATGATAGCCTTAGCCGAATGAAGTGTATTGTAAACAACACTACGATGACACATTTCATACGTTACCATCACATACACATAGTATATGTATGTAACTGTTACTAAGAACTATTGAAAGTAAATGTGTGATCAAGTATGGAATTTTTAACTTTCAATCCATCAGTTGTAAATAAGAGTTAAGTTGGTTCTACAAATACACTTCCTAGATTCACAAATTTACAGTTATTTTGGCATATTCCGTTACTTTGGAATGTTACTGGAACTCAAAATCAAAATCAAAATAAACTTATTCAATAAGCACATACATATTACACTTTGAAATGTAACGTGACCAAACAGAGAAGAATTGGCAAGAAACTCTGCTTGGCTTATATTTTTTTAAAGTCTTGTTTTATACAAAGTTTATTATTAACTATTACATTGTTTTTGAGGGAGTTGGAGACAGTTTCATACCAAGCTTTTTTGTCATCATTGACATGACATCATTTGTCAGAAATTTTATAATAAGCTTTATTACAGAAGTTACGTTTAACAACATTTTTGAATTTATTTACAGATAAATTAAGCAGGTCATTTGGAATTTCGTTAAAAAAATCGTACGTTTTGCCCTTTAAATGATTGACTAACTTTATGGAGCCTTACAGTAGGAACAGCTAGTTTATCTATATTTCTAGTGTTAACATTATGATTGTAGCTATTTTTCTTAAACAATTTGATATTTTTTCGGACATACATTAAGTTTTCATATATATATTGGCACGGCACAGTCATAAAATTTATTTCTTTCAACTTAGTTCTAAGTGATTCTCTGGGGCCCATATTATAAATTGCACGAACCGCCCTCTTCTGCAGCACAAATATGACGTTGATATCTGCAGCATTCCCCCACAGTAAAATGCCGTACGACATAATGCTATGGAAGTCGCAAATAAATCAGTCTAGCCGTTTCTACGTCAGTAAGTTGACGGATTCTTTTGACTGCGTATGCTGCAGAACTGAGTCTGTTCGACAATCCATCTATGTGAGCGCCCCAATGAAGCTTATTATCTAAGGTTATGCCTAAAAATACAGTAGTATCCACAAGATTTAAATCTTCATCTTTTATTTTAATGTTAGGTTCAACTTGTTTAACATTTGGTAAAATAAATCATATTTATACATTTTGTTTTATTTCCGTTCAGTAATAAGTTGTTTACATCGAACCAGTTAACAATTTTCGCTATTGCATTGTTTACGTCGTCAAAAACTGAATATGGCATAATAATACTAATAATAATATACGAAAGAAGTAGCCCTTGACCGTAGCCTTATTCATAAGGAAGAATCGATTTGTATCGATGTGAAGTGTCGTTTTATATGTGATGGAAAGTAACACATAATTGGACGAAAGCCGACAAGTAAATGATAACAATACGACGACATGCCAAAACAAAATATCTTGATGGTAGAAGTCGATAATGAAAGATCCAAAATCGTTACTAACAAGTGGGCCAAGGCGCTGATAAAGAACAATCAAAACGATTGCCTAGTCAACAATCAAATCTGTTCAAGTGTTCAAACTTCGATCACATTATATTTTCTAAATAATATTATAAAAACTGGAAAACGTCCATGTAGTTTTGTGTTTTCGAGTACAATAGATAAAAACAAGCCAATACAGATCTTCAGAATTTAGGTGCCCAGTCCTTTTTGAATACTTCCATCAACATCATAATTTGATACTTCGATTATGGCGGTATATTTCTAATGGCTATAATAAAAGGAATGACGTCGCTGTTCAATGGATTCATTGGTTCGTATTGCATTGCGTTCTGGAATAGGACTGTAAAATTATTAGTGCGAAAACGGAGAGAATCTATATAGGTATATGATATTGCTGTGATTATGAAACAACGCGTTACTATTGTTTGCTGAGTGGGTGCTCGACCTTGCTATGTTTACACCTAGCGGGTCCGGCATAATGATTTATTTTGTTAACATAATAAGATAAACCGTGCTAAAACTGCCTTAATATCCTTGGATTTTTTGATGAATCTCCGACCTAAGCTAACCAAATTAACATAAGAAACGAATTACCATAGTTAGACAAAGTATGTCGGTAAACAACAAAGAAAATACCGTCAACACAAGAACTATTAATGACAGTAATTTATAAATAAACCAATTTAATACCTCATTCCTCCTAGAAGCAGAAAATTAGAGATATAACTTAGTAATGAGGAAGCTTAACGACCTCAAAATGTTTGATAGGAGTACCTAGAACATGATATTATGTGAACATTGCAGAAATAGTTAACAAGAATACAAGTGACAATTCATTCCGGGTAGTTAAATGCTAAATGAATGGTTGTTAAACCTACGAGTATGTATATAATTCCGCATTTGCTAAGCGCAATAAATCATACGTCTAACCCATGAATTATACATTTTAAAGACAAACGTAATTAGTTACGAATAACAAACTGAAGCAATAAACAAACAGTTACTTAGATCAAAATGTATACCGAATTAACATTAACCATTTTTCTTTCTCAGTCAAGTGAAATCAGATTTTCAATTGCACGAAATTCATCACGATCACGAAGTACCGATCGATGTCAAATGGATGGCATCACATGGGCACGCAAAGAAGCAATGTTTGAATGAATTCTAAAGATCAGAAGGCGGTTAGGTCAATTGAATGGAGTACTCGATCAAAATAAAAGTACAAGAAGTTACAACAAATGACAAAGCGTACAAGACGAGGCAACGTGGATCGGCATGATTGTGCACGTGATGTCTATCATCATCAATTGAGTAGACCTTAAAATTTAACAACGTGATGATGAAATACTGAGAGGAATATGAGAATTTTTGAAATACTGATACTGTGATAATTCAAGCTCCATAAATTTTTGGGCTAAATTTAAAAGTGTACAACGTGTACCTTGTCTATAACTCAAGCTTCAGTGCATTATGATAAGAGTATTAATGAAAAAAAAACAAGACAAACATCTTCACGACTTTTTTCCCCATTATGGATATCTTCAGATATTGCTCAGTACGCAAATCTATTGAGGATACCTTAACGGGGGTAGCCAGAGGCAAGTCCAAACATTACGTTCGATACATGCCCACTTTTTGCAAGCAGGTTCCACGTGACAGGTTGCAAGCCCATCGCCGCTTAGCACATTAGTTCGAGGGCATGCCGGTTTCCTCACGCTGTTTTCCTTCACCGTTTCGAGCTCGTGGTAATGCGTACGTAAATTTTTCGATACGAAAAATCCATTGGTGCACGGCTGGGATTTGAACCCACGACCTCCAGATCTTAAGTCGGGGTACATCCCATTAGGCCACCACGGCTCCACGGGAGTATTAATGAATATAAATTATTATGGCAATGATATCTCAATGCATTTTAGAAGGTAAGTTTGGTAGGTAAATTGGAACACGTACACGTACACGTCGATGAGTCAGGTCGAACGGAATAGAGTCACAAAGCGTAAAGTGGGCCTTTCGTGCCTTACCATTAATTGATTTGTGTCGCACACTGGCGCCTCAGGGCTCATTCACCTTGCCCTTGAACTAATTGAGATGATGCAAGAACTGATAGCAATCTGATCCACGGAGTTGAGATACTACACAAGAACTTATAACTTTCGCTTCTTTCTTCTATAGAAATTGCCTAAAATGTGACCAGAAACGGTCACGAAGCTCTTAATTTCTACCATAATTAGGTGATATTTACGTATTTAATATTTATCTCGGCGAAGACCACTAAGTTTTTTACCTATATCTTAAGATAAACACTCTACCTGATTACTTGGAAAATTAACAGATAACGCTCGCAATTTTAGCTCAGTAACACAATTTCGTTAGTTAACGTGGACTTTCAATTTACTTTAGCAGGTCCGAAATATAGAGCCTGCCTTAAAAAATACCCAAAGAATTTTTAAAATAATATAAAGTGTTGGACTTACCATTATTAATTAATGAAATAATTAATAAGAAACGCAGAAACAACTACCACTCCAGTTGCAAAACCAACTATCAATGATAACGTGAGCCCCTCATAAGTAGGTAATTCGATTGTCCGCTAATCAAATCAAAAGTCTTGATAATTTTATAGAAGTTAGTAATAATCTGCTTGTTCTGCTTGCTGATAATCCTCGAAATATGTGGTTTTTTGTTGGTCTTGGTTGCTCTATGACTTGCCTGTCTAGATGATTTTATACAGTATCAAACGTCAAGTAACTTTTACCACACTTTTGCTCAATTTACGCTGTAGTGCCTGGAAAAATATTTCTATGTGAAGTAAGCTTGCCCAGCACAGATTGACAAAGAAGTGGTCATGACTATTGGAGACTGCGCGGGTTGACGATCTAGATACTAAACGTGTAACGGAATCATATCTTTGCATCGTTACAAAATGTTTTTAGGAGATTGTTTTCGTTATGTCACTGCTTCTTGGCTACTTAGCTACTAATATGCTAGGATGATCGAATGTCAAGGCAACAATGATGATAAATTGATTGTAACTGAATGACTACAATGTTCACGTGCATAGGAAATGAGCTAGTTAGAATTCCTATGAGTCTACAAAAATTACAATGCAAATTATGATTGACTGATTCAATTTAACACTTCTCAGAACAGGGACTATTCAATAGAAGATTGGGCAATGTAATAAGAATTATACTGAGCCCTTAATCGCTGAATATTGATTTCAACAGACCAAATTTCATTATCCACAATAAATATGATTATAGCTAGTATTGTCTTGAATATTACCAACATAAAAACCTAGAAACTATATTATTATTAGCATTCTGCAACTATTGTGTTGCAGACGTAGTCGTATCTAAAAGTGTTTCCACACTAAATTTAACGTGCATTAACAAAGTCTATTTTAAGAATACCTGTGATTTAAGTAGACAGATCTTAAAATATACTACCATTTACCTGTGCAGTGCTTACCGCGGAAAATCGTTTATAACGCATGGTGCTAAATATTCTTGGCTATGCGCCCAACCGTGAAAACATCTTCATTAATTGTCTTAAATATTTTGGGTTTCTTTTAGCCAAGTGACCTATTTTTCTTTGTCAATTAATACAGTTAAGATAACCTCATCTAGCCTTTTATTATCATTAGATGAAAATGGGATCCAATGATAATTTCCTTCTGAAAATAAATTCTGATTCTGATTGTTTCTCGTTTGTAGACCAGGCTCAGTAAAAAGATTATATTAATCAAAATTCGCAATCTACTCGTGTATCGTATCACAAAGTACACATACATGATAAGTAGGTGGGTATTAGGTGTGAAAACCAACGAAGTCTGCGTAGCAACGCTTGACGAGAAGGTCACTTTCATAGGCTTTTATGTAGTTCATTTCATTAGTCGCTGATGTTAATATACGCTCTGTAGTTTACTAGTGTTTTATAGTTTTTTTTATCTGAATGACGAACCTACATTTGAGGGCGTTTTCGGATGTTCCGTGAGAAGTGGGCGAACAAACACTGAAAAGTGATAAAAAGTACGTAGGACCCATATATCATCGCCATCATCATCATTAATAAAACTTAGAGCATACAATCAAAAGATAAACCTACAAAAAAGAAACGCTTTGGAGACTATGTATGTTAGATAATGTGCGGTGTTGAGCAAAAACAAGTGAACAAAGGAGTTAAATGTAAGAAAGAGTTCTACGGGTTTATGTATTTATTTATAACTACGTCCGCGTGGAATAGTGACTTTCTACTTTCAGCTTTTTGGGCAGCATTTTTGAACATATTTTGGTTTATTTTGGATTATAAACACAATCGTTTGAGTATTTAAAAAAATCTACAGTCGGTACTAATGCTTCTTTTTTATTTATGAACCGATTGACATAAAACAAACCCTAAATATTAAGTAAAGCTTTCCACAATATAATAGTGAAAACCACATCTAAATCGGATAAGCAGTTTCTGAGATTAGCGTGCACAAACGCACAGACAAACAGATAAATAGACAAAAATTCTAAAAACCATTGTTTTGGGTCCTATTTGCTCATATATCTTCCATATACAGAGAGCGATCGGTTACATTTTTATTATATGTATAGATACGGGTTACGTAGGTGTACACATTATACAAAATTGCTGTTATAAGGAGAAACGGATTAATAATAGCTTGGTTATTATCATAATAATATTTACAATACAATGTACGTACACGGAACTTCACTTAATCGAGGAAATAATAGAATTAATAGACTGAAGGAATAAAATACGGTGTACTCACCACATAAACTACTTATAAATGTAACACAACATAAAAGTACTCTTTTCAGTATCAAAACCAAAAGGGTATCAGTTTAGAGAGACTCTTGGGATTTTTCCAAAGAAGTATCCTTTATCCTACGCTTCATCAAATATTTGTTAACGACTTGACAATATAACAATCGCGTTGTGTACAAGTTGTGTAATCAGAAAATACTTTGACATTTAATAACAAACTAGAATAAACCAAACCATTCAATCAAAGATTTCAATATATTTTTAACCGAGAATAACACAAGTGCTTGTTTTCACAGCGAAAATCTGATGTTTGTGTATGATTAGCAAATATTTGTATAATCTATGTGGGTTTGTGAGCGTGTGGGCTCATTGTCTGAAAGGGGCTGTTCAATAACATAGAAACCCTAGTAGAAAACGGGCTCTCAAGTTTCATGAAGGTTTTATGAAATGGCAGAGCTATTTTTAGTATACTAGCTCAACTTGCGCCTCACATCTTACATACATCGTTCAAAATAATGATAAAAAAGTAATACCTACCAACCTACCTATGTGATATCAATGCTAGGCAATATTGCCACACTTGTTCCTAGCTCAATACTCAATATGTACTACCTACTAATATTATAAATGTGAAAATTTGTGAGGATGGATGAATGGCTGGATGGAAGAATGTTTGCCACGCAAAAACTACTAAACTGATTTGGGTGAAACTTGGAATATAGTTTATGACCTGGATTAACACATCTTAGGCAACATAACACACGCGGCGCTCCAGCCAGCGAGGGACATAGATAACTCATAGGCATGGTGCGCAGCATCACGTCAACGTGTTAAAAGCTGTGTTAGTAGCTGGTTAGGCATATCGGATGAAATTGGTTCTTACTTCTCATGAATGGCTCACGTGGAGGCATGCGACCACTATTGATTAAATTTTAATCATGTAACGCCATTGCTTTTCTATTCCTGTATGAGTAACCTAGAGAATCATTAATAGTAGCATTTAATCCTTGTACCGTTTAGATAAGGTGTAGTTTCCCGTGTGCTTATTCGATACAAATGAACTATAATAAAAACCTTGACTATCAGTTTCCTATGAAGGTTTTGAAAAGACCTTGTTCGATGGGATGGTCATTGTCAAAGACACAAACTGAAATAAAAGCCAAACGGAAATATTTTGGAAAGAGGATATCACGTGATAAAAACAATTAACTAATAAATTAATATTCCGACACCAGAGTTGGCCGTTGGTTGGCGGCTCATACAAGTAGGTAGTGAAGAAGCAATAATTATTTTCAAAAGTGACACACGGATGAACATAATTTTGATAATTTATTGGTTGGCAAGTAGATTTATTCGGTTTTATTGAAATTGTGAAACCGAATAACCGAATGTAATAATCTTTAACGTACTTCAAAAAATGTGGAAAACAACAACACACCATTCCATTGATGTATTTTATCCAAGTAGGTTAAAAGGTACCTCTAACTACCGGTTATCGTTACCGATGACGCTTCGTTTTCCTTTGAATAACTGTCAAATTTTCGACGCCTCGTTGTTATTTTTTGTCAGTTTTTCAGGGGAATACGAAGCGTTATCGGTTACAGTATATTATAGAAACCGACCATAAGTAATTAGATCTTATCCAAGTAGATAAAAGGTACGTATCAAAAGGTAACTATAAATATACAGAAAATATGCAGAAATATGTACAACCTTATTGACTGACTGTGAAAAATTATCTTAATTTTGCACTATTGCACGCTTAGCCCAACACATCTGTTTGCGATGTTATCAACGCCTCCCCCCAGTCGCCATAGCAGAGACTAATGATTAGGTGCCTCAAAATTAACACAGAACTCTGTCGCGAGGTTTCTCTACAGGTCTTGCTGTTGCGGACTAGATGTGGAGTAGATCACCTAGACTAATTTATAAAACAGTTTACAGTTCTCCGTCCCACTGGATGTGTCGGTTCTCTAGAAGCACGGAGAGGCCTTGGATTCAATCAGACCGAGAGGCAAGCAGTCGTAGTAACGAAGGAATGAATGAGAAAACCGATCCCCTTTTTTCAATACAAAGCATTCGTAGAAAAGCTTTCAAGTTTCAAGTTATACGGCTTCAACGTTCGTGTTGCGTTGTTAGGACCCGACAAGGTCGTTGCAATTTGCAAATTTATTCATCAGTAAAATTCAGAACAACCTTCTGACCTACTTTAGCATCATGGTCTTTCCTCACAAGCTCAATAAAAAAGGGCCGACCAACAGGTATCGGGTTTCCGAGTCAAGCATGTAAGCTAGGCAGATAGGTAACCTACTAAACTAATCAGGCCAGCTGCATAGTGTATTAAATTTTGAGTTGGTTAAATTACAACACGTGGTGTTTTAAACGTGATATGGAAATAAATGTTTTAATTTCAGACCGTCATGCATTTTTGTGGTATATGCACGGTAGGCTACCAACCTAGTCTCTAAGTACCTACGTAACTTGTGTAGATATGTAGGTAATACCTACTTCGATGCTTAAATGCTAGGTAGTAGGTACGCGATGAGTGTTCAGCTTCGGATTAAAACTGACCGCACATTTCATATCACCACAAGTGCCATCACGTCATCAGTCATCCATCACTCATAGTATGGCGCTTATTTTCAAGGGCGCATGGCAACAAAATAATAGGCTGATCTTCTATTACTCCTCTATTAATGGAAGCTGGATGCGTCAAACTAAGGACAGGGCGCAATGGCGCTCTAAAGGCTCCCCATGTTCAGCAGTGAACAGTTATAGGCTGAAGTTGCTGATGAACGATGATCCTATTTACTAAAATAATTTTGATTTACAAACATACTAATTACCTATAATGAGTAATAACAGACAGATGATTCATGATCATCAATATATTAATAAACTGTTACATCTCGATATCATACCTATCCCTTGGTAAGGGAACATGGTTGAGATCCATCATCATCCTATAGCAGTCTACTGCTGGACATTATGCCTCACCCAAACGATTTGGCCGCAATTGTGGCCTGTCTTTAGCATATAGCTTCTACCAACAGCCTCACAGCAGTATCTCAGCGCAGATCATTGAGATTGAAGCAGAAACAGGCAGAGATTCTACACAGAATCAACTATACTATAGATAATTTCAAACTGATCTGTGTGTGTCTTGACAAATTGGTACTAGGTCCTACCCTAAGGGCCTACCCAATGACTAAGTTTTAGTTAACTGTCAAATTATCTACTAAATAGCTTGCATAGTCTATGTAATAAATTCTTAAAGTGTTACACGAAATAACCCGTTCTAATTTCAAAGCATCGAAAATATAGTAACTGACGCATTGACGTACTATTAGTAAACTACTGAAAAATGGAACGTATCGCAAAAAAAGGTGGTAACTGACGCTTGTGTGTTGTGTATTGCTGTGGAGACTATGCGACATAGAACTAAAGTTGTCGACATAGCTCAGAGCATTAGCAAGCTGAAGTGGCAGTGGGCTTGCCATATCTACCGAAGAGCCGACAACCATTAGGATAAACGAATTCTTGAGTGGAGACCTCGGCTCGGTACGTCCTCCGGCTAGGTGGAATGGTGGTTGGATGTATCGAACTGAGGACAAGGCGCAATGGCGTTCATTAGGGGAGGCCCATGTCCAGCAGTGGACTGTTATTGGCTGATGATGATGAACTGACGCTTGAAAAATCGGTCGTAAGCCTGTACAATTATGAGATGTGTAAAGAAAGGCAAAGTCCAGCTTAAAAAGAGACTTATCCAAATTTAAATGTGGTCTACAGTTTAACCACAAATGAAATCTCTACCACATTAAACCAGCTTAAAATATACCATGACATAAACAAGTCAGCTGTGTGAACTTGGCACCCGACTTTGGAAAATCGATTGTTTTTTATTTTATTCTTATAGATATTGGTTTGTAGTTGATTGTAGTAACATTTTTTTCGTTTGTAGTTACTCCAAAAAAAAATTGGAGCACTTTGAAAAATACTTGGCACCCGACTTTGGAAAATCAAAATTTTTTTTTTCGATTCTTATAGGCTTTCGTATGTAGTTGATTGTAGTAAAAAGGATTTCGTTTGTAGTAGCTCTGAAAAAAAGTTTTGAAACTTTGAAAAAAAAATTGGCACCAAACTTAGTAAAATCTATGTTTTTTATTTATACTTATAGATTTTGGTTTATAGTTGATTGTAGTAACCATTTTTTCGTTTGTAGCAGCTCTAAAAATGAATCCGAAGGTTTAAAAAAATCTCACAGGTTTAGTCGACACTCGGCAATGAAGTGTTTGTATGAAATGATTTAATACAAACAAAATGAACGCTACAACAAATGAAATTAACGCTACTACAAACGAAATGAAGGCTACTACAAACGAAATGAAGTTACTACAAACGAAATAAACGCTACTACAAACGAAATAGAATTACTACAAACGAAAATAACGCTACTACAAACGAAATGAAGTTACTACAAACGAAATGAACGCTACTACAAACGAAATGAAGTTACGACAAACGAAATGAAGTTACTACAAACGAAATAAACGCTACTACAAACGAAATAAAGTTACTACAAACGAAATGAAGTTACTACAAACGAAATAAGGTTACTACAAACGAAATAAACGCTACTACAAACGAAATAAATTTACTGCAAACGAAATGAACGCTACTACAAACGAAATGAACGCTACTACAAACGAAATAAAGTTACTACAAACGAAATGAACGCTACTACAAACGAAATGAAGTTACTACAAACGAAATGAACGCTACTACAAACGAAATGAAGTTACTACAAACGAAATGAACGCTACTACAAATGAAATGAAGTTACTACAAACGAAATGAACGCTACTACAAACGAAATAAGGTTACTACAAACGAAATGAAGTTACTACAAACGAAATGAACGCTACTATAAATGAAATGAAGTTACTACAAACGAAATGAATGCTACTAAAAACGAAATGAAGTTACTACAAACGAAATGAACGCTACTACAAACGAAATAGAATTACTACAAACGAAATGAACGCTACTACAAACGAAATGAAGTTACTACAAACATAATAACGCTCCTACAAACGAAATAAAGTTACTACAAACGAAATGAACGCTACTACAAACGAAATAAAGTTACTACAAACTAAATGAAGCTACTACAAACGAAATGAAGTTACTACAACGAAATGAAGTTACTATTAACGAAATAAAGTTACTACAAACGAAATGAACGCTACTACAAACGAAATGAAGTTACTACAAACGAAATGAACGCTACTACAAACGAAATAAACGCTACTACAAACGAAATAAAGTTACTACAAACGAAATGAACGCTACTACAAACTAAATAGAATTACTACAAACGAAAATAACGCTACTACAAACGAAATGAAGTTACTACAAACGAAATGAACGCTACTACAAACGAAATAAAGTTACTACAAACGAAATGAAGTTACTACAAACGAAATGAAGTTACTACAAACGAAATGAACGCTACTACAAACGAAATGAAGTTACTACAAACGAAATGAACGCTACTACAAACGAAATAAAGTTACTACAAACGAAATGAACGCTACTACAAACGAAATGAAGTTACTACAAACGAAAATAACGCTCCTACAAACGAAATAAAGTTACAACAAACAAAATGAACGCTACTACAAACGAAATAAAGTTACTACAAACGAAATGAACGCTACTACAAACGAAATGAAGTTACTACAAACGAAAATAACGCTCCTACAAACGAAATAAAGTTACTACAAACGAAATAATGTGACTACAAACGAAATGAAGGCTACTACAAACGAAATGAAGTTACTACAAACGAAAATAATGCTCCTACAAACGAAATAACGTAACTACAAACGAAATGAACGCTACTACAAACGAAATGAAGTTACTACAAACAAAATGAACGCTACTTCAAACGAAATAAGGTTACTACAAACGAAATAAACGCTACCACAAACGAAATAAAGTTACTACAAACGAAATAAAGGCTACTACAAACGAAATGCAGTTACTACAAACGAAATGAACGCTACTACAAACGAAATAGAATTACTACAAACGAAAATAACGCTACTACAAACGAAATGAAGTTACTACTACTTTGTGTTGCAGAAAAGGGCTGTTCGTGCAATTTATAATATGGGCCCCAGAGAATCACTTAGAACTAAGTTTAAAGAAATAAATGTTATGACAGTGCCGTGCCAATATATATATGAAAACTTAATGTATGTCCGAAAACATATTAACATGTTCAAAAAAAATAGCGACTATCATAATGTTAACACTAGAAATAAAGATAAACTAGCTGTTCCCACTGTAAGGCTCCATAAAGTTAGTCAATCTTTTTAAGGGATGTCTGTACGATTTTTTAACAAAATCCCAAATGATGTGATTAATCTATCTGTAAATAAATTCAAAAATGTTGTTAAAGTAATCTATGTAATAAAGCTTATTATAAAATATCTGATTATTTAGATGACAAAAAAGCTTGGGATGAAACTGCCTCCAAATAGATATTAAGTACAATGACGTTAAAAAAATATAAGCCAAGCAGAGTTTCTTGCCAATGCTTCTCTATTTGGTCACGTTACGAATTGGTGGTAAATTTAAAAAAAATGACGTTTCAAAGTGTACTATACAGTTCCTACTGAATAAATGAATTTTGTATTTTGTATTTTATATTTTGTACAAACGAAATAAACGCTACTACAAACGAAATAATGGTACTGCAAACGAAATGAAGGCTACTACAAACGAAATGAAGTTACTACAAACGAAATGAACGCTACTACAAACGAAATAAAGTTACTACAAACGAAATGAAGTTACTACAAACGAAATGAACGCTACTATAAATGAAATGAAGTTATTACAAACGAAATGAATGCTACTAAAAACGAAATGAAGTTACTACAAACGAAATGAACGCTACTACAAACGAAATAGAATTACTACAAACGAAATGAACGCTACTACAAACGAAATGAAGTTACTACAAACATAATAACGCTCCTACAAACGAAATAAAGTTACTACAAACGAAATGAACGCTACTACAAACGAAATAAAGTTACTACAAACTAAATGAAGCTACTACAAACGAAATGAAGTTACTACAACGAAATGAAGTTACTATTAACGAAATAAAGTTACTACAAACGAAATGAACGCTACTACAAACGAAATGAAGTTACTACAAACGAAATGAACGCTACTACAAACGAAATAAGGTTACTACAAACGAAATAAACGCTACTACAAACGAAATAAAGTTACTACAAACGAAATGAACGCTACTACAAACTAAATAGAATTACTACAAACGAAAATAACGCTACTACAAACGAAATGAAGTTACTACAAACGAAATGAACGCTACTACAAACGAAATTAAGTTACTACAAACGAAATGAAGTTACTACAAACGAAATAGAATTACTACAAACAAAATGAACGCTACTATAAATGAAATGAAGTTACTACAAACGAAATGAATGCTACTACAAACGAAATGAAGTTACTACAAACGAAATGAACGCTACTACAAACGAAATAGAATTACTACAAACGAAAATAACGCTACTACAAACGAAATGAAGTTACTACAAACGAAATAAAGTTTCTAAAACGAAATGAACGCTACTACAAACGAAATAAAGTTACTAGCGTTATTTTCGTTTGTAGTAATTCTATTTCGTTTGTAGTAGCGTTCATTTCGTTTGTAGTATCTTCATTTCGTTTGTAGTAACTTTATTTCGTTTGTAGTAGCGTTCATTTCGTTTGTTGTAACTTTATTTCGTTTGTAGTAGCGTTCATTTCGTTTGTAGTAGCGTTCATTTCGTTTGCAGTAAATTTATTTCGTTTGTAGTAGCGTTCATTTCGTTTGTAGTAACTTCATTTCGTTTGTAGTAGCTTCATTTCGTTTGTAGTAACTTTATTTCGTTTGTAGTAGCGTTCATTTCGTTTGTTGTAACTTTATTTCGTTTGTAGGAGCGTTATTTTCGTTTGTTGTAACTTCATTTCGTTTGTAGTAGCGTTCATTTCGTTTGCAGTAAATTTATTTCGTTTGTAGTAGCGTTCTTTCGTTTGTAGTAACTTCATTTCGTTTGTAGTAGCTTCATTTCGTTTGTAGTAACTTTATTTCGTTTGTAGTAGCGTTCATTTCGTTTGTTGTAACTTTATTTCGTTTGTAGGAGCGTTATTTTCGTTTGTAGTAACTTCATTTCGTTTGTAGTAGCGTTCATTTTGTTTGTAGTAACTTTATTTCGTTTGTAGTAGCGTTCATTTCGTTTGTAGTAACTTCATTTCGTTTGTAGTAGCGTTCATTTCGTTTGTAGTAAATTTATTTCGTTTGTAGTAACTTTATTTCGTTTGTGGTAGCGTTTATTTCGTTTTTAGTAACCTAATTTCGTTTGTAGTAGCGTTCATTTCGTTTGTAGTAGCGTTCATTTCGTTTGCAGTAAATTTATTTCGTTTGTAGTAGCGTTCATTTCGTTTGTAGTAACTTCATTTCGTTTGTAGTAGCTTCATTTCGTTTGTAGTAACTTTATTTCGTTTGTAGTAGCGTTCATTTCGTTTGTTGTAACTTTATTTCGTTTGTAGGAGCGTTATTTTCGTTTGTTGTAACTTCATTTCGTTTGTAGTAGCGTTCATTTCGTTTGCAGTAAATTTATTTCGTTTGTAGTAGCGTTCTTTCGTTTGTAGTAACTTCATTTCGTTTGTAGTAGCTTCATTTCGTTTGTAGTAACTTTATTTCGTTTGTAGTAGCGTTCATTTCGTTTGTTGTAACTTTATTTCGTTTGTAGGAGCGTTATTTTCGTTTGTAGTAACTTCATTTCGTTTGTAGTAGCGTTCATTTTGTTTGTAGTAACTTTATTTCGTTTGTAGTAGCGTTCATTTCGTTTGTAGTAACTTCATTTCGTTTGTAGTAGCGTTCATTTCGTTTGTAGTAACTTCATTTCGTTTGTAGTAGCGTTCATTTCGTTTGTAATAACGTTATTTCGTTTGTAGGAGCATTATTTTCGTTTGTAGTAACTTCATTTCGTTTGTAGTAGCGTTCATTTCGTTTGTAGTAACATTATTTCGTTTGTAGGAGCGTTCATTTCGTTTGTAGTAACTTCATTTCGTTTGTAGTAGCGTTCATTTCGTTTGTAGTAACTTCATTTCGTTTGTAGTAACTTCATTTCGTTTGTAGTAGCTTCATTTCGTTTGTAGTAGCGTTCATTTCGTTTGTAGTAGCTTCATTTCGTTTGTAGTAACTTTATTTCGTTTGTAGTAGCGTTCATTTCGTTTGTAGTAACTTCATTTCGTTTGTAGTAACTTCATTTCGTTTGTAGTAACTTCATTTCGTTTGTAGTAGCGTTCATTTCGTTTGTTGTAACTTTATTTCGTTTGTAGGAGCATTATTTTCGTTTGTAGTAACTTCATTTCGTTTGTAGTAGCGTTCATTTTGTTTGTAGTAACTTTATTTCGTTTGTAGTAGCTTCATTTCGTTTGTAGTAGCGTTCATTTCGTTTGTAGTAGCTTCATTTCGTTTGTAGTAACTTTATTTCGTTTGTAGGAGCGTTATTTTCGTTTGTAGTAACTTCATTTCGTTTGTAGTAGCGTTCATTTTGTTTGTAGTAACTTTATTTCGTTTGTAGTAGCGTTCATTTCGTTTGTAGTAACTTCATTTCGTTTGTAGTAGCGTTCATTTCGTTTGTAGTAACTTCATTTCGTTTGTAGTAGCGTTCATTTCGTTTGTAATAACGTTATTTCGTTTGTAGGAGCATTATTTTCGTTTGTAGTAACTTCATTTCGTTTGTAGTAGCGTTCATTTCGTTTGTAGTAACATTATTTCGTTTGTAGGAGCGTTCATTTCGTTTGTAGTAACTTCATTTCGTTTGTAGTAGCGTTCATTTCGTTTGTAGTAACTTCATTTCGTTTGTAGTAACTTCATTTCGTTTGTAGTAGCTTCATTTCGTTTGTAGTAGCGTTCATTTCGTTTGTAGTAGCTTCATTTCGTTTGTAGTAACTTTATTTCGTTTGTAGTAGCGTTCATTTCGTTTGTAGTAACTTCATTTCGTTTGTAGTAACTTCATTTCGTTTGTAGTAACTTCATTTCGTTTGTAGTAGCGTTCATTTCGTTTGTTGTAACTTTATTTCGTTTGTAGGAGCATTATTTTCGTTTGTAGTAACTTCATTTCGTTTGTAGTAGCGTTCATTTTGTTTGTAGTAACTTTATTTCGTTTGTAGTAGCTTCATTTCGTTTGTAGTAGCGTTCATTTCGTTTGTAGTAGCTTCATTTCGTTTGTAGTAACTTTATTTCGTTTGTAGTAGCGTTCATTTCGTATGTAGTAACTTCATTTCGTTTGTAGTAACTTCATTTCGTTTGTAGTAACTTCATTTCGTTTGTAGTAGCGTTCATTTCGTTTGTTGTAACTTTATTTCGTTTGTAGGAGCATTATTTTCGTTTGTAGTAACTTCATTTCGTTTGTAGTAGCGTTCATTTTGTTTGTAGTAACTTTATTTCGTTTGTAGTAGCGTTCATTTCGTTTGTAGTAACTTCATTTCGTTTGTAGTAGCGTTCATTTCGTTTGTAGTAAATTTATTTCGTTTGTAGTAACATTATTTCGTTTGTGGTAGCGTTTATTTCGTTTTTAGTAACCTTATTTCGTTTGTAGTAGCGTTCATTTTGTTTGTAGTAACTTCATTTCGTTTGTAGTAGCGTTCATTTCGTTTGTAATAACGTTATTTCGTTTGTAGGAGCATTATTTTCGTTTGTAGTAACTTCATTTCGTTTGTAGTAGCGTTCATTTCGTTTGTAGTAACTTTATTTCGTTTGTAGTAACTTTATTTCGTTTGTAGGAGCGTTATTTTCGTTTGTAGTAACTTCATTTCGTTTGTAGTAGCGTTCATTTCGTTTGTATTAACTTTATTTCGTTTGTAGTAGCGTTCATTTCGTTTGTAGTAACTTCATTTCGTTTGTAGTAACTTTATTTCGTTTGTAGTAGCGTTTATTTCGTTTGTAGTAACCTTATTTCGTTTGTAGTAGCGTTCATTTCGTTTGTAGTAACTTCATTTCGTTTGTAGTAGCGTTCATTTCGTTTGTAGTAACTTCATTTCGTTTGTAGTAACTTCATTTCGTTTGTAGTAACTTCATTTCGTTTGTAGTAGCGTTCATTTCGTTTGTAGTAACTTCATTTCGTTTGTAGTAGCGTTCATTTCGTTTGTAGTAGCTTCATTTCGTTTGTAGTAACTTTATTTCGTTTTTAGTAGCGTTCATTTCGTTTGTAGTAACTTCATTTCGTTTGTAGTAACTTCATTTCGTTTGTAGTAGCGTTCATTTCGTTTGTAGTAACCTTATTTCGTTTGTAGTAGCGTTCATTTCGTTTGTAGTAACTTCATTTCGTTTGTAGTAGCGTTTATTTCGTTTGTAGTAACCTTATTTCGTTTGTAGTAGCGTTCATTTCGTTTGTAGTAACTTCATTTCGTTTGTAGTAGCGTTCATTTCGTTTGTAGTAACTTCATTTCGTTTGTAGTAGCGTTCATTTCGTTTGTAGTAGCTTCATTTCGTTTGTAGTAACTTTATTTCGTTTGTAGTAGCGTTCATTTCGTTTGTAGTAACTTCATTTCGTTTGTAGTAACTTCATTTCGTTTGTAGTAACTTCATTTCGTTTGTAGTAGCGTTCATTTCGTTTGTAGTAACTTCATTTCGTTTGTAGTAGCGTTCATTTCGTTTGTAGTAAATTTATTTCGTTTGTAGTAGCGTTCATTTTGTTTGTAGTAACTTTATTTCGTTTGTAGTAGCGTTCATTTCGTTTGTAGTAACTTCATTTCGTTTGTAGTAGCCTTCATTTCGTTTGTAGTAGCGTTAATTTCATTTGTTGTAGCGTTCATTTTGTTTGTATTAAATCATTTCATACAAACACTTCATTGGCGAGTGTCGACTAAACCTGTGTGAGATTTTTTAAAATCTTCGGATTCAATTTTAGAGCTGCTACAAACGAAAAAATGGTTACTACAATCAACTATAAACCAAAATCTATGAGTATAAATAAAAAACATAGATTTTACAAAGTTTGGTGCCAATTTTTTTTTCAAAGTTTTCTAACTTTTTTTCAGAGCTACTACAAACGAAATCCTTTTTACTACAATCAACTACATACGAAAGCCTATAAGAATCGAAAAAAAAAATTTTGATTTTCCAAAGTCGGGTGCCAAGTATTTTTCAAAGTGCTCCAATTTTTTTTTGGAGTAACTACAAACGAAAAAAATGTTACTACAATCAACTACAAACAAATATCTATAAGAATAAAATAAAAAACAATCGATTTTCCAAAGTCGGGTGCCAAGTTCACACAGCCAAACAAGTCTAAACAATGACACTGAACCGAACTGATAATAGCTCACTAACAATGAGTTAAAATTCTAATATAACATGAAATAAACAAGTCTACACAATGACACCGAACTGATTAATAACTCACTAACAGTGAGTTAAAATTCTAGTAAATACTTTACCTAACTAAGTACTTTACAGACATTAACAATGGGCGTTATTAATCAAGAAGAATTGGGATAAGTAAATTGTATATACACAACAACATAAAGCACTTAACGAAACAATTAGGTAGTAGATACCTACTTCATTGGTTTTAACTAAGATTTGTATTCATTGGGTGCTCCACATTATCCGACATCAGCATGATAAAAAACCAATAATTAACTTATTTATTTCAACAGGTAGGTAATAATAACAAAACCATTTGTAAATTTGCCTAAGAATCTAATAAAATGAATGCCTACAATATTTTATCCTAATTCTACAAACAATACCCATGGCATAGTCCATTCAACTCTCCCTATGGTATTATATTAATCATCAGGTTGTCAATATCAGACACAGTTTTTTCCTTCTAGAGAAAACTCTGGCACAACAACACTGATTATCATACAATCAGGCGCGGATACAGGGGTGGGGGCAATAGGGGCAATTGCCCCCCCCTCAACTTCGGCAATATACACTAGATATTATGAACTTTTAATTTTTTTAAAATTGTTAGCAATACACAAGGTACTTATTATGTACCTAGGTTAATTTAGAACAATCAGTACATTGTCATGTGTTAACTAATTAGCAATTCATTATACTGTGTCCAGTGTCGAAAATAAGGCGGTGCCACCGGTGCCCAGGCACAGGGCGCAGACCATGCATGGTAGTATTCATTAATTATTTCGTTAATATCCAGTTATAAATCGTAGTTTTCTTTTCTGGGGGGCGCAAAAAATACCAGACCAGGACCAAGTTTTGGGTCATGAATGGTAGTATTAATTTATTATTAGTTTGATATCCAGATATAAATTGAGTTATCTTTTCTTGTGGGGTGCAGAAATGACCAGATCAGGACCAAGTCTTCTTGTATGCTCACCTTTGATAGAAAAATTTCGTGGCTCGCTCTGCTCGCCGATTTTGTTACCACCTTTTGGTTGTGATTGGTACATAACTAGGCAAAAAAAAATTTTTATCCAATCTATAAAGTTTGCAGCAATGACGAATTAGAACACAACAGCGCTAGTTAGAATGATTAAAAAAAATTGCGGCTCGCTCCGCTCGCCGACTTCCTTTTTTATGTCTGTTGGGCCTAGGCCTAGACACCTAGGTGTTACAAAAAATTCCACCGTTTTCTTTGTTTTTTTCCTTTGTTTTGGGGATCCCTGCGCTCGCCGATTTTATTTCTATAATAAATAAAGCAACAAAGCAGTGAGTATCCAGACTTAACAATTATAGAAGCGCGCACCGGGCGCGTAAAATGCTATTTACGGCACTGACTGTGTCCATACAAAAAACCAGTAATGGAACGTTATCCGGTTTCCGGCATGAGGAGCATTCACGTTTTTTGTTAATTATGCAGATTTGTATCTATAAAAATCAATATATAGTATGTTTTTGTTTTTATAATAGTATAAAAAATGACCAAGATGCAGAGGTTTTAGTGTAAAAATTTCGCGGCTCGCTTCGCTCGCCGACTTCATTACTGTCCTTTGCATTAACGATTTCCTATGATTATATAAAATATAAATTAAATTATAGTTTTGTTTGTGATCATAATTTCGCGGCTCGCTCCGCTCGCCGATAAAAAATGATTAAGAGTATTGCCAAACACAAAACTTTCCCCCCCCTAAACGAAATCCTGTATCCGCGCCTGCATACAATCTACTAAAGATATTCAGAATTACATTTCGATTTGAACTCATCCAAGCTTCGGAAGGCATGTTAAAATGTTAGGCTTAATGAAGCCATGTTGGAGGCCTTCAGATGTCTAAAAACTCCAACAACAGAGTTGTCCACTAGGTCAGACAAAGAATGAAAACCAAAGAATAATAATAAATCTCTGGAAATGTCCAATCTGGTTGGATTAGTAAATAAAGTGAATGTTGTTTGTAAATATGCTCTCTGTAAAGTTAGTTAAAAAGTATTATTTGTAATAATAAAAACTAGCTTCCATCAATGGCTTTGCTTATGTGGTATCTGGGTAAGAAGTATTCTATCCTTTATTCCTGTTAGAGCTTCATACTAGTACATGTAAAAGGAGAATGCCGAGAACCCGTACCAAATGCGTCAAAACCAAACGTATCCTATAAAACTTATTGTATTTTATAAATGACATTAACATTTTCTTTAGTTAACACACTGAAGGGATTAATAATCAAGTAATAAAATATTTTGTTGATTTGGTTTCCGCTGCACTCCACCATTAGACTTCAGCGACCAATGATATATATATACATAAGACGGCATTGTACTTTCAGCTCAGTCTTTCCAATAGTTTTATTGTGAAGAAGGAACAAACATTAATGCTTTTGAGTGCTGAAAAACTGGTGCTATAGAGCAGGAAGCAATCCTTGGGCATGGTATGGACCGTCATTTCCGAGGCTCGCAGTCAACATGTTAATCTTCAACTTTTGTATCTATAATATTGTAGGATAAAATGTATTTAGCAGTATTTCAATTAGATGGGTGTTTCTGGTACTAATAATAAGGGTGATGTCACATCCTCATTAGGGAATAAGTCAAGGTTGCTATCCAGTCATGAAATAAAATGAATGAAAGCTGCAATATCATTAATTTTAATTGGTGTTAGATGCTTTGTTTTATTTAGGACAGAAAAATATGAATTCTGTACCTTAAACAGCATCTAGAGGTCTGAAAATATTACTTCATGTAAAAACTTACTTTGTATTCTGTGTTTATATTATGTTACTTCATAGAGAAAAAATTCTCTTACAATGTCGCATCATGTAATTAAAGAATGCTGATAATTAACAGATAAATCATCTATTTTGCAGCATTTTTTATGTGATGTGAACTATACCTATCTCTTTTTTACCAAGCATGTCAAACAATCTACTAGTATACCATCATTTATCTATTATAGCCATCTTCTTAAACAAAATGAAGTTCTAACTAAATTGTTTTACACAGTACATAATTATAATGTTTTATGTAAGTAACACCACACTAAAAGAAAAAGAGGCAGGCAGTACAAGAGATGGCTACTGGTCCACTTTGGGCACGGTTAGCAGGAGATAGGGAACTTACTCAATAATTTCATTCCCTATCTCCTGCTAACCGTGCCCAAAGTGGACCAGTAGTAATATATAGTATATAGTAATATATAGTATAGTAGTAGTTATAGGTTTAATAACCTTTTGATATAACAATTTATCTACTAAAAACTCTGTACACTTTGAGAAGTATATAAAAAAGGCTATGAAATTGAATATAAGTAACACATCAGTGTAATTCTTTTAATTTAGTAATTACACAGACAAGCCAATATGGGTGGCTCTTTATCTAATGGAAACAAGTCGACTATTAAAGAAATAAGTATGGTAGGGTATTTACCTGGTATAGTGGCAAACCTTCGTTTTTAGGCTATCCAAAAAGCCCGCTTCAATAAGCTTTAGGTGTTTTTTTTTAATACAAATAAAACATTCTTTTTCATTAGATATTACTTAGGGAGGAAGGGCATAACATTTTTTTTTATTTAGAGAAGCTTATATCCAGCAGTGGACTGATAATGGCTGGTGTTGATGAGATTTAATCTTACATACTTCTTGGACTTTTTTTAAATATTCTTATGTTTTATCTACTTGTACAATTAATAGTTCATACCAATGTTACATCAGCCTGGCTGAGAACCTAAATATTTTAGGAAATTACCAGACATTTTCATGAGTTTTAGTATTTTATTCTCTATTAATTTTTGAATACCGAAACACTCGTCACGCAGACCATGAAAGCTGAAATAACCTCAAACCGATCTAATTTTAGCTGTGTTACATAGAGGCCCTTGGTTGAATAGTTTAAATATTTGCACCAAAACATAAACTTACCCTTGAATATGTTCTTAATCTGCTTATTCTCGGATTGGATGGCACATTAGTCAGGGACACCTTCGACATTGTTTTTAATGCGTAAGTTTCTCACAAAATTATTTCGTGGCACGAATTGAACGAACAATAAAAAATAGATTATTTAGTCACACCTCTGCTGGCACTGTGGATTTCGATAATCACGGCAAGTTCAAGGGAAAACAAAAGAATTTGATAAACCACTAATAAAAAATTACAAAAACAAAAGAATTACTATTCGACAGTATCTAAAATGATCATCTGTACAGTCCCATATTGACTTTGGTTATGTATTTACAAACATAATCGTAGAATGGGCGTCACTATAAGGTTTTTAATTAAATTTGGTTAAAACTATGTAACAAATTAAAGTAAAATAAAATTTTAAAACTCAATTCAGGTTTGACAGTTGCCTTGCAATGCAAACCTCTTACGTTCCGTTCTCAATAGACAACGCGCACGCACAAGAACCGCTCTACACGCCGTCGGGCACACAACTGTCAAAAAAGCTGGCAATACCATGCGCATCGCATGGATGATATTGTTGGTGGAAAAATGTTTGATCAAGTTGCTCGACTGCTCGTTGTCCCCTCAGCCCGTCCCATTCAACTTGTACTAGTTGGTAGGTAAAAGGGCAAAATATACTATAAGGAACTAATCGTCTGATTTGACGACCTCTGTGGCGCAGTGGGTGAAGGTCCGCCTGTGACGCAGAAGGTTGCGGGTTCGATTCCCGCTGCGGGACAAATGTTTGCATGTTCTACAGATATTTGTCTCGGGTCTGGGTGTTTTCTATGTATGATATGTATGTATTTACAAAAAAAATGTATCTATGTAGTATATCAATCATGTGGTTCCCATAATACAAGCTCTGCTTAGTTTGGGGCTACATGATGCTGTGTGATAACGTCCAGGATTATTATTATTATTATTATTATTATTTTAAATATATTTAATAGTATATCAGCCGTGCTTCTTGGTGTGGTCACTCTGTGGTCAAAACATCAAGCTATGCGTTTATATAACTCAATGGGTCACAAAACGAATAAAATAATGTACATTTAGGTAGATAGACCAGGGTAGAAGCCTTTAAAAATAATAAAAAGTGAAAAAAATAATAGTAGAATGACACCCATTAGAAAAGGAGGAGAAAATTATAAAACTGAAAGGAAAAATAATTTACGGGCGATCTGAGGTCGGGAAGGGGATGCGGGTGAGTTTTTAAGGGTAAAAAACGGTTTTTCTCGATTTCCGGCAAAACTAAAAGTGCTATGGAAAAAAGTGAAATGCAAAGTTGTAGGTAATAAAAAGATCTAAAACTTTTGTATTAACACTTTTTTCACATAACCTCAAAATATATGTGAAAAATTCAAAAAACTAAGTTTTCGGTTTTTTATTTTTATCTTTTATAAAAAAAAAAATTTATACACGAAATTTGGTGAAAACTTACCTTTTTATGTCCCAAATACGCTGTAATTTATTTGGTTAGAAATATTTATTTTTTCACCTTATTTTGAATGAATATCGAAAAAGCACCCTAATTATCAATCGAAAATTCACCCGTCAAAATATCAACTTTTTTTAAAAAGTTGGTATGTTTTCTGTTCGTTGAAATCTCTACTTTCCGATGGTGAAAATATACGTTTTTATAGTAAGTCTTCTCAGAAAATGCAAAAAAGTACAAGATTAAAAAATAATAATCTGCTTAATTTTGCTTTTTCCATAGGACTTTTAGTTTTCCAGGAAATCGAGAAAAACCGTTTTTTACCCTTAAAAACTCACCCCCATCCCCTTCCCGACCTCAGATCGCCCGTAAATTATTTTTCCTTTCATTTTTTCATTTTAATATTCTCCTCCTTTTCTAATGGGTTTCATCCTACTATAATTTTATTTTGTTTTAAAAATTATCGACCCTGGTCTAAGATTGGTATCAAACTCTAAAAAAAGTGTTAAAATCTAGCTGAAGGTATTTTTTTTACTACAAGTACACAGTACTGTGACTTAGGATGTTGCCTACATGATTGTATTTGAGTTATCTACATACTAGGTTTGTATCTACCTCCATGAAGTTAGTTTATATAATTATATAGGAAGCTACTATAAGTACCTATCTAAAATTGTCTTCTGGGTACATATGTTAGTAAGTACTTATGTAGTAAGCTGCATTACCTAGCTTGCTCTTTACTGAGAGCAGGACAGAAACTGCCCTTAAAACTGGTACATTAGCATTAACTAAAAACATAGGTAATACAGTAAAATAAAATAAATACCATCCATCCTCCATCACCAATCTTCCTTAAGAGCTTCAGACACACTGCTAACTATCATCCGCATCAAGTTGATATTCCATTTAACAGGACTAAGCGCTTGGAAACATCATTTATAATGCGCACTGCTAAAATATATAATCAGCTGCCAGCGTCTGTTTTTCCATTGTCTTATCACCATAACGGCTTCAAAAAGAGAGATATTAGGCATCTTCTGGGAAAGCTCGTCCCATCGCATCGTCGACCTCATCCTTGCCCACGCAAGCCTCGAGGTCAAGACCAAAAAGGCCAAACTGAATAAGTACCTATACATTCTCATCTGATAGCAAGTTTGTAGGAGATAGATAGCAAGTACTAGCTGGTAGTAGAGCAGGGTAGTAACTAGATAGTTAGTAAATGTACCTAAATAGATTAAAGTTGATTTACCATGTAGATTATTTTAGCATAATGGTACCACTGTAGGGGTACGTAGATGCTTATTAAAAAAAATAGGTTACTGGCATGCCTGTTTTTAGTTATTAGCAAGAACAAAATGATTCAAAATTATGTCGGTAGTTTTAAATAATTGTCATTATTTATCATTCCTAATTTAAAACTAACTAATCCTCGAAACTCCTGTTAGGTAACTCACCAATGAGGCATCTGTTTGATTGTGCCTGATGCGGGGTTCTTCATCATCGTCGGGCGTGCACTCAGCACCAGAAGTCTGACCCATAGCGCTGCTAGAACCGAATGGGCCGAGCTGGGCCGAGGGCCGAATATGGCCGAAGCGGCGGTCGGCCGCGTGGCAGCTCGGCGCTTGTCATGCGTCCACTACCGCGCCGCGCTGGCTCCATCCACCGAACCCCTAGAGCCTGAAGGTACTAGGGGTGAGCTTTAGGTATCGATAAAAAGCTTTTGCATTGACTATTTCTATAGAACTAATTTTTAGTTTCGGTAAACTGTAGTGCCTTCCTGTATTTGGCTTGAAACATAATTTAATGTTTAGTTAAGGCCTGAACTTAAATACGAGTTTACATATCTTAAAACATAATATTATAAGTAAATTATGCTGGACATTTCACACATTATATCTGACAAAAGCCACTATGAAGTTGATAGGCCTTAAAAATATGAGTAATAAGAGTAAGTAGGTTGTATTCTGTATCGATATCGTGAAATTTCGATAAAAAGTCCAAGCCTATCTTAGCCCTCTCTCGGTCGATACAGCCAGTATTAGCAGTGTGCCAGTGGGTAACATTTGTACCTACATAACATACTGCTACCCTTCATCGCTCAGCTGAGCCTTTACTTACTGACTGTACTTTCTCGCGCTATCATTGTATGCAATACCAACCTGCCTACTTAGGTTCAGTTCGTTTATATTATTATGTACGAACAGCATAGTAGTAGCTTATGATATGTATGTATTTGCAAAAAAATGAATTTATTGTAAAAATATCAATTATGTAGTTCCCATAACACAAGCTCTGCTTAGTTTGGGGCTACATGACGCTGTGTGATAGTCCAGCATTATTTATTAAGCTATTGCATAGCTTCTATCGAGGGCCTTGAGCGCAGGGACCGAATCCAGAAATTCCGTAACGAAAAAAAACCTCACGCTCCCCACTCCAACGGGCACGGAGGTGTGGCTTGAAGGCCGTGCATTGTCTAACGTCGTTTCTTTTCGGCAGTCTTCGACACGGTGTTTGTGTGCGTGCAACTAGACGTATTGTACGACTCTACGAAGCTTAGAATTTAATAAAAGAAAAAAATTGTTTTCTTATCGGTCATCACGCTCAAAAAGTGTAACTTGAATTAATATCAAAGAAAAAGAAATACTGCATAAATAAAATAAATAAATAATTATAATTGCATAAGTTGATACAAAATGCTATGCAATAGCTTTACCGCGGCAGTCCCCGAGTGCCACACGTCTTTTTTTATTTAGTTACAGTAGAGAGGGAACTTGATTTACAAAGTTTAAAAATACACGCTCAAGCTTGAACTATTCCAAAATTTCACTAGATGGCGTACAAAGTCGATAACGAAACAGCTTAAATTACAAGCGCCATCTACTGGCGAGTAGCAAAACCACAAAGCCCGTAATAAATTGAACAAACTTACCTTCTTGTATCAGTACGTTCCAGAGGACATTACATTTCTTAGATTAATAAATACATGCTTTAAATATGTGACGTATAAGTTAGAATTAAAGATTGCGAGCAAATATCGTAAATAATGAAACTGGCTTTTATTACAAGCGCCATCTATGGGTGATTAGAAAAACTACAAAGCCCAATTTTTGAAAGTGCTGATTGGCTCTGTTACTATAAAACCACATAAGATGGCAATGGTTGTGCAAAAATTATTAATCAATTGTAATATTTATCTTCTATAAGTTAATTTTCTGTTGGTTAGTTACCTTTAAAATGTACTTACATTTTTAGAAAGTATTAGAGTTGTTCGTGTGTCTAGAGAAGTACTGCCAGTCTGCCACCATGCCTATTTCTGCCATGAAATAATGTTTCGGTTTGGGTGCCGGTGCAATTAAATGCACATGAGGCCTTAACACCCTCATGCCTCAAGTTGATGAACCACAGGACGTTGCATTATACTTAGGGTATGTTTTAACCATGCGTACACTAGATGCAATAGGTACTTTGTTTTATGGGACGGTGACCACTTAAGATCTGGTGCGTCATGTGCTATTTCCTTCTTTAGGCACATTTTAATACCTACATAATATGCTTTAAAGATAGATCTCGATGCTGATCTTTGCTCTTTTTATGCAATGAGGTATTTAGGTAGAGTACCTACTAAACTTAAGTAAAAAGTAACTCCAAGTCAAAACGGGTCATTCCCACCAGTGCAATCTATTGTTCTCTTAGGTAGGAAGGTGGTAGGTATAGGTAAATTGTTTTCCAAGCAATGCAATGCTATATTATGTAACTACTTTTAATATTATACAGGTTGGGCAAAATTTTATCTTATTGAGGGCAGCTAACTTTTCTTTTTAGTAAGAAGCTTTTGTTCTAAGGTTTTATTTTTCAGTTAAAAACAATTGCATTCTATGATTTTTGAAAATATGCACTAGAAAATAACATTTATAATAAAATAACTTGGTCTCAATCGTCGAAATAGAGTATTTCCCACTTTTCCTAAAGTAACTCACACAAATCAAGTTTTAAGATTTCGCCAAATTTTAATAAGTTTTCCATACAATTTATATGAAGCGCCGCCCTTCATCTCAATATTGAGTCCATGCTTATGCCATTCGAACATTTGCCGGTAAATAGGTACCTACTGTGTTTTTATTATCTACATAATAAATGGTGGTCTCCCTCAATGAGGTAAAATTTTGGCCCTACTAATTTTGGTACATAAAATACCAATAAGTAGATACCTAGTAGATACTTATAATATACCTAACATGATAAAAAATATTTTCATAATTGACGCCACTTTTAGGTAGATATGAAGTACTACCTAATAAATGAAAGCACTCAAGATTATTATGTAGATATAATATAAACGCAGGTGATAGCTTGGTTATCAATGTACAATCAACAACAAAGATCACATGAATAATGTGCTTAGCCAAAGCAAGGTGGCGGGCGCGGCCCGCACGGGTGCGAAATTCAATGTTTGTCATATTAAGTGAATGAAAAATTGGAAACTGGAAAATTCTTACTTTGTTGGCAAATGGCTCGAAAAATACGCGAAAAATGAAAATAACTTAATAATTAAATTAATTTATCCTGAGAAAATGAAGGAGCATTTTTATGTTTTGAACCGACTTCCAAAAAGCAGGAGGTTCTATGTTCATCTGTGGGTTTTTTTTGTGTATGTTCATCGATATTTTCGCCAATTATGAACAGATTAAAAAAAATATTATGAATATTTGCGAGAGGTTTCTCAACAGTAATTTTTAAAATTTAATAAATATAACAATAGATATTAAGATGTAAATTAGTAATATAAATAATATAAATAAATAATACTTTACATTATCACACAGAATCATCTAGCCCCAAACTAAGCAAACATTGTATATTGGAACTACATGTCTGATAATGATAATTACGAGTAGATACTAAAAAACGAATTATCGAAAATATTCACGGAACTTCTAGATACTCGTATACTCAAAAGTAAAACAAAAAAGTCTAGCTACCATAATCATTTATTGCAGTTATCCAAAACCCAAACTTAGGATAACTAAATTCTGTTTTCAAAGATAGGTTAGATTATATTTAACAGTCAACGCTTTTTAAAAGCTCTTTTTAAAAAGCGCATTCCGCAGCGCAGTGGCGATAACCGGCTAGCTTCGCGCTAAATAAATCTACCTAATGTATGCTATGAATCTAGCTAAAATTACATTTCGTATTAAATTGATGTTTGGGCTAGTTAGAAACCATCTCGGTTTCTGACTAGCCTAAGTATCTATATTAGTGCAGGTTTAATTGTGTTAACTACAGTTTAATCGGTTTATGTTAAATAGGTGAGAACTTAGTGCTTAGTTAAACCTAACTTAGGCTTTAAAGCACGGTTAACCAAACTATGTAACCTACGTTTACTGAATTAATGATATGTCTATGTCTATGTCTATGTTTTCTTGCATTACGTTTGTAACTGTACCAATCTTTCAACTAATGAAAATTAAATTCAGTCCATTCAAACACCATCGAATGTAGAAAATAACAGTGTCAGGACAAACCGAGGCCGAATAGGACGTTAAAATGGCAGAAAATAACAAAGTTATAGTTGTGAATACTAAAGGTGATACAAATGCAAGGCTAAGAATGAAAATCCGAGACAATTTCTACGCATTAACACCAATTCTTAAATTTGAGAATTGTGTTGGTATATTCAGGTTTTATTTGAAGGATGGTGAATTGCAACCACCTAACTGGGCCATGAAATCTTACAGTGCATTTTTGACCATTGCCTATATGACTGTTTTCTGTATATTTTTAAAATTACCTGCTGCCATCATCGCACAAGAGAACATCGTTGACATAATCGAAGAAGTGCCTTCCTTTGTCATTCTGTTCAATTACACCACAGCAATGATTACGACAACTTTCTTCCTTAGCAAATGTAACATGGACGTTATAATAATCATCGCAGAACTTGACAATCACCTCATAAAAATCAATGATGATAAATTCTACGAGAAAAGTCGAAGCAAAAACATGAAATTTCTGTTATTTCTCTGTCTATCGCAGAGTCTTATTATCGCCCTCGACATCGTCACGCAATATATTGCTCACGACTTCGATACCATATCATCTCTGATTGTCTTTCCCGTGTACTTGATACAAAAGCTAGAAATATTGGTGTTCTGCGTTTTTATCGGAATGCTGATAAACAGACTCTTCATGATTAACGGCTACCTTGCAAAATTCATCGAAGAGAAGGAAAGCTCGAAGACACCCGTGTTCACTCTTAGTGAAAAAACCGTACAAATCAAGGAGGTGAATAATGTTATTGGCCGTCCAGCAGAATCTAATATGAAGATACGCGATTTGGCCATGATGTATGAAAAACTTGGTGTCATTTGCTCCTTGATCAACGAAATATACAACTTACAGATCTTTATGACCTTGGTGTCCACATTCGTCTATATAGTCATTACGATTTGGACGTCTTTATACTATTACAAATCAACTGAAAACGAGTCTGGGCCTCTCATAAATATTTCCATTTGGTGTTTAACTGCGATTCTTGTTGTTGGGGTGATGTGTTACGTTTGTGAGAGACTGCGTTTTGTAAGAAACAGCACCAAAATCTTGGTGAACCAGATCATCATGGACTACGATCTGCCGAAGACTATGCGTGTGCAAGCCAAGGCGTTTATGGAGCTGATTGAAGCGTGGCCGTTGATCATTTACATATATGACATGTTTTCCGTTGATATTACCCTCATGCTAAAATTTTTGAGTGTCGCTACTACTTACTTGATTGTTATTGTTCAAATATCTCATTATACATAAAGCTTAAGTTTTAGCACCTCAACTTGGTCTTTTTTTTAATACAGCTTACATCATGAGTAGGAACTACATGTATTGAACCTATTTTGTGTTTAGTAAAAATATTAGGTTACTGGTTTCAAATAGTTTATTTTGTTTATTCATAGATTAACAGGCTCAAGTATAATTTTGTTCATAGGTATGATCTTAAGCAGTTTCCTCAGGTTTTTCATGACGCAGTTAACTCCGAAGTCTACCATAGGGTTTCCAAACTCTTCCGCAATCATCCGCCAGTTGCCGTTCATGAAGTCAAGCATTGCTCTGTCTGAAATTAATCAAATGTCATTAAAGATATTGTCTTTTCTCTTGGAGAGAAGTTGAGAAGCCATAGTATGAGTTAAGTCACTGGCAGACATAGATAATTGAAACACATTCTATGTATTCCTTTATCATCATCATCTGCAGACCTACTGATGGCCTTTTTTTATTTTGCCACTTGAACCAAAACCAATTTCAAGTTTTACGGATCGAGAATAGTATTCTTCAGAACAACAAAAAACATAAAGTAAAGAAGGCACACATCGTGCTATGAAATACTTTTTAGAACAAACTCCAAATTTATTTGGAGAACTTACTGATTTCAGGGTTCCTCTTGAACAGATCGGTCATACTGTAGCTAACCCTGCCGTCATAGCTGTGAGTAATATTTGTTTTCTTTATTTCCAAGTACTTCTGACCGTCACTTGCAACCTTCGATCCTACTTTGAGAACGCTGTGAATTCTCAAATTATCTGTAAACAAATGTTTGAGTGAGTCATTTCAATCGTTCGAGGTTTGATAGGTGATTTTGTTTTCTGTCGAACGTTAAGTCCTTTTGTTTATTAGGTTGATTATTTTGAACTTCAAAATACAATGAGTATTTTGTTTTAAAAATTTTAACCCACACTTAAATATCTTTAGATTTTATATCCTCATTATTTTTCAAACTCCTATAGGATTTGAACTTTGAACCCGTGACAGATAATCAATACCGACTATGATGATTGCATACATATACTAAATCATAAATGCCACCTGAGTCGAAAAATAATTTAGGATGTTATAAAATCTTTCAAAAACCCAATGGACATAAGATTGAATCGTTTAAATAAATTGTTAGTAAATCTTCAAGTATTAGGTGCTTACCTATGAAATTGGCGTTATGTATGGAGAATTTCGAGAATATTGATTCCTCCATACATACATTTTAGTATTTTTTTTCTGGATCTACAAATCCTATTCTCCTAAAATCTTGTGTGTATGATTGGACAACATTGAGAAAAGTATGCGTAGTCTTATTTAACAAAGAAAACTAACAAATAAAAAAATATTACGAATTTAAGCATTAAAAGTGACAACACGTGAAATGACCAATTTTGAAGTTTTATTTTTGGCGGATGAACTTTCTCAAAAATAGTATTTTATTGAATTTTCAATCTTTGCAATAATGTTACGTTCAGAAAATAAATTATTTTTGTATATGACTATTGGATTAAATAAAATATGTGCAAAATTAAATAGAGTGAAAAAACGCCAATTTCATAGGTAAGGACCTAATATAAGACTACTTGAAGATTTACTACCTATATATTTGTAATCGTGTGTTACCTACTTAGATTCAATCTTATGTCCATTGGGTTCAAAATAAAAGCTCAGTGTTGTAACAAGGTTCAGGGGGTCTACTACAATTCACCGAAGTACGTAAATACGTGTTTCGTTTCTTGCGATTGGTACCCATAATCAAACGAAAACCGAAATTTCAGAACGAAGTTTTTAATGTAACAGTTCGAACGTTGCGCATCCTACTCTATTTCATAAAACATACGACCGCAATATTGGAATTGACCGTATGAAATACGACCAATCGTACGACACGAAACACGAAATTTCGTACTTCGGTGAATTGTAGTACACTGATGTCCCGCATTTTAGTAAAAGCTTTAATAAAACTAAACAGTGTTTTACATGAACCATAAAGTTTTCATGATTAACATATTTTTTCCGGGTTAGGATGTAGAAGTATCATAGTTTTTGTTATAGTTCCTAATACCTGACACGAGAAAGAATCTAAGTCACTTTATGGTTACTGAATGATGGGCGTTATATAATGTGAATGTACTTATTTTTAATTTTCATACATAAAAAAAATTACAGAATGAGAGCCCAAAACACTTACTGGTTCTAACAGTAGAGTTACCATCGCCGTCTATAGAAAACATGAACATGTGACCCGTTGATCTGTATTTCCCTTTTATGGTCAAATTGCAATGATACTGTACTTCCAAAGTGTCTACTTTGAACCTGCAATCAACAAGGAATCTTAATTTTTGGGTAGATTGGATGCAACTAGCCCAAGACCGTGGTGGATGGCATAAAGTTCAGGATGCCTACATTCAGCAGTGGATAAAGTCAGCGGTGTAGATGATGATGATGAGTAAGAAAAAAATGTGCATTCCCCACTGTGAAGGTCATACAAACAGACAATAATTATCTACTTATAAACATTATTTGACAGTCATCAGACCTGTGGCATTGTATGGATCGGAGTGTTGGGCAATGAAAAAGATGGACGAAAGAAGATTGCATGCAACTGAGATGCGAATGTTGAGATGGATGTGCGGTGTGACGAGAATGGATAAGATAAGGAACGAGTATATCAGAGGAAGTTTGAAAGTAGCACCTGTGGCAGATAAGGTGAGGAGTGGTAGACTGGCATGATATGGGCATGTCATGAGGAGGGATGAAAGTCATGTGACTAAAAGAGTAATGAATATGAAGGTGCATGGATGCACGAATAGAGGGAGACCGAAGAAGAGATGGATGGAGTGTGTGAAAGAGGATATGAAAATGAAAGGAGTGGATACAGATTTGACGGCTGATAGAAGTGAGTGGAAGAAAAAAACATGTTGTGCCGACCCCACCTAGCATGGGACAAGGGCAGGAAATGATGAAACATTATTTGACTGGACTCGTAGCTCAGTTGGTAGTAACTATGCCTTCTGAGCTGCAGGTCGCGGGGTAGTTTCCCGCCCAGGACAAACATGGTGTGATGAACACTGCCTAGTTTGGGATCAGGTGACCGTGTGTAGGATGCCCCGTATATTTATATATTTATTTATTAAAATACAAATTGGAATTGAGTGATGTCATATTGTTATAAGTTACTGTAGTTATTTGTTGACAGACCATAAATTACATTGTTTTTAAATGAGTCAATACAATACCTTAATGGTACATTCGACAACATTATGTATTCTAAATGACACCATAATGTATTCCATAAAAGGTGCTATTTAGAATGGGAAGTGTTAATTAACCTGATTAATAATAGTCTCAAATGAATACAGTAAAGTTCGCTCAGCAAGTATGGTCGATGCTTGGAGTTTCACTTGATGAAGTTATCTGCCAGAGAACGAAAGTCAGCGACAGCAGATAAGCAGGCTGAAGTGGTAGTGGGCCGGCCATATATGCCGCAAAACCAAGAACGTTCTGTTGGACCAAACGGGACTTGAAGTAGAGACACCGCTTAGGTAAGCGTAGCGTAGAGCGCCCGCTGATAATCACTCTGCCTAATCAGATGGAGTGATGATCTGCGTAATATAGCTGGCAGACCGTGGAAGAGACTAACCGAGTATCAGATTCAGTGCCGTACCGTGGGAGAGATCTACGTCCAGCAATGGACTGCTATGGGTTGATGAAGATGATAAATACTGTAAAATAAAGAACGGAGAAGAGGAACGGAAGATGGGTGTACGGGGTTCCAACCTCCATCTTCGGAACCCAAGCCAACCTCACCTGCACGTGGTGCACCCTGCTAAAGAACGAACGGGGTTCTGGCGGCCAGCTGATTGTGGCATAGCACAGCCTACATCGGCACAGCTAAATCCCCTGGCCACCGACGGGCAGCAGCGTCGGTGGTGCGAGAAGCAGTGCCCTGCGATCCCCAACCCACATGCCCCGCGTGGGGATTATGGGCATATCCCATATATTATTAGGGGAGGCCTATGTACAGCAGTGGACTGTTAAAGGCTGGAGTGGTAGTGGTGGTAAAATAAAGACTCTTTCACGCCAAAACTACTGAACAGTTTTGGATGAAACTTGGAATATAAATAGTTTGTGACCTGGGTTAACACATAGGCTACTTTTTATCATAACCTTTTTTAATTTGATAAAACCTCAGACTCAAAACCTTCTTGGTTTACTTTTTTTTTAACTTTAAATGTTAAACTAATGTTACTCTTTTTTTTTTATTTAGTAATTTCCTCTCTGAGGTGGGATGAAAAGTTAGTGCAACAGCACTCGAGTGCAAAGATTTTTCACGTCGTGCTCTTTTGATTCCCTCGCTAACGCTTAGGATTCTAATTAGGATTTTCTATTTAGGATTCTAATCCTAATTTTAGAATTTTAGAATCGTCATCGAATCATAGTAATGTTAGAATCCTTCGCTTGCACGGTCATCAAAATTGAGCACGCGGTTAAAAAGCAACTTTGTATAACAAATAACTATTACGTGCTTGAAATATTCTTGCTTGCTCTACCTAAACTTACCTCGCAAAGTCAACGATGCATTTTCGGAGGCCCTTTGCCAAGCCATGACTGAACTCAATAACGATGCCCCCAGGTAGGGTCAGGTCCAACCTCTCAATGTAATACGGATCTAGAGTCTCCAGCCCGTATTCCGGGATCCCGTCGATGAAGCTGGGCACCGCTGCTTGGAGACACCTCTTTATGCATTGAGGAGACAAATCCCTGCATGGTCTTTTGTATGGTGCTGAAATTTTAATTGACTCTCTCTCTAATCTACTAAGAAACTGGCTTGACCGATTTGAACAATTTTTGTTTGTTTTGTTTGCCTTCATTCAAGAATATAGGAAAAAATAAAATTAGGATTATGATTTTTGTTTGTTTTGTTTGCCTTCATTCAAGAATAAAGGAAAAAAGAAAATTAGGATAAACTCAAAGTAATATGAAAATAGGGGAAGATTGACAGCCTTCGCCATGGAGCGTAATGTCGAAGGAACGAACACAACGTGCTAGCGTTTACAACCAGCGAATCCGCGGGCAAAAGCTTGTATTAGTAGCCGTAAAAAACTTACTGTATGCTGTAGATATATGAAACAACAGTAATAACGCCCACAAAAATATATTTGAATACATTTTTTACCGAAAAAACGCACTAGTTACGCAAAATATGTAACAAGAATGAAAGGCGCAATGATCGCTTCTCTCTAATAAATTGAACAATTAACTGTAAAATCTATTAGATAATGACGTAGAATAAATTAATGGTACTTTAATGATATTAACTGTGAGTAACTAATTACTTATGTGCCCCGTGTCGGCCAATGGCGGTCGAAAAATCAGATGAATGTAAAGTTTTCGAATCAGTATATGTAATTATGTATTTTGGGGTGTAAGGGGAACTAACAAACGGGGCTCTGGCAGCCCGCTGATTGCGGCATAGCGCAGCCTAAGACCGGCACAGCTAAATCCCCTGGCCGCCGACGGGCGCGGCAGCGTTGGTGGTGCGAGAAGCTATGCCCTTCGATCCCCAACCCGCATGCCCAGCGCAGGGATTATGGGCATATCCCCCTTTATTAGGGGAGGTATATGTCCAGCAGTGAACTGATATAGGCTAGTGTGGTGTGGTGGTGGCCATGTAATTTACCACAGTAACTTACTAAACTAGCATAGATATGATAAGATGCTTTGATAGGATGCTTCAGAACTTGTCTCCATAACCAACTATATCTTCTATCCTTCCATTAAATGTTATCATACAGACAGGGGCGGATTTCCCAATAAGCCAAGTAGGCCCGGGCCTAGGGCGGGAAAATTTAGGGGGCGGCAAAACTTGGTGCGTTTTTTTATTGAAGTATGTACCAAAAAGTTGACTCTCACTCCATATATATGCCGGAACGCTAGGTGTATATTCACCTCGCGAGGAGGTATTTTATCCAGGCTTAACAGAGGTAATACTCGCATGGGTGGTAGGTTCTCGAAAAAGATTGAAACTCTAGAAAAGTCAAGCGCACCTTTCGAAAAGCCAAAGGAGAGGCAAAGAGCAGGCTCGCGGGGTTGGTTTCTTTTTCGTGCTTTACAGCGAGTAGGGGGGCGGGAGTCTTTCATATGCCTAGGGCGACCAATGGATCAAATCCGCCCCTGCATACAGAGACGTGGATGCTCAACCAAAGAGGTTGCGCCATATAAAAATAAGTATGAAACATACCTGGTTAAATTTGGCTCTAGCTTTCTCGCTCACCAAAATTATACGTCTACAATAAGTACGAATACATTTTCGCTAGTCTTTGTGACAAGCAAAAAAAGAAAATAATGTGACCACATATTTATTTAATTCCAAACATTGTTATTTCATTCCATTTTCTTTATAAAGGTAATATATACTCATAAAACGTAAATGCAATTTATATTTGAAATAAAATGAAAATTCCTGCGTAGTGATTTGATTTAACATGAACAATTACTTACTGTTGACAGCAGCTTAGTAAGTTATGTACTTTAATGTGATTATAATATTGCTAAAGAAGGTCATAGCAAACGCTTTTTTCTCTAAGTAGGTACTTACCTAAAAACATTATTACTCCGTGTTTGGTGCTTGAAAAACCAAAGTAAACCTAATTGGTGAAAATGAACCTTACGGCTTCGCCCGTTTGACCCCTTCAAGTCAAGCGGGCGAAATAGATACAGAAATGAGTAAGTGGACACCATTTTTTTCATCTTGAACGACGGTTGTTAATTTTATTAAATTTTATTTTCTAGTGTTTTTCTAATGTATGTCGTTTAATATTCATGGTATTATAACCGATAAATGTTAGTTAAAAGACACAAGTATTAGTGAAATGGAATAAAAGAAGATTGAACGGGAATTCTCAGATGAAGAAAATTGTGCACCGATCGTTTTTTGTTAAAGTCGCCATGGCTATAGCAGAAAACAGGACCTGACCGAAGACTGGACGACTGGACTTATAAACGTAGTACACGTTGCCTCATATTATTATGAACAATTATTATACTTGATACTGGCGAAATTGTGGATAAATATCCCAGAAGTCATTTAATAAAGAAGTGAAGTGAAATGAGCAAGCGCTTTCTCGAAAAAGATATGTCAGCTTGTAATTTGCGAAAAAGTGATTAATCAGCATTGTTTCCCACATACCAACTTAGCATTTAAAAACACCCAGACCAGGAAGGTCGGAAAGAGAACCAGCGAGACTAAAAAGTGAATTAACCATCGTCGCCGCTAACTGAAAAAATGAGAAGTGTGAGTGAGACGCAGCCTGAAGCTTCCGCACCATCATACGTCATCAGTCACTCATCAGTTAACACGTTGACTGCGAGCAATGGACACGAAGCTGCGCGCAATGGACTTGAAGCAGCGCGCCATGCCCTAGGTGGGCCACCACCTCTATATCAAGAGTTTTGTTTTCAGCACTCACGGCGTTAGTACGTTTACTGCGGGCCTCGGGCATGGCGCATAGCACGTGGTATATACATGCAGCATGTACGGTGGTGTGTTATTCAGCACTCAAAGCGTTAAAGGAATTTACTTACTAAAATACTTAGGTATGTTATGACCAGCGTACGATGAACAGGATCCTGGATACTTCTAGAGCTTTATGTTCATATTTATTTTCTCACAGGTTTTATGACAGTTTTATGACCAAAGAACTGTTTCATAGCTCCGGTCTGATGATGACTCGCATTGTATGAACAGGATTCAGGATACTTCTACAGCTGTTAGGTTTTTTTTGTTTCTTAGAACTCCATTGAATTTGTAATATTTAATTGCTATGTCGGTAGCACGATGGGTTGACGATGACGACACAAGTAATGTACGATTCACATCTATCGGCACGCGTCGGAGAGCATCGAAGCGAATTTTAAAACATTCTAGAGGAAATTGAAACATCCACAAAGCAGTTAAGTTCCGTATTTGCATGCAATATCTACTTATGGATCTATTTATGTCAGTGTTTGACAAAGCTCAAAGCTGCAAAAAATTCATGCAAATTTGGAGCTTAACTGCTTTGTGGATGTTTCAATTTCCTTTAGCATGTTATAAAATGCTCTCCGATGCTCTCCGACGCGCGTGGGCCGTCAGTGGATCAGGCCAGCGCAGGACCGTGCTCAATGGCAAAAGCACAGGGTGTACTATACCAGCACTCAGCAGAGAGTGAAATCGGGTTGCGAATGATGATGATGAAATGTTAAAAATAAATGATAAAAAATCAAAATATGTCGTTATGTTTTTTTATTCGTTAGAAGGCTTTAAAAACATATTGAATAAAGAGAATAAAGGCGTTATTTAGAATACAGGGTGTCACAAAACACTTAAAGTATTACAAACTGTAATTTAATAAAGTACTTATTGAATACAAAATGTATGTGGTAAATAAAATTTTACTAAGAATTTCAATTTTATAATGGTTAAATGCCGGCCGTTTTTTTTGTCTTTAAACCTTTTGCAAACATTGTCGAAGACTTTCTATGGTCTTCAAAGTAGTAATGTTCATAAATGCACTTTGCCGACATTACTGTCCATACAGTAACTTACTAACTATACAAGAAGCGTTGATGTAACGCTGTTGGATTGCTCTATGTATAAGATTGACTATTTTGACGATGTTGAACTATTCAAAAGAAAATGCGTTCCGTCACTGAAAAAATGTTGTTAAAATCATCGAATCTCTCTAACATTACGTTCATATGAGGCAGTAAGCCATGGTACCAACTAAAAATGAAAAAGACGTGTGGCACTCGGGGACTGCCGCGGTAAAGCTATTGCATAGCATTTTGTATCAACTTATGCAATTATAATTATTTATTTATTTTATTTATGCAGTATTTCTTTTTCTTTGATATTAATTCAAGTTACACATTTTGAGCGTGGTGACCGATAAGAAAACAAATTTCAAAACAAAACTGAAATTAGATTCAGGTGAAAAACGTCAGACGTCAGTTCGTGTCAGAGGCCAATCATGGACGTGTAGCTATCTTTACTGTGTTGAACACTAGCGCTGCGACGTTGTGACGAAGAACTAATAGAATACAAAAGTTTGAATATGAACTCTATTTCCAAGCGACAGATTATAAAATTAAGTAAATCGGAGTGGGGAGCGTGAGGTTTTTTTTCGTTACGGAATTTCTGGATTCGGTCCCCGCGCTCAAGGCCCTCGATAGAAGCTATGCAATAGCTTAAAAAGGACGAATTTTGTCAGCGACGCCGCTCTCACTCCTCCACCCCATTTTGTTGGCGTTTTGTTAGGTCTCGAAATAGTCAGACCGATTTGAGCCACCCTGTATAGTTTATAGTAAATTTTGGGGAATATCCTGGACTAGACTGGCTTCGCTATGTGTTAATTCAGGTCTTAAACTATGTATATTCCAAGATTCATCCAAATCCGTTCAGCCGTTACGGAGTGAAGCGACCACAAACATACTCACACACACACAAACTTTCGCATTTATAAAATTTAGTGTGATGTGATTTTCGTTCTAACGTTCTATTATCCTATTTGAGATAATCTGAAATCTTTTGGAAATATTTTATACTTTTACATCTGCCTTTTTGTTTCACCTGTGGTCGTATCCTCATCATCATCATCATCAGCTAACTCGCTACTACATAGGCCTCCACTAATGAGCGCTTTCGCGTCCTCCCCTCTTTCCCTCATGAAGCTGACTGACAATCAACCAACCTTAACTGTAATAGCTAGTCTAGATTGGACGATTTACGCATGAGTAAGTTGCGAGTAGCCAGTCATATGGACGCACGTCGACGACAGATGGCGCAGTGGGCGAAGGCCCGACTGAGACGCAGAAGGTTGTGGGTTCGATTCCCGCTGCGGGAAAAATGTTTGCATGTTCTGCAGATATTCGTCTCGGGTCTGGGTGTTTTCTATGGATGATATGTATATATATATATGTACAAAAAAAGTATGTAGTATATCAATCATGTGGTTCCCATAACACAAGCTCTGCTTAGTTTGGGGCTACATGATGCTGTGTGATAACGTCCAGCGTTATTTATTTAAAAAAGAAAAAAAGTCACATTCCACGTGACATTTCGTAAGCCTGATTGGCTACACGCGACTCAACTGACCCAATATGTGGCCTAGCTCTAAGTTCTAGAACTTAGAGTTTCGTGAAGGGTTATAACCCATTCAATGTAGGACCTATTTGCTTTGCATATTTTATTCAGAGTCATGAGTGTAACTGCGGAGTGCTCACATCACACCATCATATATCAGTCAGTCCAGTCTATTATGGCCCATGCTGGGCATGCGCCCCCCTATTATGGCCGATGCTGGGCATGCGAGTTGGGGGTCGCAGGGCACAGTTTCTTCACAATGCCGATGCTCCAACGCGTATCAAATTGTTTAAGAAAAATAGCGACAATCATAATGTTAACCCTAGAAATAAAGATAAACTAGCTGTTCCTACTGTAAGGCTCCATAAAGTTGGTCAATCCTTTAAAGGGCAAAACGTACGGTTTTTTAACAAAATCCCAAATGATGTGCTTAATTTATCTGTAAATAAATTCAAAAATGTTAAACGTAACCTCTGTAATAAAGCTTATTATAAAATTTCTGATTATTTAGATACAAAAAAGCTTGGGATGAAACTGTCTCCAACTCCCTCAAAAACAATGTAATAGTTAATAATAAATTGTAAAAAAATCAAGACTTTATAAAAATATAAGCCAAAAATAGTTTCTTGCGAATTCTTCTCTGTTTGGTCACGTTACAAATTGGTTAAGTTCCAATTTAAAAAAATTAACGTTTCAAAGTGCTTATTGAATAAACTTATTTTGATTTTGATTTTTGATTTTGTTGGCGGTGCTCGCAAGTTCGCAAGCTCGCAAGTCCTAATTAAAATGGTAGGTAATAGAAAAAATATATCTGAGCAAAAAGTTTATTATTAAATGCAGGTTCTTTAATCCGTAAAGTCCATAAAATTAATATCATAACATCATACTATTACTTAAATACTAATCTTACAATATACTGAGTATTTTTGGCTATTTAGTATTATTCCCAAATCTTTGGTCTAAATCATAGTTTTCCTCGGAGTCATCGATTGTCGACGGCTGACTAGTGTTTGGAGTCTGACTCGGGAAGATGCTCGCTAGGATATCAGCTGGTATCGTGAACCCTAGGTCGTTGGGCACCGTTGTATTCTCATCCTTACTGCCATCGACGAAGGGGTTAGAGGAACAAGCAGACATAGTCTTTACATCAACATCTGAAAATAAAATAAAAATTGGTTGGTAAATGATAGAAACAATCGACATTATTTACTCATAGAATTCATTCCCTATCAGTGCAAAAGAGGTAATTTAGGTATTTGCGTCAATTATTTATACAGTTGGATTGATAGATATGCATTTATAGCCTCAAGTGGTAATTTGTTCTTACTGATCGGGACGCAGTAGTGCCTAGGACATGGTTAGGTTAAGCAGGCTTGCCTAGTCCCTATACCATCATCTCTGCCTAGTCGGCCTTGCCCACAAGAAAGACAGCTGATATGCGTGGAGCTGACTAAGCCGTGCGTTTTCTTTCGATGTTTTCCTACACCATTTTAAGAACGTGATACATTTTTGAAAACGAAAAATCATAGTGCTCGGGCGAGTTTTGAACTCACGACGTCCGGCTCGGAAGTCAGAGTTGATCTCACTAGGCCACCACGGCTCTATGGTAAAAGATGGCGGATCAGCCTAAGAGGCGGCTACATATGCGCGCTTCGGCAAAGTTTCTCAATTTGCCGAGTGAAAATTTATCCCTATTATTTCCTTCAGTACGGGTATCGGGAACTGCGACCATTAAATAACAATACCTAAATGTAATGGAATATCTTCAAACTTTTTTTATCATATCATAATGACTTGTCACAGTATAATATTGATCAAACCATGTTTTAATTGGAAAACAGTTTAATAAAAGTATTATGATAGATAGACTGATGAGTTATTAATTTCATTTAACGACTGTATCTCAATAAATGATCGTCAAATATATTTGAATGTAAAATAAATAGACAAAATATTTACGAACTGTCTTACCTATTGTCACAAAAGGTCAAAGTACATACTTAAGTAGGTACCTTCTTTAATATTTTGCTGAGGGAAAAGTAAAAATAAGTTGGAAATTAATTAAATAATTAATCTTTCAAAATCGCTCTGTTTATATTACTATCAAAACGAAGGATTTAACCTTAACCCAACGGCCACATTATCGGGATTCGGCGAAAAAATTTGTTTTTTATTTGATGTATTGATAATCATTCCCTGGTACTTTAAAACCATGTTCTATAAATTTATTTGCTAGTATTGCGTACTTACTTATTCCACATCGCTTAGCACATTGCAGATTTTGTAAGTTTGCATACGTCTCCCCATTCGTACCACATACTGGCTTGTACGTATTAGACGGGTTACATTTAATTATACAATTTGCAGTATTGTCCACTGTTGATTGGGTCGGCCGGTCCGTGTTAGCCCACACTGGGGGAGTTGCGGGAGTTGCGGGCGGGACGACCGTCGGGTTAGTTGACGCTTCTCCGCAAGCAGACATCTTCTGTACCGATACAGCTGTAACATTTAAATTAGATTAAGGTTTTATACTGAAATAAATTGTATTTTTTTTAATATGTAATTTTTATCTTGCAATTATTGCTGCACGCTCGACATGAATGGAGGCCCATCAAAATCTTACACAAAACCACAGAAGGAATCAATATGGATAACGCCAATGGACTCATTTCATCTTAAATTATTGTGTGTTGGTCATAAATACACGTTGCTGCTGGATTATATGGCCGAGTCCATGTTATCCCACAGAGGAGACATCCAGTTAATACATATCTTCCTCTCCTTAGTATGAGCTGTTGACCAACTCTGGTGTTGGAGTTTTAGGCCGCCTAGAGACCTACAACATGGCTTAACGACTGAAAAAGCCGGGATCAACATCATAGCGTGCAAAGCACTAAAGTGTTCAGATCTAAATGTCACTAGACGGTTACCAATCCAAATAGTGGACCGGATGGAGTGTTTAATTCAGATGATTGGCTAAAAACAAACAAAGTAAGCCACGCCACTATAAAAGACTGAAACTAAACGCATCTTCAATGTGTGGTGTTGATAAATACAATTTAAGAAAAGGTGTAGCTCTTTCGAACATGTTCTATGGAGGTCCAATATAAGTCCATTGAGATACCTAAACTGGCAACTTAGTACATACTGAATATCAATGCTGAACGGTTTTGATTGGCCATTTTCCAAAATGTATTAGCTGGTCAGTCATCGCATCCTTGAGGAATAGTAAATCCAGAAATTTACGACGTGAGCAGTCTTTAGAAAAACTACTATAACAACAAAACCACATTCACACCATAGCAGGCAGAGCTGGATATAGGTCTACACTAATATGAACGGGGATAGACCCATAATCTCATCTGCTAGATAATTCTATGCTTTTAATATTATAAATTAGAAAGTTTGTGAAATGTGAAGATGTGATGATATGAAATGTGATTATGAACCGAATATTTCTGTTCCTCCATTAATACTAAACGGATGGAGCTGAAATTTAACACGTACCAACTCTCTATCAGGGTACCAATTGATGCAAGCGAAACCGCGGGCGTTTCGAAATAAAACGCGTAATTTCATACAATCAATATTTTATCAATGAATATGCTAGAAATGTTAGGTTATGAAAAAGTTGCCTTGTCTTCCTTTTTATGCCAACTTAGGTTTCGGAGTTTTTAGGTTACCCGAATTTCTCCGAGATGGCTTAACGACTAAAAAAGCCAAGACCAACATCTTAATGAGCCTTCCGAAGATCAGAAGCGCTCTGATTTAAATTCCACTAAATAGAAAGCCATCCAGTTAGTGATCGAATGTAGTGTTGCTTAACTCAGATGATCAAACGACTGAATGATGAAACAAACAATAACTTATACTGAAAGTACAATGGACGATCTTATCACTTAGAGCGATCTCTTCCAGACAACAACAGACACAAGCAAGTTACTCTAAATTTAAAAATAAAATATATATAATCCTTACCAACGCCACATCTTATGTTGCACTGCAAACTTTGAATATTAATGTATGTGATACCGTTTGAGCCACAAACGGGCTTGAACTCCTGTGAGACGGAACACTTATTTATACAATCCTGGGTTGAAGGATTAGTAGGTCCAACAGTAGGCGACGTGGGGCATACAAAAGGGTGTGGGGTCGGGATCGGTTGACCCAAACATGGAGCAAACTTACGTACTCTTACATCTGAAAAAATAAATTGTATCTATTACATAAAAAAAATCCTTCGTTCTGCAGCCACAATCAGAACCGAGAACCAAACGTATTCTCAACAAAATTCTTAGCCGAATCCCAATAGTGTGGCCATAGGGTAAGAAATATTTTTACAGCCCATGTGCACCTACATTATTTATAGATATTTAATTTATTGAGAAAAATAATTGGTTAGCTAAACGGCTGTTTAACCACCCCTTCTTTTGCACTATGTAATTTCGGTGGAACAGTGGACAAAGCGTAGAAGATTTTTTTTGCCTGCAAATATTTGTCCCTGGTTAAGGGTTTTTGGTGAGTATTAATTAAAAACGTCTATAAATAAGTATTATATCAGTCATGTGGTTCCCATAACATAAGATCTGCCACATCTGCTTAGTTTGGAAGGTTGGGTAATAATTATAATGTTTAGCCTTATTTATTTATGTATTTTTGTCGTGAAGCAGTATTACTGTATTTCGTTTTGAAAGATGTGAAAACTTTGAAAACTTTGTTTTTGTTATATTCCATATTCAAGTCATCATCATCATCATCATCCACAGCCCGAATTCACCCACTGCTGGGTATAGGCCTTCCTTTGTATGTTCCAATCCCCACGGTTCAAAGCTTGTCTCACCCAGTTTCGGCTCACGATTGATGCAATATCTTCCGCTCATCTTTCTGCTGGACGAGCGACATGGTATGGTTAACCATATTTAAGTAATTTTTATTAAATATAGTTACTTACTGACACCACAAAACTGTGTGCAAAGCAGCTTCCCTGGATTGCTGTAGGTCACTCCGTCTGTTCCACAGACAGGGTTTATTTCAGGCGTTATTGGGCAGAGTTGCATACACGCTATTATTTCAGTCATTGAAGGTGTTTTTCCATTTCCATTGCCATTTGAGTTTCCTCCTCCATTGCCGTTTCCATTTCCATTCCCATTGGAACCACCATTGCCATTTCCGTTTCCATTTCCATTCCCATTGGAACCACCATTGCCATTTCCGTTTCCATTTCCATTCCCTTTCCCATTCGAACCACCATTGCCATTTCCGTTTCCGTTTCCATTCCAATTTGAACCCCCATTCCCATTGCCATTTCCTTTAGAACCAACATTGCCATTGCCATTTCCATTCCAGTTTGAACCACCATTTCCGTTTCCATTAGGGCTCTCAGTGGTTCCGGGTAGGTCTGGATTATTTGGACCAGGTGGTACTGAGCATGGGCTTCTTCTCCTGATTTCTACTTCTGTGAATCACAAAAATTTAATTTAGGCTTCTTTGGTAAACCATTCACACGTACGTCTTGAATCAGTGATACCCATAAATTAAAGACATGTAGGCCTATTCAAAAAATAATCTATCTATACTTAATCCTTTCTACTAATATAAATGCGAACGCTTGTGAGTATGGATGGATGTATGGATGAATGGATGAATGTTTGTTACTCTTTCACGCAAAAACTACTTGATGGATTTGGATGAAACTTGGAATATACATAGTTTGTGACCTGGATTAACCCATAGGTTACTTTTTATCCTGAACCACGCGAGCGAAGCCGCGTGCGGAACTTAGTATAAACTAAAACAAATGAAAGGAGTCCTTTCATGACCCTAGTTTAGGTCATTGATTACCACTTTATTTGACAGTCCTTACTGACGTATTTAATACACGTGCAATACATGTACATATACCTAACCAAGAGAGTTACTGTTACTAACGGTTTACTATTTAGTAGTTAGTTAGGAACAGTACAAGAAAAGCCCGAATATTTACTCTAGCAAATAAATATTTATATCATGAATCTCGAAACATTTATAAACGTTAATTACATATATAGAAAATCAATTATTTCGTGTTCATTAATCCGATAGAATATAAAGGCAGACTTACGAAATGTTGCACGCAATGAAAGAATCTGCCGTCCACATTGTCTCATGAAATGTAACAGAATTGCGCGCACCAACTATGCACACTACGCGCACGAATATTCTGCATACATGCTCGGTTCGTGCGCGCACTGTGTCCACAATTATGAAATGTTCATTTCATGTTACAGTACATTAGTCTGTACCAAGGCGGGTACAGACGGCTGTACTGTAACATCACAAACACAACAACACCAATATTTTTAAGAGAGAATACAATAATCGCCGATTTTTGTTCAACGCGCGCATCCACTTAATAAGTTTGTACTTTAGTAATTTCATGGCCTTAACAGACCGGAAACAGACTTACTTCGACCACAGTTCTGTACGCACTCCAACCGGCCAGGGTTGTTGTAGGTGACACCATCTGTGCCACAAACGGGATTGTACTCCGTAGTCACCGAGCATGTTTGTATACACGCTGTTATAACATCATTTATTACAGGTACGTTGCATGACGACCTTCGGCTGACTTGTACATCTAGAAATATTGTCAAAATATCAGTACCGTGTAAGAAGAATTGACGGGTACAGGAGACTTATCATAATCGCTTTAATTTTAAAATTGATCGTAGAGCTTTTGCATCGTTGGGCATATTGTAAACGTGCGTGATCTACGATGCAATACTTTGTTATAAATAATGGTTACCACTTAACATCCATAACGGTACCATATATAACATTATGGTACCGGTATATACTAACAATACAATGAATTCGCCACTATAAAATTCCAATGCAGGACTCTTTATGATCTATTACTCTACTCTTTGACAGGACTCGAGCTAAACCGTCATATTCTAATTCATATTCCTTGAATTGCCTTGAATGAAATGGTCTTTTGTTTGGTATCCAGGATACCGCAAATATTTCCTCAGTCCTGTCAATGTCAACAGTATCAACTCAAGGTACGCCAGGTACCTCGCTAGACGTACCTTGAGTATTCTTCAAGGAAAAGTTAAAAGATGATACAATGATACGATGATAACTAAGAATATGAGGGTAGGTGTAGTGTTTTGGACCCAGTGTGAACTATTATCTTGAAATGCTTCTAATTAGTCAGCTCACTAGACGTTATAACATCAAACAGAAACAAAAAAGTCTGGTATAATAGCTTTAACCCTAACTTTATTTGTTCTTAACTTTTTATGCATATACACTTCCCAAACTAGTATCGTACCAATTGTGAAAATAATAACCGGCTCTCATAAAAACATAAAAATCATGACCTCATCAAAGACTTTGGATTTTTTTCTTAAATCGACATCATAGAGTCCGTCCAGCTTATCTGTGTAGAACTCAGAAATGTCGACAAAATGAAAATGGAAACACTTAACACAAAAAAAATGTAGGTCGATACACTTAAAAAACTTATGTTGGTTGAATGAAACGGGGCAGAAATAGTCGACATTAAAATTTTACGTTGTTTCCTTTTACAAAGTAACACCCAAGTGATGAAATGTCTGCCAGTAAAAGGAGAATACAAACTGCAGGAGATGTATTTACACCAATAGCTTTTAATCATTTCTGTGTTCTGAAGAGATAAGCTGCCAGACAATATTAGTCATTTTGGTTACATAATTTCCTATACTATCAAAAGCGCAAGCAAGGCCTAGCTTTCAAGAGCCGCATTCAAGCTTTCATTCCGACAATTTCGTCGCGAAACATGACGTAATCAAGGGGGATTTTAACTTAAAGGACTTAATTCATTCAATATTACATGCACAAGGTCAAATTACTCGATAGTCTACTGCGTAAAAAAGCAAGGCTAGGTCTGAGAGTCGAGAGAGTAGAGTTAGAGTGCTTAGAAAAAAAAATTGTCGCAGTAACTTTAAGAAAAGAGGAAATGGGACCCTTAAGGTGCAACTCTTTATGTCCGTCTGTTAATTCCTTCATTAACAATTTCTGAAGTTACCCAGCAAAATGAGAAGTACGTGTCGATGAGCGAGTCTACCGGAACAATAACGATCTGAGGATTACTTCAGTATCTCAATTGTCCACTGAAATGACTTTCTTCTTCTTTTATTTATGACCTCTGTAGTATAGCATTCACCACGTTGTCAATGTCCTGAAATGACTAGCACTGGTCCTGCTTTTACAAACTTTGACAGTTTGTCAATTGAAGTTGTACAAATTTCAATGGATTAATGTCAAAATATGCAAGACCGGTGCATATCGAGTTAGCAAGAGGCTGGGTTATAAGTTTGTGCAATGTGAAGATATGTTTGGTCCATCTTCACGCCAAAACTACTGAACAGATTGAGCTGGTTCTTGACAATAAATAACATATAGACTACTTTTTATCTAGGTAGTTACTACAAGCAAAGCCGCGGGCGGAAGGTAGTGATGAACATAAATCTAAGTTCTCTCTTTTCTGAACAGACTATGAAGTAAGAGACCATTATGAAGATACCATTGATAAAGCAAAGCAAAATACTTACTAGCACCACATCGTCTAGCGCAATCCAACCGTCCAGGGTTGGTGTATGTGACATTGTCAGTACCACATACTGGATTGTACTCCGAAGTCACGGGACAGTTTCTTTTGCAAGCTTCAAAAGCAGATATGTCAGCCCTGCCATTGTCGCCAATATTGTTATTGTTAGGAGGAGGAGTAGAAGTAATAGGGGTTGCACAGCGACTTTTTCTTTTTAACTTAACATCTAAAAGTAAAGGAATAAATGCAGGTATAAAAGCCTAGCAGGGCTTAAGCTAAGCAAGCATGCGTATATTGCAGCTACCTCAACAACTACGGCCGGGGAATTACCTTGAAGAAGTTGCGTAGTTAGCCGGGCGACAGCCAAAAGCTCAATTGTGATATTCATACCTTAGTATATTTTTACAAACCTTCAAGCCGGCATTTGACTATTGAATCCACCCGCGAGTGGAGTGAGTTTATTTATGTCAGTACATACGTAAAGACTGCTAAAACAACCCTTCCTTTTGGCTTAGCCGTAGCCAGGTAAAAATAGTTAAGTAACGAACAAACTTTATAGTAAGGTATGAATTTCTAATTCAGGTCAAGCAAAATAATATCACCTCAAAAAGAAGATTCTAAGGCCAAGTTCCTCTGATATCGGATAATTTATTATAGAGGATACTTAAATCAAAAACCGTTTTGTGAACTTTTTCTGCTTGATAATCAAACTGGTTCTTCCTTTAAATGGCCTAACATCAACCTAATATTTGTGATGTCACTGATCATATAACTGGGTGAAGGTAATATGACCAAGACCTTTAAGCGATGCCTGTTTATAACTTTTCCAAGTACTTACCAACGCCGCATTGACGCGCGCACTCCAATCTTCCAATATTGGCATACGTCACGTTGTCCGTACCGCATACGGGGTTATGTTCACTCGTGACCAGACAAGCGGCTTTGCAGGCCTCTATGACTAGGTTCCCAGTGGACGGGCCGGGGCGCGAGGTTGGTGTCTGGGTAGTTGGATTAATAGGTTGGAAAATAGGGTAGGTTACCCTTGGCTTGTTGGTCGAGGTGTTAGGTTTGCCCCTGTAAGCATTAAATATTTATTGATGACGCAGTTGTGTGGTTGACGGTCAATCTGACCACCAAGTATTACCTACTGACTTAATGCTTGTGGTTTTGCGTAGGTTTACAAATATTGATTTTGTGTCACTAGTAGATAATTTACAAATAAGTTTTGAACTTCTTTATGAGTGATTCATTGAGAGGAGTTCTATGTTAAAAAAATTACGTAAGCCTTCGAAAATTTATCTGTGGCGTTTGAGAGAGCTTTTACAGAAAATTCAATACAACGGGGGACGGAATAAATTTACAGGACATCGCAAACATGGTCAACTGATACTAAATTAGGCAAAGCCTTGTACTATGGGTACCAGAGTCCAACACACATAGATACTCTTATAACACTCAGACAAAGAACAAACATATGCACTTTATGGATGGTGAGCATGGATTCACCTCACAAATGATTGTCCTAGGTGGGAATCGAACCCGCAACCTGCAGCTCAGAGGGCAGAGCTACTAAAAACTAAGAAGCCAGTCAATCAACAACAAAAAAAGAAATAATACGCAAACTATTCATATTATTGACGGCCTCTGTGGCGCATTGGGCGAAGGTCCGCCTGAGACGCAGAAGGTAAGACAAATGCTTGCATGTTCTGTAGATATTTGTCTCGACTCTGGGTGTTTTCTATGTATGATATGTATGTATTTACAAGAAAATATTTATATGTGTAGTATATCAATCATGTGGTTCCCATTATACAAGCTCTGCTTAGTTTGGGGCTACATGATGCTGTGTGATTACGTCCCGCATTATTTATTATTTTATTATTATTTACCATGAATATTATTAGATATGACTTCGGTGCTTATAACTCCATTTACTCAATATATCATAATATATTTTTAAATAAGTTCTTATCGAACAAATTAGGAATTAATGGTAAATTTAAGGTCTCAGATATAAGTTACCTACCTAATATCGCCGTTGATAAAAAAGCAATTCTGTCGTATCTCTTTTTGGTGGTTTAAGCCCGTTTTTAAGTCAATTACCACTATCTGTTACGTACATTGAAATAACGTATCGCTTATTTAAATTTATTCAGTGGACAAGTTATTAACTTCCCTACTTCAGTACAGTATTAGCAATCTAATGAAACATCGACAGGGGAAGTTTGGTAGACTTTATCAGGAGTACGCCCCCTCTGGACATTGTCAACTATATAACCGGAAAGACCAAGATATCTCTTAGATAGTTAGAACCTAATAAACCAACTGGTATTAACACACCCTGAATCATACTGGCTGTTAGTTAAATTACATTGGCTGAAGTGTACCTACTTAAACGCTTTAGTGGGTAGTGAATGCCCCGCGACTTTGGCCGCGCTGCAATTCTTTAGGAGCTGAATTTCACGAAATCTTTTCTTAGTGCAATATATCTGATGCATCTATATATGAAAAAAAAAACAAATGCTCTCCAAATGTCAAGTCTCTAGGACTTACGGTTTAGGTTACGAAGAGTGTCAATCAGTCAATCAACTTCATTACAGTTATATATATTTAGATTATGTTGAAAGCTTAAATTGAGTTTAAATTACTCTTGTTCCTATTCCTATACTAAATTGTCCACTGCTGGATATAGGCCTCCCCTAATAAAGGGGGATATGCCCATAATCCCCACGCAGGGCAATGCTTCTCGCATCACCAATGCTGCTGCCCGTCGATGGCCAGGGCATGTAGCTGTGCCGGTTTAGGCTGTGCTATGCCGCAATCAGCCGGCCGCCAGAGCCCCGTTCGTTGTTTAGCAGGGTGTACCACGTGCAGGGGAGGTTGGTTTGGGTTCCGAACATGAGGGTTGGAACCCCGTACACACTTAAAGTGGAAAAACTCATGTATTATCCAGGATGAATGATAATATGATCTGTGTGAAAATTTTCAGCATTATTATTTTATTTATATCTGGTAGTACAACGTTTCGATAAAATATTAGAATAACAGTCAATTACATATCAGTACTAACGCAAAACTTATTACTTTATTTCTGACCTTGTGCAAAAAAATCTCTTATTCCATTTATCTTTATCTGAACGTCATCAGATAGAATTATAGGATCTTGTGAATTATATAAAAAGCTTATAAGTACATACTTATCTAATAACAAAACATAACGCGTGTTGTACCCGGATAAAGCTTTTTATACTCTATCGTCAGTCAAACTTCTTTTCTAGAACTGCTAATCTTTTTGATTTACGACTAAACATAATAAATTTTCTAGTTTTATTGGTATATTCTTACTGTTATGGTCACGGTCGAATGGGTGGGCGTAAGATCTACATTAAATGTCAAAAGCAATGCAGTGTCACCCGATTGCTGATGCTTATTGAATGAATCATAAATACTCCAAGAATAAATTGATTGCTGATATTTTACTTTACAAATCACTCGTGTAGCTTTCACTTAGGTCAACCATCATCATTAAGGGCGTATGGGGTTCCTTCGGAATCCACGCCAACCGCACCCACCCGTGGTGCACGCTGCTGCTTATCGAACTAGGCTCTGGCAGCCGGCTGAATGCGACAGCACAGCCTCGATTCTATGACCGCCACAACGGGCAGCAGTGTCGGTGGTGCGAGAAGCTGTGCTCTGCGATCCCCAACCCGCATGCCCAGCGTGGGGATTACAGATAGAATATTCTTTATTGAAAAAAAAATACATGTACATAGGCGAACTTAATGCCAAGAAGCATTCTCTACCAGCTAACCTTTGCATTATATATAGGCATATCTCCCTTTATAACGAGATGCCTATGTCCAGCAGTGGACCGATATAGGCTAGAAACATCATCTCGCCTCATTAACATTTTAATAAATATCGTAATGGCATTTTTAGTGACGATTCCATACTTCTGAGAGCACATTTATCCATTAGCACTAAAACGGGCTACAGTGCAAATCAAGGATTCATTTCCTTATCATTATCAGCATATAGCAGGCTACTGCTGGACATAGGCCACCCCTAGTGAGCGCCTTTGCTCCCTATCCTTAGCTCAACGGATCCAGCTTCTACAAGCAAATTTTCGTAGATTTTCTCTCCACCTAGCTGGAGGGCGCGGACAAATACCTTTGCATTACTGTTATAGGCTAGGCCTGGTATGCAGATGCGCACTTCGGCGAATGTGAAAATTGTGTCAAAAATCAACAAACTAAGTGCATCTTTATCACACCCACAGTGAAATTCCTTTGCTGAAAAACGCATATGTATTAAGAAATAGGTAGACCACATAAATCTTATTCATCATGTTACTGTTAAAGAAACACTAGAGCTCACAAGTGAGTATCTACGAATCACAGGCTACATACCAGGGATGCCACCCTCCACCGCCGGGTGGGCCGAACCCACCGCCACCGTTAGGTTGTCCGAACCCACCCCGTCCTGAGCCCGGGCTATCCCCCGGCCGTGGGACCCACCATGGTGGATGGATCAGGTCGTCGTCGCCATCCGGATGACCGAAATTATGGAAAGATGATGCATATGCTGATGTTGCAAGGATAACTGAAATATAAAGAGGAGTGATTGGTTAAATTCATTTACCTCATGTATAATCACATAGACATTTGATATTTATTTGTGAGTACTATTATTTTCCGACATAGTACACATGAGATAACGTTAGTTAGTAGTTTATCCCGTAATTATGGCGCATGCAACTGCATTGAAATATTCGGAAATAATAAATTAACAATTTTTTTATTAATATTTTAATGTTATTATTGTAATAGGCTAGAAGCCTGAAAAATTCTAATTAGTCCGTCATTTACATTATCAAAAAATATTGGACACGTATTTTTTCTTTTGTCAATTAAACTAAAAATGACAAAGATATAGTGCGTTGAAGTTCCGCGTGACGTCACGGGTAAGTACACTTTTTACATACAAGTGACGTCACGAGCCCCCCCACTCCCGAACTTTGACGCTCAATAACTTTGTCGATTTCCATTGACTTAAAAAATAAATACGTGTCCAATATTTTTTGATGATCTAATTGACGGACTAATTAGAATTATTAATTTTCTACCCAGGCATCATCCCTATTGTAATTATGTATAACAACAACAACACCAGCATATTCAGTCCACTGCTGGATATAGGCCTCTTCTAAGAAGGAGGATTGCCCATAACCCCCATGGGTTGGTCTCAGAGTACGCCTTCTCGCCCAGCGCCGCTGCTGCCCATCGACGGTCAGGGTATTTAGCTGTGCCAGTGTTAGGCTGCGCTATGCCGCAATCAGCCGGTCGCCCCGTTTGTTATTTAGCAGGGTGCACCACGTGCAGGTGAGGTTGGCTTGTGTTCCGGAGATAGGGTTTTGGAGCCCCTTTCACCCCATTCATATGTAATAATTCCATTTTTATTATTAAGTTTGACCATATAACCCAGATATAGAACCTACTTACTATTCAATTTTGCACGTCGTTATTATGCCACCTGTGATAGTTTACAAAGTTATATTGTCTGTATTTTCTTATACTCTGATTGCGACTAGCTTCCGCCCGCGGTTTCTCTCCCCTGGTACCCGGATGAAGAAGCCTCTACTGCCTTTTTGTTATTCCAGGTCTGTGTTAGTGTGTATTTCCAAAATGACATATGAGCAAAATTTCAGCTCAATCTGTTTCGTTGTTTTGGCGTTAAGGAAGTACAAACATCTTCACATACACACACACACCCATGAATTATGCAACTCGTACTTGGGGTACAGTTCGCCTTATATCAGTAAAATCCTTATACAGACATACATTTATCATTATTTTGCAGAGTTACAACAAAAATCTATAAATAGAACTCGGCAATGATTCAATAATACTAAAACTGACTTAGTTATGGTTAAACCCACGGAAGATCCACCTCAATCAGTAACTCAATGCAACTTGGACTATTCCGTGGGAAACCCGTTCAAAGCCTATTTATTCTTTATCTGTATAGCAGGCTTTCCCCAAGAATGTCTAACGAGATATTCCACATTGAACACCAGCTTAACGATCTGACTTGTATTTCCTATTGCGGTTTCCTTTGACCATGTGAAAGGCTAATCTGAGGTTCATTGTCAAGAATTGATTCGGTTAGAATTCGCGATTTTTTGCGCGCTTACTTGCGTTTTTTTTTATTATGCGTTAAAAATCATCTATTCATCCCTCGGGAACAGTATTTTTTTCATGATGAAATGTCAATAGATACCCTATATTTTACTATGTGTATAGATATTTTTTTCTTATTCTTTATATATCTGTACCGGGACTTGCAGATGGAACAAGCACATGGCCCACCTAAGGTTGAGTCTATTACCTATCACAAAGCATTGTATCCTAGATCACGTATTTGGAACGTGCTCTACGATGCAACGCCCTGCGTCCATCAACTTGAGACAAAAGATGATAAGCCTCTTGTGCCTGTAATTTCACCGGCACCCACACCCTTCAAACCGAAACACAGCACAGCTGCTTCACGACAAAAATAGGCATGGTGGTAGTACTTCCCCGGACGAGCCCTCCACCAAGAACTGAAGAACCTAGATGTACCTGTCAGTTTATCTGTGTCATAAAATTTCACACACGCACGTCGTGTATGCGAAATTTCGATGATGATCGAGAAGAGTAACAAACAAAGAAACAAACTCACTTTCGTTTTAATAAATAAAAATAAATAATACACAGCATCATGCCCCGAACTAAGCAAAGTTTAGTAGCCACATGACTGATATACTACATAGAAAACACCCAGACCCGAAGCTAATATTTGCAGAACATCATTTATCTCGCGTCGGGAATCGAACCCGTAATCTTCTGCGTCCATAGGCGCGCCTTTCCGACAGGTCGTCATACAATATTTTAGAATTAGGATTAGAATTAGGATAGATTATGATAGGATATTTTCAGTTTATGATATTCATGAACCATTCTCAATCCCTGAGTAGTTATCCGAGTTGTGTTGCGCTTGAGTCATCGATTGAATTATTATTTGATTCATTTTCATTTACTGCATAAAAAAGTTATTGCGACGTTTCATTTGTTTTCAAATGCGGGAAGAATCTTTAACTTATTTCAATGTGAACTTGGGCTAAAGTGGTATGTTAAGTAACTGTGTACTAATAAGTAAGTACCTGCTCATGTATTTACTTAAATACAATACAAATTACCTTTGGAACGTGATTAAACTATTACTTATACATATGCGCAGTGAATTCAAAAATTTAAATATTTTGGCAGATTCTCAAACCGGTTACTTGTTACCGTAAACCAATTATTAAAAAACCATGAAGGCCACCAACTTCTCATCATTAGCTAGGTAAAGAAAAAATGTAGTAATAATATGAAGAATTTGGTAGGTATTTACTTATTACATGGTATTTATGATACATGGTATTTGTACATTATATATATGCAATCACACTAGAATTACACATTTATATAATTGTAAGTTAGTGCAGTTCACTTGTAATTTTTATCTAACTGATTAAGTTAAATTAGGCTGAGAAAAATAGTATACGTAAACTTAACTTAGGTTTTTTCATACTCAATACATTTTTGGTATACAGCTGTGACATAAATAAAAAGGTAGGTAGGTATCACAAATGAACCCTGTATAAGGGAAATTGTAACTGGAAGATAGGCAGACCGGGCATTGGTCATACACTATCTTAGCAAATTCTATATTACTGCGTCAAGTCTTCTATATAACTCCTACTCAATGGCCGGGACGCGTCAAGTGGTAACTTCCACTCAATAGCTGCGACCCTGTACTGCCTCGAACATGATTAGAAAGGAGTACTTGCCCATCAACTATACCATCCTCACAACCAGCCTTGAAGAATGGTATAATGTCAACAGTAATTACAAAGTCATCTATACAGCGTCAAGTGGTAGCTTCTACTCAATGGCCGGGACGCTATATTGCCTCGAACATGGTTAGATGGGAGTACTTGCTCAGCACCTATACCACCCTCACAACCGTAAAATTACATAGTTATCTATACAGCGCCAAGTGGGAGCTTCTACTCAATGCTCGAGACGATGTAGTGGCTAGAATATGGTTAGATGGGAGTACTTGCCCTGCACCTATACCATCCTCTCAACCTAGTCGGCCTTGAAGAATTGTATTATGTAAATTTATTCAGCGTCAAGTGGTGGCTTCTACTGAATACTGTGGTGGCTGGAATATGGTTAGATGGGAGGATTTGCCCAGCATTTATACCATCCTCCTAGTCGAGTCCGCCTTGAAGAATGGTATATTATAACCATACTTTACATCCCTCATTTTTGAGCTAATGGAGAAAGATTTATAACTGAGCTGAAAGATATACGCATACAGTTTCAGGTGGTAACTTTTCCACCTGAAGCAGTTATAAATCAGTTATAAATCTCTCTCCAACTTATAATAATTAAATAAAGTTGTACAATTATTGTTAGTATTTTAAAAGAAATTCCGTTTCAATTACAATAATTCAATAATACAATAATTCAGTCTAGATTTAAGTTTTTAGCATAATAATGTGTATCCCTAATTTCATGCTCCTAGATAATGTACTTTGTTAATCATAATACCATGTTATTGGTGCAATAAAAGCTTTTCTATTTCTATTTCTATTTAAAAATTAGCAGTTTTCTAAATTATCCAATTAAGTGCTTTCTTGAATAAAAACTCCAAAATTTGGGCACAAAAGAACTATGAAGAGGTAAATAAAAATAGCAATCACAACAATTAAAAATAAACTCATTTATATTCTTTGGACTGTATTGGAATATAAATAATTGCAAAAATTCCTGAACTACAGGAAAATATATTTATACCTGACTTCAAAAACACCATAAGTAATCTGAAAGATATTTTATAGCATAAAATATTTTTTGACCTAAAATATTTTGAGTATAGGGAAGGGAGGCCTTTGCCCAGCAGTGGATAAAAATAGGCTTGCAAAAAAATATATTTTAGCTACACAAAACTCACCTATTAAAATGATGCTCCTCATAATGCACGCACTAAATGTATTTATTGTTTTTTAGATCACGCACGACCCATCCGAGACACCGAGTTGTTTGCAATGTTACTGACTGACGGCCATCTACTGCAGCTCCGAGAGTGCCCATGATATTAAATCCCCACCTACTTCCTTTAATAACCCGTTATCGAGATGACTACATTATATACTTAATCGCATTTAAATGTAAGTATATTCAAAACGGTATATGGAAATGCTTATCAATCATTTAATTTATTTATATTGTAAAGTTTGAGGTTTCATCTGATGATGCTTCATTGAAGCACTCGAGGTTTATAAATTCGATTTTTTTCAATTCGTTACTGCACTTAAAGTGGTAACCAACACGTGCAGTAGGTAAACCATTTTAATACATGTAAAATAAATGCACAAAATTAATCTTATTATAGTTTAGAATCAACTACAAAAAATTATAAACGTTTTTTTTTTAATTGAGAAGGCAGGCTTCGTTGTTGCTGGTCTTCTCACTTAACAACCCTCCACTTGGTTATCATTAAGATCGGTAGTGGCTTAGTGGAATTTATATCCAAAGTCCAATTTACATTCAGATTCTGTGCTAGGTTTAGTTCAGTATGGAGGTAAAGTTTTCAAATGAAAATTTATATAATTTAAGTTTTACATCGGAATCAGCAAGTTGAAGTGGCAATGGGCAGGCCAAAATAGCCCGTAGAACCGATAACCGTTGGGTAATAAAGGTTCTCGAATAGCGACCGCGATCTGGAAGACGAAGTGTAGGGAAACCCCCTCCAGATGGACCGACGACATCGTCAAGATTGCAGGTAATCGGTGGATAGTGAGGGCTCAAGACCGTTCCTCGCGGAATTTCTTGGGGGAGACCTATGTTCAGGAGTGGACTTATAGGTTTATGATGAAGTTTTAAGCGGGGTATTCACTCGACGGACTTGCCCGACAAGTCTACAGGCATGCTCGCCGGACCACGCTACTGTCTTTGCAATGTTTGCTAGTGTAGGACTATCGCAGTCAGTCTGGCGATTGAGAAACAGACAACAAACTTATGAGTCTGTGTAGTGTATTGTGGCGACCTGTGGTGGCGACAGATATGCCCGTATAAACTGCCCGCGGACATGTCCGTCTAGTGAATTCCCTACTTTATATAATTCGTTCAATAAAGCGTCTCATCCTAACCCTTTATTCATAACCAAATGTCATTTTATAATGCTCGATAAAGTAAGATTGTCCCTGTGATTTAAAAGTAAATAACAAGAGGTGACATTATATTTTGCTCGGCGTGCGGGTTGGAAATCAAAGGGCACAGTTTCTCGCACCACCGACTCTGCTACCCGTTGGCGGCCTGCAAGGATTTAGCTGTGCCGGTGTTCAGGCTGCGGTATGCAGTGAGGTTCGTTTGGGTAGCAAAGATGGACCTTGGAACCCCTTAGTTGAATTTTCATATATTCGGAACGATACAAATCGATACAAAAGTGCCCCTGTGCTCTCTTCTCAGGTTGGGATTCGCGGGTACAGCTTCCGGCACTGCTGAAGCTGCTGTCTATTAAAGCCAGGTAATGTTAGGCTGCGCTATACCGCAATCAGCCGTAAGCTGCAGGGTGCAGGAAATGGAACTTTACAAGTTATATAAAAAATCGAACTAAATAGCGCTATATTTATAAACTTAATATTTTGTGTTTAAGTGCGTCAATCAAGACACTAGTAGATTTTATAAAATAAAAGATAATGTATGCATAATCGATATTATCACACTGATATTAAAAATGCTATAGTTTGTGTGTGTCTAGTATGTTTGTTCCCACTTATATACATAACGGCTGAGCGGATTTGGATATAACTTAGGATATACATAGATTGAGAACTGGATTAACAAAAAGGCTATTTTTTATTGGAGTACCACGCAAGCGAAGCCTCGGGCGGAAGCCAGTACTGTTATAAAAAAAATACTATTTACCTCAATGGTATGCGCATCTAAATACCAAAGAGGTCAAGGTCAAATATAATACAACCCGGATTTCATATAATTCATATTAAAATTATGTATTTTATTCGGAGTTTATGTTTTTTCCTCAGAGGAGCCTTCACCTCTAGAGGACGCGACATCAGGCGGTGGAAAGGGGAACTAACTTCACTCAGCAGAAATAAAAATGCTATGCTGGGCAGGTGGTGTAACACGTCAATTTGCAATGAGCACGTCAGCGGATCATTCAAAGTAGCCCCAGTATCTGAAAAGGCAACAGAAAGCAGGCTCCGATGTTATGGCCATATAATGCGCAGAGAAGAAAACTACTCCTTAAAAATAGTCCTAAACATCTCAACAAAATCCCGAGGTGGTCCAATGTCGAGAAAGACTTTAAAGCCCTAAACGTCGCATCTACGACAACCCAAGACAGAGTGTCCTGGCGCCGAAGTACTAGGAGGCCCGACCCCAAATGAAATGGGAAGAAGAAGAAGATTCGGAGTTTATGTTTTTACTCGTGAAACGCCCGCTACTTTGCCCGCGTAGAGGTTCTACTATAACTCCCGCTGCATCGCACTTCTTCAGGGTCTAAAATTGTTTCAGCACTTACGTCTTAGGTTTTGCATCGATTCATCTCGATAAATCTCTATATATCTTTTTTTATGGTACTTGAAGATGGAACAAGCACATGGTTCATCTGATGTTACGTAGTAACCATTACCTATCACAAAGCATGGCATTGTAAATCACATTTTTTGGCACGTGCTCTACGATGCAACGCGCTGCGTCCATGAACTTGAGGCATGATGATGATAAGCCTCTTGTGCCTGTAATTTCACCGGCACCCACACCCTTCAAACTGAAACACAGCACAGCTGCTTCACGGTAGAAATAGGCATGGTTGCAGTATATCACAGCGAATGTGGTAATACTCGTCCGAAACGGCTCGACCGATTTTTATGCATATTTGTTAGGTATGAGAATAAGGTCGTAAAGCATATTTATTATTTGACTCTTACTTTTATGATTATTATGTAGTCACAGTTCTCTATTCTGTGAAGGTTGTAATAAACAGTCCAAAAATAAATAAATAAATAATGTGGGACATAATCACACAGCATCATGTAGCCCCAAACTAAGCAGAGCTTGTATTATGGGAACCACATGATTGATATACTACTCATATTTTTTTTTGTAAATACATACATATCATAGATAGAAAACACCCAGACCCGAGATAAATATCTGTAGAACATGCAAGCAAACATTTGTCCCGCAGCGGGAATCGAACCCGCAACCTTTTGCGTCTCAGGCGGACCTTCGCCCACTGCGCCACAGAGGCCGTCTTCCTATAAAATATATTATAATCGCGAATGTTTGTTTGTATGTTTGTTTATCCTTCACGCGAAAACTACTGAACGGGTAGAGGTAGATAGAGCTGAAATTTTGTACTTTATATAAGTACTAGCTTCCACCCGCGGCTTCGCTCGCGTGATACTGGGATAAAAAGTTAATCCAGGTCTAGAATAATGTATAATCCAAGTTTCATCCAAATCCGTTCATACGTTACGGCGTGAAGCGCCGTCAAACATACTCACACACACACACACACACTCAAACTCTCGCATTTATAATATTAGTGTGATCTATGTTCAAATTTTCAGCATTTCTATTACAAGTTCCTGACTAGGAAGAACATATATGTTTAGGGATACCAGATAGAAAATTTAAAAGTCCAGAGAAAAGCTTGATTACCATTGAAAAATCCTGAGATTTTCTGTAATTTTTCTGATTCTCGCAAAAACATAATTTACAGCTTTGTGACCCGCGGCACAAAGAAAAAAGTCTGCATAAAAAGGTATAATCGCAAATTAAATATGATATTACAGATGATTTGAATAGGTTTCATAGATTTTAAACGTTGATTATACTTGTGCGATTCACATAACCAAAGCTTTTTTTTTTCAAATTAGCCTCTATAAACTTAAAGAAGATTAATATTTGTTTTTGTACATGATAAAGAGATCTGAAAAATCTTCTCTATTTTACTGAAAATTCAATAAATCCTGAGATATCCAAAGTTGATTTTGAAATTAGTCTATATTAACTTCAAGGGGGTGTACGGGGTTCCAACCCCCATCTTCGGAACCCAAGCCAACCTCACCTGCACGTGGTGCATCCTGCTAAACAACGAACGGGGCTCTGGCGGCCAGCTGATTGCGGCATAGCACAGCCTACATCGGCACAGCTAAATCCCCTGGCCACTGACGGGCAGCAGCGTCGGTGGTGCGAGAAGCTGTGCCCTGCGATCCCCAACCCGCATGCCCAGCGTGGGGATTATGGGTATATCCCCCTTTATTAGGGGAGGCCTATGTCCAGCAGTGGACTGATATAGGCTTGTGTGGTGTGTGGTGTGGTAACTTCAAGAAGATAAATATTAGTTTTTGTACATGATAAAAAGATCTGAAAAATCTTCTCTATTTTACTAAAAATTCAAAAAATCCTGAGATATCAAAAGTTGATTTTGAAATTAGTCTTTAAAAACTTAAAGAAGATTAATATTCGTTTTTGTACATGATAAAAAGATCTGAGAAATATTCACTATTTTACTGAAAATTCCAAAAATCCTGAGATTTCCTGAGAAGAGCCTAAAAATTCAGAGATCTCAAGACAAAATTGAGAGAGAGAGATTTCAGAGATCTGAGGATATGGTAACCCAATACAGGTTACTTTGTATTTGGGTATCATGCAAGTGCAGCCATGGGCGAAGGTTAGTTATTTAAACACCAGATAAACTTTATGTTAAATTGAATGAGTAGGTCATAAAAATATGGCCATTATTGACTTTGGAAAAAATTACATTATTTAGCCAAGTTTTCTTTGAGAGACCTGTTTTGATAATAAATTTATTCATATTGATTATTTATGCATTTTTGGTGTAAGCTCATATTTTTTTGTATTTTAAGTGTTAGCCCACACTTCAGGGAAAATATTAGATTTTTATAAGCCAACGGCGCTTAGCCGTGACTGCCAGAAACTTTCGATAAGGCGAGGGTAGTTGACTCGGTAGTGCGTCCCGGTAATTAATGGGAAGGTTGCGGGTTCAAATACCACCCGAGGCGAACTTTTGGGATATAAATAGATATAAAAATCTAAGCTCATATTGATTTTATCTCTGCCATACATTGTTGATAGCGCATACAGAATTAATTTAATTACGATCCGAGGCAGGTTTGAAACCAGGATAAAAACACTGACTTCTCGCCCAGCACTGGTTTACGAGTTTTTAACAAGTTTCTGGCCAATCTCACGCCTAATAGTTTTTAGCGCTGAAACGCTCGTGGTGTGGCTTACTTCGTGTTCTTAGCAGATCCTAGCACCAGGTCCAAGTGACCTGGTGGAAATAATACACCAGTTCACTTGGATGGGTAAAGTTTAGTGACATTTCGATTTGAGCACTTCCTTGCTTCGAAAGGCACGTTATGTTGGCACGTTATGTTGGCTTTGGCAGCATCCAACACTACCACACACCACACCAGCCTATATCAGTCCACTGCTTTATATGCCCCCCTCCCACCCCCTAATAAAGGGGGACATGACCATAATCCCCGGGCTGGGTATCGCGGTTGGGGATCGCAGGGCACAGTTTTGGCGTTGCTGCTCGTTGGGGGTTAGGACAATAAGCTGTGCCAGTGTTTGTGCTATGCCGCATTCAGCCAGCCGCCAGAGCCTCGATTGTCATACAACAGGGTGCACCACGGGCAGGTAAGGTTGGCCTGAATTCCAAAGATAGAAAGGCTCTCCTCTGTAAGGTTGGGACCCCTTACAGAACAGCATAATACTCTAATATATATACTCAATACTGTGTTCATCGAACTACCTGATGAAGGTATTGATTAGCTCAGACAATCTCTTAATCAAGGAGAAGCCTAACGCATATATCCGGCAGTGCACTTCTTGAGGCTGGTGATAATAACAATGATGGGTCTGGGTCTTAGGTAGGTATCATCCTAAAGCATGTGAGATATGCCAATTAATTTGCAAATTTTGTACAGAACATGATCCTCCAAAAAAGGCTTAAATGTATGTTTTGACCGGGGTCATTGCACATCGGTTACCTTCACCAGCTTGCCTACTTCGACCTTCGGCGACTGGTTTTATGATTCATTTTATGATAAATACCATCAGGTGAATAACTACAGTTCAGTTAAGCCGACTCGATTCCACAATACTTGGCAATGTAGGTTGTTGCTTGTTGGTTCAGGTTTTAATAGAACCAGATCTTTTCTTTTTTTTCAGGTGGCCAACTTTTTTGCAGTGCCATTATTAGCTGGGAAACGAAGCCCAGTCAGCATTGAGGCTTAGTTTACCTTTAATTTTATACATTTTTTTTATCACTGTCAGCGTTTTTTTAAAGAACTTAAACTTTGGCTTTGAACCCCAAAAACGGAGAAAAAGAGACCAATCGAGGTTTCCGTTCGTCCACCGCCAAAAAACAGCTGAATCACATTTTTTCTCTTAAAGTTTCCAGGAGTTAATCTGCATATATAAAAGAGAAGTTTATTCAATGACTCACTGACACACTCATCTCGATTTCTCAGAAACTACAGGGTCTAGAGATTTGAAATTTGGCACCTAGATTCTTTCTAGGGAATCGGCGCTCACTAAGAGATTTGGGAGGATTTTAACGATTTTGGGAAATTCTATCCCTTAATGGGGTTAATAGGTGTAACGTTTATATGAAAAATCGTATTCCTTGAACTTAGAAACTTGAATCCTGGTATATGTATTATTTCATACAATCAATGATTATTGAAAATATGAAATACTCCTCGAGGGGGAAGGAATAGGGTGTTAAAGAATGTATGAGAAAATCGTAACATGTGGTGCGATTTACTTGAAAGTTTATAGGAATACTTTGAATATAAACCCCCCGAAAACCAGGGGTGAAAAGATTCCTTGAGTAAAAATTTGAATCTTGGCATAAAAATTATGCAATTCAAGTGATATGAGACTATACGAGAAAAATCCAAAATTTTCAAAAGTACCTCTTTAATGATGCAATGGGTTAAAATGGGTGTTAAATTGGTTTGTTTGAAACTTTTTATAAAATATTCTTCTATGTATATGTTTGACGATCAACTCCTTAGACGATGTGCAAAGGAGTGTTTTATGGAACTTCTAAATGCGTCGTGTGATTGGTTTGAAATATTGTAAAGAATATTCTTCGCTACAATAATTAACCATCTACCCCGTAAAAGACGTGCAATAGGGTGTTATGAGGGTCAGTCAAGAGATCTGAAATGTATTGATCGTTAACCTAAACATTTTGAAACGATTTTTGAAAATTTCACCTCTAAGATAAGGGGAAGACACGTTTGTACTTATGAGACATCGTATTCCTTGAACTCAGTCTTTTTGTTAAGTTTACCTAAAAGGCTGAACCAATTTTAATGAAATGATTGGCACAGATTGGACCTTGGAAAAGGACATAGGCTACTTACTTTTTGTTGCATAAATAAACCTTAAAGATGGAGCGATAGAGGATAAAAGTTTGCATGGGGAGCCAATACTTTCTCAAGTTAGGGATATCAAAATTTATACGTATACATTTTAACTGGCTGTAGACTTAATGACGAGACGCTAACGGAAACAGAGCAGAAACAGGAACGGAAACGGGAACGGAAACGGGAGTGGGAGTGAAAATGGGTACGGGTAGGTGTGTAACGAACATATTGGTAATTTTTTTAAATTCCGTATTATACATAAAGTTCCGTGTAAAATTACAATGTTGTAAACATTTATCGTAAAAGTACATTATACATGCAAACGAGGTTGCTGGGTGGGTCAGCTAGTTAAGGATAAAACGATACTCAAATTTCTTTTTAGGGAATCGGATAAATGTAAGAACAATTTTGAGCCATCATCAGAAATATTGATTAAAATAATTACGTGATGTATAAAATGAAATATTTTTTATGATTTTGTTAGGATCCGAGATAAACACCTCTGTCTGATATAAACCATCTGGTTTATGTCCTGCATTGAACTTTGAACACGTTGAGTGCGGGCTTACGCCCTGAGGAACCGCCATTTGCACGTGGATTCCTTCAACGAGCTCTTCAACCCGTTTTAGAAGAATTAAACATTTTCCTAAATAAATAATTAGATACCGAACCCAGTATTTGGAACTGTAACACTCTGGATTGCAATTCCAATGAGTGCAGCTGGGAAATTCGAATTGTCTGATTTCAAACGAGTCCTATGTTATTACTAATGTGCTTGATAGAGACAGGTCAATGTCTTCAGCTTATGAATCATGCTGATAATTGATTTATTGGCCATTTCATAAACGATATCCGTATTTATACGAATATCCGACATTCGTCAGTTAACTTTTAAAAATTTCATACATACAGTTTACTTCTCTATGATTGACTAATAAATTATATAAACAAAGGTAATCGTAGGTTTTTATAACCGGTCAGAAAAATCGATAAATAAGTTCGAGATATTTTATAAGCAATGTGTTCTATATTGTAAGGCTGTGATTGTAAGTCTTCAGCGCTAGTGCCTTAACTTTGTATCTATTAGGTATTGTAATTTTTATTCATATTTTATAATACGGCCTTCCACGAATTTATGACCAGATAAGTCCGGTTTTAAGGGTTTTTATTTTTCCCTTTTGTACTTAAGCCAATTCTTTTGTTTCATTCAGACAGAGTTGCTATGACTAGTTTTTTTTACCAAAGGGAAATTCCCTATTAAACCGCTTTGAGTGATGAAAACACAATCCATGTCTAGCAACTCTGGCACCACGTGTTAAGGACGATACAAATAAATAAATAAATAAATAAATTAAATCTATATATTTTCGTATCGTATCTTAAGTTATTAAATATATCTTCTCTCTCACTCTGTATATTGTACAACACATTACATGTGCGGCCACGACGAAAATATAGTATCGTATCTTCGTCGTCTGTTATGGCCTAATATATCCTATTAATATTTTATTTTTATTTAAACAAGGATCCACAGTTTTACAATGTTAAATTATAGGCTAGTTAAACATAATTTTTACAAAAACCAATTTGAATCCACATTTTGTAAACAGCTCGTAATATGCGTTAGGACGATAAGTTAGCAGATGAGTATGTTACTAATCACAAAAACTATTCTATAAAGAGTAAAAAGATATGTAGGTAACAACAACAAAGCAGCAATGGTAATTTTATAAAGAATTCTAAATATTACAACGACTGTTCTAGTTCAATCGCATTTGTGTGTGTGTTTGTGTTTGTGTGTGTGTGTGTGTATGTGTGTGTGTGTGTGTGTGTGTGTTTGTGTGTGTGTGTGTTTGTATGTGTGTGTGTTTGTGTGTGTGTGTGTGTGTGTGTGTTTTAATTTTATGTTGCATAGGTAGGAAAGCAATTTGACTGAATAAGAAGTAAGTACCGACCTAGGTAGGGACGCAAAAACAGGTGCCCATTCACTAACTTAATGAACAATGCAAACAATTAATATAAATATATATTATTTTATATTATTATTTTATTTTATATATTTATATATAATTTAACATTGTAAAACTGTGAATCCTTGTTTAAATAAAAGTAAAATATTAATAGGATATATTAGGCCATAACAGACGACGAAGATACGATACTATATTTTCGTCGCGGCCGAACATGTAATGTGTTGTACAATATATATATATATATATATTTATTTCTTCTTTGTAATTAGTGATGAATAGTTTGCATTGTTCATTAAGTTAGTGAATTATATTTGTATATCGCAAGATTATCCACGACTAACCTGCGAACAAATACAAATATATTTTATAAATGCGAAAGTTTGTGAGGATGAATGGATGAATATTCAGACGACACGCGTCCGCCAAACGCACGCCACGCGCGTCAGAACCCGCTTCAACATCAATAGATCTCAAATTGCATATTTATCGAAGTCTAACCGCACACGCCTCGCGCCCGCCTCGCGCCTGCCTCGCACCCGCCTCATACCAACTCCGCGCTCACGAACGAAGTAGTCTAGTCTAGTAGTACAAAAGTACAAGCGGGTGCGAGACGTGCGCGATATATACGCTGATTTAGGGGCGGGCACAGAGCGTGTGCGTGTGAAAACGCTTTTATTGAAAAACTAGGATACATGCAAGTATTTGTTAGCAACTTGATATAACTAGATTTTACTCAGTAGAATCAAACATGCATTGTTATTGTGAATATTGGAAAATCCGATAACTCATCCAGCATATTTAGAGTTCCGCTCTGAAATTGGTTCCAGTGAGAAATTATTGAGCTTCCAATCATTTCTACTAAATAAACATATTTATAAGACTCATTAACAGATTTTTTTTTTTTTTTTACAATATTTAGTATTCTCCAAATGTAGAGGTACTACGAATGTTTATTAAAATAAAATTATAAGGAAAAAGCCTCTTAAAATATCAAACGTTTTCCTTATATCAACACCTTTTTATTAATTACCGCTGCACAATCAGTTGTTTATTTTACTTTAAATCCTTTTGTCATACATAAAAAGCGTATAAAATCTTTTTACTTCTAAAAACCGGTCAAGTGCGAGTCTGACTCGTGCCCGAGGAGTTCCTTGCCGTTTTATGGGAGTCCCACTTAAATATTTATTTTATTCTGTTTTTAGTATTTGTTGTTATTGCGGCAGCAGAAATACATCATCTGTGAAAATTTCAACTGTTTAGCTATCACGGTTCATGAGATACAGCCTCTTGACAAACAGACAGACGGACAGTGGAGTCTTTGCAATAGGGTCCCGTTTTTACGCTTAGGGTACGGAACCCTAATAAATACTGTGTAAAAATCTTTAGAATAGAAATAATAATAGTATACCAGCAAGTACATTTATTAGAATTTAAACAATGTTCTTTATTAACCACCCAGAAACTTAATCGCCGACACCAATTTCATTTGGTAGTTAGTCAGAATAAGTAGGTTTATGTTAACAAGTTTACAAATTCACATCGTTAACAATATCGCAATGAAATAAAGTACCTAACTCCTTACTCATTACTCCTTAGAATATTAAAACTAGCTATGAGCTAGTCTCCGCTGAATAGTTGATCTCATCTAGTTAATACGTGACCAATTTCTTGCTATGTTCGCAATGCTAAGTTGTATGCTAGTTAGTAGCTACCTAAAGACTTACAGCCCTTGCAAACACGACGCTTTGTCGTCGCGCTTAGTCGCGAGCGTCTGTCATATCTTGCTGTTGCGATTGTCGCCGTGTGTGCGGAGCTTTGTACAAAATGTATGAAAATTGTCACCCGCAGCTTGTCGTAGCGTCTAATCGCTGACGTTTCTCGTCCAATGTGCGCAGGCTGTAAAGTATTTTTAAACTTTCTTATATAAATATAAGTAAAAATATTTTGTCAACGCCTGTAATGGCAATGTCACACTGTCTAATAATATTTGTAATAGATTTTACTGTTCTGTAATGTGAATTGTCGCTGGTGTTTCTAACAATAAATAATGAAGGATCTAATCGTATTATGCATTGCATTGGTACCTAATTCGGCTTAAAGATTTGTTCCCTTCATGCCCTAGCCAGGCGCAGGGGGCGTCGCGTTTCCACTATTCGAACTGTGATTTCGAATCTGCATATCTCAAAGATATGCGTAACTGACAAGCATGGTTTAACTCACCTGAAAAATTGAGATTTTACCATCGAGATAAGTTAGAGAAAGATAAGATAGTAGTAGTAGAGTTCTTCGTGGAAGGCTCGTCCGGGGAAGTACTGCCTTCATGCCTATTTCTGTCGTGAAGCAGCTGCGCTGTGTTTCGGTTTGAAGGGTGTGGGTGCCGGTGAAATGACAGGCACAAGAGGCTTATTATCTTCGTGCGTCAAGTTGATGGACGCAGGGCGTTGCAACGTAGAGCACGTTCCCAAAAAACGTGATCTAGAATGCCTTGTGATAACTAAGGGTTACCACTTAACATCAGGTAGTCCATGTGATTGTTCCATCTTCAAGTACCAAAAAAAAAAGTTACGATAGTAACAGTACATACATATCGAAAGCTTTCACGCAAATGACAATTTTATTTAAAATAAATACAACCGCATTGAGTATCTCCTCCTTTTTATGAAGTCGGTAAAAAATCTGCTTCAAAATGCCTTATGTTTGCTTTCGAGCAAGAAAACATTTACGATAGAGCCATAATACAATTCAGGCGTTGTTATATTTTATGCTAACTCATTTACAATTTTAATATAATAATTTTCTCCGTTTTGTAATAATACATCATTTTATTTGAGTACAAGTAATTTTATACCTACAGATCCTGAAGATATTACTGAAAATTTATCTCAGTGCTGAGAGATTTATTTCATCTAAACATCATGTAGCTTTACTCATAATACTGACAACTACAACATCAGCCTCTTCAGTTCACTGCCGGACATAGGTGTCCCCTATGAGAAGGGGGATATGCGTATAATCCCCACGCTGCGCATGCGGGTTGGGGATCGCAGGGCACAGCTTCTCGCACCGCCGATATTGCTGCCCGTCGGCGTCGAAGCGGCATCGAGAATTCCTGTTTTCCAATATATAAATAATGCAAACTATACTATAATAAATAAACTTTTTTTTATAATAAATAGGCTTACGTTAGACTACATTTCACCTTGGTAAGCGAAAATGCAGTCTACGATGGAGCACTCTTGTCTAGAAGAAACCTGTTCACTCGAGACTTAAGGACACCAATATTACAATCATCGGGGAACATTGTTTCACTCTTAATTCTCCATCCGCCTAGTCTCCCATTGTACCATAATTTTTAATACCTTTTTCATTATGTTGTAATTCTTTGTATGGTGTGCAATCAAGTTATATCTATCTATCTATCTATCTACCTGTCTATCTAATTCTCATTACTTTAAAAGGAAGGGAAAGTAGGTACATGCTAGTTTATTGATCTAGCATAATAAAAACCCATGAACATTTATGCCACTTTTATTAGTACTTTACTTACCTAATGGCGCTACTTATGGCTTTTCATAATCTTAAAGTGTTGGCTACGGTAAGGCTACGGTGCTAACTACGGAACTTCTGTCAGTCAGTACTCAGTAACTCTGAATTTATAAAACTGTTTAGACCTCTTGTTGATTTACCTACTTGAAGATGATAAAATAGATCCTCTAAGGACGTAGTTAAACACGAACGGCATGCGCCAACAATTGTTGCAAAGTAAGCTTTAGTTTTCTTTAGTTTCAAAGAACGCTGTTAGATGGTTAATTACTTCGAAAGCTCGTTTTGAAAACACGTTCTTCGTAGGACTCTCGGATAAAATATACTTAAAAATGGTATTTTAGTATGAACTCAGAGTTACAGGTTTCATCATTTATCCGGAAGCCGCTGCTGGACACGGCGATGATCTTAGTTGAGTAACAACTGAAATTAAAAAAAAAAAAAACATTTAGTTTATTGCTGTCATGTTAGGGTACAAAATATTTTAATATTCATTTCAGTCATAATATAAGGCACAGAATTTGCAAATTATTCAAGTTTTTGTTCCACAGTGGGAGTCGAAACCGAAAATCGAAACCTTCGGTCTCAGGTGAACTTTCGCCGCAGATTAAGGCGCCGCGGATTGAGGCGTTAAATGTTGCCAAAATCTTCTAATCATCACTGTAATTTTCAACACTTCCATAAAACCTATCAATTATTCCAAATTCTTCAACTTCTAGAAGTCCACTGAACTTGGTTCTTTCTCCCATTGTGGGGGCTAATCAGCACGCTGCTTGGTGGATATGAGTGTTGAGAAAGAATATGAATGTTGGCCATTCTATGCCAGAGTACAGCTATGGAAGCAGTCCCAATTTCATAATTGGATTATATAGGTAAGAAGTATAAAATGTCTAGTTTAGCAATGGGCTTAAACAGACTTGGAATATACATAGTTTTTCACTTCTCTTGCTCAAAAAGTGTATCATAATAGTGTAGCTTAGCGGGCCTAAAACTCGAGTTTAATAACTCGGGCTAAAAAGTATTTTTTCTTTTTAATTTTTGTCTAAAATCATCAGCCCGTACAAAGCATTCGTTCTCCTACATAAAAACTCGACTTCTTGGTGCTCCGTCAATCTTTTTTTTTTAAAATAGAACCGTCTTGGTGATGTTTTATGTAGGTTGATTAATTTTTTTTAAAAATTCTGAAAATTGTCTAATTTTGAATTGTTTTATTTTCTCGCAATCGAAGTGAAAAGTAGAGTGTTTTACACGGGCCAAAACCACCCATTATAACTCGGTCTTGTCATCCTGTCATATTCTTGCTGAGCCTTTGTATTGTTATTTTCTAGGCCGTGAAGGTTTGCTATTTTGCTACATTCAGTGATTTTATATCTTCAAAAATGTTGAATAGTGCGAGCGAGAGGGAGGTTTGACCCTTATAATCGCCTTAATATATATTGTCTCTTTCATTACATTATGAGAATGACTGGTAATAATGTATCTATGATAAATATTTATTATGGAGTAGGTAAGTGGGTACTACCTACGTGAATAATTGTACACATTTGACTTGTAAAATATGATTTTATCAATAAAATCTTGTATCTTGTATCTTGTCCAATGTCCCGCGTACCAACCTATATTAAACAAATTGGAGCTTCCGCCCGCGGCTTTGTTCGCGTAATACTGCGATGTACTGAGTTCGGGCCTTTTTGCAACAGCAATGTTACTTACATGTAACTAACTGAACTCTTATGTAGGTACTGGCATAAATATATCATTCTTTCTTTCTTACTTGTAACCTGTTGTTGCAAATAAACATTTTCTATTCTATTCTAATGTGTTCCATGAGATAAAAAGTAGCCTATTTGTTAATCAAATATTTTGATTTAATATATCCTTACAAAATTCTTCACTCTGCCATCGATTGTCCCAATCTATTGTCGACCCTCAACATCAATACATATTACAGATATCGAAACCCAGCAACATTTTCGGTGAATATACTTAGAAATAACACTTCCTTCAATTCCCCTCTGTATAGAGCGGTCGTCTTTATAACGAACTGGCTTCTAATGATGCTGGGTTAGATATTTTCGACCCAAATATGATTCGATTTAAGAGATGCGTTATCAGGTTGCTTTATTGCGAATCATAGTAGTTTTATTGTGTAAGTAGGTACATTTTTCCTGTTTTAGGTTAATCATATTTTCGAGCTAGCATTATTGTTTTTTTCTCTGCCCAATCTGGGGGGTGATCGGCTAACTCTGTTGTAAACAGAAATGATTGACACCGATTCTGTTCTAACAAACTTTGATAATTCATCCGTCTTAATACAATAAATGTCAAATGACTTTATTGAATTAAGACGGATGAAATGTCAAAGTTTGTAAAAGCAGGATCGGTGTCAATCATTTCTGATTGCAACAAAGTTAGTCAATCACCTTGCGGACACAGGTCATGTTTACATATTTGAGAAAAGTTTAGGTCAAAACAAACTTGTTGGGATAAGTGTGCTTTTAATGGATTTTACTCTGTTTTGTGAACTTTTTAAAATAAAATAAATCCGACATGGATTAAACCAAAGATGAACGATGACGAAAACGAAAATGGCTTTTCATTGGTTTGACAAACCTTATTTGGTTTAGTTTGTCAAACCGATGAATTGGCGTACCAATACCAACTTATATAGCAGTGGATATATGGATCCTTACCGACTCCGCAGTCACGTGCGCAGATGAGCCTGCCTGGGTTCGAGTAGGTGACGTTGTTTGTTCCGCAGACGGGGTTGAATTCAGGCGTGACGGGGCAGTTTGTTATACAAGATTGAATCTCGCTTGAAAGGGTTGTGCTCCTGAAAATTACATCAAAATAGGTTTTAGTCTAGTTTTTCATCATAAACATCATCATCATCAGCTTATAGCAGTCCACTGCTAGACATGGGCCTCCTCTAATGAGAGCCTGCGCACTGTCCTCAAGTTTTTCATACACGAGTTCAATTGGGTTTTACGCACCTACAGTAAACGGCTAATTGTTTGTTTAAGATAATTTTTTATAATTTATTTTGCTTGTCATAAATAAGTCATTATCCATCGATAACATATTTCAATTTTTCTAGTAACTAAGTCTTACCCAGAAGGTGCCGGCGTTGTCTGCTGTCCTTGACCAGGGTTTTGACCTTGTCCTGGGAACTGGCCTTGCCCGGGGAACTGGCCTTGCCCGGGGTTTTGACCTTGTCCTGGGAACTGGCCTTGCCCGGGGTTTTGACCTTGTCCTGGGAACTGGCCTTGCCCAGGGAACTGGCCTTGGCCGGGTCGTACAGGGCGAGTAGGACGTCCTTGTCCGGGAAATTGGCCTTGGTTAGGAAATTGGCCTTGATTGGGAAACTGTCCCCAATTTGGCCTTTCTGGTCTGCCGGCGAACCCGTACCTGTCTTCAAGGTCTTCTTCGTTGTCGTCTGACTGACGAACCTTTCTGACACCCATAGTCAGAGCCTGATTGAAAGCTACAGCTGAAATCAATAAATAAAAAATAATACTGGATACTATTACACAGCATTATGTAGCCACAAATTAAGCAGAGCTTGTAATATGGGAACCACATGACTGATATACTACTTATATAATGTTTTGTATTTAAATATTTTACATACATATTAGATATACGTAGAAAACACTCGGACCCGAGATAAATATTTGATCACAAACATTTGCCCCAAGGTGAGAATCGAACCAGGCGCGTTTTCGCCCGCCGCGTAATTTTGTATTATGTGTGTGAGTATATTTTTTTCCACTCAATTCCATAATATAATTCCGTAATGGTATTAGCGCCCTGCACACGTAAAGTTCGGACCGCGGGAGAAAGCACGTTCCATTCCAACCCGCACTCCGAAAGGTACGTGTAGATGCGAGGGGCTGACAGTCCGATCTGGCATGATGACGCGAAGGCAAATCTCACAGTTTTAACCGCGCATCACGTGACCAGTCCCATTACGCGCCATTAGCACGACAGTTTGATCCGCAGTCCAAACCGTACAGATCGGACTGCGGTTTGGAACGCAGTTCCGATGCGCGGTCCGATCTTTACGTGTGCAGGGCACTTTTCCGTTTTCGTAATGGCTGAACGGATTATTATACAACAAATAATTCTGGACACTATCACAGTATCATGTAGCCACAAACTAAGCAGAGACGCAGAGCTTGTAATAAGGGAACCACAAAACTGATAAACTACATTTTTTTTTGTTAATACATAGGTACATTTATACATAGAAAACACCTAGACCTGAGAATATCTGCAAATAATGCAAACATTTGTCCCGCGGACGTCGATGAATTTTGGAATATACATAGTTTGTGACCTGGATGAATATATAGGTTACATATTTTTTTTCTAAATACCACGCGAGTGATGCCGCGTTTGGAAGCTAAACATACATTGCAAGTCATGTACTCGATGACAAATGTTTTAGTTATTTGGTTTACATAATTTCCACTAAAATAGCAGAGTGCTTCAAAGCAACTAGCTCAGTTCATGGCTCTGTTGGACTTATTTAAAGTACAGTTTTCCTTGAAATATAGATAGATAGAAAAAACAAATCACACACAAAAACACTAAAAAGTTTCTTCCATTTTTCACTTTTTTGTTTTTTTGTATCCATTTACCTGGGTTGGTCTGTGTTGGCACTCATATTCGCTTCTAGGCACTGTTAACTAACTAATATTTTGAATCAGTAACTTAGTCTTAATATAGGTAGGTTATAACATGAAGAATCACTTTAATAAGGTACCTAATCACTTACTCATAAAGTAATTGCCGTAGTTTAGTGTTCTTAATGCGTGACCGGGAATCCCCTTAAACAAATTGTGTAGTAGCTATAAACTTGGTAAAAAATTAATAATATTTTGTTTAACGCATAATAATCTTTGCTTTAGATCCAATGCTAGCCGGTTGAGGAAAGGTCAAAACGATAAACAGGAATTTTATAAGACATTGTTATATTAATTAGTAGTCATATTAACTTAGCATTTTTAAAACTCGTTTCATCGCTCATCCCATTAAACCACTATTTACCGTGGAACGTGTTTTGACACAAAATAATGCAATTTTATTTTATCCACTTAGCTGTCCATTTGTACTACAGTGTCCAGCCAGTCGCAATATGAACTTATGTAATAATAAATATGCCTGAGATACAGGAGGTTGCGGGTTCGCGAATGTTTGCATGTTCTGCAGATATTGTCTTGGTATGGATGTTTGCTATATATGATATGTATATTATATTTACAAAAAAATATATACCTATACGTAGTACATCAATCACGTGGTTTCGCATAATACAAGGTCTGCTTAGTTTGGGGCTACATGATGCTATGTGATTACATCCAGCATTATTATTATTACACTTTATTTCATTTAAAACACGTCAAAAATACATTTTTTACTATAAAACTAAAATTATCTACTATATACATAAATAACATCAAAAACATTATAGTAAAAAAAATATAAAAACGGGAGACCACCACGGCATTATTATTAATTACTAGTAAACTATTATGCGTTTAACATAAAGCTCAATCGTTTTATCAAACTAAGGCCGTTTTACAATATTCAAAATTTAAACAAATCTTATTCGTATAAAAACCTGTGCTCAGTAGTCTTGCTTGAGAGGTTAATGTCTGAATACGGACCAGTTTTGAAATACCTAAGGTTATTCACAGACAACATCAAGTTACAAATACTTTCGTTAAAAGAAAACAAAAATCGTTTACTTTTCATTTAAACAACTTCTTAAAAAAATCTAAAAAAATCAATGAGAATATTTCTTTCACCCTTTCTTCATCGGGTTGATAAGTTGAAAAATTTTAATTCCTTGGACCGTGTGCATTTTAAAATATTTCAAAGTTCAACGGCGGTTTTTAGGGTGACGTTACCGAACCGGTCAAACGAACCCTGATGGTGCCAGTTAGTCCGTCCGTCCGTCCGTCTGTCACAGCTGATTATTTCAGGAATTACATAAGCTACAGACTTGAAATTTGGAATAGATTTAAAATGCACTGACTGAATATGATTGCCAGTAAAAAAATAAAAAAAAAATTTTCATTTTCATCCCCAAAAGGTCCAAAATTAGAAACGTCAAAATTTCAAACTGGTGATAATAGGTCGAGTGGCATATCATATGAAAGGGGTCAATTAGCCTAGTCTAAAGCAAAATGCTTGATTTGAACAGTATATAACAGTTTTTATTTTTTTGATATCATACAAAGTTTTTGATTTTGGATGAAAAAAGTCCAAAAAATGACCATAGCCTCCCTTAACTCCGAAGTTTGCGAAGTGAAAAACCTGATATTTATACATATTATAGAAGTATATCTATATTTTACAGGAAAATTAAAGCAAAGTCTCCAGCTAATATGGTTTTGTAGAAACCTCAATAAATGTAATGACGGCTGTGGTCAAGCTATAAAGCAAGTTACTTTGTCAAATATGGTGATATCTGAAAGGCCCTAATTTGCCCATTCTAAAGCCGGTTTTTATTTTTCTATAGGAAGTACACATTTTATTTACGAAGAAACCTTACTAATTAGTATTGCACGCCATTGAACTCGCAGTTAACCGGTCTTGTTTTCATTGGATGGACCTTCGTTTGACGAAGAACTCACCTGATGTTAAGTAACGTTGTGGTCTAAGATGGAGCATGAAGGTCCTGACGACACCTATTCACTCCAAGTCCCAGATTAAGTATAGTTATCAGGAAAGACAGAGGTCTGTTGAGAATTCCGATCCCTGGCAGTTTGCTTAATAAAAGTAGCAGTTTTAGCCTTAGGAGAGTCAAGCAGTTCACTTCTAGATTGTTTATGATGATAATGATTTCTTAGCATTTCTAATTTCGATGTAAAAGTCCAGAAAGCTATGCTTTAAGTCTCTAAATCATTCTTTAAATCTTCCGCCCGCGGATTCCCTCGAAAAAAAGAACCTACCCAGAAAAGTTTTCCCGGTTTAGAATAACATTATGTTAAATTAGGTATCCGTCCAGTAGTTTAGACGTAAAGGACACAAAAAAAAAAACAAAAAAATGTGGAATACATTTCACATATTTACATTTTAAAAACTTTCGCCTTTATAAGTAGGGTCTCATCTAATCTTATCCATATTATAATACTTTAAACGAACTTCTTTAAATTGTGAATCGTTTCAAATTGTAAAATTGTGAATTGATTTTCATGCTTAATTTAAATCGACACGTCTAGTTTTTATTTTACGGTTATAAAAAATAAATTATAGAACAAACCGTGGCCTGAATACCTAAACGTGTTATTGTTTTTACGTAACAAAGTTTCAGACCTTAAATTAACGCATTGAGTGCTTAGAACATAACGGCAGACTTACCATAGGATCAACACGCTAGGCTTCACGTCATGTCCTAGGCCTGCAGTCAACGTGCTAGTGTACTGTTATTTAGAGCTAATTTCACATGATGACTGCAGGTTTTGGACATGAAAGGACCCACCATGCCCGAGGATCTGATCCAGCGAGTGATAGCAAGCGTTAAAAATCAAGGCATTCACCTTAAAACTTCCTCATAATAAACCATTAAAGTTTTTACCCGAATGTAGGTTTTGATCACTCTTTTATTTATCCTCATCTACTTTTTAAATAACTAACTATTTAATCAAATTTAATTAATGTAATAATAAAATCACTTACCAATTAATAAAAGCACGCACAGCTTCTCCATGTTTTAAATAGTGTTGTAAATAAATTATTATTTTATCGATAAGTGCTCTACACTCGTCGCCAGTCGCAGAGTCACTGTCGCGCACCGGCCATTATGAACATTTATATGAATTTATTCAAAACTTGAATTTGCCTCATAGGGCTGTGTCATTCACATTAACGATAAATTACTAATTACGTCTGCTAAAACAATTTTATCTGGGTTTTTCTGTTTTATTAATATAAATAAATAGTGTTGGATACTAACACAGCATTATTTAGCCCCAAACCAAGCGGAGCTATTATGGGAACCACATGACTAATATTACTACTAAAAACACTTTTTTTTGTAAATGCATTACAATCGTTAATTCATAATCATTCCTTCCTTCTTCCTTCGTATGAGTTAGGAGCAAACTCTGGTGTTGGAATTTTAAGGCCGCCAAAAGGCCTCCGACATGGCTTGACGACTGAAAAAGCCCAGACCAACATCTTAACGTGTCTTCTGAAGTACGAAGTCGCTCAGATTTTAGTGTCACTAAACGGCACCCATCCAAATGATGACCGGGCACAGTGTTGCTTAACCTAAATGATCTGCTAATTAAGCATTAACTTGTTAAAAGTAACGTTAGAGGAACGTAATATAGCTAATAATTATGTCTGTCGACACTAATTTATATGAAACACACAAATATACGAAATTGTATGGTAAGGCGATAACTGAATGGCGTCCAAGAACCGGGTACAGAAACGTCGGTCCTCCAGCAGCAAGAGGGGTGGACGATATTGCATCAATCGTGGGCCGAGACTGAATGAGACGAGCTTTGAACCGTGGGGATTGGCACATACAAAGGGAGGCCTATACCCAGCAGTAGCTGAAGTCGGGCTGTGGATGATGATGATGATTAGCATACCATTCATTGTTAGTTTTGACCTTGTTATTTAATGCTTAAGAAAAAAACTACTACCAGATAATTTATCTACTTACGTAGTTTTTAAAAACGGAGCGTAATCTTGCTTTTAAAATATTCTGTGATGAGAACCATGAAACTCATTATTGTAAAAAAAAATGAGTACAATACTAGAGGTATAATTCAATCTATTAATTATCCATTATATTATAGTTAATCATTATTATGTGCTGTGAATTTATTTGACAAGGATACTTGTCTATAATTAGCTTGTGGCACTACAATTTACTTACAAATAACTTAAACACCATACAATACTAAAATAGTAATAAACTTTATGTAGTGGGTTATATGTATGTTAGCATTGAGGTATATTTTATAAACGAATTCAAACAAAAAAGGAGCATGTTCTCAATTCGGGGCGTACTTTTTTATCATTTGATTAGGTAGGTAAGGATATAATATAAAGCAAATATTGTCATTAAAATTATGTAAATGACTTCACTTTATAATACAACTATTATCATTAAAATTATTTAAGCTAAATGACTCTACAGTACAAAATACGGATAGAAAATACCAAATATCATACCCCGTGACCTTTAGCATGGATTCGCATTTCGCCGAAGGGTGCATGTATAGATGGGGTTTACAATCAATCTCGCTTTTATAGTATTCGTAAAGTTATGCATTTTTAGAGTCGTGTTTCTCGCTCGGCCATTAAATGTGCTGAAAAGTTGGTAGCCACATTGATAATGATGAAACTATATTTATCTATACAGGTTTCTAAACCACGTTACTTCTTAATCTTTTAAGGCGCACAATACAGTTAAGAATTAGATATAATATCAATCAATCAATCAATCAAATTCTTTATTCCGTTTGATCCAATTGGACAATTATTAGCATGATAACATTAATATTTAACAATTTGTAGGTATAAGGTACCTACATACTAAGCTCATCAGCAATAGCTTCGTCAAGATTATAGTAAACAATTTCTCATTTTAACACTAAATTCCATAAAATCTAAATTTTGTTCATACAAAGGCAGTTTACTAAAAAGATGAATGCTTACACATAAAAAGCTATTACCTACCTTGGCAAGTCTCCGGTTGGGAATGACTATATTATGTTTATTACGTGTATTATAGTTGTGAATGTTACTCGTTATTTTAAAATCGTCAATATATAAAAAAATCTCTAAAATACTATTAAGTGTCGATTTGGCGAAAAAACAAATAAATCGACATGTTTTGTTACATCACTAGATATCTCCTCGCTCTGTTTAAGTTTGTTTACTTACTAAGTTCAAAACATTAACCAGCTGATAATTTTCCCCGTAGTTGCTGGAAATTCCGTTTTACCCTTAGGCCACTAATACACTATCATTTGATATCATATTTGCATATCATATACCTATCATAAATGGGGTCACGTGGATACGCTTAGCACAAGACAGAGGAGAATGGAATAAGATGGAGGCCTTTGTCTAGAATTGGACAATATTATAAATAATTATTTAAATACATAACTATTATGCACGAACTCTACATTATTAAACTTATGTATTCTAATTATTCTTTTAGCTGCTATGAACATACGATATATTTATATTTTTAAATGCATGAATTCATTATTTTTAACAATTTATTTTAATGTTAAATATTTCATATAAATAAATTACACTAATATGTGTTATGCGCTAAAGACTATAAATTCTAAAGTTTGTGTGTGAGTAGGTTTGTGGTTGCTTCACTCCGTAACGACCGAACTGATTTGGCTGAAACTTGGAATATACACAGTTTATGACTTGGATTAACACATAAGCAATTATATCTATAATAAATATTTGATATCATAGATTCATTGATAGTATTCTTCAAACTTCTAAATTTCACTAAAAATTTGATTATAGAACCATATTTAATTGAATGTTTAATTTACTAGTGAGACTGCACTGGTAGTGGTTGCACTGTCCTACATTTGTCAAACTTCTATGAATCAATAGAAATAGGATCAATTTTATATGATGGTGTACTAGCGGCCTTAGAACTGGTTTTAAAGATAGCAATTCAATGTCGACAAAAATCATCATTTAAAAAAACAGCCTGTTTAAGCGAATCTAGATATACTTAGATTCTTTATCCAGTCCAGTATAGTCTATCCTATGAGCCTGGAACCTGACTTTCTAGTTTTGTAAGACAGGTTGGACACTACAAACTTACTGTCATAAATGATACCTACTTATTATCCTACTATTTATTATTATAAATGCAAATGTAAAGTCTTCACAACAAAAGCGCTGAATTGATTTTGAAGTTAAGGGTCTAAACAAGTGTGTTTAGTTACTTAAGATGTACGGCAAATCGCAAAATAATTTCAGAATAATATGTTATCTGTTATTCAAATAGCATTGCAGGCGTAATCATGCCGAACTTACGTCATGTAATTTCGGCTATCACTATAGTACTATTCATATTCAGAAATTTAATCTATGTATTCGACAGTTTTCTATGGTGATTCGTAAAATGGCCACAAAATATGAATTGCTTATGCGTCACTTAGCAGATTCATAAAAAGTTTCTCATGACCAACATATTTCAATTACTTGCATCAATTATTTGCCAAAACAAATTAGTAAAGTGCATATTCAGGTATTTAAGACTTTTAATGTACGATTCTCACTTACCGGCGCGCGTTGGAGCGCATTTTATAACATGCTAAAGGATATTTAAACGTCCACAAAGCCATGGGGTCTAATCCCTAAGAAACGAAAATTAGTTCATACTAAATCTCCATACATGGCGTTACAGGTACCGATTTCTTATTGATGACTGCGTAAATTTTACAAAAAAGTAAAACTAAGTCTATGAAAGATGAACGTTCTACTTAAAAAATATATAAGTACAGGAAATGGAAAAAATCCAAAAAAAAATACAGATTTAGTATTTTTACAAAACTCAATAATGTCGTCACTCTTCTGGTGGCAACAAGTGGTACTACGTTGTGAAAGGTGTCTTAGTTCTTTAAGTTTTTTAAGTCAGAAATAAATCCACACGATAGCCCGAAGCGCTAGATGGCGCTCGCTATCCACCGCAGTGGTGCTATAGCGAGCGCCATCTAGAGCCCACTCTACTGAAACAAAATAGCCCGAAGAATAGCCCGAGTTATAGCGGTCCGGTTTCTTTGTATGGGATGAGGTATCTGTACTAGTATTAGTATTATGTTATCTGTGACAAAGCACATGCAATTTTCGCAGCGGATTTATTTTATGTCAGTGTTTGACGAAGCTCAAAACTGCGATAATTGCATGCAAATAAGGAACTTAACAGCTTTGTGGATGTTTCAATTTTCTCTAGCATGTTTTTAAATGCGCTTCGATGCTCTCCGATGCACGCCGATAAGTGTGAATCGTACATTAATCACCTGTTTTAGAGTGGCACTTTGCCTACTCAAACTACTCAATTCTCAATGGCGATTTCTTTTGATAGTCGGTAAATTGATTCATGTTTAAAAAGTTACAAAAATAGTAGCCTTTTCGGCACGCGTTATGCTCTACCGCACACCGCAAACGGATCCAAGCTCAGCAATACCACGGCAATACATAGCCCTTCAAGAGTGCACAGGAGCGAAGAAGTTTTTGATACTTATAATTGCTTATGTATGACAATATAAAAATAATACAACGTTTGTTTATACTACATATTTGAATTTCATACAAAAATGACTTTAAGGAAAATGTGTAAGGATAATGAATGCCCTTCCATAAAAAGATAATAATAATGAAGTTATACATTTATTATCTTGGACTTAAGTACTTTTGTTCCTAAAGTACCTACACAAAATCTTGTAATAATAAGTTTTATTAAAACAAAAGCCTTGCTTCCGTCCTTTCCTTCTATTCTTCGTAATTCATCGCTTCTACAGGCCTGGGGCAGCAGTCTCGACTTTTTCGTTAACTACCGATATATCGCTAAGTGTAAGCCCACAAAAAACATCTTCCCGAAAATTTGGGAAAAATATTTACCTGAAAAGACGAGTTATTAAATAATTTTTGTTCGATGTTTCTACTATTTAGATAAGATAAGATAAATAGGTATTTATTTCACCCAAGTTATAATGTAGGAAATATTTTATGTAAAATTAAAGTGTAATTAGTTACATTATCTTAAAATTAGGTACCTAGATAAAAATAAATGCCCTTGAATTGGGTAATATAGGACCCGAAATAGATAAAATAGTATTTATAAAGCTGTTACACATTAAAAGAAATTTGAAAAATACATAATTAAAGTAATCGATGAATTTCAATCCACATACATTCTTAAATGGATTATAAAATATCTTTTGTGTCTACTATTAAACAAATATATAAAAACTAGGCATGTAAACTTTTTTTTGCCATGATGTACAAATTAACGCATAACAATGATGATTGTTTTTAGTTTGTAAAGAGTTATATAAGTTTATGTTCTTGCAACACTAAATTATAAGGGAAATTTGTTTTTTGGTTAGAAGTTACCGATAGTTATCGTTAACTTTATCGGGCTGTCATATTTGGCCGCACTGAAATTCACAAAAATTGAGTTGACATTGTATGTCGGTATGTTAACGACAAATATCGTAAACGTCAATGATCGGTACCAATCAGCGCAGCCCACCTCGACGCGCGCAGTATTTTTGTATGAAAATCTGTTTCCGAGCTGCTACCGAATTACGGTAGGTAGCGATCGCTAACTATGTTGAGACTGCAGCCCCTGGATCAGAAATGCACATCAAACTCATTTCGTCATCTTTTCTAAGGTTTTCCACATCGCCGTCTGGTATTAGGTGGAATCCAATTGGTCGGTGACTTGGCAGTATGAACAGATGGTGCCTGCCCAAATTGGGCAAAGAAACAAAAAAAATTTGTTTATTACCAAAATTGGTAATAGGATATTACACCCATTTTCAAAAAGTATTTTCTATGAATCCTAGAGTGCTACAGAACCTCTATAATTAAAAAAAAAAATCTAACGGAATACATAGTGCTAAAATTACTTTTAATTTATTGCTTTAAATTTTCGCGCGAAAACGCTATCCGCCATACTAACCAGCTCGTGACGTCACTTCACTAGTAACAAACCGATTTAGCATAGGGATTAAAGTGAGATTCAACATTACTCGTTTATTTTTAACGAAAGCTATCATAAATATGTATTTTATTATTCTTTTCTTACATGGTGTAGTCAATACACTAGTTGTGTCACCTATCTCAAAAAAAAACATTAAATCCTCCATGGTCGTATGTAGAGTATGACACTCATGCTGGTGGTATGATAATAAAGTCTCCCCCACACAGGTGCGTTATTATCGGCGATAATATCGCATGCCTTATAGTTATAGCGATATCTCTTTTTAGTACATTATGTATTAGGACGTCTACGAAGTTACATACTTACGTAGTTAAGTGCAAGGAATTGGGACGCATTATCGCAATAACGCATGCGATATTATCGCCGATAATAACGCACCTGTATGGAGGAGGCTTAAGTCTCAAGCTATGAGAACTTTGAGTCATAGTTTTTCTCGTTACTTATCTTTGTCAAGGAATCGGTACTTTATATTGACACACACGGGTATTTATTCATAATTTAATTGAACGGTAATACTTAGATTAAAAAAGCATCGTAATTGGGTACAGTGAGTGACAAAAGTTGCTTTAAAACATTAGCACTGACTGTGACAGGGGGCCCTGATCCGAATCTCACTGTTTTTTAACAGTAAAAGTATTTATCAATTGAGATTTTGAAAATCGCTATAATTCTAAAACGACAAATCTTCTAAAAAAATAATTGCAAAGTAATTTCGTTTTCGTATTCGTTCGCCGGAACACTATAAAACCAATCATTTTCAATACGCTTGAAAGAATGCTCGCTCTCATTTGAAAGTCGAAGCTTGTTATCTCCGTCCTCCGGTCGAGTCAGAGGTTATCAGCCAGCTGCCACCCCCCACCCCCTCCGGCCACCCCCCTCCGGGTATCCGAGCCACGCTCCACCCGATGCATCAGTGGACAGATAAGTACGCAACAATAAACATCATTACCGTTCCATTAATTCAAATCTCCCGCGCTTCACGGATTGATTCTATTTTTGAAAGTCATTCGGTTTGAATAAACTTTTTAAAGACACAGATCTTTCGATTTCATACCGGCCAGAGACTGCAGTGAAGTGCCGTGCACCAAAAAGGACTTAATTGGGTGGAAATGGTAAACGGGAAGATTCTGTTCTGCGTAGTTTTAGTTACTGGTGAGTTTTTGGAAAGCTTTTTGTTCACTCTATTGACTCGCAATGTTCTTTTTCATTTTATAAGCCACAACTATCAAACAGAGTCATGCGTGGCTAAAGCTTACTAAGATGTTCTTACAAATCATGATGATTAAACTACTTGGATGGGTAACTATTTAGTGGCAGTGTTCTAGGAATAACTATTGTATGTTTATCCCTTTATGGTCTGTTACTTTACTCTTTGTGTTTATCAGTCTCTGGTACTCTGTATAGGCTCTTACTAGTTTGGAAACAGTTGTTCGTGTGTGAGATATTCTGTATTTTTATTTATTACTTCATATCATATGTACAGATTTTAGTATCATCAATAATTATTTGAATAATGAAAGAAACAAGAATTGACCAAACTACATAATGTAACTTTGATATAACCATGTTCCGCTTAGGGTGTAAAGGGTTCCAACCTCCATCTTTGGAACCCAAGCCAACCTCACCTGCCTGTGGTGCACCCTGATAACTATCAAACGGGCTCTGGCAGCTGGCTGATTGCAGCATAGCGCAGCACTGCTAAATTACCTGACCGCCGACAGGCAGCGCCGTTGACCTTGCGAGAATCTGTGCCCTGATCTCCTAGAGTGTGGATTATGGGCATCTCCCCCTTCTTTTAGGAAAGTCCTATGTCCAGCAGTGGACTAATGTAAGCAAGTATTGTTTTTTGTTGTATGTCTAGTAATGTAAGTACTTTGCAATCAATGATAAAAAAAACCTTAGTTTATGTTAACATTAGCTTCCGCCCGCGGCTTCGCTCGCGTGGTACCGGGATAAAAAGTCGCCTATGTGTTAATCCAGGTCACAAACTATGTATATTCCAAGTTTCATCCAAATCTGTTCACGAGTTTGAGCGTGAGAGAGTAACAAACATTCATCCATACATACATACTCACATACTTTCGCATTTATAACATTAGTAGGATGACACACGATGTAGGTAACATATAGCTACCTATATAAATGTAGCAATCACACTAATGAGTACCTACTGACTGACTGACTCATATCATGTTACTCCAAGTTGAACCAACGAACAACTAAATGCGTAAATCCGCAAACAAAACATTTTACAGAGTAGATATTTACTACCTATTAAAAATTAAAATCTTTTGGTTCTATGAGGCACACACAACAGACAATCACAACAGCAACAACAACAACACCAGCTTCTTCAGTCCACTGCTGGACAAAGGCCTCCCCTATGAGAAGGGGGATATGCCCATAATCCCCACGCTGGGCATGCGTGTTGGTGATCGTAGGGCACGGCTTCTCGCACCGCCGACGCTGCTGCCGGTCGGTGGCCAGGGGTTTAGCTGTGCCGGTGTTAGGCTGCGCTGTGCCGCAATCAGCCGGCCGCTACCCAGCAGGGTGCACCGTGTGCAGGTGAGGTTGGCTTGGGTTTGAAACAACGGGGGATTGGTACTCCTTTCACCCCTTGCAGATCACAAACTCACAATAGACAATAAATGTCTCGTTCAGGAATATTAACATGGGCTAACAAGAAATTCGGAAAATTAAATGTGAGCGAGAAACAAAAAGTTTTAAAAATTAAATTTGAGCGGCACTATAAGTTAGGGCATAGGAATTTAGTTCTCAACTATTAATATTTAGAAATATACTATATACGCGCAAATGAAGTTCATTTGCACGTATAGTTGTTTCACTCCCAATCACACTCACAAAAAAATATACAAACCTTGTCCAGACCATAACAAACAGAAAAAAAGGATTATACAATTTGGTGCAGGCGTTCGGAACTTATGTGCGTACTGTTACAACCTTAATAATAGCTGAAATTAAGCAGAGGTGGTACCTCGTGCCTCACTCACACATTTACGTCAAAGCATTTCAACAAGTTTGCATTAATATTCCTTTATAAACCCAAAATTTTAATGATTCTTTTCAGTCAGTTCTCGGAAGGTTACTCTGTCTCTCCCCAGCAACGGACCTGGTTTTTAGCCCGCCGGCTGCATCAGAGTACAGATAGCCCAAAGAGAAGTCCCACTCGCGAATTCATAAAACCCGTTGATCCACCAGAGATCCTTTATTTAAAGTTGGAAGTTGTAAATTAAATTTAAAATCGTTAATAAATATGTGTTTCCATAAAACTTGTTTTTTTTAAGACAAGTCGGAAAGCCAGTCTAACAATACGTATACAAGTCGGCGATTCATTTTTATTTATTCTTTGAAAATTAGTGTTGGGCCTCAAATATTGCCCAGTGAGTACAAGAAGGTAACTTCCACTTGCAAAGTTATAATGATAACAACCGTAGGTACACGAAGGGAAGGGAAAGAACAGTTGTTTATTTGGTACGTAGTTTTCCTCGCTATAACAATAACAAAACCACATCCTTAAGGTACACATTATAGTCTTTAGTGCACTTGCCAAGGTTATAGGTATTCTCCATTATCCTGTCGACCTTGGACTTAAAAATCGATTCTTATGCTGCAGGGTTATGTAAAAACATGCGATTTTCTTTTCTAGTTTTCGAATATTTGTACTTGAACACAGATATAGAAGAGAAATAGATGAAGTCTAAAAATGTACTATGCTCTGAACATCAACTCATACGGCTGATCTCTACTTTATTATGTCCATATATCATTTGCTAGAAAGGGATGCATACTTTATCTCAATGCGATTCCTGCGACTTCCTACCAGGGCATTTTAATGAAACTGCATAGCACTAGGTACCGAGCGCCCTGGTACGATTTTCTTTTTGAACTCATGTGAAGTCGCATTGAGAGAAGTATGCATCCTTTTCTAGCTGATGATATTGGACATAAGAAAGTAGAGATCAGCCGTATGAGTTGATGAATTTTAAGATTTCTTCTATGCTTTAGTCATAGTTCTTTGACTAAACACCTATACCTATCCACAGATATAGAAGAAAACTAAATGAAGTCTTAAAATTCACTATGTTCTGAATATCAACTCATATGGCTGATTTCTACTTTCATCAGTTAGAAAGGGACGCATACATATATCAATGCGACTTCAATTAGTGAGATCAAACAGTTAATCGTACCAGGGCGCTCGAACAAATTTCTATACAGTTTGATTGAAATGCCCTGGTACGAAGTCACAGTAATCGCATTGAGATAAGGTATGTATCCCTTTCTAGCAAATGATATATGGACATAAAAAAATAGAGATCAGACCTATGAGTTGATGTTCAGAACATAGTGAATATTAAGACTTCGTCTAGTTCTCTTCTATATCTTTGGTACCTATAGTAAGTGTAACGAATAATTTTGGCCAATGACAAAGCTTTATTTTGAATATCCGCTTTCTCATTGGCCTAAATGTTACGTTTTACGATTGGCCAAAATTTCACGATACGTTCACGATACGACACGTTATACAAGTAGGACTTTAAAAAAAACCGACTTCAAATAAATCACTTCTTACTTCTTGCCCTAAAGAATTTTGAAAATCGGTTCACGATTGACGGAGATATTGGTGATCATAGGGCGAAAATTACAAGTGAGGATGAGGTTTTTTGAGTTTTCCGGGAAAAGTACCAATCCCTCAGGAATAAAATTTATATGGAACCACCTGTGAAGTATACTCTATTAAACAAAAAAAGAATTTTTAAAATCGGTCCACAATTGACAGAGTTATCGGTGAACATACATAAAAAAAAAGGTTCCGACGAATTGAGAACCTCCTCCTTTTTGAAGTCGGTTAAAAACCTAATAAATATTTAAGTAGAATAATATAAAAAAAAATTGTGTGTTGATAAATACCTAAAATAATAGTGATGCCATAAAGAGGCCACATTTAGTAACTGAGTTGCCCACTGAAATGTTAAGCACCGGTCCTGTTTGTACAAACTTTGACAGTTCATTTGACATTCTTCGGCAGCTGGTCTTTCATAAATACAACTTGAAAAGGCTTCAGTATTCATTTTATCTTATGAGTAAAATAAGATGAAATAAAAGCTCATATTTTTGCTGCACGACAAAAAATCGCAGTCGTAAGGTTATCAACCCAAGACATGTGTTTATTATTAGATGTAATCGATCATAGTACAGACAGGCGGACGCCCATGTGCGATGCAATTAGTGCAGCTGTTCGATGCGGTTGAGAGGATGTGGAATTGGCAATACGTAGCTTTAGTGCTTACTCACATATAATAAATAATAATGCGGGACGTAATCACACAGCATCATGTAGCCCCAAACTAAGCAGAGCTTGTATTATGGGAACCACATGATTGATATACTACATAGATACATTTTTTTGAAATACATACATATCATACATAGAAAACACCCAGACCCGAGACAAATATCTACAGAACATGCAAACATTTGTCCCGCAGCGGGAATCGAACCCGCAACCTACTGCGTCACAGAGGTTTATTTACATTAATGGCCTTACTTATGAACATCTTTCAAAAGATAAACGATGCTTAGATTATTGCCATCTCTTACCGTTGGATAATGACAAACAGTGACAGGGCTAACTTTGAGCATTGATTAACTTTAAGTAGCGTTCATAAGTAAGGGGGTTAAATGGGAAAGTTATAAGACATCCAACCATATTCTTTTAAAATGAAAAAAACAAAATAACTTTGAAGGAATAAGACATATTTAAAATTTGTAATGTACACTTACTAAAAAAAATATGCTGATTGCTGGTCGAAGCATATAATTAAAAATAAACATAGATATTTCATTTTCCTCATAAAAACAATAAACAACCAATTAAATCGTTAATGCATACGTAATTTTTTATGTTTAGGTACCTATACGTACTTATTTTCCTGCTAGATTACTTAGTAATTGGTGTTCCTACTCATATTTTCCTATTAGTGTTACAACAACAACATCAGCCAATATCTATCCACAACTGAGCAATGAGCATAGCATAGACCTGCCCTTATAAGAATAATAATAAGAATCATTCATGGTAAAAACTTATTAAACATAGATCTTAAAAGAAGGTAAATTTGTGACACAACAGTTAGTCCATTTCGGACATACAATGCTTTCTAAAATTAAGACAAAGATAAGTTTAAGCTAAGGTTAAGGCTCAACATTGACTTAGAAACTTATAGCAGAGCTTAGAGTACTACGTTTAAGCGAAACTTATGATACTTTATTGGTACCTAATACTTAATAAATATGATACTAGCGGCCCGTCTCGGCTTCGCACGGGTTAGGGCACTTTTTTTACACCTTGGGTTACGTTAATTTAGTTTTAGTAAGGATCCCTAATCTTTTCTAGCAATAAATATATCCTATGTTACTCAAGGTGAATGTAGCTTTCCAATGGTGAAAGCATTTTTGAAATCGGCACAATAGTTTTTGAGTTTATTCATTACAAACATACAGACACACAAAAATATATTTTTTTCCTCTTTATAATATTAGTGTAGATATATTATAAGAAGGGTTGGGGATCGCAGGGCACAGCTTCTCGCACCGCCAACGCTGCTACCCGTCGGCAGTCAGGTTATTTAGCTGTGCTGGTGTGAGGCTGTGTTATGCCGCCATCAGCCGCAAGAGCCCTGTTTGTTAGTTACTAGAGTGCACCACGGGCAGGGAAGTTAGCTGGAGTTTCACAGGTGGCGGTTGAAAAACATGTTGAAACCCTTACAGTGCCTTATCAGTATCATATCATATAAAGATATGCTTACCTACTTCAAATATAATTTTATCGAAAAATACTTATTGATACATTAATGTCTTGTCCTGTAAGCTTATGTTTTCATATGAATTTCCAAGGGTCAAAGGTTTTTAAATAATCTTTACTGATTAGTACGCGGGGATAACCAACTACAAAACGCTTTTTCAGATGTATTTATTTAGAGCCTAGTGTTAATTTAGCCCTCTGGCCAGGTGGACTAACGATCTGCGAAAGGCTGCTGGTAGAAGCTGGATGCGTCGAGCTCAGGACAGGGCGCAATGGTGCTCAGGCCTTTGTCCAGCAGTGGACATACATTTTACTTGAGTTCTTTCAATTTAATGGACAATAACAGTGTTGTCTCTGACTTTACGTGCAAAAGCAAATATTAAGAAACAACGCGAAGTAAAGAAAACATGGGCTTGGCCGACTACCCCGTCTATTACAGATTTACAGATTTTTTTGCAGTTTTATGTTTCATTTTCATTTTAAATTATCCAATCTTATGTGTCCCTTTGCCACGACCGGCTATTTACATTGTGGTTGTAGAATGCAAACAATGTCTCGCAGCGGGAATCGAACCCGCAACTTTCCGCATCTAGGCGAATCACAGATGTCGTCAGATCGAATTTATAACAATTTGGACAATAAATAATCCAATGCGAGTGCAAGATCCGTTATAATTTGGAATGATCTAATTGTTTGCATTGATTCCATTAAATAAAACTTATGTAAATGTAAATGCACACACCCATATTAATGAGTTGGGTGTGTGCATTACACACTGACCCGGCGCTGATAACAGCATAACAAATGCGTAATATGCATGAGATCACGGGATAATTTAGGTAAATAAACACTGATTACAGTTCCACAACATTACACAACATAGTGAACGTGTTTTTATTTCTTTTTAGTCTACACTATAATAATCGAATCGTCCTCCTTGTCGTATCCGACATTGGCTTGCTTGCCAACCTGCTTGTTATTTTTAACCGACTTCAAAAAAGGAGGAGGTTCTCAATTCGGTTTTTTTTTATGTTTGTTAGCTCATAACTCTGTCATTTATGAACCGATTTGGAAAATTATTTTTTCGTTGGAGAGGGTATATTTTTCAATTGGTCCCATATAAATTTTAAGAAAAAATACCAACCCTAAGGGTGAGAAAATTGGGAATGAACTTTTTTTGGGCTCGTTTTTTTTTATGTTTCTTACCTCATATCTCCGTCATTTATGAACCGATTTAGAAAATTATTTTGTCGTTGTGTAGGGTATACTTTTCAATTGGTTCCATATAAATTTGAAGTAAAAATATCAACCCTAAGGGTGAGAAAGCTGGGAATTAAAATTTTATGGGCTCAAATTTTATTAGTTTTTTATGTTTGTTACCTCATAACTCCGTCATTTATGAACCGATTTGAAAAACTCTTCGATTTTTGTATAGTGTATAATTTTTGATTGGTTCCATAAAAATTTAAAGAAAAAATCTTACGATCTATGCGTTTACCACATAGGTAGATCTAGATACCTACCTGTTATTTTTGGAGTCGGAGTCAGCCAAGGCACGCCAAGGTAACTATTGCGTGGGCGGCGCAGGAGGGCATGTCTGAGGTGGGAGGGGTGTAGTTGCTATAATGTCGTACTCCAAGGCTAACTCCGACTCCAAAACTAACAGGTAGGTATCTAGATCTACCTATGTGGTAAACCCATAGATCGTAAGGGATAAATTTATAGAAAAAAGGTGGATGAACCAAAAAATAAGCAGTTATTTTTAACATTTTAGTTTTACAGTTTTTCAATAAATGTTTTTGAAGTCGGTTTTTTTTTGCCGGTCATATGCCCGAATGTGGAAATCAAAACCAAATTTGGTTTTAAAGGTGCTCTTGCATGGCGCACTTATACTAAGTGCTTTTTGTACACTATACTAAGAGCTTGTCTAGATAAAACGATTCACGTGCGCCCTGGGTTCCCCAACTCACATGCCCAGCTACTCCTATGTCCAGCAGTGGACTGATATAGGTTGGTGTATGATGTGATCCCACTGAGAATCTAACTAGCAAAACGCTCGCCCGCTTGTGGGTTTAATGTTTGAAGCAGTTGTACAGAACAAAGAAATGGGTGGCTTTACTTGTGGCACTGTAGTATGACTGTAGTCAACTAGGGTCAAAAAGTTCATTCAGTAATCTCAAACAAAATGTCATATCAATCATTCTTACAATGGAATAAAACAAGTAATAATTAAGCTACGTTTTGCCCTCAACAATTTATCTCATGTTGATAAAATTTATTGTTCTTTTCAATGGCGGAATTTTACTGGAACTGGCAGGTTTTTTACAGCCTGCGCACAGTGGACGACAAACGTCAGCGATTAGACCCTACACAAGCTGCGGGGGACAATTTTCATACATTTTGTTCAAAGCTCCGCACACACGGCGACAATCGCGACAGATGACAGACGCTCGCGACTAAGCGCGACGACAAAGCGTCGTGTTTGCGAGGTCTGTTAATGTTCAGCGTTTCTTGCCAACTTCTCTGATTGGTAGCGTTCCAAATTGGTGTTAGTTAAGAAAAAATGAAATTAATAAAATCGTGTCAAACTGTATGCATACGTTTTCTATTAAATATTGAAGTTCTTTTCATTTCATTCCATCAATTTGTAGACGAGAAATTAAATTATCATGATTTTTGTATCAACTCATTCATTTTAGAATTATTTAATATATAATTTTAATATTCAAAAAAAAATTCAGAATGAAGATCATGATTATTATTTAACACTTAGAGTGCTGAAAACACACTTTGTTCTAGCTGGCTGCTGCTGATCCTTGGCCGACTCGATCGGCCGAGGCCGGCAGTCAATAAGTTAAAGAACTCCGAAACTCTACGTTTTATTTTCCCACATCCAAGGAGTATAAACTAAGATGATGTGCTTTAACACCGAAGTCACCGAATACCTAGGCCACGCCACGAGCGCTTCTGTAGACGAAGAGAAGTTTAGACTAACCGTAATGATCGATCAACCCATTTTCTGTTCCAGCGTGGTGTCAAGCTCTTTCTGCCAGCCTACCATTCTTCCCATCACGGGTGGGAGATGTCAACGAGATCTCCAAACCGAGGATGCGAATTCCAACAGAGCTGGTGCGGGCGCGAGTGAGGGAGGGCGTCCCGCCGCCGCTGTGTGTGGGCAGGTGTGCTGCTCCTCCCCTCGGCCCGGTCTGTGCTTTCGACGCTGCGGGCATAGCTAGGACCTTTGCGACGCTCTGCGAGCTAGAGGCGGTGTCGTGTCGTGAAAGCACGTGTAAGTATTCATACAAATCCGAGCAAAAAACCATTCTTTTGCTAATGGAGCGCTGTGACGCTTTTGAGCAAAATAATATTTATTTAGGCCAATATGGCTTAATGATTGAAAAGGACCAGGACAAACATCTTAACATTCACCCATCCAAGTAGTGTTTTATGATTTTGTCCCGAGAATGGGATCACGAGTAACGGTTATTGCACGTGGTCCCATCTCTCCGTGGGCTTTCTGTTGTTTTAAATTGTACATCGTATTATGCCGCCAATCTCTCAAAAAAAACATCTTCTATATTTTACAATACAATTTTAATATTTTAATTTCAATCTTTAATATGATTAATTGTTTTTATTTTTATTTTACACCAATTCGTAACGCGGCCATGCAGTGAAGAATTGACAGGAAACTCTGCATGGATTATATTTTTTTAACGTCTTGTTGCAATTATTCTTAACTATTACATTATTTTGGGGAGTCAGGGACAACTTGTTTTATTGTAGATGAAAACTATAATATTATTTTGTTTTTAGATTACGCGATCACAAGCTTGGGAGAATGTTGATGGAGCAGCAAGACAAGTGCAAGAGCTCTTACGTTATTTTAATTTGCTAATCAGTTTTGCTTTTTTAAATTATAATAGTTTACATAATATTTTGTCTTCCCAATATGACTTTCTATAGAGAAGACCTACTTTACCCTTAAGTAGGGTAAGGTTATTTTGATCTAATATAATTCCTAATAGAATAGAATAAGTATGTTCAAAGTTTTTATCAAAATATTGTATGCCATGTCTTTATTATACTTTCGAGTTATCAAAAAGAGCCTATTAGTTTAGTATTTGTGGTGTTTATATGTTTATAATTGTTACTATACATAATTTTGATTGAATGGCGCGATCATTTTATTTTATACTTTGGTAGAATGTTCCTAAAATTCCAAATTATCTGAACATTTCATATTTACTCGTAAGTAGACAGTAGTCTTAACGTCCAAATCAGGTTCAAATAAATGTTAGCAATTACTCGTAGAAATATTAAGCCTAAAATCAACTGAGTAATTGGGGTGAAACGATTCGTAAAAAATATTGTGGATATTTTAAATATTAAAATTCTTTTAGCCTCACTCTCTCTCTCTAAGCTTAGGTAGATACGCCTTATGTAACTTAAGGGCATGTTCCACCTGATTAAATATATTCCCCTATTCATTTCTAAAGGAAAAATAACAAGGTTTTTTTTAGTTTTGCATTTCAACGCAATGACCACAAAATATTTTGACCCGAGCTGCGTAAGTTTCCGTTTGTAAACACAAACAATAAAATGGTGGAACAAACCCGTCTAATCTTATTTATTGTACAAAATACGAAAACATGTCATTGTAACCAGTAGGTAGTCGACTGACCCTGCGGTCCTAACTATTGCTATCAATGTAGTAGATATATAAAGATTTTAATCAATATTTTTTTAGTTTTATTTAAAAAACAACATTTACGAACATTTCCAATTCTCAGGCTAATTGTGACAGAATAACTATAGCACAACGAGTTGCTTATTTGTAAATTTACTACATAATATAGACACGAACATGGGAACCACATGACTAATATACACATTTTTTGTATATACACATATTAAACATAGAAAACAACCAGATCCGAGACAAATATTTTTTCGCGACGGGAATCGAACCCGCAACCTTCTTCGTGTCAGGCGAGTCTTCGTTTTTTTTGCCTAAGCTCCAATTGTATTTTTGCCAATATCTTCACGTTACGAAACCTTTTGCTATTGTTTTTCTTTAATTCACCTTACAAAACAAACTTAACAAACACTACAAAGGAAGAGATTTTCTTCCTTAGACGTGAGTTTCTACTGGACATAGTAATGAACCTTTGCTATGTATAGGTAATTCCCAACGTAAGAGCCTTAATCCCTAGTACATTCATTCATCTGGCTTTGGGTAGCGAGTCTCGGTTGGAATCTCAAACAGTGCGGTTGGGCCCGGGTCCACTCAATAATATATAAAAGTATCCTTAAATATCCTCGCAAATAAACGATCCCTTTTTTAAAAATACTTTTGTTGAGTGGTCCACAACAATATAGTAGCTTGAGTGTGAAAAACATTCCATATAACAAAGTAAGCGTAAACTTTATTTTTTTATGAAAATGGAACAGCGCCCCTAGCGGGAAGTTTGTATCTGTGGCATCTCCATACAAAAATATAATGAACGCAAAGTACGGTTTGTTTTTCGCACTCAAGCTACTGATAAAAAAATAATAGCACTTGAAATACAGTTGTGACCCAGCTTAGCCGCTCGAAATTTCGTAGACTACCGTAGAGGTAGCTACGGGTAGCACGTACAAAAGACATCAACGAGCACGCAGTGCTACGGTCGAAACACCTGAAGATTTCTTATAAAAGAAATCTATGGATATTCAGATCAGAAACTCAAAACTCTTTTGAAGCAAATAATTGATTATAACAGATAACAATAAAATTGATGAAACTGTTCAATAGATTTTCCGGAATTTTGTTTAATGCATTTTAATATTTTTTTTGGAAAATGCCAAACGTAATTTTGGTCTTTTCTACAAATTGATATAGCTTAATTTCAATCTTTCCTATTTATTTAGAAATATATTCCTGTAAAGTATTTAATTTTTAATACAGTCCTGATACTAAATAGTTTTCTTACTACCGAAAATGTAATCCGGAAAATGCGTTTTGTTTAGTAGCTCGAACGCTGCGATTGACTTTGGTATAAACAAGTAATTATGTTAGACAAATATGTTTACCTCGGCTGGCGACAAGCAGTCTAGATTATCTGTTCTAGGCTAACTGGTACTTGCACTTGTTACGACCTGTGAATGTAAACATCGATTATCTCCACGGCCAAACAAACCCAGTTGCGGACTTTGCTTACTAAACTGCGTAAATAACGAGGTACGCTTTCATACAGAGGCTTGTACAAGACGAAAATCGAAGAGTTATTCGTATCGTAGAATTTTAGCAAATGAGAAAGCGAGCATGAGAGATATCTCGGGATTGAATTTAGCTACAGTTTGAGCTATCTTAGGAAGTGGATGGACAAAAACTGTAGGCGGTAGCCCTTACACGCGAGGTCAGTGTTTAAATTACATTTTCAATGCCTTAGTTGCGCGTAGTGTGAAATCTGTAGATTTTTCGTTACGCTTACCATTCGTCAGGTTATATATTATTTATTATTACTTATTAAATATAGGGCCTACAGAACAGGGGTTTATGTAAGTAACACCTGAGTGACTGTTATTGGTGAGGAGAGGTGCGAGAAGTGGGAAGGCGCTTGCAAGGCTTACTATTAAAATACTAAATACTTCCGCCCGCGGCTTCGCTACGTGGCCGTGGTGCCTGTATAAAAAACCTAGTTGTAATCCAAGCCACATACTATATATATTCCAAGTTACATTGAATGGGAACAAGCATACTACAGAAAAACACACAAACTTTCGCATTTATAATATTAGTGTGGTGTGATAGAGGTTCATAATAATGTCATATTGTAAGAGCTATATTTATAAAAAAGACAATCACAAGCAAACTGAAATAATTACATACATTGCAGTCCAATGTGAATGTTTTATTTTAACTTAATAAAAAATACATATTACTCATTGGATCAAATAGTATTTATTATATATAACGTTGTCAAACACAAAATGTTTAAAACACAATTTTTTTATAAAGCCATCTTAATTAACTATAATGAAACTATAAAAAAATATTTAATAAAAAAACCTATTGACATTTATTTAGGTACCTAGGTATCTAGGTTTCAAATAATAGAAAATTTGTACATTTCCTGTTTTGAACTAACTCTGTATTACAGAACAGAAAGAAAAAAAAGCTGCTTTTTGCGTGTTTTTTTCTATGTACTAGATGTTTGCCCATTATTGCCCATCCTTACCTACCTTAAATGTTGAAAGAGTAACCAACAGTTTCGACTGGATAATGGAATTGACCTACCTCAAGCCCTAAACTAAAGAATGAACTATGACCTCTTCTTCTTCTTCTTCTGGACTGAAGAAAAGCACGTCAACTAGCGTCTACTACATCACAGCATCTTTGATGTTAGGTTTAAAAAATTACAAAGCAACGACTTAAACTATAATCAGTAAATTACACGGTAAGATGCTTAACTTTAGAATCTAGTTTCGACTGGCTTGAACTGGCTGTAAACTAGAAGACTTAGGAGAGACGGATGCCGTCGGATCCAGGGCATTCGCCTTTGCTGATCTTCGCTAGAGCTGGAATGAAAAAGATGCCTTGTGAAAACATTGTCATAAAACATACTTAGGGTACTTAAATAGATAAATAATGCGGGACGTAATCACACAGCATCATGTAGCCCAAAACTAAGCAGAGCTTGTATTATGGGAACCACATGATTGATATACTACACATAATTTTTTTTGTAAATACATACATATCATACATAGAAAACACCCAGACCTGAGACAAATATTTACAGAACATGCATACATTTGTCCCGCAGTGGGAATCGAACCCGCAACCTTCTGCGTCTCAGGCGGACCTTTGCCCACTTCGCCACAGAGGCCGTCAACCTTACTTCAATACTCTGCAAAATATTTCGATATATTCGCGTGATAAACGATTTACGGTATTGTGGTAATAACTGGGTTCATCATTAGCCTAAAACAGTCCACTGCTGGACATAGGCTTCCTTTAATGAGAGCCATTGCGCCCTGTCCTCACCTCGAGACATCCACCAGTAGCCTTTCTCAGAACGTCACTCCAATCGGCTGGAGGGCGTCCTACGTATAATTGACTAGCGGCCCGACCCAGCTTCGCATGGGTTAGGGCGCTTATTTACACCATGGGTTACGTTACTTAAGTTTTAATAAGGGTCCCTTATCTTTTCTAGCAATAAATATAGCCTATGTTACTTAGGGTGAACGTAGGCTTTTCAATGGTGAAAGAATTTTTGAAATCGGCACAGTAGTTTTTGAGCAAGCAAACAAGCGGAAATCCAATTTGGTATGGGATTCTGTAGGATTCTCTATAATTTTGTTGATCCTATTCGTTTACAAACTTCAAAAGGAAAATGCAGTCGATAACCAGTAAATCTGCCATCATGGTGACCAGTTGAGTCACGGTTCGCGGACAACTACAATGGGTGTACCACGCTTACCTCACACCGTCATACAATGCTACTCAAAGAGTTGGTCATACCGCGGTGAGCACGCACTTAGATGACTCAATAGCTAATATTTTTTACTCTTTTGTTCTAATTCATTATAAATCCGATTTTTGGTTCAGATAAAGCTTGGAAATATTTACTTTATTTATTTCCTCATTCTTGAATAAGAACCTAATTAGGCATGTTTCATATACCATGACGAGGCAGGGTCGTAGCAATTTTGTATGAACTAATTAACCGTGTCATCCAGTGCATTTCTACCTTTAAGGTTAGGTGTAGGAAGAGCCCCTGTGGTTTCTGCAAGATTTGGACTCCTTAGTTAGATTAGAGACCATATAGGGAAGTTGCTATTTCTTTTGATCAAAGTTATATTGGACAAAGCTTGACTTATTAGTTCCATACTACCCACATATTATTTACCCGACTGCTTCAAAGGATGAAGGGTTGATACAACAACAAAAAACACCAGCCTATATCAGACCACTGCTGGGAATAGACCTCCTCTAATCAGAAGTGGGATACGTCCATAATCGGCTGGGCATGATTGCAGGGCCCAGCTGCTATCCACCAGCGGTCAGGAAGAATGGCAGGTAACGTATGTTTTTACTTTTTCTAGTATACTTACTATTACTTACTATACTTACTATTCAATCAAACAAGACTATGCAATGATGGTTACTCACTATCTTTATTCTCGCAGTTGTAGTTGTTCAAGACACATTCGTTGCCAAATGACTTGGGCTTTTCACCAGCTTTGCCAGCGCAGATGGCGTCGAATTTCACTGTGGTGCAGTCGTGCATGCAGGCTTTTTTGCGGCTAGCTTCTTCTTTCAGCTTCTTGATGTCGGTCTTGTCGGGGTAGCAGGAGACGGCAGCTACCAGAACCACTGGAATTTAATATATTTTTATCAGATAAAGTTATGGTGCACCTGGTGTTGAAGATAATCGCTTGAAGACCCTTAAAATGTATCATCACCACCACCACTCCAGCCTATATCAGTCCACTGCTGGGCATAGGCCTCCCATTATATAGGGAGATATGCCCATAATCCCCACGCTGGGCATGCGGGTTGGGGATCGCAGGGCACAGCTTCTCGCACCACCGACGCTGCTGTCATCGGTGGCCAGGGGATTTAGCTGTGTCGATGTAGGCTGCGTACCACAACTACTTGTAATATTAAGTTTTAATATAGATTGAAGGTATAAATAACTGGGACTCATTTTGTCTATCCTCAGCAGGTTAGTTACACTCACATAGTACTCTACTTATATGAAGAAACACACTAATTTACTAACTTTATGTAATGAACATATCGACATCTCCAAAATCCTATAGTTATTGCAACAAAGTAAAAATCTGTGCTCTTCCTTTGTAAAAAATATGTAAAGTGTGAAATATTAGATGTTTGTTTCCCATTCATGCAAAAATTCCTGCGTGGATTTAACTCAAATTGCAAATAATTATGTAGTTCTAGATCTGGAACATCATATAGGCAAATAATACATTTTATTAATAGTCCTAGGATCTTTCCTAGTACCGTTTCTATTGATACTATTTAGTTATATAAAGCAAAAAGTTGATATTTGCAGTGGGGTCATCCATTTTGGAACGTATAAAAAGTGCGGACATACAAAACAAGCTCAAACCAGTATTTACCGTTAACAATTGAAAAGATTAGCACTGCTCTGAGATCATAAAGATGACCGCAGAACACATTATACCACTTAGTACTTATGTGTTCTGTGAAGATGACGCTGGCCGTAAATTATCCTGGTTATCAGCAATATTACACTGATGTTTTAAATGAAACATAGTACCTATTAAACATAGGGGAACCCTTTTTTCCCAAAAATCCACCAGAATTCACTTTTTGAAGAATTTTTTTAAGACGACGTTGAACTGGAAGATAAAGTGTAGGAAGACCCTCAAAAATGGATCAAAATCTAGAACTGGTAGAACTAGTTTTTTCCCGTGGCTTCACTCGCGTTAAAGTTATTTTAAAAGATATATTTCAATCCCTCGGAACCTGTACTTCTTTCTGGATAGAAGGTCTCTATGTCCTTTAACTCACTTTTTCATTTACAATATAAAAAGGATGTGCTATTCAAGACTATACACTATCTCTCTGCCAAATGTCATCTTGATCTGATTAGCTGTTCTGGCGTAATTGAGTCATAAACATCCATCCACTCAAACTTTCACATTTGGGTATACCTAAGTAAAATATCCATGTATAGGTAATTATTATTGTTGTATTCGAGAAATGTACATGAAACTGCAGTTTCAAATGGACAATGGACAGCTGCAATTTCGAATGCACTAGAACTTTGGTACATGATTATAGATACGATACTTTTGGTTCTTTCAACCATGAAATTACTCATAACATAACTTAATGATATTTGACTCTACAATAACCTAACTACGTAATTATTTCTACGTTCATACTTTCAACCATGATTACAATTAGGTACTCATAACATAACTTAATGATATTTGATTCTACAATACCAAACTACGAAATTACTTCTACGTTCATAGTACCTAAGGGCTTTCAAATCTAAGACTTCATGAAGTCGAATCAGAATAAAGTGATCACTTCTACCTACGCCAAAAAGAGTCAGTTACAACTACAAGTGGTAAACAGGAAGAGGGAGCACTTATGCGATCAACGTCAATTTCGTGTCACGGCTGTTTCTATTAGGAGATATGGTAAAAGGTAAAAACAGCTTCAACGTATTATATTGTTAGTACATAAAGAGTGGAACTTGCTTCCGGCGTCTGTTTACCCGGACCAAGTACAATCTCGTAGTCTAAAATCCAGAGTGAACGGTTCCTTCTAGGTCAGCGTGCTCTATCTTAGATTATTTTTTATTTTTCCCTAAACAAGAAACTAAACTAAAACTGAAGCGGAACCAAATCTCCAGTTTACGTAAAAACACCGAACAATATCAAGAAATTCTGGGAACGGATTATTTGCATCATATTTTGGTGGGGACGTCTTAATTATGCGATTCTTATGATTTTATTTCCATTCTATTATATTTTTCACACAGCGTCTGTTGGGCTTCATTTGTGAAAAGGACTCTAGACGACTCTAGACCACATCTTCACATGTTCCGGGTGATATAGTGGCTGCTACGAATATTTTTTGTAATAAAAAAGCTTACTTTACGGGACTAGCGACGGAAAAAAATCGCGTACATTTTACTTACATTTTACATTGTTGTTGTGATCTGTTGTTATGGATGGTGAATTTTATCGTATTGAAGAAGAATATGTATAGGTACCTTAATGTGAAATTCGATCATCACGTGAATTAATTAAGTATGTAATTCTATCTACGTAGGCAGGTATTACTAATTTTTGTCAATAAGTAGGTACCTAATTTAATAAAAGAATCTAGATTCTTAATACCTAATACCTAGGTATTTCTAATCATTGTAGCTATTAATGTTTTGCAAATAATAATCTATTGTTTGATGTGTATGCCAAAATATGGCGTAAAACTCAATAAAACATTGTTAACCTGTGACCTAGCTGGGGTAAGTATATACCTATTCAATTTCTACGAGCTCCATGACGAATAAATGTATGGGCATATAATTTAACTCTTCCTTCTTAACTACCTTGAAAACCACTTCTCATCGCAAGCTCTTTTGTCGCAAGGCAAGCAAGTAGGTACCTAAATCATTGTTTACAAAAGTAAAACAGTATTTTTGCAAAGCTTATCTCATTACGTGATTTGTTGGCATAAAAAACTTACCAAAAACAATCAAAGTGACGGACTTCATTTTCACAACTTTACACAGCGACTGATAGTTATGAACTGACCACGAATACCACCTGAATCTCTTTATAACCTGCCGAGAGGGGAAGTTGGTATTAAAACTCAATAAAATCTTAAAAGTCTGGTTTCAAACCACTGTTTTCTAACCATTACTTGATCTTGCACGGCATTTCCAGAAGCATTCATATAAAAGCAGTAATGTAGATCAGTTTCAATAAAATAACGAGAGGAACACTGTTATCTGGGGTCAATTTATTTGCGAGCAATGTAAGCATTCATTGGAAATTCTTTTTGTTTTTTATCAATCTCTGTTTCCAGGGCTCCGTGATATGATATAGCAAGAGGATTTAGGTAGGTAGGTACACGAGGTACCTAACTACTTGTTTTGCATTAGAATAAAGTAAATACTGTGCATGCCGTTAATGGCACATTTGTTATGAATCATGTTCATGTGTAGGTCGTGTACCAAAGTCAACAACATTGGCTAATAAATAAATGGCTAGTTCCCAGAGGTCCATGATTATATAGTTTTGTATTTCCCAGCAGGTCCATAAATTTTTTAAATATACTTTTAAATGTTCATACATGAATTCCCACTCGGTCCATGAGATTTAACGAATGTACAGTCAGTAAAAACAATACGAAAGGGTATTTCTTTAGTTAGCGAGGCCTCATATCATTAATTCATGAGATAGCATGCATGGATTTGGTAGAGATATTATTTACTATCAGTTGACCTTGCGCCGTTGCCCGGCGCAAGGGCAGGTGAAGTGTAATTGGTGTCAATATGAGTACAAATCAAGAACGCGCTTGCGCTGGCCCCAGCGAAGCCACAGGATTTACTTTCATAGACGGTCCAAGTAAGTACGATATATTTTAATTGTGACGTAATTCACAGGTCCCCTGAATTTCGCACCCTGTGCCCAATGTTCCCAAAAATGTTTCAGTTACCAAAATCCTTACTTAGGGAATGGACCGATGTATGTGTCTATTTATCATTAAAATTATAATAAAAATTAACTACACAGACATAAACATTTTATTCATACATAACATGACACATGCATCAGTCCATTGCCTATAGTCATTTCATTTTTATTTATTTTTCAAAAACTAGAGGCCGGGATTTCTTTAAATATTTTTCTGTATTTTATTCTTGTACCCCTTAAAAATTTTGGTTCTTACTTTTTGTTATACCCTGTTTATCTAAAAAATATATAAAAATATCTCTATCTAAAATTATATCAAATTTTCATTTTCATTTTAGTTTATCTAAAAAATATATAACATATTCAGAACATTTTTTTCAGATAATAAACTACAACAACAACAACAAGTACAAGTACTTACTTGTTAGAGGCAATCGGTACCATTTCCTCCATAACAATTCAAAAGATGAAAACTTGCACCGCCAAGTTGAAAATTTTTGGTCAATGGATTCTACGTGAAGATCATCATACTTGTTCACTTAAAAACCCTCACGCTACATTTTTTATGTTTAAATCTATTTAGTTAATGTAATAATAAATATTAAGTACTTTGACTTTTAATGCCATTGGTGATTCGTTGTAAATATACTGAAACTGTGATGTTTAAGTCTACTTAGCATATGGTTGATATTATTTGATTTGACTTCTAATGTCGGTGATTTATTGTAATCATAGCGGAACTGTGATTTTAAAATGTTTAAGTCTATTTAACATTATGACGGATATTATACATTCACACGTTCTATACCAAAGAAACAACGAAGTTATTCCGTGCGAGCCGCGACGCCCACAGTGACCCGTGAGTCGGATGAGTTTTAGATCCGTCCTATTCCTAAAAGGCTTAAAACAAGAGTATAAAGATTAATGAAATTTGACAATATTGACGTTTTATCTGAGAAATAACTGATGATGGACACCGTTGACCGACATGGCATAGAACATGTTAATAATTTTTGTGATCCAAGAGTCTTGATTGATGTATTTATTGTCTTTTATTTCATGAATTAACAAATATTTGTCCATCTTATCGAAGCTTTTATTGATAACTGTACCAAACAATTCCATGTACCCATTGGGAAAGGAAATATTATATATTTTAAAACGTCGTGGACCCGTTGGGACACAAAGTGTGCACCTATGAATTTTGAAAACAATGGAGTCGTGGACCTCTGGGAATAGGCCAAATAAATACGTAAATAATGTGCCTACTTAATATTATATCAAACTACAAAGCCTAGTTTAGGTACATTAATATTACTCTACTTTTTCAGCCTACACGGCCACTGAATAGAACCAAAGGGAACTTCCTTTTTCTGTGCCCAAAAGTAAAAATAAATGTCCCGTGGCTTGTGTATTTTCTGCAAAGTCCTGTAATTTTGCAAAACAAAATAAAATAGTGAGACTACAGTAGGAATGGGACCACGAGAAGTAAGTTTCCCTTGCAGATCTAAAATAGCTTAATGTTACTTACAACATAATTGTAATACGACTTTGAAATTATTTTAATTTCATTATTAAATTGGTACCAACTGAACACTAGGTGTAACATGGTAACTCACACTTACACGATAATTCTATTTTAGGTGAATAAGGAAAACAATCTACCAAATGAAACCCGAAACATTTAATCAAGATTTTTAACATTTTGTTCCACTAGGCAGTGAGGTCAAATTAACCGTCTGTTGTTAATTCTTGTTTCTCATTAAGCTTTTATTAACAAGTTAGGTAATAAATATATCTAGCGGCACCTAAGTCTAGCGGTGAACGAAACTTCTGTGCATGGGTCTTTCGCTCTCTCTCGCCTCTAGCTCCCAAATACGTTGTACCTTACTTTTGATCTCCGCGCAATAACGGTCAGGGCTAGAGTTACGTTCCGCTACTTGTTCGAAGGTAAGTACCCTAACTGTCTGAGGCACAGGTCTGAGGAAACTGAGAATCAGATAAGAAGTAATCAGTGGTAGCCTTTAGTAGGTAGGTAGTTCCTCATAGCTCGTAGGTATTAAACGTAGTATTAATTTCTCTATGGTAGGTATCTTAGGTGTTAGGTAGCTACGTACCTACACTGCTTACGCTGTGCAGTTTAGTGGAGAAGGCATGTACCTAAATGTACCGTACGTGCCTTACTGCCTACCTACAGTGTGAGAGAAGAGAATTCCCTAAATACAAGCTCTTTGATATACTTTTTTTACAATCTTACGACATCTCGTGTCTAGTAGAAGTACTGCATCACAACAGTGATGTATCTCAGTCGCTTTTGATAGGTGACGCTACTTGGTTGCCGCGCCTTCACAGGAAAAAGATTTTGAGAAAGAACCGCCATTCTGTAGACAGACGTTTAATAAAACATATATTATTTAAGTTAAAAGACATCATAAAATACCTAAGCAATAGTTCGACCATTTCAATGGATAGGACAAAGTAAAATTAAATAGCCAGTTTTCATTTTAGGACATCTAGTGCCGAGTAGCAATACTATTTAGCATTTGTACCAAGTCTTTGTTCAGATAGATGGCACTTCAAAACGTATCTCGAATGGTACAAAACGTGTTGAATAGATGGCGCTATTAACGAGAATTCGAACCAATAAATTTGAATGCCAGCGTGGTATACTTTCTTTCTATACTTACTTTCAAAAGGACAGATGGCGTTACTAGAAAAGTTTCGACGGCAGAAAACAATTTCAAAACTAATAGATAGAAATATAATAAGACTGAATCTACATGTCTGCTGAAAATGAGAAGAGACCGAGTATTACCCTACAGGGGCTGTACGAGGCTCTAGTATGATGTAGAAAATCATAGGTCGTTCCCCAACTTTACTCTTTGGTTAGTCTGGTGGCAGAGATTCGATAAGAAAGGTGTAGGGCCACATAGAGTACGAGCAACGACATTCCGTGTGAATAGGACGCCTGTGCCATGTCCGCGCCCGACGCCATATATCATGTGGCCTACACAACTAAACGTTGTTATATTTGGTTGCTTACTCAAGAATGAATATGTTCAGACACATCTAGGAAGGAGAAATAAAACGTCAGGACCACTTTTAATATAAACATCTTTTTTATTCCAAGTTATAACCATACATAATATACACAGTACAAAAAAACTTGCTAATACAGCAATAAGGACAAAATGAAATTGTCACATTTTTTTTGTTAACTATCTTGTAACATACTAACCAAATTGAGAAATCTAGAAATAGGATAAACTTATCTACACGCCGTGTTAAATGTACAATGCTTCGAGCGAATACGGTTTATTTCAATACAATAACTTAAAAGTATACTCCTCTTACTATGTACTCGATGGAATTCGAATTAAAAATTTACACATTATTACATATCACTATAGCTACAATTAAGCCGTAAATAACCTGAAGAGTCTATTTGTATTTCGATTAAGGAACATAAAACATATCCACATCTCATAAAGATATCACCATAATCAGACTAATTTACATTGCACATACTTGGACCACGCCCGGACCGCCGCCGACGCCGCTCAGAAGCGGTCTCGGACGCGTCTCGACTCACATGGCATCTACACACGAAACGGCGCACAGCGCGTAACATACTCGCTCCCAATCTTACGTTTAAATGCGGAACTCTAACGTTACGTTCGAGGTTGAGATCAAATGGGGGCCACCGGTGGCAACGTTCACTAGCGCTCACTCACTGGCCTCGGGCTTTTTTAGCGCCTCTTCCAGGCAGCAAAGCGAGTCCTTCACCGCGTGGTACACAATGTTCTTTATCTGGAGTTTGTCCTCCTTGTTGGAGTGCGAGCGCGACAGGCGGCGGAACTGCTGCGCGAGCTCGAAGCAGCGCGACACGTTCTCGGGCGAGACGAAGTCCTCCGCCACCTTGATGCAGTCGAGCAGGTTGCGGACCTGATGCGGCGCGCCCGCGGGTACGAACACAGCGTCACCCGGGCACTGCAGGATCGCGTAGCCCTCGACGCCGTACTCTCGGTAGAGTCGATCGCGTAGCGTCGCGTCCAGGTACCAGGTCTGGTCGTGGACAGGGTCGTGGTGCGCCCGCGGTCGAGCGCCTCGCTCCAGCTCTGCGCGCACGAGGAAGTCACGGATTTTGTCGGCGTCGCGCGCCGCGTAGATGTGCCAAAGCGCGGCGGCAGGCTTCTGCCGCGCACGGCGGCGGGAAAGTACATCGACACCAGCCTCCTCCGCCGCCTTAGCGGCCTCGCGGGCACGGTCTTGAGCATCCCCGGGCGCGCTCGCATGCACCATCACGTTGACAGCGTCGCTGACGTCAAGGTGCAGGTTGGTGGTTCCCCCGGCGCCTCCGTACGCCGTATACATCTTGGGGCCCAGGTCAGGCCGTACGAAGCACTCCGGCAGCCTCGCGGCGAGGTTGAGCCGTCCAGTGCGCGCCGTGTACTCGTGTAGAGGCAGGGCGCGCATTAGATCGTCGAATCTCGCCGGGAGCAGCTCGGCGAAGTCTTCGCCGGGCGGCCAGTCTTTTAGCTTGAGGACCATGGGAGCGCCCCGCTCGTCGCGCAGACGTTTGGCTGCCAGCTCGAAGCCGTCCCAGAATTTCCTGGCCGGCTGGTTCGGGACGACAAGGCCAGACGCGCAGTTGACGAGGTCGACCCGCGTGTCGCCGAAGTCGCGCGAGAAGCTCTCGGGACTCCATAAGTCCTTGTCGAGGAGCGTCGACACATCTGAGACTAGAACAGGCTGGCCGCGCTTCCATTGATCCTGTAACAATGATAAAACGAACTTTAGGTATGGAAATAAAACAGGAAAAATGAAGAAAATATTAATGCCTATGAATATTATTAAAGACAGTTCCTGAATAATAAATTCAGGCATTGTAAATAATTACAAAATGGAATAATTGAATAAATTGCCGCAACAGGGTAGATAGAAAATTATTTATTGTACAAGAAAAATAAGTACACAGGGAAACTAAATGCTAAGTTGTAGGATAGTTCCAGCCGGCAGACTTTTTTCATTTTTCACTTCTAAGTTTTAGTATTTTAGTTATTTTATATTTACCTGGAAAGCCTTATAATTCCCAGGATGCGTCGGCTCGGTTAGATGCAGCAGTTTTCCATCGCACAGCCATGCATGAGGCACATCGGGATACAAAAGCTTCGACTCCGTCAGCGTCATAATTCTCACGGAGGCTCGCTCCGCCTTCTCATACCGCTTCACAACATTAGCTAGCGCGAACGGTTTCACATCATCATCATCATCGTCTTTCTTCTCATCGACAACAGAGGATATAACGTCATCTAGGATGTCGCTCTTGCTTTTTTTCTGCTTCTTCTTAGGTTGGGTGTCACCACCTTCAGGTGCAGGTCGGATGAGCAACTCTCTTAGTGTGGAGAAGTTGCTTCCTTCTTCGGAATCTGAGGAGCTGGAATCTGACTTGTCTGACTTCATGTCGGTCTTAATGGGTAGGTCTGACAGCCAACTGACTAGGGGGCTTCCCGACTTTCCGTTCTCTGACTTGACTGGCGAGGAGCCGTTGGTCGATGGCTCATCTTTCGCATCCTCTTTTTTGATGTTCTGTAACAAAAACAAAATGGTATAAAGTAAAAATAATTAACATAGAACTGATTCTCGGTTCGCATCTAAAAGAAGAGATGAAAATAACAAAACGCTTTGTCTTGAGGAAGAAACTCGGGACAAATTCATAAAAAACGGGTTTAACAGAGCAAGGTGTCAACTAGTGCAGAGGACAGTCACTTGACTACAGCAAGGTGCTTCACTTCATTAGTACTAAATCAGCTTATAGCTTATTGTACAAATAATTTTGTAAATTCTATAAAACTGTACCTATATGTAAGTTTTGGTTTTTAATAAATTTCATTTCAAACAGAGCAAGGTCTTTGTACATACAATGCTTGCGAGGTTTTCGTGTTAAACATCTTTGCTGGACTCGCTTGATCGCAAAGCTTTGGCGGACAGAGTCACATCATTCTACAGCTCCAATATTCTAAGATCACATCCTTCAGGGCAGTGGCTAAAGATAAAACTAAAGATTATACACTAGAGATTTAATATACGCTAGGTATGTAAGGTCCCACTTTGAAACCCAAGCCAACCTCACCTGCCCGTGGTGCACTGCACCGTTCTAACAAACGTGGCTCATAGGCGTAGCGCAGCCTAACAATACCCTGGCCACCGATGGGCTGCAGTCAAGACAAGCTTCTTTGTCAGAACATTATGTGGCAGTTGGCATTATTAGGGAATAGCTTCCACTCGCGTTGTTCCCGGATGAAAAATAACCTGTGTTATGCCAGGTCTAGAACTACATTACATGCAAATTTTGCAAATACCCCAATATCATAGACACATCATTTATTTACCACTTAGCACACACAATACAGAATTCTTATTTTGGTATTGAAGTTATAAAAAGGTGATAATTAATGTATGTGTGTGTAGAGTAATTTTGGCATGAACAAAGGACCAACAGTTCACAAACTTGCGCCTTCATAATATGAGTAGAAGTAGAAATAAGTAAGTAAAATGTTACCTTTTGCAGCGCTTTTTGTAACAGCACCCTTGCTGCCGCTTTAGTGGCTGCTGGGGGCTGAGTGGCATCTCCACAGGAGCAGGGGGGCAGTGAGAAGGCTGCCCTTAAAGCGTGGGCTCGCATCGCCGCCACTGCCAGGGCGCCCCCTGCCGCTATCTGCGTTAAAAGCAGTCTTCTAGCGGGGTGCGCTCCACCAGATGTGCATGTTAGCCAGCTGTGGGGAAGACAACGTTGTAGAATGATATTTTATTACAAACAGAGTTTCTTGCCGATACTTCTATGTTCGGTCGCGTTACGAATTAGTGTAAATAAAAAAAAAATACGATTCAAAGTGTACTTTAAAGTTCCTATGAATGAATGTTGACTTCTGTATGGGTTGATAGCTGAGAAACTTTTAGAAGTAGTGTTCATTGTGAAGGGCTCATCCGGGGAAGTACTACCACTATGGCTAATTGTACCGTGAAGCAGCATTGCTGTGTTTCGGTTTGAAGTGTGTGGGTGCCAGTGAAATTACAGGCATATGAGGCTTAACACCTCCATGCTTCAAGTTAATGGACGCAAGGAATTTGCATCGTAGAGCACGTTGCAAAAATTATCTACGAAACAATGCTTTGTAATGGTGGTTACCACTTAACCAATTTAGTAGTTTGATGAATGAGTTTATCCAAACTATCATCATCTGCCTAATATAGCAGTCCACCGCTAGACATAGGCCTCCCCTAATGAGCGCCATTACGCCGTTTCCTCAGCTCGACGCAGCCTGTTTCTACCAGCTGCCTTTCGAAAAAAATATATCCCGAGTCGCGCTAGGGATTCTTGAAAAATTAAGTAAAAATAGTGTCATCATCCATTAAAATAATTTATAAACTCACCCAAAGGAATCCCTTTCGCCGTTGGGAGTGGCGGTTGTGTTATTGGTTTCAGTTGTCGGGGTCCCCGATTCACCAGTTGTTCTTGACTGTAACAAAAAATAATTTTATTACCAACTGATGTATATTTACAGTAAACACAAAAAAATCAAACAACTTTGTTCTAAAATCCAGAGTGAATCGGTTTTTTCTAGGCAAGCGCGCTCCATCTTAGACCATCTGCAGGTATTTCAGGTGTGATGTGGTCACACTTGACCATTCTTTGTGAAGAAAAAAGTTCTGACGGCCTAGTATGAGTTGCACTATTCGAAAACTTTTATAGTATATCGAGCTCAATTTTGAATAACCTTCTTTCGTTAATTAACTCACCAATTTTAGTGATAAGAAGATTACATTACTTACGTTGTTCTATCAGTTTCTGCTTAAAACCAGTTGCGTAATTTCCAAACAACGTACATTAAAATTGAGCTAGATATGGTAAACAAAGAAAGTTTTCGAATTGTTCAACTCTAAAGTATTGGCTACAGTATTGAAAATAAAACCAATCATATGTAGTAAAAAAGTTTCCTAGCTACGTTTTGTCGTTAGCCATTTTTCGCGTATTTGCAAAACGTAAGTCAAAAGTTAAGAGTTTCAAAACTCATGTAACGTTTGTTTTGAGTTAAGTTTCGTTGACTTACTACTGAGATAATAATTAAAAACTTTGTATATGTATACTAAATTATTTATTTAGAAGTAGCTTACCTTATAACAATCCAGGCATACAACGAACCCACACTTCCCACACGTCCAATGGAAGTTGAAAAGCGTCGTTTCGCAAACGTCACACATCTCTCGAACACCTTGTACCACGCGCTTCCACGCTATTGTCTTATCTGTAGACAATGAGAAAGCATCTTTAAATAAAGTACCCACCGCAATATTTATAAATAGTTTGAAAAAATGTGTAAAAGATAGGAAAGGTATGATAAGATTGTGAGGTAATAATACGTTGGACACTTTAATTTCTTTTTATAGAATAAATGGAAAAATATTTATTTGCAATGAACACAAGTAGGTACATAAAAAAACAATGCAATAGCTAAGAATAGAGATTGTAACTTGAAATTGGAAATACTGTTGAATGGTCTCCCTGCTGAAGTTTTCCCCACTACAATATGTAGCTTTTTAAAAAGAAGGTTTTAAAATTTATAAAGGATCGGAATGCGCTTGTGATATATCTTGGTGTCACAGGCGTTCATACCCGTACGACTAATTTCATAGGTGTTAAGAGCATGCATACTATGTCCCTTCCTAAGCCAAATATTTCCCAAAATATCACATATCAGTTTTGCCCTCAACAATATCGTAAGAAAAATAATTCCCATTAAAAGTGAAATGTGCCTTACCTTCATTTAAATGATGCGATTCGGCCTGTTTCTCTTGCAATAACAGTTCACAGAACTGGTCTCCAATCTCCCTAAGTAGGAAGCAACTCATCTCGATATCTAGCTCGGCCGCGCCTGCTGATGATGACAGCCATAATTTCTTATCCTCCTGTCAAAGGAAATTGAACTTAGCAAGGTGGTGAAGAGAATAATTTACGTTTCTAGTTTTAACTGGTTAAAATGGATGGATATAAAGGGATGTAAGCTTCTAGTTTCTGGTTAAAATGGCTTTAGACTTAAAGAGATGGAAATTTGAAGCCTTCTTAGTGTTCAACTGGTTAAAACGGATTTAGGTATTTTGAAACCATAAAGTTTAATATCTCTCCTACTTCCTTGTCTGTAAGTGCGTCTAAAAAACAATGTTGCGTTGTGAATGCTAATACTAAAACGATTATATGTAAAGATTTGAATGTTACCCACCTCTTCAGCATCTTTGTATGGATCCGAGAATCCAGCTATAGCTAGTTGCCTCTTGGCATATTTCAGTCTTCGGAAGGCGTAGAATCGGCAGAAGATATTCGGCATATCCTTATCACGTTGGGCAGGCGACCAGCGGCACTCTCGGCACTTAGCCAGTCGCGGGGCTACCTCGAAACACGGCCCGTTCTGGAGAAAGGACTCGGTGGTGTTCTTAGGTGGTGCAGCTGGGGCTGTTTTCCTGTTTGGGGGCTCGTCTCGCCTCCGCCCCCCTCGGCCGCCACCTCCGCGCCCCGCGCGCCTTCCCCGCGCGCGGTTGGCTTGTCCTCTTCTTCCCGAAGTGCTACCGCTTCCGCTCCCACTTCCACCGGACTCGGAATCCTTATCATCAGACTCCTTATCACTCTCGCTGCCGCTTTCGGAGGCCTTCTTCCGTTTGCTCTCGTCACCGGCCTTCCTCGGCACCGTGCCCTTTTTCCGCTTGGCTTTAGGTGGCTTCCGTTTGGGCGGCGCCGCGTCACGGTCCGAACTAGAGCTGTCCTCCTCGACGTCCTCCGTCTGTCCGTTGGTCGGCTTCGGCTTGCGGGGCTTGGCCGGCTTGCGGGCGCCGCGCTGGATCGACTTGGCGGCGACCGGCACCACGATGTTCGAGCTGGAGTCGTCCGGCTCCGAAGCGCGGGAGATCGCCATCGGCAGAGTGATGCAGGTGCCACCTCCGCCGGAGCAGTCTCCTTCTCCGATGGGGGCGGTTTCGTGTCGCTGCAGCCATGCTTTCTTTCCTAGATGCCGGACCGGGGCCGACGCACCTAGGGGTGATCCGGCGGCCTTGTCTGGCGTGTTCTGTTCGGAGACGGGAGGTGTGACTGGGGGCGCAGGTGGCGTTGGCGCGGGGGGAGGGGCCGCTACCGGGGGCGACGCGGCCAGCGGGGGGACGGGGGTCGCCGGGGCAGGGCTAGCCGTCGGCGTCCGGTGGGGGGCGGGGGAGGCGCCGGCTGCTCGCTCGGGGGTCTCCACGCTGCCGTCGGCGGAAGGCACGCGCACGTCGCAGGGCGGGCCCGGGGCCTGAGGCGCGGGCTCGGAGCCGTGCGGCGCGCGGCCCGCGCCCGCCGCCGCCGCGATCAGGGGCTCCGGTGGCGGCGGCTCTTCGAGGCGGCGCCGCTTGGCGAGCGCGTCGGGCGCTTCCGCGGCGGCGGCGCGGCGACGCGGCGAGAGGCGGTCAGGGTCGTCGCGCGCCACGCCCAGGTCGAGCGGCTGCGTCTGGCAGGGCGCGTGCTCGGCGGGCGTGGGCACGCGCGGCGAGGAGCGCGGCTCGGGCGTGCGCGAGTGCGCGGGCGGCGGCGGGCGCGCGCGCGGCGACGGCGAGTACGCGGACGGCGGCGGATACGGCACAGGAGGCAGCTCCGCCTTGGGCGCAGACACGAGCGCGTCGATCGCGACCGCGTAGTGCATGGGCGCGGGCGGCGCGCACGTCACGCTGCTCGGCTTGCCGTAGATGTGCTGAGGCGCGGGAGACGACACCTTCGGCTTGGGTAGGGACTGGTGCGCGTGCGAGGCGTAGTAGCCGGCGGGCGAGCGCTGCGGTTGCGGCTGGTAGAGGCGGCGGCTCTTGTCCTGCGCCTGCGCCAGGGCGGCGGCGTGCTGCGCGGCGTGCGTGCCGCTCGGCAGCAGCGGGTGCTGCGGGTGCGGGTGCGGGTGCGCGTGCGGCGACGCGGACGCGCGGTACGGCCGCGCCGGCAGGTAGTGTTGCTGCTCGCGCGTCTTGCCGGGGTAGGGGTGCTTCTGCTCGAGATGTATCTGCTTGGCGTCGTGCTTCACTATCACGGAATTCTTCTCTGGGACCAAAGGAGGCGGTGCTGGGAGGTGTTGGTCCTTCATCTTGTCGTAGGTCCGGAAGGGGTAGTTGTAGGGGTTGAAGTTCGGTTCGCCCTTGGGCAGGGAGGGATGGGGGGGAGCCTTGTCCGGCTTGGCGGGGATGGATAGCCTGCCGTGCGGCGGCATGTAGTCGGCGGCGGAGACGGGCGGCCGCTGGGCGGGGTGCGCGGGGTGCGAGGGGTGCGGGGGGTGCGGGTGTGCAGGGGGGCTATAGTATGCTCGCTCCGACTGCGCTGCTCGCATTCGTTCGTGCTCGCCGGCGGCCGTTCGCGATGGTGCGAGGCTGTGTAGCAATGACCAGGTTGTACTTCGCTCCCGCTGTAACAAAAATACAATCATTAGATTCAATAGCACTTCTCGTCCGTTTGGGACCTGGAATGTATGTAAGCAGCATTTCTAGAGAAAATATTTGTCCTAGGAATGGACCAGAATAATATGAAAATCAGTTCAAATTAACATCTGCTTTATCTCAATCTTTTTATGCAAAAAGCCTAGGTGAAAAGTGAATGCAAAATCTAGAACAATATGCATCTGAAGGATCTAGCTAGACCCTCCAAAGCAGACAAACTCCTTTCACCACAATAATTAGTACAAGTTGGAGACATTACAGATTCTCTAATGTTCATGATTTAATAATAAATGCATCCATTATGCTATTGACCTATGTATGCTATCAAGATCAAGGTTGCAACAATTAGTATTTTCCTGAATATTAACCTTATTTATGATAATCTTAGTTATTTGACCTTCAGAGGGGTCAGTGTTATAAGAACTGTATTTATATTCCCGTGATTATAATTCCAAGATATATTACAGGATAGTGGCATTTGATGAGCAGATCAACAAATATCCGTAGATAGAAAAGTCTTAACGATTTTTGAATTGGAATGTAAGTGTAAAATAGGAAGAGACTAATAAAAATAACGTACAATCAAATCATTAACCTTTTGGTTGGCCAGCCTCAGAGATTCTTCAAAATGCCTCGAGACTAATTTCGATGCGGCATCCTGTTCCCTCCTTTCTTTCTCTTCTCTCTCTTGTTTCTCCCTCTCGCGTTCCCTTTCCCTCTCCCTTTCTCTTTCCTGCTCTATCCGTTCTCTCTCTTTTTGCTGTTTCTCCAGCAATTCTCGTTGTTCCTGTTCTCTTCGATCTCTGCAAGAAATGGAGAGGATATTTTTAGATTTTTTTAAATCAGAGAATTAACTAAAAAACTAAATGAGAGGGAGAAAATTGAAGGAGGTTATGAACAACAATACTATCCCACTATTGGAATGATCAAGCTGCATGAATACCAATATGTCTACAGCAATAAAAGTAATATATAAAAATATGTACCTGTTTTCCTAATTTATTTATTTAATTAAAATGGTTTGTTTTTTGTTTTCTACAAATGATACTGTAAATGATTGCTTTAATGTATTGTTACTTTAAATAGTAAATTGAATCTTCATCTTCACTATTTAAAGTGATTGGAATGCAACCTAAGTAGGTCAAGGTCATTTTGATTATAATTAAACATTGGATTCCAAGAGATATTAATAAAAATACTTTTAACATTTGCAGTGAAGTCAGACAAGAAATGGACAATGCTGAATTAACAAAGGCCTTCTTACATAAGTACTTGTACTTGCTGGTTTCAAATCAGATTTACTGGGTCTGTTATCCTATTATAGAATGCTTATTACACAGAATAGTCCAACATACAATAATTCCTTGACCTGTCCAAGAGATTTGAAAACGAATTAAATTATAATGTTGTATTGTATTGTTAGCCATCTGGCTGTGGCTTTCCTAGTGTTGTAGCCAATTCACCATGTTTTATTAGATTTAAAAGTTGCCTAAAAAAGAAGTCTAGATCTACATTATGTGTAGAATTTCAGTTCAGCTCAATCTTTCACACTTCAAAAACTTCAATGATAATAATATAGCATTTAAACAGTAGACCTGCTTGTATTGGGTTTTTATTCTTAATTTTAGTATAAAACAACTACAGTCAAAGCATTGAATTTGCTTTCTGAGAACACTATTAAAATGATCGGAGTTCTTGAAATTGAAAACTTTACGGAGCAGAGTATCCTGGCAAAGAGGATTTGTCCATCAAAAACTCATTTAGTATTAAGCTCCTTCCTACCTATCACATTTGAACTGAATGGTTGTCACATTTTGTTTACATTATTTTTGCAATTATTTGTATATTTTTTTCTGGGTGTAAGGGTTCCAACCCCCATCTCCGGAACCGAAGCCAACCTTACCTGCACATGATGCACCCTGCTAACGAACAAATGGGGCTCTGGTGGCCATTGCGACATAGCGCAGCTATTCTCCTGACTGCTGATGCATCTGTGTTGCGAGAAGTTGTGCCCTATGATCCTCAACCCGCTTGCCCATAATCCTAAGCACAGACTACTAAACAGCTGTATTAAGGACTAGCCAATGAGCATGCAACTCTCTGCATTATTATTTTGATTCACACTCTTTTTGACCTTTACTGCCTTATTGTGAAACTCAACTGATTCAAACACAATCAAATTTAGCACGAAATTGGATTTGCATGATGTCAAACTCTGTAGTTCTCTGATGCATTTATTGCTTTAATATGTTTTTTTTGTGATTTGGTAGCTGCTGCGAGTCTGTGCCACTGCAATGCCTCTCGTGCTGTCTCAATTACAGTTCTAACCTAACCTATGCAACTAACAAGAGAGTTACAGAGTTTATTGATCTTATAGGTCAAACATAATATCGATAACAACATAACAAAACAAAATCACTCCTCACCCAATGACATAAAAAATTGGGATGAAGTCAAGAGTGCTACATCCCAACCGCACTATGGTAGATTGGAATAGTAATCCAGGCGTATAGTCGCAGTCATTTTACTTTTATCGAAGCCTAGAATGGCATAACGTGCGTAACAAAGTTCGTGAATCAATCGATACGGAAGCCAACACATTTTTTCTCTGCAGACTGACTTTCACAATAGTATTTTGACTTACATTGATCATTGATCGGACACAATAAACATAAAAACACGTAAAATCATGAAAACAATGGATAACGTGTCCACAAAACAAACTCCACACCATTGAGAAATTAAACGCTACGCCCTCCACACTATCATTTTACGTTTGATTGTTTCACCGTTCCTTACCTTTCACTAAGTTTTAGCACTTATTCAACACTAAGGAAGATATATGAAAAATTACAACTTGAAATTCTCGAAAAGCAATGGATTGAAAATTAAAGAATTCGATTGAATGAGAATGAACGACGATCAGTGTTGCAGTTTTTTATTTGGCGAAAATGCCAAAACATGTTCCAGAAAATGCCAAAAAAATGCTAAATAACTTTTAAAAATGCTTAATAAAATGCTAAAATCCGAATTTTATTCCCGAATAGCAAACCGAAGTAAACTGTTAAAATAGATGCATATTCGCATATAAAGAACTCTGATCTTTAGGTATTAAGATTAATTTGCATCGTAGGTTAATTACTTTTCATTAACCCTTCACATTTTGCATGTTTTGTGTTGGAAATGTGTTGCTTCAGTAAATTTTAACTATTATGTTACACTTACAAAATTTGAAATAAGTTAAACTCTGTCATCTTTTCCCGTTGTCCGCGCTAAATTTTCTTTTATATATGAGAAGCCATGATATTATTGACACATCAGATTCAAATAAGACGTATAAATTAAGAACAGTGTACTGATCGTTCGTAACAAATTAACAATCGCTAAGCAAAAGATAGACATAAATTTTGGGGATGTCCTAATTCCTTTATAGAGAGTTCCCATGTTTTAAAAAACTACTTTGAGTTAAAAAAACAAATTATTTCTGGTTTCTATAAAATCTTTTGAATTCCTTACAACATTAGGTAACATTAAAAAAAAGTAAATTATGAAATATGCTAAATGCGAAATTTTCAAGCTGAACAGACCCGGAAATATGCTAAATTTTGCATTAATAATCCTAAAACGGCAACACTGACGACGATACGGGGAAATCGGTCGGGAATGAAATGGAAAATGGGTGATCGACGTGAACGAACACGGTCGGTCAGTGAACTGAGCGAGCATGTCAGTGACCCATGAAACAAGTCAATGCAAACCTAAGTTCTAAAAAAGTTGTTGCTATGACCTAGCCAACGAGTGCGTCTAGATTTGTGAAACTAACCTACGAGTAGGTACTAGAGGAGTAATATCCAAATCAAGTAAATTAAGAATTGAAAATCTCTGTCTTCTCAATAAGTGCCTTCCTAGATTACATATAAATTAAAGATCTTAATTAAAACAGTTATATTAATAGGGTAGGTGGTTATGTATCCGATCGTTATACCAACAATGATAAATAATCTTAACCGTAGGTACCTTAAATAATTTTATATTTTTTTACCAAGTACCTGGATGGCCTGGATGGCCAACAATTATTATCATCATCATCATCATCATCATCCTCCTTTAATGTCAACAGCTGGATATAGGGCTCCCCCAATGAGCGCCATTGCATCCTGCCCTCGGACTCAGATCAATACGCATCCAGCTTTTACCAGCAGCCTTTTGCTGAGTGTCACTTTATCTAGCCGGACGGCCTCCTACACTACGATTGCCGAGCCGTGGTCTCCCTCTATTCAAGTACGCGTTAAACCCAACGGGTATCGATTCTTCGTTATGAATATGACCAGCCCACTGCCACTTTAGTTAGCTATGCTAATTCTCTGAGCTATCTCGACAACTTTAATTCTCCTTTGCCGTAATTAATCTAAGGTTCTCATCTCAATTTACAGCCTCGTTGCTTATTTTATTCTTCAAAAAAATTCCGAGCATAGCTCGTTCCATAGCTCGCTGAGCGACTTTGAACTGGTGGACTAGCCGAACTGTGAGAGTCCATGTTTCGGCAATTTAATGTCAGTAAATAAGAACTAACACAAAGCACAAATAAATACGCTTCCTTTAGCGACTGTAGCAGTCCGCAGCAGGACATATCTCTCTCCTTGAGACTCTGACAGTGACTTGTCTAAAGCCAGGTCAGTTTTTCTGATCGACAAAATTGTATTGAAAATGCTTATTAGCTTGTGCGATTTCGGAAAACAGAAAGTTATGAATACCGCTAAAGTAGAAGCGCTTAAGTAGAAGTAGTACGGCTTATATAATCCTAATCCTAATTCTAATTTTACCTAATCCTAATCCTAATTCTAATTTTACCTAATCCTAATCCTAATTCTGATTTTACCTGAAATAAAAATAAATATGACAATATACTTGATACCGACCAAATTGTGTAATTAATTATCGCAGAATAATAAAAAAATAATTTAAAGTAGTGGTACTCTACCTAGGCAAGGATCACAAAGCCTATCCACTACTGTAGGTAGGAAGGTAAGGTAACTATATACATCTTAAAACACGCGAATGTTCCAAATTAGCCCATCCCATTTCTACAGGGACCTGGTACCTACATACTTACTTATCATCATCATCATCATCATTATCATCAACAACCTATAGAAGTCCACTGCAGAACATAGGTCTCCCCCAAGGAATTCCACGAAGAACGGTCTTGAGCCCTCTCCATCCACCGATTACCTGCAATCTTGACGATGTCATCGGTCCATCTGGTGGGGGGTCTCCCCACACTTCGTCTTCCAGTTCGCGGTCGCCATTCGAGAACATTTATTCCCCAACGGTTTTCGGTTCTACGAGCTATATGGCCTGCCCACTGCCAATTCAACTTGCTGATTTTGAGAACTATGTCGGTTACCCTGGTTCTCTTACGGATCTCCTCATTTCGAATTCTATCACGCAGACTTATATGCAATACCAGCCTATAACACGCAAGTATGCCTGTGACGTAAGTATGCCTGCACTTACTTATAAAATTTATTAAATTGATCGCACTATAATAACAGGAATCTATACAAGGCAATTCTGTGTCCAAGGAATCAAATGTTAGCACGTATAGAAGATCTACTCAACTAGAAGGTCTACTATTTACTACAATGGACGAGTTTCCTTGGAACGGAATGAGGAAATTGTATAAAATCCACGTGTTGCTACTGTAATTGGGAGCAATGAAAGATCCTAAAGATGAAGATGGAGTCCTTCAAGTAAAATGAGCTGTGTTGTCGTTCCAAATAAATGAGAGAACAAATTCCTAAATAATGCTTGCCATTTAATTTTTGTCTCAAGAATTATTTTGAAATTTGTTTGTGTCGTAGGTATGTAGAAAGGTACCTTTAGGTAGATATATACCTAGTTTGTATTAGGAACATATAATTTAATATCTTCCTAGCTATTTATTTACTCATGAAACTAACGTAAAAGGGTGTACCTAAGGGTTCCATCCTTCATCTAAACGGATCCCAAGCCAACCTCATCTGCATGTGGTGCACCCTGCTAACTAACAACAGAGGCTCTGGCGACCGGCTGATTGCGGCATAGCGCAGCCTATAATACCCGGCTACACTCCCTGGTTGCCGACGGGCAGCAGCGTCGGCAGTGCAAACTGTGCACTGCGATCCCCAACCCGCATGCTCAGCGTGGAGATTATGGGCATATCTCCCTTCTTTTTAGGGTAGGCCTCTGTCCAGCAGTGGACTGTTATCGGGTAGTATTGTTGTGGTTGTAACGTGACAACTCATTCTTATTGAAAAAAAAAACGGCACCGATACGCTTTCACCGATTAAATAGGTGGTTCCCACTTTTTGAATAGAAATCGAAACAAGTATTCATTTAAAAAAAACCCGACTGCATAGACACGAAGTTTTTATTACTTTCTAGTTCATCGTAAATTGAAAATGGCTTCTTACAGTCGCTATAATAGATTTTTTGAAATTTGATATAGCCTATGTCACCCTCGTGATCTAGACGAATCCAAGGACACCTCATAAGTCAAAATGCGTTCATCCGTTTGGGCTACAGCGACCGACAAATAATATGAATAACATACATACACCCAAAAAACATAACCTGTAATAAAAAACACATCCTAATAATATATGTTAAGCTTGGAAATAACATTGTGAATACGCAAATAACTTCTTATTTAAATATAAACCTTCGACATTCATCCTTAACAATTTAAAACGCCGTTAATACGTTGATCTAAAACGTCATTCGGCTGGTGCGAGGAAGGTCAAATATATTACGGCAGGTTTTCCTTAACCAATTAAAGTAAATGTAAGATTTTGAACACACCAACATGTCCATATTTTTTACAACAATAAACGTTCTAAAGGCTTTATTGCCTAACTAAATTATTCAGATGTAAAACCTGTTTGGTCATTTTAAGCACAATTACGTCAGACTTCACCGATTAGCATCATTTGGAAATGAGATTCTCAATTTTAAAGGTCACCTACCTAACTGGTAAGTCACACACACAACAATAATTTCCTACCACCTATACCTACATTATTCGTGTATTGCACACCTACGTTAAAATGCCTAGAATGTTTACTAAATATTATTTTTAAGTTAATAAATAGATGCCATTTCTTCTCCTGATTTTAACATATAATGATTTATTTGTAAACCACATTTTATAAGTTAATATGTACCTTTCCTTCTTTTGATTCTTAGAATATATATTTATTTGTAAACCACATTTTATTTATAAGTTAATATGTACCTTTCCTTCTTTTGATTCTTAGAATATATATTTATTTGTAAACCACATTTTATGAGAGATACCTCACGAGTGATTAAAGACCATATTTATTTGTAAACCACATTTTATGAGAGATACCTCACGAGTGATTAAAGACCGTATCTTTTCTGCGAAACTTAATCATAGTCTTTATGCTCTTTAACCTGCATAGTTGTCTCAATTATTGCAATAATTCATATTTGTTTTGTTCAACGCTGGATGGTACACAATCCTAAAACCAACTCCCTAGTGTATGCTGTGCTGCTGCACAGCTGTGTTGTACACACAGAACTCGAAAACTAGTTCTGTGTGGTTCTGCAGTCTGCACGTCCTCGTCCTCCTCGCGCATGTCGCCAGGAGTACCACCAAACTCTTTTTCATTTCTACTGCCTTATTGTGTAACTCAAGATTCAACTGATAAACAAACTCATAGCGAATCTTATTTAGCACAAAATCAGATTTGCAAGGTGATGTCAAAAGGTAGGCTTATCCACCACCATGATAATTGTTTTGAAATTATGTGAAAGTTAATACTGTATTTTCCTCTCTTGATTCTTAGAATACATATTTATTTATATCTGTACTACATTATGTGTATTTTAATAACATACAAAGGAATGGTCAAACCATTCTGAAAGCAAATGGTTATCGTCATTGAGACCCTCAAAACAAACTCTTGGCACTGAAGATTAATAATATATACCTTCTAAAGTACTAACTTATATTTTACGTCTAATAATATCCAATTGAAAAGAATATTTACAAGGCAGCACTAAACTAGACGAAACGAAAGCTAAGTAAACAATAATCGCATTTGACAGAATTATGAAACTAGTCAACACATTACGTAAGAGACAACGCGTGTGTATCGTTATCGCGTAGGTATGCATAAATATAGGTACCTACTCTGCTACGTATATTGTTTTTCAATTATGGGAAAATACGACGTCAAACCACAGGTAGGTTACCAATGATGACGTTAATCGGATCATTGTTTTCCCATACCTATCGATTCAAACTAATAAGTTTGTGCATGTAACCTACTGCATTAGTAGAACATGAGTAAACAGTTGAAACCAGCTTTGCTTTGTACAAGTACAAAGATTATACATGGTATTTTCAGACTGAAATAAGATTTGAAGTAGGTACCCAACAAAAACAATAACAGTATTTAATTGGTAAAAAAATAATTAAAGGAGAGCTTGGAAATCGTCAAAGAAAGATTATCGAATAACAACAAATCGAGAACTTGATGAGTACCAAATTGGTAATAATTACCAAATGATGAAAAGAAACAACAAACTAATACGATTTAGCTAACGATAAACGAAAATTCACAAATTACACTCAACAGTAATACATATTTTGATTACAGTGGAATTAACGTAAACGTAAATGTCATCAGTAAAAGCTGTATGCTTTTGCTATAAGTAATAATATGTCGTTGTCGAGATTAAATTGAAACTTCATTTCTAAATATTAACAGAACAGATATTGCAATACCTACTGATGAAACCACTTCAAAGTATACATAAGACTGATCAATCTAAAAATAAAGTTGCGGATGCAAGAAATATTTATTTAATACGTGCTGTGCAGAACAAGACAAGTGTTAATAGCAATTAGTTTTTTATACAGGCTCGGTCGGAGGCAAACATCTGCCACACATCTGTGAGTCACGAATTCTCGGTAAACGACACGACAAGTGTAAACGAACACCAAGCTTTATTTAAATAGATGTTAACAGTATTCGTGAGTACAGTGAATCATTTGAGGTAAGACAAATTAATAATGTTCAAATCAAATACAATGCTAGGTTGAGATATATCACTTGTAAGAAATCCAGCTAATATAAAGGCGAAAGTTTATGTAATGTTTATCATTCCTTCAAACCAAAAATACTGAATAGTTAAGCTGAAATCTATGCACGTTATGTAGTTCTTGACCTGAAATAACACATAGGCTACTTTTTATCCGGGTACCACGCGACCGAAGCCGTGGGCGAAGGCTAGTAATTTATAATTCGGTAAGACAAACATCGTACAATGTAGAATGTAGGCCACTTTACCACTAGATAACAGTTCAGGACAACAGGACCTACATAACAGTTAATTACGGATCAAACAAAAACCTACATGAATTTGTATTGTAGTAAGTGCTACAGTGTATTGTAATTGTAACATCCACGCACAACAAGAAGCATACTTTTGGCAGCTTTTCTAATAAATTAACAACAAACTGATACTCTGACCTTGTAGTAAACGTGATTTGCCCTTAACCTCCTGATAAGAATCTAATTTTAAAAAGTCACACGTATACTGTAAAACATTTCTGAATTTTAAAACTAGGTCATTTTTTACGATGTCGTTTAGGTTTTTTGCTTTTATCACGATACATTATTTTATTGCTAAAACGTCATACGATTTCTGTTTATTAGTTTTGCAGCAAATCGTGGCTTCAAGGTCGGAGTTGTTTTTATTTTAACAGACGCTTTTCTTAGAACTTTACCGTGGGTAGAGTTCACATTGGATTCGTTCATTAGTTATTATTTTAATTAAGTATTTAGATATGTTGCATGTAAGTATAGAGTACTTGTACACAACTTTAAAGTTACTATAGGTAGACCTATCATCAACTTAATACATGCTACGCCCCAGGTCATTCCAAACAAGGGAACTTTTGAAATTGCACCAAAATTGACAGCAAACTAATATTTATAGTTCCTTCCTTTCCTTTCAATGAAAACATGAATAGAAAATAAGAAAAGCAACTGACCTTAGCAGTCTTTCATGTCTCTCTCTATCGTATTGCGCGGCGGCAAGGTAGTCGTCCGCGATGGCATGCTGCAGCGGCGTGTGAAGCTGCGGCTGGTACCGCTGCTTCCACAGCTCGCTGGGGTAGAGCGCCGGCGGCGGCGGCGGCAGGTGCAGCAACGGCGGAGGCGGCCCGCCTCCGTATCCGTGCGCCATACCGCGCCACTCTCTCTCCTCCGTCGAACTGGCGGACCCGCCCGACCTCACACCGCTCACACCAGAGTCGGACCTATCGTCCGCATCTCGCGAGCTCACTATCACACAGTCGTCCTCCTCGGAGGCCACGGCGCTGGCCACACCATCCGCGCCCGTAACGCTCACTGCACTCGGCACTTCACTCGCACACTCAACAGCCTCCTGCGGCTTGCTCACTTCCTCCTGTTTCACGCACTTGTTTTCGTCACTAACTTTAGCAACATCACCACTGGCGGTAACACTTTCTGTTGCACCTGTAACAATAAAAACGATCTGTTAGTAACCGTATTTGTAATTAGTACCTATCTACTACACGAAAACAAACAATAATAGACTCCGGTTGTATTTTATTGGATGTCCAATGCATCAGCATTGTATCAGACAAAATTAGTAATATGGGAAAAAGGACGGTGTCACTCAACTGCATGCGAAATGAATAACGGGTTGTTATCAACGAACTGCCAGCTGCATATTTTCAAACGGTTGACGTCAGTGCTCAGTCGGTCGCGACGGCACGTTTGGGATAAAGCCAAAATAAGCTCATTCACACGCCCGCCTACACGCGCAAAAATCTGCCGTATGCGCCGATTCGACCTCGGCATTACTCAAGATAATTTAATTTCACTTGGCAAGGTGATAACATAAGTATTTCGTTTACTTTATATGATAGGTATTATTCAGTAAGTACCTAATGACTTTGAAATTTTAAAGCATATTTCATGAGCAATACAGTCAACCAATGAAGTACAAAAATACAGCATTGTCAACACGTGAGACCTTGAAGATAATTTCGTTAGTCGCACATCTATCAACGAAGAATGGGATAACGGGCGGTGATCGACCTCACCACAGTATATTTAGGTTAACAATGTTTGCTATTTTAATGTTATCTTCAGGACCGGAACAGGAAGATTCCCGTGAAGAGATATATAGCCGTGTGGGTGGACCAACATGTCGGTGAGTCGGCTTCGCTGGGTATAACGTGAATGGCTGTTGGCTGTAGGCCAAGATTCCCTGCGCCAACGTCCAGAGTTTGACTACCAGCCATTTGGCGCACGACCAGATCGAGGGCAATGTGACAAAAAGTCGATGCGTGACGAGATCACATTTGTATAAACTTACGATAACCATTACCATATTTCAGTAACATAATTAGATAACTTCTCTGATATACGAATACGGGGTGTACAAAAATAATTCAAACACCAAGTACTACAAAGAAGATCAGAAGTTATATTCTATAACCTCGGGCATTCAATCAATATTCCAAGGTAAAAAAAATGAGTCATGAAAAAGCAAAGCATTGAAATGTAAATGTTGGTGTGGGATAATTAAATTGTTAAATTTGAAGAGTCTCTGGGAATTAGACACGATACGACGCGCCTACACACTAAGTTGTCTGCCTGTCGAGCGAGCAACAATGGAATTTTAATGAGAGCCCGGTTAACGAGGATCCTCATCTGAATAATCGCGTAAATAATTATTCATAACAAACATAAACAGCGGAGCGACTGGCGATTGTGTTTATACAGCTGATCATTATTCACGGAGTGCGTGAGCCGCGAGATATCATCTCGTCCGCATAATGATATGATAATGTACAGCGATACGGAGGAGGCCGCCATTTTTAATGCAACCGGCTATTACTCACCGGAGGGCAACCGGTCTCGGCAAAATCCGAACGATCCGGGCGATTGCGCGCCCCACAGACGAGCACTAGGCAGGAGTGACATTCTTTACTTGTTATGGAAACTACGAATTAACGATTGAAATACCACAAACAGAACGAGTAAGGCCAAAAGTAGAACAAGCCTATAAGGAAAAATAATTGCAAATAACTGTACTCAACCAACAACAAGTAATAAAATGTCAACCTAATAAAAACTAAATGAATGACTAACGTAATTTGAAACAATGTAGCAATGTGCTTCGGTCGGCATGTAGGCAGATAAAAGCGTAACAATTACAGAACTACAATTGCTGCGATAGCGTTAGTTATTGCTTACAAAACGAAACGATAGATTGTTGAACAAACAATATTCGATAACGAGAAATACGACAGGCCACAGCTGTTAGCAATGTTAAAAGAATACATGAAGCGGAGAAAACAAACCTGCCTCTTTACAAACAAACGAGCATTGAGCGAAATGTAAACAAAAGTTGTGAAACAATGAGACAGTCATCAACGGAGGGAGACAATGGGACAACAAATAACTCGATGGGGAAGTGCGGCAACCTCACATTCTACCGACGGGTGATAGACAAGACAAACGCAGGCACGAAACCGCGCCGAGTGAGGTTTCCATTAGATGTTGAAAGACAGAATTCAGGCGTTCGACTCACGAAGAAAGAGGTGGTATAAATCTTGACCATGACCAACATAAATTATTCATGAAGGGCGGGCGACCCGTCTACAGAAAATTGCGAAAAAACAATGAACTTGTTTTGGATCTAGCCTAGTTTTATTACCATTATAGACTGCAAAAATGGCATTCTTAAATGCTACATGTGACTTCCCACGTATTGATATTATACAAAACAACAGGTGAGTTATATTATAAACCCAATTTTAATAGGTAAGATTTTATTAACAAGGTTGAGAAAATTTGAAACTTCGTGTAATGTAAGTAAATGGAAATAGTAACCACTGCCTTACCTACGTATATTTTCCAGATTTTTACCGCAAGTAGTTGAACCAGAACGAGCGTGATTTGAATTATTCATTGCAGCGCAACACCGTTTGCCGTGCCATTAGTTAACTATGTAGGTCTTCCGAGAATAATCCAAACCACATGTAAGTATAACAAAGCCGCAAGCCGATAGAACAACGTCATAGAAAAGGGAGTTACGGTAGGCTCAGAAGACACTCATCACATTATTGTCGTGAGCGAAGGTCAAAAAGGTCAGATGCATTTAACATTTCGTAGGCCATAAAACATCAGTATTAATTTACGATCTAAGAAGAGATGAAAAAAAAAAAAAAATGAAAAATATTTATTTCAGTAACTTATAAAAACGTTTTACATTAGGGTTTGAAGTCTTCTTTTAAGCAAATACTTGCTTGTGTTAGGAGACTTCGCTCTTCTATATCTATTTACATTATTTTATAAGTTGGTACGTACCTAATAATTATAAAAAGAAAATATAATAGTCTATGTTGACATTCCTAAGTTACCTAAACATACATAGGTACATTAAGAGTACGCAAGAATGTTGGTTAGTGTGTAGTGTGGTTTCTGTGTAAGGGTGAGGATGAGTATGAGTGTAGGTGTGGATTATCCTGTTCCTCCCAGTCTCTTAAGAGTCTGGTCATCACAGGAATAACCCACGCTGTGTAGTGTGTGTGTTTGTGTGTGCGTGTGTGTGTGTGTGTGTGTGTGTGTGTGTGTGTGTGTGTGTGTGTACTGTGTGTGTGAGAGAGAGAAGGTGTGTGGTGTAGATATATAATTCAAAGCATAATCGCTTGTGTTAAATTTTCTATTTCATCGTAGCTTTTTGTTTTCAGCCAATCAGTTAGGGATTTTTTACAGTTGTAGTATGTCAGGGGATAAATATCTAATTCCTTATTTAACTTATTGTAGAGGTGAGAAGACTGTCTTGCATACTGTCTTTTAGCAAATGTTGTTAGAGATGTTTTTATAGATAACAGAGCTAAAGTGAACGAAGCCACAATCTTGAATAGCTTACATGTTACTGCGTAATCCGAGCGTGTTTGTCGACTCAAAGCTATCTCGTTAGAGCCAGTAGAGCGCATCGGCTTACCGACCGTGTAATGAAACACTTCCACTCGGACAATAACCGTTAATAGGGCATTAGCAGCGACAAAGCTTTCTCTGGGCATAATAAGGTAGCCAACTGATATTACATTATACTTAAAAGTCCGCATCGCATATGAGAGAATCCTAACAACATACCCATTTAAACTGGAATAGGCTCAACACAAACCGCACTCAATTCTCACTTTCTAAATGAAGCTAACAAATTACTTATTCAGCATTGCCGCTTTTGAAATGTCAACCCAGTTTACGGGACCTTTCGACCGATATATAAATCGCTATTTTCAGGCAGGTCAATTGGTGATTAGGATTTACGAGCTCTATGTGAGGAGTAGATTTTCATGACTGCAGCGTCCAATGAGCCTTGGAGATATGTTTGCGATCACGACGAGTCGTTCGTTCGTGCAGTAAATTGCGCAATGAAAGAGCACACGGAGGCGTGCTCTCGGTATCTGGCAAGCATCTCACGACGGGTCCCGAGTTCCCGACCGATAGCTCGTGACCGGAATCAAAGTTCTATTGTACGCTGTATGCTCAGACAACTTCCACATACTTTATATTTATCGAATGATCTACTATGCTGCAGGCTGTTTCAAGCAAATAAATCACGAGTATTGTAATGTAAATGAGTTACCTACAACGATATAATGACGTGGCAAGAAATGTATCTAATACACATTTGAAGCAAACAGCAGAAGTAATTAAAGACGGTAAATGATTATAGATAAGAGAAGGTAAGAAGAGAACAAGATAAAGATAAGAGAGATGGTTGTTATTATTAGCAGTAAGTTAACTGAGTGCTTATTCAAACAAAACAAGTAGAGCATATGAAAACAGATTAAGCATGACATTTTTAAACGTGGCCTCATTAACATTGAAGTCAAGGAAAAAGGAAATAAAATCGACAAAGCTACAAAACGCAAATGCGCTATAGTTATTATTTAGGGTTAACGAGATAGGTCATTCTAGAGAACAATGAACGTTACTGCGGTAAAACATGATTCGATAAATTATATATGTTACCTAGTTATTGTATTGTATGTAGGTATTTTAACGCCAATAATGCACATACCAACAGCGATAAAAGCGATACGAAAGGTCAACGTGAACATGATTGATACGTTACGCACCGACACGTAGGTAGGTACCTATAGAACCTTTTTTAGAAGTTTTATATTAACGTAATAACCATCAAGATATATTATAGACCTAATGGTATAATGTGGCTTACATGTGATTATCTAACATGTAAGGGTATGCGATGCAGACAAGCCAATTAACACAGTTTTCAAAAGTAAATCTCATTGCTCATGGTAATGTTATGCCTGACGTGTGTTAATCACAAGCACGAACTGGAGAGCCTTGATTGATACAACATATATCACTTGAAAAAAAAAAAATTTTTTTTTTTAAATGTACTACATATTATGATTGGACCTTTTGTGGAAACGAATTTGTATCTAAATATACGTTCGATTGCTATATTAATTAAAAAGTTTTTATTAATAATAGGCGCCTTTGTTTCAATTATTTATTAACGGAAGTCGATTAAACAATGTGGACGTAATCAACACGATTATTGTCTAAGTTTTTTTTTCTGGTAACAGATTTACCTACCTATCTACCTACATAAGCACAGCATGATCCATTCAAATACTTTCTATCTTGCGATTGTCAGCTTGAAATAATATATAAAGTAGGTAGGTATGTTAGGTACTTACGCTTGGATGACGTTGATTAAACGATGTCGTCGAAATCTCCTTCAGCATAGAAAGCTTCGTCAATTAGTTGCCAATCACTCTCAAATAAATGACACAGAATTCTTCAGAATTAAAAAATAACACGAAGCCACAATCACAATCCACAAATCACGAGAATCCTCTTGAAAAGAAAGTTGTAAATCCTTTAAATCCAGCAGCGGTTGTCCTTGAATGCGGTCAGGAAATCGAAGCAGTCAAGCGTTCACCTGCACACACACACAAGCTATCTATGTATGTACGCTCACGACTATGTCAAAAATGGTTGCTATCGCTGTGTGGCACAGACGTGCGAAAGCCTCTGTGGCGTACAAAGAACTGACTGAAACGCGGGGAGGGAAATGGTGTGGAGGAGAACGGGGCGCGGGGCTTCGGCAGTCTCGCGACGGCAACGTAGCAACAAGTGAACGGTGGAGCGGGTGTGAGGGCAGCGGGAGGGAAGGGTGCGGAATTGGGGAGAGCCCCCCCTCGCACACAAAGCGCACCTGACCTGGCGATGATGCAGCACCCGTCTGCCACTCAACATCCACTGCATGGAAACGATAACAAATGAACATAACAGGAAAGGCAGATGTCGCAAATCGATGCTTGCACGTAATTGCAGTACGACGTAAGAAGACAATGGTAGTCCTATGTAAGGTTAGCAGCAGGAAGCTGTAACAAACTGAACAAATACTACCTATATACAGAGAAGTTGCTCGTCGTTAAATAACCTAAGTCAATAGACATAACTTAGTCAAAAGAAAAGATAACCTATATGAGCAAAACAACTAATAAGATCGGTACTACAACTATGATCGAATGTTACTTTAAAGTTAAAAAAAAAACATACACAAAAGTACTCGAATCGAAAGTGGTAAGAAAAAGAGAATAAATATATATTATAAACTAACCAAGCTTGATAGTGCTGAAGATTTATGTAAGCGTACGTACTCGACATTCATCAAATATTTATATTGATTGGGTAAATTCTTTACGCCCACGCGCTCGAAAGAAATACTGAACGAAACAAACATAAAGTTTTCTTGGAAACTACGCCGGTATTTCCGTTTTTTCTAAAGCAAGATATACTGTTATAATAATCATGAGCGCTGTTGTGTATTATAAATAATAATCACACAAATTCTTTGCAAATAAACATCTCAAATATTTATTTCTCAGAATCCAAATCTATCGGTAGATGATGTTAAAGTAGTATAAACTACTGTGCGGCCTCCTCTAAACTACTGGACGGATGGAGCTGAAAGTTTGCACATTATGTGGTTCTAGACCTGGATTAACATATAGGTTACTTTTATACGGGTACTTAACACGCGAGCGAAGCGGCGGCGGTCGGAAGCTAGTAAGGCTGTAAAAGAAGTGTCGGATAGGGCAAAGAAAGATCAAAAACGAATCAAATTTATAATTAGTTACGCAAATTCAATTGGTGTTAATGCTTAGTCACGTAAAACAAACTCACATATCGCGGCAAACATGACACACGGCTTTAAGAGGAAATAACATTTGAAATACTACATAATTAATGCATTGTTTATTCTCTGGAAAATGAACATTTTGATACAGTACAAACAAATATCGATCGTTGACCAACATACTAAAAGTATTACAATTTGGCAAAGAGCCAACTATTCCATGACAAACTATCCCTGCTACGTCCAACAGTATTATAAATAACACAAAGAGTTCAGTTTGCGGGTCAAACCAAATGCATGTCTCGAATTCTTAATAGAGGAATTTTCTGTTCTTATGGAAGCTTAATTGAATTCCTCGAAATATAAAGCTGGATTAGTTGTGTAATAATAAAACATTTGGGTCTATCTAATCATTGCGAAGCGCCGCCGCCGGCCGGTCACCGTCTACCTGCTTCTAAACTTGTATCTTGATGTTTTTATTCCATTTCGAACGAACAGATCGTAAAAACCATAGTAATTACTTTTTAGTTGTTAATGTTTTTACTATTCGATCAACGTCGTTGTTATTGTTACTGGTTTTTACACCGATGCTTCGTCATTCTTCAGGCGGATACACACGAGTAAATTAGTAGACAAAACCAGTCTTCGTTGTTTTTTGCGAAAGAAAAAACGAGCAAAGAGGTCGCATACCTTGTTCTGGCCTTGTGCTAATCGTGTTAGCGTCTACACGCGAATGTTCAATAGTTTACACATGCTGTTAAAAGTCGACATTTCAACTTGATCGAGTGCTTGCAATTTAAAGCAAGTTTTAAACTTCACGTACGCTATGTTATGTTCTTAAATGATTACTTTAGTACATAATAAACCTAACTAAATTAATTTTATAAAGATAAGAACAGTCGCATACCTATCTGAAAACAATCACGTACGAGATAAGGAGAAGGAAAGCAAACTCACGACTTTAGATAATCTCCTAAAAATAGGCGTTCTATCATACAACAGCGGCGTGCATGTTCAGATAGGTTAGATAAGTGGCATTGTAAGAGGTGGGGAATATGCTGATAAGAGGAATACAAACACGGCAGCCGATAACCTGGTTGCAGCGGTTGATAACACGCCGCGACCGTTATCCGCCCGTCTTTGCACAACGCATGTATAAATATCCCTGGAAGATATGAAACTCTTTAATAGATTGTGTTGGTAGATATTAACAGTGCGTGTGTCACGGTTACTCGCACACTAATAAGTAATTGCTATGAGATGAATAATTACTACCATGTTAATGATCATCTGGATATAATACTCAGTGTTATAATGATTCACAAAAACAGTCGTATGTAATAAATATGAGAAGCGATTGAAAAAGTACTAGGATATTTAGATAATTTCGGTCGTAGTATAACATACATATATACATTTCAGGATTACATAAACTAATATATATTACTTTGTGGGAAAATATCGACCAGAACCAGTTAAATAAAACGGATAAATTATTAGAAAAGTTTCGATAAACGTTGCTCTAACTGAAAACATTGCGTTACCGTTTTAGCTATTCGACGAAAGACATTCCCCGAACAAATATGGTTATGCCGAGGCGTGTTATTTACTCTCGTCTGTATGTGTACGAGAGCTATATCTCGATTTCCGGACTGACATGACTCAGGTTGCGTGGGAGAATTTACAACTTACAACAGTAAAATTCCTTTCACGAGTCCGTATCTTGAAGTTAGTACATGAGTATGTCGTTACGTCACGTGACCCGTTCAGCTCACCAAGAACAATGAGGATATTCAGCTTGTTATCGATAGCTTATACAGCTGCGGGGCTAGTAGGTGCTATGCAAATAAGCCTTAGAGTTATAAATTATTTGACGTCTCTACATGATGCAATAATCATGAATCATTTGGAGACAAGGAAGACGCGTTAAATGAGTTTATTCGATTATTCCCTAGGTAAATTGTACCAACTAGTATTATTTGCATGATTCTGGAAACTTCAAGGCATATACCTACTTACCGTTATTGCTTTTTGGAATCACGCCACACCCCACACAGCATATCTGTCACGGATGTCGGTACATTTATGATCATTATGAACGATTTATTTACGCACGAAACGTCTGAGCCAAGCGGACGTAAATCGTAACCATTTCGTCATCTCACCGGAGTTGGCGAGACTCCGGTTGCCGATCGAATGTCAAAAACCGCAAAACGCAATAAATTGTTGTCTCATGGAGAGTAAACATCGGCGTTCGGCCGCATTCATGCATAATTGATGAGGGTTCGAGCGTGGATTCCTGGCGGTCACGACACGACTCGGTTGCCGGCCGCCTCCGGCAGCCATTTTGTGAAGCCTGCCCGCCCCGGTGCGCCGGCCGGTCACATCGTGAATATTAATAATAAGTAATGATGTATTCCACCAATAGATACTCCACGCTCAGATATTATTACCCCCAATTTAAAAAGAGACTATATAAGTATTTTTACTCGTTCACTACCGCTGCGCTCCATCAGCCGCACGTAACGATCATGACACGATAAGCATTTATTGCGAACAGTCTTCGCTTCGGCACGCATGGTGCAATTAATACAGAATGATCATTATTAGTTTCTATTGTAACCAGCGGAGTAAATAGAGCATGCGGCGGTGTAATACATAATAAATCCGATAGTACAATACGATACGAGGCGGTAACTCTCACGCACGGCCATTGTACCGTGTAATCGTAATCAAAAGTCTTCTCTCTCGGAACAAGCAACTCATCGTTAGAGAAAAGATTCACAACAATAAGCTTCTAACACAGAGCGATCGACTTGTAATGGAGCGGTAGATGTGCTGGATTTTAATTTGTTAACCAAGATTCAATTTGAGGCTATTATTCCGGGTTCGTAAACAAAACAGAAGTTCATTTTACTACGAGTTTGTGAATAGGTTGCGGTCGGACCGAGCCCTGCCCGCCCCAAGGCGGCGGGGTACTCATTACGGATGAAAGTCTACCGCGCGTTGACTCATAATAATGCAAAATGAAATAGCGCCCGTCCGTCTACCCCACAACCGCAACGAGCTCCGCCAACCTCCACACGCCAACCTGCATAATATAAGCGAATGCGTAACCATGAACTACGAATTATTTCGCTGCTTGAGCACTCAAGAATGCAACTAGGCACGACTAGAATGGAAGTAAGTTATAATTAAACTGTTAAGCAACTATGTAAAACATCGAACATAATTCCTAACCATTTCCGTAGGCATTTGACACGAATTGAAGTCGAGAAAGTAGAGAGGGTCATAGGAACGTCAGACAATGAACATCCTACGAACAGTTGTGTAAACAATGCCGTCTTGATTACAAAGATGATCCACAACACAATGGTTTTGAATAGATGATGGGATTGATTGTTAGGTTATGTATCAGAATGAGCTCAGAGTATATTAGAATAGAACTGTAATATTTCAATAAACAGAAATGAGTTGTACTAATCAAGGTCAAATTGTATACGTGCGTGTCACTACAACCAAATTAACATAAATCCCTGCATTTCTATACAAATTACTTGATCTGGATAAAAAACAAGGAAAATGAGAAGACATTTGATGATAAAATGCATGGAACATGGAAGGTGTTTAGTAGCAGCCACAAGACAGCTGCTAACGCCAGCCGCACTTCCTGTAAGCCCAACGACCCATTGTTACGTCGACAGTTTATACAACGAGTATTTTTACGACTCATTATCGAATAAACCACGATAGTTAACATGCCAAAGCATGATGTGACATTGTAAATTTAATTTTCCTGACACGCAGATAAAATAATCTTGAGTGTACTTTGTTCCGTTGCGTATGACTTGCAAAGCCAATAAACTACAACATCAGATAAATGTGATAATGATAACCTTGATATTATTAAGACGTACAGAATAATCGATCTGTCGAGTATCAATTCAAGCAAACGTTGGCCTTTAGACAATGATTAAAATATTTCAAATAATACTAGTTCCTTACCTGGATCCTGATCTAGGAGGAATATAAACTCACGATAAGTGCTGAATATATTCCCGAAACACCTATCTAACGCATTATCTTATCTTGGTAACACTCAGCTACAATTTTCCTGTGATAAGATAAAATATCGATGTTAATATATGTATAGTACTCGAGGTTCGTTTGTGTGAAGAATATAATAATTTTTTGCACATTTGTAGATGTCGGAACAAATTGTCGAGGCGCTGGGAACGGAGCCCCGTCGTGAGATCGGAAAGTCGTGATCGCCTTCACGACGCCCCTTGCGCCTCAATTCACTAATCAAATAGCACAATGACTCCATTGTTAGTGAGATGCATTCTTTGCAAACATTTCACTTTACAAACACGGTTTATTTCCATGAGTTTATCCGAATCTTTCTCGCCTAAAAAATATTTTAAAAAATTATCACGTCATAAGGGCACTCGCAAATATGAATCGTTTAACATCAATCATGTAAAGGAATGGAATGACATAAACGAAGAATTTCAAAAACTAAAAACAATAAATAAACTGTAAATTAATTATCATATACCTCACACATCAGTGGTTAAGATCTAACAAACTAGTTGTAAAACAGAAAGGTCGTATATCACGTAACCTAATCCGCCCTCATCGTGACGTGTAACTACGAGGGAGGCACCACCCCCGGGGATTATTCAAAGCAGGCATTAAGCCCTTGGCCATTACCGGCAGCAGGTTATCAGAGGTTTTCCAAGAAGGAATTGCAAGCTACCGATATGTTGAAGCCTTGGAAACTCGCCAAACTTCGCTCGATACGATGACCGTTAACTGATGAACGAAATGTGCATAACACATGATCTGTCTGCGAGAATAGTAATAGAAGAAGTCATGGCATTGGAACGTAAAATATACATCAGACAGGATGTTGATTATAAACATACTAATTTTATAAATCATCTTCCAATCGAATTCAACACGAAAACTTGCTTAAGTAACTTTATTCATTTAAGAGTTCAGTTTGTATCAAAATTGACACTAAGCTAACAATTCAAATCTGAGTAAAAGCATCAAGTTGGAACGCAAACAGCTAAAGCAAAACTTCCTCACTCAATAACAGCAAAGTCAAACAATGCTCACGCTGTTATTCGATATTCGCTAAATAGGAACAAAAGAATGGCTAGGTAGGTACTTCTTGTATGTTTATTTAAAAACACTTGCGAAACATTTGTCGTTATCAATAAAATTGACTTCACGACAAATACCTAATTACTTAAGTACTCTACGACCTCTGTAGTGTCCAAGGTTAACTTGCACAAGTTGAACAAATATAACCAAACTGATACTTGCTGATGCTGATACGAATATTAATAACAAACTGCACAAGTCTTTTTAAAAACCTTTTAGACAGCAAAGTTGATAACAATGAATAATAACTATACTTTATTATCTGATCCAGCAAGCATTTTTCAAATATAAAAGTGCTAAAATGTGACCAATCATGTTTTATCGAACTTTGAAATAAATATCTTGAGAATATCAGACTATTCATTCAGGCACAAAACCTTTGTATTCTAAATTGAAAAGGAATCACTTAAAAGAACAAAATAGGCGTTTAATTTCACTGACTGTCGAAAGATTATTGAACTGTGAGGGGTAACAAGAGGAAAATGTCGCGATTGAAGCCTCGCAGGGCAGGAGGATAAGGGAGTGCAGGGTGAATGTAGGGGATGTGAAATTCCACCCAACACCCACTAGTCTGTTTACGTTGTCGTGTCGTGAATCGAGGTGAAGCCGTGTGGGCGAAACTTTGATTGGTTATTCCCTTATTTATGGTGACAAGCTTGTTTAATGGAAATAAACTTGCTAGGAAGCTCTTGAAAAATGGGTTTCTTCGAATTGATTATCTAAACAGTTTTAGACATTCTAAAAGTAATGAATGACAATAGAAACCAATTCATATTAAGATTCCTTGATATCTAATTACTTAGATTTCTTTTAACAAATTGATGTTAGAATCAAATGAGGGCAATGTTCTCATTAAACTCAATTCACATCACAGCGTTATCGATCTATACAGTTACAATGATGATCCAATTTCCGTCCTACTAATAGCCTTCTCATAATTTGATCAATATTTAATCATTGCTCAGTGGAAACAGCTTCCGCTCCCGGGCGATCGCCATGGCAACGACATTACATAAACATTATATACAGACCGACAAAACAACCCTTATTTTATTCCCTTTGCGTTATGGGTTCGGACGCCCCTCGAGCAGCTGATTCCATTCATACAGAGAATAATGCCTTTCTTTCTTTATATCTTTTTACAGCTGATATCTATTGCAAGTTACCATTTTGATCTTCTAATATATATCAGGATTTAACAAAGATAATAAACATGCAATGAATCATTCCTATTGCATGATACAACTAACATTATTGACATTATATAAATGACGCAATGTAGAACGCATCAATTATCCGCTACGCTCAATTACTGGACATTATACACACAAATATAAAAAATATTAAATTACGTTATGAACCAGATTAAATGCGCAGAAGGCTCGTCCTAAATAAAGGTAAAGGTAGGGCGTAACGGGTACGGCAACCCTTCACTTGCGGCTCGCAGGAGCACAAAGGCCTCCGGCGACCCTCCGACCTCACCCTCTTTATCCAAGCATAAAAGAAAAAAACGTTGATGTAAGACACGAGTCGAATATTTTCGAGGCGAGCACATATTATTATTCTTCGCGAGCAATTTGCCGTTTCATGGTCGCCTCCTTTGTTCATTAGAAACGCCAACAAGACACGGTTCATTTACTTTCGCATTCTGATAAGAACTCTATATACCGTGTATAAAGATACTAATGAACACTAAATGTTGAGTATACAACACAATTCTTGGAGTTATTTGATCGTGTTCTCGTAAATATCCAAATTGCGTTCACGTTTTCATGTCAACATCACGTTTGAACGTTCCATTATCAAGTCACGACGACCTACATCCATTTTGGGTTTCTACTTTACAAGTAGACAGTTCGACCCGCGTCATCGTCACAGTTCATGTAGCAAGCTGCCTTTATATCCTTTTGAAATTGGATCAAAGTTACTGAGTATGCGAACATGACATCACTTCGGCAAATTCATTTGACACCGTGGATGCAGTATATCAGACTTGATGAAAATTAATATCGGGAACATTTGTCCGACAAGCTTACGACAATGACTCATTCACTTCGATTTTACATACGATAGCGATTATCGACTGTAGAATCGAATTGCATGTAAACCGGTTGCATCGATTAAATTGCACAGTTTAATTCGATTTATGAAATGTAAATGCCAGCAGTTTAAACGGCAAGGCCAGCACTATCAGGCCAAAAATCTACTGGTTATGTAGGCCAATGAGCGAATAAGGTAGCATTACGGCATTCCTATAAATGTGCAGTAGTCTGTAGCGCAAGTACGAATCGTGATAGTTTCGTTTTCACGCTTCAATAGCAACGTTGTTTGCGCTTTTATTCGTCAATTTCGTTGTCTAATAGCCTCGCCGTGTCCAGTTACTGGAGATCTCTGATAGAGTCATGGGTTTGCACGTTTCGCGTGTTCCTAATAGGGGAGCGAGAGGTCTCTATTGATTTGCCTTGGTGTTCTTCACGCAATCACTCCGCGTGACGTCCGTACTCCATAATCGCGCATAGAGTTTGTTGCGCAACCAAGCACGACAAACTTCTATTTTGTTATTCAGTGGGCGACCGTCGGCCTTTACTTTCTCGACCTCCATAATCTCCACTTCGACAACTATAAGTGAAAACTTCGTCGTTCCCAATTGATTTACTTTGCTTATTTCCATTCCTACATTTTATTTACAGTTTTTAACTAACACATAATACATAAAATATTAATGAAATATAAATACTCATATATTATGTTGGTAACGCGTATCGCGTATTGTTTCGGTTATGTTTAACGACCAGTTTACAATGACATACACAAATAAAACCTTGTTTAAGTAAAAAGCCTTGATGCGATGCAAATTGTAGAAGGAATCGTGAACAGGCAGTGACAGCGACGCGACACCAATTGGATTTCAACATCAGCTGTTAAATGACCTCGAGGCAATGCTTCTGATGACTTTTGATTACTATCGGACGTATGTTTAAGATCTATTTAAACTATCGCATGCATGTTTTATATTATAGTTTATTTCAACATTTTCGACTATTCATAAAGAAATTTTTTCACAAACATTTGGCTTTACGACAGACTTTTCCTTTTACCTCAGGTTGCAAACAGCAGATATATTTATAGAATTATTGATTTATTATTAATTTAATAAACCGTTTATTACTTTTCTCGCTATCTGTGGTCATGTATTTGTATTCGTAGTATTACCGTGTATTACATCACTCGAATTGTATAAGGTTTATTGCCATATTAACTATAATAACATTCTCGATTAAATTAGTGAATCAGACAAACAACAAGAGGAAACATTCGGGTAAACTGGTTTTATTGGTTTAAACATACATGCAAATAAAGTGATCAATAACAGGAAAAGAAATCGAGGTAAAGCCAAAAGTTATCTTGGGAATTGAGATATTGTAGAACCGGTTTATTTTATTTATGAAACTCAACGGAGCGATTCGACCTTTAAATTAATTACATCTATGATTAAAATAGTGTACTCGTTTGATATTTGAAGATCAGAATTCTCAGCGTGAGAAATGATCGCGTCTGAATTCAAAGGTAATATTTTAAGACTTACTTTTCTGGCAGTCTTGATGTTAATTATGTACTTTATGATGTCTGTCGGCGGGGTCGCGGAAGCGACGAGCAGGCGAGGCCGTAGGACACCTTTCCCGAACCAACTTGGGCACTTTTCATAGAGTTAACCGTATATTGATATTTTTACACAAATTGATAGGATCCAAACATAAATAAAGTAAATGATGCCGAATTTTCACACAGCATATTGATGTAACATTGGTAACTTTGGTATAAGCAGAGCTAGCGTCATGGGAACTAGGTGACTGTCATTTATAATTTATTTATTTATACACAGATATTTTTTGTAGTGACATACTGGATATATATAAAAACGTCTTATGACTTCGTTGTTACTGCAAATGAGCAAGAAATTGCTCTTTATCATGCTCATTGAATTAAATTAAAAGATCAGAGTAAAGAATAAACTTTAATTACCGAACATCCGCATAGTAAGGTCGAGATGGTGGATAAAAACGTCACAAACATAATTTAAATTCAACAGCAACTATAAAAATAAAAATAATGTATAGGAAAATGTATAATTTATCGCTTTAGACTGTTATCGATTCAAGCAATAAGCGTAAACAAATAGCTAAGTATAGGTCTTATATAACCGTAGGTAGCCGCTAATGAATCAAAAATGCTGGAGTCATTGCCTCAACTCAAACGCCGTGGGCGTTCATAAGTCATGCCTAATTAAATGTCGAGGTTCTTGACTCGATTGTTATAATAGCAGCGGAGGTAATAGAACTACTTAGTTTCAATGTTCGGAAAATGTAGTTATACTATGGCAGTCGCAAATAGTCGTAGGTAATCATGTCATCACTGGTTATTACAGTTAATCAAAGGTTTGAAGAATATCAAGCTGTCGTCGGCTGCCCGCTCGTTTCGCCAATGTCTCGCTAGTCTCAGTCTCGGCAGTCGACACCTAGGCCATCAAAAGGCCGTTGGCCTGCTTTACACGGGCGTGGGTCGGCATTATGTGCACCGCATTACCGAGGATAGGTACAGTTACGGCTATCTAACGTTTCCTATAGACCCACATTGTATATCGCGTGTGTTAATTGTCCAATTACGTAACTGCAGCGCCGCGTCACGAAGCATATTTTGTATCCGTCGCCGCCGGCCCGCCCCGCCCGCCGCCAACACTATGCTATGCCAAAAGCTATTAATTACGCCCGAAGAATAGAATATCTGTACGGCTAATCCCCCGGAGACGGCTACAGTTACCGACAACGTTGATTAATGCTCGCAGCGTTCGTTTAACTCTTCTTTGTGTACGTTTCTCGGTTGTGTAAACGCGAATAACCTTCTTTCGGGATGCTCGGACGTAAATAGGCTCGCATCCGCCGTAGGTACTCATGTAAATAAATTATACGCCCGTGATACGGCGCAGATGCGCACCGCTTGGAGCCTGCCTTGGAAATTGGAAGTGTTTTTCATCGTTAGGCAATAATGGAAAGTGATCGTCGAGGTCGGTTCGGTAATGATCGGCATTGGTGCCAATTAACGGGTTGTTTTCACTGGCGTCGCATAGCAACACAAGCTGTTTCACGAGAAGGCGGTCAAAGCGTGAACAATGGAGAATGGAGATGAGATCGGTGGCTGCGTGTCTAGTCAGGCGGTTTTCGCATGGTTTTCGCTGACTTTGTGCCGAGCGATAGCGGCCGTGCGAAGAATGCCAATGGAAACAACTTTACTGTTGGTTTCCTCGAAGTCGACACGCGTGACGAACCGAGAACCGGTTACACGACGCCTCACAGAAACAATGCATTAGCGATGCTTTTCATTAATTTTAAAACTGCTCGTGGTATCTCAATTACAAAAAGTGCAAACGATCTGAGAACGGAGATGGTATGCAATAATAAATAGACAGCCAACAAATATTTACACACATGCTTTCTATACAGTTAGGTAGGTATGATACCTACAAGTTTTATTAATAGTCGAGAAACTAGTTCGAAATATGTTGCAATGAAAATCCACACTTCGCGCTTACGAAAGGTGCATCCTGTTTCATTTATGCCTATGTCAAATTGATTCTGGCGATGAGAAAGCGGCCAAATGCCTCTATAAAGTAAACTGTGAAAGTTATGAGAACATCTGTTTTGCGTGGAGAGTGGAAGCATTACCTAAATAGCTCATAAAATATAAAGGTTTTAATCCAAATTATGAAGTAATATGTCCTAACAAATATAATAAATGCGAAAGTGAGGTTTTTAATTTGTTTGTAACGCTTTCATGCCTTAACTACTCAATCGATCATCATGAAATTTCGACAAGTTACAGAAAAGGATGTAAAAATTTCTGTGTTCGAGGACAATAAACAAAACGTTTAACAAAATCTACATTAACGCGAGTGAAGCCGCAGTCAAAAGCCAGTAGGTAAAAATTACTCACTCAAAGAAAACAAAACAGTAACGCACTCATATAAATTATACACTAGATTATAATTACCTACTTTTAACGACCAATGACTACTAGTCCACCAGACACGAACAAACTGGAGATCATTTTAAGGGCAGTTGAAGGTGAGCGTGTTAATACAGAATACATATTGAAAGTATTCATAAACTCTACATCTATATTGGAAAATCTACATAGAAAATGGAATATAATACCTAATTAAGTTTCGTGATGAGTAAGTTTGAATGAATTGTTTCCATACTTTATGCCAATTGAAAACATAAATGCCTTAGATGATGATATAGGTAAATTAGATATCTATGTACCCAATGAGTTTAAAGTGTAGTTGTGCATAGACAAACACAAACAGTTGGACAAATAATGTTGCGCAATCAATCATTGCGCGCCGCCCTGCCCCGTCCGTGGTCGAATGTAGAGTGACGATTCAGACAAGGTTAATAGATTAAAGACGAAATAAATTGAACACTTGAACCGCGAGCTAATAGTCTTGCATCTTCGAAGATATTCATCTATAAATTTTTACAACATGTATATTTTTCAGTGCTTGAAATAATCTCCCTACCGAGGTCGATTAATATACCTAGAGGACGATGCTCTTTTGATAATCGTGTCACTAAAATAGAATATGCACCGCTAATTAAGATGATTTACTATGACATTATTTTCTCAGTGCAAAATTTGTAGCGTAAATTATGTCAAAATATAATAATTACAGACAGTTTTGCCCGCCACATTACCTCTCCCAATGAACGAGATGATAAATTAAACAGACATAAAAGACAAGAGAAATAAAATGAGACGTCCGTCGTATAGTGATAAGTTTATGAGGGTATCGCGAGCCGCCGTCTACGCACACCAGTTGGCGTGGGTTCAATTCCTGTTTGAAGTATTTTAGGAGCCACACACGGCTTCCACGGCCCGCTGCCGCCATGTTTACAAATACTAGCACAAACTCGATTCAATTCCTCGAGATTTTGTAAACATTGTGCCAAAAGAGATTGGTTGGCTCGACTGTTTGAAATACCTAACCCCCATGTTATATTTCCATGCCATTCTCCTGATTTACCAAGAATTGGTTACGATTATTTCAACAAACATTCTTGACCGTTTAATAATTTAATATATAGCCATTTGATATTATAAAGTCGGTTTATAAGATACATTCAGTGGTATTATAAAAAGACCCTGATTTTGAAAAACGAAAACAAGATTATGATAATGCTTATAAATAAAACAACACTTATATAATGCAAAATAAGTCGATGTTCAAAAATTGACACGAAGGTCAGTCTGGTCCAGAAAATTCTTTGCGGTCAATTTACATTACAGTTAGTTATTTATGATGTAAAAGACACTAAGGCATAAACAGCCTTTTTAAAGTCAACCGGCGCATAAATAATTGATGAATGAGATGGTTCTCCGTCCAACGCGGTGTCGCGGAAGAAGAAATCGAGCGAGACGGGAGCTCCGGTATCGATAAAACGACCGGTTTTGAGCCAACATCACTGGTTATATTCGTGGGAGAGAAAAACTAAATGCAACGCGCTGGCGGGGCGGTCCCGACTGAGAGCCAAAAGGCGTTTACATGAAATATATAGACGCATAAATGAAGTATCTTAAGTGAAGTGAGGTGAGACTAATAGAACAGAACATGCTCGAAAACACTTATTACCTACCTGCCACCAGCGACCCTTTGAGGAATCCGATACATATAACAGTTTCTCGGAATAATTAATGAGGAACAAAGTATTCTCCTAAAATAAGTATACTTATGACCAAAATTTAAGTAGGTTAAACGAAGCTGCCAATTTACGGCAATTTAATGGTTGCTGAAAAATTCTCGGACTATAAAAAAGGAAACCACGACCACAATACAAGTTTTACTAGTTTCTTTATAGCTGCTGCAAACACGTTTCGCGAAGAACGCACGATTTGGTCCGTCGAGCGCGCCGGGCCACTATAATTGAGAATAACGACCGTCTGTAGAAACAAGACAAAATGAGATGTATACTGAAACTTCTGAGTCTAAAGTCGTTCGATAAAAACTGCACATTACGCGCCTAAAAATAGGAATGAAACAAAAAGTCTCGAAACTCGTAAGTATTTCGACATTTTCGCCTCCAGCGAGTAGTTATTTTTCGTTTATTGAGTCGACTTGATTGCTCCGCTAAATGTTGACTGGAGCATTGAACTTGGTGATTTAGATTCTCTGAATTTTAAACTATTCACAGACCATTTTATCGACATTGTTTTTACCGAAGTCAACCAACTCATCAAAAATGTTCTCTGTGAATACTAACTAACCTTATCTTAAGTAGTAATTTATTTGTTATTGCAGCGTGGTTGTCACAAAAATAAAATGGGCCAGCTGTTCGGTAGCAACCTTGGGACCTGTCTGCTCGTTCGGGTAATCAACCCTCCTGAGATTAGACTAAGGAACGACACAGATGTCAGATCAACGCGGAGTTTCATTTTAGAAGTTTTTGTATGTATTACTTCATAAGTTGTTTATGAGTTGAGTTTTTTATAGACGTCTATGTAACATAAATTATTTGCACGGTTCGCAGTTTGTATCATTCTATCTATATTCTATAATAACGAGTAGATATTAAAATAAACAATATCAGTCAATTGTAAAAACTGATTACTAATTTATTTTAAACAAATAAAATCAGAATGACATAGATGAAAATAAACAGATAAACCGAGCACAACAAACAAGGTAAAGTTCAATTGATAATATAACTAATGAAATGAACCGACGGATCAGAGGCTAAAACGGGTTATCGCTCTAAAAATAAGTTTATATAGACTAAGAGAGAAACAGGTCAAAAACGGAGGTACAGTAACCGAGGTGAATCGACAAAAAGGGGTCAGTGACTGCGCAGCAGGGTGGCACGGGGCGAGGGCGGAGGAGAAATAAAACATTTGAAAAAATAGCCCTTAACATCTGCCGCACATGTGCGTTCCGTTTCATCCATTGGAATAATGCAAGTCTTGCGCGCAACCACACCGATACGCTTCAGCCTTTTTGAGCAGTAGCTTTTTATTCCTTCACGCTTTGTGATCACGAGCTTTCAAACGGACAATGGCGTTTTTATTAGAAAGGAAATCAATATGTTCGTGACGTTCGTTGGAACGGAACTCTGTGCGAGAAAGATCGCTTCACGTTTACTTGCTAATTTAGCAGACACGTGAGGCATTCTTGAGCCAAAAGTGACAATACAAACTGACGTTACTCACCGCAGTGCTGATGACATAATGATAATACAACGTGAGTCGCGTAATTAACAAGTTGGCTTGGCGCGGAGCTTGCTCGGAGGAGAGTAGATCGATGCAATTCTCTGAAGATCGACGCTATTTGGACAAAGGCCAAACACTTTCTTGAGGGGGGTGGTGTGAAAAGAGTTACTTCGATCTTTGAAGCTAGAGATATGAGCTCAACAACAAACGTTCAACAAAACTGTTTAAAGATACCTTACCTACATAATACAAAAGCAAAAGCTTTTAAAATTAGTAACGGAAAAAATATTTAAGAACTGATATTTGCAATGATACATCAAGTAGTATTGGCCATTGTGAAGTTATGTATAAACTATGATTCCAATGATGCATATAAGATACTGAATAAGTAGTGCTTTATAAAGTTTGTAAATCATCAACATAATGGTAAGGTTGAGCTGACAGTAAGTACCGGTGAAGCCAACGCGGCAAAGATCGTGAGTTGTGGCCTGTGGCCTTTGACTCCAAGTCCCCCCAGGGCAAGAAGAACTCGTCTCGGCCTACGGAGGTTCCTAACCTAACATTCCCCTGCACACAATGAAGCATGATAGTTGTTAACCTTTGTAAAGCACGAACAACACTTTAAAAGGTTTTAAAACAAAAGCTGTTAATTATACCAACAGCCCGTGTGGAACTGTAGAATCCAATTTCATACATAAGTTGTTAATTTTAAATGAGAATTCACTTAGAGTGTGACTGAGTTACCACTGAGTTACTACTCATGCGAATTTAGGTAATTTAGTTTAGTAAAAATAACAAACGCTATCGATTTAGAAATTAGGACATGAATACCGGATCATAACATTGTACTTCTGGGATCTCGCTTGATTTTTTTCGATAATGTTAACCGTAACATTGCATCGCGTGTGCTTTTAGAAATGTGACACCAACGGTATAATGGGCTCCACAGGCGTTAAATTCAAAAATAATATGCAAAATAAAAGTCCGATTTCGATCGAGTTCAACGGTTGATAATGTGTGTGTTGAGAGCGTTATTTCGAAACGTATAATGTTCATAATTCTGCGGATAATAAAATTCAAAATGTCGTAATAGTAATCGGCGGCGTCTGAGCAGGCAGTGGGAGGCAGGGGGAGGGAGGTAAGCCCCGTTAGGAGAAAGTAGCTGCCTACACGGCGCTGCGCGGATCGTGACGGAGCAAGAACTCCGGATCGACCGCAACCTCGGCCTCATCGCACCATCCGTTTTGCCGACGAATCTCTGACTGAACCTAATACGAATTTATTACATCTCACACAATAAACAGATGGCTCGTTTTTAAACGTCACGACTTTAAAATCAAGAAAGCAACTTACTGCAATATTTTTTTATCGATACCTTTAACTTATTGAAAACAGATGGATTTTTGATTGCTTTCCACACTTTCTCTTAAAGGGAGCCAAATCTAGAAAATCAATGGAGTGTGACAAAATCTGTGCAAAAAACGCGTCAATGACACTGTATGGTTGAGTATTCAATTCAGTATTGAATTGCGTTTTTGCACATCATCTGCTGGCTGGCACTATATGGTTTTATTCGATACCTGAAATGAGATCGTGTATTTCAATGTTTATCTATTTATTGCATCAGTTAAAATATTATAATACTTGGGTTCATTCTTTTTTATCGTTCTTCTTATGTAAGAAAAACGTTGAATTATTAAAATAGGCATTTGTTATTCAATTCACATAACCTCACCATTACAATAGAATTTAATTTATTCAGAAGATTAATACTAAGTTGTCTTTGAGCAACTTAATACTCAAATAAGACTGCGGCGCCGCCGCCAGCCTCATCTCAGAGTCTGATTACTCGGGGGCGGAGTGCAGCGCAGCGTCCATCACACCGATCATTGCGCAAGCGGTGAAATAAAATCATGGCAGCGATAAATAATGTTTCATAACTCAACGAGGCACTAGACTGAGATGGTGATCGTTTGGAACTGGTCGGACCGGTCGCTGTCGGGCCACAGCGCAGGTGGCGGACACTCGACCACTTGCAGCCAGCACGACCCTGAACCACTGCATCGATGCACATTACCGCAAATTACTTTCAGAAAGCCACGTCAATGATTCGATTATTGGAAAATTTCGACGGAGAAACGCTCACTTTAAATGCCAAAGCAATTATTTTGGACAATTATTGTCAAGTTTTTAACAAAGTAACCGCATTTCAATGATTTATGTTTTTCAGTTCTGAGAATAATTGTTTTAATAATGGTCCATTATTTTTGTATGCTGATGACAAATTAATTTGTGAAAATTATTTGCAATTAATAAACGAATGAAAGGAAGGATATATTTCAATTGAAATTAATTCAAAAAGGAAGTTGGTAATAAACAAACATTCGTGACCAATTTTATAGATATGGCCTACGTATTGATGTCATGTTTTCCCCTTGTGATTCTCGATAAATATTCAATTCGCCTCACAACAAGTGATTACCATACACTCATTATTCAGTCACATGTCCGATACAATACACTCTGTTCTTTAGTTTCAATTGTCTACTACATACTTTACATTTATATAAGAAATAAATCGTTTTAAACCTGCCTGTACCTACATACCTGTAAAATACATACAATAACTTTTCATATATAGTCATATATAATTATCAGACAGAATATAATAACACGTTTTTAGTCTTCGAGCTTCAAGGGAAGGATTAGTCAAAAGAAGGTTAGATTTATCGTCTCTCCCGACTAATTGTTTGTTTTAGTCAGCGTCTATTATGCAATGTGTTTAATTCATTATAAGCATTTCGTAATGCAAATCTATGCATCGATTCCACCGTTCCACGTGACCGGCATACATATCATTATTAGACTATAGTCTAAGGAAAGTAGTTCAGAATTTCACGTTTCGCCCGCACTGCTGTCGATTTTACTAAGATATTCACGGTGTAGTAGTTTACAGGCAGTGGTAGAATATCCATGTCAATGAAACTCGAGCTTAACCACCATACCATAAATACTGATCATGGCACATGCATACATTTACTCGTAAACATGAACATTAAATTTTATGCGGGCCATATTTATATAACTCTAATTGCAACTAAAATCTTTGGAACAATTCTGCTTGTTTTATCTTTCAATTCCTCGCTGTCTCTGCCTCTTTATAAATGTTGTCTGATGAAAGTTTGACAGTTTCTAATGGTTATTCAATTACGATGATGGTGATCCTAGCTTCCTCAATCTTTCCACGGTTGATCGGCTTAATGCCCGCTTGTCTGGTGTAATTAGAGTCGAGGGCGATGACTTTCATTCAATATGCGGGCTCATTAATGCACCCATTGCATTGCAATAACGATTACAAATACTCATTATAATTGTCAGTAGCGGCTTTAAAGGCGAACAACTAGCTCACTATATCCATCCATACAAACATCATCCATATACCCGTGCATGTTTAATGCACTGGTACTACTGTGGTACTACTGGCTGGTACAGCTTGCGTAATCCATCAACTTGAATAAATTGATATGATACCAAACAAAGAGAGCTAACGATTTTCATGCCAACGAAAATAACGCTTGGGAATTTACAAGAAAACAGGTCAGTTTTCAAACCAAATGAGAGACCGAGTTCCTAGATCATAGATATCATACTCTCTATGTCAACTTTTTCGATCAGAATATTTATGGCTTTATTTTTAATCTAAGATCAATAATATTTTGAGAAAGCGACAGTTGTGTTTGTGTATTGATCGCCATTTCCACTTTAGATAAATTACTCGAAGAGAAACCACACGCCAGAAATAACAAACATGAATAAGATAAGATGAGATTTATCACTCTCGGATTCTTGACAGAACAAAAGGTTGATGTAGAATTCTCAAAAAACCTCAAGGGCGAATCGACCCGAACAGGTATATATTTAAAAAATAACAGTAACCGTTTAAAGGGATGGAATTTATTTAACGATATAATGCCCAAAGGGACCCTCGTCCTCGTCCCAAGGACTATGGACAACAAAAGGGACAGGTTCGCGTTCCAAATCCCACATACATTACGTTATTATTACTCACAGCTCCATTTTAAATTGTGATGTGGAAAATATTACCGCGTACGGTGAGACAAAACCGGTTTTATTACGAGGCTTGTTATGAAACGTATTAATTCAACTGGGCGAATTAGGTATGGTCTTCGTACTTTCACCGACTATTTTCTTGGTCGCGTCGCGAGTTCTTTACAAGAAATACTGGTTTAACTTGTTCGTTTGACCTCTTTGTATTGTTCACATCACACAGCTTCAAATTCTTTTGTCTGCTGTCTGACAATCTGCGAACGTCTACACTAATAAATACACGTCAATGTCATCTTCGCTCACAATAGAAAGTTTATGATGGATTATGAATGTGTTTGAATCGTTTAACAAAACAATATAATTAAAATGGATCTGTGTATTGCAACAGAGCCAACACACGTTTCTTAATAGGTATTTTAGTAATATATGAATGAGTGTTATTTACAAATAACAGTATTGCCATCCTTTCTAACTTATTACCACAATGCTCGATGTAGTTGGGTGCCTCAACAAATAGCCCTGCTATCTTAATAATTATTTATACTATATGGACGTGTTTTTCCGTAACAGTTCTTTATTAATCATAAACGTTCATTGCACACGCACACGCCTGCAGCGCAGGTGTTTAAATAATAATATTACAAGCTCCATTCGAGGCTATAAAAAACGTAATCATTATAATTATGATGAAGTTGAATAACATCGACAAAAAATCAAGCGGCCAGTTCTTTATATTAAGTACCACGAATTTTACCGGTCAGACTTCGAATGCTAGTATGCTACCTATTCTTGCTTAACCTTTGTATTGTTATTTTCTAGGCCGTGAAGGTTTGCTATTTTGTATAACTACATTCAGTGATTTTATATCTTCAAAAATGTTGAATAGTGCGAGCAAGAGGGAGGTTTGACCCTTATAGTCGCCTTAATTCCATAAATTATAGCTATAGCAGCTTTGCTAAATACGGTATCTGATGTCGGATGCTTTTGGGCTTAAATACTCAGACAGTAGTAGTTAATTTAGTAGTGAGAGTTCTTTGTGGAGGGCTCATCCGGGGAAGTACTGCCACCATGCCTATTTCTGCCGTGAAACAGCTGTCCTGTGTTTCTGTTTGAAGGGTGTGGGTGCCGGTGAAAAACAGGCACAAGAGGCTTATCATCTTCATGTCTCAAGTTGATGGACGCAGGGCATTGCATCGTATAGCACGTTCCAAAAAAACGTGATCTATGAGGTGCTTTGTGATAGGTTATGGTTACCACTAAACATCAGGACCATGTGCTTGTACCATCTTCAAGTACCATAAAAAACACCTAATTTGGCCAATTGCTCATATGAATAAAAATAAGTTTATTTGCTTGTAGCTAGCAACCTAAGTGCTTCAAAGATATTAAAGATGACGTACACATCACTCCATTGGTGATGGATGTGTATGATTACCGGTTCTGGGTTCTCTAACAAATAAACATAAATTCTTTCTCATATTCATAGCGCAGATCGATAAAAAATCACAAATTCGTGGAATGGATATTAATATTTCGTACTAATAGGTATTTCACGAGCAAATATTGCTACAAAGATTCGCTACAACCGGAATTTAATATTTATAAATTTTGGTTACCTAATCGACTCGGGAATAATTTGATGGTGCGATGCGTAAAGTTCATTAACATACCTAAAATAAGTAATACGCAAAAGCAGTGACTAACCTACATGACATGATACTGAAATGATACTGATAATGTTTTTAACAAATATAAAGGTCAGCTTAAAAAACAAGAACGATAAAGTGGCATGGTTCCGAACGATCGTATGTTGTTTATACTTTATTACATTTGAGCACGAAAAGGTGCGGCGAGCGCAGGAAAAAGAAAATAAAGCCATAACTGAGGGTGGAAAGGTACCTCGTGTGGTGGCCTTAACAAAGGGAGACTGGAACGTGTTCTTTAAACCCACTACAAACACGACCCGGGTTCAAGCTTCGCAAACTAAACATTAATGAAATATGAAATAGCATAGAGTCTATATAAGTTATAAGATTTGTCAATGTGTCTTGCATAGGACCGGAAAGAATTCCATTATAAACAGGAGGCCTATATAGTGGGCGTTAACGGGCAAATTGATCATGATTATAATGATGGTAGGTATATCGTAACGCCCATTGTACCATTTTTAAATGTCATTGTGATTTTTAATGTTTCACATAATAAAGTGTTCAATAATTAATGAATTCATATATTTTTAAATGGCGTATACTGAAATTTCAATAAAAGTACAAGCATATAGCTGCAGATGATGATGGTGACTCTAGAAATATAGAATTATGAAGCAATATGTATCGAAATCGACGTGACCCCGTTACTTTACTGCCTCATTGAAATTAAAATTTTGAAACGATAAAACCAAATGTATTTGTCGTCCGCGTTGACCTCTACTGTTTAAAACTCGTCTATTGAAGCATAAATAATATCCATGCATACGCAGATGAGGGCTGGACAAACAAAGATACGGATTTGAATGTAAAATTTAGGATGGTGATCTCGATTCTCAACGAAAACACGTTTATGATTCTCGTTAAGGTGACAACATACCGGGCGCAGCGATAAAAACAAAATAAAATATTTAATTGCCATATTCAAGATAACCTAATGAATATTCGATTTTACCATTTAGGAAGGCAACTTAACCTACTAAACTCACTTTAAGCGACATTAAATAAAACCGACACCTGATTTAAACTTTCTCTTGAACGATCGATTTTCGTACCACAGATTTTTAGTCACCAAATTTAAGTATAGAAAGGCTAAAAGAGCTGATTCCAATATTTCCAAATGATGATCATTTGGAAATATTGGAATCAGCTTTTTATTATCAATTTAGCATTCAGTATCAGCCATGTTCTACCAGATCAGATCAGATCAGATCTTCATATCGTTTTTCTCAGAATCGCGTTTATATCTTTATTTTTATAAAACACAGGGACAGGCAGATGGTATATTAAATTCTGAATGAGAAACATCTGGCTCGCTTATTCAAAGTTGACTTAATTTATAATTTTGCTAAATATATCAAGGACAGGTTTGTTCAATTATAAAATAGGTATTTGTGAATCGTGGAACCAAAGAATTTTCTACAGAAATCAAATATACCTAAGCCTTATCATGTTATTATGATGATCAGCCGTCGTTTAAGTGACGAATAATCCATCGAGATACCTATTTGATATTTAAATTTGTCTGTTTCAAAGAAATCGTTGAATATAATGTTTTATTTATAGTTAGTGAATCGGACTACGAAATACCTTTTTTACTTATTTCAACTGGTTCGCGTTCCGGTGATATGCCTGAAACAATAAATACGTACATAGTTAAAAGGACAAAAAACCACTTATTGGTAATTGGGGGAAGTAAAAATATAGGTAAAGATAAATTATAAATTACATAATGTTCTAAAGCTTAGGCATATTAATCAAGTATGTCAATTAAGTATAAATGAGTTTCAATGTTCACGAAATTATTACCAAAAATAAAGCCCCAATTTATTTCAAAAAGTCAAATTTTTTATTGGCTAAATATTTATAAAAGGTAGACGAGATCTTGAGATATAATGGACTATGGACCGGTATCTGTAACCTGTTTTGGTACGGCGGGTAAAAGGTATGCGAAATAACCTTCTTTTTTATCGCATATACTTAAAAAAACTGGTCGTTTAAATATGTAAATAAATGTTTCGTGTTATTTAAGATAGCAGAGTCAATATTAAATTGGTTCTTATTGAAATGTTAATATGTAATCCGAAAATATCGCTATAATATAAGTTCATTCACGTCACCGTATTCATGTTATTTATAATTGCTATGCCTTGTATTCTTGAATCTTCTACTAGGTTATAATTTAAGAAGATATTACCTAGACAGTAGTAACTAACTAAGTAAAAGTGAATCAAAGAATATAAATTTAGAATAATTTTCTACAAAAAAAAAATATAATTCAATGGATAAAGTAAGCAGGTTCTTTAACCTTGCACATTTATTTTAGCAATATTGCTATCCCAATCACGTCTCTCAGTATTGCAAAGTGACATTGCAAGGTGGCCTCGGCCATTATCGTATCGCGCTGTCCACCGTGGCCAGTATGGTGGCAGGTGGTGGTTGCTTCTCGTTACTGCCCGCATGGCAGTGTCAACCACCGACTCCCAGCTGCCGGTTCACTAACCCATGAAGTTATATGCGTCATGGTAACTAATAAAAATGTGATTCCGTTTCTTTACACCACCACCCTCTTAAATGTCTGTGTTTCTGGCATTATTCGCAATTTTTATTTGTAGCCGTAACATGAATCGACTGTACGTACGATTTCCTGATTTTAGAAGTCTGTTAACCAGACTAAAACTTTCGTTTTGGTTTTTCCATTTCCTACTCAATTAATCGATAAAAAAATAAACCGACTTCAAATAAATCACTTCTTACTTCTTGCCCTAAAGAATTTTGAAAATCAGTTCACGATTGACGGAGATATTGGTGATCATAGGGCGAAAATTACAAGTGAGGATGAGGTTTTTGAGTTTTCCGGGAAAAGTACCAATCCCTCATAAATAAAAATTATATGGGACCACCCGTGAAGTATACTCTATTAAACAAAAAAAGAATTTTTTAAATCGGTCCACAATTGACGGTGTTATCGGTGAACATACATAAAAAAAAAATGTTCCGACGAATTGAGATACTCCTCCTTTTTGAAGTCGGTTATGAAGAGGGCTAAATAAATTCCATCGTTAACCTGCTAAAATCGATCATAATTATGTATATCCGAATGTATGTCAAATAAAATTACATGCTCTTTATAGCAACACGACAAGTCAAGTAACAATCAATGTTTAAAATTAAAAACATTATTTTCCTTCCACTTAATAGCACAAAGACCATTATGGAACGGTAGACCATTCGAGACATGCAATCAATTCATCAAAAAAACTTGATATCCATAATGGTAATGTAGGCAGAACAGCTGGTTTAAAATGCTCGTATGACTGAGCTGACATTTATGGAAACAGGTTTTTGTAAGTTATGCAATAGAAAACATTATCTTGTAATGGTATGCTGGTGCTACTAGTTGTTTAGCATAATCACCTGTCAATTGTAGTAAAATACGTTAATATGAATAATATTAACATACATAGTTTAAGTATTTAGGTATGTTGAGAAATAAAATTTTAAGGAAATTAAGTAAAGTGTACGTAGGTGTCAGTGAGACATACTAGTATTTTTCTATTAAAATTAGTATTACCAAGTAATCAATATTTACAGCCAGTACTTTTAATAAGACCAGTTCAGCCAGGTTTAATTGACAGATTATTCAGTCAGCTAAGCGAGCCAGACTGCGCGCAGGTGGTGGGTTTGGAGACGGATTAAGTCTATTTATCCTAACCCTGTAAATGAGGTCGCTCAGAATCGAATTCTAATATCGAGAATTAGTCAAGAAAAAAGCAAACCGATAAAAATAATCTCCAATCGCGGAGAAGTTTGTTCACACGACAGCAAACTCAAATTTTCTCTTAAATTTGTATGATCCAAGTGTCGCAATAATATTCGCCCTATACCAGACGTAAATCATTGCTCAAACACTCCACGTTTTGAATTATTTCGTATTTTTTCCGGGAAGATGCTTCATGTTGCTACTTCCTTCTATTGTATTTAAATAAGGTATCAGTCTGTATGCGGTTTGTGGTGTGTATAGTATACCTAATACCCGACAGCCTGGAATCGTTTTCTGTGATCGTTTCCTCTACAGAAATGAGCAGCATTACTTTGTAAATTGGTTGCAAATCGCAGAGGTCTTAACAAGGAGGGCTAACCCTAATCATTATTTCAACCGCTGCACGAACTGTTATCGTTACGACGGGCAACATATTTCGTTGAACAGAAAAACATATGCTGTTTTCCCCTTTTAGGCGCCGACCGGAGAGCCTTTCTTGGCTGGCATGTAGAAAGACCAGTCTACACAACTGGTCTTAACGTGAGAAATGAAATGGGGACCCGGCGTTCGTTGCCCGACATTACCAAGCTTCATTCCCAGAGCAATTCGACAGAATTAATAAATATCAATCGGTTTCGTGTGGAAGTGGGAGTGACTGACAGTTATCGGTAAATAAATTAAAATTAATGCTGTTACCGTGCATAATTTACGAGCGGCGGTTGTGATCGTTTCTTCGTTCTTACAATCAATTAGGTATATACATCGGCTTATTATCAACCTGATATATTAACTATTATCTATCCGGTAAGAAAGTCTTCATTTAACCGATAAAATTAATCATACATAAGATTAAGTTATCGGATAAAATTGGTCTACAAAATGATACTATCACTTAACAATTTCAGAACAATTTATTACGAAAATTAGCATTCTCATTTTGTTGAGCTTGGGGTGGCTCATTTCTGCAATTTCAGATTCAGACTGCCAGATGTCCGATATAAAATAGAAGTGACATCTGGTTATAAATCGATTTCATTTTCTCCTTCATCGATCAAAACGTCCACTGTTAAATGTATCAGTTACTTTCTAATTTGAGATAAGGGGCAGTGAGTACTCGTTTGGCGTGTTCTGTTCTGTCTAGCTAGCGGATGCAGTGTACCTTCGTAATACCGGTCCAGTGGCCCCAGCAAGCAGCTCAAGCAGACCGGGCGCACCGGACGAAGCCCATTCAATTTATGAGCACAATTTCACGTGATACACGACTCCGAACCACACACGACATGTTGATGTTGATATGCTCGTTACGAGAACAAACGTAATCGTAACCGCTTACTCGAATTTACAGTGTGTATACCAACTCGTTTAATCAACAGTATGCCGTAATTAATTGCAGCCGTAAAAAACCGAGTATCTCTCATCGGCTCCTTTCTTGCAGCTCGTTTATAGTAAATTAGGTTGGGTATCGTCGTGAATTGAAAACGTGCATAAACTTGGCACACGTTCGTTGTAAAACAAACAAATCATAAGTTGGAGCAGTCTGGGGCTTTATAAAGTCTCAAAATAGGTATGTTTTCATAAACCCGATATGAGAGTTTACGCAGACTAGTTCTCGGGAATGAGGTCAAACGAGTTGGCATGCGATCTCCGCCGGAGTGCAGAGTGCCGGCTTGCTGAAATACAACAGCAATAAACAATGTGCTGGCATCTGCGTGCCTTTAAAAATACGTGTGAATGATTCGGGAATGCCTTATTTTTGCCACAAGATTTATCTTTCATTAATGCTATCTAACCTAAAAATCTACAAAACATGATAAGAAAACTCTGAACACACAATTTATCTAAATCATTCAATGAATCAGAGGTGATCTAATACTACGAACTAAAACTGATTTGAGTTGAAACTGGAACAAAGCACGTAATACTTTATTGAGTACATGGCGATAACAATAGCAATTGAAATGCAATCAAGTAACGTGTAGGAGTACTCTGGCATTATCAAACATATCCGTTCAACGCACCGCTTTATCGACTTTGTGAATTGTAATTAAGTTGGACGAAGTCATGTTAATAAATCTTATAGATCACGTTGACCACTATGTTGTTTATCTTCTGAGACACGACACGACACTGGTTACTTTAATATCAACGCAATTAATCAAGGCAAGTGTAAGTTAACCTTTGCAATTTAACTCGGATCAAGCTTCGTGCAAAGTGTAGCCTTGATGAGATACATGTATGAAACTAGAATTTATATTACCTATAAAGAATATCAGCTTGAATTAAAAGGTTTAAAAAAATATGAAGAACAGTCATATCAACTGAAAAGTTTCAATAACTTCAGTACTTACGGCCATTAAAAAACTTAGTCATGATTTCCTGGTCGAAACCGAAAACCTTGGCTAACCAAACCAATCAATCGAAGTAGAATGTAATGGAGCCAAATTCCACTCCAAGAAAAACTTAAATCGATTAATGGTCGTTAAAAGATTCCTTTTACGTACAAATAAATAATACAAACGACAAGGCGACAGCAGCGGTTGCGATGAATAAAAAGTTTGAAACGAGGTCAGGCGTATTGTGTTGTGACTGGCGATGCGCAACACATGAACTTTGGAATTATCAACTAATTAGACACTGTTTGTCTATTGGCGTGAAGAGAAATGATACTGATTATTACATATATCCATTGTTTTAATAATTATAATATATACAAATAGTATTGAAAGTAAGACGAATAATAGTGACTTAATACATACATCTTAAAAAACAAACCATACTCTTAGATAGATGTCGTTATTATTCTACGATCATACTGTTTTTTTTTTCAGGCAAGATGTGTGATATTCTTCTACATAATATCTAATATTAATCTCAGGAATCTGTTTTAAATCAGTTTGGCAACCTTATCATGTACTCGTATTTATAGCAGATATATAAAACGCGTGGTGCATTATATGAGGGTTATTTTCGTCTGGCGTGTTCGGATTCGCGGAAGGCGATCGTTAAATACCAGAGTATTTATGTATCTACCTATTCTTTTTATAAACGAATATCGACTTGTAAATAGCTGTTATAAAATGGAAACGGATCAAGGCGTAGATAATCTTTTAGAATTTTTATCGGTTGTTGACTGAATAATGTGCCTTAACTGCGTCAATACATTATACTTTCATGGAAAGTTTTATCATATGGGTGAGTTATAATATAAAACCGAATTAAATCACCACGAATGATCATAAATGTTCAAACGTAAGTACTTAATATTCCACACCTATAGAAAATATTTATTCCATTTTACAACTTTTGTGGAGTACAACACTAAACTGTCTTTTTAGTTTATAAGAGCAGTAGGTATGTAAGAGATAAATTTACTTATAAAGAGATACACGAACAAGGGATGAACTTGAAAAAAGTACGAATACGTCGTATTAGCAATAAAAGACATTGAGAACCCACGCGAGTTCATTTCCCATGGCCGCGGTCGTCGGAAACAATACCAGAATCGCGAGTCTTGAGCACATAAAACCGAGAACAATAGACCGAATGGAAACCAGAGAGCGATATAAATCAGGCTAAGAATTGCGTGCAACGACCAGCCATAGATCCTCGCGTTTCAGCTCACTCGCCTTCCCGCACGCCGCTTATAATTACAAAGTACTTTCGCCAACCAACGGCCCGCCCGCCATCTTGCTATTTATATTGCAAAATGGCGGACTGTGCGCAGCACGTGTTCTGTTTCTTTATTTAAAGAATCCAATACAGTGCATTTGAAAGACCGACTGTACTAATTTTATTGAATTTAAGATATGCACAAATGATAATGCAAGTGTGTAATGTACCTAATCGAATGTTAAAATGTTTGCTAGATACATGGATTTAAAACTTTGATTTGTTAACAAGGTCTCGCAAAATTTACATTGAATAGGGAGCCGTTAAGTGGCGGTGGCGAGACAAGCGTTCGAGGAAGGTCACCTTGACCGAGCAAGCGGAGCGGTTGGTCTTGCACGCTGAATAACATGGAATTCAATTAAAAACTTTTCTTAGCATACGTAGAAGTTAATGAAACGACCTCATTGAAAGTCATACCTATCCGAGGCTATGAGACGTAGGTATGCAAAATGTATGTTATGCATTTAGGCACCTATAAGAATTACTTTTTTATTTTAAATAGATACATCTAACTCATATACAGTATACTTTGGTAATTCCAAGTTACATTAAAATAAGCTGAGACTTTGCGATTAGATTACACAATAAAGTCACACGACAACATAATAAAATTATGTTTTTTATCACAATTTGAAGTATGAAGAATTCAATGCAACCTCAAAAACGAGAATCAACGAGTTCTAAAGCGCCAGATATAAAAGGTTTGCGTCAACGTATTAGCATATAGTATAAGGTATTGAATTCTGAACAAATGTCGGAACATAATGTTTGTAGACCACTGAATAAGAACAAAGGACGTTGATGAACTTGAAAAATCAACAGCACTATCTCTCGAACGTTAACAGCCAACGATAACAGAATTGCACAACTAATACATCACACTTATAATCATAAATAACAGATTGATAACGCTATCGCGCGCAAGTGGGTCAACACTAAGCAAACTGATTATATGTAGGTATTAGGTATATAACAAACGTTCGACCATTCTCGAGCTAAATACTTGCGATAAAAATATTGTTTTGACGGTGATCCGTCATTGAGATAACGTCACGGACAAAAATAGAGGCATTATAAATAATACATTCCATGATAACGTGTACAAAGTCGGCTTCCTGCCCGTTTATAAGGTTGCTAAATTTCAAGATGATTTCGATGCAGATCCTGCTACGTGTCTGTTTAGTATTCAGCAAGTTTTGCGGGCCAATGGCGAGTAGCTATCAGCAGTCCATTTGAATATGTATGAGGTGGTTCCGCGGCCGAACTCTATACAAACGCGAATTTTAGCCGTGACACATAAACGAGTACTTACGTAGGTTAGGTACATTACCAAAAATCAATCAACTAGCAACTATTCGCACCAGCGATCCTAATTTCGAAACGTTACACACCACTAAACCCCTATTTAAAAGTTAAAACAATCCCAACTACTTGTTGTCAATATAAATGAGTTCAATGATGTTTAATTCATTATTGTGTGGAAGTGAAACTTGTGTGCGCCAGTCTGCTTCTGTTATAATGGATAGGTAGATAAGGTACTTATTATTGAACCGATAATTCATTCAATAGATTGAACACAATAGAGTGGAATTGTCTTCCTCGTGATAGAGTTTTTATTGTCTTCGCATAACCTTTTAGACTGTTAGGTTGCTGATAAGTTACGACGGATACGTGGAATCACAAGTATGTAGTATTCTAGGGGCGTTTGTTGACGTGGCTTCTGGCAGTTAATCTATTTTTGTAATTTCCGCTCATCAGTGTCCTCCAAACGATGATTATATTACGGTAGAGGCAATGGCCTCGTTTTATAGCAACGCGTTGCTGTCTTCTATCAATATTTGAATAAGCGAGGAATGTCTAACAGTTTGTAGATGGTTTGATTTTAATGATATTGTGACATTCTCAGAACGATGGATTGAGCATGACGTCATCCCGTGCGAATGAAGAACAATGTGAAACATTACATTAGCCCCGCATTAATGGCCCGCAGCACAATACAATGATAATGATATTACTTATATGCAAATATACGACATTCAGATAAGAAATTACAGGTTTAATTTAACCTCGAAAGTGTTATTGAATAGTAGAACATAAACAACTAAATACCTATGCAAATTATTATTTAAGTATCTAGTATCTAGTTAACAATGCTATGATCATTATTATTTAATGAAAACAGATGCTTTCAGGGACATTGTCTCTATGGGTTACCCACATTTTGTCGTGCAGGGATGAGCTGTGAACACATGTTACCTAATAATCACAGCTCGACAAGCCACGAGTGTTAACGTAAAAACACACACACACTAAGTGCCTAGCCTAGGCTGCTCATACCATAAGAAATTAATTCTAAAAAATAAAAGGAGTCATAGATTCCTTCGCTAGATTGTGTTTTGATTTGAATAACAGAAGGATCCTAATAGTAATGAACTGAGATAGAACACAAATGCAATAGCGAATTGTGATGCGAGATAATCGCAAATAAAGCGTGCGAAGTGGTTGGTGTGCACGCTGCGTACGACGTGGGAAAGCGAATGGCGCTGGCGGCCATCTTGGATCAGGCCTGATCGGAAAACATCACGTGTCCACGCGTCCGCTCGGCAACAGCGTACATACATGCGTTAAACGGGGCGGAACAATTCGTACACTCCACGTGGCTTTTTATTTGTGCAACATTCCTCCTCCCGACTGCTGTTGAATTATTGATTGATCCGCGCACCCTTTCGGTAGCCGTAGCAGATAGTTCGCGCTCCAACGCGTTTAATAATACCGAGAATTCTGAATGTGACCCCATGTCGTGACGTGAAAGAGAAACCAATTAAGAAAACGATCACGGCGGCACTAGTATTTTACGACTTTCAGACAATCTTATACCAAACTCAGATCAGGCGTTTAATTGGAATATAGTTGTAAAGTGAAGTCCACTGGTGAACAAGTAAGGAAATTTGATTTATAAAGCTATAAAATAACATCTATAAAAAGCAATAGCTGTTACCTATTCAGGCGCCCACTTAACACCAATTCACGTAATGGCAGATTAAGAGCCACACCAACCTACGTGTTCTAGATATCTATTTTATCTTAGACTGAAATGTCTATTCTAATATTAATATCAGAATTCTTTATAATTTCAAAACCCCAGAAGATTAACTTTCAGTAAATTATGGAATAAATTCGTCAGTAAACTAATAATTGTATCAATAGCCACATGATCATAATATCAATGTCATACAAGAACAACTATAATAAAAGACTAATGTCATTTTCGATAAACATATTTTATTGTAAATCATAATAAATAATTATTTTCCTGTAATTGCTTAGGGAAGTATGCAAATATAAAAAGTCCATGCAATATAATAAATGGCTTGTTTGTTTAATATAAAAATAGAACCTCAAGGGGATTTATGTTATTAACATAGGTTAGGTGCCTGTTGTATTGAAAGTTATTTTGCATAACATACAAAAATATAATTTCGTCGAATCTATTGTATTATGCAACTAAAAACTATAAACTTTGTAAATGGTAATCTGAAACTCGGTTATTTCCACATGTTCATATAAACCGTTCATGGTAAAACCGGTCTGGTCGACTCCAGTGATAACCTTAAACGGCACTAATTTACTGTTCGAGGTAGATAAAATTGCGCGTGTGGATGTGGGCGGGTGTAGAATATTCTATACATACTGTTTAATTAAGTTCTTATAGCTTAAATTTATTTTATCAATCACAGAATTCCCTTTGCCCGACATGAGATACACAGATATAACAAAATATTTCGTTGATATTCTTAGAGACTATAGTTCCTTATTGTTCTCTTCTGTGACAACAGTTTTTTTTTGAGTTTTCTTTTAAAACCTGCTTGTTTGTTGTCCTCTCTGCGGTTCCATTGTTTGCGTTAACATATAATGGAAAAGTATCTTTGCTCGCTCTAGCATTGTACTTGAAAACCTAATTTGCAATGTAACGTAGCCAGACATCCTGATATTGCCACATTATAATAATATGCTTTGTTACATAAGTATGTCATGTATGTGAGCTAGTGAAGGACAGACCTTGTTACGACGACCTTCATTTTCCAGTAAATGTTGGAAGATATGAAAGCTTGAATACCAAGGTTCCTTTATTTCAAAATGACAAAGGCTAGGGTAGCGACTAGCAAGCATAGCATCATCAATTTCAAGGCAAAGTGTTGGTCCGTTATGCAAAGCTCCGTTCAACGTAAACAGGCCCTCCAATCTCTGAATACATTATGCAAATAGTTTTTTATCTCGTCCTCTCTCCTTGGAAAAGGATCGCGACGGTTACTGTGTTGTCTTGCATGCAAATGTGGCTAACGACATGTCGTTGATCGAAGGCACCTTTCAATTTAAAATAATATCAGTTAATAATGTATCAGTAACATTGTTATCACCGTTTATCAAGTTTTAAGAATGTAGGCATTCTTATCAATAGACAAGATTTACATTTTAATATTAAATAGTAGGCTATTTAATATTAAAATAGTAACTGCGTATTGTAACAAATCGTAAAAAAATAAAGAATGAGACACGCTGGCGCAACTTCATAACTCGTGAAATTCACTGACAAAAAATTTACAATCTGGCCGGTTTGCAAAAAATCGCAGCCAAATTTTGTAGAGCAGGATGTGAATATTCAATGCAATAGTTAGAATGAGAGAGACAAACACGCCATCTTGCCTGCATCGAGTCTTTAGTCACGCGCAGTAAAACAGAGTTTCTATTTTTTGCACGCTCACGGCTGACCTCGTTGGTTTATCGTTATCATACGGCACAGCACTAAATAATTCATACCTAAATGGATTTTGCTCGTCGCGGAATGCTAGTTCAGCGCAGATAACCTTCGACCGCAGTTCATCAAGTTTATTAGGCTCATAATCATAACTGATCGTACCATTGCACAATGTGTAGTTTATAGACAGTTTTATTGGTGATGATTTATTTCTGTGACAACTAGTTAAATATTCCTCTAGCAATTACTTAATTCGCTGTAATAATAGGTTTGGTAGTGGTATATCTATGTCAATATTGTCAATGTGCCGTTCAACAAACAGTTGGTCTACAGGCCATGTTGAATCGTATGATTATGACGAATTTTATATTGGATCAGATTATCATTTAATATTTTAATTCATTCTCAATTGCTTCTAAGTACAAATATTTGATAAATGTATGTTGAGCTAAATAAAACCTTAAATTAAATACATGGTTGTTTGATCAAGTTAAACATTAGATGAACTAAAGGGCGAATCAAGGTCAGTGGTGGCATGAACCAAGTTTGAGGATTTTTTAATGGATAATTCGTGATGTAGTGATGTTTTTAGATGATTACTTAATCACACTAATATTATAAATGCTAAAGTGCTATTGTGTATCTGTGAGAATGTTTGTCCCCATCCGATTCCCACTCCGTAACGGCTGAATGGATTTAGTTGAAACATGGAATATACATAGATTGTGAACTAGATTAAGGACAAATTTATTCCGGTACCATGCCAACGAAGCCGCGGGCAAAAGATATGTCAGTAAATAAACAAAACGTTCCCCAGATTACGAAACTTTCTATAGAATTAATTAACAAGGTTATCTATTAGCCAAGTTCAAGAATTGATAAAGTAACTATATTAAATATCAAAGAGTTCAAGATTGTTAGAGTTTGACACACACATACTCGTGACTCTTATCTGAAAATGCATGCTAATAATAAAGTTAATATAACAATCTCGAAAACTTTCCTAGTTAGAATAACTTTGGTCGTTTGGAAAACAAAACTAACTTAACGCAATGAATAAGAAGACACTATAAATTAACCCGGGTAATGTAATACAAAGTTTATTCGCAGCCAGACAGCAATTACGTCGAGAACTTTAAGCGGTATTCGTGAACACCAAAGAGGAGGCTTGTCCTCCCTCAGCCCTGCCACCCTCACCCCTTTGAAACGGTTCAAACTCAGCAGGGGTTATTGTAGAAGTTTCGCAACTCTATCAGATTATTTCGGAATCTTTTAGGCTAACTTTCTCCGACACTGAAAACATTCCGAAAAAAGTTGTAAACCTACGGGATTGAATTCAATGTGATTTCATTTATCATTGTTGTCGGCAAATTGGAAACGTCTGGTGGAGACGCTCGACGAGTTGAAATCGATGGAGCGTCACTCCATTAGGCGTGAGCATTATGCCTCGCTTGATTGAGTGCTTTGAATGATAATCCCGACACTCGTGCTCTAGTTACCATGTTTTCAACAGTATAATATAATCGAATTTGAAGGAAGAAACGCATATTGAATAGCAGAGCAGAGGCGAACAACAAAGAAAGTTAAACTTAAACACAAATTCCAAAGTAGGAAGATGTAAAGTTGCAAAGGGAGTTTGTCGAAGTCCGCCAAGTTTGCAACTCCGGCCGGCTTGAGCTCGGCTACTTCAAACAGTAATGGCTCGAGCAGATAATCTGCAAGTTTGTCACTGGCACCAAACTTTAGTAATGCGATCCTTAATACTTTTTTGACGAGATTCTTGATAGCGAACTTTTTTAACAACATTAACTGATACGACCGATGGATCTGACACGTTTCATAATTTTATGATGTTTCATCTCTCTCAGACGACAGCACGTAACAAACAAAGAGCAATACAAATCTACATATAGTTTATCTTGATACTCTATCTTGGCTTACCACCAGTGGGTATTCATGTTTAATTACAGGTTATTCAATGTTTTATATTTTTATACTTTCAAAAGTACTATGTTTAAACAGATGGTTGTTGAGAAGTAGAGAATTTAGAAAGGTTTTCAAGCTCTCTCAAGGTGGCAAACAAAGCACGTTTTACCACTCTGAAACTTTATGAAACCTGCGAGCATTTCTCGTTCAAGGTTTTTTAAAATAAGCAATGAAAAATAAACTTTGCTTCTAAAAATATGTTTCTATTACAAAGCCTTTCATTTGTATGGAAGCATTGCAAAACTCATTAAATTAACATTTTTTCAAAAGCTAAAAATAAAAAAACAAAAACATTGTTGCTGTTTGTTTATTAGAGGCTATTGAGGAAGTCTTATTGCCCTTAAACTATAAGACTTCATTAAAATATCAAGACTTATAAAGTTGGACAACCTTATCTATTCTGATGAATAAGTTACTTCGGTCGAAGTTTTCATCGCATCGACCTCTACTGATATAATTGAGTTCGTAAGAGATCCCAAACTTGAGCCATTGGATAATCAACTTTGTAATTGGACGAAGGATATACTGAAACTCAATTTTAGTAAATATTGAAAGAAGATATACCAACTGAATACATAATTTCTAAAAAACATTTATAAATAGGTAATGTGTAATGTATAGTACTGTCCTCTTCATCGATTTCGATGACGGCGACCCTAGATTTTTTTGCGTACCCTAATCTGACTGACCAGACCAAATTTGGTTTTATAAACCCTATCACAGTAAAGGTTAAAGTAAGTAGTGGGATATCTCGAAGGATAGAGATGATGGCTGGAATTTGGGAAGACCTTTGCCGAGCAGAGGGACGATGCAGGTTGATCAAAAAATTTAAAAAGGTGTCATAGAATATTATACTACTACTGTATATATAGTCAATGCTACTGGTTAATGTCACACACAAGTGCATAAATACGTAAACGAACGTAAAGTAGTAAATATACAAGATAAAAACACAAAAATATCATTTTGTATTAACTAAAAGTTTTAATCATATATTCATAACTTTCTGTAATAAACCTTTTGGTTATTATCAAGTGGTATAACAAACGTGACCACTTAAAGTTTCTCTCGAACTCAATTTGGAATTCAACTGTTGTAGCAAGTCCCATATCCTTACTGGCATTGGGGTAAAACAATAACTGTAAATTAAACTCCAAACTCATTAAAAGCTACGCTGGAGAATGTTGATGTGGGTGGAGTATGTAAAGTTCAATATTATGTAGTTACGTAAGACAATAATGCCATAAAAGGGCGTGATAGAATGATCGATTTTATAAAACAAGTCTTATACAAGTCTATAAAAAAGCATGTTATTTATGATAATTTAAGCAAAAGCAATGCTGAAATCGTAAATAATTTCACCGAAAATTGATTAGAAAAGACAGTTGAGGTAGTCAACACTGTACAACAACAACTGTGTAATAATAAATATTGAAGCTAACTGCTACAAAGGTCGATCTTTTCGTTCAGATAGAAGGAAACCATCAATCAAAATTTAGTTAGCCCGAGCACTCAGGCGACAAACGCTCCTACATTCGACTTGGCAAATATCCAATTATATTTGTCCTGTTCTGATGAAACATAAACAATAACATAAGCAAATACGAAGAAGGAAGGATAATCGTACTACAAATAACAATAATAAGTTATAGCAGATTAACATTCCATTATGCAAATGACTAAGGTAATAGGTATTTCCATTGCTTGGAATAGGTATATTCATCTCATACTATATTATATTATATAGATACTATATTACCTACCGTAAAAATCATAAAATATTCTGTATTATGTTATGATTTTAATGGTAATATGGATATGATCAGTAGTATGGTCGTCATAAATATATTTTGTTTATTACCACTCATCAACTTTGATAAAAAAAAACATTATTCATACGAGCTGATATTGGGCCTCAAGTGGAGTTGGGCACTACACTTGGCCAGACGGAGTGATAAACAGGTGGACTAGAGTGCTGGCCGAGTGGTGGCGTGGGTAAGAGGAATAAGGGATGTCTTCCAGCGAGATGAATCGACGATATTAGAAAGACCGTGGGTGGTAGCCGGCTTAGAACCAAGGCAAGTGGCATAATCAAAAGAATACTTATGCCCAGCAGTGGATCGAAAACTGCTGATAATAATGATGATTCACTAAATCATGGAAATATTTTGCGCATAACTGAGCCGCAATAATCGGGTTTTACGATTTGTTTGCAACGGTATAAGAGCTCTGGGAAATTGGTATAATTATATATTTACGATCTTTGGTTGAACGGATGACGGACATTAAAACAGCAATTTAAATATGGAGTACCATATATAAGAACATTGTGAAAGCGTATTATAGTGTGATGTGATGTATGAATAGACATTGCACTGCAAGAATCGAGATTGATTTAACTATTCTGAAAGAGTTTTGTAAAATTTGGGACATATGCATAAGAGCCACTACTAAATAAATAGCACTTATGAATTCCGGATGCCCTTGAAACCGCTAGGCTTCCATAATTCTCTCGTTGGAGTGAAGCCAACCGATTTCTTATACACGCTGCATTGTCTATGATAACAATAAACATTTATTTTAAGTACCTACTAAGAAATAGATGCGACTAGCAAAACACCATGAGTATAGTACATCGATGTGAATGGCACAAACTTCGGGAAAGTGTTATCTACGACACAGAAAATTCGGTGTATTGAATTTTCTGCAAATTTACAAAACTCTTTCCATATTCAGAATAGTTAAATCAATCTCGATTCTTGCAGTGCAATGTCTATTCATACATCACATCACACTATAATACAACCAGATAACTTATCTATTTATAAAAAATTAAATGGTGTATTGAATTTTCTGTTTCGAATGTATTGACGAGTAGCTATATTATTTTTTGATCTAATATCTAACATTCAGTTCACGATCTTGTATTTACAGATTTAATAATGGTAATCTACGATACATGTTTCCTCATATCTGAGGGCCACGACCTCACACGTCTCATCTTCATATGACTTAAACCAATGCTTATTCTTGGCAATTGTTCAGGTTATAATTTATCCAGTAAGTACCTTATATAGATAGATGGTAATGATAATACATAGTTTAATAATAGATATCATGCTATCTGAATGAATAATCTGAAATATCTTCTAAAATAGATTTGTGCAATCGTTGATTAGTTAGTTCATATATATATGAAGTTATCTATATTGTGCTAGTTGCAAAATGGAAAAGACATATCAATGCCATAAAAAATAAGGACAAAATTAAAATATAAATACATATTTTTATCCATTCGTGGCTTCGCTCGCGTGGTACCTGGATAAAAGGCCCATGTTATTCCTGGAGAACTACATAGTACAAAATTTCAGGTCAATCCCTTGAATAGTTTTAGCGTGCGGGAGGGAAAAACATTTCAACTTTTATCATACAAGTAGGAAAATATATGTGTATTAATTTTAAGATGCCTAATAGATAAAATTAGCGTAGTAAATAGTGAAAATTCAAAAATAAAATAAACAATTCTGTACCGTAAAGTATCATAGCTATAATCGTTCATATCATTCCTTTAGGAAAAATCATTGAGGAATTATTATTTGATAGATTTAATAGGCGAACTGTAAATATGCTATGTTCATTGTTTTCAATAAAAAACATGACAAATGGAATCCATTACGGTTGGCGTGCCGCCACGGTCGTCAGCCTCGCCTTGACCAATATCGAGGCGTGATTGGACACGTCCGCTTGTCGCTTATTGATTACAAGATTATCTCGTTATTTTCCATAATTTAAACATCACATGTGGAATTTATAACCATAAACAGGAGATTATGCCCTTTATATTTTTTAAACTTTCACGAGTTAGGTTAGGTACTAGGTAGTATAAACATAACAGTACATGACAAACCTAATTATTATTGTACTAAAAACAAAGGTATAACGCGAGAAATACCTGTTAAACAACTATGATTATGCACTTGTTGTAGTTAGTGATTTAAATGTTATCACTGTAACGAAAACGACAGTTGGAAGAATTAAACCTATGAACTTTCTGTGGGAAATAAAATGAAAAACAAACAGACACCAAACACCTTCTTTTCTTCCGATATTGCAAACGCATCTATTGAGCATACAATATAGAGGCAGTTCAGTTCAGATACAATACCGAAAATTAATTTTGGTACAGACAGGTAATTGCAATTGACAGTGACAGTTTACAGAATTTATTTCCCGTTCTGGGCTATAAAATATATACACATTTATAAAACTTTGTTTATAATATAAAATTACGTTTAACATTGAGATGAATATTCCTCTCCATTATATATCCTCAACAGCTTGTTTAGATATTTACTTTATATTGTCCATCATTATGTTGTATAACTTGCTCGTAAATTACTTGACAACCATTTAAAATTTATAAATAGGCAACAATAAGGTAATTTATACAAATACGTTTCTGTAGTTAGCATAGCAGCAAGGTTAAGTTTCTTTTTGGGTGTTTTTAATTGCTTGAATTTAAATACTTGTTTGAATTTGAATATAATATTTTTTCTTTATGTAATCTAAATGGTTGTATAACATAACGAACCCATCCACCTCCTCTTGTGATACGATAATTGTTGTTCTAGTAAAAGATGGTACGGGCATGTCAAAAAACAAGCGTAAAGCTAAGCGTAAGCTAAAAAAGTTGGCAAGGGACAGGAACTTGAAAGTTGGTACTCAGGAACTGTCCGACCCTGATAGAAAATCTAGAAGGAATACTAAGATCCCTTCGACAGAGATGTGCAGAGAAATGGTGAAATGTAACCTTTCAGAAGCAGACGCTGAGGATACAGTAAAGTGGAAGAAAAAATGTAGGAAGGCAAACCTATGCAACGAAGATAGAGAGACAGAGATATTCTATCTTAGAACATAATAAAAAATACATTTTTACACCCCTGAGAGTGACACCGAAAATGTATATTTTATTATGACTGACCACCCACTATTATTATTTGTGAGTTTCTTTTGTATTATTTACATAAAGATCAGAAGATCATCGGGCTCAGTGGCGCTTACTGGGAGAGGCCTAAGTCCAGCAATGGACATAGATAGATATGTGTAGTATGTATGTGTTTAGGTATTAGCAAGACACTCGCAATTTACCTGCATTGTATCATTTCATACCTAGACCGAGCGATAGAACAATCGCTCATTGATAATATCAACTATCAAGGTTTACTATCAAATTCAATTTACAGATACCAAATTTGCTAGAAATGCTTATTTACAGAAAACTAAATCTTATGAATAAAATAAACAGTCACACTACGAATATCATGAGAACGTTGGTTATATCACTGGAAAATACCTAGATGGTAGTTTATCTAAAGCTTTTGGCAACGAACAATAAAATAAATTATTCAGACGCATATCTTGCAAGAGATTAATAAGATAGTGTAGCAACACAACAATATTATACCTCACAATCATATGCAAACAATTCTTTATAATTTAATTTGATCTACATTTAGAAGTTTTATAGCTTCGTTTCATACATTTTTGAAGCACCAATGACATCATTTATTATTCATAGTCTATTGAGACACATTAGAAATTTTTCATCGAGATATAAACATTGATTTACTATGAAAACAGAAAGCATCGTCGGTGAGCGTATTGGCAAGTTGCCTAACTGCACAGCGTAATATAAATACGAATATAGAGCATAGATGTAAGTGTTTATCCGAGAAAGCAGTTTCCTACTAAACGAAAACTGAAGTGGGAGAATTTATGACATTTGACTGTAAAAGGCCTGTTTTGATCAAAGCTGAGAATATGGTGTACATTTTCAAATAAAAATAATAAATATACATATTAAATGCAATGAATTATGATGTTTGTGTCCGTTACTGTGAAGGAAGGAAGGATGTAATTATGTTGTAGTGCTTATAAACTAATTAGGATGTGAAACACAGAGAAGGCAAGTTTTCCCCTGAATTGAAATGCTTATAACTTCCTCTTTGGTTTGATTTACTTAGATAACTCCAGTTACAACCGTAACTGACCGTACTGACCGTAGCTAACCGTACTATTAGTAAAAAGAGCAACCGCTCTTTTTACTAATAGTACAATTATAATATGGGGAGACAAATTAAATTCCGGCAATTTCCTGGAACTTCCTTATTTTATTTGATATTCATACTTTAATTATTATATTCTGATTCTTTGTAATTTTATTGTATATTTTTGAATAAGATAAGGAATGAGTATATCAGGGGAAGTCTGAAAGTAGCACCTGTGGCAGATAAGGTGAGGAGTGGTATGGTATGGGTATGGGTACTGGCTACTGACATGGTATGGTCATGTCATTATGAGAGATGAAAGTCATGTGACGAAAAGAGAAGGAGACTGAAGAAGAGAAGGATGGATTGTGTGAAAAGGATATGAGAATGAAAGGAGTGAAAACAGATGTGACGGCTGATAGAAGTGAGTGTAAGAAAAAAAACATGTTGTGCCGACCCCACCTAGCGTGAGATAAGGACAGGAGAATGATGAGTTACTAATGAAACATATGACTGCAGAAGTTTTATCAAAAGAACTGGCCCCTATTCAAGGTAAAAACAAACCAGATCTTTAATAAATAAGAGCAATGTAAAGAATTGTTGTCAGACGTTATCAGTTGTTTATGTAAACAGGTCATGTCCATGGCTGCTATAACATACCTACTAAATAGGCGTGACACATAGCCTTACATAACCACGCATAACTCAACAATATGGAAATTAAACTTTACTGAAATGAAGATACAGTTGAATTTTAACATATATTATTATCTTTCTTTGAAGATGTTTACGTAAGTAACAAGGCCCATGGGAAATTACTTCCCTACGCGGCAATTATCGATTGAAGAGTTCTCCAGCAAATACGAAATTTCAATATCAGACTGGGTTTGAATAAGATTAATGGACTAAGATTGCTATGATGACAGTTAATTATTACGTCATACATGAGTATATGTATTGTATTCGATGGTATGCACAGGGAATACTCATTTACTGACGCGAAAAAATAAATCGTAACAAGCAAGAAGGTAAGAAAGACATAACCAGGTTACGTGAAATCACAAGCAAAATAAAGACGTAGTGTATATAGATACTTTGCAAGAAAAACAACTTCATAATAAAATATAAATATTACAAAGATAATGATAACAATCACGACAAATACCTAGATAATAATCATAGAATATCCTCAAAGTGATCTTGAGGTTTGCTCAATGTTACCGTTTGCCCGTATCTGGCAAACAATTTAGTGAGTAATTTAATTACTGTAAATTAACTAATATAATTTGTGTTTCATCTCGTGGAGGATATTAAATCAACGGGTTTGATTGGTTCACTGGTATTACTATCCTCCTACGCACAAGTAATCATTTATATTGTAAACCACAGTTACGCATAAATCAAACTCAAATATCAATTCAATTACATGCAATAATCATTTAGAATCAAAGTTGTGTTGATATTTCAATTAGTTTTATGTATTACACACTAATGAATGTGAGGTTTACATAACTAACATAGGTAAGTATATAATGTCACGTATACTTCCCCAAGAGGTATACAAGGCAAAGACCGCCTTCATTTGCCTAGAATCTAAGATTCTGTCCTGACCAGACATTCTAACGAAAGTAAAAAAAAACTTTTATTGGATTAAAGTTTTGATCATAATTATTACCAGTTTGTCCATTCTATACGTCTATACAGCATTTCTAAGACAACATACCTGTAACAAAAAGAAAACATCATAAATAGTAATTCAAATATGATTAGTGTCAGGGTTGACTTGGCAGACGAAGGAATTTACACAACCTACTTTTTCAGTGATAACGATAGACAAATCTTTAGTTGGAGTTTTGCCAAATGGGAGTTATATATAACATCCTCTTTCGTATCTCATATTTAAGGATTAAAATGTCGGCTGCGTGAAAAGTGAGGCCATTGCCACAGAATAAAGAAACCGTTGCGTTAATCAAACATTCTTTTTCAGTACAACCCAAATATAAGTATTTAAAATTAAATTACCATGACTATGTAGGTATTTCTTTATTATTATTTCTTTTTTGTATAGTTATATAATATAAATGCTTCGAATCATAACATGTTTTGTAGCTTAAACGAGTAGGTACTAAGTTGGTGGCTATTAACGACAATAATATACCTACTGCGTTTATACCATTCACTGAGTCGCACGATAACCCAGCGATAACATAACAACCGTTATTTTATTGGAATATGTACCTATAGAGTTATATCGTAGGTATATATATATCGGGGGTATTTAATTATCATGGAATGCGATTACGATACAAAGGTGCCTAGCCTACTTTTATCAGTCGTTTATTTCCACAATACATAAAACATATCTATAATACTTTATTATAATACATTTATAATCCGGTGATACAATATATATCAGCGCGTAACTTTCGCTAATTTGAATTTTAATAGCCCCGATAAATCTTGCGTGACGTGTCCATTTAATGAGTCGAGTCGGCCACTCCCGTCGGTTCGGACGTAGAATTTAAAGTAGTTCTCGAACAGAAGTCCCACTTAAACGACTATAAATGTGGCACAACCACATCACACTAGCCCATTCAGTCCGCAGCTGGAGCTAAAAAGGGGGATACGGTTGGGGATCACAGGGCAACACCGACGCTGCTGCCCGTGTTGCCGGTCAGGGGATTAGTTGAGCGCTAGTGCGCTACGTCGCAATCAGCTGACCGCCAGAGCCCCGTTTTTTAGTCAGCAGGGTACACCATGAGTATGTGAGGTTGGCTTGGGTTCCAGAGAGGTCCCCGCACACCCCGAAGTATGTGGCACAAACGTGAGCAAACCTATGTGGCATATGCATGCCTAAATAGAGCGAGTTTCAAGCAATACTTAGCTATAACCCCATTACATAGAAATGAAAACCAAATAGTAGTGACACAGGGTTCTGCACAGAATAAATAGCATTACGTAGTTCAGGCGGGTCAGTCCACCCAACGGACCATTGCGTTAATTAATTGCCTGTTAAACTGCAGTTCCTTATGTTAATTATTGACGATGTTGGCCAACCGTTCGATTGTTGTTTCTAAAGCAAATATTAAACTTTACTTGTTTTTCAAGCTACATTTTTTGTATTACATTCGAAATTATTTTCTACTGATTCTACATCTACACTAATATTATATAGAGGAAACATTTGTATTTTTGTGTGTCACACACACACAAATGTGTGTGTATATGTTTGTAATAAATAAACTCAAAAACTACTGTGCCGATTTCAAAAATTCTTTCACCATTGGAAAGCTACATTCACCCTGAGTAACATAGGCTATATTTATTGCTAGAAAAGATTAGGGATCCTTACTAAAACTTAAGTAACGTAACCCAAGGTGTAAAAAAGTGCCCTAACCCATGCGAAGCCGGGACGGGCCGCTAGTAGTCAATAAAATTCAACTTATTGCTGGACACTATCACACAGCATCATGTTGCCCCAAACTAAGCAGTAGTTCGTACTAAGATAGGGAACCACATAACAGATATTATTTTTTTGTAAACTCATACATCATAGAAAGCCACCAGACCTGAGACAAATATCTGCAAATAATGCAAACATTTGGTAGATAGACCAAACTTCAGCTTACCTTATGCAGAGTTTTTTCACAAAAAACATAATAAAATATTGTATGGAGATTTCTATCAATCGGTACTACCATTATTAACTTACTGCTGAGCTTAGCAACCACATGTCAGGTACTGTTTCAATATCCGGTCAATAATTAAAACTTCATCATCTTCACTTTGAGTTTTCAATAGCTTCCACTTTGCACTGAATATATCATAGGTATCTATTATGTACATTATACCAACCTACCAATTGTTATTGTTGTAAAGCATCTCGTTCTTCTTGTTACCTCGGCGGGTTATAACTGAAAATCTGTGTTTGCTCATTGAACAAAATTATACGCTCAGTTATGACCTTTTTGTCATACTGCAACACACACATAGATGAATTAATATTTTTCTTTTTTCAGTCTTGTAATAAGTAGTTATGTAAATTGTTGTTATTATTATGTATGTGTGTGTTTGTTGTTGCAAATAAAAATTTATCTATCTATCATTATTAAAGGATGGGTTAAAATATAGCAACAGCATGGAACATGAATGCGTTCACATGATTTCGTCATCACAGTGCAATCAGCGATCCATCATGTCCAATTGTGCGCGGGGGGTCCGCTGACAACCCTGGCCTGGCACTTGACATATGTCCGGTTAATAAGGATGGATTTATTTATAGTGCACACGATCATTATAGATAACAAGACCAAATATGTATATGAAACTAGTCCAATAGATTTTTGATGAACTAAATTGTTTTGTCTATTGCGAAAGACACTTTACTTCCCAAGAAATAATGCTGTATCAATGTATAACGCTTTGAGAGCTGAATAACACAACTGGCCTGCAATCGCTGGACCAACTCTTCAGGCCTGTTGACTGTTGATGCTAGGCGTCAAGTCCGAGGCCCGCAGTCAACGCGTTAAGTAATAATATGAATAATGTTTAGATAATACATATTTATGTTATAATATCATAAGTGGTTCATGGTATCAATGTCAACATCAATAATTATCATTTATTTAAATTAATTAGAACGGATTAATAACAATTTATTAATTTACAATCTTATTTATAATCAAATGCAACATTTAAATAAACATAAAGCGTTCTTATTACCTTCTCTAATAATATAAATAACACGTGTCAGTCATTATGATGTGACCTTCAAACGTTTTATTTCTAATCAGCCTCAAGAAAATTCCTTTTATGATTATCAGCTTCCGCCCGCGGCTTCGCTCACAAGGTAGCCAGTTAAAAAGCCTTCTATTCATATTCAAAATTTCATCCAAATCCGTTTGGCTGTTACGGAGTTGAGTAGAAACAAACATACTCACAGATTCACAAACTTTGGCGTTTATTATATTAGTGTCATGTTGATGTGATATGATACCATGTTATTGATATACCAGTCGCAAAATGCGTGATATTTTTTCATGCCAAAGCTTGCAAATATCAAGCAAAAGTAAAAATAGATAACACTATCGAACTTAGCGAAAGATAAAGAACTGAGTAATTTAATTAATGGAATATATTACTGGAGTTGTTTATTTTTAAATATAGCACGAATAATACATGAGCGAATATCTGGGTTAACACGTGATAAGCTGTTTCGTAGATATATTATTAAATGCCACGTCCTATAATTGCTTCATTCCATTTTAAATTCTATTTGTGGAGATGATTGTACAGATGAATGTATTTCACTTGACAACGTTGTTGATTCAGGCTATTAATGGACTAAAAGCAAATAGACAAGACACAGTAAAGGCACTTTGTAGATGTAGAAATATTAAATTGGGCTTTTATAAATATTAATTATAGAATTAGTATCTTATTTTTTCTTTTGGTATGTTATTGGTGCTTACTGTAATATAACACTTTGAGTGCTTTATATAATAAATATCACACCGCCGCGCACCGTTAAGGAGGTGCTCAGTCTGCGCACAGTCAACGTGTTAAATAAAATCATAGATTGGCCGTAATATTTTGTTTTTGCAAAAATAGTCCTACTAGAAGGACCCTCCGGCCAGGTGGGGTGACGATCTGCGAAAGGCTGCTTGTAGTAGCTGGATGCGTCGAGCTAAGGACAGGGCGCAATGGCGCTCATTAGGAGAGGCCTATGTCCAGCAATGGACTGCTATAGGCTGATGATGATGATGATGATGATGACAAGGAACTCACTCTAGATCTAAAGTTATTCTGTAATTATTAATTACTTTTCAAATTATTTTACAATTAACACAACGACTTTGACTTTATACAGCTTACGTACAATGTCAACAGTAGGTACCTATTTCTCACCTAAATAAAGATAAAGATATTTATTCGAATTTAAATATTACAAATTCTTTGTAACAACTAAGCATTATTTATTACATACTAGTAGACAACCTTAAACAAAATAGAGGACAGCTCAGAAAAAATCATAATCTACCTAAAAAAATTCAAAACATTAGGTATCTTAGAAAACTTGTTGAGTTGATAATTTACATGTCGATTGCGCCTTTTTATATCAAAACAAGATGATAAGCATATTTTGAACAAAACATGTAAAATCCAAGCTTCGTCATGCGATCAAAAACAAACAAGTCAGCCCAGCTGTATAGGGGATCAAATGTCGAATTTCGTGATAACACAAAGGTCTAGTGGCAAGTCAAAACAAGAGTTATCTTACAAAAGAGCTTGTTTAGTAGAAGACGGTCATCTGATCCGAAGGAATGAGACTTGAGCATTCCATTTCTATACTACAGCAAAAGGGAAAACGCCTGACCTTTTTAACCTGAAGAAAAACAACGAAGCTATAAACTAAGTAGAATTCAAATAAATATAGCTAAGTTAAAGAACCGCAAAAGACAAAGTTCTCCCCTTCTATTATTAGAAGCCGTGGAAAGAGCATTAAAAGTTTGGCATTTCTTTTGAGAAGTTTGAGAACTTTGCGGGAGAGCGGTTGGAGCCAACTTTGTAGGTACAACTAAGCGTGATTTATACTTACAACTGCTTTCACAATCCAACTAGGTAGGTACTTGATTGTGTTTGTTTGTTAATTTGCCCAACTGCTCCCATTATCTTGTTTCTATGTAAACTGGGTTATTGAGAGATTGTGACCTTTGCGAGTAGATAATAAAATAAAACCTATAACCTCCCTAAGTATTTACATATTTTAATTTAGTCTTTATCGTTTTATCTAAAATTTTCCTGTTAAGTAGTCTCGCGAAAATATTATACCTTCATATTCTAATCTTACCTTTTTGGCAGGTAAAAACAAAAATATATTTTTAATCAATACCTTTTGGATAGAGCCATAGAGGAGTACCGAGTAAGAAGAGTAGACTAGGCTAAAGTGGTTCAGTACATGCATAGCAAAAACATTTTTTCAGAGTCAGACTTACAGTTACAAGTAGGCAACTAGTTGCCTACCTGTAACTATAACCACCATACACCACAACCACCATATACAAACATCATATACCTATGTCTAGGCATAGGTAGCATACTATTTGATGCATTTTCAGAGCTGTTTCACAGCCTTTGTTATTCAACATTGCGATATAACATTTTAGTTAAATGCAAAAAAACTCACCCCAAAAGGAATTGTTTACATTTTTTATAGCGCACAAAAAGCAGGTTAAACCCGGCGCATTTATGCCTCTTCCAAGAATTTATTTTCATCTTTCAACAAAAAATGATGCTTTCTGCCCGAACCGCTTTGTCAGGCATAATTATAAGTAAGAATAACTCTGGGAATATCTTTTGTTAAACGAGGGGAGTTTTTTCTTTATGTAGGAACGACCGGCAGGTGGTATATAAATGGCGGATGACTGAAATATTGAAAAAAAATGCAACAAAAACTTGGGCCGGGCGGAGGCCGGCCGGTCGGAGTTGCAATGTCAAATGAAGGTCATAGTAAACAATTGGTACGTAAGTATTTGGTGAATAGTGTAATGTGTATCTGCATGATAGCTACCTCAAGTATAGGTTGATATAGGTAGGTAGCTTAAAAGTGCCTAAGTCTACATAGCGCCACCTATAATTAATTATAACTGATTCTGTAAGTGTAACCTAGGTTCGGTAATAAATCTAGGTAGCATATAAGATAGCTAGGTAGGTAGTAAGTAGAGCAACCCATAACCAACTCCGTAGCGGGGTGGACAAAAAATATTAAATCTATAGAATATTAAATCTCCTCCTATTAAATTTATAGTTAATAGAAGGTACGTTACCACATAATTTCACGCGATCAATAAAAACCAGTCTTCAATGTTTTAAACGCCATCTTTTGTATTCATCCGGTCGAGTCCATTAATTTAATGAAGCCACAACTCCAGCACATCACGTATACCAAGTACCAACCAACCTACCCAGACACTATTGCATATTCTGTTACAGTATCTACCACGTCCGCATGCGCTACAAAAGGAATGTTCGTATTATTATTAAAAAAAAAGCTGACACCATATTTTTTTCCGGCCAGGTAGCGCAACTAGGGGAGCGGCGGGTAAACCGGTCCAAAGCAAAATAAAACACTCGTAAATGTAAAGGTGGGGCATAAATCATGCGGGCGCACGATCCGGTCCGGTGCGTGGTCCCGTCTCGACTAATGAGCCTTCAATCAAGGTCGACTCGCCGTCTTTAATTTATAGCATGTGGTACTTACTTACATCTACATACAGATAAAAACAACGCATTCATTAACGATGTAAAAATATTTTTATACCTACTTACAGAAGGTTGGGTAGCTGATTTAGATTTTATATCTATTATATTGCGTGCGTTAAAATACAATATTGAATACCTAGGGCACCACCTTCTTCGCAGTTAAATCTTTAGAAAAAAACTAAAAACTCTTGTATTACCTGCCCAATCATAAGTCCAACCAGAGTTTTTCGTTTTCCTACTTCTGTAGGTTTAAATGATGTCGAGTCTGAGATAAAAAGAGACACGTAATGAATCCATCTAGTACTATACTATGTATATACCTTCACTGATGTGCTCACTTGTTATTTTCTTACGCGAGCGAGGCATTTAATCTTAGTAATAATAGCAAGTCTGGTATTGAACAGAAGCTATTGTGAGGCTGAAAACAAACATTTCTCATTAGGCGAGTGAGTAACGCGAACAGTCCATTGTTCTCCGAGACATAACGGACCGTGTCGGATTCCCGTCAACTCGACCGGCGACCTTTGGTATGCCATTGCCGAAGGATATGAGGATCTCTCTTAATAATCAACCAATCCCCTGATGTGTAATTTAAGCCCAATAATAGTTATTTACTAAGACAAAGAGAAGTTGCCCGTCGTTATGCTGTAAAATATAGGTTTTGTAGTTGTGTGCCTATCCCTAACCTAGAAGTCTTTTATAATATATCTACTTAATAATATATTATTCCGTGGTCCTAATATGACTGATATAATATATAAACAAATATTTGCAGATGACACGTTAACATTTGCCTCACAGCGGGAATCAAACCCGCATCCTTCTGCGTCTCAGAAGGGCTTTAGGCCACAGAAGTCATCATTATACCGGCACATTATATTAAATCAATTGATGTAGGTAGGTACCGTATCTTTCGGTTAAGCACTGCACACCTACCTAAAGTTGTTATCTAACAACCGCATCAAAAGTAACAATCAATATCTTCATAAAGTTCTCACTCGGTGAATAAGTGTACAGAGTGACAAGGGTCAACGGCCGTCAGACCTCGGACCAATTCGCAACATGAGATTGAATAATAAGCTGATTGCGAGCACCAAGGCCGCCGCCGCGCCGCGCTGTCATTACTGCGACGGCTTATTCTCAAGAACTCTATCAATATTATTTATCACATAAATACCTATTACATTGAGCTGAAGTCCCCTACGAAAAAAGGTAGTAGGTATCTAGTTTATGTAAATGGATGTAAGATAACGGTAAGTCTATAGGTATATTGATATTACTAGCCTCTTACATACTTGTCTTTTTCAGGCAGGTGAGTAGGTAACTAGGTAAGTACATAGAAGAACTTATCTGATCTGTTACTCTCAAAAATTTAAAATCTTATCAGTTATCAATTATCATACATTCAGTTATCAATTTAGGAATGTGCCCAGTCGACCATTTTGCTCCTGCATGCCTGCATGCACCCTTCTTATATTTCCCTGCACGCAACATTTAACTCGATGTGACCCCATTCTCCTCTAATTCAGATATTAATGACAGTATACCTAAACATCATTTCATTGCTGTCCTATCATACATATTCGAGTTCGGTTAGCTATACCTTCCTCAACCTACTTACTGTGTTACCTATGTAAGCAAAAAAGTGGCCTTGCCTAGCCTACCTTACCTACTATCGATAACTACTTTCTTATTTTATTTTAACTAATTGTAGATAGATAAATTCTTTATTGTACACCAAATTAAAAAATACAATTTGCAGCAACTTTACAATTTAAAAAAAAGGTAACAATGGGTGGGCTTATCGCTAATAGCGATCTCTTTCAGACAACCTTTCTTATACATAAGAAAGTAGCTGGATAAATAATATCATACACATAACTAACTAACTACAAAATATACCTTCTAAAATATACCTACTACATAAAATAATACTAATTGTACTATGTAATGCATCTTTATTTTTTACCTAGATAGGTAAAAGATATAATATATAATATACCTACAACTTTCATTGTTTATAAGGAAAATTAAATCATTGCCCAGTTATATACCTGGTTCTTCTTTGCCCACATATCCTCCACGTCCAATAAATAGATTTGGTAGGTTCACAAAAAAAAATATCTAAATATCCTCCAATAATCTAGAGAGAAAATCTCGACGCGAGAGGGTGCGGGGTGGAGCGGGCGCATATAACATCTGAATAGGTATTGTTAGAAGTAATGTAATGTTAGGGAATTTCAAATTACCTACCTAATATCCAAAATAGTTGGTTGGCTGAAAATGCTATTATATAGCATCAAGTCTTCCTTTTGTACAATACCACACAATACATTGTTTTAGTGCAATAAAGAGTTAAATAAATAAAAATAGCCGGGGTGGCGCATGTATCATTTGAATACATTTTGATAGAAGAACTAATGTAACTTTAATGTTATGTTACATGTAATGTTATGGAATTTCAAATTACCTATACTTACCTTGGTTGGCTGAAAATGCTATTAGCATTAAGTCCTCCTTTTGTACAATGCATTGTTTTTGTGCAATAAAGAGTTTAATAGATAAAAATTGTTAGGTACCTACTTCAAAATACCTATCTAACCATCTTTCCGACTAACTTGTCCGGCTTGCTTGTGGCAAAACTTGTGCGCCATGGCACAGAGCCAGGGGCCATGCGCCACACACAAGCGAAATAATCCAATCCAAACATCTATCTCAGTCATGCGCACGTAGCGCGCCATTTGCCGTCCTGCTTTCACATACTTCACCAGTCATGCCGCGGTCTCCGTCAGAGACGCGCGCGTTTTTAGTTTTGTCAGACTGCGTTTGCCTCGCCGCCATTTTATAGCCTGTTGAGCATGGCATCGGAGAAGACTAAAACTCGAAACATTTATTGTCACGTACCCTTTTGCGGCGCGAATAAGAAGAATAGACCCGATTTGTATTTCTTCACGTTGCCGAAGGATCTCGATAGGTGAGGATAATAGAAAGTATTGATTCCTTAGAAGACTTATTAATTTCGATTGTGTTTTTCCCCCTCCGTCAAAGAACATGGAAATCAAGACTGGTTGCAAATTATAAGTAGGTTCGGTAGGTACCCTAGGTTTGATAGGTAGGTCCCTACGTTTAGTAGGTATTAATAAGGTATGTTTTGTTATAGTCATGCTAGTTTAGTTTCATAACTTTAGCAAGGTGGTTAGCGCAGTGCTCAGACACTATCATATTTTTTATTATATTATACCTTACCTTGTTATCCCCAATCTTATCCATAACTTGGGGGGCGTCAAGTAATGACTTCAGGCAATTTTGGCGATTTTTTGGCTGTTTTATTAGGCTGCCATCTATACCTAGAATTGATGTTATATAATATTCATGCCTACTTAGGTACCTACCTTACTTACACTACATTATTACTTTATTAGAAACCAATAAAAAAACAGCTTTTCCCCATTATAGTAGATAAGTGATAGACTTAAAATTATATATAATCGTTTTCAGGGCACAATTGTGGCTAAAACGAATATGTTTACCTTTTCAAGATGGAAGAGTTATTGTGTGCGAAGATCATTTCGATCAGACATCCCTTACAAAAAACCAAGGGCATAGAAAAAAGTTATTATCATGTGCTGTTCCGACAAAAAACCTTCCAATGCTACCTACGACTGCAGCTGAAACTGAAACCCTTTATGTTTGTTCTCCACCAGAACCCAAAACGGTTCCATTACCAATGATTGAAAATATGGATATAAAAATCGAAGATTCTTATGAGTTATTTACAGACCCTGTAAAAGACACAAACACAACACAAGAGATAAATATAATAAATATTGAATCTGTACAGAAAACACAACCACCAAGGAATGTAATGAAAGAAAATACTTCTATGATAAGTCGTAATGACGAGTTACGTGGCATGATAAAAGGCGCCAGCACTTTTAATTTAAAAATTCACTCATTACAAATGCAAATTCAAGAACTGCTGCAATCTAGGGGAGTTTATAATTATAAACAATTATCATTAAAACTATACCTTAGATTTCCAAAAGTATACAATGTCCTGCAAAAAGCAATATCTGCAGCGCCTAAATCGGAATTAAAAGATGTTTTTAAAAATACGATTATTGCAAATGAAACCTCTACAACTTTTCCGATATTTTTAGCACATAAAGCTAATGCTATGACGATGAAACAAAAGCAATGTGTTATTTGCATTGGCGAGATAGAAGTTAAACCTCGAATATACTATGAGATAAGAAGAGATCATTTGATAGGAATACACGATTTTGACGATGTTTTAAAAACTGAACCAGCTAAAACAGCAGTTGTTATAATAGCACAAGGCATATATGAAGAATGGAAACAGCCTATTGCGGTGGGTTTCTTGGGAAGCAACCCACCATCTATCAAGCCATGGGTTGATAAAAATATTAGAAACTTGACTGATAACGGATATAATGTTCGTGCCGTTGTATCTCATGTAAGCACTTTCAACATCCAAAACCACATTTACTATATGTTTGGTGGAAAGAAGATTTACTTCTTATATGACATCTCATCCTTATTAACTAGCTTGTATTATAGTTTCACAAAGTATGATTATGACTATAATAAAGGTGTTGCCAAATATCAGCATATTGTTGATTACTTCGAATATGACAGCAAAAGACGAATGCCTCTTACGCCAACATTAACGGACAAACACATAAAACCCACAAACTTTCAAGATTTGAGGATACAATCTGTGATGGAAGTCTTTAGTATGCAAACTGCAGCGGCAATGTCGACCTATATTGATTTCAATATTTTAGAACAATCTGCTCAAGATACTATAAATCTTATGATTATAATGAGAAAACTTTATGATTTTTCAAAAACTGGTCGATTGGGAGACCAGGTAAATAACAACAAGGTGTTAACAGGCGATAAAACTCATATAGCCTTCTTAACGGACATGATAGCGTTCTTTAACACTTTAAAACGGGCTAAACCGAAAGCCAATTCGTTAATCCCAGTGGACGGATGGAAACATAGACTATTGATGGAAAAAATAAAAAATACGCTTAAATCTATTATAACATTGTCAGAAACTCTAAAATCAGACAATTTCGAAGAATTTCCTGTTTGGAGATTAACTACTAATTCTACAGAATTTTTTTACGAACAAGTTCGGAAGCACAGCAAAAGCATCACGAAACCGACCGCAAGGGATGTTGATTTTATTTTTCGGCAAACCGCAATAATTGATTTGCTAAAATGTCCCAAAAGAACTACACCTATCCAAATAGAAAACGTTTTAAGAGAGTACGAATTAATTGTAAACGGCTTTAAACCTTTGACAGACTGTGGATCTCCTGCGCTAGATAACATTAACTATATCATCAGTAGTTCGGTATACAATGCATTAGAAATTGAGAGGCAAGATGGAATCATATTCTTAGCGGGGTTTCTTTTAAACCAGTGTAACACAGTGCATAAATGTGACAAACTCAAACGACATATTAACCGAGCTGCCAACGACCTGGAAGCACTTTCTATGTGCGAAAGTATTATGCCTGATGTTTGGAAGAATGTCTGTGTTGTTCCAAGTGCCGAATTCATAGAGTTTGTTGAGTCAATGGAAATATTATTCAGGACCTTTATATATAAAGAATTCTTAACCACAATAAATAAGAAGATCTTAAATAGTTTATTGAAGTGTTTGGAGATGGCACAAGTCCCATTGCTTTGCCAGTGCTTTCCAATATATTATGTAAAAAAATTATACGCGCGCTTCAGAATTTATCACACATTAAAATATAACAATGAGCTTTTAAAAACAAAGCGAAATAATACTCAGCGCATCGTTGTAAATAAATTATAAATTTGCTGATTATTTTGTATAAGAGCCTCCCCACATGGGCGATTGACGCGCGATTGTCGAGTGTATCCAATCGCGATAATCGCACGACTCAACTCGCGCCTAAATCGTCCATCTGGGAATATCTTAGTTGCTATAGAAACGTTTGTTTTACTGGGTAGGTGATGATGACCTTGTTCTAACTGTTTTATAATAATAAATAAATACACTTAAGATTTTTAACTAAACTGTTCTTATTATTTTGTTCCATACGGGTTATACGTTGTAAACAATAATTAAATATCGCGATACACGCTAGTCTGGTGTGAATGGTTTTTTCTACAGTCATAAGGACACAATTAGTTATGTTATAGGTAATAAGTAATAAGTTTAAGTCTAGTTAATATCTTTTGTTGTTAAAACTGTTTTTTTTTTTTTCAATAATAATAATGCTGGAGATTAGGCTCCCCGCAGATGACCGACTTTTTGTAGGACAGAAAATCGGACAGTTAGGGAGGAACACGTCATGGATAGAGCGTATACCAACCCGGTTGGATTTACGGAGGAAAGTAAGGCCTTAAGAGCTAAAATGGATAAGTTGGAATTGGATTGTACGTATTTAAGTATATAAGTATTTTATATTCTATAACATTTTTGGAGTTATGGCACTTTCAAATATTATGTATGAAAATTTCGTTTTCTGGATTCAGAAAGTGAGGCCCTTAGTGCATTTTTAGCTAATAAGGCTTGAGTTACTCCGTAAATCCAACATAGTTGGTATACGCTCTGTCCATGGGGTGCTCCTCCCTATCTGTTCTTCAAAAAATCGGTCGTCTGCGTGGAGCCTTACATAGCATCTAGTAGCACCAAACTAAGCAGCTAGCTAAAATAAGGGAACCACATGACTGATGTATTACTTCAATTTTTTTTTTGTATATACATATTATACATATAGAAAACCTAGACCAATATTCGCAGAACATACAAACATTTGACTCGGACGAGAATCGAACCCTCGAACCCGCAACCTTCTGCGTCTCAGGCGCACCTTTGCCCACTGCGCCACAGCGCTTGTAATTCTAAGAAAATAATCAATTTATAAATCGAAATAAACCTCCGGGTTTATGGTTTATTACTTTACTCTTTGACTCAGGCAGAGCTCCTTTAGATATTACCAAGCTTAGACAAACACTACCTCCCCCCAAAACCCAAGTAATTTAAACTATACCATCTTGTTATGAAACCAGTGTAATATTTTCAAAGTATATTAAACAAGAAACCCTTCCTGTTCAAATGAGTAGAATAAATATCTCCGTTACTGGAATAGCGCAAACCAATGAAACCCCGAAGGAGGGTAAAACTGAATAGTGAATTACCTACCTAAGGACTTACTTATAATTTATTTTTTTGAAAAAAGATATTATGATTATTCATTTATTATCATATCAGACGACCTCTGTGGCGCAGTGGGCGAAGGCCCGCCTGTGTCGCAGTAGGTTGCGGGTTCGATTCCCGCTACGGGACAAATGTTTGCATGTTCTGGAGATATTTGTCTCGGGTCTGGGTGTTTTTTATGTATGATATGTATGTATTTACAAAAAAAATATGTATCTATGTAGTATATCAATCGCGTGGTTCCCATAACCCTCTGCTTAGTTTGGGGCTACATGATGCTGTGTGATAACGTCCAGGAATATTTATTTATTTAAATTCATACTACGATACCATAGAAATAAATATTATGCAATTTATGAACTTGGAAGTAGTAAATTAAATTAAATAATAGAGAAGTCAGGTGGGTAAGGTACGAGTAAATAGGTTTATGATCTAAATAAATAAATAATGCTGGACGCTATCACACAGCACCATAAGCCCGAAATACTAAGCAGAGCTTGTATTATGGGAACCACATGACTTTTTGACTGGCCTGATAGCTCAGTTGGTATGGTAGTATAGTAATAATAGTAACTATGCCTTCTGAGCTGCAGGTCTCGGGTTCGATTCCCGCCCAGGACAAACATTTGTGTGAACATGAGGTTTGGTCTGTTTCTGGGTGTTTCCCATAGAACAGGCTTTGCCTAGTTTGGGATCAGTGTGATGTCCCTTTTATTAAACATACTTACCAAATATAGAAAACACCCAGACAGGAAAAAGGAGTGATAATATCGGCAAAAATTACAAACATTAGTCACGCGGCGGGAATCGAACCCGCAAACGTCCCGTCTCAGGCGGACCTTCGCCCACTGCGCCACAGAGGCCGTCAAGATCTGTATATCTGTAAAACCTATACACAACTTTTCTTACGATCGAGTAATCGTTTAATAATCTGATACCCTCAAAGCTAGAAAGGAAGTAATAATAACAGGTTAATATGAATATGATTACACCTGCCTGCTGTCACGAACAGCTGAGGTTATTAAGAATCAAAATGGCGGCGTGGGGGAAGGAGACGGTGACATCGGATGTAACTGTATAGGGTGAAAGTCCTACTAATATAATAAAGGCGAAAGTTTGTAAAAACGTTGTAAAATTTTTGTCCTACGTTTGGTTCCTCCTCCTCACGCCATTGTGTAGTGATTTATATTTATTTATTATTCAACTTACAACTATCATTACAGGATACACCTAATACAATAGAAGGTTTTGTTCTTCATCATCATCATCAGCCTATAGCAGTCCACTGCTGGACATAGGCCTCCCCTAATGAGCGCCATTGCGCCCTGTCCTGAGCTCGACGTATCCAGCTTCTACCAGCAGCCTTTCGCATATCGTCACTTCACCTGGTCGTAGGGCATCCTACACTACGTTGTTTTTGTACGTTTATTCTCAGGAAACTATAAGTTTATTACAATGAAAAAAACCACCGCAATTAGAGTTTATTGAAAAAATTTACAGTCAGCCTAGCAAATTACATCCATTTCTACTATCCTCCTACTTCCTACTTCCTACTAGTATCCTACTAATATTATAAATGCGAAAGTTTGTGAGTATGGATGTATGAATGGATGTTTGTTACTCTTCCACGCAAATACTACTGAACGGATTTGGATGAAACTTGAAATATACATAGTTTGTGACTTGGATTAACAGATAGGCTACTTTTTAATCCAGTACCAAGCGAGCGAAGCCGCGGTCGGAAGCTAGTTTGTCATAAAAACAAGTTGGTCTCAATCAAGTCAATTTACCAAAGTTTTATAAATCGTAAGATTTTACGGGTATTTTTATACAGATTACAGATCCTAAGAAGCTCTGAAAAATTGGTAGCGTAACTACTATGGGTCAGTTTAAGACTGCATAGCGCTTCTCCTAAAGCTAATGATGAGATATACACAAAGCCACGAAGCCTGCCTCTAGTTGGCAACAGTTCGTAGTTTTGTTTTATTTGTGTGGTTTTGTAAAGGATTGTTTGGATTCGCGTCGCGTCCACGGCCGCGTTCCCAGCCGGCCATTGTTCTTTACGTAACGTTACTTTTGTTTATTCTGTGGTAACGTGACGTGGCATTGCTTACGCAGGTGCCGACCGACGACGTGCCGAGATGGTACTCACAGTAAGCGTATGGTACAGTATGCGTGGCTTACTTCGATGTTCTTAGGGGATCATCCAAGTTAAGCAACACTTCGCCTAGTTACTGTTGTGTGTTGACTAGGTGACTGTTTAGTGGCATATAGATCTTAGCGCTTCCGTGCTTAGGAAAACACGTTAATAGGTTGGACCTGGTTGTTTCAGTCGTTAAGCCATCTCGGGGGCTTTCGGACTGCCTAAAGACTCCAACAGAGATGACTAGTTCATACGAAAAATGGAAGGAAATGGTAGCAAAATAGATAGGCTATATCGTTTCAAAACTTATAAAGATAGATCTGTCAGACCAGCTATTATGATAGCTGTACTGCAGTCTGCATGGGAAGGGGTGGGGCATGGTAAGTTTCAGTAGGATTGCTCAGCACCTATAAACACCCCATTAGCCTATACGACCTCCCGGAAGGAAAGACATGGTCAATACGTGTGAAGCTGACTTGGACTCGGGATTCTTATATTCGACCCACAGGAAGGAAAGACATGGTCAATTCGTGTGAAGCTGACTAAGACTCTGGTTTGACTATATTCAAAGCACAGGAAGGAAAGACATGGGCAATACGTGTGAAACTGAATAGGACTCTGGTTTCCTATATTCGACCCACATGAAGGAAAGACATGGTCAATTCGTGTGAAGCTGACTAAGACTCTGGTTTGACTATATTCAAAGCACAGGAAGGAAAGACATGGGCAATACGTGTGAAACTGAATAGGACTCTGGTTTCCTATATTCGACCCACATGAAGGAAAGACATGGTCAATACGTGTGAAGCTGACTAAGACTCTGGTTTGACTATATTCAAAGCACAGGAAGGAAAGACATGGGCAATACGTGTGAAACTGAATAGGACTCTGGTTTCCTATATTCGACCCACATGAAGGAAAGACATGGTCAATTCGTGTGAAGCTGACTAAGACTCTGGTTTGACTATATTCAAAGCACAGGAAGGAAAGACATGGGCAATACGTGTGAAACTGAATAGGACTCTGGTTTCCTATATTCGACCCACATGAAGGAAAGACATGGTCAATACGTGTGAAGCTGACTAAGACTCTGGTTTGACTATATTCAAAGCACAGGAAGGAAAGACATGGGCAATACGTGTGAAACTGAATAGGACTCTGGTTTCCTATATTCGACCCACATGAAGGAAAGACATGGTCAAAACGTGTGAAGCTGATTAGGACTCGGGATTCTTATATTCCACCCACAGGAAGGAAAGACATGTTCAATACGTGTGCAGTTGACTAGGACTCGGGATTCTTATATTCCACCCACAGGAAGGAAAGACATGTTCAATACGTGTGAAGCTAACTAGGACTTGGGTTTCTTATATTCGACCTAGAGGAAGGAAATACATGGTCAATACGTGTGAAGCTGACTAGGCTTCGGGTTTCCCATCTACTTATCTATACCTAACCTAAAGCTAGTATGTTGTAGGCACACATGTAAGGCATTCTTAAAATTTACTGTAGCAGTCGATCGTGAGTAGGTGAAGTACAAACGACGCGGTAAAAGCAAAACTCAATCATATAAAAAATCCTCCCCAGCAAAACCCAATAAACTGAATAATATCGCTTCATTACTCGCTGACATCATAACAATCAGGTAAGGGGCAGACAGGGGGACACTGCATTCCTGCACGAACATCCATCGACCCCCGGCGTGCCCTAGACGTGTCACAATGTCCCCCGACCTCCCCCCTTGTAGGGAGAGAAGAGGAGGCTAGGGAGGGTCGCGTGCTCCGATCAGTTTTGTCGGCATGCAAATTTAATACTGTTATTCTTATTCAGACTTTACAAGGGCAGTGGGGGATAAATGTATGATAATAGGGCATTATTTTGAATGTTCCGTATCCACGTGTGATTTTTAAAACTGCTTAGCGATCATTAGTATAATAAGCATTTTGGTCTACAAAACATTGGATATTTAAAGTGTCTTTTAATCCGAAGAAACCCTCCGAATATCAAGTAGCAAACTCACCTATTTCAAAGTACCTATATAGACAGACATCGAAGCAAACAAAAGTAAACTGTCCTGGAAATAATAACGCCTAACTAATCCCCAAAAGTATACAGCTATACCCAAATTTTTACAATAGAAAATATTCAAGGAGAAAAGCTTGCAACAACGTAACCCCTCCTACATTTAAAGCTCAATTCTACTTCACACAGAAAAGAAAAAAAATTCAGAGATTAAAGATACACGTATTTAAATAAACTCTTTTAAGTATAGTTATACGTTTTGTATTTGCAACGCCCGGTGCGTTTAACTGCAAATATCCAGCATAATATCAACTTATAGTTATATAAACCTAGCAGTATGCGGATATTTATGTAAAATTATGCAAACTGCATTGCGAAGCACGCAGAATTTGCGACACACCGCTGGCATGCAGATTACTTCGTTACCGTACCAAGTATGTAAGATCCAAATAGAAATAACGCGAAATTCGCAGATAGATCAACAGCGATTATGATCTAGGCATGTTTTTTTGGTTTGATTTCCTACGAAGAACGAAAGTAGAACATGGCTCAAATAAGTATAATCAACTACATTTTTACTTTGTAACTTCTGGGAAAAAAATATGAATACTGTCATTGATTGACTCCAAGGATGACCTATAGTGTAGGACACGTACTACATTAACTATCTACATTAATAATGTGCAGATATATTTTTACAAAATAACTCTGCCCTGACCAGCTTTCCATTATAAAAAGGGAGCCACATGAAATGGGGTTGGGGCCTTGTTGTGATTTATGGATCCCATTCACCACCCCTTTGAAAGGATAACAGAAGCATAAACATTAATATAGATACAAGTAGGTCAAATGGCTTTCAATGTGTCATCTATTCAGAAGAATGTTATAATAGAAATAGCGTACAGGAAGGTTAAAAGACACCTTTGTGAGTGTGTCTTCGCATTATAAGCGTCAGGTTTGGTTCACGTTTCAAACTAATGGGTTGCATCGTCGTTGCACGTTTATTAAACGAAGAGCCTTCATGTAAATTACTTCCATCAGCTTTATTAATTGAGTCCACAGCCTCATTTGGGGTGTGTGTGTCTGACAACACGATCTCAACGTGCAAACATGGCGAAACCAATTAAAAGCAAATTGTTAGGTAAACAAGCTCGGTGCGGAAGCTTATCCAATATCCGAATTCCGTTAGCTGACACAAAGGACTGTCGGTGCCACGTCGCTTTGTGAATACGCCGAACATAAGGAATAGACGTTATACAAAACCTACATGCATGTACAGAACAGCTTTGGAATAATACCGTTGAGCATAATACACATAAACGTGACTCAATGCCACACAAGTATTTGCCCTAGAACACTCTGAACATCGAAATACACCAAAACATTCCCAATTATGTAAAGCATTGTTTACCGGCTCGATATCGGAGCTGCTCGTTTGCTAGTCGAACCTTGGGAACTTGAATAGTTTCGCATTGAAAAGTTTTCCTGACGGCTGGTTACGAGAGTGACCGAAGTTGAGGTTGAGCGATGAACAATAAGAAAGTTTAAGCGGAGCTCAGACTCGGACCAGAGAAATAGTTAGTTTTGTAACCACGTTCGTTATGAGCTCTCGATGGATTCAGGTACTTAAACGATAAATTATTTCACAGTATAGATAAAAGTAAGTATTTACTTTGACTACAAATATAAATGAATACTTATCGTATTCGAAATAGAAAGAGAATATAATCTCGTATATAAATAGAATCACAAATCGTAAACTTGATCTAAATTTATTTATGCTTTAAGTTTTATCAAGTTATAGAAGGTATTATAATCTGGCAAGGTAATTTAATATGTTTTGTCTGGTAGTAAAAATAAAACGGCACAAGTCAAGAAACCTATAAAAATGCAAAGTAAACCTGCTAAACAAGTCTACATAATAAATTAATCATAAAAACACTTCTTAGAAAGTATAAAGTCCTAATAATGTTGCGCAAAAAATATGCTAAACAAAATATTGACATTTTCGTATGCAAATTAGAACACGACAGGTTCATTTGAATTATTCAAGAGATAGAGAACGAGTCTCATAAACTCATTCACCAAAATAATAGAGTATTTATTCATTACAGTAATTTGGTGCCTATATGAAATTCTTACCTGGAATAATTCAACAGATTAAGTATTCAAACTACGATCAAAGATAACCGAACACGTGGAATGAATATCAAAGCGATAATATTACCAGAGTGGTTGGTAAATTGCCATCATTGCATTATATACGAGTATCAGACAGTACTAATAGCGTAAAGTACAAAATATGTCACCGGATCGAGAGGGTTACTCCCTTACCACCCACCAAAAAGCAGGGAATGGGGAAAATCCTGTGACGTCACAAACTGTCATTTAAAGCAAGGCACAAAATGAACGTTTTATCTTTTATATCGTGGACATATTTCAGTCAAAGGATAGCATTCTATTATACTCGCACAAAAGAGAACTCCCAAATCTCCCAATTAGTTTTTTCTCCGGCAAATATATTTTTGTTTACCAAAATGTTCAAGTAGAACAAAGGGAGTAGAAGAAAAGTTTCAAAGGTTAGGGTAACAAATGATTTGTGAGCTTTTGCCATGTTGTTGTTTGAGCTGTTTGAACAGATAATATTATTTCCAAAGGCAATGAGGTCATAACACAATTTTAATCAACATAAAGATAAGGTGGTAGAGACCGAATTAATGTTTGTTTTCTTTGAATGTAGTGTAGATCTCTGATTATTTTTTTAATTTAAAAACATTTTGTATTTTTTCCTAGCAGAAATAAAACTAAATGAACTGTTTATGAAAGAAAATATATTCTGACTATATAAAGACTGGTCTAGTGTACCAACAGTCTAGTTCATTAAGCTAAGCCGTTTACCTCCTGAATGCTACCAATTATCAGAGTCCAGGCTTTCAACCGGGATTGCTTGGAACTGGATATACTCATAAACTTGAATGGAATTGAATGTAGCTGCTATGAATACGAGTAGTTTGTGATGTCAATATAATATTGCGTTGGAAAAGGAGCAGACTCTAGTACTTTGTATGTCATACTTTGTACAGCAGTGTCAATTATGGTTTAGGTACATTCACAGTCTAACTAGAAGTGTAGATCGAGGCATAACAAGATTTACTAAAGGTGTATGTCAGTACAAGTATGATACCTATAGTATTCAGTGTCATTAGATTAGTAACTCCCCGAGACGTTAAAGTATCTACCTAACTTACAAAACAAAGACAATTACGAATTAAGAACAATTATAACACGAGTACCGCAATAAACATGGAAACAAAAGAATCCATTGTTAAGGATTCCAACGGTTAAGAAACTGAACCGATCTATACTGGATGTCACGAGGACTTAAGGAACGGTATTGAGAGGTAAATCATGTTGCAAATGGCTGCCATCCATCTTAGTACAGTCAAGAGTCGAAGCAGGATCATCCATTAACGTAGAAGTATGGGGAAAATGTACGCTTTATATTTATCGCCTTACCTAGTACTATATTATCGGAGTTCGGATGACTATTTTTGTATGTAAATGAAATTGAAACTTATGTTGTGACCGCGTATATTTTATTTCGATACGTAGATGTGGGTGGGAGAGTTACATAATAAATAAATAAATAAATAATGCGGGACTAATCACACAGCATCATGTAGCCCCAAACTAAGCAGAGCTTGTATTATGGGAACCACATGATTGATATACTACTCATATTTTTTTTTTGTAAATACATTCATATCATATAAAGAAAACACCCAGACCCGAGACAAATATCTACAGAACATGCAAACATTTGTCCCGCAGCGGGAATCGAACCTGTAACCTTCTGCATCTCAGGCAGACCGTCGCCCACTTCGCCACAGAGGCCGTCATAATATTTTTTCCCTAAATTTATGTAAATTAATTTAAAGCTGCAGGATAGATAGGTCTAGAATATACGATTTTATTTGTGCTTATTATTTATCTAGTCTCACTCAAGTCAAGCCGAGAATCGATAATTCATTTTAACTTATACCTTTCGCAGATTCCAATACTATAAAACTAACTTTACCAAGAGAACATATAGGTACTCTGCGCTAAAGTAACTAGCTTTTAGGCAGATACTGGCAATGAGCCAAATAAAATTGCATACGGAATTTTGGCGAAGTACCTATTACTATGCAAACATGCAATGTTCTAGTATTTCAGATAGTTCTGGAGAGAAAATGGAAGCGTAATGTAGAACTTTGTGCTACTCGGTTTTATCTTATTGAAAGATCGTATTAGTCAGCTTTAAAATGTAAAGCAACAGTATAAAGTAAAGAGCTGGAGTTTAAATTTGTTGAAACGGATATAGTGTAAGTGTTTAAAAGTACTTTATTTAGTGTAGTGTGACTGTAATCTATACTACAATATAATTATTCTGTGCTATGGTGAATAATCTTTACTTTACACCCTAGATTATGTCTAAGACAAAATAACATAGGTAGGTTGGGCACTAATTCATAATCTCATCCTTACATAGACTACAATTGAATACATACCCAAATTATTCATGACAACCTCTGGGCGGTGGGCAAGAGCATGAGACGCAGAAGGTTGCGGGTTCGATTCACGCCGCGAGACAAATGTTTAGATGATTTGCAAATATTTTGTCTCAGGTCTGGGTGTTATTTATGTATGTATTTAGAAAAAAAAATTAAGGTGGTATAACAATTATGTGGTTAATATAATACAAGCTCTGCTTAGTTTGGGGCTGCATTATTTATTTATTTTTATTCCAATATGAGCAATAGCCTTCGATTCAATGTCAGTTATTACTCAAAAATAGATGTGGTTAGACTAACTACGCTCTGTTCTGTACACCTGAATGCCCTGAATTCTATCCTATAAAGGCTGGAGGTAAGAACGCTCCCGGGGGAGCCTTTGTAAATGTCCCGCGACGAAGATACCTAGCCTTACCTAGCCGAGCTCAATCAAGAACTGAGCTGCACGTATGTTCACAGAGAGAAATGTAAGTACACCATAAATAAAGCATAGAACGTAATAGCTTGGAGAACAAAGGAAACTTTGGATGCACAGGAGCAGGGGTATTATGTTAGTAAAACATTTTACTGACTTCAAAGTTTAAACAATGAATTCTCTAGTAGGTGCGAGTATTAAAACGGATGATTTATAGCCAGAGGAAAGTAAAGTTTGCAAGTGATGGATACTCAAAGAATAAAATTGATACAAAAACTTTAATCAACCGACTTCAGCAGATAACTCTCGTAACTTTACTTGGGCAATCAATCATACTTGGCTGTAAAAACATGAAATTTATGATGATATAGAGTTATGTGCGACGAAGTTTTCATCAAATAATATTCACTTTCTAAACTAAGATGAATAAACTTTGTAACTGCCAATAAATTGTCATTCTCTGTTACTCTTCTTTGATATTAATCCAAGTCTATATAAAAGTTTCAATAGCTTCAATTTTATGTGAATTGGTAAGATAATGCTTTGTTTTAATGTTTCCCTGTAAACTATATTTCTAATCTTACCTGTAGTCGGAGGAGGTGGCTCTGCCGGAGTGATCTGCCCGTTGCTTCTCACAGCTCCTGCTTTCTTCCTGCCGCCGGGAGTAGCTGGACTCTTCGTAGACTCTCGCTCAACTCTCTAAAACAAAACATAACACAAATTAAAATTGAGCCAGCGAATTTAGAAACCTGATACATTTCAGAGATACAATCGTGACGGCTCGTAAATTGGGGCAAGCGTTAGACTCATTAAAAAGTAATTTAGGACATCGTCTAATCTCCAACGGTTCGGGACGCAAACGAGGAGCTTAATACCCTCAATTGCCGGACGAGACAACTGAATGGCCTTGTTTTGAGTCGAGAATAATAGACGTAGACGCGAACTTAGGTAATGCGATCACAGAATTCTTTGAAAAAGAATCATTCAGCCGTAAAGAAGCAATCCACTTATTTCGGATGGCGGACGATCCTGGTCTGAATAGCGTCGAGTCATGAGTCATGGCGATCGGTACCTCGTGCTGACTGTGCTGAGTCATCCCAGACTCAGCAAGAGTACGAAATCTGCCGACTCAGCGTTCCAGATTGTATAACAGTTTGTGGGCTGTACCTACCTCGTCGGCTATTATGCTGACATAGCGAAAAGAGCCAGCCAGTCTTTGCTCCACAATGCACTAACATTGATTGATATCTGATAACCGATACTTAAAAAGCCCCCGTAAATATTTTTAATGCTTCTATAGAAAGAAGTATAAGAAAATCTGCTTTTTAAATAAATTTGGTTTTCAATAATTCTGTAGCAGTGATCTGTAATTATCTGATTTTAAATCCCCCTACCATGAAACAGCGAATATTTAGGTAGGTACAAATATGCATGACCTATCTAAATATTGTCAGAAATTGTTCGCAAATAAAGTGGGTAAACCAAAACCTAATTTAATTTATGCTAAGAGTAAGCGTAACATTATCACATTTCATTTCCAAACAAAAGCCGGAACAGAACCTAACGGTAAAATGAAAATAAAAAGATGAGATAAGTATCAGTATGAAAGAAGTTTTAACAAATGAATTTAACGGACCGGAGAGGATCAAGTTTGTTGTTTTTAAAAACATTAGCTCAGCTGACCGTGCGTGTGTTGTCACAACAAAAATTTACGATAAAAACATGCGAAACTTGGGGAAATGTCGGTGTTGGGGTTCCGACTTCCCTTCCGACCACGACATGGTAAGGACTCGTGAAAAATGGGACAGAAGCGGTGGCAGGGAGGGTGACCACCCGTTTTTTGGGAGGAAGGGTGTGTTTGGGGTCGCCATTGGGCGCTATTCAACTGTTTATGTGTATAACAGAGCACTGTGCTCCGAAATTTCGCTGACTCATCGGAAAATTGACAAACAACCATGTTTATGGATTGCACAGTATATTTTGTTTCTGTTTGAAACGCAAAACGCTTACCTCTGTTATTATATTCTTCAAATACTGCTGAGTTATATAGGAACCTTTGTAAAAGAATAAGTTAGTTCTCACAGGGTCTTGTGGCTGAACACAATGGTCTCGGCAGAAAAACAGCGTCCACTGTGAACGCAGTGGGCATAATGCTGAATCGGGGCCTATTTGCTGCTGTAGCACACAATACCTATAAGTGTTTTTTTTTCGAACTTGTAAATTCTTTGTTTTATGTGGTTTTATATGTATTTGTGTGCTATTTTGTAGCAAATAAAGTGATGTCTATGTCTATGTTAATAATAAAATACTTAAGAAATTAAGTTACCAATATTGTTTTCAAATGAATAACGACAGAATATGTCCTATACAACTTCTAAATAACATCAATTAAGAACAATAATTGAAACAATCAACACGCGCTGTAACTTTTGAAAACGAATAGAAAGTTTTTAAAACGTTAATTAAAACTTTGCATTCGCAGAGTACGAGCGGGGGAAAGTTATGAGTCATTTCATTTAGCTCAGTTTAATATTGACTTTGGTCCATGCGACGCCATTTTGTGTTGCGTTGCGTCATAATAATAATGGTTGTAAAATGTAATAAGCTTTGATTCTGCGTGTCGAATAATGATTACATTGGTATTTACAAAGTTAGAAGTTTTGCTACACTAGTTACTGTTACGACTTCGGGTTGTACAGATCTCGGCTATTGAACTTTTAGCCACTTCCTTCACATTTAAAAAACACTGTATTGCGTGCTTTACTTTTGACCGCGTTTCAACACATATGCCATCAATCAGTCTTTATACCACTGAAGGCAATTGTGCAAATCGATAATGTCAAATAACAAAAGTTTCCTGATACTTACCCAATACATAGAAACATTCTACTTACTTTCTTGAGTTGGGTTCGGTCTATATATATTTAAAAACAGAAGGATAAAAGCAATCAGATACAATGAAATCTGCAGTAAATATGACAATATATCTCAGTGAAAGTAAGATGCAGTATAAGGAGAAAGTGCGGTTTGCACGCCACTCATGACATGACTGACCTACGCAATGCGCCTCTAAACTAGGCCACGGCTGATGTTGCACAATAAATGCGCGCTAAGCATTTAGCTACCACTAACACTAAGCGACCTAGGCTTAGCACCTTACAGCTTAAAGTTTTCCAACATAATATCATTAATTCCACCCTCACGTTCGTGACTGCGACTGCATACATCACTAAACGGATATAAAGAAATTAATGAGAGGTTTTTGTAGAACGGTGTTTGGCGTGGTTCCAAATCGTTCGGTTTTATTTTATAGATACAGTTGCCGCGCTAACAGCTGGTGAAATACGGAGATAATTGGCGAAACGAGGCTTTGTTTACCATAGAATATGTTCAGCATAACCATTTGTATTGGATAGCACTTCTGGGAAATGTACAGCAACGATGTCTTTGAGAAAAAACGTTTTAATGCCTCAACTAGCTGGTGGATCGAAACATTTACCAGAAACAGTATCAGATAAAAGCAAATGGTCTGTTTTATGTCATACTGCTTTGTTCTAGTGCGCTATAAGGATTTTTATCCATTCATTTAATTGTGTTTTCTTTCCGGGTTTTATTTTATCGTTAAAATCTTTTTATCTTTGCAATCAACTTTAAAAGTATATCACGATACCTTATTATTTTTGGGTCAGCTCACAATTAAGAAGGTCGTTGTCGTTATACTCCACCGCAGCACAGCCACAAACTATTATATTCATGCGTGTTCTATACTAGCTCTACATATCCCTATTGTGTCTCTCGCACGTAACTCTGACATTGTGTATCGAGCCTTTGTGGCACACCCTTTGAAATGGGCACACAATAAACAAGCCGGCATTGTGGACAGAGTGCACTGAACCAGCTCCACGCTATAGAACGGTATAACAGGCTCTTATCTCCGCTCTGCTCTGATCTATCTATGGATAGGGTAGAATAGAAAAGCAACGCTCACACTTATAAGATTAGGTTTCCTTGATACTTTGTTTTTTTAAGAAACTGCATTAACTGCAGATGGTTCGCTCGATAAAGGGTCGTAAACTTTGCTTTATATCACTGCAGTTTTACGATGTTCGTTTTACATTTACCGTTCAAAAGATTAGAAACATTTGTCATTGTCTTACTTTTCAAAATCCCAACAGTTACTCAGATCTTCTCTCGCCGAATCAAATTGTAACTTAATATAATAACCTAACATATATAATAAGCATACACTAGTAAATAGCTATTTGCGATGCCAGGTTGACGTTCAAAGGCAGGTGAACGTCCCTATAAAGCTACACGGGGTGATTTATTTACAAATGTACCTTCTGGGTTCTCGCAACTCGCTCCCTGTAGGATAACAGCCATGGAACCAACTTAAGATGAGCCCTTTTCCTCTTTACATCTTGATAATTCTTGCGCGAGGCAGATATAACACGATACAATATAGGGGTCTGAATTGATTGGCCAATTTATGTAAGGTTAACGGTTTACTAGCTCCAGAGTGCTTTGAACAGGGAGTTAGAGATACATGGCGAGAGTACCTAACGGCTCTATAAGAATTCGTGTTTATTCGTATACATTATGTAAATTTAATTTCTTCAAGTTTACTAGTAGTAAGAATGATTTATTGGTTGACGAGATTAGACAATTCGTTTTTATTGCTACATTTAAATGGTTCTTTTCAAAGACGTGTTAATAAGAATTATCTTGTTGCACAACGGATATGAATAGATCATAATAAAGCATCTACATGCAAACATTACGTAATTATTATACGGCTGACCTTTGTGTTACTATACAATGGCTGTTTCCTACTCTATGGCGTAGTACTTGTACCTATATGGATGTTATAATGTTACTGTAGGTATGTTAATGTGTAACATAACCTTCCTTGTCAGGTAGGTATGTATGGGTAATTATAATCTTTGTTTTTCATGTAGATATGCATCGATAAATTTTTAATGGATTATGATTTCCGAACGATCTTTCAAAACTTGTTCGCAAGAATCAATGAAAATTTAATCGTTCTGGTTTCTAATTATTTGGAACCTACTTATTGTACAATATAGGAAGGAATCAAATAGACTAGAATTCATCTTTGTATGCCAGACATAAAATAAAAGGTCATGTCACGTTTGGTGAAAATACAATCTACATATTTATAGTACCCCCCTGAACTGAGTCAAGTCATTTCTTCCGTATAGCTCGTAAAAGTCAAGGTTTCAGTGAAAATACCATTTTATTTATAGCATAACTGAGCCTAGATACAGTTCTCTATGACACCAATTGCATATCTAAAAGCATTTACAGTAAAATATTACCTTTATCTATGACTCAGTGATATAATATCAGTCTATATCAGCTAATATATTGCCACACCTTTTTAATTATAATGATCTTCGATGCGGTATCGTATTACTAGCAGAAAAACACCTGTGTCACCACCATTCTTAGTTGATAGCTTTACGATATTCTTATCTTTGTTTAAATATCTACCAGTCGTATTAAATTGGTTATTGATATAAATATAAAAATAAAAAAAAGACGTGTGGCACTCGGGGACTGCCGCGGTAAAGCTATTGCATAGCATTTTGTATCAACTTATGCAATTATAATTATTTATTTATTTTATTTATGCAGTATTTCTTTTTCTTTGATATTAATTCAAGAGTCGTACAATACGTCTAGTTGCACGCAAAACACCGTGTCGAAGACTGCCGAAAACAAACGACGTTAGACAATGCACGGCCTTCAAGCCACACCTCCGTGCCCGTCGGAGTGGGGAGCGTGAGGTTTTTTTTCGTTACGGAATTTCTGGATTCGGTCCCCGCGCTCAAGGCCCTCGATAGAAGCTATGCAATAGCTTAAAATTTTATACCATAGACAACTTCTGGTTTACTCACAAACAGGTTAATATTGGTACATAGGAAATTTTTAGGGATTTAATATGCTATGTATCAATAGAATATTATGTTTATTAACAAGAATCATCGAATGTAAATCATCATTTCCCTGCCCTTGTCCCATGCTAGGTGGGGTCAGCACAACATGTTTTTTCTTCCACTCACTTCTATCAGCCGTCAAATCTGTATCCACTCCTTTCATTTTCATATCCTCTTTCACACACTCTATCCATCTCAGTTTCAGTCTCCCTCTATTCGTGCATCCATGCACCTTCATATTCATTACTCTTTTAATCACATGACTTTCATCCCTCCTCATGACATGCCCATATCATGCCAGTCTACCACTCCTCACCTTATCTGCCACAGGTGCTACTTTCAAACTTCCCCTGATATACTCGTTCCTTATCTTATCCATTCTCGTCCCACCGCACATCCATCTCAACATTCGCATCTCAGTTGCATGCAATCTTCTTTCGTCCATCTTTTTCATTGCCCAACACTCCGATCCATACAATGCCACAGGTCTGATGACTGTCTTGTAGATTTTCCCCTTAAGCTTAAGGGGCATTCGAGGGTCGCAAGTTGTTCCTGAGACCTGTCTCCATTTCATCCATCCCGCATTAATTCTATTTTTCACGTCCCGGTCAATATTACCGTCATTTTGGAAGAGCGAACCAAGGTACTTAAAATCGGAGCAGACTGGTAGGGTTATACCATCCAAGGCAATCGGGGAGAAATTGGAGGGACCACCAAAGTCACAGAAAAGGTGTTCAGTCTTGGTCCGGCTGATTTTTATACAGACACTCTCTAATTTCTCCTGCCATTTTACCAGTCTGCTCTGTACCTCAGCTGCATCTTCTCCGACAAGAACAATCATCGAATCATCGAATGTAAATGCGATATTATATTAAATACTGAACTTTCTCTTGAAAAACAAGGCATTACCCCGAGGCCATTAGCCCATGCGTCTGTCCAACATAGTAAATAGGCATGTATTATATATAGCCACGTCTCGAGAAGCCAGTGCAGTGCCCACGGCTGCAATATTACCAGTCAGACCGGTTGTCAGTTCCTCCTAGGAACCGGTACCCGGTCCGGTCCTAGCATTGCTCGCAAACTAGATTACAAACCCGATATGCTGCTATTGCTGCTAACTGGTTATACGTTATGGCTTTCTGTTTTTATTCTATATCTAGATCGTTTTTTGCCGTTTCTAATAAGTGGTCTAATATGGTTACTAATTTGCTTTTATGTGAGCGAGCTTGTCGTTAGTTCATTGAACCCGGAATGGAAATTTATAAGGCTTGTTTGCTCTAACAAAGCGGTACATATAGAAGTACATAGCAAAAAAAAATTAGGCTCGATTTAATTATATTCGTTTAAATTTATCCATTTAATGTTTTCTTTAATTTAGAGAGATAAATCTAAATCCAACTACTCTACTGATTTAATTATATTCGTTTTAATTTATCCATTTAATGTTTTCTTTAATTTAGAGAGATAAATCTAAATCCAACTACTCACACTAATATAGTAAATGCAAAAGTTTGTGTGTGAGTATGTTTGTGGTCGCTTCATGTCGTAACGGCTGAGCGGATTTGGCTGAAACATGGAATATACATACCTTGGTAGTTTATGATCTTGAATAACACATGGGCCATCTTGTAATTTGTATAATCGGTATATACGTGAAAGTATGTGAGGATGGATGGATGTATGTTTGCGACTCTTTGACGCAAAAACGAATGAACAGATTTGGATGAAGCTAAGAATATACATAGTTTGTGACCTGGATTAACACATAGGCTCCTTTTCATCCGGGTACCATTCGAGCAAAGCAGCTGGTAGAAACTAGTAATAAATAGATACACAGGAGTTTACAAAACAAGCTGACGAAATATACGGCTGTAGGTACAACAGAAAGATAAATAGTTTACGAGGAGTAAAAGCAAATTCAACTGTCTCAGTTTACTATAAATGGCTTTCGTACGCTTTCATCCACATACATGATACAGTGAAACTTGGCTATGTTCCAACTCTTTTACAAAATGTCTTGCAGTTCTATAAGTAAAGAATACGTAATTAATCTACGTTTTTAAAGTAGGTCAAAACAATAAAGAATAGATTAATACTTAAACTACCAAGAAAACTTGCTCGTAGTTCACGAACAGAATTTTTAACCGTAAATTTCAAATTTTATAGCAAGGTTACAGTTGAATTGTAATTTGACTGAATTTGTAGGTAGTTACAGTTAGTTAGTTTTTCCATAAATTTTTGCATTAAAGTTATGGAAAAACGGGGTTCAATTGTCGTTTACAGTTAATAGAAGGAACTGTTATATCTATGAGAAAATATCAAACAAAGGTGTTGACGCCTAAATTATGTCTGTATTAAACGAACTTACCGGAAGTGAGTTTTGGTCATTACCTACAATAACTGTTGTACGTTAATATAAATACCGGAAGTTACCGGTAACTAGGTAGGTACTTTAACATTTATTGGAATTAAATAATTAGTCAACGTTGCTGTAAATAATTGGATAAAAGGCTAATGTCGATGATGAAACCAAACAAAGACAATTACAAAAAAATATGAATAATGGATCCATGGCCAATACTAATTCAGTTCCATCTCGGTTGTCTCAATAAACGTCTAGAACTCGTACAATTGAATTGCCTGGGAATTCTCGCATGATAAACTTATTGTTGTGATGATAAATTTAAACGGAACAAAAGTTGTTGCTGAGAGCGGAGCGATTGTAATTGTTTTGCTGCATTGTAGGTAATAATATTCTGTGGCATTACATCGTGAGTTCTCTGCAAACTGGCCGCATTATACGTAGGTACATATACATAGCATCAGTCCATGGTTATAACCATTACTTACATCTACCTATCTAGTAGATAGATAGAACAGAGCTATGTCAGATGAGATTTATCCACGTATAGCCGGTGGGCGTACGTGGGATGCAGACGACATCCTTGGTATTCGTAAGCCTTTGTAGTTTTACTATCTATATCAGCCATTTGATTCCATACACGGCCATTTTATTCTATAGCATTACTTAAGACTTGAATTTCGTAAGCAACTACAATAGCTTGAATTATACTAACACCTGTCGTTAAATCCTCTTATATAACCATTTTAAACAGATTAAAAATGACCTTTACGACTTGAAACGATGTAAACAGGTACTCATTTATTATTTATATCGACATTGTTTATAAATATTACTCCGTTCGCAGTCGTTTTAACCGGAACAAAAGAACAATAACGTCTAACAAAGAAGTTAGAAAGGAACAACAGCAAACAGCGACCGAGTCAAGAGCTCGTTTCCTTTCAAGACGATGCGATGTAATAGCACAGAATATGTAATAGTACACCCGGTAATAATAACAATATGGCGGACGCTGTGTTCATTACTAATGATGCGCAACCCGTGAGTGAGCTAATTCCGGATTCCTTGGTAGCGAGCAAATTAATATATTTGTAGTTCATAAATTTAGCGAACGGATCAAAAATCATCGTTTATGCTCGTTATAAATATCTTTCGAGGGTAGTCAGAGGCCATCTCAGACACTACATTCGGTAGATAATGCCCACTTTTTTTGCATTCAGTGAGCAATCCACGTGATGAGATGACATGACAGGTTGCAGGTTTCCACTTGCAAGCCCATCGCGCTATTTAATGGAAAACCAGCTGAAAATGCCCTTCGAATTTGTAGTTACCTACTTGGGCATTCCGATTTCCCCACGATGTTTTCCTTCACCGTTTCGAACACGTCGTAATGCGCATATAGGTACATTTTTCAAAACGAAGAATCCATTGTTCCAAGGCCTAGATTCGAACCCACGACTCGGAATGTCGGAAGTCGAGATAACATTAAAAAGGTAGGCACTCTAACAAAACAAGTAAAAGACGTGGTTGTTAATAATAGGCAACCTGTAGTCATTGCGCTATTAATTTGTAGCATATAAGTCATATTCTATAGATAGAGACGTACTCTAATGTATAACAAAACAAGACTATGAATGGCGATGTAGGGTAATAATAAGTGGGTAATAAACATAATATAAGACTACATAATCTGTCTAATACGTCCTCGCATAAAGGTTATGTAGTGTATCTATATTAGCTTGCATATTTTCATGTTTACCGAAATTACAACTTTTTAAAATAGGTAGGAAGGAAGGTAATTAAGGTAGTTAGGTACTTATTTATAAAACGAAGCAAATATTTAATAATGAAGCAGCTATATCAACACCTGACTCACATTTACAAGCATATAAAATAAAGATGCCCACATTTTTCTACAGATGTAGGTAGTAGAAGTAGATACCTGCCTTTACTAGAAAATTTCGTTACGCATGATTAGGTAGTAAAAAAACTAAAGGCAAACAATAATTCTAACTCATACATAAATAATGATAAAAGCCGTAAGCTATTAGAATAATAAACAATGACTCATAATAAGTACCGGTGGCGTCGGTGTGGGGGCACGGTCCACTGCCACAAAGCACGAAATCACTTCACGGCGACAGAACGTGTTCGCTCAAACATTCGAAAAACAGGTGACGTTAGTGCGGTGAAAGGTAAGATGCGTTCGGCAAACCGAGTAACGAGTAACCGAGAGCGTCGTGGGTTGTGGTGCCGGCGCGGGAGAATGGCGCAAACTGCCGTAGGAAGGGAGGGGCACCCCGCGCGCCGCTGTCCCCTTCTGCCTCTGGCTCGCTGGCCCGGCCGCGGCAGACACAAGCTTGCATAATTAAAAATGTATAATACCTTCTTCACACATTGCGCTTTCCGTTGTACAAGGTCACCTTTTCATTATTATGTATCTCAATATTCGATCTTCTGAGTCAGCGTGGACATGTCGATTCATATTGTAGCTGATTATGATTATTTATCATTTTAGATATTTGTAACTTTTATATCCTCATACGGTTATTCAAATAAAATTGGTATTACTTACATACCTTACCTTATTTATGATCTATACCTGATCTATACTGATCTATACCTGTTATAACTTAGCTAGAGATGTATGTCATCAAATTTTGCACGATTAGTACCAATAGAAAGTATCACAAACAAAAGAACTAAGTATGATTCACTAAAGTACCTAACGAACCCAATCCCAATGATTACTGAAGCGTGGATTAAAGGAAATGAAGCTGTGAAACATAATACCCTGATAGTCAAACAAATTTTAACCGTAAAGACACGTATTTAATCCAATTCCCTTGAGAGACCACGACAAAATCCCCTCTATCAGGTCAAAACGTGCTTTAACCTTCAAATGAAACAAGAACAAGCAGGTTAATACGGGGACTTTTGACGGATTTATGCGGCGGGATGGGTGGCAGGGGGCCGTACCCGGGCTTACCAGACGAATCCCGGCAACCAGCCACCACTCCGATCGATATCCGTATTCGCTGCACGCCACTGAAACTCGCATTAACTAACTCTACTGGCTGAGGTGGAAAGTCGGCCGATGTTGTTGCAAACTTTAGCGATTACAGTTCGACGGAGTAAACTCTCCCTCTTGTTGTTTCTAAATGAATCAACAACTCGTTACCGAGCTTCGTTATTAACAAAGGTGTAATATAGAACCATGGTAGGTTAAAGTTTAAGTTTGTTCGTATAATGAGTTGAAGAACTAAAGGAGTTATAAAGTACCTATGTATACAACTCGATTAGGCGCGTGATAAGTAGGTAATGAAGGCAAACTATAAAACATGGCGATAATCTGAAACATTTAGAATTTGATCTCGAATACAAAACCAGGCACTATTGAATTACATAACACACGAGCGGTCGGTATCTATTCCAAGAAACTTACTTACCTTACCATAAGGCGAGCTAGTCATTACTTTACTAATACGGTAGTTATTGTAATTTAAACCCACAGAGTAAATGTTGGTCCCATCTCATATGTACAACAGAACATTACAAAACTATGATATAATAACTAGGTAAGGAAATAATAGGAAAGTGGAGCCTTTATTCAGAAGTAAAGTAACTAACAATAATAAGCCTAGTAAATTCATAGGCCAAATTGGAATTATTAGAATTCAATTTAACATTCAATGACCTTTGGGATTGTGAAATGCTCATTCATCCAAATAAAATAAAGTAGGACGCGCGCTACAGAGACGGTCCCTGAGCAGACATGGCGATGATAGCGAAATAAATTGCAAATGGCGACCGTTCATTAATCCTTGTTAAATTGTGAACGTGACCCCAATCGATAATTCTCTTGGTAAGTAATATAAGTACTGTAGCAAACATATTGGAATGGAATTGCTGATAATGAGTTCAGTTCAGAATTTATATAATTATCGTATAACATTGAAACTTTGATAGTAGGTAAGTACATGTTTTAAAATTAATGTCCATTGTTTGGTGTACTAATGATAATAACAATAAAGTTGAGAAAATGACCTGAATAACAAAACTAATTAGCAATAAGAAATGAATAATTTACGAACAATACACTCAAACAGAACAAAAACAAAGGAATGCCAACACAAACGCCCGAGGAAAGGAAGGCGGGCTGACGGACGATTCGCATAAACCGACAAAAACAAGCGTGTCGCCCGAAGCCAATTCCATGGTAATGGGAAAAGTTTCAATCGATTCAACGCTCTGTGAGAACCCAGTCATTTTCTACGACATGCATATAATGCAAAGAAATGGCCTTGCGACTACGAGCGTTGTGCTATCTAAATTTGCATGCAATATCCCATTCTCGAGATTCACACACACCTACTTTCAAGTCGCTGTTTCCGTGTTAGTACTTTCATAGCAGTTATATTTTATTATTTTATACAATGCATGCATATTTTTTGTTGTTGTTAGCAAAATAGACGAGCCTGCCTTGGGGGACCATTTGTAACTAATCGAATTATTTGGTACTTTGTGTTCTAAAATTATTTTGTTGGTTACAAATAAAGTTAATCAAATTTGATATGATTTGATTTGAAAGAAAGCAAACTGTAAAACGTAACGTACTGAGATAATTAAACATCAAACAAGCATCAAATACTACACGACTAACAGACTAAATTAAGCCAGTACATAAAATGTAAAACTAATTTGCTCAAGCTATAGCGAAAACATTTGTTATCCTGTACTTTAGTAATTTCCTACCATCCGTAAATCTGTAACAACCAACTTTACGGTTAAACGAGTTACCGTAACAATATAAATCATAAATACATTCTCTCCTCTCCACTCATAAACCATTTATAATCAAAAATACGGTTCTTGATAATAAACAATTTATTTTGTGCAATGAACTAAGCATAAAATTACGCCCACACGTCTATGTTTATCAACATTCAGTTTCAAATTATTTCAATTGGCTGGGAGTTTGAAGGTGCCGAGTTGTTTTGGCAAAAGTCCAGAATTAAATAGTTTCTCCGAAATGTTACTGCAAATCTAAGAGGATTTCCTTGTGTCTATTTCATATTGTTTTTGTTACGTCTATTACGTAAGGATAGATACTACCTAGGTAGGTATAAATAGTAAAAGGCCTATTATGTATAATATATATATTAATATTAGGTTGGTACGGTTGGTACCAACCTAATCAAAAAAAGGTACCTACCTTAGATACTAAGTTAACTAGCTAGGTACCAACCGTACCAACCTAATATTCATATATATATTATATACAATAGGCCTTTTACTATCAATTGTATTAACTTGTTAATATAAAATTAATAGTATGTGACGTACCTATTTATGTTAACAAGCAAATATAAAATTACTTATTAGAATTGAACGTCTTTTATGACGGAAGTTCGTTTAACACCTGATTGTGCATGCAAGTTCTTATTATTATATTATAACTTATGGTAACTATCAAAACCATTCAACAAGTCATTGTTATATTGTATAATATGTAATATATAATTGTAATGGAAAATCCTCTTATACAAGATACACATACATAATATATTATGATATATGTGGCCATGAAATCGGTAAAAAAACCTAACAAGGTTTATGTAGGTTCATTGTCTAACTAATTATATTAGAAACACCAACCTAAGCAACCTTTTTCACTCTGATAAGTTTGGCGAACTAAGTGATTGAATTTCTGTTGCGAAAATGTTAAAATCAACTTCAAAGCCAAAAGGAAGTTTAATTCCTCAGGCTAATTCGATATTTTTATATTGTTTACACTACAGCTAGTGAAAGTTACATACGTACTGTAAAGGTAATCCAGCCATGTATATTTTCAAAGTAGTTAATCTGTTAATAGTTTAAGTAGGCCTACATATATACCCCGATAATAATCAGATACTAAGTACCAAATCATGTAATCATCATAGTACTTTATACGAGAATAGTTAACGACATAAACCACCACGAGCTCAGACCGGTTCTGTCAAGAGTGTTACATACAACTGAAAACTTATCTACCTCCGTAGCCAAAAATTGGACAACGTAGCGCCTCTGGGAAGCCAACCCATGAGCTAGGATGGCACTCAGAGCAATACAAGACTCAAGAGTCGGTTGCTCTCGAAGTTGACGCCAGAGCAAGGAACAAACGTTCGATTATTACCCCCACCTCCTAACTAAGATGGTAGAGTCGAAGTGTTGATGACCTTGATTGATTGAAAAGAAGATAATAATAAAATAGAATAACTACGTACAACAAATGCTCAACCCTAGTTCAGCAAGAACTATACAATACACCGTGGAAGCTTATAGGTAAATGGAAGGGAAGGTCTGGATAGGAAACCGGATTGTATTATAGTAATGAATGATAACGTTGTGTCTTGTCTTGAGTTAATGATAGTAATAAATAATAATAAGGTTCGCTAATTTTATTATATTAAGGCGACTATACATGTCAAGCCTCCCTCTCGTACGCACTATTATTATACGCACTATATTTTTAAAATATAAAATCACCGACTTAAGTTGATGCAAAATAGCAAACCTTCACATTCTAGAGAATAACAATTCAAAGGTTCTATCACGTTTTCTTACCAAAAAACTTGTACCAATGTGATCAATTTTGGTACAAATTTTTTGGTAGGAAAACGTGTTGGGTTCAACATGATATTCTTGCTGAACCTTTGTATTGTTATTTTCTAGGCCGTGAAGGTTTGCTATTTTGCTTATCTACATTCAGTGATTTTATATCTTCAAAAATGTTGAATAGTGCGAGCGAGAGGGAGGTTTGACATGTATCGTAACCTTATATTAGACGCTAGACAATATGCATGTCATTTCAATTATAAAATTATTATGATAATGATGGTAAGTATAACACTGTTGGAGATTCTTGATTATCTAATAGTTCATGAAATAAAGTTATTATTAGGTTTAATTAACATTTGCCAACACAGTTGCGTCATTATCTAATCGCCATCTTTATTTCTAGACATCAAATCGTTATCTATGACATCTGGAGTTCTAACTCAGTGGAATTCCCGATTCCAACAACAACAACTAATTATAGTTTTAGTAAGGTACACTTGATTTCAATATGGAGTCGGCGACAAGAAAATACAATTTAAGTAATACCAGATGAGCCTTGACCGTTCAATTCAGAAAGTCAATAGAAAAAGGAGTTAGGTAACAGCAGTTTCACGATCGCCGTACACCTGCACACAGACGTCATAGCAATCAAAAAGCAATCTAAAGTGCAGTTTGCAAAGTCCCATTTGCCACTCGGGGATCGTGAGGCAGTATTACCTACCGACTACCGTTCGCAAGTCCACTCACGTACGGATAGACGGGGCTATTACAGGGGAAGGGGGAAATGGAATGATTTGTTTGAATGTTCTGTAGAACTGATAGCATTCATAATGCTCACGTCTTCCTTTTCGAAGATTTTGCAAGATGAATTGTTTATACGCAGAGGGTTAGCTACAGATTCGGCGAACCAGACAAATTGCAGAGAGCCTTTGTCAAATCGGCGGCAGAGCACCGGGTTTAATCGCATTATTTGCTTGGGGAGAACTAGGGTGGATTAAAATTGGGGGAGAATTTGCACTAATTGAGCATAAATTCCACCTTAGATTGTCAAACTATATTCTCGTCGGTAATGTTGATTGTTCTGCTTTGAGTGCAGAGTGAATTATTCATGTCACGTGCGAATGCTTCATACTATCAATCGTATTCGTAACTGTTTCTATCAAGCAGTTTTATATAAATACGAAAGTAGTTAGGTACATCCTGCCAAAAGAAAAAATAATCACTGTTTGAAGCATCAAGTAACTCCAATGCGATCAAAAACGCTAGTTTCAGATCAAAAATTAGCTTCTCGGAAATTCAGGGTCTGGCGCGGGAGGTCCCATTATGTTCCCTCTTTTTATGCAATGCTCAGAACTCAAGCCAGTTTGATTTACAGGGATCGTGTCGTCGGATCGCGGCCAACATGGCCAGATCTCTGCCAGTGCTGAATTATAGGCGGGTGTATTGGCCGCATATCAGATGAGAATATCGGCCATCGCACGGCTGTACGTGACAAACATGTACAATGCAGTAAATCTCTATGCCCTTCGAGAAAAATGGTTCACGGGAATTTATTGGTCACCATTGAATTGATAGCTTCACTTCCTATTCGTGACTGTGAGTCTGTGAATACTACGTATGTGATATTATCTACCAAGGAAATTAAAGATTTAAATAATCAGTCCGGTAAAGTCCCCACGAAAACGGATAAAACTTGACTTAAACTCAAATAAGCACCTGACTTTTATACAACTTGATTTTATAAAGATTTCTATAAATTACCTATGCTTTAGATTGGGAAATGGTAATCTTGCCAGTTAATTTCTTATTTGACATTACTGTGTTATGAGAAAACGAGGTTAAGAAGTACCGAAGGTTCTAGAATAAGCCCGTAAGCTATAAGATTCTGTGTAAGTTACTTTGATAAACTTGAAATAGATATCAAAACAACATCAAAAGCCGACGTTCAAGTCTATTAAATTAATTTGCTCTCAAACCAGATTACAGCCCCAGTGAAGTTATGGAAAATTATTGTGTGGGTGGGTGTAGTAAAAACACGACCAGTATTATTTGAGACCGCTTTCTACGCACAACCAATAATTTATACTGAATATAACTTGAAAATACAGATGATTTTGAATGGTTTAGAAGGACATAGAGTCTTATATTTACTGGTTATTAAAGGTAGCCCCAGGGTAAGACGAGTCACTACTACGCAGTTACCAAGGATTTTCTTTGTTTTAACCTATTTATCAACCTTTTGTTAAGCACACAGGTAAAGAGCTGACCTATTTTCATAAAATAAAAGAGAAAAACTAAACAAAGGTTATGCTGAGAAACTCAAACACATTAAGGGCTGCAAATGAATGTCCTATTAACATAGAATTTACGGACGAACATTCTAAATATCCGGTAAAGCTAAGCGACTGACAGGAATAAATTCTTGCTGACAATAAACAAGGTATTTATTTAAAAAAAATCAAAAACACAACTGCATAGACCGGAAGTTTTTAGTAATTATTAGTTCATCGTAAATTATAAATGGCTTCTTATAGTCGTTATATTGGATTTCTCCTGAATGTTCATATAGCCTATTTCACCCTCGTATCTAGACAAATCCAACGACACCTCATTAGACAAAATCGTCCAGCCGTTTGACCTACAGCGACTGACAAATAATATTACAAACATACATACACCCTAAAACATAACCTGACTGAAGAGGACTTCAGTCGGGTAAAAAAAATTACAAAGCTTCTACTAAAAATCAAACTATGTTTATTGCATAAAGCTACTGTTGAACTATTGTTGAGAAAGCTAGATATTGTCCAAAATATCTGTTAAAACTATTGTGATTAGGCTATTTTATAATATCAGTTTGCAATATACTTTTTATTAAAATATACTACAAAAGAAACTGTATCATAGCCGTTGACAAAAGATAGTCATGAATAAATATCAATTCTGAATTTTGCAAGGATACAAAAGCAACCTCCAGGATTCTGACCTTGGATCGACCGTTCTTAGACCTTGGAATTACAGCATACGAAGTAGTAACAAAGCTATCCCGAAGCCCGAAGTCCCTAATGTTAATACAGATTTCGTAATAGTATAACATACCCCGAAAACCTTGTTAAAGGTCTGGAGCTAAGTTCAAAAATAATTTTATTTATTATTATATTCAATATGATAAATATAATCTGTAAGTTCGAAGGAAAACCCTCTTTAGTGGTAAAATACCCGTTAGAGAATAATAACCATTATAAGAGCATGGAAAATGAAAACTCCAAAGGCTCTTTGTTCAATCCAGAAATATAATTTATAATACAAGAGGATTGGTAGAAACGAAAAATATAATTCCATAAACAAGAGTAATTTATATGGATTCGTAAAGGTTAAAAGAATTCTTTGACATTTGAAACGCCCGAGATAACATCGTCATCTAGAGATGTAAATAACTGAGTCACTATTAAAACCTACCCAAACGGTTCCTTTGAAAGCTGAGTCTGAAATTAGTCTGGACTTATTTATGGACCGGTCTGGCTGACTGGTAATTATCTCGGCACTTGTAGGAGTTGATCTATATTAGAATTAAAAGAATATAACCCAGAGCTTGTTTATTGGCATAAATTTTTACTTTGCAAAGTAATGTTATCATAATAACTTATGAATTGTATCTACCATTTTTTTCATCAAATCATCGATATATCAACTGCTATTATAGATAGATAGATAGAAAACTCTTTATTGTACTCACACCAACAAAAACAAATAGAACAATATACAATAACAATAATGAAAGTACAATGGGCGGTCTTATCGCTTAGAGCGATCTCTTCCAGACAACCTTTGGATGGACTGGATTTAAAATACTGTAGAAGATGATGTCTCAATGTTATTATCTCAATGGTTAAAAGTTTATTACTAGGAGATTTTGATATCCATCCACATAATATAAGTTTACTAGACAATTATGTAGTTTACGAGTTTTAGACATAACCCATTTTTCCTTCGGGCGGCCTAAAAACTCCCGGCCCTAGAGTTGGCCACTAGCTCATACAAAGAACGAAGGATGGCAATGACTAGACAATGATATTTAATAAGTACCTAGCCTTATTTTTGCTACCTCAACATAGAAACATAAACACACACTCACACAAGCCTATATCAGTCCACTGCTGAACATGGCCCATAATCCCAAACAGCATACTAATAGAACAATAATACCTGTACTAATTGACCATGTTAAACTAATTTTACAGACACTCTAATTAGCTCCCTTCGTAAAATTACAAGTTAGCTCGGTTAGTACGAAACCCTTATTAGATTTTAGAGGAACTTCTCTACAAACCGAACACTTCAAGTGGAGTTCGGCTTGGGTCCAACTCAAACATAACCCTATTAACATTAGTTCAAAACAATAGGGATGGCACTACGCTTCATCGTTTCGATATTTAAATGAGCTCAGTTCAAAGAGTTCAAACTCTACTTCAAGCTATCCTATTTGATTTTGTGAGCCAAACTAGCGGGGCTCATTTATGTCATGCTGTGGCACGCAGTGACAGACAATACCTAGTATGAGATGAGCCAGCTATTGGCGTTTGATATCTGAGTTTCAAGCCACCCAAAGGTCTATCCTCAGACTTGACTTAACGACTAAATAAGTCGATTTTTAATGCATAATAAAATGTCCTTTCCTGTTGATACTGAAGAAGACTGGACGCCTGAACTTATACTGCATATCCGTACAACGATGCCAAATATATATGACTAATATATACTATAATAACATATATTATGAATAGTATTTTAGCTGAATTAAGTTTATAAGGAGGATGTTATTTTAAATAGTCGGGTGAGTGCATAAATTAACTGGGTTAAAAACACTCGTTTTTAGACCGCCCAAAGACCCCGGGAACATTTTTAGGTGAATTAGGTACAGAAGCATACTTCTTTCATTCATTTTCAAGTAGTTTTAACACTAAAGAAAGCTGGCTCGAATGATTTAGTTAAAAAAGAAACCCAATAACCAGACAATATAGAAGTTAAGTTACCGTTGAACCTGTCATTTATCTAATGGCTTTGCATAAACTGGACTGAGAACCGTTGATAGCCTAGTTGTAGTCTCAGTTAATAGTCTCATTTGAGACAAAGGTTATTTTATTGATCTAACAGTATATTGATTTCTTGAGCGTGAGACACAGAAGTTTGCGGGTTTGATTCCCACCACGAGACAAATATTTTTATGATCTGCAAAATTGTGTCTCGGGTCTGGGTGTTTTCAAATGATAAAATGTATGTATCTATTAGCGCAATGGCGCTCTTTAGGGGAGGCCTATGTCCAGCACTGGACTGCTATAGGCTGATGATGATGATGATGCAGATGAAGCAAGGAAGCCGACCCCGCCTGATGGTCGCACGACATCGTGAACGAAGCTGGGAATTGTGGATGGGAAAAGAGAATGAGGCTTGCGAGGGACGGAAAAGAGTGGCTTTTTAAAGACGAGGCCTATACCCAACAGTGGGTGTTAAGGGGCCTTAAAATATATTTATAAAATACATTTATAAGTAGTAGGTACATTTACTACTTCCCATAATACAACTTCTGCCTAGTTTGGAGCTAGATGATGCTGTGATAAAATGCAAAGCATTATTTATTTGTATATTTAAGGTATAGTAGGTATGCTATCCAATTACCATCTTTTTTCGTGTTGTACAATAGTCTCTATTATTGGAGTACCGCCCCAGGCCTTTGAATATCTGCTGGAAGTGTAATGTAATTCAATATGAACACGTGAACATAATATATTTGTTTTTATTATTCATAAATAAACCTGTGATAAACCGTCGAGAACTTTAAATTCCATTCCCAAAATAAATTAAAATTTTGAAATAATTTCGAATAATTCTAACTCGTAATTCGAGAACTAACTTTAACTGGTTTCAGCCAATTAATGCCATTTACTTCAGAACTCATACCAACCTAATTTAATACCGTCACAGAAGCCATTAGTCTAGTACTAGTAGCATAACATGTTCTACGCTTATAATAACTTAATTTAGGTAACAAAGTTTGCAGCCCTATGTTTGTGTTTCGAAGAATCGCAACCCAAACTAATCCCAGGATTAATCCGTAGGGCAATAAATAGCCCGTTACACACTAACGGCATATTTAGATGGGATATTGTTGGCGTGTGCGTCATGGGATGGGCGCCAGAGCACATCTAAATTAGCACATACAACAAAAAAGAAGTCATCTTATAAACTAGAGACCCGCCCCGCACGGGTGCAATGCTGATATAAACCTTTCATAGGTGATATTAATCTTATAAACTAGAGACCCGCCCCGCACGGGTGCAATGCTGATATAAACCTTCTTCTTGAATCTCTCTATTTAAAAAAAAACCGCATCAAAATCCGTTGCGTAGTTTTAAAGATATAAGCATACATTGGGACAGACAACGCACAGCTGCCACAGGACCAGCTCGCGCATGGCAGTATCCTCATGTCCGAGGTCCGCAGTCAACGTGTTAAGCACTAGCCGGCAAGGCCAGATCCTTTATTACACGGAAACATCAATTTGAAAACATAAAATATAGTACGATAGTTTTTCTGATTCATATAATAAAAACGGGAATGTTCACGTCACGTACCATTACGTATCGATAAGATAAGGTAATTTATTTCAAACAAAAACCGTTACATAGTACCTACCTTACTTAATGTGCTATTTCTAGAGGCAAAATTATCTATAAGAAGGCAAAAATAGCTCAGGCACTATGTGACTCACAGTTCTTACCTCCCGTGCTAGTTGTTAACTGTGTTACGGAAAGGATCGATCAAGGCATAAACTACGTTTCGACTTCTTCAAAGATCAAAAAATAAAGAAAAGCCGTTATTATATGTAAATAAATAATGCTGGAAGTACCACACAGCATCATGTAGCCCCAAATTAAGCAGAGCTCGTGTTATGGGAACCACATGATTGATATACTACATAATATATATTTTTTGTAAATACATACATATCATACATACAAACATCAAGACCCGAGACAAATATCTGCAGAACATAGAAACATTTGTCCCGCAGCGGGAATCGAACCCGCAACCTTCTGCGTCTCAGGCGGCCTTTCACCCACGGCGCCACAGAGGTCGTCGTGTATTATAAGAGTCCCAGAGGGGACTCTAACAAGACTCTAGTTAACTCTAGTACTAGTCTCTAATAGTAGAACTCTACTTAAGAGTAACTGTGGTTCGTCGGAAGTACTTTTCAGGGTAATTAAATGCCTCACTCTCCCTCCACGTCCGTCCCGTCTAGCACTAGTGTTTCTGTTATTTAATAAGTACCTTACCTTACCTACCTAAGTTGATGGTGATTTCAAGCATCAATGTAAAGAAACGTTAGAAAAAAAAAAACAAACCTCAGGGACTTTAAGCTTTGAACCAAGGTCAAAAATATAATTTTGTTTTGACAAAACCTACTTAATATCACAACAACCTACCCATCCGGCAGGCCATTTTGTATTCCTTAAAACCTGTCGCGACGACTGACGCGACGGTGGCACGTAAATAAACAGAATAGACAGTTGTTCAAGAATAGATGTTTGTTTGATGTTTTACATTGAATAGCAACACGCATGCTACTTTGAACTCAGCTAAGTCAACAGTCAATACTCAAGGATTACTCGTATGTTATTAACTAGGTAGAGATTTTAATTGTCTAAGAAAATATACGCGTAGGATGTAGTAGGTTTAACGTATCCGGTCTATAGGTCTAACGTCTAATCTATATATATAGCCAAAAAATTTAGATATGTAAGAATATATTCTAAAGACCTACAATACTTTGGTTGTCTGATTCAAAGACCACAAGGTTACAAATAAAACTTACTTGAAGGTTGGAGCGAGATCTTCGAGGCATAACACCGACTACTTCACCCCTCATAATGGATTCGATTACTGTGAACAAAAACCAATATTAAACATACAAACGTCCAGCAATCCAAACCCATAAATTAAGATACTGCGCTAGTCGTTCTTTACAAGTGGCGCCATCTCTTATTAAAGCTGTAAGCTTGCATTGGAATATTTCCAAAGAGGGTTTATGACGTAATATAGAGTTTTAATTAATATTAACTTATCTTTGTGCGCCAAACTGGCATCATGTGCGATCATCATCAGCCTATAGCAGTCCACAGCTGAACATGTTGGTATTGTAAAAATGCTCAATTTTGAAAACCCAACTGTCTCGTAGTATAATGAGGTACCTACATAGGTTCATGACATGATCCAACGTAGGTTTACCAAGTACTATTTAACTGCTATAAGGTTCCACTTATTGTATTATCTACTTAAGTTACGTAACTAGTACCTACTTAGTTTAGATAGAAACTTTTACACAACACATTTTCAATTTTACCTCTTGACATTCTAAGTTCACTTTTCTAAGGATTCAACTCAATTATGCTGAGAAGTAAAAATGTTGTTCAATTTTCTTTCCCCCTAACAGGAAACAAGGGAAACTTTAGAAAAATTCAATAAAGCGTTTATTTTATCGTTGTTTTCGATGTTGAGTTTGTTGATCTTCGCTACTCCTTAACAAGGAGTTCGTATTGATTTTACTCCTACGCACATTTTACGTAAAGATCATTCATGTGTCTAAGGGTTTCGCATGGGTCATTCAAATGGGTTAGGGCTCTTATACACGAACGGCATGCCACCAAAGGTAGAGACAACTGCAGCCGCCGACAGGGGGGTTCCACATTAGTAAGTCAAATGGGTAGGGTTCTTAGTTCTATTCCGTCATACACATGCTCAAAACGGAGGAAAACATCGTGAGGAAACCCATGGTTTAGTCAGCTCCATACGTGTTGTAGTCTTTCTAGTGGGTAAGGTCAACTAGGCTGAAAGAATGGCATAGGGGCGGGGAAAGCATTACTCCATTATAATCTCTTAGGCACTACAGCGCGTCTCTGTCAGTGAGTTAATGATACCACTTGCTTGACGCTGTATCCTATCTAATCCTATTCCATTTTGCCCTGCCCTTAGGAATATTATTCACATTTATAAATATCATAAATGAGAAAGTTTGTGAGGCTGGATGGATGGATCGATGGATGGATGTTGGTTACTCTTTCAAGCAAAAACTACTAAACGCAATTGGAAGAAACTTGGAATATACATAGTTTGTGACCTGAATGAACACATAGGCTAGGTACTTTTTATCCCGGTACCACGCGAGCGAAGCCACGGGCGGAAGCTAGTTAATTATATAGTATAGACTAGCCATCGTATAGTTCTGTAACCTCATATTGCTAAAATAGCGTTAAATATCATTTCACCTCTTTTCAATACTTAAATGTATTGATGATGTATGTATAACATGGACAACCTTACTTTATCGAGCCGTTATAAAATGACATTTGGATATGAATAAGGGGGTTAATGTTTAAGTAAGTAATAAGCTCTTTTGTAGGTGTTACATTACTAAGCTATCCATACCTCCATCTCCAAGTAGCCTCATTTGCACAAGCGCGGGGTCTTCACTGTGCTCCTCTAAAACTGTATCATCGGTGACTGTCAGCTCCTGTAAACAACAAAAGAAAGTGTTTACAAAAAAGTGTTTTATTCAAACTTTTTAGAAAAACAAAAAATGGTACAAAAAGGTCTGCTTACACCTCAGGAAGTGTAATAGCCAGGAATGTGATTATATATGGTTCGTGATAGGGACAGGACAGAATATTATCTGACCACTCAAATTGGAAGAGAATTTTGAATTTTGCGGGATGACTTTATATAACCCCTTGTATCAAAATTCACAACCCCTTAACAATTTAATGAATCAAGTATGCTGAATGAGGAACTGACAAATGTAAAGGTGAAGAGACGCAGCATTCGTTTGATCATTTTAAATAAGACATGATTGCACTTATTGAAATTCGATATGATTTATGTGACTTCAGGGGCCATTATGGCCTTCTCAATTTTTTTTAAATATTTTCATCATCTCATCGAATACAGAATTATACTCCTCCTTAGTTTTTGCCAGCCTCATCTGTCCTATGCATCCCTGATCCAGGTATGTCCAGCGACTTTCGACATATTGTCGACCGAACGCGCGGGCGGACGACAGGGAGTTTTTGGCCCAACCTTTTTAATAAATATATTTTACACATATTGCGATAAGTATATTCCGTTGCGGTCCAGAGAAACTACTTTCTCCAAGTCATCAAGATTATGACTGTGAAGATCTACAAATAACAATGTTGTTCGATAAATATGTCAAAGACGAAGTTTCAAACGAACTTGGAAACAAAGAGAGAACTTCCTTCAAGAAGCGAAGGAAGGGGGTTACTCAAAACTTGTTGGGACTCCGGTAATACGAACTTCTCAAAGTTTTCCACTCGCTAATTCGCTGTATAAATTTGTTTAACGTCTCAACTTTTTAACTGTAATTACTACAAGTTCAAAATAGATTGAAGTGGTCTGAAGTTTGAAAGGTATATCGTAGTTTTCACCTGCGCCAACAAAATTATTCTAATGCATTCTTCTTGTCATTTTAAAAAACAAAAAAAAACCGACTTCAAATAAATCACTTCTTACTTCTTGCCCTAAAGAATTTTGAAATCGGTTCACAACTGACGGAGATATTGGTGATCATAGGGGTAATTTTCGTCCTATGTGTGAGGATGAGGTTTTTTTGAGTTTTCCGGGAAAAGTACCAATCCCTCAGGAATAAAATTTATACGGGTCACCTGTGAAGTATACTACACAAAAAGAATTTTGAAAATCGGTCCATCATTGACTGATTTCTCGGTGAACATACATAAAAAAGGTTCCGACGAATTGAGAACCTCCTCCTTTTTGAAGTCAGTTAAAAACATTTCTACCAAAGTACCAATCTTAAGGTTAGTATAAACTAGATCATTTTCGCGAGCATTTCCATGTAATGGAAGGTTAATGCGACACTATGCTCAAGGCGAGTAAAGTCAAGGCCTGTAACAAACTAATAATCAATCTATTCTATTTTGCGTTTATTCACTGTCTCCACGTTCTCGTTTGTGCTCTGTAATATACTAACGTAATAATTCTTTCTATTGTGCGTTTATTTACCTGACTCCGTGTCCGCATCGCTGTTTTGTCCGGGCTGTGCCTTTGTTCGATGACACAAATTCGCTCTTTGGTTTGAAAAATCAGTTGTAACAAAGCGTCGAGCGTTGTGCCCAGTGTTTAGTTCGTGATACATTAGAGCGGCTTTACGTTCTGTTACAAGTAAATGGTCTAGCTAGTAATCTCCTAGCTAATGCATCTCCAGTTTTGAATGGGTACAATATGAAGAAATCATAGATAAACAAGGTCATTGATCTACAGAAAATAAGAATAAACCAGTTGGTAACGCAATAAGGTACCCATTCTCCGAAAACTGTTTCACGTATGTTGATTTTCCCCGAAAACAACATTATTTTTTGCGAAACCTCATTCATGTTTAAGTAGACAACAGACTTGTCCAGCATAAAATGAACTTCAAACCCGTAAAGCTATTATACTTATTGGCAAAATCGCAGTAAGTCGGAAACCTCCCTTGATTATTTTAGAATTGTTTTATTTCAAAACATGAAACTCAGTTCGCTGGCAAAGGCGAAGAGATGAAAGAAAACAAAGTGTTTCAATATCGCAAAGCAAACTTTGTTTGAGTTAGCGAAGGGGATGAAAATATCAACTTTAGCGGGTGGCATAAGTTAACGTTATTATTAGTACAATGATTCCTTAAACTTTTTTATACTTCAGAGTGGAAAATTTAGGAAAGTTTGGTAAATGCTAAAGAAGTTTTTTTTTCCTTAAACCAAGGGGTGCCGCCAGCTATAGTAAACCTAAGCGAAGTAACACGGTACGGTACGTAATGTAGAAGCAAATACCTAGTTTTTTTGTCTTAAAATGAACACACGTGAATGTTTATGACACTGACAGTCATTCCCAATCAAAAGATGCCCCCAATAACTCTCGATCTGGGACTTCCTTATAACGTTTTTGGACTTCACTTCGAGAAGGAATTAGTAATCGAACGAACGAAGCGCTCGTGGCGTGGCTTACTTCGGTGTTATTATCAGATCGTCTTGATTAAGCAACACTCCGCCCGGTCACTACTTGGATGGGTGACCGTTGCTTGGTGGCATTTAGATCTGAGTGCATCCGTGCTTCGGAGGGCACTTTAAGATGTTAGTCCCAGCTTCTTCTGTCGTTAAGCCATTTTGTAGGCATTCAGAGCGGCCTAAAATCTCCGACGCCAGAGTTGGCCACATGCTCAGGAAGGAAGGAAAGAATGTGATAATGGTGATGCGGAACGTATTCACCATCGTCAAATACCTCCGCTTACGTACCACAGTCACATGAAGACTGCGACACGACACGACTATTACAAGCATCTAAACGCAAGCCTTGTTCAATTAAATACCGATCAAGCGATATCGGAAACGACTGTGTACATACGTATACGTATCTCGAACATAAATCGGTTGGGCCGTTACCCTTTTTAGGGCGGTGATTAATTAAAATCGAAGGCAGGTGGAAACTGGACATTCCGCCCGGTAAGGTAACTGGTTTCGTCCAGGAGAGATGGCCTATACCTACACTGCCCATATAAATCGGCCCGTGGTGTGGATGCCATTGCGTTCATTAAACCAAACTGGTTCTGTCAGGAACTGCTCGCATCGGAATTATCTTGTAGAATGCTCTTACAGTTATTTGCGCCGTAACTTTTTAAGTCTCACCTGCTCCTTATGGTATAAGCGATTAATTTAACGAACGATGAAAATAAACTAATTAGATTGTCTTTTGGAGGGGACTATTTAATAGAATGATCAAAGGGTTTCCGGCCAAGGACCACCCGGTTGGTAAAAGGTCCTCATTTTATTCGATTTCCTGAAAATGTATGTTTAATAGCTCACAAAAACTCTTTTAATAATGTTTATTATTTTATCTCGGACTTTAAAACCAATACTACGTACATAGTTATTCAGTTATATTTAGTTATTAAAGAATTAGCTTCTATACTGGCAACTACGTTGATGGATGAAGGTCTCGTTTTAAAACGTGTAAATACGAAAAATCTTTTTTGTATCCTCAGGCTAGTAAAGTACAAATCAATCAAACTTAGATTAATCCTATACCGAACGTACCCTAATAAATATGCTATGATTTAATAGATTATCGGGTTTGGTGTTTTATTGGACCATATCCGGATTCCAAAACTAGCCTGAATCGCTCAGATAAAAAATATGAAACAGATACCTGTAATCTACTGACTAGAGTTTATCTAATACATTCTAACAAGTATCTGTTCACTCATCGTTAAATCGACTCAGATGAAAGATTTGTTCTTGAATATGAAACTTAGGTTGATCCCGAAACCGACTGCAGATAACAGCAGCCTGCAACACAACTGTCTTCTATGTGTTTCTATACCGGCGATAAGAGATGTCACAACGGAAGGTATTTAATCGAAATACATAGAAACCACTGGTGTCGCAGCGACGTGTCGCCTTCTTCTACTGTCTGCAGTATTCTATTAGGTAGCAGGAGAAGTGAGTGTGCTTCACAGATCCGGTACCATTCATGGAGAAATGGAGTCGGCTTCATCGACGGCCTAAGCTGGGTTACAAGGTAGCTATTCATCAGTGGTTAACGAGTAGTGCGCGACTTAACAGCTCCGGTAACATTCATGGACAAATGATAGCGCGGCCTTAGCGCACGAGTACCTAAATCACCCAAGGATTTATTGTGTTCTTCTTAAGCTACCGGTTGGTAAGCTAGACGCTGAACCCTCGTAGATATGATTGTGTTCTCTCTGCTGTAAGCTTCGGAAGGGTACCTTAAATAGACCTGATATACCATATTAGAAATAGAAAATATATAGATCACTCACGCCAGTATGCTCATTGACACCAACAATAACAGCGGTGTACCACTGAGTAGCCCCCGCGACCCTGTACACTTGCGCTCTGCAGCCGCCCAGCACTGAAGGAGTGGTGGTCAGTATTCGCTGGCCATCCTGCATGGTCCGCCATTCGGCGGCTTCAGCGGAAAGAGCGGCGAGGGTGGCAGGTTCGATGGCATCCCCACCGGCTAGGCGGGCGTCCCACTCCTGAAACAGATGGAGGAAGCTTAGATTGAAGACTCTTAACTGGATTAAATAGTTTGAAGGTTCGAAGAAAAATGTATAAGAAGAAAATCTATTTTATAACTACTTCTTCATCAGCAAAGCGAGCGAGTCCTATATAATAGAAAGAGGAAGCTTAGATTGAGAGCTTTTTTATGAAAGCCTGTAAAAAATCTATGCTCTGGTCATTCAGATTCATATTCGCTATAGAATACAAACGAGCCTTATTAGAAGTAAGAATTCAGTAGAACTACGGACTACGGTGTGTCATGTCACCGGTATTGTACTTTGCTGCAGAATTTTACATGAATATGCTAAACTTGTAGGTTAGTACTTCGAGGAAAATAAACTATCTATCTTAATCTAGAGTAAACTAACTAGTCTACATTTTAGCTCTTTATGTAGTGTAGTTTCTTCCGTCTTGCATTCTGCCTGGTATAACAAAGTAATTTTATATTAATGTTACCGCCTCTTTCTGCACATGAAAAGGTTACCTGCCTACCCTAAACCACTACCACGCCAACATGGAGTGGGTACAGAATTATATAGAGGCAATCAATAGCTAGATATCATACCCAACTATTGGAACAGCAAAGCTATACCAAACATCAATTAAGTTAATTCAAACTGAAGCTCGTTACCCCAACAATCCCTAATTGAATGCAAAGATTTAATAAAGATAAATCGAGATAAGACAAATAAACCTCTAAATCAAAGCTAAAAAGCAATCCGATCTGCAATGCGATCTCCAATCACACGTAAACATTATGGCCCACATTACACCGACAAATCAACATTAGTACCAACTCGCCAGTCGTGTTAAGTGCAGTAATAACTCAGTGTACGTACACGAAACACGCCACACACGTACACTGCACACGAATGCGCAGTATTTATGTCAATGTTACAGTCCACGCACACAGAGGCGAGCACCCACACCTGTTCGCCGTTGCATACGTTGCTATAGTAAAGTTATAGTCGCTGCTGTTCAGCGACAGACGTATCCGGTGCGTTGAACCCGCCCCCCTTCCTCCCAGCCTACCCCCACACGAGTGCCCTATCCATTTACTCTAAACAGTTATATAGTACTTATAGCTATAAACAAGGCACGCAATTGGATTCAGGGTCAGACGTTTTATCGTAATTACGATGAGTAAAACAAAATAGTAGCAAATAGGTTAAAACAGAAATGTATCTCACACACTATTACGCTAGCAAAGCAGAACCTATGGCCAACCAAACAGAACCGATGATAACATAATTAACTCAGAAGACTGTAAACATAGAACTAATCTTCCTTACTAAGAAACCGGAATAATCAGCAAACGAAAACGAACTAATAAAGAGAATTATCAGGTTCCAGGAAGTGATCGAAAAGCTGATGACTCTTGTCAAACAGACCGAAAACAAACAAAACAATTCTTCATGGCCAACAAAACTCACGGCGAGGCATAATCCGTTCAAATCCGTCTCTCGCAACGTTGTTATAACTTATTTGTCAAGTCACGCACTGATGAGCATTGTACTAGACGAGGGGAATAAGCTGGTGCATATCCTGCAATATCCTACAAATATGTATTTAAAACTTTAATATTGGGGGGTTGGGATGCAAAAGTTTACGTTTTTTCGCAGATCTACTCAAGTTTTATCAGCTTTCCGCAAGTTAAGCATTCTCAAAAGATTACCAATATTTACGAAAGTCATTATTCCTTTAAAAGTCAGTATACGATTATATGTCCAGCAGTGGACTGATATAGGCTGGAGTGGGAGTGGGATACGATTATAATATTACTTTAAACCATACATTACTGAAAACTAGATCTAAATCATTATTGATCAGTCCATATCGTTTAATCATGAAACTGCTGGATGAACCACCAAACATTACACATCAGTAAAACTCAGTAAAAGAAACAATAGAATATATTATATTATTATTGTTTATTGACTTAATAACTAGAACGGCTTGCGCCAATTACTCTAATTATAAAAATTTGGTTGAGTTTACATCAATACATCTCAACATAGTCAAAATTCAATAAAAATAGTCAGTAATAACAAATTCAATAGAATCCCTAAAGGAACGAATACCTCAATAATAGCAAACCTTTTTTCCTTGAACTGCCACTTAGCAATACGAAATCTTGCTTTCACGTAGACTTCTCGATTCAGTCAGCTGGTATGTTTGTAAGCTGTGATTGAGTCAGCAATGACTCAGCCTGGTTACGCAACCCGACTATTACTGTATGTTTTCTACGTCGGTCGCTCCGAGTTCAGAGCTTACATCGTGATTAATATCAGACCGGCCCCAAGATACCTTGGCTTACCCTCTCTTTGTTTGCATTTATCGCTAGCTTAGAGTGTACAGAAAGGTCTGACTGAGTCAAAGAAAAGGTTGATCCAGCTTCATTGTAAGCTTAAACACGTTCTCATTGCCTAAAGCCCGCATTCACTTGAGTATTTTTAAGCTAAAATAGAAACTAAATAACATTTGAGAAATTCTTGAAAGAATATATGCTTGCGTCGCAAAACGGTTCTAACACTAGGGTCGGCGATTGTCAGACTCAGCGAAAAGGACGGGGAATTAGGTCGTCATAATACATATTTAAATCTGTATTATATGTATATCGAACCTAGTCTATGTACCTAAATATCCTGACGACAGTGAGTTAGTTTGTTTATTACGCTTTCACGTCATAAGTAAATACTCAACGGATCATCATTTTGCATAAACATTGTCAGGGTACAGTAAAGGTCATAGGGTGCCTTTCATCCAGAAAAGTAGCACCGTTTCCGAGGACAACAAACCAAGAAGTCAACTGGGCATTTCCTAACAGCTATTTGAGAGAAAATTAAGTTTCCACAGAAGGTATCCGGAGAAGCGGTTTGAGCCAGAAACAGGAATGAAAAACATTGTCTAGCTGAACGGCTTATTGGCACAAGCATGTGATAATTGGTCGTAGTCTCGAGATACTACCTTAGCCTGACCTCTCTTTGTCTACATTAATATTCCTTATCGAAACACGGATTAACAGCTCGAAGTAGGCACAAGATGCGGCCATAAAGATTTATCGATAACAGTAAAACATTTTACGATTAATCGGACTCGTAAAGTTATGGCGATCGTTATGTGTACAAACAAATCTTTATTGAATAGCCGATTTAAAGCTCAATAAAATGTAACAGATAAGAAAGGACTTAACCTTGTATGACTTCAAAGGGACCATATAACCTCAACGTTTAACAGTTTAGGGGCTTAGTGATCACAATGCAAATATTACTCTTAAGTTCCAAGAAATCGTAAAAGTAAAATTATTTATAGATCTAGTCACGTTTTACTTTCATCCTACAATGACAGTCATTTTGTGGTGTAAAGATAAATGACAAACATTTCATTTATTTTCATAATGATCAGAGATAGATACCTAAAGATTAGATAGAATAACTAAATTCACTGATTTGCCGACATAATGCTGTCTGCTTTCAATCATTCCAAAATAAAAGAAGACAAACAAATTGTATATAATCTAGTTACATAATGCAGCGAAAATTAAAATTAGATTTAAATACTTATTAAGACAAAACAAACAAACTTTAGAAATTGATATCAATCAAAGAGAATGACGAGTTACATAATATAATGCACTAGCATTACGTAATAGATAAAATTGTTATCGGCACTGAGCGGCGACAGGAAATTGAATGAGAGTGCGGGATCGGCGAATGTATGCCAGAGGTAATGCCTTCCTGGTTCGTGTGCCGGCTCATATACTTTGTATACACAGATTGCTATGCAGCTATGTACTTTATGCTTATGTACAGAAGGCGCTTGCGAAACATAATTGGATAGTAACGTAGAATGCAGAGAATCTAGCAACTTATCTGACTTTTAAACACAACTGATGTTATGCGAATAGATAGTTATAAAAGATTATATTGTGAAGAAATTAAGCAAGATGAAACGATTACTAGATAGTTTTTTTTACACAGTGCCGTAATATGGCATCTCTTGAAACAAATAAGAAAAATCAATATCAACCACGTTCTGATATACTCGTAAGTCAAATTAGCCGATTTATCAAATATATATATCAATCAACACTTATTAGATTACACAATGATTATGAAACTCGAACTCTACAATCTATGATAACATAACCCGCATCATCTCAAAACCTGCTGATTCGAAAAAGGTCTTCACAAATAACCATAAAGGGCTTTTTAGCTCCATAGATAAACATTACACTCGAGCCATTGATCAAGGGAGATGTATTACCCCCGGCTAAATTACAAACTAGAAAGTTCAAAGATGTAAACTGAGACTGGAATATAAATTGATCTTCTGTGTGCGTCTTGCTTGGTACTCTTGGTAGGAGCCTTGCCTACCTAGTTACGGAGTTACTCAATAACCTCTAGAGTACCTAACTCTAGAACCATCCAATTCAAGTTATCAAAAGCAAACACTCTCATTAATAACAGTTTGGCTGGCGAAACCAATCTGAATCGAATTCAATCAAGATTTCAATCCGTTATGATAAAACCAGTTAATCAAGATCTTATTTAGCCAGTTTATTATTCATTCATGCCGGTAACATTCCGAGACAACATGCAGTCTCTTTTATTAGCCTTTTGTCTTCAACCTTTTTCTGAGTAACGTAGATATATTAAATAAATTCTCCACATAATTAGGCATAACATTTTCCTCTTACAAAGAAAACTTCCACACATTATATTGTCCTTCAGAAAATACCTACAGAGCACGATCAAAGGAACATTGTCTCGTGTCTAACACACGCCTATACCAATGCCTCCCTCCACCCGACTTCCTCCCAGTACACCCCAGTGGGGTGAGTATGAGTATAGAAGGTAGGGGACTAGGGGTGGCTGGTGGCAACATGGCGAGCCGGACAGTAGAGTAAGCTAACTGAAACAAACTTTACTCGTTTAAATTTTGCGGTAAACAGTTTCAGAGTTGGGTTGCGTGCATACTAATGACGACAAAGTTAAGAAACTCGCAATGAACTTCTATTACCGGCTTGCTAATTGAGTTTTTAATTATAAATACTTTTGACGAAAGTTTATGTAACCTGAGTAAGTTTATGTTTTGGTCACGCACTGGAAATTTAGTTCTATAATTATCAAGTTGATTTTCTCGGTAGTCCTACTAAAATTATAAAGGCGATTTTGTAAAAAAAAAAGATGTGAAATGTTACAAACTTTTCACCAGTACCACTAACAAAACCTTAAAATAGGTGTGGTTATTCTGAGAACTAAACAGATTGAACTGTTTAAAATATTCTAGGTGACACAAATTTATTAAATTAAATTTGTGCAGAAATGCGATGGTTTGCAAGTATGATTTAGTCCTAAACCAGGAACTATAAAGTAGTCTAAATTAGGCAATATAGAGTACTTTTTACCCAGGTACCACGCGAGCGAGTTTAAAATATAGTTGTTAATATATAATAACTACAATCAATAAGTATAATCATTTAACACCTATATTACAAATACCTATACTGCGTTATATTAATTTAATATAGGTACTACACCTATATTAAATTAATATTACGTAGCAAAAAACACTTTTTTTTTAATAAAACCATCAAAAATATTATATGAAAAACATATGTTTCATTCGTTTGTAGTAAAATACGAAAATTATTACATTTTATCACGTATCAGAAAGGTAGATCAGAAAAGGCCTGGTATTGATTGAACCAAAATAGCTTTAATTCCCTTTGTGACTACAGCTCTCAGTAAATTGGTCCAGTTATCACAAATATTACCTTCAAATAACCCCTTTTCATGAAACCCCTTTTCATCTCACTGAAATCATTATTTTCGAAGTATTCAACCGTAAACACAATGGGTGTTGTAATTTTTATTTTTACGTCTTTGGCATTTAGATCAGACATCAGAATGCTATCGTGCTTAGATAGAAGATTATGATACCGACTTTGCACTCTTTATGGCCTCTCTTCAGACGGCCTAAATACTTCATCATCAGAGTTCGTCATTAGGTCAGCTAAACAAAACGTCAAAGGACAAAAATAGGGATAAGGAATTTCGCTTCGTTGAGTTGGAAATTTTACAATTTCAAAACATCTTCTTTGCAATTTTTGTGGAAACGACCGAAGCACTCGTGCTGAAAATTTAAATGTGAAATTAGAAGGAAAACTTACATAGTGCTTAATTACCTATTTACGTAAAGCTGACTATACGTAGGTATTTTAGGCACGTAAATCTGACTAGATATAAAAAGCCCTCTTACGAAGCCTTGAAAGGTCTCGGTCAAGCATCAAATCAAAAAAGGATTTAGAGCTGGAGCCATAGAGATATCATTTAAATTACCAACCTTCAAAGAAAAAGCATTGTCTAAGTTAATGTTTAAAAAAAAGTGAAATAATAATCCAAATAGAAAGCACAAAGCGTAACAAATAACCAAACGTCCTTCATTTCAGCTATTGTGATAAAATTGTTACAAAAAGAGATTTGACTCGGTCGGGCGATCAATCATCGCTTTTTCACGAGCCCAGCCGAAAATAGCTGGGTACCTGGCATATAGCAACCAACCTATATGTAGGCAGAGCGGGAGGAAAATCAATAAAGCGGGTGGTGGGTATCAAAACACACCCGGTTTTCCCCATCCCCCACTCGCGCCCAGGGCTCAGCCACCGGGGGCCCGTCTCCCGGGGAAACCCTCCCCATGTTTGGCAGACACCGTCCTTGATCTCCCTCCGCTCGCTCGCAACTTTGGATAAACACGCCACTCGTACCGTCTCCCTGGAAATTGGGTCGGTTATGCGTTTTGCCTTAACATCCCCTTTCATCTAATAAGCTTCTTTGACTAGGCGAGCTTATTTCTTACTCAGTTTAGTAACTTTGATCTTTTATCGAAATCACATTTTGGGATATTTCTAAGTAACATGTTTTCGTGATATTTTGGAATGGTTAAGCCTGAACTGAACATGTATTCCAGCGAAAGAACGAGCTATAATTTCTGGTTATATTTTGTCTTTAATTTAGAACTCCGTTGCTTTTTGCGGAAAACTATTTTTGCACGTAAACGCATTCCGTTTTCCGCTGCGCTTTTTAGTAAATATAGTTTAACAGTATTGTCTTCTGTAGTAAAGGAATTCTCAGATAGAGAAAAATTGTTCGCGAATAGTTTATTGTTTTAGCTAGTCGCCAGTCGCCTAGTCATAGGTACACATAAAAATATAGAAGACTCGCTTACGACCGCGGCTTAGCTCGCGTGTAAAAAGGATAAAAATAAGCGGTCATAAACTATATGTATATTCCAAGTTTCATCGATTTGAGCGGGAACAAATAAACTCACACACACAAACTTTCGTATTTATTGGGTATATTTATTTTTTACATAGTGTGATCTGATTAGATTACACAGCCCACATTGTTACTGACTCTACCGTACCTAGATATTGTTGTACGTAAGGTATACTTACTTTTATTTGAAGCATCATTATCATAAAACTAAGTCACAATATACTCTGACAGTAATTACCGCGTATGTGGGTAGACATAAATATTCATGTGCTATGTAGTACGTGTACCTACACGAGTATGGTCGCATTAATTAATTTCATTACTGTGTGGGCGAAATTACTAAATAAATATAACGGTTCCCTCAAAGGAAGAGTTTGCGAATTAACATCCAAATGGATTGCATTTTAGCCGTGTGATGGCAGGTTTTTTTTATGAAATATGTGTAGAAAAAGTTGGCCACTCACTGTTAGTCTGCTCAGTAGATTTTATGAACTAGGTTATAAAAAAACAGCCAAGTGCGAGTCGGACTCGCGCACGAAGGATCCCGTATCGTTGGATGGGACTTAAATATTTATTTTATTCTGTTTTTAGTATTTGTTGTTATAGCGGCAACAGAATTCACAGAACATCATCTGTCCATAAATTTCAACTGTCTATAGCTATCACGGTTTAAGAGATACAGACAGACAGACATACATACATACATACAGACAGACCGACAGAAAGACAGACGGATATACGGACATAAAGACATACTTACATACAGACATACACACCACCACCACACCAGCTTATATCAGTCCACTGCTGGACATAGGCCTCCCCTAATAAAGGGGGATATGCCCATAATCCCCACGCTGGGCATGCGGGTTGGGGATCGCAGGGCACAGCTTCTCGCACCACCGACGCTGCTGCCCGTCGGTGGCCATGGGATTTAGCTGTGCCGATGTAGGCTGTGCTATGCCGCAATCAGCCGGCCGCCGGAGCCCCGTTCGTTGTTTAGCAGGGTGTACCACGTGCAGGAGGGGTTGGCTTGGGTTCCGAAGATAAGGGCTGGAACCCCTTACACACCCTTACAGTATACAGTATACAGACATACAGAAATACAGATATACAGACATACTGACATAGAGACATACAGACAGACAGACGGACAGACGGACAGACGGATATACGGACATACGGACATACAGACATACAAACATACAAACATACATACATACATACAGACAGACGGACAGACAGTGGAGTCTTAGTAATAGGGTCCCGTTTTTACCTTTTGGGTACGGAACCCGTACTCGCATTTCGAACCATCGTACAAGATACAACACAAGTTTAAATACTTTTTTTTGCGGTAAAGTCTGTGAAAATTTCAACTCGCGTCACTGGAAGCTCAAACATTTAATAAGATTAGACACATTGAAAAATACACTCTTTTCTATAAAAAAAACCCCATTGTTTAAATAAACAGTTTTAACAACTTGCAAGACTTTTTCGAATATAAGGAATAGATTTAAAAATTACTTTACCTATGTTAACCTGAATCTATCTTGTCATAAAAATGCTATTAAGATTAGTCTGTTTTATGTACTTAATAATAACTTAAACTTATCATATTAAAGTAAAATACCTAAGCATAATAAACTGATAGTACCTGCATAACCTAACTATTGTAGTGCCCCAACCGGCATTTAAATAAGTTGAATTGTGGTAAATAAACTTATGTATAGGATCGACGGCCCAGGTTAGCCTTGTGTGGGCGAAGAGGTTGTGGTTAAACTAATAACATATTGTATCGTACCACATGAAGCAATAAAGAGAATATGATTATAAATATTACGATGTTAAAGAGATACAGGCCGGTGACATACAGATGGAGGGACAGTCCCAATTAAATCTACAAAGTGTTTAACGTCCCCTTACCAACCGGTAGGTTATGAAGCGGACGATTAAACTGGTAAATACCAGGAGCATCATGCAGTAGGTCTTGCTGCCGAGATGCAAAGTGCACCACGGTACTCGGGCTGAGTTACTCGTGCACTGAAGGCGCACTACCACCTGTGCGCACTACCATTGGTCTATGAATGGTACCGGAGCTGTTATGTTACTGACGGACTGACTGCGGAGGCTAGGGTCCCGTTAGCTACCCTTCAGGTCATCATCATCATCATCAGCCTAAACAGTCCACTGCTAGACATACCTAGGCCTCCCCTTATGAGCGCCATAGCGCCCTGTTCTGAGCTCGACGCATCTAGCTTCAACCAGCAGCCTTTCGCAAATCGTCACTCAACCTCGCCAGAGAGCATTCTACACTGCGTGTGCCGAGCCGCGGTCTCCACTCAAGAACTCGTTTACCCCAATGGTTATCCGTATTATAACAGTTGTATAAGTGTTTCAACAACTTCCGGTTAGGTGGAAGAAAGAATAAAATGTTTCTCTAGGTATCTGCAACAGGGGTAGATAGATAAGTTGCAACAACTTAGCGATCTTCAAGTACGTATACCTAAAGAAGAGTAATTAAAGAACCTAAATTCAAGATCGCTATTCAAGTTTGGATTTTTTCTTTTTACTACCGTTATGATCTACAAACGCCGTTGCTGATACTACAGATAGGAATCATCACATGGACTGAAGATAAGTACGAAATATTATCATGTAGTTATGTACCTATGAAGTTATCTGATTAAGGGCCGATAGTAGGTAAAATACCTAACCTAATCATGACACAGACATGATTAGGTTAATCAGACCACTGCTGGACATAAATATACTCGCTCCACTAATGATCCTAAATTCAAAAGTACGAAGGTACTTAAAGTTATAGGTCAAAAAGCGCTGATCCGTTGATTAATATATTTCCCCCTGACTTATAAACGCTACTCAAAGTTAATCAATGCTCAAAGTCAGCCCTGTCACTGTTTGTCATCATCCAACGGTAAGATAAGGCAATAGATAAGCACCGTTTATCTTTTTAAAGATGTTCATATGTAAGGCCATTTATGTTTGAACCTTTAGCGCCATCTAGTAAATGAATAGAGAACTATTTTTAGCTTTAACATTTCCACCTTCCCAAAGCGGCTAGGTCAAGCCTAGGACACCTTTTCCGTTTTAGAAACAAATGTAGTGCGGTTTCTCTCCAACAATCTCCGGACAAAACACCTCCTTACATTTTAAGGTACCTACCTACCCATAATAGGTAGAAGAAAAAATCTTCTTCGTATGAGTTAGTGGCGAACTCTATCCATGGTTGGAGTTTTTAGGCCGCCCAAAGGCCTCCGACATGGCTTAGCGACTGAAAAAGCCGGGACCAAGATCTTAACGTGCCTTCCGAAGCACAAAAGCGCTCAGATCTAAATGCTACAAAAGGTCACCATCCGGACACCCATCCAAGTAGTAACCTTGCTGAGTGTTGCTTAATCAAGGTGGCGTAAGCATGAAGAAAGCATGAGCGCCTCTTGGATTCACAAAGGTTACCTTACCTGGTATGGCTGGAGTGTGGAATAGTCGAGGAATTGCAGCTGTTTATCGTGCACAAATTCCACGGGCTGTGCATCGTTCTGCAGCGTCAAGTCAGCAGCCAACGCCGTGAACGTCTGCGGGAAACATAGGATTATAAATAATCAAAATTGCTAGTGTATTATTATATCTGTGCTATTTTTCAGAATATTGTGTTTCTTTTTTACTAGGACATTAGGGGAAAATCTGAAATTCCGAAACCAAAGAAATTGGTTTCATTTCTGCATCAAACTGATAACCAAACTGGAAACCATTTGCTCTTACTTTTTATGTAAGAAATTATTTTGGAATTATGAAATTTTTGTTCAAGCGTGAGATTTCTCTAAAAAATTATAAAAGTCGACAAACGAAACACGGACAATTCTGTATTTACCTACTACGGTTTCAGATTTCTTCAAACTTATTGTAGGCCTTGGATCACAGATCACAGAAATTCATTATTGAGCCTTCGAGGCAGGTATTTTATATGATTTTTTTTCATCATTCCCATGGTCTTTTTTATCAAAATCTAGCTAGGAGCTTCGAGTTTAGAATTCAAAATAATCGAAGCAAAATAACACGTAACGCCATCTGTGGGTGAGTGGCGATAATAACATGACCAAGGTACGGCAAACGCGAACCATTGCCAAGGAAGAGCAACGATGATGATAGTTTTGAAGAACCCTAACGGGAATATTAAGTGTGTTTATCTTGTGGTATGATTTAGTGGGGCACCAACTAAAAACAACTTACCAGCGCAGGCCATTTCACTTCTTTTCCCTCGTTAACTCGAGGTGCCCATATTAGAGTTCGTTCCACTAAAAACACACGAAACGTCCTACGAGAATACACTGACACCCACTCGCGCCTTTGCCAGTCGACACCATCGTATTCCACTAACACCTGTAACAAAAGAAAATGGATTGTTGAAATTGTAAAGGTTAAATATTATTCGAGGAATCCTTGTTGCGCCATCTATTGGGAAGTAGGGGAACTATGTAATCCTTGAATGCAGTAAAGTGACAACTTTAGCGAAGAATTTTCCACTAGATGGCGTTACTGGTTTTCTAAAGCTGGAATCGATTCATAGCCGCAGTACAACCCCGCCCAAAGTGTATGATAAGGAAATATGTTTCTGAAAGAGACAGGAACAATAACAAAGCAACCAACTTCTTTTAGTTTAGCTGAAACCTACATAAATTGAGTAGTAATAGTAACGTAACGTATAGTATCTGTAGGTTGAGCCCTCTCTAGGTAGGTAGGTACATAAATAAGTGCTGAATCTTGGGCGTTACCTATCTATGATAAATTAAAATTGATAGGTATTTGCTTTCACACAATTAAAGCCGATTTGACACACGACACATCTGTGACCTACACGATTCCATTCATATTTCTCTCTCACCCGTGCTCACGCTACAAACTGAACTCCTTACAAATCTCCCCCCAAAATTTACACACAATTTTTTTTATAACTGTTAATGTAGGTCACACCTACATAGATACGACCTACTACACGGCCTCTACGGCCCTTAGGTAATCAAGAAACGAATTTAAACTTGATCGTGACTATGGATTCAGGATGGCACAAATTTTCATTTTATTTTAGGCCTTTCGGGAGACTGGTGTCAAGCTTATCAAGTGTCATTTAAATAGCTGGAATCGTAGGTAATTTGAAGTTCGAGGAGCTTAATACAACGTTAGTACTTGCAAATCCAGGGCATCTAAATAAATAAACGGGACATCTCACACACGGTCAACTGATCCCAAACTAGGTAGAGCCTGTAGTCCTGTACTATGGGTACCAGTGATTGATAAACACATAGATACTTATAAAACACCCAAACACAGAAAAGCATCAATGTTCATGACACAAATGTTTGTTTTGAACGGGAATCGAACCCGCGACCTGCAGTTCAGAAGGCAGAGTTACTACCATACAAACTGAGCTATAAGGCCAGTCTATAATCTACGAGCGATTTTGACTGCGAAATGTCCGGAATAAGACCAGAGGCCTCATTTACTAACTCATTTGCACACCGAAATTATCGGCACCGGACCTTTATTTGCCAACTTTGACATTTCATCTATCGAAATTCGAAGAACGTCAGTTGACAAACTGTCAAAGTTTGTAAAAACAGGACCGGTGCTTATCATTTCGGTGTGCAACTGAGTTAGTAAATGAGGCCTCAGTAGAGCATAATTATTATAATTAAAAACGAATTAACAACGTTCTTTGCCTTTTTGTTTTATTTATTAAAGTTCTGCGATTGCAGCACCGCGTTTGCGTCTAACGGTCATGAGTCGCGGCGCGGACTATAAGTCGCTACTTGCGGGTCATCATCATCCATGTACAAACAATACAAAGCAAAATGTCAACCAAATCCTGGCTGTAAATGATCGTCAAGTGACGATTATGCACACCACGAGCTAACACAGCCTGATTATTGATGTACAAGTACATTTTCGGCAGCCGTCACTCGTTCGAAAGCATCAAGTAAAAACGTCCATAGACTATAAATCGCTAAAATGTTTAAAAAATGCATATTTGACCCCGGCATGGGCTCTCGCCAGAACTCTCTCGGTCGCCCCTAAGTTTCGTTTCGTCCACTAGTCCTTCGCTACGCTTCGCTCTACTTGCCCTCGCCGGCTATCTCACTCAGGATCTCCCACGCGAGCTTCTGGCTCCGCATTTTTTATATACACTAGGGATAGGCACAAGACTAGGTGGTATCGGGGTGCTCTGCGTCGGTTTTGTTATATATTTAAAACCTAATCTACTCTAGTCCGGGTGCCTTGTATTACGGACAAGAAACTAGCATAAGTCTTGTCTATGGTGTATATACGGATGATCAGGCTGTGCATTCCATGGGTGTGAATAATCAGCACGTGCCAAACATGTACAACCTGATCATCCATGTACAAGGATAATCAGGCTGTGCGCAATCAGGATGTGCAATATTGGCTCCCGCTACTTGCCGCCAACTTCAGATGGACCTTAATAAGATACATTGTGAATAGTGTACATAACATGCTTGATTAGGAAGCAGACCGTAAGTAGGTAGGTAATTAGCTTACGTCAGCAAACGAGTAAGCAGCAAGCGTGCCGTGCGTGCCTACTTGTCCTAGTTACAATGAAGCCCTACTAGCAGTAGCAGCTATGCGACCTTGTATCTAACCTACCTATCTATGGCTATAAATACATTCCTCCTATCTTACCTACTAGTAAAACAACAAAAATACCTAATACCTTTAACCTACCTTTAAAAATTATTCACAGATATAGAATTGTGATGTGACATACTTTTTTTTGTGGCGAAATTACTTTGTGGAAAATGTACAATAAACCTTTAAAATCAATCGATAATGTAAAAAAAACGTTATTTCATTTAAAACATTTTTTTTACTATAAACCTAATTTTATCTACTATATACATAAAATAACATCGAAAACATGGAAAAAAAGTATAAAAACAGGAGAATACCGACCGCAGGGCTCAAACGGTCGTCGGTAGCTAGGGCTGCAGAGAGAGGAACCTCCGCACTATGCACAATGAGTCCAGGAGCGCCGCCTAATATTAATTAAGTACTTAGGTAGTAATAAAATGAATAAATAATGCTGAACACCATCACACAGCATTATGTTGCCCTAAACTAAGCAGAGCTTGTATTATGGGAACCACGTATCTGATATATATAAAATGCATACGGTGTACGGTAGGCATTTACTGAAATACTAACTTCCTTATTACAACAACCACGACTAGCACCAGCCTAAATATAAATGCACTCTCTTTCCCGCAATTGGACTCCAGTTGGTCCATTGTGCGTGTCGGAGATCTGGGAGGTGATCGGCTACCTCTGTTGCAAACAGAAATGATTGACACCAAAGAAAAAGGACTAAAGCATAGAAGAAGTCTTAAAATTAATTTATGCTCTGAACATTAACTCATACGGCTGATCTCTACTTTCTTATGTCCATATATCATTTGTCCACTGCTGGACATAAACTCCCCTAATAAAAAGGGGATATACCCATAATCCCTACGCTGGGCATTCGAGTCGGGGATCTCAGGGCACAGCTACTTGCACCGCAAGACGCTGCTGCCCATCGGCGGTCTGGGAATTTAGCTGTACCTACCGGGTGTTAGGCTGCGCTATGCTATGCCACAATCACTCAGCCGCCAGAGCTCTGTTTGTTAATTAGTTACCTACTTAACCTGCCCAAAGTATAATTAGGGTTACCAGATAGAAAATTTAAAAGTCCGGAGAAAAGCTTGATTTATTAAAAAATCCTAAGATTTACTGGTACTTAAAGAAGATTATTATTTGTTTTTGTACTGATAAGAAGATCTGAAAAATCTACTCTATTTTACGGAAAATTTCAATAATCCTGATTTCCAAATTCTGGCCGCAATCCTGAGAAGAGCCTAAAAATCCTGAGATGGTAACCCTATGTGTAATAAAACTACCTTATAGGTCTATAGGGTTATAGGTAATTTACCTTACCTCTCTGGAGGTAACAACAACCACACTACCTAACACACAACCTAACTACCCAGCGTAAGTGTAGCTTTTGTGATTGATTACAGCTTGAGAAATGGAAGCGTTAGAAAACTATGATGTTGGTTAGGTTAGGCAGGAAGTCGTACCTTACTTTTATCTTTTCTATTCTGTGCCTCTATGGACATACACAACCTAACTACCCAACGTAAGTTTAGCTAATTTTATGATTGATAAAAGCTTGAGAAAGAAAAAAGATGTGGGTTAGGTAGGGTAGGCTCTTTGGACATACATTACGGCCGTGCCAGACCCACCGACGACGGCTGCGCGCCCCGCACCTATTCGCGGCTCCGTCAGCTCGCAATGCACACACAGCTCAGGCTCTTAATTTGCCCAACTCTTGGCTTGCCCAGTCGCCAGAAATTGACGTCTTTTTTCAAAAACGAATGTAATTCTTAGTTGGCTTATAAGTTTTTTTAGTTGATTCTAAATATAATAAGATAGTGTAAATATTTTACATGTATTAAAATAGTTCACTGCACGCGTTGGTTACTACTGTAAGTGCAGTAAACAAAATAAACAAAATAACATAACTACCCAAAGTAGATCTAGTTACTTTTTTGATTGAACAAAGCTTGTCCTACTTAGAGTTGTCTCCCACAAAGCGTTCTCAACGCGCGGGAGGTAGCGTTCTATCTCTGGATCATGCATGATTTATGTAGGTTCTTATCTTACGCAATTGCTACCTGAGTTACTGAGATAAATAGGCGCAATGCAATGCAAATGCATTATTAAGTACTTATTTATAGGAACATCTAGTTAGAAAGTAATCACCACACCACCACACCAGCCTATATCAGTCCACTGCTGGACATAGGCCTCCCCTAATAAAGGGGGATATACCCATAATCGTACATCATAATCGTTCGTTGTTTAGCAGGATGCACCACGTGCAGGTGAGGTTGGCTTGGGTTCCGAAGATGGGTGTTGGAACCCCTTACACCCCCACGTTAGAAAGTAATAAGTACAGATATTTAGTCAAAGTTCGTTGGACTTCTGCAATAATATTCAGGGAAGTATATTATGAATCGTGGTGAACGAAACAGAGACAACATGACTTCTGGTAGCGCGGGCAGTAGAAAGCTTAGTACCTTTATCATGGTTAAATATATAGACCCCAGCAACTAATATAGGTTTAAAACCTACTGCCTAGATGAAAAACTAGTTTTCATCCAAAATTGATTTTTACAAATATCAGTTTATGTCATTTAGAAGGTAGAGGGTTTATTTAGTATATCAGTATATCAGTTGAGCACTGAAATGATTAGAACCTAGATTTATATCTGTGTTAGAATCGGTCCTGTTTTTACCTAAAAAAGTTTCTATCGTTTTTACAATTTTATCAAACTCTTTGGTTTTTACAAACTTTGGCAGTTCAATTGACATTGTATAAAATTCGTCGGATGAAATGTCAAAAATGTAATCAAAACGGTGTAGCATAGCAAGAAGGTAAGTCAGGCAGGTAAAGTAGGTATAGCTAACGGCACGTAAGTCTAGCGGTGAAGTGAACCAAACTTCTGTGCATGGAACTCTCGCTCTCTCTCGCCTCGAGCTCCCAAATGACACCTTACTTTTCACTTCTGCATAATAACGGTCAGCGCTACAGTTGTGAGGCGCTTCTTGTAAAGAAGCTAACACATGTCCAAATTTCCTAAAGAAAACATTAAGTCCAAAACCAACTCTCTTTCTTCGTATAAGCTAGTGGTCTTGTCCTACTCTGGGGTACGAGTTTTAAGGCCACCCAAAGGCCTACCTTGCGTGAGCATGACAAAGTTTTTCCGAAGGGCTATATATAATAAATTGGCTATAAATCTAGCCCTTTTCTGCTATAGCGTTATTCCAATGGTTTATTGTTTATCCATTCAATCAGCACATCTCCATTACGGTGGCCGCCATTATTATTAGAAACGGTGAGTACCTACGTCAAGGTTGCGAAACTAGGCCGAACGCGAGTAGGGTTACCAGATAGAAAATATAAAATTCCGGAGAAGATTTACTGGAGTTTTTAGAATTCTCGCGAAAACTTAATTTACAGCTTTGTAGCCCGCCGCACAAAGATAAGTTTACTCAAAAAGGTATCATCGCAAATTAAATATGATGATTAAAATAAGTTCCATAGATTTTAAGTGTTGATTTTATTTGTGAATTCACATGTCTCTATATACTTATTAAAGATTAATCATTGTTTAAAAGTATTGATTAAAAGATCTGAAAAACTATTACATTTTACTGAAAAATTCAAAAACCCTGAGATTACTTAAGATTTCCAAAATCGGGCCAAAATTCCAAAAATCCTGAGAAGAGCCTAAAAATCCTGAGAATTCTGAACAAATCTTGAGATATGGTAACCCTAAACGCGAGATCACAGCAACTTCACGGCTCGACTTCGATAACATTACAGTGAAGTTTGAATTTGAGATAGCAAATGAGTAGATAAACTGCTGAACTAACTACTGATTGATTTGATATACCTTTGATTATAGTATAAAATTCTACCACAGGTTTTACCTACAATACCTAGGTTAGGTACTTATTTCAACCAGTCAGCATAGGATGAAAAAGTATCTTAGTTTGTTTAAATACCATACCCAGCGATATAATAATATAATGCTGATGCAATAACGTAAGTACATAGGTAGAGGTGGGTACTGTAGGTTGTGTAGGTACAGAAGGTATCAATATAACTAATACATAAGATACTAATAAAATACTACTAATAATAATGTTACTATTAAATATTATTAATAATTATTTTAAAAAATTATTTAAAAAAAAAAAATATTATTATATGAATAATAATAAATATTTTTTTTATTTAATATGGACAACCTCGAGGCTTACATATGCACATACAATACAACTATATTATTGTATATAGTATAGTTGTTTCCTCTGTATAGGTATAATTAGGAGTATTCTATATCGATATAGTAAGGTAGGCGGAGGTAGGTACATCTACCTAACCAACACGATGTCGAAAGTCAAATTTACGTAGTAGCGTAGATCAAAAAGGCTATCTACTTGGTTCCAAATACAACGGGTTTTCGATCCCACTCAATCAAACGGAATAGATAGACCTACTTATGCCCTTTAGTTTGGAAAACGTTTGACAGCCAACAGCTGTTTTAGTAGCTACTTGCCTAGGTAGGCTGGAATTTATCTATGCATGCCGTAGGGTAGGGTCAGACAAACGGAACGTCTGCGCTGCATGCGTCCTTGAACATACATAGAAAGAAGATCGGTCAGTTTCATACAACCTGTGACCTGAGACCTAACCATAAAATGTCGCGTCTAGAAATGACCTATGTCCTAATTGCTAGTTCTTATTGCAGGATATCATGTTCAATTAATAGTTTTTTTTATTAAAGCCGTAGAATTTCTGGGTATTTATTTTATATTGTTATGATCGAATAGGACACTGGCGCCATTAAACAAAAACTAACCAAACGCGTGCTTTGTTAGTGGCAGTTTTGTTTTAGATGGTTGACATTGGGACGAGAGATGCACAATGTGGGTGAGAGTGCGTTCAATAACCATGATTCGTTATTGCGATCAATATTTATGATTAATTTACCAAGTATTCCGGCTTTAATAAATAAAGTTCATAAATTCAATACTCCATTATCAAGAATATTTTTACATAATTCGCATTATTAGTTAGTCGCTTCTATTTATGGTCAGGTCTGAAATGACCGGCCATATATATATTGTAATTCAATTAATCAACGTCTTCAAAAGTACCAGCATGACTGAACAAGATGGAAGTGACTTTTCTGCGCCTGGGGCAAGAACAGGGCGCCCATCGTCGGCGCGAAGATCCGATAACTTAGGCTGGAATCTGATGATCAACTTTTTTAGTCAAAGGCAGAACATAGTACGATTACCTCGATTACGGGCCCATAGGAATTGGCTCATCACCGCGGTAATCTTGTGTCTCGTGCTGCTGATAGACCCATCACCACGGGATTCTAGTGTCTCTTGCTGATAGGTCCATAGGAATTAGCCCATTACTACGGTACTCTTTTGTGTCATGCTGATGGGCCCATCACCACGATATTCTTGTGTCTTTTGCTGATAGGTCCAGTCCATCACTACTGTACTCTTGTGTCTAATGGGCCCATAGGAATTGGTCCAAAACCACGTCTACTTGTGTCTCGTGCTGATAAGCCCACAGGAATTGGCCCATCACCACGGTAAACTTGAATTTCGTGTAGATGAGCCCATAGGATAGAATAGGATAGATAGAAATAGTTTGACCCATTACCACAGTACAGTAATATTACTATGTTCAAAAGTTAGATTCCCGATTTCCCGCCAAAGCTATCGGTTCTTCGCGCCTAGTTCAGTAGGTCAATGAACTCGGCAGACGCGTACCTGTCGCGAGACTTGTCGTGAGACGCATTGCAAAATAGAACTTACATAACATTACCTTTATTTCTTTCTAGAAAATCACACCTAGCTCATTAACTAGGCAATACATCATAAAACAACGTTCTACAAAGTGTCATAAACGTTATCTTATAACTTACCTATACCTAGGTTAGGCATAATGACATACATATCTAACCTAAACGTATGCTATTAGACATAACCTATCGTATGTAATAAATAGTTACACAATCAGATCAAACTTTTGCGTACTTAAGGTCTGACTCTTGTAATTCATTGATAAAATTGTTGGTGAATTTAATGAAAGGGAATCTGACTAGATAACTTGGTAAAAGAACAAAACAAAAAACTGAATGATAATCAAAGTTAAAGTTATAAAACAAAACTTCTCAAATTAGATATAGTAGATCATGAACTAAGTAAAAGTAAACAAAGCCTTATCCAGGCCTAAGGCAAGACCTAAAAACAAACTGGATGATAATGTAACGATGATCCAACCCGTGTAGCTAGTCTACGAACTGTTTCAACTAGACCTGTAGTATTGGCAGAGTATTGCAGGTTAACTCGATACCTGGAAGCCTAGTAGATCAAAGAACCACAGTACCTAAGACCAGTAAGTAATTCTGCGAAGATAAGCGAGAGATAACTGTAGTATTTGAGGAAACAATACGTAAAGTAAACAAACTGAAACTCAAAGCTATCCGAGCTAACGTGGCGTGAGAATATCAGATAAAGAATTTTAACGTGCATCATAAAATAACTTGATAACGGGTGGCCTTGCTTGATTTAACATGCCTGATGAACTGGAACAATAATGTTTATATAACTTTGGAATGTGATTCTGTAGTTAGAATCTATATGAGTAAGAAATTTTAGCAATATTTGAAAATTTTCTGAGCCTATTATGATCGTAACATTTAAATTGAAAAAGCAACATAAGAAATGCTCTTCGCAAATAGAGGAAAATAAATTATATATAAATTATAAACTAAATTATAAAAAGAAGCAGTTTTATACTTTCATAGAAAGAAGAAGAATAGATAAATCTAGGACAAATGACTAACTTATAGCCAAATAACTAAGAGCTGAAGGAATTACTTATATTAGATCTAATTCAAATTCTAAACAAGATATTATTCAAACAAGATAAAAACTAAAGATATAAAATGAAATACATTATAGTCGCAGTTCTCCACATTCTAATATATTTTTTTTTAAACATACACAATTAATTATTATGTAGAGAAATAGGTAAAGTAAAGTGTCCCAGTTGCAAGATAATGTATTCAAAACAAACAATAAACCATCAAAATAATAAAAGGATTTAAAGATTCTAGAGTGTACAGTTGTATCGAATCATGTGACCTTGCAGTCACTGACCGACCTCTGAATACCTAATCCATATTCATATGAGATATAGGTATCATGATACCAATAAACTTGAGGATACCTACAATGGATAATGATATGGACGATTTGAAATAATTATTATAAAATAGCTGTGCCCCGCGACTTCGCCCGCGAGGAAATTTATGTGTCAAAACGTGTTTCATTATTTACATAAAGGCACAATAAAGGTTTAATTTTACCATGTTTTGAGTGAATGTGCTAACCAGGGAATATTTTTTTTCATACGAATCTCAGAAATTTATTGCAAACAAATCGAACCAAGGGATAATAGTTTTCCATAGGGACTATACCTCCCCTTTTAAGCCCTTCAGAGGTTAATATTTCATACCGAATTTCATATAAATAAGTCAAGTATGGAGTTACGGAAATAAATAGGATTCGTTAATAACAGAATATTTGTTGAAATATAGTAAATTAGCATGAAATTATCGCAAAATAAGGGTATGTGATGCATTATTGCATGCTCTACTTAATGATAAAGACCTACACTGTACGAAGTATATTTTAACTAGCTTGGGCCCTGGGGGCTCGTTCTTAAAATAACGCATTTATCAGCTTATGTTTTACTTTCATACTCATGCCTGCCTCTCACATATAAAAACCACAAATCAAAAATCCAACTCGCATTCCAAACTTCCACCAACATTCGCTTTATTTTTATGAATTTTGATGTTGAAGAACTATATTATAGACACATCGATTCTCAGCAAATTATTTAAAATTAACGACCAGATGTACCTAGTAAGTTTACTAGTAGTAAGAAGGAAAACATCCATGGCAGGGAATGGCTCCCTTCGGATGGAAGGGTGACAGGTTTTTAGGATGGCCTAGCTTAACGACTGAAAAAGCCAGGGCCAACATCCCATCCAAGTAGTGACTGGGTGGAGTGTTAACCAACAAACTTAACCAAGATGATCTGCTATACCGAAGTAAGCCACACCACGAGCGCTGGATGGAATAAATCTACGTATTGAGGTCCAATAGGGCCAAAAAGTCGAGTTTCTTTTATAAATGAAATAAAATGACGGCAAATTGAAAACTTGATTTCTGTGCAAAACATGTGCCTCAGCATCACGTTTCACAATACTACGAAGAAATGAGAAGCTCCCCTGAACAGTGTCATGAAATATTTACGAGTATTTCCCAAGGAATCCTTAGACCGAGCGGAGCGTAGCGTAGGGGCAGTAAAACCAGATTCCATTATAAGACTAGCTCCCGGTGTTACTAAGAGGGGTTAAAAAGGGGGTTAAGGAGAGGGGGAGGCGGGTGGTTCAGTTCAGACGCGGTTTTACATTGCGAAGTTTGGATATGTGTCAGTTGCTTTTAGTTGTTGTAGATTCTGTCACGGCACTCGGTACTTTGAAAAGACTGTCTTGCGAATTATTGTTCTCTCTGCTCTATTAGAAACGTGTCCTCAAATGTTTATGTATGAATGAATTTAAGAAGGTATACAGATTATTTAACAATAAATTTATATTGTCTTGTGATGGGAGTGTTTGATATTATAATATTATTATAGCATATTAAGCTACTGTTTGTAAATATGGTTCTATCTAATCATCATCATCAACCTATAGCAGTCCTACTGGATCTAGGCCTCCCCCTGGTTATTTCTATCTAATCATAAAATATTAACGTCATCCGATTTTTAGAGTGACGTTTACAGACTGGAACCCTGATTTTCCATCCATCTTACGTCCGTCATAGCTGCTTATTTAGCAATCACAATTTTTTTTTAAATTGGTCAACTTTAATAGCATTTATTAGTAATGTAATGTACAATATTTTTAAGAGATGTGATCGAGAAAGAGCATGGATGTCAGAATTACCCCATGTAAGTAATGTAATGATCAATGAATGACTGATAAACTGATAATAAGAGTGAGTAAATGTATCAAATACGTTAGTACAGTTTTCGAAGTAACACCTAAAGACTCATAGAAATGCATAATGCAAAGTTTCAAAGAAATTCAAATCAATTCAAACATTGATAAATCGCAAAATAAACAAACAGGTTCCTTGAAAACAAATCTATTATGTCTGGCATTGCATGGTAAATGTGTGGTGATATCATCGAGTTAATACATAATGTACTTAGGCTGACCCGAGTACTATCAATTCCTATTATAAATGCTAATGGGCGAGCAACAAACGGTTTGCCATGCCACAAAGTAGAGCCATTGAAAATGCAAAGTGCCACATTGTATTGTAATTATCGCAAGATTAGCCTTTTCTTCTGCATTGTCTACAATTTATTATTTATTCACTATCAATTTATAACAAACAATGGCTCTCACAATTTGTTTATGGTAGATCTTGTAAGCGACCCAGCTAGATCTAAACTCTGGTCTGTTTACAGAAAACGTGTAATTGAGGCCTCATTTAGTGACTCAGTTGCACACCGAAATAGTCGGCACCGGAGCTGTATTTGCAAACTTTGACATTTCATCTGTCATAACCATAATTCAAACAACGTCAATTGAAAAACTGCCAAATCAGTAAAAACAGGACTGGTGCTAATCATTGCGGTATTAAAATATTATGCAAATTTATCTATGTAAATAAAATAAAACTGTAAATAGTTGTTTATTGTTCATAATTATGTGAAATACCGTATTTTTATTTACCTATATGTATATGTTCACTGTATGTATTATGTATCTGTGTATAGTTTATTTTGTGTGCGTCAAGCTATTTGTGTTGTCCTTGTTACAGAAATGGATCAACTAGTAACAAAAATTTCGTTCGAGACTCCTTTTTTTAAACCGAACTTTTTTTCTATTACTCAGATCTTTGCATTTTTGTTTTATGTCTAGTAAAATACTGTCATTGGCAAACTCGGGGACAACAGACCCTTGAAAACGCCAAAAAAGAAGAAGAAGTAATCATTTCGGCATTCTTGATACTAGCGAAATTGTGGAAAAACTATCACAGAAGCCATTTAATAAAGAAGTGAAGTGAGTTATTAGATAAACCCTCTGGACTTCTAGAGTAATTTGTAGGTGTAATCTGGTAGGTGGTCATGACAGTTACTGAGTTAAAAGACCTTCCACCATGCCTATTTCTGCCGTGAAGCAGCTGTACTGTGTTTCGTTGTGAAGGGCGTGCGTGCCGGTGAAATTACATGCAGAGGCTTATCATCTTCTTACCTCAAGTTGATGGACGCAGGGCGTTGCATCGTAGAGCACGATCCAAAAAAAACGTGATCTACGATACAATGCTTTGTGATATGTAATGGTTACCACTTAACATCAGGTGGGCCATGTGGTTTTCCCATCTTCAAGTACGATAAAAAAACAATGAACAATATATCGTTGATCGAAGAATATATTACAAAAAATAAGGGAATAGACTTGGCTATTGACAATCTCTAGGCTAGACTTTATCTAGAGTCTATAAATTATTCTTCAATTGTAGCTATGATTGTAAATCACTATTATCAGCGATATATCCTGAAAAAGCAAAAGGGACGGAAAGCTCTTTCTCGCTCTACTTTCCTTGTCTTCGCATCTTGCAACATTAAGCCCTTCCGAGGCAACTTCCTTACTGGCGTAATGTTCCCCCCGATAGCTATTTCCGCGTTTATGCTGCTATAACGGCAGAAACCTCAGATATAACAGGTACTTATACAGATATAGTAATAGAGTTGGTATTAGGTGTATAAGGTTCCCAATATCGATTTACTTTACGAAGCTATTCACTAAAACCCAAGCAACAATGATACGAGGTATGTTAACGAGTACAATGTTCAATGGCCATCCATTCTTGAATACAATATCCGTGCAAAGTTCTTACATTATCATAAAATGGTCAATGAAGGCAAACATATCTCTTCTTTAAAATGTATGATTAAGACCCATTGAGTTTGGTTGGTAGGTAACTTGGTATCAAATCAACTGCCAATATAAAGTCGGTACACGTTTGCATTGTATCTCACCAAGCTGTATAATGTTAAGCTTCCAGTAGGTAATTAGTAATCACTAATTACGATCTAAACCACTAAGTACTTAGATGTTGCAAATTCTGTTATTATTAATATCGAGGAACGGTAACCACTTTTTGCTTCTCTCTCTGTTATGTCACTCTGTAAAGTGTAACCCCCTTATTCATAAAAAAAAACAATATTTTATAACGCTCGATATTCCCCCGTCATTTAAATGGGAATAAAAAGAGGTGACATGATATTTTAACGCCATTTTAGCTAAACTGTTATGAATTGGACGGTAAGATTGTAAAGATGAGGTAAGAGCATTCAGTGATAGAATTTTGATGTTCCGTTCGACCACAGACAGACGCAATACTTTGTTAGCAACTCTCACCAACAAGTCATAGAGCGGAACAACAGCTGGGCATGCGAGCGCATTCCTTGCGGTCAACGTTCGACGCTTCCATACAATATCGGCATCAATACTACATACAACTTATTCTGCACCCAGTTTTCCTCCAGCCTCTTTGAACAATGAACTTTAACGCGCAGGGTTAGGGTTCTGTCTCAATCGACTCGAGCTACTTTACCTTCCAATTTCGTTTTATCGTAGATTTTAGGTGGTTGCTCTCATGAATTTCATTTCACTCCCTGCGTTTTGTCAAAAGGAATATCAGCTGTAATACGTATCTGTACGTTACATTGTCGCCTATCCTATTATCCCACATGTGCTGTTTATTTGTTTGGCATTAGTCACTGTACTGGACGATAATTAACAGTGTGGTTGGAACGAGGAAGTAGAATCTAGGTGAGCAAACGCGGTAAAGGTGTAGTTTTTATTTCTTTGTCACATTAACTGTCGTCTTGCACAGTCATTACAATGTTCTGTTATATTAATCCACCAACTCATCAATCGCTTCAATTTAAATTACAACTCGTTCTTTGTAGGTAAAAAACCTCTATAACCAATGTTATTTTTTGCCACAAGCTGTTTTAACATTTTACCTTGAATTCTTTTTTTTATTCTGTTAAACACAAACAAAATGACTAAATTAAAGTGCGCTCGTTCAAGACAAGCTTTATCTTGCTTTATCATTTGAATGTTATTTCTGTAGCAGTGAAGGGTTTTATCTTTTACTAAGTCTTACAACATTGTGGTTTTATCTTTGCTGTTCAACTCTATATCAATTAGTCGGACGATACTAATGAATTCCCATCCAATAAAATAATATGGGCCACATGAATCTGCTTCCCAAAAGTTTAGTTCCCCTTACTAGCCAACCCAGCAACCCACTACCCACTCAGGAATTCACAACTACGACAACTATGACGTAACGAAACGTAGTGTAGTGAGTGAGTAAACAAACGTGTTCATAGTAAACGACTACTGATATCAAATATTTTATTTTTTTATGATAAAATATTTTTAGACTAGTATTTTAAACATTATTCCCCTTATGAAAGCTACTCAACGTTAACCAATGCTCAAAGTTAGTCCTGTCACTGTTTGTCATTATTCAACAGTAAGAGATGGAAATAGCCTAAACATCTTTTATCTTTTGAAAGATGTTCATAAGTAAGGCCATATTTTGTTAATAAACATTACTGGTAAAGATACCGCTTGAAGAAAATCAACGACATAAAGAAATAATAAAGACAATTCGAACAAAAAATTATTCATGATGAATGAAATTCCGAACAAAGAATATAGTCATTTCGCGGTAAATTACTCGGTCTAGCGAATATTAAAATACAGTGTCGAGGAGCGACGCGGCATAGCAATTAGAAAGATAGAGACACAAAAAAGGTCAAAGCGAAGATGCCTCTCAGAAGCGTTAATTTTTTATTCGCGGTGAATTAGAGTTGGATTGAATGGAAAGGGGACGGAGAGGAGAGGACATTACAACAGGGAGGGATCGATACAGGGTTATGGGGGTACGCGCTGCTATAGATGTAATTTTCAGGAGTAAAGCTGGGTTGTACATAAAGCGTTCACTCAGGGTTTAGAGTTTGTGAAGGTTTGTGAATAGGATTACACTAAGATCAATTTAAATAATGCATATGAATGAGCGAATGATTTTAACACTCAACAATAGGAAACCTATTTAAACTCGACATGTTTTATAATGACTCTACTTACAATAATTATTTCCACTACTTTCTAATAAGTAGGTAAATGTGTGCGTAAATAACATTGATTGTGTCGAGCGCACCTCACGACACCAACTAACCAAGCGTCTAAACACCTAATTATTCTGAAGCATTATTCATTACTTGACTAGTCTTTTTCTCTCGGACATTTTTAATTTGCCAATTGGGAGTTTAACCATAAATTATTCTGTAAAGAAGATCACGTTCATCTGGCTCGCAAAATTGAGGCACAGAGGTTGAGAACTATAAGCCTAAATTAAAACGTGACCTTCAAACACCTCGGGCATATACGGATGATTTACTTAAAGGTAAGTTACGTCAAGTCACCACAATATAGTGGTGTTATGAATTATTCAACAATTCAACTGTGCGGAATACTGTAGAATGAAAAATGATTGGAATACGTAAGGCATATTTCCTTGAAAGTAAACTGCTGCACTGAATTTACTTACCGATGGAAAAATATACAAAAAAACCAAATGCAAACATTTATTTGGCATGACACAATAACTGAATAGATAATGAAGGTAGTGAAAGTACGAGAACACTAAAAAAGATAAGTAAGTACTTGACAAGGTAAGAAATGGTCTATATCCATATATGGTTAAAATATTGACTGATCAAAAAATTAACCTTTCAGGGATATGACTCACAGCAACCAGTAACGAGCTACAAATCAATCAATGGATGATTCTGAACCGTTATTCAAGGTAGCCGATCAGTCTTTTATGTAGCACAACGGACAGCGTGATTTGAATAGAATGAGCATCTGAATCCACTCAAAACAGATAGAATACAGAAAATCAAGCAGCAAAAGTATTTCTAGATGTAAACGACACCGAGTCTGTCTTGGTACACTTATATAAGATCTTTAGATCTTGTGCAATCTATAAAATGTGTGACAGTTAAATGTAATAGCCATCTGATCTTTTACTACACTCAACAAAGACCAAGCAAATTATAAGTAAGTCACGTCGTCAATGAAACAAAATTAGTTGTTACGAAACCAGATTGCGCCACCACCGGCCTCAAATATTTATACGTGCGTTGACTTTCTGCAACCGAACTTGAATGTATGACTTCAACGTTATAAATGTTTAATAGATCTACTTGATACCTTGCTTTGAATAGCTAAGTGCTAATTGAATTGGTAAGTGTGAAGCATTTATGGAACACCTTAGGAATCTTGGGAATCTTTATGAATGTTTGAATAAAATAAAATCATATTCGGTAATAATGCAATGCAATGCTTTTACCTGATAGCTTTTCAATTCGTGTGCAATACTTACAGAAATATTTCCAGTAAATCTATCATAATTAATTATCATATTGTTGTATTCTAAGTATGTATTATAAGAAACTAGTTTTGTTGCGTCAGAAACAAAACAAAAACAAAACCATAGGCCGTGTTGATCCAACGCAAAAAGTTTGCTCAAGGTCACATAACAATTATGTGAATAATGAAGCTCATGAAATCTAACAGCAACACTATCACAAGTAGGTAGATAGATACTAGCAGATTTCGCAAATTCAAAATCTACTCGTTGTATTCATCACAAAACAGTAACTAAGCCCTCTCCCTAAGGGTTCGTCCCAATTCCGCTCTGACCTAGTTCTGAAAGGAGCTCGTTTGCCTTTGCTTTAAAATGGGGCTGCATGTAATACTGCGCCCCAGCTTGTAGCATTTCACTGAATATTTTAGGGGAGACGAATTTTTACTAGATTTGGGAAGCTGAAAAACTGTTAAATGATGATTGACAAGCCAGACAGCAGAAAATTGCTTTACCTCTTAAAGTCATTCGAAAATTAGAAAATAGGGACTTGCAAAAGTAAATAGATGTAGTTAAGTACCTACCTACTATCATAACAGCAGAAACTATTTTTTATCCTAACGAATACCATTAAGTAGATAAGGTACTTAATGGTAAATTAACCATAGCTGCGACCAATTATATTTACATAAGTAAATAGAACGTTAATCAGAATGAGATTCTCAGAAACCAAAGATGATGATTATGGGTCGAAATTCATACATGCCATAGTCGAACAATACTATAAGTCTGAAAAAAATCTTCAGTCAAAGCGGACACAACTACACAAGTAGCAGTCCTCTCACGTGGGGTCAACAACCTCTATTGACAGCCGAACAGAACACTGTAACGCAACACCCGAAAGGCAAGGCCGTTGTGATTTCAACGCAAATACTAACATACGATATCTATAATCTATAGTAGAAAGTTTTTAACGATAGAGGTCAGACACTGTGACTAATATTTGCAAGCCAGGTATTATTCTGTCACTGGTGCAATCAAAGAGATTGCCCCGCGCTGAAGCTACTCTTTTATAGGAAGAAAAGGATAAAGAAGACTTGTCATAGAAGATAAAAGAGTGATAGGTAAGTATAGGTAGTTTTGTACTGATCATACCTCATACCAGAGGATCACCTCTAAAGGAAGCCAGGGTTGAAGAAGAAACTAATCAATGCAAAAACAGTTGAATTCATTGGATAGTAAATCAAATGCATTACGGTCTGGAGGCTGCGGTTGAGGTTTTTATTGCGGAAGAGAATTACGTAAAGTCGTAGAATGAGTAAGTATTCTATGGTATGAATGAGAATGAATATGAATTAAGGAAATACGGAATGTTTTTTGAAGCGTTTAATATAGAGATATACCATACACCAGAATAGATTGTACTTATTTAATTAAAAGAATATTAAATTAGGCTCATGATTTTACCATATAAGTACTGTTCATCATAATAAGTTTTATGTTAAATTCACCTCCATTTCTTTCAAGTAGGTAGGTTAGTTAGGTACATAAATCTTGTGTGATCTATACCATATTGTAAAATCGAGATAGAGAGACGATCACAATGGTTTGTAATAAAACTGATTCTATCACCTCAGTGGACTATTATGATTTAAATTAATGTTTTCCGCGTCTATTGTTCGTGACACAACTATAAATTACGTAGGTATTACATTACGGAAGAATTCTTGATGATAACCTACATCTATCTATATGATATGAAAAATTCTTATCCGACTGAAACTCTTGCAAGAGACACTTAGTATAACTTAATGAATTCTCATTAAGTTATACTAAGTTTCTCTTACATGAGTGAGTATTCACTTTTCATAAAGAGAAAGAGTCAAGTCAAGGGATCTAAAAGTCCACGCATTTAATATTAGCAATTCGCGTCACAGGTTAAATCAAGAATCGCAATTTAACTAGAATTCGTCCAAAGTACAAACTTATCGTAGTAGCTTTAAGTAAATACGATAGTTTACAAAAATCCCAACACGTATATAAACTGTGCATTTGTAAATAATCGTGTTCGTTGTATTCCTAGAAATAACACTACATACAATTACAGAGTCAGTCTGTGAAAGTGTTTACGTTCAAGCATCAGACTATTTCGGAGTAAGGAACTGCTCAACCTCAACCGGTTACTGGACTGGACCCGTCCGAGTTGTCAAGCAAGCCTTGCATATTGCACAAGATGACTATAGCTGTCTAATGGCGATAAGAAGGTAGAATATGTATAAACATCGTCAGTTTACAACGCAGACCTACCTAAGTGGGTGGGTGTTCTATCATTTTATGCTTCTAACATTTCGTTTGATTGTCTCGGTTTTGAAATCAAAAACATTCCCATAACCACACATCTAACTGTTATTACTACTTAAATTGCTCTCATGTCATATCAAATTCTCAAAGTAACATTTTATTTCTTTCACTTGGTAATGCTGATTTTTGCAACGTTTACACTTGTTAATACTGATTACCACTATTCTTGCAACATTTGATGTGATTTTTGTGTAAGTGTAAGTGTAAGGCAGGACTATTATGGGTTACATAAAAGTAGTAGTAACAATGACAGTGTCTAATATTTATGTGACTATTGGATAGTTTATTACAATCATGACATTATGTATGTGTGTGTTGTGTGTTCATAGTTCCGCGGCCCGACGAGTCGCGATAAACTTCAACAATCCCTTATCATTATCACTGACAAACAATAAAGACATAAACATACTGTATGTGTACACGAAACATGCACTTTATCTTAATGACATTCTGTATTGTCGTAACAAACTACACATACATAATATGAATACGTAAGGTACTCGACTCAGTCAGCACAGTACACAATGCTCTCAAAACATCTACGTAAGTATAGGTTCTTCCTAATCAGACCAGTAAATAATTTCAAAGAGAAGAAATTGATATTCAGATCGTGTAGCGATCTGAATATCAATTTCTCCAATTTAAAAATAAGAAAAGGAGTCAATGAACTACGAAAGTAAACAATAGATTATGTAAATTAAATATCTATCTTCTTAGTCATAATGAGAACCGCTTTTTTGAGAGAGTGGAGACAATTCATCTATAAAATACTGAATAATATTCAAAAGGAACTAGGTGGCCGGTTCATTCTATTATAAATCTGTGAATTGTAGAGAAGTAAGGATACTAGAATATACGAAAGAATGCACTATATCTCTGAATTCCGATTGAAAATACTCATTATTGAATCCTTCTCATCCCAGTCTCTCAATGTTAAAGAAAAGAGGTTTGATTATAAACCTTCGCGCAGCGATACTTGTTGTAGCTCGTGTGTTGGTCCGTTACGTAATTATCGTCAGCCACACGCGGTACCACTTCCACTCCACGGCAATGGTGTTTTTATACAGAATTGGAATTAAGTATGTTGTATAGTTGACGGCCTCTGTGGCGCAGCGGGCGAAGGTCCGCCTGAGACGCAGAAGGTTGCGGGTTCGATTCCCGCTGCGGGACAAATGTTTGCATGTTCTGTAGATATTTGTCTCGTGTCTGGGTGTTTACTATGTATGATATGTATGTATTTACAAAAAAAAAAAAATATTTGTGTAGTATATCAATCATGTGGTTCCCATAATACAAGCCCTGCTTAGTTTGGGGCTATATGATGCTGTGTGATTACGTCCCGCATTATTTATTTATTTATTTATTATTTATTTATTTTAAAATACCAGTCGCATGTATGTGCTTACTGACTACGTCTATATGTTAACGAGCAGTCTGTAAACTGAAATTTGTAGGAAAAGGCGGAAAGGACAATCTGGAATTGTGATAATTTCCTAGTTATATTATATGGCACGTAAATTTATCTCGATGTTAACTAGCAGAAACTGGATGAATATAGCTGCTTGGCAGATTTATCTCTGCTCACAGTTGACTGCGAAAGGTTGATGATCAGATGACGTAGACAATAAATCACATAAAATCAGTAGGCGCATGGTAGGTATTTATGTAATCAAATTCAGGAGTCAATAACGAAGCCATAGATAATACAATACTAGAGTACTAACCAGATAGTACACTACCTATAAAGGAAAGATAAAGAGAATCATTAAATGAAGCAAGCCGTAAAATCATAATGTCAGTTAACGGTTTAACACAACATATTACATAATAAATATGAGATTGTATAATTACATCCACGTAAATATATGATAGAATTGCACAATGCGTGACCGATAAGTAGGAAACCAAAGTCACCGTTTTATAAATCGTAATCGTAAGTTTTAAGCAAAATGCAAGTTAAAATTTCTGAGCCTGAGACGATATTGTGAAACCATCAGTAAAGAAACCTTTGAAGTGAACCTTCGAGATACCGCTCACTGACCAAGGCCACTGGTCACGGCTGGCAGTACTCCTAGATAAATGCGAATCGTGATATAAAAACTAATCAACCTACTTCATTAAAACAATTTGCAGATACCCAACTTAATATTTATTGGCTAACAAAAGAATATTAACACCGTTATAACAAAGAACTTTTTTAGTCAATAATGATGCTGCAACGCTGAATGCACATATGAAAATGATTTTAAATATATCTTGCGTGACGACGGCAATAGAGCATGGCGTCTCAATAAATACCTAACCACTTATTAATATATATTGTAGTAAATATGGTGAATTCGTGGCATGTTTGTAGCGGGAACGATAAATACGAGAGTACCTACGAATAAATTGGTTGCGCAACACCTTGGAATGCGCAGGTGAAATCAGTTTGAAAGTTTATTTTCGTACAAAATGGAAATGAATGTCATTCACCAATGTACCTTCTCACTAGTTGCTTTGCTAAAAATAATAATTACCAACGAATGATGAGGGTATGATCTGTATTTGGCCTGAATACGGATAAATATCTATTTATTGGTTTTGTATCTTACTGTTATTGTCTGTCTGTATGTATGTAAGGTACTCAAAAACAGAGCCTCAATTCTGAATGCATCGATTGCAAAACGTTTAGGAATGCAATCATCAGAGTTCGAATTTATTTTGGTCCATGTGAAATGCGTTCGTAAACATAGCTCTGGTACAAATGCCGAAATATTTTCGTCAATGTTGTAACAGGTTATTTCAACGGGGCCAGTCGCTATAACAGTTAATTTCTAGTGTCACGCTCCGTTAGGTCTCGTCGCGTGCTCCAACCTTCCTTCTTCGACTCACGGATTCCTGTTGTTCAGCGATGGTTTATGCTTTTCAATTGAATAGTTCAATATCTTTTCTGTCTTATAACGTTTCTTTATTTAGACTGAATAATTTTTGAACATTCTTGGTCGTTATAGCTGTCGCTTTCACTAGTTGACCTTGATTACAAGTTATTCTTGACATAAATTTATTGGTTCGGCGTTTACTTGCTGATTTGGGATTTTTTTTACAACATATTATGTAAATAATAAATAATAATGGGCATATTATGTGGGTAGCACTTGGCTCAAGTTAGCATTGGGTCGAAAATGGCTGATATGATGATGATTATGTAAAGCAATTAAACATAGTTCAACCGTAATTAGAAGACTACGATGTAGGAAACATTTTTCTAACAACATAGGTACTTTGATGGCGTGAGTTACTGTTTTCGAGTTTGAAAAAACTTGTTAGAATTATATTTAGTGGAATAGCATAGCAGAGCAAACATAAAAACATTGACTTCAGTCAGACTAATAAGATCAAAAGTCTTAACACAGACCATTCCAAGGTAATGCCATGGACATACACACAGACGGGCAGAGTATGAAAGTCAGGTGACATGGCGTTCAGCCAAGAAATACGGGATTGTGATCCGTGGTGATGTGGGAGCTCGTGAAGTCTCCTACGAAGCTATCCGTGTCCATCACTAAACAGGAAACCAACTAGGTTTCTGTACAGTGTTGTCTAATATAAGTAACAGGGATGACGGCTGGGTAAAAAAATAATAATTCTAATTAGTCCGTCAGATAGATGAACAAAAAATATTGAACACCTATTTTTTTATTGATCAAATAAATAAAAATTGACGGAGATAAAGATCGTCAAAGTTCAGGAGTGGGGGGCTCGTGACGTCACGGCTAGGTAAAAAGTGTACTAAGCCGTGACGTCACGCGGAACTGCAACGCACTATATCTTTGTAATTGTTTGTTTAATTGAGAAAAGAAAAAATACGTGTCCAATATTTTTTGATAATGTAAATGACGGACTAATTAGAATGTTTCATTCGTCATCCCTATTGAATCCAGTTAATTCTAGCAAATTTATAGGTACAAGGTGCTAAGAATGCAGTGCAAGTAAAACACGAGCGGAAGGTACCGTGCGTGACCGGTGAAGACATGTCGCTGTCTTTGTGCCACAGAAAATAAACCATTTATATTGACAGCCCGCCTAGCGACTCGAAGGTTTGTGCGATGCGGAAGTCAAGCGAAGTACACAATACGACTTGAGTTTGTGTCATACATAAATAAATGTTTTAGGTAAATCTTATCAGTCGGAGTTTTTAAGCGCCCCCAAGGAGGCATGGCTAACGACTGCAAAATCCGGGACCAACATCTGAACGTGGCTTTCGAAGCACGGAGGCGTTCAGATCTAAGTGCCACTAAATAATTCCTCCAACTCGGCGGAGTGCCTAGCCAAGATGATCTGCTAGTATACCCTCACTAATCATAATCACTATCCACAAAACACCTAACAATTTATCAACGTTACAGTATTGGCTTTTCGTCTTCACTAAAATTTAATTCACCATGATTTGTGACTTCTATCGTTCCTGCAAAAGTGTTTTATACATATTCTCTATTCTAGATGACAATTTAACTATCACACTAGTCAACTAACACTAGCTTTTAACAAAATGTACCTAAATCTAACGAAACTGATTCAAATCAACTCCCTATTCTCAAGGAGCTCAACAATTGCTTTTAATTTGCAGAACTTTTTTAATGAAAGTCTATTGTTAATGAGCAAGTAATCAGCTTGTATTGTTCTTAAGATGATAGATATAACAGCATCTTGGTACTAAGTATAAACAGAACAATAGGCTGGCCGCATTTAATCTCCCATTTGCAAGACCTTGGTGCAGAAACTAGATATCTGAGTGGCGGTAAAATTTTTCAGTAATGTTTATGTAAGTAAGTATGGTTCTTAGTACCTACTTACCGAATGTAATGTACTCTTATTGTTTGACTTACTTGACTTACCTTGCCTACAAGATATACATAATATCAAAACTATATAAAAAAAATCAAGTGCCGTGCGTGTCTCGCATAAGCTCGAGATTGGCTCGACCGATTTGAATAATTTTAATATTGTTTAGTTCGCCTTGATTCAGGAATTGGAAGAAATGATTTGGAAAAAAGAAAACCAAGATAAACTTAAAGAAACAGCCAAAAGGTTAAAAAATACAATTTTATAATTTTGAATGGAATGTTGTGTGAAATCTAGATTTTATACAGGTAGAAGCTGCATGGGTTGAGCTGAGGACAGGTACCATGGCGCTAATCAGAGGAGGCCTATGTCCAGCAGTGGACTGCTATAGTCTGATGATCATGAACGTCTATCAGGTCAGGTAGTCGGCAATAAATCTGCTATACGCAGAGCATAGATTCAAAGATATTGGATAAAACTTCATAAAGGCTAGAGGTTTGTGCTACTAGTACTGCTAGTGTAAAGGTATCATGAAGAGACATAGGCAAGGCAGGTTAAGCTGCGTATAAAAGGAATTTACGCAATATGAAGAGTTGTTGAGTATTTGGGTCGAGTTTCGGCAGCTATTTCCAATCTTCCGCGTGCAAGAATTCAAATGTATGTGATGGTGAGGCATCGAATCTAACTCACAACGTTATGAATTTATTCTTACAGGTATTGTATAGATTAATAAATAAGCATCTACTTAGCTACCTAACATACGAGTAGCAAATCTAAGATCAACTAATATCGTAGCCATATTAATGTAAGTAAATCCTGTGTCAGCAAAACGTTTGTAACTAAACAAGTACTGACATGCCGATTTATAACTAAGTACCTACCTACACAGCTATGTTGTGCATAATTGATTGTTTTCTCTAGTCATACAATAATGTATGTTATTATTTATCAAGCATAGTGATTACTAAGGTCATGTTCATGTGTCAAGCTTGCCAATCATCACGCTACTACCAAACAATAAACAATTTAACTTTTGAAACTATCTAGGTTGTGAACATAATTATGAATATCAACGGGATATTTACCATGAATTGTGAGTTCTGTTGTTTCCCGATATTTCGACGCAGTTTCATGCGCCATGATCACGGGAGGAACTGAAGCCTGTGCGAGTTACTGGCAGACGAATCTATCTTCCGTCTTTCTCAGTCTTTTATTACGAATGACACAACTACCACTGGTTTCAATGTCACTTCTAACTCGATCACGACACACAACACTTACTGTATCAGGACACACTTCTGAAACATAACTTTTTCGGTTCCTACACATTCTAACAACACGATTCCAGACTCCAGACAATTGAAAACCATCTTCTCGATTGAAATTCCTGTGTTTGTTAATCTCAATAGCCTCTTGAACCAGTTTTAGTATGTGGGGTTCTGTTGAGATTACCTGCTAATTGTGTAGTTCGATCCAGTGATTTGAACCTGATACCAGCAGATGTTCAGCTATGGCAGACTTCTGAACATCAAGGTTTTTGACCGCCCTGATATGTTCTTTTACTCGACAGTTCGTTTCGTTTGATCAATGTAAATATAATATCGGGAAACAACAGAACTCACAAATCATGGTAAATATCCCGTTGATATTCATAATGAAATAAACAATTTAATTTTAAACCAGCTACGTAAAGTCCGCGCCACCACTCAAGTTCTAGGTATAGACAGAACTTATAGTAAATAAAACAAATATTTGGTTGTTATTTTGTTTTTATTTACATTAATTTGCTCTTCTGGTCTATGATTGGTCTGGTCTTTGAATTTCACCATTGGGATTGAGCTGTACCCCTTTTGCCATCGGATTTGAGTCGAGGCGCGGACTCGAGTATCTTATTCTGGACTGCGGAGTAGGTAGTGTTACGTAAACTCTAGTACCTACTCAGGTCCTTCCTACACATTCGAAAACATACGAAGTTATTTTTACATTGGGCAGGTTAGGTTAATGCCGTGGTGGCCTAGTGGGATGTACCCCGACGTTAGATCTGGAGGTCGCGGGTTCGAATCCCAGCCGTGCACCGATGGGATTTTCGTTTCCAAAAATTTATGTGCGCTACATTATTAGAAACGGTGAAGGAAAACATCGTGAGGAAACCGGCATGCCCTCGAACTAAAAAGTACGAAAGGTATGTGCTAGGTTAGTGTTCCAATAAAAAGCGGCGATGGGCTTGTAATCTGTCACGTGGAATGCTAGCTGCTTGCAAAAAGTGGGCATGTATCGAATGTAATGTTTGGACTTGCCTCTGACTACCCCCGTTAAGGTATCCTCAATAGATTTGCGTACTGAGCAATATCTGAAGATATCCATAATGGGGAAAAAGTCGTGAAGATGTTTGTTTTTTGTTTTGTTTGCAGGTTAGGTTAGGTATTAAAGTAACCTACTTCCTCTGAGCAAGATCATAGGCAAAAAACTATTTCGGTTCAATTTGCTCATCTAATCGATAATCAATTCGGAAAACGAAGATTTTACGATTATTCGTAACCATTTCTCTCAATATCTAAATAATCTAAACTCCCAGCAAAAAAAATAGAACAAAATCAAGGCATGCCATAATGAACCATTAAAAAAGGACAATGATTACAGTTAGTGAAATTACTTGATTAAAACAAAGTACGGTCAAACTGGTTAATGGAAAGATGGCGACGTAAACGATCAAACGAGTTTGTAAGTATTATTTTAGTGGATGGCACTGAACATCGGAGGCCGCGCAGGTTGATCACAAAGGGCCTACGAGGTTACAACAGTAACCTTAATAAGCACAGCTAGTGTTTAATGTGATGAGATAGATAGAAAATTATTTATTGTACAAAATAATACGAGTACACAGGCGAACTTAATTCTATTGCATTTTCTTCCAGATAACCTTCGTGTAGTATGGAGAGATCTTCTCTCCAGATTGGTCAGTAATAAAGATTTGATAAATGATATAAAATAAATAAATGAGACAAAAAACATTAAACAAAAATCAAGTACCATGATAAGACTAAACATCAATAACATAAACGTACATAAATAACTTAACGTACATATAACTAGCTAGAGAACCTCAATTTTTTCATTGACTATTTGGTAGAAATTGAGATAACTTGATTTTAAAGTTTGTATTTAAAGATTTCTAAGGAGACAGAGCTACGAATATTTTCTGGAAGAGAATTCCACAGACACAGTATATGAATCCGTGTAGGAGGTATTGTGTTCGAGTAGTGTTGTGTTGTGTTTGTGTTGTGTCGCTATTGAGATGGATAGCAATGACACAATGCAACAATCAATGATGTTCAGCCGCAACAAAACAACACAGTGATATCGATTCTGTTGTGCATTTTCCTAAACTAAACTTAATAATTTGACATTTCTAAAAGTGATAGGTGCAAATGACAAGGATATTAATAACTTTAAAGCTGTCAAATTACAGGCACAAGAGTATTAACATCTTCATGCCTCAAGTTGATGGACGCAGGGTGTTGCATCGTAGAGAGCACGTTCCAAAAAACCGTGATCTACGGTGCAATGCTTTGTGATAGGTAACCACTTAAAATCAGGTGGACCATGAGCTTGTTCCATCTTCAAGTACCATAAAAAAAAAGTTTATTTTAGAAAAGTGAACATCAGAATCGACACCAATTTAATTCTAGCATAGCATAACTATGAAGCAATCATATTCTTTATATTTGTAAGTTTTTATTAATTATTATTATTATTTTCTAAAGAAGGTTGAAACTAAAATATCTCGATCAAGGGCTTTAAAGGTCATTTAAAGAATTAAGGTTTTTGTCTTCTTCGTAGAGTAGTTATAATTATAATACAGGTGCTTGTACTAGGTAGGTACGTTAGGTAGGTAATTACCAGCTGGCCTTCGAAGTGTCCATAGTAGGTTACTCATACCTACGAATAATATGGATATCGACACATGCATAGCATTTAGCGTAGCACGGCAGTTAAAGGCGACTATAAGGGTCAAACCTCCCTCTCGCTCGCACTATTCAATAATTTTGAAGATATAAAATCACTGAATGTACTTAATGCAAAACAGCAAACCTTCACGGCCTGTGCAAAAAATTTGCACCAAAATTGATCACATTGGTGCAAGTTTTTTGGTAAGAAAACGTGATAGAATCAAAATGATATTATTGCTGAACCTTTGTATTGTTATTTTCTAGGCCGTGAAAGTTTGCTTTTTTGCATGTACATTCAGTGATTTTATATCTTCAAAAGTGTTGAATAGTGGGAGCGAGAGGGAGGTTTGACCCTTATAGTCGTCGCCTTAAGAGTTAGTCCATGTTACCATTAGTGACATGAGAGAAATTTTATGGAAATGTTTAATTTTATTTTATTTATAAAGTACTAGGTAAGTACTTATTACCTACCTAGTTGTAGGATAGGTTAGGTTAGGCTACATAAGAATATTTAGTTTTAAGTTCTGTTTTAGATAGGTCCCTAACCTAACATTCGTACTACCTACTCTACCTAAGATGTTTTTACTTTTAGACGAAGTTGCAAAATGCATAAACGCATTAAAATCATCTATACTCCAGCCACATTGGATGAAGAATGTGTGTAAACAACAATTTCGACACTTTTTGTAATTATTTCAATAAATACGTAATATTTCAGTTAAATAATATCATATCTGAAACTTTACTTTATAAGTAAGATAATAATGAAGTGCACATATTTATAAAACAAATAATAAAAAAGTACTTTTGAGGTTAAGTATGGGTGGTTTGTTTATATTAATTCTTCATCGAATTTGACTGAAGTATAGGTAATTACACGCTTTTATTATAACCTGTTGTTCCATTATTATGAATTCTTATGTCAAAGCAACTGTTTTAATTCGCCCGTAAACTTTCTCTCCGTTATAAAACTCTCAAACAAACTAGTATAAAAAGTAACATCCAAACAAAAATTTCCAGAGACAGCCTAGCTTTCCCCGCGGCCGGCCCCGCTCGTTTGATAAGTGGCCTAAGGGCTCCCCCCGCCCCCCCATGACCTACTTCCCGCCCTTCGCCCTCGCGATCTTTGTGCTGCACGCCACTTGCACAACAGATATCAGCTGGATAGAAGATAGCGCGAACACGAAGTTAGATTCAACTGTTTAGAACGGATTGCGAAACGGCTGGATTACATTATAGAATCTCTATTCATTACCTTATTGGTTGGAAATAGGTACAACAATTATCAGTTAAATTGTTAGTTTTATTGGAATTCAATTGAATGCAGCTGTCAATGCCTATTGTTCAATTTAGTTTAGACTAGCTGACCCGCGTGCCACTTCGTTTGCGTGTATTATTATGTAGGTAGGTATAGGTAGGCAGGTAGGTAGTATCTACTAGGTAGTATACAATACGTGTACATTACATTATACACACATATTACCTAGCCTACTTGTAGTAGGCTACTTCTTATCAAATATATTCTTATGAAATATAAAACATGAATTCTCAATTTTTTATAGCCGGTTTACCGTGGGGCGAAATTATTGTTTTGGCTCTCATTTCGCCTTAATAAACGAGCAAGTGTGTGAGGATATCGGTATGATGCATAACCTATACGAATATAGTATGGATAAATGGGTGTTTGTTACTGTTTCACGCCAGAACGGCTGAACAGAATTGGATGAAACTTGGAATGAGCATAGATTGTGGTCTGAATGAACACATAGCCTCACATAGGTAACTTTTTATCCAGGTACCACGCTAACGAAGCTGCAGGCGGAAGCTAGTCTTAGTTAATATATTTAAACCTCTAGCAAACAAAAAAAAATTGAGCTTACCTACCCACATAAATAAATTAAAAACCTACCTTACCTGCTTTAAACTCCGATTTAGTTAGGCAATTGCTGGCGATCAGCAACAAATTCTGACGTCTCACCTCACATCACAGACCTTGTGAAGGTCACACTTTACTGGTTATGGTAGGTAAGTAGTAGGTACTACTTAATGTAGGTAAAGTATACGTACCTACTTATTTATCTTCCGCGTACGATCATCCTTGGATTTCAAACCAAAATTTTTCCATTCTATTTATATTTACTTTTGCAGCGATAAATGGAAACAACAGCTGATCTTACGTTTCATAAGATCAATAAAACATTAGCAAAGGTCAACAGAGGCATCAGTCAGTATGATTATTGATACGAACGACCAACCTACATTTATATATATGTAGTACTTAGAGATAGAGGAGAAGTCCTTTCCATAGCCATACTTAATCTGCTAATGGAAATATTTGACTGCGGGCCTCGAGCATGTCCGAAACCAAGCGAATACAACGCAGTTGTGCTTTTCAGTACTCAAAGCGTTAAGGTAGAAAATTCATGGTATTTCATAGAAAAACTACAAGAAACCAGCAGACGCGGCGACGACACGTCACCTACTGCTGCTGCTAGCAGTTGGCTTGTCTTCTTTAATCTTTTTATTGATCTATGAGTAAATAGATATAAATACTAGTGTAGTGAGTGTACTAGTGGCCACTAGCCAACTCTGTTGTTTATGTGTGAAAAAGCCCGAGGATTAGCCCGTTAGTTATTATTATACTATAATATAATTATGATCTAGCAAGGGCTATCATAGTCCCGAAGAATAGCCCGTTAGAATATGTATTTAATCTAGCAAGGGCTATCAATGACAATACAACTAATCCAAGGGACCCATCCAGACGTGTTTTTGACATTAAACCTTATTGGATCGATAAAATTCATCATAATGCAAGCTGTTGATTGGTCTACTCTACACGTGCAATTTGCAATTATGCAATGTGCGTTGTTGTGTAAACAGAAAAAATTAAAAAAGCCTTCTGAGGACCTTTCTCTACAGTTTTAAGTCATGTTTCGCAAGTCCAACCATGATGGTGTAATGGCGAAACATCTCCCTTGTCCCGCTTCAATCTGCTTACCTGGCTGGTATTTACTTATTATTAAAGGTTCTTTAGATTAGTATCTAGACATAAAATAAAACAATAATTACGATGGGAGAACCCACTGGTTCCTGAAGTACAGTTCTATACTAGTACGGGAGCCTATGGATTCGATAAAATACTGTGTAACAATTTTCATGTCAAATAAGCAAATTATCTTAAAAATATTCTGGTCTATAACAGGAAGAACACGGACGATATCCTCCTTCCCACGGCCCAGTGGACTTTTATATGCTGTGCTATAAAAAGATCAGTCCCCGATTCAAAGGCTAAGGTGGCTATCGCGAGAGCATCGCGATAGCCACCTTTTACTAGTTAAATAATTATTTTGCAAAGTCATCAAAACAAACCTTCACAAGTGCACACTCAGCATTCGTGGGGGTAACCTAAACAATACATTATCATGTCTTAGATTAGGTCGAAGTTCTGCTTCACTCGCTGGGAGAGCGAATAGCTGCAGCATACAAAGATATGTCGTCTATTTATAACTGAGTGGCTTGCAGCCGCATCGCGAGCTCGCTTTTGTCGTACGTCTTCATTTTGAATGTTTTGTACAACATTCCGCTCAAATGCGTCAGTTTCAAACTCTGACTTGCACAATCGTTCAAACTGCATCCTATTGTAATTGTGTTGCTCATTGTATTGCTATCCGCTATGTAGAGCGTTTATTTTGTCAACAATCTCCTTGAATCAATGTACGGTAAGAATTCATTTATCCACCATTGTTATGTGATCCACCTCACTGTTCTCAATGAGATCTCACGGACTGATTACTTGCAAGCAAGTAAAATTTAATTCTGTTCTAAAATGATAAACAGTAACTTTAAATATTGATTGACCGGTATTGGGTAGAAAGACCACCTACGAAGAAGTCAACACTGCCTTTTACCGGAACAGTCATTTTCCTGAAGGCGCAATGACTTGAAAAAGATAAAAATCTCTGCGATAAGACAAGTTTTAAATGACAGGAATTAATGAAGATGGAATATAATATGAAGTATCTTTTTATACTAGTAGTACCGGTCTTGGAAGCAGCGCATGCTTGCCGTAATCCAGTTTATAACTTGTCGAATGCTTTGTTTCTTGAAAGTCTTAAAACAATGTTCTTGTTGCAGCAAAAAGATAAGATCGTTCGTGCCAGGAAATATTTTACGATATTGTTCTGAAACATCCGTCGCCGTTGAGAATAATACGAAAACGTCGAACGAAGCTATTGCAAGAGAGCCAGTAGGTACACCTACCTAAAGAAATCGAAAATAACGTATTATGTTTTAAAAAGTAACACTCTAGCAACTCTAGTCAGTTCATTGATCTCAAGGTTGTTAGGATGGGCTAAAGAACAAAACGGACACAAAAATAAGATAGGTTACATTGAATCATTGGTAGGGTGGGAATAATTTATTAACAAATCGAAATCGGAATGCTTTTGAAAGTCCGAAATCGTTTCGTGTCGTCTAACATTTTTTTCTTGGGCCGAGTCAGCCAGTGCGTAGCCGGTCGGTGCATCGAACGCGGTGAGAGCGGGGCCGATGAACTTTCCCGCCATGTGCAATAAAAAAGGCTCAGTTTGTTTTCTACTCGTTGAATATTGGTTAGATTAATGATGAATAAATAAAAACATTGAATTACAAACTCGTGCTATTTCTTTTAGCATTATCGATCACATTACCTATAGGGTTAATGAAGAGACCTAAACTAAACTCCATACAGCCAGAGATTAGCCGGATGTAGCTGATTTTGACGATGCCAATTGCCAATATTGTCTAAATATATCTTGGAGATTTATAAAAAACCGATTGCAAACCCTATTTAATTACAGAAAATTCCCAATTTAATTAGATTCCCATCCTGTCTACACGAGCTGCATTAATCTGAGAAGATGGGAAACTTATTCTAGAATACCTAGGTTACCAATTTAATAGGTACCTATAATTAAACAGAGACAGGTGAATCGTGATCGCAGACTGCAGATAGATAGCCTTCCTACTGGACTAGCTTTGGCTTCTATCCAAAAACTCATTACGTGAACCTGTCTAGAAGTAAATTGCAGGTTTTCAACATGTTTTAAATACCTGCATACAGATTGATTGATCTTTCAGATCTCCCTTGATAATCATGCGCTGCGCAAGCGACTGTGCCAAACGAAATACCTACATATAGGGATGGGAAATGGGAATCGACCATTAATTACCTGCCTACTTCTAGTACCTATCTGCATATTAAACTACTGTTAATGTTATTATCACACTAATATTATAAATGCGAAAAATTGTGTAGACGTATGTTTGTTCCCATTCAACTATGTAACGGCTACATGGATTTGGATGAAAGGAATATACGTAGTGTGTAATCTGGAATAATATGTTAGGGTACCACGCGAGAAGCCGCGGGTGGAAGCTTGTTTTTAATATTTAGAGTAGGCATATTTTCTTCCTCTTCAGTGAAGGGCAATTGGATAGTTTTCACAACTAAAGAAGATTAATTGTTAAGTAAAAGCAAAAAGTAATTACAGGCTTATCCAGATAATTTTTAGGTAGATATAGGTACTTATATTGACGTTCTCCAGCGAGGTGGGTCGAGGATATCATAAACACTGTGAGCAGCAAAGCAACAGCAAGTGGCTCAGCACAGGATCGAGGCGAATGGCATAATCATGGGAAGACCATAATCAATCAGCCATTCTCAACCCACACTGGGTATGCCCATGATGATGATGATAATACCTACCTACCAAAAGCAAGACAACAAGGCATATGCCGACCGGAGGAGGACGGAACTACATCAGAGCTTCTGAAAGCCGGTGGAACACCGGTCCTCAAAATCTGTCAGTAATTCAATTTCAGTATCCTTGAGGGTAAATTGGAAGCGTGGAACAGTGTGGTGGTGTTATTTTCAAGAAGAGTGATAAATCACATCCTATTTCGCTGCTGAGCTCCGTTTATAAGATGTTTTCTAGTCAACAACTGTCAGACTCAATGACATTCAGTCTTCCGAAGAAGCCGGGTTCATTATGCTTGGCGTATTCGAGACTGCAGTGACAGGTCATGCATGATAAATCACTACAGTAACGCCACTATGTCTGTTCGGCTTCAGGACCTGAGTGAGCACTAATCCTGCCCAATCGCAAAAAGGGTCTCACTCTTGAGACAGGCAGATGTTATCTGGGCGAAACTATTCACCTCTGCATTGGAACATTTTTTAACGCTTGGAGTGGTGAATAAAACAAATGTGCAGTAGGTGTCGCGGGCCCACTGCTACGTATAGTGAACGTGCTAGTGTCTAGTGTGTATAACGCTTTGAGTGCTGAATAACACAACAGTACAGTGCAGTGGGTGCAGCTCGCCCTCGACGCGCAGCGTCATGTCCGAGGTCAGCATCAGCAGTCAACCTGTGTTTTGCATTAGGACGTACAAGGCATCGACATAAACGGCGAATGCATCATCGATTTTCAACCTTCGATTTGCCGATGTTATATTTATCATTGCAAAATCGTTGGATGACCTTGGATGACTAGTTGGCACTATGCTCAGAGACTCTCAATAGGTGGGTCTCAAATTTGAACGTGGTCAAGACGCAGATCACGTCAAATGCCCATGTTCTACCAACCGATTCGATTCCAGTTCGGAATGATGCCATCGAAGTTGTTGACAACTTGTCTTTCTTGTTTCTTGGCCAGAATTCAATTAGGTAGATTAAATTTCAAAAGGAGGACAACCGGCATGACCCGGACGACAACTGGCAGCATTTGGTATATTCCGGCATATCTTCTTCACAGATACTTTGTACCTCCTAATAAAATGTCAAGACGAAAGAGGTCTTTTGATTGATGACTTGTGGTAGGTAATGAAGCCTGGTAGCTCATTATTAGCCTCATACACTAGCTCAAAATCGCACAACGGGCTGTGGAGAGAGCTAGAAGTATCTGTACGTGACACGATGCGATCGAAACGAAGAAATCCGTAAGAGAACCAAGGTCATCGATATAGCACGTAGTAGAACCGATAACCGTTGGGAGTAAAGGTTCTCGAATGGCGACCACGAACTAGACGACGAAGTGTAGGGAGACCTCACAACAGAATGTCGGCGTCAGTCGTCAAAATTTCGGGAAACCGGTGGTTGGAGGGGCGCAACGCAACGCAAGATCGTTTTCGTGGAAATCTTTGGAGGAGATCTATGCCTCGAAATAACAGTAAGGTAACGGTAAAGGTTCTGGAATGGTAGCAACGAACTAGAAGACGAAGTGTAGGGATACCTCACAACAGAAGGTCGGGGTTGTCAAGATTGCGGTAAGTTGGTGGTGCGCAACGCAACGCAAGACCCGTTTTCGTGGAAATTTTTGGAGGAGATTTATGTCTCGAAAGAACGGTAAGGTTACGGTAAAGGTTTTCGTCAACTACGAACTAGAAGATGAAGTGTAGGGAGACCTCAGAACAGAATGTCGGCATCCGTGTGGCGTTGGTTGTCAAGATTTGGGAAAGTAGGTGGTTATAAGGAGCGCAACGCAACGCAAGACAGTTTTCGTGGAAACCTTTGGAGGAGATCTATGTTTCGAAAGAACGGTAACGGAACATAGGTTCAGCAATGGATGATGGACGATGATGATACCAACTTTAAGTACCTAAGTAAACTAAACTGAAAGCCGAGGATGGTAAGATTCCACTCTCCTCTGGAGGTCTTTACTCTTTACTTAGCCCTGCTTGAGGGTACTATACCTCCTACTACCGTAGGGAGGTACCTGCTTCAGTATTTGTAATATAGGTACATGATTGATCTCAACCTATAGGTGGCTGCCTATATACACTGTACATACCTATATGTTAGTAGTAGTAGAGTTCTTTGTGTAGGGCGCTTCCGGGAAACTTCTGCCACCATGCCTATTTCTGCCGTGAAGCAGCTGTGCTGTGTTTCGGTTTGAAGGGTATGGCAGGGCGTTGCATCATACAGCTTAAAAAAATCGTACGATCCAAAAAAACGTGATCTACCTAGGTACGATGCAATGCAATGCTTTGTGATAGGTAATGGTTACCATTTAACATCATTTGCTTGTTCTATCTTCAAGTAGGTACCACAAAATAAAAATGTTATTTAAGTGAGGTAAGTTGACCTGCCTATCAATTTGTTTTGTGTCATTGTACTTGTAAGTAGAATGATAACCTACCTATAATAATACAGGTTTTTAGGTACAGGTAGGCTAATTTTGTTTTTTGGTGTCATTGTCATTGATAATGTTCAGAATAGTGCAGGCATTCGACCTCCCCCAATACCTGATTATCTTGGCTCATTTTTGGAAAACCCAATTTAATCTTCTCGCTTGGCTCAGAGTCAAGTCTCACTCAACTCAACGTTGGATGCGCGTATTGCATTGCGAGGGTAGGTAGGTAAAAGTATAGGTAGATATAGATATGTAAGGTACCTACGTAATTACTTAGGTTGGTAAGATACCCTGCATTGGCTTTAGCCTAGTAATTATAATATATCTAGGGTTGATTATTAGGTATCTATCATGCTACCTAACGTACCAGCTCTCACTCTTCGCTCGTTCTGGCGTCTCAGAGCGCGCGTAAATTAGCTACCTACTACCTAGGTTAGTTTACTGGTTAGGGTAGACAAAGAGGGTCAAGAACACTAACATCTACATAGTTACTTACTAAATTAAGTAGGTAGGTACTAACTACCTACCTACTTAAAAGTCCACACTCCTTCGAGTCCTTTGTTATGGTAGGAACCGTAGACCTATGAAAGGAATAATTTGGTAATCCTACTTTGCAATTAATACAAGACTTTACCTGAAGCTCCTTATGCTTGTTATCTTTGAGCGATGCTGCCCTGATAACACCAGCTTTCCATCCCCATTCAGAAACTTTATTCACATTAATTTTTGTCACACCACTCACAGCAAGAAATCGTTTGCCAACTAAATCTTCACGGTATTTATAGGCCATAACGAACTAAAACACAATCACATAATTCACTTCAAAAACTACACAACGTCAGGAAATACGCTCAAACACATAACACGTCCCCTTCTGCCTTGAGCGAAGAGAAACTAACTTATTACCTACCTACAATACTTCTACTTGCTGTTGTCAGGTCCAGTGTTTCCAACTGAGTATTGACTTTTTAGCCAACAAGGAAGGATTACACATTTAGTGGCATGCTACCACGGCTAACGGATAAGCCATTTATTCTTTCAACTAAATGTAAGTAACCGTACGTAAGAAGTTACATAATTGTGTAATTTTGATGTTGTTGAGGGTGGGTTAACAAGTCTACATTAAAAACAATAGGCACTTTCATTTAACGAAAATAACAAAATGTTGAATTTACCAAACTACCTACATGGTGGTACATAAACTCACCACATAATCGAACTGCGAGTTGACTGAGTCAAAATTGCAGTCCTCATAAAGAGTCACGGTTAATAAAGTTTTAAAAAATTAAACAGGCATTAAATACAAGTAAACGTGTTTGTTTCTTTTGTTAAAGCGTGAATAGAGATTTATTTTCTTGTTTGTTTCTTCTTGCTCTTTCTCCGATCATCTGATGTGAATATGTGGGTGGGAGTTTGGTGCAAGCAAAGATAAGCAATTTGTTGATCTCGTCGGAGAAGAGGGTTAGTGGAAAATATTTATGCCATCATGTTATACCTACCAACCTATCCTACCTTCAACTTGTAATGGATTTCCACAAAGTTACACCTGGACTCAAAAAATAAGCAGAAAACACATGTTTCTGTAGGTGATTTATGTAGATTAAGTAAAAGATATAACACTATGTTGGTACATTATAAATTATTTTTATTAAGTTTTTGTTGTTAAAATGGCAATAGAATAGCCTCCCGTAAAAGGTCCCACTGGACATTCTTTGGGTACGGAATCCTAAAAAGGAACACAGTCGGTAGGAGGACACGTTCGTGTGGCTCTGCATGAGTCTATCACATTTTGTATCTGCTCTTGTACATTTTGATAAATCACGTTGGCCATCAGATAACATGGTACAATACATCCTTTATGTACTAATAATATACTTCACACGTGATTCATCATTCTTAAGAAACAATTTTTGTTTTAGGTAACAAATGTGCGAAACCGCGAATTGTAGTGGTAAATCAAAAAAGCTGGTAACACTAAACAAGTTGGGTAGGGCGCTGCGCTGGAAACAAGGTAAAATCAACTATTACGCTACAAAATTGTAGAGCATACAAAACTTAGGAATATGACTACTAAAAAAGATACTCTTAAAATTAGTCGAGCTGAATAATTTCGGTGACCGGTAAAGGCGGTAAAGCGAATATTATGTTGGAAATTTAGAGACAACAGAGTTGCAAGTTAAACACAGTAGATGGCTCTGTGTTAGATTATTTATCCAGATTTGTTGTAATTTGTTCAAATTAGTCAAATTAGCTCGAACAGAATAAACGGAATAAATAAAGTATTGAATGAAAATAAAAAGTTATTCTTGTTGTTTTTGAGCAAAGTTTACTGGTTCCTTTAGTTAAAATTTAGTTCAGCTACTCCCTGCTAGATAGCACTAGTTTAGATTGGTAGGCTTTAGTAGGAAAACTTCACTTCTTTATTCAATGGCTTCTGGGATAGTTTTCCACAATGACCTTAAAATTACTCATAATAATATGAGGCAACGTAGTATATACGGTTTATAATTCCAGTCGTCCAGTCTTCCAGTCTTCAGTCAGGTCCTATTTTCTGCTATAGCTATGGCTATAGCCATGGCGAATATAACAAAAAACCATCGGCGCACAATTTTCTTCATCAGAGAATTCCCGTTCAATCTTCTTTTATTCCATTTCACTAATACTTGTGTCTTATATAACTAACGTATAATGGTTTTAATACCATGACTAATAGTAATAAACGACATAAATAAGAAAAACACAAAAAAAAAAGACGTGTGGCACTCGGGGACTGCCGCGGTAAAGCTATTGCATAGCATTTTGTATCAACTTATGCAGTTATAATTATTTATTTATTTTATTTATGCAGTATTTCTTTTTCTTTGATATTAATTCAAGTTACACTTTTTGAGCGTGGTGACCGATAAGAAAACATTTTTTTTTCTTTTATTAAATAAACGAGCTTCGTAGAGTCGTACAATACGTCTAGTTGCACGCACACAAACACCGTGTCGAAGACTGCCGAAAAGAAACGACGTTAGACAATGCACGGCCTTCAAGCCACACCTTCGTGCCCGTCAGAGTGGGGAGCGTGAGGTTTTTTTTCGTTACGGAATTTCTGGATTCGGTCCCCGCGCTCAAGGCCCTCGATAGAAGCTATGCAATAGCTTTAAATTTTTTTAAATAAAAATGACCATGAAAAAATGATGAAAACAACCGTCGTTCACTTCACTTCTTGATTTTGGGTTTTGAACCATCGTTCAAGATGAAAAAAAATGGTGTCCCTGTAACCTTCTGAATTCATCCGTCAAACGTTACGTCAGATTAAATAATAATGTCAAAGTCACAATACACCAAATTAAATCAAATGTCTGTCAAAAATAATTCAACATGGCGAGTTCACATTTTGTTCGACAATCGGTTGCTTGTGTTTTGGTAATTGCTGTGTTTGTTTGAGTGAATAATTCTATGTGATTTAATTATGATATCTTCTATTATTTCACGGTTGGTTATGTAAGTATTTGTAATATTTTATTGTTTAAAAAATATTCGTATTTTACCTAGAAAATGAAATGTGGGTGAATCGTAATTTTCTTTGTGTCGATTTACAACATAATAGAAGCTACGCATGTTTACCCTTCGTTGAAGGGTTTTCCATCGGTAATCCTACTTTGCGATTCTATTCGATACAATTATGTAATACAATATAATATTTAATATACTAAGCAGGTTTCCAAGGTACCTACTTCTGTATGTATGTAAATTTATAGCTAGGTTTTTACCTAAACTGATAATTTTTCTTGGATGAAAATCCAAGTAGATAATAAAATCTATGTATGTAATACACGCGTTGTGAGCCATCAGTAGATCAGGCTAGCACTGAACAATGGCAAGTGGCTAGAGCAAAGGAAGGTTTCCAACGTACCTCATAAGTAAATTTATAGCTAGGTTTTTACCTAAACTGATGATTTTTCTTGGATGAAAATCCAAGTAGATAATAGAATCTATGTATGTAATACATGCGCAGCGAGCCATCAGTAGATCAGGCTAGCGCTGAACAATGGCAAGTGGCTAGAGCAAAGGGAGGCCTTTACCCAGCAGTGGGCGAAATCGAGCTGCTGCTGCTGATCATAATGATATAACACTGAAAATCATGGCATTGTCTAAGTGGTTCCTGTCTGCTTAGGAGTTAAAGTAGGAAATGGCATGTTTATTGAATTATATAAATAAACCGAACTACTCAGGTATTGGTCTGATTAAAAGACCTACTAGAGTTGGCATTACAACTGTCATTTTTTAAATTGAAGATCAGCTTTAACCCCTAGAGTATCTAATATCACTCTAGTCCCACACGCAAACGTTTCAATGGCTCGCTAACAGGCCTTTCGTCCCAATTTTGAATTGTATTTCAATAAGATAAAATATATTCAATTAATAACAATTTAATTACAATGATATTACGAATGAATTATGTGCTGCAACTTTTGCAGGCCAAGGAGTTAATTTATGAATTATCAGATTTTCTAATCAAATATTATTAGCTTCAACCCGCTTTTTCTCTTGCATGGCTACATCGTTAAAAAGTAGCCTAAAATATGTTATTCCTGGTTTCAATATGTTCAGTAAGGATGTAAAGCAGAAAAAACTAAATACATCTTTGCATTATCTCAAAGTTTCACCTTTATAATATTATACTAGCTTCCCAAGGGTTCTCATTAAGGTTTTTCTCTCTATGGGGATTTTTTTTGCTGGAAGAAAGCTATCCTACGTGCATTTTTGTACCCCTGATATGTTTATGAAATTTCATAAAATCAGTTGATAGGTGTGAAACCGTAACAATCACACAAAATACTCACATTTGCACTTATAATATTAGTTAGGATTGTTTACTTTAAATATCTTTTCTTGTTATTTATTATGGTACATTGTCCTCTCCAGTTCATAGATTTATTCAGTCAAAATCTAAATAAATTGGTATTACCTTAATTTAGGTCATATTTATCAGAATTCACATAGGTACAGAATTAAAAGTAGTAATATATCAACCTTGCCTTTGACCTGATTAACCTTTATTATTGTAGTATAAAGGTCTCTTCAAGGTATGCCACTCAGTCCATTATTATTAATGTAATATTGGATCTGCTATGGTGTAGAATGTGGATTATTAAATGCATAGTTTGGAATGCTATGATTATAAAACTAAAGGTTGAACTGGTTTGATTAAACTGAGTATAGTTTAAAATATGCAATTTACTTAAACTTTCAATAATAAAATAGAAAATATTTACTTTCAAGTATCAGAACAGTAAAATAGTTCTGAGCTTGAACTACCTAATACATCTCAGCTCTATTCATTCAAACAAGTAGGTAGTACCTACCAAAGTATTTATTGTTCTCAACAATTAATATTGTCCACCAATGTTATCCCAAACCTGGCATAAATCCAACAGTTTCAGTTTTAACATCAGCTGGCCAGTGTAAAGTTTGGCAGCACTGCAATAATCATCTCTTATTCCTATTTTCACCTCCAGACATCGTCTCGCTTTCTATCCGACTAGCCGTCCGAATACCCTTGTCTTGCGTCTTATTTGATCGCGTATTTGGATTCGAAGCAGTTACAAATTAAATGGGATTAGTAACGTGACACTATCCCTAGAGTAATCCTGAACAAAGCAGCGTGGTTCCTTGGCGTCGCGGAATTCGTCATCAGGGTATCCCAATGCACTGCCGGGTGCTATTTTCGGCGGAGCTCGGCCGTTCGCCTCTCGTGCTGCAGTGAAGACTTGGTTACAGGCGCTCACGGCTGCGTGGTCCGATCTATGCAAGCCAAGTGAAGTGCGTTGACACCTAACTGTAGTGCGCGGTGATTCATTATCGACAATCGGTTTTCGCAAGGACTTTAAATATCTTCTTATGTACTGTTTGTTCCGAGTGCGCTTATTCTCGATCCCCCGACCTGTGTACCTTGACAGCAACACTTTATGCTTATTAAGCTTGTCTTACCTTTAAAGGTGTAACCTCGGTTGAATTAAGCGCACCTTTACCCAGTTTTGTGACTGACATAGTTTTGTATTTATTTAAATGTCGTCCCGAACGAAACTTGATATACGAATTACGATTTATTATGAGAATCAAGTAGTGGTGATTTATATTTAATGGTATGTAGTTGAATCAGTCGTTCTTCAATAAAGCTCCAATGAACATTGTTTTTATTTATCGTCTCCTTTCAGTTTTAATAAAGTTTTGCGTAGTATTTGTTTTAAACAACTTCATCTTTTAAACTTCTATGGTAGCAGGCAGTACAAGACTTGTAAGTAGGTTAGCCACCAAAATAACCATGGCATAATGACCGGACTGTATGACGTGCGAACAAGTGTTTCTCACTTTGCCTTCGCAAATTGACATGGATAAACTGGGAAACAGCAATTTAAATTCACATACCTACCTACCTTACCTATTGCTAGAACAAAAGCCGCGGTCCGTGCCGTTTCGTCTATTTCAGTAAAAGTAGCTCCAATGAATGAATAACCTACTTCCGCTTCGTAACTAATATGCAGGATATTACAGTTGGAATGTCTATTTTGAACATGATTGAAGAAAATCCATTTTGGGATCTTATATGTGAAGCTTCGAAATATTTTTCAGTGATGTCTCTGAAATAAGTGTTATATTTTAACGCAATTTCGATGATATAATCGATGTTGAAAGTTAATTAAAGAAACTTTAAAATTATAGAGCGTTGTTTATAAAAATTGTTCCAACTACATCGATTTCAATTTGAAATTGTAATCAGCGTAGGAAACGCTCGACCGCGTCTAACAATTTAGAGGAAGCTAAATGCTATAAAATTGCGGTTTAATATTGCTCTGTACATTCACAACTTACCTATCTACTATTATATTTGTAACCGTTATGCTCTATAAGCGACTATAATTTAATACTTATTTATGAATAACAACACCGCTATCTGTAGGTAGTCAAGTCCGCAAAATCATGATAAAATTGTAGAAAAGTTCGATGAGCACTATAAATATCGTATTATCAATGGATTTATAAATTACATTTAACTTCTTAGTCATCTTTATCGCTAAATTGGTAAACTTATTAGTTTTTGGAAAACTTACACTATCTACATCTTTAAACGAAAAAACAGCAAGCAATATGATATTTTTATTCATATTTTAGTCAACGATATTTATATAGAAGGCAAAAAAACATAGGTCATAATTATAAACCACGCTCTAATGACTTACCACAGAAATGTAGTAGTTGCCTAACGGAGCGAAGCTTTCCGATGCTCATAAGTCTCAACTCTCAGACCATATTTGGTGCATTAACAGTATTGAATATAAAAAGGATCTTTCGAATAACAGGATGCATTCCAATAAAAACGTGAGTCGAATACATGTTTTATAGAAACGCGTTAGAAACCGAAACAGACGAGCAATTAAACGAGGATCTAAGGAAAATGTTTTAGGATTAACGACATTTTTTAAAACATTTGTAACTGCATTTCTGTCAACCGTTTTTTTAAATGCTTAAGTCTATCTAATATTAGTATTAGTCTTTATATTTTAAGTAACGTAAAGAGAAATAAAATAGACAATAAACCTTCATAATAATCTGCAAATTGTTATAGTAATATCATGCATTATTTTGTAATAGATAATGCAAAATGCATTGAAGGCGTGAATAGCCTTGCAGAGATTTCTACAACATAATGTATTTAGACATTCGTACTTGCACACACACAATCTAAAGCTATACCGTTGTAATACTCAAATGCACAACTGACTGCGTAGATTGCATATATTAATCATCAATTTGCACCCTAACGAATGAACAAAGAACATCGCGTGAGATGCACTGCCTCACTGTCTGTATCAGAGGTTCTTGACCTACTTGGTCTTGGGACGTAAATTTTGTAACTAGAACAAACCTGTTCCTATATAAAATTGATGTGAACACGAAACAGGGGTCGTAAAATTTCTTGGGATACATTACATTAATTTATTTCCTCGCATCTCACAAATGGTCTCACTGAAATATGACTACCAGGAACCTTCATGGTTGTTTAGATTCGTTATTGTATGCCGAAGTAACACTATAGCTTACTACTAAGTACTATAGCGGCCCCGTTATGCGACAATGTTCCACCAACTTTTACTTATTGTGTAGTTTTCTGGGAAAACCGGCAATGCATCGATCTTTTGAGTTTAATCGGTCGTATACGTTATAGTACACAGACATCCCTATTGAATAACCTGTGTTGGATAGTTTGGTTTAGGAAATCGATGGACTAAACGCTGTTTTACAGTTGATCGAGTTTTCCGCCTCATTTAATTTCTGAGTTTGCGTCATCACCTCCGGTTATAAATCACTACGAATATAACTTGGTAAACCACAAAATGAACTATCGGTACTATTTTGGGATTAAACTTCGAATTAAAATTTAGTTGCAAACTTAGCCACACATTCTCATTATCTTTCAAAGATTTTAGAACTGTTCCTTTTTCAGTTGGATCTAATGGCCCAATAATGCAATATTATTTTGTAAGTTATTTATAAACAACATATGCTTCTTGTAAGAAATAGGGCATGGTATTACTCAATCCATACGGCTTGAGGCCTAATAAAAGAACTAGAAGGGAAGTTGCGAAAGCATTTTGAAAGGAGCTAACCTACTAATGAAAGTTTAGTTTACACTTCCATTTCCAACACTCTTTATCTTTTCTTATTTTCTTCCGAGACTTTAGATCATTTATTCTGATGCTGTTTTATGCTTTAATAAAACATTTTATTGGTGTTTCTGGTATAAAATTAAACCTGATTTACGATCACTCCAATAATGGAATGTTGTTTCATTCATGATATTCAACACCCACATCATGAAACTTGAAAGTCTTGATTTATTTGCGTAGGCTTTTCATATCTGTGAAATGATATCACTCACACTTTCATGTGGTCTGGAAAGCAGTGCTGTTCTACATTATTAATATTCTTATAAGTAGTTTTTATTTCTTGTGTTGACAAAAATGTTTTTATTGTATCCTGCGATGAAGACGATGCAAATTATTGCAAATTTAATAACTAACCAAGGTTCATAGTTTACACTCTCTGATAAGCTAAACAAATGCTTGCAATAGAATAAAACAATACTGATTGTTGTTGTACAGAGCTATTCATATCACTAGTGTAAGTCGTGCATCTGCATTGCAATTGACTTTGTTTATTTTTGTATCTATCCAGTGTAAGAAGATACTCATCTTAAAGATGCTATCAAGTATCTCAAGTATCAGGGTGGTTCATTTAACACTGGTTGGGTCGGGACGGGATCGCCTTGGCTGCCTCCGTTTATTATTCGTTTGCTAAATTGTCCTGTCTTGCTTTGATTATTTCCGTCTAGTTATTAATGTGATCGTTTTTTACGCTCCACAAACGCTACTAATATTTGACTTCAGGGATTCCTAAAAATTCTCTAGTTGTATCCGTATCGTTCAGCAATTATTTCTAACGTTAACTCGTAAAATTTTCACGCACTTTTGCACTGTTCCGGTTGTGAGCAATTCGGTGACTGGCATCCAACCTTACCTACCAGCATGATTTACAATCATTAAAAGCCTTACAATTTGCATTTATTGCATGTTTTAAAATAATCACGGTTTAGTGTCAGGAAAACAGAATCAGTGGTAGAAGTATGAAATGTATTACCAACGCATACCATGAGACGTTTAATTCTCAAAACAAGCAAACATAACTCTCAACACCCACTATTGACAAATATTTGAAGAGAAATCGATTGTTTTAGTAGTCTCCGTCTTAAAATAAATTAAACGCCCAATTGCTTTCAAGGACATTTTCAACACAACTTCTCCAAGCCTCGGAAATGTTCTATTAGTACAACCAGACAAACGCAGCTATAATAAAGTCAATTCATCTATCGCGTGCACATCGATTTTATATTCAGCGCACTCGGACAAACTTAGCACAGTACAGTTTAGTGCATAAACAATACGCCATCGATGTCGTGGTTATGGTATCCATGGAGGCAGGTCGTGCGTGCGGTTACCGTGACGACAGCCCTCGTGTGCCGGCGTTGAGCCTAGGCCTGTCCAGTGTCCGGCTCATTGTCAACAAGTTCGAGTCGCAGTACACACGTGTCTCTCCAGAGTCGGAAGAACACCAAAAGCAACTCGTCAAATACGACCCAAATATTGAGGAAGCCTGCGATGACTTCTCTCTCGAACAATCGAGAGGACGAGTCTTCTTGGAAACCCTAGGGATTTGCATAAACAGATGGATACCTAACGTCACTTTTGGGAACTTCGGCGTCTTGGCTGTAACTATTGGACTCTTCGCACCAAAGATGCTCACTTACCTGGTTGTGTATCCGTTTTGCAGATTGGTATTCGGGACCCTCTACCCGGCTTACGCCTCATACAAAGCTGTGCGGACGAAGAATTTAAAAGAATACGTGAGTACTATTTGTATTTTACCTATCCCCTTGTCAGGAATGACTCCACAATATTCTTTCTGTGACAATTCTGTAAATAAATTAAAATTACAAAGCGTTTACAAGGCCACACTTTTTTGATCAGACTTGATCAATTTGTACCAATTGCAAGTTCACTTCATTAGTTCTAGTCTCGAGAACGAATTTATTCCTATCGAGTTTGACTGGTATCCTTTGTATACGTGTACCTACTATTGTTCTAAGCCAATAATACAAACTATAATTATGTATATTTTTATAGGAAACGAAACGTTTGCTGTTACAGTTTACAGTAGATCTTGTGTTAAAAACTGATATGTGGCAGTCCTTTTCCGATGCGTATTCATGTCGTGGAAGCACAATGGCATGCCAGAAACTTAATGGCGTTGTCCAGTTTACTGGACTCGTGTTGGGACAGGAGATACGCGAGTAATTCACAACTTCACAGTGAATGCTCCAGTAGCGTACAATAATGGCCTTGTCACGGCTGCACGCGTTGAAACGCTCCGGCTCCCGCAGCGTCCTTTACCTTGTTTTCTGGCTTCCTATGACTAATTAGTAACTACGTGCTTATTGTTAGGGTTTGGTGATGTTTTTTCATTAAAATAATGGCCGTGGCCGTTTCGTTCCTCTCTAAATAAAAGGAGAAAGGTGTTACACAAATATTTTATCAGCAACACTTCCGGCTTTAAAACCTTTCTTCAGTTCCCTGTAAAATTGTTATCTACTGAAGTATTCTTAAAAAAATCATGATTCATCTAAAATAACTCTTCAATAAAAAAAAATTCTGAATCGTTAAAAAATCTGTATTTGATTACTTATATGGATGCTGACCCGCCAAACGTTTTTCTGTCTAAATTGTAAAGTTTATACAAAAAGTATTTTATTAATTCTTATCGATTTTTATTAGATCCCCAACCCGCATGCCCAGCGTGGGGGTTATGGGAATATCCTCCTTTATTAGGGGAGGCCTATGTCCAGCAGTGGACTGATATAGGCTGGTGTGGTGCGGTTATACCAAATAATTAATTTAGATTTTTAAAATTTTCGACTGTTCCTTTGGGTTTCCTCTATTTTCTTTCCTAAGCTTACCCTAAATCAAGGCGAAGGAAACAAAAAATAAAGGCCTCCTACAAAAAGAGGATATGCCCATAATCCCCACGCTAGGCATGCGGATTGGGGTTCGCAGGGTATGGGCCTCGCATCGCCCACGCTGCTGCGTGTCGACGGTCAGAGAATTAAGCTGTGCCGGTGTTTGGACTGCGCTATGCTGCAATCAGTCAGCCGCCAGAGCCCCGTCTGTTAATTAGCAGGGTGCACCACGGGCAGGAGATGTTGGCTTGAGTTCCGAAAGTGGCGGTTGGAAAATCTTGATGCACCAATGAAGAAACTAATTCAAGATTTTTTGATAACTTTGAAATAAACATCTAACATACTCAAATCACATACGTAGGTACGTTTGAATTAAGTTCTTGATTACGCAAATGATATTTTAACGGCATTTTAGCTATCTGAGGATTATAGAACTGTTATGAATAGGACGGCAAGTTTTTTATATTTTTAATAACCAAAAATTTTGTAATTTCAGGTAAAATGGATGATGTACTGGATAGTGTTTGCTTTATTCACATGTACGGAGACGTTCACAGACATGTTTCTGTCATGGTTCCCGTTCTACTACGAAGTGAAGATAGTGCTTGTGCTGTGGCTCCTCTCGCCGGCGACGAAGGGCTCCTCGATATTGTACAGGAAGTTCGTACACCCGGCTCTTTGCAGGCGGGAACAGGTGGGATTGTCTTGCATCTCTGTTTAACTTAGTGCTATCTTTAATCATTATCCTCTTGGTGTCCAAATAAATTTGAAAACTCGCTTATTTGGATCGCTTGAAGGTCACCCACACGTCGCTATAGCCATTCATCATCAGATTTTGTACTGCCGACCTTTTCCTAGGTGACCATCATCTATCATACATAGCTCAGGTAGATTAAAGGTTTAATTATATCCCAGTTAATTTATCCGTACCTACTTACTTTAAATAGAAGGTTTTTTGTTTATGTCCCGAGCTGATTACAATTTTAATGTCACATGCCCTTTATACGACCCAGTAATAATGAACTTAATTGACAATGTAATTTCTAATTATTCAATTGACCGAGCTTGTAAGCTCACAGGCTGTCTAGATGAAGCGATCCACGCGTGCGTTGAGTTGCGTTTAGCCAATCAGGGCCATGATTTTTAGGAATAGAGATGATTGTCGCATTAGAAATATGTCGCGAGAACTGTCAAATGTCAGTTTACCATAGTTTTGAGAGTTTTCGTGACAAACAATAATATCTATTTCTTAGAATCAGGGTCCAGGAACCAGATTCTTGGTGATAGACAACTATCAAACACATAAGATAATTATATATCGCCAGAACTGTCAAAACTATCATTTCTACTCCTGTACCCCCTAGTACGAGTAGCACAATTCGAAAACTTTCTTGGTTTACCAACTGGCAACTTTAACTGGTTTTTACTTAGCAACTGGTTTTAAGTAGAAACTGATCGACGACGTAGGTAATGTAATCTTCTTGTAGATTGCAATAATTATCACTCAAAACGGTGAGAAACGAAATAAGGTACTTCAAAAGTGAACTCGATATAGTATACTATAAAAGTTTTCGAATTGTGCAACTCGTACTAGGCCCTCTGAGAATCAGGCCCTAGGCTTGCGAAATGTCACGTGAAATGTGACGTACGTCCAGATGATTGGCTACGCGGGAGGTCGAGTCGCGCGTTGATCGCTACTGGACGCTACACCAGCCTCTTCAGTCCAATGCTGGACATTGGCCTTTCCTATAAGTAGGAGGGCACAGCTTCTCGCACCGCCGACGATGCTGCCCATCGGCTGCCAATCTATTTAGCTGTGTCAGTGTTAGACTGCGCTATGCCGCAATCAGCCGGCCGCCAGAGCTTCGTTTGTTATTCAGCAGGGTGCAACACGGGCAGGTGAGGTTGGCTTGGATTCCAAAGATTAATCTTAGAACTCTTACACCCCTATTATAACTTCCTTTATAAATACCTTAGCTTTTAGATTCCTAAAATATTTTGTTCATATTTCAGGAAATAGATGAGTACATAGCAAAGGCCAAAGATCAAGGCTACCACACAGTGCTTAACTTGGGCACTAAGGGTGTGAATTACGCAACAACTGTAATTATGCAGACAGCAATAAAGGTTAGTTTCTATTGAAGACCTAGAATCTAGCAAAGCGCAGGGATATGTGTAAAATCAACCATGTACCATGACTAAAAAAGTGGGGTGTTACTTGTTTGAAACTGTGTGTATGTCTGTGGTAACGTAACTCCCAAACGAATGAATCTATTTTCGTTTTTTTTTGTTAAAAAGGTGGTTGAGAAAACCGAGACTGTTCCTATGTATGATTCAAGAAAATCTAATCAGCCGTTTAGAATCTGCAGGTTACCCAACTCCTCATAAGCTGACAGAATAAATACTTGTATTTAACGATACTTTACAATTAGCCGGCTATAAATTTCGGTCGCAATGAAATTCGAATAAATCCGACAAATGTCGATAGTTTCGATTGTACAGACTACCAAAAATATTAACTCGGCTATAGTGAAGTCTTACCGTCCGAATCGGTCGCTAACTACATTCAACCTAAAGATTTAAATTATTGTTAGTATCAGTATTTTTTTGCAGCCAATCACAGTGTATAGTACTGTGATTGGCACAAGAAGGTGACGACACCAATTCTTCATTAACCTGCCTCATTGGTTGACAATAACGTGATGTCAGTTTTTATATATTCCATTGGTTGATTTTCTACATCTCCGTTCAGCTTTGTTGATTTACAATAGCATGCTTTTAGTTAATAGTTTCTAAAGCCAAAACCAGATTAAACTAGGTGATTGGGTGGGGTTTTCTTAACCCAAATTTAAGCAGCTATTTCGTTTTATCACTTTAGTTTGTTTTCACAACCAATTATTTTAACAGTGGCATGTTTGATGCAATGTATGTTTGTATAATAAATGTACAGTGCTAAAAAAACCGCACGCTTCGTGTACGTTTTCGATGTTTTTTTACACTTATCACGTACTGATTCTCAAATAAGTGGCAATTGGACGAAACGATAGTCTTTAAATGCGCCCGCCATCCAAACGAAAGGGAAGCGAAAATAGAAATGCACACAGCGAGGAACCGACGCCACGCCAAGTTATGTATATACGTTCGCTTGCCCGAAACTTTGTAATCTTTGTTAATTGTTTCGTTTTATCGTTGTTTTGTTTTTTAAATATAGATTGTAGTCATTTTTTTTATTTGTATATGTATAAAAATATGGATTTCTTGTTTTGCACGGTAAACAATGTGAAAATACCATGCCATCGACTAAACAATATATACGTTGTTTGAATGATTCTAAATCTCAACATTGTTTCTACACTCCATAGTGTTTGTTTACATACCGGTCTAGAATTACCGTTTGCGCTATCGTTTCGTTTTCAATCACCCCTTTTCTAGTGGCTGTTGTCATCAGGCATGTCACTTTACATTTTAATTTGAGCCCACATACGCTTTAATTATCATTTTAATTTTGTATTAACACGCTTTTTTAATTTCTCCCATTCCGACCCTATTCCTTTCCCACGTGCTTAGAATTTCAATCTGCCGAGTCCTGAACGCGACGGGCCGAGGGAAATACGCGCCCGTGACGTCATTGACGGGCCTAGCTACGAGGAAATGGAGTATCAGCGTTTCGAGCGAGAGAACATACCTGGGATAATCGAAATCGTCGAAGTAGAGAGTTCTGAAACTGACGCCTTGATCGGTGATTCGAATGACCCGGATTATGAACCGGATGATTCATCAGCTCGCTCTCGAGGCGATGTTGTCCGGAAACGGAAAGTTGCTAAGGATAAGAGGGAACGGCCTAGGAGCAAGTCTCGCGGTCGTAAAACTAGGAGCCAGACTAAGCATAGGGATATTGCTGTTGATTAGGAACTGTGATTATTGAGGGAGGTGACAAAATGTAATGCAAAAGTCAATAGAGTATTTATCGTCAACAAAGATAATGTTTAGCTGTATAATACGGGGTACAAAGACATCGGTACTAACTAGTACAAACAATAATACAGAAAAGACGGCTTAAAATTTCCGTCGTCGATGGTATTATTTTATGAAACTAGTACTAGTAAAGTCATTTTAAACATATCGTTAGCCGCGCTGGTATAGTTAGCTAATACAATTGATTCAAAATAGCGATGTTTGCAGTTTTGTTGGTTTTTAAAACGACTTAGATAGCAAATTTGGCTTCACATGTTCACTGTCCACGCTAAAAATGGGCTAGGCTACCGGTGTGTTTTTATTTCCACTTTTTATTAAGATAATGAATGAAATATAGCAACAACATGTTTAATAAAACTTTTGTCTATGGTTTTCTAGTTTTCTGTACATTGCTATTCGATTGATTGCAAATGTCTAAAGATTCTTTACTTGTGCATCCCTCACCAGAAATGCCATGAACTTTGAATGTGGCTCATGACTACAAAATTATAAATGGAGTTATGTCATGGACAGAGAACGTGTTAAAATAGTCATTCACTGCTGAGAGGGCTTTGTATACCTATAAGTTAGCAAGCATTTGACATTGTGGTAGATTTTTGACTAGACTAAATTGATGAAAATACATCTAATAAATCGGACTATTTGTGATTCTATGCTACATATTTGTTCTGCAAGTTCTCCCTCCTTATTAGTTAAATTTTGATTATCAACAAATATGTTTCAGTTTTCGCTAGTTAGATTTGAGAGTACTATGAATTAATACAATATTTTTTAATCATTCTTTCTAAACATCGATTTTTATGTTAGTTATTATTGTGAGTCACGGATTATTTCTATATATTAGTCAGAAATAATTTGAGCGCCGGACGCAGAACGGAGAAAGGAATTCCGAAATGTGACTCATTTTCGATCTCATTTTGCTCACCCGATCTTTTGTATTCAAGATAGTTTTTGCGTGTTTTTTACCTATTCCAACGTTTACGCTTTGTATGTAGACGTGTTAACGTGACCACATTATAAAGAATATCTAAATATCTGAATGGCAGACGACGGCTTGATTCCATTCAAATTTGCGGAAACGCTAAAGTAGTCTACACACCAATACCACCGACATACAACCGGCCGACAAAGCCCGTCTCTGAGTCGCTGCTGTGTGACTATGTCGGCGGCTTTGGTATGTAGATTCCTTAAAACGATTGGGTAGGTAAAAATAACGCTAAACCTTGTCGGTTAGACATGGTTCTGTTGTGAACTAAAATTAGATTAATATAATGGTTGGAAAAACAAAGGATACAACAATCTATTGTCCTTTAGCTTATATTGTAATCCGTAACGCAGACCAAAGTTTTTATTATAACATTTTTTGTGTCATATATTTTTATTTACTGTCACTTTAGATATCTTTATCACTATTTGTAGGTTTTATTATTCTACTTTCCTTGTAGGTATTTTAGTATATTTTCAATAATATTTTGATCAAGTACCTATAAGTCTTCAATAGGTATTACATATTTCAAAACCCCAGTTTTGAAATAGATTTATTAATTTTGATTTTAAATTAGCTGTCTTACGCCAAAATTGCCATTACTTTCATTTTCCTATCATACAGTTCCTGTGTGCACAAAATCAAAATAACTTTGTAATGTACATTTTACTTTTATTTGCATGACTTGTAAAGTAAATCTAGTTGTAATGTAATAAAGTGAGCTGTGTGTATGTTATTTAGGTTTAGAATCGCGTGACTGATTTAGTTTTATATTACGTATCTCCTAAATAAATTTAGTAAAATTTTTTGTAATCATTTGTTTTACTTCACTAAGTTTGCTTAGGTAATATTGGATGCATGGGCTTAGCTTTAGTACCTAACTACACGTGGCAGACTGACACAACACTAAATCGTAAGTATTTTTCTTTATAATTTGCATAATTGATCCCATGCACGTTTAATTTTTTTCATAACACCATCACCATGTGAAGTCCAGGAAAATAAAGTTAAATGCAGATAATTTGGTGATCATTCTGTTTTTGATGTCTATATATAGTTTTACTAGCTTCGCTTAAACGTGTTAAAGTTATTTTTCTATCCCACGGGAACTGTTTTCTTGATGAAAAGTATCCTATTTATATTTTTAAGCTATTGCATAGCTTCTATCGATGGCCTTGAGCGCGGGGACCGAATCCAGAAATTCCGTAACGAAAAAAACCTCACGCTCCCCACTCCGACGGGCACGGAGGTGTGGCTTGAAGGCCGTGCATTGTCTAACGTCGTTTCTTTTCGGCAGTCTTCGACACGGTGTTTGTGTGCGTGCAACTAGACGTATTGTACGACTCTACGAAACTCGTTTATTAAATAAAAGAAAAAAAAATGTTTTCTTATCGGTCACCACGCTCAAAAAGTGTAACTTGAATTAATATCAAAGAAAAAGAAATGCTGCATAAATAAAATAAATAAATAATTATAATTGCATAAGTTGATACAAAATGCTATGCAATAGCTTTACCGCGGCAGTCCCCGAGTGCCACACGTCTTTTTTGTACCTCTGACAACGTGCAAGCAAAATTTCATAATGATAGGTTTTGTAGTTAAGGTGTGGCAAGGTAACAAACATGCATATTATGCTTACTTTTGCATTTATAACATTAGTCAGGATTATTTACTACTTTACTACATACTGTGTATAGATAAAAAATTTATTGTAGACAGGCAATTTAGCAAAACCATTAAAATAAACTCTTCTATAACATGTCGATTGAGAGCGTTTAGGTATCAAAAGAGCTGCCTTTAAAAGCTTTTGTGACCCATGACTTTATGCAGCAAATTTGTTTACCAAAAGCAGGTTAATAACAAGAATAATTTTTCAGGGTGGAGGTGGTTTGGTTCAGCAGATTCGTAAAAGTTACAGCTTGTCGGACTTGACAGAGTGCGTACCGAGTGATGACAGGAGTAATGATGAGGCTGATGATGTTATGACTGAGCCTAGACTGATCCGACGAGTTCCTAAGAGGTATGTCATGCACATGAGTACGAACAAATCAATTTATTTATTAACAAACTTTCGGACCTACCCTAGTACCTACCTGGATAAAAATGCCCTCATGTTAATTATTGTAACTGAAATACGAAGGGACCATAGCCTAAAAATCAACGCTCCTTCAATTAAGTGTAGGTACATTCTGTGGAGAGGCTTACAGTTTTAGATAACCCTGATGACGATGATTTTATACGCGAATGTCAGATTCATTTTTAAAATTAGGCTACACAGATAGTACACTAGTTTATCATAAGCTATTTGACATCACTTCGGGGTGAAGTGATTCATCTTGGAATTTTTTTAGTTTTTTGTCGGTGTGAAAATGCGTTACACGTTCTTAAACTCTGGTAGAGTTAGAGGTATATCGGGCTCTCCGCTGTGACTAGATGTCGCTGCTCGGCGGCTTACCGACTAAAAACACCGTGTTCCTTCATTCATCGTAGTGCTAGTGCATCATCAAACCATTCATCACCTGATGAAGGGCTCGACGCTGCAGTAGAACTTGACGGGGTCATGGGGTCCCGGTAGGATTCTACCACGGTTCATCTTTAGCACGTAAGGCAACTTCACCTGCCCGTGGTACATCCTACTAACTAATAAACGGGCCTGCCACGGCCGACTGCGGCATAGCACAGCCTAACTCCGGCTCTGCTAAATCCCCTGTCCAGCAGTGGACTGATATAGGCTGTAGTATCTTTTAGTAGTAGTAGAGTTCTTTGAGGAGGGCTTTTCCGGGGAAGTGCTGCCACCATTCTTATTTCTGCCGTGACGCAGCTGTGCTGTTACGGTTTGAAGAGCGTTGGGTGCCGGTGTAATTACAGGCAAAAAAGGCTTATCATCTTCATGCCTCAAGTTGATGGACGCAGGCAGTTGCACCGTAGAGGAGAGCACGTTCCAAAAAAACGTAATCTACGGTGCTATGCTTTGTGTTAGGTAATGGTTACCACTTAACATCAGGTGGGCCATGTGCTTGTTTCATCTTCAAGTACCACAAAAAAATGTTGTTTTTTTTATACTTAATGACAGTCATTTAACTTCGCTCAGTGGATACGCGACACGACGCAGTGCATCTGAATCCGCGACACGATCTCCAATGTACTTTCCTGAGGTGGATGTGGACGTGCGACCCAGGCCTAGGAGCGATGAACCAGACTTCAGGTAATGCATAATCATTCTGTGCAACAGAGCCATCGAGTATCTTTTCTTCATCTTCATCGGCCTATAGCAGTCCATAGGCCTCCCCTAATGAGCGCCATTGCGCCCTGTCCTGAGCTCGACGCATCCAGCTTCTACCAGCAGCCTTTATCAAATCGTTACTCCGCCTGGCCGGAGGGCGTCCTACACTACGTTGTATACTCTGTATGTAGTTTACTCTATGTTAAATATAGATTGATACACGGGACATTAACATGTACACGTAGTGATGATGATGTGATGACTAATGATAACGTTGACGAAAACCAAAATGGCTTTTCATTGGCTTTGACAACCAAATTGGTTTCGTTATCGTTCATTGGTCGCCGTCATCACTACTTTTACCATTTTATTTAACAAAATGTAGAGCCACTGACCGTTCACTCCCTCGCCTTTTGCTTTATCGTAGAACCTACACAGTTATTGCACTATGATTGTATCTGTCTTCATTGAATATCTATCTGTTTAATGTTCTTCATATTTAAAATAAGTGTTATATGTAATGAAGTTGCCAAGTGTTGTTATAAGTCCCTATGGTTTCGAAATAAATTGAAATTGAAATTTCACCCCCTCTCCCCTGCACTTTTCCACTACCGTAGAACCTACTCAGTTATTGCGCTATGATTGTACATAAATCTTCATTGAATTTCTAGTTGTTTAATGTAAACCTTCAAAGTTGTACCTATCTCTTTCCAGCCACATCAAGTCAACTGAAGACATAAGCTCGGGCTACTCCAGCGCCGACAACTCTGCCTCGCTCACTCGCACCGCATCGCTCGGCGCGCGCGCTCGCATCCGCACCGCTCGCACTCAAGTCACTACGATCAAGAGACCCCAGGCTGCCGAGGTCTGGTAACCTTTATAAATTTGTCATCTCCCATGAAAGATCAGCGACTATTAATAACGGATCGGCATCAGATAAGCGCCGTCTCGCCTGAAAATGTTGTTAATTCTTCTGCGTATTCTTAATTTTGTTAACACGTTGCCTGCTGGCCTTGAGGACGAGAACATACAGAACCACATCTGTGTTTTCAGTATCCAAAGTGTTATACACTTTTTTTTCGGACTCGCGCGCGGGGGGTTATTTTTTGGAGTCGCGTGTCGCGTCTAATAAGCATAATAAGGATGGAACAGTATGAGCTAGTGGCCAATTTTGTTAATGAAAAATGGACTTTAAGTAGCTTGGCACACTGTATATTTTAGATGCTTCCGTCGTACCCGAAAAATGACAAATTAGAAACGCCTTGTTTTAAATTATTGACAAGGTAGAATCGTTGCACGAAGCAGCATCGTTTACGAATTGTAATACGAATTCACAAGTGGCTTGAGTGCGAATAACATACCTCACTACAAAGTTTGCATTAACTATATGTTTGTATGGAAATGACAAAGTTTTACAAACATTCCGCTAGGGGCGCTGCTCTATTTTCATACAAAAATTAAAGATAAGACGACTATACGGGTCAAACCTCCCTCTCGCTCGCACTATTCAACATTTTTGAAGATATAAAAACACTGAATGTAGTTATGCAAATTAGCAAACCTTGATGGCTTAGAAAATAACAATAGAAAGGTTCAGCAGGCAATAATATCATTTTGATTCTATCAAGTTTTCTTACCAAAAAAACTTGCACCAATGTGATCAATTTTGGTGCAAATTTTTTGGTAGGAAACGTGTTGGGTTCAAGATGATATTCTTGCTGAACCTTTATATTGTTATTTTCAAGGCCGTGAAGGTTTGCTAATTTGCATAACTACATTCAGTGATTTTATATCTTTAGAAATGTTGAATAGTGCGAGCGAGAGGAATGTTTGACCCGTACCGCCTTAACGCAAACTTTGTAGTATTGTGTTGTTTTCGCCATAGCCACTGGTGATTTGTGAGCGATTAACGCTCGTCTGATGCCGAGAAATTATGGTCTGAAATGTTGAACTTGGAATATAGAACGCTATTTTCATATCTTAATAAAAATAAAATCGTATGAGCTAACCAGCCAACTTATGGCTCGCTTACACCGGATCGACAGCTGTCTTTGGCAATCGTCCCTCGGCTATCACTAGGAAGTCGGAGCGTTGCTTACACGTCGTCGCCAAAGGAATTCAGCCTGTCAGTATGTTTTTGTATCTACCTCGCCGTCAATTTTACTTGTCAAAACATTAACGTTATATTGGAGGGTTGGTTCCTTCGACAAGTATGCGAAGGCGACTTGTTAGCTCGGAATAAGCTAGCTATTAGTTTAGCAGGCATAGGGCGCTACGTACGTGGCTTGGAAGAAAGAGCGATAAGCTGTTAATGCTACGAGCTTTTGACTAGGCTTTCGGGTGTACTATCTTTAAATTTAAATTGATTGAGGATACTATCCTAGTATTCAAAATCATGACTTATTTATCACTTAGTTTAAAAATCTTATTGTATACTGATAAATCAAGTGCTTACGCAAATCAATACTATATTAGCCGACGTATCGTAAGCGTAACGAAAGAATGTTGTCGAATTTCAGCATTATTTTGAACCTTTCTCATTGGCCTGTAGACTTGCCATGTCTTGTTTTGGATTATTACAGTCGTTAGTGTGTCGGTATCACCCAATCATCATGGACTGAAACTATTCATTATAAAGGGTGGTTAAATTTGAAGGGCCGATGTTGATTTTGAATAAAACACAAATTAAAGAAAATATGCCTCATCACTGAAGATGATTTTCTTCGAAAATTGATCATCCACTGTTGCCATTTCTTGCCACCATTCTGACCATTGACGACGTTTGGAATGGTCAAGAGGCTTTAGTTCTTGAGTCAATTGCACCTTGTAAGCGTGTAAATGTAAGTCTTTATGCATAATGTTCAGCAACGACGAGCGTGAGAGGTGCAATTGTTGGGCACGACGACGAGTTGAGGTGGACGGCTCTTCAGCCACACTATCGCGAACAGCAGCAATATTTTCTGCAGTAGGAGCTGTACGAGCATGCACTGGTGTTTTCACATCTCCTACAGATCCGGTTTGCTCAAATTTTTGCACGATTTTCCGATTGTACGCACATTTGGACGATTAAATTGGCCGAAAAAATCACGAAGTGCACAATATGCATTTTGATTTGAACGCCCATTTTCATAATAAGCCTTAATAACTTTAACGCGTTGCTCGGTTGTGTATCTTTCCATGGTTCAAATTGAGTTAGTCTGAAATAGAGAAATATCAAATTAAATGCAGAAAAAAACTTGACGTTTAGGTGTGGTTCACATTCAACATCGGCCCTTAAAATTTAACCACCCTTTATATAACATTTAGTCCTACAATGATGGTCTGCACGGACCATATTCCGAAGCTAGGCTAGCGAATGGTCCTCGGTCTCTGCGCTATTAAACGAGATACTGCGATAGTTGAATAAGATGATTTTTATTAAGGCTACTAAATACAGCCAAGTCTATGATAATTAGGTGATCAACTAGCTAATCAAAACATGACATGGTAAGCCTTTCCCACAGGTTATCGATTGTCAAGGAGAAGCGAGAGTGAATGAAACAATGCTAAGGGCTGCAGTTGCAAAACTTAAGCTGTTCAAGTGGTAGTTTCACCAACTTATTATACAGTTTTAAACAGTTATATATATTATGTTGGAATGTCAGGGTTGAAACGGTGCTGGATAAAGAATGTTGGAAATATTTAATATACGACTGTATTTTTTAACTTTATAAATTGTTAACTGTTGTAACATTCTTAGAGCTAATTTTTATTCAATTCTTTATTTTAATTTGCATGCCATATGTTTATACTCATATTTATTATACTTATTTTTTCCTTCACTAATTTTATCTATAAGTCTGTTTATGCATTTATTAGGATATTTATGTATTTTTCTTGATTTAGACTTAAGAACTTTTCATTTTAAGGAGAATGAAGCTATCATCGAGGAACTACGAGACGACGATTTTGATTATGCGAATATGCCCTCTTTAGTAAACCTTCCCGCCCAAATATTTATGTCCCATACCGACCCCCCTTTCTTGTACCAATACGTTGAAGATCAAGTCAGAATAATACAAGTTTTAGGCGATTATCCGTTAGTTGCTAAAAACAATAAAAATATAGAGAAAGATATTGTTAACAATCTAAACTCTGATAGTAATCTTGCTGATGGTAAGCAGACAGTAGAACGTAAAGAAGTATCAGAAGATACTAAAGAGCCTGCGACACCCTCTGATCGTACAGTAGAGCAAACAAATGAAACTGAAACTTTTCCTGATCAAACTGTTTCTAATGAAAATTCTGTTCTAGAGCCCATTGAAGTAGCAGAAAATAAAACAAATTGTGATAATTTAGACCAATGTATTGGTTCACATGTAAACCAGTCAGAATCGGACACGAACAAAGATATAATAAAGAATACTACTGACAGAAAAACAGATTTAGAAAAATCTTCTAATATAAAAGAAATAAGCAAAGTCACCGAAAACTATGAAAATATACACTTGAATGATAATAAAGTGCTAGATCAAGAAACAGTTTGTTTAAATGCCACGATGGACGAAAACGATTCCGCTGAAAGTGGAGACGATGAAGCGTCTTTCGGCACGCCAGAAAACTCACCTAAAAGCAAAAGAAAATTGGTTAAAGGAAAATATGGCAAAGGCAAAGCACCACCACCTCCTATGATAGATCATAATACAACAAACCCAGCTAAAGAACGCATCAATTCCACTGACCTAAACGTTTGCGATACAACTTCTCAAGAGAGTCTTGTTGATATAGTTAACAGAATGCCAAACACAGCTATCAAAGAATCTGGAACGTATCACAAAAACAGAAGTCTCCAGATAGTTAATCCTATAGCCGAAAATAAAAAACGACATAAGTCCAAATCTCCTGGTAAATACGCAAAAGGCAACACAACTACAATTAGTAGACTGTTACAATTACCTAGTAAACTAGCATTTTGGAATAAAAATGACGATACAAACAGATCAAAATCTGATGTATCTGATATATCAGATCATAGTAGAAGATCTTCAAACATTGATCAGGGAATCATTGACGAGTTTCAAAGCTGCGCTGATCTAACCAAGTTAACTCTTGGAACATCTGACAGAGCTGAAGATCAATTGAGCTTTAAAGACGCTAATTTCGAAAGCGAGGACATAACAAAAGACATTATTGACAAAAGTGACGCACTGCAAAAACTTATAGAGGCAAAAATAGAGAGCCACCCTGAGTACAAAATAGTCGCGTTGCACGCCGAAATACAGACAACTTCGAAAAGCACAGATGTGTAAATTTCCTTTAGCCCCGATTCCATTTCAAACTCATTTGGAGACAAGCCGAACAGTATGTTTATTGTTTTACGTGCCGTTGTGTGAGCATGGACTGACTGATTCTACAAACCTACTTACCCAAAATTCATATGTACCAAACGCGACTTACTAACGCCCCCTAATTTATATTTTATTATAATACCCACTAATACCGAGAGCTTTTGTGTATTTTTTTTATTTTATAAGTATTTTATTTTGTGTTTTGTCTAGTACTTATTTTGTGGAAAAAAATTCACTAACGTCTAATATTTTTGTTACGTTTGCTTTGATTATATTATATGAAGCAAGCAAAGCTTTTTCAATAGCATGTCTTTGTATGAAAATATTTTAGAGGTACACTCACGCACGCACACACTTAAAATGATACGATAATACCTACTTATTGCAAAATTACCACTAAGATAGTTTTGACTGCTTTCCTACATAATTTAGTTTCCATTTTTTTTACTAAATACTAAGTACATATTGATTAAAACCTAACTAGCTCAATGTGTGCGTGCTCTCAACATTGCTTGTGCTTATTTTCAATTAGTTTAAATTTTATTTGTTTTATTTCCAGGCAATGCTGACGGCCTCTGCTACAAATACATTACCCCGCGTAAAAAAATCCAATAAAAGGAAAACTCAATAGATAGGTACCTACTTATAGCTTGCTTGCTGCTCTCTAGATACAGAATATTTACAAACGCTAGCCTACTTGAGTGGTTAAAATTCTATGATAGTTTTAATTCTACGAAACTCATTATATCTGTGTTTACCGGCAAATTTACTTGCAGTTTTTTGTATTAATTTTTGCCTTTTCAATTTAAAATATTAAAGTCAACTTAGGTAAGTAGGTATCTTCCATCATACTGATAACTCATATCGCTCAAATATTTCACTTACAGATAGTATGAACTTGCACATAGATTTATTTGCAAGTAGAAACATGTAAGTAGGCATATGATGCACGTTTATTTAACCTTATAGGAAACAAAAAATATTTTTGGTTTCTCTTTTAAACCGGAATTTATAAAGACATTGCTTTTTTTCAAAATTCTTCTTTCTAAGGCATCTCACTACTATTGGTTTAAAACATTGTCTAGTTTTGCCAAAATTTGCCAAAAGTTTCGCAATGATTAGGGATTATAGCAAATTATAGTTTTTAATTATGTATTTATTATGAATAGTATGTAATGGAAAACTAGTCGAAAAATAATAATGTGTATCTCATTAAAAATAGAAACAATGAGGCTCTCTCTATCCAGCAGGTTTTGGGATAGTTCGAGTTTGGTAAGAATAGGCCAAGACATGACTGTTTGAATTATGTTATGTTATGAAACTATTTATTTTTATTTTTGATGACTGTTTGAATTATGTTATGTTATGAAACTATTTGTTTTTATTTTTGTTTCTATCTGATGTTATGTACCAATCTTTTGATAATCGTTCTTTTATTTAGGTTTGCGATGGATTGTTTTATTGCTTCCCTTAATAATGCCAATAAAATCTTGAAGTACATACCTTGCTGACAATTTTGATACAACTTTTTTTTAAATTAAGGAATCTTTATTTTTATATTTTTTTAGTTTGGAAGCAAATACTAAGGTAAGATAAGATAAGATAAATATTGGCAAATACTTAGCCAATATTTATCTTATCTAAATAACATGTATGGTCCAAAACTTAAAAAAACAAGACAGCTTTTTAATAACCTACGGAATTATTTGAGAATATTATCTAATGATAATTTGTATGCAAGAATGTTATACTTCTTGATGTACCTACAGTGCCACAATGAAGAAGAAAACCATTTTTTGTTATATATGCCAAAAAAATCTACAAAAAATTACGAGAACAACTGTGTTTTTATTATTTTTTTATCTCTAAAACTGACCAAGATATCAAAGTGCAAACTTAACATTTTCGGTCCAAGCCGCGGACGGAGCGCGATATCGTTGATGACGTCACGGATCCTGCCTCCGCGCGAGTGACTCGGGGATTGGAAGCATTTACCCCAATGTGCCCGTCGCGCGCGGAACTACTTTGTTTATTTTAAATAAGAAACAATAAAAACTACATGAGTTCATAAAATAAATGTAGTATTGTGTCTCAGTGTAAAAATGGGGCCACAAAAACACCCGAAAAGTTGTTTTTTTACGTTCCTAAGGATGCGAAAATCATGAAAAATGGACAAATGCTATGAGAAGAGCACATCCATTAGGGCCAAAAACAACAGCATATATATTGTTGTGAGAATCATTTCTATGTCAATTATTCAAATACCATGTGAAACAATAAGTAGTAGGTACTTAACCTTGCCATGTGAAATACTAACTAAATACCTAGGTAGGTAGGTAGGTAGACTAGGTAGGTACTTGGTTTTTGCTAGTAATATGCTTTTTAGGGTTCCATACCCAAAGGGTAAAAACGGAAACCCTATTACTAAGACTTCGCTGTCCGTCTGTACGTCTGTCTGTCCGTCTATCTGTCACCAAGCTGTATAGCTTGGTGACAGATAGACGGACAGACAGACCCTTGAACCGTGATAGTTAGACAGTTGAAATGTTCACCGATGATGTATTTCTGTTACCACTTTTTTGCCGGTTTTTTGCTCTATATTAATAACAGCAACAGGTAGACGCTTGAAATATGCACAGAATATTTTGTTTATATATTTACTTCAAAAATAAATAATTAAATTAAATTAAAATGAATTAAGGGGGGCTCCCCGATGCATTTATATATTAGTAGGTATGTAGGGTACTCGACTCGGAGTTTATTGAACCATTCCAAGGTTAATGATTTCTTTATTTTTATAAAATATTCTGCCACCATCATATCGTGATTAATGGGTGCCTATGGGAAGGTTGTTAGATTGGCCTTTTTTAAATCCTTCTTCCATTTTAGTTCTAAAACAATAATTTACACGATACACTCACTCAATCAGCATTCTTTTAAATTAATAAAAATAACCAGAGCGCACGAGAGCAAACAACTTAGCAGCGAAATGTACTACGGACGCCCGCCGCCGCCGAGCGATGACGTCACGCGCTACTCGCGATGACTAGCGAAATTTAAAAAACCTACGTAAACTTCCCATGCTTATAACTTCGGTAATATTGCACCGATCGATGCGAAATAAAAACTAGAATAATGTGAACGGTCTAGACTTTGATTCTACGTACGTAAAAGTGTAATATTTTGACCTTGTTATCTTCTTCATTATAACTTGGTGGACCTGAAGTTAGCTATAGAACTTTTAGGAACTAAATATGTTTCTGCCCTGACAGAAGCCTAACTACAGGTACGCTAAGTTAAAATTGTGGCACTGTACTCTACTAATATCCGGTCATATCTAGTTTTTTTTTAGGAAATGTACATGTACATTAGTTCCTTTGTGTAATTTTATGTAGAAAATTATAGAATGTATGAAATACTCTAGTATAAAGAAGTTATCTCCAGTATTATGCATGATAAATTAATAATGTAGCAAATGTTGAACAAATGTGGCATTATTGCATTGATGTTTTTATTTATTGTACCTAGTTTAATTAGTCTCTCAAAGTTGCAATATTGTAATAAAGTTACCAAGTTATTTAGTTACCTATCCACTGTACATAATAATTTTAATGGATTGACTGTCATTGTGCATAGTGTGTTTTGAGTTTATTGGAATAAAATACATACTACAACTAAACTAAAAACTAGAATAATGTGAACGGTCTAGACTTTGATTCTACGTACGTAAAAGTGTAATATTTTGACCTTGTTATCTTCTTCATTATAACTTGGTGGACCTGAAGTTAGCTATAGAACTTTTAGGAACTAAATATGTTTCTGCCCTGACAGAAGCCTAACTACAGGTACGCTAAGTTAAAATTGTGGCACTGTACTCTACTAATATCCGGTCATATCTAGTTTTTTTTTAGGAAATGTACATGTACATTAGTTCCTTTGTGTAATTTTATGTAGAAAATTATAGAATGTATGAAATACTCTAGTATAAAGAAGTTATCTCCAGTATTATGCATGATAAATTAATAATGTAGCAAATGTTGAACAAATGTGGCATTATTGCATTGATGTTTTTATTTATTGTACCTAGTTTAATTAGTCTCTCAAAGTTGCAATATTGTAATAAAGTTACCAAGTTATTTAGTTACCTATCCACTGTACATAATAATTTTAATGGATTGACTGTCATTGTGCATAGTGTGTTTTGAGTTTATTGGAATAAAATACATACTACAACTAAATTATGTATTATTTGCTGTTTTTAACTTCAAAGTATCAAAAATGTACTTTACATGGTCACTTTTGTATACATTAGCCATCAATTGATTTTCAAGTAAATCTAAAGAGCTGCTATCCCAGTTTTTTATCCAGTACAGCAGAGAAAATAGCTTATGATAGCTGGTGTCATTTACAGCATCAGTTATTTTTATGTGTGGTAAATTCTCAACAATTTTCATGAGTTTGGGTTCAACAATTTCATTGAAATTCTTGTTATAACATGTAGCATATTTTTGTATTATGTTTATGGTTTGGATATTAATTGTGCCATCCAACAAAATATCAGGTAGGTTAGTGCGCCATTTTTCAAATGCATCTGTTTTGTGAAAATGACTCAAGTTATCATTCAGTGCGATTCGGCAGACTAAGCTGAAAATCTTCTGTTTGAAAGTACTTGACATTGATTTGTTAAAATAAGACCAGATTATTTTCCTGAACAGTGCATCCATGACTGATACAGTTTTAGTCCAACCATTTAATTCTTTTGAGAATATAGTGTTCAGGATCTTTATAATAGCATTGTTCACACTATCCTGAGCATTCTGGTTGAATGTTTTCTCAATGTAGTTTAAGACTGACATAATTTCTTGGTTGTGATCTTTTACATTGATCTTTGGATTAAGAAGAATGAACAGATGGCATATTTCCAAATTCTCAGCAACCAATTTTGGGTCTGTGATCACATTTTCAAATGGCGTGTTCTCCGTTTTCTGTTTCACTCTTGCATTTGTTACAAAAGGAAAAGTTTTAACAAAGTGCTGCATGTATTGCTGTTGGTATTTCTGGCAGAATATGGTTTCAATGTTCGAGCTAGGATTCTTTTTCTTGTAATGTTGGACAAGTCTCCACAATAATGTAATTACTTCCAAAGTATGCTTCAGTAAAGAAGCTGCATCTTCACTGACCACAGTTTCAAAGTTTTTTTCAGATGATGCATTGGGGCACACTTCCAGCCAGGTTTCAAACAGAAGAGGCATTAGAGTATCAATGTACTCTATGAATTTTGCCACCTCATCGATTGGTGTGGTTGCCTGTGTCTTCCTTGATGAAAAACATGACAAATGACACACTGCAGTGAAATTTGGGTTGTAAAGAGGATAGTAGGTCATTTTTTCTGTGTCAAAAATCTTTGTGTTCTCTGCTAAAACTTTGTCATCATCATGGATTTGTTCATATTGAACAAATTTGTTAAGGTAATCTTGAAGGCGGTGTAAAACTTTGACCCGCCATTTAACACTTGTCATTTGACTACCAAGATTTACTGTTAGAGTTCTCCCTGGCTTAGAATCAACACGTAATTTTGATATCATGCTCAAGAAGTTTGGTATGATCTTGTGAAAGTCATCTGCTACTTTTCCTGGGGTACATACTAATAGTATGTCCAAGAATAAGAGGGAATCCTCTTGTAGCCTGTAATCAATATTTGTCATCGCACTTCTCAAGTAAGTCGACATGATATCATAGAATGGGTCTATTTTCTCAATAGTGGTATTTGTTAGTATCTTGTTCAAAACTTGCAAGCAGTCTCTTCTAACCTGAAACAATATAAATTAGGTAGATACGTAAGTAAATAGTTATAATCAATCTATAAAACAGTAAATCTTTAAAGGATTTTTAATGATCCAAAAGTTATTATACCTATCTACAATTGTATAGTCCGCAGTGTTTTAGAATTTAATAGCTGTGTTTGGTCTCCTGGTTATGAAGTCCATTCTAGCAGATTAGAACATATACAAAAAAGATTCTTTATATCAATTATCATTTGCGAATAATAAATGCAAGGAAATGCCTTCCTACAAAACAAGACTTACTAATTATAACATTAAATCTCTTATTGTTCGCCGAAAGGCATCAGATGATCGATTCCCGCTGTGGGAGAAATGTTTGCATGATCTGTAGATATTTGTCTTGGGTCTGGGTGTTTTCTATGTATGATATGTATGTATTTACAAAACAAAAAATATATGTTTAGTATATCAATCATGTGGTTCCCATAATACAAGCTCTGCTTAGTTTGGTGCTACATGATGCTGTGTGATTACGTCCCGAATTATTTATTTATTTATTATTTTGTAATTTTTTGTATGTTTCAATTTGTGAACAAAATAATAGAAAAACAAATATTGGTAAGTACTTGTCTATGAGATATAATGTAAAGAAAACGTTTTTGTAGTTATACTCACATTTTTTTCAATATCCAAAGTTAGAGGAGTTACTCCGTTGATGAGTTGTCCAAGGTTTTGCTCCAATACCTCTGGATGCACATTAATGAGATCTTTGAGGCCTTCTAGAGCTTCTTTTTTTGTATTTGTGTTGAAGTGTTTCAACCGCGACAGAAGTTCGCTGACGCTTAATTTTCTGGTAGATAACCACTCGGATTCAATATGTTTTTTGAGCTGTTCCTTGATTACAATCTTCTTCACTTTGAAATTAGTTTTAGTAACATTAGTTCCTTTCGGCAAATCTTTTTTTGCCTTCAATTTTGTTTTGGACTTTTCGGATTTAAGGAACTTTTGATACCTTGTAGCACCCGTCTGAGGCATTATGTATTTAATTTGCACTATTTAGAAAAGAAACAGTCCTGCACCAATCGCAAAACTCGCTATCAACAATTTTTTTTGATTTCTTCGACACGCTAAGCAAGAACCAAAGCAAATCTTTCTTCGAAGAGCAAGCAAGCACGCACGTGTGTAAGTTTGTGACAGTTTGTGATTGTGACATAAGAATCAGTGTTGCCAGAGCCCTTGAGGTATCATAAGTTACGTTTCGTTACCTGAAATGTTACATTTTTTCTGCAAAAGTTATTGTTTTTTAAATTGAAAATGTTTGTTTTCCTGATCAAGTATGGTGACCCGATTTATAAAATTGTGACATTTGCCTGTAGTATGTACAGATATAGTAGCCTGTCACAGATATAAGAGGTACGCGGATGGGCCATATGTGTAAATGTGCGCCTGCCAGAGGGCTTCACATTGCAATTTGAATTCCCAAAATCAGTCAGTAACTTTTCTAAATTTTCCAGAATTTTTCAAAATGTCTACATTTTTCGCTGACTTAGATCGAGAATTTCCCAATAACTTTTTTTTGAGCTCGCTATTTTAAATCTCTGGATTGTGTATTAAGCTCCCACACGCACAATGGACCAACTGGAGTCCAATTGCGGAAAAGGGATTCCATTTACATTTACATTTGTGTATTAAGATTACTAGTAACTCTCTTTCTAAGAGGCAATCAGCGATATTTGTTTCGAAACCGCGAACGGTGTGAACCCACGAAGAAGCAAAGTGCACGCACACGCTCATGAAATATCAAGTACAATCCATATCGCATAAAATATGTTTCATTTTGTCATGGTGCGTTTGATCAAGCCATCTCTGATTTTGCTAACGAGTGAAATACTTTTTAGACGCGTCAGTTTTAGGAATGTTCAGTTTGAATGCATATACACGGTATGCAATAAGAATCTTGTGTTAGGGTTTTCTGATTTGTTGTAAAATTCTCTACTTAATTTTGGTACAAACATTGTTGAAAGTCGCTATAAAATTATGTTTAACTAATATTTTGATGTAACAATTGCTTATTTTATCATTTCCGGCTATAGTCGAGCCTCGTGTTTTGAATTGTCCAAATTGGAGAAATTAATACGTAGTTTGGTTTGGCTTATTTATTGTTTCAAATTATTATTATTTATGTTTAGATTTTATTTTCATTTTTAAAATATAATTTCCGGATGTAAAGTCCCTCGATTGTTTCGAAAGTGTTGCACTGGCCAATCACAGAAAACGCCACGGGCTGACAGAAACTCGTCGACCAATCGAGGAGCTTGACTTTCGAAACGTGTCTTGTAATGAAAATGTCATTTTGGGGGCATTCTGTTCTGGGGAGCCGAACAAGCACTAAGTATAATTGTGACAATGCAGGATAAATGTTTAAAATAAATTAGTCTACAAAGTTCTAAAGTTCTATCGTTTTTCCTACCTCGTCCACGAAGTCCTGATATAGTAGGCTAGTCCTACATATCAGAAGTGCTGGATCGAGACCATATTAACGTAAGTGGTTAAGTACACGCCCAAAATTATTTGAAATTTCTTTGTGATTTTGTGGTTCTTGTGTCTCGTTTATAATAATTCTTGTTCTTCTAGTTATTTTATGTAGGGTACCTCTCGATTTAAAACAAATCAATCGAAATTAATGTTCAGTTCAGTGCAATGAGGTTTTCTTTACTTATTATCGTTTCTTTGTGTCCTGTATGAAATCATCGTTCCTAACGCATGCAGAGTAACGTGGTACTTTTTAGCAGCTAAATCTATCTTTGTTTCATATAATAAAGCAATCTAAATATTTTTTATTTCTTGCATTAATAAAGTGTTTAGAATTCATAAAAGAATATTAAGCGAAATAATTTATTCAGTTTTATTGGAAGAACATCAAATATTTTGTTTTAGTCATCAATTACCCGCAACTCGCTTTCTGCTAATATTATAACGAATTATGAGCCTAAATATTTTAAGTTATTAGCAAGTGCTTAGAAATTATTCAACTACCCTCAAATATTATTTTTAAATTGTTTCTTTCTGCGATTGCTATGCATCGCAAGTTCTTTCAGAGTACCTATAGACGAACCGAATTTTCAACATGGAGGCTCCAACCGGAACAGTCGAAGGCGTGAGACACCTGATCAGCGGGTTCACCGCACCGTGTCTTGGAGTCGGAGCCGTGTCCGGCCTCGCAGCTTTAGCTACGCTGAATGAGACAAAGAGCGGGAACGTGGCTGCGTGTCGAGCTGCAGCGAGAACGCGACTCCACGTGCAAGATTTATCATGGTGGACCAGGCCACTTTGCGATGGAAGCAACAGCCGCCTCTATTTGCAACATGGAGAGAGCCACCCGGAGCCACGTGCAGCGCCGGAGAACAAAGGTCACGTAGTCTTTCTTTATACAAAAAAGATTTTGTAGATATTCTTAAATGTTTAAACGATGATCTTACGTCCCAGTATACTAGAAGTACACCACTTTTACAAAAGATTTAGGCAGCCTTTAACAGGATGTTATAATTGTAAAGAAATAGGGCATTATTTCTTGAATTGTCCTAAACCAATGTTTAATTGCTCCAAATGTAGCAAGGCAGGGCATATGCCCGAAAAATGCTTTAGAAAATCGTCTTAGCAAACCGGCAAAGGTGCCAATGTTAAAGGGCTAAAAACCATGTGTATCGATTCTAATAGTGATCAAAATATTTAGTATACGAATCAAATCCGTATCAAATTCGAAATTTTGAAAGATATTAGAGTGAACGGATTTAAGGCTTTTATAGATTTTGGGAGTGACGTAACTGTGTTGAAAGAATCCGCACATAGTTTAAGATTGGCCCACGACATTTTTGTCGGCTATGAAAGGGTTTTGGTAATGAAGTAGTATATTCTTTAGGAGAGCTGTCTATTGCTATCGAGGCTAACGACGTTAGCGCTGCCGTTATATAAAGATAAATCTGTGTTATTATGGTAGTCTTTTACGGAGCATCCCCATTTAATTATATATTTAATTAGTACGGTCGCTACACAACTAATAACACTAATTTAAGTATTTAACAAAATATTTAATAAAATATTTACATTTACATTAGAATAGGATTATACATTACAAACAGAATTAGTATACAATAATAATCAATTAATTAAAGATTCTGTAATTCTTTATTGTACGCAGATTAAATAAATACAAGGAATATGGCAACAAAATATGTGCACAGGCGAGCTTAAATATATTAATAATCAAAAATATTTAAAAAGGGAAATAAATAATAGTTCTTGTACAGTCAAACACATTCTTTCACACTCTGACTATCACAAAAGATTATGCCATTCGTCAAAAAATATGTCACAATCTAGATTGTCTGCTAGGAGTTTATTGAAGGCAGCGAGGGTTCGAGGTAGCGGAGAGTTGCACGTGCGACTGTTCTACTAGAGGGTACAGAAAAAAGGTCTATGTTTTCTGCGTCGAACATAGTTTTAATCGTCTACAAGAATGTGACTAAACTACAATTCCTTGACATGATAGAAAAGAATAACCTTTACCTGATCGTGAAAGCTCTTACAAAGTTAGGTCAGCCGGTGTCCTTCAGTTTTGTGGCGCAGCTACTGTGAGAACTCGTTTTGATCATTCTTTTAGCGGCAGCTTGTACCTAAGTATTTAAAGAATACTGTCGCCGGAGAACCAAATAATCCATAATTTGTCATGGGATGCCTTTATGGTGAAAAATGTGGTAGGGTTTATAAATATTACTTGACTGAGTGATTTCTGGTTCAATGTCTTGTCAGATTCTAAAATAGACCGTGTTTTACCTAGCAGATATTATAGATTTTATAAACAGGGTAGTAGTAGAGCCGCAGTTAGAAGAGGTGACTTCACGTGTTTTGATGAGAAACAGGTGCAGCAGTGTTTTCTAGTTGATTAAAAGATCGATGCATTGTTTTGCCTCTTCTCTCAAAGACTTGGTTACTAATAAAGCTAACATGTACATAGAATTGAACAGTGATCACCTTGTAGTAGATATATCGAATTTACAGATCGTCTCACCTTGAACGAGAGAAAAGTGTGGTTTGGGTAAGGGGTGCTAGCTTAAGTCCAGGTTAATAAAGTTGAGACAGGCCAATTCTAGCAATATACGACCCAGTAGCAGAAATAGACCTGCACACTGATACAAGTAGGATAAGCATTAGCGGTATATTGCTCTAACGTTTATCATAAAATTAACCATTTCACCCGGTAGCTTACTAGGGTAGACAAACTTCGCCGAAGGAAATAATTTCCATTCGTATGCTGTGACTGGGTATCTTCTGTCACTGTTCGTATGAGTTACAACCTCTAGCGGTCGTCTTTTCCCTGCGTAAGATTAGGGAATTTTTCTACTAAGTAAGGAATTTAAAATGGTCGAATTGTAGTGGTTTAGTTCCGTTTTCTGAAAAAAAAAAAATGATATCGTTTCGAGAATCACACGTTGGTGTTTAACTTTGCAGTAGTTCGATTGTTCGGTTGAATATAAAGTCGATTCTAAAATAAGTCACGTTGATACATTGTCCAGATACCCTGTTACTGTAGTAGATAATGTCTTTGAAACTTTTTCCCGCCGTAATGTCGATTTCTGATGGTGATGATTATTAGCTACACGCCCTCCAAATTGAGGACTCTAAACTTAGAAATTTTTAATACCACATTGATTAAAAATATTTTAGGCTGTGATCTTGATGAAAAAGGTCCCGAGTACATAAACAACAACTTTGTGATAAAAAGGACAATTCGCTGTTTCGTTGTCTGGATGGAGTTATGAAATACAATCGATGGGTAAGTACCACAGATATCATAATACGTAGTACCAAAGGGTGCAAGGTGGCAATTGTGTCTGATGAATCATTTTTTTTTTTTTTTATTATTTATTTAGGGTTTTGTCGCTTAGCGACCACATCACCCACGTACATACAAGAAATAAATAGAAACAACACAAAAAGGAAAGTACAAAAATAAGACATAAGAAACGAAGTTATTCTTTAACTAAACATATTTGACATAACTTAATAAAAAATTTAACTTCTTCACTACAAGGAACGGATAATATACTATTTATAGTGCCTACTTGTGTAAGGTGATTTTTGTTTATGCAAGTGTCTCTGAATGATTTATTACGTAAACACTCCAACAGAATATGATGAACGTCTTCAATGACTTCACACTCATTGCAGTTAGGCGATGTCAGTTTTTTCATCAAAAAAGCGAATTTGTTGGAGGGGATATGACCGGATCGCAATCTAAGGAGCCACTTTAAATCATTTCTATTGAACAAGATGGTATCAATCCATGGATGTAGGGATATATGAGGCTGTATGGTTCTACTGATGAATCATGATGTCATCGATTGGACATTTTAGAGTTGTGAAAAGTTTGTAACGTCAAAAATCTGATGGTTCGCCAAAATGACAGATTTTTAAAAATAAAAGCGCAAGCATAGAATTACTTTTGCAAAGAAATAAATCTAATGAAATGTGAAGGGTTTCTCCATCCTATAGCCAAAGTAGATGTACCGCTTCAGACTTTATTTATTATACACCTTGGACCCTTCGTCAAATCTAGTAGGGGTCATACTGACCTGCTGGTAGTCGTGCACGGTTTCACAAAGTTTTGCTTCGTGAAGCCTGTCAGAGACACAGACACTCTGAACGTTTTCATGGTCTTGATAGATATATTTGAAACTCTTAGGATACCTGATCGTTTTATTAGTAATCGTGGCAGTTGTTCCAAAAAGTTTCTCTGTCTTTCAAAAAGTCTGCACTTGTTTGTTTTCAAGCATATACGGAATACTGTGGCTTACTCGAGTTCAAGTGATGACGACTTCTGTGGCGCAGTAGGCAAAGGCCCGCCTGAGACGCAGAAGGTTGCGGGTTCGATTCCCGCCGCGTGACAAATGTTTGTATTCTGAAAAAAATTGGTCTCAGGTCTGGGTATTTTGATAGATAGATAGATAGATAAAATGTTTATTTGCAAATACAATCAGACACATACAGTAGAATTGGTTCCCGTAATACTGGTTAGTTTGGGGCTAGATGATGCTGTGTTTTAATGCCCAGCAGTTACTTATCATTTATTTATTTATTTAAGTATAAATTTAAATGGCAAAGTGGAATGGAATAATCGTACCATTCTCAACTCTTTGAAAGTGTAAAATCTGAAACATTTTGAAGATTGGTACCTATTGTCACTGGGTTAAAGTTACACAGGAATTAAATAACAATATACAAAAGACCACTGGCAGGACCCCCGTAGAAATGTTGTTTGGTTCTGTTACAAACGTTACTGACGAAACTGTAGCGATCGTCAGGGCATACGCAGCGAGGTACGCTAGATTGTATATTGAGAGTAGATTGGTACGATAAAGGTAGAAAGCTAGCGCGTGAATATGAGCTAGTTAAGTTGGTTTCCGTCCCGAGATTAGATTGCACACCAAATAATATAGAGTCTGTCTTATTGTATGAGGCCATGGATTCACGTTCCCGCTTTACAACTCAATGAGAATGAATCTAACAACTCTAGCAATGCTAACGACTAATAATGATTTTAATATCGTGAATGTAACTACAGATGGTTTTTTCGTTGTTTCAGATCAAAACACGCGGATCGACCGACCGTGTTTTGAAGTTTTGTGCCGAAGTCTAGCAGTTGCATGTACAAGTAATCGATCGTCTTGTGCGTGCCTGCTGGTGTCCTTTGGGCGCAACCACAGGTAATCGATCGTCCTGTGAACATCAGCCTGACGTATCGATCGTCTTTCGATTTAGCTTAGTCCAGCGGTTGCATGCACAAGCAATCGATCGTCTTGTACATGCCCGCTATTGTCCAATGGGCGCAAATACAGGTAATCGATCGTCCTGTGAGCGTCAGCCTGACGTATCGATTGTCTTTCAATGTAGCTTAGTCCAGCGGTTGTATGTACAAGTAACCGATCGTCTTATACATGACCGCTATTTTCCAATGGGAGCAAACACAGGTAATCGATAGTCCTGTGAGCGTCAGGCTGACGTATCGATAGTCTTTCAATGTAGTTTAGTCCAGCGGTTGCATTTACAAGTAATCGATCGTCTTGTACATGCCCGCTATTGTCCAATAGGCGCAAACACAGGTAATCGATCGTCATGTGAGCGTCAGCCTGACGTATCGATTGTCTTTCACTGTAGCTTAGTCCAGCGGTTGTACGTACAAGTAACCGATCGTCTTATACTTGCCCGCTATTGTCCAATGGGCGCAAACACAGGTAATCGATCGTCCTGTGAGCGTCAGCCTGACGAATCGATCGTATTTCAATGTAGCTTATTCGAGGATCAAACATGTAACTGAATCGATCAGTCCGTGTTTGTACTTTTTCGTCGCAGGTTATCGATCGTCCTGCTTGTACCTACTTATAAGAAGACATATCGATTGTCTTATTATAATTTAGTTGTTTGTTAAGTGAACTTAAGATACGAACTAAATCATGTTATTTTGTATAAAAGGATTTATTTTCTGTAGGTCTATAAGTTTTGATAGGTATTCATTAAAATTGTAATTACTTAATGTTATCTACTTGCTAATGATTGTTATTGAATCATTATAAGAATTTCAAATAGTAATCAGTTTAAGAAGCGTATAGTAAGCCACAATTATCTTGCTAATACAATAGGTATATAGATTAAGAATTCGTATTCGAATCGTAAATGTATGTACTTGTACTTGTACGTTTGACCAAAGTTTGTTATATATTTGTCAAAACTATTAAACCACTTCTTAATATCGTGAATAATGTAATATTTAATAGTCGTGAATAATGTATTATATAATAGTCCACTTTCAGGTATTTTTTAAATGGATATGCCGATTGTTAGAGTTCCACCTGGTACCGTGTGCGTGGACGCACACGTTGTCAGGATGGTCGATTGTTAGGGTTTTCTGATTTGTTGTAAAATTCTCTACTTAATTTTGGTACAAACATTGTTGAAAGTCGCTATAAAATTATGTTTAACTAATATTTTGATGTAACAATTGCTTATTTTATCATTTCCGGCTATAGTCGAGCCTCGTGTTTTGAATTGTCCAAATTGGAATTTTTGTGTTTGGAAAGGATTTTACTTATTTTCCATAGGAGAGCGGAGGGAGCGCGAAATTTTTCAAGAAAATGTGTTATCATGCCTAGGTTTAATAATAAAAATTATTAAATAATATTAAATAATTATGAACTCTCACTGGCTAAGGAGAACTGGCATAAACCTACGGTGCTGAGTGCCCTCGACCGCAAGATCGTATGGGAGAGTAAGGAGCTGCACGGACGGTTCTACAAAGCCCTTACAGGGCCTGATGTAGACCTACTCGCATCCGTGAACTGGCTACGTTTCGGAGACCTCTTTGGGGAAACCGAAGGTTTTATCTGTGCGATTATGGATGAGGTAATAAAGACGAACAACTACCGAAAGTATCATGAAGGATGGAACCGTTGACATTTGCAGAGCTTGTCATCGTCCCGGTGAATCCCTCAGACATATACTTTCGGGTTCCTCGCACCTCGCTACTACTGAATACTTGCACAGACACAATCAAGTAGCCAAGATCATCCATCAGCAGCTTGCTCTCCAATACGACCTTGTCGGCCTAGAGGTTCCGTACTATAAGTACGCACCGTTGCCAGTTCTCGAAAATGGTCGTTCTACGCTCTACTGGGACCGCTCTATCATCACGGACAGGACTATTCTAGCGAATAAACCTGATATCATCCTGGTAGACCGGTCGGAACGCCGGGCGATACTTGTTGACATCACCATCCTACACGACGCTAATCTCGTGAAGGCCGAGAAGGACAAGCTTAGCAAGTACCTTGACTTAGCCCACGAGATTACCGCTATGTGGGATGTCGACTCGACAATTATCGTTCCGATAGTCGTTTCAGTGAACGGTCTGATAGCGAAGAGCCTTGACCAATATCTTAAGAGGCTCTCGCTAGGCAGCTGGATCAAGGGTCAGATACAGAAGGCGGCTCTCCTGGACTCGGCACGCATTGTGCGGTTAGGTTCCTCTCTCTGCAGCCCTAGCCACCGACCGTTTGAGCCTTGCTCCGCGGTCGATGGTCTACCGTTTTGATACATGTTTTACTATAATGTTTTTGATATTTATTTATGTACATAAGTAGTATTAAGTATAATAGTTAACAATTTATTTTAGACGAGTTTACAATTAAATATAGTGTCATAATTATTATGATTACAAACAATATATGAAAAAGAAAACTGCGATTTTTATATACTTATAGGAAATTGTAAATGCATAAGCAAGTAACGAAGATGGCGAGCGAAGCGAGCCGCGAAATTTTTACACTAAAACCTCTGTATCGTGGTAATTTTTTATACAATTATTAAAAAAAAACATAGTATTTATTGGTTTTTATAGCTACAAATCTGCATAATTAACAAAAATAGGTGAATGATCCTCATAACGGAAACTGGATAACGTTTCATTACTTTTTTTTTGTATGGACACAGTTACTGGTTTCATTTAGGTCACAAAAGAAAAAAGACAAACAAAATGGTAACTTTTTTAAAAACACCTAGGTACCTACTACAACAGAACTAACGCTGTGTGTTCTAATTGTTCGAGGATCTCGGATCGTTGTGTAGATGTTATTTAGGACGGTGTGCTGCGAGGAGGAAAAATTAAATCACTGGGTCCATTGATGCAAATTTATTAATATAATATTATACAATCAATGTTCGTCGACATCATGATTTATCTTAACTAGACGGATACAATAATTTATTTATTTAAAGAAAAACAAGATGACAACACAACGTAGTGCGAGCCGCCGGCCGCCGGTCAGAGAGGAAGAGACCAAGCAAAATCTAATTGTCATAGACGACATGCATCTGACATTGACAGTGACAGTTATCATAAAATGTGCATTCAAAAACCTACATAATTTCTAACACTAATTCGTCATTGTTGCAAACATAAGAGGATGGATTTAAAAATTTTTGCGTGTAGTTATGCACCAATCGGAACCAAAAGGTAATGAAATCGGCGAGCGGAGCGAGCCGCAAAATTTTTCTAATAAAGGTATATACAATATATGAAAAAGAAAACCACGATTGATATGTGAATTTCAACCAACCTATATGTATTAGGCTTTAATTATCAACGAAGACTTGCTCCTGATCTGGTTATTTCTGCAAACCACCAAAAGAGAAAAGACAATTCAATTACGTATGAGAAAAAAAATGTTCGTTAATCTAAGATTTAAGTCTCATTTTAAGACTAATTTTATTTTAGATTTGTAATTACTAATTTTAATTTAGTGAAAAGGTAGAGGTTCGCCAAGTAATTTATGTTATGTTTAAAAATTTAATAAACAACTAATATTATAAAAATTGTTTTTATTTATAAAGTAGCCTCCCAAGCGATCAATAGTATTAACGTATGGTAAATTTATATTAGTACTCTAGGGTTAACTTGAAACCCATGATACTTTTAGTGAACCCAATTTTGGAATAAACTGATCACGATCAGTCATGACACCCGCCACCCACAGGTGAAGGCTTGACTACTCATTACCCCACACCCTGTATGGTGCTAGCGTGTGTGTGGTGGTGATTTATGGTGTGATGCGAGCTGCAATCAGTGTCCTATGACAGTGACAGACAGTTGACTTGATTTATATTATAAATCTCACGCACGTGTTTGTTTCGTTTCGTCACGTCGTTCAGTCTTCGTCAATTACAATTTGTTGTACAATTGTATTTTAACTTTGTTGTTTAGCCTTTACATGTGCATGCAGCGAGCGTGAATTTTGATTTAGTCGACATTATCAAAAATCAAAATGAAAATTAAAAAGCAACATCGTAAAAAAACTTATCAACACAAACTCAACCGCAAGAGAATGCATCTGAAGCAAAAGAACACAGGCAACGTGAAAATGTAAGTTCTAAATGAACAGCAATATGCCAATAGTTCTTCGAGGTTTGTTTGGTTATATTTTTAATTTACCCTTTATTTGCATCTTACAGTAAAGTTATCAACGACGCATGGAATCATAATAAGTCCTCCCACCGTAATCTCAAAAATATGGGTTTGGTGAATGATCCAAACAAGGCTATCAAAATTCCAAATTTCAAAGAGATGAAACTGAAACAAGCTAAGAAGATTGTCAATAATGATGAATCCGAGGAAGAAGAAGAAGTAGAAAGACAACCTCCACCAAAAAAGGAAATCGCTGAGATTCTGGAAAAACAAGCAAAAGCTCCTCAAGCAAGAAAGTTTATGTAAGAAACTATCCATAGAACCCATAATCATACAAAAATTGGCCAAGTGCAAGTCGGATTTGCTTCCATACTGTTGTATGGGAGCCCCACTTAAATATTTATTATATTTTGTTTTTATAGTGGCAAGAGAAATACATCATCTGTGAAAATTTCAACTGTCTAGCTATCACGGTTCATGAGATACAGCCTGGTGACAGACAGACAGACAGGACAGACAGACAGAGGAGTCTTAGTAATAGGGTCCCGTTTTAACCGTTTCGGTACAGAACCCTAAAAACCATTGCTGACTACATCTTGGTGACTTGTCAGAGCCTTGTTCATCTGTAAACAGTGTACTCCACATGCAGGTGAGGTTGCTTTGGAGGCATGATGTTCAAGCCCCCATACATACCTGAGGGCTGGAAGGAATAGCATTTTAAAGAAGACGCTTATACCCAACTGTGGGTGTCATGTCAATGGGCTAATGATGCTAATGTGTAAATTCAACTATTTATTCATCTACATTAATGAAGTTAAATGAAATTGTTTATTGTCAATTTAAGAGTTACCCTAGTTTATTACTGATTTTGGTTATGTATAATATCTTTAAAAAGATTTATAACATGGTATAATTATGGTCAAATTATTTTTACAAATTTCAGGTTACCTAAAGGCCAAGTAGAGTTCATAACATACCTGTTAGACAAATATGGCCATGATTACAAGGCTATGGAAAGGGACAAGAAGAATTACTACCAAGAAACTTGGAAACAGTTGAGACAGAAAATTAAAACTTTCATGGGAATACCCAAACAGTATGCGGAGTACCTGGCTTCAAAAGGATTGCTTGATAAAGAGATTGATGAAGAAGAATTGAAGAAACAAGCTGCAGCATTAGTTATGGACTAGTATAGGTATCATTAGCAATTTTGTGTAAATATAATAAATATAACTGACTTTCACATCTTTCGTTTTTTTATTTCATATAGATCACACAGTTGTTTTCAGAACCAGAATAACTGCCAATTGATGCAGTAAGTTAAATGAGTACATATATAATAAACTGAATGTAAATCAAGAACAGAAAATTAATAAACATTGCCATTAAGTTCCCTTGGAATGTGTGATTCATTTCTTACTTTTCCTAACTTGAATTAATGTCAAGATGGTACTAAACCTGTGTTGTGAATTTGGGATAAAATGGAGGATAAAGTGGTTTTAGTGTTAATTTTTTTGTGATTGTTATACTGTTGTATAATCTAAAAATAATTGAGTGGTGTAATTGCCTTCTGAAAGAATAATTCAAAATGCATTGCTGAATTTACTATAAAAGGTTCAGAATCTAAAAGAGAAAAAAAGTTTATTTGAAGAATAAATAAAATAAAAAGGCTTTTAATTAATGCCAAGGCAAACTTTATTCAATTAATAATCAAATTGAAATAAGATACTTATTACTTTAAGTACCAAACAATGCAAGGCTTGTCCTTTTTCTAGCTAGCTATACTTTTGATAGGTTTTAAATTAAAAGATTGCTTTCATCATAAAAAATATAATTATTGTGTCTTACATTCATTTGGTATATCTTTCACGGCTTTCACAGTTTTCAGTTCTTCGAACCAATTCTTATCCATTTCCAAAAGCAGTTGGGGTTTCTTGTACTGTATAAAATGAGAAAATTTTATTAAAATAAAAAGCAGAAGATCTTTGACAAAATCATAAAAGAGAACACTTCAGTCTACTAAAAAGTAAGTTAACTATTTCACTTTCTCAGGGATACCAATCAAACTTTAAGGCGACTTTACAGGTCAAACCTCCCTCTCGCTCGCACTATTCAACATTTTTGAAGATATAAAATCACTGAATGTAGTTATGCAAAATATCAAACCTTCACGGTCTAGAAAATAACAAAACAAATGTTCAGCAATAATTTTTGTATCTGTCACGTTTTCTTACCAAAAAATTTGCACCAATGTGATCAATTTTGGTGCAAATTTTTTGGTAGAAAAACATGTTGGGTTCAACATGATATTCTTGCTGAACCTTTAATATAGTTATTATTATTATTATTATAAGCCTGAGTTGTCCCACTGCAGGGCAAAGGCCTCCCTTCCCTCCTTCCACTCCTCTCTATTGAGTGCTGTATTTTGCCAGTCTTCCATATAGGAGTCCAGTATATTTTAAAAAATATTAAATAAAATAAACAGAACCCAGATCCGAGACGAATATCTGCAGATCATGCAAATATTTGTCCCGCAAGTGGAATCGAACCTGCAACCTTCTGCGTCTCAGACAGGAGTTCGTCCACTGCACCACAGAGGCCGTCGAATAGTACTCACCAATATAATCAAAGTATTATATTGATGACTAGATTGTATATTAGACTGTTCTAGTGGCAGGTTCAGTCTCATCAATTCAGGAACTTGCAGTTTCTTAAAATATTTTTTGTTAGTTGTCCGCACTATTATACATTTTTCATCATTGTTTGCGCTGATGGAATATGTTTCTATTGGGTATGGAAGATTACGGATCCTCCATTCTAAGTTCACTCTTGTGTTACGTCTGGTCACAGTAGGCTGTAATAGAAATATATTTTATAAAGCAAATGTACTTAAGTGTTACCACGGCAATAAATAAATATGTATGACTATTGATATTATTGGTAGAGTACATCTAGTAGGCTAGAATGGACAATAACTTAAAGTGCACTGAAAAATAACCCTGATATACATATATCACCTTTAAAGCTGCCTGTGTATTAACAATTAATAATGATAATAATAATATATACATTTAAACATAGAAAATACCCAGACCAGGGACAAAATATTCCCAATCATAAAAACATTAGTCTCATGGCAGGAATCGAAACCACAACTTTCTGCGTCGCAGGCGGCCTCTTACCCACTGCGCCGCAGGCCGTCAAAAATTGGAGTCAAGGCAGTTATTATGAGTGGTCTTCTAGCAGAACTTACTTGATCATTCGCTTCAATTATGTCAACATCAGTGTTAGGTATAGCATCAGGCATTTGATCTCCCACCTCTACATCCCACTTTCCCTCTCCTCCGAGCTTTGCTTTGACTTTCCAAGCTCTCCTGCACAGTACTTGGGTGTCTACATTGTATTCTTCAACCATCTCTCTACCATCATCAAATTTATAGTGGATTTTCTTAAGTTTATCTTCCTTGAGACACGTTTTCTCAGCATCTACTAAGGACCTGTACCAGATGGTGTTCCTATACATTTTCGGACACAGCAAGGTTGAACTTAATTTCGTCTTTTTACGAAAAATCTCGTCTCCGTTGTGCTCTATCGCTTCGATCAAACAAACTCTTTTCATGTTGCTATAGCAACACAAATCTTTTTTTTTGTAAGCATATTTTCAAAGGTTCTATTGAATTATGTACGCTACAGGCAAAACGTAAAAAAGTTGTTTTAAAAGTTTCAAGCACTTTGTTTTCTAGTTTTTAGCTATTCGTCGTTCGAACTTCGAATCGTTCGTCGACTGTCGACTCGTCGCAGTGTTGCCGGCCGTCAAACAGAAAAAGATCCGAATGGAAGGTCAAAAAAACTCCAAATTTCTCTTTCCAGCCTCATCATCAGACCCTGATCACCATATTTCTATATAACCTACTAGCTTTTGACCGCGGCTTCGCTCGCATTAAAAGTTGATAATAACTTTTATTCCTCGGGAACAGCAGGTACTGGTTTCTGAGCTAGGTAAAGTTGGCTTCTTAGTGCAGTACATTACTCATAGAAACAAAATTGGTGAGCGCAGCGAGCCGCAAAATTCTTGATGTTTAATTGAAAAAAGACAAAGAAACATTTTTTAACACCTAGGTAACTGCAACAATTGTAGGAGAAACGAAGTCGGTGACCAGAGCGAGCCTCGATTTTTTTTATTATATCTAACTAACGCTGTTGTGTTATACATTATATTCGTCATTGTTGTAAACTTCGTAGGACTGGTTACGGTAGTTTTGGCCATAACAACCTTATTGGTCAATATTTAAGTGCGTAGTTATGTGCTATTAAAAATAAGGGTTGTCGATAAAATCGGTGAGTGGAGCGAGCCACGAATTTTTCTAGCAGATGTGTATATACAAAATATGAAAAAGCAAACTACGATTTGTATCTAAAATTCAACCAATTATAAGGTTATGATTATCAATTAACAAATCAATTAATACAACCATGCATGACCCGAAACTTGGTTCTAGTCTTGGTAATTTTTTAAACTATAACATACAGAAGTGCGTGATTAGAAGCATATAATTTCCGACTTCGAAACAAGGCATAAATGCAGCTGGCCAGGGGAGCGAGCCACGCAATTTATTAAGACTACAAGAAACAGGAGAGCTGAATGTAAAACACCGAATAAGCAATGTTAAAACAAGATAGAAATATAGAAGGTGAGCAGAGCGAGCCGTAAATTTTTGTATAAACGCTATAAACAGAAGTTCTCAAATTGTAGCGTTGAGTTTCCAACATCAAAGTAGTCAGCGAGTGCATTTTTTTAAACTACATCATACAGGGGTACTTCATTGGGAGCAGATTTTGCGGCTTCAAAACAAGGTGGGAATGTAGCTGGCAAGCGGAGCAAGCTGCGCAACTTTTTAAGACTGCAATAAATAGGAGCCTTGAATGTAAGACACCTAAACAGCAATGTTAAATTATGCTTGAAATGTAGATGGCGAGTGGAGCAATGAAATGAAATGAAATGTATTTAATGTAGAAACTGTGTACAATAAGATCTTATAAGCCGGGTGGAACAACAGTTTATCCATTAATTACAGACGTACAATGTTTAACTTATTATCTAGGAAATGTACTAATTATAAAATTCTTTAATGTCATTAAAACATTTTTCCATGCGCCACTTACGGAATTTCATCTTAAATTTACTAGTGGACAGTTCTCTTATGTCTCTAGGAATTTTATTATATACTTTTATAGACATGACAGAGCAATTTTTCCCACACATTGCAGTTTTGTGTGGGGGCAATACAAGTCTAGTGGGATCTCTATATTTTAAAACAGAATTATTTATATCTTTATACAGGTTAAAAAATGAAGCATGCTCTTTTACAAAACACCCAATTTGGAATATGTATAAACAAGTTAACGTAAGGAGTTTGTGTTTCTTAAAGAGAGGCTTGCATGACTCTAATGGGTTTATTCCAAAGACAGCTCTTACACACTTTTTTTGACTAATAAAAGCTCTCTTGATTTGCGTTGAGTTACCGAAAAGCAAGAGACCATACCATAGTACTGAGGTGACGACGAAGCCAAAATATGCGGTTAATGCAGTTTGTTGGCCAGATGTTTTTCTAAATCTTTTCAGAGCAAAAATGAACGATTATTTTTTGCCCATTTGCTCCATATGCGATTTCCAATTGATAAGTTAGTCCAATGTTATTTCGGAGGAATAGGAATCTTATTTCGTCAATTTTTTCTATTATTTCATTTCTACATGTCAGAGTGCTATTATATATAACGAAGCAGCCTGACCAGCGGGGTTTTTAAAAGGAGTGACGTCAGCAAGGCTGACGTCACTACTTTCATAACTATGATTGCTCATTGCAAATAACGAAACACAAGTAAGAAAAACGCAATTTATTTCGAGAACCAAATAAGGCTTTTTAAGCTAAGTATTAAAAGTAGGTAGGTACTCACAGGATCTCTAAAATAACTTCACAAAACACAAGAACACCTTCCACAATCGTGTCTCGACTCGTAATGCCGCTTCGCAGTACAAAATCAATAAAAACGGTGTTCAAATTACTTTATGAGCAGATTAATTATTATTTACTGTAAATTCATTTTAACATTTTTAAAGTTAGGTTTGAAAATATCATTTTATTTTAACGCAGTTTAAATATTCCGCTGAATATTTTCGCTGCAAAACAAGTTCAATCAAAAGTCCGTTATTAACAAAGTAAATTAATAGCAAAGCAAAGAATATTACTTTTCTGTAATTATAAATCAAAGCATGAATTAAGAATAGGTTTTCACTTGTTAAAAATAATTTTGGATTAATCATGAGTAATCATTTGGTATTGCGCTTCAAAACAAATCATTACTCATTCCTCAACTAATATCAAAACCTATAACAGAAACTTGTAGGTTGTTAAATTATTAATTAATCAATTTTACATTGTTTTACATGGTTTACATACTAAACCATCAGTTTTGTTTTCTATCCTTAATAATTATTACAGATTTTAGCGGCTTTGCGCCGACACGGCCATTCTGCGAGACGGTGCGTGCTCAGCACCAGTCGCGGTACTGAAAATAAATAAAGATTTGTGAGCTCGGTATCCATTCATAGGAACACTAGCTGATAACTTAGTTTTTAATTATAATGCTACTTACTACATTACCATGTAGCATTTTTTTTTAAATAGTAAATTTGATAATTGGCAGTTACATGTTCGTAGTTTCTTAAAAATAGTTAGATGCATTCTACATCTAACCAAGTTGTCAGCCATATTAACCAATTTATAAGCGATTATCCGACAATAAACACTAAGTAGTTCAACAATGGATAGTTCAAAGCCAGTAGATCTTTTCTGTACATAGGGAAGTGAGCAGAGTTGATTTTGTATGGTGCCAATGCTCCACGCATTACGCACAATTTTATTTATTGTATGTCAATGCAAATGCTCCACGCATACTTGCATTATATGTTTCTCGCAGACAAGGATGATGCTGTGGCGCTGAGCGGTCATGTACGCCGTGGTCCACAGGGGCTCTAATGGATGTGTAAAGGACGATGCTGGGGCCTAGGCCTTATTTTTATGACCGTGGTCCCCAGAGGCTCTGAAAAGTATGTTGTTCATATTTTAGCTCGCAGGAAGTTGATGTTGTGGTGCTGAGCGGTCTTGTACGCCGTGGTCTACAAGGGCTCTAAATGATTAGGGAAGGTCGATGCTGGGGCCTAGGCCTTATTGTTATGACCGTGATCCCCAGAGGCTCTGAAAACAACTATGGGAAAGGGAAGCAAGGGATGAAAGATGTTTTGTACAGTTATAACATTATTTCAACATGTTGTCATTAAGACAGACATCAACTACCTAGGTTCATTTCTTTGTATTGAATCAATTCGACATGAAATGAACTAACCAGCTTGATTTAGGCGTCCAATGTCTGGGCAGCTTGAACGTGGACGGCCACGGCAGTCGGTGGAAGTTGTCTGATGATAAGAGTCCGTAGAGACTTCACCATCTATCGAATGTGTTGCTTGTTATTGGGAGTCATCATTGAATCCCGCCGACACGGTATCTTGGTCTCCTGGTTGTGGCAGTTGACAACGCTAATCGTGAACCACCTTACGTGGACGTCCCTTGCCAGTGACGTGTTTCACCGTATACTGCTTCATTGTCAAGTATTCTATTGAGCTCATATGGTTTAATATATTAGAGATCTAAGGAAATTTGGTCCAAGGGATTATTTTTAACGAGTACATAGTCACCACTTTGAAGCGAACGCAACTTTGCTTTGGTCTTGGTTATCAAACCTTTGTTTGTCATAGTCGACAGCAGCAGTAGCAGCAGCAGCCATTTTCTAATAAGTGTTATTCGAGCGCGTCAGAGTCGACAGACTCGTCATCGATGTTTACCAGTCGTAAGGGTTTAGTGGTGCAACTCCGGTTATTCTGTGTGGAGTAAAGTGAAAGTAAAAATCTGTTTATTCATTTAGCAAATAAAGTACACTTTGAATAGTCTTTCTTTTAATTATTATTTTTTTTATTTTTATTTTTATTTAATTACACCAATTCGTAACGCGGCCAAACAGAGAAGAATTGGCAAGAAACTCTGCTTGGTTTTTTTTTTACGGTTAGGCTTAACTTATTAACTATGTATTACATTGATTTTAATGCAGTTGGAGTCAAATATTTTATAATAGGCTTTTGCACATTGATTACGTTAAACAACATTTTTCAATTTATTTACAGATAAATTAATCACGTTATTTGGCATTTAGTTAAAAATAATAATGCATTTGAATGCCAGCCATAGAGCTTCCAAAACGGTCTGCCTATTTCCAGTGTCATAGTTTTTGATCATTGTTAGTGTATTTTTTAGTATGCTCATCATCCTTTCGACTTGGTCACTTGCTCGGCTTACTCCTGATGCTATCAAGTGTTTATAGACACTAAAATGACCACAATAGGCTTAATATTCAGCAATAAATTTACGCCCACCATTCACCAGGATCTGTACTGGTGTTCAAAATAAGTAAACAAGGCAATTAAGTGCTGGGAGAATGCTGCTTTGGCTCGTCGTTGGAGTAACTAATCAGTATGTACTTAAAAATGCGTAAATAGCTACAATAACACACCCATCTTGTCCTTCCGCGTTTCTCGTATACCGCTTGTCAGTGATGCCCATGTGGACAACTTGGAATGCTGCAGTGAACTTCTGAATCCAATCGATTCAGAAGTAGAATAAGGGTTTGTACGGTACCAGACAGCCTTTTGGAGGTCCATAAGACGGTTGTACTCATCTTCTCCAGCCCGTAAGGTTCTTTCAGCTTCTGAAGAGTCTTTTCTCATGCTGGATGCTGGCGAGTCTCTATGATCTCGATCAGCACCGCTCCTTACCAAAGGCTGCTTGCGTCAGTGTAGAGCTCGATTGGTGCATGTTCCTGAAATATCATAAGGGTAGGCGCAGTAGACCAAATGACCAAATGTTAAACAATATCATTGCGAGCCTCGTAGAGTCTTTCGTTCCATTCCCATATGGTGTCTTTCTTTGTTAGTTTTTAAATTGGTACCATAACACGTGAAAAATCGGGAATGAAACGTATAAAGAACCCAGCGAGGCCGTTAAATTGCCTAACCTGTTTGGTAGTTTTCAGTATCGGTACCTTCGTTAAAGCCTCCACTTTTACTGGGCTCGGACTAACTTGTAACTTGTAATCTAAGACTATGTGGAACATCTGTTGTAGATACACTTAAGACATCATAAACACTGACCGTAGTGAATGTTGATGGTGGAGCTACTATGAATTGAAAGGTAATTTATCTGCTAATAATTCGCGCGTAACTAAACATTCCGAACGCTATAAAAAATTGCCGTTAATTTTGAGCCTCCAATCGTCACCGAAATTGAATTTTATTCAGATATACCCGCACATTTAACGTTTGTCACCACCGCACGCCCACGATTGTAACATGTTTCATAAGTGTGAGTGTGACCAACCCTAGAGCAAAACATACAAGTTGGCTTTCCCGTACTCTGCGAGGCAGGTTTCGGGTCCTAAGAAAAGAGAGTGTACCATGACCAGGCTGTTTGCAACCTTGGCAATAGAGTGATGCCCTTTCAGTGAACCGCGGTCGCTGTGTTGGAACCTGTGAGTTAGTTGTACCAGGATGAGATTAACATGTTTAATCGACGATGCTACCGAAATGGCGAGGGCATATTACTATTTTCAATCGCTCATCCCGATACCTGAAATGACAGCCTCAACTGCGTCATCATCAGAGATCTTTAGTGCTACGCCGCCATAGTACCTAAACCAGTGACGAAAACTGCGCAATATCTTTTCTAGTGACATAAATGTAGTCTCGAAAGCAAAAATATTCCTGGAGACTATCTGTTCAAAAGTCGACATCCAAACTCGCGCAATTCCTGCCACGTGGCGGTTGAAACAAGCTAATTGTCTACCCATAACCTGGCGCGACCTTAAAGTAAACTACCAACATTCATTCTAATACCATAGTCGCTCAGGTTATAAGTTTCCATGGCAGTGGACGCATGCTGACACCACTCGCGTACACCAATATTCACGTCCAGATCGTATGACGGCAAAAATACGTCACCAATTTTGATGTTAGATTCAGCTTGTTCCGTGATACGATCGGACACGTCGTGTCTCACCATTTGCAACAACTCCGTGAAAACTCCGCTGGTACTCCGCTAACAGAAGCATTATTAGAATCAGATGCTCGAGAAGTGGGTGGTGATCCCACTTCTGATAACGAAGCTGCCTGACCAGCGGGGTTTTTAAAAGGAGTGACGTCAGCTAGGCTGACGTCACTACTTTCATAACTATGATTGCTCATTGCAAATACCGAAACACAAGTAAGAAAAACGCAATTTATTTCGAGAACCAAATAAGGCTTTTTAAGCTAAGTATTAAAAGTAGGTAGGTACTCACAGGATCTCTAAAATAACTTCACAAAACACAAGAACACCTTCCACAATCGTGTCTCGACTCGTAATGCCGCTTCGCAGTACAAAATCAATAAAAACGGTGTTCAAATTACTTTATGAGCAGATTAATTATTATTTACTGTAAATTCATTTTAACATTTTTAAAGTTAGGTTCGAAAATATCATTTTATTTTAACGCAGTTTAAATATTCCGCTGAATATTTTCGCTGCAAAACAAGTTCAATCAAAAGTCCGTTATTAACAAAGTAAATTAATAGCAAAGCAAAGAAGATTACTTTTCTGTAATTATAAATCAAAGCATGAATTAAGAATAGGTTTTCACTTGTTAAAAATAATTTTGGATTAATCATGAGTAATCATTTGGTATTGCGCTTCAAAACAAATCATTACTCATTCCTCAACTAATATCAAAACCTATAACAGAAACTTGTAGGTTGTTAAATTATTAATTAATCAATTTTACATTGTTTTACATGGTTTACATACTAAACCATCAGTTTTGTTTTCTATCCTTAATAATTATTACAGATTTTAGCGGCTTTGCGCCGACATATATATTATTATTAAAATTAATGTTATTATTATAATTTTGAAAATGTACATATTTAGTTTTTGAAATATTAGCTTGTAAATTATTACACTCCAGCCAATTTACCACTGACTCAGCCTCTGATATAAGACAGTCAATTAGAGTTCTATCCTTCTTCTCATCGGCAACCACAATCGAGACTTCGTCAGCAAAGAACAACAAGAACACATTGATTATTTGTGATATTCGGCAAATCATTGATATAAACTAGAAATAGCAATGGTCCTAGAATGCTGCCCTGTGGCACTACAAAATTATTTAGTCTAACGTCAGATTTAATAGCTTTTTATTTATGGTTTTAACTTCTACGTATTGTGCGTCCAGTCAGGTAGCTTTTTAACGAATCTAAAGCAAGGCCTTTTATTCTGTACATTTCACATTTTTCAGCAGTATGTTATGGTCTACAAAGTCAAAAGTCTTGCTCATGTTAAAAAATATAACTGAAAATGGTATACGCCTGTCAACAAAATCAACAACCTTCCGCACAAGGGCAAATGCTGTTAGTGTAGTCGACTTTTTTTCTGAAAACCGTTCTGTTCCTCCGCTATTATGTTATATTTATCAATAAATTCAGTCGAGTGACGATGAATAGCTTTCTTAAAAATCTTAGCAAAACTAGGAATAAGAGTTATAGGTCTGTAATTGTTTAACTCTTTGTGACTCCCTTTTTTATGTAAAGGTTTTACGACCGATAGTTTAAGCCTTTCAGGGAAAGTACCCTGAAAGATAGAGAAGATACTTTAGAACAGGACAGATTTTGTAAACACATTGTTTTAGTATGTGAGTAGATATGTTATCAAAACCTACTGATCTAGTATTATTTAACGAAAGTAAAATCTTTATAACTTCAGCGTCGGCTGGCCGCAATTATCATGAAAAATGATCCTGGAATCCAAGATATGATAGTGATCCAGGACCTGATTATAAAGGCAGAATATGGTAGGACAGGTAACAACAAGGATGTATGCAAAACCGACCGAAATGTAACGAAGATAAAAAAGTCCGGAAGACCTCATGATCCAAAAAAGTCCGCTGAGACCCAAAAAAGTCTGAAAACGGACCAAAAAGTCCGCGCCGGCAACGCTGACTCCACGTGCTTGTATTCCAGTGTGGCCGGCAGTCAAACAGAAAAAGATCCGAAATCAAGTTCAAAATAGTCTGAATTATGACAAAATAATCCGTTTTGTATAAGTGCAATTGTATTTTTAAAAAAAACTAGATAATCCTAATTTATCTTCCTTGCCTCATAATCAGAACCTAATCACTACAATTCTATATAAGCTGCTAGCTTTTCCCCGCGGCTTCGCTCGCATTTAAAGTTATTTTCCTATCCCTCGGGAACAGTACTTTGTTTCCACACACGATACCGAAATTGAAATGCTGAATTTAAAGCACTGATCAATGTTAATGCATTTTTTTTATAAATACTAAAAACAAGAGTTTTATAATTGAGTTTCCGTTCCGAAATCAAAACAATTTAGCAATTTGGTCAGAGAAAGCAGAATGCCGCATTTTTTTTTACTACACATACAGAAGTGCTCGATTAGAAGTATATAAATTGCGACTTCAAAATAAGGCAGAAATGCAGCTGGCAATTGGAGTGAGCCACGCAATTTTTTAAGACTGTAACAAACAGGAGAGTGGTGTGTAAAACAACGAATAAGCAATGTTAAAACAAGTTAGAAATGTAGAAGGCGAGCGGAAAGTTCCGCAATTTTTAGGAAAAATACTACAAACAGAAGTTCTCAAATTGTAGCGCTGAATTTTCAACATTAAAGTCGTCAGCGAGCGCCTTTTTTAAAACTACGTCATGCCGGAGTGCTTCTTCAAAACAATGAGGAAATGTAGCTGGCAAACGGAGCAACCTGCGCAACTTTTTAAGACTGCAACAAACAGGAGTAACGTTAAACACCGAATCAGCAATGTTAAAATAAGTTTGAAATGTAGATGAAAAGTGGAGCGAGTTCCATTTATCATGAAAGATTACCCTGGATCATAAAGGCGGAATTAGGCAGGACATAATAAAAACAAGGATGTATGCCAAACCGACGAGCAGAGCGAGCTGCAAATTTTTAACGAGTAGTTAAAATTAAATTTTCTTAAAGTAGGCACAAAAAGTTAACTAAGGTGAAAATTCCGAAAAAGTCCGGAAGACCTCATGATCCGAAAAAAAAGTCCAAAAATGGATCAAAAAGCCCGCGTCGGCAACGCTATTGTATTCCTCATTTTCTTCTTCTTTTTTGGCATTTTCATGGGTAGGGTGGGTCGTTTCTAAATGGGGATACCAAATCAAATAATAAAAGAAGATCGGCCAATTATATACAACCTGTGACCTGAACATAAAATGTCGCAACTAGAAATCACCTATGTCTTAATTGATAGTTCATATTGCAGGATATCATGTCCAATTAATTGTTTTATTTATTAAAGCCGGAGAATTTTGCTGCATCATTTTATTTTATATATTTAGGTTAGGATCGTTTAGGACAGTCTCAGTTACTCAATTATTCTAAAGTCACAAGTCACTACGTATTATATACTGGTGGTTAGTATATGAAATCCATTCATTTAAAATATAGAAGTCACCAATAACAGCTGATTTGTCTATTTTGTAAAACTGAAAATAGTACTAGAAGTGGCCTAAAAATGGCAACACCACCAATAACCGCGTGCTTTGTTGGTGACAGTTTTGTTATTGACAGTTGACATTGGCATAACGAGAGATGCACAATGTTGGTAGGCCATAAATAAAAGAAGAAGAAGAAGAAGAAGAGAGCGCGTTAATTAACTATGATAAGATACGGTGGGGCGTATTGCAATCAATATTTAATATTAATTTACTGAGTGTTCCGGCTTTAATAAATAAAGTTATTAGTTATAATTTCAATACACCATTACCAAAAATACTTTTACATAATTAGCATTTGTAGTCGCTTCTAGTTATGGTCAGGTCTAAAATGACCGGCCTTCTTTCCTGTCAATGCCCGTAAATTTTTAGAAACCACATTAACATATTATTATATTATTATTGTTAACTTTATTTCATTTAAAACTCGACAAAAATACATTTTTTAATAATAATATTATCTACAATATACAACAAATTAATTTACAATATAAAAAAATTACAATATATATTGTAGATAATATTAGGTTTTAAGTATATAAATAAGATCATCTCAAAATCAAAACATTAAGGTAAAAATGTATAAAAACGGGAGACCACAACAGGGCAAGGTTCAAACGGCAAGTGGCTAGGGCTGCAGAGAGAGGAACCTCCGCACAATGCGTGCAGGAGTGCCGCCTTCTGTAGCTGGCCCGTGACCCAACTGCCTCTTAAAATATTGGTCAATCCTCTCTGTATTCTGTGGTCAAGGCTCTTCGCTATCAGGCCGTTCACTGTAACAACTATCGGAACGATAATTGTTGAGACGACATTCCACATTGCGGTAATCTCGTGGGGCAAGTCACCTTAAAATGATAGGCTACACGAGTCGCAAACGATGTCAGCGAGCGGAGCGCGTTACATTTTTTTTCTAAGAGAAGGTAACCTAAGTCCTTTTCTATCCCAGGCGTGAAAGCGAGTAACAAACAAAATTACTTTTGCATTTTTATTGTAGATCGATAAGATAAAAGTTTGCATGGATTTTGTTTATTTATTTTCAAATTTATTTCCTATCCTCAACATGAGGTCAAAATGCCTGACATGCCAGGGAAATTCCTGTGGTCTGGTAACCCTATCATAGCGGTGACAGTAACACGCACTAGTGTGATGTAACTTGACATTGACATTGATATGACAGTGACAGCAGGGTTGCTGGTTGATTGATTGGCTGGGCTCTCAATTCTGTTTTTTGTTGCTATTTGATTTCTTGTTGATCTACAAATCAAAAACTCCAGAATTTACGTATTTAGTCCAGAATGCCTCCTAAAGCTATCCCTGACAGGTAAGCCTTAGCTTTAATCATCGGTTAGGTATCCTACTTTTATTGTTACTGGAACTAATGCGCGACCCAATTTTCAGATGGATTCCATACGAACCTTGTGGAAAAGTGATTGAAGGCACCAGAATCATTTGTTTCAAAGTTCCATTAAAATTGGTGAGTTATATTCAGTATTTAATAATTAGTATATATATGCCACTAAAACAATTACTATGACACTGTTCAGTTCTCTGGAAAATATAAGTACCTAACCTAATCTTTAGCTTCACTAAAGGCATGTACATAAAGTACAACAATTAGGTTAAACCTTTATCTGTTCCCACTAATATGCTCCTTATAGTTAGTGAATCATTTTTATTTTAACCTACAAAAATCTGTTTTGCTTAAACTATTGCCATCTCTTAGCATTGGATAATGACAAACAGTGACTTATAAACATAATATAGCTATCATTATGCTATGGGTAACTTTGACTAGTGTTTAAAAAAGTATGACATCATAGATATTAGAAGTATCACGTAATATGTTGTGACTCATCTTTATTATAGATGAGCCTCTGTCACTTGTTAATTTAAAAAAAAAAAAGGTTTTTTCAAAAAAAATACAAATATATCATTTAAACAATTGCCTATATTTAAACAAACAAAAATTATATATTTTATAATGAAACTACTTATATGCACCTAAGATCCGAGATAAATTTTTGATTCGCCTTAGAACCACCATGCGAAAGTTTGGTGTTAACTGAAAATTGGTACAACTGGCAACAGTAATGTAAAATACTGTACCGACAGTTTAATAGTTTGCTATCATTGACAAAGTGAATTCTTTGTAAATTGTTATTAGGATTCATAAGTGCTCATCAACCTAAAAATATTTTTATTTTTATTATATTGAGGACAACGCCATCTATGAGTATGATATAAAACTACGAAGCTGCATATAAACATTAGTATATATAAAAGTTTCGCTACGCAATGCTAGATGGCGTCACTTGAATCATTTACTCTTTTTAATTATAAATAACTTGTCGGGCACAAAAACTAGGAAAACTCTTACAGCCACAAATAAACCCAGGTTTTTAAAGAATCCAAAAGTTCGACAAGCCTAAGTAGGTACCTTTCATTTAGTTTATTACCTACCTATTTTTCAAACACGGTTTTCACGTAAAATAATTTTGCGGAGGCATCTATTATCCTTCAATTCTTGACCAATCTTTTGATTGAAGTTGTATTACTACCTACCACTAAATAGATACTTACGGATTTTTTAGGCTGACACCTGACCTCTTTTGTGATTATTTTGACACATTATTATTTGCCCGTTATACAGGGCGAGATTGATTTTGCTGTGCAAACTCTCCCTTTAAATTGCCTACACAGGGGCATCTATACATAAACTCTAGCTGGACTTCAACTTAGAGCTATTCTAGCACTGCCATAGACTTAAGGCTTTGTATCATTTCCACCTGCATTAGCACTCACAATGAAATGCATTATTGGTTCACAAGGTACAATCCGTGTTTGTCTAACTGTGCACGCCTGGGCGTTCACTCGACTCCACAGTTAGATGGCAAACAACTTATAGTACACTTGACTATCTGTGTTAATTTGTTCTGCATTGCATTGCCTGTAGGTAACTTTGGTATTGGTACCGGAAACAAGACATCGTTAGGGAATGCTTTCGTATTTTCTTTAAGAATCCAGCTGCCTATCCATAAATGGAAGAGTTGGTTTTCGTTTCAAATGAGGTTGTAATTATTGAAAAGTTTTAGTAGGACTAAGTTAAGTCATCAAATACGACAAGATATGAAACAAAAAATACAGGCAAAGGAAGCAAGCGAAATAAAATCCAGATAAGTGTATTTCTATCGCCTGTAACTATCTGGTACTAAGTTTTATACTAGCTTGTGATTTCTATCAAATAATATGCTGCGATATAATATATGAATAATATATGCGATACGGTATTAACAGTTTTTCGGGAATTAGTTATCTCCCCCCGATGAGATACCCTATAAGATAAAAAGTATATTTATCCCACCCTGGTCATAGCTTTGAAGATAGTACTGCGTACAAACCGGACTCCATATTTGTGGATACTGCCTGTTACTTGTTAGCTTGTGTTATTGTTTCAGTCAACATTAAACCTGTCTCCCTTTATCGACTTGTTTAGCTGTTGGTAACTAGAAATGACGAGAATTAGAAATTCATATAAGTATAGTGATTTCACCGGATTCACTTGGGTAATGAGGAAAAAACCAACTCTTGGAGTGTTTCTACTACTCACTGGCTTTCTACATTGACTCAAATAATGGTCGAATTAATGAACCTTATTATCTAGCCTATTTGAAAGTCTTATTTTCTAGACTATATAAGTCTAGTGAATCATACGGCCTTGTTGGTGAGGTTTTGCCATATACATCACGCTAAGCAGGATTGCAGCATTGGTGTATAATGTGCTTGTTACATCTTTAAGTATTTAAACAAAAAATGAAAGTGGAAGCTACTGCATATCCCTCATGTAATCCCTTATCTCTTATTACATCCACAGTAAGTAATTTAGGAACCTTAATTCTTTGCTGGAACGACCACGGCCAATACAATACGGTAATGCCTATTGGTTGAAAATTAAATTTTAGACGAAAATATCTTGCATTGCTTTACCATTCTAATGATGTGGGTCACCGCAGGACCAATATTAACCCGTTCCGTGCCAGACGATCCTCGCAATCCGACTCAGACATACCAGGCGGGATGCGAATGCCTGTATACCCGCAAACCCTTACTTTCGAAAAACTCGATCCAACAAAACAAAGGATGCATTTCTATTATATAATTTAGAGCATCGAATGTAAGTGTCGAAACATACTATGCTGAAGTTACGCGACCGATGTTCGGCATGATTACGCCTGCAATGGTATTTGAATTACAGATGACACATTATGCTGAAATTACGTTGCGTTACGTTGCGTTTGCTACCGCCGACTTCGGTCGGGCGTAAGTTCAGCGGCAATTCGGCGGTAGAGCAAACATTATACGCGACCGAAGTTCGATTCAACTGTCGAAGAAGATCCGGGGCGGGGAAAAACAAAAGCTACGCTACTGAATTTCTGCCGCGTAAGTTCGGCGTTTATTGTGTGTCATCAGCTGCGGAATTTCCGTCGCATGATTTCGAAATGCAGTGTGGGTAGTTTAGGTAGTAAGCAAAGCAGACATAATGCATATTAGGCATTTTGTCACTTAGACCTTTGCAACTTAGGTGTATATTATTTTGGCAAGATTTTTAAATGCTGTAGTTAATACTTGGCTAACTTGACTCGCATAAGGCCATACCGGACCAATTGAACTAAATGCACAGGCAACTCAAGGGGACCGCTTATTTGTGGTCAAACGCTTGTCTATTTTATGTTAAAAAATATGATGTACTTACTCGTGTCGTCCAATGGCTTACCACCAAAAAACCTTATTGCAATTAGTTTCAATCATTTTATGAATTATGAATTTAGGGTGGATAAGATAATAAACCTTCTTTCTTCTTCTTATGAGCTAGAGGCCAACTCTAGTGTCAGAGTTTTTAGGCCACCCGAAGGCCTCCGACATGGCTTAAAGACTTTTTTTTAAAGGTCTTTATTTAACAATAAACTTTACAATAAAAGTAAGTTAGACACGGTCTAACACAATGCAACATGATTTTTTTTGAGTTACACACGGCCTTTAAAAGTCTTTTAATAAAATTACTATTTATAAGTACTACTATACATATATAATACTATATACTTGCTTGTTGAATCAAAATTTTACATTCAGAACTAATACATTTAACCGGTAGACAAAAAGGGTAGGCGAACTTTGAGAGCCCACAATTTTAAACTATGAAAGAAACGAAAATATTAAGCATCCTTACTGCTCATATTTTATTGTGTTTTTTATACTTACTAATTTAAATAATAATATAATAATAATAAATTTTATTTCAGGCACAAAGTAAAAGTAAAAGATCTTAATTTACTTAATCTACGGCCCATATACATAAATACCTTAGAGACTAACATACATAATACATATACCTAAAACTATTTGCTGACACGTAATGTCTGCGACGTATTAAAAGCTTAACGACTGAAAAAGCCGAGTTAAAGTGCCTTCCGAAGCACGGAAGTGCTCAGATATAAATGCCACTAAACGGTCACCCATCCAAGTAGTGACCGGGTGGAGTGTTGCTTAATCAAGATGATCTGCTAAGAACACCGAAGTTGGCCACGCCACACGTCCATTTCGGAAATATACATTGTTATAGACGATTATCATCATCATTATCATTTCAGCCATTTTCGGCTCACTGCTGGACATGGGCCTCCCTTTGATTATACCACTCGTCTCGATCCTGCGCCAGTCTGAATCTTAAAAAGATATTTTAATTCAACTCTATTTCAATTCAAGCTTTTTATTTCGAAGTTCTAATTGTGAGCAAGCAAAACTTAATGGAAATGAAAGAAATGGGAAATATCTTGACTCTACCTTTTAAAATCGTTCGACTTGTTCTCATGGTACCAGTAACAGATACCGACTCGCCGACGTGCGGTATTGTTTGCGGTAAGGTACGCCTTTTGATGCCACCCTCAGATTTAAATCAGGCGTGAGCCCATTTACGCTTTATGCTACATTTTATACTACTATACGTTAAGGATAAAGATAAACGTTTCGTAAGCTGGATAAAGGATTACAGCGGCAGCTTCTAAAATAAAAGATTATAATGATTAGCCTATGTTTGACCCTAATCTGTTAGTCTTATTTGCGTTGCCTAGTGTCAAAATATTTGTCTCAACAGTCTCTTCAGAGGACTTATCCCGGTTCTGATAAAACAGCGGGAGCCTCTATGAATAGTGGAATGTTTTTATCTCTACATCTTAAAAAAAACTTACACGATTTCCGTGGCGCTTTGATTCGGTTCCTTTATTCAACGGGACTTGAGTCATAAATTAAGATAGTTTTGTTCCCTTTGACTTATAGCGGTGTGTAGTAATACCAATCGGTAGTGTAATTGGATATCATTGTACAATTGTTTCTTTATTATGATTCACTGTTGATATTCTGTTACTTATATCGTGAGTATCTTTAAATTATAATTCTCAAAATTCTATTGTAGGTCGCTCGTGACACACTGTTGGTTGTAAAGGCTTTAAATGTTCTCTATGGTGATTTTTTTGGTGTCCTTATTGTAATTATGATGAATGACGACAGCTACAAGGGCTTCGCTTTTCATCGAGGCGGCAGATGTCACTTTTGTCCTTACAGCCGCCGATTCAAAAGTATTACTAATTGCTCAATGTTTTATATACGAAATATTAACTGTGGTTTCGGACATCACACGTAATTGAAGTGATACCCTGGCCAATAAAGTATTTTTTTATAGAGACAGTTATGTTTTGACTTTCATCGGCGAAAGCGATTGAACAGATGCCAGACGTGGTCATTTTAACAATCAGTCGTATTTTTCAACGGTTACAATATCAATATTTTCTTTGCCGCATATTTACGATATGACTAGCAGTTGGAAGCATCTATTTGAACGTTGCTTATATTTTCGTTTGGCACGTGCATAAAGATATCGAGTTATAAAGTGACACTTGTAACTTCTCGGTATTTTTATTCTCTCAAATATTGCGAGAGACAAATTATACTGCAATTCTCGCATGTTTTAAAATTCCTACGAGTAATATAATACGAATGAAAGTCGGACCTCCCGAATCAGTGTCCAGCAATTATATTGAGAAGTTTGGTTTCTCTCGTGGAGGTGTGAACCGGTAATAGATTAGTGGTTTTAATGCGATTGATCGGTATCGCGGCTTTAATCGATTTCATAACACATCGGTATGCGACGGGGAAACTAAATCGGTTCTAGTATCGATTCCTCTACTATAATGTGTGGTCCTTCGTACGTGTGAAAGAATAGTGTAGATAGGATCCTGTATCAAAAGTATAAGATCTGTTCAAGCAAGTCGACTAGACGAGTCCACGTCAAAACATACGAACCGTAATAGACTTCGTTCCCCACTATTATGACAGGTCACCGTAATAAGACATGATTATTACATATCAGTGATGCGATCGAATTTCAATTTTAGTCCTTTTATAAACGCCATCGAAGTGATATGTGTCCCGGATTACGAGGGTTTATGAGTTTTGTTCCATTTGCTTCCTTTAATGCTTTATTGCCGGGTCGCTGGTTACGGGAATCGGTTATCCTTTCACGTGTTTACATATTGGTACTCTCATCACGGCTGGCCGACTTTATTGCGTTGTGATTGATCTAAAACGATTCATTTACACTTTTTATAGCACGCACTTCAGTATCGGCGTGGAAATCGGGAATGGTGTTGCATTTCTCTGGCTATCGGGCGGTATAAAAAAGTCATAAAACGATGACAGGCTTGGGAACACGGGGTAGTAATGTAGGTCGATGGGGACGTCCATTTCATCACGCCGACAACGGCAAGCATGCGTTGCACTTATCGTTTATCGTCATGTATAGCATTACATGCTCGTAAAAATACAAACCAAAACTAGTTCGATCGCGGACGGTTCGAATTAGTCCGAACAGTGTTGAATATTCATCAGCGTGTAAAGAATCCTGTAATTAATAAAGAAACCGACCGAGCATCAATAATGTACAGCCGACTTCAATCTCCTTCCAGTTTGATAGACGTTATAACGGTATCCTTTGAGATGTAACAAAGTTCACGTCTCCCCAAAATGTCTTTTGTTATATTATGTGAGGTTGGCGTAACAATCTATATTGGACACTACGACTTAATTTATGTGCCCCGGCACCCGGTGTCTAGTTTGACGTAAATCATGATCATCACAAGGCGCTTTGTATAAAGGGACTTTCTAATTTAGCTTTATACCTTTTGTGCGCTGATCACGCTAAGTCCACGGGTGTGGGTTAGACATTGTGCGCAAAATTACACCTCAATTATTCGAAGGAAATTAAAAAAAATCTCAGACTTTGCTATTGTCCGGATCGAAGGGAGGGTAATAATTTATTCGTGTCTGGTTTCCGTGTGGCGTCAAGCGGTGAATGTTCGGGGGTTGATTCAGGAAGTCGTTTATTTTATAGTCGTGTATATAAACAATATTGTCACTGATTTGTAAGGACTTAATTTCGCAAAATTGCGGGAAATCATAATGTTTTGTATTACCTATATGTTACTATACTATTGGATTTGGATTCTATGATTATAAATTCAGGCACTTTGTAATAGGTATACCTGTAACGAGTATGTAGGTTTATGTACGTGTTAGACTTTAGCGGATGTTTAGTGGACATTTCTATTCGGTAGTAAAACTCAACGTGCTATTTCACACTATACGTTAACAGATTATAAATAAATAAATATTGCTTGCATTTTTTGTTCATAAACATAACAAAAAGAACCTTAAACAAAGTTCTCGTAAGGTAGATTTAATTTTGGCAAAGTGACGAAAATGTTTGTGCAAATACTCCAAACAACATTAAATTTTAAAGGTTGACATGTAATGTAGGCACATTAGTATTAAATGACTTGATCGGCTCGTGGTAATTGGTAATTAGTATCGAAGTGCTAAAATAGAATCGCTGAGAGGCCGATTAGCGCCGTATTGATTCCGTACTACGGTGGGCAGTGTTAATGGCCGCCATTTAGGACTGTTTGATCTTAAAATAGTCGTTTGGAACACTTTGTTTTTGTACACAATGCATTTTGGGTATGCTAATTTCTAGTTACAACAAACACCTACCACACAGTCGTCAGACAATTGCGTCAAACTTGTATTGTACTAGTGCTGTCATCGTCTCATTCTGTAACTTATGGTGTTTTTTTCATATTGTGGAATCATTACGCTGATGTCACCGACGGATTCTGGCCACGATAATCGTGAATATCGTGATGGTTGCGCCCCGTCTGCTATTACCATGCTAAGTTATGAGCTCATTTATTAAGTTGGTTTAAATTTTTTGATTGTTCGGTTAGTCATTTTATCCGTTAATTGAGGGGTGACATTAAGCGGTGAGAAATTGAGATACGATTATTAGGTTGCTCCATTATTTAATAAAATTGAGCGGCGCCAATTTGCTTTTTATTAATGTCGTTGATTTATTGTATAGGGTGGGAACTACGAATATGATACAGACAGGGCATAGGCAGTTGTTATGGAAGGGCTAGTCGGGGCGTAGACCCCTTCTAATCAACACCAGTTGATTGGCAATTTGTACCGTGATATACTCTCGATTGCTGAATTGCATGGTGCATTCAATAAATCGATGTGAAGCAGATAATTTGGATTGGAATACAGGCGCTTACTCTTAAAATACTATTTAAGAACTAGGGCTGAAAGGTAATTTTTGAAAAACTTTTTGAAAATAGAGGGTAGTGCTTTCTTTTTACGTCAGCTAAATACATTGTCAAACAAACTAGAATTATAAGAATTTATTGCATGCTTCAAATTAAATTAAGAGCTACTATCAGCGTATGCATTCCCCATTACCGGCGACACAGTTTTCTTTATTGATTTATTTCGCTCTACAATAGTGACGTGCTTAAAATTTATTGCACCTAATTTGCTTGAGAAAGCATTGCGCTTTCGTTTGTTGTGTTGTAATTGAACCGGCGCTATTCTTTTAGAGCTAAAAATTGAAGAACCACCGAAAACGGTGATACGGCGGAGTAACGGTGGACACCTACTGAAACTAAATGAATAATAATATTAGTCCTAATCCTAACTACTATTATAAATGCGAAAGTGAGTATATTCGTTTATTTGTTTGTATGTTACGCTTTCACGCCTTAACTACTCAATCGATGATCATCAAATTTGATATTCATGTTTATTACAGATAAGGACATAGGTTACCACTCGATTTTGCTCAAATTTTGGACATATCTTGTCTTGAACCTGGAACAATATATATCTTAACGCGAGCAAAGCCGCTGGCAGGAGCTTGTAAATAATAATATCGAATATTCGAATATCGAAGATCGAAAGAAGCACGTTTAAAAAAATACATACACTTTTATATATCCATCCGTATTTTGCCCTTCAATAAGTGTCCTTAAATGTGTGCTAGCTACAACTACAATGCGAATGATAGGCTGTGGGTGGCGGGTTTATGCGATGCTCAATCAGTGACGGCTGTTAGGCGCACGCGCCGGTCGAATCACCCTGCGAATTATCATTGGTGCTATTTGTCGCGATTCCACAGAAGAAATACAAGTAGCGATGCTCCGCTGGTGGCGAGATGCAGTATTCTATTACAGAGCAAATGTAGAATAACTTATAAAAGCTTCACTTGATGTCACTATTATGATGTGAAATGGACATAGACCCTGTAGTAACTTAAAAAATTGGTCAATCAGCGCTGGTAGTGTTGATCCAATTTTAAAGTCAGCGCGATAAAAGTCCCTTTATATTAGAAACTCGTTTAAGTGGCTCATGCTCAGCCCTATTGTACCAACTGAAGCTGATCTGCAGACCACCGGAGGATTCGATTCAGAAAACTCGACTCCAATAAGTTTTGAAAGATTTTATTCGTTGTGCGATATCATGAATAAATTGTAGTCTTGCTTTTTTGATCCATATGTAGAGATAAACAAGTTGGGTATTTTCAATTCTTTATCGAATATGAAGCATAAAATACTGTGGGGTTTATATGGGACTGCTAAGAAAATGGCTAAGTGTGAGATTCAATGAGGTAGCTGTAGTCATTTAGAATTACAATTAAATTGGAAGCTCAAAAATTCGTGTTAACAATAAGTCCAAAGACAATTGTTATTTCCAATCAAAATTATTATAAAATTAGTCTAATCTGACGACTGTAGCGCCCCTTCAGCTCCCATGATTTCACCCGTATCAATTACGCAGATCGTACGATAAGAACCCGATAAATTATCGTTCACCATGATAACATCTATGGGATCGGGTGCGTCGGCCATGTTGAAATTTTTGTTCAAAAGATGATTTACAGAAGGGTTATAAAGACCTCGTTCATTGATTAAAGTTGTAGGGTAAGGAATTTGTTATTAATCTCAAAGAAATTCAACGATATTGAATCGAAATAATATTTACATTTCGAAATAGTGCACGGATAGTGATTACAAATAGAACGAAAGGAGATAAACCTCGTCTATTGTTTAAAATAGGGCTTCTATTTGTTCAAAGACAAACAGGCTAATGAAGCCTGATTCTGACCCACCTGTTTGTAACCCACAGACACGTGGTCCAGTATTTGTAAAGGCTCCAGACCACACGCGAGTCGATCATTGGCCCATCGCTCACCAGCTCCCTCTGTGTAATAACGCCATCATTACCTCTAATGACGTGTTAACCTTGCTTTATGGGAATGCCAAACATGACGTTCACATTTCGGTCATTTACATTTGTTTGTCTATGGGTTTGTTTGTTCGACTCTAGAACACAGGGCGGCGTCTCGGTCAGCCACCGGTGTGTTTAAAGGCATAAGTGCAACTCGGTTTCGGGTTATGCTTTTATATTGGTATTGGATCGTATTGTGCTTTTTGTAAATGTTCAAATAACTCGCTCTGCCGATCTTTTATGAACTTTGTTGACACCTGCACTTGCATTGCTGCTTTCGATACATCTGTTAATACTTAGAAAATATGTTTTTGTAAGATACAAAATAACGATTACCGTAGACAATTTATTCTAATTTCATTTCTAAATTAAGATAACTCCCCACGCACTCCGTAATATTGACCTACTGATATGTAGTAGTTTTATGAGACCAATAAATTTTAAAAACAAAAAGAGGACTCAATGGTACCGTTACTCGAGTCAGGTGCACGAATATCGAGTATGGCTCATTCAGGGAGATATCAACAATGCATTTGAATGAAGTTAGTTTCAATGTTTGGAGAGCTTTTAGACCCAAAGCGGTGCGGTGCGATTAAGATGAATTCACACTCGATTCCAAGGGTCCACTGGCTTAAAATACATTAGCGCGTGCTTCTATCTCATTCACGTCCATTACCAAATATTCTTGCGGTAGTTAGTTCGTACAAAAATGTGACTGGTTAGGAACACCCACGGCTTTCTACAATCCGGATGGTGTTAATACGTTCCTGTTGATTTTGTGGTCCGACAAGATTTATCTCAATGCCAACGGAAGCAATAATGCCCCCTATCTCTGGACAAAACGGGCTATTACAGCTCTAAAATTCTCTGGCCGTTTGTGCACGGAGTCTAATTCACACTATGTATTTAGCTGAACTTCGTGAAACACAACAGAGACGTAATCATAGCGGTGGTAATGCATTTTTTTGGAGCCTAAAGACATCCGTTGCAGACGTTAATCAAATTATCAATGAGTATTCCTGTGTCATTATTTAAAACTGGTTTAACCACTTACATATTTATAAGTTGCACTCTAAGCATATGTATGAAATAGAATACGTAGTTCTTATTAATGACAAGAAAAGTGGTGTCGAATAACGTTTGGCGCCAGTTGTTTAGTAATTACGACGGATCATAAGTTTTAAGGTAACATATCTTTGGTTCATATTGAGCTGTCGGCGGTTTATATTAAACAGTAAAGTCACGTCCCTTATAAAGTCTTGGGTAAAAAAATCTATAAAAGACTGATAATATTCAGTGGTCACGAAGGTGCTCGGTATTGTGCAAGGCGCCAGCAGTTGATACCCGCTGTGATAGCTCGCACCTTCCAATATAAGCAGACACTCATTTTACTGCATAACTTTCTTAATTGTCACAACGGTTGTTTTTTCGGGGATCTCGTATAGCTGGTTCTCGTTTGCCCCAGGACGCTTTAGTTCGCCGATTGAATTTACACCATGACTCCCCCTGTGTCCCCTACTCGTTATAAATCAAACGCAGGTATGGTTCCGTCTGGGCCAGTCGTGTGGAATGCTGCAAACCCTGGCGGGAGAATTTGCACAGTGGTTGCACAGCCTCTGTTTCTGGCGATATCATAATTAACGATAGCTATAAAATATGTAGACATGTTACCATGTATTGAAAGATAATCTCTCGGGGAAGAGCGGAAAAGTAATAAGGGTAGTAATAACTTTTGCTTATTAAATTTTTAATTGTATGCTTTGAGAATGTTATGAAGATGTAGATTTTCTGACTGTTTTTGTTTTAATGTGGTACAGTTTTAAAATCATTACTCGAACTATTTATATTTTTTCTTATTCATCTCTTTTACTTTTTGTACTTTATTTACCCTTGTTGTGAGAGTATCCTAATCATTTTTAGGTTACTCTCTCGCTACAAATTCTATTGAAGCTTCCAACAAAAATTTTCGACATTAATTATAAAAAATCACCTTACTAATGCTATTTGGTCAATAAATAAGAGCTTATACTAATAAAGATTTCATTTTCTTCACTCGAATGTGCATCACTGATTTTCTATAGTTTGTTTTCATAAACACGTCTGATAGCAATAAAAAATTGGGTTATATTTTAAACACGGACAAACTAATGTATAAATTATCGGATTAAGGAATTCCAGTATTTATTGTGATTGTGAGTTCACTTGGCAGCGTTAATTTCATCTATACAATACGCTTCATATTAATGTCATAGGTAATTCTTAGCGTGGTCCAATATTTGTTTAACCTCGATTCGTTTCTATAGTATATGTGTCACGTTTGTAATAGATCGTGGAAGGGGTTCGACAATGAACTTGCCAGTCAGACGGCGCGGGCGCAGCCATACAGTTTACTATACCCGAGTACGCCTGAACCCTCTTCACGTGTGACGGGGTCTAAAATTTGTTTGTCCGCAGCTGCGGTGCCGACAACATATTTATTGTGCTCATTAACCTTCAAGAACGCTATTTAATTGTCTGACGTTTTTTATTCACTTCACCTCTGACCCGTCCACGACTTATTGCCTCCCGGCCGCGCTTTGAAAGCGAGAACTGGATGTTATTTATTATCTCGAGACGGGGATGCGTCGCTTCTAGGTTTGTGGCGCTTGAGCGAGCTCTATGATTTATGCTGTTATAAGTACGTGATTAGTGTCATTTGAATATTCTCACACTCTTTCTCATTTTGTTTCTCACCTGAATGGCAATGGTTTCGATCTTTGCTTTAAAATACGCTTAGATCAAAAATTTAAAAGCAATAGAACGCGGTTGGAAGTGTAGGAACGTTTGTATTAAAATGTGATGAAGAATGCGTCGAGATATTGGCCTGGCCAAGTAATGTGGATAGAGTATGTTCTAGCGACGATATTGTCAAATGGCTGACGATTTCTCACACAGTATGAGTCGGTACTCGCGGGGGTCTAATATCTAAAGCTAATGATCAAAACACACGGCTAGCAGGAATTCGTGTATACAAATGTGTTTATTGAATAATAAACCTGTTGCGCAATTTAAAATGTTACTAGTTGAGGATTATGACTACTCTCGTGTGTATTTTATTGCGTTTGAGACGTAGCATTATGCCTTTGCCGGTTGTACTTGGATGTTTTATTCATACTATTGGACGGGTAGTTTTGTAAGTGCCGCCTAGGTTTTGATGAAGTTTGTTTCTTGCAACAAACTAAATTGTTGCCGGCCGTTCTGTGCAATTGCATCAATATACGATATTGCGTCATTACAACGTTATTACAACAGACTGCATCACCGGAGCACAATAAAGGAATTATTATTCTGTATCACAATGAAATGCTGCTACTATTGTTCCGGGGCTTTCTATCTGAGCTTGTTATTCACTCCAGCTTTGACGTCTTCATACGCACTATCGGCAACAGTAAATTGTGGTATCATGTCGGTACCGTCGTCGGTATGGAACCGTTTATTGATTGGTATCGTAGTTTGTCCGCTGTTCGCTTTGAATAAAATTCGAATTATAATTAATCACGGTCGCGTCGCGTGGGAGAGCGTCGTCGTACGACCAACGATCTATCATATTTTGTGATAACGCCAGTAGGACGCATCTCCTATTGAGACGATCGAGTTAGGAGCTAAGCTATACGACACGACAATGGACCACAACGGTACCGTGCCATTTCGATTCAACCATTCTATTACGATCGTTTTAACAAGCCTTAACGCTTTCAGTTAATCCCCCGAGAAGTATTCGATTTTCCACTCCATGTAATATGCTCTGGGGCTTTAAAATAGACGACAGTGTCGATGACAACAATAAAATCGCATCATAAAGTTCCAATCGCACCCTTTGAAAGTTCCTGTGCAATCTCGCCGTTCAATTTTATCTCCAATAACAGCGTAAATAGTATTTAAGGATTGGCGGGTGAATGTAGACGGGTTACCCTAGGGCTGGAGATACCCGGAAGCTTCCGTCAATTGAATTTGTCTACAGCGCAACGCAGATTAATAGCGTACTAAACTATGTTCTATACTATTATTGATATTCATAAAAGCTCTGAACTATTGTGCGGTAACACTCACTCAATGCATGTTTGAATTTATCGCTTAGTTATGTCTGTCATTTTATACTTTGTGTTCTATTGTAGTTTGTTCTTTCATTGACGTTTTACGATTTGATTCAATCACTGAGTTTCCGGTCATTCCAGGTTCCGTATTCGTATATTAGCTCTTCTCATTGTGACCACATCCCACAGAGTTTCCTTATAGCGAATTCCCAAGCTAATGCCACATTGCTCAATCTGTTTGTTTATTATTACTATCCTCTTTCATCGCACTCCCTCTCTATCTGTTCCCACGTTCCTGTCACTTAATCACGTCGGCTCTGCGCTCGCGCCTAATATCGCACTGTAATGTGTTTATTAAGCGTCCCTTTAATGGGCCACCATTTAACATACAATGTGCAGTGGTCCGTTTTGCGTGTAAGCCAATCGTGGATGCGACATCTTGTTCCAATAATGATCTGTTAGCACGACATTCTGGATAATTTTACACTTCAATTCGGTTTCGCGTTTGTATTTCAATACTAGTTGTGTACGTTACAAGCTTTTGCGCGTAATATGCAACGATCTTTACAGTTTCAATGACTCTTACTCGCAAACGATAATTGGGTTTGCTAGATGATCTGTTATTAACGCGTTCATATTTAGTGGTTGTAAATGGTTATTGCTTTTTCGTTATAGCTTGTATGTAGAACTTTTGCCTGCAATTCCTCTTATAATAGTTCTTAAATAGTCATGTTTAGAACAAACTGACTTTATGATACTACATTAAAATGCAGTGGCGCTTTGTTCTTAGTGGTCGGTAAAGCTAAACTAACTTAGTGCTTTGAGCAGTCAGGCAGTAGATAGTAGTTTGTATAGAGTAGTACACTTGTGGGTAGCTCCACTAGTTGATGTCGTTATTGTGTGAGTGAACCACAAATTGCAGCTCGCTTTCTTTGCGTTTCATCATCGCTACCACGGCATGCATAATGCGTTTAATTATTGCTACGGTTGTTTGATGACTGAGTTTATTCATGAGTCACAGATGAGTACTAGTTACAAGAGGTTTGGCACTAATTCTTATTCATGTCACCTTACTTTTTTTACACGTGTCGGCTGAAGCTTTTTTATTGTGTGAATCATAATTTATTTTGAAGTGGTTACCTATTTCTGTTTATTTATACTATAGCTAGGATATATGTACCTAATAGCAAGTTCCTTTCGTCTTTATGTATTAAAACATGTATGTAAATAAAACCATTGAAAAATATGAACGCTTGACTCTATTTGGCTGGTGATTATGTCAACACGAAAACCCTAATCACCGACATAAGTTGTGGATTGAAAGTGTTTGATAAATCCACGGCTGTCATCATTACCGAATGTGATATACGCTTCTCATTAGCTCCCTCTAAATAAGATATCAAAAAGGTGATTAACTGGCCTATGCGGTGATTATTTTATTGCATTCCTGCGTTAATAAACAGACTATTAAGAGCTAAGAGAACAGCTCCCTCAAACTACTTGCAGGTGGCAGGCATTATATTTCAATCTCATTTACCTATTTAGCATTTAGCTTTATTATTTATATTAATTATTTCCTTCGTCGTATGAGCCAACTTGGTGTCGGAGTTTTTAGGCCGCCTGAAGGCCTCCGACATGGCTTGACGACTGAAAAAGCCGAGACCATCATTTTAACGTAAGCACGGAAGAGCTAACTCGTTAGATCTGAGTTAGCTCACAAAAAAAAAATGTTGTTAAATGTAACTTCTGTAATAAAGCGTATTATAAAATTTCTGATTATTTAGATGCCAAAAAAACTTGGGATGACTGTCTCCAACTACTTCAAAACCAATGTAATAGTTAAGAAAAAATAATGTACAACCGACATTTAAAAAAATATAAGCCTATCAGAGTTTCGTGCCATTTCTTCTCTGTTTGGTCGCGTTACGAATTGGTGTAAATTATTAAAAATTGACCATTCAAAGTGTACTGTAATGTGCGTACTGAATAAAGAAATTTTCACATTCACTTTCACTTTCATGGTCAACCATCCAAGTAGTGACCGGGTAGAGTAAATACTGAATACTGAAGCGCTGCACAAAAACTTTAAGTGTTGATCAAACTGACGTTTCAGTACAAATTCTGAAAGATAGAGCGTCTCAAATGATTGAGTAGCGTTTCTGTTATTGAGTGACCATTTATGACGGTTTATGTTTTATTTTTATTAAAGGAAAAAAAATTACGTGGGATTTGCTGGTACTCCCCCCTCCCCCACGTGAGATTTGGTTCGACCCCCCCTCCCCCCCCTAAATTCCTCACGTAATTAATGGATGCCCCCATACTTCCCTTGCCTCATTTACTGCAGTAGCAGTGGCAGCTGCATGAGAAGTATCGTGTTTACATACTCGTTCTGCCCACCACTCGGAAGTGAGCTGAATGTAAATGGGGTATAACTAGCAAAAGTAAACCAGCTTCGTTGTACTTAGCTGCACTGTCGATTAATGTTTCTATTCTAAACAGTTTTGTCGGCAACCTCTGTATTATGAACGTTTAACGGTTCAACTGTTAAAATATCGTAAACTGACATGCGAAATACCATGTTGTAGGGAAAGTTGTGTTTTAATGTCGAAGTAACATGGTGAAGGTCTGTTTTTGATTAACAGCCGTTTGATTGAAAGTTAATGAAGGGGACATTAGACACGAGCTTTATCATCGTTTTAACATGGACTTGGATTTATTCTTATTTAACACGAGCTCCCGCCCGCGGCTTCGTTCGCTTGGTAGTTGTCTGTCAACAGCCTATCCAATGTTGTCGTCACTCGGACCTGTAGCAAATAGGGATGACGACTGGGTAAAAAACTGGACTGGTTAATTAGTCCGTCAAATAGATCATCAAAAAGTATTAGACACGTATTTTTTTATTTAACAAATAAATAAAAAAATACGGAGATAAAGAGCGTCAAAGTGAGAGCGAGAAAGCGAGAAAGCGAGAGGGGGCTCGTGACGTTACGGCTAGGTAAAAAGTGTACTAAGCCATGACGTCACGCGGAACTTCAACCTACTATATCTTTCAAATTTTTTGTTTAATGGAAATAATAAAAAATACATGTTCAATATTTTTGATAATATAAATGACGGACTAATTAGAATTTTTCATTCGTCAACCCTATTGTATATGTGCGTAGCGCACTTCAGGCAGAGATTTTCAAGTCCCATCTGGTTAGAAAATTGTCGCAAGATTCACTTTTGTAGTTAAACGAGAATGCATCAATTAACTTTAACTTGATCATAACATAAGTTATGATTCATTCTAAGGAAAAAGGTATACATTTAAAAAAAACAGGTAAAAACAGGTAAAGCAGATTCCCAAGATCGAGAAGTGTGGAAAAAGGGAAGGGAGGCCTGTGCCCTGCAGTGGGATCAACTAGGTAAGTAAGTAATATACTGTAAGTAATAAGTAAGTAATATGCTTTTATATCATACTAGCGGCCCGTCCCGGCTTCGCACGGGTTAGGGCACTTTTTTACACCTTGGGTTACGTTACTTAAGTTTTAGTAAGGATCCCTAATCTTTTCTAGCAATAAATATAGCCTATGTTACTCAGGGTGAATGTAGCTTTCCAATAGTGAAAGAATTTCTGAAATCGGCACAGTAGTTTTTGAGTTTATTCATTAGTGTAGATGTTGATAAACAGTGTAATAAATAGATTGGGTTTGATTTAATTTAAAGTTTTTTATCTTTTTAGAGCTTTCATTAAGGCGACTATAAGGGTCAAACCTCCCTCTTGCTCACACTATTCAACAGTTTTGAAGATATAAAATCACTGAATGTAATTAAGCATAATAGCAAACCTTCAGGGCCTAAAAAATAACAACGGTTCAGCAAGACAAAAGGTTCAGCAAGAATATCATGTTGAACCCAACACGTTTTCCTACCAAAAAAATTGCATTAAAATTGATCACATTGGTGTAAGTTTTTTGGTAAGAAAACTGATAGAATCAAAATTATATTATTGCTGAACCTTTGTATTGTTATTTTCTAGGCCATGAAGGTTTGCTATTTTGTATAACTACATTCAGTGATTTTATATCTTCAAAAATGATGAATAGTGCGAGCGAGAGGGAGGTTTGACCCTTATAGTCGCCTTAAAAGCTTGTTTTTAAAAGTCTTCTATACATGTATGTATAGATTCCCTATTATAATAGATAGGTCTGTACCACTCAGATCCGAAAACAATATTTGCAGATCATACAAACATTTGTCTGGCAGCGGGAACCGAACCTACAACCTTCTGGTTCTTAGACAGGCCTTTGCCCACTGCGCCACAGAGGTCGTCGACAATTTTAAGTTAAACGCTAAACTTGCGCTCGTATTTCGACGGCCCTTCCAGTTTTAATAAAGCCTTTTTTTGACACCGATATTGATAGTTTTTTGTTGTTTTCGTCGTTAGTGTCACCGGTTGGCTCACGGCGATGCAAATTGAGATGTTCGTTCATCTTTAATATACGAGGTTATAAAGTGATACTCTTGCTCGTGAATTATTCATGCAAGGTGCATTGTTTTCACTAATGAGTTTTCGATTTTTCGTTTCTTTATCGTAGATTCGTGATTCTTGATGGTGGTTCTTGGAAAAATTTGAAGATGTCATTCAACTATGAATGTCACTCATGCACGAATAAAGAGAGACTGAAGATTATATAGATGGATTGTGTGAAAAGGGTTATAAGAATGAAAACAGTAATCACATTAAAAAAAATTAACTCAAATGCACCGGTATTTCTATTGGCCAAATCACAATAATGAACACAAAATTCACAACTCCTATCAATTTTTCACAATATTTGTCCTATTTTTTAACGATGAAACTGAATAGGGCTACATAAATTGGTGAAAAAAACAATTTTAAATTATGGGACAATTTTATCAGCTGTTTGCCGTACCGTTATAGCATTATGTCGAACCAATAAAGCATATAACTAATACCTAACATTATGTATATTTGTTTATTACCTAAGTGGTATTACTTGTATGTTACAACGCTAGATTATCATGTACATGATGTATCCGCATTACTAAATTGATAAAATATATAACATTTTAAAATTCGCGATCTGGAATTCATTATTTGTTGTTGATTTGAAGACAACATAGAAAAAATTGTCTAGTCTAGACACGAAATTACGACAAGAAACTCAAGAAAGACTATTTTTCATTATTACAATAGTGGCTACTACCATTGACGAAGTTATCTTTCGTTTTTGTTTATGAACGATTCGATATGAGATAAATCGTCTTAACGAATTCTGAGCCAAGTCACAGCCAAGTCTAATATGATAAGTGGTTGTGTTTTTGTGTTCACATTTTAATATTCTTCAAGTCTTCAACTATTACTTTCCTCAACCTAGGATATCTATCTGTGCATCAAGTCTCCTATAACATCGTTGAATCATCGTTCTCCTGCCCTTGTCCCATGCTAGGTGGGGTCGGCACAACAAGTGTACTTCTTAAACTCAGTCTTCAAATTTGAAGCTTATTATCTAAAGTTATGCCTAAATATACAGTTATTTTTAGGCATAACTTTAGATAATAAGCTTCAATGGGGCGCTTACATATATGGATTGTCGAACAGACTCAGTTCTGCAGCATAGGCAGTCAAAAGAATCCGTCAACTTACTGACGTAGAAACGGCTATATTGGTTTATTTCAGCTACTTCCACAGCATTATGTCGTACGGAATTTTGTTGTGGGGGAATGCTGCAGATATCAACACCATATTTGTGCTGCAGAAGAGGGCTGTTCGTGCAATTTATAATATGGGCTAATCACTTAAAACTAAGTTTAAAGAAATAAATATTATGACAGTTCCGTGCCAATATATATATGAAAACTTAATGTATGTCCGAAAACATATTAATTTGTTCAAAAAAAAGAGCGACAATCATAATGTTAATACTAGAAATAAAGATAAACTAGCTGTTCCTACTGTAAGGCTCCATAAAGTTAGTCAATCATTTAAAGGGCAAAGTGTACGTTTCTTTAACAAAATCCCAAATGACGTGATTAATTTATAAATAATAAATAAATAAATAAATAAATAAATAAATAAATAATCCTGGACGTCATCACACAGCATCATGTAGCCCCAAACTAAGCAGAGCTTGTGTTATGGGAACAACATGATTGATATACTACATAGATACATTTTTTTTTGTAAATACATACATATCATACTTAGAAAACACCCAGACCCGAGACAAATATCTGCAGATCATGCAAACATTTGTCCCGCAGCGGGAATCGAACCCGTAACCTTCTGCGTCACAGGCGGGTCTTCGCCCACTGCGCCACAGAGGTCGTCAAATAAATTATCATTATTATTAAATAAAATATAATATTATAATTATTATTATATATATTATAATTATTATTAAATAAATTATCATTATTATTAGATAATTATTAATTTATCTGTAAATAAATTCAAAAATGTTGTTAAACGTAATCTCTGTGATAAAGCTTATTATAAAATTTCTGATTATTTTGATGACAAAAAAGCTTGGGATGAAACTGTCTCCAACTCCCTCAAAACCAATGTAATATAGTTAAGAAAAAATATTGTAAAACTGACATTTAAAAAAATATAAGCCTGGCAGAGTTTCTTGCCAATTATTCTCTGTTTGGTCACGTTACGAAATGGTGTAAATTGTAAAAATTAAAAAAAATGACGATTCAAAGTGTACTGTAATGAGCGTACTGAATAAAGAAATTTTCACTTTCACTACAAAATATGTAATTTTTATGTATTAGCTGTTATTTTTTCAATATTTTTGTGTCAAACGTAGAGTCTTTATCATATTAGTATTGCAATATCTGTGAATTAGCGATTTTAAGCACTATCTGTTGTATAAAAACGATACGGACAACGTTTGTATGGAAGCATTTAAATAGAGCGTCTTCTATCATAGTAGCTACCCGGACAAGGTAAAAATGTTTCGTGGGTTACTAACAAATATATCATTATCTTTATAATTTATATCAGTCGCATCATAAAAATCTTAATGTGCTCTCGAACATTCTATATAATTTTTATACATATTCATTTTCTGTCAGCTAATTTTTAACTTGTGTTGATTGAACATCGTCGCTCCATTATTAATTAATTAACGAATACATAATAGCAGTATTAATTTATTGTTAATGTTTTCTCATTTTATTACTTATGTTAAAATGTGAATATTTAGTAGTTAGGAAATGGAGTTGGATGCGTAAATCATAGATAGCGTTAGTTATTTAGCGAGTGACTTGTTATTGCTTAATAATTTAAATTAGACTGAAGTATAGCTTTTATAACTTTATAGATATGTAGGAAATTTTAATATTCATTGTATTTCCATCCGTTATTTTAAAATAAGAAATTGATTGCTATATTATTATTCTCTATAGACCTGTCTATTCAGAATAAAAGGCACAACATTTGGTTGATACGTTACTTTTTATATCAATAAATGAAACTAGCTTAGTTAATTCAGCACTTTTGAATGATATTTTCCTATCGATATCGGACAAATATTTGCTGAACATACACAGATTTATCTCACGGCGGGAATCGAATCGGCAAGTTTTTACATCTGCGTTTCAGGCAGGCATTCCCCACTGCGTCACAGAGGTCGGAGAGGATCCAATAGAGGATAGAGCACATAAATATTAGACTTCCACATTTTACCGTAAAAAATATATCATATTTTTAATATCGTTTAGAAAACAATTTTAATGAAGTGGTCGGTACAAGTGTTTGCGTAGAACTAGTGATTAGGAGGCCTAGCTGTAATGAAGGGGAGTGTCGCCCCGCCTTGATGTTGATGTGCCGACGCAGCCTGTAACTTAGACGGCCTGTGTTTACCCAGGCTAAATGCAAAGGAAGTTTACTGTACAGAGTCGTTTGTAGATAGAAGTATAGTTTTTGAAGACGATCGCGTATATTAGAGGCTAGAGGACGCTCTTCGTCTGCGTATAGGTTTCCCGCTGTACCCGTACTGTTCAGGGGTTGAATTCAGGATATCTTTATAAGTGCAACCCTACGAGGCAAAATTTAAGTGTATTTAATTGTAATTTGAAGTTCTGGGGAAGAAAAATTTCTGCACTGTCGTCCCGCATTGGGGTTTATTGTGCATTGCCCCTCTTAACCCGACCTCAGCAAGACTAAATCCTTATAATAACGGAGAAGGACTCCGAGTTCGTGGCTACATTGCTCTAGAATTCTCGATGCTGCCTGGGTCTATGAGTTTTGATCAAGCAGCTTTTGTAGCCCGAATTTTTCTGGCTTCGTTTGTGGCAGTGTGCAGTGTAAGATTAAATAATTGAAATGTAGGTTCCTTAATGCTTTGTGTGCTGAAAATACTTGCTCCTCGGGCATAGCGCGTAGTGCCTTTTCGAGGCCCGCCATTGATATAATACAGTTACTATCGTAAGTCAAAGTGCTAGCATACCCTTCAAATCTCTAGGATTGTCATTCAGTCAGGCTAGAGTTTGATATATTCCGATTGAAGACCGCAATGGCGCAATGGGCAAATAGTCAGCTGAGGCGATAAGGTGCGGGTTCGATTCAGATAAAAAGTTTCGCCATCATCCAATACTTACTCGTCATCTCTAATATCGCATTATACCAGCGATTGAAATACTTAACTTTTTACGCAACAAATTTTAACTTTCTTATTCGTCATGACATGTCCAAGTGCTCTCAAATTAATTGGACTATTGAAATCTATGTCCAATAAAGCTACTTCAAGCTCGTATCTAATCATTGGCTCTAAGGTTTTTTGGGCATTACAAAACACCGTCTACTTCCAAAAAGATAATCTGGACGCTCAGACCAAGATTCTCCAGAAGTAGGTATTCATTGGTAGACTGATAAAGAGATTTATTTCGGAACACATGATACCATTTAAAAGAACGAATGACATGAGCCTTTACAAGAGAATTGTACATTACGAGCTTCCGACGGTGGCTTTGCTCTCGCGGTATCTCGATAAAAACTAGTCTATGTGGTATTACATGTCTAGAACTAAATTATGTGCAAAATTTCAGTTCAATCTGTTTAGTAGTTTTGGCGTGAAAGACGGATAAAATTTCCACATTTCTCAATCACATTTCTCAATTATTAAAGGCTACACCTTTAATAATATTAGTAGGATGGTAAGGCGTTACAATAATTAATAACAGAATATCACAGTTTGGTAAATATAGGTTGATACGTAGGACATTGACATTGACATACATAGTGAAGACGACGACGACGAAGACGAAACTCAATTTGGATGTCAAACCAATGAAAATCCCTTTTGATTTTCGTCATCGTTCATCATTGGTCATCGTAATCACTACTTGTATGTCAATGTCAATGTCCTACGTTTCAACCTATACTTCACAAACTATAGTGTATCTAAAGGGTAAAAGTATTGAGGGTTCAATTATTCGTTGACTTTCGTAAGCTCTATCTAACACAGTTTATTGTTATGCAACCTTGTTCATACATATTTTATCTCATGCATGATAGAAATACAAAAACTCACCGTATAAATAATAAAAAAATCCGCAGCGTAGAGGTCATTGTCAAAACTGACGAATCTGATGATTTAAGATTTTTTGATTCAATGACACACACCATTCAGTGTTACAACCTCCCCTTTTCAGTCATATTTAATTTGTATTTTAAACTTTACCGCTACGCTTGTCAAAACCAATTTGCATATTGTCTGAATCACCGAATATTTTTACTGTTTAAAAGTTGTGATCGCCGTGATTGCAATTTCAATGTACTGCAGTACTGTTATCCAAATATATAAAATCATAACGTGACTTACTGACTGACTCATCTGAAAACCAACTTCGAATTTAAGCAAATAAAAATGAAATAGCAACTTTAAGAAAACTACTAACAGTCATAACTTCTTCTTCTTCTTCTTCTTCTTCTTCCTTGCTCTATCCCATAATAACAGTCATAACATTAAATGCTTAATAATAATTTAATAGCAATTAGTTTGCCGATGTACTTGTTTCTATCTTGTGTAAGAACTTATTTTATATCTATCTATATTATAATTAATTTATTTTACTTAATTGGCTTATTATGCTTATCTTATTTTATTTTACTTACTTAGGTAGTTACATACCTAAGAACATAATAAATGCATAAGTAACAGGTCTTAGTTAGGGCACTGCAATATAGTTTGTGCCTATTTTACCATAAATTATTTTTACATGTCAATAAATTAAAAGAAAAATAAGTAATGAAATCAAGTAAAATAAGTCATAATGTAGGAGAGCAATAAATAGGAAAAAGCTCAAAAATCTCTACGCAGGTGAAGTATGGGCGTTCCACTAGTTATGTCATTCGTGAATCAGGATGGCCTATTTTTGGTAGTATGTATGTACCATCACTTCACTTCTGTATTAAATGGATTCTGGGATAGTTTCCACAATTTCGCCAGTATCAAGTGAAATTGTTCATAATAATATGAGGCAACGTAGTACGGTTTATAAATCCAGTCGTCCAGTCTTCAGTCATATCCTGTTTTCTGCTATAGCAATGGCGACTATAACAAAAAACTATCGGCGCAAAATTTTCTTCATCAGAGAGTTTCCGTCCAAATCTTCTTTATTCCATTTCACGAATACTTGTGTCTTATTACTAAATATAACGGTTAAAATACCATTAATAAAAATCGATATACATTAGTAAAACACTAGAAAATAAAATTTAATAAAAATGACTCAGCCGTCGTTCAAGATGAAAAAAATGGGGTCCCCATGTATGTACCTACTTTAATTATTATGATTTCTTCAATACTATCTGTAGGTAATTACTCATTTTGAATGAATTATAAAGTATATAAGCTCTCGGTGCGCAAAAGCTGCTCTACAATTTTTGGAATGATTCTTTTATTTTAGAGAGCAATAAAACTAAGCTAGGTAAAACTGCCCAAGAATAAATTCCACATATTTCCAAATTTTCGTGGAAGGAAAGCTTAAACTCTGAAAACATTTGGTGGTTTAGTCATTTTAAGTACGCAGCCAAACTTCAAATGGTAAACGATAATGTAAGATTACACGCGGGCGGTCACTATGACAATAAAATATTTAATCCAACCGTTTCCAAGAAAGCCTACAAAGATGTCTCACATTCGCAAACACATGATATTTTATTTTGCCATCCTGTACATATAGCCTGCGGTCCGTTACCATCGGTTTTACACCTGTTTTGTATCTTAACTTATAATGTAAAATGATTATTTCTTATCTTTATAATCTCTGATCGTCGATTATTTATTTAGCTACGTTCATGATAAAACTCAAGATAAGCACACTTTTGCAAAACGAACACGACTAAACGACCACCTAGTACTTTCAATTTCAAGTTAGCCTCATTTTTCAATTTGGACGTTGTTTCTATCATTGTGCGCTCAAGTGAGACTGCGGTGAGCTGTCACTTGTCCACGGGTCTGCCATCAGATTATGTTGGAGCATCGTCGGCGCCGGCGCAGCTATTCTCACGAATTTCGCGGCGCGGCGCTTCGCGTGGGCGGCCTATCCACGCCGCCATCGCACATCTCACACACCAACACACCCAACAACTACTTCATCGCTATCACAACAACTTAAAGCTCAAACTCACCTGAGCCCTAGAAAACGCACAGGCAATCCACGGCCCTTTGTTACCTAGTGCGTCTAATTAGTCAGACTGTTTAGTACCACACTCGCCGCGGGCCTACAGTGCAATATGCGCCGTGAAATCGCGTTATTTATCGATATGTAATGCGTGTTGAGATTTTGCGAAATACCAAACTTATGAAACATCATTACGAATTAAGAAATGCATGTTCCTTACTCGAGTTTATATTTTGTGTGCAAAGGCGCCGTGGATACGCCTACTACAATGCCATAACATTCTGCTTCACATTAACCGTCTGGTCCGCTCCGCGGGGACATCGTATTTCAGAGTCGTGCACAGATTCATCTGACTCTCTTATTCATAAGAATATTCACAAGTGACATTAAAAGTCTTTGTATGACGGTTTTGGCCATTATCATTGTCAACGGATATCAAAGGGTATATTTTGTCGGATTTATTGCACTCGGCTGCGGCGTCCTCTGCGTTGAATAGCTCGTGTCGTGTGATATATTTTCCTTAACCACACTTATATGTCGTCGAAATCTCGTCTTGTGTAAGCAGACTCGTATGTTGTTTGCTATGACTTATTGTATTGGTATTGGCTTGGTATTGGAAGTGCCTTTTTGGTAAGGATATTGTGTGGGATCGATTTCATCTCTTAAAAGCTCCAATTGTACATCATTAATGCCATGCGAGTTCGGTTCACGAGAAATATTTTGAAACAGATACATAATGTGAAATACGGCGACATGGTGGCGCCGTCGGTGAAATTAATCTGAATCGTGTATCTGTTATTTTGAATAACCGTTGTTTATTGAATTCAGTGTATAAATATCGTAGTTATCCTTCATTTAGCTTGCCATTCTTTGAGTTGATGGTGTAATAATAATCCTAGTGGATTATTGGTTTTATCGTTTCAAGCCATTAAATGTGTGTTGCAACATAGATTTGTGAAGTTTATTATGAGGAGTTTATTATAATAAACGAAATAACATAAATAATAAAGTTAGGTCAGGCGTTGTTGACAGATAAACGGCTGTTTGAAATAGCCTATCTAGTTACGATCGCATCGCAGGAAATTTTTAGTTTGTTTCTAAATTATTTTCTTATTTTAAGGGTTTTTTCCCTTTTAACCAATAAATAATTTTATACAACAGTTTGATATAACTGATATTTAAAAGCTTTGTTGTCAGCTAGACAAGGCAAAGTGTTTAAAGGTATTGTTAGGTTACCCGAGGCTAAGCCACCTTAAACGAAACAGTATATTAAGAGCATCTTAATATTATTTATCGCAAATACAATCTAGTCAGACATTAATTACGTGTTTGTAATTAGTGTTACAAGCTTACAACATCGTAAATTGGCTGCCTAAAATTGAGTAGGATTCTTGCTACCGAATTGTCGCGAGAGTGATTTATCTTCAATGAATTTATCGCTCAATCAACGTCGGCGCTTGCGCTGATCAGCAGCAATGTTGCCAACTATGATATTTTATAGCTAGATCTGGCAATTTTTTGAGTTGGTTATTAATATTGTGGCTTATTTAAAAGTTCTACCTAACTACTTGGTTTTTAGGGGTCCCTGATAGCTCCCGCTAAGAATTATTAGTGGTTGATTATATTGTGAAAAATACATGATAGTTAATAAAATTCATGTAGTTAGTGAGTTAGTATTAGGTAGTAACTGAAAAATATAACAGCTTTACAAGTTATTCACCTTAATTACTATGCTATTATGATGTTGTGTTAAAAATTACAATGCATTATTTTATTATCATAACCATTAAACTTTTATTTTACCCACTATTGGTAATGTGTTTTGTGTAAACATAACATTAATATCGCAGCTAGCATTTTCTTGGGCTAGTTGGCAACTGGCGGTGGCCGCTGATTGGATTTCTTCATAATTACATCTTTTGACACGTACGCGCCAAGTTTCGTACTTCGCGCCGCCAGGGCACGAGATCGTGGGAGCACCGTGTAATCAGCTTTCTTGACCGTCTTGTTCTGCTACCATAGAGGTGAGCCCATGAAAATGGATAGAGCATTTTGTATAGATCTTTGAAGTTTCCCGATTTAATTATATGAATTTCCCATAATTATACCATAACAAAGATATTATAATTGTTTGGTCGTTCTGTCTTTACATTTCACATGAGTGTTTCTTCGTAAAAAGTAACAACAGTTTGTGTTTGACTGCACTAGAAACAATCCTAAAATCAGATTAAAGTAAATAATTTAACACTTTGAATGCTGAAAATACAACTGTGCTTCTGTAGCAGCTCGCCGTCAATCATAAGGTCATATAACTAAATATATATTACTTATACTTACGTAAAAGATACAGAGTCCTACATCTTAAAACAATCAAGAATACTTTTAAACACAAGACGTTGATACATTGACTGCGGGCCTCGGAGATAACGCAACGCTCTATGCCTCAAAGCGTTATCAAAACCATTTAAAATTAAATCGCATTTTGGTTCCAACTTTGATATAGATCACTATTCTTACTCTTTCTTTATGAATCTGCTGTAACTTTGAGCCAATTTAAGCAGGCTTTTAAGGTTAATCAAAGCCTTTTCCAGTCATCTTTCAGTTCAATGTTCACAACACACGGCGTGCATAATGACGAGCCGCTGAGGGCGGGCAGTTTTAGCATGGTTTCGTTTACACGTCGTCCGCTTGTCAAGTGATGATAATATTTCGGCGATTAATAACCGTAATCTTTGATTATACGAGTGTGAGGCTCTTTTGTGTCTTGGAATGTAAATTAAAATGGTTTTTGAAGTCATTTTGAATTTAAGACAGCAGGCAGCAAATGGTTCTTATGACTGTGCGTTTCGACTGAATGAACATGTTAACTCGATTTGTTGATTGGTTTACATTATTTATGTAAGACGGATATGACAGTTGTGCGACTGCTCGATTGACTAGTTTGATTAGACTCTGTTTAATAAACATTGTTTTTAAACTAATGCAAACGCAGGGTGAGGCAAGGAAACGAATTTGTTGCTATATTTATTAAGTGACGAATTAATTTTGATTACTTATCCGCATTGAGATATTATATCTACTACTATAGAGTGACAGTCTTCAAGTGAAAACTGTCAAAAATCGTCCAAGCGTATTTGACTTTTCAAACGAGGGGATAAATAAACTTCAAAATGCCAAATTTGCGCTAGACCTTATGTCGTTTGAAAATTGTTTAAAGTCCGCGCAATTGACAGCGTGCGCGGAGTTTTGGTGCAGACACTTTTTTTCCACGTTTTCCACTCTAGATGTATAATATCTCAATGCTTATCAGTCAATATTCTAATGATGACGGTTTGAATAAACGTTTTACGTTTTGAGTGCTGAATCATACACCGCTGTACCTGCTATAGGACGAGGCCAGCAGTTCACGTGTTAAAAGTTGGTTTCAACATTTTATTGTAACTGCATTACATTTTATATAAATTCTTGAAATGAAAGTTTTGACAGACAACTCACCGCCACGGATATTCAATTTCCCGTTAAACTGTATGCTGCTGTTGTATTTTTATGTGCCTGTTAAGGGTTTTCATCACCTTGAAATTGCTGTACACAACCCACGCAAAAAAACAGGTCTTTCTCGATTCATGTTGGTCTTTTTAGCCGTCTAAAAGCCACTGGAATTAGAATAAGGAAGAAAGAACTAGCTAAATCAATTACCTAGTACTAGATCTAGTCTGATTTGATTTATTCGACCTTTGTTAACTATATCGGAAGTATTTGTTACTTAAAAATACATAGCAATCAAACAAATCAAAGTCATGTTTCCGGTTGAGTTAAAAGCCTCACAACCAACATCATTACTCCGATAACAAGCTGTTATTGGCCATTCACTTTAATTGTCATGAAATATGTTGCTTCCGAAACTTTGAGCCTCAGTGACACGCAATGGAACAGTTTTGCTGATGCCGTAACTTCGCGACTGAGTAATGTCAGTCATTCCTTGTACAAACCGATAGAGAAATGTCAAAACCTCGATATGTTTAGCAAGCTCCCAATTTTCGTAGTATTATCAATGTAGGTCAGGCGCGGTTTCGGATTTATCTGCTAAAGCCTTTTACCAACTAAAAGAAATCAATTACTCCCTGTAATTGCACAACGCCCAAAAAGCGATATCGTGTAGGGTGGCCATGTTACGATTAAGCAGTATCTTAAGATACGATAACGAGAATTCGGCGGTGGCCATCTCAAAGAGTTATAAATGATCGAGCTAAATTATAACGACTTCATATCCTTATTTGCATACATATTGCTTAAAATACTAACATGTGTGATGGCAAATGATGAATGATTTTGGTTGCAACAAAAGATTTAATTCGTGTAAATCATGTTCATCGTTAAGTGTTCTTTAGAGCTTTCGAGTGAAAGTATCCGATTGTCCAATTATTGGAATGACTTCAAGTCACCCTTGCGGTATAGATTCCATCTGCCACCCAGCTCGTTTTCGCGGATTCAGGTGGCCGCAATTAGGCATGATAAATGTCAGAGTTGCCAGACAGTCCTCATCCGATGAAACGAACGGACCGACCGATTGTAACAGGTCGTTTCTTTTGCTTGTTTATGCTCACGCCCTGCTGTATCTGTAATCGCTGAGCTTCTTGTAGTTTTGATTCTTAAAAGTTATGAGCTTTTGTTTCACGCAGGTATTAAATAATAATGGAGAATAAAACCCACACTGAAATTGTTACTACATAATTCAGCGCTTTGTACAAACCGACAACTACTGACACCAAAGAGTGTCACTATTTCGGTTAAACTACTGACACTAAAAAGTATCACTAGTTATTTTTTTAATACAACTTGAAGTTGGAACAAGCACATGGCCCACCTGATGTTAAGTGATAACCATTACCTATCACAAAGCATTGCATCGTAGATCACGTTTTCCGGAACGGGCTCTACGTTGCACGTCCTACGTCCATCAACTTGAGGCATGAAGATTATACGCCTCTTGTGCCTGTAATTTCACCGGCACCCATACCCTTTAAACCGAAACACAGCTCACCTGCTTCACGGCAAAAACAGGCACGGTAGCAGTTCCTTCCCGGACGAGCCCTCCACAATGAACTCTACTACCACTAGTTTTAATACTACGAGTTCGGTTCAGCTAAATGACACTAAAAAGTGTCACAAGTTCGGTTCAACTACTGATACTAAAAATTGACACTTGTTCGGTGAACCGAACTAACAACCGAACAATTGACACTAGATATTTGTAGTGAAGTTTAACTTAATGACATGTCCATATAAAAAAAGTTACCAGCGCTTTTAAGAACAAAATCTAATACCTTTAAACGAGCAATTCTTGTATATATATATATATAATCTAGATCTCGGAAACGGCTCCAACGATTTTCATAAAATTTTGTATGTAGGGGGTTTTGGGGGCGATAAGTCGATCTAGCTGGGTTTTATTAATAGAAAATGTTGTTTTATCCAAAAAAAAGCTGCTACAATATCATCAGCATACGAAAATGACTCTTCCTGACATCTATTGGCGAGTAGTATTACTATTGTTTTGGCAACTAGGGCCATCAGACATCGAGTTAGTATATACTACTACTATAGTGTCACAGTCTTCAAGTGAAAACTGACAAAAATCGTCCAAGCGTATTTGACATAAATCAACTTCAAAATGACAAATTTGCACTAATTTAGACCTTAAGTCTAAGTAAGTAAGTAACTTTTGGTACAGATACTCTTTTTCCACATTTCTGCCTCTATTTATAATAACTCGATGCTGTCAGCTTAACAACAACTAAACTGTTTTACCAATATAACAACACTAAAGCTACTTGACAAAAGATGACGTTGTTGAGCAACACTAAGCCAATGAATGTTTGGTTTGAGGTTAGACCAAGAAAATTAATTGTTTATATAAATTATTGATAAAATATATGTGTCTTTTCAACTCACGTGTTTACTTAAATTGCCTAAAAGCTCTTTAAAAAAAAGTTTATTTAATAATTAGAATACGATTATGACTCTTTCTGTCATCTATGGGCGAGTAGTAATATTATTTTTTATTTTTTATTAAGAGGGCTGCAAACGGGCAACAAAATTTGCATTTTTGGGCTATTTTTATCGACCAATATTGCTCAGTATAATTATATGCAACTTCATTTTGCAATACAATCCGACGTTGCCGAGTGTAACCCTTGAAGATTCAGCAACTGATTGCTGAGGAGTTTTATTCGTACACGCGGAGCATATTGCGGTTAGATTGAGGAGACAGCAGTGGCAGCTACAGGACGAGGCGGGGGGAGGTGAGCGAGGGAAATGAGATGCACCTAAACATCAGAGCAAAGACGATATACGGCAATATTGCAGTGAAGTCAAAGCTGGATAAATCGTTTTCAATGTAGCCGGCTAGACATTAAATACTTGCGACTATTCTGAAATATATTTCAGTAGTGCGAAGTATATAAGTTTGCCACCAAAAAAAATTGTTTGATTTTTATTACACTTAATACACTTAAAGGCAAATATCACTAAGATTCCAAACGCAAAATAATTTAATGATTTAGCCGTTTTATATAAAACGCATAATTCATTAACTTGTTTTGTTTACTTAAGAACATGTTGCAATAATATTATTCCATATTTCAGTGTTACTGTTTGTTGTTCCTAAAATATATAAATAAAATTAATTTTATTTTTTATTGAATGGCGTACTATTTCCACAATTTCGCCAAATCTATTGGCAAATCATGATTGATTTAAATGTCACTTTGACATCGCACTTTAATGTTAAATTATGTATGTATCTGCATTTTCGCAGTGCAAGCTTCCACTTAAATGATAAACAAAAGCTGTGTTCACCGCAAAACGGTGTTTGTTTAATTGTACATGCGTGATAACGTGACGATCCCGACCCGGGATTTAGCTCTAACGACGGCTCCGGGATCGGTTTACGTGGTGAGTCTATAGAACTACGTGATTATGTAATAGCTTCTGATTATGTACGTGATTATCTATTAGAGCTTGCCTGTGCTGCAAATCGATAGGTTTTGCGGTTCTCCGCACAGTAAGTAGATCAAAATGAGTTGTTTTCATTGTAAAGCGTTTTGCTTGTCATCATCATCAACAACAACCTATAGAACTGCTGAACTTAGATCTCCCCTAAGGAATTCCACGAAGAACGGTCTTTAGCCCTCTCCATCCACCGATTACCTGCAATCTTGACGATGTCGTCGGTCCATCTGGTGGGAGGTCTCCCTACGCTTCGTCTACCAGATCGCGGTCGCCATTCGAGAACCTTTTTTTCCCAACGGTTATCGGTTCTACGAGCTTAATGGCCTGCCCACTGCCACTTCTACTTGCTGTTTCGCTTGTAAAAATCCAATGATTCTGTACAACAAAATGTTATCAAAATTAGATAAGCTATATAAGATAAGATAACTCTTTATTCAGCACACAGACAAATACAGCATAGAGAACACATAATAATAAAAAGGTAGGTAGGTAAATTGCAAGACTTGTAGGTACAATTTAGACAATATCTGTTAGCGCCATCTACTGCAATACACATTCAGACTACACATAAATATTGTATTTTATTTAATCTATGAATCCCATTCCATCCTTCATTCCCTCCGAACGAAACTTACTTGGAAACTTGATGGCTGGTTCAGCGTCAAAATATCCACCATAAAGTGCACAGGTTAATTTGGAAGTGTTCGAACTCTCACTTTAGTTATACAATATTTATGTGTAGTCTGAATGTGTATTGCAGTAGATGGCGCTAACATTAGTCCCCGGGCTGAAGGGATACCTTCTGAAAAACCTAGGCACTGAGTAAGTGAAAAGAAAGAATTATAGATTTAAATTGAATTTACAAATGTATGTTAAGTTAAGTTAAGTTACGAAAATTAATATGCTGAGTTACGCTGATATGGCAAAAGATTTATTGAAGCGGTAGCTTATAGAGCTTTACAACCGGCCGAACATAAGAGCCGGTCTTAGTGCGAACTTTCGCGACTCTACTAATATTATCTCTTCCCGGATAGAGCTCTTCTATAATAGCAAGAGGCCAGCTTAATACTGGGGCGTTATCTTCTCTAACTATTACTATTTGACCCTTTTCTATAGGTTCAGATGGAGTATTCCATTTCTGTCTGCTTTGCAGTGAGGTCAGATATTCAATCCTCCACCGATGCCAGTAGGATTGAATTAATTTGTTAAGCAATTCATAACGACTCAACCTATTGTCCGGCACGTTAAGTACGTCTTGCGCCGGAAGATATTTTAAGGGCGTTATATTTAAAAAGTGCGATGGCGTTAAAGCTTCTAGCTCGTTAGGATCAGAGCTCAAGACACACAAGGGTCTGCTGTTTAAAATCCCTTCAATCTGAATCAAGACCGTGTTAAGTTCTTCGTAAGTTAAAATTTGCGTTCCAATTGATCGCTTTAAATGCGTTTTGACTGATTTGATATTACTTTCATAGATGCCTCCGAAATGAGAACCTAGAGGAGGATTTCGCTTAAATTGAACGTGTAAATCAGCTAAGTTTTGATCAAGATATTTATTATGTGAATCCGAAGTTAATAGCAAATGCAATTCGTCGAGTTTTCTCATTGCTCCAACGAAATTAGTACCTCCATCGCTAAGAATCATAGAGACCGGGCCCCGTCTACTAATGAAGCGTTTAAATGCCGATAAGAACATTTCGGTACTTAAATCAGAAACCAATTCTAGATGCAATGCCTTTGTTGTTAAACATATAAATAAGCATAGATAAGCCTTGGTACTTTTTACACCACGACGGCGATATGGCGTTACAAAAAAGGGACCCGCGTAGTCCACACCGGTAAAGACAAAACTCTTGACTTCACTTACCCGAAAGTGGGGTAAATCTCCCATAAGGGGACAAGTATTTTTAGGTTTCAGTTTGAAACAAGCGTGGCAGTTTCTTAAGCGTTCTCACTTCGGAGCAGTGACGGTTTTTCTACACAAATCAAAGGCGCTCGCATGCACCTGGCCAATCGCACAACGTGGGGGCAGCTTTCTTGGGGCAAGTCCACAAAACTCGTCTACATTGACCGTTTGCAATAGTTTGCATAGACTTGCCGAACGTTTAGACGGTAGCTCTTTTCATTTATCAATTTGCCTAGGCTCGCATTGGCCTGAACTCGATCAACATGTAAGTATAGCGGGCTTTAGGTAACTGCTTATTCAATGGAAATTATGAAGGAATGAAAGACAGAGCAATACTCACGCCTCATAACAAAGATGTTGAAAAAAATTAATTATTATATAGTTGCTAAACTTCTACTATAGTAAGTACAAAATCTACTAAAGCCATGACTCAACAAAAGATCCACCTGAAGGCGCAGTCAAATTAACAACAAATTTTCTCAATAGTGTCAACATTTCAGACTTGGCATCAAACGAACTAAAATTGAAAAAAATGCGTTGATAATGTTGTCGCATAATTTAGACGTATCAGAAGGACTATGAAATGGTGTAAAACTTATTGTAACAAGTCTGTGCAATCACATAATATAGGCAAAAATTGTTACTGGTAAACAATCTGGCAAAAAAGTATATATACCAAGGGTAACCCTTGATTCATCAAAAGGACAATTGAGATGCACCATTCAGCGTCAACAATTTCCCGTTAGATCTGCATTTGCCATGACTGTCCACAAATCCCAAGGGCAAACATTGGAATTTGTTGGGGTTGACGTAAAGTGTAGTGGTCCAGTGTTCATGCATGGCATAATAAACGTAGCATTTTCTAACAAATCCCAAGGTCAAAAGTAGTCATGGCAAAAGTCTACCTTCCAAATGAAAATCCTCGACAAACCCACAATATAGTATGGTAGGAAGTGTACTAGGATTTCATAAATAATATGATAAAAATATACTTACTAAATTGATTGATTAACTGTTAAATGTTACTGTTAACTATTAAAATGTTAAACTAAATGCACTTGTGATTTTTTATTGAGTAACCAGTTCATATTTTCTTATTAATAAATCGGTAAGATGGAAAAAAAAAATATTCGTATTTTATCAATAAGTAATTCGTATTATAATTTACAAAAACACGGTTTAAAAAACACCGAGCAAAGCTCGATCGTCCAGGTACTAATTTATGTAATAGAAACAATATCCGCACAATGATCACAAGAATAGTCTTACTTTTATCGATCCTTAATTGTATATATACCAATCATGTGGTTTCCATAACACAAGCTCTGCTTAGTTTGGGGCTATATGATGCTGTGTAATGTGTCCAGCATTATTTATTTATTTATTATTTAGGTAAATACGATTAAGTATTGATAAAACTCTCAATTACTCAAGATTAATAGACAGAGTGAGAGTAGTTTTAGACTAGCGTTTTTTTCGCGCGAATAAGCTCTTATCAGCTTACGCGCTTACAAACACGCGTCACATTTTGCGCTTCAGGAAACCGCAAGCACGTACTCGCGCTTTTTCCGGCGCGTGTTTACTCGACCCTGCTTTACGAGCTTTTAAATAAGCGCGTCAACGCAAGTTGCACGTGTCGCAAAAAGGGCTTATATGTATATACGCGCCTACATGTCCTCCAAAAAAAAAAAAATCGCTTATCTAAAAAGGCCAATGAATCGAAACCGATCGAGAACGCTCAAAAAGATTTACGTATGTTTTTCTTTACCCAGCTGTGTATAGGAAGTTTTTCTTTACCCAGCTGTGTATAGGAACTTTAAGAACGTAGTGCAGGTTGTACTTTTGATTATTCTGTGGTGTAGGTAAAGCAAAGTAGATGCAATAAATACCCGTATGTGTATGCCTATTTGAGTTTTTGATATCTGAATTGGTAAAGCATAATCATGTGGTTAATGTTGACAAGCCCGCATTCGTAAGAACAAGAAGTGGTCACATATCATTTATTTTGACACCGAACGTAATTTTTTGGTCGTTAATCAATTACGTCGTGTTAAGGTTACGTCTCAATTTGTACACTTGTTTATATTCAATTTTAGTACCGATATATTGAAAGCAATAATTTACCACATCATTATGAATTTTGAGCTGTTCACACCCTAAAAAGGTTTTAGTTTCATTGATATCCACTTTAGCTTGCTAGTTATTATTCACTGCGTTTATCTTAAATGGTGACAATAACAATATTTCAATGATACTACGTTGTTGTTGTTTATTCAAATAGGGTCACATATTTGGGGTGACGGAAATCTCAAAACCAGTTCACGTCAGCGATGGTTCAGAAACAGATGTTACTACGACGCTGCTAATGACAATGACATACATTTCTGTGACCATACTTGAGGTCATGGAATTCAATAGGACAACTCCTCCCTTTTCGAATCTACCGCTGCAGCATCAGTCGTAGTTCATTACAAGCTGATTTAATTTTTAAGACTATAGCTAGCTCACTTCTGAATTCCGGGCGTACACACAGTATTGTGCATGCAATAAACAGGCGACTTTTCAAAATACATACATACATTCATTTTCTTTAAGTTGTCCATGAGTTAAATTGTTGTCGTTTATTTGCCGCAACAAAATTCTTATCAAGAAACTAGATCGCACTATTGAAACTGAATACATAATCACTGGCAACATAGGCATGCCTTGATACATCATTACGTGACTGGAGTGATGCATCTGTTCTCATTTAAGGTTCTTACACCAATCCGCCCAACAATACGAATGGAACCACCATTACAAGGCGACAAAACTCTAATATCAATAGAACACAATGAGAACAATAGTGCACTGTCAATTATGCCATCATTATCATCCGAATAAACGCCGTAACGGATCAGATGCTTGTCAAAAACAACACCATGTCAAACTTCACGAATAACTAGCGCAACAATGACAATGGAAATTAAATCTTAAAAGCTAATAAATAAAAGATTTTATCAAAGAAGGTCTCTTCAGAAGATGAATGTGCATATTTGAAATGTCGAAACAGTTACCCTATAAATGATTAATGGAGTGTGGCGCCGTCTTAATTTCTGTTACAATGTGCTATGAATTTTATTCAAATGCGAACTCGTTAATATTCAGCTTTGTTAATAAAATTATAATTGGTTTCTATAATATATTCCCGGGCACATATATTAGAGACCTCATAATCTTCATTCAGTCACAAAGTCAGTCCTGTCCATAATATAAACTAGCAGTAGTAGAAAATAAACAATTAAACTACGAAAATTTTGTTGGAAATATCGTATCAGTTTAAGGTCTTGGATGAAATTCAGTTCCTTATCGAAATATTTTGGATCATCAGTCTATGAGTAAAAATTAAACTAGTGTTGACATGAAAATATGAAATAAAAAAAAACAGTAAGGGTCCTTCCACATCTAGCAGAAGATGCTTCAGTCGATGCACTCTCGCATGATCGGTTATGTGTATATCATCATCATCATCCACAGCCCGACTTTATCCACTGCTGGATATAGGCCTCCCGGAGTTTGTGCCATCCACCGCGGTCTTGTCCTAGTCGCATCCACGATCGCCCGGCGACGCGTACTATGTTGTCGACCCATCTCGCTACTGGTCTTCCGACGCTTCTTTTGCATACCCTCGGCCGCCATTCGGTCAACGTCTTGCTCCACCTGTCATCACCACGCCTCGCAATGTAACCTGCCCATCCCCACTTGAGCTCCATAAGTCGATTTCCAATGTCCTGGACTTTTGTCCGTTTTCGGATCTCGATGTTAGGGACTCGATCTATAAGTTTGATGCCGAGCATAGCTCGCTCCATGGCTCTCTGTGCTACTCTCATTCTATACACAGCCTCATGGGTAAGCGTCCATGTCTCGTCACCATAAGTCATTGTCGGCAGAACACATTAATTGAACAAGCGGGTCTTCAGACACTGGAACTTTACGTGTATAAGGTTTTATTAATTATTACTTAACTTATTTGACTGTTTTGGAGTTACGCAACCGACGATGCACGACGCATCTTTCGTCTGATATAGAAGGAGTCTAAAATATTTAGTGTAGCGTAATTTTTGTAGACTTATTCAACACTGAACAAACAATAGACTTCAGAGATTTAAAGCAGCCTGTCATCTCTTACGCAAATCGTACTCCCTTCGAGCATCATTCAGGGAAAGTGACCATTGTGATTTGGTGTTTGTGGATCACGATAACCTCAAACAAGCACTGTCGTGTAACGTCATAAATCCCGTTCGATATCGGCTAGATTTGTTCCCATGAAGTTACAATTGAAATCGAATACTAAAACAAAACGTTGACTCACACTATTTCAATTTGCGTAATCTCTACATGATTGTTTGTTTCTCTCGAATTTAAATAGACAAATTCAATCAGCACTATTCATAACACGGTACTTAACTTCCTTGAGTTGATAAATTTTCTGTCACTGTTTACCGGTGGGTCTACATCATTATTTAACATATTCCGATCGCTATCGCCTGGTTCGCTGTAACCTTGTTATACAGTTTGAATCCTTATTGTATTGAGTTGTAGGTCGATATTATTGAATGCATCGTAAGTGGTGTATTTGCGATTATTTGATCCTCGCATTTGTCAAATATGATCGAGGCGTGCGAAGGTGTTATTCGTTTTGTCGACACGCGATGGGCCGATAACTCGAATCGATGCCACTTGTAATTTGATGGGAGGTCTGCGGGTTTTAGCATTTGATTCTTTTTGGGATCTGATTTGTAATACATTACCTGCTTATTTTATGGATATCAATCATTTGGGTTTAGCTTCAGATTATTGCTTTGTGTTTTTGCGACTGTGCCTTTATTGGTCTAAAGGTCTATCTACAAGTGAATTTTTGGGTTTTGTTTAACTTAATAACTTATTTGTATTACTTTTGACGGCCTCTGTGGCGCAGTGGGAGACGGTCCGCCTGAGATACAGAAGGTTGCGGGTTCGATTCCCGCTGCGGGACAAATGTTTGCATGTTCTGTAGATATTTGTCTCAGGTCTGGGTGTTTTCTATGTATCATACATAGAATATACAATGTATGTATTTACAAAAATAAATATATGTGTAGTATATCAATCATCATGTGGTTCCCATAATACAAGCTCTGCTTAGTTTGGGGCTACATGATGCTGTTTGATTACGTCCCACATTATTAAATAATCTGAAAAAAACTCTGAAACTTAGAATATATAAATTTAAATAGTGTTTTCAACTTCGGAGATAAATTATAATGATGATGCTCATTTCAATAAATCTTCTGATTACGTGATAAGAATCTTTAGATTTTCACATTTCAACTAAGTAAATGAATACGTCTCAATACCACGGCGGCTCGCTGCAGGTGGTGGTATTCTCTGTTTGCAAGTAATGTGAATGTTCATACAAGTGGTATATCGTAAAAATGACAATTTAACATTTATTGTATAAGGCAAAGGTAAGTGATGTCTCGTATGGGTTTTGTCAGCGGGCAATCCGCGATTTATTGAAGTCCATTGTTATTTTTTTTATTAACGGCATGTTACCATATCTTGTTTATGACCATCGGTGTCATCGAAGCTTAAATCCTTCTGTCACAACACACTGTTCTGCTGAAAAGCTTGACGAATCAATGTTTATCACAAATTGTGAGCGAATGCTTTCTCTTATTTCAACGGTACTTTATCATTCTCATATTGTTGCTCGTTGCTTACAGCAACTCAAAATAATAATGGTGATGAACAGAAGATAAAACGAAAACACAACTGTTTGAATACAAATAAAACCTATAGTCTCGGATCAGCATTGGATATCCAGATCAATTTGTTCACTGCTATCTTTCCTCGACAATTAGACCTAATCACAATATAGAGAAATCGATGTATCGCGCGCGGTTCACGGCAAAATACTTGTTTGTATTTCACCTGCTGCACTGCAACATTTAATACATCTTGTAGAGTCAGCAAAATAGCGTGGTCTATAGTTATTATTTTTTAACACACAAAAACTGAAAAATACAGAAAGGTGTTATGCTTGACTAAATGTAGCTTATAATAGGTATATACCGTAGAGAGCAAGGATACAATGTTCTTTAACTTATACCTAGAGTTAACATACTATTAAACAAAGATGAATAATTGACAAGACACAGTGACAAAGTTATGTAGTATGTTAGGTAGTATGTTGTTAGTAAAATTATGTTTCAAGACTATGAGAAATATTTGGATAGGTAAAAGCTTACCTAAATAATGACATTAACATATTATCCGGCAGGTTTTATTTTAAAAAAATGATAGCTAAGTTATCAACTGGCATTTCTAATTTTGATATGAAACTTAAAATATTAATCATTAACTAAAAAATCGTGATACTTTTGTATGATTAACTACTTTTAAAATAGCCTTCTTGATAAACTGCTCTGAAAATATATTTGCTCATAGAAGTTTGTAAATAGTCAAGGGAATTTATATCCTTCAAGAATTTATTGACCTTCATTGGTTTGCAAAACAAAAGTAACAGATGAGATACGAGCAATATTTTAATATGACCCTCGAGCTATATATCTTAAAAATAGTTTTCTTTAAAGCTTTTGTTATGTTGACGTTATTCGAAAGTATCAATAATGTAGGTGCGTATCTTTGCGTGCAATTTCAACTTGTGATTGAGAGTTACGATTGTCATTAATATCGTAATGGACTCGATTTATGATCGAGGATCATCACATCGATTTTATTACTTCTCTCTCGTGCCGTATTTAATTCTAGATACATTTCGAACGATGTTTTATTGTAGGACGCCAATTTGTTGTCTTGTTTGCTGCATATCAAGTATTTGTTATGTAGTTTAAATTAAATTTTGATTACTCTCTTTATTTAATATTTTTTAAGTATTGCAGAAAAGCTTTCAAGTCGGTGCCGAAGTTTTAAGGTAAACGACGGCCTATAAATGACAGCCGAAACTCCAAGGTTTATTATTGTGTGCTACCGCGCTCTTTTTACATTGATTTTGGCGGTTCCGATAAATTCCTTTGTCTTGACTCAGTTTTATTTGTTCCGGTACCTTAATGTTAATTGAAAATCGTGGTACGTGGTGATGAGGTCGCTATTGTTTAAGGTATACGCTGTTAGAAATTTTATTTTTACATATTCGTCATGATATTTTCATGATATCCGTCTTTTAGTACTCGTCTTTTATATAAGGCATACCAAACATAAATAATAATATTCAATAGTGACCACCTTTCCCCCATGAAAAGTACTCACTGTACGCTGCATGGCGACCACGGAAGACCAGCGCTTTGGCAGCGCGTTCCGCTTTGCCCTAGCTTATGCTGAGTGGTGGCCCTTTTTGTTACTAGTACCTATTAGGAAAATTGTGCCATAATTAAGAAAACAAACTGTACGTGTAACAAAATAAACGTTTTATTATTATTATTATGACACTTTATTCAATTGTAAACTCATCTAAAATACATTTTTTACTATAACTAAACTTAATTATTATTATTATTATTACTCGATAACACAATTAGTCCTCTATAGAAAATGAAAGAGATGTTAAATTTCGGCAACGATTGCAGTCGTAAATTAAATTTTATCGTGTATATACGATGTTAATCAATTCAACCACAATCAAGTAGCAATATCCAATATTTATGCACGGTTCCCCGTACAACCACAGGAATTTATTTTAAATCTTTTTCAGATTTATAATGGCCACCTGCGACTTCCAATTGAAAATTAACCCCATTTAGACACACCTCCTGGCGTTCAAATATTTTTTATTCATCTTTTTCATCATGTCAACACCGTCGATAAATTATGACCTCTCTAACAACCTATTATTATAGGCCCTGACATTTTATTTAAAGCAATTTTAGGCAAAATTGAAAATTTTCACCGAAAAAATTTGGCCCGCGGTGCAACTGGAATGGATTCTCGAGATTTATGTTGAAATATTTTAGAAATTTAAAATTCTAATACATTGTTGATATTGCCTTCAGAGATTGTTTTTAATTTGTTAAATCGATCGTTTGGTTTTGAAATAAATTTAATTTGAGCATTTACATACTAATTTGTGATAGCGAGGCTGGTCCAGTAGAGTGGAGGTAAAGTGAGTCCCGTCTTGCCACATTGGGCAAAGTTCATCGACACCGGTCAGGTAGGGCCAGTGGATGATTGATCTCAGCTCTTATCACTGTGCTGTGTCGCCTACGTTCGGCTTTGTCAAAGGCATATTGTATTAAAACCAAAGAACCGTGTTGTAATTTTACCTTCCTTATGTTTTTTACTACCCTTAAAACATGTAGCTTAAACATATATTTTTTCTAAAATTATTTATGTTTTGTTTCAGAGTGTTCAAACAAATGTTCGGGAAATTACAAAAATGTAAGTATAGACGATGTTTTCATGAGATCGACTACTATTCACATTACCACACAACACCATAACACCACCAACACTATATTTTCAAGTTTTTGTAAAATTACGTCTGACACATTCATTTGTTGTTTTTTTTGTGACAAGGTCTTTTGTTTATGAGTAGCTGAACCTGCTATTAAGTTTCTGATACCTATTAAAGTCGACGAAGGCATTCAAATCAAATATAGTCTTTTGTAAAATAATGTGTGCGACCTCTACAATAATGACCTCTTATCGCACGCTAGACAATATTAGTGGAATGGCTTTTATTTATTTAAAAAAAAAAAAAAAAAAACAAGTATTCCGCAATTGTTCGGTAGCTCTACTTACAGTTATAGTACTAAGTTTGGAGCTGCGTAAATCCTGTTAATCGTAATCTGTTTTGTTTAATATGTTCCCATCAGCCAACTTTATCCAATATATTTATTATCAAATCAGTTTCGGTTAAAAGCGTCTTTACTTTTATACCGTTAACGTGTACTGTGTTTTCTGTAATTGGACATATTTTAAGTTTCCTCCTACGTATCAATCAAAGTTTAATTTGAAATTCCGCTATGTACTTGTGTACCGCGAGATTTGTTGCGTTGCTTTATTTTAAATTGTTTTATGATGTCTTTTTCATCAATAGTAAACATGTTACAATTTAATATTTTATGATTGCTAAAATTTTTATGTTTTTAAAAGTTATTTAGTTATAAAGGTTATGGTTATGGTTAGGTCATGTGTTTTTTCTTTTGCAGTTGGGACATACCAACCGTTCTGGATAATATTCCCAAATTGGGTGCAGTTGTCGACTTAACAAACACGCCCCGATACTACAATCCGCAGGTCTGTGTAGCCATAAGTTACAGCTTTGGAATGTTTCTCTTTATTTGACATTGTTGTAAAAATATTCACACATAAAAGTAGTTATGCGCACTTTCACACAGGTCTACAAACCGAAACCGACGTTTTCATATACATTCCTTCAAAGATTGTTACTAATAAATGAGAAGTAACGAGCACTGCCGTCGCTAATATAAGACAACATGTTTTAGTTCAGAATTATGACTTTTACTTGTTCTTGCACGTTGTAGCGCCTTCGGGACGTTCTTACCGCCCTGTTAGAATTCCGGGAAGCGATAAAATTATGCTCAGTTTTAGTATTGAAAGTCACATTTTCCACTACGAGGCTTTGTTCGTGCATACGTATGATTGCCTTGCATTCATCTTCTAGCATAATCCGATCGTAAAACGACGTTTTCATGGGGCTGCAGAGCCTGTGGTACAAGCGATTAGATGACAATAATAATGTGAGCATAATTACTAGCTTCTGGTTGTGAAGTTTTCATTGTTTATGAATTGTTTATATTTCATTGTCTTACTTCATTATATTGCGTACTGTCCTATCCTAGAATCTTAATATTTTCGTTACGATTTAATATTTGAGTTTCTCTCCATTGTTTTTGTCTTACTTTTACGATAATTATATACACTTATTTTATTTCTTAAATAGTTTTCTAAAAGGTTATCATTTCAGTGCCATATATTGCAAATGGTACTGCAGTTGGCTTAAGTTTCAATCGTAAACCTATTTTATCAGATGTTATAAAAATATGCCTGTCCACTTCCCTTTTGTACCATTCCTTACACATTCCTGTAATCATACACAATGTCATCGACCAGTCTCTCATTACTTACATCATTTAAATTTCGCCGTCTCACAGCGTTTTCCTTTTCGACTCCGGTAGTTCACACATTCTATGGTTTTACTGTGAGCTCAAGGGTTGGGTTTCTGCTAATCCACCTGATGTGTTCTGTTGTCCGTTATACGCCAACCAAGTGTGAAATTTTGTTGAACATTAATATGCGTAAGAAGGTAGCGATGTCTAGAACGATACAATGTACGTATGAAATAGCGGTTCGGGTATGTCTGTCCCTTTGTTAAGTAATTATCATACGCTCGTTTAGAGACATATTAGGATTTGTAGTTGAGTTTGATGGCATTATTGTAGTCGTTCATTTTTTCCTTAATCGCAAACAGGTCGTTTTCAAATTTATTGCCTTGAAAGTAATATGTTGTTACGAGATGACATCAAATTTCAATAATGTAATTATTGTGTCTATTTAATTTTATTATTATAAAATATATGTAAAACCTTTTTAGAATAAGTATTTATGTTGATCTGAAACACTATGTCTCAAATCATAAATGATATAATTCGATTGACAATCACTAATGCGTATTTCATAAACTCGTTTTATTCATATTGAAATTCCACCGGCTAACCGAAGCAACACCAGTGTTGATAAGCACTAACATAATCTCTCTCTTACTAATTTAAGTGGAACCAAGCAGTGGGACCAACAGTCCGTAACCATTTAATCACTATTCAACTGCAGTTGTCTAATCAATTGAACCTCACTCAATCAAATGCCAAATCTAGTATCATTTACATTTCAACACCTCCAATCATCTCATAGATGATTGTCATCGGATTCGTAGCTCGTGCTTGACTTAAACAGACAGATTTAAGCATTTATTATTACGTCTTATGGCGCTACTTTCTTTATTAAAAGTCTATGAATACACAGTTCAGGTTTAATTTTGGTGTGCACGAATAAGTTTGTAGCACTAATATGTACTCATGACTATATCATGGACTACTTTCTTTATAATCTGTGTGTATGACAAGCTGGAGACCGGTTTTAATTAAGAGATAATTTAATTTGGATTAGCTGTGTACTTCTGCTTTGATTGCGTCTCTACTCTACAGTTGCTATACGTATGTATGTTGGTCATACAAGTATTACCGGCTTTATATTGTTTTTATTGTAAGATTTGCATATTGCAATGTTTTTTTAATCCATGATTATTAAGTTCTTCATCGATATGCTGTTTGGATCCACATTGAGTTAACACTTCTCGTGATATTAGATACAAAACTCTATTGCGAGTAACATGTTTCTTTCTTTGTTGTAGGACTTCTTGAAGGCCAATATTATGCACCGGAAAATTTTAATGCCAGGACGTGTTATACCACCGGAGAGCTCGGTCAAAGAGTAAGTAAACTTTGCATGCTTGCTTCGCTTGCGATTAATCTCGTCCTTACTCCTTACACTGGCTGCTCGCCCAAGTTGAGGGTTTATCGGGCACACGTGCTTTTATACTTAACATTTGTTTACTGACTTTTTGTATGTTTAACCGGTTTAAGATTGCTTTGTATTTGTGTATTGGTATTGCAGTTATGTTTGTCTATTGAACTTTTGCAGGTCGCAATTACTGCCTGTAAAAATATCAGCTCACCCCTTGTCAACGTCATGCGCAACTGGTTAGGTATCAGAGACTAAGCATTCACATTTTACACCCCTTATACGGCAGCTAATAAATCAGAAACATTACAGCTATCTATCAAGTGGTCGATAGTTTTGCATTCGCGGTCGATTTTAATTTGAAGCGTCGAATCGGCGCCATTCGTCGGCCGAATATGGGTAATGTTATAAATCTACGGCGCTTGTGTGGGAGGTGGCGCGCGCCTCAGGCCGACCACTGGTCGTGACATAGAATATAAACTGTTTGTGTAATAGAAGTGACAAATAACTAAACAATCCGATGAACTTGCTTGTATAAGCATTCACGATGCCTTGTACATAGTACAACTACGATCACAAGTGGAGAATTTATGGTAGTGCAAAAGACAGTTGCGGATTTATTACACGGAAAACATGGATGATGTATCGTTTTTCACTTTATACATTTGTAAATTTAAATATGTTCGAGAAAAAATGTAAAGTTATTGTATTCAGCGATTGAATAACGGATCATACTCAATAGCAGGGCTTAGTTTTTCCATCATTGCCTGATATGCAACAAAACAGGGTTATCAATTTCTGAAAAGTGTTTGTTCAAAGCTGCCTGTACTTTTCATGTGCACTTATTAATTTGCATTTATTTGACGTCTTGTCAACTACGATATAGACTTGAAGTGGATCGGCTGCGGTCACATGCACAGCAAAGACTCTCCCGCCTACGCGCTCCCTCTCGGAATTCGAAAGGCATACCTTCATATGAGCGCGTATCATCTCACGTGTTACACTTGTACCCTGTACCCAGTTTTATTATGCCATAAATTTCGACACAATAAAATCATAATCAGTGTATAAAATACATTATTAATCGATTTCCTATTAAATATATATCGTTAGTTTTATTAGTTTTCCTGTTATTGTGTGGCGTTTAAGCATACATTTAAACATACAAGATATTTTAATTGCCGATATGTGTATTTGTTGCAATTACATTTCATAATTTTATTAACATCTTCATCTTCCTAACACTTATAATCTTCAACCTGTAGATACATATTATTCATATAGCTAATTTATAAATTGTCGGATAATATAAATAATTTGCTTATAAATAAGATAATATCTGTAATTTGTTCGGTCTTTTGTTAGTTTTCCTCACCATCTTCGATTGTCGGGGGACATAAATAACAATCGAAATTCCTCAGATAGTCCGCTCCTGTTATCACAATGGAGGACCTCGCATCTGTTTGTCAGTTAGCGTAAGACAAATGCGCCACCCGTGTCGCTACTCCGAAGTATGTCGCTCTTCGACAGGTCCTATGTTTCAAGGATCGGTAACTGTTTGATATAAGTAGAGCTATGCAGACAATTAGAATGTTGTGTAGTTGGTTCAAAAATTCAAGATTTTATGTGTTACGATGAGCATTATTCAAAATGTCTACTATCTATACCTACTATCCCTCCTCTTGTACTGACTGAATTTTGTCATACTTTCAAATAAATCGATTTTTGAGTGATATTAAAGAAGTCTATCAAATTCTGGAAAATAAACAGACTGATGGTAATAACATGATTTGCTCCCCCAATGTAAATCTTTGTTGTGAATAACATTTTTAATAAACGAATCTTTATGTACGCTGACAAGTGCAAACTGCTCCTAGACTTCAACCTTTTACAATCAACAGGCGCTGGTAATGATGCTCGCGTGCCTCACCCCAACCATTTATCACGGCTGTATTTTTACTTGTTTGTCCATGTCGACTGTCGACAATCATGTCCTCATTACAACCCAGCCAGTTGTATCCATCACCCCATCTATAAATTCTGACCACCGACGGTGTTGCCGTCCATCAGATTAATAGATTTTATTATACCACAGTTGAGCATTTCTATTGTCTCCACATTTACTTGTCCAACCGCGATTATCTATTTTAGTCTTATGTCTTCTAGTCTAAAAATAACAGTTGCGAAAGCAATGTCAATCGACTGAATACAAACAAATTATCAACAGAGTCATCGCTTGATCCAATATTGATACACCGGATTCTATGCCATGTAAACATGTTAAATCCGCATTTGGGCTTTTTTTGCCATTGTTTTTTATTTGTGATTGTATTAGCGGACGATTGAGACTTATAACGAGACAATTTGACATTGCGTTAAGTCATTTCTTATTTTTAGGTGGTTTTATCACAGTGTATTGGAAAAACCTGATTCGCTTAGACTTTGTATTGATGGTTTCATCGCGAAGTTACAGCTTACAATGTCAACATCGTCTACAAACTGTGCATGTGCTTGACACTTACGCTAATGCTAGTAGGATTATTTGCTCCTGACAATATTTCAAATATTCAGCATTCAAGCACGCATTTCTAACGGTAAGATTCTCTAAGGACAAAATCATTTCTCTGTAACATAAGTTACGAGGTGTGAACCTGTTTGTCACAGTAAAGGTGTTGAAAGTAAATTCTCACTTTGTTGACTGTTTGTCTTTTAAAAGGCTAGTGTAAATCAGAGCAAGATAGTAGACTTCCGACTGTGATAACAAACAAATAAATATGGCGACTGCCAGCCATTGTCCAAATTTACTGCCATTGACACCTATCCTTGGCACGGAGGAAGTCTATCTGTAAATGTCCTGAGCCCTTTTTTACTAACACTGAAATGATAAGCACCGATCCTATTTTTACAAACTTTGACAGTTTTTCAACTGACGTTCCTTGAATTTCGACAGATTAAATGTCATAGTTTGCATATAAAGGTCCGGTGCCGACCATTTCGGTGTGCATCTGAGTTGGTAAATGAGGCCTCTCAAGATCATGATTTTTGTGTTAGCATCTATTAGTTGAAGGATCAATTCAAATTTTGTTGTCAGCAAAGGTAATATTATGCAGGACGTTTTACAATTTCACTAAATAACATTCACATGAAAGGTGGTTATTTTCAACATTAATTTTATCCGCGCGCCGGTTATGTTAATGCGCACTAATGAATGTGATAAGATCTGTCACCGCTATCATGTTGCACCAATTATACCCGCGCAAATAAGTGATCATTTCTTTCTGTTTCATCATTCCGTCTTATGATATTCATGACCACAGTCTATTAATAACATGAATTTTATCGAATGTTGGAACGGATTGTCGATTTTCTATAATGTCCATAATGATGCTAATAACACGACTATTACCAGTTGTTACAGCGTTTCGATCAGTTTAATCGTCGATCTGAATATCGTCATGTTATAGATTTGTTTTATTACGGAGTAGGTTGATAATCGTTTGTTTTTGGACCACACAGGCTTGCGTAATTGAGACATCCGTTTCTTCGGCGTTATTAATATGTTGTAGTTTTAATAAACCTAATAGCTACGGTAATTGTTATAATGATACTGTTAAGGTCTCAATTTGGTATTCTTTGTACACGTTTTCAATCAAATACCAGTATATATTTCCATTGACTTACAACCCTAACGGCTTCAAAAAGAGAGTTAATAGGCATCTTCTGGGAAAGCTCGCCCCATAGTCGACCTCATGCTTGCCTATGCAAGCTTCGAGGTCAAGAGCTGGCCCATATTAAATAAATAAACAAATATAGATGATTGGACTACAAATAGATGTTATAAATAGATATGTTAAATGAAATTATTTTACAGAGTGGCTTATGAATGTTGTAGTATTGGATGAATCATACCTAAAGCACATCTCGAGATGGGGACATCTCCAGGCTAATGGAGCAAAATAAGATAAGATAAGATACATAGTTATGTTAATAACAGCATGCAGGCGGTATAATCTACTGCCAAATAAAACTGGCCAGTCTACAAACCGCAATTATGAATAATCGTCACATCATAACAATAAACTATTAATTGAGAGGAGCTAGAGGCGCCAATGACACATAAACCGGGCATTATGCGCGAATTACTCAAAACTTTGCACATTCAGTGAGTAACGCTTTAATTAGTTATTGTCATTGCTTTCGCTGTAAAGTCATGTCGTAGAATCATATTCTAGATTTGATGGCCTCATCTCATGGTGTTCCATGAACTTAATAGTATCGTCTTACCTTTTACTGTTTAGGTTTGTATCATCAATTATGATGATTGTTTTTCACAGAGCCGTGTACTTACAGCTCGCTGGTGTATGAAATGTTCATGTACTTAGTTTTAAATTTCTATATTGTGGCATGTCTTCCGCATTTCTTTCTAAGATACAATAATTTTCATTACACTGCCGGCGGTGTAGAGTTTTCTTCTACATTACCAGGGAATAGTATGTAAACTTGTTCAAGCAAAAACCATGATTCAATCTACTATACTATAACAGTAATAAACATGAGTTTTCAGGTTATTAATAAGGTTATTGTCAAGATTAATAAGTCCATTTATAGTATTGTCAACCGGAATACAATTACATCAGTGGAATTTTTAAATTGAATAATTTATATTTACATTGCGGTTATAGATTTTAATACAATAGCAATTAGGTCATTTAAATAACAATATTGGCGGCAATGATATACCACAAAGGAGGCTGAATTCGTGGAATCATCATGATTATGCCTACAATAGTGGAGTTTCATGTTTTAAGTTTTGAACGCACGAGCAATGTTAAATTCTTTTTGCTTATGTTTCTTGAATCTGGAATGAGAGGTCAAAATTTAAAGTAACTACTACTTAATATGTGCCTGTGACCTTGGAATGTTCTTACCCGTCATTCTGGAATCCGGATTCCGGATTCTTAGTCCGAGCCTTAAAATAAAACATACAGATCCCTGAATAGGGATGACGACTGAAAAAATCTAATTAGTCCATCATTTACATAATAAAAAAATATTGGACACGTATTTTTTCTTTTGTCAATTAAACAAAAAATGACAAAGATATAGTGCGTTGAAGTTGCGCGTGACGTCACGGCTTAGTACACTTTTTACGAAGCCGTGACGTCCCGAGCCCCCGCACTCCCGAACTTTGACTGTTTTTATCCGTCAATTTTTATTTATTTGATAAATAAAAAAATACGTGTCCAATATTTTTGGTTGATCTATCTGACGGACTATCTATCTATCTATCTATTCAGCCGGTAGCACCCACTGCTGAGTAATCTCTCTTCGGCTCTTCTCTATCACGCCACTCCTGGCGATCTTGTGCCAGCCGGATCCACTGCTCTCCTAGTGCCTTTACAATATCCTCCGACCATCTGGCAGGTGGTCTGCCTTGGCCACCATTCGGTAACTGCTTTGGTCCATCGTTGGTCATCGCATCGGGCCAGATGTCCCGCCCATCTCCACTTTAGCTTCGCAATCCGTATACCTACATCTTCGACTTTAGTAAGACGACGTCGAATCTCGATGTTCGATATACGGTCTACGAGGTGGATACCTAGCATGGCACGCTCCATGGCTCTATGAGCAACCCTTACGGGGTAAATGTGCTCATTTGTAAGGGACCATGTCTCCGCTCCATAAGTAAGAATGGGCAGAACACATTGGTTAAAAGTCTTTGTCTGACGGACTAATTAGAACTATTATTTTTTTACCATCATCCCTATTATTATCATCGATACAACTTGCGAAAAGAAAATAAAATAAATAATGTTGTACACTTAAACAGCCCCCACTTATATAGCCCCAAACGAATCATAATTTGTATAATGGGTAAGCACATGACATATAGTCGGCCAAACTATTATCGTCCGTGTGCTCCAACCTTAATCTATCTGATTCACTTCATAATTGGGATAGTTTTTAAGACTAGGTACTTGTTTTGCATAGGACACGTAATACGGTACTGTAGGCACTGTCTACTGTGACTCACGCAGCTATGGGATTACGACTGTTCCTGTTTTGATGGTGGTAATTAGTTCGTCTGGTTTTAATGTTTGTCTGGGAAACTGTGTGAATTTATACTAAATATGAGTAATGCTCGTCTACCTACAAGATTTCGGGGAATGACAATGAGACTAAATAGAAATGACTGTTTTGCACGTTAGAACCGGTCTCTCAGTAAACAAAAACATCAGCAAAATCGATGACTAAGTGCGCAAAAATTTAAAGTTAGAACTTAGTTCTTACTAGCTGACGTTTGCAACTTTATTTGTGTTTAGTGGAGTTCCCAAAATAAAGTTTCAACTTTCATGCGAATAAACATATTCCATATAAAAATAAGTGATTCATGTAGTATTATAAACTCTTAAATAATACGTATATTTGCAGTCAGAAAGCTCGAAAACAGAAAGCTAAGCACAGCTTGTAGACGGTCATCATTTCTGGGCTGTTGGCTGCCTTGCGAGACGTGAAAACTCCTTTATGTATATTTGGACGTCTTGTTCAATTGTAGAAACGTAGGAATTGTGGGCAAACACTACAATGGCTTCTTAGAAATTCCATAGTTTTTGTCGCAACTCTTATTCATTTAGCTGTGCATTTGCATATTAGGACTTTTTGTTGTACCGCCGTTGATGTTTGGAGAAATAGTATTTTCTTTCGTTTATCTGTGCGTTGGTTTTAACATATATAATTATAAAAGATAAACATTTATGGTTTTGTTTTGTAGAAGAATCTAAGTCTATCTTTCTTTTCAATTTTCGTTAACATATAAATATCTAGCTTTTTATCAGAATGTGACGAAGTTCCTATTTACACTTTGTCCATTTCTCTCGCTTGTGAGTACCAAACTTTTAATATCTATTTCCATATGTCTGAGTAGCTACATTTGTTACCACAGACGACACACCAAGGTTACTCCCGAGGCCCATCCAAAAAGTTTCTCATCACAGAGTATGTTTTTATTCCATTTGAATAAGACTACGTAATACCATATTCAGTGTGCTCGTAAATTGAGGAATATAATTGCCCTTTGAATCATATTCTAAGGAACATTGAAAAGAGGGTCACAGAGATGTTTCAAAAGATATTTTTGCAAAGAGGTTTCATGTACTTACATAAGCACTTACCTACTACTTTGTATCGCTTTTGAATTCTATTTACTGAGCAGATGTCCCGCTATTTGTCTTATTTAAAACAAATTGATGGGTATTTTCTTGAACATCTTGCGTTTTGTTACCTGCTTAACGAAGTACGTGGAGGGTGTATAGGGTTCTAACCTCCATCTTTGGGAACACAAACCAACCTCACCTTCCCGTGGTGCACCCTGCTGACTAACAAACAGGGCTCTGGTGGCCGGCTGATTGCGGCATAGCGCAGCCTAAATCCCTTGGCCACCCTGGCAGCAGCATCGGCGGTGCGAGAAGCTGTGCCCTGTGATCCCCAACCCGGATGCCCAGTGTGGGGATTATGGGCATATCATCTTTCTCATAGGGGAGGCCATTGTAGACGTCGTTGTTGTTGTAATGAAGTACGTTGTAACTGATGGAGAACTCCTTGCAGTCACTCACAATTTCAATATCCTCTCATATATAATGTCTAATAGTCTTAGATATGTTGTCTGGTCGTCCACAAATCAAAACCCGTAACTATCATTTCCATCATCATGCCAACATGGCGATGAAAGTGTTAACATGATGCAACTTTTGATAAGTATAATCAAAATCACGATCGACCGAACGAGCTACCGAGTGTAGAAATAAAATAATTTATTTTAAACGCGATATAACCAACAGCGTTTAAAAGGTGTTATTACGGCTGTTTTGGACACGTTATAAACTTACAATTTATGGTATGTGTATCAAAGTAGCAGTTAGATTGGTGCGAATTGCACAACATTATAAAACAACGTTTCTTATGGGAAACATAATGCTACTCATATTATAACTTGACCCTCCTCACAAATGGTATTGAATTCAAAAGGTGAAGCTAAAACAATTTAAAATCATTAGTTTTTATAGCGGATCCACTCTATGTGTCATCTAAAATTGTATGTTTTATGATATTAATATGCATTAATTTCATTGGGTTATCCCTTTAAGTGCCACTGTTACATGAAACGATATATATTACTTCTATACAAGAACTAAAACACTAAGGCCAAGAAAAAACTAGTAACTGGGACAAAGTAGTAAAGGAGTTTTAAATCGTAGAGATCCCGGTTTTGATTTCTATTAGTTATAAATTCTAATACCTATTTGATCTCATAATTATTATAATTATTTTTTTATTGTGAATTGCTCGTGGCGTGGCTTACTTCGGTGTTTTAGCCGATCATTTGAGTTAAGCAACACTCCGCTCGGTCATTACTTGGATAGGTGACTGCCTTTTGGTATTTAGATCTGAGCTCTTCGCGAGATTCGGAAGATAAGTTAAATTATTACATAAGTCAATTAGATGGTCCCGGGTTTTTCAGTCGTTAAGCCATGGAGGCTGCCACCAGAGTTGATTGCTTGCTCATATGAAGAAGGTAAGTAAGGAATTGTATGATTTGTCAGCCTGTAGTTGGCTTCTTTCGTCATCATCATCATCATCCACAGCCTGACTTTATCATTTACTGCTGGATATGAGCCTCCCGAAGTTTGTGCCATTCACCACGGCTTGGCTTCGTTACCACAACAAAACTCTAGCAATCTAACACTACAATGTATCAATATTTAAGCTATTGGCGTTCAATAATAATCTTTATTCGTAACATATATTTAGAAAATAACAAAAACTAAAATTAAAAACTATGATATCCGCAGGAGTAAAATAATACTGTGTCGCGAATATTAACTCCCTCAAATATATCTTTACATTGTTGCTAATACTAATTCAGAATTCAAATTATAGCTTTGACAATTAATTCAAGCTTCCTCAACATTCCCACAATTATAATACATCAGATAAAATAACTAGAAAGGGGCAATCATGTAATTCAAATATCGACAGGTTTCTTCCTTCGGGCGAATCTATCGATATCGGTATTTTACTTGTCGGTAGTATATTTGCCGCGTATTAGTGAAGGCCTTGGAAAAGGGTAACAGTTATAGATGTTTGCAAATTGTCATTGAGTATTTAAGTCAATGTGTATGTGTGTTCCCACTTTACCCATTGAGATTATTTTGCTCGAAAGCTTTACCCCGACACGGGTGAACAGATTTGGATGATCCTTGGATTATACATAGATAGTGACCTGGATTAACACATTGACTTTTATCCGGGTACCACGCGACCAAAGGAGGTGGAAGCTAGTATTAGATAAATTATATTACCTATAGAAAGGCCAACTAAGCTGACAGGTAGAATATGTACTGCGTAAGCCATTTCATTTCTTAAACCTGTATCAGGGATATCATAATATAGTGCAATTATGGGTTTTTTACATCATTAGTTACAAAGAGTAGATTATTTATTCACCGGAATTCAGGGTATTTTGCTGATACTCATATGAATAAGGATGCATTATAAATTTCAAAGGTCCCGGTACAAGTTTCAAATGTACAGGCTCGCTGTAAATTCCATATTTAAGCACATGCAACTCTAATTGTATTTATTAAACCCATCACTTAGCAAAATCTCAAAGTATAACTAGAAACACTTTATAATTCATATTCAGACTAAGAAGACAATTCATCAGATTAAGAAAACTGTATCGGAGAATGAGAACATTCTCATAGAATAAGAGGTTCTAGCCTACGGGGACACTAATTGTGGTAATGGTGGCGCTACACTGAGACGGATACATTATGCCATCGTTTACTAGCAAGCAGAACCAATGACAGCAATACATCACCAACAAATTGGATCCCGAAGGCATTCTGCCACCGGCTGTCAAACAGTTCGCACGCCGCGCCCGTAAACTCTTCAACAAGATACACGAGCCGGCAACATAAATTACTCATACAAGAATACTAAAACAATAAGGTTTTGTATAGTGTTCAAGTTAACTTACTTTTCTGTTGATAAAGGTTAACTGAAACTAGGTTTTAAAGCACTTTTTTGTATAATGTATGTTACGTTTGAAGCGTCTATAGTAGGTTATTTATAATACAGTAGATACTTTCCATCATTATCGATACTGAACAAACTAAAAGTAGGAAAAGGCAATGGTCATCAACATTCATCTGAAAATAATTGTCATGCTAACTCTATTGATGTTCTTGTTAGTGTTAATTGGCTGCAGAGATACTTAATTCCATGTCCTACTACTAGAACAAAAGCTAGCATACTATTAAACGTTTGAGAGTTGCGCGGACCTTCGTTTTGGATAATAATATCTTCATTTAATATATTTAATAACCTTGTAATATTAACGATCGCACATCGGATATGATAAAACTATAAATCTTTCATAATTTTCCTTAATTATAGAATTTAATACTATTTTATTTTATTAATAAATTCTGGTGCTTATAAAATTTCATGGTTTACTTTATGCACGTATTAAACTTCACTTTTACTGTGCTTTTTTACACTCGTTATCGTATCAAACACATTCCTCATTTTGGTATACAATTAGGGCCTTACTAATAAAATCTGTCAAAAGATAAGCGATGCTTAAACTATTGCCATCTCTTAGTGTTTGATATTGAAAAACAGTGACAACTATTGCCATCTCTTAGCGTTGGATATTGACAAACAGTGACAGGGATAACTTTAAACAATGGTAAAATTTAAGTAGCGTTTACAGGTAATGGGGTTAATGTTTTAGCAGTCGGTTTGAGAACCTCTAAATGCCATTCAAAAGTAAGAAAGCCGTTTAGGGTTCAGATTTTGGGGGTTTGGGCAGCTCACGATTACTTAGTGACAGTTTTCCCTTAAAAACCCATCAGGCACTGGCATACTAAGCTTTTTGGCCGAAATATTTTTTCTATCTTCTGCTTAGAACTGTTTTTTTAGATTAAAATGTTTCTTCCATCACATGCCGGATGCATCTCTTGTATTTTGTCTGCGTTTGACCTCTGGCCCTTTGTTTTTTCCGTGCATGTAGATCACCCTTAGCATGGGAACCTCCTTGGTTCTTATCTCGCGTTGTATCAGAATGTCGCCTATTATCTCTCTCTTGGGCACTTTGGCGCTTGTTGTACCGACACGTACACATAGAAACGAAAATAGTACAAATCTGTAAAAGATTCACTTCTATGTCACACACAGTACACACGTAATCTGTGGCAAGCTCGCAAGTGAAGTTAAAACTTTACAAGCATTAGCTGGTTTGATGGAGCCCTTATTTCACTGAAATTTCTCGCAAACAATATTTTCTATATTGAATCTAAAGTCCATGTGATAGGGCTCACTTGACTTAAAACGTAATTTATAGTGAAATAAAGCCTATTTGGTGTACCGACACGTAACGACACTACGAGCCTACCATGATGGATGCGCTTGCGTCGCGTATGTGAGGTCCCGTGAAAGCATGTTACATGGTCCTGTCGAATTTGTTGGCTTCATTATAAAACCTTTGTAATATGCTGTGAAGAAAAAACTCTTCTAAAAAAAAACTGTTATTTGTTTACTGTTCGCCATTTGATTTTAATTTATTTTAAGTTACTATAATGGTAGGTTAGGTACCTATCCATTTTCTAATATATATTGTTGTTTTGATTGTTGTGTCGTGTCAAATAAATGTTTCTATTTCTATATCTTCTATGTTTCTTCAATGTTGATCTGATCTGTTCGATGTGTAGAAAAATTTAGTGATATATGATAAAGAAATCAGTTTGAAATATATTAGGGTGATGTGCATTATATTTTAATAACGATCTCGAAAAGCTTGTATTTGCTCACAAATATTTTGGTAACCTTAATAAAAATAACCAGTATCCTTCCATTAGCTGGATGAACACCCCATTCTGCAGCTACTAATAACGATATGATTTAAATGCTTTTTAACCAGGAACAATATCTTGTTATATCAGTAATAAATGTCGTTATCAATTTGCACTAAAATTATTACACACTTTAAATACATTTTTATGATCATACGATGCAATGGTCTTGTAAATTTGTCGTTTTATAGCCAACCAAATTGTAAAGCGCACGGAATTTTTCATTAAAAGCCACTCTGAGCTTTATGTTTTGATATCAGCTTTCAACGCGTGACATTATCGTTAATGAAATCATTTCTGGCTTTATAGGTTAATCATTTCCTGTTTACTATGTGATTAAGTTAAATTTATGATATCAGTGCAATTTGCAAGCACTATCATGCTTTCAAGTGTGAGTTATCTTCGTCCGTTTCGCCTGCGCCGCGGTTTCCTTCTGGCTTTGAATATTGTTAGGGCAATAATAATTGCAGCGATACCTCCTCGTAGCTACATAAATTTATTAGTTAGAAGGACCGCAGTGTGCCACATGAAAAATATACGGATTATAGCTCGGGAGCGATCCAAAGTATAGATAAGGCTAGATATAAATTATCCGACAAACGCAAGACGCCACTAATATTAAATAAGAAAGCATGTAATTCACGTTTGGTCCGATCTGCCTCACGTGTAATAAAATATATTTTTTTGACAGATTTTAAATAATGACGTCCGCGTTGCCCAGGAAATGCTCAGAAAGTTCGGTTTCAATTTGTTTCTTTAAATGGTTCAGTGGTAATGTTCAACATGCCAGTGAATAATGGTGAGCTATATTTATATTTTACAAGTGATTTAGGTCATTTCATATAGTTATGTCACTTGGGTGACATATGAACTGATTTTTATTGATTATTACCTTTAGTTCGGTCCAATCTAAAGAAAATATACAATGTGCTCAGTCGTGAATTTGGAATGCTTTAACTTTGAAATAGTAAAAACCTGATGGTTCTTTTACATGTTTTGAATCGTGACTCTGTACATTAATTAAACTGTTTACTCTGTGGCGCCACACGTCCTAAGTTTGATTTGTATACGTTAAAAATGGGGGACTTCATAGAACTACGTTTTGAAGCTGTTTGATCTCTTGAATATATTTACCTTGTTGTTTTGTTTCTTACTCCAGAGTAATTCTGCGTAAAGCGAAGTTTGTAGGTCTTAAACGAAGTTATGACAGCATAATGTTGACCTTATTAAACCAGTAGTTATTTTCTTACTACACATTTCATGTGGGCCTAGAATTGGTATGGAAATGGTGTTTGAATAGTGAGAAAATTCTTAATTAAGGTCATTAAGTAACATAAGTTTTCCAGAAAAATGCAATGATGAACAAGCCTTGTGAAAGTCTGGTAGAACCTGGATGCGTCGAACTCAGGACAGGACGCAATGGCGCTCAGGCCAATGTCCAGCTGTGGACTTATAAAGGCTGATGATGATGATGATGATGATTATGATGATGAACAAGCCTGTCTCTTCCTTTAACTTTTGGCTATATTTTTATGATATCTTCTTAAAAGTTTTCCAGTTAGTACCTATTCGTCATTTAAGAGCCCCTTTTTATTTTCGATTCCGTGGCCTTCTATTCCCATCTTGGGTTGGTCCCCATCTTGGGTTAGGTAAGGGCCTCGACATCATGTCATTACCCTGGCATCAACTCGCGGGGGCATCTACCCCCGGGTCTCGGGGCGCTGTAGCTATGCTACGGTACGCTGCCGTCTTGGCGTTTTGCGTAGGTCTTACTTGTGGGTGTTGGCGCTCCCGGATGCCGGTGCGCGCAGTAGCTCTTCCAGTAGGGGCCTCGCATGGAGAGAGGTGAGTGCTCGGGTGGCCGCCTCGCGGAGGTCTCCGCCGGCGGCCATGGTGGCGAAGAGCTCCCTCAGGATCCCGAGGAAGTAGTCCATCGGGTCCGTGGGGCCCTCTGGCCTCCTGGTCGGTGCGGCCGCAGGCGCTACGAGAGCGCGCTCGGCTGGGCGGTCGACGGGGGCGGGCGCGGAAGCGCTAGGACGGCGGTCCCTGCGCTCGCGCTGCGGTAACGGCACGTGGTGGGCCGCGGGTGCCAGCAGCACCGAAGGCACAAGGGGTGCCCTGGGCGCTGGCGCAGGCGCGGCGCTGGTCGTCTCGGGTGGTGGAGCTTCTTGGGCGGCGGTGGCACTTTTAAAGTGCCGTGCTGGAGGAGGGACCGGCAGCTGGTATGCCGGCACTGGTGCTAGGTGGGCGGTGGTGGCTGTGGCTAGAGCCACAGGGATGGCAGTGGCTGGTTGGCTTGGGGAAGAGGAGGCCACTGGCCCCCTCCTGCGTCTGCCCCCCCTGCGCTTCCTCTTGCGCTGGGGGAGCGGGGCACCTCGCTCTACGGGCTCGTTGGCCCTCGGTGGCAGCGTCGGTCCCCGCCCTGCAGGCGTAGGGCGGGCGGGAACGGACGCTGCGGCAGCTCGGTTGGGCACCGCAGGGGCGGGCGTGCGGCTTGGCGCCGCGGTTCGCCCTGCTGGGCGGAAAGCTGGTGATGCCGCCCGTCCTCGGGCGGCATTGGCAGGTGGTAGCGGCGGTGGCACCTTGATGCCCCGCTTGCGCGCCTCGCGCCCAAAGACTGGGCAGCGGCGGTCGTTCGCCGTGTGGTCCCGGCCGCAGTTGGCGCAGGTAGGCTTGTCTGTGAGAGGGCGGGGGCAGTCCGCCGCAAAGTGCTGGCCACCGCAGCGCACACAGCGTTGCGGGCGGTGGCAATTTGCGGAGGCGTGCCCAAACGCCTGGCAGCGGTGGCATTGGGCCACCCGGTCGGCAGAGCCGCGCCAGTGTTCGATGCGCACACCCGGCATGCAGAGGAGCTCGGTCGTGCGATACAGTCGCGAGAACTCCTCCTTGCCCAGGTGTCCCAGCTGCGCATGGAACAAGCAACCGGCGCGGCCCTGCTGTGTGCGGATTTGTTTCACAAACCTCACCGGGAAGCCTTCCTCCGTCAGCGCCACCTTGATGTCTTCGGGATCGGTGTCTCCTGGCAGTCCTCTTATGGCCACCTTGGTCGGAAGCTCGGCCGGGACGCTATAAGAGTACCAGCTTATAGCGGGGTCCTCGGCCATAGCTTCGACCAGGTGTCGCTGGATCGTCCGGTACTCTTCCGGCGACCTCGGGATGAAGCGCACCCCCTTGCCTAAGGGGCGCGCGTTCGGGGTGTGACCAAGCTTCCGGCGGAGCGTGGCGAAGTGTGCCGTCCAGTTCGGCAGAGACTCCACCACGATCGGCGGGTAAGCCTTGGCACTGGCTGCAGCTTGTTGTGGCGTCGGTGGGCGGACTGTGGTGGTAGCCGCAGTCGGCTGGGGGCGGGCGGCAGTGGGTAGCTGGGCGGTCGGCGAAGGCGCCGCCCCTTGCGGCGCGCTTGTCTCGCACCCCTGCGCGGGAGCAGCGCGAGCGCGGTGGGTCGCGGGCTCCGGCGAAGGGGAGCGGGGGCATGGGGGAGCGGCAGTGATTGCCGCGTATGTTCGCGGCGTCGGCGAGGGCATCGCTATCATCGGCGGGACGGACTCCATGTCGATGTACGACGTTGAGTCCTCGTCCTCCTCCTCCGATGCTTCCCTTAGTGAGGGCTGGTCATCATCTGTGGTGGTACTTGTGCTGTGCGAGCGAGAACTCGAGCCGGCTGGGCCGCTCGATGCTCGCTCACTCAGGGATAATCTTGAGGCGTCCCTCGCGGAGTCGCGCGGAGGGGACGGTGATGCTGGCGGTGTTCGCTGGGCCGGTGCGGCCGGGGCGCTTCTGCGTGTGGGTATCCTGGAGGGCGTTGCTAGTTTCGCCCTCTTTTCGTCGCCCTGGACCACCTCTCCAGAGGAGTCCAGACGACGAGATTTGGCCCTGGGTCCGGAGGGACGATCGGTTTCGGAGCGGGGCGGAAACTCAGTTCCGCTGCCGCCGAGCCCCGGGTCCTCAAGGGGCTGGAGAGCAGCTTCGGCTGCTAGTGTTGGTGGTGGCTGGGGTTGGCGCAGCGCGCCCGGGGGCAGGACCACCGATTGCTCGGGGTTCAGCAGGTCCCGGCGCGTGATCGGCCTATCCAGCAGCGGCGTGCGGCGGCGGCCACGTGACTTCCGAGGTAGGTTGCTACCGTCGGATATGGTGATCGGGGGAGAAGGCAGAATGTGTGGTGGGGGAGGAGGCTCTGGAATCCTCTGATTCGACGGGCCTGTGCGGGAGACCAAGCCGGATGAGATCCCGAAGGAAGGCCCAGCTCAGGTAACCCGTGCAACCAACCCGTCTAGTCGGCGGATAGAAGGCGAGAGCGAAGGGGATGTTGCCACTACACTAGAAGTTTTGCAGCAAAACACTAGGTAGTGGCCACGGACTGGGTTGGGATCAGGAGCAGGAATCGATGTCCCAATGCAGACCGTGAGGCAGGCACGCCCGAGTGCTCACGACCGGCCGATGGGGGACTCACCCACAGGACGCCAAGGGGGCGAACTGCGGGGATCGCGCTGACCACCGGTGGTCGGATCGACGGGGGCGTGTGTGCGCGGGGGGGGCGGAACCGAGCACAGGCGACGGCGGAATTCCTCAAAGCGAAGGCCTGCACCCTGGAACGAGTCCAAGGAGGCCAGTCGCAGTGAGGGTCGACGCGGGAAAAGTCGCTTGCGCAGGCAGGGTCTCGCGGCGGCACTCGAGTCAAACTCCCCCTTTTTATTAACCTTTCTAGTCCCACTGCTGGGCAAAGGTCTACCCTATAGACCTCCAAACATCCGAGCTACCTTCCAGAACCCATATTATTCTTCAAAATCGTGGTATTCACCGGAACGCGTAAACTAGCATAACACGAGATCGTTGATTTAAAATTTATGAAATCTACTGTATAGACCTGGCATTTTAATTCAATTCGTAGTTTCACGGACAATTTTAGATTTACACCGCGACATAAAATTTCATGCATTTTAGTTTAATTGTTGCATATATTTGTTTTTCTAACACTTAACGGGTTTTTACGAATTTTTTACGGCATTTTGCAAACTCAGGATCCGTATCCTGGTCAGAATCGTAACGAATTTTGAATACGTCATCTTTTATTTATGAACTTTATTGCACTCCATCGAATGGATGTATTCATGCTGATAGAGCTGTGATGAATTTCACTTGTCGCCGTCGATGTGCCTGTCCCCTGCGGCTGGCGTAATAACTGAATTTACGGCGCCTAGAAAACGATTGCAATTTTGCATGACAATCTTTAATCGCGACAACCCCTCCATAAGCTTATCTTCATAAGTCGTTTACGAAGAAAACTTTGATAAAAACACAAATACCCTGAATGAAGACCACCCTCCTAAGTTATTTTAGAAAATATCCCAATAGCGGGCAGGGGATTGGCGGCACCCTCTTGCTAATATAAGAGGCATAGAAAACAAACATATTTCACCAAACAGGCTGGGTTAGGCAGAAGAGCCTTGTAACCGCACGCCCACGGTTCTTGCGGTTTAGGTGTAAAAAAATCGATTAAAGTATGGCGACACGCTGTGATCGATACATGATAATATTTCATCTCCATCGTGACGGTCTGACGGGTGCCGTAGATTCCTATATTTTGTGAAATTCAATTAAATGTTTTATAGCAGAATAACTGTTGCTGCGTATCAGTTTACATCGTTTTTATGGTGTAAGAAGTAAAATAAAATGGATATGAGTCTCTTTAGCAGCATGCTTGTAACGCGGAGCGGCTTTACCGCTAACCTGATTTTAATGTACCTCTTTTATTGAAAACTTCTTTATTTTTCTCACAAAACACAAGTACCTAATCTGTTTTCTCGTTAAAAACTACAATTAAATTTCTTTGCGTCACCAAAACAATCGACATTTACTCAACTAGGCTGCCTGTCCATTGACGCGGAGCGAGGTAGCGGAGTAGAGCGAGCGAGTATTGCAGAGCGGACTTGCGGACTGTGTCTGTCCATTGACGCGGAGCGAGACAGCGGAGCGGAGCGTGCGAGTATTGCGGAGCGGACCTGCGTTGCGGACTGTTCCATCCCCCGAGGCCGGCCGTTTCCCCTCCGCCTCCCTTCGCTGTCCCGCTCCGCCGCCTCGCTCCGCGGCCTTGCTCCGCTACCACGCGCCACTCCCATAAATGTATGAATTTTTAAACTAGTTCGCAAATCCCTGTCCACTGGAGCTGAGCGGAGAATTTATGCAATCCTATTGGTTAATATTTTCCGTTGCTCCGCTCCGCATCCTCGCTCCGCGTCAATGGACAGGCAGCCTTAAGGTTCTACATTCTACATTTTTGTGATTGGATTTAAAAAACATAGAATTTTAAAATATTCAAACGAATCAAAACGTATAGAATTTAAAAAAGTTCAAACAAATCTTCCTCACCCCAGAGCGGAAATTAAATTTAAAGTTTGTTCGTTCACCTTGTGATATTCTTACAAAATATTAAACTAAATTTGGTTTCTTTCAGATTCATGAATGCGGTTGACGAGTTTCTGTCAAAAGATGATGGTGAGTAATATTTGCACATAAATTAACATGGTTCATTCGTTTTTGGGTTGGTTGTTGACGGTTCTTGAGGTTTTGCGGTTTTCCGAATGAAAGGCCCAGGTGTGAATACGTGGCAATGTATTAATTGGTGAGTGTGATCAATACCAAAATACTGGAATTCCATACTTGTTTGTCATTTTTGTGACCTTTTTCTATCTCAGCACAAGAGTCAGCTTATAGGTATATATATTAAGTGATATTTTTGTTGAGTTGTTGATATTTGTTGAATGGTGCTCCTCGCATCCATACAGCCAATATTAAAATTAACAATAGTCAACGTTCAGCAACAAGCTAGTTGCAAGGCAAATGTCCGAAAACTTTAAACTTAATCCTTAACTATTTTCAACATGTTAACAAGTTGGGCAACTTTACTTATCACGGCAACATACAACAAATAACGTTTTGTTATCGGATGTTGCCCACTAACACATGGAAACTTGCCCCACAAAAAGTAACTGCGGTGGATGCAACTTAAATAACCAGTGTCTACAATTGAGTGTGGTGTTGCTGCGCTATCCTCATTAACTGCTAGAGCATCTATGACTCTCGCGAGCTTACTGCATACAAACTATTAGATATCTGTGTACCGAGTTTGTACTTCTGCGTACTGTAAACTTGGATGTAGGTTAAATTCATGAGTCGTAAGCAAAGTTGCTTCGCGTGGGTGAACGCTTGAAGAGGCTAGGTGTTAATGCACGTTGCCTAATTGTATTGCTTTACGAGACCACCATAAAGGTCTTTATAGTCACTAATCGTTATTCTATTGTGAGAGAGTTCTGATAAATATGGCCATGTGACGGTCGATGGCTATAAAATCCACAATTGAACTGTGATGCAATTCATTTTGTGTTGTATCTTAGCAGCTAGTATATGTTTGTTTGTATGCCTGCAAAGTGCAAAACCAGTCTCGAAGCTGCGCCACCGCTACTGTATCAATTCCTGTTAACATCAACACACATAACACCACCACTGCCAGTCCACTCAGTCCACTGCTGGACGCAAGCGTCCCATAATAAAGGGGGATATGCCTTTAATCCTCACACTGGGTATGCAAGTTGGGGATCACAGGGCACAGCTTCTAGCACCGCCGACGCTGCTGCCCGTCGGATAGGGAAAACACATAACAATATAGGTTGAATACTTATACTTGTTTAATAGATACAAACCACAAGTTTGGTTGTAAAACGCTTGACCAATAAAAATTTAAGGTGAAACTTATATCATTATAATATGTCATTCATGTGCATGAAATGCTATGCTATAGTTTCTCTAACAGAAGCAGATCAGACCTTGCCGGTGACGCGTAGAATAAAAACATTATCGACCATAGATTAAATAACTGTGAAGCTGGGTACGGATAGTGCGTTCCTGTATACGCGTAGTCGGGGTACGCTGTGCACGCGTACAATTAATATGGACCGCCGCGAACTTGAACGCGAAGTCAATCGATCCATAGCGCTACGCGAGCCGTTACCCACTGACCAGGCTCGCGCCACCAGCCAGCTCACGCGTTCCGCAAAGTGTACGTGTAGCTGCAAGTAAAGACATCGCGTTCCAAGACACGCGTAATCGACTACGCGTACCAATGTACGCGCTATCCGTACCCAGCTTGACGCGCACTTTACGAGATACGTTATATACGTAATCTGAATCTAAACAAAAAAAACTCATCGCGATTATGATTATAAAAATGTATTCAATAGCGACTCGGACTGCGTTATGATGCTAATTCGACAGTTTCGATAAACATAACTATCTGGTTACCGCGGGACTTAACCAAAACGATTATTTATCTTCTGAATTAATAATTCTCGTTTATATCTATTAGAGCAATAAACTGCACGGTAATTATTATTGCTCACAATAAAATAAATAGTTTTCAAACAGGTAGATCAATCCGGATTACATTCTTGGAGCTGGCGCTTACAGCCGGTATTAATATACATCTCACTCAATCTACTTAGCGACACCGATAACCGGCCATGGCCAATGAAACCGCCGATAGATAGGTATGCCTACAATTAATTGAAACTGCCCACGTAATCTAATAAAACGGCCAAGTACGTACTATTCTCAGACGCTTAAAGGTTCTGTCGAGTACCAGCACAGAAAACAAACTAAAATCAGACATTACTGAAAGTAGAAGTAATATGGCAAAGCAAAGATTTAGCAGTTTAATATTGATAAGAATTTATTTTAAAAAAATTGAATTTATAAAAAGGTTTTGGGTTTTTTGGGCTTCGGAACTCAAGCCAACCTCACCTGCCCGTAGTGCACCCTTATAACAAACAATGGGGGCTCTGGCAGCTGGCTGATTGCGGCATAGCGCAGCCTAACACCGGCACAGCTAAATTCCCTGAATGCCGACGGGTAGCAGCGTCGGTGGTGCGAGAAGCTGTCAAAATTCACACTCAGACTCAAATGTATTTATTCAATAAGGACTGTTAAGTCCAATTTTAATAGTTCCAATAGATTGAATTGTTATTTTTTTATTTACACCAATTCGTAACGCGACTAAACAGAGAAGGATTTGGCAAGAAACTGTTTATAACTGTCAAAACTGGACAAAAGGACGGCCTCTGTGGCGCAGTGGGCGAAGGTCCGCCCGAGACGCAGAAGGTCGCGGGTTCGATTCCCGCTGCGGGACAAATGTTTGCATGTTCTGTAGATATTTGTCTCGGGTCTGGGTGTTTTCTATGTATGATATGTATGTATTTACAATAAAAAATAAAGTTATATGTGTAGTATATCCATCATGTGGTTCCCATAATACAAGCTCTGCTTAGTTTGGGGCTGCATGATACAGTGTGATTACGTCCCGCGTTATAAAACTCACACTCAGACTCAAATGTATTTATTCATTATGCACTGTTAAGTCCAATTTTAATAGTTCCAATAGTTTGAATTGTTATTTTTTAATTTACACCAATTCGTAACGCGACTAAACAGAGAAGGATTTGGCAAGAAACTCTGCTTGGCTTTTTTTTTAAATTCCTTTTTACAATCTCTATTTTTAACTATTACATTGTTTTTGAGGGAGTTGGAGACAGTTTGATCTCAAGCTTTTTTGTGATCTAAAACAGAAATTTTATAATAAGCTTTATTAGTTTTTTACCCGCATACCCAGCGTGGGGATTATGGGTATATCCCCCTTTATTAGGGGAGGCCAATGTCCAGCAGTGGACTGATATAGGCTGGTGTGGTGTGTGTGTGTGTCAAATGGACTTCCAGTCAGTTTAGTAACAATATGTCGCTGTCCAGTAACACTTTTCTTTTGGATACGGAACCCTGATAAAAGCTAAATAGTTTTTGTGAGCAAGACAAACAAGCGCACTCGTAATGAACCTAATGAACATTATATTGAGTTCGGCACCGTGAGAGTCGGACGATAACCACGATTTGTGTCAATGTAATTAAAAGTGTAGCTGCCGATTATCTGACGCAGACTCCACCTACTAGTTTTGACTGCTATGAGTTATTAATGAACCAAACTAGCAAGACCTCTCTCTATATTCCCCGGAAACGAATCTTTAGAAACAGTTCGGGTTCTTTAAATATTGAACACGTAAATTCCTCATTAAAATCTAAGCATTCGATAATTGAAATCGTATGTTGTGTCGAATGTCAATGATAAGGATTTCTTAGAGCTTGGGCAAATTGAGTTGCATGCAGGCTTATCTTTGGATTTTCGAATTACATTTACAGTATCTTAGAAAACAGACGTTTAATTCAGAAAGTGATTTGTTAAGCAAGTATCTTGGTAAATTCATATACATAAATCTTATACTAGTAATAGAATTCAGGATTAGATGGAGCAAATTAGTTCAATCAAAGTATAAAAAATCCAAAAATGGCAAACCGTTTGAACGACGACCTATGATATTGTTTTTTAAAGAATGCGAAAGGGGCAGCTTATTAAATCCGTAGGGCTTCTTTACATAATAGGAGATATACGATGACTAATAGGATCTAGACTAAAACATCGATGTATGTTAATGTAGGTAAGTAAAAAAAACTTGAAACCATCTTTCAAAAAACATCTGTGCAAAGTAAGCGATATAAAATTAGATTAGTAAAATATGGCGCCGTATAAACCTACGAGCGGCACGAATCGGTAGCGGTAATGCGACGATATCCATATATCACTTGTATCGCGGCGGGAATCGCGCGCGCGTCCTGATTTACAAGATATCGCGCCAGATAACGCATGCTTGGGAATAGGGACGTGTAAGGAGTAGGAAATCTGAAAACGGATTTTGAAATTGGAAGTTATGGGACCCTTTAGTCAAGAATGTATTGCTTGCATAAACAATGAGTATTCGTAAACTAAATAGTGAGGCACTTAAATTAAAAAAGGAAAAAAACAAGGAGATTCACACGTTGGCTGCTGCCCTCGCTCGAGGATGACGACGTGCAGAATCACATTTGTGTTTTCAGTACTCAAAGTGTTACACACACTTGACATTATACATTATACACTAGACACTAGCACGTTGGCTGCTGGCCTCGCACATGACGCTCCGCGCCATGCACGAGGAGGATGACGACGTGCAGAATCACATTTGTGTTTTCAGCACTCAAAGCGTTAAGATGTTGGTCCCGGCTTTTTCGGTCGCTAAGTCCTGTTGGATGCCTTCGAGCAGTTTAAAATCTCCGGCAGTTGGCCACTAGTTCATACAAATATAAAAAAGGCAAAGTCACAAACACTAAAATGGTTATAAATAGCAGTTCCATCAAAGAATGTAGATTATCCATCTTGTTCTCAAACAGAGATCAATGAAGAGATTGAATATGACATCATGATCAGTAAGATAAAAATCGTTATTTCGAATTTATTTTTTGATCTATGTATTTAAAAAAAACTCAAAAATAATTCAATATTTACCTTATATTATTTTGTATTTCGCACATCCCTATGAAGCTCAAGCTAGGGAATGCCGCAGCTCGTGCGGCTACTGAACACACGGAGGTGGTCGTAATGCTTGTAGATTTGCCTGTTTGTGTCGCGATCTCAATTTTCAGACCTTACGCGTTTTGGTTGTTTACGAAAATGGTTAGTGTGTTTTGTGATGTTCTGCAGGGGAATCTTCTAGGGTTGTTTCTATTTCTTTAGTCCTACAACATATTATTGAAAAAGTGTTATTTGCTAATCATTTTATCATAAATATCAAATAAAGAACGCTAGCCCAACAACGAAGTTATATCAAACTCTCTAAATTATCACAATTCACACACATTGTATTTTTTTATCTAAAAGCACTTTTTGAGATATCGATATCTCAAATATGTGCACAAAAACACGGAAATCAATTTACGAAACTTATCGCTATTATAAATGTTTGACACTAACTTATTTGACGTTTCTCGCGGCACATGTCACATCATGCGCATGCCACCGATTGATAGATGAATCATTTTACCGTTGCTCAGATGACTTGCCATTTAGTTTTTTTACAATAATAAATAACCTATGGAATTTCTTGTACAGTGCTCGTGATTTTGTTGTCAGTTTCAATAAAATCACTGTAATAAATTATCGATCAATAATGTATGAAGTAGTTCAATTTTATTTTCTTCGATTTTGACTGCTATGTTAATGTTACTTATCAAATGACTTGTTAGTGTAAATTGTTTTCTTTTTCAATTGAATATTTATGAAGTTATATAACAACTGTTAAAGTTACTGTTATCGTTTAAAGTGGTATCCAATTTAGTGTAACAGAATACTATGACATCGTGTTTCTTTCTCGTGTTAATGTTTACGTAATTGTTGAAATGTGTTAATAAATTAAAATGGTGGTCATTCGGGTATGTTCTTTTCTAGAAACTGTCATTGTCACAGGGTATACAAGAAGCTATTTATTTTACATTACAAAGTAAAAGTTTATTCAGTTAAGGATATCAAGAATTTTTAAGAATAATTTTGCTGACATCATTTTTTAAAGTTTCTAGCATTCTTGTAAAGCAGACGCAACTTTTCAGAAATGAAATACGTCCGACACACTGCAATCTTTAAAATTATTGAACTGACGTCACGGAGGAATGAGTTCGCTAGAAACTTTGGAAGTTTGTTGATATGGAAGCTGGATATATAGCTCGCATTTCAAACAGTTCTCTTACTTTCAACCAAGACAGTAGTAACTTGTAGACAAAGTTTACATAGTAAGAAACAGTCCCAAATGTTGCTGAGGAATATGTTTGTTCCATCATAACGCAGTTTGCAGTTTCTTTGGCGTGTTTAACTTATGTTGTACCTAAAATAGAACTTTTTCTTTTATCTTGATTTCGTTTGGTATTTTCATTCTCATCTTGAATGTGTCGATGAACTGTGAAAGCTTTTGTTTAGGTTTGGTTAGTCATTGTTGTTCGCACGTACAACTTTGTTAAACTCTATTTTGTTTTGAATACAAATCGCAAAACATGTATTGGATAATTTGTAAGACTATTAATATTATTATCTGATCTTTCAACGTGTTTACTGTTTATCTACGTGATTTCTTTTCTTGTCTATTTTGTTTTGTTCTTTGCACGTTCTATTTCGAACAAAACAATTATGAACAATGCCATTGAATGTTTCATAGTTATATCTGATGTAACATAAAAACCCAGCCGAGTCGGACTTAAATATTTATTTTATTCGGTTTTTAGTATTTCTTGTTATAACGGCAACAGATATACATTATATGTGAAAATTTTAACTGTCTATCTATCACGGTTCATGAGATAAAGCCTGGTGACAGATAGACAGTTAGACGGACAGTGGATTCTTTAGTAATAGGGTTCCGTTTTTACCCTTTACGGAACCCTAAAAACGATACGCGAGGTGCACTGTTGTTATTGGCAGTTAAGTGTAAGGTAAAAAAAATAATGAAATAAACTAATTTATAGTCTTCACAAGTAAGACATTGTTAGTTATAAGAACAGATCCTAGCTACCGACGAAGCTGATACTCCAGCACCAGCCTCTGTCTGATGTTTGAAATGTCAATCAAGCAACTATTATAAAAGTTGTTTCCGATTCTCATGCAAATCTCCTCTGACAGTACAATGAGCCAATACGTGTTACCACTTGTAAGTTACTTAGCATAGAAAGCGGGACTTGTGTATAAAAAAAAAACCTATAGAAAATAAACACAGCAATAACTGCACTGACTGGCCCTAACAAACAGACAAAAGGTATCAAAAGAGGGCGTTACGTAATTATAATAGTGATGTACGTAGACGAATGTCGATATTGCGTAATGGTAGGACCCACCACAGACTGTAAAACACTGAGAATGGGCGCTAGGAAATAGCAAACATCTGCGCCACAAATAGTATAATAGTATTGTGACCACTTGAATGTTACTGTATAAAGTTTTCTTTTTGGGATTTAATTTTATTTATTCATGATCAAACCTATATATACCTAGTTTGTAGATACTAAAGTATCAGTACATTGAGAACACCGCATGCTTGCCATGATGCATAATAATATTTATTTAATTAAATGAAAATTGCTGTACAAAATATAATGAAAAAGTCAAATTATTAAAATAAGATTAATTATAAAAGAAATGTAATTTACTCTAAAAAGTCAAACATATATGAATAAGTTTAAAGAACATATAGCTAAATTCCCTGACCGCCAACACTAAGATTAAGTATTATTATTATGACACTTAATTAATTTTAAAACTCATCAAAAATACATTTTTTACTATAAAATTTAAAACATTATTAATATACTATATATAAAATAATATAAAAAAAACATAACAGTAAAAAATATATCCAAAATAGTGGACCACCGACCGTAGGGCAAGGCTCAAACGGTCGGTGTATTATTATTTATTTATTTAAGGAAACCCAACAGCACTAAACAAATACAATAACAACTCATAAATAGAAGGCCAATTATAGGTTTCCACTAATAGAAGCAGTTAAGTTTTACATAAAAGAAAACAACGAGCAAACATTGTGCAAGCTAAGCTATAAAAACAAAAGATGGAACAAAAAAGTTGGATTACCTATAAAAAGTAATATAAAGTAATTATGAATATCAACGGGATATTTACCATGATTTGTGAGTTCTGTTGTTTCCCGATATTAAGACGCAGTTGCATGCGCCATGATCACGGGAGGAACTGAAGTCTGTGCGAGTGGGTAGTTACTCGCAGACGAATCTATCTACCCTCTTTCTTAGTCTTTTATTACGCATGACACTACTACCACTGGTTTCAATCATGGCGCATGCAACTGCGTCGAAATATCGGGAAACAACAGAACTCACAAATCATGGTAAATATCCTGTTGATATTCATAATTATTTTCACAACCATGATAGTTTCAAAAATATAAAGTATAAGTATTGTAACGTAATAAAAATTAAAAAGAAAAAAAATGTTTTTCTGAATAAAAGGTTGGAGGTAACCCCAAAGACAAAGTTATAATAAGTTGGGTTACTCTCCAGAGTGGATGTAATTGTACGTTACACTGTATTTGTCTAGGTTAGATGAAGCGATGAAGCAAGCCTACACAAGAAACTGAACTGGTAACCCAGCAGACTCATTTCATGCTTCACACAAAATAATTAAATTACCTGGATAAGCAAAGTCTTCAGAACAGTGAACCTTTAGATCAAGGACCGTTCCAGCAGCCTAGCTGTCCGTGAAGGAATGTGCGGTGGTAAAATTAAACAAAGTTAGTTATATGAAAATTAGACTTATATTGAAAGCAAAAGAACCCTCCGATCCCTGTAGAAAACACTTCTTAAAAGCTATTGGAGTAACACTGACATTTAAGTCGTACACTTAAACTTAAAACTTATGTTAATTTTGCAGTACTATAATATAGCGAAAAGACGGGACGATTGTTTGACTAAATCATCCGGGGTAGTACGTTGTTAGCTAGGCAACGACTCCCTTACTCTAACTATCTATCAATTCAAACAATTATTTATCAATTTAAATAGTATACAAATTCCTTGTGTAAACTGACGGAGGTTATCACTTGCACCGAATCATGTACTTTGCGTTTACCGTCCTCAGGACAAACTTCTCCAAATGTAGTGGAAATACTAGGTTCAATTTACCGTCGTGACAATAGACAAAATAAAGTTTTTTGTGTGTGACCGAAGCACGTTCAGTTTACCGTCTTATGAGGACAAGCATTCGGGTCACATTTGAAGTAAATGAGATTGTGATCACGATACCGTGGAGTCCCGAGCGAGGATACCCAAATGGAAGCTGGTCCAGGTGTGCTTGGCTGGTGTTGCGTTACACACGCTCCGCGCGTCAAGGTCAGGTTGGGGTCGGGTTGTACGCCGCTAAATTCTTATCGCTTCTATATAACCATCCGTAACCAAAAAATCCGCTGTAAAGATACAACGGTGACTTTAGAAAATGAAACAAATGAGGTTACGATCGCGTGCCGCCAACACGACATCGCGCTCGTTCGAAATTACAAAATAAAAATGCCGCTAAGCAGCCACAATTATCAGGAAGATAATCCCTGCGAACTAACCTTTTTACGGGCTTTAAAATATCCTGCCACGGAATATGGACGAGGATAGGAGATGCTCCGCCTTGCAACTTTTCTCCAAAAAGAAGCCATCTTCACATCTATCACCATCGGAAAGAAGAACGTCAAAAATGACCGAATCAATCACAGAGAAAGCATTGCGTTTCGTTATCACCAAGTTTCACAAATACATATTCCTTGAACTTGACTTCTCAAACAAAATAAACAGAAAATTCACAAAGCTAATAAAAATTACGTTTCGTTCTTGTCAAACCATAGAACAAACTTCTAAAGAAAAATCGATCCATCGATCTAGCAAACGACTGATGACAGTACAGACAGCGTATCTGTCAACGTCAACCTCAAATATGAAATACCGTCAAGCATGAAGTTATGTCAAACAATTGCAAAAGTTTCGAAACAAATGTAAACAAAACAAAACAATGAATGGATTTCAGTTTAGTGAAGTAAATAATCATCAAAAATGCTGAAAAACCAGTGCGAAAGTGAAAAAGTTGTGCTAAAAATGTAGCTACGCTACAACAGATTATTATGCTATTTTGTCGCATAAAGAACATTTAGCTAAATTCCCTAACCGCCGACTGTCAGAAGCGTCAAGCGGTGTGACAAGCTGCGCCAAGCGATCCCCAACCCGCCGATAACGTGGGGATAAGTCATATCCCCCTTCTTATTAGGGGAGGCCTATGTCCAGCAGTGGGCTGATATAGGCTGGTGATTGGTGTTAGTCGTGGTAGTGGTAATAAGGAAGTTAGTATGTCGGTAAATACCTACTTGTAGTTATTGTATAAAGAAAATTATTACCATGTTTAATAATTGTGCTTACAACAGTTTGTTACTGAGAAGGCGGCCTCGTTTTTGCTTTCACGAGAAAACAAAGCATCATCGTATAGTAAAACTATAGTAAGCGGGAGCAGGATCATGGCATGTCATAATTAGCAACACAATATTATGAATGCAAGGAAGGTAAATCACCGTATCGATATGCGAAAATCGATATCTCGTATATGCCAGTGAAAAACCAGCAAACATTTCACTTCACTTTCTCTCTATTAACAACTCTATGTCAGAATATGCATTACATGCATTGGTCGCGTCGACTAGTGCGGATCGCTGGTCGACAATCGATTGTGTACGAGTCGAGTCGATGCGGTGTCGATAACTCGCCTACGCGAACATCTCGACCGTATACTACAGTCATATAAAAAACAGGCTGCGTTTTTCTCTATGATGAATTTCGTTTGATAATACTCATATTCTGGAGAAAAGTTGTTGTCAATTTGTCTTTTAAAAGTACGTGACAGAAGTTCGAGAAGCTTTAGATTTCTTTAGTCATTGAATAGCGTTTCCCAAAGCGTATACCTATCTACTCAAACGAATTCATTTGATACTGTAAGCTACTGTTCCTCCGGCATTTGCCGGTTTTCTATCAAAATTCTACCTTTTACAGCGTAATCGGCTTATTAGGATTTACCACACGCATTTATGCGAATGCGGTTTATTAACTCTAGATGCTAACCTAGGTTTTCCTTTGTCGGTCCCGAGATGGGTTTCCAGAATTGCTTTGAGGAAAAGCTTGTAAATATCTCCATGAGCATAAACAGATCACAAGATAAACCACAAATTGGTTGAGCAACGAATAATGTTGTTTTTACATAAATGAAGATAGTAAAAAATATAAATAAAATAATGCGGGACGTAATCACACTGCATCAAGTAGCCCCAAACTAAGCAGAGCTTGTATTATGGGAACCACATGATTGATATACTAAACATATTTTTTTTTGTAAATACATACATATCATACATAGATACACCCAGATCCGAGACAAATTTCTACAGAACATGCAAACATTTGTCCCGCAGCGGGAATCGAACCCGCAACCTTCTGCGTCTCAGGCGGACCTTCGCCCACTGCGCCACAGAGGTCGTAATTTTTTTTTGAGGTTACCTTAGTAGCCTGATAGTGCAATCTAGGCTTAGAAAGAAGTTAAGAATATAATTAATTTCTTCTCTTTCGGGCTAGCTTATATAACTCTGGGACAAGTTATAAAATTCTTCTGAAATACTTGTAGTAGGTCCCATTACATACACAGCTGATAGCGAGACTGGACGCGTGGGCAGCTGCGATGATCAAATGACTGATTAGCTATTTAAGAATATTAATTGTAGCGATGTAACCGCATTCTTGCTGTGGTATTTTTATTACAAGACGCTTATTTAGTCTAAATTGAATCAATTTGAGATCCATTGCTCCATTAGAATGTTTGTTAAAAAGTAAATGCACAAAAAAAGTAATGAATTGATACTGTTACAAGACAACACTCGATCTTTATAATAAAAACTATGCATATTAAAAGTTTTCAAAAAGGAGAATAAGGTAACGATATTTGACGTATCCGTAGAAGTACAGTTGTATTATTCTTTATTCAGTGGTAAGCTCAACTTAGTGGTAGGAGTAAGCTCAACTTAAAACAAAAATAAACAAAACATTAATCCCAGAAACTACACCAATATTTCCAACGTTACCTCGATAATTGCAACATGTTTGTTTCTGTAATTGAAATACAGCGTCTCTCGTTTATCAAGAGCCTGATGGATTGTAGCATATTGTTTTTTTGTCCTGCCTCGAGTTGGCATGGATTTGCATGTGTAATGCAACAAACGCATTGCTCGCCCGCGCCGCGCCTGGGCCGTGGGAATTCTGCATCTTAAGCAGAGGCGCAATAATGATACCATTCAGTAAAGGCACTCAAAGAAATGGCAACTTGAACTTAAAGAAACATAATACAGAAAAATGCTACAGTGTATAAGATAATAGCATCCACATGTGAATCGATTTGCCAGCCAGCTCTATATTTCAAGTAGCGAACAAAATAATCATTAAAAGCCACGAATATTCGATTCAGGATGCTTCAAAAGCTGTTCATTCATTATCAGATACAGATAGTTGAAGTTGAAACGACAGGCAATGGAATAAAATGATTGTGAAATATTCCTAGCGACCTTACTGTTTGATACCTATTACTGTGACGGGGTTTTGTATTATTTTTGTCTCGTGCTAAAACGTTTCAGTGCATGTTTTCTGATGTAAGCATGAAAGTGGGCGTCCGTGTCAATTGATGTGATATCTTTGTTGTAAATAGACTTGTTAATATAGTCAATATAAAGATCTTTTTTTTTTAAACTTGTGAAATAAATTAGACTTACAACGACTATAAACTTTTATCTGTAGTACTATTATGTATTTTGTCTATGCTTATGTCCAAAAATTTGCAGTTCTTTATCTATTAACAACAATACGCATTCTTAGACATCAATTTAACTCAGTAAAACGCACAAAGTCAAACGATTTTTTTGTATTTATTTCTATAGCTTTTTAAACGGGGCGAGCTGTATACCAATGCCTTCTTCCTAGCTACTTCAAAGGTCTTCCTGAGGAAGTGTCAAACCGCGGCCACGACTTCCTCCCCCTCCCCCCGCTGCACCACCCACCACCCTCCAACCCCATGCAAAGGGGTGCGATGTCAACGACCCTCCATCGATGTTTGCGGTGCGATTTTGAAGACACAAACAAGAGACTTTTTGGTTTATTTTTCGTGAACCGTTTTACTTTTAGTGAATATCGATTTTTACTGTTTAGTTTGCGAATTCAGTATAGGTTTTGCTTTTAGGATGTTAGTATCTTTTGCGATACTATGGCGCAGTAGGCTAAAGCTCGCCTGAGACGCAGAAGGTTGCGGGTTCGATTCACGCTGCGGGACAAATGTTTGCATGTTCTGTAGATATTTGTCTCGGGTCGAGTATTTTTGCTCTTCGATATCCGAGTGCAAAAGCCGTTTTTATCCGCTAGAGGATAAAGTAAATTTGAATTTAGAACATCGTGTGTACTAAGTTTGTGAATTAAAAACATCATTAAACCTATTTACTTCTACCTCCATGGTGCCGAATTTGTCATAAAACCTTCTTTAATTTGATAAAACATCAGACTCTTGGTGTACTTTATTTTTTGTTAAACTTTAAATGTTAAACTAAAGTTATTCCTTTTTTGCATTTAGTCATTTCCTCGCTGAGGTGGGATGAAAAGTTACGTGTCGCACTCGAGTGCAAAGATTTTTCACCTCGTGCTCTTTTGATTCCCTCGCTCAGGATTCCAATTTTTGAATCACTCGCTAGGATCCTTCGCTTGCTCGTTCATCTAAATTGAGCACGCGGTTAAAAAGCAACTTTGCACTCTTGTATAACAAATAACTATTTCAGGAGAGGTGGCATTCGATCAAGCTTCGGTGCGCTAGTAATGATTGCGATGATGTTAAGCATTCATTTGGTTGCAGATTCGTTAGTTGGAGTCCATTGCACACACGGGTTGAACCGGACTGGCTACATGGTTTGTCGGTACATGCGTGACAGACTCGGTATACCAGCGCAGGAAGCTATAACGAGTGAGTTTCTTATAATACCTATTTGTATCACCTTGGTTAAGCAACACTGCGCGCGGTCACTACTTGGATGGGTGACCGTGGCCTAAAAACTCCAACACCAGAATTGGCTACTAACTCATACGAAGAAGGAAGGAAGAAAGGAAGGACAAACGGGAATATGCTTAATATAGCATATTCCCGTTTGTCCTTCATATATATATATATCAAAAAAATATCACATGTACATCTTTAGTTACCGTCTTCCTGTTACCGTTACCGTTGCGATCCTCAACCCGCATGCCCAGCGTGGGGATTAGGGCATATCCCCCTTTATTAAGGGAGGCCATGTCCAGCAGTGGACTGAGATAAGCTGGTGTGAGGACCAACATCTTGACGTGTCAAGCAGGAAAGAGGTATAGGTGCCACTAACCGGGTGACCAGGTAGAGTGTTGCTTTACCAAGATGATCTCATCTCCTAAGAACACCGAAGTAAGCCACGCCACGAGCGCTTCGCTTTGGTAACGACCGTAATTATCAAAAATACTTGTTTCAGGATTCGAACAGGCTCGTGGCTACAAAATTGAAAGAGAGAACTATATCAGTGATATCTTAGGACATGGGCATGCGAGTAGCGTAGGTAAGGAGCCTGAGGTAATACCTGTAGAAAGCAGACGAAACGATGTCACATACAGATCACCACTCTGTGATGATGATAGAGATAGTCAGACGTTCGATAGTAGAAAGAGATTCGGGAACAGCAGATCTTATAATGATCGTTATTGGTACAATAGAAATAGTGGCAATCAAAACGCAAGCAGTAGAAATGGAGGTGGTAGTTGTAGTTATAGTAGAACCAATAACAATGATTTATACTCATGCTACACGAACAGATATAAAACCGAAAAGGACTTTTCAGGCAGTAAATCAGAAAGCGATGACGTTAGGAGAACAAATGGGTCATCGCTATCTTGGAGAAAAACGGGGGAAAGTAGTACAGATAGCTCTCGAAGAAACAGAAATGAACATTATGGCGGTTCTAACAAAAACAAATATTAAGATTTATAGAGTAAAGATAGATATGATAAAAATGAAAACCTATCTATCTATATATATCTATTATTACAAACTGTAAAATAATAAATGTGAAAGGTTTGTTCGGAAATCGCGCATAAATTACTGAATCAATTTTGATGGGACTTTAATAGTTTTATAGCAAATTTTAAAACTTAAAACATAGTTTAAATTTTACCTAAATTGGGCCAGTAGCACCCGATATATTAATCTCTCTGAAGCCGCAACTAATTCAATTCAGTTTTTTATTCAATGGCATTTGGGACATTTCCACTATTTCGCCAATATCACACTCAGTCACTTCACTTTATTAAATGGCTTCTCGGATAGTTTTATTTTTCTACAAATTCGCCAGTACCAAGTCCAATTGTTCATAATAATATGAGGCAACGTAGTACAGTTTATAAGTTCAGTCGCCCAGTCTTCAGTCAGGTCCTATTTTCTGCTATAGCAATGGCGACTATAACAAAAAGCGATCGGCGCACAGGTTGACCGTCAATCGTCATAAGCTGGGTACGCGTACCTTGGCACGCGTAGTCGGTTACGCGTGTCTTACAACGCCCTGTCTGTACTTGCAGCTACGCGTACACTTTGGGGAACGCGTGCCGCGCGAGCTGGCTCGCGGCGCGATCCGAGGTCAGTCGGTTTCGGCACGCGTAGCGCTATGGATTGATTGACCTCGCGTTAAGGTTTGCGGCGGTCCACATTAACTGTACGCGTATCCAAGTTAGCAAGTAGTTCATGCTGCTAGACATATGAACCGGCCTACCCAGCTGAGCAGTTTGGGGAGGTGCGCATATGTGTACCGAGAAGTGAGCGTGCTTTACAGCTCCGGTACTATTCATGGAAAAATAGTAGTCGGCTTCACTGACGACCTAAGCTGGGTTACAAGTTAACTATCCTTCAGTGGTTTGCGGGTAGTGAGCGACATAACAGCTCCGGTACCATTCATGGACAAATGGTAGTGCGTCCTTAGCGCACGAGTAACTCACCTGAGTACCGGGGTGCACTTTGCATCTCGGCAGCAAGACCTACTGTTTGCAGGTCCTGGTATTTGCCAGTTTAATCGTCTGCTTCATAACCTATTGGTTGGTAAGGGGACGTTAAACACTTTCGTAGATTTGATTGGGTGTTGTACGCGTATCCAATATACGCGTGGACAGCGTACTCCGACTACGCGTATACAGGAACACGCTATCCGTACCCAGCTTTATGTTAACGACATGTACTTTGACGAACGTGAAAGAAAGATCACGAAAGCCAAAAAGTTTGCAATAAAACGTTTTGACGCGGGTCAGCTAGTTTAAAATAATAATTTTGTAACTATGTCGTTGTATAAAATTAACAAGTTTTTTTAATGCTTCTTATGTTTGTTTTGAAGGACGTTCAAATCGAAGTTGGCAGTGATGTTCAATCAGTCAGCCAACATACTACCAAATCGGCAATGGTTATGGAAATACATACAATAATCACAATTTATATATGTCTCCCTGAAGTTGGCTGCAAGTAGCGAGGTAGTGCCTTTATTTCACATAAAAGAGAACTAGATGAAGTCTGATCTCTACTTTCTTATGTCCATATATCATTTGCTAGAAAGGGATGCATACTTTATCTCAATGCGATTGCTGCGTCTTCGTACCAGGGCATTTCTATGAAACTGCATAACATTTTATTCGAGTGCCCTGGTACGATTTTCTTTCTCAACTCATTTGAAGTCGCATTGAGAGAAGTATGCATCCCTTTCTAACTGATGACATTGGACAAAAGAAAGTAGAGATTAGCCGTATGAGTTGATGTTCAGAGCATGAATGAATTTTAAGGGTTCTTCTATGTTTTAGTCATAATTATTTGGGTCGGATTGGTCGAATCGTTTACAGAGCCTAGCTTCAGAGGGACGTAGATCTATTGTGATTACTATACTACGGTTTTCCCCCATTCCTTTCACTTCTTTCTTTCTTTTCTTTAGCCTTTTTCTGCTCTCACTATTCCGATAGCTATTTTTTCTTCCTATCGTTTGTTAAATATAGGTTGATACGCGGGACATTGACACTGACATACATGATGATGATATGATGGTGATGACGACAACTTTTGGTTTCCGTGATCGTTCATGATTGGTCGTCGTTTCATTGGTTTGACAAACCAAATTGTTATCAGCAGTGTCGGGAATCCTAGAGCAATGTTGCCACCAACCCAGAGTCCTTCTCCATTATTTTAAGAAGTTGGGCTGGCTGGAGTCAGGTTAGCAGGGGGGCAATGCACAATACACCCCAATGCGGGACGTCAGTGCAGAACTGGTTCCGACCACTTTAAATTAGAATTAGAAACCAATTGTTTTCGTCATCATTGGTCATCGTCATTGCTACGTGTATATCTATATTAAACAAACTGTAATTATGTCGTCGTGAATGCCTGCAATGCTACATTTAATGTGATTATTGCGAATACAATCAGCTGTTTCCCAGATTTCAGCATAGATGTTTTACATCGTACTAATAAAAGCAAAACTTTAAATTATTGTGGTGAAACTTTGTAAAAATATGTGAGAAGATGCGTAAAGGGAAATCATTGCTCCTCTTAACGTCAAAACTACTGGACAGAATAAGCTGAATTTTATAGTTCTAGAGCAGGACTAACATATAGGCTTTAATCATGCGACTGAAGCCGGAAGGGCGGAAGCCGACTTTACATGTCAAACCTCCCTCTCGCTCGCACTATCCAACATTTTTGAAGATATAAAATCACTGACTTATGCAAAATAAAAAACCTTCACGGCCTAAAAATAACAATTCAAAGGTTCAGCAAATTTTTTGGTAGGAAAACGTGTAGGGTTCAACATGATATTCTTGCTGAAACTTTGTATTGTTATTTTCTAGGCCGTTGTGGTTTGCTATTTTGCATAACTACATTCAGTGATTTTATATCTTCAAAAATGTTGAATAGTGCTAGCGAGAGGGAGGTTTGACATGTATCGTCACCTTAATATAATTTGTTTTATTTTTAATGATTTTATTTTATTTATCTGGGAAAATAAACAGTCATATGTTATAACATTTGTACGTACATAATAAGGTAACTAAGTTAAACATATGACCCATAACATCATCCTCAGATTAAATGATGTTTTTTAATTCCCCTTAAGTAGTTAAGTGTCATTGACTTGGCATTTTTTAGGTCAGCTTTAGTACAGTAGGTATACATATGTTTATAGTTTAACAATGTATGAATTATTGGCTATAAAGCCTCATCGTTGTGTGTGGACAATCAATTGTGTCCTTAAATATAGTAAGTAGGTTAAGTACGATCCTGGAAAAGGGTCAACATTTAAAATTTCTTCAACAATAACATTCCCAGCCAGTACACTGCTGGACATAGCCTTCCGTAATTGGAACGAGGATATGCCCATAAGCCCCAGGCTGGCATGCGTTTTAGGGATTGTGCAGAGCATGCCTGCGCGATGCCGCCATTAGCCGGGCGCCAAACCCCCTTTGTTAGTTAGCAGGGTGCACCACGAGCCGGTAAGGTTGGCTTGGGTTCTGATGATGAGAGTTGGAACCCCTTTAACATCTTTTTATTCAAGAATAAAATAAAATTGTGACAGTTTGCTTACTGGATACCTTGATATTACTATATTATTGTTATATAACTTAAACATGTACTATGTACTGTATTATTGTAATGTAATATTTAGTGTACTTTTTTGTTAATAAAAAGGTTTCTAAAGTGTATAACAATGTTTTTATTAACCATACTTGAAACAGTGTAGGTGAGGTATAGTGCCAAATTAGCAAATTAGTTATTAAGAGTTCTCTTTAAACCGAGTTTGAACCCCAGATTTAGTCAGCATTGAGTCATTCATTGATTTTCACATCGTAGTGTCCAAAACGATTGCCTTTAAACAATTTTATTGAGATTCAGATACTCATGTGAACGCGTCTTGTTATGGTGAAATTGGTGACATCACGTAATAGGGACCAAAGACGTGCTCAATGCAATCAAGATGTAGATAGGTTCTCTGACAGACGGTCTATTTCTGTTGGATTCGTCATGCCCTGTGATAAAAACTGAACGTGAATCCCCACTTGCCATTGCTGTTTACTTTTATACCGATTCGGCGAATGTGTTTACGTGGGAGAATGAGTCGTTTTTGCAAAAAGCAAGCCTTAGCCAAAGCTTGCAACAACAAAGCTTTAGTCTAGGGTCTAGGGTAACTAAAGTGATAATAATATTAATCATCAATAGGGTTCTGTAGTTCGAAGTATGCTTAACTATGAAGAACAACCATTCCAAAAGCATCCATGAATGCTTTTACGTGCAATATTTTTCTGTAGATTTCAACACAGTTCAAAGCATGTTGGACCAAAAAAGAAAGGGCATTTGATAAAATCATGGCCGCTTATTAAAGAAAACTATCATTGTTAATTTTCTACGCAGTAAAGTTTTCCAGTCCACCTGCATAGATGCCCTTAAGATTACTTACGAAATCGCCCGTGGAAGAATGCTCCTCAAATAAAACAAAATTGACGTTATTGTACCAAAATTTTATGGCTCTTTAGTGCAGCATATCTTAGAAGAAGACGTGACAGTAGCTAATTCCGTGAGCAACGTCTGGTTCATACTGGCTTAAAGCAGATTTCAAAATAAAATTTCCTTAAAACTTGGAAATAAGTTCTTAACATGAAAATAAACAGTCGGTAAGTAAGTGGCTAAGTCTTATGTTGTGATTGGAATATTTATTAGGTTACGTAAGTAGTAACACGGTACATATATGAAATTCAAAGATGACTTATGCTCAATTGCAATATTTACAGCGTTTATCGATTTTGCGTGTAGTGGCGCTCAAGGAATTCTATCTAGCGGTAAGGTGAGTACCTACAGACTTCCCAACTTGTGCCTCTAAAAGCTAAGATTGGTAATGCGTAATCGGTCCACCGATGTTACAAATTTGTTTGTTTGATTGAAAAACTTTATTGCACATACTTAAAATATGTTACAAAGGGTGGGCTTAATGCCATAGGCATATCTACCTGCCAACCAGTAACACTTTCAGATAATAGATTGGCGTGCTAACCTTAAAACTATCAATGATGCGAATAATATACTACTACTATATATTATAAATAATAATATACTACTAATAATATACAAATCAACACTAAACCAAAACTATTTAAATATATAAATATTATATGAACCAATTAACTTAACAAAAACTATTTATTCAATAAAGATTATTTACATACCTGTCGATACAATATTCAGATATACCGAAAAAATAAATGCAAATGCTGAGAATGAACGCAATATCAACAAGTAAACCAGGTTTGACTAACAAACATCTTCACGACATTCCTACTGTATCTTCAGTATATCAGTACGCACATCGTATTCAAAGTAAGTATACAAATTCGAATTCAAATTGACCAACCACTAACATTACTAGGCGGGAGAGTCAGGTGGCTTTTCGCGGAGCTAAACTTAATTCAGTCAATACACATTGCTTGGGTTTTTCAGATCCTGTTTGACTATGAATGTCCAATTTGACTTTGGTGCACTTCACTGACCGAATAGAGTTTTTAATTATATAAGACTGCAAGATGGGTAGACGACATAGTCAAAGTCGTGGGCCGTGGGTTAAACTAGCGCAGGATCGTGGTGGCACAAGTTGAGCGAGGCCTACCCAGCAGTGGGTAAAACGAAGCTGTGGATGGTAATGATGATGAAACGAGTTCTTTTTTTTGAGTTTTTTTTAAACGCTCTATTAATGAAGAGTGCGCCCGCTTTAAAGTAAAATTGTATCCAATTGAATTTGTGCGATTTATCGGATTGTCTGTATTGTAGTCTTATTTATTTGCCGCCGATACATTTGTAGCTTTCTCGAGTCGCATTTATTGCTCTATTGTTTGCCCTCCGGCGTTCGCTGCCAGGGTCATTTACTTGTAACCACTATGCATTGTAACTTGTAATATTAATTTGTAGTATTTGCGAGTGTACTCCGACCTTCGTGGTTGCCGATAAAAGTCTCTAATCAATCTCTCGGACCTGCTGAAAGTATAATGAGCGCTATGACCATGATGCTGGAGCTTTAGATGATAAAGAATAGGTAAAAGGTTTGGTAAAGGGATTGAACGAAGAATCGAAAAAGTACCTGCTCTACGACTGGACACATAGGTACACTATGTGTCCAGCATTATTTATTTATCATTATTTATTTTATCCATATAGATAGAATCACCAACTCACGGTACCAACTCACATAAACTCACATAAAAGAAACTTGAAGAAGTAAATTTCTTATACATAAAATAGTCAAATGTTTGACCACTAATCACACCTGAGACAGGTGAGGATGTGGTCTAAGATGGAGCACGCTTGCCTAGAAGGCACCATTTGAAGACTCCGAGATTGTGCTGGTCCGTGAAAACGCCGGAAAAAAAAGTTTTTCATCTAGATGTATTTCAAAATATAATTTCTCACGATTTTTTTCCATACGTTCACTAATCAATACAGATTTATCTTTCGAAAGAACGTAAATTAGTGTCGCTTTGTCAGCTCCCAATAAAACTAAACATCTTAATTGTTATCTCATATTTTTGTTTCGATCTTTACTACCTGGCTTCCGTCAAGAGGTCCTACGGCTGAAGGCTTTGAGTGACGTGTATGGCTATTTAATTTATGTCCATTGCTTAGAAGCGTTTCATTTTAATGTGGTCGTTAGTTACTGTGACAGTTGGTGACGCTTCGGGCGCCATTTTGATTCTTATCTGCGCCGGCGCTTTCAGTAGGTCAGTCGGTTTTGATTATTTGGAATCGATACTGATTTTTGTGCAATAATCTTAAATAAATAAATAATAAATAATGCTGGACATTATCACACAGCATCATCTAGCCCCAAACTAAGCAGAGCTTGTATTATCGGAACCACATGAATGATATACTTAAATACTTTTTTTGTAAATTAGTACTAATAAGCATTGAATACGCCCAACAGGAACAATTATTTTTAAATTATACAAACATTTGTCTCGCGGTGGGAATCGAACTCGCAACCTTCAGCGTCTCTAGCGGGCCTTTGCTCAGTGCGGCACAGAGTACGTGATCTTGTTTATAGTGTTTGGGTCGTGAATTAAGAAGATTGATAGCGCTTCTATCTAGGCTTTCAGGGTAGATTTTGAAGAGATCCTGAATTTTCAATCTAATGATCGAGTGCAATCGAAAAGGTTTAGGTAATTTAGAAATTTAAATATTATTTTATTAAATTAAAATATCCTTAAATTTATACACCCGTAAAAATTATAAGGCTTCCTTTAAGTTTTTTTTAAGTTCTTTCTATTTTAGTGATGTGATTTATTTTAGCCACAAACATCATATAAACATGTCATAAGTGCCTACATCGCAGCAATGTAGAAAAGTCGTCAAAATAAACATAACATAAAGGAAATTCAGAACACCTAGTTCGTGACCATACCTTTCATGTTAGGTATGGTCTCTTGCTGAATAACTTCGATAACCTTATCCAACTCAAAGCTACCCGAACCACTTTACAGCGATCTTCAATAAACAAGTTAGCTCAATAGCTCCTATAATTAAAGTAGCTGGTACAATATATAGGGGTATTACTCTCGCGATCCTATTATCCGATCGATAATTCAATCTGGGGCGATATTGTCTGAGCCTCTGGGCTGCGCCGCTTCTGTGGTGCCATAGAGCAGGTGGTTTGTGGATGTGGAGACGGAACGTTTGACGAAACTTTAGAATAGTTGCCTACTTATTGTGTGTTATATACTTATAAGGTGGGTACGTATAGCGCGTACATTGGTACGCGTTGTTGGTTACGCGTGTCCTGGAACGCCATGTCCATACTTGCAGCTACGCGTACACTCTTGGGGTACGCGTACCGCGCGAGCCGCCGTCAGTCGGTTTTTGGCCGCGCATCAATCTGCGTACGGACAGCGCGTTCCTGTGTCCTTGGCAGGACACGTGTACCAATGTACGCAGCTTTAGAGAATTGATCGTATAACTGAACTATCTTCTAAGTACAAAAGGTATTTCAACATTTCAAAGATGGTGCTGTTGGTGCCGGCTGAATACAAGAAGTACCTAACAAGATTTGTTTTGTTTTTAAAAGGGGTAACGCTTCATCATCATCATCATCAACAACAACCTATACAAGTCCACTGCTGAACATTGGTCTCCCCCAAGGATTTCCACGAAGAGCGGTCTTGAGTTCTCTCCATCTACCGATTACATGCAATCTTCACGATTACAATAATTACTTTTACTGCTGAAAAGTCGCATGTTATAAAAATGTGTTTTCATAAAAATGCAATTTTTTGATATTTAAAACTTATTGGAAGGTATCCAATTTATTTAAATTATAATATAACATTAGATTATATGGGGCTGTGCAAAATAAAATAACCCGTAAATATTATCTTCTAGGTCATTCAAAGATTGGCATATCCGTAGCCTAACTTATCTTTGCCGAATAAAGCAATTAATAATAAGCAGGATCGATGAAATGTATCAATGAATTAAATATCTGAAGACAATTAAAGGGTGCCGTCGGATATCGAGACTGGGTCATGTTTTAATTATAACCTATTTATAAAACCGACGATTAAATTATATTTTTATTGATATATTAAATGTAATTGTAGTATAGGGTTTAGAAAGCGAAGTAAAAATGGGAAGATTCATAAGAAAAGTAAATCTTTCTATAGTAACTTTGAAAAAACGATTCAGTTAGGTCATTCATTTACGAACGCTGAGCGCCTGTACTGCTAGCCACCGCTGTCCCACTACAGGGCGAAGGCATTCTTCCATTCGTTGCGATTTAACGCTGTGAACGGTCATGTTTGTAAACATGAGTCTAGCTGAGTACTAACACAATATTTACTTTGATTTAATATTGCTCGGTCTAATGGGAATTTACAAGAATTTTTAAGAACTAATGAGCGCCTTTGCGTCGTGTCCTCAGCTTGACGAATCCAGCTTCTACCAGCAGCCTTTCGAAGATCGTCACCCCATTAGGGGAGGCCTATGTTCAGCAGTGATCTGTTATAGGCTTATAATAAAGACGATGATAAGAACTTCTGATTTCTGAACATACTTACGCTCAAAATAAACCTATAAATCCTGGTCATATAAGTACTAAAAACCTCACCTTTACCACACTTTACCTAAAATATAATCCAAACTTCGTAAGTGCGCACTTCAGCTGTTGGTGAACCCTGTCGTAAATGGTATTTTTATGGTTTGTCATAAAGTTGTTTTGACCTTTGAGACATTTCTATGAATCTGAGGCTGACAAAAAAAAAATCAAGACTTCAAAAAAAAAAATAGCTCGCGCGGGCCGAACCACCGAACGCACGCGAAATTTAAGGGGTAATTAAGATTATTGGAACTGCATTTGACACAACGCTCTGCTAAAAAAATGTTATGGTCCATGAGAGAATTTTGTTTGCTGGGCAAAGGTATTTCTTCTAGGACATGTTCCAGGCACTATATCATCTTTAACAGGAATTAAAAATAGCCACATTACAAATTATATCATCTAGAATTTTACCTAAAAACTTCACTCGTGTAGTCAGATGTACAGTTTATAACTTAGCTCGTCGCTTATTAGCCCAGTCCAAAGCTACTTATTTTCTTCAGCAAACATTGTAGATTCGACATATTGCAAGCCATAGGCGTTGTTGAAACACAAAAACATTTAGCTACGGACCCTTTAAGAGGACTCGTTCGACGACTGTGTATCGTAAACTGTACATATCTTATTACATGTGATTGTACAATGGCGCCGCCGAACATCAACCTCCATTTGTAAGAGCCAAGTTTCCGAGAAATCGTCCTCAGCCCTTAAGCAAACGGAGATGCCCTCGACGTTGCAATCACACACACAGAGCAAACATTTATTAATTAGTGTATTTATTAACACATACACGCGGAATTCAGACATGTCCGCTTATTAAGCTGTTTTGATTAGGTGCGATTCTTAGAACCACAGACAAGTAAACCTACTGCTCAATAGAAGCAATGCGTGAGAATTTGTGTCAGAAGTTCAGAACCATATTTCCGCTCTTACCATTCTTCCACAGGAAATTCAGGCGCACTGCTAAGTACATTTGGTTGATATTCCATCAAGCGCAGCCAAACATCATATTTAATAATGCGCACTTCTAAAATTTGGAATCAGCTGCCAGAGTCTGTTTTTCCATTGACTCAAAACCCTAACGGGTTCAAAAATAGAGTTAATAGGCAACTGAGAAAGCTCGTCCTATCCTCCTTGCCCAGGTAACTCTCGAAGTCAAGAGCTTGTTCATAATATTTAAAAAAGAAACACTGTCGCCGGCCGATTTACTTCCTCTCCCTCATAAATCAATGTATGGAACGTTCCAAAAATCTATGTTTTAGTATCAACATGTGTAAAACGTGGTGCTGCCATTGGTGTGCTCACAAAGACGGAGACTATATTAACAACGTTCATTGACGGACGTTTAAAACTCATTGGCAAAATTGTATGAAAGTATGAGCAAATGCTCATAGTTGGGGCGACGCGCCGTAACGCTCGATGCCCTTTCTAGTATTTAGTAGGGTGGTTTACTTTACTGTGCTTAGAACGGTATTACGAGCTTAATAGGTACTAGCTTCTGTCCGCGGCTTAGCTCGCGTGGTATCTTCATAAAAGTACCTGTTTGCCACAACAATAGTTAAAAGACATAAGCATTTCATGGGATGTATTAAAACGTTCGAAACTTTTCCGCGTTGAATCCGACAGTGACGATTAAATCACAATTATATTTACAATCACAATTATTAAAAATGACATAGTGTTATATTTTGTATAATGGTACATCCTTCGTGTGCGAGTGCGACTCGCACTTTACCGGTTTTTATTTTGATTCGTGCTCCAAAAGTTCTGATAATTTGATAGGGAACAGGAAGCGATTTATTATAAAATCTGATGAAACATTGATATGAAAGGCTGATACTGGGACTTGTCAACTTGTCACATAATTTATTTAGGAATGTAGTGAGAGTGTTCTTTGATAACATTTGCCACCTGTCATATCCTCATTTTAATATTCCGGTTTTGGGAGTTTGAGCAGACGCTATTCAAACGCGTATTCGTACATTAGAATAGCTAGGTGAATAAGTTACTTAAGCAAGTGAGTTTAATTTACTGACGTTTTTAATAATAAACTACATTTACTTATTACTAAACAAAAAATGTATACCTCACATTTTTCAAAATAAGTAGAGAAGTACGTAACGTTAACACCTTTAGTAAAGCAAGTTGGGTAGGTAACAGTTAGCATTCAGAATTTAAGTCAGAAACGTTCAAAAGAAACCTACCTATCATATAAATATCACACAGCAGTATTTAGCCCCAAATTAAGCAAAGCTTGTATTACAGGAACCGCATGACTGAGATAAGATTTTTGTTTGATAAATGCTTAATATTATACATAAATACATTCTGACCCGAGCTTGACGTACTATTAGTACACTTCAAATTTTTGCGGAACATACAAAAATTTGTCTCGCAACTGAAATCGTACATGTATCCTTAAGCGTCTTAGGCGGGACCCACAGTACCACAGATGTCGTCAAAAATATAAATTCCTACAACATGAAGTCTGAAAGGAACCTGGATATCTTGTCAACTAAAAAAAACTGCATCATCATCAGCAGCCATTGTCGACCCTCTGCTGGGCATCGGCCTTGCTGCCACTCGCCTCGATCCTGCGCTAGTCTAAGCTGTCTTTCTGATAGATTTCGTCGACCCATCTCGCTACAGGACGTCTCCAATTCCTTCATCCTCGAATAGCCGGCACTCATCCACAAAAAAAATTGGATTCCAAAAGCAAAGTTGGGCTCGTCCGGGATTTGAACCCGGGACCTCTCGCACCCAAAGCGAGAATCATACCCCTAGACCAACGAGCCGGTTGAATTACAGCCTGAAGTAAACTGTTTTCAGCAAAATATTGTTAATATGGTTTTATTGGTCACGTACAAGGTAAGTAGATAAAAATAAGCCTTAAATATACGTACTTTAAAGGTCATGGTCTATATTATAATCAACTGACTTCCGTCCACGGCTTCGCTCGCGTGGTTCCAAACCTGACCTTTTTGTGTCCCAATTATAACACAAACCTTCCCGGATACAAAAAGGAAACTTTCAGAAAGAATAAGCTTACAGTGTTTCGTATTTATTTATCACAAGTACAATAAATACACTGTAATAGGTTTATTACAATTTAAGTAGTTACTTATATTTTATTTAATTGATAAGGTACCTATGTAATGTTCTTAATAAGTACCTACAAAGTTTTATATAAAGACATTTTACACTTATAATAAATGATGCTTTGAATGTTAAATAAGTTTAGATGTCGTGTAAATTTAAAAAAACTTTAAAATATTAAACGAACAAGGTAAGTAGATATAAATAAACCTTAAATATACGTACTTTAAAGTTCATGCTCTATATTATAATCAACTGACTTCCGTCCACGGCTCCGCTCGCGTGGTTCCAAACCTGACCTTTTTGTGTCCCAAATAAAACAAAAACCTTCCCGGATACAAAAAGGAAACATTCAGAAGGAAGCTTACATCAGTCATTTTCGACCCGCTGCCTTCTTTTGTCCATGCCACTCGCCTCGATTCTGCGCTAGTCTGAGCCAGGTACCAATAGTTTTTCTGCTAGATTTCGTCGACCCATCTCACTACAGGACGTCTCCAATTCCTTCATCTTCGTAAAGCCGGTACTCAGTCACAAAAATAAATAGTATTCAAAAAGCAAAGTTGGGCTCGTCCGGGATTTGAACCCGGGACCTCTCGCACCCAAAGCGAGAATCATACCCCTAGACCAACGAGCCGGTTGAATTACAGCCTGAAGTAAACTATTTTCAGCAAAATATTGTTAAATGTTTTTATTGGTCACGAACAAGGTAAGTAGATATAAATAAACCTTTAAATATACGTACTTTAAAGTTCATGGTCTATATTATAATCAACTGACTTGCGCCCGCGGCTCCGCTCGCGTGGTTCCAAACCTGACCTTTTTGTGTCCCAATTATAACACAAACCTTCCTGGATACAAAAAGGAAACTTTCAGAAAGAGGAAGTTTACAGTGTTTCGTATTTATTTATCACAAGTACAATAAATACACTGTAATAGGTTTATTACAATTTAAGTAGGTACTTATAAATTATTTCACTAAGTAGTACCTATTTAATGTCCCTACCCTAATAAGTAACTACAAAATTTTATATATAGACATTTTACACGTATAATAAATGTTGCTTTGAATGTTATATAAGTTTAGATGTCGTGTAAATTAAAAAACTTTAAAATATTAAAAAGTTGGGCTCGTCCGGGATTTGAACCCGGGACCTCTCGCACCCAAAGCGAGAATCATACCCCTAGACCAACGAGCCGGTTGAATTACAGCCTGAAGTAAACTGTTTTCAGCAAAATATTGTTAATATGGTTTTATTGGTCACGTACAAGGTAAGTAGATAAAAATAAGCCTTAAATATACGTACTTTAAAGGTCATGGTCTATATTATAATCAACTGACTTCCGTCCACGGCTTCGCTCGCGTGGTTCCAAACCTGACCTTTTTGTGTCCCAATTATAACACAAACCTTCCCGGATACAAAAAGGAAACTTTCAGAAAGAATAAGCTTACAGTGTTTCGTATTTATTTATCACAAGTACAATAAATACACTGTAATAGGTTTATTACAATTTAAGTAGTTACTTATATTTTATTTAATTGATAAGGTACCTATGTAATGTTCTTAATAAGTACCTACAAAGTTTTATATAAAGACATTTTACACTTATAATAAATGATGCTTTGAATGTTAAATAAGTTTAGATGTCGTGTAAATTTAAAAAAACTTTAAAATATTAAACGAACAAGGTAAGTAGATATAAATAAACCTTAAATATACGTACTTTAAAGTTCATGCTCTATATTATAATCAACTGACTTCCGTCCACGGCTCCGCTCGCGTGGTTCCAAACCTGACCTTTTTGTGTCCCAAATAAAACAAAAACCTTCCCGGATACAAAAAGGAAACATTCAGAAGGAAGCTTACATCAGTCATTTTCGACCCGCTGCCTTCTTTTGTCCATGCCACTCGCCTCGATTCTGCGCTAGTCTGAGCCAGGTACCAATAGTTTTTCTGCTAGATTTCGTCGACCCATCTCACTACAGGACGTCTCCAATTCCTTCATCTTCGTAAAGCCGGTACTCAGTCACAAAAATAAATAGTATTCAAAAAGCAAAGTTGGGCTCGTCCGGGATTTGAACCCGGGACCTCTCGCACCCAAAGCGAGAATCATACCCCTAGACCAACGAGCCGGTTGAATTACAGCCTGAAGTAAACTATTTTCAGCAAAATATTGTTAAATGTTTTTATTGGTCACGAACAAGGTAAGTAGATATAAATAAACCTTTAAATATACGTACTTTAAAGTTCATGGTCTATATTATAATCAACTGACTTGCGCCCGCGGCTCCGCTCGCGTGGTTCCAAACCTGACCTTTTTGTGTCCCAATTATAACACAAACCTTCCTGGATACAAAAAGGAAACTTTCAGAAAGAGGAAGTTTACAGTGTTTCGTATTTATTTATCACAAGTACAATAAATACACTGTAATAGGTTTATTACAATTTAAGTAGGTACTTATAAATTATTTCACTAAGTAGTACCTATTTAATGTCCCTACCCTAATAAGTAACTACAAAATTTTATATATAGACATTTTACACGTATAATAAATGTTGCTTTGAATGTTATATAAGTTTAGATGTCGTGTAAATTAAAAAACTTTAAAATATTAAAAAGTTGGGCTCGTCCGGGATTTGAACCCGGGACCTCTCGCACCCAAAGCGAGAATCATACCCCTAGACCAACGAGCCGGTTGAATTACAGCCTGAAGTAAACTGTTTTCAGCAAAATATTGTTAATATGGTTTTATTGGTCACGAACAAGGTAAGTAGATAAAAATAAGCCTTAAATATACGTACTTTAAAGGTCATGGTCTATATTATAATCAACTAACTTCCGTCCACGGCTTCGCTCGCGTGGTTCCAAACCTGACCTTTTTGTGTCCCAATTAAAACACAAACCTTCCCGGATACAAAAAGGATACTTTCAGAAGGAAGAAGCTTACAGTGTTTCGTATTTATTTATCACAAGTACAATAAATACACTGTAATAGGTTTATTACAATTTAAGTAGTTACTTATATTTTATTTAAATAATTAGGTACCTATGTAATGTTCTTAATAAGTACTAACTAAGTTTTATATAAAGACATTTTACACTTATAATAAATGTTGCTTTGAATGTTAAATAAGTTTAGATATCGTGTAAATTAAAAAACTTTAAAATATGAAAAAGTTGGGCTCGTCCGGGATTTGAACCCGGGACCTCTCGCACCCAAAGCGAGAATCATACCCCTAGACCAACGAGCCGGTTGAATTACAGCCTGAAGTGAACTATTTTCAGCAAAATATTGTTAAATATTTTTATTGGTCACGAACAAGGTAAGTAGATATAATTAAACCTTAAATATACGTACTTTAAAGTTCATGCTCTATATTATAATCAACTGACTTCCGTCCACGGTTCCGCTCGCGTGGTTGCAAACCTGACCTTTTTGTGTCCCAAATAAAACAAAAACCTTCCCGGATACAAAAAAGAAACATTCAGAAGGAAGCTTACATAAGTCATTTTCGACCCACTGCCTTCTTTTGTCTATGCCACTCGCCTCGATTCTGCGCTAGTCTGAGCCAGGTGCCAATGGTTTTTCTGCTAGATTTCGTCGACCCATCTCACTACAAGACGTCTCCAATTCCTTCATCTTCGTAAAGCCGGCACTCAGTCACAAAAAAAATAGTATTCAAAAAGCAAAGTTGGGCTCGTCCGGGATTTGAACCCGGGACCTCTCGCACCCAAAGCGAGAATCATACCCCTAGACCAACGAGCCGGTTGAATTACAGCCTGAAGTAAATAGTTTTCAGCGAAATTTTGTTAAATATGTTTTTATTGGTCACGAACAAGGTAAGTAGATAAAAATAAACCTTAAATATACGTTCTTTGAAGTTCATGCTATTCATTTTAATAAACTGACTTCCTCCCGCGGCTTCGCTCCCGTGGTTCCAAACCTGACCTTTTTGTGTCCCAATTATAACACAAACCTTCCCGGATACAAAAAGGAAATTTCGGAAGAAGGAAGCTTAATGTGTTTCGTATGTATTTATCACAAGTACAATAATTAATACACTGTTATAGGTTTATTAAAATTTAAGTAGGTACTTATAACTTATTTAATTAATTAGATACCTATGTAATGTTCTTAATAAGTACCTACATTTTACACTTATAATAAATGTTGCTTTAAATGTTAAATAAGTTTAGGTCTCGTGTAAATTAAAAAAACTATAAAATATTATAAAGTTGGGCTCGTCCGGGATTTGAACCCGGGACCTCTCGCACCCAAAGCGAAAATCATACCCCTAGACCAACGAGCCGGTTGAATTACAGCCTGAAGTAAACTATTTTGAGCAAAATATTGTAAAATATTTTGATTGGTCACGAACGAGGTAAGTAGATAAAAATAAACCTTAAATAGGTATACGTACTTTAAAATTCATGCTATTTATTTTAATAAATTGACTTCCTCCCGCGGTTTCGCTCCCGTGGTTCCAAACCGGTCCTTTTTATTTCCCTCCCGGATACAAAAAGGAATCTTTCAGAAGAAGGAAGCTTACAGTTTCTCGTAAGAACCTTTTTATCCCAATTAAAATAAATACACTGCATTTTTAAACTTAAGTAGGTACTAATAGTAAATTACAGCAGCGGCCAGCAAAAGAGGCATTGATGGACGAACTTGGAAATATGGGCCAAGGCGAAGCCGAGGCACATACGTAAGTCCATCAATGCCTAGTTGTGGCCAAGGCTTGTATAGTTCTTTTCCCAAATAATACGCGGAAATTAAAACAGAATAGTTCCTAGGCAGAACTCGTACATTTTTCAATAAACAAAATTCTATTTGCAAACCAGTTCGAAATTTATATAAATCCTTTGATTAGTTACCTCCTTGTTTGTCATGTTTCGGAGTAAAAGATTGTTCCATTTTTTAATAACATGAAAGAAAGAAAGAAATAAATAGAAACTTTTATTTCGACACGGGTACACAACAATGAAACAATGCTTAGGTACACAATAAATACGACAGTTATGGGTTTACATAATAATTTATTTGGCCGCTAAACACGACAGTTATGAATTTTCTTCCATTTTTTGCCGGCCGCTGCTCACATGTATTGGACATGTATTGTACAGCAATTTCGATTTATCTCGAAGAAGGTTGTCAAAATAATGCTCTAATTTCCAAGCATGTTTGAGAAAATTAAGAATCTACCTATGTAATGTCTCTTAATGTCTCTTATAAGTACCTACTAAGTTTAACGGATGATTCTCATTAGACCGGGCCGTGCCCGGAACGTGCCTGGTACGTGCCCCGGACAGGACACGGATTTAAAAGGTTACATACATTTTGTATGAAATAGTAGGGGACTGGGATCCGTGCAACGTTACAACCGTGGTGTAGACAAGCGTCGTCCGGGTCCGGATGGGAAACGGAACATGCAGTGTGTAGTTAAAATTGTTTCATACAAAATGTATGTAACGTTTCAAATCCGTGCCCCGTCCAGGCCACGTACAAGGCACGCCACGGGCACTGCCTGGTCTTATGAGAGCCATCCCTTACTCTACTCAGAGTTCACATTATTTGTACGCTATTTATTACAAACGTGAAATCATTATTTTTTATTCAAACCAACATCAGACTAAACAATGATAGGTACCTATATTAAAAGTAAATTATTAGAATATCAATAAAAAGTTAGTTGGTACTGACATTTTACACTCATAATAAATGTTTCTTTGATTGTTGATTAAGTTTAGATGTCGTGCAATTTAAAAAACAAAAATATTAAAAGTTGGGCTCGTCCGGGATTTGAACCCGGGACCTCTCGCACCCAAAGCGAGAATCATACCCCTAGACCAACGAGCCGCATGTCTAGACGTCTAAAAGTAAGGCTTGCAGTCGGTGCATGACGTCACTCGCTTACTATCACTTTGCTTTCTTGTACGGCGCAGCGAGGCACGTTATCATATGTTTATGGGTTTTTTAGTGTTAATATTAATATTTACGCAGTGGCAGGCATTGGAACACTCGAGGGGAGGCCTTTGCCCAGCAGTGGGACAGTGAAACTAGCAACAATATGTATTTGGGCAGTAATTTACGCGACCCATTTCTACTGTAGATTTACGTTGGAAAACCTTGTTGTTGTTGGAAAACATTGCAATAATTAGCAGGATATCGTTTCAACACAACGACACTTAGCACACACACGGGTATTTGTTACTTATAATTTAGATCTAGAGCTAAGTATAATTCTTCCAGAGTTATGCTGGACGTTATCACACAGCATCATGTAGCCCCAAACTAAGCAGAGCATAAATTATGGGAACCACATCACTGATATAGATACCTACTACTTAATTCCTTTTTTTTTATACATACATACATATTATAAATAAAAAACACCTAGACCCGAGACAAATATTCGCAAAATACAAACATTTGTCTCGTGGCGGTAATTGAACCCGCAATCTTCTGCGTCTCAGGTCGGCCTTCGCCCACTGCACCACAGAGGTCGTCAAATACCTTATACTGAGTGGAATTTAACCTTTGTAAAAATGTGTTGTTTAAGCTGAGTCAATAGTGTATTAACCCACCATTGTTCCTGAAACATCGAGAATGATAGATTTTTGTTTATCAATTCTTTCTACAGAGAGTCGTACAATTATTAAGCTTCATTCAGAATTTGATTTTGTTTTTATACAGTGATTGATTTGTAGTGAGGAATGCAGTGCGGCAAAATGAAATCGTTCAGAACCTGTACCTACAGCTCAACTCAACATATATAATATAAACAGTACCTACATCTAATGTTTCAAAGATTATTTGAATCGGAAAGGCCATCGCATCTACTAAATAATCCTAATAAATAATCCCACTAATAATCCTATCCTATCCTAATCCTATTTATCCTACTTATCCTACTATCACACTAATATTATAAATGCGAAAGTTTGTGAGTATAGATGTTTGGATGGATGGATGAATCTTTGTTACTCTTTTACGCAAAAACTGCTGAACGGATTTGGATGAAACTTGGAATATACACAGTTTGTAACCTGGATTGACACATAAGCTACTTTTTATCCCGATACCACGCGAGCAAAGCCGCGGGCGGAAGCTAGTAATGCATATAAATCTTCAAATCAAACTCATCTGAGGTAGAAATTATGTGGTGAATACGAATGGAATGATTATTTAAAAAGAAATTGTTCCTAGTTAAGAACAATTTTTATCTTTTTTTGTAGGTACCTCTACATCTTTGTTATTTTTTTATCTAATAAGGGCCAGCTCTTGACCTCAAGGCTTGCGCGGGCAAGGATGAGGTTGACGATGGGGCGAGCTTTCCCAGAAGATACTAATTATTTCTATTTATACTACCTACTTATTAAGATATTAATTATTGATACTATAGTAAGGTAATAAGGCGGGCCATGTAATTTTTAGAAGGTATCCTCCATAAGTACGATAGGATATACTCACCCACCTTGTGTGAGCGATGCTCAAACGCATTGCGGTGTTTTCAAATCAAAGCGTTCTGTGTGATGCGTCTGCGCAACCACAGTTTACGATCTGCGCGAATTGGAGGCGGAATATCACACACGGATAAGCCAGAGTTGTGGCCAGTGGCTGGGTGAGGGGGGAGATACTGTTTCAGAAGAATAATATCTAGGCATATCACTACCTAACTATGGTAAAGGAGATTAGTATTAAAGTAGCTGAGTTCTGCCTACATTGATTACACACCTATTCTAAGTATATATAAATAGACTAGTTTCCGCTCGTGGCTTCGTTCGCGTGGACCCAGGATAAAATGTAGCTTATATGTTAATTCAGGTCACAAACTATGTTTATTCCAAGTTTTATCCAAATCTGTTCAATAGCTTTTGCGTGAAAGAGAAAACACCGTATCAAACATCCATCCATTAATCCTTACAACACACACATTTATTTATAATATTTGTAAGATAGAATGCTGTATGTTCCACTGCCATAACATATACTTGAAAACTAGTAGTTATCTAAAATGCAGCTTTACGTCAGAGGCTTTCGGTTGCCTAAAATATTCTGCACCAGAGTTCGTCAATTGCTCATAAGTACGAAAATAAATCTTGTAGCCAATTCTAATACCTCCACGAAAAGCAAAATAGAGATCTTGTTTTAAATAACTTGTCCTATGTAACTTTATGGTGAAAAAGATCCCTGAAACGACCCTGGCGGCGGAACATCACAAACAGACGAGGCCTGTTCTCACCATCACGGGGTTATGGAGTGAAACCTTGGCAGTTTTAATGTGATTGATTGCTCGCTTGTCAAAGAGTTTCCACTTGGAGCTGGGTTGGTGCGGTTAGCTTTTTGACGAAAGAGGGGAGCGCAATGTTATTTTAAAACTGTTCTTGCAGCAGGGGTCCAAGGTCAACCTTGTAGTTCCAATTGACTTAAGACAGGGCTTTTATTAACATTTTTGTACCATGCCATGTGATAGCGATAAATGTATTGAATACTAGCTTCCGCCCACAGCTGCGCTCGCGTCAAAGCTATTTTTCTGTCCCTCAGGAATTTTTACTTGATGAATGGTACCCTATATGCTTTTCTATAACCCTGACAACGTGTATGTGAAATTTCATAATGATTGTTTGAGAAGTTAAGGTGTGATAGCGTAACAAACAATTATACTCACTTTTCCATTTATAATATTAGTTAAGTTTTGAGTCAAGAAATTGATTGAATAGAGATTTTTTGTTTTAAAATTACTTATTATAGAGGCATACTAAATAGTGGCAGTGATATCGTAAAGTAGTGTCAACCGCATAGTAAATAAAATATGTAAAAAAAATTGCAGACTTCTAACAAAATTGAATGAATGCGTAATATGAGTAGGAATGCCTGCTGTATACCATTTCAAGAACTAACCTAACTACCTAAACTACCTACTTACCTATAATTTGAATTACTTTTAAATAGTCTGTTCTCAGTTCTATGTCAGTGACTACGTCTTTTTGAGTATAAATGTTTTTAAACCTAAACCTAAAAGAAAATGGTGTCACTATAACCACATCCATTATATTTTATCTTTGGAAATAAAATAAGTGTTAGTAACCAGTTAAAATTTTATTGATCATAATAGGCTTCTGTCTGAGAACTTTTAACTACTTATGTCCATAAAAATAGCGAAAGAATACTATTATTTTCATGTTTGCGGTCGTCAAACTTCAGAACAATAGAAAAATACCGTTTTTTATTTAGTTTCTAGTCATGGTGTACGTCATAAAGTTAACTAGAGGAGTGCCTTTGACTTCGTCTTCACACAATACTTTATTTAAAAACTTTGGATTCAAAACATCGACTCGGACTCAAAGATGACAGGGACAACTTACTTTATCGAGCCATTATAAAATGACATTTGGTTATGAATGAGGGGGTTAAATATTAAGGATTTCCATTGTCGCTTTGGTATCAAACTGTAATGGCAATGTAAAAAATTTAATAAATAAATATACAAAAATACTAAATATTTTCTTTTTTCTAAGGTTTTTCAATTCATTCTCAGGAATTTCCGTGACTGTCAGTCAACCAACCATTAGTTTTATGCATTAGTAGATGGGGAGAGTTGAGAAAAACAATGCAAACATAAAAGTTAGCAGAGGACATTCAAATTTGAATATTTGTTCCTCTGTATTCATTGATGGATTTAGAGGAATGTGAAGTTAAAGAAATACCTGACACTAACTTTAGTCCGTTCACAGTTACCTTTGATTTGTAGGTGAAGAAAGTACAGCGGGTACTTCATTCATCATCTTCTTGTCCCTGTCTTTCCTTCTTATCCCAAGTTATGTGGGGTCGGCACAACATGTTTTATCTGCATTTCTCCCTGTCACTCTGCCTGTAAGACTAATTCCCTTTCTTACCCATGTCATCTTTCATCGTACTTCCTTGCTAAATAAATAACAAAATAAATAAATAAAATAGTCAAGAATATAACCACCACGTAGCCAAGCTATTTAAGCAGAGTTTGTGTTATGGGAATCACAATATGACTCCTAGACTACTTATAAGTACTCGAATAAATATTTGTAGATCATACCAACATTTTGACCTGCAGCGATTTCGAACCCCCAACATTCTGCCTCGGAAAAGGCAAGCAGGATTGTTGGGTGTTGCGCCACATTTGTCGCCAATTCGTCGATGTTAGGTTACCATTGCCCGTTTAATGTTGGCAGAACGCACGAAAAAGTACGGTTTTTCGTACTTTTTATCAACCAACTCTCATTGTCACTTTAACACCGTGTTACGACAGGAAAGGATAAACATTGGTTCATAATCCAGGCGTGCTCCAAATCCTTACAAAATGCGACTTCACAGCTGTAATACGTATCTTCACCAGTATGTTCCAGCATGTAAATGAAAGCGCCGCTCTCAATCCGAGATTAAGTTACTGGATTCACATTCTGAAGCGAATAATGGGAAGATAGAAACGCAACTCTTCTTTTTATGTTTTTTACTACACTATAACACCTAAAACAGGTGAACATGTGAGCGGTCAACACTAGTATTGGACGCCAGAAGGCTTGACACGGCTTAGCGACTAAAAAGAAAATGCGGAGCGTCTTTCGATATACCTACTGATAATTTTCAAAAGATCCGATTTCACGACAATTCTGAGAACTTTTTACTTAACCTATGGTTAAAATTAAGCCAACCCTATTTGTATATGAAGATAAATGGGATCGCTTTAATTTTAGACTTAGAGAGTTTAAGAAAATGCACAGTAGAACACCAATATAGTATAATAACTCTGTTTTAGTAGGGCATGTATGTTTTTTAGTTTTGGGATCAAGGCCCATACAATTGCAAGCTAAAATAACCGCGTCTTTGCAAACATGCAGGGCGCCCCCCAGTTACGTGGAAAAATTAGATAAAAAAAAGACGTGTGGCACTCGAGGACTGCCGCGGTAAAGCTATTGCATAGCATTTTGTATCAACTTATGCAATTATAATTATTTATTTATTTTATTTATGCTGTATTTCTTTTTCTTTGATATTAATTCAAGTTACACTTTTTGAGCGTGGTGATCGTCTCGATTCGTGCGAGCTTCGTAGAGTCGTACAATACGTCTAGTTGCACGCACACAAACACCGTGTTGAAGACTGCCGAAAAGAAACGACGTTAGACAATGCACGGCCTTCAAGCCACACCTCCGTGCCCGTCGGAGTGGGGAGCGTGAGGTTTTTTTTCGTTACGGAATTTCTGGATTCGGTCCCCGTGCTCAAGGCCCTCGATAGAAGCTATGCATTAGCTTAATAAGAATATAAATTATTTTTATTTGATGATAAATATTACAGCGATAAAATAGCTTCTACTAATAAACTCAATTTTAAAATAGGCTTGGAGTTTCAGTTCTACGTAATATTCATTGAGAAAGACTAGCTAGAGCTAGCAAGGCGGAAAGTCTGCAATTTTGGCACGAAGCAAACAGCCGACGGAACCTCAAATTGCAAGGAGACGATCCCGCATCGTAACTCATGAGCCTTTCGCGAAACTCATGTCGCAGCTAATTCTTAAAAATGGTATGCTGTGTTCATAAAAATTCAAAGCTCAATACCCAATAATTTATTGCGTTACTAAATGTAAATATTATACAGGTGTTAACAGTTTTAAGATCAATATAGATCCTGTTGGGCACAACAATAATAATAAATAGGAGAGAGGGGGACGTCATATGTGTCAATATGTATTGTTCTGCAGGACAGAGAATAAACTTAGGCTTGCGCATCTAGTATAGATGATTTATACAGCGTCAATTGGTAAATTTTACTTGTGATGTGGTGCTGGGACATGGTTATTTGGAGTAGGTTTGCTCAGGATCTATATTATACAAATCTTTTAGTCGAGACGTCCACAGGAAAACATCGTAAGGAAATCCGCGGCTTACGGCCGGTTCCTATATTATACCGTTCCAATGACGCTTCGTTTTCCCTTGAAAATCTGTCAAATTTTCGACGCCTCATTGCCAATTTTTGACAGTTTTTCAAAGGAAAACGAAGCGTTATCGGGTACGGTATAATATAGGATTCGTCAGCTCCACACGTATTAGCCCTACAATAGAGTTTACCATAATTACTACCCTCGAGAGCAATGAAAACGGGTCACTCAAAGAATCCAAAAAATCTCGGAAAGTAAGAATGCTAGGTTAATGCAATAAATTGTATTTAATAGACAATTTAATACTCCTTAAATGAAAGTTAAAAAAATATGAGTCACCATACATTTTATTTACACAAAATTACACAAAGAAAAAAAACTGCTGATCTCTCCTTAAAACAAAAATAGGAAACATGAAATTTTTGAACTTTATGACAATTTTCTTGAATTTCAATACTTCGTATTACCTCCTCGTGCTTCCATTACTGCGTTTACGCGGTTTGGCATGCTGTACACCAAGTTCCTTATACGATTTTGGGGAATATTCTCCCATTCCTCTGTGAGAGCAATTTTGAGCTCAGGAAGCGTGATTGGGGGAGGGTTTCGTTGTTTTACGCATCTCCCTAGCTCGTCCCAAGCATGCTCGATCGGGTTGATATCCGGGCTGCGCGCTGGCCACTCCATACAAGTAATGTTCATCTCTTGAAGGTAGTCATTCACAATCCTACCTGTATGAGGTCGGGCATTGTCATGCATAAATATAGCATCCTCACCCAAATTGACCATAAATGGACCAACGTGTTCGTTGAGGATTTCTTCCACATATCTTACGCTAGTTAAAGAGCCGTTTTCTATGATCACCAGCTCTGTGTGACTTTCAGAGGAAAATTCCGGCCCACACAAGTACAGACCCACCACCGTAGGCTACTTTTTCTTCGATGCATGCTTGCTTGAATCTTTCCCCTGGTCTTCTATACACTCTGTGTCTTCCATCGTGCTTGTAGCGCATAAGAAAGATAAAGGGGAAAGATTCAAGCAAGCATGCATCGAAGAAAAAGTAGCCTACGGTGGTGGGTCTGTACTTGTGTGGGCCGGAATTTCCTCTGAAAGTCGCACAGAGCTGGTGATCATAGAAAACGGCTCTTTAACTAGCGTAAGATATGTGGAAGAAATCCTCAACGAACACGTTGGTCCATTTATGGTCAATTTGGGTGAGGATGCTATATTTATGCATGACAATGCCCGACCTCATACAGGTAGGATTGTGAATGACTACCTTCAAGAGATGAACATTACTTGTATGGAGTGGCCAGCGCGCAGCCCGGATATCAACCCGATCGAGCATGCTTGGGACGAGCTAGGGAGATGCGTAAAACAACGAAACCCTCCCCCAATCACGCTTCCTGAGCTCAAAATTGCTCTCACAGAGGAATGGGAGAATATTCCCCAAAATCGTATAAGGAACTTGGTGTACAGCATGCCAAACCGCGTAAACGCAGTAATGGAAGCACGAGGAGGTAATACGAAGTATTGAAATTCAAGAAAATCGTCATAAAGTTCAAAAATTTCATGTTTCCTATTTTTGTTTTAAGGAGAGATCAGCAGTTTTTTTTCTTTATGTAATTTTGTGTAAATAAAATGTATGGTGACTCATATTTTTTTAACTTTCATTTAAGGAGTATTAAATTGTCTATTAAATACAATTTATTGCATTAACCTAGCATTCTTACTTTCCGAGATTTTTTGGATTCTTTGAGTGACCCGTTTTCATTGCTCTCGAGTGTATTTACCATTTTGGCGGGTTCATAATCGCAGTTGATAAAAAGGCACAGCCACCCAGACCCTGGTGTCATCGTATGTCAGGTGAAATTATTTCAGGTTTAAGATATATTTATTTCTCAAAAAGAATTAAATTCACTTACATGAGAAAAAACTTATTCTAGGTAATAACTAATAATATTTTGTTGGGCTAATCATACAAGTAGGTTAAGTAGGTAGTTAAAATATAAAATCTCGTCTACATTCTGCAGTAATGTAAGTAATAATGTTTTAACAATAAAGCAGTGCCGATGAAGGTAGTTTTGCATTACTAAATCATTACTCACACTAGAAGCACCCACAAATGCTATCTTTAAACTATTTGCAGGCAATTATACAGAATTTTTGAAATGCCAGATAGCTGAAATCTCCGTTACTGAACGGAATGTACGTAAAAATTAAATTACGGAAGGTTAACAGTACATTAATTAATAATAACAGAGACACACAAAAATATAACTTTTGTCAGTTTTAACCGTTGTTTTACTTTTCACCAAAGGCCTCCCTAAGTGTTCTCTATAAAGATTTCTATCTCTTGCTTTTCCCAAGTCATTCCCGCTTTTTTAATATCATCTTCCCATTTACGATACTGTCTAAGTGTACCTTTCCTTCTCTTTTTATATTGAGTCACCATTCGGATCCGATTTAATATTAAGCTAGTTTAAATTACAATACACAATTTTCCAACTTTGCTTGCAACATTTCAGTTCGCATGTAATTGTCATGTGTTCAGGCTTTATTGCCCATATCAGGCTGTTGTTACAGCGAGTACTCACTTATACCTACACAATATGTCTGGGCGGTACATCAACTTCAACGTCCCATTAAAGGAACTTTATAGTTTTAACTGAATATGATGGGTAAACAATGGTTTTTATGGTAGGTATACTACTAAACATCAAGGATAAGTGGAAGGAAAGCGTAGAAGAGGAAGACCATGCTCCATGGGCCAGATAAAAGAGGTCACCGTCGTAAAATGAAGTGGTAGATACCGCAATGGAAACAGCAAAACTACGAGATTTGCATCACTACACAATTGAATAATAGGTTACACTACTGTTTAGCTGTATGGGCATGTCATGAGGAGGGATGAAAGTCATTTGAATAAAAGAGTGATGAATATGTGAATGAATGTACGAATAGAGGGAGACCGAAGAAGAAATTGATGGAGTGTGTGAAAGAGGATATGAGAATGAAACTCAAAGTCAAAGTCAAAGTTAAAATTTATTTATTCAATAAAAACTGTAAAATACACTTTGAATCGTCATTTTTTTTGAAGGAGTGGATACAGATTTGACTCCTGATAGAAGTGAGTGGAAGAAAAAAAACATGTGCCGACCCCACCTAGCGTGGGACAAGGGCAGGAAAATGATGATGTCTACTGTTTAGCTGTATTTTCTGTAGGCAGGCCAAATAAGGCTTATATTATATGCTGGGTAAGCTAAATAACATTGTAGTGCATAAGCACAGTTCTAGTCTGTGTGTTTAAGAAGTATAATGCTTTGAGTGTTGAAAACGCAACGCTCGTGGGAGTGCACCTTTCTCCGATTTTTCTTTGGAGTGCCCGTAGTCAATGTTTTAAACATTTTCTAAGTATCAAAATTAAGATTAGATATTACATCTGTCTGGAGGGAATGGTGGGGAGGCCTTTGCTCAGCAGTGGGATATAAATGGCTAGTTTACTATAATAATTTATCTTTGACTATTATGTAATTTTTCGAACCAATTTAATATAATGTAATTTTTCGATTTTGTATATTTTCATCGACTAAAATTCACGCAGTTATGCTTAGCTGAGTTACGTAAGTTTCCGTAAGATCTGGTAATGACGAAACAATTTTGCTATTGCCATAAATCCTTAAATAATTTAGGTACCGATAAGATAGATAACAAATAGGACTTAAAAAAACCGCCTTCAAATAAATCACGTCTTACTTCTTGCCCTAAAGAATTTTGAAAATCGGTTCACCATTGACGGAGATATTGGTGATCATAGGGCGAAAATTACAAGTGAGGATGAGTTTTTTTGAGTTTTTCGGGAAAAGTACCAATCAGGAATAAAATTTATATGGGATCACCCGTGTGTTGTTCTTTTAAACAAAAAAAGAATTTCGAATTATGAAAGTTATCGGTGAACACTGAACATACAAAAAAAAAGTCGGAAAAAAGGTTCTTTTTGGTCCTTTTTGAAGTCGGTCAAAAAATAATTTTTAACACGAGCAAAGTCGCGGGCAAAATCTCGTAATCTTTAGGAATCGATGAGAACCTATTCAACAGATTGATTATGATGTTGCTCAATAACAGTTATAAATACCTATTGCTACTAATTCAGTAAGCTTTTTCTCACACGATTTATCACGTCTTTCATTATCGTTTAGTTACTATGTCAACGTAGGCGGTATTAGAATTGGCTTCCGCAAGCGATTCTACTCTGATATAAATATAATATAATCTCTAAATAAATAAAAAATAAAATAAAACTGGACACTATCATATTAGCATCATGTAGCCAGACTAAGCAGAGCTTGTATTATGGGAACCACATGACTGATAAACTATTAATATTTTTTTATAGATACATGCATTTTATACATAGATCAAAATAAATAATAAAGCAAATATTTATCTCGGGTCTGGGTACCCGAGATAAATATTTGCAGAACATACAAACATTTGTCTTGCCGCAGGAATCAAACCAGCAATCTACTGCGTCTCAGGCGGGTCTTCCCCCACTGCGCCACAGACGTTTTTAGCGTTCCGTACTCAAAGGGTAAAAAGGGACCCTATTACTAAGCCTCCGCTGCCGTCCGTCTGTCTGTCAGTGGGCTGAAAATAATAATAACCAAAAAATTATGAAAAAAGTACCCACATATCTACATAACACCTAATATATAAAAAAATGGGTTTTTGTGTGTTTGTAATAAATAAACTCAAAAACTACTGTGCCGATTTCAAAAATTCTTTCACAATTGGATAGCTACATTTACCTTGAGTAACAAAAGCTATATTTATTGCGGGAAAAGATTAGGGATCCTTACTTAAACTTAAGTAACGTAATACAAGGTGTAAAAAAAGTGCCCTAATCAGTGCGAAGCCGGGACGGGCCGCTAGTTTCTAATACGATGGTTCGGGTCCCTTCGTGTGCGAGTTAGACTAGCACTTGACCGGTTTTTATAAACTTTCGCCATGTTCTGAGTGCCGTCTCGCGTTTAATTCGTGGCGCGAAGTAGGTTTTCGTAGCACTGTCGTAGCATTGCTACGTCACTCTTGTAGCTAAATACAAATTGTCTTTTATTCAAGCTGTTCATGATACAGCTACTTGATGTATGTGCATTACTCAATAGCGTGTAGTATCTGGTTTTGTTCACATCAGCGTTTGACTCCTATGGCATACGGATCTGTCCGAACATACATACATAGACCAACAATACCAGCCTATTCAGTATTCAGTCCACGGCTGGACTCCTTTATAAGAAGGGATATGCCCATAATCCCCATGAGGGGGCATGAGAGTTGGGATCGCAGCGCACAGCTTCTAGCACCACCGACGCTGCGTTTGCTATACAGCAGGGTGCACCACGGGCAGGTGAGGTTGGTTTGGGTTCCAAAGAGAGGTCGGAACCCCTCACATCTCTACTCAATTATAAGTATTTATTAAAGTGGTTTAAAGTGTTTTTGGAAACGGTAAAACATATTAAATACTTATTTTCTACTAGCCAAGTAATTTTCCATTGTGCTAGCACAAAACAGAAAATTTAAAGCTACTAAGTAATAACGTAAATTCATTCTAATACATTGTACACCGTGTACACTAACTAGGTAGCAATTCAAAGTGATAAACAGAACAAGTGATCATAAAGGTGTTTTTGGTTTGTGTCACTATAATCGGTGTTTGAAATAAGCTTTATTGCGTTGTCTTTAGGTTAGTTTTCTTTAACACTTTGCTAGATTTAATTGTCTAATTAAAAATATTATTTGGAAAAAGTAATGAGATTTTAAACTGCACCCGGATGCCAGAAAAACAAAAGATAATATAATTAATACACCGTAATTGCGCCGATTTAAGAATTTTTCCTACTATAATATTATACGGGTGTTTTTTTGTGAATTGTGAAAATTTGAAACGTTTGTTCCTTCTTTACGTCAAACTTCACGCATGCCACCCATTGAGACGCCATGTGTGCGCAACTCTTCAAAAATGCTGAACGCATGAGCTGAAATTTTGCACTCATCTGTTGTTTTTTGCCAGAATATATTTAATCCGCGAGTGGAAGCTAGTTTAAAATCCTACTATTATTATTAATGCAAAACGGCTGAACCGATTTTGATGAAATTTGGTATAGACATAGATGGGACCTTGAAAAAGGACACATACTCCTTTTTATCTAGGTGCCATGCGGGCAAAGCCGCAGGCGGAGGCTACTACTAAATAAATTAAAACAAAAAAAGTCACCTAAACCATCTATAGAAAGCCTAGCAGGAGAACTGAGGACAATAACCTGAGCATTGATTATCGAGATAATCTTCGTGCGTGCTTCGGAAGCTACGTTTAAATGTTGGTCCCGGCTTTGTCGGAGGCCTTCGGGCGCCTAAAAACTTTGACACCAGTGTTGGCCATTAGCTCATACGAAGAAGAAGAAGACTAGTAAACTCTTTTATGCATGCACAATATCTGGCGTAAATGCAAACTTTTCTTGAAATAAAATTATTCTTATGATTATACGTTTAAACAACTAAAAATATCTCCTGGTATTCATAGTGAATATTCAGTAGGTTAGTATTATTTATTCCGTGATAAAGGTGTGTTCGGGCATAGCAAACTGTGTGTGTTTGTCTTTACAATTTCACATTCTGAGAATACGCGTGCAGGTAGATTCTTTTTTTCCTGGCCGCCACTTTGTGTTTCTTGGTCCATCTCGTGTTTACGCCGAGCGGCGTGTTTTGAAGCATTTAGGTCCATACATTCTAGATGGTTGGTTTATATAAGCGTCAGGTGGCAACTTTCATCTGAGCTTGCTTTAGGTGGCTACACGTTGCTTACTAATAGAAATAAAAAAATGATAATTTTCTTATATACGACTACCTACCTCTGTAGCACAGTGGGCAAAGGCTCGCCTGAGATGCAGTAGGTTGCGCGTTCGATTCTCGCTGCGAGACAAATGTTTGTATGCTATATCTTTATGTACAAAATGCCATGTTATTTAAAAAAAAAGTAATATAACTAGAATAACAGTCGTGTTAGTTTGAGGCTACAACATGATGCTGTGTGAGTGTCCAGCATCTTAAATATATATATATATATATATATATATATATATAATAGTATATGTATATATATAATAGTATATATACAAAAAAATCTCACGGTGTTCGTGGTTGCACTCACCGGAAATGGCTCGATATTTTTATAATTTTTATTAATACTTGGTAGGTATGAGAATGGGTTGTATAGTATATTTCTTACCGCTAGGTGATTAGGGGCTATCCAGTTTTTTTTCATATTATGTTGTTCTAGACCTGGAATAACACATACTTTTTATCCAAGTACCACGCGAGCGAAGCCGCGGACGGAAGATAGTTATGTATAATTTTTTTATCCTTTTAGAAATGACAAATTGTTATACATTGGATTTATGCCTGTAACATCACAGGCTAGGTTTACAACATTTAAGGTAATAGAAGGCTAACAGCGTCTTTCACAAATTACCAAATAAGTAGATAGATAGATAGTTAGAACACTTTATTGATCACCTCATTAATAAAAAACAGAAGTACCTAATAGTAACTTAGTCTAAGCATTATGAAGGTAACACAATTGGTGACCTAATCGCTTATAGCGATCTCTTCCAGGCAACTATTTTATTTTATTTATTTATTTGGTACACAAAACGGAACACAATCAAATTAAAACATATAAAAATATCACAATAATAAGTTCTAGATTGTATCCCAAAGCATGTGTACACAGCATGATAAAGTATAATATTATATAAAACAGTTCCGTGTAGGCAAGCCAAGGAAAAGTAAATAAGCAAAAAAATATAATTGAAAAGAGAATTTAAAATTGAACACCTAATTTACAAATTATTACTTGCACTCTCTCTATTAAGAGTGGCGATAATGTCTTTTTTTAAATTTATATAATTTATCATTATAAATGTCAATAGTTTCACTATTATATTACTAATCAACAAATCATAATAAAGACGACACATTCCAACCATTGGATTATAATATGAAATGTTATTAGTATAGATCTGAAGGGCGAAAGTATTTTGAAAGGGATTTCGAGATCTGGGCCTAATATTAAAATTAATAGAAGATATAAGGATAGGAGAGTCAGTTTTAGAGTGTATAATTTTAAATAGACTTACTAAGTCAAGGTATTCGTTCCTCATATGTCGGGCATGTTCGAAGCATACCATTTCTATAACACAAGATGTTTAAATGATGAACTATAATAAGCTTCCCGCCACATAATACAGTTTAAGTTCCCAGGTATTGACTTATAATCCTATAATAAATAGTATATAATGATTGAGGCTCTAAATATAAGAGGAAGGCCTTGTTCAAAAACCCTGAGAGTGGAATGAGTAGGTACTGAATATTAATGAACTCCTGATTGAAACCGTTTAATCTATATATATATAAAAGAAAGTCGTGTTAGTTACTCCACTTATAACTCAAGAACGGCTGAACCGATTTAGCTGAAAATTGGCAGTGAGGTAGTTTAGAGCCAGGAGAAGGACATAGGATACTTTTTATCCCGTTCGACAGCATTCCCGTGTGACTTGACATGAAACGTCAGTCATTATAAAACGTGGTATAACAAAAAGGAATCAGACTTGGAATAACAAAACGCAAATGACAGCAATGTAATTGACGTATAATGACAGATGTGTAATGACGTATGGATGACAATTTGATATTTGTAAGAAACTTGGAATAACAAAACGCAAATGACAGCAATGTAATTGACGTATAATGACAGATGTGTAATGACGTATGGATGACAATTTGATATTTGTAAGAAATCAATAATAAAACTATTTCTATTAAATAAATAATTAACAATTATAATGTAATGATAGTGCCATTGCCCATTCGTAAAAAGTGAAGTGAACTATAAAACTCGGTATTATTGAACATTTGTTCCGCAGCGGGAATCGAACCCGCAACCTTCTGCGTCTCAGTCGGACCTTCGCCTACTACGCCACAGAGTCCGTCAATACACATAGTTTGTGACCTGGATTAACACATAGGCTACTTTTTATCCCAGTACCACGCGAGCGAAGCCGCGGGCGGAAGCTAGTTTTGAATAAATGGCAAAAATAATTATAACTATTCTGAAGTTTCAAATGGTAACCCCATTATGGATTGCCGCATTTTATTCGACATATTTGTCTACAACTATATCAACAGTTATCCTAAGCTCCTTTGTCGCTTCCCCATTGAGGGGCAAGTCCCATCCATAGGCGAGGATTAGTGTCATGACGTCATACCACACAGCGCGAATGCCCATTGATGGGAAATAATAAAGGATTAGGGACTTTTTGTATAGAACCGTTATGCTGCGCGGACGCACCTTTTCGACCCCTTCTAACTTGTTCAAATAGCACGGTTTTTGTATGAATTGCAGTTACGGATGTTCTGGTTTAAGTGGCATAAAAAAATTACAGGGATGTATGTATAAAATAATAATAATAATAAATAATAATGCGGGACGTATTCACACAGCATCATGTAGCCCCAAACTAAGCAGATCTTGTATTATGGAAACCACATGATTGATAAACTACTCATACATATTTTTTTTTTGTAAATACATACATATCATACATAGAAAAACACCCAGACCCGAGACAAATATCTACAGAACATGCAAACATTTGTCCCACGACGGGAATCGAACCCGCAACCTTCTGCGTCTCAGGCGGACCTTTGCCCACTGCGCCACAGAGGCCGTCAAATATGCCTTTAGCTTCATCCATCGTATCTTCCTCCTCTGGTTTTGCAGTTGCTTATGAGTGGCGGTGACCACTTTTCATCAGGCCCGTCTGCTCAATTTAAAATTTACGCTAAAAGAAATTGTCTATCTATCTTTTTTGTTCACATTATACAACATCATCTAAGAACCCCAAACTATTCGTAAATACACATACCTATAGAAACACATATTTTACATAGAAAATACCCGGAACCGAAACAAATATTTGCATATCATACAAACATTTGTGTCGCGATGGGAATCGAACCCGAAATCTTTTGTCTCAGGCTGCGCCTTCGCCTGCAGCGCCACAGAGGTCGTCATCCATGACTAAAAACAATAGGGTTAAACTCACCTTTGTATGTACCTACATAGCTTATAAGTATATTTATTTCTGTAGGTGTCATATTTGTGTGTAGATTTTTTTTCTAATATAAAAACAATATTTCCCAAATCTTCTTGTTCTTCAAGTCATCTCAGCTTAATTTGTCTGTTCTAAAAATAGACAAACGGACACGATTACCTAGGCGATATATTTCCCCCAGACCATGGAGGGGTGGGGTGGCCCGTCAATGGAAAGTGTGTCGGCATCCGAGCCACAGCGTCGCCATGACTCTACAGGGTGTTTACACTGTTGTTCAGCGTGGGCGTTTTAATAAAATACCCAATATATTTATCGTTATCACGTTACAAATAAAAAAATAATGCTGGACACTATCACTCAGCATCATGTAGCCCCAAACTGAGCAGAGTAAAGAACTACATCTCTGATATACTACTTATATTTTATTTTTGTTATTGTTATTATGCATAGAAAACACCCAAACCTGAGATTGCAAATAATGCAAACATTGGTCCTAGCTCATTAAAGTGTGGTAGTATCACATTCGAACCCCTTAAGGTCATAAGCAATATGTTGAATGCAGACCGAGGCTTTCATTCATCAGATTTTAGATAGGTATTTGGTGAAGGTAGTAAGGTATGCCTGGATGATGATAATGTAGGAACAAACTTTATCGAGAAATGAAGACATGCTACGCATCCTTTCTTTTCGGATGAGCTCACAGTGTTGGATTTTTTAGGCCGTCTAAAGGTCTTCAACATGTATGTTTACGCGGTTTTTATGATTGTATACGGGTTGGTGATGAATGAAAATGAATGATGTCAAGCATCGAGATATAGTGTTCTATATAATTATAGCAATAATGTAGGACCCGGATAAAAAGTAGCCTGTGTGCTAATCTAGGTCATAAACTATGTATATTACAAGTTTTATGCAAATCCAATCAGCCGCTAGGGAGTTGAATGGGAATAAACATACTCACACTATCACATGCACAAATTTAAGCATTTATGATATTGATATGATAAACAATTTAAATTAATCTGAACTAAAAACTCACAGTAAGGCGATAACTGAATGGCGTTCAAGAACTGGATACTGAAACGTCGGTCCAGCAGCAAGATGGGTAGACGATATTGCATCCATCGTGGGCCAAAACTGGACGAGCTTTGAACCATGGAGATTGGCACATACAAGGGGGGCCTATACCCAGCAGTGGGTGAAGTCGGGGTGTGGCTAATGATGATGGTTATAAAACAATTTAAAGTGACGGGAACAGATTTAACATCAGAGGTCTAAACTTGAATGGACAATTTTCGCAAAAAAAATGGTTTCAAACACCCTGTATGTATCTTTTAGGATACTTCCCACGCTTCTTTGAGGAGCGTAGGCGAGCTTAATATATTCGTAGTATATTAATACAGCTTCGTCACTGAAAATATGGGGAGGGGGAGTGACGCCAACAAAAGAATATGCCACAGGGGTTGAATAGAGGACGATTAGAAACCAATATTTCTAAACTTGTAGCAGTTTTAATAATAAATATTCTCTGAACTCTTTTGTATGCCAACCGAACTGAAAATAGCATTATTTATATAGATTGATAGGTTGAAAATGTTCTTCCAGATAACCTCTGTATAGTGTGGATATAGATTTGGTAGTGCTACCTTGCTTCTTCGTATGAGCTAGTGGCCAACTCTGGTGTCGGAATTTTTAGGCCGCCCGAAGGCCTCTGTCATGGCTTGACGACTAAAAAGCCGGGACCAACATCTTAATGTGCCTTCCGAAGCGCGGAAACGCTAGGATCTAAATGGTCACCACAAGTATTTACCGGGCGGAGTGTTGCTTAACCAAGATAATCCACTAAGAACAGCGACCTTTTGTGAATAAAATGTGGTTATCTGTGGACAAGATAGTCTACTTTCGCAACAGACAAACCTCAAATCCCCATAACCATTTCATGCATTGCGCAAACGCCCACAAAACTTTTAATTCAGCAGAAAGTAGGCCACTGCTGATTCATAACACCCCAAGTGGCCTGTTACATTATTTTCGTCACCCTTAACCTTTGGAAGATTGTGTGCGGAACCGCCAGACTTCCTTCTCGGGGCTGGCAGCCGCCCAAGCCAGGCCAGACCCCATTCATACTTTCTTTAACATTAGGCATTTTGGGATGTGTGTGGGTAGCCATCGGGGCTGTCGATAAAAACATCGAGATTTTTATAGTCTGCGAAACAGAATTATCGTCGGTTTGAAGGTGTTTTTATCTACCTCAAAAAATACAGTTAATTAGGTATCGCTTCAGGTTTCATGAACAATCAGGCAATAATAAAGTTTAAAAATGGACATCGGTCGGGATAGCAGGACACAGCCTCTCGCACCACCGACACTGCTGCTCGTCGGCAGTGGTGTTTTGGTTTTGCTATGCCAGCCGCCAGAGCCCTATTTGTTATTCAGCAGGGTGCACCATGGGCAGGTGAGGTTGGCTTGAGTTCCAAAGATGGAGGTTGAACCCCCCTAAACCCTGCTACACAGGTTACTCTATATATTTCGGCAACATCTATATTTACATTTTTATATTTATTTTTTTAGTAACAATTTATCACAATCATATTTGAATACAATCTAAAACACACCAAAATTAATTAAAAATAGGGTTATTACAATAATAAATTAAAAATCGAATTACAACAATTAATCAAAAATGTCAAAAATAACAAAATAATAACCAAATCAAAAAAACGTATAATTCAATGTCAATGTCCAATGTTAGAATATAAATTATTTGTATTTGTATCTTGGTCAACATCGGTCTTAGAAGATATAAAATAGACGTAAAATCTTATTTTTTGGAATAAGGATCTCTAAAACTCAACGTTTCCATTTCGTTTATATAATCCTTAATTTCGGAAGAACATTTACAACTCTATTCCATACCACATAATTGGCTTTGCTGAATTCCCTTACGTCAAGCCGTCAAGCTCTACCAGCCTTGTGATAGATGTAATCAGTTCAGGCAAATCAGTTATGGATTCTTTCTGCGTGGGTAGTCATTTCCCTAATAGCGTATAATTAAGTACATACTTTTGTATGGATCTGACAAGCGATTTTCTGGGAATATTGTAATTTCAATTTTTGGATCACTATCCTCGATCTTAAGTACTTATCATAATGTATTACTAGCTGGCACATTGCTTTTAGAGAGATATGATTTTTTAACTGGCTTTAAAAAAATAGGAGGTTCTCAATTCGGTTTTTTTTTAACTTACTGGACATAACTAACTTTAGCGGATATTTCTCCTTGTCTGTAGGGCTAAAAATTACCATATTTAAAATATTAACCCTTTCACGCACAAAATCGATACAGAAGGTATTCTAGTAGTTTTAGTGAATTAGAAGGTTCATTTTGATGTAATTTAACAATATTTATTATAAAAATCATAAATAATTTGGTAGATTTTTTGGAAATCCTTGGGATACCGGTGTCCCAATATGCGCCAAAGGTCAAAATAATGTGTAATTCTTAGGTTTCTAAAAGACATGCTATTTGAGAATACCAGGGTATATCTGAATAAAAACAGTGTTATTATGTACAATAATAATATATTATAATTATACTATGCTAATTTAATCATATTTATTACAAGTGAAAATCCGCAAATAAGTTTCACCCTGTTGTGAGACACGGGTTTGTGTTCACAAACATCTGCCTTTGCACAATTGACGCATCATTTTTGGTTTCTTTTACCATGGTGTGAGCCGGTGGAGATCTCTTGATTTCTGTATCTATTCTTTTTAGGGTTACGTTCCTCAAATGGAAAAAGAGAACCTTTACAGGATCACTGCGTTATCTGTCGGTCTGGATGTCAGTCTGTCAAGACTCTTTTCTCAGGAATCCGTTTATGTATCAAATTGAAATAAATATCAAATACTCAGGTCTGTAATCCCTTCGAGCTGTAAAACAATCAAAGTTCTAAGTCAACGCAAAAAAGATACAGCCGCTCATGACGCATGTTAGCAATTTATCACACTTGCAAGGGAATCCAACCTATAGGTTACTTCCCGTTGACCTAAAATAATGAAATTTGGCAAGAAGCAATGACTCATATAGCACAAGACGTAAAGGAACATTTTCGAAACATTAAATTTATAGTTAGATCACAAAAAAATGATTTCCTAACTACAAGTTTGTACAGAACCCTCGGTGCACGATTCCAACTTGCACTTGGCTTGTTTTCCTTTTATTGATATGGCTGGTAGGATATTTTTTCCAAAAGAGAAAGCAGGGGCAGGTTTCGGAACATTCGTAGTTTCTATGCCCTGTACGATAAATGTCTGATCTTCATCGCCCAATACCAGCGCATCTTCATACCATTCTCATCACAGACGCTGGTATGGCCACAAGATATTGTTCAACTTCGTCGAGAGCATGAGATTATTCTCGTTGAGGTCAACGAAAATAATCTCGTTCCATTATGAGCCTAAAACAGTGAAAAAAGCTTAGTAACTGTTAGTAAACGTACATAAAATGCTGTACAAAACATACTTGAACATTATAAAGTATTTGACCTATGAAGCATATTGGGACACATACTTCCCCTAAACATTATATGGTCTTTTAGTTACTTTATTCCTGCAAATTATTGTAAAAAGCAATAAAACATAAATGCTTACTTACCATTGTAGAAAACTTTGGCACTAAACAACCACAACAACAATTAAAACATAGTTTAATTTATTGTTCAAAATAATACATTGATGGACGCCAAAACATCAAATCTGAATTATAAACTTTTTGTATTTTTTTCGAACGCCGTACATTTTTTACCATAAATAATAAAGGATATGTTCAAAAATAAGTGCTTGGACTTCCAATTACAAAGAAGTTTGGCCTAATGTAGTGAAAAAAGTTTAAATATATATCAGGGACAAGGGTGTCCCATTTACGTCAAAGGGTTAAGTAAGAATTCGTAGTCTGAAAAAACTGACTAAGGTTGGCCCTTATCAAGTTATTGCAAATTGGCAGCAAGCAACTTGGCTATCAGATATTTAATTTTATGTCTGACCTCTAACATTTAGATATTTTTTCGTCCCACATCTTTTGGCTCAGTGCCAGTACCAACGACCTGATCTAGCCAGATCCATTCATTTATCTTAGAGATACTATTATAATTACAATGTCTCCAATATGCTTACCTGTTATGAGTTGTATGAATTTACAACACAATATCAGCATTCTCTTTCAAATTGTTCTACTGATACAGTTTATTGCTTTTACCAAATTTTTGCATGGGTAACCAATTTATAGAGCTAAAAACTTTATATAACTTTTGTAAATTGTATCCAGTTATTACCTATGACAAAGTATTGCAAACGATGCAAAGCTCTGCGTATATCAACGTGAGGCGTGAAGGTGATATCTACATCTACACTAATAGTCTTCTAATATTATAAAGAGGAAAGATTTGATTGTTAGTTTGTTTGTTTGTTTGCATTGAATAGGCTCCGAAACTACTAGACCGATTTAAAAATTCTTTCACCGTTGAGTAGCTACACTATCCCCGGGTGTTATAGGCTATATTATATTTTCAAAAAAATTAGGGTTCCTTACTAAAATTTCAATAATGTAACACGAGGTGTAAAAATATTACTTAAAAAATTCTTTACATCGCGTGCGCTGCGAAAACGATTGATTATAGAATAAAATAATGTACTACGACTATTTAGAACACATCATTATCTACAAAAAGTGTCGCGACAGGATATGTCTAGCATATAGTTATGTCACAATAAGTGTTGATTTATTTTAAAAGTTTAATTGAACTGCCGGCACTGGAAAAGGCTTTTTATTTATCGCTCGGTATTAATCCTTATCAAAATTAATTACTTTATATTCAAGACTGTTTCAATAACTTTGTATAACTTTTTAAATCACTCAATTCGGACATTCCATTCAAAAGATATCACGAGTATAAAAATGTAAGTATTTGAGAAAAGTTGCGTGGTCATGCTTACCCCGCTCGGCTAGCTAGGCAGCAAAGCGATGAAATAAGTGTTACGGGGGTACGGAAGGGAAGTCAATACTTATTATCAAGAAATAAAGATTATAATAAATGTGTGTGTGTGAAAAGTTATAATTTTTGATTTTTTTATTAACTACCCGTGCGATGCCGGGGCGGACTGCTAGTAAAGTATATTTGTAATTTCAATGGCCCATCAAACCAAAACACAGCAATGCCTCTTCACGGCAGAGATAGATGGTATGCTTTCACAAAAAACTCTACTTCCACTAAAATAATGTAAGTAGCCTCATCAATGATATATTTTGTCTCTCTACCAAATTCTACGCAGATTTGGTTTTCGTAGGCAGTTGTGTTATTAACGTCACACAATAGTAAATTATGGTGACAGTAACATTGTCTCGGTTTAACGTATCGAATAATTTTGTTATGTAACACACCATAAAACTTTTCCTTTTAATATGCTGAATTCACTTGCTCTACTGAGATAAAATTAATTAAGTTAGGCAACAAATGGGTTTAATAAGCAGTTTTCAGCTGAGCCAAACTGGGTTTCGAACGAACTGAGATTTAATTAAGAGATTCGTAGTACATTTTCGTTTCAGTACAATAGGCATTTTCTATAAGGCTGATTGTAAATGATGCGATTTTGCCGTTCGGTCGCAAAATCTTTACATTCGATGACATGGGGGGAGGGGGGTATAAGGGGTTCCAACCTTTATCTTTGGAACCCAAGCCAACTTCACCTGTGGTGCATCATGCTGTATAACTCACAGGGCTCTGGCAGTCAGCTGATAGCTAACACCAGCACAGCTAAAAGTTCCCTGGCCGCCGAGACGGCAGCAGCGTTTTGTACGATTGACACCTGACGCGCCGCATCGAAGCGTAGCGCAGCGCGTCGCAGCGGATGCGCGCACATGCGCGAGCACCAGACCGGAGCCGCCAGACGGCGAAAATCCGCTGGAATCCGCGAGCATCCGACGTCGGCTTATAAAAAAACCCTAAACTGACGGACGCGTCGGGCTGAGACAGTAGTTGCGAGCAGACGCGCGCAGCAACGAGCACCCGAGAGCAGCAAATCGGCTTCAAAGCTGCGTAAATTCCATGCAAATATGGAACGTAACTGCGTTGTAGATGTTTCAATTTCCTCTAGCATTTTTTAAAATGCGCTCCGAAGCGCTCCGATGCGGCGCGTCAGGTGTGAATCGTACAATAGCCTTGCGAGAAGCTGTGCCCCGCGATTGCACCCCCTTTCTTCTTATAGGGGACCTATGGCCAGCAGAGGGCTTAATAGGCTTGTGTTTTATTCCAAGACATCGTATTGATATGTCATTACAGAATATAGTTTTAAGTTTGAAGCATTATTTTCGGTGAATAATTTTCCTGTTTTGGATACTTGAAAGATCATCTTCCTAAGGATGAATCGCACATTTTTCGCAACTCAATTATAAATGAATTTTACCTGAAAAATTTAACAGTCAGGCTTATTTGAAGTGTTTAAAGGTAAACGCGGTGCGATTTCTGCTCTTTTAAGCGAGCATAAGCAAAGCCTAAAATGTATTGGAAGACCTAGTTAGTAAATGAAACGAAGTAGCAGAATCATTGTGGTTTCAATTTGTTCTGTGAACACGGAAAATTGTGTATTGGAATATTTTGCTCCATTATTTTTTAAATTGGATCAGACTCCAATTTCAAACTTTAATTTTCATTCTCCTTTCGGATCGGATACAGGCACAATAAGAACTTTTTGGTTATATTTTTCACATTTTATGTTTTATGAAAAAAAACTTTTTATGATACTTATTGATGGAACTAGTACATGGGCCACCTGATGTTAAGGTAACCATTACCTATAACAAAGTATTGCTTCGTATGTGACGGATGTTTAGAACGTGCCTTACGATGCTACACCATGCGTCCATCAACTTAAGGCAAGTATGTAATTTCACCGGCACCCACACCCTTCAGACAGAAACACAGCAATACTGCTTAGCGACAGAAATAGGCGTAGTGGTATTACTTCCCCGGATGAGCCCTTCACAAAGAACTCTACATCTCGAAATTACGATAAATTCAAATTATTTTCTAAGAAAAACACAAATCTTCGCAAAACAATAGAATGAAAACACCGCCATCCAATAATAGAAACGTAACGAACAACAGGAAGTGCGGTCTCGACGAAAACATGGCGGTAAAAATTTCGAAAATCGAATCATACGCGCCATAAAGTGATTTGTCTGCGCACCTGAAGCGGTGTTAGGCTGAATATGACGGATTACGGAAGATTATGTTCCGTTTTTATACGACCTCGGCTAAAAAGGAAGATAATGCCAGTGGGGCGGTTGGTAAATATTTTCATTTCCAACACCGGTTCAGGGTTTTAATTGTCCTAGGTATCGTGTTAACCAAGTTATGTTTAGGAAACTACTGAAATGAAGTAGGGATATAAAGAACTATATACTGAAATGAAGTGTATTAACTTATCTCGTAATCTTTTATAAGCCAAGAAACCAACGCTGTGAATGGAGTAGAAAAACTTTGTGGCTAAAACCTTATTTTTCTAAAAAACTTCGAAATTATAAAATAGAAAACTCCTCTGTCATTTCGCTGACAAACCTTTCGTCCGCATTATCGATGAATGTTCATACTCTCTGTTGTACTATGTAATACTAAGTTTCTTCTTCAGTCCACCCAAAGCTGAAACAAAATGTGCTAAGTCAAAGTTGGAATTGAATACATTTCTAGATCAACCTCCAACGTAGCAAGGAGTTTCAAAGCATACAGCAAGCTTATCGGGGGCTTCATCATCATCTTTATCAGCCTTAAGCAGTCCACCGCTGGACATAGGCCTCCCCAAATTAGCGCCGTTGTGCCCTGACAACTAGATCAACCTCCAAAGTAGCAAGGAGTTTCAAAGCATACAGCAAGCTTATAGGGAGCATCATCATCATATTTATCACTCTATACTGCAGTCCACTGCTGGACATAGGCCTCCTTTAATGAGCGCCATTGTGCCCTGTCCTCAGCTCGACGCATTCAGATCATTTTTTAGATCGTCACCCCACCTGGGCGGAGGGCGTCCTACACTACATTTGCCGAGCAACGGTCTCCACTCAAGAACTCGTTTACCCCAACGTTTATCGGTTCTGCGGCAGATACCAGGAACTTACTAACAGTCAACTATTTCCCATTTGAACCAACCAGTTAATAGTCAGTTTGATTGACGTCTATTTAAGTAACAGTGTTGAATTTTTATAACCAATCAATCAATTTCATTTCCTAGTTTAGATCGGTGGAGACGTTCATGATGTTACAATTTGGGTCGAATTAATCAAATAATTAAGTTGGTTCTTAATGGTTTATTAGGGATATTATCCTTCAAAATTTGAGATTATTCAATATAGTTAGGTACTTTAGTTGATATCCTTATCGTTTTGTAAAAGTAATAAAGGGTCTTAGATCTAAGTATACGTTAATTAAAAATGGATCAGCCTACATTTTGTTGAAAATGAAATTAAGATAGTTGAAAATACATACATGATTAAACCATAATAATAGCTCTGACAGCTGTGCTGCAGGGCGCGTTTTCGATTCCCCATCAGGACAAAAATTTGTGTGGTGAACTGTGTGTCTGATGATTTAAAGTATCTATCTATATATGTATACACATAAACATACGTTTATCAGTTTCTGGTACATGAGTACAGGCTCTTCCTAGTTTGGAATCCATTGGCCATGTGTGACATATCCCGCGTAGCAATTTTTTAGAGCTTTTTGAAATCAAGGTTTTATTTACTCGTTTCATTTACCTACTACAAAAAACTCATCAAAATCGTCGCCAAAGTTGACATGCTCAAGTAATTTCAACTTTGATTTATTACAAAATTGACGTGCAAATCACTTTTTATGGCATTTAAAATACGTGGTATGCTAACTAGGTATTTACAACATATTCGTCATTGATCATTTTGACACTGACATGATTTTTTAAATATTATCAATATTTCTTGCTGTCTCATTAAGTAAGTGTACGGTAGAACAAGAAGGATAATGTAACTTATACTTTATATCAGGCGCCTTATGCTCGGAAACGTTCGAAAAAATATCATGATAGAGATGACGTGACAAGTTTAGTGTACTGTATTTTTGTTTTTAGAAGACCAAAGGAATCTCAAAATAGGCTAGACGACTGAAAAATTCGAATTCGTCCGTTATTTACATATCCAAAAATATTGGACACGTATTTTTTCTTTTGTCAATTACAACCAAAAATAACAAAGATATAGTGCGTTAAAGTTCCGCGCGACGTCACGATATTGTACATTTTTTACCTAGGCGTGACGTCACGAGCCCCCACTCCCGAACTTTCACGTTCTTTATCTCCGTCAATTTATATTGATTCGATAAATAAAAAAATACGTGTCCAATATTTTTTGTTGATCTAACTGACGGATTAATTAGAATTATTACCTATAAAGTTTAGTTGAAATTAGGCTTACTCTTAAAATGTTTTAATCCAAAAAGCGACACAAATTCTCTTTTACACGATTACACGATTACACGAATACAAATGATTCAGTTAAAGTCGTCAGTTTCATGTACCTAAATCTGAAATAGTGTTTTTTCGGATCCAACCTCATTGGTACCACTGTGGTTTTACTAGATTTCGGTCGAGACGACTTTACGATTTTTTCGAAGGTTTGAGCATAAAGCCCCACTAAGGCATTTGATTACACTTTTATTTCACTTGTTTGTAATAAAATACAAATTTTAAAATGCCATAAAGAAATCTGCATAATAGATCAAAATGTATTTATGATGCAATATTTATTAGTATTCGATAGGAAAGCGAGATTTACGATTGACTTTAAGTATTATGACATTTTATTTGTAATTAATAAGGTTTATTTGTGTAAGAACTGTGGTGGCCTAGTAGGATGTATCATCATCATCATCATCCACAGCCTGACTTTATCCACTGCTGGATATAGGCCTCCCGGAGTTTGTGCCATCCACCACGGTCTTGTGCTAGTCGTATCCACGCTCGCCCGGCGACGCGTACTATATCGTCGACCCATCTCGCTACTGATCTTCCGACGCTTCTTTTGCCTACCCTCGGCCACCATTCGGTCAATGTCTTGCTCCACCTGTCATCACCACGCCTCGCAATGTGTCCCGCCCATCCCCACTAGCTCCATAAGTCGATTTCTAATGTCCTGAACTTTTGTAGGATGTACCATTGTCTAATTCGAAGGTCGTGGGTTCAAATAACTGCCGTGCACCAATGGACTTATCGTTCGAAAAAAATATGTGGGAATTACGTACTCGTAACGGTGGAGGAAAACATAGTGCGGCATAACCTAGAATTCTATAAGTAGTTACCTGTTTATATTCATATTATGTATGTTTATTCGATTGCATTATCCGCTGCTGCATTTTATACACTTCATTGTCGAGATCAACCTGTATACACAAAGTTATTGTAGTGTTTATTGTTAGTTATATACAATCACAAAGTTATTGTTCTTTTTGACGTTAATGTCATAAAAGTTAAGCTCTTTATTAAACTACTCTCGACCTGTCCTTTTCTAATATATTTATTTTGTAGACATCAATAGACAAATACAGATAGCAGTAAAGGCAAAAGGCAAAATTATAGTTTACGCATACTTTGTAGTAAGGTATGTTTTTCACACACAAACCACTGGTCTTTGCGTTGCTGATCACGATCGCAAGATGTGTGGCTACTACTCTAGGCATCAAGTATTTTCTGGGTCATTGATGATGGCTTGTAAGGAGTGTCAAATATTTCTTATTTAGCAATGGCTACTGAGATCAATAGCTCAATTCACACCTTTGAATCTCCACAAAGAAACGTAATACATTCCAAAAATAACTAATCATTAGCATAATGATGAATGCAGCTACGCTCAAAATAGTGAAGGAAAAATAGTAAATTGAATAAAAAAATGCCGGTGTAAGTTTGTTCACGAGCTTATAACTGTCATCATCATCATTATCAACCGTTTTTGACCCACTGCTGGGCGAAGGCCTTTTTGCGACGATACATGTCAAACCTCCCTCTCGCTCGCACTATTCAACATTTTTGAAGATATAAAATCACTCAATGTAGTTATGCAAAATAGTAAACCTTCACGGGCTAGAAAATAACAATACAAAGGTTCAGCAATAATATCATTTTGATTCTTTTACGTTTTCATGCCAAAAAAATTTTGGTGCAAATTTATTGGTAGGAAAACGTGTTGGGTTCGACATGATATTCTTGCTAAACCTTTGTATTGTTATTTTCTAGGCCGTGAAGGTTCGCTATTTTGCATAAATACAATCAGTGTTTTTGTATCTTCAAAAATGTTGAATAGTGTGAGCGAGAGGGAGGTTTGACAATGTATCATCGCCTTAATAAGGGGGTAGAACTCTCATTAAAATTTCAATATTATAATGAAAAAAAAACTTCAAACTATCAATTTAAATAATTACCGGTTCTCCGAAAACAAAAAAAAAAGAACACAAGCTTGTATAGTTTATTTTAATCAGCTTATAAAAAATATACAAAGTAAATAACTGTAGCAATTGATTTTATAAACATACAAAATTAGTTCCCTGTAATAATCGTAGGATAATTGTATTCTATGCAAAGTTAGTTTTTATAAAATAACAAGCTATTTCCTCAACGTAACTGTATGTTTAATCTGGGAAGTAATTGATCTACTTATTTTTTCGTGTTGTAATTTTTTTTGTCTTTGATATTTGTATCTGTTTTTATAAGACAACGATGATCTTTAATGATATTGAGGTTGCAAGGTTTTTGTATGGTTCGTGGCTGGTTTGCTCCGTACAAGACCTTGTTTTGTCCAGATGTTCAAATATAACATTAAGCTAATAAATCAAATCAGGTTGAAGTAGGCAAAAACCAGAACGCAGACTCGTGGGATGATCTGCCTAGCTTGAACATTTTGTTATTTTACTTACCTTTATTTTACTTTACTTTTATTTTTTATTGTTCACGGGTCTACTACACACAAAACAGGATAATACAATACCTATACGTACATTGCCAATTCGGTCGTGATACCAAATCGACTCAAGAAGAAATACATAATAGTGTTTCAAGGTTTCAAGTATTAGTTTATTTGAAAAAACATGTTTGTCACCATTTCCAACAATTTTAGGCGTCTAGTAGAAATAAACATACATAATTTTACTTGCATTTCACAAACATTCATCATCATTAGCCTATAGCAGTCCACTGCTGGACATAGGCCTTCCAAACAATGAACACCATTGCGGCCTGTCCTCAGCTCGACGCATCCAGCTTCTACCAGCAGCATTTCACAGATCCTCTCTCCAGCTGGCCGGAGGGCGTCCTCACTACACACAAAAACACAGACTTTCGCGTTTGTAGGTAATATTAATAAGTAAGATATAAGAATTATTTGTTTTAAATAAAGAAAAATACCGATGTTTTGAATAAATAAATAATTTGCATTGAATAATTTGAATATACGAGTATAACTCATATATATATATACTTAGGGCTTATGCAATAAATAAATAAGAGTAGATTAAGAATACCTACGTAGAACATAATTATGTTAATATAGTACTAGTTTTTAGCAAATGGGGTGTAAGGGGTTCCAACCAATGTTTATGTTTTAATTATTCGACTTAATTATACTTATTATCCTAATATTATGGTTCAGTGAACAGGTAGGTATAGGTAGTTACTAAATGTTCTTGTCTGTTTTTTTGTTTTTTCTCTATTTTAGTATACCTACTATGTATGTTACATACTTTATTTTTTATGTTAACTTCTGACGAAATCAAGTGTAACATTGTGTACCTACGGTGGAAATAAATGAACTATTAACTACTATGAACTAACCCTCATTTCTGGAACCCAAGCCAACCTCACCTGTACGTGGTGAACCCGGCTAACTAACAAACGGGGCTCTGGTGGCCGGCTGAATGCGGCATAGCGCAGCCTAATACTGACACAGTTAAATCTCCTGGCCACGGATGGATAGCAGCGTCTGCGGTGCGAGAAGCTGTGCTCTGCGATCCAAAACCCGCATTCCCAGCGTGGGGATAATGGGCATATTTCCCTTCTTATAGGGAATGCCTATGTCTAGCAGTGGACTGAATAGGCTGGTGTTGTTGTGTTTTTTTTGCAAATGCGCTAAGAAGCAGGGAACATACCTACCTCCAGTGCTAGTAAAAATGTGGGTGAAAACTTGTCCAATTTTGATAATGTCTTCGTAGCTCCTCGATAAAATTAAATTAGCTAGTAACATAAGCGGCACGCTGTCTGGCGGTTTGTATTTTTTGCGAGACTGTAAATGTTCTATATTTTTTGCATAAGCATCACAAAGACTCCGTAAATACACGGTGACTAAGGACTCTATACAATTGTTGATTAATTATGCGATTTGGCGGCTACTTTTTTATTCATTTTCTTTTATGCAAAATGGTGGAATATCGGAGTGGTGTTTACGTAGAGCTCGAGAAACTGATGAAGATGAGCGGGGCCAAAAACCAAAATCTGACTAAGAACATAAGTATCATAAATGCAAAAGCGATAAAAACCGAAATATCACTAAGTACCTAGGTATCATAACAGTAAAAGTCATGGTGGCCCCGTATTTTTCAATCATTAAGTCATGTCAGAGGCTTTGGGAGGCTTGTTCATCAGAAAAATGGTAAACATTTTGGTTGTGTATGTCATGTGTCGGATCATATCAATCAAAATCCTAGCCTAATATATCGCCATTACTAAGAATATGCTTTCAATTTTTCCTGCAAGCTACATTAGCTTACCTGCAGCTTTTCTTGCGTCCCTTAAATCTTAATTTAGGGTACACCAAATGTACATTCAAATGTATCATGAACGGATTTGGATGAAGTTTGGTTTGAATGTAGATTAGGTATAGTAAATTATGATATAATTCTACTTTTTTAAGAGACGCGAGAAAAGCTGCAGGTAAGCTAGTCTAGATTGAAGGGAAAATTTAAAGCATATTCTCACTAATGGCGATTTATTCTAGGATATTTCCATATTTTCCATGGTAATTTCCATATGAAAATATTTAAATGTGTGTTTGAACCTACTCTAAATGGGGTATGAACGAACCCAGGTATGAACGAGTTTTATTAATCTATGCGAAATATCACCAATTTTGTTGCAAATTACCGACAGTCATGAACTTTTTATAGCAGTTTTTGAGTAAGGTTATTTATAGAACTTACATAGTATTATCACCTTTGTGAATTATTTTTAAATTGCTATATTTGATAGAAAAATAATAAGTAAGAACTAACATTTACCCACATAATCTAATTCGGTAATGCATTATAAGAACGAGTTTTGGTTTGGAATGGGTTCATTATCATCATCAGCCTGACTTCACCCACTGCTGGGTATAGGCCTCCCTTTATGAGCCAATCCTCACGGTTTAAAGCTCGTTTCATCCAGTTTTGGCTCACTGAATGGGTTACTTAACTAGTTTTGAAAAAATTCACAGGTATTTTTCTAAACCTGGCGATTATAAAAGTTCCTTAATAATTATTAAAGTTTTAATGTACCTACTAATAAAGTACAGTCATTGTTGGCTAAGAAAGAGTTTTCGGGACGAACTCGAAACCTCGAAGGCTATAGATTATTTATTGCGTAACTTATCTAGTGACGCGAATTCTTAACACGCTCCATATCATAATTATCTTTTTACCATCAAATGTATAACGGTAATAAAAGTCATACCTACTAAACTCGTGCGAGACACGAGACATCGAGATAAGCACCTACGCAACATGCACAGTTACCGATTAATTACTGATTAAATACTCCAAACTCGGGTACTTACAGTAATCAACGCCATTAGCCAGCCCAAAGAGGTTGCATCAAAAATTTTTGGTCGACGTCACAGTCATATCAAGAATTCTGATACAATTCTTTGACCGATCTTGACTGGAGAAGTGCGCGATTTGAACAAAAATCTGTGCCAGATTTTTCTCAATATGTAATGCCCAAAAAGGGATTTTTGTAACACAGAGTCAAGAAGTTTTTATAAGGGAGTGCGCGCTTTGACAAAAGTCTGTGCCTTCACTCTGACTGAGAGTAAAAGAAAATAAAAATCGAAGCATATGCTTGTTCTTCTTTTGAATTCAAAAGATTCGAAATTCAAATGTTGTGAATGCATCGAGATATTTATACTCTAGAGTGGAAAACGTGGAAAAAAAGGTTATCTCGATGTTAATCCTGTTACTTGAATTTTCATTTGAAAGGAGAATGCCGAGAACCCGTACCGATTGCGTCAAAGCCGAACGTATGCCATAAAATTTATTATATTTTATAAATGTCATTAACATTTTCTTTAGTTTTACACACCGACGGGATTAATAATCAAGTAAAAAAATATTTTGTTGATTTGGTTTCCGCCGCACGCCGCCATTAGACTACAACAACCAATGATATATACGTTACTATGGCAACAAAAATTGATGTAAATTGTTACTATGGAAATAATCCTCATTTTAAATTATTTTGACAGTAGAATCGACTAAAAACTTATTGGAGATTTTTTTGACGCACTCACTTTAGTCTTGGTACCGAGCGCCACACATCAGACGGGATTCTCCTTTCATCAACATCATCAGCCTATAGCAGTCCACTGCTGGACATAGACCACTCCTAGTAAGCGCCATTGCGCCCTGTCCTCATCTTGACGCCCTCATGTTTATTAGCTTTATATTGTCAGATCAATTTTTAGTTTCGCGCACGAAGTACAAATACATAAATCTAAGTAAATTTAAATCCTTGCGACTTCTAAATCAGTTTATTGGCAAACTTTGAAGCTATACAGTTTCCACACCTCACCTATAAAAATGCGACATACTGAGAAGCTAACGTTTGATTCAACATTGTCACCAATAAAAGCTTCTAAACTTCTATAGACCTCAATCCCGCAGTGATCGGTTGTCTATTTCACGCCTATTGTGGCAATAGCTTATAGTAATGCGATTTATAGCTTTGTGTGTGGGACACGTGGCAAATTATGACAATTTGAAATGGCAGATGGCCGAAACGGAATTCTGTTAGATTTTATAATTCATTGTTATTGAATTTGTGTATATATTCATCAGATATTTGGTTAATACCATTATTTTTGTTGTTATAAATGTAAAAAAATTTTGGTTATAACAAAATAATACATACGTTACATACTATTTATTATTTACTTAGTGTTTTAAGTTAGAATTGGTATGATTCTTGATTCCTTGTGTCACAAGTCAATTGTGGTTCCGTAACATTCTAATATTCTTTATTGTAATGTTTTTTTTATTATAATATTCAATCTCTATACCTAATTCAAGCAAGAACCATACCACATATTACTCCATAGAGTTTATTTTAGCTTGAGTAGATTCGTAAACATTTGTCCACATTGTGACGAATTGAGTTGTCCGTTCCGAACGGAAATGGGCCAATTATCCGTGGATTTATTTCCCATTGATAAAGGACAATAATTGTTGGTCATTTTGTCGCTCGACAGATGGCGCTAGTGTGAATAAGATTAATTCATTCGGTCACTAGTAATCGATTTAGAATCGATTTTGTGCGTCATATATTTTAACTAATTGTCGTTTTTGCGGTTGGATTAAATTACCGTAATGTAATATATTACTTGGGGTAATACTACCCTTCTGAGGGTTGGAAGTTGGAAGACTTTGATGTAGGTAAATTGACTATTAATACTATTATAGAGGTATGCGTGACTTCCTTAACAACAATTACAGGTAGCGAAAATAATGTACATAATGAAAGCAAGCGTCACGGTTTTGGCTAGCCGACATAGCCGACTTAAATACAAACTCTTAGGCATCTTTACATTTTTTATGATACCTACTGGAAGTATAGTCATACCACTACTGCTGTACCACTCTTTAGGCATGTGCGGGGAGGGACGTTTATGTCAGACACATTGCTCTTTTTCACTCCTTACGTATGTGCGCGGCGCGGCGAGTGACGTATTTTTCCTCGGCCCCCACCTCGCCGCGCTTTCCTAAGGAGCACAAAGCAGTAGCGGTATAACTGTAGCACATGGCCCAATGATGCTCATTACCGATCATGTAGTATTGCTTCGTAGGTCTACGATATAACATCCTGCGTCCATACACTTAAGGCATGACGGTGTTTAACCTCGTGCGCCTGTAATTTCACCGGCACCCACACCCTTCAAACCGAAACACAGCAATGCTTCTTCAAAGCAGAAGAAGGCTTGACTACATAATATGTACAGCTCCAAGTGGTACATTTTTACTCACTGGGACGCTGTAATGCCTGGGGACATCGTAAGATGGAGTAGGCCTGCCTCTCTTTAAAGACGAATTGTACAGTTTTCCCAATGTTTTAAAAGGTCTTTAGTTTACGACTTCCAATCCGATTAAAAGACAGAAATTATAGAAAGTATCCATCAAAAATCTTAATAACAAACCATAAAAATAATCATGTGATTTCATAAACTTTAAGGAGATCAAAGTATTTATCAGTGATTAACCTGTTTCCCAGGCTTGACATTTCTTATAATAAGTATCTGCCTACCTGTCGACCGTCAGAGAGATTTTTTATATTTATAACTTGGAATACGTTGATACTGATTTCTAGTTCATTTTCCGGGAACAAATGCATATAGCATGAATTCTGAAATGGGAAATTTTTTTACTTCCAAAATAAATCTGCCGTAAGTTTTTCACGTAAAAACGTCTCGTAAGTTTCGTTCGTAGGTGAACTGGAATTCCAATAAATTTTCGAATTTATTTAATAGCTCTTCTGGTAGGTAAACAACATCGCCTACAGTCAGGTAGAGCATGATTTAAAAGCATACCTCGCTGGTAAAAAGTCTATAGCCAGGGTAAACCGAAATAAAGTCTTTTGCGGAAACCGGTAAAATAGTGAAAAAAAAAAAAAAATGTGAGTATTTTGCAAGCCAGATTTCAAAGGGCGGTATTCATACAATATAAACCATAGAACGACAGCCGCTCGGCAAACGTAGTGTAGGATGCCCTCCAGGCAGGTGGAGTGATTATCTGTGAAAGGCTGCTGGTAGAAGCTGGATGCGTCGATTCATGCGTGTTTTATGGTGTCTCTTCTGCGACACATTAAACTGAAGGTCTTTTTCCGACCAATAAAATTGCAAGTAAGTATTACTCAAGTGCTGTTGACCTTAATATTATAATTCTATTTTCGATGGTAATCCCCCCAATATAAGTAATTAGCAATGATTATGAATCTCGTGTTGTTAATCTTATCAGTATCTTGACTGTTGACTAATTTTTCGAAAACATTGCACTCGAGTACGGCGCACTAGCTAAGAATAATTTTATCTATAGCCTATCTATTGATATTACGAAATTACAAATGGAAGTGATGAAAGCGAAATGGTGCTCCATTTATCAATTTACCTAATAATTAACTTTCCAGACGTGATAATCTGTTTTCAAAAGTATTTTTATTATAACTCGCCCAACTTAGCACCTTCTCAAATTAGGTACGTAGTAATAGTACCTACTTAGATTATTAACTAACTAAGGGAATGATGTAGAGTCTTTAGTCACGGGCGCCATATTGAATCACGAACGCAACGAAGTATCCTGAGTGCAGCGAGGGATTTAAACTCGCCCAAGACGAAGACAGCTTTATTTCGAGGTGAATACTCTACTTTTCACAGTTCATGTGAGAAAATATTATGCAAGGATAGCTTTTTTTAACTTGTTTTCGTTATACTCCCTCATCATCATCCTCGTTCCACAATGAGGCCAATTCGAATTTCCATTAAGTAATTTCTCTTTGCTGTGGATCTCTGTGGTAAAACTTATTATAGAAGCTCTGCAGCCTGCAAGAAGGTTAGTAAGAATTTTGAATGAGTAAATTATTTTTAGTGTGGTCTCTTTGGTACCGAGGCCAATGAGACTTAAGAAATCTAGTACATATTACCTCACGGGAGAGATAATACTCTCCGTGAAGGTTTCATGACCTGTTACATTTTTAGTTCACATTTTAGAGCCTCAAGATCTCAAGTTTAGACTTACCAAAACGGTTAATACAAATAAGGCAATATTTATATACTTACTATGTTGAACGAAAATGATGGTCGTAGAGAAAATTTTACTCTATGCTGATTTGATGAAATAAGATCCGAATGGTAGGTGTAATAGGTACTCTTGAAATTGAATCAAAGCTACTCGTTTGATAAAATCTCCCCAATCTGTCCCCCAAGCTCCTCTAATTCTGAGCCTGTCAAACACCAAGGTAAGTCTCCAATTTACACCGATCCATAAAATAAAATACTCAACTTATTGTCTTTGCTACAAGAAAATGCGTCGCAAAACTTCGCTACTAAGTGTTACAATAAATTCCTCACTAATTGCCATAACTATAAGTTTACCTATAAATATTGGTAGAATGTGGGGCTGTGTGTCGTGGTCAAGTGCGTGACTGGTGAATTAGAAGCGCTCTTAGATATAGACAGCGACATGAGCTCATAACATTTTTAATAGTGTTGTTAAACACGTATTAAAAAAACCTGATTAGCTTCACAAAATTCAAAATTCTTTCAAATTTCTTAATTTAACTTAAAGTTAAAGTACACTTTGAATAAGCAATTTTTTTTTAATTTACCCCATTTCGTAACGTGACCAAACAGAGAAGAATTGGCAAGAAACTCTGCATGTGGCTTATATTTTCAAGGTTCAAGACAGTTGAAAGTTTAACCCAAGTTGTTTGGTAATATAGATAATCAGAAATTTTATAATAATCTTTATTACAGAGATTACTTCTAACAACATTTTTGAATTTATTTACGGATAAAATAAGCAAATCATTTGGGATATTGTTAAAAAACTTCTACATTGCCCTGTAAAAGATTGACTTACTTTTTGGAGCCTTACAGTAGGAACAGCTAGCTTATCTTTATTTCTAGTGTTAACATTATGATTGTTGCTAATTTTACTAAACAAATATTTATTATTTCGGACTTGCATTAAGTTTTCATATTTGTACTGGCATGGAACTGTCCTATTATATATTTTTGTAAACTTAGTTCGAATTTCTTACTTACTATTCTGACGCATCGACCCGGAATCGGGTTTTGGCCTCCGACACGATAGAACGCCACCGGCCTCTGTCTTGTGCTGCCTCTCTCCAGTTCAGCACTTGAAGAAAGCCGAGGTCCTTTTCGACTTCTTCATTCCACCGGTATCTGGGCTTCCCGACTGGTCGTCGGCCCACCGGTATCCCCAAAAAAGCCTCTTTTACTGCCCGAACCTCCTGCAGCCTGCAGCCAGCGCAGCATGTATGATTTTACTACGGGCATGGCAGGTATCGTCATGTTCGAGGCCCGCAGTCAACGTGTTAAGTGTTGATCTTCTTATACAATACAGGCTTTTTCGAATTAGTGTTAGAAACAATACAATCTACCTATGGTACAATAATTAAACCTTGTTTAGACCCTCCGACAATAACGTTTTATTTATAACTTTAAGACGAAACAAGCACAATACATGACCCACATGAAGTTAAGAGGTAACCATTATATATAACAAAGTATTGCATTAGAACGTGTCCTTCGACGCAAAGCTCTACGTCATCAACTTGAGGCATGAAGGTGATAAACCTCATATGCCTGTAATTTTATCAGTAAACTTCAAATCGAAACACAGAAATGCTGCTTCATGCTACAAATAGGCATTTTAGACGAGCCTTTCTTAAAGAGCTTTATACCTACGGCTAAAAGATTTTTTTTTCTAATAATATTTATGTTGTTGACTGTACTATGTGTTTTTAACTATATGCTATATCCTCTATTTACGTATACTAATGCGGTAAGACTTAGACACTTGGAGTGGTTACTAAGTATTTGATTTGTTTGCTTACTTATTAGTGTTTTATATATTGTTAGGTACATACATCTGCTTTTCTGAAGTGTTGCGCGGAGTGAAATGAAATCACCTTTGGATATAGTCGGCGCCGGCGCATACTCACCACGTGAGAATGATGTGACAGATGGGTCGAAAATCAATGTGCACTCTTACACCTATCGAAATTTCATCATCACCATCAGACTATAGCAGTCTACTGCTGGACATAGGCCTCTCCTAATGAACACGATTGCGTCTTGTCCTGAGCTCGACGCATCCAGCTTCTACCAGCAAACTTTCGCAAATCGTCACTCCCCTGGCCGGAGGGCGTCCTACGTTTGCCGAGCCGCGGTATCTCGTTTACCTCAACTGTTATCGGTTCTGCGGCAGATATGGCTAGCCAACTGCCACTTCAACTTGCTAATTCTCTGAGCTATTTCGACAACTTTAGTTCTATAGGCGAATAGTCTCGTTGCTTTTGTGTTCACATTTTCTGAAATGTGAAACGTATGTATTTCCTTTACGCCGAAACTACTGCATAGATTGAGCTGAAATTTATGTAGTTCTATACCAGGAATAACATTATTATTATAATTAGCATGCTGTCGAACTGCTGAGTAAAGGCCTCTCTCGCCAATCTCCTTTCATGCCGGTTATGTACCAGTTTTTGCCAATTAGAACTACTCATTTCTTCTTCTTCGTATGAGCTAGTGACCAACTCTAGTGTCAGAGTTTTTAGGCCGCCCGAAGGCCTCTGATATGGCTTGACGACTGTAAAGCCGGGACCAACATCTTAACGTTCCTTCCAAAGCACGGAAGCGCTCTAATCTAAATGGCTCTAAACGGTCACCCATCCAAGTAATGACCGGGCGGAGTGTTGCTTAACCAAGGTGATCTGCTAAGAAGAGCGAAGTTAACCACGCCACGACCGCTAATAAGTAGTGAAGGCGTCCATAAGACTCATTTACTTACTCCGACTGAGTAGATACATACACCGAAATAATAAGCGCCGGTCCTATTTTTACAAACTTTGACAGTTTGTCCATTGACGTTCTTTGAATTTCTACAGATGAAATGTCAATGTTTGCAAATAAAGGTCAGATGCCGACCATTTCGATGTATAACTGAGTTAATGAATGTTGCCTCAGGTCGTCACGCTAGTGCTTTTTATTCATGTAGGTACCATGCGAGCAAAGCCGTGGGCGGAAGCTAGATTGAAATATTTCCAACCTTTTTCCAAATTCAAGTAACGAAATCTGAAACCAATTAGAGCAATTCTGGATTGACACACTCCACCATATAATTTGGCCTCCCGACTTTCCCCAAATTACAATTTATTGGTCATCCAAGTTTATTGATAGGTTGTTCCCGAATTCGCATTTACATGGTAATTGTGAGCATAAATTGTGGAACCTGTGAAGACTTTAAATATTTAAAACGGATCATAAAATTGGAAATCACTTTGGTACAGAGCTCGACAAATTATTGAATAAATAATTACTACAAAAATGTTATTCATATCATACTCGTAAAATTCCTTCAGACTGGCTGACCAAAAACTTTTATACATATGTTTCAAGTCCTCTGTGGGCGAAGGCTCGTCTGAGACGCAGAAGGTTGCGGTTTCGATTCCCGCCGTGAGACAAATGTTTATATAGTGGTTTGAAAATATTTGTCTCGGGTCTGGGTGTTTCTTTATGTATATTACGTACGCATTTATAAAAAAGTAAGTAAGTAGTATATCAGTCATGGGGTTCCCATAATACAAATCCTCCTTAGTTTGGGGCTACATGATGCTGTGTGATAATTTCCAGCATTATATATTTTTTTAATTTAATGTTGTTAGCTAGTAATTATAAACTTTACTTGTGTCTTTAAAACTTCATTTTGAAATTACTTTAAAATATTATCAACAAAAAATTACGGCTAGTTATGTGATGTGTATCATCATCATCATCATCAACAATACCTACTGGACTTAAATCTATCCCAGTATTTTGAATTATTAAAATTGAAGTTACAGATAATATTATTATCATATTCATATCGACTGATTTAGCAATATGAAACCGTGACGTCATAATAAAGGCTAAAGTCCACATTAGGTCCTGAAGTGCAATCACACGATAGTACTTAGCATTCTTGAAGATAAGAGATCGACAGTCAACACACCACTGCGCCATTTCCGATAGCCAGTTATAAGGAAACTAAACTCCACACGCGGCTTCGCTCGCGTACCCGAATTAGAAGCCTATAATGTTATTCGTGAGAACTTTCTAGAATTACATATGTATGTGCAAAATTTCAGCACCTACCAAGTAGTTAGACTTTCGAACTGAATCAAATTATTTTTTGAATTGTTTCATTATCATCATCAATAACAAACGGGGTTATGTTGGGTGGCTGAATGCGACTTAGCGTAGCCTAACACCGTCAAAACTAAATCCCTGACCATCGCTCCGGGCAGCAGCACCAGCGATGCGAGAAGCTGTGCCATGCGATCCCCGATCCGCCTGCCCAGCGCGGGGATTATGGACATATCCCCCTTTATTAAATTAAGGGAGGCCTATGTCCAGCAGTGGACTGATAAATGCTGGTGTGGTGGTTCTTTTATGAAATACTAGCTTCCGCCCGCGGCTTCACTCGCATAGTACCGGGATAAAAATCAGCTGTTAATCCAGGTCACAAACGATGTATATTCCAAGTTTCATACAAATCCGTTCAGTAGTTTTAGCGCGAAAGAGGAACAAACATTCATCCATTCATTCATCTATCCATACATCTATACTCACAAACTTTCGTAGTAGGATATTAGTAGGATTTCAAACAGCCTCAATCAACATTTAAGTAATCATCATCATCATAAACGTCATCATCATCATCAGTCTACGAGAGCAATTCAATCTGCGGGGTGATCGGCTAACTCTCTTGCAAACAGAAATGATTGAAACCGGTCCTGTTTTTACAAATTGTGACAGTTTGTAAATTGATGTTCATTGAATTTCGACAGATGAAATGTCAGAGTTTGTGAAAACAGGATCGGTGTCAATCACTTCTGTTTGCAACAGACTTAGCCGATCACCCCACTGGGCATAGCCCCCCTTCAATGAGCGCCATTGCGCCCTGTCCTCAGCTCGACGCATCCAGCTTCCACCAGCAGCCTTTCGCAGCTGATCACTCCATTTAGCTAGACGGCGTTCTACACAACGTTTGACGAGTCGCGGTTTCCACTCAATTGAAGTGATTTCACTGGAACCTGGAAGTACTTATTGGAATGCGTTGCGAGGACATCACAAGACAATGCTCTATATTATGAGAGTGCCTGATAACCAACATGTTTCCTCAGGATACTCAACTGTAGATATGATTGGTTGGTTGTGTAACACTGATTAGACTAATTAAGTAGATAACTAAAATGTTTTAAATGAGTTTATACGTGTAAAGTCGCGACAAATGTCGATTAAAAAGGTGTTTCAAAAATAGTCGTAACTTCAAGACAATAAATTAACGCTTTGTTTGCTGAAAACACCCAACTAACCAACCGCTCTTCCCCAACTGCTGGCTATAGTCGGGTTGACGATGCTACGCGCCATGCTCGACGAAAACAATGCAAAGCAAATCTTAAAATTAGGCCAGAAGATAATTCCAAAATTATAGCAGTTTGCAAAATCTCAAGTGTTAGATCTACTTTTGTGACTGACTTTACATAGATCGAAGTGAATCATACAAATATTATAATAACGAAAGTATTTATGAGTGTGTTCGTGTTTTAGTATGTTTGTTCCCAACTCTGAAATGGTTGAGCGTATTACACATCTATATTTGTCTAAGGTGAAGGAACCTGCGACCTACTTACTATTGAAGTTCAAAATTTAAAGCTGGGCACGGATAGCGCGTACATTGGTACGCGTAGTCGGGTACCGCGTGTCTTGGAACGCCATGTCTGTACTTGCAGCTACGCGTACACTCGGAGTCGGTTTCTTTCGGCTCGTGTAGCGATAAGGATCGATTGACCTCGCGTTCAGGGGTTCTACTCTAATTCAACGAAGTACGAAATTGCGTGTTTCCTTTCTTGCGATTGGTACTCGATAATCGAACAAATAAACCAAAATTTCCACACAAAGTTCGTAATGTGTGACAGTCCAAACATTGCGCACCCTATTTAACAAAACATACGACTGAACTATTGGAATTGACAGTAAAAAAAACGAGCAATTGCATGAAACGATACACGAAATTTCGTACTTCGGTGAATTGTAGTAGGCCCTCAGGTTCGCGGCGGTCCACATTAACTGTACTGGTATCCAAATTCAAATGTACGCGTGCACAGCGAACCCCGACTACGCGTATACAGGAACGCGCTATCCGTACCCAGCTTAATGAATCTACGCTTTTTCATTGGTACATATTTTACTTTTACGTCACGATTACTTTTGCGGTCTTCAAGATCGAGCCTCAGTTGTACCGTTGTCGATGTAGGTAGCATTATAATAATTCCGGCATCAATTATCAAGGTTATTTCAATACCGTGGCTATTGACACTTCATCAGTCAATGGACAAAAAGGTTTTTATGTTTGTAATTACTGTGTGCAACTGTGTATGTGTGGAGACGAATAAACAATCGAATGTCAACACTTCAGGGAGCGATGACTCGGTGCCCTGCGCCTGCGCTGTTTGTGGACACTGGACGGACGGGTGCCGGTGGCTTCACTTGTATAGTTTTAATATCTATCTATTCTTCGAAGCGCTTGGCGCTCGTTGCGTTGCTTATTTCGGAGTTCTTCGCAGATCATCTTGGTTAATATACAACGCTTTGAGTGCTGAAAAATACTACTGTTTATATAGAGCAGGACTTCTTTGCATTTCGATGAGTGTCATGTCCGAGGCCCGCAGTCAACGTGTTAACTAACACTCCACCCGATCAGTTGGATACTTGGATGGGTAACCGTTTAGTGGCATTTAGAACTGAAGGCTTCCGTGCTTCGGATGGCACGTTAAGATGTTCGTCCCTGCCTTTTCAGTCGTTAAGCCATGACGGTGGCTAAAAACTACGACACTATATTAGACCGCTGCTGGAAATAGGTCTCCCCTAATGAGCGCTATTGCACCCGTCCTGAGCTGAGCTGTTTTCTATTATTTTTGCTTTGTGCTCTGATGATAATTCATCAACCATTTTCTATCACTAAGTAACAACTGAAGTTTGCTTTACTTACATTTAGTAACACATAGATAGTGGAATCCGCAACCAGACTATCCAACAGAGAATTAAAGTTGTTGATATACCAAAGAGAATTAGCAACTGAAATGGCAGTGGCCTGGGCATAATTATCTGCCGAAGACCCGACTGGGGTAAACGAGTTCTCGAGTGGAGATCACGACTCGGTAATTTGTGTGTAGGACGCCCTCCAGTTAGATGGAGTGACGATCTGCGAAAGGCTGCTGGTAGAATCTGGAATCGTCGAGATAAAGACAGGGCGCAACGGCAATGGGAGACCTATGCCCAGTAGTAGACTGCTATAGGCTGATGATGATGAGATGGTGGAATTGGGCACCAATATAATCAGTCCAACTTGCCGTGATCAAAATATTTTAGTAATCAGTTTGGTATATTTTATATTAATTGCTTTCGTAGAATAGTATTCAAATTCGAAACCGCTTCTCACTTGATCATTGATTTGCCTAATAATATCAATTCGTGTGCATATTTCGGCCACATACCCGGTTTCCGAAATTTATCTCCATTTTTCTTCTCTCATCTCGATCATATGCATAAGGAAATTCATTAGCAGACTCATTTCTGTCTTCTTAACTGTATTTCGCTAAAATATAACATCGTTTTTCGTTCCGATTTCGCCCACTGACGTCTTCATCAACTGAGATCTTATCGGGAGGTGTAACAAAAAGTAATTCATTAACATTAAATATTAATGATCAACGTGTCAAATGATAATAATATATTGCCTAAATTTTTATCTGAGGAATTCAAAATGTGTGTGAATTTATTTTTACGAGGCAGAGATAAATTAATTTTCGTGGATAATCCTCTGAGCTTTGGTCATGCTTAATCCGAGATTGAAAAAATCATGGTTATTGAATAAACAAACGTATGAATAGTAAGCAAATTGGGTATTTATATGAAAGTTATCGTTGCTTTGGTGTGACCGATGGTAATGCGTTGTAATCACTAGATTACCGCCCACCTGGCTTCCCATAGCGTTACTTGTATGCTATAACTGATACGGTATGAAAGACATGGCATACAAAAATGGAAGTGGATATGGCACCTAACTCTTGAAACTTGAAGGAACAATAACTACTTTCAATTCTATCCTTCTTCTAATAAGCATTACCCAACTTCAGTGTTAGAGTTTGTCTAGAGCACATTTTAGGCCGCCCAAAGGGCTCCGACATCCTACTAATATTTTAAATGCGAAAGTTAGTGAGTATCTATGGATGTATGGATGAATGTATGTTACTCTTTCACGCAAAAACTACTGAACGGATTTGGATGAAACTTGACATATACATAGTTTGTAACTTTGATTAACACATAGGCTACTTTTTATCCCGGTACCACGCGAGCGATGCCGCGGGCAGAAGCTAGTGGTTTAATAAATTAAATCATGGTAAACTTGTGTATTGAATCGGCGGTACAGGTTAGCTTTGTGCAGGCGAAGAGAATACAAAATTCCAAATTTCTAATCTGTGAAGACGGAAGAACTCAGATCTAAATTCCACAAAATGGTCTTCCATACATGTTGTGACCAAGTAGAGTGCTGTTTAACTACCAAGACGATCATTTAAGAACACCTTAAAATAATGGCCACCGCCAACGCATTATTTTGAACCTATGTTTTCTCATTCGCCAAAATTTCACGATACGACATGTCATTTGAACTAGATACTATTTTTTTTTCTCAGTGTTAAATTAGACTTCTGTAATCATTGTCTATGATCTTTCTTTCTGTCTTTTACGTATCGCATCGCTTTGCTTTCTTAGTTCGTCGCTGAACCACTGGACTTGTATTGAATAAATTAGTATCAATAACTTTTTATATTGTTTTATTGGTATGAAAGCTCGTGAGTTTTAGATATTATCATTATAGTACGTGAAGTTGAATGTGATGCAATATTTTGTTTTATATCTCGCGATAGTGCTGTGAAAACTACGATAGTATTGATACGATAGAATGCGTGATCTATCGTGTTGCCGTAATAAATATCGTAGAGATACATTATAGATACGTAGATGGTGATATTTTGAGTTATTTTGTTGATATTGTTCGTATCTTGATTGCTGCGCTAGGAAGTAAAGCTAGCATTTTAACTAATGTGTGAGAGTCAAACGTGTCTTGAAGAGATTGGAGGTATATTGATAAGATAAATATTACATAATATGCTTATTTATATCATCAGATGGTTGCCAACAGAGGCCGCTGGCAGTCCAGTCCATCACAAGACAGCACATGCACACGCAGCTATGTAGTCACCGACCACACAAACACACACACCCACAAAGAGAGAGAGAGAGAGAGAGAGAGAGAGAGAGATATTCCTGTCACTACGCTGGCTTGAAGGCGATGTTTGTTTACTTCAAAGGCAAAATAGGTTAAGTATAGAATCTAGAAATAAAGTAGTATTAAAAATTAATGAAGAATTACATTAATTTATTACAGTTTTTTTTATTTTGTAGGCCGTATATTAAAAAACATAGGTTTTTCTCAAAATTGTTAAATAATTAGAACATACATATCTATACACTCCTATTTAAAGGATTTTCTGGCTTTTTGGACTTCTATTAATGATTCAGAAATACCGTAACGCTATTCGTACATTATAATTGTAAGATTAGTACCGACACTCTATAAGATTTTGTTGATATACGTAAACGATTGCCGCGTTCACGTGGGTATCAATAGTGAGTAATAATGAACTAACTATAGAACTTGTAGGTATTTTTATCATGAAAAAAGTTAACATATACCTACATATAGAGTCATAAAAGGAGATGATTGTTTCGATTTTGTAGAGAGATGTGCTGGTAGAGGAAGGCCAAAGAAAGATGGATGGACTGGGTGAAAATGAAATAAGTGAGAGAGGAGTGTGACGACCAATAAAGGGAATTGGAAGAAGAAACATGATGTGCTGAACCCACAAAACGTGGTGATGATAATCTTATCCTATCCTATTAAAATTATGATGATTATTTGTTACTTTTCATAGCAAAAACTTAATACTCTACGATTGGCAATCCACGGTCTCTACTCAAGAACTTATCAAGAATTACCCGTGTTTTTGCAAATAAAAACTTAATACCTTTGTCAACAGTTTTAAGAGACTTATATTAATACTCTAATCAAATCTATTTTAAAATAATCACACGTATTTTACAGCCAATTATATTAATCCGCAGAATTGAGTTTTGCTATTAAACTTTAATCTACACTAATCTATTGTTAATCCTGAGTTTCTCAATATTTTTTGTCGCACAACCTTCGTTTTATTGAGTTTTTACTGATGTTTAATACGCTATAAATGACTATTTATTACTCGTCCACTAATACGCCATTCGGTACATTTTATTGCATTGCGTTATATCCGTACGCTTTTTATGCGTCATACATCTTGTTAGTAGATAATCATTCGATTTGTAAATGATGTGGTAGCACATCATCATCATTAACATCATAATTGATTTTATATTTTTCTTAAATACTAGTCTAAACAGGAAACATATTACAAAAAGATTACATAAAAGCTGTATGCAAAGCTGTAGTCTCACAGGGTTTAATGACTCTACACATGATGGATTCGGCAGAATACCAGCTTCCGCTGCTAAAACAGCGGATATAATGCTGAGTCGAAGCCATTTTGCTGCTGTAGCACACATCCCACCATGTTTTATGTTCACTGTTTCTCTATTTTGTTTGTTACGTTTTTATTTTTGTTGTGTTGTGTGTTCAGTTGCAAATAAATAAATGTCTATGTCTATGTCTATGTCTGCACAGGCGCGAACTATACAAGCAAGCACTTTGAGTGGCTCAAAAACTGTATGTTGGATTTTCCACTATCTGACTTCAATATAAGTATTGATTAGATACATTTTATTGTATTTTGCATAATGAGTGGAAAGTGAAGGCGTGGAGATCATTAGAATCTATTAATCCCGCCTATCGCTATGAAATTATAGACTTCGAATATAATTTAAATTATTTTATACGGGTATAACATTCGTTTAGTCGTTAAACTTGGATTTTGAACTGAGGCTTTATGTTACCAAACAAACTTACGAATGCGTGCTGTGGAATTCGATATATATTACGTATAATCTTTAGGTTCATAAACCTAAAGATATATTCGCAACACAGGACATGACCAAAGCAATAGCAACCATAGCAACCGCATAGCTCAAGCACTACCTCTAGAATGATGCCTATTACAGTTTTGCTGAACAATTAACAGACAGGTATTTATAAAATTATTGCTCATAATAAACTTACAAATATAGAAACCTCTAGGTATTTCCGCCCGTGAATGAAATGGCTAGGGGACCAGGGACTTCATTGAGAAACTCAGTCGCCGACCGAAATGGTCGGCACCGGACCTATTGCAATCTTTGACATTTTATCTGTCGAAATTCAAACAACGTCAATTGTCAAACTGTCAAGTTTGTAAAAACAGGATCAATACTAATGAATTCAGTGCGCAACTGAGTTACCAAACACCCAGACCTGAGACAAACATCTGCAGATAATTCAAATATTTGTCCCGCTGCGAGAATTGAACCCGCAAACTTCTGCGTCTCAGGCGGACCTTCGCCCACTGCACCACTGAGGCCGGATATAATAGGTACATCTTGATCCTTGATAGATCCGGTTTTTATCATAATATAATTTTCATGGCAGAGGGAAGGTTATACGCGAAACTTCAACTTCTTCTTTGCGTGTCAGTGATTCAACCCAACCATCTTTGATTTAGTTTTTTAAAGGAGATTGCCGAGAACCCGTACCAATTGCGTCAAAACCGAACGTATCCCATAAAATTTATTATTATTTACAAATTACATTAACATTTTCTTTAGTTTTACACACCGACGGGACTATTATTCAAGTAAAAAAATATTTCGTTGATTTGGTCTCCGCTGCACGCCGCCATTAGACAGCAACAACCAATGATATATGTGTTACTATGGCAACAAACATTGATGTAAAGTGTTACTATGGCAATAACCCTCATTTTTAATTATTTTGACAGTAGAATCTACAAAAAACTTATTGGAATTTTTTTTGACGCACTCACTTTAATCTTGGTACCGAGCGCCATACATCAGGCGGCATTCTCCTTTGTTTCACCTCCACGGCTAGGTTGGTCGCTTTATTGAGGTCTTCCCGAGTGCAGGTGGAACCGAGAACCTTCACCGAAACAGTAGAGCTCTATGTGGCGGGCTCGTCTCGGGAAGTAGGTATCTAGGATCTACTACTACCATGCCTATTTCTGCAATGAAGCAACATTGCTGTATTACAAGATTGTAGGTGCTGATATAATTACTGGCACATTACATCTCCTTCATGCCTCAAGTTTAGGACGCTTTGCAACGTAATGCACGTTCCAAACATACGTCGCATACGTTGTAATAGGCTATTTTACACTATATAAGAAAAAAATAAAAAAATATATATATGATAGGTGTTGTAAAAAAAAAATACAACCGAATTGAGAACCTCCTCCTTTTTTTGAAGTCGGTTAAAAATAACGAGAAATGTTGATTTCTATTCATAAAAATGCAATGTGAATTTTTAATTTCAATTAAAAAACTGTTTTTTTATTCTGTGCCTCAAATCTCCAAAACGCTATTCGCATATTACATCCCGTCGTGACGTCACTTCAATAGTATCATTCATTACAATATCACTTGATATTCCTTTGCAAGATCGTTTTGTTACTAGCGCAGTGACGTCACGAGCTGGGTAGCATGGCGGGTAGCTTTTTTGCGCGAAAATTTAAAGCAATAAATTAAAATGATTCGGGAACATACTATTCGGTTTGAAAACAAAATAAAAAAATATATAGAAGTTCGATAATACTCTAAGATTCGTAGAAAAATCTTTTTGAAAATGGGTCTAATGTATCATATGTTACCACTTACACGTACATCAGGTGGGTCATGTGCTTGTTTCATTTTCAAGTAAATACATAAAAAAGCGCGATAGTGAATCCAGCACCCCATTAAGTTAAACGATTTCCTTAATAATCGCGGGAAAATCATAAAACTGGCACTGGCAATGATAAGACATTTCACGACACTAAAAACTTTTTACGATTATTATTATTAATCTGTGGCGATCGCTTATTCAGGGAGCTGCATTCTAAATTCAAACGATTGTGACCCTTGGCCTTATGGTAATCTATCACAGTTAAGATAAAACAGCCAGATCAGTGCAATGCGAAACTGATACTGTAGGTATGTGAACCATGGTGGCCTAGTGGGGTGTCCTCGACTTCCGATCCGGAGGTCATGGGTTCGAATCTCGGCCATGCGCAAATGGAATTTTCGTTGCGTATTATTGCGTATGTTGAGCTTAAAAAGATGAAAGAAACATTGTAAGGAATCCCGTGTCTTAGCCAGTTCCATGCGTATTGACCATCTTGGTTGGTATAGGCATGGTATAGGGTACTGGGTAATTTAACTCCATATCCCTGGCACACATACACACATATACATACACATAAATACATATATACATAAATAAATAAATAAATAATGCGGGACGTAATCACACAGTATCATGTAGCCCCAAACTAAGCAGAGCTTGTATTATGGTGACCACATGATTGATTCAATACACATATAACTTTTTTTTGTAAATACATACATATCATGTACAGAAAACACAGTATATACACAAAATACATATATACAGTACCACTATCCTGGTCAGTATGTAAAAGTAACCACTTGATGCTGTCAGGCTGCGAACAACAACAGCGGGCAAATTTATCTTCAGCACCTGGCTCTTACTAGCGCAGGATTGAGGTAAATGGCATAATCAAAAGAAGACCTAAAACATGCCTATAATGATGATGATAAGGATGAACTGATTTAGCTGAACTTCTTCTGAGCTATGGCTGTACTATTGCCAATTAAATGTTAACAATAGTAGCAACGGCTTCATTGAAACAAACCGGTTGGCGCACGCTAATATCTTCATCCTAGGGGTAACATATTCCTATGGGGATGTTTGCATAATGCATTTTAATTAGCGATTTTAAAAGAAAGGGGTAGTTTTGGAATGAATTGTAAGTTTTTTTAATAAGAGCAGTGCTGAATAGGAAAAGGATTGGCCATGGAAATAATAAGTTGCCGTATCCGTTGTAAAATATACAGTAGATATATAATATTTTCATTCCGAACGATTTTGGCCACGGCGACTTAGTCTCTGTTACACGGGGAAGCTTCGTTTTTGTGCTCGAATGAAACTAAAGTATATTTAAGCCGTAAACGTGCATTTCAAGAGATTACACGTAAAGATACTTTTGAAAAAATCAGTAAAATACACCTGGATACATAAATATATTTATTTTTAAACCGATAATTATACTCATGCTGTTTTCCACTAGAGATGTGCTATGCTACGTTGCTATGGATGCGCTTGATATCCAGGGGCGGATTTGATCCGTTGGTCGCACTAGGCATATTAAAGATTGCCGCCCCCTTACTCGCTCTAAAGCGAAAAATTTAAAAATACCCTCAAGACTGCTCTTATTCTTTAGCTCTTCGAAAATCGAATTTCAATTTAGACCCACTCGGAACGTGAAAACACTGGTATTCAGTGCGAATACAAGTAGATGATTGCTAAAATAGTTATATTAATTTCATGATATGCTTGATCTGCTCTTATTTTGGTGGTCTTAAAGTTTTATTCATTCATTATTTCACTAAGTTTTTCCACCCCCTCAATTTTGCCGCCCTAGGCCCAGGCCTACTTGGCCTATTGCGAAATCCGCCCCTGTTGATATCCACCAATCATATTCATTGGTGCACATAGCTTAGCACTGGTGGAAACGGATTCAACTAAGATATGTTTTTATATGGAAGGATGCGTGCTTATAGATGTGTGCTATGGATGCGTGTTATGGATGTGTGCCATGGATGCCTACGCCCTCGCCACTTCCCTACTATCGATACATCGCATAGCTCCAGCTGCGCATCTTCCTGGTGCAGCTACTTTGCGACGGCGCATCTTCATAGCACATCTTACTCGCACGGCTACATAGCTTAGCATCAGTGGAAACGGTCACAAAGTTTCGTAGCTTAGCTTTTACATTCTCGCAGCATAGCTTTATAGCACATCTCTGGTGGAAAGGCATCCTAAGTCGGGCAACCTCGATTGAATGGCCGTCCACAGTGACACTTCAAGCTTCGCTCTCTCGTCGTGCGTTTATTTAAAAAACCGAAGATACACGAAGTTGATTTGTAAAATTTAGCTCTACAGTAATTTTAGTTATAGCTTTTTTAAATAAGGCCATCAATAATCATTTTCATAATGGCAAGCTATAATGGAAGGTGGTTTATTTTAGACCTTCTAGACCTTCTACACTACTCTACTCCAGTCCGAGCGTTTTTCAGCTAACGCTTTCCATCGAAAGGTTACTAGATAGATAAACTCTTTATTGCACCCTACACCAATAAAAAAACAGAAAAATAGAGGAATAAAAACAGATAGGTACAATCGGCTGTCTTTGTGTTGGTCGAGAAGGTAAGGTATTGTACTTACCCTGTTTAAAAAAAAAAGTAACTTACGCGATGGTCTACCTATTAAAAATCTCTGTCAAAAGTCAAGTAAAATTTGATAGCAAAAAGAATTGTGAGCGCATCTATAGAGTGGCCCAAAATTTTCCCTCATAGAGTGCAGCCTTTCATTTTGTATTAAGAAGGTTTATTTTAAAGAAAATAAATCTTTTTCGGACTATTTACAAAATAAACATTACTCAATGAGGTATAATTTTTCTCCAGCCTGTATAAATAACTAAATGAGACAAGTCAACATAAGTCAAGTTTTTATTCAATAGGGAATCACAATATTCAGAAATACCAGAAGCGCAAATATTTTCTATAACAATTTGTACCCCACAATGCTAATAACAACAGGATTCCACAACAACATTTCTACACAATCCGATAGATTCAACACAATAGATGGGCATCAATCAAAATGTTGAAAAATGCCCCCCTTGCGGTGACAACGCGAATCAATACTAGTGTGGGGAACCGGTAACACTTCCTGCTACCCCTCGATTCGGAACCACAATGATTTTCTGTGATAATTTGTTAAACTTTTTGTATTGTATTTATGTCACTAACTTCCGCCCGTGGTTTCGCTTGCGTGCACCGGGAAAAGTATAGCCTATGTGTTAATCCATGTTAACTATGTATATTCTAAGTTTAAGGCGACTATAAGGGTCAAACCTCCCTCTCGCTCGAACTATTCAACGCTTTTGAAGATATAAAATCACTGAATTTAGTTATGCAAAATAGCAAACCTTCACGGCCTAGAAAATAACAATACAAAGGTTCAGCAAGAATATCATATTGAACTCAACACGTTTCCTACCAAAAAAATTGCACCAAAATTTATCACATTGGTTTACCTAAATTGACCAACCTATATTCTCTAACAATAAAAAAAAAATACAACCGAATTGAGAACCTCCTCCTTTTTTTTGAAGTCGGTTAAAAATCACAGTATGATGAAAACCAACATCGAAAAAACACAAGGTGGTAGCAAAATGACACGTGCTCGTGAATCGATTTGGTGCGCATCGCTGATGCGCTGATGTGATAGATGCGCACGCGGCAGTGCGAATCGACCCCTTCTATTCGTCGGATTAAGGGCGTGAAGGGTAAATGAATAAATTTATACATCGCCTTAGAAATCTACGCAGCTGCTGTATTTGTACTATGAATGCGTTAGTATTTATGATATCGATATAATTCCTCAGAAATGTCAAACGACATCGATAAAAAATAGGTTTTTTTTTCGCAATTAATTTAACGTTTATTGAAATGAGCTAAGGACAAGGCGCAATACGCTCATTGGGGGAAGCCTAAGTCCAGCAGTGGACTGCTATAGGCTGCCGATAATGATAATGACTTGAAACGAGTTTAAAACATAGGTCAATCAAAAGTTTTTACGGTAAGAATATGTTTATACCCATATATGTATATAGGAAATAAATCTTTTTTTTCTCGTGTTATTGTTTAGGTAATCAAAGGAAGGCCTATGCCCCGCAGTGGGTCGATAAAGGTTGAAATGATGATGATGATGATTGTTTAGGTATCTTTATTTTTTGTACTATGGTATTTTCTTTCTTCTTTCTTCTTCTTTCTTTCAAAAGAGTGTTCCAATACTGTACAACTTCTAAGAGCTACTTATGTAAGTATATTTGTTTTTTATTATTATATATTCAATTTTTATTTGATATTTTTAAATTTTAAGTTTATTTTTAAGTCGAACAACGGTCAAAGACGTTGGGAACCGCTTTACGGAACTAAAATGGAGTTAGGCAGGACACCTGGCAAGTCGAGGTGATGACAGTTGGAGTAAGGTGGTAACTGAATGGCGTCCAAGAACCGTCTACCGAAACGTCGGTCACCCAGTAGCTGAAAGCCAGCGAAATTGGATGACCCAAGCTTTGGAACGTAAATATAGTCACATACAAAGGGAGGCCTATAACCAGCAGTGGGTGAAGTCGGGCTATGGATGATGATAACGATCATGATGATGTATGTTTTAAGGGTTAGTCTAAGAAACTACTGAATCGATTTTCAAAATTCTCTCTCTCTGACTGGAAGCTGTATCTCTGAGTGTGTGACTATTTGTCTATATTTATAATTAAATTGACTGACAGGAAAGGAAGATCACGCAAACATAGTTGCCGCTGGGTCGCCGGTGTAATAAAGTAATACTTTACTTTTAGTGCAAATTCCCGCATCAACGCTGATCAAGCATAGGCGTAATAAAATGCGTAGTCAGTTTTGGCGTAATCAACGCCGCTGAGCCGGTTGTAAATAATAAAGCGAACGATCTTCTTATCAGAGATCTCGTAGTTAAAGAGGCTGTCGCAGGCAAGGATATCGGATTTCTGTTTATTATAGCCGACAGTAGCCATGCAGAAACAGAAGGGATCATAGTAGCATTCTAACATTTTGTTGAAAATCGATTGCAATATGCTTAACAAAAGTATATCAATATTTATTTTATTTGAAATATATATTTAACATTATAATATCATAGTTAAGCTGTTTAATTTAGATATTTGTATATTTATATATAGGTACTCTAGAGCTAAACTATTTGATTGTTTAAATAATGTGCATCATTAATGTAATGTTTAACATGCATGAAACACAGATTCTGCTGACTGTTGTTTTATATGTATAGATAAGTACCTATATTTAACTTGATTAGAAAAGTTGAGGTTTAGAATAACTTAAGGTTATTATTTGGTTGGTTACACACGGTAGTAAATTTTTTTTGAAACAAGGGTCCGTTCAGTAGTTTTCGCGTGAAAGAGTAACAAACATTCATCCATTCATCCATACATCCATACATACTCACAAACTTTCGCATTTATAATATTAGTGTGATTAGTAGGATGTTGTTGCCGCTGCACTGCCTACCCTCTCCACTCAGATTACCTACAGCTGTGTGTGCTTCGCACTACCAACACATGCTGAGCTGAATACCTTTTTTGGCACTCTGACAGATTTGATGAACCAACATTTATTAACTATGTTTTATCATAAATTACAGTAAAGTATCTTTATTTGTTAAGCTTATCTTCTTCTACAACGGCCTCAGTGGCGCAGTGGGCGAAGGTCCACCTGAGACGCAGGTTGCGGGTTCGATTCCCGCTGCGGGACAAATGTTTGCATGTTCTGTAGATATTTGTCTCGGGTCTGGGTGTTTTCTATGTATATATATGTATGTATACTTAGTTGCTTAGTTGCTGCTTAGTTTGGGGCTACATGATGCAGTGTGATAACGTCCCGCATTATTTATTATGAATTTATAATTATTTATCTTTATTTTTGTGTGTCCCAAAATAAACGATTAATTAATTCATTCTCAGATTTTTTACTTACTTTACTTTCAACTTTTTCCTCCTACCGTAGGGAAAATATTTTATCGGAAAATTCAAACTGTAAAAAATTCAAGTAGTTTCATATAATTTGGAGTAATTTTATATACCTACTTATAATACGTTTCTTATTGCCTTATTATTACTTATTATTATACCTTATTTATTGAACTAACGAGCGTCCTTCCTACTATAACATTAAACACGTGAAAGTTTGTGAGGATGTTGTGTATGGATGTTTGTTACTCTCTCGCTGACCGGATTCGGATGAAACTTGGAAATCAAAAATCTAAATAAATAACTTTAAAATTTATTTATTTAGATTTATTTTATGAATTATATTTTTTTTAATGATATTTTTATTAATTTATTTAAAGATTGTGGTCTGGATTAACAAAGAACAAGTATTATGTTAACTGTGATACAGGGTACTTTTTACCCGGGTACCACTCGAGCGAAGCCACGTGCGGAAGCTAGCCAACATAAAATACAGTGATATAGAACATAGAAATAGAACTGTAGATACAATTACTCACAATCTGAATGTACTACGTTATTCATAAAGGTCTTTGAATTAGAGTAGTTAGAGTACATTTGAAGTATCTTCGTCGAAAACCCTTTGACGCCATTCAAAGGGCGTTCGTCTCGAGAGAAAGTTTAATGAATGACAATGTCGTCAGTGATATTCGTATTTAAATATTTATATTTGAAGGTGCGATGCTTTTAAATATTTTCCAAAGGTAACAGTTGCCGTCATATAATTGACGTAATTTTCTTAAGTCAATTAAAAAAATACGTATATGTTAAATATAGTTTCTAATGAATAAACATTTTCATTTAAGTATCATATTTTATCATTTACTTTCTGTATGAGCTAGTAATCAATTCGGGTGTCGGAGTTTTTAAGTCGCCTAAAGGCCTTCGAAATGACAATAATTCTGACAACTATAAGGTTGCTTCCAAACATTTGAACACATATTTCTAAATTCTTGCCATGTCATATCTGTGTTTACGTGTTCATCATAAATATGTTTCATATTGATTTCATCTTGTTTAAATAGAACTATTAAATTTGCATTATCCCTTACTAGCTGTTTAGGTATTTTACTGTAGGTCTGATTTAAATAGAAACAATCTATGTACTTATGTCTACCCATTGCAAAATAATCGCGAATGCTATTTTGATTTTCACATGCTACGTCATCGAATATCATAACTGAATTACATTTAGCTGCATTTGGAGACAGAACTTTTTCATTCTCATGATATTTAGAAAATGTAACACCTGGAACCTTTCTTAAAACCTGTTCCAAAAATATGTACTTAGGTTGGTGAAGAGTTTTTGAATACACGTACACATTTCGAAAGTTTAAACCGTTTTCATGCAGGAGTAGACCAATCACTAAATTAGTTTTTCCACAATTTGATGGACCACAAATCAAACAACGTATTGTATTAGGTAAAAGTTTCCCATGTCGATAACTGCAGGGCTCAGAATCAATACTAATGTTCTCAAACTGCAACGTTAGGTGCTATGCTAATAATATTTAAGTATTTTGATATTACTTCACGTTATTGAATCGATATAATAATGATTATGAATTGATTTTTTTAAATGTACGTTCGGATTCATGCCATGAACTTTCAAGTTTAAGGCCCGTATGAACTTAGGCAAGTACTGAATTTAGTATTAGCAAGAAAAATTTGATAGTTTTAATACAAATCTCACTTTACATTACTAATAGGAATAGTTTGGCCGCTGATCATGGTTCATGATTACAGGTTTTAATTTTTTGAGTAACGCCTTAAGGTACCTTGCCGTAGCCTACTGCTGACAGCAGCAGGCGACGTGTAGCCGCGACACTACAAGTAACATAAAGTTGCTATTGTTAAAGTTCCCTTTCTTTGACAGCAGGTTATGTCAAAGAAAGGCAGAAGGGCTGATGAGTTTGGATCCTAAACACTCCTCTATTCACTCATCCTCTTAACATCCAACTGACTTAAAAAATATAATTTAAAAAACTCGCAAATCATGATAAATATTCCCGTTTATAATGTTACGTTCACAACCATGACAGTTTCAGAAGTTATACCATAGACAAAGTTGTAAACACTGACCCAGTTGTACCAGGAGTGCAGGAAGCAGGAGTGGTGTGTGAATCAGGATACGGAACAGCGTCCGCGTTTACTGTTCGCAATGTTGCAGAGTTGCTTGTTCATTATTGTTCGCATGTTCATGACTGGGGCTACGAACGGTACCCGGGTAAAAAATACCCTGTATCCTCTTTGGTGTATAATATTTTTGGCACGTACTCTACCTACCAACCTTCATCTATAATATAGATTCTATATCTACCAAACCACAGATAAAACCTACGTACGATACCTATAAAACCTAGGTACTTACTTCTGTAGATACTGACCTACCCTCAAAAGTACAGATTTTTGACAATTAGTGAATTTTTATCAATTTGTGGGGTTAAGGGGTATCTGCGTCTTTGGAATCGAAGTCAACCTTACCTGCCCGTAGTACACCCTGCTGTATAACAAACGGGATCTGGCAGCCGGTGGAATGCAGCATAGCCCAGCCTAACATCGGCACAACTAAATTCCCTGACTGCCGACGGGCAGCGTCATCGGTGCGAACTGCGTGGGAATTTTGGGCCTGCCCTAGCAATTTGGCCATTTTTAGGGCCTATGTCCAGCAGCGGGCTGATATAGGCTGGTGTGGTGTATGTGGTGTGTGGGAATTGATATCTATAGTGAGTGCTGGATGGTAGAGATAGCCATGTATGCTGTCATCCATTTCGGATCAGAAGGGTGGGTGCAACTCGGTTGTCATTCATCGTCTCAATCAGCTGAAACATAGATCCGATGATAGAGAAGTGTCTAAAGGCTAGTACACTGATAAAAACAAAATATTTATTTACTTACTATGTATTTTATTTATATACTTATAGGTAAAACTGACACATAATAATTTTGACTGCGTTGAACGTTGAACCGTTAGTCATATTAGCAATTATTTACCTATTTATCAATTAACCTGAGTAATTAACACTAATAGGCATTAATTCCATTCAAGAGCTATTCGCGGTAAAACATTATGTGTTCTTCATTGACAATATTATAATCTTATTTTCCTCCTTCGCAGTATTTCAATACGGTTTCATGGAAAACTTTATTTTCGTCGTAAAGTTGGCAATACGTGACCCAGTTAAGAAAATTATGCTTAGCCGTCAACTATGAATAATGCAAGTTGTAATTAAGTTTGCTGATGTTGGCAATAATGATTCAACCGAATTCAGATAAACATGTTTTGGTACTGATAGGCTCGTATTGTTGCGAGTTGCAATTTCGCAGGTGTCATTGTCGTAGCATACCTATTTTTCCTGAATTGTATTTAGTGTGTTTCAATGTGGCATGCGTATTATTATTATTATAAGCCCTCAATATCCCACTGCTGGACAAAGGTCTTCCCCCACTCTCATAAAGAAGAACTCATTTTTGGCGAGTTGGTCAATAGAAATTAATCTTTCGTCCTGAAAACTTTTTCTAAAGTTTAGGCCAGGGTAGGGTTTGAGTAGGTATAACTCTCAATATTAACATCAAAAACAAAAAAGATACCAATAATCTTACTTTCATATTACATAAAGTAGTCACGAAGAATACCTAAAATTGGATCATAAAAAAATCTTCATGAACCCGACTTTTAAAATGTCATTCTTATTTTAACTGAAAATTATGTAATGACGTCTTTTGGAAAGTTATTTTTTTTCCGTCTCGGCCTTCTAATAGAAATGTGGCTGCATCGTAAATCAGTGCAAATAATAGCTCATTCACTCGTACCTACCTACCTGTGTATTTACATTACAACCCTTATTCAGTCACGACCGGTTTGCCGACCGGTACACTTGTGCACAATTTTAGAATATAAATTTTTCAATTCGCTGATGAATAATGTGAATTAGACTAATTTAGTCACAGTTTTAAAATATTAATTCCTGGATGCGTCACCAGTCGCCGGAGCTGTGGGGCGACCGGTCGGGGCGAAAGTCGGCTCCGGCCAAACAGTTGGACGGACGCTCACCACAGTCACAGTCTCATCTAAGCCATTGCTATGCGAACATCTTCCCTACATAGCCGAAAATTCCACAACCGAAACCGGGATCACGCGCGCCAAACCTCGCGAAATACGAATTCTGAATTCGCAAAATTATCTCAAATTAAAATTTAAAAAATTCGCTTTTTTTACAAAACTGTCGTTCAAAGTTGAAGGTGTTGGCGGCAAACGGTAAAGTTGTGTGTTGTGCGAGTAAAGTGAACTTTCAGAGCTTTCTAAGATTTTTCTAAATGTGCTTTTTCGTGCCGAACGATTATGTTGTGAAGTGTTTTTTTGTGCATTTTTTGATTTGGATTTTTTTTGCTCCGGATTTTTTTGGTTGGTTATTTTTATTTATTTATTTTCACTAGTATAAAATGTATTTAATAAGTGCTTGGCTTACTGAACGTATTGTTGAATTTATATACGGAAAAGTAATATATGTTATATTAGACTACGACATAGGTTGTGGCGGCGTACTTAGGTTTTAAAACGCGATTGATAAAATCTCAAATACAACTTGAAGAAAATTTATGCTTACTTTAATGACTGACGGCAAACATTACTAGGCTTCAAGCGTTTTTAGTATTTAAAATAAAAATTCAAAAACTACAATATTTTAAAATTTGGTAGTTATAGGATCTTAGGAGAGAGCTTTGCGGATACTGTTGACGAGTTATTAATAGTTAGTAGTACATAGTATGTAGGTAAGTTTTTACTATGTAGGTATATAAGTGTATGTTGAGTTAGCAGTCAAGTAGCAAGTGGGAAAACAGTTTTAAACTTCCTTCTTATTTTTCCAATGGTCCAGAAAAAAATCGTTACGTATATTGAGGTACTTACATATATTTTTTAGATATACTTATTATACTTAGCCTGACAGATTATGTACACTAGGGTCCAAAAAAAATCGTTACTTATATCGAGCTACCTAGTCACGGATTTTTTTTATATATACTTCAAATAAAAAAAATGTGATACCGTTTTAAAATACCCGTAAAGTAGTATTTTATACATTTAATATAGACAGTTCGGAGCATTTAATTATAAGTATTTTTATTCTGCGGAGGTCACGTTATGTTGTGAGTAGGTACCAATTATAGAAGATTAGCTTCTGCCCGCGGCTTCACTCGCGTGGTACCTGGATAAATAGTAGCCTATGTTTTAATCTAGATCACAAACTAAGTATATGTATATTCTAAGTTTCACCCAACTCCTTTCTGTAGTTTTTGCGTGAAAGAATTACAATCATACAAACATCCCAACCTCCGTACGTCCTCCCAAACTTTCACGTTTAATATAAGTAGGAATGTAGGATGGTACGAAGTAGGATTCAAGATGACTTTTTGCCTTGATAAGCGTAGGCAATGATCTTAATGACTTAGAATTTTTTTTTTTTTTTTTTTTTTTATAAGTTAGCACTTACATTTTGATTCCAAAATTAGCCAATTCTTCATGATATCTTCAGTGAGAGTGAGTTCATAGCTAATCTCACATAGTTAAAAACTCGAAACAGTTTTTTTCTAGATCTTTCGATAATGAAAACTTTTCGGAAATTCTGAAACGCTATAATTAGTATTACGTACGTATATGAAAGTGACTTCGATTTCAATACTATTCACAAAGTTCTAGTATTATTTAGGGTTCCGTAGCATCTAGCGTAGGACTAGTTTATTTTATGTCTACAAATTGCGGTACATTGTCCGTTTACCACAAGAGTTATGTTTGAGAAAACAGAAAATTTCATAAATTTTCGTTAATCAAATCCATAAAAAACATTAGAATCTAATTTACATCCTTGGCTCGTGTAAGGCCTAAAGTGTAAGGCCACTGGCCGACAGGGCCGCCGACTCAATTGCACCGGGCGACTCAAGGGGGGTTCTTAATGCGGAACCCAAGATATGTGCTTGTTAGGCTCACTCTTGGCGAATTTACATATAAAAACTAGAAGTTCGCGTGCTAGTGGTTCGTATGTCATCCGAATGATAAATTATCGAAATTATAGGAATATCCTTGGACAGATTGGGTAGAACCATAAAAATCTAAATCAAGTATTTCGATTATATTTCGATATTAATAGTTCCTTAGCATGAAACTATTGAACTAAATACAGTATCATGACTAAATTATTCTAGATTTTGTCTGTGGCTTTGTTCGTGTGAATGAAATATATATCACACCCGGTATATATCATACCGGGATGAAAAGTAGGTAGTTTTTTCTGATCAAACACTACAAAGCCAAGTTTCAGTGCCAAATTTTAACTGTCCTGCTGAACATTTTTTTTGTAAAGAAAAATAAATGCAACAAAATTTCGAATTAAGTGTGTTACTAGCTTCCACCTGCGTCTTCGCTTGCGTGGCACCCGGATAAAAAGTTGCGTACTTATTTTTCCCGGTCTAGAAGTACAATAAATGATATGCAAAAATGTCCATGCCAAGTAGTTTCAAGGGAATTCACACCACGTATTTAAAGGAGTATATATTTTTATACAAAACTTTTCACCCAAACTAAGGAGGTTTTCACTAAGGTTTTCTTAGTATTTCGGTGATGTAACTTGGCATTTTTACAGTGTCATTAATTCTATTATCTACAACATGGTTTTATTAGGCTGGTACCCGTTGGTACAATTTACTAATCGAAAACCATAACTGAACTATTAAATAAAATATAGATACTAAGCGCTAGATAGATAATACTTAGCTTTTTTATTTTTCGTGTTAGAATGGTCACGTGCGATAAAACTGCTCATTGTATAAATTATTTTAACAAATCATGTCATAGTGTTAAAAATAAATTTTCTGAGCTGCTGGCTTAGTTTGGTTTACTTAGGATATCGAGTCTTTATACCCTAGCACGTTGACTACGGGCCTGGATCTCATGCTCGAGGAGGGCGACGTGCATCAGGTGCACCGATGTGTTTTCAGCACTCAAAGCGATAATGCCATTAATATGATGCGTGCTTTGAACAAATATCTGTGTCTAATTCTCTAAGGATCATTTTCTGGGACTATTTAGACAGATAGATAGCCCAAAGCTGCCCTTCACACTTTCTTCATCTTAGTTTCACTCTTGACAGAGCGGTCGTGGTCATCATGTAGTATTATTAGCGGCTGAGCTCGCCTTATATCTCGCCACTTTTGTCTATTGGTGGACTTTTGGGTACACGTATAGAGATTGTGGCCAACTGCATATTTGATCTGATCAGTCCATCGCATCGGTGACCTTCCTTGCGGTCTGATGCCCTTCACACGTCCTTCCACGACCAAGCATTCAATGGAGTCAGTGCTCGCCTCGAGATTTAGGTATGCGAGTTTTTACTAAAGCTGATAGACGCTGCTTGATACCGAGCTCCTGGAGTATCGAGACATTGGTTAGAAACTCGGTCCATGATACTCCAAGTAATCTTCACCAGCACCACATTTCCACACTTTGCTCCAATGGTAAAAACTCTGATAATCCCACAGAAAGCCATCTATTATTTTGACAAGTTAGAACATCACAAAATTACCTGAACAATGCTCAGATATTTTTATCCCAAATGGAAGTAAACCATAAAAGTGCTCCATACATTTAAGTTAACGGTGTTATTGACTTGCGTTCGGATAACTTTTAGAATAACAACGCAAACTGCAGCTAACGTCTTGCAGTTTTGTACAGTCAGCCACAGAGGTTAAGATACCTTATGAAATTAATAGATCATAAAATTATTTTAAAAAGGTTACTGAAAGTTACAATATTTTTCTTTATAAAGGATGTAGCGAACAGGTGTTAGATAATTTTGTTTTGAATAAAACTTATCGAGTTTTGTTCACAATGTAGAATTTGAAATTTTGACGACGAGGCGTTGAATTAGGGGAGGCCTATGTCCAGCAGTGGAATGCAGCTGGCTGATGATGATGATGATGATGAAAGAGGGGTAAAATTGCCGGTTGAGACACAAAAGCTGCTTGATATAGAGATACTTTTTGCGGGTCTTGATGTTGTGATACCATGGTGTACTTGTTCTTGATACCCACGGTAGGAGAGAATTCTTGTATGTTTTCAAGGCTTTACATGTGATTGTTGGGTGAACAACGAAATAAATATGAACCACTAATGGGTGCCCACGACTTCGTCTGCGTAGGTTTTCTCTGCTCCACCTCTTCAGGCACTGAATTTCAAGAAACTCTTTCACAGTAATACCCCTGCATAATGCAAGATTTTCCTTGTTGAAGCTTTCCAAATTTTGAATTGTTCCTCAAGTCTCTAGGCCTTACTATTTATTTATTTATTTAATAACTAGAACGGCTTGCACCAATAACTCTTATTATAAATAATTTCATAGGTAGGTTAAATGTTAAAAAGATACAAAGTTAGGATTAGATTTGTAGGTATTTAGTACTCGTTTCTTTTGTCAGAGTTCCATAACATTTATATAAATAGTTATAAACTCAATAGTAAAAGTCATTAATTAAGATTAGCCCGTGCTTAGTTTTGTAGCCGACTGTACCGTATCCTGAAAACATCCTTGCGACATTATTTCCGCGAAAACTTTGCTCGGTAGTTATTCAGTTGTCTTCAATGTTTCTTATGATTTTATTATTAGATAAACTTAGAAATATTATGTTCAGATGGTTCTCTTTTCCCACCTCACCGCGTTCCCTTAACGTCACGCGTCTTAATCTCGCGCCCTTTATCACCACGGTTACTTAGTACTGCACCTCAAGTTTTGCTCTTACGGCGTCATCCCTAGCCCCATGTGTTCTTTCGTACTGTACCGTACCGTATCCGACTGTACCGTATCCTGAAAACATCCTTACATCGGCGACATTATTTCTGCGAAAACTTCACCCGGCAGTTATTCAGTTGTTTTAAATGTTTCTTATGATTTTGTTATTCGCTAAAGTTAGAAATATTATCTAAGATACGGAAACTTTAAAGGGATTTTCTGTTATTTTCCTCAGCAAATGGGATTGGCGGTCGTTGAAATAAATTAAAATGAGACGGCCTTGTTACGCTGTGGGCTAGTTATGATCGTTGTGAAGAGAAATATAGAAATAGATAGAGACATAGATGGATAGAAAACTCTTTATATCTATTTTTCTTTCTCCCTGTTGGTACTCACATCAACATAAACATACAGAACAAAAAAATGCAACCGAACTGAGAACCTCTTTTTTTGGAAGTCGGTTACAAATGACAATAATGGAAGTGCAATGGGCGGTCTTATCGCTTAGAGCGATCGCTTCTATACAACCTTTGGATAGACTGGTTTTAAAAAGACGAGCAGATGTCTAGGGTTCAATTCCAGATAGGGCTTTTGTTGATATCACTATTTTTTCTTGTATTGTGATATTCGAAGCAAGAGGCAAAGCAATGAGAGTCATTAGAAGACTGAATTTGGATTCGATTTTATCAATTTTATCATAGGAATATGGCTATCACTATTTTGGTTCATCGTATTATAAGTTATATCTACATAATATATAAAGCTTTGAATTCCGTGTATATGACCCGAAAAACGGCTCGACCAACTTAGAATATACATAGTATATCACCTTAAACACATACACTACACCACACTACATCCTCTCATACTCACACTCATCCTAACTCACATACATAAAAACATCAATCGACACCCTCTCTAATAAAAAAATCTATGTAACTTATGTTACATATATTTAAGTAACTTGTAATATATAATTTCTTTATAAAATACCACGTAAATCTAATAGCATACCTAAGAAATGGGAAGGAACTGACTCCTGACATACAGCTAACGCTAGTTTAGGAGCCAGGGCTTCAACCTGAACTGTACTTATGTTGGTAATTTTAATAAAAACATTATTACATTACATTACTTCTCATCCCCGTACCATGCGAGCGAAGCCGCGGGCGGAAGCTAATTTTATGATAAATCGAAAATAATCTGATTTATTCACTTGAACCTGAAATCTCCATGATTAGAAAGGATACTAGATCTAAAACAACTAAAGGTCTCTACAAACGAGGCCAGTAAATAATTAAGCTAGGAAGCTGACGTGATTCTGGCAGTTGATTGATTAATTACACACTTACATTCCCAACTTGCCTACTGCCATAGATTATAGAACAGTGATGATGGATAGGTTTTACTTTATTGTCACTTGCTGATGTTTAAGTTCCTGTAATCTAGATTATTTTTGGTGCCAAACGGTCTGGGCTTTACTAAGCTAGCATTTAACTTCCTTTTTGTAGAATAACTTGCTTTCTCACTGCATTGAGGTCTTTCGTAACCATTTTTTTGATCATCTATATCTTTCATACACAGCTAAAATTGCCACGGTAATAATCTATATTTTACCTGACTTTGACAAAGCCAAAAAAGGGTAATTATTTTCGCCTTCCTATTTGAAGTGATAGAAGCTATTAAGATTTCAACCTGTCTCATACCAGTTACTAGCAAGCTACCTGCATGCTACTGGCAATAATTAGTTGGTTTTTATAATTAGGGAGTATTGCTTTCGTACGCTTTTTAATTAATAGAGAATTTAACATGTAAATTAGATGAGTAGATTGATTGGTTGCTTCATTAATTATTTCTGGTTACTGCTTGTGTAAGCCATATGAGAGAAGTTAAGAGCGCTTGTAATGGCTTATAATGTAGTAGCTAGGATAATTAATTAGAATAGATAATTGAAGTTAATTAATTTCAAATTAAAAGGGACATTGCACTAAAGAATATCAAAATCATTCAACTCTAGGTACTTAGGTATGTATCAAGGATTTAATTCACGATATCCAAAAATAAAGATAATTGGCCGGAGGGCCAGATGGAGTGACGATCTGCAAAAGGCTGCTGGTAGAAGCTGGATGCGTCGAGCTCAGGACAGGGTGCAATGGCACTCATTAGGGGAGGCCTATGTCCAGCAGTGGACTGCTATAGGCTGATGATGATGATGATGATGATGATGAGTCAGGCGTGACTTTGCGGAAATCCATTGAAAGATTTTCAAAAGACAAAATACTTCTCTGACGAGTTGCATCATCATCAGCAGCCTATTGCAGTCCACTGCTGGACATAGGCCTCCTCATGAGCGCCATTGCGCCCTGTCCTGAGCTCCTGAAATTTGTCAATGTTTCACCTTCACCATAAGGCCTCAAAATAAATAATAATAGGAATTTGTACAAAAAAAAAAATATTTTGAATATCTTCCAGAAATAAACACAAATCTTAAACATACAATAATAATGCGAAAGTGAATTACCGATAAGCATGGCATTTTGCATACACGATTTCAAGGGTAGAAAAAAGGCGTTCATTCGGAACAAAATTACCGTCCCGAGTATAAATAAAAAACTATTAACGCGGAGGAAGCTACGGGAAAAAGCTAGAATTCATAAAGTATCTTTTTTGTTGCTCAAAGTTGCTCTGGTAATAAATTAATAGTATAGGTAAAGTATTTTGGGGATGGGTTTGAGTTTCGGATTATACCGAGATAATTTTTAAATTTTCCCTAAATCATTCTTTAAGAATCTACGTAGGTACCTATGAGTTACTCTAAAGTTTATTTTTCTTAGAGTAATTAATGACTTATTAGCGTTGAACGGATTCAAGTTCCATTTAGTTCCTTGACGGTGTACAAGCACCATAAAGTTCATTTTCGACGTATTGACATCGGAAAATTAATGAAAAACAGCACTTTCCCAACATTTTCTATTTTTAATCTGCAAATCGTCCACAAGTGGAAACGCTCGTTCGTTGCACTCTGACACGACGTTTGCCAATTTCCGAATACGTACGTGACGTACGTTACTACGCGTTTACGGAGTTGATGGGATTTAGCGTTACCATGAGATTCTGAACTCGATTTGTACGGCAAACTCGACAGAGATTTGTTTTACATGGACCTTACGGCTTCGTCAGACAGATAGCATACCTGACGCGGCGTACAAGCGTTAGCGTCTAAATACACTATGCCGAAAATTTCGCAACGTAAGTTCCGCAGCTGATTTTGACAAGTTCGGCTGTATGCCATAACGTAACGTAATTTCTGCATAATGTGTCATCTGTAATTCAAATAGCATTGCAGGCGTAATCATGCCGAACTTACGTCGCGTAATTTCGGTTATTGTGTGTTTAGATCCTTAGCTAAACACACTATAACGTCAGAAACTAACAAGGTTTGCCGTTGACGGATACGTCAAGGAGGACATCATCATCATCAGATCCTTAGCGTGACAAGCACTGACGCTACGCCAAACAACCGCGTTGTATTATATTTCTATGGTTTTATTGTACTGTGAGAAAGTTGCCGCTTGACGCTGACGTAGCGTTGCACACGGCAAAAGCGCGCGCTTAGTTTGGCTGTCTAACCTCCTCAAAACACAAAGGTACAATGCTTTCTGTTTAACCAAACCTGTATGCTCAAAAATGTTCGTGAATATGTGATTATATCTTATAGTCACTTGGTTGAGATGAAGTCACATATCGGTCTGAAAACAACCAATAATAGAACTGAGTGGTTCATCACTATCCCATATCAGTCCACTGCTGGGCATAGACCTCCCCTAATGAGCGCCTACACTATAAGGTTTGCCGAGACGCGGTCTCCTCTCAAGAGCTCGTTTACCCCAACGGTTATCGGTTCTTTGGCTTTTATAGCCAGCCCACTTGCTAATTCTCTGAACTATGTCTGAACTATTTCTATCATGTAATTTTTTTTATTTCCGTTTTTGAGCAGGCTCCTATATCCACATGATTCCGCTAAACCAGATCGAAATAACTTTGAAATTAGAATCATATGGAAAGTGATTTGTGATGAAAGTGATTTTAAGCTGTAAACGAGTTAAGAACTCGTTACTGTTGATCTTCGTTATCTAATTAATTAGTTATTTACGTAAGACGAACTTTTTATGGGTGGTTATCTAGCGAATAGGGGTAAACAAACTTTCATATTGAATTCACGGCCAACGCTGGCCTTGTGCTATCGAAGATCTCTTCTAGTGTTATTGCATCAACGTACATACGTAGTATTTACGTGCTACGTAATAGCTACAGATAGTTTTTCATCTGAAAATAAAGGTATTTCACTATCAAAGAAAGCTGAGGATACGAGAATACTACATAATGTTTTTATTTAATAAAACTTGTCATTATATCCGACAAACAAAATTGTTTGGTCATATTATAATTAAATTGTATATTCCCAAATTCCATCATCACCAACCTATTCAGTCCACTGCTGGACATAAGCCTCCCATATAAGAAGGGGGATATGCCTATAATCTCCACTCTCTGGGCCTTACTTATTTACTTTCCCTATCCTTTGCGATTTCTTGCCAGTTGTCTACCCCATGTACATTTTACATTTTCTGAGTACATTTTCCTTTGTTACTAATAGCATAGAATAGAGCTGTTATCTATCTGCGTTGCTCACGAGTTTAAAGTGACTTCCGATTCAATAGTAGTTCCAGCATTCAGCTCTTCGTAAACAGTCAACTAACTTCTAACTTCCGTTTCGTTATAAATTCTCGATTGAGAAATGTCTAGTGATTTATTATCTGTGGATTTCGTGATCGATAGTTGTTTTCGAGTGTGAGGTGGTTTTACGAGACGTAAATTTAAGTGCACGTTTTTGGAGTGGATTTCTGAAACATTACAAAATGCTTCCTCCTTTTGGTTTCATAAAAAAATGTATTTAATGTATCGAGTGTTACTGAAGTTGAACGATGGAGATTAAAAGGATAACGTTTTGCAACAAAAAAAGGAAGTTACAAATAATATTCTGTTGTAAGAAAATGTGTGTCAAAGAATCCTACTAATAATATAAAGGCGAAAGTTTGTGAAATATTTGTCTACTACCGAATGGTTTGAGCTGAAATTTTTCAAATATATTTATAGTTATAGACTAGCAGAGATATTTTCGAACGTTCGAAACCGAGAGTCGAATTCGACACTGACGATGGAACCAGAATTACATTATTATGTCGACATGTGTTGTAATGTGATGCGACATATTGTCGTAGCGTTTTTCAAAATCACCATCAGCAGCTTTTAAGATCCTAGAAATGTGTCGAAATAGAAATAAAATTGACGGATTCGATTAGGAATCTTTTCGAATGTTAATGCTTGTGTTTTTATAAAATACTAGCTTCCACCCGCGGCTTCGCTCGCGTGTTACCGGGATAAAAAGTAGCTTATGTGTTAATATAGGTCACAAACTATGTATATTCCAAGTTTCATCCAAATCCGTTCAGTGGTTTTTTCGTGAAGGAGTAAGAAACATTCATCCATTCATCCATTCATCCATACATCTATACTCACAAACTTTCTCATTTATAATATGAGTAGGATGTAAACCCCTACTGCTCACAAGATTCTAAAGTAAAATACTTACTGCCAGTATAATCAGACAAATCACTTTACGACAATGTACTGTGCGGTATGCGTAGAATGCTGCCGCAGCAAAATTTTGATAACTTACTAGAAAAGACAATTTTATAAGTTCAACCATTCTGCAAATACATTTTTACATTGTAACTATTTTCTTTAACTAAAATACTAGTAGCCAAGTTTGATGTCGGAGTGTTAAGGCCGCCTGTATATGGCTTAACACGTTGACTGCTAGCCTCAGACATTACGCTACGCGTTATACCCGAGGAGCACGTGCTACTGTAGGTACGGCGGGGTGTTATTCAGCACTCAAAACGTTAATCACTGAAAAAGGCAACATTAACTATAAATATTTTATTTGAATTGTACATTAGGCCCCTACACGGTCACCCATCAAACTTGCGACCAAGAAGAGAGTCGCTCTACACTACACGATGTAATATAAAACCTAAGAAAAGCTCTAAAAAAGCAACGCTAGTTACCGATTAAGAAAAGGAGGGTAGGTGAATAACTGACACGTTACCGTAAAACCTATACTAAGCTAGGCAGCTTATATTAAAATAATTCGGTTGTTTGGCTGTTCCATTCCATATTGTTTCTGTGCACTCACCTGAGCACACGTACCTGGACTCCGCAGGACCTTCACCTTTATTTATGTACACTCAGACAGAAAATCACCCTTTGCGTCGCCGCTCGCATGGGAACAGAAAGCATTCAAAATGATTTATTGTAAATGGTTTTCTACTTTGTTGGCTAAAATAAAGAACCCTGGTCTAAATTCATTTTTTCTTTTCTCGTAAGCCGATACGAAATTTAATTTGCCATCCGTGCCCTCTGCATTAGCGTAAAATGAGTCAGCTATAATGATAACTCGTCAAAACTCAAAACTGACGTTAGCTAAGGTATTTCTAGTCGTAAAAGAGATGTGTAAAGATGAATGAGACATCGGCAATGCAAATAATAAAAAGGTAGGCACGGTAGGAATTGCGGGTGGCTTTGTCCCACACAATGCCATCTTTAGAAGATTGACGCTTCAACTTCGAAGGTGTTGTGAGAATTAGTGGGCCATTATTGCTCCATAGAAATACGCTGGTCAAGCAGAAAGATAACAATAATTAGCTCGGACACCAAAAAAACTGACATAAATCCTCCATAATAAGTTACTGCAAAAACGCCGCTCCTTACCTGAGACGCACGCTTTTTTGCAGAATCACTCGCAAGGCCGGCAAGATATAATAAACACCTCAATTCCAGGCAGAGGCCAACGCATTGTTTAATGATTTCTCTGTTGTGATCTTGCACAATTCTTGACTAGTTTTTTAGAGCAGCCTGCGAGAAAAATGTTTTTTGTATGCTTGGTAGCGTTTAAACAAAAGAAGAATCCCTTCTCGGGTTTGCGAAGGTGTGATTTATTTACGACTTCGCCTCTAAAAGCCTCTTGACCGACTTTGGGTGGTTTCTGACAGATTTGTACGACCTTCACGCGGATGCTTACGCCAACCTGTTAATTCTATTTCTTTTGTTGCAGGAACGATATGGAAATGAGTGGTTCGGCCGGCACGCTCTAAGGACACTTTAATATTAAAATCTTAAGTCATAATAAAAGAGAGTTTCTAAAAACCGCCTGAAAAACGAAGATGCTGGGGGGTGCTCTTAGGAGAGTAACCTCGTTCACATCTTTTTCAAAAGACATCAGTTACAGCTCGGCTGTAGATAGCCGGTGCTTAGATAAGTAGATCAGACTTCGAAAATTTTACTCGATTATCGACTCGAAACCAAACTAGTCATTACAGTAAACGAAATAAAGATCAAATAGGAATAGCAATAGTGAGTTACCAGAGGTTACAAAGATCTAGTGCGTGTTTTCTGGAATCGCCACTGAGGTGGTATGCTTTATATTGCATCTTGGATCGACTGTGCGTTGACTGGTCGCTACGTAACGTGGCTTCCCGGCGCACGACTTCAGTGCTGGATGCTACTAACTGTATACACGTGAGTACCTTCTATATTCTTTATAACTTAAGATAAGATATAAGCATACAATGTACCTATATATTTTTTATTACATAAAATTTATATTTAGGATGTTGGAAAAACCTGAGACGTAATTTCTGGACACCCACGATACAGATTTTATCTAGTGCGGGCTCCACATCATACCTTGTTGAGCTCTAAGTCCACAGTATAAAAATCATACAGTAGTCCACCGCCTTTGATCTCGCGATAAATGCAAATGCACAAACCGTTCGATGCCAAGAAGAAAAAAAAACGAACCGTGCTAGCCCTGAAAGATATGTCCCGAGTTGCATACATTTTGAATGTATGCAACTCGGGACCAGCCCTCCCGCGTCTCACCTCTGTCACCCCGCACGATTGCCCTGTCTAAACGCCTTCATCAAACGACTTTGTGGTAAAACTTTGTCTCGTAGAACTTATATCTTATTTTATTTTAAAAAACCGGGCCAGTGCGGGTCGGACATACACACGAAGTGTTCCGTACCGTTGTATGGGAGCCCCACCTATATATTTATTTTATTCTGTTTTTTATTTTTTGTTATAGCGACAACAGAAATACATCATCTGTGAAAATTTTATGTGTTTAGTTATCACGGTTCATGAGATACAGCCTGCTGACAGACAGACAGTGGAGTCTGTCGGTTTTACCTCTTGGGTACGGAACCCTTTGTTTTTACTGCATTTTTTTTTCACCTCATTATTTCGATTACTAACAGAGATACTTAGGTATACTCCGCGAAATGGTAAACGATTGAACGCGACAATAATCGTGGCGAACCCTATTCTAAGTTGCATCGTTATTTTTTATAGATATCGTTTCAACCACAGTATAGTATATCAACATACTTACAAATAGAACAGGAATTGAGCGTCACGAGCGTCTATCCAACTATGAGCATCCGCTCATACTTTTGAAAGTATTGTATGAACAATTTCAATTTTGTTTAACTTACACATAACGTAGGGAACAGATTTACATCCTAAGTTACGCATAAAAGAACGCTTGCGGTAAGCTGCGCAATAGGCGATCTGCCGGTGTTTACCTGTGCGTTTGCGCACACACCCCCTCCACTGCTTCCAGCGTTTATTTTATATGACGCGTACTATACTAATTTAATACTAAGGTTAGTATAGGTACTTATACAGGGTGGGGCAAAATTTTACCTCAAAATTTACCCCTTAAACTTAAGGGGAAAATCTACAACACAGTCAACAGACCTGTTGCATTGTATGGATCAGAGTGTTGAGCAATGAAAAAGACGGACGAAAGAAGAGTTCATGCTGCTGAGATGCGAATATAAGATGGATGTGTGGTGTATTAAGGTGACAAGGTTGGATAAAATAAGGAACGAGTATATCAGGGAGAAGACTAGCATGGTTTGGGCATGTGATGGGGAATGATGGAAACCATGTGACTAAAAGAGTGATGAGTATGAATGTAACTGGATGTACGAGTAGAGAGAGGCCGAAGAAGATATGGATGGATTGTGTGAAAGAGGATATGAGAGTGAAAGAAATGAGTACAGAGTTGACAGCCGATAGGAGTGAATGGAGAAAGAATACATGTTGTGCCGACCCCACCTAGAGTGGGATAAGGGCAGGGAAATGATGATGACCTTTTCTTTTGTAGTTAGAAGATTTTGTTCTGAGTAAACTATAGGTTTTTTTACAGAAAAATATAATGGCATTTTCGGATTTTTGAAAAATTTACATTCAGCCCAGAAAATGACAGTTGTAAAAAAAAACAATTTAGTCACAATCGACTCTACAACTTCCCAACAGGAAGACTTTTCCCGAATCAAGTCGTAAGATTTCGCGAAACTTCAAATAAGTTTTCCATAGGTTATATCGTTTCCTCAGAACAAAACTTTCTAACTACAAAAGAAAAGGTAGCTGCTCTCAATGAGGTAAAATTTTGCCCCACCCTGTATATAATAAACACATACAATTTTGCTAAGCAGCGTTTTGACGAGACGAACCCCAAAAACAGAGTTTCTATTTTCACTCACACAAAGAAACTCTGTTTTGGGGAATAAACGTTGTATAGTCGCTGTTTTTAAATGCATTGAGGTGTATTGGTAGTACCGTATTGTTTTGCGCATGAAAAATAATAAAAAATAAACGCATTGCCCTTCTATTGCGTACTAAGTTTACTTTTCTGGGGTTATAGAAACACGACAATTTCTTTGACAATGAAGATACCATGTAAGTACGTTTCTGTAGCACCATCGAATAATTCGGAGCACTGTCGTATCATTCGAATATATTGAAATGGTTAGACCTCCTGAAGTGATTTCTTTTTTCAGTACCTATTTACAAAGTTGATAAAACTAAATAATTGATGATCTAACTATAAAATAAGCGCAAAATTTATACAGTCGGCAACGTAATTGATTAATAAAATATTTGTTTTCAATCAATTCAATGGAAAAGAAAGGTTAATCTACACAAGTCTTATATGTTTGTTGCTGTACGTAATATATTATGTATGTACATATAAAAATGGTAAGCTTATTTACCGTCAATATTTTGAGTAGGTACATTTACCTATGCAGATCATCTATATCTCGATTTTATTGTTTATTATTTTGATAGCGTTAGGGGATTTACCAGTTGAATGGTAAAGGAATTTAGCAAATAAATTTTGCATAATAGATCTTCTAGATATTATATAATCAGTTTTCCTTAGGTGCAAAATATTGATCTATCTATTGTTTACCAATACACTATCTGAAGTAGTCTAGGTAGTGTGCTCTAAAAGCTATTTATTTAATCATAATTCATTAATAAAACCGGTAAAATGCGAGTTGGACTTATACACCGAGGGTTCCGTACAAACTTTTAGAGATAAGTAATAATTTCTATGAGTACTACCTACTTTACGGTTTCGAATTTTTCCTTTACTTTGTGAATTGTTCATGATTCTAGACAGACCGACGAACAATGAAGTTATATAAGGGTAACGGAATGTATGGAACCATAAAAATATTATTTACACAGGAAATTATTCTTCAGTACTAAAACTGTGTTTGAGAATTCTACACAAGATTAATTACATTTAGCAAATTCGTGTCAAAAACATTGCATTTACATCCGTGAGTCTTAAATAAAATTATTTTCGTATAATTTATAGAGCTTTTCTAAATGCTTATTGCTAATTATAATTACATTGTAAGTTAATTAAATTATGAATTTATGTAAGTTTCTACTGGGCTATGCTACTATGCAATAGTTGTCGCTTGGTCAAGGTCGTTAATTCGAAGACCGTTTCAATAGAATATCTTGTTTAACTTTTAGAACCTAGTACTAAAATTAACCAAGAAGACATCGTAAAATTTTATACATTTTATTATTATATTCAAGCGTTGGTTAAACAAAATCAAAAATGTCAATGCGGTCTATCAAATCTTTGTTTTTTACCCCTTTCTTACTTCGTCCGCTAATGGGTTCATCCTTACAAATTGTTGTATTTTGCCACCTCTTTGGAACCTCATGCCCGCCTTCTAAATGTTTGACAACCTCTGTGTCACAGTGGGCGAAAGCCCGCCTGAGACGCAGAAGGTCGCGGTTTCAACTCCCGCTGCGGGATAAATATTTGTATGATCAGCAAATCATTGTTTGATCTGCAAACATTAGTCTCGGGTCAGGATATGTTCTATGCTTGACATGTCGGTATATTTTTACAAAAAAAGGTATTTAAGTAGTACCTATATCAGTAATACGGTTCCCAAAACGTAAGCTCTGCTAACTTTGGGGCTCTAAGATGTATGAAATTGTCAAGCATTATTTATTTATTTATTAATAATATACAGTATAGCTAAGCGGAGTGAGCGAGTTGAAAGAGTTCCCGCCTGCGTTTCCTCGCTGATAATGGAAGGCCGAAACACTTTTCTGGAAAACTCTTTCTTAGTGGAAGGTAAAATCTATTTTACTCCTTTCCACCCAGTTACAGGTAATTCCCCTTTCGCAGTGGAAGCCGGCATTATTTTAATTTTTCATATAGAGGGGATGATCAAGTTAATTTCACTTTTTTTGATCAGCTTTAAGCAATAGCTTTTTTCGTTTATTCTGCTGACTTTACTTTATGTTTATTTATTTATTTATTTAATAGGAACGCCAACAGCTTAAATATCAATACATTGTAGAGTTACACTGACAAAGTTTTCATTCTGATATAGAAACCAATTACAGGCGGACACACGATGATGATATAATATATCACATATGTTGATTTAATGAGAGTTTAAAGGCTTTGTTTCTGTCCCAAGGGAACGGTACTTCTCTAGGGATGTAAAGTAGGAGTTTAGGTAGACAATATCATCATCATGATCATCAGCCTATAGCACTTCATTGCTAGTTAAAGGCTTCCCCTAATGAGCGCCATTGCGCCCTGTCCTCAGCTCGACGCATCCAGCTTCTACCAGCTTTTCCACTCCACCCGGCCAGAGGGCGTAGGTTTGCCGAGTAAAAACTAAATAACCAATGTTGCGACAAAATTCCAAATATATAAAGACAGCTTTCGATTAAGTTGCAATTCCATAAGATAAGCAATGTAAAGAGCATAAACTGACTGTAGGACCGTCCCGTTAAATACTGAATTGGCTGAAGGGTGTGGCTCAGCCTTTTACGACTTTATTTTCATTATTGGTTTCTATATGACCACCAACAACGGTTTACTGGTAACTGTGGGAAAATAGAATCTATTTTATATCAATCACTATCTCCGCAGGCGGATTCACTCGGTACCCGGATAAAGTGCGATTCGGACTTCAATAATACATCTACATCTACACTTCTACACTAATATTATAATGAGGAAAAATTTTACTTTTTTTGGGCAATGCTGTACACTAATAATACATACTCTGTGGCAATTCCAACTTACAACGACATACGGCACCCTTCAGGTATAGAAGTACCATGTTACTCCAGGTCACAAACTATGTATGTTCGAAGTTTCATTCAAATCCGTTCAGCCGTTACGCTGTTGAGTGGAAACAAATGCATACATAATAAACACACAAACACATCTATAATATTAAAGTGATTTACCATGTGACTAAATGAAAAAAAAAATATTTTCATCATAGAGACGAATCTCTACTGTTACATTAGTAGTCGTATAATGTCTACTAATAAATTCTCATAGACAGATTACATCCAAAGTGCTTCGAGATAAGTACAGATAAAGTTCGTTCACATTGATTCGTACTTCCGACGGGTAATCTTTAATCTATAATTGCCTGAGATGGTTTCAAGGAATGCTTACAAATTATTTTATAGTTCTGGAATTTAAGGTTTCATTCATTCTGGAACAGAATGTACTATCAGCGACTAGTTTACCTTACCAATTTTAAAACAGTTTCGCTTGCAAGCAGCTTAGCTAGCTGACATTGCCTTTTTCTTTGTCCACTTGTTTTCACCAATCGGAGATACATCTGTTTCTTTTTGAGAAAGCCCTTTGTTTTATGACTCTTCGAATTTAAGTATAAGCCTCTAGTTTACGTTTACTAGTGTTTAAAATTTGACAACGCGGGGCTAGCAGCTTGTCGCTGCACAGAAAATGCACCCTTATGATAGTCAAGTAGACTTGTAGCTGATATTACATCAATTAAGAAAAAGCATTTATTTATCACTGAGATAATGAAAAGAAAGAAAAACACACTTGTTTTTAATACACGTATTAACGAGACTAAGAATAAATATAAGTGTGTCTCTCGGACCTCAGCATAAACCACGTGTTGACATCACAAAAAAAGCGTCCAACTCAACATTTGTTGTGTCATGACAACGCAATGCTGATCTCCCATTGGAACCAAAAGTGAAATCACGGATGTCTGCTTTGTCATACTCACATACTTGTCGGTATTGGTAGAATTTGAGTAAAAATAATTATAAAATGAGTGTAAACTGCTACAAATATTTAACGTAAGTGGTATTGAGGCCGCAACTTCTCCCGTGGATCTCATTAGTCGACTGTCAGAAGTGACTACGGTACCCACGTATAAATGGAAGACACGGGGAAGGCCATGAAAAAGTTAAATGGGAGTGGAGGCCAACCCGCATCTTTGGAAACCAAGCCAACCTTCACAGCACGTGGTGCACCTTGCAAACTAAAAAATGGGGTTCTGACGGTTGGCTGATTGTGGTATAGCGCCTTACACCGGAATCGCTAAATTCCCTAACCGCCGACGAGCAGCAGCGTTACGCAGCGTTGCGAGAAGCTGTGCGACCCCTTACTCACATGCCTAGCAGGGATTATTATAGGCAGACTATTAGGGGATGCCTATGTCAACCAGTGGATTGATAAGGCTTGCGTTGTATGTTAATGCTGTTGTTTGTTTTGAAAGAAGTAGTCGCCATTAGACTTATACCCTGGTTCGTTATTCATTATTTATATGCATAGTTTGACCCAGGTTATGAATTGAATGAAATTAAAAAGAGAAAACATTGTATGAGGGTAGGGTGTTTCGCAGAGATAACGTTGCCAGACTATACCTACCGTATTTGTCAAACTTTTTACCAACTCTGCGTGGTGGGCAATTTGCTGCCTCTGATGCTTATCTATGGGTTTGAATCCTGTTGCGGGGCAAATGTTTGCATGAATTACAAGGGTCCAGTTAAATCAGTTAAAAAAACGTTATTTCCGATGCCTGCAATGTTGTATATCTCAATGCTTATATCATTTATTCCTGTTGTAATTATAAAACAGAGAATATTTCGGTTGTGCGGTTGTAATCATATGTTAACGCGTGCCTATGAGTACAACGGCCCTGTGGCGCAGTGGGCGAAGGTCTGCCTGATACGCAGAAGGTTGCGGGTTCGAACCCGCTGCGGGATAAATGTTTGCATGTTCTGCTGATATTTGTCTCGGGTCTGGGTGTTTTCTATGTATGATAAGTATGTATTTACAAAAAAACTTTAAATGTAGTATCTCAATCATTTGGATTCCATAATACAAGCTCTGCTTAGTTTGGGGCTACATGATGCTGTGTGATAACGTTCAGCATTATTTGTTTATTTAATTGAGTAAAACAAGAATTGGATACTTATTGGGTGTAAAAAGGAAGCAATTTGGAAAGCCTATCTAGTCTAGCCGTGGACTGGTAAACGCTGACACTATCACACATCATCAAATAGCCCCAAACTAAGCTTTAGATGGTGATGATGATGATAAGTTTAAGAGTAAAATAGACAAAAATACTTTTCCTAAAAAGCTAAGCTAAAATATACTATACTTAGACTTGAATAGGAAATATTTGCCATCCACATGATAATGTTTGCGCACATAGTTTGCTGAAAAAGTCGCGACGATGTGTCAAATTGTACGGAATGTCATATTGTTTGATGTTAAACAGATAATTTGTTATTACGAGATCAATTTACATGTCGGGAACATCTATTAATATAAAAATTAAATGCCGTGCGTGTTGCAAAAGCTTGATAACGGCTCGACTAATTTGAATTAATTCATATTGTTTTGTTTGCATTGATTCCGGGGTAGTTTACAAAAAAAGGAAGAACCCAAAGAAAAATACAAGAAAAATTGATAGTGCTTTTTAATGGGGTTTTTGTATAGAATTTCGAAAAAACAACGTCTGTCGGTATGTATACCAACATAATTATATATGTTTAACTAACATTTATGCATTTTTGAAAATACTAATTTGGCCAATTCATACGGCTTTGACAAAGCTTATAAATTAAACTTATTACGAAAAAACTAAAAATAAGATATTCGTCGTAATATATTTTGAAAATCTAAACTAGACGGATAATTTATGCATAATTAATACATATGACAAATTGAGGTGTCTTCATATCCTTTTACGTTAGTCTGTCTGTCTGTAATCTGTTGATTAGGTTATGCATATTTCTATCGATGTCCATATAAAACAAAACACAATAAACAAGGTATAAGCACATAATACTTTTATGGCATCTGACTCCTATTTCAAAGGTCATAAGGATACATTTTGGTTGTTTTTAGACAATATTGGTATCCTTGACCGATCGGTTCCACCCACAAACCCCAAATTCGGACACAATGGTATAATTAATAACAATCGTTAGTATGAAATCAAAAGACATTGGCAAAGTCAGTAGTCATTTTGTCAATAAGTTACAGTTAGGATGAAATAATAGGTTTATTGTGAAACGCCTGGCTGTCACAAATCGCATTGTAAAAATTATACAGCTTCACAATTAGTAAATACGCAAGGTGTCACAGAACAGTTAGTATTCATGCTTTGAGTGCTGGATAACACACCGCCTTACCTGCTGCAGGTCGCGCTTCCATGGCACGTAGCGTCATGTCCGAGGCCCGTAGTCAACATGTTAATATATTGCGCTTTGAGTGCTGAAACACACCCCTACGCAGTTTTTTGCGACCTAACTAGATATTTAAGAATAAAATACTAACCGGTTAATAGGTTTTTCGTTTGAGAATAGAGATGGTATCATGGTACGTATATGTACTTAGTTCATTCTTGAGTAAGGATTTTCTATACTGACTATGTAAAAATCTCTTTTCTTTAATATTTCTTTCGTGTAAGATTATCTAACATTCTAAAAGTACAATTCTGTTTCATTTAAACTTTTTTGTGATTTAAGTGATATGTTAACTGCTTAAAAGACTTCCAGACGTTACATTTAGTATATATGTCAAATATATAGAGCGTCAATGAGAAGTGCCTTTGACTATCCTTTTATACTGTTCTCAAGAAAATTGCAAGAGTTTTCACTGAATTTTTATCTGATAATTATTTTTAAGGTTTTTATGGAACACCCTGTAAATCTAGTTATTCAGTTATCGTTCCTGGCATAATTGCGTTAGGTCCATTTTCCAATTCCCAGCACAATCAAAAATGTCCAGTTAGATTTTTTAGATTTCTTTGGCACAACGGGTGAAAAACCGGCTGATAATGCAAGAGGTAGTGGCGGTTGTGGGATTGGTTCTCGACAGGGGACAATGTTTGTATCATCATTGTATATAGAAAGTTGCGGTTTGATTTCCGCAGCGAGACAAATATTTGGATCTGTAAATATTTGTCTCACGTCTGGGTGTGTTCTATTTGTAATGTGTCTACAGAATATTAGTATATTTTATATATTAGTATATCACTCCTAAATTAGGACTCCTAATACAAGCTCTTCTTATTAAAAACCTATAGAAGTCCACAGCTGAACGTAGCTTGCTTGAGCATTCTCCGTCCACAGATTGTCTGCAATCTTTGACGAAGTCATCGATCCATCTGGACTCTTCACTTCGTTTTCTAGATTGCGATGTGCGTGTGACCAAGGCTATTAGATGTATAATGTTGTTTTAAAGTATATAAAGTATTTATAAAGTTATTTTTCAGTAATTTTTATAAATTTCTAGACGTTACAGTATACTATCAAAATAGTAATATGCATGCAACACAGTAGATATGTAAATATTCATCTTGTCATAAGTACAAACAGAAGAATTAGCATACCGTAGTGATTTTTTGTTTGTCAGTGTGTCTTATTAGAATTTGCTCCTTTTAATTATTTTACATCATGTATGTTGTAGAGTTCTACTTTGATTTCTGTTACGTAATGTTTTACAGTTTCTGTATTATTAAATAAAAAAATAAAACGACATTATCACATAGCACAGTATCAGCGAGCCCTAAAAAAGCAGAGCTTGTATTAATACAAGGAACATGACGATATACTACTATAAATATTTTTTTTTGTTGATACATATTACATATTATAAATGAAAAAAACACACAGACCCGAAACAAATATAGGGTGTAAAAAGACGTCTACTGAAAATAAAAGGTGTGGTAAAGCACACGATACTCAGCCAAACAAAAAATCTGTTGGGAAAAAATTATAACCGGAGAATATTTCAAGATTGAAAACGGTACGGGCGGACTGCATGCTTCATGCATAAATTGGTGGTTTTTTATTTTATTTATTATTTGCGTATTTAAATGAGATAGTTAGGTAGATATGATGTTATTATGTTCTTGTAATTAAAATAAGTCCAAAAATTTTTTTTGCTTTTTTTTCGCTTGATATTTTCAGTATCATGATCTGATTGCAACCTCCCAGTTTTCGGTATAATCATTTTACACCCTGTATTTGCGGATCATACAAACATTTGTCTCGAAATCGTACCCCTAATCTTCTTTGTCTAAGGCGGGCTTTCACCCACTGCGCCACAGAGGTCGTGTATGACCTCTGTGGCGCAGTGGGTGACATCTACATCTACACTTACACTATAAAATTATAAATGAGGAAAAATTTGTATTTTTGTGTGTGTGTATGTTTGTAATGAATAAACTCAAAAACCACTGTGCCGATTTCAAATATTCCTTCACCATTGGAAAGCTACATTCACCGTGAGTAACATAGGCTATATTTATTGGCCAACCCGCATATCCAGCGTGGGGATTATGGGCATATCTCCCTTTATTAGGGGAGCAGTGTCCAGCAGTGGACTGATATTAGGCTGGTGTGTTGGTAGTAGAGAAAGCACAGCGAAAAATTTAATGCCACATCAACAACCACCAACTATAACATATTAGAAGTACACGACGGTAACGAGTAAAATATACTTTGTACTATTGCTTTAATTTGCAATTTCTCATTGCAAAGTTGAATTGATTTAAGGTAAATGTCTGTCAGTATATATATTTTACATTAGTGTTTGAACCGTTCATAATATCTATGCTAAATAGAAATTATAATTTGAAATACTTAGAACGTACATCAATGGAAATGAAATTTAAATCCCTCTAAGTGATTTGTATACAACATGTGTTAGCGGAAAATAACCCTGCTTTAAGGCACGTTAGGTTATCAGAGTCCAACTCCATTCATTTAAATTATTCGCTTACTATACATAATTTAATCATTACGTTTGTGTAAATGGTTCCATTCTCCTTCTTTGGAATCCAAGCCAACCTCACCAGCCCCCAACACCCTGCTCTGTATATGATCGGGGCTATGGCGGCAAGCTGAATGTGGCATAGCCTATTACAGGCACCGCTACATTCCCTGCCCAATGACAGACGGGCAGCAGTGTCAGCAGAAGCTGTATGGATTATGGGTCCAGCAGTGAACTGACATTGGCTAGCGTGGTGTGTGGTGGTGGATTAATAAGGAGGGATGAAAGAGATGTGACTAAAAGAGTATGAATGTGACTGGATGTACGAGTAGAGGGAGGGCGAATAAGAGATGGATGTATTGTGTGGATGGGAACATATTGTGCTGACCTAGGGATAAGGGCAGGTGAATGATGATGTATACTTTCGTAAGTACCTATACATACTAGGTGAGTTTGAATTCGTATGTTCGTATGAACCGAATAGGGGTAAATCTTCTCCAGATTATCAATAATTGTTCAAAATAATCGCATTTTGTAGTTTTAATTGAAGAAATGGTAAGGTTACGCCATTTTTTTACTCAAAAAAGTGAGGCAGCCCTAGAATAGCTGATTTTGTTAAACCTTGTCATTGACTTATTGATGAAGATACTTGTAGCTCTGCCTTAATCTTAGGGCTGCCATAAATTACTAAGATAAACTTAAAGTTATTAGTGTAAAGTTTTGTATCACGTATTTTTAACTGATGTTCTCGCAATTTGAGGACAACTATGATCCAAATTACGGGATGACATACGAATTGTGGCTCACCTTGTAAATAACGCAGAACCATGTTGAGAAAAAAGGGAGGCCATACCCAGTTGTGGGTCAAAACGAGCTGTGGATGATGATGTTGTAGGAAAAGTCTTGTAGCATGAGGTAGCTAACAACGTTGTTTCAAATAATTCAAGACTGGTTGTTTAATTGTAATTTGCAAGCGAGAACGGTTGCGCAAACTTACTCCATCAAAACGGTGACCCATCCGTGTCAGCAGGCTTTAAACCACTGTGTATACACTTTTTAAGTAAACTGAGCTTTATCACGCTTGTTTAAGACTGATTATGCGAACTACAATGGTAAGCTTTATTTTTTTTAATTATGTAGTGCTAACTATTAATTATTGGATTACTAGCTTCCGCCCAAGGCTTGGCTCGCGAGGTACCCGGATAAAAAGTAGCCTTTAAGTTATTCAAGTCTAGAACCTTTTTTTATTTAACCCTTCTCGTCCTACTGCTGGACAAAGGTCTCCCCCCATAAGCTTCCAAACATCTCTGTCTGGGGCTTCATACTACCACACTCTATATCTCCTACTAGGGGCCCGTCCCCCCTTCGCACGGGTTAGGGCACTTTTTACACCTTGGGTTACGTTACTTAAGTTTTAGTAAGGATCCTTAATCTTTCTAGGAATAAATATAGCCTATGTTACTCAGGGTGAATGTAGTTTTCCAATGGTGAAAGTATTTATGAAATCGGCACAGTAGTTTTTGAGTTTTTTTATCACAAACATACACACACGCCAAATACAAATTTTTCCTCTTTATAATATTAGTGTAGAAGTGTAGATGTAGATGTAGAAGTGTAGATATATCCGGTAAGTAGTTTTGGCTTGTAGGAGGGATAAATATTTCACATTTTACATGTTCACATTTCACAATCTTTCACCTTTATAATGCTTCTCTCGCGTGGTACCTGGATTAAAAGAAGTCTATATGTTATTCCAGATCTAGAAGAACATATTATGTGTAAAATTTCAGATCTATCCGTTCAGTAGTTTTGGCTTGAAGGAGGCTTCGACATTTCACATTTTACAAAACTTCGCCTTTATATTGTTACCAGTTTCCACCCGCGGCTTCGCATAGTACCCGAATAAAAAGTAGGTTTTATGTTACTCCAGAGTGCTCCAGATCTAGAACTACATATGTACAAAATTTCAGATCTACCAGTTTAGTATCCGAAAGATATATAGATAAATAGATAAATTCTTTAATGTACACCAAAAAAAAAAACAACAATTCACAGTAAAAATTACAATTAAGAAAATATATAGCTAATAGAAATCTCCAGACAACCTTTGGGTGGACAGGATAGCACGATATACAAAAGACGGCAGTGTACATACGAAATTAGCTACATAAATAATATCATACATATACCTAACTAAGAAATACATTAGATACCTTATAAAATATACTTACTACATAAATATTAACATACCTCGCAAACACGACGCTTTGTCGTCGGGATTAGTCGCGAGCGTCTGTCATATCTTGCTGTCGCGATTGTCGCCGTGTGTGCGGAGCTTTGAACAAAATGTATGAAAATTGTCCCCCGCAGCTTGTCGTAACGTCTAATCGCTGACGTTTGTCGTCCAATTTGCGCAGGCTGTTATATAATAAAAATGAAATTAAAACATAAAGCTTAACGAAGGTACATGTTCTTCATCACAGAACTATAAACTAAAAACACACACTTTATAATTTATAATATTAGTAAGATATGATAGTAGGAAATAGGATTCACAATACTTTATATGGTGTTCAATAAAGCTATATTTATGTATCTTGAGTGAAATATATAAAAGTGGTTTCAAAATTCTTTGCTGTTGACACGAGCCCCTGCTGTGACCATCAAGAAGGTAGTTAGAAAATATGAAAATGAAACGATCTATGAGTGCGTAATATCGACTATTATACTGCGCGTTTCTCTTAAACTCGTCTTATATTTTGTAATTATATTACCTTTATGTAATAGAATCATATAATGTGATGAGAGTGTAATAAGAATAAAAACAATTATGTTTTATTGAAAGAAAAGTTTCTATAAGTAATCTGATTAGTACAAAAATCAAAAAGTTATTCAGAAATAAGTATTTACTAAAACGATTTATGGTAGAAAATCTTTTCAATGGCAATTTGAATGTAAAAATTCTAATATACCGTAAGTACCCTATAAAATAAATAAATAATGCTGGACACTATCACACAGCATCATGTAGCCCCAAACTAAGCAGAGCTTGTATTATGGGAACCACATGATTGATATATTACATATATAAATTTTTTTTGTAAATACATACATATCATACATAGAAAACACCCAGACCCGAGACAAATATCTGCGAACATGCAAACATTTGTCCCGCGGCGGGAATCGAACCCGCAACCTTCTGCGTCTCAGGCGGACCTTCGCCCACTGCGCCACAGAGGCCGTCAAATGGCCCTATGCCTTCGGTAATGAGCTAAGTTTTACAACGTGCAATAAATGCTTTCTATTATACCATATCTAATTTTAATAGCCATTCGAGACTTCCAAATCTATAGGACCATTTACCGTTCTTCGCGTATTAAAAAGTAGTCTTTGACAGCAAACAATGACATAACGTGGGCAGTATCATTGTTTGGACTCGTATGAGGTCAGGTTTCGTTGCAACACCGTCTAGACATATTGAAAGGTAGACATTTTTTATTTGAACTGCTACTTGTAGGCGTGTATTAAGAATATATTAATCATGATCCTACACTGTGTTCTGACTTTAATGAGTGGATTGTCGACGTGAACTTCGACTAGGTGACATTTGATTGGAACTGTTAGCCAGACGGGTACGCCGTATGGCCATCATCATGAAGCGTGATACGTGCGTTTCCACCGTGCATGTTTTAGTCAAGTTTTTTATTATTTGGTATGCTTCGATTTTATTGAGAACGCCTATTACACATGCAAATATCCAATCAAAATCATTTATTGTCTTAAACCAATGGCACATTTCATATTAGATCAATGGGCTCTCGGAACAAGTGTAAGCTGAATTTCAAGAGCCAGTGAAACGTCATAAGATTAATTAAACAATACATATGAAGGAAGTAGACGGCATAGTAGACTCTGCATAGGGGTACACTATAAAATAATTTCTCGTTTTTCCGGAAAGGAGAATGCCGTCTGATGTATGGCGCTTGGTACCAAGGCTAAAGTGTAAAACGTCAAAAAAATCTCCAAATCTCCAAAAAGTTTTTAGTCGATTCTACTGTCAAAATAATTAAAAATGAGGATTATTGTACACTATAAAATAATTTCTCGTTTTTCCGGAAAGGAGAATGCCGTCTGATGTATGGCGCTTGGTACCAAGGCTAAAGTGTAAAACGTCAAAAAAATCTCCAAATCTCCAAAAAGTTTTTAGTCGATTCTACTGTCAAAATAATTAAAAATGAGGATTATTGCCATAGTAACACTTTACATAAATATTTGTTGCCATAGTAACGTATATATCATTGGTTGTTGCAGTCTAATGGCGGCGTGCGGCGGAAACCAAATCAACAAAATATTTTTTTACTTGATTATTAAACCCGTTGGTGTGTAAAATTAAAGAAAATGTTAATGTCATATAAAAAATATAATAGATTTTATTTTAAAAATATAATAGGTTTTGACGCAATGGGTAAGTACGGGTTCTCGGCATTCTCCTTTGATGCAGAAAAAAACCTCTGCGCAAACTTTTTACAAATCAAAATCATTTATTAACATAAAACAATGGCACATTTCTTATTAGATCCATAGGCTCTCTGCATAGTATAGGAGTACACTATGAAAGAATTTCCCATTTTGCCGGAAATGTGGTCCAGCAAAAAACCTCTACGCAAACTTTTACTAGAAATATTATAAATATAACTACAGTATCTATAATTATAACACACCATTTTATTACGATACCCGTGGTACGTAACAATAATTAATACAGCCATAACCTTTTAAGAATTAATAGAGGCTAATTAGACATTAGTGTTGTATTAGATTTACATTTGTTTAGCTAATAGGTGGTCCAGTAGGCGGGTCCTTAAAACGTGTTAATTATCATGCTCTCTGGTTAAGTAATTTTACAATTGTGTCGGTAATTTTATGACTAAACAAACTACTTAGGCGTTATCGACTAAAAAACTCGTAAAAATACATTAAGTTGTTTTTTTGCTGCTAGTTTTTGAGCAAGTACGAACTGTAGAAACTAACGAAATATTAGTAGAACGGTTAGTTATCTTAATGCGTGTTTTCGCGTCTCGTGATTTCGTCTACGTCCGGTTTTTCCACCCTTTAGAAACTGAATTTCAGAAAATCCTTTCCTAGTACACCCCTACATTATGCAAATACATGCCCTCCAAATTTCAAGTCTCTAAAACCCGTCCTATTCATAAAAGTTATAAACCTCAGATAGATAAAATGGCCTTAAAATAAATCTTAACATCTCTTTTTATTTACATTTAAATGACAGGGAAAGGGGTTAGAGTCGGTTAGAGGTTAGATTGTCAGTCACTCTAGTCAGTCTGTCAGCTCCATTAATGTTTTATATATCTAGATTACTTGCATACATAGGTAACTTTTAATGTAGGTAAAATGCTGTTTGTAACATTTTTAATTTTATTAATAATATAAAATCACAAAAAAAATATTGTATTTGTTAATAGCTTTGGTCCTCGGATTTGCTCGCGAGAGTTATTATAACGCTTTGAACGTTGAATTACACAACTGCTGTGCGGCCGCTGGGCGACGACCGCAGTCAACGTGTTACAAGTTATTTTTATATCCCTTAGGAACAGTACTTATTTCTGTTGATTCAGTTCCATATGTCCTTTTCTGTACGTAGACAACACGTATGCGATTTTTTGATCGGTTGAGAAGAGAAATTCCTGCCCTAAGGCATTAATATTGTTTAGGATAATTGCTTAAGCTAAAATGACAGAAAATAATATGAAGAAAACGAAGATAGGTAGGCATAAGTGACTTTATAGCCGACGCGCCGCGCCGTGTGTAGGCGACCTTATTGGACTTAAAGGACTGCTACACGTTTTTGAACCATTCCATTTTCATTCTTTTGTTATAGCTAATCTAATTTCAGTATATTCGAGTCTTGTACATTTAAACGGTGATTTATAACATGGTATTACCATAAAAAATTATATAAGAAAATATTTGGACTTGAAATACTTTATTGTGCTCCTTCCATTTCTGGAGTATTATCATATTGAAATCCATTCAAACTTCAAATGAACTAGATTCATAAATCTATTTAGACGGTGGTATTTGGATTATGGACTTGTCTCTACGTAATAACTCCTTATGCGGCACACAAAAGCATTTGTTTTGGAATGTCAATAAATTAGGTGTAACAATAATCATTTAATTTAATTTAATTTATTTATTCATAAAAAGTTTTACAATAATTTTTTAATATTGGCTCAAAATAAGAAAAAAAACACAAATAGGTTAAGGCAAAAAATTACATACACACACACACACACATAAATAATTAGTAATGCTAAAAATTACACAAGGATAAAAAAAATGTGTCACCGTGACAGCTGTTGTTACTTCGATGTGTCAATTTTAAGTAAATAACTCGGTGATTGTCGGAACTTTTTCTAAGAAATGCCGAAAGCCCAAGGGTTATGAGTCACTCAGGCATGTATACTGTTTCAAGTTAAAAATCATTTCTCTCTCTCTCTCTCTCTCTTGTCCTGGACATGTATCCCACATAGTGATGGGGTAAGTCTCCCTAAAAATTTTCTTCCATTTAGCTCTATCTTTGACGTCTGCATCGGAAACGTAACAGTCCACCATGCCTCTGTACAACCCTTTATCCAAGTGGTCTTAGTTTTCCCTCTAGATCTTTTACTGAAGACGGACAGTTCCAGTACCTGGCTACCAACGTATTCAGGTAGTAGTTATCAAAGCCTAACAAACAAATTTAAATGTTATCCAAAATTTTCATCTCTGCCTAAAGCTAGCTGCGCACTGATACAATTTGGGCTAAAGGGTATATTGTCGAGGGTTGTCTTGGTCGGAAATCACCTTCTTGTGACTTTTTCTGTAGATAGTCACTAACTACTTACTTGTTTTTAATTTGATCGGCTTCTTTGCCAATAACCTTCAATCATCACAAAAATACCTTCAAAAGCTTTTGTTTTGTCTTAGATTTAGCTAAAATGTCAGTTTATGTACAAACTTAGAGATTTACTAAAACATATTCAGGGTTAGATCAATGGGTGCCCCGATGGCCCGTTCTCATTCACTACACTACACGCTGTCAAGTTGAATGCCTCATAAATAATTAACATCCGTGCATCACTAAAGGTACAACACACTCAGAAAGTATGGATACCAACGTAATATAGGTAGGTGACAATAAATTAATTAGCATACTCCTGCGATCCGGATCTTTCTGTTGGTCATGCTTTAGGCACTGATTATACTGTCAGTTTTGATTGATCAAACCGTCATCGTCAACAACCTATAGCAGTACTGGACATAGGCCTCCCACAATGAGCGTCAATGCACTCTGTCTTCAGCTAGACGCATCCAGCTTCTACCAGTAGCCTTTCGCAGATCGTCACTCCACCTAGTCGAAGGTACACCACGTTTGCCGAGACGCTGTCTCTGCTCAAGAACTCGTATACATATCAATGGTTGTCGGTTCTTCTGCAGATATGGCCAGCCCACTGCCACTTCAGCTTGCTAATTTATCCTCATGTGTATACGTCATGTCGGTACATAAACTGCCATAATCTCCTGCTGCGCTCTGAGGTACCGACGACGCAGCTCTATGTGTCTCGCATGCATTACTCCTTCAAGGCGGAGGATGTGGCGGAGTACTTGCGCGCAAAGACCAAGGACAACCTGAGGGTCGAGCGGTTGGAGTCCCGCCACAGAGTCAGCTTTAACTCCTTTGTGGTGCGGGTTCCGACCGTACATCTGTCGACCTACATGAAGGAGGAGCTTTGGCCGAAGGGTGTCGTGTTCCGACGATTCCGTGGACCAATATTGGACACCACGCGACCCACGTCGTGTATATTACGTGGCAAATAATAATGATTTGTGTTTTAATTATAGTTTTATTAATATGTTTGTTAGTCTGTAAGGTATATATTTATATGGGCCGTAGGATAAGTAAAACACCATCTGTATTTATTCTATTGTAGCCTGAAATAAAGTTTATATTATATATATTATTATATAAAGCCACGTATTTCGCGTAGTAGTCAAAGACCACAGATCTTTATCTATTACGATGTCTTTGCATTTCTTATGCTCCCAAATCGAACCAAAGACCAAAGAACTTATAAAAAGCAATAAAGTAAAACAATTCCTCATAGATTAAGAGAATTATCAAATTGAAATAATTTTTGAACAAATGGTCTTAACATGGGATATAACGAACAAAGTTCTGGCCACCACACTTTTGTGGATTCTAAAACATATATTTAAACTTAACGTGTGCAACCAGCCTAAACCTTATCGGGTCAGGTGGTCTCGTCCCTTTTCTGGTTCAAGAGGGAAAACCGTATTTGAGGGCAAAATTGTATTGTGTGTTATCAGTACAAGGTACTTTGTGGTGAAAGGAAGTAAGCACCCTTATAAGTGCGGGCGGAAATTACATGCTTCGTGTTCCGTAGCCCTAAAATTATACGGAAATTCTAAAGTATAATCATAGATGTACATCAAAATTAGTTTGAAGTAAGCTTAATACATATACTGTTTGTATTTCTTTTGACGGTTTAAAGTAGAATAATTGTTATTATTTAAAATTATAGCTGTTTTAAAAGTCCTCTTTCAATCTAATAGTCGTTTAATAATGCGAGATTATCTTTTGTTATACGTTTATTTCTGTACCATACGATGCTTTATTAAGTTCTTCGTCATCAGCTGATCGTTCTCGTTCAATACCACTTTTTAATATCAAAACTACACAGAAGAGTTTTAATTTAGTTTAAGCTCCAATCAAAATTCTGGTTTCTGATTGAACATCATATAGCGGAGAAATTGTAGTAATAATTTTTTTGATAACGAGCAAAAAACACTAATTTATTTGGATGATTCGGATAATCGCAATCGCATGAAATGGGGTGTACGGGGTTCCAACCCCTATCTTCGGAATCCAAGCCATCCCCACCTGCACGTGGTGCACCCTGCTAAACAACGAACAGGGCTCTGGCAGCCGGCTGTTTGCGGCATAGCACAGCCTACATCAGCACAGCTAAATCCCCTGGCCATCGACGGGCAGCAGCGTCGGTGGTGCGAGAAGCTGTGCCCTGCGATCCCCAAACCGCATGCCCAGCGTGGGGATTATGGGCATATCCCCCTTTATCAGGGGAGGCCTATGTCCAGCAGTAGACTGAGTAGAGCTGGTGTGGGGGTAATCGCAATAATTTTTACAGGCAGTAAAGATAATATTAAATAAATAATGCTGAACACTATCACACAGTATAATGTAGTCCCAAAGTAAGCAGAGCTTGTATTATGGGAACATGCAATACTGATATATGTATAACTAAGTTAATATTTTTTATATTTTAATATAACTTTTCATGCAAGTATTATTATTTGAAGAGGTCAAAAACAAAGTGGGGGGGCACGTTACCTATCCTTTTCTTAAGTTTTTTTTTGTAAAAACATTCATTTTATACATAGAAAATACCCGAGAAACATATTTGCAAAGCATACAAACATTTGTTTCGCGGAGGGAATTGAACCTGAAATTTTCTGCATCTCATGCGGGCGGCCATTGCGCTACAAAAGTCTTACAATTTTATCAATCTTAGCTATATTTATAGCCTCAAAATGCTGAGCAACACTTTTACAAAGTTGTTGTAAGAGCTATTTGATTCGACAAAAGACGGTCACAATTTTTCAGAAAAGTAGTTTTATAGTCGGTGCTTTTGATCTGATCGACCAATATGCGTAATTGTGGCTCACCGTTTAGCACCTTGGTCTAAATAGCAAGCGTGGGCGGTGAAAGCAAGGGCGATTTTGTGATGAGACTGTTTATTGGCCAATTAAGTAAATGATCTGTGAATGTGAAAGTATATTATTCGAATTCACAGATTTTGTCAATGTTACAATGGTGGTGTTGATGAGGATGAGAAATATCTTTTTGTCATGTGAATTATCGGTGAAAACTTTTGGGAACTTTGAATATCGCACGAAAAGTTACTTTTATTGATTTCTCTCATTATGACGGAGTATAACAGAGTAATTTTTAGATTTCTACCTTTAGGGCCAGATTTCAATAATAAGTTATAAAAAAATACCCTTATTTCATTACGTTCTATAATTTCATAATAGAACGCACTAATTTAACAATTTTTTAAAATTTATTTAGAGACTTATCTGTCAATTAAAAACTCTTGTGTATTAAGCAATTTTTTTATCAGCATTATAATAACAGCAGAATTATTAAACAATTTATTAATTTGAATTATAAAAAAACATTATCCAATGACAAACATTTCTCACTAATTTGTATTGTAGCAATACAGATTCAGATTTTTTATTTGCGAAACATGAGTATTGTTAGCGCGCAAGAACGTTTCACCGCTGGCAACACCGTGCCCGCCCGCCCGACCCGCGCCCCCCCCTGGGCGCTTCACTCGCGTCGAATGAATCAAAGAAAACGTCTGCAATTTTCTACAATTTGTAATTTTTAATGTAACAAGTTTTCGCCTGTTCTCGAATTATAGCTGACTGTTAAAACGAAGTTGTTTCACTCAAGGCCTGCCTTAACAAAGTGGCCACATCGAACCGGATTTATTACGAAGAAACCAGCGGATTGCGCAGGCACGCGACGTGTCTGCGCCATTTTGTGACGGAGGCCAACACAAAGGGAATTCGATTCGGAAACAAATCCACCTCTACATTGGATGAAGGAGAGAAGTAAAGTGCAGAAAAGAAAGTCTGTGAGTTCGTTCCAATACTAAATTACCATCCATCCCCATTCCCATCCTTCACCCATGCGAAAAAGTCCATCCAAAAATTCACGCGAGTCAATACATTTCAATTCAATTTTTATATTCAATTTAGGATTGTATTTAAGTACAGCCTAAATAACTACAGTTATCGCAACTCGTTACTCAAAATGCCAAATTTTAAAGGTACCTAATAGTGTAGAAGTCTTTATATACTTCACTATCACTAGATGTATTCGTACATTTAATTATTACGCAATCATTGTTGTACCTGTACAACATTTTACTAGCCCAGTAAATTGTCTTGGAGTCTTGATATACTTCAACGCGATTAATATTTTGCTAGGTTCTTGGAATTCCAATATATATCCATCCAATCTATGTGGTTCAACAAGAACAAAGAAGTCTTGATATACTTCCTAGTTCCAGCCTCATTGGACATTTTCAGCCCAAAGATATCCATCCAATCTACGTGGTTCAACAAGAACAAAGGAGTCTTGATATACTTCCTAGTTTTAGCCTCGTTGGATATTTCCAGCTATTCAAAGCATTCTTTCTTTTATTTTGCTTAAATATTGTTTCCGCATTCCAGCTTTTGAGCACGCGCAGCCGAGCGCCGCTGCTCGCCCGATTCCTGTCTTGCCTGCTTGCCTTGTATGTGCTGAAGGCATTGTGAGGCGCGGGGTCAACAACCATTGCAAAAAATCAGCTGGTTTGCAACTGCACGCTATGCTGCTGCTTCTTGGTCTGCACGCATATGCACTCAAATAAGTTTAGTATTATTTCACTTATTTTAAAAAATCATTGCACTTAGATAGACTAGGTACATAAAATAAAATAAAACCTGTGTAATTTCTTACAGCTAAATCCAGTTGTTTTCTACATAAAGTAAGGTATTATCTTTACAAGGCAAGTGCCTACATAGGAGTCAAAATGCCTTTAACAATAAAAGAATTAAAAAAAAAGCGTTCTTCATATAAAGCTAAATTAACACAATTTAAAAAATACTTAGATAGCATTTCAACCTGCACAAAACTCAGTAGTACTACGAATATGATTCAATACAGCTCTCTATAGAAACTCAAACTGATATTTCAGACACCGATGAGTATCAAGAGCGTGAAGAGTTCGAGCAGCAGTATTTCAAAATCATTGCCTGCGCCCGAGACTTGCTGAGCAAACACACCTCTGCGGAGCCTGCTGACATCAAAGCTTCAGTGTCAGGTTCTGACCTAACAGGAGGTGGGCTAAGCTTAAAGTTACCTATAATACATCTACCTACCTTTTCTGGGCGACTACAAGACTGGCTTGAATTTCGCGATACCTACATTTCGTTAATACACACTAATGATAATATACCTAAAATTAACAAATTCCACTACTTGAGATCAGCTTTAAAAGACACAGCTAGGCAAGTTATTGGTTTTTTAGATTTTTCAGCCAGCAATTATGATGTTGCATGGGAGGCATTGTGTGAACGTTATCATAATGATAGGTTACTAATCAGTAATCATATTCAGTCAATACTGGACATAGAATCTATACCTAAAGAGTCTTCCTTTGCTTTGAGAGGTATGATTGATACCATAACTAAAAACTTGAGAGCACTCAACACACTTGGCATAAAAACAGAAAATTGGGATGTATTAATCATACACCTAGCGTCCAGTAAGTTGGACACAATTTCCAGTAGGACTTGGAAGGAACATATAAACTTTTTAAAGGATTTGCCTACCCTTGATAGGTTCATATTATTCTTGAAGGGTCAGGCAGAACTTCTTGAATCCGTGGAGCACACTAGCGTCAAACGTAGGCACAGTGAGCCAGTCAATGCTAGGACTAAAACATTCATAACAAACACTCCTTCAGCATCAATAAAATGCAGTTATTGTAAACAACCACATCCAATCTATCAATGTTTAAAGTTCAAAACATTATCATTGCAAGCAAAATTACAAAAGGTTAAACAATTGAAACTTTGCTCAAATTGTTTGCGGCAAGGTCATAACACAAACCAATGTAAATTCGGACCCTGTAGGCTCTGTGATAAAATGCACAACACTATGCTGCACACTGATGAACCACAACAGTCATCGTCTCAGCCCACTACGGAAAATGAGCGCATCATGTTAGCCTCACATGAAGAGTATTTACAAGAAAACTCTGTATGCCCAACTGAAGACAAATATTTGCCTGATCAGGATGAATCTGAATCAATTTTAGAAGAGGAACAACCCGAACAAGACATTGTACTGTCATCAACAAATCAGCGCAGCTATGTTCTTCTGTCTACTGCGCTTATTGACATCATTGATCTTGATGGCACCAAACACACAGTGCGCGCGCTGCTTGATAATGGCAGTACCACCAATTTCATCACTGAAGAATTAAGCAAGAAAATTAAATTACCGGTTAAGTTGACTTCAACAACTGTAGAAGGATTAAATTGCAAAACACAATACATAAATAAGCGATCGAGTATCAACTTATCTTCTCGCACTGAAGCTTTCACGCAGAAGATAGATTGCCTCATTGTACCTCAGATCACTCAGCTGTTGCCTACTACGCGGATTGACATCTCACCGCTTAACATTCCTACTCATTTAAAGTTAGCAGATCCTGGGTTTAATATTCCATCTGAAATAAGTATACTGCTGAATGCTGAAGTTTTCTGGAATGTACTGGGAACTAACCGAATCTCTTTAGGAAAAAACATGCCAACACTCAGTGAAACTAAATTTGGATGGTTAGTATCAGGGCTAGTACCTACTCAAAGAGACAAAAAACCCATTTCCAAAAATCATACAGTCCACTGTCACTTTATGAATGACTTTAAGATTCAGAATCAGCTTGACAGATTTTTTGAGCTGGAGTCAGTTCCCTCACCGCGCAAGACTACCAAGGAAGAAGAAAAATGCGAGCAATTCTTTCAGCAGACCACAAAAAGGATGCCTGATGGTCAGTTTGAAGTAAAAGTACCACTCAAGCAGGCGCCAGACGTCTTGGGTGATTCCTATCACCAGGCTTCAACTAGATTCAATGCACTGGAAAGACGATTCACAAGAGACCCAGTGTTTAAACAAAAATATTGCTCATTTATGAAAGAATACCTAGATCTTGGTCATATGTCAGTGAATACTACTTGCAATGATAAGCATTGCTACATAATGCCTCATCATGGCATTTTAAAGGAATCTAATTTGACCACGAAGCTGCGTTCTGTTTTCGACGCTTCAGCGGCTACATCCACAGGAATATCCTACAACGACATTCAATATGTTGGTCCATGTGTTCAAGATGATTTGTTTAGTATTTTGATACGCTTTCGACAACACAAATACGTAGTTACATCTGATTGCGAAAAAATGTATCGCTGTGTTCTCATTGCAGAGGAGCAACGTGGTCTACAGCAAATTCTTTGGAGATTTGACCCAACTCAGGAGCTCAAACTATACAAGCTGAACACAGTGAGCTACGGAACCGCCTCAGCTATGTGGTTAGCAACCCGCTGTTTGGTACAACTCGCACACGAGTGCCCGTCAAAGGCATCATCTTCTTCTTCTTGCGACTCTTCGGAAATCCGTGAAACTATATTACACGATTTCTACGTGGATGATTATATAAGCGGACACAGCGATGAAACCGAGCTGTTACGTATTTGTCAGGGTGTAATAGATCAACTGAAGAGGGGTCAATTTCATCTTCGTAAATGGCGATCCAATAGTCAGTTAGTGTTAGAAAAAATACAAGACAATAAGAAGGATGATTTGTTGAAAATAGTAGATGATGAAAATGCAAAAACGCTAGGGCTAAGGTGGTCATGTAAATCAGATACATTATTCTTTTCACTAAGCACTGACACAAATCCTGAAGTTATAAAACATCTGAGCAAGCGATCAATATTATCCGCAATAGGACAAATATTCGATCCCCTAGGTCTCATCAACCCTTGCCTACTACAAGCCAAGCTCATCATGCAACGGCTTTGGGCGTCTAAGCTGTCATGGGATGAGAGGGTACCTGTTGAAACCGAAAATAATTGGTTGACATTTCTCAACTCTGTGCCTCAGTTGAATGACATCGTCATACCCCGTCACGCACTATGCGACTCCCACAGGCGCGTTGAGATTCACTCTTTCAGTGATGCTTCATTGCAAGCTTATAGCGCATGTGTTTACATACGTTCTGTCTCAAGCGAAGGTAAAATTGCAGTTCATCTCATTGCAGCAAAGAGTAAGGTGGCCCCAATCAAGAGTATGACAGTACCGCGGCTAGAGCTTAGCGGAGCACTCTTAGCGGTAAGGCTGGCAACTGCAGTAAAAAATGCCTTGAGGCTAGTTGTGGACAGCTGCTACTTTTGGTGCGACTCTATGGTGGTACTAGGTTGGATCAGAACCCCGAGGGCAAGCTTAAAGGCTTTTGTGCTCAACCGAATAAACGAAATAACTGAATCTAGTGATCCTACGCAATGGAGGCACGTGCCAACTAATCTGAATCCCGCTGACATTGGATCCCGTGGATGTGATGCAATTCAACTGAAAAATTCCTCATTGTGGTGGACTGGACCCTCATTTTTATCAGAAGTTGAAGCTAATTGGCCTGATTCTCCAATTGAGGTTGACTATCTACCAGAACTTAAAATTAATTGTAATATGGTGGCGAATCAAAATAATTTTATTACAAAATACTCTGATTACAGCAAACTACAGCGAGTCGTGGCCTTTATGTTAAGATTTGCACACAACTGCAGAAATCCAAAGAATAAAAGGACTGAACACTTGAAGGTACTTGAACTAAATCATGCTAATATCATCTTATGCAAAATTGTACAGATTGATAGTTTCTCAAGGGATTACGACAGCCTTCTACGAAAGAAACAGCTCATATTTAAATCAAAATTGCTAAATTTAAATCCATTTCTGTCGGAAGAAGGCGTCATTAGGGTAGGCGGTAGGCTATGTAATTCTAACTATGATTATGACACAAAACATCCTATTTTGCTGCACTCAGCACATCACATAACCTTGCTATTATTCCGACAGTATCACAAAGTTCTTATGCACGCTGGACCCCAGCTACTACTGTCAGTTATGCGGCACAAATACTGGACCATAGGTGGTAGAAACATGGCTAGGAAGGTCACACATGAATGCGTTGTTTGCTGTAGATTCTCTGGTAGATCTAATCAACCAATAATGAGCAATTTTCCAAAGGAGCGTCTTCACGCTGAGTATCCCTTCAGCAATGTGGCTGTAGACTATGCTGGTCCCATAATGTTAGCGGACAGAAAAGGTAGAGGTTGTAAGTTGGTAAAGTCCTACATCTGTGTATTCGTCTGCCTTGCTGTTAGGGCAGTACATGCAGAGCTTGTCACGGAGCTCAGCACCGAGGCTTTCATTGCCGCCCTCAACCGCTTCATTGCCCGCAGAGGAAAACCTCTCAGCATTTTCTCGGACAATGGAACTAATTTTGTTGGAGCTTACAATGAGCTCTCTAAATTCCTCAAGTCTAAATGCAATGATATAGGTGCATATGCGTCAGAGCAAATGATCCAATTTAAGTTTTCACCTGCATATAGCCCCCACTTCAACGGATTAGCTGAAGGATCCGTAAAATCTATCAAACATCATTTAAAAAGAACTTTGTCTTTGACTCATCTCACTTATGAAGAAATGAATACTGTCCTAATTGAAATAGAGGGTATATTAAATTCTCGGCCTTTGACTCCACTTTCATCAGACCCCAACGACCTAGTGCCTTTGACACCTTCCCACTTCCTCTTTGGACGAACCCTCAAGATGCTGCCTTCTCCGCAAGTTCGCCTGAACAATGAGGCTCACATCTGCACATTGCCCCGATACAAGCGAATAAGAGCTCTCACTGAACATTTCTGGAACCGTTACTACAAAGAATACATATCTGAGCTTCAGAAAAGAGTTAAATGGCAGCGACAAGCGGAACGACAACTTCGCATCGGAGACCTCGTGATCATCAAGGACGACCGCCTTCCACCCAATCGCTGGCTCCTTGGTCGCATTATCCGCCTGTATCCCGGAGCCTCAGATGGCTGCCCACGGGTAGCCGATGTCTTTACCTCAGCGGGGGTATTGCACCGAGCCTATAACCGGCTCTGCCTTCTCCCTGGGCCCGAAGAGATGGCTGAATCTCCACCAATTCCTCCTGCTAATGCTGTGGAACAATATGTTCCACCCCGGGGAGCCTGTTAGCGCGCAAGAACGTTTCACCGCTGGCAACACCGTGCCCGCCCGCCCGACCCGCGCCCCCCCCTGGGCGCTTCACTCGCGTCGAATGAATCAAAGAAAACGTCTGCAATTTTCTACAATTTGTAATTTTTAATGTAACAAGTTTTCGCCTGTTCTCGAATTATAGCTGACTGTTAAAACGAAGTTGTTTCACTCAAGGCCTGCCTTAACAAGTATAATGGGTGGTACTAAAATCAATAAAGCCGGCATGATGGGCATAAAAATATTAAAAAACCCTATAATTGATTAATAAATAAATTGATTAATAAAATGAATTATAAATCAAAACTATAAAAATAAAAAAACGTAATCAAAAATAATTTTGGAGTTACAACAATACATGATAATATACATTTAGGTTCATAACATGATCATTTTTCTGCCCTTGTCCCACGCTAGGTGGGGTCGGCACAACATGTTTTTTCTTCAACTTACTTCTATCAGCTGTCAAATCTGTATCCACTCCTTTCATTCTCATGTCCTCTTTCACACACTCCATCCATCTCTTCTTCGGTCTCCCTCTACTCACCTTCATATTCATCATTCTTTTTGTCACATGACGTTTATCCCTCCTCATGACATAATTTAGGTACATAACATAACCAAGAATTCTTTTAAATTATCGTATTTATCAACATTATTCTTGCGTTGATTCGGATCGCTCAGCTTGTGATACCCGTATAAGTTTTTTTTATTTAGCATGGGCCAGCTCTTGCGAAGCTTATAACTTGTACCATGTTATGCACATCGTTTTTTACATGGCGCAAGTGTTTTTAATGAATAGGTACATTATCTTTGGGGCTACACAAGCCGCTGATGTCTTATTACCGGGGGCTATTGGGGGCCCATTAACGTGAAATATATTCAGCGTTAAAGTTTTTAATTATTTTCTGACTTTTTTATGCAATGTTGTTTTTAAAAATGCAAAATTATCCTTCTAGAAATATAGTCACTGTAGTCATAGATATAACTGTGTTGCAGACAAACCGTCCTATCATAACAGGTCTTTAAACCTCAGATTGCTAAAATGGCGTAATAATATCATGTCACCTCTTTTTATTTACATTTAAATGAAAGGGACAAGCTTACTTCTCTAGCCGTTATAAAATGATATTTGGTTATGAACATGCATTTTTGTGAATAAAATAACTATGGAGTTACTCGTACCTAGTACTTAAATAAAACACTTTACATAGGACTTTTTGATAAATCACATTAATATTGTAAATGCGAAAGTTTGTGTGTGTACTTGTGTGTGTTCCCACTTAATTCCGTAAAGACTGAACGGATTTGGATGAAACTTGGAATATACATAGTTTGTGACCTGGATTAACACATATGCTTTTTATCCAGTTACCTTGCGAGCGAAGCCGCGGACGGTAGCAGTAGGTTCATAATAACGAACAAAACTTTACCAATCAGTTAACCTGCAAGTTGTTTTGATTTTACTTTTGTAAGAAAAAAAGTGTTTGTGTTCAATATACGTTTTTTTTGTTTGTATTTACATTCTGATTCTCACTCAACAAAAGCTCAAGTAGTTCCAATAAAAAGTTTTGATCGATTGAGAGGTGCATCCGCTTACAAAAAGAAGTATGCATTATGAATACTAAAAAGCAACGTTTTAAGCCGTTGGTTTTCCTAGTGAATTGCTGACAACTGATATTATGCAGTATCTGATTGTTACTATCAAATTCAGCTTTTGAAAGCCAGTAAAAGCTGAACCGTAAGAATCGGCTTTGATTCATAGTTTCTACGGAGACAACAATCTAAATATATATTCTGTGATGAAGCTTGCTTACTGACTCACTGACTCACATATTATGCAGTATCTGATTGTTACTATCAAATTCAGCTTTTGAAAGCCAGTAAAAGCTGAACCGTAAGAAATCGGCATTGATTCATAGTTTCTACGGAGACAACAATCTAAATATATATTCTGTGATGAAGCTCGCTCACTGACTCACTGACTCACCTACTCTCTGACTCACTGACTCCTTGCAGTGTACGAATGCAGAGAGAAAGGATTTTTTTCAAATTCAGTCCTTGAAGGATTGCAGCGGCAAGAAACTTCTGCTACGAAGAAGCAGCGTTGCACCCACTTTATAAAAAAAACCGCCCAAGTGCAAGTTGGACTCATGTACCAAGGGGTCGTATACTTGTTAGTATGGATTCTGTTCGGAACCCTAACAAGCTAACCGACCTATTCATAACAAATTCTATAAACCTCAGATAGCTAAAAGGGCGTTACAATACGTGACTTGAGTCACCTCTTTTTATTTTCTTTGAAATGACAGAGTTCAGCTTACTTTATCGAGCGTTATAAAATGACATTTGATTATGAATAAGGGGGTAAATATTTCAACGATATTATACATGGCCAACGCGTCTGTCAGCATGTGTGGAAGCTCCCTAAAGGGCGTCGAGAATCCAATATAAATTACCTACCGATTAAAGCTACGTTATTAGCTGTCAGAAAATATTTAGAAACGAGAGAAGACACGACCTCAAGGAAGGCGTCTTTATAATTAAACATAATTATTAATATTCCAAGATGTTTAGTAAAATGATCGATTCAAGTGAAAGTTACCGTACCTATTTTTATCGGCGTGTGAGAACATTAAAATGTTTTTTTATCGCATCTTAGCTTAACTAATTTGGTAGATTGATCGTAAAGTTCGGCTGTGAGCGAATAAAATAGTTTTTTAGATAAACCACGCTTGTGATTACTGGCTGATGTCGTAAAATCAATTTCGGAATATTGATGTGTCAAGCATTATGGCAGCGCAGCGTGAGTTTAATTTAATATTTTTTAATTATATAAAGTCTAGTGTTGGTATATCAGTGACTCAATCAATTTATTATGTTTTTGCGTTTATTAAATTGCAATAAAAATATATCAATCAGAATTAAAAATAGTTTTATTCAACGTCTTACACGTCAAATCATAAAAGTTGTATTTTTATTTTATTTAATGTTGTTTCTCTAATCTGCCTCAGGTATGACTAACTTATAGCGCATATTCAATCTGCTACAGGGAAAAAAATACTTAAGTTTCATTAGCTCCGAAATGGAGCATGCCTAATCTCCTTGAGTCAGTCTCTACCTCACGATTCAAGTAGATCAAAAACATTTTACGATTATTAAACCCCCCGATTGACAACCGGGAAGGCATCCTCGTAGTTCCCATATTTTTATTGCGTGTAAAACCGTCGGCGCTTTTTTATATCATCTCTTTTAAGTGACATAAATTCTAATACAAAGTCCATTTGTGTATCTCGGACGTCTTAAAAGGTATGGGCATAATCGTTTTTCTGCTTTTTACAAGGAACTCATTTCAATTATCAGACAATTTGATGGGTATAAAACGCGATGGTATGTGTCGTGCGGACGGCGCCCCACCGCGGTCGTCTGTCGCGCTCCGCCGTCAGTAGGACGTCCCGTGACTTCGAACGTTTTTAATTTTCGAAGATGCTAATTTAATTATGGAACTCTTTTATTTTTTTAAACGCAGCTGTATCCTGCCAGTGTTCGATAATTTTCATAAATTAACGGTGAATACGATTTGAGCTTTTGTTGTAATTATTTTATTGTTAATTATTTTTATTTAATAATCGTCGTTTTATCATGGATTTAAATCCTACAAGCGACCATTAAAGAAAAAGAGTAAGAAAAATTTGTGAGTAGTTGAATCAACGATAGATCAGACAGTATCAGTAACATAATAAGGAAGATTTCTAATCCGTGTGGGTGGATCACGTGATCGGGATTAATATCTATTAAATATGTGTGAAAGGACTTTGATGTGACACGACAAATGGACCGTCGCCAGTGACCGATGCGTGGAGTTAATCACTGCCCTTTTTACCGTTACATTTTACTGTTATTTTTATAATCTGGATGGATGAGGATTTTGTATTAATCCTGGTAAGATTAAGTGGGCACTATAGTTCTGTTAAAATGTGCTCAAATAAACAGTTTGCAAAAAAAAGCTTCAAAACCTATTTTAAAATCAACGAAGTAGGCTCTGAAAAGTGTCTCTGAAGTTAACTAATATTCACGTACGTTACATTGATGAAGGCACCCAAGGCGTTTCAACTCATTAAGAGAGCCTGGTGCGTAAAAATTGTCGTTTTTCAATATATATCTATTCATCTATTCAGCCGGTAACAGCCACTTCTGGCGATCTTGTGCCAGCCGGATTCACTGCTCTCCTACTGCCTTTACGATATCCTCCAACCATCAGACAGGTGGTCCTCTTCAAGGCTGCCGCACATCCCCTGGCCAGCATTCGGTAAATGCTTTGGTACATCGTTGGACATCCCCTCGGGCCAGATGTCCAACCCATCTCCACATCAATCTCGAAATCCGTATAACTTACTTGAAGATGAAATTAGCACATGGCCCACCTGATGTTAAGTTGTAACCATTACCTATCACGAAGCATTGTATCGGAGATCACGTTTTTTTGTAACGTGCTCTATGATGAAACGCCTGATGATAAGTGTCTTGTGCTTGTAATTTAACCGGCACCCATATTCTTCAAACCGAAACACAGCAAGCTGCTTCACGGCAGAAATAGGCGTAGTGGCAGTACTTCCCCGAACGAGTCCTTCATAAAGAACTCTAACAGACCTCGCAACCACGACGCTTTGTCGTCGCGCTTAGTCGCGAGCGTCTGTCATATCTTGCTGTCGCGATTGTCGCCGTGTGTGCGGAGCTTTGAACAAAATGTATGAAAATTGTCCCCCGCAGCTTGTCACAGCGTCTAATCGCTGACGTTTGTCGTCCAATGTGCGCAGGCTGATATACTCGAATACCTTCATCTTCGACCACAGTGCTGCGTCGAATCTCGATGTTTGATATGAATGATTCTCGTAAGTTACATGAATAAAGCAGATAGTATTCTTCAAATTATCTGGTTATGTTACATAAACCTGTGCATACTTAAATGTTATTGGAATGTGTTTAATGGGTGAAATGTCCCGTTACAAAATGTCACTTTTAATTTATTAGTTAGGTAAATATATTTTATGTCTTAATAAGTAACGCGGTATAGAGGCTTGTTATTAACAGGGCATAAATTTAGAGGTGATTATGAAATATTGAGGTTTAAGAAATTTTTGAAACTTTATACTTGCTTTGGTAAAATAGGGAAGATGAATCTGAAACTTAATTATCGCTTCTAAACGTCGATACACGACACATAAGTATAATATTCATCATCATCCACTGCTGGACATAGGCCTCCCCTAATGAGCGTCATTGCGCCCTGTCCTGAGCTCGACGCATCCAGCTTCTACCAGCAGCCTTTCGCAGGTGGTCACTCCCCCTGTCCGGAGGGCGTCTTACGTTTGTCGAGCCGCGGTCTCCACTCAAGAATCATCATTTTTCATAGGCAATAATAATTTCTATTATACCCAATGAATATTCTGAATATTCTATTGGATGTGTTAAACTATAAATCAAATTAATATGAAATGTTCACCTCATCATATAGTCTAGTATGCTCATCATCATCACCAGGCATCAACATTTACAGCCTTTTTTCCGCACTTACTAAGTATTATGCCTCTTGATTGCATATGACTATTCACTTTCTTAGGAGAGGCCTACCTATCAGGGGACTGCTATGATGGGAGTTGGATGATGCTGGTATGATTCTTATACCAGCATCATCCAACTCCCTTATTTTAGGCATAACAAATGGTGCATTTCTGCTTTCTGCTTTCGTAGTCACCGACTACGAAAGTGACCTGATTGTCGGCTTTACCGACTCGTCGAAACATTTCTTGAAATTACATTGAATTTCAATACACCGGCGTTTCTCAATAATTTCAAAGCTAAAGTTATTGTCATAAGCGCACGAAAATACCACAAATTATCACATTTCTGTACCCCTAATTTAAACTGTCTCTACATTTCGCTCGTACTTTAGTCTTATTGTCAACGCCTTTACTAGTCTAGGCTCCACCTGAAAAAATTCTTTCGGATTGTTTTAAAAAGATAATTCAGCAAATTCGTATGAAGTGATCTGGCGGTTTTGTCAATCAAATTCAAACTCAACCTCAAATTCAAATATTCTGACTCAATAAGATGTTGTTTTACCAATTTATTAAATAAATAGATAATGCTGGATCACACAAAATCATCTAGCCTCAAACTTAGATTACTTTCAAAAACCTCCTTTTTCAATCGTCAGTTTAACGTTAGATAAGTTGAAAATAAAAGGCAGAATTGAATTTTTTTACGAATATATTCAATAAAATAGGTAGGTACTCTATTACCCAACATTTTACTTACTTATATCAGTAGCATATCAGTCATGTGTGATTCCTTATCACAAGCTCTGCTTAATTTTCGGCTACATGATGCTGTGTGATAATGTGCATTATTAATTTATACTGTTTATATCTTTAATCGCTTCTTAGTGTAACCGCAACCGAACGTATTCGGAACTATAGAATATCCCATTTCAGCTCAACACCTTAAAAATCAATTAAATATTGTCTATGAAAGTCCGGAAAGAAAATATGTATAAAAATATACTAAGCTAAAACAGGTTTATTTATTTCTTTACTCTTATAGTTAGGGAACAATACCACAGCGGGAGCCTCCAATCCTCAGTGTCAAATAAATTTTAATTAAATCGGCCCGATGCGCACGTTTGCTACTAGAATAATAATTGACAAGCTCTGATGAATCGGCGCGCCACCTTGTTATAATAACGAACAAGTGTGAGTATTACTTCTTGGTACTGAGGATTCCGTACCGTTAGGGCTCAGAATTACTAAGCGATAATCAGTATTGTCATAAAATAAATGGGTTTAGTCAGTTTTTTTCGAGTTAGCTTTTTTGGGAAAAATAATAAAAATTCATGAAATGTAAAAAAAAAGTTCTACTCATCAGTGAAATTTATAAAAACCTTGTTGGTTGCACTGCAAACTTAGGTATATATTAAAAAACAATAATCAAGTAAAAAAAAGAGAAAAAGCTAATGGATTAATATTTTTATTGTCACGTACGTAACTCTAAAAAACAAGGGGTTATCTGTCTTTTTGTGACACTTTACTTGGTCTTGACTCTAATTTGATGTAAAATCTATGATAGATCACATTTTCACTTTCTTTTTCTGTGTTTGTGTTGTTGCTTTCACGGTATTCAAATGGAGACATTTATTTCACCTTAAGCATTCACACCTTTTTTAACTCTAAATATGGCCATGGCCAAGAATAGCGTGGCGGGGCTGGGACTGGGGGCCATTTTCTTTAAGCCTAAATTATTTAGGGGGTTTAAGCCCAAAATCCTCACGTTGAGAATGCGAGTTGGGGATCGCAAGGGCTGCCTCTCGCACCGCCTAGACTGCTGACCGTCGGTGGCCAGGGGATGTACCTGTGCTGGAGTTAGGCTGCGCTATGCCGCAATCCCCGCCAATGCCCCATTTGCTAGTAAGCTGAGTGCACGGGCTGGGCAGGTGAGGTTGGCTTGGCTCCGAAGATAGAAGTTAGAACCTCGTACACCCCATGGAATGATTTGGCCTCAAATGAGTAGTTCGGATGTGCCGAATCATTTATTGTAGTCTAGCCAGCTCATTAGTACCCAGTTGCAATACACTTGTATGTAACATTGTAAGTACGTATATTGTAGCCCCAATCGCTTACATAACAAGTACCGTAAATTTCAATAAAATTCGTTCACCGCCTAACGAATCCAGGAATACCTAGTTAAGTTATAATAAATTTATAACCAACATTACCAATTAGATGACTTGACACGGTTTTATGTAACTTTATGTTTGGTGACTTCACTAGATTGATCCCACTTCCTTGTTGTTAAGTGGAACGTCGTGGTGTGGCTTACTTCGGTGCTAGCTTCATCTTGGTTAAGCATTACTCCCGGTCACTACTCGTATGGGTAACCAACACACAACACCATCCTATTCAGTCCACAGTTGGACATAGGCCTCCGTATAAGAAGGGGGATATGCTCATAATCCCCACGCTGGGCTTGTGGGTTGGGGATTTCGCTGTGGCAGTGTTAGGCTGCGCTATGCCGCGATCAGCCAGCCGCCAGAGTCCCGTTTGTTAGTTAGCAGGGTGCACGAGCAGGTGAGGTTGGCTTGGGTTCCGGAGATGGTGGTCGGAACCACTTACACCCGAATGGATGGCTGACCGTTTAGTAACATTTAGATCTTATCGCTTCCGTGCTTCGGAAGGCACGTTAAGATTTTGGTCCCGGCTTTTTCAGTCGCTTAGTCATGTCGGAGGCCTTCGGGCGGCCTAAAACTGACAACCACCGTGGGCCTGGGACGTTGCGTTGGAGAAGGTTGCGGGTTCGATTCCCGCTGTGGGACAAATGTTAGCATGCTCTGCTGATGTCTCGGGTCCGGGTTTCCTACGTATGATATGTATGTATTTATAACAAAACTGTATATAAGTAATATAAAAGTCCCGTGGTTCTCATAATACAAACTCTGTTAAGTTTGGACCTAAATTATTAATATATATACAAATTATATATTGGGGCATAATTTACTGAGAAAAACTAATTTTATTCGATATATGTTAAAGATATTACTTTGAAATTCTGAACTTGTACAACATTCGTTTTCGTTAGTGCAAGTTTCGCTAGTTAACGATATTTATAACCATAAAATCGTCTTACGGTTTGTTAATTTAAATTAAATACCGTGTAATTATAATGTTCGTAGCTGTGTTCCATTTTCCTGTCGCTCAGTGTGAAGCTGCATTTACTTAGAAAGCACCAGCGCTTGTCTTCCAACTTTTACATAATGTTAATTGAGTGTTACAATTTATATAAGAATTTACTCTGTTTGTAGATTCAAACTGCAAGATTGTATGAAAATATATATTACGAAAAAAATATTTGAAAGGTTTTATTTAAAGTATGTATCTATTTTTTTATGTTTCATTGAAAACTGCGTCGGTAGTAAATTATTAAAACGTTGACGCCGGGTTTGTGGGTATATGACGCTCTGCTCCACACAAGGAGGGGATCGTGTCTTCTAGAGCTCTGCGTTTACAGTAAATGTTTATTTAAAATGTTTCGAGCATCTTGTAAGTTGTAGTTTTACTACAGTTAAACAGCTAAACTTAACATAGTTTTAATGAACCATAGTTGAAACCTGTCGTTCAAGCTAGGTCTTATATAAGCTTGTATAGTGAGGTTACAGTGATCCGATGATGAATCTAATAACTGAATTTAATCATTATGATATCAATACAGTCGCTCTGGAACTGCTTTCTTATTATTTCTTAAGTCAGTAGAGATTGAAGATTTCGGCTCCGATAACCTGCTTTTTACAAGAATCTGGTCTATCATTTAAATTGTTAGTGTGAAATTTACAAGACTGGCGTAATTTCGGGGTGTGGTCAGAAAAATACGGATAGCTTTTAATACACGGGTTAGTTTTGACGTTCAATTAATTGCATGGACTATGAACACTTCTGGTCGGTAAATACACAACTGTCTGAGACTTATTATTAAAAAAGTTTATGCATCAGCTATAGTATATATATTTTTTAAATAGTACTTCGTTGGTATAATCCTTTGAAGAAATACTTATTATGTTTGTGTGGGGGGGGGGTGTTAGTGAGTATGTGTGTTAGTAAATTTGTGCTCACTTAACTTCGCAACAGCTGAAGAAAAGTTTGTTTGGGCAAAATTTTAATAGGTAACCGTAAGAATATTTTGAATACGATTAATTCTATGGATAAGCTATTAACTGGCATATTAGATATCTAGTTGGAAAATTGCCCGTGATGAAAATTTATTTAGTTTTTATAACAACAGCTACAAATCAACTTTTCATACAAGTTCAATCAGTGCTTAAACTACGAGTAGATATATTGATACTTAACTACCTACTCTACATAATTATATTCTACTGACCTGTTTTATTACTTGTTGTGTACTTTTTTAAATCATTATTTTGTCTTGTACCTTTACTATTTATGTGCATAATGCGTCAGATAAATCGGTTTAAAGAAATTTGAAAATATTTTCTAACTTTATTTATTTCTAGTTCATAAACAGGTAAAGATATCAACCCTCGTTAAACTGTTACTTGTATGATTTCCATTATATTTTCATTTCCCTGACCCGTTTTCTGGGCTCATGTTACAAGTTATCTTGATAGTTGATCTGGTTTTATCTGATTCGGCGATCGCAGGCACTAGGCAGCCTAGGTTTTACGTAACAAGTTCAGGCCGATGGATATCAGCGAGGTCAATTAGGTCGTTCAAATTTTAAGCAGTTTCAGGAAATATTTAAGTTGAAAATGGGTTATAGGTGACTTAAAATACTCATAGCACAACTGGGAGCTAGTGGCCCGCGGATTTGCTCGCGTGGTCAAATACCAAGTCACAAACTATGTATAAGTATTCTAAGTTTCATCCAAATCCAGCTAGTTCAGTTGTTGCGAAGTTGAGAGGAAACAAACACACACATTATTACCTTGAATGTGATGTGATTAATAATCTCAAGTGAGATTTGGCCACTAGCTAACTAATTCACTTCACTAAGAAGAAGAAGAAGAAAAATCCTTTTTAGTTTCCGCTCGCGATATGCTCCCCGAAGCTTGTCTCTAAATCAAAATTGTCATCAAATTTTTGCAGTTAAGAAGTACCTAAAAAATCTTAAATTTCTATTTTTTGTAGGTGAGGGGGTTTCTATCACCGAACTCTAAACGAGACCTTCCTAATATAAACGTAAAAGTGAATAGATTTGTTTGTTACACTTTCATGCCTTATCTGCTTAACCGATCATTATAAAACTTTTGCATAGACGTTATCAAGGGTACAGGGTTGTAAATGGACATAGTGAAAAAAGTTCTGTTGTTAAGGAATAAAAAAATATATTTTAACGCGAGCGAAGCCAGGAGCACAGCTAGCTTTATTAAACTCATATAATTGTATGGTAATAGGCTGTTGCATTTCTTTTGTTTTGTCCATTAAAACTAAAGTTTACTAAAACATCAAAAAAGGTTCGCGTGTCCCTCGCTCGCCATTTGAATAATTATCTCAATCAATCGCAAGCATTAAGTACAAGTACAGCAAGACAGAACAAGAAATACAGAAAAACTCATGTATATACAAACTCGTAAGACTAGCATAGTTGGCGTCGTATATGAATGCACATGAATACAGTACATTACATGAATGCCTATAAATTTATCAGTCTTTGTCACCGGGCCGGAAGGCACCACGCGAGGCACGGCCAGCAAGAATTCCACGTCAGCAGTAGTGGCGCCCATACCCCATCTAGCCCCAGAATGACACTAACATGAAGTAACCATCACCTCCATCGTTGCCAGTGTTGTATGACGAGAAACGACAGCTCTCGCTTGACATCAATAAGTTCTGTCACAGCATCACACTCCTGCCCTTGTCGCACGCTAGGTTGTTTGGTAAAGCAAGTTAAACTTCCACACATTCATACTAGTCTTCAAATCTGTGCCTCCTTTATTCACGCATAAGTATTAAAAAGACGCATGTTTTTGCACAATCAATCCATCTCTTCTTCGGTCTCCCTCGTGCTTCCAGTCACATTCAAACTCATCACTCTTCTAGAAACAACTACCCCCTCTCCTTATCATCACAACAAACCATAAAAAGCCGCACTCCAGTTAGATCACTGTCTGAACATTCACGTCACTGTCTTTTGAATCATTAGTATTTACCCTTTTGATTTGATAGTCCACATTACTTGCAACAAATATTACAAAGTCAAATAGAATAGTGAAATGGACACCTTATACATGATAAATTTATACGCAACATCATAGAGGGAAAAGTAGAAGGAAAGAGAGGAAGGGAAAGACGAAGGATAAATTATATGAGCCACATTAAAGAGAAAGTATATGTAATGTCGTATAGGGAAGTAAAGGCTGCTTTGGAGAGAGGCAGATGGAAGGAGCTGCACCAGTTGCGACGCCAAGAGCACAGCTCTTAAATAAATGATAGTGAAATAGAATAGTATCCTCCGACGCACTGGCATTGCCACGCAAAAAATCATTCGAATCTGGAATTTGTTCTCCGGGATTGCATAAATTACCACTACCAACTTAATTCAATCCACTGTTGGAAATTTGCCTCCCTTATAAAAAAGAGAATACTCAGAATCCCCACCCTGGGTATACGGGTTGTGGATCACAGATCATAGCTTCTTGCACCACCACCGCCGCTACCCATTGGCGCTCAGGTAATTTAGCTGTATCGGTGTTAGTCCATGTTGGGGTGTACGGGGTTCCAACCTCACCTGCACGTGGTGCACCCTGCTAAACAACGAATGAGGCTCTGGCGGCCAGCTGATTGCGGCATAGCACAGCCTACACCGGCACAGCTAAATCCCCTGACCACCGATAGGCAGCAGCGTCGGTGGTGCGAGAAACTGTTCCCTGCGATCCCCAACCCGCATGCCCAGTGTGGGGATTACGGGCATATCCCCCTTTATTAGGGGAGGCCTATGTCCAGCAGTGGACTGATATAGGCTGGTGTGTGTGTGTGGTGTTAGGCTGCGCTATGCCACAATCAGACGGCTGCCAGAGCCTCGTCCGTTAGTATTATTCACCACGGTGAGGTAGGCTTGGATTCCGAAGATGGAGGTTGCTTATATCACATGTGCATGCTAAAGTAACGTGTACTGTAAGCAACCAATTAGCAAGCAGAGTGAATGCCAATGATGTTGTAACGGCGATGGGGTTGTGACATTGTAATAAAAGGATAAGCTGTGTGTTTTAAAATTACGTTTCGAAACTTGTCGCGATGAAGTTGTATCCTCGATGTAAGTGAAATGTTGTGATATGTGAAGTAGCTTGTAGACGGAAGCTCAACAGAGAATGTCTAGAACTTTTAACTATGCAAGTGAATTTTGAAAGCGGACCAATAATTTAGTAATTTCGACAATTTTCATAATATAAACATAATATTTATTTATTTAAATTTTTACTACTTAATTGATCCGATATCTAAACTAGTAAGGTCCTACTTTAAAAAAAGTTAGGCCCATCTGTAAATTTGGCCAGTTTTATATTGGATACTTTAAATATCAATTTGTAATTATTAGTTATGTATATTGGATACTCTAATATTGGATCAACATAAATCCAAAACCCAAAAGAAGCAGAGCTTGTATTATGAATGCCACTTGACCCTACCTACTACTTATTTACATTTTTAAATACATACATACGAGTATTATAATTTAAAAATCACCCGGACCCAAGACAGATATTTGCAGATCATACAAAAATTAGTCTTGCAGCGGGAATCGAACCATCAACCATCGAATCGAACTCCTTGGATATAATTGAAGGGGCGTAGGGTGTGATGCGCCTTGATCCTCCTTCACTCCAAAACTACAGACAAAACGGATAGATTTTTTGCAAAGACGTAGTCTAGTCCTGGAATAATATAAATGCAACTTTTCATCCTGATACCACGTGAGTGAAGTCGCTAGCGGAAGCTTGTATGAAAAAGGTATTTAATTTGACTCAGTGTCCCACTTCTAGTCATGCGCGTATCAACACTTTGCTCAATGATAAACAAATTCTCATCGATTTGTAGGGTTCGGTGTAACAGAATCCGTATTCGTATTCGTAAGCCCCCGCTCTCCATTCGTTTGTCTGTACTGCGGGCTGTATCTGATGAACGGTAATAGTTTGAGTTGGATTTTCAAGGTGTGTATTAATTTGCCGCTATATCAACAAATAATTAAAAGTAGGCGTGAGAAACGCTCGTAGCGCGGCTTACTTCAGTAATCTTAGCCGATCATCTGAGTTATGCAACACTCCGCCCAATCACCACTTGGATGGGTGACCGTTTGGTTGTATTTAGATCAGCGGGATGATTGGTTACCTCTGTTGCAAACAGAAATGATTGACACCGATCCTGTTTTTGCAAACTTTGACATTTCATCCGTCGAAATTCAATGAACGTCAATTGACAAACTGTCACAGTTTGTTGAAACAGGATCGATGTCAATCATTTATGTTTGCAACAGAGTTAGCCGATCACCCCGCTGAGCGCGTCAGTATTTTGGAAGGCACGTGAGATGTTGGTTCCGGCTTTTTCAGTCGTTAAGGCAGGTCGGAGACCTTCAGGCGGCCTAAAAACTCACCATAGCTCATACGAACATGGAAATTTAGAAGAAATAAGCTCACAAATAGATTAACATGATTAGATACTTTGTTTTATACTGGTAAGAGAGATAAACTTGTATACTCTTGAAGTGAAAAAGAAGAATAAAAGTTTAAAGTGTTATATCTTGTACGGAACCCTTCGTGTGTGAGTTCGACTGACGCACTTGACCTGTTTTTTATCAATGAAAAAGAAAAACAATTAATTTGTAGTCAATTTGTAATCGGCAAGCGTCGATGTACAAATGTGTCGGTCTTAATGATAATAAAATGCAGAATTTATTTATTCCAAGAGCACAATTAAAACTGCAATTACAAGCTTGTAAATTTTTTATTACTTGTAAGAATTTTTATACACCAAAAAGATTTTATCAGGACTACTGACATCTGATATTCGCTATAGACTGGACTGGAATAAAAAGAACAAGATGTACTACAAATAAATACTGCAAATATTGTAGTAATATTTTAATAACATAAGTTTTTATACTCAATACTCAATCATTTATTCCATAATGAATAATTTACTGGTAGAGGTGGCTGAAGAAAGGATGGGTGGATTGTGTAAAAGATGAGATGAAGAAGAAAGGAGTTGATATGACAGAACAAAATGGAGGGAGAATACATGTTATACCGACCCCACATAGCGTTGGATAGCGCAGGAAGATGGTGATGATGATGATGAATGTAAAATATCTACTTAAGTGTTTACAACTTTTTAGATCAATAAAAGACTTAACAACATTAAGAGAGAGGAGGACGAGCATATTATATATTATTAGAATATGATTATTTTTTCAATGTGCGATGTATTGGGTCTCCCCCAAATTCCTAGCAGCCTAATGCAGCCTAAGACGAGGTCGTGGTTGCCCAAGAAAGCGATGGCAGAAGGAGCTTGAGGTCTTTGAAAGATGATGGTGGGATATCTCCAAGGATAGAGATGGTTGGCAGGATTAAAAGTTATTAATTTTATTTGATTTGGATAGATTTGTACTAAAAATATTTTTGACTACTCAAAAATGATTGCATGGTGCCAGTTACTTTTTAAGGAGAAGGTCGAGACACCAAGTAATTAGGTCATCATTTCATACATTTGCAAAATCAATATATATTTTTCAAAACATAGTATGTGTGGTCATACCCTTACCAGTTTTATAAACGAAAGGTTACCGACTCGAACACCGCTGTTAAAACATACAAGACTTTTATAAGCTTCTGTTTATTGATTCTTAATTAATGAAGTAATTTAATGTCTTTCCTTAACGCAAATTATTTACAACTTGTAATTGCTTTGGGAATTTAAGATTTTATCGACTAGTTTTATAAATATTTTTCTACTATGACAACTTATTGGTTGAGAAAAGTTGGTACTTTTATAGGCATAGAGTCAAATTTCAAACTGTCAAGATTAAAAAAATATAGTACCTAGTTATTTTGCGTCACTCTAGTGATTAAATTTCATTAAAAAAAACATACAATATTTCTTTATATCACCATCTTTATATATATCAGCTATGTATGTAAATAAAAATACTATATATAATAAGAATCTGTTATATATATAGAATATTATGTGGGTACTAACGTAATATATGCACGTCAACGTTCGCCATTTTGCATATATATATCTGAACAGATTCTTATTCTTGCCCGTGGAAGTTGTTATCTAATTGATACAAAGTGCTTGGTCAAATCGGCCCCAAACATGATTTATAGGGCAATATCTATTAGGGAGTGTACAATTAAAGATTGCGGATCTAAAAATGATCTAGAACTCAGCTAAAGAGTCCGAAGCAAATTAATACCACGCCCAATGGATATGATTTAGTATTTCCATTAGGTGGCGATGGGCTTCGGGTTTTTATTTGCAATACCGATATTACAGTTCTGCCAATTTGTATCCAGAAATGATTGTCTCAACGGGGTTCTCAGATTTTATTTAATAGAGAGTCTAGATGAGTCTTAAAGCCGGGTTTTCACAGTAAGAGTTGGCCGATCGAGTGCACTCGGATGTCTAATCGGACGCTACTCGTATCATGTAAAAACGTAATCCGAGCGTACTCGGACGCCAGCATCTAATCCGAGTAGAATCGGACTCTGCTCTATTTTATATTTTACTCGTACGAGTGCACTCAGTCCGAGCCAACTCTTATTGTGAAAACCCAGCTTAAATGGGATTGGGCTAGTCGGGAGACCAGTACGCCAAGCTGACCTCAGAGTAGTGCTCAGACAAAGGGCGACGACGTCACGGCAGACCGCGAACAAGATGGAGGGACGAGCTCGATAAATTCCGTGCCGACTGGCCCATTTTAGCACAGGAGAAGGATGAATGGAGAGAGTGGGGGGAGGCCTTTGCCCAGCAGTGGGATATTGAGGGCTCATAATAATAATAAAGGGAGTCTAGAATTGTCTCGGGTTTAGTTCCAATGCTTACCAAAACCAGACCAATTCAAAAGAATATTATGTAGTTTTCTTTTATTCTCAAACGTCACATATACTGAGTAAAATGGGGAGTATATTTCAATGATTCAGATTTCAATCACAGATCAGTATGTAGATGTCTTTTTTGCTTTCCCTTCTCTCGATTCGTGTCTTCTAGAGTCCTTCTTTGATTTTCTCGTATCTCGGGCCTCAGCCTGCTTATCGTGTCCTTATCCTGGCATCAATACGCACGGGCAACTTCCTCTTTTTTATGTTTAGCGCTATTTATGGATACGCTCTTTCATCAACGGTCACCATGAAGCCGTGTTACCATCAAGAACGTATTAGCACCGCACTGGGAGGCTGACATCCCACAAATGATAGCCGTAATGAAGAAACACGACTGCGATTACCAATGCATTAATATAATCATTTGTTATTTGAAGCTGCTGGCTTAAAATTCGATGAATATACTCTTAGTATTAGTGATATAAATATCGTATAAGCTTGAATAGATGGTATCTTGATGACTTTGATAAGGTCTTCCTTTTGTGAAACCCTTTTATTTTAACCACCATTAATATTGTGTGTACTGTGGACTGCTTTTGATGAGCGTAATGATTGCGATCCTATCTTTCCTGTTTTGGGCTAAAAAGTTATCTAGACTCCGTTTGTTTAGGGTAAAGTTAAATAAATAGGCATGAATCAGATACAAGTAAGTACACAAAAATATCACTTCTCAATTAACCTGCCATTGTATGAACAAAATTAAAATTAAGTTTGACAGATTGGGTAGAAGACTTTGGTGACAAGATTTCTGAATATATAAATAAATAAATAAATAAATTATGCGGGACGTAATCACACAGCATCACGTAGCCCCAAACTAAGCAGAGCTTGTATTATGGGAACCACATGATTGATATACTACACATATAATTTTTTTTTAAATACATACCTACATATCATACATAGAAAACACCCAGACCCGAGACAAATATCAACAGAACATGCAAACATTTGTCCCACAGCGGGAATCGAACCTGCAACCTTCTGCGTCTCAGGCGGACCTTCGCCCACTGCGCCACAGAGGTCGTCAACCAATCAATAATATGACCAATCAATTTTATCAAAAACCAGTATGGAACCCACATATTTCTCGCTAGCAAATCCTTCAAATATTACGACAAATTATGTTCATTTTAAAATGAAAATAATACATTACCAACTATTAATTATACAAAGCAATCAATGCAGTGATGCAACACAAATCCAATTTGTCTTCAAACAGAACGTACTACAAACATGTACTCGTACATTATACAGACGTACAGTTAGCACCAGAACACGAACAAAATTTACGCTTTTTTCAGCTCATAGGCGTCTGACCATCATCTAACCTAAGTGATGATGTGGTCGACGATGTTGTACGCTTGCCTAGAATGAATCTATTCATTTTTCGCTTGAAGACCCCTAAGTCATAGTGATAAGAAAACACTGATGCCGGAAGAGCATTCACGTGCATTCATGTAAAGTAAAAAAAAATCTAGGAACATCATAACTTTCACTTCACTTTGAATTGTCAATGTTTTTAATTTACACCAATTCGTAACGCGACCAAACAGAGAAGAAATGGCAAGACACTCTGCTAGGCTTATATTTTTTTAACATTTTATGTTTAATAGAAGTATTTATAGAAAAAAAGAATTTCAGTACTATTTCAGTTATGTGGTTCCCATAATACAAGCTCTGCTTAGTTTGGGGCTGGATGATACTGTGATAATTGTCCAGCTTTATAAAAAAAGTAAGTTCATCAGTGGACTGCTAAAGGCTGATGATAACGATATTCATACTAAAAATCTTGAAAATAGTCGTGAGATGTTTGAAATACTAAACGTCGATTTACGTGTTAATTAAAAATATTTTTGCTATTAGTAAAACTTATAAATATATTTAAAAAAAGTATATAAGTGATGTAAATTATGATGACAAGCTCTGCTCAGTTTGGGGCTAGATGATGCTGTATATTTATTTCCAGCAATATTAATTTATTACTACTATTCCAAAAAATTCTATCAAAAAATCTAATGTTATACTAATACTAATAATCTAATGCCTTACTGTTATTGACCTACTTGCAAGTGTTTGACGAGTAATTTCGTACCTATTGTTATTTTTCCCATCACACTCTTTGATACAAACGTAAAAACCTATCATTGATCATAAATTAACGAGAGTTCATAATTTTAAAATGATCATGCATATATTGTATCGCATTTGGTTTCCTAAATAAATAAATAAAATCTTCCAACGCTTTTCTCATTCATTATTTAATTTGCTTCCAAATAGTTCACTATTTCTATTTAAAGTATAACCCTTACACGTTAAACCGTTTTTTTTTTTTTACAAATAATTAAGAATATATTATTCAAAAACTTTGCTACTAGCGTAAACTTAGAAATTAAGTCTCATTTTAACTGAACTATAATTTGTTCTTATGAGAATAAACTCATTAAACCGAATTAAATCAGTATTAAAAATCAGAAGTATCTACGTTGACGCTAACCGTACCTACATACTCACTGCTCGCTCACCTACTCGTACATGAACTTGAAGACATGCGGAAGCAAGCGATCAATATCGAAATCAATGTAATGACTGCTCTTTGAATAAATGGATGTGAAACTAATACCAACGAATGATGAGCAGTCACGACCAGACAGACAGACATATTAGCATTGTTAGTTTTATTTTCGATACTGTTTTAAATTAAAAGGCGCCAGACGTGCTAATAATGATGAAGTTTTTGTGCCCACCCACTAACGTTTTGTAGGTTTAAATTTGTATTCTTACCTCTGACCAAGTTGTACCATTTTAAAGGCATACATATTTTTTATCCTTTGGATTGTATTAATTTATTTCAGGTAATTAATAATATAAATATCACACATAGTCAATAAATATAATTCAATAAAATTCCAATAAAATGATAATAAATTAGATCAAATTCAAATCACTTTACATTAAATTATATTGCATTGAATTACATTACATTACATCAAATTACATACAGTTAACATCTCATCAGGCATTATATCCACAGACTGGTGCAACACGCTTTGACCCAACATTAGAATTTCCCATGTCGTTAGATTGACGATCTGCGAAAGGCTGCTGGTAGAAGCTGGATGCGTCGAGCTGAGGACAGGGCGCAATGCCGCTCATTGAGGGAGGCCATTGTTAAGCAGTAGACTGGTGTAGACTATTATATACTATTATATTGGAAATAACTAGTACCACTAAACTTATTGATTATTTATTTTAAACTCTACAATATTAACTAATAAGGCATAAGTTACGTACCCAGCGTGGGAATTATCTATATTTCCCCTTTTTTATTAGTAGAGCAGGCATATGTCCGGTAGTGGACTGTTATGGGCTCGTATTTTTGTTTTGTAACATAATAACTAACAGTAACATATATAATACTATGTAGTATATACATATATAGCCTTGACTCCCTAATAGGATTCCCTCCTCTGTCAGTGTCATGAATTACACTGTTGTGTGGCACCACAAAGCCTCATCTGGATTCGATACGCTGCATTATCTTTAAAACCTTTGTCTTGGTTCGGGTGGGGGCCCGGACTCTATATGCTAACTAATATTGAAAATGTTTGTCTGAGACTGAACTTTTTAGCACCACGTAAAGTTCGGACCGCGGGAAACAGCACGCACCATTTCATCCGGCACTCCGAAACGTACGTGTAGATGCGCGGGGCTGACCGTCCGATCTGGCGACGCGAAGGCAAATCTCACAGTTTTAACCGCGCACATCAGTGATCAGTCCGAGATGCGCGGTCCGATCTTTACGCGCCATTAGTACGACAGTTAGATCCGCAGTCCAAACCGTACAGATCGGAATGCGGTTTCGAACGCAGTCCCGATGCGCGGTCCGATCTTTACGTGTGCACGGCGCTATTGTGCAGTGGCAGATAAACAATTGTTCTGGGTGAGGACCCGTACTCTATAGACTAAATATTACTAATATTACGTATTGAAAACGTCTCTCTATGACTGCCCTTTGATACCAATATAGGGGTGTTGTGGTACCATATTGCAGTTATAGACAAACGTTTGGTCCGGGTAGGGCCCCGGACTCTATAAGCTAAATATTACTAATATTACGTATTGAAAACGTTTGTCTGCGTCTGCGCTATGGTGTCACTACAGAGGTGTTGTAGCACCATAGTGCAGTTGGATTCAAACCTTTGGTCTGGGTGGATACCCGGACTCTATAAGCGAAATAATATTGAAAACGTTTGTTTGCGACTGTACATTCTTTTCGTCCATTTATTATATAAAGTGGGTTAAAGTAAGAATGCAGTACAGTAAGTTAAGATGTTATTGTGAACATTACTTTCCCAATAAATCTTCTTTATACATTTCGCAAAATGGCAGCATTTATTATACGATGCTATTGCTAAGAAATACAATAATATCTGGTTCGTCGGGCAATAATTTAATGTCTCGTTTTGGGTGTTCAAATAAGTATTTACAACTTTATTTCTTTACAAGTTTCGACTGTCAATGAAGTTGGCTTTGGGTGGTCGCACTTTTGGGTTACTTATACCTATAACTTATTTTGGTTTAATCCTTTGTATCTGCTAAGTGGTAATATCGAGATCATTTGTAATATAAGCGTTTTATTACCTTAAAAGATACCTTTAATGAAAGATTAATTTATACTACCTACGACACTTGTACCTAAGACAAATAAACTAGCCTCTTGATATTATTTTATTAAATTGATGTAATATTAAAGCAAAAATTGGTAGATACGATTTCACTGCTCTTATTTTTGGTGTGAAAAATTATCATCATCAGCTCACTGCTGGACATAGGCCTCTCACAATGAATGCTATTGCGACCTGTCCTCAGTTCGACGCATCCAGCCTCCACCAGTAGCCTTTTGCATCGTATCGTCTGTCCATCTGGTTGGAGGTCTGCACCACACGAGTGAAAAATATAAATGTTATCAAAATTATTTAAATCATATTTTTTCTATTTTCATCTGCGTTTGTTATGCCAACAAATAACTGTGCACAACAATAGGGTTTTATCTCAAGTACTCAAAGCTTGAATATTAAGACGACCCTGCTAATGTTCGCAGAGAATTAACACCGCTTTTGCAGGCTATTATCGTTTATGTCTTCATCTTAACGCTCAAGAGCTTTCGGCTTTTTTTTCCGTTTTACGAGCAATAGGTGTAAAAGCTGTCATTTCGTAAAAAGAAGCGCGAGCAATACTTTTGTTCGTATGATTGATGTTTTGCCGTTGCTTGTTGTTTGAACACTATATTGAGAATTTAAAAACCTGGGTTTACTGTTTTTACTATATGTCGTAAATTTGGACTTAAAGACGGCGCCGTTACTCCTAACATGTAGTTTTCAGCAGTTTTTATCGGTTATACAGACTTTATTGCTTGTTCAACTTGATATATCATCTATTCAGACATTGTATTCAAAATCAAAGGTTTCACAAACACATTTTCAGAAACTTGTTCAATGTTGATGTTGATTGTGTATGTACAATGTTTAAATTGTAAATCTTATATGCTATAGGTAATGTTGCAAAGGAAAATTACTACTGACATGTCAATTAGTAAGGAATCTTGTTAAACTCCCGCTCTGAAAGGACCAATAAAATTATCCCGCAGATTGTGGACGAAACTGGAACATAAGTAGAGGTTTTAAAGAAAGATTACATGCTAAATTAATTACCGAAGATTGTTCTATAACATAGTCATCAATCGCCACTATAACTCATACTGCTGAGTACAGTTGATTCGAGGACATGATATACCCTAATAATACAGTCCACAAAAGCAGCGTCCTTATCAAAATGAAATCTTAATCGGCGCAGCTATGAATTCATAAAACAATTTTAATTGTAATGTTTTGCATATTGAAAATAAATTGTTCGCGACGAGCGGACGTCAAGATGACGTGGGCCGCTGCGCCCGCGCCACAAAATGTCACTTGGCAACTTGTCGAACAATATTTATTCAATAGCACAGGCTTCGAAGATGGACACTCGAGGCCCTTGTGCAGGAAATGGTTAATGACATTCAGTTCTTAGATATACAATCATCGAGTGCGTTAATATTTCCTCGACGCATGCCGATGCCTCGTCACGGTGATCAATTAATTGAATGAAAAAGTTTGACAAATTATGGCGGAGGAGGCGGCCCGTAAGATGTGGATGGTGCAAGAGACAAAAAACTTGATACAGTTGAAAGTGTGATTGATGGACGAGATGCCCGCCACTTGCCAAGGACGGTAGTAATTGAATTACGATGCCAAATTAATTTTGTGCTTCGTTATCGCCGACTCTTTCGTTCTTCCACGACATAGAGCTCAGTTTTTGATGTATGTGGCTTAGTAGGCGCAGTTTTATTTTGTTTTGCGTATACGTCGGAAGTTTAAGAAAGGTGGATAGTGGCGGGATCCATTTGATCGTTAATTTGCCTCGCATCGGCTGCGCAGGAGTGGTTTGCCGATATGCAAAACAATCGAGATTATAGTGAAGAGCTTAAGTCTTTGACGTGGAGTGCGTGCGTACTGTGGACTATTTACTTATAGTTGCATAACCTAAATACAATTCGTCTAAGCAAAACTCTTGACTAGGGTTTTTTACAGCGAATATCTTCGAATTATAGTATAAAATATAAACCAGATTGTGCATGTTTTAAAAAAACCGTGATTTTACTTTACAATACATTTATTGCTTTCACATGCTGTTAAATTGGGTTTTACAGATTAAAAGTATCTCATAAGAACCCTGACTAAGGACCTCCACTTCCCCCCAGTACTTTTTTTGGTTGTTTTTTTAGGTATTTTCTCTCCAGATCTCATTAATACTACTCTGTATACCTGTAGCTTTTTTAAACTCTTTTATCCATCTTATCTTCCTTTTCTCGTTATTTTTTTTATTGTTATATTCAGCAAAAATCATTGATTTCTTAGTCGTGTATCCCAGCCCTAAGTAGCGGCAGTTCAAAGCCCACCAGTGCGATATCACTGACAGTGGCGCCGTCATGTTTAAGCTTCCAGTAATAAATACCACCATTCTATCTGCCTGTGATTAATGCAAATAATACACGCATTATAGATAAAATAGCGATATCTATGGAGGTACGTTTCGCGAAACAGACGTCGAGGATAGAGGGAAGTGGGAGAAAAATTGTAAGCAGTATGACCCTATAACTATCTCTTGATCTCTAGTTAAGGTTAGCACGCCAATTCCTTATCTGAACCTGTTACTGGTTGGCAGGTAGAAAATGCCTACGGCATTAAGACCACCCTTTGTAACATATTTTTAAGTATGTGCAATAAAGTTTTCAAACAAACAAACAAGCAAAGAAAAAATTAATGAAATTGGGAATATACATAGTTTGAGACCTGAATACATTAGTTAATTTTATCCTGCTACCACGCGAGAAAAGCCGCTGGCAGAAGCTTGTGATTGATAAAACAGAGCACCAATTTTTGAAGGCACACACTGACCTTCTGAAGACACACATGGGGTATCTAATATCAAAAAATATTAACTGATTTATCAAAATATTATACGAGTATGCAAGTAGTTTTATACTTTTTCTAAACTTAGAGTGAATGATTAACTACATTTGCGCAGTTCTATCACATCCGTCAAAATCCACTGATATAGACCTCTGTTACTTAAAAACTACGACACCAGAGTTGGCGACTAGCTCATACGAAGAATTAAGGAAGGAAGTATGGTTGCGGGTATTTAGACGAGGTCAGCTTTATCCCCTGTCCGCCAACCACCCCTATTTTGATAAAATATTTCTCATGTTTTAAGTAAAATATTCTATCAAACTATAAAAGTCCTACAAAAAATAATAAATTTTTACAGTTTTATAATAGTAGAGAAATCAAGTTTCAATTTAAGTATCTATAAAACCATTTGTAAAGCTTCATCATCATCATCAGCCTGTAGCAGTCCACTGCTGGACATAGGCCATCCCCTAATGAGCGCCATTGCGCCCTGTCCTCAGCTCGACGCATCCAGCTTCTGCCATACCATACACACTATACCATCATCATTTTACAGAACGCCACTCCTCATCCTACAGGATGGTCAGGTAGAGTGGCATTCTACGCTTAAGCGTTCTACGCATTCTAAGCGTGTACGCTTGCTGTAGCTTAAAGTTTACTCTTAAATTATTCCAACGTACGCGACCACTTCATATTTCAGTTAATAAAACCACGTGGTTCTGCTTTATATTCCGATTGCATCGCTAACTACAAATTGATATCAGCACTAAATCGACTCTATAATGTTTTCTGAATACTAAAACGGACACACCAGTGGCCAGCGAGAGTGGAATACCAATGAAGTGGTATTTTGGAAGGTCTGGTATTTCAATTGGGGACGGTGCGTCTGTTACTTTTAATTTTTATTTACTCTTTAATATTCTATTGACTGTTTGTCTACGAATTCTAGTTTGTTCTGAATGTAGCTACCATAGTTTGAAGGGTTCACAATATATATTGCAAACGTTTCAACATTTAGAGTGACAAATACTTTATCTTTCTTTTTTTCTTTAAAAGGAACTTTAAAAGGAACTTTTACCTCAAGACTTCCAATATTATTGACTATATTTTTTAAGTCGTAAATTTCCAATTCATGAAATATAGCTAATTAATTGAACATTTAACTGTTGCTAAGCCTTCAGTAGCGGAATTAACTACAATGTCTCAAATCCAGTAAATATCATACAAGGTACCTCGTAAAAAGCCAAATTTGACTGTAACGATGGCCGATATGGATTGTAAATTAGGCAATTTACAAGTCATTTATATATTCATACAGTCATATATTCTACACAATTTAATTTGTGATCTTTATAACTAATTTTATTTACAATGCGAATCTTTGAGGTAAGACTTCGCCATATTTTATTTGGAAATAATTTATGTTAATTTAGGAATAGACTAATGTATATTTTATTATCCTCTATTAATTTGAGCTTCAACTTTATTATAGACTTTCGCATGTTTTGTGGTCCGGGTTTGTATATTTAGTAATAAAATTATTTTATTTTTATTTCCTGCAGTCATCTAGTTTATTGTAATGTAATTTCAAAAAGGAAAAGAGGACTATTACATACTCGTTATTAAATACATTCCTTGCTTTGTTCTATAAGTCTACTGTTATTGAAAATTCATTAATACATTTATTACCTACAATTATTAGTAGGTTACTGGTAGCGAAATCTTCCTACATGTTTGTTGTTATCATTTCAATTTATTGTCAATTCATGTTTTTTATTCTTATACCTTTATCTCATTGCTTCTGGTCTTAAAGAAGTCGATGACTAATCATATTGGCATCGGCCGGGTCGTCTGCCTCTTTGACCTCTTCATAATAAATAAAATTGAAAGACATAGTAATATGCTTAAAATCTATTAAAATGTAATTTGGAATTCACTAAGATCACGTCAGCGAAAACTGGTTATAATCTTGACATTAGAAAAATGAAACAATAAAGATAATGAACATTCCTAAATTCCTCAAAACCTGACCAACTCTACTGTTGCCTACTTGTTTTTTTTATTTACATAATATAATTCAATAAATTTATGTAATGACAAATAGTTATTGGGTGGCACATGTTATCGGCCACGTATCTACGGAATTTGCAAACATTAATGTATTCAATAGTTTAATTAATTTTTTGACGTTTATTTACGTTGGAAATTAATTTAGATCGTGTTTGCTATGCAAATATGTTATGCTTTTTTGTATTTTTAACTTTAGATAGGTTAATTAAAGCAAAGTGATATTCATTTAACAATTTATAAATGTTACTGCATTTTTATAAAAAAAAGAAGTCCACTCACTGACTCACTGATTGACTGACACACTGATTGACTGACACACTCATCACGAAATCTCAGAAACTACCACACGTAGAGATCTGATTTGGCACAAATAGTTTTGAAGGGGATGTAAGTACCTATATGCAACAAACTTAAATTTACTGACAAATTTTCTAAGACTGTGTGATTGGTAAATTTAGACAATTAGGCTGATGTGACTAGTTAGATTTTTTGTTTGTATGAAAATTATTCATGATCATCATCAGCCTATATTATTCCACTGCTAAACATACATAGGGTCTGCCCTAATGAGCGCCATTGCGCCTTATCACTTGATGCATCCAGCATATTATATTATTCATACTAATTATGTATTCAATATTTCGACCTTCTTTGAGTTGAGGTCAAAGAAAGCGAATCAAGCCCTTATAATATTTTTGTTAATCACGTTTATATCCAAACTGATATTAAAATTTGCATACATACTATGGCATTCCTATTACATCGCCCTATAGTAAATCTTGATATCGACGGGTAATAACAATTTAAATACCGTTTAATTCAATTTAAAAGTCAATTTATCGAATGATCATTATAATTTTTACATTTTATGATATCGCTCCTAGTGTCTTGTTTACCTATAGTTGAACCGATATTAGTGTAACTAAATAATTTTCGGATTCTTTACAGAAATAAGGTCTGAGCACATTTTTTCCCTATTGCATTACTTTGTTCAGCTTTGGTACCGTAGTAACTGAAACTAGATTAAGTCATTTTCCTCTTAAACTTTTCCTACTTCCTACTAATATAATAAAAGCAAAGGTTGCAAGCAAATGGATTGACTTGAAATTTTGGACATTATCTAGTTCGAAACCAGGAATAACATTAGGCTATTTTTTAATCCGGGTCACGCAAGTGAAGTCGCAAACGGGAGCATAAAGTCTAAACATCTCTAACCAATAGGTATTATCAGATATTTAGAACCAAATAACGATTCATAACACTTCAGGATAAGCGGTCGCACGGCTCAGTACTATCCTTACTTAGTCGATACACCACCTATTGGCACTAAACGGTATTCTTCTACTTATATTATGCGAACAGCTAAGGATTGGAACTTTCTACCCACCTTTGTCTTTCCTGATTACTATAATCCGGAACTCTAAGCCTAGGGTAGACAGTTATTCACTATTAGGTCTCTTCTGGAACTGTGGTGCTCCATTAGTGCTTAACATTTGGTGAGTTTGTGTGGTAACATCAGGTGAAACGAATGAACGAACGATGAAGAAAATGTCTATCCAATGTAAAAAACTAACAGTTAACGCTTTGAATGCTGAATGAGCTGCATGTGCAGGTTGTGCTCCTCGGGCATAGCGCGTAGCGTCATATCCAAGCCAACGTGTTAACTTGAAATAAGAACTAGGCGCCATTTTCCTGATTTCTAAAAATTCTATTTTAACTAAGACTTGTCTGCATGGACAAGTCCGAGTCAGGTATGGTAATACCGTTGGCGAAATCAAATATTTGTGTTTATCAATTCATATCGTTAGAATCAGTGGCTCCTTAATACCAGAATGAAGTGAAGATTTAAGGTTATATGCATGAATATATTACAACTTACAAGTTAATTTGTCTGGCAGGAATGTAAAGGCAACCAATAAGTAAGATTGCGATTGCGTATCGTGGGTATCAAAAAATCTAAAAGTTTGCAATACCTGCCGTTAAATAGTGTTATTGATTCGTGATTCAAATAAAATAATAAACAATAATTTAATAGAAACAGTGTACAAAGATAAAGCTGTAATCAAGTAATTTCATCATTCAATTCTTATTTATTTATTGAAACAAGGTTTATTTAACATTCTCAGTTTTACATTGTTAAATATAGGCTAGTGAAATATATTTTGTACATTAATCAATTTGAATTCACATTTTGTAAGCACGTAATATACGTTAAGATGATGAGTTAGTTGTGTAAGTACCTAATCACAAAAATATAAGTTATTTTAATATTGCACTATTTCTTCTTGTTCTTCAGACAAGCAGAACATACGTCTCCCAATTTGGTTTGATTTGATTTGAATGTCATAATTCATAGAAGTAAATAACATTATTAATTTTATGAATTCAGTCGTTATTCTTTGAAAATGTGCCATTGTTTGATGATTGAGATGAACCCCTTAGGAAATTCAGTTTTTTTCTCTTTGTAAGAAATAATAGATAGATTATTTTATATGTATTTTATCAATGTAATAACTCCGACCGAAGTATCTGTTTTAAACGATATTCAGTATTTTTACATCCTCTTTCACAATATTTACAGCACGCATACTGTCAATTTTATATCAAACGCCATAAGGTTACATTAAAAAAGTTTATATTGTCAAAGGCGCTAAGGTTACATTAGAAAATCTAATATGGTGGTTAAGTATTCCTAAATTTTATGATTTTCCGCGTAATTTTTATTTTATTTTTTCTTTCATAAGAACCTTCTCCTGACAATAACAAACACAACAAAAAAATAATTAGCGAATTCGGTCGAGCCGTTCACGTGTGATGCCGTGACCAAGGGAAATAGGGAGTCATTTTTATACATACGGATATTCAATATATTCCAGATGTAAGAGCGTTTCGTTTTTTACCTACCAGTGGATATAAATCACGCTACTTTTACAGGTCGCGTGACACGATATGGAGAATGGGGTTGCGGTCATTGATTAATCCAATTCAATATGAAGCCTCTGCAACGTGTATCGCCCTTTACATCAAAAGGTCGAATTAATTTGTTATATTAGGCAATCCACATCGGTCATACATCCTTCCTACTAATAATAATAAAGGTTCCTTCTTCGAAACTTCGAACTGATGTCGGAAATTTTAGGCCTGCCAAAGGCCTCCAACATGGCTTAACGACTGAAAAGAAGAGACAACGTCTGCCTTGATGGTTTATCACGTACCTTTCAAAACATGGAAACGCTCATGAGCGAAGCCGCGAGCGGAAGCTGGCGTGGCTTGCTTCCTTGATCTTAGCAAAATTATCACCCTACCTATTAACAATTTGTATAGATGAGCCTTTAGTGCCATTTATACCTTTGTATACTGCGGTCAATTGAATTGTCTAATTCAACGATAACCTTTCGAATTCGACGAAATCATTATCATCACCTATGACAAAGTTGCAATCGTTTATTGCACAAAGCGCAGTTGTAATATTCTACGATTTCTGGGAACTCTATCTGTTTTTGTGATAGATTTGCCTGATGAAAGGATACTACCAAATGGTATCCTTTCACTGCACTAATTTTTTCTCCATATTAGTCTTTTCGTCATCCGTAAACGGTAGACATTCTCACTGGCCGCACTTGCCCCTTTCATCCATAGGCTTTGACAGCTAAGAATGGAATACACTTCTGGCGTTAGTGTTTCCCGATCGCTGTGACTTAGGGGTCTTCAAGCAAAGAGTAAATAGATACATTCTAGACAAATGTGCTACATCGTCGACCGCTTTATCACTTACCAACAGTAGCCTATATCAGTCCACTACTGGGCAAAGGCCTCCTCTAATAAGAAAGGGGATATGCCCTTAATCTGGTATGCGCTGGGCAAGCGGGTTGGGAAACGCAGAGCACAGCTACTCGCACCGCCGACGCTGATGTCCATCGTCGGTCAGGGAGTTTAACCGTATCAGTGTTAGGTTGCGTTATGCCGCAATTAGTTGGCCGCTAGATCCCCATATTGTTAGCTGTTGTTAGCTGGGTGCCCCACATGCTGGTAAGGTTAGCTTGGGTTCCGAATATAGAGGTTGGATCCCTTACACCCCAGGCCAGGCCAGGCGCCAGGTCTACTTTACTAATATTAGATTTCTTTTCCTCGTCAGGTCGATATAACAGGTTAAATCATCATGTTTTAAACTGACGATGAGAAAAGCGGTCTTAAAATGCCTTAGGTCTAAATTTTTTGTTAGTTATGTAGTATTGAACTATTTGTTATGTTTTCTGTCATCATCATCAGCTTTTAGAGTACACTTGCGGACCATTGGGCCCTGTCTTTAGCTCAACGCATCCAGGTTCTATTACGTTACAGCTAGCGGCATGTAAGGCTAGGGCTGAACGAAACATCTGCGCATGGTCCTCTCGCTCTCTCTCGCCTCTAGCTCCCATAAGATACCTTACTTTTGACTTCTGCGCAATAACGGTCAGCGCTAGAGTTTCGTGCCGCTACTTGTATCTGTGCTATTGTATTTTATTGTGAAGGTAGTAGAAGAGCAGTGGATCTGGCTGGCACAAGATCGTCAGGAGTGGCGTGATAGACAATAGGCCTTTACTCAGCAGTGGTTGTTACCGGCTGAATAGGTAGATATATAGAAAGATCACCCCATTAACCCTATATATTTTTTCTTCTATGAATAGAAATCGCCAACTCGTTAATTCATCATTATCATCAGGCCTATATCAGTCCACTGCTGGACATAGGCCTCCCCCAATGAGCGCCATTGCGCCCTGTCCTGAGCTCGACGCATCCAGCTTCTATCGCAGCCTATCGCAAATCGTCACTCCACCTGGCCGGTGGGCGTCCTAAACTATGTTTACCAAGCCACGGTCTCCACTTTAAGAACACGTTTACCCCAACGGTTATCGGGTTTTCCGCAGATATGGCCAGCGCACTGTCACTTCAGCTTGCTAATTCTCTGAGCTATTAGTTAGTTATTCGAACGAAAACGTTCGCAGTTGAAGCAACGGGCGTTACATAGCTTAACATACTAACATCTGAGCAGTATCTAAGAAATGTACAGTACCACATGCCTTGCAAATACCAACTACAATATTTTACTGCTTAAAGCATAAAACTTAACACGTATTTTCTTTAATGATTCTAATAACCAAACAAGCTTAGCCAGCTTCCAGTTTTACTCGGCGTGAAGGTATCTGTTAAATTTATCTGAATTACCTACAAGCTAATATTTACTTTGAGTCTGAGAGATAGAATTGAACATAGCTCGCATAAAATCGAATATAGGTCATAGAAGTAACTATTAACTTTTGTGCTCTTAAAGAAGATATCAGTCAAGGTTTTTCAGCCATGGCCGACCTTCGGGCAGCCTAAAATCATCAGCATCAACATCAGAGACCTCATACGAAGAAGTAAAAGAATACAATATTTTAGGCTTGTTTAATACCACCTCATCATTTTTAGATTCCCCACTGAACCCTGATGAATAAAGCTGATCCTTCCGTGGCTATCCCGGAAAGTGTAAGTCCAATCATCCAATAAAATTACTACCGACCAAATTTGTGCATAGGTACCTTAAAATATCATCATTTGTACTTTTTTCTATGAATCGGTACTATAATAACAATTTAAACTCGAAGAAGGATAATTGCCCTAACATGTGAACTGTCATTCATTGTTAAACATTTACTGACTGTTCATACTAGCGGCATAGTCTTCTACCATAAAAATATGAACTAACAATTCATTGATCAACATTGCTTTCTGCTTACTGTTCATACTCGCAGCGTTACTCGTTGTTTTATCTCTCAGTTTATAACGAACGCAAAAACGATTACCGGTGATAGTTATAGTATTAGAGTAATAATTCCGTTGTCACCGTCTATTATGTTCATTGCTTTTAAGATTTAGTTAGAAGCATTATCCAATCTTATACTCCTTATTATTCCAATGGCGAAAGTTCATGAAATGTGAATATGTATGGTTGTTCGTTCTTCACACAGATTGAGCTAGAATTTCGCAAAGTTCTAAACTAGGCAAAAGATAAAAATAGCCTATTTTTATCCAGGTGTTACGTGAAACTGCAGGCCAAAGCTAGTTCTGTACACCATGTAAGTTCGAGTTGCGGAATACGGAAACGCTCAATAGTTTTCGTTTTTGAGCTCAATTTTAGTGTATCTTTTAGGGAGATTATTGAATTGGATTTAAATAGAAACTGAACAACAACATAGGTAATTTCATCTTGCAGGTAGCAACAGTTAGGTAATAGCTGAAAAGTTACTGTAAAATTTAGTTAGTAAACGAAAACTATAACAGCCTGCGCACATTGGACGACAAACGTCAGCAATTAGACGCTACGACAAGTTGCGGGGGACAATTTTCATACATTTTGTTCAAAGTTCCGCACACACGGCGACAATCGCGACAGCAAGATATGACAGACGACGCTCGCGACTAATCGCAACGACTAAGCGTCGTGTTTGCGAGGTCTGTAACACTTGTATTATACAACTCTAGTACTAGGGGTACTGAATATAGAAGTAAATGTATGATCATAGTAAAGAGCGATAATTTATTACACTAACTAATTTGTACCTATTATAAATGATAAGTTTCATAATTGTATTATTATTGATCATTTGAATGTAGACACGTTACAACATAATCCAACTTTATTTTAAGATAAAATAAAATAAGTAATAAGTAATGCTGGACTATCACACAGCATCATGTAGCCCCAAACTAAGCAGAGCTTATGTTAGGGGAACCACATGATTGATATATTACATTTTTTTTGCAAATACATCCATATCATAGAAAACACCCAGAACCGAGATAAATATCTGCAGAACATGTAAACATTTATCCCGCAGTGGGAATCAAACCCGCAACCTTCTGCGTCCCAGGCGGACCTTCGCCCACCGCGCCACAGAGGTCGTCTGAAAGTACATTATATGTAATTGTAACATTGTTTTCGTATAGAACTGTAAACCCCCACCCCGTTAATACTTATTATACATAGAAAACACCCAGACCTGAGACCAGGCGGACTGTACCACAAAGGCCGTCAAGATCTATTATGTACTTAAATGTACCTTACATGTAGGTACATTTAATACGTACGTAGTAAGTTTTTTTGGCAAAATTATCTTAACTTATCATATCTTCTTCTGCTTTCTCTCTCGTCTACAGGAAACGGTCTTCAAATCGCTAAAGAGCTCTATAGTATTAAGTAATCTCTTTAGCCTATACATACCGCTATTTATATTATTTTTAAGTAATCTCTTTAGCCTATACATACCGCTTAGGATAAGCTGAAATTTTTCTTTTTATTGACGACCAGATGGCACAGTGGATGAAGGCCCGCCAGATACGAATTAGGTTCTGTAGATATTTGTCTCGGGTCTAGGCGTTCTCTATGTATGATATTTATCTATTTACAAAAAAATGTATACAAGTAGTATATCAGTCACGTAAAACAAGCTCTGCTTCGTTGGGGCTACATGATGTTGTGTGATAACTTCCAGAATTATTTTATTACCTTATAACTCCGACACTAGAATTTATTCATGCTTGAAGCCAATCTTGGCATGGCCGTGTACGTCATCATTGACACCTCCAAGGTTAGTATGTCGGTATCATCGGAGTAAAGTGGTTATTAGGATGGCACCCGCGACCGCACGTCGGGCCAATTACAGATGGTTTGTAATGAAAACCGCAGGATGGAGTGCTATGTACTTTATGGCGTTCTAGCCAATGGGTGTTTAATACAACGTCTATGATAGTGACAGTTTTTAATTTTAAGTGTATCTCTAGATTGTAACCCCATGGATTTATACTACTCGTTGTGCTAATATACAAGGGACTGCGCTTTTTGAACAAAAAGATGTGCCTACATTTTCTTCATATAAATGCCCTGTAAGGTCGATTATGTACGGTCGTACGGTGTCCACGCGAGTGAAACCGCGGGCGGAAGCTTGTAATAAATAAACTTTTAGTAAAGCTTTGATCTATCACTTACGATTTTTTTCCATACAAATGCGCGTACGAAGGTAAAAAATTCATGTTCAATGTACCCCCTGGTGAAAGAGAGCTGCTTTGCTTATATTCTGCGGCTTTTTATGGCCACTTTACTCATAAAGTTTGACCATAATTTGGCCAACAAAAACATGCTTTATTTGATGTTTACACCGCGAATATTATTCCCATTAAATAAATCGTGTCGACGCATAAATAAGGCTCTATTATTGGCCCGATGACACTATTCCTTCTTTAAAATTATGTAATTAACGGAACGTACATTCTTGCCAGTACTCAATGGAAATATTTTGCATATTTTTAAATGTACAGTACGGGGCCATTTCATGGCCAACGCAAAGTGACGGATGGTGAATGATTTTAAATTTCATCACAATTATCATCATTTAGCCATTCTCGACCCTAGGCCTTCTTTTCATTTTGCCACTCACCTCGATCCAGCACTAATCTAAGCCAGGTGCCTCCCACGGTCTTTCTAATATTGTCAACCCATCTGGCTGGAGGATGTCTCCTAATCCTGTAACCAACGAAATTGACCAAATAAAATTCGTACGTATCTCATGGTAGCAAGATACCAAAGCTCAGAGACCGACAACTGAGCATCAAAAAGAACCACTTGTAGAAAAGTTGTCGCTCTCTGAGCTTTGGAATTTATAACTTATTAGTTATTACTATTAGGTACGTACGATTTTACCTTGGGAAACTTAAACGCCCTGCCCTGCCGTCAGCGCCGTTGGGCGCTGGCATGTATTGTGCGTCCACCAAATAATATTCACTGACCGAAAGATTTATATTCTATCCTATAATAGTTAGAAATTACGAAGATATGTGTTCGTTTCTTGCCCCTTCAGGCCAAAACTGTTTAATGGATAGAGCTGATAGGAATAATATAATACTTTCCGTGGGCCGAAACTAGGAGCTGCCAAGAAGATTTAACATAAAGATAATATTTCTAGTTGTTTTTACTTCAGTTAATACAAGATAAAATACCCATGTATCTCGATGTCGAGTTATGAAATTTTATGAGGTTCTTTAAGAATAAAAAATAGAATAAGATGAGGTTCTCATAATTGACGTAATCCAAAGCACATCATTTTTTATCCTTCTTGTCCCGCTGAAGGATAGACATAAGGGAGGAACAAAAATAGTTCATCCAAATTTCTTAAAAGTTTGTAGTAGTTAAAACTATAAATAAAATATTCCATTAATTCTCATGTTGATTTTGGTTCTAAATACATTTCTGAACACCTGGACAACCCCTTTAATTGAATTACGTAGATACATAAAATGTTTTCTAAACAAACTTCTTTCTATTCAACCAGCTAAAAGGCACTAAGAGGTGCCGCGAACTGTAAATTAGGCATGCCAAATATGAAAATGTAATGTTGGTGACCAGGCATGAATGCCCGTGTTCTTGCATTAATTATGTTACTGGTATTGGACTAATATGCCTTCAGTTTGTTTGTGTGACACACATTTCAAATAAACGTGACTATTGAGTACATATTTTATTTTATTTCGTGAGATTTTGTTTGCTTACATAATTTTTGATACTTCAAATTCCCCAATTTATTTGTATTGCTGGTGTGGAATACCCGTGAATTTATTTGCTAGTGTGATTGCACTTGATTTAGTTTACAGGAGAAATGTTGCATGACCTTTGGGAGAAAATTTGAGAAATCTTAACATAAAATATATAATTATAGTTAACAGCTTCCGCCCTCGGCATCGCTCGCGTGGAAGCTATGTATAAATCCAGGACACAAACGACGTACCTACCTTCTTATATACAAAGTTTCATCCAAATCCGTTCATCTGTTTCAGAGTTGAGTAGGAACAAACATACTGAGACACACACAAACATTCGAATTTATGATAAGTGTGAAGTGTGATTGTGAATCGTATTAACTGCAAAAACTTACTGAAAATCACTATTTATTGACTAAAAAGCCATTGAATTTTGAATAAATTTGCTTCAGTGGACAGTAGACCTGATTCAGTAATTTTCCAAAGAATTGTTCCTTTTATTTTTGGTAGGTTCTTGATTTTTGAACTCAAAACAATGAAGGTGCTAATGTATTACTGCGTTTGAGGAAATTTTTGCTTCTTGGAATGTTTGGCAAAATACAATACCTACAGTGATTCATTTAAAATTCTCTGTTTTATCGAATAATTTTTAATCAAGATACCCAAATAATGTACCTACTTGTATATATTATCAGTCCCAAGAAATAAATGCATAAGGAGGTAAATGGTTGGTGGCTTAGCTTACTATGGGTTAAGGGAAAACCTTGACTAGGGCAAAGCAAAAAGGAAGGCTATGAAGGAAAAAGAAAGAAAAAGAATAAAAAAGAAATGAAATGAAATGAAATTATGAAAGGAAGGTTATATTTTTAGTTTTATTGACAATCTGCAGCGCCTGATGGTGACCGGAAAGGTGGAGGGTAAAACACGAGGAAGAATTCCCAAACAATGGGAATACCAAGTATCCGAACATCTAAAGATTCTAGTTACCGTGCCTCTCCATCAGGCAGCCGATAGAAACCAATGGAGGCAGACAGCGAAGACATAGGCTGATGATGATGATGATGATGATGATGAGTGATGAGACTTCATCAAAATGAGATGCTCAGAATAAAATACAATTGAGGGAACGACTGAAAAGGATGGTTTTAGCAGTAATAAGTATGTTTGTATCCTAGTTTTTAGTCTAGATGTTTGCTTAAGAACTTTACAAGCCAAGATAGGTTATATAAGTCACTTAAGCATCCAAGCGCTTTGGACAAAAAGTAAAAGCCAGCCGAAGCCGAAAACGGCTAGGTTGATTATTATGACACTTTATTTAATTGACAACTCGTCTAAAATACATTTTTTACTATAATTATACATATTACTACTTACTACTACATACTACTTATGATTATTATTAATATTAGATCAGGTCAGCACGGTCAAATACTGGATATAAAAACAAACTTCTGGCCGCGGCTTCGCTTGCTTAGAACCGGGATAAAAAGTAGGCTAAGTATGTGTTAATCCAGGTTACAAACCATGTTTACAAGATTTTTTTTATGATTGCGATATTGTAATATTTGAGTGTAAGTTTATTTTTATCTTTGGTATAGCGTAGATACTTTATTGTTTTATGATTTTTGTTTTTTTATCCATTTTTTAGTTAAGTTTTTATTTTCTTCTTCGTTAAAATTTATAGCACTACCTATCTATCTTCATACTACATAAAGGTTATCAGGAAGAAAAAGCCATTTAGCACTAAGTTCGCCTGTAAAGGTACCTACTTGACAACCTCTGTGGCGCAGTGGGCGAAGGTCCGCCTGTGACGCAGAAGGTTGCGGGTTCGATTCCCGCCGCGGGACAAATGTTAGCATGTTCTGCAGATATTTGTCTCTGGTCTGGGTGTTTTCTATGTATGATATGTATGTATTTACAAAAAAAAGTAGGTATATATGTGTAATATATCGATCATGTGGTTCCCATAACACAAGCTCTGCTTAGCTTGGGGCTACATGATGCTGTGTGATAGTCCAGCATTATTTATTTTATTTATTTATTTATTTACTTGTTTTATGCAATAAAGAATTTTCTATCTATCTCTCTACTAACTGACCATTCCAAAGATTACAATTTAACATTTCATTCAAAAACGCATTTTTTTGGTTAAACAAAAATGCACATGCTATTTTATAAAACATATTTGCTTACCCAAAGCTTTTACCCATTGTACTAATTACAAACATTTTCTTGTTTATCAAAAGGTTTCGTGTTAGCTTGCTAAGTCAAATTCCTTGTACTCTGAATGCCCGAAGCCCTACGTACTGTTTGCAGACGGCATACCTGGGCATTGTTGCAAGACCACTTTGCACACATATATGCCATAAAGATGAGTGGTTTCGACTCTGGTCAACCTGTGGACGGGAGAAATGATTTTGCTGTTCTACGATGGAAGTCTGACGAAAAATACAAATACTTTTATCAAAAACCAGTTATTAAACACAAAATGTTATTTATTTTGGCTGATTTAGGTTTAGATAAGATTAAAATAGGTAAGTTAAGTCAGAATGATTTGGTCGCTATGCGACAAAGTCCTTCAATGCATTCAATAAAAAATCAAGATTATTTAAAAAAGTGGATATTTTCAATGTAATAGAATATTTAAAAGATTAAAACATCAGATCTGATTACATAGATATCCTAAATAAATAAATAATAAATAATAAATAATGCTGGACGTACCACACAGCATCATGTAGCCCCAAACTAAGCAGAGCTTGTGTTATGGGAACCACATGATTGATATACTACATAATATACAATTTTTTTTTGTAAATATATACATATCATACATAGAAAACACCCAGACCCGAGACAAATATCTGCAGAACATACAAACATTTGTCCCGCAGCGGGAATCGAACCCGCAACCTTCTGCGTCGCAGGCGGGCTTTCACCCACTGCGCCACAGAGGTCGTCATGATGTTTTAGCAGCACACGCAAACGTTTAGGATAGAGACGAGGGCACATTCATAATGATCATCTTTTCAGCCATTTTTAGCCATTTTCAGCCCACAGCTGGGCATAGGCCTCCCTTTGAGTATGATCCTGCGCTAGTCAGAGCCAGGTGACGCCAACGGTTTTTCTGATATCGTCGACATTACTACCTGTAAATAATCACTTATTGCAAAGGAAAAAAAATTGGCTGATCAAAATCAGACCGATTGTGATTGTTTTGGCATAAGTAGTTTTTAAATTAAAATAGGATTCACTGCCTACTCAAAAAAAAGTTTAAAAAGAATATAGTAAAGTTCACATATTTTAGCCAAAACTAAACCCAGAAATTCATTCTGAGTTGAGTAGATTGTTTCGCTAATTATTCGCTAAACAGCTACACCGTATGATCTTCAAATGCCTGTACCAGTTACAAACAAGAAGTCGGTTAAAATAATTAACTAGAACGCTAAACAGATTAACGAATTTCACGAATGCGAGCTATGACTAAGGTCAAATAAAGGAAACCTTTCACTAAACTGTTGCAACAAATAAAACAACAACTGTAAGCAACAAAAATATGTATCACAAGTTTTTTAATATTCTTTGCACTATTTCCGCAGCTAGATGAAGCATCAACGATTCAATTTTGGAAAAAATAGTTGCCAACCATCTTTATTATGAAGCTTTAGTAGACAGTGGGGCTAACTTGGAAACCTGCTAAATGCTTGATAAGGGAATCGTTCTTTTGCCATTCAACGGCCGACGTACGTGGCTCTTTTAGTCATGTTTGCATTTTCATAGTTTTTTTGGCGTTTGTATTAATTTATGCCATTCTATTAGGCATTTTGGATTCGGAGGTTTTGGAAGCAAAACGTTCATGGGTGAAACTCGGCTGTAATTTAAAACCTTCAGAGAACGTCCTCAATTTAAAATGGTTTTGGAAGCTTAATGGGCTTTCCAATTGACGTTTCAAAGTGTACTGTATGTGTACTTATTGAATAAACTTATTTTGATTTAGATTTTTTGATTTTTGAATAGTTAGTCCTTTATTCATAATGTCTTTGAATCAATTTGACCATTACGGAAAAACGACCAAGTAGCAATTCGTCCTACTTAATTTCCGAAAGTTTTTTTTTTATTTTTGTTTTTTTTTTTATTTATAGGTAGAAAATATGTATTGAATCTTTTTCATACCTTCATTACATATTCTCAAAAGAGCATTTAGGCAAACAGGATTAAAAATGTCTAGCATAGGAACATTTCAAATTGCGGACATGTAACTCTCATGACGTTTTACATTGCGAACATTCCGTAATAAGGACTTTGTGCTCTGAAAACGAACAGTCATTTTAAATTGAGGACGTTTTGCTGTCAGAGCATTTTATATTACAGTCGATGTGCAACCAAGAACATTTTATTTGGAAAACCTCCAGGGTGCCTAGTGCGAATTTTTTTACCAGCTCACAGAATTTCGCTCTACCGATGTTAGGCTGCGCTATGCAATACAGCCGGCCACCAGTGCCCGTTTGTAAGTTATCAGGTGGGCAGGTGAGTTTAGCTTAGGTTATGAAGATGGAGGCTGGACACCCCTTACCCAATCAACGTCATTTCTGTTTTTTTCAGTCCACTGGGCATTTGGTTTTGGCTTAGAGATCTCATGCATAGGACACAATCCTAGTGTAGAGCCAAGATTATGCTTTATGACCACAGAAAAGTAAACCTAATACCCAGTAGAAGGGCAATGCGTGAGAATTTTTATCAGAACCGATGTCTCCGGATTGTTTCTTCCTCTGCCTCACCCATACATTTCACAAATACAGAGTTTAGTAAGTTTTAGTTTTTTCTTGCGCAAAACGCGACTCTGCCGTTGGTTTGCATTCTAATTCAAAGACTCTTAACACTGTGCTGAAAACACACTTGTTCTAGGGCGCGAGCTGTTACTCCACCCGCTGCTGTGAAACCCGCAGTCAGCGTGCTAGTATCTAATGAATAATACTTTGAGTACTGAAAACACACTTGCTCTAGGGCGCGAGCTTGCTACTCGACCCGCTGCTGCGAGGTCAACGGCCAACATACTACTTTCTAAGTGTATAACAGTTTGAGTACTGAAAATAAACTTGCTCTAGGGCGCGAGCTGCTGCTCCACCTGCTGCTGCGAAGCCCGCAGTCAACGTACTAATGTCTAATGTATAACACTTTGAGTGTTGAAAACACACTTGCTCTAGGCGTGAGCTGCTGCTCCACCCGCTGCTGCAAGGCCCTCAGTCAAAGTGCGTCTAGTGTTAGCAAAGTTCACTCACACATTTCAAAAAACTCTTTATTCAAAATTCTATGAAAGTATGAGTAAATGCTCATACTTGGTGACGACGCTCCGCGACGCTCGATACCATTTCTAGTAACACAAAATAAGGGTGATGTTGGTTAGTTAGCTGTTCTTTGATAATGACTGTCGGATTTTATATTATGCCACCACCATTTTTGAGTACATTCAGTAAAAATATGTTTGATTTACGCTCATTGTACGTAACCCGTGTTCAAGTAATATGATTCACTGGATTTTATGGTTTTTCTTTTCTTATTTCTACTTTGTCGGTTATATGACTGCCTATTGTTGTGTAAGTTATAGTAGGTAGGTGTGTATAGAACCCAATTTACATAACATTTATTCGACTTGAAAAATGGTTACTCGAGTCAAATTGATTTTGGAAATGTATTAGATATTTTGTGCGCGTGTACCTCACTGTGATGAATGACTCAGTTGTGTGTACTTTTCTTTGAATCTCATGATGAATTGTAAACCATTCGCTATTCACAACGTCTTTTTTATCCCTTTGAAGTTGGCTGCAAGTAGGTAGAGTTTTTATTTTTGGGAAGGATTGTACTGAGCCTAACTTCAGCCCTCTGTGACCCGTTGTGACGATTGTACATTTTGCTGACGTTTTCTATTTTCTAAATGAGTAGAAGGTAATTTCAAACTGGATTAAAGAGCCTTTTACTGAACACATGGCATAATAATAGAAAATGTATGTTCGATAAATTCTTTTTTATAAAAAACTGGGTCAATGTCAGGTTACTCATTAAAATAGTTATAGGACTAGATACTAATAAAATTGTATTCTAGCTTCCCTTGTATCTGTTTGCGTGGTACTCGAGCAACAATATGCGAAATTTCACCCAAAACCGTTCAGCGGCTTCGAACTTTGTAGGCAAGCAAACATACATACTCCGTTACTATTTTTTATACTTCTATCTTCTGCTTGTGGCTTCGCGAAACCGGATAAGAAGTAGCTTAATATTATTCCTGGTCTAAAGTTTTCAGCATATATAGCTGTTCTACAATTTAGCTGACGCCACTTAAATCATCCATCAAAATGTTGTTATTGCTGTTGATAGAAGTCGAAAGGTCAATGATAATGACGATGTTGATGCTAATGATGATCATGATATGTAATTTCTAATCTAGAACTGCCTACATATTATTTGCACAGCTAAAAGCCGAAGCGTGAAGGTGGAACGAACACATTTAACAAATTTTCGCATTTAAGGATATTTTTAGGATTAATAAGATTCTCGGTATGTTTTAAAAATACTTCTTCCAACCAATCAACCAATTTCAGCTTCTCACTCTCAATTAATTAAGAAGTCAAATTTGGAGAAAGGTTACCAGCCGACTGATAACTATATCACAGCCACTCAAGTTTTATTGAAACGGGCCACAGTTCAGTGACACTCGATATAATTGGCCACATGACATGACATTATGTCGTTGACCATCGGTCTTGTTACGACATCGTTACGTTTGATGACCTTGATGGAAAGTGGATAATTTTTTTTGTTATGTGCCAGCTCATAACGGAGGCTTGCGTGGGCAAGGATGATGTGGACGATGGGGCGTGCTTTCCCAGAAGATGCCCATTAACTCTATTTTTGAAGCCGTTAGGATCGTAAGTCAATGGAAAAATAGACGCTGGCATAAATGAAGTATGGAAGCATTTAGTGCTGATAGATGGAATATCAACTAGCCGATGGTAGTGAGCAGTGCGTCTGAATTTCCTATGATGGAAAGAAGAGCTTGGAATACTATGAGAGGTCATGTAGCTCTTGCGCACACTTTCCGGAGTGCAATTTATAAAATCTGTGTTGATTACTGCATTTTATATTTTAAAAAGCCCTCTATAGTAATAGCGCCGCCTAGTTTGGACTTCATTATCTAAGACGGTTAATTTCAATAAGAATTTTTTAATTCCAATAAGTAGATACCTAGTTTAATTTATAGGTATCCTGTAATTATTTACCCAATGAAATTTCTTTTAGTTTTAAATATAGGTGAAGTTTTATAAATAAATATGTTTGTATTTTATGTCGTTTCTGGGAAAATCAGAATCATTTAGTCTAATCGAGGTTATTATCCTACATATTGATAAATGTTGTTTTACGAAAGTATATAAAAATCGATGTATTTCTTGCTAATCAATTCTAATTTTGACAAATCAATGATAAAACGTGCAATAAATCATAATCCACATAAATGCTAAGATTTGCAAAAACCAAACCAATGGAAGCGCTCGTAGATGACGTGATCCTATTTTAACACATTTATATTGGTAGATTTAGTAAAAGCGGTCCTTTGAATGATGTAATTAAACTTATGTCATTGCAAAATTTGAAAAGCATCTAATTTTTTAAAAGGTTTTAACGATAAACGTAAGATAACATTTTGTCAGTACTTTCGTGTAGAAAATCATTTATTAAATATAAAGGAGGTTGCGTGATGAATTTTTTTTATGCCAAAGCTGGCAGACGTACAGACCACCTGATGGAAAGTAGTCACCGCCGCCAATGGGCATCTGCATCACCAGAGGTGATACTGATGCGCTACCAGCCCTCGAGGAAATAAAAGATCATGCAAAAGGAACAGTTGTAGAGAACCAACCATCTAGGTGGTACGGATGAAATTTGGTTTGCGGCGTGTGGTGCGATGGTGAAAAGCGGCCGCGGGCACCATACTAAATAACTCCTCAGAACACTCTCCAAAATACAGACAGAAGAACAAATCTAAAAGCGGCCACGGGCAATAAAAAGCGATCGCGCGGGCACATAAACTGTATACTTTTTCGGTATCCTGGCAGTAGATTCCAAAGATAGGGGAAGTTTGAAAAGAGGCGAGATAGACCTTTGCCATTGAGTGAGATCAGACAGGCTCTTAAGATACGAAATATAAACTGTTTATTGAACACAAAAAGTGTGTTATGAATATTTTATAGACCTAAATGAGTAGGTCATTAAAATAGTAGATTGTTTTACAAGGGACTAAACCATCCCATTATATACGAGGTTGTTATACTCCCGAGCGTAGCGAGGGAGGATGACAAGACCGAGTTATAATGGGTGGTTTTGGCCCGAGTAAAACACTCTACTTTTCTCTTCGATTGCGAGAAAATAATACAATTCAAAATTAGACAATTTTCAGAAATTTTATTAAAAATTAATCAACCTTCATAAAAGAACACCAAGACGGTTCTATTTTCAAAAAAAAAAGATTGACGGAGCACCAAGAAGTCGAGTTTTTATGTAAGAGAACGAATGCTTTGTACGGGCTGATGATTTTAGACAAAAATTAAAAAGAAAAAATACTTTTTAGCCCGAGGTATTAAACTCGAGTTTTAGGCCCGCTAAGCTACACTATTATGATACACTTTTTGAGCAAGAGAAGTGAAAATAATATTGTTTACACAACAATGATCAAATTCATGCAATCACGGAAATCAGTTTCATCATATTGTTTACTTTGTTTGTTAGAACCATGAGTTTGCTATACTAACCGTTTATTTACTTACCAATTTATTTACTAACATAAATACTCAATTTACCATCGGATTGGTTACAATTTGTCAAATTAGCGGCACGAAACTCTAGCGCCAACCGTTATTGCGCAGAAGTCAAAAGTAAGGTATCGTAGGGGAGCTAGAGGCGAGAGAGAACGAGAGATCCATGCGCAGACCATTCGTTCAGTGCTAGATCTAGGTGCCGCTAATTGTACTTCGGTGTTCTTTGCAGATCACTCCGCCCAGTCGCAAGTTCGCAACTTGGATGGGTGACCGTTTAGTGGCACTTATATCTGAGGGCTTACGTGCTTCGGAAGGCAGTTATGATGTTGGTCCCGGCGCGGCCTAAAAGCTAGCTTTTAGATAAGCGCTCTGACGCTGACTGTACCATATCGAAGCGCCACACTAGTTTCAATGATGTTGATAATATTGATAAGACCATATCGCTACGTTTAAGGTGAATGCCGATAAATGCTGATTAATCGATAAATTATACTGCAGGAGTCTTAAATAAAATTTATATAAAAATCTGACTGGAAGCATATGAAAGTGTAAGTAAACTACGTATTGTCATTATTAATTAAATGACTTATATTCGATTTGGATAGTCTTCTTCTTCTTTATTCATTCAATAGCATCAGGGATAACAATTCTACTACATATCAAGTTTATATACTTAACTATACATACAGGGATTCGTTGTATGGTGTATAATTCGGCAGTAGTAGAAGAGTAATTTTCATATAATAATTTGAAGAGTAGTTTTGAAGTGGATTCGTGACTGGCTTAACGCAGCAGTTCTATTGGATTTTTAATACTTGGCGCCACTAGAGGCTGTTACATAACACATTAGTGAATTCAGTCAACCCTACAAGGTTTGGAAAGAAAATACCTCGATTAAAGCCTTCATAAGGCTTCTCTACAAAATGACTCATTAATTACAAGCATTTCAAAGTGAAACCTAAAACCGGCATTAAACGTGTGGAAATTCGTAGGAGTAATATTAAATATTTTGTAGTTAAAATTTTTTTGGTTCAATAAGGCACTTTATGCAGAAGATTTGCCTTGTAGAGAAACCCTCTCTCAACAATACCAGCCTCCAGACGACCTCTGTGGCGTAGTGGGCGAAGGCCCACCTGAGACGCAGAAGGTTGCGGGTTCCATTCCCGCTGTGGGACAAATGTTTGCATGATATGCAGATATTTGTCTCGGAGTTGGGTGTTTTCTATGTATGATATGTATGTATTTACAAAAAAAATATAAATAGTTTATCAATTATGTGGTTCCTATAATACAAGCTCTGCTTAGTTTGGGGCTATGATGATGTGTGATAGCGGCCAGCATTATTTATTTATATCAGTCCACTGCTTGACATAGGGCTACCCTAATAAGAAGAGGATATGCCCATAGTCACCATGCGGGTTGAGGGCACAGCTCCTCGCATCGCTGACATTTCAGACTACGCTATGCCGAAATCAGCCGGCCACGAGAGTGCCTTGTTAGCTAGCAGGGTGCATCACAGGCAGGTTAGGTTGGCTGTCAACCTTACAACAAGGCCTATGGACCAAATACATGGAGTGTAAATATAATATGTAGAGCGTAACATGTAATGCACTTCTTTATTTAAAAAAATATTTTATTTAATTTTAATATATCATTATACGTTATGCACTACATATTATATTTACACTGCACTGTTTTTTCAATTAGTCCCTAGTTTCTTGTTCTTATCTGGTGAAAAACATCGAACGAGAGTTGCCAAAAGTTATTTCGTTGTTAGCAAAGAACTCGTTATACGACGAACAAACGTTTTATTTTATGTTCCTGATATAGCTCAATTTGATATATTTTTGAAGGCAGGAAACAAACACCCATCTTGATGAGAAAAACGACCAGCAAAAAATAACCAAACGGAAATAAACCACGCAGAATTTCCTCAGTAACTCACGACATAAAATAAAACTGGTTTATGTATTCTATGACAGGATCCGAACAAACAAAAGTACCCTAAAGAAAAACATTGTTTATCCTCTGGCATCTAGAAAACAATCCAATCTGTCTTTATTATTAAGAGTGGAAGATTTGTGTCTAGAAAATGTGAGGAACGTAAAGCATGTATGCAGGAATAATTGGATCTATCGAATATACGTAGTACGTATTACTTGCTAAGAAACTTCAACACTTTGAGTGCTGAAAACACAACGTGCTCCGGGAGTGAGCCCCGCCTTCGTGTGAAGCGTCATGTGCGAGGCCCGCAGTCTACCTTCTATTATAGTCTAGATATAATACTTTGAGTGCTTAAAGCACAACTGTGCTTGTCAACTTGCTAGTTCACGTGACAAAAGTTCAGTTTCACGTGACTTTACGTGACACGTATAAATTTCTCTACGGTTTCAACTTAAAAAAATTCTAAATATGAATGACGACTAGGTAAAAAAAAACGAATTAGTCGTCATTATCAACAAATATTGGACACGTATTTTTTCTTTTGTCAATTTAACTAAAAATGACAAAGATATAGTGTGTTGAAGTTGCGCGTGACGTCACGGTTAAGTACACTTTTTACATACAAGTGACGTCACGAGCCCCCACTCCTGAACTTTGATGCTCTGTAACTTTGTCACGTCCAGGTACTTTCTATTGATTTGATTAATAAAAAAATACGTATCCAATATTTTTTGTTAATCTAACTGACGGACTAATTAGAATTATCTTTTTTTTTACCCAGGCATCATCCCTACTTCTGACTAATGAGAAATTTTATATTTATTTTTACAGAATAACTGAAACCGATGCCACAGTTGGACGTCCAGCAATTAATTTAGGTACCGGCCACGGCTATGACTGTTGCAATAGGAACGACGTCAAGTAAATTATTATTTTTATGATGATGATGATAACTCAGACTATAGCAAATAAAAAAAACACTTTTTTTCTAGATATGTTATATAACGATTGGAAAATGTGACATTGGAAAGAAATTACTAAACTTTTTAGGAAGTTCTAACTATTCAGGTAATTAATTATACACCCTGTATCAAAACTGAATCAAATTCCGAAGTCAATTCCTGTTTTCGCTCTAATCCTTAAGCGCTAAAACTAGATATTATTCGACCTGGCGTATGTCTGTTTGTTCGAACAATTACACAGGCAGGCGCCAGTGGGCAAACATACTAAACACTTGTAGTTGTAGCAAAGTGTGTCTACTTTGTGGCATTGAAATTAAGCTTGGTCACGGGGAATCAATGTTTACATAATCAACTATCTTGCAAAGTTAAACGATTTTAGAATACAAATACTTTTAATGTCAAAAAAAGAAAGAATAAAATAAAGAAAATAATTGGAAATTGGCATTTGGGATATCCAGATTGGATTGGATTGCCCAGCACTATTCTACACAAAGTACTACTACTAAGTAGGGCTGGTTTTAAGCATACCCCGTTGCCCGAGCTGAGGTGTTTGTTGGTCAAATCTACTGTGACTACATAAGGGATTTAACGATTTTTGGGTTTTTATGTAAGAACATCTTCAAAGTTCAACCCGTGAAAGTTATTTACTCTACGGTATTTTTGGGCATTAACAAATGTTTGAAAAGTAAGTGTCCGAACCGAATCCGTCAAGACATGCCGAGGGGTTTCGGGCACCAGAGTCACCAGCTTATACGAAGAAGAAGTGAGGAGGACGCCTTTATGTTCTAGTGTTCTTTAGAATCCCCATCAAAAGATCTTCATATCCTGTATTTTGATAGTCCATCAAATTCTAAATCGAACGAAAACTGACGGCTTCGACTTGGAATCTTTGGAAAATGGTACACTTACTTCCTTCTTCATTTGAGCAGACCAACTCTGGTTGCGGAGTTTTTTGGCTGCCAGAAGGCTTCCGACATGGTATAACAACTGAAAACAACCTGAGACCAACAACCAAAAAAACTTTATTTTGTGTCACTGAAGATGGAATTTGCGCATGGTTCACCTATTACTATTGCTTATAAAAAAAATATCTTCGTAGGTCACGCTTATTTGAAACGTGTTCTACAATGTAACGAACTGCATCTATCAACTTGAGGCATGCTGTGTCTGTAATTTCACCGACACCCACACATTTCAAACGTATCGTGCCTTAGAATGATCCTGTTAGAAGTCTACAAAATACCATAAGAAAAATAGGAAAACGTAGTTTAAAATACCTAGTAGCAACCCATCCAGGTGTAAACTCATCCCAAACGAAAATACTTACTACAAGTTTGCTTGGGAAAGTTAAGCAATTAAAATTTCAATAAGATTTTTTTTGAATGATAAAATGGCGTGATATTAGTGTAAGGTCTTTATGATAATCCGTTACTTTATCATTGACGATGTGACACAATGTTTCTTTGAATTTCTGACATCAGAAATTGATTTGACCATTCTCAAAATGACGTGTTATTTTAATCTATCGATTTCTTGTAATAATTTTAATAAAATATCAACTGGGTTTTAGGAATTTTGAATGTTTATCGCTTATTATGAGAAGGCCTAATGTAATAAGCTTTGCGGGTGATGATGATGATAACGTTAATAAATAATTACATAATACTTTAAAGTAGGACACCAAGATTAATTATTTATTTACATTTAATATAATATCCTATTTAGCACATCAGTTAAAATAAGTTTAGCAAACACGTAATTATAAAAATAAGTGAGTTTGAGTGTTGAATGTATGTGGGCGTTGTTTACTTAAAACACACTTAAATCATTGACAAATGTTTTACTTACATAATAACTGTTAGTTTAAATTATATCTTATTTCTAGTGCTATAAAATTTAATGTTGCGTGAAGGTGAGGTAAAATTTTCCAGTGTACAACGTTATTGGCCAAAGATCTAGGAAAAAATATGGAATGTGGTATTTGTAGTATTTATAGTGTAGTACCATTCAGTCTTCTTTTTCTTCGTGACGATGATACATAACAAAACATTATTGTAACTCATGTAGCCCTTACAGCTTACGTTCCCAAAATTTTGCCACATTTCCGATTCAGTCATTTAAGCTTTTTCACTTTAAAGTAAATTCAATGGCACTCACCAAAATATTTACAACATAAACCCATAAACATAAATAATTTTAAAAAATTAAATCCAGAAAAGACTATATCAATATGAGTAATGTACGAGGCCTGTGGCTATTGTGTTACACTACAACCAAATACCGAGTGTAAAAGTATTCATTCATTATTATTATATACTAGCTTTTCGTGCCTGGCGTCGCCAGAGTTGACTTTATTATATATATATCTCTCTCTCATAAGATAGGCCTCCCCTTTTTCTTTCATTCAAGCTTTTTCCTGACAATTATGAACATAACAAAAAAAACAGCTAAGTTGGCCGAGCAATTCACAAATGATAATCTATCATAAATGCAGCAAATGATTTTTATTTATATTACTACATATAATACAAGTAGGACTTTAAAAAAATAAATCGACTTCAATTAAATCACTTCTTACTTCTTGCCCTAAAGAATTTTGAAAATCGGTTTACAATTGACGGAGATATTGGTGATCATAGGGCAAAAATTACAAGTGAGGATGAGGTTTTTTGAGTTTTCCGGGAAAAATACCAATCCCTCAGGAATAAAACTTATATGGGTCCACCTGTAAAGTATACTCTTTAAAAAAAAAAACGAAAATCAGTTCACAATTGATAGAGTTATCGGTGAACATATATAAAAAAATAATGACTAAAAAAAAGGTTCCAACGAATTGAGAACCCCCTCCTTTTTGAAGTCGGTTAAAAACAAAGTCCCCCCGCCGCGTCTGAGTGTCTGTCTCGGGATTTAACTGAAAATTGGATTTTCATGCAGTTTCTACTAATAAACAGTCTGATTCATGAGAAAGCTTTAGATGTATTATTTGTTAGGGTTTTATGTAAATTGGTTGACGTAATATGACGATAATTGTTGAAAATGTTGGAAAAATGTAAGCCGCCAAGAGCTTTCATTGAAACGCTACCTAATGCCTTTGAGGTAAAACAAAACTAAAGTGGTCTTCTCGCTCCAGCAGCTGATCCTCTTCCAGCAGCAAATTTCAAATGACTCTTATCTTTCTCTTTCCCGTTGTGTCATCGTCCATGTCTCGCAACCATAAAAAAAGTCGTACTCCAAACATACTTATTTTTTACTCGTCTTTATGACTTTAATATACGCCCCATATTATCCTCGCACCTTCGAAAGTTCACATACCACCTCCCAGCTTTCTAGCTTCACGTGGTAATTTACTTGGCAAGGTCTTGGACTTTTCGCGTGTACCTGAAGCATAAATTTTCAGAATTGTCGGTTGTCGCACGCTCGTACATTGTAGTGGGCTGTAAAACTAGAATAAGATGTTAGGACGGGGGCTGTTCCTGCACCATTTTATCGATGTGAAACAGGCGGTGAGTGAAGCCTCATATAAGTTCACTACAGAACTGGACTTAGAATATGGGGCACTAGGGCACTGGAGGGAAATGGGGCTATTAGAAATCAATAGTAATACACAAAAATGTGTAGGTTCTAACTTAATAGCTACCGATGATGATGTTAGTCCGATCTATAAATTCTTCTAATAAATTTTAATCATTGGCTATGGAACAAAACATTTGATCAAATTTCACGTTCTTCTCTAAAGTTTTTGCAGTTTAAACACAAACAAACTCAATTTTGCATTTATAATATCTGTAAGTGCCTATGAAAACTGCGCCTTAAATTTATAGGTTTTGATTGTCAGCGAGCTTTGTAAAAAAAAGTTAACTTTGAGATTAAAGACTCTTAGTTTAATTTAACTTAATTTCATTTATTTATTGCAGCCATTAGTGTTGTGTAAGTGTTAGGTAAAAAACTAGAATTATTAGTTTAATACTATTTTTTATACTATTGGTTTATTACCAATGTTGGGCACAGTAATGCTGAATACAAGCCAATCCCTTAAAAAAAATTATGCGAGTCTATGAATCAAATGAACTTGATTGCAAATTTCTAGTTTAAGTAAGTGACGCAAAAATTTCTTATAGTGGTCGTTCAAAAGTCGTCCTCCTCGTCTGGTCAGGATCAGTTTACGCTACGTTGTTCCTGCAATAACCATGATCAGTAGCTTTCCTAACTACGGCCCTGACATAAGTGCCAACTTGAACCAAACCTTTGATTATAGTTGCGCGTGTCTTTATAGCGTGATATAGCTATTGTGCCGTTCAGTAAATAAACACTCATAAAGCGACGCAACTGAGTTGTGTCGTTATTGTGGCCAGTAACAGACCTCGCAAACACGACGCTTTGTCGTCGCGCTTAGTCGCGAGCGTCTGTCATATTTTGCTGTCGCGATTTTCGCCGGGTGTGCGGACAAAATGTATGAAAATTGTCCCCCGCTGCTTGTCGTAGCGTCTAATCGCTGACGTTTGTCGTTCAATGTGCGCAGGCTCTTAGGATTCTGTTTGTTATTACTTCGTTCAATGGCAATTGACGTCTGGCTACTGGGCGAGGGCCTCAATAGCCCCGCGTTCTGGAAAAATCTACTTTTAATTCGTACTTTTGTAGTGCACTACGGTGCAATGGTATTTAAAATGTCATGGAGGTTTAGTACAATACCAATGTTTTCTACTAGGAAAAAATTGCTTTTAGTTTGATAATTTCCTGGTGAACTCTGGTGTTATGGTATTAAAAATCATGATGTCAAGTATTTCATCATCATCATCACCATCATCATCCATAGCCCGACTTCACCCACTGCTGGATATAGGCCTCCCTCAACTCGTGCCATCCACCACGTTCCTGTAACGTACGGCCCGTAACTTTGACAATTTTGTCTGCCCATCTTGCAGCCGGATGTCCTACACTCCGAAAGCCATCCCTAGGCCACCACTCTGTAACTACCCCACTCCATCGGTCATCACTTCACCTCGCAATGTGTCCTGCCCAGCTCCATTTGAGTTCCATAATGCGGTTTCTAACGTCCTGGACTTTAGTACGTCTCCGGACTTCGGCATTAGGAACCCGGTCTATAAGTCAAGTATTTACGTACCTTAATTTAGGGTCAAATACATTAGGTATTTGACCCTAAATTGGGACAATTGACGAGGTTTCTGGGTGAGGACCTTAAAAGCCCAATGTAGCTTATAGAAAAATCTGCTTTTAATTCGAAAACTTGTGAGTAAAGTTCTATAAATCGAGATTTCCTGATCACTCCTGTACAATGTTTTTTTCTAAACACATGAATGTCAAATATTTTGCTACCCAAACCATTTGGAGTCTACATATTTTGTTTTTGGCAAAAGATTTGGCGTTCGCTTTTAATTTTATTGAATTTGAAATACAAAAGAAAAAAACAATTGGTATTATGTTTTTCGTAATCCTTGATATTCACAATAACTAATGAATTGTTATTGTGTTTCAAAATTTCAGAATGTGTTTTATCTTTGAATGTTTTATTGGAATGCGTTTATAAATACTTAAGTTGTGCAATTTTTGTCTCGAAATTAATATGTTTGTGGAAGATAAATTTTTTCGTGCTTAGAAAAATCACGTTCGTCAGTAACTAATGTCACATTTTAAATTGATTAGGCAATAAAAGGTTCTTAAAAATAACGTTGAATTTTAACGAGCTTATTGCAAAACCAAAAATGTTTACATTTTTAAACTTGGTTTTATTTTCAATTGCAAAAGAAATCGAAAAGCGGAATTTTCCAAGTGACCAGCCAAGGTAAGACTGCGACAGTACACAGAGTCAATACAAATAAAGGAAATGAAATGCGCGTTCAAAGGTCAAGAATTTTTGGGCGCTATCAAGCGGTCAAACTTGTCCACGTTCGGTCAAGGCGACACCGTCATAACAAAACCAATTTACCTCTTTGGTCAAAGATCCTATCAATAGACCCGCATTGCGATAATGCATGGGTTACAATAATGCTGGACACTGTTGTTCACTTTCAAAACTATATAAATATATAATTTGATAGCTTTAAGTTAAAGCTAACCTTGTCATTTTTACCTTTAAGGAAGGGACAGCATCACTTTTAGGAATATCAAATTAAGTTTAGTAAAGGAAAATGCACAACAGAATCGACACCACTGTCATACACCATCATGTAGCCCCAAACTAAGCAGAGCTTGTATTATGGGAACCAAATGTCTGATATAATACTTATATACATTTTTTGTAAATTATACATATAACACATTGATATTATTATGGCATAGAAGACCTGAGACAAATATCTGCAGATAATGCAAACATATCTTCGAATCGAAACCGCAACCTCTGCGTCTTGGGTGGACATTTATCCACTGCGCCGCAGCGGTCAACAAATAATATATTAGTAAGCATTTGTATATTAATTACCAAAGTGTTAAATAATGTAACAAGAAAAATTTTACAGTAATTCGAATGCGTATACCTAAGTGGGATAACCAATGAACGCTTTTCAGCAGTTCGGCGCCGCGGCGGCGTGGCGTAGTGGCCGTAGTATTCAACTTTCGATGCGATCTTCGCAGTGCGGGTGGATACTAAACAAGGAAAATTTTAGTAAATATCAAACTGGCATCTCGGAAACGGGAAGTCAAGTGTTTTGAAATTTTAACTAACTCCAAGTCAATAGAACACTGTAAGTGGGTTATTTTACAAAGAAACGATTCTATTCAAGGTATTTACAGTTGTCGGTTGTAGATGTGGCACATGAGGCACAAAGTCTGCATACCAAAGCCGACACCCTCAGACACAGCCCGTCTATAAGCTGCTACCGCGCTGTGTCGGCGGGTATCAGCTGCTATGATGTGTAGACAATATATCAGTTGGGTAAAATTGCCATGGCGAGGTGTGGTAGCGTTGCTGAAATGTCAAATACAATGTATGATATTAATGATAACAATTGATAAAACTCTATAGTTATTTTTTTTCTTAAGATAATCTCGGAAAAGAGGGTTTCACCTTAATTGCATGAACGTATTCTCTGTTATGTAGCATGAACAATCTTCTTTGCTCAACCTGCGGATTTCTTTACTACGAGCTAGCGTCACAGCAAGACCCGGGCGCTGTATTTAATTTTATGTTAAAGCAATGACGATTTGAGGTGTGATGTGCGCTGGTAACGGTTAACCACGTTGGAAAACCCATTGACCACCAAAAGCGAGTAGTCGGAAAAATCATTTAGAGCTACTAAATGCCCTAATTATAAGCTTAAACAAATCCTGCGGTCAGCTATATAATTTAGAGAGAGAATGCAAACCTATCCGTATTCCGTACCTGTTTATTACCTGCACGGTTAAAATATGTAACCAAGTTTTTTTTAAGCTATTGCATAGCTTCTATCGAGGGCCTTGAGCGCGGGGACCGAATCCAGAAATTCCGTAACGAAAAAAACCTCACGCTCCCCACTCCGACGGGCACGGAGGTGTGGCTTGAAGGCCGTGCATTGTCTAACGTCGTTTCTTTTCGGCAGTCTTCGACACGGTGTTTGTATGCGTGCAACTAGACGTATTTTTATTTAATAAAAGAAAAAAAAAAGTTTTTTTATCGGTCACCACGCTCAAAAAGTGTAACTTGAATTAATATCAAAGAAAAATAAATACTGCATAAATAAATTAAATAAATAATTATAATTGCATAAGTTGATACAAAATGCTATGCAATAGCTTTACCGCGGCAGTCCCCGAGTGCCACACGTCTTTTTTATTAGGTAGGTATAGTCTGATGCTATGAATCCAACGAATTTTATTCTATCCCATACTATCCTATCCTATCTTACTAATATTGATAAGATATGATAGATAAAATAAAAATAAAAATAAATAAAATAAATAATGCAGGACGAAATCACACAGCATCATGTAGCCCCAAACTAAGCAGAGCTTGTATCATGGGAACCACATGATTGATATATTACACATTTAAATATATTTTTTGTAAATACATACATATCATACATAGAAACACCCAGACCCGAGACAAATATCTACAGAACATGCAAACATTTGTCCCGCAGCGGGAATCGAACCCGCAACCTTCTGCGTCGCAGGCGGACCTTCGCCCACTGCGCCACAGAGGCCGTCAATGATGTCGTCAATAGATCAAAAGACGTCAAACGTCAAAAGATGTTTGTTGCTCTTTCACGAAAAAACTGACTACAAAGCAGATTTGGATAAAACTTGGAAAATACATAGTTTATGACTTGACTATGACTTTAGCACTTAGGGTGCGGGTGCGAAAGCGCGGGCAGAAGCTAGTTAACTACTAAGTAATAATAATAATAATAAACAATGCTGGAATAACAGCGTCATGTAGCCCCAAACTAAGCAGAGCTTGTGTTATGGGAACCACATGATTGATATACTACATATATACATTTTTTTGTAAATACATACATATCATATATAGAAAACACCCAGACTTAAGTAGACGAATATTGAAATACTTTACCGGACGTCCACTTCTCACTACTTTTCAAATGAAAGTTTCCCAAATTCGTTTTGAAGTCGACTTATATACAAGCTTTTGTCGCAATAGATCAAAGATCAGCTTATTTTTTATTAGAAACAGATTTGTTTTCAAACCATAGATAACGTAAAAAATCAATTAATACGCACAAATAAGGTCCTGGTTTACGTAAAACTTTACAACCGTAAAAACCATGTCATTGTTTGGACTTTATTGCACGGTTTTTAGTGAATTTTGTGTAAATAAAAACGTTGATTTTAGACGAATTAGCAGGAATATTAACTGGCGCCACACTGATAGTTAACGTTTTTACCGCGATTGGTGAACTTTGTCGTCACTTTTTTTTGTTTATGTATACTGGGTGTATCAATGAATCTCTCGTGGTGTGACATTTCAAATCAATATCAAATTGTATTATTGGAATAAAAAAAAGTTCATAATAAAACTGAAAACGATGATAACCGCAAGAGTAAAAATAACTGTGGCGAAGTCACCGACTTGTCCTGTGTTCTTAGCAGGTCATCATGCTAAGCAACATTTCAGCCGGTCACTACTAGGATGGGTGACCGTTAAGTGGCATTTAGATTTTGTTGCACGGTTTTTAATGTATTTTATGACGATTTTAGTCGAATCCCAGGGAATATTAACTGGCGCCACACTAATAGGTAACGTTTTTGCCGCAATTGGTGAACTTTGTCTTCACTTTTTTTTATGTTTCTATACCGGGTGTATCAATAAAGCTAAAAAAAAACAAAAATATTTATTGATCAAAAATAATGAATAATCTCTTGTGGTGTGGACTTGTGCTGTGTTATCATAATCATATGCTGTGTTCTAGCAGATCATCTTGCGATACAAGCAATACTTCACCCGCTTTCTGATCACTGATCAGTTATCGAAAACCGAAATAATAAGCACCGGTCCTGTTTTTACAAACTTTGACATTTCGTCTGTCGAAACTCAAAGAACGTCAATTGAAAAACCGTCAAAGTTTGTAAAAACAGGACTGATACTACTTATCATATCGGTGTGCCACTGTTAGCTAATCACGCAGTCGGTCTCTACTAACCGTTTAGTGACATTTAGATTTAATTGCACGGTTTTTAATGAATTTTATATAGTTAAAAACGACGATTTTAGTCGAATAACAGAGTATATTAACTGGCGCCACACTAATAGGTAATGTTTTTGCCGCAACTGGTGAACTTTGTAGTGCACTTTTTTATATTTCTATACCAATTAACTAACTAATTAAGCGCTCGTGGTGTTGCTTACTTCAGCATTCTTAGCAGATCATCTTGGTTAAGAAGCACTCAGCCCGGTCACTACTTGAACAGTTTAGTGGTATTTTGATTCAAAAAAATCCGTGCTTCGGAAGGTACGTTAATGTTGATTCTGGCTTTTTCAGTCGTTAAGGCTAGGTAAATAAAGAAAATATAAAATAACAATAAGTTGTAATGGTAACACATCTTTGGACACCCAGTATTTTGTAAAATAAACAACACTAAAACGACAAGGTTCTAATTATGTTCAAGCACGTCGGTACGCTCACACCTACATATTTAATAAGCTATGAAATGCTTAGTTAAAATGCAGGGTTGGCACAGGCTGAGCAAATAGTGATTTTACTTTTTTTATTTGGTGTGTCGTTAAATTGGAATTTGATAAAAGCCTAAAGGTCTGGTCAAACAGAAAGAGCTATTGCACCGTGTACTGACGTTGCGTTGAAACGCCGCGTTGTTTAGTAAAGTTTCTATCATTATCTATTAACTCTTGGAAATTAGATTACATAGGCCTACCCCAATAAGGGCATTTGTACCCTGTCCACACCCTGATGTATCCAGTTTCTACCAGTAGCTTTTCACACTTCGTCACTTCATCTAGCCGTGGGGCATCATACACTACGTAAGCCAGCTTGCCTTTATGTTTGACGAAGCCTTAAAGGTTTTAGGCCTTATTTATGAGTGTTCATATATTATACCTATTATTTTTCGGGACCAACCCTGGTGCCAAAATAGTATGAATAACTAAGGTTTTACGAGTTTGATCCCCCCATTCGAAAAATCATATCAGATACCTAACACAAAACTATAAATTAGATCCAACTAGTTTCCGCCCGCGGCTTCGCTCGCGTGGTGCTGAGATAAAAGTAGCCTATGATTTATCGAAATCCGTTCACCCGTTGCGGAGTTGAGTGGGGGAAAAACAAAAGACAAAACAAAAAAATTGGTAAAAGAAAAAATACATGTCAGAGGCACCTAAGTAGGCAATGTAAGTGCTTTAATAATAATATCAATAGTTACGTGACTGTATAGTCAATAAATTAATTTATACTCATAAAATTTTATTTAAGAAAAAAAATACACACACACACACACACACACAGAAACTTTTGCATTTATAATATTAGTTTGATTAAAATTCATTAATTGTTTACGTATAAATTTCATTTGATTATCTGTAATTGAAGTTATCTTGAGTTCATGTGCCTTAGGGTAATAAAATAATTTCGGGGTACGTACGAGTCATAAAATTGTTATCAATATTTATAAACTTTGAGCAAGTGTTTTTATAATGTATCTACATAAATAATTGAATTATTTTATGTCAACTACATAAATCAAGATCTTTGACTTTGCCTTTTAAATTATGACTTAATAGTCATACATATAATGAATTAAAAAATGTTCTATAAATAATATTACAGAACAAATAAAACAACTGTTATTGAAAAAAATATTTCATAAATAATATTATATTTTAATCATTAATTTTTAATCGTAATTAGATTAACTACCTATTATCACACATCAGTGTTGCCCCAAACTAACCAGAGCTTGTATTATGGGAACCACATGACTGACTGCTGAAATACATTTTTAGAAAATACCCAGATCTGAGACAAATATCTGCAGATAATGCAAACATATGCCTCGCGGCGGGAATTGAATCGAATCCGCAACTTTCTGCGTCACAGGCGGACCTTTGCCCGCTGCTCCACAGAGGCCGTCGTATTATTTTAGATAACTTCTATAATATTTCTTCTTCACATGAGAGCTCACTTAATTCCGTACCAAATTAACCATTTTATTTATCACACCATCTTTTTAGCACAGGAGAAGAATGAATGGAGACAATGAGGGGAGGCCTTTGCCTAGCAGTGGGATATTGAAGCCTCATAATGAGAGGCCACTTAACTCTGATGTTGGAGTTTTTAAGCTGTCTGAAATGGAAAGTATTTCAAAATTAATCTTATTTATCATTTGACAGTGTTTAATTATTTTTAAGGTGGCACACCGTTGGCGCACAATTCTAATTACGTATGTGTTAAAATTATAACGAAATAGCGTAGTAAAGGTACATAGAGCCTTTGAACTAGCATTTTTTTCCTGGTTCAAATTTTGAGGTTATCTGCTATTTTGTTAAATAGTTTAACTGATGAAAAAATATTCCATTAATATAATTGTATTCCTTATACAAAATTGTGTGTACAATAGTGTGCTCTAAAAATCATTTAAAAACCGTCAAACATAACAATCATTTTCGAGTGATGTGTATTTTTTTTAAGTCAATTCTCCAATGGCACCAGAGCTACATATAGTCTCTGTATGATTTAGAGTTTATATCCTTATTGAGTAGACCATTGACACATTCTACGAACATGAACCTAAAACAATAGAACTAAACGAGCATTTTACTCGAAACAACTAGTTTTTATCGACTGCGCCGCGCTGCCGCATTGACCCATTTTGATAACTCTCGCGTAGATTACGAACGTCCATTTTGTTCAGGTACTATTTGTAGGTTTAAAAAATACAAAGTTTCCTAATCATTATTGAAATACCATAATATTCTATAAGACCCTCTCTTAAGTAAAATTTTATTCAATGTAAATATTTTCTCAAAGAAAAAGGATAAAAATCTCTTTAACGTTATAATGATATGCGGCGTTTAAACTGATTTTCAAAACAAATTTTTTATAACGACTTGAGCACCGTATCATTTTTATCGCTAACCCTAATATCGTAGCGCCATCAATTAGTTTTATAGATCCGAAAATCCCCGTGTAAAGTGAAAACTTTGTAAGGTCACCAACAAAGCCTCGGTGCACACTATCTCAAACGCACTCACACACAAAAACTTAGCTTATAAGTTTATAATCAAACGAGGTTTTTATCTGCTGGTAGTCGTAGTCGTTCGCCGCACGTCGCGGAGCGCGCATGTCGCTCAAACCCAACCAACATAAACACGAACGTGAAATCCCCACCCTCATAAGAAAAATCTAAAGAATTCCCCGTTTGAATTGAAAGCACCCGCGACCGCAAACGCCTTTGAAGATATAAGTGTTCCATTTTCAAAATTCGCGCCTAGTCGTTTCTATTCGGGAAATTATGAAAGTGTTCATGTACGTGTTACTCTTCAGTGCGTTCAGTAACTTTTTTTTTAGCTGTGACTACAAAAGCTATTGTTCGAGTTCAGTTTGAATTGTAACAAAACTGTTTTCAGTGTTTTGTTCAAATGTATGAAAAGTGTGTTGAAAAATTATTACGTAAAAGTGGATTGTTCAGTTTTAATCAAGGAAAAGCGGTTGGGCAACTCAGTTAGATGTATGTTCAACATAATATACAACGGGACACAACATGACGGCAAAGTTCGGCTATGTAAGTACTTTTAAATCAGTTTTTCTTGACGTTTGAACCATCCTCGCACGCGGTTGTATTCTGAATTAAATGTAGTGTTTTAATGCCATATTCAACTGAAATTTTATCGAACTTGTTCAGACTTATCAAAAGTCAATAAAATATAATCGATTGAGACGCCGGTAAACTGATTAAGTTGTTTTATTAATATACTTACCTATCTAGTCCTAGAAATGGCGTCTATGTTTTCGTTAAACATGCATTGTTATGAATGGAAACTTCTTATATCTAAAAACTTTGTGATAAAATTTCAATTGCGTGCTTATCGAAAGGAAACGATAATAAATAGATCGATAGTACTTTGATTATGAACGTAATATTAAAAGATATTTATTAAAGTATTTTTCCACATTATTGGCACACGGATTATTTTCTTTCTGTTGTGATGATTAGATATTGGGTAGTCAGTATTTTAAAATATTTTCTTAAATTTGATATGCTATCGTCAGTTTAAATAAAATCGATCTTGGATTTTCTTAACCGATTTAACCTTATGAAAATTGAGTTGACATATACAGTAAAGCAAACTATGAAAAGAGTTTAATAGCTTTGTATACAATTGTTTTTTTATTAATGTGTTTTAATTTACGGATAAAAAATATATTAATCGACTGTTAAAATCAATAATATTTTAGTTGCAGCTTAGAATAGCAAGTGTTCGTTTTGTGCATATAAAACCTTCATAAATATTGGATTATAAGATTTCTGCATAAATGCAATATTATTATGCAAGGTCTTTACACTTGACCCAATTTATTGTGTTGAGCATAGATTCTTAGAGCCATCGCATACCATCAGAAATGTTTGTTATATAAGTGTTTGACGCTCTTCGTAAGGCATTCCTTTCATACAAAATATTCTAGCACCCGCCAGTCACCAGGCAAGACTGAAAGTGATGGACAGACGTTTTGCAGGCCATCTACGGTGAGGCTATATGCTGCTCGCCAGTTCTGTTGGCTTGAACTTGGCTTGACACGCTCCCGCGTGTACAGATGTATCTTCATCGGATGGATGTCACAGAGATCGCTTCGTTCTGAAATACGATTTCGATAATATTCTTTATTTAGAACATTATTTATAGGAACGAGTGCTCGAATAATACGGTCGTTCCTTACTCCAAATATTGTATGCGATCTTCATTGTCTAATTCATTCTTCGTTTCATCGCGTCATATAATTATGCCGTTCTATTCTCTAAAAGATGTACTTATGCAATGTTTAATGTCTTATTCATATCGTTCCTTTCATCGTGTTAACTTAGAGTAGCTTTCGATACGATTATTCATGCGATATCTTGTTTATCGTCTGCGAAGTAAAGTCTCTGGCTGAAATTGCATCGTTCAAACTATTACCTAAACCATTAGTAAGTATCTCTTTACAAGTATGTAAGTCTCTTTATAAGGTAAAATTTATATGAAAAACTGTCCGATTTACTATGATTTGATTTCTTTTTGGTGCAATTTGGACAATTTGTTGGTGTAATATCCATGTTAAAAAAATGGAGTATAAATAATTTTATTTCTGAATTAATGATTAGAATTGGATCAAACTTTACTAAATTACTAGTAAAGAGCCGGATTGTTTTTTTTAATTTAATTTCATTACTATTGTATCACTGCCGCTATGAAGGCCTATTGTGATCGCCGTTTTTCGTCGCCCCTTGTGGTGGGGCGTTCATAGTTCACCACTTGACCGACTGCTGACAGAAACTCAGTGTAATTCTGTTCTGTGTTCTTCATTCCAATTGACAGGTTGTCACTTTCAGAACGACTTGTGTTCCGTATTCCCTATAATATTTACCAAATTACCATAACAGTAACGATTTTAAGCATTTTTTATAAAAGTATACTTATTATTCCGATTTTATCACTAAGATATTGAAATGCCTAATCTATATTTTATTATATGATAATGATATATATTCTAGCTTCTGAAAGCGTGGTAATAGACGTTAATAAAGGCACGCATCTACCATTTATTGGCCTTTTATGTAAATAATATTTCGGTTACCTATTCAGCGGGTGAGCTAAGCCTAATAATAATACCCTTGCTTGAACGAGTAATAACAGGGGATTTTAATACGACACCTCAACATGACTATAAATAAATTCTATCACAAAAATATAAATTTTAGATTATATGGTTTGCTTAAAAAATACAAAACCAACTAACATACCAGCCTTTATCCACTGCTGGACATAGGCCTCCCCGAATGACAGGGGATATTCCTATAATCTCTACACTGGACATGCGGGTTGGGGATCGCTGAACGTAGCTTCTCGCACTGCTGACGCTGCTGCCCTTCGGCGGCAAGGGGATTTAGGTATGCCGGTGTTAGGCTGTACTGCATCACACAATCAGCTTGCCACCAGAGCCCCATTTGTTAATTGCGCGGGCAGGTGAGGTTGGCTTGGGTTCTCAAGATAGAAATGGAACTCCTTTGAATTAACAACGCACTAGGTAGGTAAGGCTAGGTAACTAAACTGTAGGTACAGTTTAGTTTCGAATTGTTATACGATTCATAATTCGAATCGTATTATGCACAATTCGTATTATTTATTTCATGTATAATTTGTTAATTCTAAATGCTACGCTCTATTAATTAGTTTTTAGTCACGGAAACTTTGTCTACCAGTTTTTAATAATTTAATTACTATGTATTTGCAAATTGATTTGATAATACGAATTAATTATAGTGAATTCAGAAATTTTAGCTCCAGGTATGCGATTATATCAATATTATATGACGATGAAGTGTCAAAACACAGATAAATTTTATAGGTACCAATAACTTTGAATGTCTGTAAATTTTTTACTAAAGTTTTTAGACCACTAAACTACTAGTATAATTTAACCACTGCCACTGCTGGGCAAATAAGCCCTATCACTGTTTGTCATTTACCAATGGTGACAGATGGCGATACTTTAAGCGTTGTTTATCTTTTGACAGATATTGCTGCGATTTTGCTGCTTCGTAAATCGAAAGGCATAAAACATCATGTTAGAAATTAAAACTTCTAACAATACTTTAGTAGATAACTAGCTTCCGTCTGCTTTGTTCGCGTGATACCCAGATAAAAGTAGCCTATAAGTTAATCCAGGTCTAGAATCTTAGTATATACAAAATTTCAGTTCTATCCGTTCAGTAGTTTTGGCGTAAAGGAATAACAAACATTTGATATAGATTAAAAAATAATAATTATAATATTTAGCAATAAGTAGAATTCTCCTGAACTTAGCCAACGTTAGGTGGGGTCGGCAAAACTTCTTTTCTTCCACTCACTCCTATAAGCTTTGAATTGTGCCTATTTATCAGCCTTTAAACTCATCATTTTTCACACAATCCATTTATTTCTTCATCAGCCTTCCTCTATTCGCCTCATTTTAACAAAACTTTCAATGATCCGTGCGTTGATAATCTTGCCTTCAATTGAAACATTTAAATAAATATTATAATTTTATTAAATTATCCGTTAGGACATACGGAGCTGAACGTGGACACTCTAAGGCGGGCTAGTCCACCAGTTTAAAGTATCTCAGCGAGCTATAGAACGAGCTATGCTCGGAGTTTCTCTGAAGGATAAAATTTGCAACGACAGTATCCGACCTAGAACTACCACATACCTACCTAACCTAGTCTTAATTAGTCTCACAGGGTTTAATGGCTCTACACATGATTGATTCGGCAGAATACCAGCTTCCGCTGCTAAAAAAGCGGATATAATGCTGAGTCGAAGCCATTTTGCCGCTGTAGCACACATCCCACCATGTTTTATGTTCACTTTTTCTCTATTTTGTTTGTTACGTTTTTATTTTTGTTGTGTTGTGTGTTCAGTTGCAAATAAATATAATGTCTATGTCTATGTCTATGTCTATGTCTATATCTATGTCTATGTCTAAGTTGTCGATATAGCTCGTAGAATTAGCAAGCTGAAGTGGCAGTAGGCTGGCCATATCTGTCGAAGAACCGATAACCGTTGGGGTAAACAAGTTCTTGAGTGAAAACCGCGTCTCATAAACGTAGGACCCCCTCCGGCCAGGTGGAGTGATGATCTGAGAAATGCTGCTGGTAGAATCTGGATGCGTCGAGCTGAGGACAAGGTGCAATGGCGCTCCTTAGAGGTGGCCTATGTCTAGCAGTGGATTGCTTTAGGCTGATAATGAAGATGATGATAATGATGATGAAACATTTATATGAACATTGCGTTAATGTACATGTCTCCTGCACATAAAGTAACATCTTGACTAAGTAGGTCATTAAGATGTAAGGATGTAATGATCAAATGTAAGTACATGGTCAAGGTATACGATTTACGGTTCCGTATTGTTGATAGATAGTTAGATAACTCATTAATCTAATCAAATCAAATCTATGATTGGTTGGTATGGTTGGTATTGGCTATGATTGGTATCTACGGTTGTACAATGGGCGGCCTTATCTCTAAAAGCGATATCTTCCAGCTAACATTTGGATATGGTATTTGTTATTCTTTTCTTTATTTTTTCTTCTTCTTCTTTTTTCCAACTCTAGTGACGGAGTTTTTAGGCCGCCCGAAGGCCTCCAATATGGCTTAACTATGGACTAAAATATGGACCAACATCTTAACGTGCCTTCCGAAGCACGGAAGCGCTCAAATCTGAATGTCACTAAACGGTCACCCATCCAAGTAATGACCGGGCCGAGTGTTGCTTAACCAAGGTGAGAACACCGAAGTAAACAACGCCACGAGCGCTTCAACACCATTACTTTTCTTCGAAACACCAGCATTGTTTAATACTAGTGGGTAATCGTCCGCGTAATTGTAATATACGTATAGTTTCAAAGATAATATCGGTTATATTATTTTGTATATTCGAGAATTGCACATGATAATATAGTCACGTGTATGCACTCTTCTGTTATCTTCCAAATTCAATGGCCTTTTTTATGTTTATATAATGATGTATATCTTAAACAAATAGTCGAGATTTTAAGGTAAAGTACACATAGAAAATCATTGTTTTTTCTTAATAAATATTTATAACACTTATGATCATATTAACATAAGAAATCGATTATGCCTTGTCTCGATTCTGAATTATGGACTAATAAATCTTTATTGATGTCTCAATATATTAATAATATTAGCTATAGGTAATTATAATTAGCTTTGTTTTACACAAAAAATATCGAAACATGTATGAGACTAAATTCTTTATGTGTCAAAGTTCAGTCTATGATTGCGGACTTAAAAAAGACAAGCACACTGACGTTATTAATAATTATTATCATCATTGACATTACTTAATAAGGTGTTGTTCATTAAAGTTTTTGGTATGTAATGGTAGGTAAGTTTGTCGCCTCATAAAATTAGCTTATCAGCCGTCGTCAGTTCTGCAATGTGAATCAGCTAAAATTGACAAACTCATTCATTGATTTTTTTATTCAATGGCATCTGGGATTACATTTCCACAATTTTGCTAATATCACGTATATTGATTGTTTATATATGAGGAGTCCTTGTACGGTCTATAAGTCCAGTCGTCCAGTCTTCAATCGGGTATCCACAAAGTCTGTATTCAACAATTTCCGATCATAAATCAGTAGTAATCTATATAAATATGGTATCTATTTATTCGATGGCATCTGAGATAACATTTCCTCAATTTTGACAATATTATGTATATTGATTTTAATATTATCGTTGTACGGTGTATAAGTCCAGTCGTCCAGTCTTCATTTAGGTATCGACAAAGTCTGTATTCAACAATTTCGGATCATAAATCAGTCATAATCACATTGTCACTGTCATTTTCCACAAATATAGGAATCAAGGCGCTTATAAGCATCATGATACAGGAACAAAAACATGGTTCATAGGCCAACTAATCAGGCTTAGGTAATCGATGTAATGCCTAGACGTGGATAAGGCACGTAGGGAGCTGACATTCTTGCTTGACGCACTTTGTTGTTTTACTGTAAATGTGTAAGAATAGAAGGTCAGATTACGCTAACGGAGGCAATAACGTAATACATGGATATTTCAAATCAAAACGTATCAACCTCCTCATAAACTCAATAGAGTTTACTAAATCATCATTATCATCAGCCTTAATCCACTGCTGGAAATAGGCTTCCCTAATGAGCGTCATTGTGCCCTGTCCAGAGGTCGATGCATCCAGCTTCTACCAGCAGCCTGCAAATCGCCACCTTACGCAATAGCGCCCTGCATGAAACGTACGTGTAGATGCGCGGGGCTGACAGTCTGATCTGGCATGTCGACGCAAATACAAATCTCACAGTTTTAACCGCGCATCACGTCAGTGATCAGTCCCAGATGCGCGGTCCGATCATTACGCGCCATTAGCACGACAGTTAGATCCGCAGTCCAAACCGTACAGATCGGACTGCGGTTCGGAACGCAGTCCCGATGCGCGGTCCGATCTTTACGTGAGCAGGGCGCTATTGCATCTCTTTCTATAAATTGTGAAATATGCATATTATTATTGTTTTAAATCAATGATCAAGTACTAAATATTTATCGACGCGTTGTACATCCAAATTCAAATATTTTTATTTTATTTTCAGGTTACCACAGCTTGCCGTCTCTGCGAAGATATTGTGCCTCCTGATGGTAAGTTATTCGTTCTTCTAATTAATTATATAAATAACTAGCGGGGCCTGTCCCGGCTTCGCACGGATGGACTTTTTTTACACCTTGGGTTACGTTACTTAAGTTTTAGTAAGGATCCCTAATCTTTTCTAGAAATAAATATAGCCTATGTTACTCAGGGTGAATGTAGCTTTCCAATGGTGAAGACTGTTTTGAAATCGGCACAGTAGTTTTTGAGTTTATTCATTACAAACATACACACACACAAAAATACATTTTTTTTTCTCTTTATAAATAGTGCTGGACATTATCAAACAGCATAATCTAGCCCCAAATTAGGCAGAATTATGGGAGCTACATGACTGATATGCTATATAAATACATTTTATTTTGTAAAAACGGCTAATACGCTAAAAATGGTGAAACTATACATCTAATTAGGATAAGTACCTGTATTTATGTACACTATACATCGAAAACACCCAGATCCGAGACAAATATTTGCAAATTATACAAACATTTGCCTCTCAGCGGAAATCGAACCCACAACCTTCTGCGATTCAGACTGGCCTTCGCCCACCACGCCACAGAAGTCGTCATGATTTTATGATTTTTTATATAAAAGTAAAAAATCACTTGACCAGTGTAAAAGGATTAGTGATTTCAATCGCACACACTATCATTCTATTCACATTAGCTCGGTTTAATGAGAAAACGTCTGCCGGTTAGTCGGATTGTTTGCTTCCTAAGTAAAGGTGCGTCTTTACGTAATAAAATAAAATACGTAAATTTTCTGTAAATAAGTACAACAACAATAACACTGTCAGCCTATTCAGTCCACTGCTGGACATAGGCCTCCCCTATACAAAGGGGAATATGCCCATAATCCTAACGCTAGGCATGCGAGTTAAGTATCGCTGGGCATAGCTTTTCGGCGGTCAGGGGATTTAGCTAGCTGCACTATGCCGCAATCAGCTGGCCGCCGGCCCATTTATTATACAGCAGGACAGGCACAGGATGACTAGGATCCTAGAAACGGAGGTTGGAATCCCTTACCGCTTAATATTTTCGTAAGCTTTATTGTTTACTGTATAATGCTACATTACGTTTTTTTTTTCAATTTTGAAATACCTACTTGTAAAGTATAAAATTAGTTTGGATAGTGACGTCTACTCAAACTTATTTTAAGCTTCACTTTATATATTATTATTTTTTAAGCAATTACTTGAATACATAATTAAATTACATGGTTCAATATGTTTTGCAAATTAGTAACGCCAAAACAACACAGGAAATCAAATAAACAAATTTTGATGAAATTATAGAGATAAAATAACAAACTACCAATCAATTAATCAGATATGCAAATTGAATTTGTCTAGGAAAATATACGATTAATGTGTCGCTCTTCAATATTAAAATATCAGTTTTCCATTGACATTGAAATTGTTCAATCCGGAAATCTGGCGAAATAAATTCAACGAACACATGAACGTCATTTTGCTGTTTATTTTTAAGTACCAATATCATATCGGTTACGATGATTGTGTCATCTGGTGGGAGGTTCCCACTTCAATCCCAGATTTTATTAGGTCTACTGTCCACTAAGGTTTAAAATGTTAGGAAGAGTATGTTGATACAGCGGTCCTTCCCACTAATTCAAAACCAAATGTCTCTTTATAATTGCTCGATAAAGTAAACTTGTCCCTATCATTTAAGTGTAAATAAAAGGGACATGATATTTTAACGCCATTTTAGCTATCTGAGGTTAATAGAATCATAAAACAGGACGGCTTTACTCATATATTTTTATAAGAAAAACTTTTCAAAAAGTAAGCACACTTAATATTAAAAAGAAACAAAGTAAACCAAAGATAAACCTACATTACATAACAGGGTAAAAGAAAATAATAAATACAGCAACGTAAAGCAATAGGATACCTTCTTACACCTGGATTTGTGTTCGTTACAGAGTCCTCGTCAAGTTTGGACTCAACTTAGCATTCAGTTGAATAGATAATTTTAGGTATCTAGTCAACACTGATTTTCAGTTGAGACTAGATTTGCGAATATCATCATGCCCTACTGCCTACATGAAGATTTACAGGGATAGCAAAAACCCATTCATCATAGCGTGTACATTTTTTTTTTGTTATTTTTTAATTACATACAATATTTTCGAACACAGCTCAATTTCAAAATAAAACTCAAAGTCACGTGGTTCTCACGATTACCATTTATCGATACGAGGTTGAAGATAAACATGGTCGCTTTGTAAACAAATTGGTACATATAATAATATTACTTAACATTCATCTCGATTCACTATTTGAAGATAAACTGTTGGGTAACAAGATAATAAGCATTTGGTAATAATGTCATCGCCCTACCACGACATTTCTTTCGTCACTCATTATTTCACTGTCTACGACTGAGGTCCTTCACCTACTATTTTACTGTCCTACATTAATCAATCTATCTCTAGTCACCAGACCCACCTGCAACTTCATTTGTGTTTATTTTAATGAGCTGGACAAAAACTATTATGGGGATTATGGGCATATCCCCCTTCATTATATCCCCCTTTTTTTGACCTGCACGTCAAGTTTTTTATTTTTTGTTTTACTCATTTTATTTTTTATTTTTGTTTTCCTTCATGTGTGTTTGTCAAAAATAAATGAGTATCATATTTTATCACTAGGGGAGGCCTATGTCCAGCAGTGGATTGATATAGGCTGATGTGGTGTGTGTGGTGGACAAAAACTAGTTACATAAACTACGTCCTACGCTATTCACTTCTATCTCAGCTGTGAAGTCAGGAACCTGATAGTGAAAGTTTCATCAAAATCAGTCTACCCGTAGCCTCCCATGCGATGTTTAGGTAGGTAGTGAATTAGTGATCATCACTTTCGTGAAAAGGCGTAACGTGGCTTAAAAAGGTTCATCATGAAATACGTTATTTTGTCTCAAATGATTACTATAATTATCATCAATCCACATTTATAAGTTCAATATTGAAAGTATTGCTCCCCAACTGCTTCCAATTTGCTCTGTTTTGAGTTTCACGTCTCCATTATTGGTAGCTTACAGCTTTTATATCGTCGGACCATCGAGCCTTCGATGCGCCTGGTGATGATAAAAAAATCATTGAAGTATCTGTAAATATGTCGCACCGTTATTTAGCGAAAGTGTTGCTCGACTAGACTAATCTACAGAGTATGATACCTAGCATTACCAGCACCAACTACCACTTACTATAACTATATATACCTACTATCATTTGCCGTGATTACTGCGCAAACACTTTACCGTAGAATGAAGAAATTTGCTCTTATTGAACGGTGTCTATTATGTGTTTTCAATTATGGGAATGGCTCGTAAAAGCTAAGGCGTAACGTTTAGTCTAGTTTATTTAGCATATTCACGTGGAAGATAGCTTTGAAATATAAGAAGACTACTTTGTAATACCGTGTGAATGTTAAACATAAATATTGAGTTCTTGAGTTCTACTATAAATGCAAAAGCCTTAAATTTTTTATTTGGAGATTTATCTATTGAATATTGAATACAAAAATTATATATATTATATTGATATTGTATATTGAATTCCTTGGGGGCAGCCTATGTTCAGTAGTGGACTTCTATAAGTTGTTGTTGATAATGATGATAATGATATTGAATACGATTTTATTGAATTTGGTAGGTACCTATGATATTTTATTAGTTTTTTATAGAAAGAGGGAGAAGAATTGTAGTACAATAATGTTACTGTTTAAGGTACAATGAAAAAAGCCATGAATGAGAGCCAGCAAGATTTAATCAAAATATTGCGAAATATCAAAACTTGTAGATAATAAACGATAAAATTCCAATAAAATTTAGAATAAGTATTTGAAGAGTAACCGGTTATTTTTGAACTTATTAATATCGAAATTTCAAAAATGCTGCAGGACTACTTTACTGCATTTACCTACAATAACGGATCTTGGATGCCAGAACGCTATTTACTATTTAGCACTTAAATTATTTGTGTTAACCTCGTATAGACCACCCAAGTACGTTTCTGTTAGTAGTTTTGCAATATAACTGCACTCAATCACTCGATAATCAATTAAAAATAAATAAACAGCTCTATTATTTGTCGGTTTGTGAAATATAAATATTGCATTAGTTGTAAAAACTACCAATGCAATATTTATTGAAACAACTTTTCCTAAGCCTGGGATCGTTTCGCCAGTGGATACAGTATTTATATCAACGACGTCGTAACGTCATAAGATCCGGCTCGTGCGAACTCTTATATTCTTCTTCTATATGCTGCAGAGACGTGGATACTGCGAGAAGTTGAAAAAATGAAATAGATACTCTGAAAATGTGAGGCTGGCGAAGTTTACTTGGAGTATCATGGACCGAATTTCGCACCAATGTCTCGATACTTCAGGAGCTCGGTATCAAGCAGCCTCTATCAGCTTTAGTACAAACTCGCAGACCTTAACTAACCTTAAGAACTTATGTAAGTTCTTCGGCCACGTCTCGAGGCGAGACACTGACTCCATTGAACGCTTGGTCGTGCAAAGAGGCGTGGAAGGCACCAGACCGCAAGGATGGTCACCGAAGGGAAGAACTGATCAGATCAAATCTACAGTGGGCGACAATCTCCATACGTGTACCCGAAAGTCCACCAATAGGCAAAAGTGGCGAGATACCGTAAGGCGAGCCACATCAGCCTCTAATAATACATGATGAACACGACCGCTCTATCAATAGTGAAACGAAGAAGAAGAAGAATCAACGCCGTCTCAAAGGTTTTGGTTTGTGTGTATCAGAAATTTGTGAGTAGTTTGCGATTATCTACGGTATTTTTGGTTATGCCATTATTACTGCTTACCTTTCTTACCGGCAGTATTTGATTAGTTACCAGATCATCAGGTTTGTCTCTGGCCTCAATTTAGCATTCTAAAAATCTAAGGTAAATACCATACCTCTAACTCGTTATCTCTTTGGCCATAATGTTTATTTACTTGAATTGTGACATTGTGTGTTTAACAATTTTCACAGTTGAATCGAATAACTTTGATGAGCGATTCCCAATGATTATAAACCAAGCAATAAAATGTTCAGTTTTGATTCGCTTTCGATTCTAGTTTAAGATTACGTACGGTTCGTTATCAGTCTGTGTGGCCGATGGACGGTGTTATCCATCTAGTAGGTCAAGATAATATAATGATTACAGTGATCCTATGATCATTTTGAAATTGGGCTATCGTAGAAATAAGGAAGTTTGTGAAGAATGTTTTGTTAATTGTTGATAAGAAGTTTAACGTGAAATGCCAGTGTAGCATAAAATGATTAAAATATCAACAGACTGCCGCAATGTAACATGAAATGTAACATGAAGCGAGCATTTCACTATGGGAAATCTGTTACATTGCGTCAGTCTGTACCCGCCATTAGATTGAATAATGGATTATGTTTCATAACAATATTATTTTTATGTAATATTTTGAAAATACATATCCTAGTGAAATGTAACAACTGTATATTGCACTTCAATAAGCGATTTATTTATTATGCAGTTCCAAATTGTATACAAAAATATTTTTTTTTTATAGACATAACACACCTAGGAAGTACTTGATTCAAGAAAATACTGTAACTTACCTTTTCAACTTAATCATTGAAGGCTAAATTTAAGGTTATGTAACAAACGCGTATCAAGATCATGTAAATATTTATCTATCTTGGCTGTATGACCAAAATATTTACCTACTATATTGACAGGAAGGATGTTTTGTGTGCAATCTTCTGTTCCGAGGTCATTTTTCTTAGCTTGTCCTGTTTCAAGTGCATCGAGTTTACCTACCTCAGGTTAATATACTTACATTAGGTTATTTTTATATTTAAAGTGCACATTTAAGGAAAAATCTATGAATATATGTATAATATATGGGATATTAATATAAGTATATTCTTTTTTCATTATAGCTTCTCTTTATACCCAAAGGTTTGCTGTGAGAAAACTCTTTCAGGGTTAAACTCGCCTTTGTTCATAGATTTTAAGTAAAAATTTTCTGTATTTATTTTACCGTGTACAATAAAGAATAAAGAATTATATTTATTTATTTATTTATTCTTACATAAGTTTTAAAAAATATATTATGCACCGAATACAATAGTCAGGTTATGTTAAAAGCAAAGAAGCGCTACATAAAATAACGAACGAGCGCCCCGCACTTCGTAGAAGTTTTTTTCTTGCTGCACCCTTTCGGAGGTTGCAGTTAGTTAGCCAGTCTGGCAATCAGTTTTATATGTTTAGATAGAATCCAAAGAGTCAACAGTTGTATCGAAAAATTTGTAAATGCTACCTTATTTATTTTATTACTATCCATGGCACAAACTCCGGTAGGCCTATATCCAACAGTGGATAAAGTCGTGCTGTGGATGATGATGATGATGATGATGATGACTATACTAGAGTCAGTTTGCTTACACTAAGTACTGTCTGCAATCATCAATTCAGAGGTCAGTGTTCTTGTTGTCATAAAGCTTATCTTACACCCTCCCCGAAGCATTACTAACGCTTGATTACGCGGCAAATCTACCAAAACTATCCGAGGCAAGTGTATTGGAAATTTTCACGGTGCTTGAGCAGATATCGGCTGATATAGGATAAGCAACAGTGCGTACTGCTGAAATTAATAGAGATATTACAGGCAACTAACCACGACGTGGCAGTAAAGTTAAAACGTAGTAGGGTATGTTAGGAATAATAAAATGTAGAATAGATCAATGAAATGTCTACTATATATAGAATAGGGTATAGTAGGATATGTTAGCATAGATCATGGAAAAGTCTACGGCGTTACATACGGTGTTGTATGAATAGGGTATTTCATTCCGCTTCGGATACTTAAATTAAAGTGAGTAAAAATGCTACTTGAGGATGTATTTAATTAGATCGTATAGATATTGCCTTTAGATATCAAAGAAATAAATCTGTAAAATGTCATTTCAATTGTGCAAATTGGTGAATTAAGTTTTTAGTAGATTGGTCATCAAAAGTTAGAGTAAGTAATCAATGGTTATAAAAACTTTAGTAAAACACATGCTAAATAACACAGCTTACAGCATTTAAGACAGATATAAGTGGTTAACTTTCAATATTTTCCAGAATAAAGTACCTTTTGACATTTAACTTAGTGCTTTTTGAAACATTATACTGCTAGTGATTATAATTACTGCCAGTAGTAAATAATAATGAACCTTTACGGTACTGCATTCCATCATTAAAATGTGTATTTAACTACTGTTAAAATATCAGATGTTAGCGTGAATTACAGTATTAGCGTGTATATTACGTAAATCAAATGATTCATCTACGTTAGGGATAGAGTGCCCCGCATCTTCGTTTGTGTGGAAGTTTTCCTGAATCTGTCTGAATTACTGGAAATCCTTCTAAGTGCATCCCTATCCTATACAATTAACATAACCTCGAGAATTCGAGTCTCTAAGACATACGAAATACGGATACTGCCTTATGGCACCCTTATGAACTTCTAAAGTAAATGATAACATTTACTTTAGAAGTTCGCCTGCTCTTCTAATACACAAAGTAAAATAACTTCAGAGAATCGAAGCGATCGAACTCAAGAGCTTCAAAACCACTTAGAACAAGGAATTACAAAAAGCACAAAACAATCAATATTAAAAAGTAAATCCGGTATTGTTTACAAAAAGTACCGTGAAATGCAATATGGCTAAATGGTGACCGCGACGCGGTAGCGTACGCTTTCCCACCTGAATATGACACCATACTACCCAGAACGAAATAGCTTACATGAGCACCTTGAGAATAATGTAAACTGACCTTTTTATCAATAGAATAGAATTCAAAATAGCTGTGTAAGAAGCCTTGAACCCTCAGTGACGGATTAGCTGAGCACGGCTGACCCATTAAAACGATCGATTGTTTCCTTATTGTGGTGCCCTGGACGGCTGGCTTTTATAATTACAGAATTCTATAAGATTGTAGAATTTTAAACCTATGGTAAAGTCTATGTGACTTACGCCTCGGCTTGTGTAGGATATTCCACTTGATGTCATAATAGAAAAAAAAACAAATGCTGCAATAGTTTTTTACCGACAACGCAGAGTTGAAGAAGAATTGTTGACACACTTGCAAAATTAGGCTTTTGAAAATACACAAAATAAATACATCACGAGTATATTTGAGATTTTGCAATTCCATAGGTTCCACGGTCCCACTGAAATTTGGTGCAGGTAGTAGGCACTTATACAGAAATCAGTCTTATCATTGGGAACAACATAATGTATATTATTAATTAGCTGATATAGAATTTTTCTTCAAGCCGGTTTCTGATGACATTATGCAAGAATGCGATCCGAGATTCTAGAGGAAGACGTGTGTCGCCTAACTAATTAGTAGATATGTCATTAGTATAATCAGTCGTCATGACGTAGGGACGGCAACGGCTGATTTATGAATGCCCCAGACTATTTGTCGTCTTCTTATATCAAGGACATTTCAGATTGTCTTGATAACAGTCACTGAAAATACTAAACAAGTAATGACTCAAAAATTCCATTTTCTGTATATACATCGTTTGAGTGAAAACTTGTGTCTGGTTTTATACGATAGTGAATGATGCTTATTGTTTAGGCAACTGACCTGGAAATCAAGCTTTGTTATAGTCCTAAATAATTATTTATAAAATTTTGTATAAATATTATATCTGAATACAGGGAGTACACAGAAATTTCAAGTTCGCTGAGATTCTGTAAAGATTTTCAAGTTTTATGTTCTATCTATGCAGTAGCAGTCAATAAAGTTAATGATCTCTGCACTTATATTCAATGAAATCACTTAAATCAATCTTTCTGTAAACAGTTTGATGTAATAATCAATTCCCACCTGACTGAAGCTCACAATCAGCCTATCAATAAAGAAGTCACGAACATCAGATAATCCTGGCGACAAATAAAGGAGATTCAAATTATCGAGGTTAACGAGTAACAAGTTCGTGAAGTTCAGAAGGTCGCTTAGACCGATTTGATTGGTATCTGTGTAATGAGGTGTTTGGTTGGCGCCGTTAGAAATGGTCCCGTTGAAAACCAATAGAGCAACACTTCCACTTTCTTGTGTGGTCTTGACGTCACCATCAAATGTAACAAATATTTTCGCGATGTGTCAAAGATATTTAAATGTTATCAAATTAAATTACATGAACATATCGATATGAAACGTTTATAGACTTTCTTGTTAGACAACCATGTGTATTTTGTCTTAAAATGCTTTGCAGATAATGTGGGCAATGAATACGAAATAAAAGTACGCTCTTTAAAAAAAATCTTACCACTTTACATGTGTTTACATCGACTATCAAAGAAATTAAAGAGGACAGAAATTAAGTTTTCTCAGAAATCCCATTATTAAAAAAATATTGAAAATTATAAGATAATTGATCGTCTCTCTTTAATTAAAATGTAAGTTTATGTTACTCATTCTTACTTGAATTTGAAAGCTTAAACTTTTTACTACTTCCGTTTCCGTGTATCAGGTTATGGTATATAAATATTAAGGCACACCAACCGATACTATCCAATTTGAAACCGGGACGCTAGCAGGCATTACAAAGAATTATTTCATAATAGTGACTGAATACCTATACTAAATTTAGCAAGGTTAGTAGATCAGTAATATATCAGTAAATAAATAAATAAATAAATAATGCGGGACGTAATCACACATCATCATGTAGCCCCAAACTAAGCAGAGCTTGTATTATGGGAACCACATGATTGATATACTACATATATATATTTTTTGTAAATACATACATATCATACATAGAATACATAGTAGAACTACTATACTAAATCTACTGATTTATTTAGTATCACAATTGCCCACTGAAATGATTAACCTGTTGAAACATTCACAGTGTGTCAATTGACGTTGCTTGAATTTCGACAGATGAATTATAATATTTTACTAAGCAGGTGCTAATTCATTTTAGTGGGCAACTAAAATACTAAATAGACTTTCTGTGCTAACAAATAGCTCTAAAGTGATAGTATGTAACACTTGAATTACTTAACTACAAATACACAGTAAGGAAGAACAAAGTACCTGAACCGAAATAAAAAATTTGATGGAAGACTTGAAGAATTCGTTCCTCTTTGAAATATCTATGCCACTGGTCAAATATTTGTCAAATGTTTTTATCCAACATTTGATCAAAACCTTTGACGATTGCTTCATACAACGTGCTGTCATTCATTACATTAATCCAATTTCTTTGATCAAAGTCAGATAATTGCCCAAATATTATTTGAAAAGTGAAATAATCTTAATGCGTCGAGCTCAGGACAGGGCGCAGCATCAGGCTGATAATGATAATAATGGTGACAATGTTGATGATTAAGAAGAAGTCTGTGTCTAATGTTAAGATCGTTTTGGATTACTAAGGGCAATTGCTTAGAGATTTCAATTTAGGTGACGATTAAAATAGCGTCATCCGTATGATGCAGTCAAGAACCTTAAAATCAACCGTGAAAATGAGTAACCCTGGCATAAATCATTGTTTTACAAGCGTTTCTTATCGTTCATGTAACAAGCATGACCATGCTCTCTGATAGTGAGAACACCTCACTCGACGAACATGACGGAATTATTTATGAAAAGCATACTTAGTAGGTACTGGCATTTAAGTTTTGATATAAGTATTCAAATGTCAATGTTAAATCCTAACGCCTGAAAGATCCGGAGTCAAGAAAATATCAAAGACGTTGGGAACCGCTTAACGGAACTAAAATGGAGTTGGGCAGGACACCTGAAAAGGCGAGGTAATGACAGGTGGAGTAGGGCAATAACTGGTTGGCGTCCAGAAACGTTTGACGTCCAGCAGAAAGACGGGCGGACGATATTGCATCCATCGTGGGCCGAAACTTGAGACCGAGCTTTTAACCGTGGAGATTGGCACACACAAACGAAGGCCTTATACCCAGCCTTATACCAGCAGTGACTGAAGTCGAAGTCGGGTTTCGATCATCGCAATCATGGATTATGATTGCGATGATCGAAATGTTGCTATTTTGTGAGCTTCCTATAAGTTTGAAATTGTATTCGTATATTTTGCTAAACTGCTAAATTATATAAAACTTGTTGATATATAAAGAAGAAAGTTAAAGTTGAGTTTGTTATTTGTCTCTAAATATTTGGTGAAATTTGTAAAATGGGAAATCAAGTTACAAACTACAAATACGACCAAAAAAATATAATTTTAAATATTCTTCTTTAAATAATTGATTAGATGAACTCGTAAAAACTAGTGTTTACAACAGTGGCACAATGATCTTACTAGAATTTGTTTTAATTTACTAAGTTTAAACAACGAGATTAGATAAGAACGTAGGTAATAACAGTAAAATAACGATTAGGGCTGTGTTTTCGAGTTTTTCAGACATGAAAATAAACACTGCTTTCTTTTAGGCCCAGCATGCACCAAAGATAAATCGAAGTAGAGCGTAAAAAACTCACTAAAAATTTTCCGGCACAAAGTACTTAGTACGTAATTTTTTTGACGACCTCTGTAGCGCAGTGGGCGAAGGCCCGCCTGAGTGGCAGAAGGTTGCACGTTCGATTCCCTCTGCGAGACTAATGTTTGTATGTTTTGCAAATATTTGCCTCGGGTCTTGGTGTTTTCTATTTATAACGTGTATGTATTAACAAAATAAATTTATGTGAGTACTATGTCAGTAATGTTGTTCTCATAAACAAACTTTTCTTAGTTAGGGGCAAGATGTTTCGGTCTCATTGGCGAACTATTCCAATTTCCAAAATTTGGTCATAGATACGATGTAGATACTTTTCAGGTAAAGAATGCGGAGTTGTTGGCAACTCATGAATAATTTTGTTCATGTCCAGGTGGTGATCTGCGGTGCGGTGCCATCGATGGTCCGGTCGGTTCGCCTCTACAGCCAGTGTTCCCATCTCTACGTCAACGTGTTCCCAAACGGCACTGTAATGGCTCGCTCAGATGGAAACGACCAACGTAAGTCATATTTTTATTTTATAATATCATAAGATTATAAAAATAAGATGATAAAAATCGATACAAAAAATAACTTCAATTTTTGATTAAAATATAAAATAATAATAAAAATAAAGTTCAATATGCTGGCCCAAGGCCCAAGATTTGACGTAGTTGGTCAATTGGTTTAACATTAAACAGGCGTCAAAAAATTAAATGGCGGTCGTTTTCGAATTTCGAATCAAGTATGAAAATGTTCTCTTTTGTCGTTGAATTTGGCACTAAAAGCCCGTAATGGCGAAACTGACAGGTTTGCACAAAATACTGCTAATGGATTTGTGGTTGAATGTTAGCTTAGGATTATTGGAGTTTAAACCTTTTCAATGTATGATTCTTCTGATTTTTATTGCCTTGGAATTCAAAATACGGCCAGATTTTTATATAGCTTGGCGCGGGTCGGGTCTACTTAGAGTTTTTTTCATGTTACTTTCTATAAATTAGTTAGACGGTGATCTGAAAACTGATCCTTTTATTATCCGACTTCCAAAAAGGTTCCAAAAAGGTTCTTTCCAAAGAGGTTCTTTGTTCGTATTTATGTATTATTTAAAATAAAGAGCACTTTTTTAATCTTTTTCAAATGTAATTTTAACCGGTACCGGCAACTAAGCAGCAAAATGTCGTAGGTACTATGAAAGAAAGTGTACGCAAGTGAACAAAATTCATCTGAGCGAGTGTACACTTGCGTAGTAAAAACATGCCAGAGGTAGGTAATCGTGTGTAGTGAATAAATAATAGGGTTGTCAATAAATTATGAAAATACAATAATATAATAAGTAAATTTAGTAAGTAATACAATAAGTAATATTATTAAATGATTTCTATGTGAAGGCTTAATTTTTTTTTTTACGTTTTAGCAACAATGGTTATCAATAATGGTTAATAAAATAAGTTTATTTGTTTCAAATAGGTGTAACGGTACAAACATTACTTAATATTAAGGCATATGACTTGAACAATTTAGAGATATGTGACTAATAAATAATAATAATAATAAATAAGTAAATAATGCTAGACTATCACACAGCATCATGTAGCCCCAAACTAAGCATAGCTTGTGTTATGGGAACCACATGATTGATATATTACTTATATACTTTTTTTTGTAGATAATTGAATTGAATATTTAGAAAACACCCTCATACCTGAGACAAATATTTGTAGATCATACAAACATTTGTCTCTAGGACTCGAACCCGAATGTGAATCTTGATAATGGGCTGCAAGGCTTTATGAACAAGGTATTCAGTATTCGACAACCCTAGGCTAGACGTGAGAAACTATACAAATATGTCAATACTTGACGGGTCAACGTCCAGCCGCTGCAACTGCTAGAGTCCACTGCAGTAACGGACTATGACCACATGAAATATTTATTTAAATATATAACTACGCAAAAATTATGACAAATTGAATACATAAAACAGAGAAAATCTGAGCTCAAATTAGGTACTGATCGTACACCTTAATCCATCCAATTTGCTTGAGAATGGCTAGAAAATATTGTTTAACATTTAAATTACGACGGATACGTCAAGAACCCAGGATTTCAAAGCCACGGTGATGTACAACTTTGATACTTATTTCAAGATTTTAGCGAAAATAATAATTTTATTCCGGGTTTTTTTTATTCCAAGCTGTCATTACAAACGTAGAGTAGGACGCTTTTCGGCCAGGTGGAGTGGCGGTCTGCGAAAGGCTGCTGATAAAAGCTGGATGCGTCGAGCTGAGGACAGGGCGCAATTGCACTCATTCAGGGAGGCATATGCCCAGCTGTGGACTACTAAGGTTGACGATAATGATGATGAGCTATAATTGGATAAAGTTAATGTTTATTTTTTAAATTATTTTATTCAATTGACACTCATTTGTATGCTCCTGTAATGAGCTTTTTATTTCTTCTTGAGCTTAAGTATCCTTAAATAAACAAAAACTTCATTCAGTTTACGTCAACGATAAATTAGAGGTGTATCGTCCTTTTTCAACAAGACTTTGCTATTAGCGGGACAACAAATTGCAATTTCTTTGAACACTTTTGCAATATCAAAGAGAAGGAAAATACAATGTATGGTATTCACCCTACCAAAAATTCTTATCACTATCATGATAAACTGTAGAAGTTGACGTTCAATAAACATCTCCCTCAAAATGCACAAAACGCAAAGAAGAGTTTTTATCATAATAATAAAAAAAATACAACCGAATTGAGAACCTCCTCCTTTTTGAAGTCGGTTAATAAAATGTTTCATTTCATATTTATTTATTGCATACAAGTAAATAGTTTGGTTGCTTAGGTCTAAGTAGCTTTAATTAGTCTGTACATGTAACCCTGTCAGGGCGCAGCAACTTGGTTCGAGTTTGTCATCTGTTACATACAATATTAATAAAAACTAACAAAATTATCCATTTCAGAACAAAATTATTTACACACAGATTAATTAACTACCTATGTACTCTAATCCATTGAACATATTTGAAATAGTCAAATTAAATAATGTCAAAAAAATTAAAATAAAAAAATAATGTCAGTTTACATAAGTTTTTGATAGAGATAGTGGTTTTAAAAAAGCTGACGTCACTGAAGAAGTAAGTAAGATAAACATGCCTTTTGATTTTGCGCGTGAACATCTCATACCTAGATACTATCTCTTCCTTTTAAAAATGAATGGTACATTTTTAAAATTAAATTACTATAATATTCCTCAATAAAAATATTGACTCAATTAAAAGTCATCCTATTTAAGAATCGACTCCATTAAAAGTCACCCTGTATAAGAATAGACTAAAAAACTTATATCTTCTGTTTACCTAAATCTTGTATGAAAATATTATAAAAGTTCATACATTTCGTGGGAAAGTAGCAGTGCGTCGCGACTGTTATTCTTTGGGGAAAGTAAAGTACATATTCGCGAATATGTAATTTTATTATTCTTACTTGAAATTACTCAATGTGTACGCAAAAATACGTAACTGTACGTCAGAGCAGTTATAGCTTGAATAAACATTGATTTCACCTTTCTTCATAATTTGTTTTGCATTTGATGTTACATAAATTGCAACTTAGTAGTAAAGATGGCGATATGGCGACTGTTTTAACCACACCACATCCGCCTATACCATTCCACCGGTGGACACATGCCTCCCCTTATAAAAGCGGATATGCCCACAATCCCCTAGCTGGGAAAGCTGGTTGGGGATCGCAGAGCACAGCCGACGCTGCTGCCCATCAGTAGCCAAGGGATTTAGCCGTGCCGATGTAGGCTGCGCTATACCGCTATCAGCCGGCCGCCAGCATCGTTCTTTATTTAGCAGGGTGCACCACGTGCAGGTGAGGTTGGCTTGGGTACTGAAGATAGAGAGGATTTCCCCACGTAAAAAATAAGGGTACTGAAGATGGATGTTGAAATCCCGTACACCCTGTTGACTGTTGTTAACACTTATGAATGTATTAGCGTTTACCTGCTGCTTGCTTGCAATTTTTTTATTTTTTATAAATAATGCTGTTTAAAATTAAGTTAATGATTATCAAATGTTCTTTATGAGGATCAGTAGATTTTTCTAGATGAAAGGATGCTTTGCATTACCCCTGACATTATCACATTTTTATTACTAAAAATAAAAGTTAGGAATCAAATTAGAAGTAAAATTAACGTATAGGCAATTTAATATAGACGGCTTTTGTTGCGCAGTGGGTGAAGGCCTGTCTAAAACGCAGAATGTTGCGGGTTCGAGTCCTCACATGAGACAAATGTTCGTATGATCTGCAGATATTTGTCTAGGGTCTGGGTGTGTTCTTTATGATATGCATACATATTCACAAAAAATGTATCTTTGTAGCAGGTATATCAGTAATGTAATCTCCATATGATACAAGCTCTGCTTAGATTGGGGCTATATGACGCTCTGTGACAGTCAAACATGATTGATTTCTTTATTATTTCATGTTCACAAATTCATTACAGATCTCCCATACCGGCTGCTTTTTAGTTATTCTAAATCTTTCTTTGTTGTAGCAAAAATGATATCTAGTCTTTTTGTTGTTAGTTAAAAAGCTAATTCTAAAAGGACTCGCTTTAGGCCGCTCAAGAAATAGCTAAGTAGTTTGATTTTTATGGATCAAAGAATCAATACGCATTCCGAAAATAGAATAATACATATTAGTATGAATGTTCTTCTAAAGGATCTGATATAAGAGCTACAACATGCGAAACTGAGTCATCTGGAAATTTCAAAACGTATAGACAAATTGAATTGCTGGCGCCTACCTAGGTACCTATATAACTTTAAACTCTACGCAATATATTTTTTACTGAACATTGGACTGTATTATGCAGAAAATACAGATGATATTCTATTGAAAAGTAATGGTTTTTAGGTCATTTTACATCGGCATTTGACAATGAAGTTCACATTACACACTTACTACAACTGACCTAATAAAGACTATGTCAGCTTCATATCAGCATTTAGACACTTATTGAATTATGCCCTCTTTGCTTTATGATTTGTTTATCAATTATTGCATAAGATTCATTAGGCATTATGATAATAAAATAACTTTTGACTGGTGCCGGCATTTAGTATCTTAGCAATGCAAACGACTTCACTTGAGGTTTACCGCCTAGGTGGCTGCACTGAAAGGTACTCTGTGTTAGCGTCTAGCGTATTGCAACAGGCTTATATAAAACAATTATACCAAAGCATATAAGATATCAATTTTATTTTTTGGAATGGATTCCTACTTTCATAATCAGAACTCTTTTTTTTGTCGGTGTAAAAATGTTTTACGCATGTCCTCAAACTCGGGGAGATTTAGAAGGGTCTGTCGGGCAAGTAGCTGTCGCTAGCTCAGCGGCCTAGTGACTCAATCACACCGTTTTCCTTCATTCACCATAGTGCATCATCAAACCATTCATCGCCTGATGAAGGGCTCGACGCTGCTGTAGCATTTGACAGGGCCATGGGGTCCCGGTAGGATGAGAATGGCAGGTGAGGTTGGCTTGGGTTGGACCCAAGATAACCTCACCTGCTCGTGGTGCCCTCTGCTGTATAACAAACGGGGCTCTGGCGGCCAGCTGATTGCGGCATACCTCAGCCTATCCCCGGCACAGCTAAATCCCGTGACCACCAATGGGCAGCAGCGTCGGCCCTGCGATCCCCAACCCGTATTGCCTAGCGTGGGGAATTCGGGCACATCCCCCTTCTTATTAAGTGAGGCCTATGTCCACCAGTGGACTGATATAGGCTGGTGGTGTTGGTAGTGTATTTAATATATACGATTTCCGATCTTTCTTTTTACTTTGGCGGTGATGAAGTTATTTTACCTACTTACAGAGCTGTAGACAGAGGGATTATCGACAGCAATGCGCTGTGCTTACGGCGGCAACTGTAACGTCAGTAAATGCATAGATTTCTTTTTTTCAATTTATAAAGTAGTATTTTTTTACAAAAAATCTTTTGATTTCGGACACTAAGCTTACATGTACAGTACACGTAACATGTGATGCAATAAATTAGCCCTAAAGTTATTACTTTCTACCAATAAATTAATACAGAACGGAAAACCATTAATTTATACGAACAATAATCGCGTGAGAATAAACATTTATTTGTTGCCAGAGTAAAAAATAATCACTTGACCTGTTAGCATACGCGTTAGTTGTGAAGCAATAAAAGAAACTACAGCCAATATTAAATTTAACGATTTAATATTTCATCGCCAGCGAGAGATGATCTCTAATCTTAATTCGTATCGAAAGGAAGTACTAATGAATTAAAGTTCTTATTATTTTTGCCTGGTAACATTACATCGGAGGCTGCACCGCCTACCGCCGAATACCGCGTGAAATATGTGACGCTTTTAATTAAAAATAGATTTTATAATGCTGATAACGAATTTAATTACTCAATGCGTTAGAAAAATGCTGGCTGAGTTAGTTGATGTCATTGTCGAGTATCATTAAAAAAGAAAAGGAAAAACTTTTAATTCAAAAAGAGAATCTTCCTTGTCAATCTGCTGTAATCATCGTTTTTAAATTCCTTAAAAACATACTCAAAAGGAAGTTTAAAATTGGAAGCTTTCAACTTTTGCAGGCCGTTTATGATTTTTTGCTGCAATCAATCGAGAAAGGAATCCGGCGGTACGAAAATTATAAGAATTCAATCGAAGTAGGCGGTACGGCGCCTTCCTAAATTAAGTTGTTATAATTTAAACACCATAATGAAATCCCATATTGTACCTTTTGGCAAAAAATGAGTATGCCACACGCAAAGTCATTATGTTACGTTTAATCTAATAAGAAATTAATGAAGCAATTTCTGATCGACAAATTGACCGATTTCGATAATATTTTGTTTGGATCTCGAGGTTTTTTGTCGGTTTTCTTTGAATCGATCCGTTTTGAGCATAAGATCCTTGTCAAGTTGTTTATTTAACTTTGGGTTTGAAAGGATTTTGAGTGACTACGCTTGCAATTATCCATCATTGTTAGTTATAAAATGGTTGTTTATGTTATCATTGAGTTTTTATTTGTAATTAATATTTGACAAGTACAGTGCTTGTTATTTTGTTAATTTGAAAAAATCTGTAAGTAATTGTGATGATATGTACTTTTCAAAATAGCTAGGTGCATGTGCTATACACTTTTTTAATGCAAAGAGACGTTTTAAAGTCTGATTTTACTATAACATAAATTTCTATAAAATAAGTCCATGTAAATAAATAAGACCATCAATCATGCCAACCAGTAAAATATTTTAATCCGAGATAATGTAGCTACTCAAAATTGATAAATCCTTGGAAACCTATTTCATATCACATATTTGCTTGATAAAAAAATGTTACGGAATGCCAATGCTGATGGTGCAGCAAAAATCGTACCGACTAATATAATTTCATAGGGTCAATTCCAGTCTCCGACAATAAAAAAAAGTTTAACTGGTAAAGTTTAACTGGTGGATAGGTGTGTGAAAGGCGTCAAAAAAATCTCCAATAAGTTTTTAGTCGATTCTTCTGTCAAAATAATTAAAAATGAGGGTTATTGCCATAGTAACACTTTACATCAATGTTTGTTGCCATAGTAACGTATATATCATTGGTTGTTGCAGTCAGTTGTTGGTGGCGTTCGGCGAAAACCAAATCAACAAATATTTTTTTACTTTATTATTAATCCCGTCGGTGTGTAAAACTAAGAAAATGTTAATGTCATTTATAATATATAATAAATTTTATGGGATACGTTCGGTTTTGACGCAATTGGTACGGGTTCTCGGCATTCTCCTTTTTATAATTCTTATAAGTATTTTAAAACTAAACTTTATTTATGTATAGTTAAATTTAGATAAACTATCAAATTGAAAGACAGTTATGGTTATCAGTATATTTTTTGCCTTTATTAGCAGCGTTACAGTTGCAAGTTGGGTGGTCCAATGTTCCCATATACGTTGCGAATAAAAATATGCGTTGAGTTTTGTAAACAGTTTCCTTTGTATTACAAAATTGTTAAAGTAAAATGTAAAGTCATGTTACCTGTGAGAAAGGATTGTTTATGTAGAAAATACAAATATTCTAAAGTACCTGTAAAAAATCCATACCACCACCACACCAGACTTTATTAGGGCGTAGGCCTCCCTTATTAAAGGAGGATATGCCCAAAATCCGCTGGGCCTGATGCTTGGAATGCAAGTCACAGCTCACACCGCGCTGCTGCCTGTTGGCTGCCAGAGCTCAATTTTCAAGCAGGGTGGCTGATGAGGTTGGCTTGGATTCCGAAGATGGAGGCTGGAACCCTTAATACCCCTGTATAAAACTATTCAAAAAAAACTGGAATGTTTGCCCATCTCAAAATTTCTCAATTTTCTCAAGCACTTCAAAACATTCCAATCGCAAATATCTGTGTGACCTGATTTGATACCACCAATTGTTACTGATAGCGTCGATAACTCTTTTTACCTGACAATAAGGGCCATTTTAAAATAGGAGAAATAGATTGCAAATTTTGGTTTTGCAATATTGACACAGTTTCGATACTTACTCCAGTTATGTCTAGATTTGTAAATTCTAGTACTTCAGCTTGTAGATAAATAGATAATGAATAAGATAGACATTCAACAAACAAATTAGCAAGTTACTCACCATTTCTAAATGTACTGTATTTATATTAATCATTAATTTCTTACTTGCGCTCATTAGGGGAAGCTTATGTCCAGCAGTGAACTGCTCCAGGCTGATGATGATGATAATTATGAAAATATTAAACAGGTATATTAATAGTTAGAATGCCTGTACAGGCATTTTTTTGAGATTTTAGGGTAGAGATATGAACTTAAGATAAAAACTATTATTACCTTTATTATGTCTAGTGTAAAACGCTTTGAGTGATGAAAACACAACCATGGAGGTGCAGCTTATTCACCAGGCCCGAAGTCAACGCGTCATTGAAAATGTATGTTTTCAATGAAACAATTGAAAAAAAACTCAAATAATTCCACTGGTAAACAAACACAGCTGTTTTAGATGTTGTAACCAGGAAATCTCATGTAATCAACCAACACTTTGATACAAAGCTCAAGTGCTCGTTGAAAGTCACGTACGTGCGAACTAAAATCATCATTTCAACATTAATCATCATCATTAGCCTATAGCCCTTGAATAGGGCTACAGTATCCTGAATTTTGAAAGTAAAGCGGGAGATGTAATGCATAAACCTAAGTTAAAAACTGCCAGACAAAAAATATCAAATTTGACCAATGTAACTCTGATTGTACCAGTCGAACTGTTTTGAAGCAATAATGGTAATTAAATGTGCAATGCATATATATCCTATCATATCGAAAGTTTGTGAGAATGTATGGATGTATGGATGAATGGATGAATGTTTGTTACTCTTTCACGCAAAAACTACTGAGCGGATTTGGATGAAACTTCGAATATACATAATTCGTGACCTGGATTAGCACATAGGCTACTTTTTATCCTGGTACCACGCGAGAGAAGCCGCGGGCAGAAACTAGTATACATATATGTAGGTACCTATTTTTATTTTCAGAAAATGTTCATTACCAACAATATCGTATGAAAAACTTCGTTAATGAGACCTTTGACTCGTGTCATATAGTACTCATCACAATAGTGTCAATGCCATGTTTGTGGTTATAATCTCGACGTAACCTGATATTACTAGTAGTGTGTCCCGAACTGAAATCTCATTCGCGATCGCCACAATCCGCAAGTTTCGCATTCACGCCCTGAGGTTTCTTGTAATTTATGTTATGAGTAGTAGGAGGCTAAATAGCTATAATGCCTGGATTACTGTACAAAATCTAGACTTTTGCTTTATTTCTAGACTACTAATCACAACAATATCTTTACCTGGTATTCAGTATAACCTGAACTATGAAGACATCGTAACTCTAAAAAGGAAGCTCAGGTTAAAACAGTTTTAAATTTACTTTTTCGTTGTTTTTCAAAAACTACATCCTGGAATAAAAATTAAAACCATTTGTGGTAATGTACAAATAATGCCCTTTTATACACCCCACTCGACACATTTTTAAATATGTTGTTGTTTTACCCCACCGATTAAGTTCATACTTTGATGGCACAACCGATTGACCTACCAAGTTTTATGTACATTGGATAAACGGTTTGAAACTTATGCTATAAATCCACAAACATATCAAACATACAAAGGAAAATCGCCCAACTGGCCACTGAGATTGTAACTCGCTTCGCTCGCTCGATCAATAACCGTAGTTCAAGAAATAAAATGACTATAACAGGAGTATAACCACAAAGATAATCAAGCTTTGTTTGATGATGGATAAAAAGAATCTCGCCGCAAATCTCGAATTCGCCGAAGATCGCCTTTTGCATACGTTCTGTATTTTCTTTGTCTGCCCTGTGAAAAGATAGAAGTTCATTTTTTCACACGACGTGAACCTTCGTGCAAAAGGTGCATATGTAGCCGCTCCCCACAAGAAAGTAATCCAACACTTTGCACATCAAAATAGAAAAATAATAAACGAAAAACAGTTCACTGCGGGCCTTCGCCCACTGCGCCATACATGTCCTCGACGATACACATTAAACACACAGTAAGCATTAATTGCTAAGCATAGGTAAGCCTTATGTAAAATCAAAACATGATATTTAGGTGATTTTTTAAGAACTTTGACGTCAAACGCTCAAATGACGCAAGAGCATTCCTCAAATGACATAACAATGTTACCCTATAATTAACTATGCTAAATATCCGAAGTCAATTACTACTTATCTAAGCTTGAGTCAATTTTTAATTATCATGGTCATGTCAGTTCACTGCCAATGATGATCCTACTATTATATTGGTTTATGTCGATATTAAATATACTTTAAAAAAAATACCAATTATATTGATTATTATGAGTGTTATATTTTCTTCAAATTAAAATTGGACCAAACGGGAAGTATATGTACCCGTCCAAACGAAATAGAATTTTCCAAATCGGTTCTTATATGCCGGAGTTATGAGATGACAAGCATAAAAAGTACAACCAAATTGAGAGCCTAACCTTTTTATATTTCGGTTTTAAATGGGAATGTTTATTTGGATGTATATTTAGCAAAAATGTAAAAAAAACAAATCTTATCTAGAAGAAAATGCTATTTAGCATTAAGTTCTGTGTACTTGTTTTTTATCTTGTGCAACAAAGAATTTTCTGTCTATCTATCTATCTATATTTATTAAGTACTCCTTCACGCTAAAGCTACTGAACGTATTGAGCTAAAATATGTAGGTAGTGTTAGACCATGAATAGTTATAAGCTACTTTTTATCCAAGCACAACGATAGTGTAGCTGCAGGCGCAAGCTAGTATCTCTAAATATACTGCGTAACCTACGATGCGTTCTTTGGTATAAGTTGCTTTCTTTCGTCCGCAGCTTCACTCACATGGTACCTGAGTAAAAAGTAACCTGTATGCTTTTCCAGGTCTAGAATACTAGATATACTCATATGTGCAAAATTTCAGCATACACCGTCGAAAAGCTCAGCAACCTCGGTGGTGCGAGAAGCTTAGCCCTGCGAATCCCAACCCGTATGCCGTGGATATTATGGACATAGGTATCCTCGTTTTATAGGCGAGGACTATATCCAGCAGTGGACTGAATAATCTGGTGTTGTTGTTATCGGTTCTCAGACCTATGCTTTACATTTTTGCCACATATTCTTTTTTTTTTTCATTGGATGGACCTTCGTTTGACCACGAACTCGCCTGATGTCAAGTATCGTTGTGGCCTAAGATAAAAGATGAGCATAAAGGTCCTTGCTAATTCTGTGCGCTATGACCTTGGTCATCTTAAGGATATCTTTATAATGAATGATTTCATGATGATGTTTCTTAGTTTGTATCGAGTGCATTGTCTGGTATGCATCAAGATTGATAAGGAAAAGCATAAAGGTATATCTCAAGAATTTACTAGACAATATTGTATAGTATATTGAAAATAAATAGGCGTTTTTAATTAGTTGTGAGCTGTGTGTGAAGACGAGTAGGTATATAACATTCTTATTGATAAAACTAATATGCTTAGGAACGTGACCGCATCGTTCAAGCACCTATTGAATTGTCCCGACAACTCCAAACGCGGTATAATAAAACTCCTTGCGTGATTTACGTCGTTGTACTTTTTATTCGAGGCTAAATCATCACAGTTAAAGGAAGACAACTAGATAAAGTCTTAAAATTCAATAGGGGTGATATCTACTTTCTTATGTCCAATATCATCAGTTAGAAAGGGATGCATACATATATCAATGCGACTTCACAAAGTTAATCGTACCAGGGTGCTCGAACAAATTTCCAAGCAGGTTCATACAAATGCCCTGGTACGAAGTCGCAGAAATAGCATGGAGATAAAATATGCATTTCTTTCTAGTTAACATATATGGACATAAGAAAGTAGAGATCAGCCGTATAAGTAAATGTTCAGAGCATAAATGAATTTTAAGACTTCTTCTATTTAGTCCTACTTCTTTGTAAATCATGTAGGCTAGCGAAAAAGTATTCGTTTCGAAGACGTAAACTTTTAGCCAATAAGAAAGCGTAGATCTATTAAGGATACCATATAAATAAATAAATAATGCTGGACTATCACACAGCATCATGTAGCCTCAAACTAAGCAAAGCTTGTATTATGGGAACTACATGGCTGATATACCACAGATAATTTTTTTTTGTAAATAAATATATATTTTACGTAGAAAACACCCAGACCCGAGACAAACATCTGAAGATAATACAAAAATTTGTCCCGCGGCGGGAATCGAACACAGAAGTCGTTGGGTATATAGGGGTAGGCAGAGGTAATACAACAGAACATCAGGTGCATGACCGCTCTTTGCAAGCAGTTAGCAGTCCACGTGATAAGTTACAAACTCATCTTAACTTATTTTGGAATACTAATCTGGCACATGCTTTTCTATTTTTTGGTTCTATATCTTATTGTGTTTTCCTTCACCGTTTCGAGCACGTGGTAAAAATAATATTTTTTCTTTGAAATAATTTCATTTAGCAACTTCAAAGCCAGATTCACATCTTTTACTGAGGGACAAGTAGATATTAAATAGTCAAGCGCGAAGCTCTACTCTATCTTAGATAAGCAACACTTCGCACGGTGACTATACCGATAAGTCACTGTTTATTGGCATTTAGATACAAGCGCTTTCGTTACTTCAGGCAGTTTAAAAACCCTGAAACCTGAGCCAGCTACTAGCTCTTCCGAAGGAGAAAATAAAATAATCTGTATTCCACACAGTGACAAAAATTCCTAACTCTAAATACTCGTAAACATTACATGAGATAAAGAAGATTAGTGAGATTGGTTAGCGCAGGCTAATCCCGTTTTAGAGTTGATTCGGCATATCCTGTCGCCTGGGAGGCGCTTACGATGGCTTATTTCCATTGTCATACGTCATTTTTCACTTTTATGCCCGCTACTTTAGGTTGAAAAGTATGAAGCTGGACTGGGTTATTAATTATATTATATATTATTACATATTTATTTGTAAAAAACATCGTTTTATCCTTATGTTGCAACTGCTTAAATAATAACTTAATAATTCGATCAGTTAAAAAGACAGATAGAAGTATTAAAATTATCTTAAATAAGGATAAAATTATCCCAGATAATAATCCCAGATTGACGTAGTTGTCAAATGACAACTACGTTATTTTGTCGTCATAAATGTCAAGTTCAGTTTATTTTTTTCTTGATACTAAATTTCGTATGTAACTGACGTACATATGTACCTATTATGACGTGTTTACAATTAACTAAATACAGATGTAGCGTAAGACTATCATTTGTGACGTTCTTACAGCACGTCAATATTATATCGTTTTGTTTTAATATTCAGATTTTTAAAGGCTTCCCCATGAATGCGTAGGTACCTCAAAATAACGTGACAATTCAATGGACATAAACTCGCTACTAAGGAAGGACTTGGATTGACAATCCCACCTACCGCAGGCCTAATCCATGGTTTAAAAAGGAAGATTACATGCGTTTGTTCTGGATTTATGTAACACTTTAAAAGTTGTACCGTACTTTATGTTTCTTTAGATTATTTTGGGTCCTTAGAGCTTTATTGACATGAATGAATTACCAATATGCGAAATAAAGTTATTTATAGCTTGACGCATCCAGCTTTCTACATGCAGCCTTTTTCATAGTTTATCAAACAACTTCTTTACAGTGACAATTATATCTTTGCATTGTTTCTGAAGGTCCCATGAGAAAAGAGTCAAGAGTCCAAAAAATTACTTTCTAGGTAAACCAGCCTTCCAGTAAAAAACAAAAGAAAATGAATTGCTTTTTCTTGGCACGCAAAGTACTTTAGAAAATCTTAAGTTTTATGTACACCATGTTAGAATTTCATAGGATGATCTTTCGTCACATGACATAACACAATTTGCCTAGAATTTCATGTTTGTTTACGAACAATAAATTCTACCGAGATCAGGTTATCAACACGCAAAATTACGTAAACCATGTCTGATTAAAATGTTTATACGGTTTAAACTTACAAGGTTAATGATTGCGGTATGTTAATTGTTAAGACAGTCACAGAGAATAAGCAAGTTAATTTTGCAATTTTCTTTTTTTCATCATTTGTTCATAAACACAGTTAAGTACAATATCAGACGGTAAACCGAATAACATAGTAACATAAATTTTTGGGCCCTAACAGCAAAATATTAAAGGGTTGTCAGAATAATTTTTGCAAAAAATCTTGAACTCTGTAATATTAATCTGTCTAGGAGTTAAATAAAAAAAAATACGATTGTGTTCCTAATGAAGAAACATATTTTGATTTTGGTATTTTGCTGAACATTCATGATTCATGGCGAAAAATATTTAAGATTTTTAACTAAAAAACGTTTTTGTACAGTAATTTTGGGCATTGTCATGATTTTCAATTTGTATCCGTGATACTTTCTTTCATTGTAGGTACTTATTCGTACTGTTTACTTACTTAAACTAAAATAATAACTAAAATAAGTATAAAGTGATCATTACAATGAGGTATCTTTGACAATGTTGATTCCGTTCGTTTACAGGCCAGGAAATTTCTACGACGCGTTTCGCGTCTTCGCGTCGTTAGGTCCATGTGCAATAACGTAAATAAAGACTAACAACTAGATGAAAAATCTATCAAAAAAAATTAGATATACTATACAGCCGTTTAACCGTTTGTTTTTTCGGTGTAGGTAGGCCTTATTAGATAGTTCACATCAAATTAATGTTAAATATTAAATTGTCCCGTCTGGTACTAAAGGTCAAAGACGAGAAGAATATGTATGACTGCAAAACACTTGCCTGAATTTTATGTTTTTATAAAATTATCGATATTTATTGGAAGAAAGACAGTTATTAAGAAATTCAGGTAATAGGTACACAGATACGTCGATAGCCTTATCACTCGTGATAGCGTGTCGTTGCCCTTTGCTGGCTTCAATAATAAATGGCTATGTTTATTTTTTTAAGGTAGCTGAAATATTTTGTAAAATGTCTTTAATAAAATTAAAAATATTTTTTTAAAAGTCATAATCAAAACTAAACTTCTTATCTAGGATATTATCTTGACCATCGTGAGCAAAGTTGATTATTTTTTTCGTTTTTTAGGGCTCACCCGGTCAAGTACAGTACTACCACCATGCTTATTTCTACCGAAGCATCATTGCTGTCTTTCAGTTTGAAAAGAGTGGATGGACGCGGGCAACGCCCTGCTGCTATCAACTTAACGCTTTGTAGCGTTTGTAACACAAATGTGATTCTGCACGTTCTCCTCCTCCTCGTGCGTGCATGGCGCGGAGCATCATGTGCGAGGCCAGCCGCCAACGTGTTAATGCATCGTAGGGCACGTTGCAAACATGATACATAAGTAATAATTACCATTTAAAGTCAGGTGGGCCATGTGCTTGTTCCATCTTCAGGTATCATATAAAAGTATTTCAGAATTTGGTTCATTCCTTTGGCTTGGATTCCAACGGATTTACAATTTCTATTCTATTAAATCTAATTACTATAACTTATTGTACAAAAAAGTTACGAAAGAAAGTGAAATTTCCTAGCGGCAACTACAAAGCGTGTTTACATTGGCGACTCGAGATTGTGTTGTCTTGACAAAATTAGCCCGGGTCTATAACGGTTACGCAATGTTTACACGGTTCGGTAGTTTCGAAAGAAAATTCATGTGGTACCTAATACACTGTTAGGGCGCTGTGGTACCCATGACCCACTGTTAAAGGCCTATTAGACCACGCTGTATTTAGTTTGTCTTAGTAAGACTGTCTTACTGACTAATTAGTCAATTCTAAGACAGACTTAGTGGCTTACTCATATTATACGCTAAGTGTAAGACAGTCATACTAAGACAGACTGAATAATGCGTGGTATAATAAGCCTTTTATGTTAGGTTGTTCAAGTTTTCAATCCATAAACAATATTAGCAGTCTTAGTCAACAACAATACCAGCCTGTATCAGTACACTGCTGAATATAGGCCTCCCCTAATAAGAAGGCCATAATCCCCACGCTAAGCATGCCAGTTGGAAATCTCCAACCGGCAGCAATCGCAGGGCACAGGTCCTCGAACCGTCACGCTGCTGCGTGTCAGTGGTCAGGGAATAAAGCTGTGCCGGTGTTAGACTGCCGCAATCAGTAGGCACCAGAACCCCTTTTGTTAGTTAGCGGTACTCGAATGGTACTACTAAAATGTATAGGTAAATCCTAGTGCACGTGACTGTCCAAAATAAATTAACCACTATCATCATCGGCATATAGCAGTCCGCTACTGGACATCCGGTGCTGGACATGAGCGTCATTGCGCTCTGTCCTGAGCTCGACACATCCAGCTTCTACCGGCAGCCTTTCGAAAATCGTCACTCTACCTGGCCGGAAGGCATCCTACACTACATTTCTGAGCCGCGGTCTCCACTCCAGGTGTAAGGGGTTCCAACCCTTATCTTCGGAACCCAAGCTAACCCCACCTGCACGTGGTGCACCCTGCTAAACAACGAACGGGGCTCTGGCGGCCGGCTGAGTGCGGCATAGCGCAGCCTACATCGGCACAGCTAAATCCCCTGGCCACCGACGGGCAGCAGCGTCGGTGGTGCCAGAAGCTGTGCCCTGCGATCCCCAACCCGCATGCCCAGCGTGGGGATTATGGGCATATCCCCCTTTATTAGGGGAGGCCTATGTCCAGCAGTGGACTGATATAGGCTGGTGTGGTGTGGTGTGGTGTTCTCCACTCAAGAACTCGTTTACCCCAACGATTATCGGTTCTTCGGCAGATATGGCTAGCCGACCGACAACTCAGCATGCTAATTCTCTGAGCTATCTTGAAAAAAAACCGCGGAATTAACCGCTATGTATCAAGATTACCATTTTTGGTCGATCTTCTGACCGAATTAGGAGTAATTGAACCCAATGCACTTATAGTAATAACCTTTATAAGTTAGTTTTATTTTACCCTTTGATCTAAGTCCTACGACCCACATTAACGCAATCTAATACAACGATACCCTGATATTATGTTCCAGAGTATTAACGCTACATATACTTTAGATAGACCAAGAGGCAGCTGAATAGAATCACAAAATCATAATTTTGTTGAAACATAGCTCAGAGAATTAGATAGATAGATAAACTCTTTATTGTACACAAATAAAATAACAAGAACCGAATAATAAAACAGTAATGTAGGTACAATTGGCCGTAGAATTAGCTAGCTGAAGTAGCAGTGGACTGGCCATATCTGCCGAAGAACCGACAGCCGTTGTGGTAAACGAGTTCTTGAGTGGAGACCGCGTAGGCGCTCGGCAAACGTAGTGCAGGATGCCTTCTGGTTAGATGGAATGGCGATCTGCGAAATGCTACTGGTTGAAGCTGGGTGCATAGATCTGAGGACAGGGCGCAATGGCGTTCATTGGGGGACAACCTATGTCCATAGTCCAGCAGTGGACTGCTATAGGCTCTAACTATACTGACTCAAGAAAAAGGCAAAATTTTGTGTGACAGTGGCGTATTTTTTTGTAACCTGCTTTTCGAAGCTGGGTGCATCGATCTGAGGACAGGGCGCAATGGCACTCATTGGGGGCCAACCTATGTCCATAGTCCAGCATTGGACTGCTATAGGCTCTAACTGTACAAACTCAAGAAAAAGGCAAAATTTAGTGTGACAGTGGCGTATTGTTTGTAACCTGCTTTTCTATAACACGTTAAAAGATCAGGCAATACTTCTTGCGGTTGCACCTCTGTCTACTAAGTTAATTGAAATGACATCGCCGCTGTCGAAGGTGGTCGATTCCTAGTTTTATTCCGTTAATTCTTTTTATTCGTGTCGGGATCAGTCGTCAAATTCCTAAGAGCTTTTCTCTTATGTTATCGGTTATAGACAGGTTTGGATGTTGCTATATTTTTGGTTTTATTCTGTATAGGTGACAAACATACTAGAGCTTTAAGGCTGTACTACTACTATAGTACCTAATACAGTAATAAATTAGAATAGCATAGAAATCGTTTATTTGACAACTAAAATTAAAAAGCTTTTTGATTTATTTATCTAAAGCTCCACTTATATGTATATCAATATGATTTTGTTCTATTATTGTTATGAATTAAAATAAATAAGTAAAATTTTTATTAGATCTGAAAGAAGTAAAAATTTGATCTGTAGTTTTTTATATATTTATATCTACTGGCATAAATCATCAAACTTCTATCACGTTTAATGCTGGTAGAGGCTGGATGCATCGAGCTGAGGATGGAGCGCAATGGCACTCAATATGGGAGGCCTATATCCAGCAGTGGACTGATATAGACTGATGATTATATATAAATCATATTGAATGGAATTAGTGTAAACTACACAGTATTTCAACCTTTACAAATACATTAATATGATTTACGGATCTCTCTTTCACAGCCGAGTTCCAAAAGTAGAATTGTATAAATCGATAGCAGTTATGTTCTTACGAATTATATTAGTTGTAAAATTTCATAGCACTATTTAGGAATGATGCCTTCACAATAACTCAAGCACGTAACATTTTAATTTACGACGCGATCACACCAACAGTTCGATAAAAATTACCGACCCATGTAAATCTTTGCTAAGCCATGTATTGAATATCCCAAAGATTAATATTTATTGATATTTTATTTTTGTATTTTATTGACGTTCAGATATCATTAACGGTTGCACCTGACGTCGCTCGGTATGTCCCTCTATCGGATTTATAAACTGAATTTATTATGTGTCCAAGACCCGCTGCGTTGATTCAAATCGGATATTATGCACCTGGGGCGAAGTAATTACAATCAAAATGAAAATTAGGAATTTTTCCTAGGAATATTTACGTTTCTATTTCGGTAATACTTGCTGTTATGGGTTAATTAATATGTGTTTTATATTGGTGAGATTGTAGAAAGTTATGTAAGAAAGGCATTTTAAGTACTGTTTATGTACGATTTGTAATGCTACAAAATATAAGCACTTACACCGCGCAGCTTGAATGGAGTCCAACTGTCTTTCACCACACGTTACGTGTTTTTTTTATCGTATCTTCTCTGCATATACACCAAAATCTTCTTTTCTTCAACAGAATTTAGGCCCAATAAAGTTAGGAAACTTGTCTCATTATCCCTACAGTTACACAACTTTCTAACCTCTCCCTTTCTCTTGTTACAGCGAATCTCACCATCAGCACTCGCGGCTTCAACCTGGAGCTACTCATCCACTCGCCCGTGCAGGATATGTACCTGTGCTTCAATCGCTCCCGGCTGGTCGGCAGGCGGCTGGTAAGTATCTTAAAGTCGTTCGCAAAAGGTTAATATTCCTTTAGCTAGACACTCGTACCTAATGCTTAAAATCCGTTCCTGATTATCTTTCTTGTCCACAGACACGCTCCCAAGCGGAGAAACAACCCAACTGCCTATTCAAAGAGGAATTTGTGGACGGCTACAACAGATACCACCTCGTGAAGAACGAAGACCGCTACATAGGGTTCAACCGACGCGGTGTGCAGCTGCGACGCGGCAAGAGTCGCCTCTCGGAGCGGCACCACAAGTGCTTCTCGTTTATGAAGGAGGCTCACGACTTCGACATCAACCGGCACAACACCATGCTCGCCGGAGACCTGCCCAAGTGGCGCTCGTACCCGCAGCGTAGGCTCCGGCCGCCCTCGCCCAACGCCATCAAGCCCCCGTGCCACGGCGTTCGCCATCACCACGGCAGGCATCAGAGGCGGAGGAACTGCGACGGCACGTAGGCGTCTCCCGCTCCCAGCAATATTACGCTTCAACGCTTCGCGCGTTCCGTTGCCGGCTGTCGATGGACATTGTGCGTGGACAGAGTATTAGTCAATCGCAGTATTATTACAGTGACGTGGACTGGGTAGCGTTAGGTCGGCTCGCGGTGGCCGCGGTGTTACAAACGCATTGATGGGTAGCTGAAGCGAGAGAGCAAACATTCGAACGGGGAAAAGGGCCAGAGCTGTGAAATTCCTTAAGGTCGTGCAACATCGTGGCGTTTGCTCTTGTGCCAGTCGGAATCGTGCTCTAAAAGGAAAAAATGGTTTCTTTGGAGTGAGCAAACAGTCTCGTCGGTCACGAGTCTTCCGACAGACCACCGCTGAACTTGGCGCTGGAGACGGAGTGAGAATGGAACACCTTCATCAGTAGTGTAGATTGATGGTGCCCTCGACCCCAGCTGGCTTGCCATAAGTGTAGCAAAACGCCTTTACTCACATCTCAGTGTGTTATTATTTAAAACGCTTTACTGTTAAGATACAATCGTGTTATCTGCTTGTAAATAAAAAACGATTATGTTTACCTATTTATCGAAAAACCTTAATCCAGAATATGTTAACGTAGGTGTTAGTTGTAAAGTTGTATTAAAAATGTATTGTATTTAATTTTGGGTATATAATCCGATCAACCGCTCTCTTGTGATTAGCCAGTGGAAATGACCTAGTTCTTTACTTCATGTAAGTAACTGAAATAACATTCTAAGTATGAGAAATGTTCATTGGATATTTTCAGTATGATTTGTGTATAATTTGTATGATTTTGAGCGCTTTGTAAATATTATTTTATAAGTTTGTTTTGTATGAGAGTGATAGGCTTTTGAATCTCCTTTAACCGAAATCTTTCTTCTTGATTTCAAGTGATGCTTTTAAAAGTTTTCTAAATTGAACTGTTTTCTGTATAAAAGTTTGACATAAACTTAAAAGCGTCGCGCGGTTTATTTAATTTTGTTGTTAAATTATAATATTCTTTGCAGTACCTACATATTACCTAATAGATAATAAATAATAAAATAGTTAATTTACAAGATCTGTGCCATAGTGAGCATTATAACTACAGTTTATGTTCCGTCGTTACTATTATTTGAATTAGAAATATTAATAATATTTGCCTACATTTGCAATATAATTCAAATATACCATCAGATACAATGATTAATAAGACAGAAAAGTTGTTTTTGATTTACCTTCTACAAAGTTTTGAAAATAACTAAATGTAATTCTTTTTTTCGAAACCATTCAGGAAACTCATTTTAGATTCCGATCCAATAACAAAATATACAGAGTCCATTTTGTAACCTTGCCCAGTGACATATGGGATCGTTAGCTTCAATTATTTGCCTAGATTTTCCAAAAAAATGTATGAATTGTATCCAGTCAGTGTTAGTCGTACATTCCTACTTATTCCATAGTCAGTAGTTAAAAACATTAAACATTCCAAACATGTCAAAGCGTCTACACACATCCTTAGAATTAGGAGGCTTTAGCAGTGAGTAGTTTGGACCATCCGAACATCACCTCTTGATGAAATTGTCCCAGTAACTAGCTACTAAGTTACTACTTATATTAGTATACTTGTCATCATAAATTATGACTGAGGTTTATCTTCACCGTAGAGGACGCAGCACGGACACGACGCGTTTAACAATGAACTTACAAATTGTATTGAAACATTATGATGATACGCACTTTACTTCCTTATACAACAGCTTCTTAGTTTTCCACAATTTCGTTATCAAGTATATTGTTCATAATAATATGAGGCAACGTAGTAGGTACGGTTTATAAGTCCAATCGCCCAGTCTTCAGTCAGGTCCGGTTCTGTTCTGCTATAGCAATGGCAACTATTGGGAGCGAGGATGCCCCTCTATCATTTCTTTTTTTACGTCATAGGGGCTAGAAAGCGTATGGCAATTTGTACTAACAGTCTTCTGATTCATTCATTTTTATTATATCCACGATTTCCACAATATCACGTATGCTGTTCATAATAATATGAGGCAACGTTGTACGGTGTATAAGATGAGTTGTTCAGTTTTCAGTTAGGTCTTGTTCTGTCTATAGTAAAAGCTCCCCATTCCAAGTTTATCTTAAAATATGACAGAGGTTGGTAAACTGTCAAATGTCACCTTCGGCATTTCATAAGAATACACGAATCGCAACCAATAGCATTTTGTCTTGCACAGGTAGAGTGTCAGAAGAAGGTCATTGCAATATCTAGTTGTTTGCAAACTTGCCAACTTTAGGTGACACTTAAGTTGGGGACTGTTGGTCTAAGAGCTTATCAGGATGAAGCGATTTACGCTCGAGTTAAGTCGCTCATAGCCAATCATATAACCGTACGGCACATTCCATGTGACATTTCGCAAGCCTGATTGGCTACGCGCGACTTGACTTGCGCGTAGATGGACCATTTAAACGGGGCGATTATTAAGTATGTCCAGAACTCGTCGCCAATTTTAGGGATGTGCATAGACGTTTTTAAATATAAAAATGCGCTTATTATAATTTGTTATGACGCGACACTCCGTATTGTATTACCGTGTCTAGTTGTAAGTATTCAGACGCCGAGAACGAAATAATTGCTAAGAAAAATTACGAAATTAAATCATATTATTTAACTTGCAATTTTGTTTCTTTATTCCTAGTTGAAATTGTGAAGATAGAGAGATAGAGAGGTATCTAGGTAATGTAAGAAAACTTATAAACTTCAATTATTACCTTCACATAGAAAACGTCATTTGCTACTTACTGACTTTGTTGTATCCGCCTGTAATTGGCTTTATCAGAACAAGATCAGCCTAAATCAATCTACTGGACATAGGCCTCCTCCAATAAGAAGTATGGATTACCAGAACAAACTCCAGCAATAATCCTTGTATCGATGCTTAAGCTGTTGGTGTTCTTATTTAAATAAATAAATAAATTTAGGCATTTGCATCTTATCACGATGATTTACCTATGCATCACCAAGTGCTATCTTTTGCTTAATGAGCGGGATGCTGCAGTGACTGTGATATGCTTCTAAGACGCAGTCTTTCCCAGCACAAACCATCATCTCACCTTTGTTGGCTTAGTTGGTCTGAGGAAATATGTAAAATATGTATAAATGATTAGACGAGTAGATTCGGTAGCGCAGTTTGCAGTATTTCCCGACGCGGGTTTAAATTCCGATTGAGTCGAAGTTTTTGGGATATTATAAAATCATAGATCTGTAGAAATCTAATTTCCTAATCATGAGCGATTTCACAGTAAGTGTACCTAAACAGAATAAAAGACAATTGTGAACATGACAATGATACACTAAAAATAATCATTTATTTACTGTTGGTGAGCCAAATGTTAAAACAACAATCCCTTGTGATGATATATTGTTTTTTCTTGAATTTTATGAAAAACATAAAACCTTTTTGTGTAACGAACGTTGATTGTAAGCGTCATCAAAATTTTCAAGCAAACAACGGCTGTCACCTATCAGATTGACGTTGACATGACAGTGACAGCTCTTTATTTTTGTAGTTTGTTGTTTTCTTTATAGTGCTCCGGCTCCAACAGGTACCTACCTACTTTCAATGTAACTACCTACTAAAAGTAAGTAATGACATTGAACAGCATAATATCAAGCCAGTTGGTACTAAAGATATTCTTACAAAGTATGCTTCATTCACAAACTCCCTATGTACACTTGCCTACATAAACAACATCATCATGTTTACCAAGCTTGCAGAGTAGCCGACTACCACAAAAAGGCGCTATTTCTCATAATGTTGCCGGAAGAGGGTATTAGTACAGAGGGTAGTAACATTTAGAACAAACAGGCAAAGTGGGCTGGTCGCGTCAAGCGGGGCGATTAACACCTAGCCGGAGTAGGGTGGCCATTCAGGTGATAGCCACAAAAGCCGACGGGACCGTTGAGCGGCAACATTTTAGTGCCCGCAGCAAAAAGAATAGAGAGAGAAAGTTTTATGAAAAACCTTTTTTATTTTTTTAAATTATGATAATCGATCTGTAACTGACTAAAGGTGAAGCGAGCTGAACGTCACTAAAATGAATTTAATAAATAATGAAAATTTTTGTGAGCAGTAGAGAACAAATAACATACTATTGTTCTAGCACATTGATTGGTCATTAAAAATATGCCTCTAATGAAAGTTATTGCTTGAAATGTTAAGGCGACTATAAAGGTCAAACCTCCCTCTCGCTCGCACTATTCAACATTTGAAGATATAAAATCACTGAATGTAGATAAGCAAAATAGCAAACCTTCACGGCCTAGAAAATAACAATACAAAGGTTCAACAAGAATATCATGTTAAACCCAACATGTTATCCTACCAAAAAATTTGCACCAAAATTTATCACATTGGTGAAAGTTTTTTGTTATGAAAACGTAATGGAATCGAAATGATATCATTGCTGAACCTTAGTATTGTTATTTTCTAGGCCGTGAAGGTTTGCTATTTTGCATATGTGATTTTATATCTTCAAAAATGATCTAATCTTGAATAGTGCGAGCGAGAGGGAGGGGGAGGTTTGAAACTTATAGTCGCCTTAAATAAAATAATAATAATGGTAGATTGGGAAAATTACAAAAACGATAATGAATCTGAATCTGAGTGGTACCTAGTGTACCAACACGCATAATAATCACAGAGTATGTTGAGTAAGTAGGATGAAGGTTAGAGTTCCCTTCGTTACATCCACGACCGAGTGTATCGCGGCGATACTATCGTATCCTTATAAAGCGACATTATAAGTGTTCATAGGTTTGTTAACTTGGTTTGCGTAAGGCCTTGACTGCCGACTGGACCACTGAACTAATTCCCATAACAAAAGTTTCACCCCACACACCCTCTCTATGATGACACATCATAAAAAGTTGGTATTAATTGGGATGAAAATATCTAACTCGTTTTCCTTTTTGTCCCGTAACCCCAACCGAAATTTGACCTCCAAAGCAAATATTGTAACGAATTTGGAGTAGATGAACATACCCATGATGAAAATACCCATGAGTTACCACCGTCTGCGGTAAGTCAGAAGAAGATGTGTTTAAATGTAAAAAAAATAATGTTAATTGATTTTTTCCTGAAAAATCGGTCACTAGACTATTCGACAGAGAACCAAAGTCATCTATAATAAATAAATAAAGCTCAGAGAATTAGCAAACTGAAATGGGCTGATAAACGAGTACATGAGTGGAGACCGCGGTTTATCCAACGTAGAGTAGAACCACGTAGGACCACCTGCTGGAAGATGATGATAATGATGATTAATTTATTATTTGTGTGAATCTATCGTTCTCAGTCTCAGAAAATAGACAGGCATGCGAAATCCAAAGAAAATTCACAAAGTTTATGCAAACATTCATACAAATTCACTCGTTATGTTCATGTACATTATCAAACAGCGTTTTTACTAAGCAAATGGACATGCAATGAGTGTTTAATTTGTGTGTTTGAGGATAATAGCTAGACAAGTAGGTAGATGTTTGTAGGCACAGTACCTACATTGGTGGAATACAGGCGCGCCGAGTGTACCGTGTTAGTTATGCGGTCGTAATTGCATGGCGGCGCGCCGGTGGCCACAAATTTGATGATACAGTCAGCTGCCTAAATTTTTCTTGCTGCAGCAATGCAGCATTGTAATGAGTTCATGAGGGGTGAAGGGGACCGCTCACCATCAGGAGAACCGTATGTCTGTTAGCTAACTTATACATATATACAATATATAGTGTAGAAAAGTAATATAAAAAATAAGAGTAAAATAAGTGTGACATTAAGGCTAAATTATCTAAGTTTCAGCCATATTTAACACCAAAATAATATGTTAGTTTATAATCTACTCCTACTATCTCCAAACGTAAACGTGGAGTGAAAATCTGCGAATGGCTGCTGGTAGAGCTGGCCTCAGGACAGGGCACAATGGCGTTTATTAGGGGAAGCCTATGTGCAGTAATGGACTGCTATAGGCTATTTTAATAGCGAATCTTTGTAAAAAAGATAGAAAATATTTGTGCCTCCTTCACGCCCAAACTACTGAACGGATTTAGTAAAAAAAATTAATCCAGAATAACATGTAGGCTTTTCAAACGGTTACCGTATGAGCAAAGCTGAAGTCGGAAGCAAATAACAAGCCACTTAGGCAGAACATTTTTTTGATGACAAGTACCTATACCTATTGATGGAACAAGCACATGACCCGGCCCACCTGATGTTAAATGGGAACAATTATAAAATAAAAATAAAAAAGACAGTTTATTCCGTAACCTTAACTTATTACATTTCATGCATAACAACTATCAGCATAACAATTGCTTCAAATTAAAATAGAAATGAAAATTGAAATTTAAAATTTAAAACAATATCAAAATTTTTATCAAATCAGAATTCAAAACAATATCAAATTAAAATTCTATACAATTATAATATTAATTAAAATACAATTAAAATATTGTTAATTTATTTTAAATTCAAATCAAATTAAAAATCAAAATGGTAACCATTACGTATACCAAAGCATTGCTTATTAGGTCACAGATGTTTAGAATGTGCACTACGATAGTGCTAGTGCGGTGCCCGTGCCCACTGCTCTGCATCCATCAACTTGAGGCATCATGACGGTGTTATGAATGCGCTCGCAACTTCAATTCGAGACGCGGGCAAAGGATCGCTCCCTATATCGCATCTCTGTTTAGCGGATGGATGATTCAGCCGTGCGGGCGGGATAGCAATATTGGCCGTTCAAAATTTTCTAAGAATTTAGTTGTGTTCCGTAATACCAAAAATGATGAATTAAAACTTTATGTATTCTTTACAAAGTATTGTTATTCTGTAACTAGATAATTTAAGCTATGTTCCTAAACAAACGACACGTAAGATATTGTTGTTTTTGATACGAAATAAAGAGGAAGAAAAGTGGTCAATTTTGGCACAAAAATTCATTTTATGTAAGTATTTTGTAAAAAAAAAACTATCCAGGAACCTAGATAAATACTATTGGAATACAATTATTACAAAAATATAGTGGAAATGTGCTTAAATTTGAAATCATTTTGGTATTACGTTTGTATGGGCAATTCGTCCTCCGGAGGCCCCTTAAGCCTCATGCGCTTGTAATTTCACCGGCACACACACCCAGACCGAAACACAGCAATGCTGCTTCACAGCAGAAATAAGCATGGTCGTAGTACTTCTCCAGATGAGCCCTTCAGAAAGAACTCTACTACTTCTACATTGGACTGTTTTTGATTGAGCCAAAGAAACTAAATTCTGTTGCTGACTGTACCAGGTGTGTTTGAATAGATTTTTTGAAGATGTTATCAAACAACATGTGGTTATAAAAATATTGGACATAATTCGGTTGATCTGCTTTGATGTTATTTTAGCGAATCATTTCGTCGCCCAATCCTTGAAGACAAGAGCTCTTTTAAACGCAAAAAAGCCAAAACCTGATTGTTAGTTTTCTTAAAAAAAAGAGTATTGTTAAATTAGCGATATGTGTGTATTAAATTGTTCTTAAAACCAAATCATATGCTACTTAATATTCACAATTCTGTTAGCTGACAGAAAAGTGGGGTGTACGGGGTTCCGACCCCTATCTTCGGGACCCAAGCCAACCCCACCTTCACGTGGTGCACCCTGCTAAACAACGAACGGGGCTCTGGCGGCCGGCTGATTGCGGCATAGCACAGCCTACATCGGCACAGCTAAATCCCATGGCCACTGACGGGCAGCAGCGTCGGAAGTGCGAGAAGTTGTGCCCGCATGCCCAGCGTGGGGATTATGGGCATATCCCCCATTATTAAGGGAGGCCTATGTCCAGCAGTGGACTGATATAGGCTGGTGTAGTGTGGTGTGGTGTGGTGGATAGAAAAGTCGATCTCTCTTTTGACCACATAATAATTATATTGCAGTTTAAATGCATACATCGATCCAGATCTGAAAAACAAAGTTTATTCTTTCATTATAATACTCCACAGTCCTCAGCTCGTGCCATCCACCACGAAACTGCGCTAGTCTAAAGTCTATATCCAGATACAGAAGAGAACTAGATGAAGTCTAAAAAATCACCATGTTCTGAACGTCAACTCATACGTCTGATCTCTACTTTCTTATGTCCATATATCATTTGCTAGAAAGGGATGCATGCTTTATCTCAATGCTAATTCAAATGAGTTTAAAAAGTAAATTGGACATAGGAAAGTAGAGATCAGCCGTATGAGTTGATGTTCAGTGCATGAAGATTTCTTCTATGCTTTAGTCATAGTTCTTAGGATGCCCCGTAGCCATCCCTAGGTCACCATGGAGGCTACGACCTCTGTGGCGCAGTGGGCGAAAGCCCGCCTAAGACGCAGGAGGATGAATTGAAGAAGGTTCGATTCCCGCCGCGAGTCAAATGTTTATATGATTTGCAAAAAATACAGGTTCTGCTTTGTGATTATACAACAACAACAACAACAACAACACCAGCCTATATCAGTCCACTGCTGGACATAGGCCTCCCCTAATAAGAAGGGAGATATGCCCACAATCCCCACACTGGGCATGCGAATTGGGGATCGTAGGGCACAGAATAACACACCGTTGCTTCCCGTCGGCAGCCAGGGTATTGTAGGTATGCCAGTGTTAAGCTGCACTATGCCGCAATCAGCCGGCCGCCAAAACCCCATTTGTTAGTTACCATGGTGCATCACGGGCAGGTGAGGTTGGCTTGGGTTCCGTAGATAGAGGTTGGTACCTCTTACACCCCTTATTTATTTATTTGTTCCATCACATCGCCTTGCAATTCTTTACCTACGTGCAATATCCTTTAAAATGATGTAAACTTGTATTATTTTTCAAGATTATCCTACGAGATTGTACGTAATCGTATCCTATGTCATGATTTGACACGTGTAAGTTATCGAAACTACTCGTGCTTGTAGTTAGTAACTATTCTATGGTTTTTGAAGGATTTTATAAGGTCCTTATAACAGGTCAATATGTGCTATTAACCCATCATAATGAACAAGTTCTTAGTACCGACATAATATTATTTTAACCTAGGTATGATAGTACTAGGAATCCTACTTAACTACCATATTGCCGTAGTGTGTGACAAAAAGTAACAAAAAAAATTATAGGCAGATATTTACCGTCCATAATTTGCGTGTAGTGCGTAAAGTAAGATATATCAGACTTCCTGAAATTAGAAAATTCATCAACAAGTCAAACCTGTAAGATTTTAAAAGTATTAAATAAATTATGAGTTAATCCATTTGACACACTATGTATTATATTTCAAGTTTCATCCGAATCCGTTCAGCTGTTACAGAGTTGAATTGGAACCAATATACTCGAACAACACACGTACAAACTATCACATTTATAATATTATTGTGATGGTGATTTAATAGATTTAGATTTAATAGATTTAATAGATTTATTAAATAAAGATACAAAGTTTGCACAGTTTACACCAAAACACTTAGTATCTTAAATTAAAACTAAGAAATGTGATGTGTGATTAGAGGCCGCCCCGTGATTTAGTTCGCGTAGAAATTTTGTTCACGCTGTGCCTTTTCAAGGCTGTGTATTTTCTAAACCTTGACTAGGAACAAATTCGTTTCTAGGACTTACAGTACTATGGTCTTTGTCCCTCTGAACTTAGGTTCAGCAGACGATTCGATTAATCCTAGGACAATCTGACCCAAACATTGGAACTACGTCGCTTGTCAGAGGGACTACGGTCATGATATTATGTACTTAAATTCTTTTGTGTAAATTCTATACTATAAGTTCCCATGGTATGGTAATACGTTACTATAGTTATAATTATTGTACAGTTTAGGCGTCACCACCACGAGCGAGTGCATCGGGACGAGTCCGCGCTTCCCAAGTCTCCAAATGACAATAATCTCATGTATCGACGTGACTCGTCAGGGGCCCGACCGCGCTAAATTATAACAGCTAAACCTTGGCTAAACAGTAATCGAACCATAGCTTTTTCCATTTTTCGTACCGCCCTAAATGATTTGACAGAAAGTTGAATCGTAGCCACACGCCGCGTCTTCGCGATAATATCGCCGTGCGGAGAAACATTCTATGAGTGTATGGCAATACGTTGCACGACATCGTCGCGATGCACTCGCTCTTGGAGGTGGCGTCTTAGGCTGTGGGTTGATTGAAGTTACATAGGTATGTATATACTAAAAGATTTGTATACTTGTATTAATTTTATGCCAGTCGGTAATACAATTCATATACAATATTCGTGATTTGACCCGCCTAAGTCAGCGTTTTAAAATTGTTTCTGACACAAATACTTTTATTTCGTTGGCATTGCGTCATGTACACGTATAACACGTTTTAGTTTATCAAACGTATCATAATGACGTACAAACGAACAAATATTCTTTGAATTTTTCGCGTATTTTCTACACTATTATTATCCAAGGCATTAAATTCCCTCTCAATTATAAATGAGATAAACACACAAAAAAATCAGCAACTCAAGTAACAGTAGGTAGTTAATATTGATGTAGAAACTACTGACATTTTGATACTACACTCGAGAGCAATGAATCCGGGTCACTCAAAGAATCCTAAAAATCTCGGAAAGTAAGAATGCTAGGTTAATGCAATAAATTGTATTTAATAGACAATTTAATACTCCTTAAATGAAAGTATTAAAACTTCTTAGTTATTGTAAAGTTATATCATAAAAAAATCAAATTTGAAAAGGGAACACTGTCGAAGATGGAACTACGAAATTACAGGATTTGTTTTTGCTTTTGTTTGTAATCTGTCATTTATGTTGGTACATAAACCAGGTTGATAGTGCTCAATATTCATTATTCAAGCTGAAATCATGTCGCTTACACTTGAAGAATGCACCAGAATACTTACATTGGTGGAAACCGGCCGGAGTCAGCGCGATACAGCCAGGACTGTCGGTGTGTCGCTGTCAACAGTACAAAGAGTTCTCCGACGTTACGAAGAAACTGGTTCTAACCTACGCAGACCAGGAACGGGCAGAACTAGGTGTACCACAGCACGAGAAGACCGATACTTGGTGAACACCATGCTTCGAAATCGCTTTCTCACAGGAACTGAACTCACAAATCAGTTTCGACGCCTCGGAGGAAGTAACCCAAGTGCATGGACAGTAAGACGTCGGCTTGCTGAATCTAACTTAAAACCCCTTAGACCTGCAAACGGCCCTAAACTGGAGCGTGGCCATCGTATTTCAAGACTAAGATATGCCCAGAATCACGTAAATTGGAGTATTGAAGATTGGTCGAAAGTTATGTTCTCCGACGAATCAAAATTTATGCTCTACAAGCACGATGGAAGACACAGAGTGTATAGAAGACCAGGGGAAAGATTCAAGCAAGCATGCATCGAAGAAAAAGTAGCCTACGGTGGTGGGTCTGTACTTGTGTGGGCCGGAATTTCCTCTGAAAGTCGCACAGAGCTGGTGATCATAGAAAACGGCTCTTTAACTAGCGTAAGATATGTGGAAGAAATCCTCAACGAACACGTTGGTCCATTTATGGTCAATTTGGGTGAGGATGCTATATTTATGCATGACAATGCCCGACCTCATACAGGTAGGATTGTGAATGACTACCTTCAAGAGATGAACATTACTTGTATGGAGTGGCCAGCGCGCAGCCCGGATATCAACCCGATCGAGCATGCTTGGGACGAGCTAGGGAGATGCGTAAAACAACGAAACCCTCCCCCAATCACGCTTCCTGAGCTCAAAATTGCTCTCACAGAGGAATGGGAGAATATTCCCCAAAATCGTATAAGGAACTTGGTGTACAGCATGCCAAACCGCGTAAACGCAGTAATGGAAGCACGAGGAGGTAATACGAAGTATTGAAATTCAAGAAAATCGTCATAAAGTTCAAAAATTTCATGTTTCCTATTTTTGTTTTAAGGAGAGATCAGCAGTTTTTTTTCTTTATGTAATTTTGTGTAAATAAAATGTATGGTGACTCATATTTTTTTAACTTTCATTTAAGGAGTATTAAATTGTCTATTAAATACAATTTATTGCATTAACCTAGCATTCTTACTTTCCGAGATTTTTTGGATTCTTTGAGTGACCCGGATTCATTGCTCTCGAGTGTATTTTATAAGTATTGTATGTAGGTAGGTTAGGCTTTGCAACATCCATCTTCGGAATCTAAGCCAACCTCACCTGCCCGCGGTGCACCCTGCTAACTAACAAACGAGGCTCTGGCGGCCGGATGAGCGCCATAGCGCAGCCTGAGCTACAGCGAAATTCCCTGACCAGCACCGATGGGCAAGGTTGTCGGCGGTCCGAGAAGCTGTGCCCGGCGATCCCCTACCCGCATATCCAGTGTGGGGATTATGGGCATATTCCCATGTTAGTAGGGGAGGCGAGATGATGTAGGAGATGTTTAGCAGTGGATGATTATAGGCACTGTGTTTGAGTGTGTATATATACTAAGTAAGATATTCGAATGGCATTTTAGTTATTACCATGATACATAAACATATCTTGACGGCCTCTGTGGCGCAATGGGCAAAGGTCCGCCTGAGACGCAGAAAGTTGCGGGTTCGATTCCCGCTGCTGTACAAATGTTTGCATGTTATGTAGATATTTGTCTCGGGTCTGGGTGCTTTCTACGTATAATATGTATGTATTTACAAAAATAAATTATATGTGTAGTATATCAATCATGTGGTTCCCATAATACAAGCTCTGCTTAGTTTGGGGCTACATGATGCTGTGTGATTAAGTCCCGCATTATTTTATTTTATCTATGTATTCGAACTGAATCTAAAACCACCGACTTAGAGCTCATTTTCAATAAAAGGTGATTTGGGGTGACACAAGTGTGGCACTTACCCTGGCATACGGAATGGACGGATTATACCGTCTACAAGCAAAGTTGAGTGTTTTGCAAACATTCGGATGCCTGGGGATAGAAGTAGCTCACATGAGCTTTCTATTTTGCAAGGTACTGATGCTTCAAGATTGAGGTAGTAGCAACAATAGAAAAGTGTGTGTTTTTTCCTGATTTATTTTTGATCGGGAACCTGGTGTTTAAAATTGCATTTTACAAAAGGTTTAAGGTATATTACTTGTTAAGGTCATCTTCACTTTCTTCCCAGTTTCTCTCAACTTCCCAGTGGAAAATGTTAGAGGGGGCCTGGCCTATGCCTGGACTGTGGGACATTAGAAATAGAAAAAATATACTGTTTTATACCATTCCAGTTCGGAATACACAGCAGACAGTAGTGAAACAGCATTGCTGTATTGGTTCGAAGAGTCTGCGTAGGTAATGGTGAAATTACTGGCAAATGAGGACTAAAACATCTTCATGCTTCAAGTTGATGGACGCAGGGCGTTGCATTGTACGAGCACGTGCCTAATAAGTGCGGCGTACGATTTGTTTATCACTTAGAGTTTGTTACATACAATTGATACAATGTAAGATCGACTGAATCAATGGATATGAAACGTGGAGGAGGAAAGTGTTTATGAAAATGAAAAAGTATTAATTTCAGCAAACAGTTCAAAACCGCATAGTCGTTTTGAGTGCTGAATAACACAACTACGCTGCCGACCGACCAGCTCCAGATCAACCAGCTGTCCAAGACACGCAGTAAACATGTTAAACAAGTTGGCTGCTCCTGTGACTATGACGCTTGACAGCGTCTTCATACTACGCAAAATCAATTGCATTGCCAACCTCTGTGGCGCAGTGGGCGAAGGTCCGCCTGTGACGCAGAAGGTTGCGGGTTCAATTCCCGCTGCGGGACAAATGTTTGCATGTTCTGTAGATATTTGTCTCGGGTCTGGGTGTTTTCTATGTATGATATGTATGTATTTACAAAAAAAAATATGTATATATGTAATATATCGATCATGTGGTTCCCATAACACAAGCTCTGCTTAGCTTGGGGCTACACGATGCTGTGTGATAGTCCAGCATTATTTATTATTTATTTTATTATTGCAAAAACTGGGCTGATGAACATTAGAGTTCGGAACTAAGCTCTTTTTTATATTCCACAGGATATTGAAGTCAGTACACGTAAAAATACCTCAAAATTCGATGTCACTTCCAGACAAGCATTGAACATAGCTTGCCCTACGTCCAGGCCTTACCACAACAATTATTACCTATTAATATTTACGTGAGCTTAAATAATCATATGCGATAATGACGTTTGTTATGGGAGACATGTCTGCTCGTAGGATGATGATAATAATGACGAAAAAACCAAAATAAGACGAACGAATGTAGAAAGTCTCGTGACATATCCGCAAGCGAACTAATGGACTTGTAATACCCGTAGTCTTCAAACATGAGTGGCGTTAAAAGGACTAAGGGCCAGCATTCATTGCGAGGTGTAAAACGCAAGCAGAGCGGCTTAGTTGTATTTATTTAAACTCTATTGATCAATATAACCTTGAATAAATATCGATATTTTTTTAAATAGATAGATAGATAGATAACGTTTATTGACAAAAAGATTGCATGTTTTAAGTTAATAGTGACTTAAATCCTAAGTTAGGTTTATCTAGACACCAGAGTTGACCAAAAAATATCATTAAATAATATAACAATACAAAACTTTTATGCACAGTATGCAGTTACGCACACCGACACAGCGGTGTCACCCTTTTTTGGTCGTGTGGCTGTAAAACGCGGTATCCAAATATAGTATTCCTTCACCAGTTTCCAGAAATGTCAATGCTACGAACATCAACAAGACGCAGATCGCACGCAGGGCACAGCTTTTGCCCCGCCGACGCTGCTGCCTATCGTTGACGGCCTGCAAGGGATTGTTATATAATTAGCTGTTAGGTTGCACTATACCGCAGTGACCGCCAGAGTCCCGTTTTCTTACTTAGCAAGGTGCACCACGGGCTGGTGAAGTGCCTTAGTATCCAAAGATGGAAATGGAACCTCTTACTCCCAAAAAATCATCCATTGACCGCTTGATGGTAGTGGACCAAAACATACTACTCCAAAACAGAAACTCTCTGACATGTCTTCGTTTCTCCTTTATGAAAACCTTAACCTAATTATAAGCTTATTTTATTTATGTAGGTAGGTATTAATAAGTAGCCACGTAAGCTCGTGCAAAATCTTCATTTGAGAAGTTTTCAATACGCTGATTCGAATCGCATCAGCGCATGACTTATTGAACATCTCAGAACTGGACGGCAAATATTGACAAACTGGAGTATTTTTTGTCTCACTGAATCGAAGGGTTGAATGGCTGGCTTGTTTGAAGAGCCTCCGAGCTGGAATCTGGAAAATATGACCAACAATGGAATGAACTGTTCTCTCAACGAATTAGACTTGTTAACTCTTGATTACACTGCATTTCTACTTGACAATTTCATGGTTTATTTATTAAATAAAATCAAATGTTTTTTTGAAAAAAATACATAATGGGATATATTATGAGAAACTAGGTTAAATTCTGATGAAGTTCATCATTTTATCTTTATGTCGTTTTAAATAGATTCAATTTATTCCGCGGCCTCGCTCGCATTGTACTAACATACCGAGATAAAGTTTCATCCAAATCCGTTCAGCCTTTTAGCCGCAACGGAGTTGTATGGGAACGAACGATACTCAAACACAAACACTAAATTTCGCATTTTTAAATTTAACTTTATAATTATACAACATAATCTCGAAACACGTATGTATGATAGCACATAAATTACTAAACTAACGATTGCTTCGGCAATATGTTCCGATGCGATAATCCTTATAAACGGCTAAGTTCACACGCCGTGGCATATTTCTGGATTCTATAATTGCAAGCTCTATTCGCTTAAACGCGTAGACTAAAACAAATGGTTACAAGACTGTTAACAAACCATGTTTTGGAAACGGCATTTCAAAAAGTGAAACCAGTACAAAAACATGATAAATTCTCTTTTTTTTATTTATTTATTATGGGCCAGCTTTTCACCTCTAGTTTTGCGTGGGCAAGAATGAGGACGACGATAGGACGAGCTTTCCCACAAGATGTTTGATAACCATACCAATCAGGGTAATGAATAAAATATAATAAATCCTACTAATATTATAAATGCGAAAGTTCGTGAGAATGGATGTATGGATGATGGTCATCCATAGAAGTGATAGTGCCATAAGTGCGCGAAAGAGTAACTAACATTCATATGTTTTTGTTACTCATTCACGCAAAAACTACTGAACGGATTTCGATGAACCTTGGAATATACATAGTTTGTGACCTGGATTAACACATTAACTTTTTATCCCCGTACCACGCGAGCGAAGCCGCGGGCGGAAGCTAGTTATATATAACTCTCACAATGGATTTATATACTTCTAAAGTTAGCCTCAAGAAACGGTTCGACCAATCCTAGCACAATACTTACGACCCAGAATTAGGAACTACTTTGCGACTTAACGTTAGTAATTTACCCATTTGCTTTATGCATTGTATGTGTAACAGATTTTTAGTTTTCAGTATTTTGTAACAGATTTTAAGTTCTTGTGGCAGAGGGCTGGCCATATCTGCCGAAGAACCAATAACCGTTGGGGCAAACGAGTTCTTGAGTGGAGACCGCAGGTCGGCAAACGTAGAGTAGGACGCACTCCGGCCTGGTGGAGTGACGATTTGCGTAAAGCTGCCGGTGGAAGCTGGATGCGTCGAGATCAGAACAGGGCGCAATGGCGCTCATTGGGGGAGGCCTATGTCCAGCAGTGGACTGCTATAGGCAGATGTTGATGTTGATGATGATGATGATGAAGTTCTTGTGAGTAGTGTAACTTACGTGACTGCATCATTTTGAAGTACTAAATCATAACTTTTTTTGTCTTCAAAAAGAAAACTCATTATTTTCTTAGTATTGCAAAGATTAGCAGCATTGCGCAGATAAACTAATTTGTTGGAATTCATGTCCACATACAAGAATGCTTACAAATTCAAACAGTACCGTTTACCGTCACGTCCTTAAGATTCCTAGCGCCAGTTCTATTGTGGTCCTTTTATTATTATTTATCTATCCCCATTACGTCTTCGGACAAAAGACTTCGAGTGTTTGGCCGTCGGAACTTGAAGAGAACGAATGTAGATGGTAAATAGATGGGGTTCCCACGATGAACGCAATGCAACCGCTTTGTCCCCTAAGTAATCAACAATTTTGGAACCTTGTCACAGAGAAGTTGTCAATGATATTTGACAGGTTCTTCAAGCAATGAAGCAATTTGAAAGGATTAGTGTACTCAAAAGGAACAAAAGTGAATTTGGTCTGGAATATTCTGATAAAGAAAATTGTTCGGCGATCGTTATTGCTATAGTCGCCATTGCTATAACAGAACAGGACCTGACTGAAGACTGGACGATTGGACTTATAAGTCGTACTACGTTGCTTCACATTATTATAGAGAATATACTTGATACTGGTAGAATTTAGGAAAATCCCAGAAGCCAACAATGAATGAATGGATTTGGTTTCTAAGTACTTATTACTGAGTTTTTTGTTAAAATTAGATATAAATCGAAAAAAATTAAAGAAAATGATAATCTTCTTCTCTCAAAAGAAATGAAAATTTGTCAGTTAACCTTAAAGCTCTAAAAGACTATCAAATCTTAATCTAAGACACAGATAAACGTTTTAAAAGTCAATCGTTCATCCGATAAAATACTAATGAGTGCTCGTTGAAAACAAACTTATCTTGATGAGACAGTTAAGATGAAGCATATCATTAATAACCTCATATAAATAATAACATCATTACTCCCAACTTGGACCACCCAAAATCATCACCTTTACAATATGAACATTATTATTATGATCGTAAACTACAGAGATAAGAAAGAAAATGATGGGAAATGAAAGACGAAAAATTAAGAGAAACCGCTGCGGTCTCGTAATTGTACACTTTGAGTTGTCAGCAATTTGCATACAAGATGAGGCGTTAATGGGTGTCCAATACGATTTTTTTACTCAATATTCTCCGCATGGGCATGCACAAAGTTTATTAACATAAATAAACTCCAGAAAATTAGACTGTGCAATGCATTTCAAACAAGTTTTGGAGCTCTTAAATTCACAATCAGAGAACATGTTTTAATAGGCATTTTATTGACGCGATACGTGTATCAGTTATCTGAAAATTAATTAAGATAATCATTGCACTTTACGGTTTTGATTAAATGCAATTAGAAGTGATATTAATTATAGAACTTTGAGTTACAGGTGTGACTTATAGTGTTGGATTATAATCGTTTACAAGAGCCGTTATAATACGAGCCAAATATAATACAAAATAAAGATATTTTTGGATTGCGTATTTAAAAAATACACTTGCATTAATTTTTATTTTATTGCAATTTATTGATATAAAAATGCATTTATAGTACTATGGTACTAAGCTTTTTTACTAAGCTTTTAGGTACTTTTTTACTAAGCTTTTAGGTACTAAGCTTTTTTAAGGTTGGAAAAAATATTAATAACATCTCCCCATTCCACTTAAAGGATTTTTTATAGTATAAAATATATTAAACACATTTAAAATTATATCATTTAAACATAACTATATTTATTTAAAAAACTTTTTTAAATAAATTAAATAATATTCAAACAGGTAACAAGATAAGATGACGAACATGATTCCTCACTGAGGCTAAAATTTTGTAAGCTTATCTCACTGTATTATCTATGTAAATAACTGTACTCTAGCTACTAAATATATTTATGCATCGACATTTTCGGTAGGCGTTCCATCATTTAATGAGTATTATCGGCTATTACTTATAATATAATTTTCACTTCTCTTGCTCAAAAAGTGTATCATAATAGTGTAGCTTAGCGGGCCTAAAACTCGAGTTTAATACCTCGGGCTAAAAAGTATTTTTTCTTTTTAATTTTTGTCTAAAATCATCAGCCCGTACAAAGAATTCGTTCTCTTAAATAAAAACTCGACTTCTTGGTGCTCCGTCAATATTTTTTTTGAAAATAGAACCGTCTTGGTGATGTTTTATGAAGGTTGATTAATTTTTAATGAAATTTCTGAAAATTGTCTAATTTTGAATTGTTTTATTTTCTCGCAATCGAAGTGAAAAGTAGAGTGTTTTACTCGGGCTAAAACCACCCATTATAACTCGGTCTTGTCATCCTCCCTCGCTACGCTCGGGAGTATAACAACCTCGTATATAATGGGATGGTTTAGTCCCTTGTAAAACAATCTACTATTATTGCACGATGCGGCGGTTTTAAAGAAAATCAGAATTATCGGAAATAAATTGAAATCAATAAATTGAACATGGTAGTTCTGAAAAATTATTCAAGATTAATTTATTCGTACTACTAGGTACGTGTAAATTTGATATATTAACGTGTAAATTTATATTATATTTAATAAATAAATTAAATTAAATTAAGAGTTTAAAAATGTTTAATAACTGGTAATATAATATAAATATTAATTAATCAGGACACTTTCAATGATTAAGATCCTTCAATTACTGATAAGGATATAACGCCCATTGTTAAAGTTTAAAAATTCTATATTTTCTTACCTTTGTTATAGTAACTGTTCTGTTGATATTGAAAACAATTCGGTCTGCCAAAGTAGAAATCACTCGCGTCTACACAAGTGTTTTACTTAGAGCAAGAAGTCTACGCATTGACATTCCAAAGATTTAAGTATCAAGAAAAAACAATTACCCACAGCTTTATTAAGTCCTTTAGAAAATATTACTGCTTTTACTGTTACAAAAACAAAACAAACATCTTCACGACTTTTCCCACATTATGATTATCTTCAGATATTGCTCAGTTCGCAAATCTATTGAGGATACCTTAACGGGGGTAGTCAGAGGCAAGTCCAAACATTACGTTTGATACATGCCCACTTTTTGTAAGCAGCTAGCATTCCACGTGACACGTTGCAAGCATTGCCGCTTTTTTATTGGAACACTAACCTAGAACATACCTTTCGAACTTTTTAGTTCAAGGGCATGCCGGCTTCCTCACGATGTTTTCCTTCACCGTTTCGAGCTCGTAGTAATGCGCACATAAATTTTTCGAAACGAAAAATCAATTGGTGCACGGCTAGGATTCGAACCCACGACCTCCAGATCTTAAGTCACACATCCCACTAGGCCACCACGGCTCCTTACTGTTACATTCATAGTTTTAACCTTCAGATAATTTAAGTCATAAAAGAGTACTTTGTAAACGTTTTTCTTTGAAAATAAATGTTTTAATTAACTAATTTTATTAATTTACAAGTCAGAAACGTCATACCTACGCCTTTAACTAGGATGCAACAAATTAATAGAACACGATCACCATGAAGCAGGATTTTTTGTGTTGGCTAAACGTGATGAGCTAATTACAGAAGGGTGTGCTGTGTCTAATTGTACAGTCAATAGCTGACTTGTGACGTCAAGTCTTGCTTGTTCTATAGATTTTAAAACATTGCGACCACTGCTTATCTTTACCATAATTCCATATTTAACTTAATTTATTTCAATAACTGTGTTGAAAGTCGATATAGTTAAAAGAGTTGGGAGATTCAATTGGGCTGTTCACATAGAACACAATAACCATCATATGAGAGAAAAAAACATGTATACGGTAGATTTCTTTAGTGGAGACCGTGGGAAAATATTCGACACCACACCAAAAAAATAGCGGGCAGCAACTGGACCCTCACTGCCCGAAACCGAAGAAAGAAAGTAGAAATCCTCAAGTACGCAGATCTTTTAAAACAAGTCCCATCATCATCATTTATATCATCAGCTTAAAGGAGTTCATAGCTGGACATAGGCCTCTCTTAAAATGAGCACCAATTGCGCCCTGTCCTCAGCTCGACGCGTCCAGTGTCTGTTAACAGCTTTTGGCAGATTGTTACTCCACCTGGCCGGAAAGCGTAGACTACGTTCTCTCGTTTACCCCAACCAACGGTTATCGGTTCTTCAGCAGATATGGCCAGCCCACTGCCACTTCAGTTTGCTGAGTCTCTGAGCTATGTAAACAAATTTAGTTCGCTTATATGCGGATACCATCCTTCAGTGAAAATCCAAGCATAGCTCGTTCCATAGCACGCAGAGCGACTTTAAACTGGTCCTCTAGCCGTACTGTGAGAGTCCACGTTTCGACTATGCCATGACGGGTAGACAGGACGATTGAAAACGTTAGATTTCAGGCAAGTAAGTAATACCGCCCTTCTTTTATAATTTTTATATAGTATCATAAATAAGCTTCGGTAGTTTTGCTGATAGCATTTTTTACAAGTTATTTATAATATAATAAGTGACGAATGATAAATCTTTTTAAATTTTAATTATATAACAAGTCATAAACCCAGATAAAACAATGACTTCTATTTAAATATTTAGTCCAAACCCACCTACTGCATTAATAAAGGTACAGTTACACTATTTTAGCTAAACCGGTACCAGACCATTATGAAGATACCAGTTGCGGTGCCCTTATACGCGTCTTACAAATTATTTTTTGTATTAATTACTATTCGAAATCATTGGAATTAGCATACAATATAACTTGTTTGGAGCGGTGGCGCCGCCACGCCCACGCGTGGTGAAACTGCCGTCGCTTTGACAGATTTCTTATTTAATTTTGTAGGTATCGGAGGAATACCTACAAATATTTATCTCAAAAAGACTTGTAAAGGTACAAAGGTCGTAATGCCTCATCTTCAAATACGATGTGGCCATGGCACTTAGAGTAAAAACTTGCCTATACATTTTGTGTATTTTGTATGTTAGTACCTATGTATTTCGTATGTATGTTTTCTTTTAATCATTCCATTCAGCGGCGTTTTTTTATAATACCTGAAGATGGAACAAGCACATGGCCCACTTGATGTTAAGTGGTAACCATTACTTAACAATGTATTGCTTCGTACATCACGCATGTTTGGTACGTAGTACCCACCTGTAATTTCACAAGCACCCACACCTTTCAAACCGAAACTCAGCAATGCTGTTTCACGGCTGAAATATGCATGATGTTAGTAGTTCCCAAGGTGAACCCTTCACAAAGAAATCTACTACTTCTAAATCATACAATATGATATTTTGTCACAAATTCCAAGCTCACAGCTTCCAGTCTGCCATGACGACATTTATCAACCAGCTTATCAATCCGCTTCTTCAACCATAGCAAATTTTTTGCTTAATCCTAATAGAAGCTGAATAACTCAACGCAATTTTAAACGTATAAATTCCACCGTTTAAGCATCCAACAACACTTAAAGAGCGGCCTTTCAAAATAAATCGATTCACTTACAAGAACAAAAATAATAACGCACTATCATCGACCATTACGTCGTATATTACACGCATAACGTAATTACACTGTAATACTACTAATTACAATCCACGGAGTAATTGAGGGGTTAAATGTTATAATAAATTTAGCTACTTGCCCACTTATGGTGTTAAGAAGGCCCGACCTGTTCCACGGTTAAGTTCAGGACTAAGGTTGAAGATGGTGTAATTTTCTTTTTTATCATTATCATCATCATCATAATTAGAAGCTTACTGTTGAACATAGGCCTCCTTTGGGCCATTGCGCCTTGTCCTGAGCTCAACGCATCTTGTATCTACTACCATCATTTCGCAGATCATCACTCCAACTGACCGGAGTGCGTCCTATACCACAGAATACAGAAGGTACAGAAGCTTCACTCCGCGCAATCATTTAAATAAATAGCGACTTTAGCTGCTACGCAATAAAGTGCTATTCAGCTCGTACCGAACTCAGTGCCTAACATTTATATTAACCTACACCTTGCATCCCTTTCTATCGTATAGCTCTATCTCTACTGACGTGGCACGTGTAACGTTAGGGTTGTCTTGAGAATTATTCTGTGACGAATAATAAGAACCTGGCCGCCGACGGGCAGCAGCGTCGGCGGTGCGAGAAGCTGTACCCTGCGATCCCCAACCCGCATGCCCAGCGTGGCCAAAATTTTAGTAGGTAGGTACCTACCTAGATATTTGCAAGAGAAAAAAACAACATTTGGTTTGTAGGTAACCTAGTTATCTAGTTTTAGTTGTTAGTACGCCTACCTTTAGGTAACTTACCACATCGATTTGTCTACCTACACCTACCTACCCGACTGTTTTTAAGTAGGTAACCTACACTGCCTACTTAAAGTTAAATCAAATAAAAATGTACCTAGGTTGGGTTTCTAATCTTGCTCTCAGTCTACAAAATCAAAATCATAATACCTACTTACTACAGCACTATGTAGGTAGATACCTACCAATGGCACAAAAATTGTCTATGAAAAAATACCTACATTATAATATTACGTTTATTTATGTAGGTAGGTAACGCATTCAAATAGAACTTGTACCTAAGTACCTATCTACTTAAGTAAATACGGGAGACTTTGATATCTAAACAACGCATTATTTGGTAGAAAAACTTTCAGTTCTGTACCTACTATTGGTATTATTTACATTTTCTTATTATTATTCAGGCAACCAAATGCTATGCAGTATTTTTTTGCCTTCATTTGGCGTAAAATATAGGTACATTAACAAAAACAAAGTAAAATGCCGCGGCTGCTCAAAGACACTTTCGTTCCGGGCAGAACTCTGCAACCGACGTAACGAACCATGCTAGGAGGGCCGGCGATGCGTAGGTATATTTTTATACCTATTCTGCGGAGTGAAAGAGGCCTGCCTATACTACTAACGTTCTTTATACTTACTTTATTCTTGAAAATATTAGGGTTAAGCTTAGATTTGTATAAAACTTTGCTCGCATAAGGCCTAGACTGGCCGAATGGTCCACCGAAATAATTGGACCGAAAACTCAAGAGGTTAAAAACTGGCAAAAATATGTGCTAGTCAATTCTTGAGAGACATTTTTAAAAACAATGTTTAAGAATCTATTCCATCACTGCTTTGTAAAGTAAAAACCATTCCAAATTGAAAGAGGCCTGTGTCTAGCAAGAACCTACATGAAGAAAGCAAAGAGTTTGCGTAGAAACTTTTTTCTGGAAGAATATAAAAAAATAAGAACATTTAGCATATGTACTTGTAATAAAATTTTGGAAGCCAAGCTCACCGGCACGTGGTGCACTCTGCTAACTAACAAACGGAGCCTCTGACGGCTAATTGTTACCAACCCGCTTACCCAGCCTGGGGAATATGGGCATATTACTCCTTATTAGGGGAAACCAATGTCCAGCAGTGGGTTAATATGGGATGGTGGTGGTGTAAAAGCACATTACGATAGTTTTGATGTCCTTGTGCTCCTCGCTGAAAATTGCGGCACAGTTTTTAATACTGCAACTCGCAGCGTCCCCACTGTATTGCTGCTTCATTTATTAAAATAATTTTATCCTGCATTGTAAAATTTGAAACTAAAAATTTATAATTTCAATTTTTAACTAAAATAAGTCATCTCGCTTGAGTATGTCCCTTTATCGAAATGATACGGGCAACCATTTGGTTGTGTTTTAGTTTGATCTTTCTTTCTGCCTTCTTCGTATTTATGAGCTAGTGGCCAACTCTAGTGACGGAGTTTTCAGGCCTAGCGCCTCTGACATAGCTTGACGACTTAAAACTGGGAACAAAATTTTAACGTGCCTTTCGAAGCACAGAAGTACTCTGATTGAAATTAGGGCTTGCATTCGAATATTCGAATATTCGAATAATTCGAATATTATTTTTGTTCGAATATTCGAATACTGATATTTCAATATTCGAATATTCGATTTAAATTAATAACACCGAAATCGGAACTCAGATGTGCATGAAATGCCACTTAAGAGTTCGCGCGATATATCCATACAAGACTATACAAGTTTACGTCGTCGTTCGGGTAAACAACATGTCGAACGATCCGATGCAAACCCAATAACTTTTATCGGGTTCGGATACACTCGGAAGTGTCGCGTAGTGCATTCGCGTAGTTGACGAAACTGTTCTGTTCATTCATCTCTGTCGTTAACGTGGATGTATATTTTCATGATTTTGTTAAAATTACAACTAACCTAGATTTATAAGACTGTTTTTAGAGTGACATTACCGAGCCAGTCAAACGAACCCTTTGGTGCTGCTTTGTCCGTCCGTCCGTCCTTGGCGTGGTTTACTTCGGTGTACTTAAGAGATCACCTTGGTTAAGCAACTCTCCGCGTGGTCATTACTTGGATGACTGTTTAGTGACATTTAGATTTGACCACTTCCGTGCTTCGGAAGGCACGTTAAGATGTTGGTCCCGGCTTTTCAGTCGTTAAGCCATGTCTGAGGCCTTCGGGTGGCCTAAATCTCCGACACTAGAGTTGGCTACCAGCTCATACGAAGAAGAAAATTTTAATTTGTGGTTGATTGTGCGTGTAAATCACAAATGTGTCGTTACGGTGACATACCTTTTTGTAATTTTTTTAAAATTAGTTCATGGAAAAAACGCGTTTAAGAATAAAATAAGTTGATATTTTAAACTTCTTCATGAAAATAACACTCAAAATAACAAAATAAGATGTGATTTTAATAAAATCATAGTGTTTTTCTATTATTCGAATATTATTCGAATAATATTCGAATAATTCGAATAGTACCCGAAAAAAATTCGAATATTCGAATATGAATATTTTCGAATATTTGCAAGCCCTAATTGAAATGCCACAAAGCGGTCACCCATCCAATTAGTGACCGAGCGGAGTGATGCTTAACCAAGATGATCTGCTAAGAACTACGAAGTTAGCCTCACCTCGAGGGCTTAATATTTTGATAAGAAATTTATATAAGGTAATCATGATAGGTTAAAAACGCCCAAAGACAAGTTCATGATTATATTCTGTTGTTACATGGTAACAAGGCTTATCTATCAAATTATAATCATTCATCAGACCAACACTGATACTTTGTTATCTGCCAATTTAATGACTGATTTCCGCCTACATACCGAAAATTAACAACACCTTGAAATGATAAATAATTTAATCTCAATATCTTATACTTTCGTTTTTGCTTTAGTTTGTTGAAAATAATTGAGTGTACATATAATGGCTGGATACGTCGAGTTTTCTCGTCACCCATACCGAAATGTTTGAAACAAGTTTAAAATCAGTGCATCCTACCTGTACCAAGACATACGGAGCAGAAACGTGGACAAAACGGCTATTCCACCAGTTTAAAATCGCTCAGCCAGCTATGCAACGAGCTATGCTCGGAGTTTCTCTGAAGGATAGAATCCATAACGATACTGTCTGACATAGAACTACAGTTGACATAGTTCAGAGAACTAGCAAGCTGAAGTGGCAGTGGGCTGACCATATCTACTGTAGAACTGATAACTGTTAGAGAAAACGAGTTCTTGAGTGGAGACCGCGGACTCAGCAATCGTAGTGTAGCCAGGCCAGTTGGAGTGACGATCTGCAAAAGGCCAAAAGGCAGAAGCTGGATGCGTCGAGCTGAGGACAGGGCGCAATGGCACTCATTAGGGTAGGCCTACATCCAGCAGTGCCCTGCTATTCAAAGTTTCATCCAAATCCTTTCAACCTTTCTGGCGTGATAGATAACAAACATCCATCAATCTATACATCCTCACATACGTTTAATAGTGTCACGTGATGTGATGATCATAGAAAATTATATAAACGGAAAATAACTTAAGACCTCACAAGGTCTTTGTACTAAGTGCCTTTGAAGCAGCTTTAAAACCGACTAATTGGACTCGCCTCATAAAAGCAATAATATTATACAATGAGTTGTAAATACTAAATACCATGGAAGTCCCCGTAGTTTCTTTTAACCACAGTTTTCTAGAATGTCGCTAAATTAGGTACATTATTATTATGCGAAATAGCCAAGAAAAGTCCACGTTGTAATAATAAGTGGGGTTTTAATATGATGTCTTCTCTCATTAGTTTCAACTATGTATAGGTATTCTAAATTTCATCTAAATCCTTTCAACTGTTACGGAGTTAAGTGGAAACAAACAATATAGCCCCAAACTAAGAAGAAATTGTATTATGGGAACCTCATGACTGATATACTAAGCAATAAAAGTATACAATTTTTAGTAAAATTTATACAAGTATTATACTACATACATTTACATACTTCCGTGATGGGTCACGACCCCCAGCATTGGGGAAACGACGCAAGGAGGAGGATTATACTACATAGTATGATTTGCAAATATTTGTCTCGGATTTTTTCTTTACGTGGCAGGAATCGAACCCGCTACCTTCAGCATCTCAGGCGGGCTTTCGCCCACTGAACCACCGAGGCCGTGAAAATATACGGTTTCCGTCGGAACCGCACTTTTAAGAAGAAACATATTGACTACTTTTTATCACGCGAAGTCAAATACGGAACCTAGTTATGATATAATTAAAATATTTTGTATTTTATTTAGCAATAACTTTTGGAACTATGGACTTTAAAAGCGGAAAGAGAAGCGAAAAAAGAAAGAAACTCTACAAAAATAAAAATAGTAATTTATGTCATGCGTTGTCGTACATTGCGGTTTTTCTAGCATAATGTCGCATCGAATGCAAGGTCCTATTAAAAGAACAATGGGATGTACACGTAATTCCGAATTATGTAATTTTTATCTTCTTTTTATGTAACAAATGGATGTAAAACACATAATTGTATCTAATTATAATTAAGTTTATACTTCGGTACCTAAGTACTTTGTGTCACTGTTTACATAATAAGAAAAAATAGTAAATACTTATTAGAAAAGCTGTCAATACAAAAGTAAATAAAATCAATTCATACTAAGGTACGTAACAAAGATGTTCCTTATATTTGGAACTCACTATCGTAAAAAAATAGTGATAATAATAAAACGCAAAAAGACGTATGCCGAAACCAGGGATTGAACCAGGGACCTTCAGATCTTCAGTCTGACGCTCTCCCAACTGAGCTATTTCGGCTGCTGACATGTATACCAAAATTACGTATTACACACAGTTTTATCAATCATTCTATAATATCATCATCATCATCATCGACATCAACATAATCATCATCGTCATCATCATCATCATCTTCGTCATCATAACCATCACCGATTCAAAATAACGCTTTGTCATTGGCCAACATTTTTCGTAACGCTTACGATACGCGAGGTTGTCGTATTCGTGATCGCTCTACAGAATACAGATAATATGGCAAATATTCCATTGTTTTGGTTCTACATTAGGTTCGTAAGTATTTTTTTTTTAATCCATACATAATAAAGTATCTAGTAAACTTCAATGACCCCCCAAACTCTTGCAATAAAATTAACAAGCACCATTTGGTTTCGTTTAATAGCAACAATAATCTAAATTGGAATAGACCATAACGATTAGGGCAAAAACACAAGTTATGGGAACACACAGGATGCTCCCTGCCACCCAGTTTGCGGACAAACTGTTTACTAAACTGTGATTTGGGTTACGAAGTAACGCGTCTTGGTAATTCTTTTATAAGGTGATATTATTGATTTCAGCTTTAAGCTTTGTCAAACACTGATTTAAATAGATCCGCTGCGTAAATTGCATGCAAATATGGAACTTCACTGCTTTAACTGTTACAATTTTCTTTAGCATGTTATAAAATGCGCTCTGACGCGCTCTGACGGGCGCCGGTTCTAGTTTGCGTAGGTATCTTTTGACGTTTTGCGAAAGGCTGCTGGTAGAAGCTGGATGCGTCGAGCTCAGGACAGGGCGCAATGACGCTTATTAGGGTAGGCCTTTGTCCAGCTGTGGACTGCTATAGGCTGATGATGATGAGGTATCTTGTTATAGTGTAGGTAGGCATCACCATCAGCCTGTTGCAATCCACTGCTGGATATAGGGCTCCTCCAATGAGCGCTATTTCGCTCTGTCGTCAGTTCGCATCCAGCTTCTATTAGCAGCCTTTTGCAGATCGTCACTCCACCTAGGCGGAGGGCCTCCTACTCCAAATTAATATCTTTACTATTATGTGCTGTTCTGAATAAAATTAGTTCTAGTCTATTTTCTAAATACCGATCATAAATTTATTAATTAATTAAATCTTCATCTTTTTGGTATGAGCTAGAGGCCAATTCTGATGTAGGAGTTTTTAAGTTTCCCGAAGGCCTCCTCATGGCTTAACGACTGAAAAATTTGGAACCAACATCTTACGGCTCGCGTACATTAAACCCGTTACGGCCGAGCAATGCTCGGGCGTCGACGGCCGAACTCGGACGTTCGACTCAAACGTTTGTAAAAGTATGAAGCTGGGTACGGAAAGCGCGTTCCTGTATACGCGTAATCGGGGTTCGCTGTGCACGCGTACAGTTAATGTGTACCGCCGTGAAACTGAACGCGAGGTCAATCGATCCATAGCGTTACACGAGCCAAAACCGACTGACTACGGTTCGCGTCGGCGCACGCGTTCCCCGTAGTGTACGCACAGCTGCAAGTACAGACATGGCGTTCCAAGACACGCGTACCCCGACTACGCGTATACAGGAACGCACTATCCGTACCCAGCTTTAGAGCGCGTACACTACTGACGGACGCACTCGGACGATGTCGATACGTAAGTAGTAGTGTACGCGCTCTCATACTTTTACATACGTTTGTTTCGAGCACAGTTCGGCCGCTGTCGGGTTTGGTGTACGCCAAGCGTTAACGTACCTTTCGAAGCACGGAGCGCTCAGATTTAAATGCCACTTTCTATAATATACCTACCGTCAACGATAACGCTTCGTTTTCTCTTGGTAAACTGTCAAATTTTGGACGATGTCGATACGTAAGTAGTAGTGTACGCGCTCTCATACTTTTACATACGTTTGTTTCGAGCACAGTTCGGCCGCTGTCGGGTTTGGTGTACGCCAAGCGTTAACGTACCTTTCGAAGCACGGAGCGCTCAGATTTAAATGCCACTTTCTATAATATACCTACCGTCAACGATAACGCTTCGTTTTCTCTTGGTAAACTGTCAAATTTTTTAAGTTACGGAATATTATAGAGATCGGCCATAAACGGTCACTCACCGGGTGGAGCATTGCTTAGCCAATATATCCGCTTTTTGATTCTTGTGATTCAGATTAAAATATGCGGTACTTATCTTCATGTACCTATTTTACCCGGTTATGGCAAAGGCAAAGAATGATTATGATCGATTATCAGTCTAATCGTTTCTCATCTGCCGATCACGATACCATCAATTACCAAAATCCACGCCCACTTAAAAGCACTTAAACTTAAAATTATTGCTTTTTTCAATAGAAAAAAAAACACCTTTACCTTAGGTACACCAACCAGAAAATTGTCTTCATTCGATTCAATTCTATTAAGATTATTCCACTGTTTATCACATATCGATTTAACCCTCCAGCGTCACTGGGGTCTGATTGACCGCCGGCCTCCCCGGGCCATGACTGGTCAATATCCTTGTGATCAATTTTGGATAACCGCCTCAGGTAGCTCCATTAATTGACTATTAAACACGATCGGCACAAAAAGGCCTATATAAAACAATGAGTTTCACGAAAGTTGATAACTCAATTTGGTTCGATGGATATAAAATGGAATGGAGTGGCAAAAGATTGTTAATGCGAGGATAATCTGAATAATATTTGAACTTTTACAAATTTATTAATTTTTTTTCCATCAATCTGACTAAGTTTTGGTATTATTGGTTGTAATTGATAATGGCTTACTTACTACTAGCTTTCGCCCGCGGTTTTTTTCGCGTGTTACCCGGATGAAAAGTATATTGTTAATCCAGGTAACAAATTAATTATGTACCTATATTCCAAGTTTCATCAAAATCCGTTTGGTTAGTTTTAGGGTAAAAGAATAACAAACATCCATACATCTTAGTCGTATTCTAGTATGATTCTCTTAGTCAGATCTGTACTAGATCGTAGCGTATTATCATTTTTAACTGTGATATTTTTTTAAACTATGAGTTTTGAGTCAATCTAGATTACATAAAACTACACGATGACTAATTATATTATAATATCTATGTTATTTGACTAATTATATTATAATATCTATGTTGTTTTTTGTTTCACAGAAAAGAACACCTGATTTTCTGTTGTGTGTCGTTTAAAGGTAGGTACAGAATTCAAATAGTAGTAGAGTAAGTACTATTATGAATGTTGTACCTTCTTTGGTAGATACTACCACTACTACAAGTAGGTACAGCGTAGCATTACTATTTTTACTATAGGGTAAAAGCTTATTGAAAGTGGTTTTAAAAGTTATTGCTGCTACTCTATATTTTTTTTGTTCTATCGAGTGCATTGGCGGCATCTTTTTGTAAGATGCACACTGAATAATAATTATCTTACATTAATAACAACCGAATATTTTACCTACATCAATGATTCATTAGAGTGTTTTACAACTTCTGAGAAAAGTATTTTATTAGGTACTTTGAATATGACACTTCAAACAATACAAAAGTGAGTACTATTTAAACGAATAAATCTACAAAAAAAAATTGTAGGTCAATAAATTTTAAATGAAATCTGAACATATGTTCACAGCCTTGTTAACAGCCTTTGTGAATCAATTATTATTTATTAATTATAATATTTAATAACCCTTCTGATCACGTTGAATATGAAGATTTCATTTGGTATAGTCCAGGTCAAAACAAAATATACATAGTAGGAAAAAATATACATAGTTTATGATAAATTACCTAGTATTAATTGGATTTTACTCTGTTTTTATACTTGCAAAACAGAAGATTTTCAAATAGTGGCATATTTTTAGGGCCAATTACACCATCCTCAAGTAACGTCAAAGTAAGATACCTAACTGCCGTCAAAGTGACAGTAGCTTACTTTGACGATTCTTGAAGATGGTAAAATAGGCCCTTAAATTTATTCTTGTTAATAATTTGATTTAACTTTTTCTTAGTAAATGTTAAAAACAAACCAACATTTTTTGGTTTGTCAAAATGTTTGCCCATTATACTTATACTATAAAAAAAGCAAAACAATTTGAATGTTTTATACAGGCATTTTCTCAGGCGAAATAGGACCACCAACATTGGCAATAAAGATAAAAATGATAGGTATTAAAAGGCAACATGTAGAAGAGCAACATTACTACACCCTACTGGTCATAAGTTTTCGAAATCATCCTTGGCTAATCAACTAGGGTCATTATGAACAGAGATAAATCAGTAGTTTAACAGATAATAGCATTTTAGGGCGGCGCCCTTTAAAGGGGTATAATTGTGTGATTAGGGGTGCATCGTCACTGTTTCACCATTTAAGGGGAAGCTTGTTGAATTCTCAAGAACTCGTTTACCCCAACGGTTATCGGTTCTGTGTCGGATAGTCTCGTCGCGGATTATCCTTCAGAGAAACTCCGAGCGTAGCTCGTTGTATAGCTCGCTGAGCGACTTTAAACTGGTGGACAAGTCGTACTGTGAAAAACGGGTAAATGGGTTCTTGAGGTTTGACGTTTATTTTTCGTTTGACGCTCTCCAGCCAGGTAGAGTGACGCTGCGTCGAGCTCAAGACAGGGCGCAATCGCGTTCAGTTGCGGAGATCTATGTCCAGCAATGAACTGTCATAGGGCTGATCATGATAGTGTCAACTAACAATTTCATACGCCAATGCAAACAGTCTTATTTTTGATACCCAGGGTTAAATTATTGCCATTATCTTTTGCTTATGTATAACGCTTTGAATGCTGATAACACAGCGGCGCTCCAGCTCGAGCTCGCTCTCCTCGGGCATGGCGTGGACCGTCATGTTCGAGGTCCGCAGTCAATTTGTTAACCCTGATAATATAGCTTTATATAGGTGAAATAATTTTTGAAATCGTTCTTGTGTGGTTTTCAGTTTACCCTTTACAAATAAATGAAAAAACTAACAAACAAGTACAAAAAAATCTTTCCTCTTTATATTAATTAGTGTAGAAAAGAGAAGAGATTCGCCTTAAAGAAATTTTAAGTGGTTGGTGCCAAGACAGAGGGTCAACTTGAACGTTTTAATATTGTGATTTATTATGAACAACCCGCCTTTTGTCCTTCAACAGGCGGAACCGATGAGTTGAACGGTTAAATAAAAGGTTTTTAAAATGGATCTTCGTAAATTAATCAATGTGTTAGCGTTTAAGTAGGCTCGTAATAGCTGTATCTTAGGTATGTAAGTATTTATTTTATACTAGCTACCGCCCGCGGCTTCGCTCGCGCGATATCGGGATAAGAAGCCTATGTGGGGTCTTAAACTATGTATTTTCCAAGTTTCAACCAAATCCGTTCAGCCGTTGCGGACTGAAGCGACCACAAACATACTCACACACACATAAACATTCGCATTAATAGTATTAATAAAAATAAAATTTATTAATGAATGATGGTCCTCCTGATGGTACTAAGCAGTTCATGTTGCCTATGAACGCCTGTAACATCAAGAGCTTATTACATGCTTGTTGTTTAAAGCACCCGTTTTGAAACGCTGCATTGGAGTCTCTGGGGAAAACCTCGGCAGGGAGACCATTCCACAGCTTGATTTTTGGCATTCTATTAATGACAAAACCCACAATAAACTTGCTGATGAATTCATCGTCATCAATATCTGTCTATAGCAGTCCACTGCAGGACATAGGACGATGAGCGCCATTGCGGCCTATCCTCAGCTCAGATGAGGCAATTTCAGGAATTTTCTGCAACAGGTTCTGAAAATTCCTTAGCAATTTAATGCTCTTGCTTGGTCAGTCGGTTGAGAATGGTGATAAAATAAATTTCATTGCTTAGGTAAGGTATATGTAGGAGTCAGATGCAACGCCAAACCTTATGACGGCCTCTGTGGCGCAGTGGGCGAAAGTCTGCCTGAGACGCAGAAGGTTGCGGGTTCGATTCCCGCTGCGGGACAAATGTTTGCATGTTCTGTAGATATTTGTCTCGGGTCTGGGTGTTTTCTATGTATGATAAGTATGTATTTACAAAAAAAAAAATATGTGTAGTATATCAATCATGTGGTTCCCATAATACAAGCTCTGCTTAGTTTGGGGCTACATGATGCTGTGTGATTACGTCCCGCATTATTTATTATTTATTATTTATTATTATTTATTATAGGTATTTGGTATGTATGCCCCATTTTTGTAAGCAGTTAGTATTCCTTGTGGCCCAAGCCCGTCGTCGCTTGTACTCCTAACCTAGCACATGCCATCGAATCTTAATTTTTGGGCGTGTAATTTTCCTTCAATTTGGATCACATCGAAGAAACCAAAATCCTTTGATTTGGTTTGAGAACCATAATTCTAAAAAAACTAAAAAAAGCAAGTGAACCGCAAATCATACAATTTCAAAATTGATAAAAAAATAACGCCTAAACTTTTTTTATTGTAACTCAAATATTTGAACTTTCAACGCACAAATACTGATTCGCTGCTCAAATTTTGACCTGTGGGGATAAAATAACGTTTAATTTCTTATTCTGAAGCATAGCGGCATTTTAAAATTGATTGAGACGATTTTAAATTAGTTGAGTAGCGCGAGCATACCTATTAAATAACTGAGTAAACCCTAAAATATATTTTTCACACCACCTGCTCAAAAATGTCACATTACAATCCATTCAACCTTCACGGATAGTAGGTAAGTCTTTATGGATTTTGTATTTAGAACTTCAAAATTTGTATGAAAATAATTAGATTAGAGTGCATCGCTCGCAATCTTATAGAGACCACACCAAAAAGAATTTACCGATTGGAACTAGCCTTCTTGGAGGCTCAGGCTTTCCAAAGGCACAATAAGTTTTAACTCGGTTTGATCTCTATGGTAAAACCACCAAAAATGTTATTATATTTAATAAATAACTAAAAATTCGAACTGTAACCTCCTCGGAGGTATTTGCTACAAACATGTAAAATGCCACAAGTACATAATGTTTAGTATAATATGTTTAGTACACATACATTGTTACTAGTCAGAAACTTGTAGAATAGTACCTTACCTGTTATTTTACAAATGTGTAAGATTTATTAAACAGGGGCCAGCCTGGAGAGCCCATCTACCCCGTTTGACAGTTAAGGCCCATAGTTACAGCAGCGTGTTCTGTGACCGAAGGTAGTAAAACAAAACAAGTACTTGATGGGGTATTGTTTGAAATTCCATCACGCGCAACTTCTAGCTTAGGTTAAGGCCACTGCGGAACTTTGTACCCATAGGCCTAAGGCCGCGGTCACGAAGTCAGCGGGAGCGGGGCGGCGGCGGCGCGGCGCGAAGGAATGGCGCGTTTCAATGCATAGATTTGCATTGGCGCGCCGCTCCCCGCCCCGCTCCCGCTTTCTTCGTGACCGCGGCCTCTGTCACAGATTACAATACTTTTGTAATAGCTCTTGTTTTATATTATAAAGAAAGAAAGTAAATAATTAAGTGCATCTTTTTAAATAATTTTTAAACACCTAAAATCAACCAATATAGGAAACATTTGTTTTTATCTCGTATAGAAAGAATTAATGAAAATTAGTACATTTATTTACCCAATAGAAATACACATGAAAAAAACATATAAATGACCGAAACATATTTTTTTATAGGTTAAATAAATAAATATGTAATGGTGGACATTATCATACAACATTATCTATCCCCAAATTATGCAGAGCTTGTATTATGGGAACCACATGAGTCTGATATGTAGGTACTATTTTTATACATTATTTATTATATAATACACAGTATAAAAAGATACCCAGACCCGAATTTTTTTTTGAAGTTAATAAGTACATTTGTGTTGCAGCGGGAATCAAACAGTATTGGTATGGGTAGGGGTAGGGTAAGGGTTGGGTAGGGTTGGGTAGGGTTGGGTAGGGTAGGGTCGTTTTTGTTGTTGTTTTATCCTCATTGATTTCTTTTTACATTTCAATATCTTTTTTGAATTTTTCTTAATCTTAGATACCCTCTTTGAGACAGGACAACGTTTGTCGGGTCAGCTAGTAATTATTATATTATTAGTATCCCTTTTAAGTCCTTAATAGTTCATAAAAATAACTGTTTTATTACCTATCTACCCACGAATTAGCAGATGCTTTTTCTTTAACTGTAGAATTTTTTTGTATAGAAGTTTTATTTTTTATAGTGAGTATACTTCTTATATTAATAATATCTCATTCTTAATAGAATAATTTTCCAAATATTCATTAAAGAATAAGTAAATAATTATTATAACCTGGTTAGTACATATAATAATTATTATGTACCTACTTCGTATTATTTTATTTAAAAAAGTATTCGTATCTCATGTAAGTAATTTGTAAAACTTTTCCTTTTAACTTGGTTCCGGCTCTTGATAGGTATTTCAATGGCAGTTAATCACATTAAATGTGAACAAAACATTTAAAATCAATAAAATTTTTGGTAAAACAAAAAAAAACCTCATCAATTACGTTATGTTTTGCCAAAAACGATACGAAAGAGGTAAATCTCTTGTTATTTAAAAAAAACTCGTGGAATTTTAAGCATTGGCGCCAGTGGACGACCTTGCCAATAAAGAACAATTTTCATCTAAGGTGTTAGGTCGACTAAAGCGGTAGGTCATTGCGACTTGTGCTATGATACGGTACATAAAGTCATACTTTTACTTTATGTACCTATTTCTGAACGTTAAAAACAACCTATCTACAGGAATAATTAATAGTAAGGTAGGTACATAAATTAAGGGATAAGAAGGATATGATAGGGCGTTTAAGGGGTTCCAAAATCCATCATCGGGACCCCAGCCATCCTCACCCGGCCGTGGTGCACTATGGTCACATATATCATGGCTCTGCTAAGTAACAAACGGGGCTCTGACAACCGGTTGATTGTGGAGCATAACACTGGCACAGCTACATACCCTGGCCGCCAACGGAAAGTTGTGCGAGAAGCTGAGCTCTGCGATCCCCAACCCACATGCCCAGCGTGGGGATTATAGGTATATCCTCTTCTAATTAGGGAAGGCCTAGCAGTGTACCTACTGATATAGACTGGCAGTGGTGATGTTGTTGTCAAAAATGTTATAAGACCCTTGAATTTAGAACAGGGATTACCTAAAAAAATTTACTAATTCGTGAAACTAAAACTGAAACTGAAACTTTGGCTGTTATTACGATGCTTTAGTAGATAATACTCTTTATGGTTTGACGCAAATAAAATTATCAATATGGACATAATAAATTGTCTTTTTATGGTCGATTGAAACCTAACACCGTTGGGTTTTTGATGCAATTTTTTATCGCGTTCGATGTCCTTTACCCGTTTATAGTAAATTTTGTGATAATAGATTAAAAATAACCTTTTAATTGTTAAGTTTTTAGAGGATCACGTTTAGATAAGTAATTATTATTCACTATTTTTAAACAGAGAATAATCCGCCGTCAGAACTTATTGCAAATAGGTACCTCCTCAACTGAACTCAGGTTTGCACCTTCTAAATTATTTAGGTAGGTACGTCTATCTAGGTACCTACCTATACAGAGTCATGTGGTAACTTTTATTCTCTGATCCGGACACTGTAGTGCCTGAGACATGCTAAGATGAAAAGGGCTTGCCCAGTGCCTAATATGTATACTAGTCGGCCATATAATTATTACCTACACCTAATTATGGGTTAGTTAAGTTATGTTATGAAGGTAAATACATACATTACACATACAAGCGATAATGTATACGATTTATTTCAGTTGAAAACTCAAGAAAAATTACGCGCATTTTCATCACATCGTGCGCGAGAATGATGTAAAAATTAACATTTTACAAAATTTATTAAAGCGCCATCTTAAAATTTTGATGTGAACTACATCCATGTTAAAATAATTTTATTAAAGCGCCATCTAACATTTTAATAAGAACTACATGCATGTTACAACAAATTTACTAAAGCGCCATCTTAAAATATTTATGTGAACTATATCCATGCTCCCAACTCGACATTTAACTTAGTTTAATTAGAATACTATAGATGGCACTACTGGGCAGTAAGAACATGTTGGTTCTTCTTTCAAAAACATTAACATGGCACGCATAGATGGCGTTGTATCGGAAACTAAGTAATTAAAAAAATAACGTTGGTTTAGTTTAGTTCATTCTTAACTAGAACAGGATTATTTGCTTAATAGATATTGGAAAATAGTTTGTTAAACGAAAACAGTGATATAACGAAGTCAAATATCGAATATAATTTATGTTTATTTGGCAAATAAAATTACAATGCTGTTGTAAGTTTATTGCCTAAAGATAAGTTCTAAAACTGCCAAAGAATAAAACTGTTGGAAAAAACTGATTGTCATTTGAAGTTGAAAGTGACAAAATTATGCCCCGGGTGAGGATCGAACTCACGACCTTAAGATTATGAGACTTACGCGCTGCCTACTGCGCCACCGAGGCTTCGAAATAGATGTCAAAATTAGTGTTTACATGAAATAAAGCGGATAAATTATTATTTTTTTTGTTTATCGCACAGGGTTATCACTTATCATCTATTGCCAATTAGCAACCCCTGCGATATTGTTCGTTTAAGTTCTCAGGAAATTGTTCTCAGATTATGAACAAGAAATTAAAAAAAAAACTTCAAATATATCTTATTAAAATTATAAGGGCAATATTTTAGCACTATCGATTAACCTCAATTTACTTGCCTTTAGAAAAATATCTTGGTATAATACATTTGAAAGCGGCGAAGCTGATCAAAACTAAAGCCAGACTGCCAGGCCAGTGGGACTGCTTATAATGAAAATATTACAAGTTGCTCGTCCGTCTGTCCACGTCTGTCCCTTGGCTATTGGAGTACCGAAACAGTTCCAACTACAGAGACTTCTGTTGTTATTTTATAAATTTGTAGACATTTTATCATACAAATAAAAAAATATTTCAAACAGGTATTGGATAATAATAGTCGAATGGTTAAAATTGTTCTGAAAGTAATGTTTTGACTAACCTCTGACAACCCCGTCATCCACTAATTACTCAAAAATATTTGTGTACAGAAAAATTACTGGAGAGATATCCATTTTGGGAAAAGAGTGAAATATTTATTTTGAAAAAAAAGTTCCCAAACAACAATGCTGTGTTATCAAAATAAAATATAGTACGTTCAGTGAAATGAATCATCAAAATAAATAAAGAATTTTGTTGGTATTATAAATTGAGGTAAGTTATTTATTTATTGGCATCAAAACTAGTTACGTAATAAATATCAGTGGCTTGAGTGTGAAAAACATACATTACTCCAAACCTTGTGTGAATTTTATTTTTGTATGAAAATTGAGCAGTGGCCTGAGCGGGAAGCTTGCGAAACTTTTATATTTCTATAAAAAAGTGTAAAGGCACGGTTCTGAAATTGTTATGCTTTATATTAATAACTTTATTGACACGGTAGTTTATTGGCATATCCCCGTTTATTAGGGAAGGCAATGTCCAGCAGTGGACTGATATAGGCTGGTATATTGGTAGTGGTAGGTAATTTCTGTAGGTATAACGCGTTGAAGTCTTTTATATGAATATAGAGAGTGCTACGCATGTTAGCTACGCAAAAGGATGGGCTGACCCGCCTGGAACTTTCTTTGCGTGTTCTTCTTCTTCTAGTGCCACTCCATCACAGAAGGTCGGCGATCATTCTAAATTTTTTTCTAAATAGGTTTGTCTGCCTTTTTGATTCCCGTCCCGTTCATTGCATTAGGTTATTTTACGTGGAACCCTAACTAAATTGATAGACAAAAAAAATATTTATTGCACAAAATATAAAAAGTACACAGGTGAACCTAATGCTAAATAGCATTTTCTTCCAGATATCCTTTGTGTAGTGTAGTGAGATTGAAACCGCTACTAATTTCTTAAATGCAATACCTTATCTTGTAGAAAATTTATTTCTAAAAAATATTTAGATAAATAAATACGACGACCTCTGTGGCGCAGTGGGCGAAGGTCCGCCTGGGACGCAGAAGGTTGCGGGTTCGATTCCCGCCGCGGGACAAATTTTTGCATGTTCTGCAGATATTTGTCTCGGGTCTGGGTGTTTTCTATATATGATATGTATGTATTTACAAAAAAAAAAGTATATATGTAATTTATCAATCATGTGGTTCCCATAACACAAGCTCTGCTTACTTTGGGGCTACATGATGCTGTGTGATAGTCCAGCATTATTTATTTATTATTATTATTTATTAAATACATGTATGGAATTCCGATCTAAGTGTTATTTTTTTTATCGTGATTAATGAGAGATGGGAAATGTATTAGATTAAAAGGTATTAAAGTTGAATGAATATCTCTATTCATTTCCTGTTCTAACATTTCGTCTAGATTATATTCGGTCGCTCATAATTTAGTTGCGATTGAGTTATATCCGGTTAGGAACTCCAATATCATACAATTTCTAATTTTAGACGAACTTCCTTTCTTTTTCGTAAGAGCTAGTAGCTTTTTGATGGCTAACTCTGGTGGTGGAGTTTTTAGGCCGCCCGAATGCCTTCGAAAACACGATAAAGATCTCACGCATCCAAGTAGTGAGCGGGCGGAGTGTTGCTTAACCAAGACGATCTTGCTATAAATAATTACCTACTTGGCTTGAATTTAGTAATTTTATCCTTAATTGTAAGTAGCATTACAAATTTAAGTGAAAAGGACGTACTTACTAAAATTATTTCAAACTTTTCAAAAACTTTTACGTCCTAAAACGAAATTCATAGTATCAGTGGGATTAATAAAATCAAATTGAGTTCTTATTCTGAGCAATCGTACAAATACCACTCCTATTCTTATTTAATTTTATACATACCAAGTGCGAATATACGTAATCATACATAAACTTGTAAGGAATTGATGACGATGTTTAAGTGTGATTTTTCATAGGTAGGTTTTCTGTAAATATTAAAATGTATCTAACTGGGAAACAAAAGGGGTATAAGGGATACCAAACTCAATCTTTGAAACCCAAGCCAATCTCACCTGCCTGTGGGGCACTTTGCAGTATAAAAAACGGGGCTTGGCGGCCCGGCTCATTGTAGCACTTAACTAAATCCCCTGGCCGCCGACGAGCAGCAACGTCGGTAGTGTTAGATGATATGCCCTGTGATCCCAAACCCTCATATCAAGCGTGGGTATGATGGGCATATCCGCCTTCTTATAGGTACAGTAGTGGACTGCATATCCTGGTGTTGTTGTGGTATGTGAAACTGACAAAATTTAATTTATTTTGGTACCATAGCAATTTTACAGATCACTTGGCAACGTCATGTTTACATGGACACATCAGTATAAGGATCATAATCATTTCAACCTTTATCAACCCACTGCTGGGTGTAGGCCATCTTTTGATTATGCCACTTGCCGCGATCCTGTGCGATTCTGGAACAGGTGTCGCCCACGGTCTTTTTAATATCGTCGAATATCTCGCTGGAGGACGGCCCTTATTTCTATAACCAACTCTCGTCCACCACTCGGTCAGCGCGGTCCAGTGTCTTGCCTAACCCCACTTGAGCGCTTATATCCGCTCGCTGACGTCCTGGACCTTAGTCTGCTTGCAGATTTTGATATTGAGGACTCGGTCTCAAACTCAAACTCAAAATTCATTTATGCAGTAGGAACTGTATAGTACACTTTGAAACGTAATTTTTTTTATTTATCACCAATTCGTAACGTGACCAAACAGAGAAGAATTGGCTAGAATCTCTTCTTGGCTTATATTTTTTTAACGTCATTGTCCTTATAACTATTACATTGTTTTTGATGGTAAAAGTCTATGGTATGGTCTAAAAAGTGAAATGACGAGCTTGGCGCGTTCCATGGCTGTTTGTACAATACTAATTTTGTTCACAGCCTTATTCGTGAGCCGCAATTTCTCAGCACCGTAAGTCATAGTTGGCAGGACACATTGGCTAAAGAGACGTGTTTTCAGACATTGTGGATCATGAATAGAAAAATGTTATGGGCAGGTAATCTCATGTGCGAGTCTTGGGGTGAACAAAATTGAATTGCTTCGTTGTAAGCTACAACTTTACTCCCTAAAAACCGAGAACCAAAAACCAACAAACCTTTTTAATTCACAATGCCAAGAGGTAAAATGTTTACTTTACAAGAGGGGGACATTTAAACTTTTATTTTTCGTCTTTGAGTTAATTTTTTACTGGAGTCCTCGGAGACCGATGCCGGATTTGAGACACGGCCGAATTTAAAAAGTTCCGTAGAGTTTGTTAAAAAGACACTTTACAATGGGTTAGGTAAAGCTTGACTTGTATAATTTTACGGTTCCCTTACGGCGCCTGTTCTTTTATTTATATTGGAGGTCATAGATTAAAAACAGAGAGTTTGGTTGGCACAAAATGAAAGTACTCAACCGTCAATTTATAAATAATTAGTGTGTAAGATATTTAGTCATTAAGTCACACCAGTGGATGAGAAGAGTCGACCACAGAGGCCATAAATAAAAAAGAAGAAGAGAAGAGTCGAGTTATCATGCCTCACCACGTCCTGTGCTTACTTATAAGTATTTATTTGGGGATTTATGAGTTTTGGGGTGTAAGGTGCTCCAATCTAAATTTTCGGAACCCAAGCCAACCCCACCTGCCCGTGGTGGTAACTAACGAACGGGGCTTTGGCAGCTGGCTGATTGCGGCATAGCGCAGCCTAACTGATAAGCGCGGAGCCAGAAAATGAGAAGCGAGGAGTGGGAATTAACTATTGAGACAACACTTTAATTCAAATTAAAAGTAAACTCTTCCACTCAGTTAAGCAAAATCTGCAAACGACCAAATCTACCATTAACCGAGCCTGGTTAATTCATGTCGAATTCATTAAGTTTGAAGGTGGCTTAACTAGGTGTCTTGATAATTTAATCCAGAGGGGAGGGCTGTCACAAGGTTGCCACAGGTAAAAATAATATAATTTTATTCACCGAAAATGTAATAAAGGGCATGATAGTATTGAACTACTTATATTACCTACTAACTAAATAATCGAGTTTTTTTTCAAGAGTTTCATAAAAACACGGGATACTAAATTTTTTTGGTTCATTGAGAGCGTAGTGAGTGTATGTATATGTCTCAATACTGCTATTACTAACTATTCGAGTATTTTTAGGGTGTGTTTGATAATATAAGCACTATGTTATGTGCATCACTGAACGTAAAATTAGTTATAAATACGAGACCAGATTCTTTTTATTCATTGAAAATGTAGCATAGAGCGTAGGTTACAATAGATAGGTTTAAATACTACTATTAGTGCTAACTTAGCAATCGAATACTTTTAGGGCGAGTATCTTAACGTGAGCACTGTGCAATGTGCTGCACGAACAATTGCAAAAACAAGTTTAAAAATAAAAGAGAAGATTTTTTTTATTCATTGAAAATGTGGTAAATGACCTGATAGGTTTCAATACTACTACTATTAGTACCTACTTATTAAGTATTCTAGTTTTTTAGGGTTCATTTGATATCATATGCACTGTGTAATGTTCACCAAACGAGCAAGCGCAGGTGTAAACGAACAGCGGGTTACTGTTATTGTGTATTTTACAAATGATTACTGGGATAATTATTTGGTAGTTACAATACTTTAATAAGAAAATAAGAATAGGTAATATTTAAAGCTAATAAACTATTCAATTGAAAAAAAAGTCTAAATTTAAACTGATAGTTTATATTTAGAAAACTTTATAATAATTCTTTTTACGTTTGATTTTTGTATTAGTAAGAAAATGTACATCGGATAGATATAAAAAAAAATCATGAAAGTGGTGGTAACCCAACAGGATTCTCCAATTACAATGTTGCCAACGACTTTTTAAATATTCAGGTGGAAGGGTTGAAAACGAGGGCAAATTTCCCAAAAACTTGGTAAAATTCATAACTCCAGGGGGATATTTATTAGAATCTAATGACATTTTAGGTGTCGATTTGGGAAATTTTACGTGTAAAACTTTGAGAAGGATTTGAGCTGTCACTGTTGGAAGTGAAAACATTTTAGTGGTGGATAGAAACATTATGAATGCCTAAATTTTTCAGTGTTTCCATTAAATATAGCGGTACACAAATAGAGATCCCATTTTCTTACATAGAGCCTTCCTCGCGACAATATTTCGAGTGTAACATTAAAATTTATCACAAGCGAGTTTACGCGGAAGCCAGGTGATAAAATAAAATGACAGTTGTTTAGTAGATCCCCGGGAATATGTCGTAGGAATTGAAAGGTACGGGGCGGTTGGGACTTATTTTATTTATGTCTCAGAATGGCTTTTGGATTGCAAGTAAGTAAGTGGTAGGGGTATTTCGGTTGTAACTCTTTTATGTTTACCATTACATTTATATACACATATAGTTTTGGTCTTACGCAAGGATTTGGTACGGTGATATAAATTTTTTCGGTAGCCATGTATAACAAATATAAAAGGTACGCTGAGTATCAAGATTATAAACAAATACAAAAAAATACAAAATATTTATATACCAAAACTTACATTTAAATACAGTGAAAATTACTGGTGGTTCCTGCACTAGGGCTCGCCTGTATCGCAGGAAACCGGTTACAGAGAAGATTACCGAACCATAACATATTAACACAAAATGTACAGGACAAATGACATGGCCAAAAAAAAGAACAAATTACTCTAACAAAGAATGTAAACTAAAGCAGAACAAATCGTAACAATACTAAATAAATATTTTTAAAGAAATTAACACATTTTTATTATATGGTTTTTAACTGTACTATATGTGCTTATTGAATAAACATTTTTTGATTTTGATTATTAGATTTTGAACTCAAAACACTACCAAAGTTATGATGAATTTGTGTGTGTGTGTGTATGTGTGTGTGTGTGTGTGTGTGTGTGTGTGTGTGTGTGTGTGTGTGTGTGTGTCAGGGAGGGGGCAGGACAGGTGGTGAGCGAAAACGTGAGGAATAATTATTCAATCAAGTGCAATCTGCCATACCACTACTAAACAACACAAATACGTAACCAATTCTTTTAATATTTTTTAGTTAGCCCACTGCCGGGCAAAGGTTTCCCCTAAAATTTTGCCATCGACTTCTATCCTTCGAGATTATAGTTATTAGATATCAAAGAAACTAATGTTTTTTTATGCTTAGCTATTTGTTTTTTTATTATAAAAGCGCCTCGCATATTCGCCCGCGTAGAGGATTTTACTCACTGCACGTCTTTAGAGGCTGAATTTCAGTAAATCCTTTCTTAGCCTTCATACACAGGAACAATTGACCAAATTGACTTATTTTGGACTTCATATGCACCCGGTTTGGAGCGATTTATTACGCGCGAGTCGAGATGCGCATAGTCAATCATCTGACTGATTCAAGCATTTCACGTGACAACTCGCAAGCTTGATTGGTTACTCGAATCGCCCATAAATCACATTATCTGGTCAAGGTGTTATGGTTTAGGTTGTAAGTTGATTGTAAGTCAGTTATTTCATTTCAGTATTAAATAATTACAGTACCTAAGTAAAGGCACATACATATAAAGTAGATAATCTTGTAAATTTCAATTACGTGCGAGTTTCCATTACCAAATTCACAGGTAAATTTTCCCCGCCACAATTACCCATTCTGCCGAAACTCCCAAACTAATTCCGTCACGTCGATATCGTTAACTTGCACGTTTACGTTCGATGAAAATTTCACGCTATTGCCGTGAGTTTCATGGTTACGGTGGCTATTGTTACGAGCGATTCCAAGAATAGTCGCCTTTTTATATGCACTTGTAAATGTGAAGGTAAGTGTTAAATCCACGGTAGGCATTGAAAATTGATTTACAATGTAAGTTTACATGGGTAGAGTTGCGCAACAAATAACGTGGATTAGAGCGTGAAGTCTTTTTTTTTGTGCATCTTATTATTAGTAGATTAATAACTAAGGGAAGAAAGCAGTATCTTACGTCGAACAAGCAAAAGGAAGGCGTTTACAGTGCCACAAGTAGGTATAACTTGTAACAAAGCTGTGCGACTCTGTGCTTCAAACCAGTAAATGAATGTACTACGGTTTCCCTTGAACCATTTATAAATAATATACATAAGTCTTTGGATATTACAAAAAAAAATACCACTAATATTTTTTTTACCCCAACCATAGACAAAAACATAATTTATTATGGCATCGTAAAGCCAACCCGTAAACTCCATCATCCCTACAAGCACCTACAAGCCTACCATACTACAGCCATTAAACAATACATAGGCTAAGATTTTACTATCGAACACAACATAAAGGGGTTTCCTGGCTACTTCAGGATTAGCACAGAATAGAAATCTTTTATAGACAGTAGAGAAAGAGAGGGAAAAGAGAAGATCGCCGTCATATCGTATGATAAAGTAAAATAGACCAAACACGAGGGGGTAAAAGGTTCCAACCTCCATCTTCGGACCTAAGCCAACCTCACCTGCCCAGGGCGCACCCTGCTAACTAACAAACAGGGCTCTGGCGGACGGCTGATTGCAGCATAGCGCAGCCTAACATCGGCACAGCTATATCCCCTGTCCACTGACAGGCAGCAGCGACAGCGGTGCGAGAATCTGCGCCATGCCCACATTCCCCGCGTGGGGATTATGGATATATCCCCATTCTTATTAGGTAAGGTCTGTTTCCAGCAATGGAATGATATAGGCTAGTGTTGTTGGTGACCTCAATGATTCAGTGGTTTATAATAAAAGAAAAATAAGAAAAACCCGAACGAATAACGGAAATATTAAAAAATCTATAAATCTGATACTATCTTTAATGTACGCTTCACACCTACCGGCGCGCGTCGGAGAACATCGAAGCGCATTTCAAAACATGCTAGAGGAAATTAAAACATCCATAAAGCAGTTAAGTTCCTTATTTGCATGCAATATCTACTTGCGGATCTAATTATGTCAGTGTTCACAATAGTTACAAAGCCCAAAGCTGCGTAAATTGCATGCAAATAAGGAACTTAACTGCTTTGTATATGTTTCAATTACGTTTAGCATGATAAAATGCTCTCTGATGCTCTCCGACGCGCGCCGGTTAGTTTGAATCGTACATAAAAGTTGACGCATGTCGCATGTAAACTGACACAAAGAATAATAAATAAATAAATAATGCGGGACTTAATCACACAGCATCATGTAGCCCCAAACTAAGCAGAGCTTGTATTATGGGAACCACATGATTGATATACTACACATATAATTTTTTTTTTTTTTTGTAAATATATACATATCGTACATAGAAGCACCCAGACCCGAGACAAATATCTACAGAACATACAAACATTTGTCCCGCAGCGGGAATCGAACCCGCAACCCTCTGCGTCTCAGGCGGACCTTCGCCCACTGCGCCACAGAGGCCGTCATAAGTTAAAGTTACCAACGGATTTTGAGAATTCAAATTGCACTTTAAAGTTCCGACAGACGCACATTGACATATGGCCTATTAACGTACCTTTCATATCTGTAAAATTACAGGCGAATGTTAATTTTCGTACGATAATTAAGCTCTAGAATTTTTCTCGTCGCTGAAGGAGTGTTTCTACTGCTTATGAAATGTTACCTATTCCGCGGGATCCTGACCAGTAGCTATAAACTTGGCCAGGGTTACTTTTATATCCCGTTGCAAATAATAGCACATAAAACTTCGTGTGAAAAACACTAGTTACGGACACAGGGAAATGAACTGCTTGTACGGATAGCAAAAAATTAAGATGAACATAATTATTTTTAATTCCAAAGCAATCTATATTCGATGCTATTAATTTACTAATAATAATTCTATATGATGGTTTTTTCAGCCGTTGAAAGTTTACAAAGTACCTACCTATAAACTAAAATAGAATAAATTATATTTTGCGTTTATTTTGCAACGATGGTATTTTGGATTTTATTGTAACTTTTATTATGCCTGTTAAGCTATGCAACATTAAGGTAAATAATAAATAAATAAGTATTAACGCAGATTTTTTTGCCTTCGTTACAGATTCTTCTAATTCTACGACCAATAGGGGTGAAGTATCTCTTATAAAAGTGTCAAGGAGGATTTAGGTGCTGCTGTGTATTGGGATGTGTTGCATATCGAGGATTAACCTGGTTTATGTCACATTTTATATCAAGGCATTTATAAAAATAGCTAGCTGCCCCACCCGTAACTTCGTTTGCGTGTATACTTGTCATAGGACAGGCATGGATTTTTATTTATAAAGATTCTTGGAAGGAAGGAAGGAAGGAACCGTCATTCTCCCCAAAATACTCCAGCAAAGTTTTAGCACATTCTGAATAATGAATAAATGATTAAATGATTTCGAAACTCAAAGAGGAAAAACATACAAAAATAGATTTTTATTAAAGTATATAGATTAGGTCGGTAAAATGTCTTGTTATTTTGAAATAATCGAACACGAGGCCTTGAAAAAAATCAACAATAAAAATCCTGTCATTAAACATTAACAGAAGCAAATTGAAGTTATCTGGCACTTCATTGCGAGCCATAAACAATATTTACGAATTACTTTACAACCTCATCAAAGATTAAAGAATTAATCGCGAAAGTTGCAGAAGCGTTACGACAAGACGCTGGTATCGTTCATCGTAAAAACTTCCTACAGTAACTATGAAAATTAAATCAGGCTATTGTCTTGCCATTTTATGTTTTATTTAGCTTTTACTCACAGATTGCTTCACATAATTGATGAATAAAATAATACATACTTAACATTTAGATTGACATAAAGTCTTTATTCTAGGTCTTATTTAACCTTAGTATTAACCATCATAAATATAGATTTAATTTCATACAATTATTTATTTATATCAAAGCTAAAGGGACATTCCATTGTATTAATAGACACTTTAGAGAAGTGAATTCCAGAATAAAAAATTTATAAAACCAAAATAGAATTTGTGTTCTATTTACATAGACAATTGAGATTTCAAGAAACTTAATGTCGCTTATTTTAAAAAAGACCTTGTTTTAAATTATATGTGAACCTAAATTTAGAAAGGTATAATAAATCTAGGTAATAGAATTTTATTGTATTATGAAATGCCTGTTAATGAATAGATACGTTTATTCCAAAAAGTTATCCGTCGCAAAGAAACTCATTTAAAACATTCGCATCCCAAAATTATAATATCAACGGGACATGTCCAATTTAATTCAGATATGATCCTTCACGACCCTCAGTGTCATCTGAAATATAATATATTGGTCGGCCGGACCCTGGGTCTTCCCTTAGGAGTCCACGTTAATTACAAGTACAAGTCGCATTCGGGAAACCTTTTAATGTTTTGTCTTTATTAAAATAGGTATTTTGCTGATAAAGTTGGGTTTTGGTTGAATTTTATTATATTATGATATTTATATTATGTAGGTATCATAATTTCCTTAACTTTTTTACCCAACTGTACCTATCATGCCTACTTATATTAAAGGATCAAAATAGACAGTTTTTAACATACCTAGTTTTGTTTTGTAAGTGAAAACTGTTTGGGCAAATCCTTTTCTACAATTGTGACCATTATCCAACTTTTAATGCTATTTGTTTTCCAAATAATTAAAAATAAAATTATTTTTTTAAAATTTTGTTTGCATAGACATAGACACATCATTTATCTACCACTTAGCACACACAATACAGAATACATAATATGGTACTAATATTACAAGAAGGTGATAATGGATGTATGTGTGTGCTACAGCAGCAAAAGGGCCTCGACTCAGCATAATGCGTACTGTTAGGGCAGTAGGCGCTGTTATTCTGTCGAAACCACAACTGCCACAAGACCTTGTGAGAATAAAATAGGTAAGATATAATGTAGGTATCGTGTGATAAGTTCATAAATGCATTTGCATTTGCATGTTTGCATTTTTGTGAAAAAATTTAATAAGAAGTAGGTTTACTTATGCTATAGGAAAACGGCATCCCAGTTACGATATCAATATCTCAATATATTATCTTTATCTTGTAGATTGATTTTCACAAATACACTAAAAATAGATACGGTAGGTATCAAATACAGTCTTATCCGATCTATTTTCGCAATAATTCATAAATAATAATCCATTTCTTTTTTTGAAATTTAATATACCTAATTGAAACTTTTTCAGTAATAAAATAATGGCCAGAATCATGTTCGTTCTTAATTTGATTTTTTATTTACGTTGACTTGAACTTGTAGCCGTTGGGGATATTTTCACGTCGTTCCAGTTCGAAAATTAAATTTAAATCCCCTCACTTTTTTGCCGCCCTTCGAATTATTGCTGGCCGTAAGAATTTTCGGCGGTGCTTAATTTTTTTGGGGCCTTGTGACTTTTGACATGAGTCACCGATTCAGTTTTCTCAGTTTATAAGAATCAACTGATTTGAGGTATTTCGAGTTGGATCTATATTAAAAATGCGAAAGTTTGTGAGTATAGATGTATGGATGGATGGATGAATGGATAAAATTTTGTTACTCTTTCACGCAAAAACTACTGAACAGATTTGGATGAAACTTAGAATATACGCGTTTTAGTGACCTGGATTAACACATAGGCTACTTTTTATACCGGGACCATGCAAGCGAAGCCGCGGGCGGAAGCTAGTTTTTCTATAAAGGTAGGTACTTATGTATAATGCTTAGATATTCCTCGGATCCCCAACCATAGGAATCAATAGATTTTTTTAACGGAATATGCATAAGCATAATAATTACATCTTATAAATTTGATTTGGTCGTAAAAACAAAAAAAAACACAATTAGACTTTAGTTATTAATTATTATTGTAGAGAAAAAGAACTTAGAAACAAAATGTCGTTAACCCAACTTTAGCTAACAGATATTTACTTTTCTTTTTCTTACATAAAAGCATAGATGCTTACGGAGCCATAACTGAAGGTAGGAACAGGCCACCGGGGGGCAGCTCCGAGGCACTTGTCAAAGCTCGTAATATTTTATTAGATAACCAAATAAACCAAGAAGGTGGAGGATTCTGTGTGAGACTTTTTGTTTTTAAAGGTAGAATGAATTCAAATGAAGTTTTTTTTATATTAAAAGTCAAGTCATCTCACGCTTTTAAGAATTACGAAATATTGTGTGCGTTTGTTTGTTTCGAGACATAGTTCATGTTTTTTAAACATAGTTTGTGACTTGGATTAATACACAATATACTTTTTATCTGGGTACCACGCGATTGAAGCCGTGGGCGGAAACTTGTCAGACAAACAGTGTTAAATGGTATCTTTTCTCAATTACCGAGACCTGTGGTTCCTAGGACATGATTAGATGGATTAGGCCAATCATGTGAGTAAGTACTTTTTAAAGGTACCTAGGTAGTTTAGATTCAGATAAATATTCAGATCAAATTTATTTGCAAAACATATGTTACATAGAAGGTGAAGGGAAAATGTCAAAAGTCCAGCCATGTTCTTCTTTACAGCGTGCAAAATTCGGTATTACTACACCGAAAGAAAATTGGTTTTTTTTTGTGTGAAAAGAAATTATAATTCATATAGGTAATATTTTGACCTAATAATAAAAGTTAACAAAGCTCAGATTTATCATTAAATTATGATGCTCTGCATTTATTTATTTGCATTTTTTAGGTACTCCTTATAATAAAAATTAACAAATATTTATGTCACTTTGTTATGTCAAAATATTACCTTTATGAATTACAATTTCTTTTCACTCAAATATTTTTTTAAACTGTAGTATTATTCCCTGCTCTGTAAAAACTTATTTTATTTTATTTTAAACAAATATATCGAAAAATTTCGAGAATACTGCTTGGCAAATTATTGTAGTTTACATAATTATAATCATACAAAATGCAGAGCATCATAATTTAATGACAAATCTGAGCCATAAAGAAGACGCAGTAAAGCACGAGTATAATGCCACACACCCATTAATATTCATAATACAATTTAACGCAACGAGGTTAATTCACCTAAATATGTAAATTATCATGAACCGGCCACCGTTATTTCCGAGATGTCAGTTTGTAAGTATTTCTGTCTCATTCTAACAAACATTGTCATACGCAGTGCGAAAAGGATAAATGCACGTGTATTATGAATAAGGTGGTAGGGAAAATTTTAACGGTGCCTATGAGAGCTGTGAACGTTGAAATAACTTTCAAATATTGTCGCTAGGTGGACGGAAAGTTTGTCTCCTAAGGGAGGCTGTTGGGTCGTGCTCGTCTGTTTATAAATGAAACGTATCGTTTTTAAGCACCGTGCAGTGTACGACTACCTTTAAAGTTACTTTTCACGGGGAAAAACGGAATTGTGTTTTGTTTTTTATTTTTGTTCATTGTTTTTTTTTTCGAATAGCGAACAAGTGGCTAGTCTTTTTAAATTGTAACCAACCTTCTGAGGACAAGTGGCCAGTATTTTATTATTCTAGTTGTAACAAACTTTTGGAGGCCGCATTTAGTAACTCAGATAACAAATGAAATAATAGACACCGGGCCTGTTTTTACAAACTTTGAGAGTATATCAATTGACGTTTTTGAATTTCAACAAATGTTTAAGATTTCAAAAAGTGCAAACTGGTTTAGCCTCTGAGAACGGCGAATTAGGTAATTAAAAAAAAATCTTATGTTTTTTTGGCCTAATTGCAAGGTTTACATAGAATGAACGAGCATTAAGCTTGTGAACAGTATAGTATAGTTAAAATATTTATAGTTTAGCTATTATAACATACATATTGAATCGAATCATAGCCCATGAAGTGTATTTAGGTATAATAAGTAAAATTTCAGCGTATAGGTACATTTGATATAAGTACCTACTAACAATTTTGAACAAAGAACATTATATTTAAGCTTAGGTTCTTGATAGCACTGCATATTAAGAGTACTATGCATAATGTTATGAGTTTTCTAAACAATAGGGATGATGCCTGGGTAGAATTTATTTTTAAAATCAATGGAAATCGACAAAGTTATCGAGCGTCAAAATTCGGGAGTGGGGGCTCGTGTCGTCACTTGTATGTTAAAAGAGTACTTACCTTTGACGTCACGCGGAACTTCAACGCACTATATCTTTGTCATTTTTAGTTTAATTGACAAAAGAAAATATATGTCTAATATTTTTTGATAATCTAATTGACGGACTAATTAGAATTTTTCAGGCATCTAGCCTATTGTATGCTTTAAGTGCTTTTTTTATTTTTAGCGTGAACTTTGTTTCTATTCTATTAAGGGTGAAAATATTTTTCAAATTTGCCAGTTAAAATATAATAAAAAACAAAACGACTTCACAATATCTACTGTAATCGCAGTTAATCCTGTAAATTGCGATTCGCGCGCCGTAAAACATAATTAAAAATTCAATCCGGTAAAAAAACCGCTCAGAAAATCATACAAAAACAAGTCACGTCAGGCGCAAGTCTATTACTTTATAAACCAGGGTTCCGCTTCTATCCCTTGACTTTATAATTGGAAGGTAAGCAGGTGTATTTAAGCATAGTATTAAGCAATAAGTAAGTATATTGTAATGTATCAGTTGTATCTAATGCCGTTACCAAACATAAAATTGTACACATAATAAATAATAGTACAGAACCAACCTTAGAGATATAGATATTTTATTTATTAGGTAAACTTTTAATAAAACTCTGGTTAGTAATGTCTTAAAACCTATGTTAGGTTTGTCTAGATACTAGGTTCTCGATAAAAACAAATAAAAGTACCTACAGAATGAGAAAAACAACCAGGCTGGGAAGGGAACTTAATACAACGTAACCTCACCTTTTTACGTGCCAATGTTACTTACATTGGCACGTAAAAAGCGAGCGCACACGCACAATGCTAGCGTAGCGACACAAACCCGTCAGGTGAGGTTAAGCGTATGTGCGTGCGCCCAGATCACAAAGGTTGCTCCAATTTAGGCTTTGACGCAGGTTTTGGGTTATAAATGCGAAAGTTTGTGATTGTGGATGTATGGATGTTTATTACTCTTTCACGCAAAAACAACTGAACGGATATGGGTGAAACTTGGAATATACATGGTTTATGACCCGGATTAACACATAGGCTTAATGTTTATCCGGGTACAAAAAAGCAGGCGGAAGTAGTTTATGTAATATGTATAATAAAAAAAAACGTGATTAATAATACATAAACAATTGTATCTAATAATATGATACAAAAAACCATAATTCTGGACATTTTTAAAGATTTTTAATTTTCTAAAGTAGATCTTGTCTATTTTCTGTTTATGGAATAAAATGACATGATAACACCATGTCAAAATAACTTTTTATAAAAAAAAAACGAGGTAGATATAAATAAATAAATCTCACAATTAAAAGGGTTCAAAGCGGTTCATTCCAACCCTAAAATCCAAACGCTAAAATGGCGGACGAAAAAAAACAAACGGGAAAAATGGCGCGAAAAATCCGCGTCATCAATCTGAGGAATTATTTCATTTGCGTATTAAAATTCTCGTTTTGTCGGTCCGTGAATTATTCGTCGTTGTGTTAATTACTCTCGCCTCGCTTACTGCACCCAAGTGATTTAGATGATCAGAGAATATGGAGAGTAGATAGGACAATTTGGTATATTGACGCAATAATACCATGACAGTCATGTAGTGCAGGTTTCGTGATTTTTTTTATTCAAGGTAAATCTAGGAAATTGAAAAATTATCGAGCTATACCATAAATGAAAAAGCTACTTTAACAAAATAATAATCGACAAAACAATATTTTATTAAGGCCGGTTCCTTTAACATACCGTTCCAAATGACGCTTCGTTTTCTCTTGAAAAACTGTCATGTTTTGGACGCCTCGTAGTTAAAAGAGAATACCGAGAACCCGTACCAATTGCGTCAAAACCGAACGTATCCCATAAAATTTATTATATTTTATAAATGACATCAACATTTTCTTTAGTTTTACACACCGACTCGATTAATAATCAAGTAAAAAAATATTTTGTTGATTTGGTTTCCGTTGCACGCCGCCATTAGACTACAACAACCAATGATATATACGTTGCTATGGCAATAAACATTGATGTAAAATTTTAGTATGGCAATAACGCTCATTTTTAATTATTTTGACAGTAAAATCGACTAAAAACTTATTGGATATATTTTTGACGCACTCACTTTAGTCTTGGTACCGAGCGCCATACATCAGACGGCATTCTCCTTTTAACAGTTTTTAAAGTAATAACGAAGTGGTAACGTTAGGTATAATATAGGATTCTATGGTAACTCAACAAACCTAAACGAAGCCGCGCCATACGCCCCGCTTGCGTGTTTGCGTTTTTGCGACTATTTAAGTAAGTATTTTTCTTCCATATGTCCATTTAACTTTAAAAGATAACCTTATTTTTCCGAGGCATACCAAGCACCAGTGTGCCGCGGCACACTTTGTAGAAGACTGATTTAGGGTAGACTAAAGTTCAGTGTTGGAAAAAATAAAAAAAAACCGGCCAAGTGCGATTTGGACTCGTGTTTGAAGGGTTCTATACCGTTAAATGAGGGAGCTTAAAATTATATTTTAAGTTTTTTAATATAATTTTAACCTCCCTCATTCAACGGTATGGAGTGTGTGAAAGAGGATATGAAAATGAAAGGATACAGATTTGACGGCTGATAGAAGTGAGTGGAAGAAAAAAACATGTTGTGCCGAGCCCACCTAGCATGGGACAAGGGCAGGAAAATGATAATGTTATAGCGGCAACAGAAATACCTATAACGGCCCAAGATAGCGAGAACTGGCAAGAGAAGGAGGAAGCCCTTATCCGAAAATGAATAGCCCCGGAATAGACAAGAATAATAAAATTAATGTACCTAATCTTATAAATATAATTGAAATAAAGGTTATTTTTATTTTATTTATTTTATAGTGGCAACAGAAATACATCATCTGTGAAAATTTCAACTATCTAGCTATCACGGTTCATGAGATACAGCTTGGTGACAGAGAGACAGACAGAAGGACAGTGGTGTGTTAGTAATAGGGTCCCATTTTTACCTTTTGGGTACAGGACCCTAAAAAGGATCAAACCTATTTATGAAAAAAACTAAGTTTTCATGCGCAATCTTTAGTTTAGTTTCATCCTGAGTTAGCCTAACCATAATATTCCTACATTAATTTAAATTACCTATTTTTCTTTTTAAGATAAAAAAATCAAAATTCTACTTTTAATGATTGTCGGTAGAGCAAGTTTTGTAGTTAAGAACAATCAATTTTTTTATTTAATAATGGTTCATATTATTTTTTTACATAAAGCTTAAATATTCCTCTACATATATAATCCCGCCCCCAAAATCATTGATGGTCAATGCATTAGATAAACATAATTTAACCCCAGTGCATGCCCGAACCCTAACCCTAGCTTGACCGATGCCCTGCCGAACCCTAATTGCCCTATCCCCTGTCAATTCAGTTGAGCGTTGTTGTCAATTAAAATGATGGTACACAAATCTAGACCCCGTGTGGGTGATGATGAACTGAAATGCTCATGGAGTAGATTACTTTGGTGATCTTAGCTGATAAATAAATAAATAATGCTGGACACTATATTCACAACAGCATCATTATAGCCCTAAACTGAGTAGAGCTTGTATTATGGGAATCATATGTCTGTTATAATTACAAAATATTTTTTGTAGATAAAAACACCCAGAACTGAGATAAGTATCAGCAAATAATGCAAACATTTGTCCATTATTAAATAATCAAGTACCAATATAAATCACGATTCATGAGTTACAATGAGCAGGTTATACAATTACTCCGCACATCGTGTTCAATTAGTGACGTCAAACGTAGATCACTGGCGCGTGACGTCATTAGCTTCACGGTAACAATCAGGGTCCTTTTAGGGTCGACTCACACATATCAGTGAAGCGCTCGTGGCGTGGTTTACTTCGGTTCTTAGCAGATCACCTTGGTCAAGTAACACTCCAACCGGTCAATACTTGGATGGGTGACCGTTTAGTGACATTTAGATTTGAGCGTTTCCGTGTTTCGGAAGGCACGTTAAGATATTGGTCCCGGGCCTTCGGGTGGCTTTAAAACTCCGACACCAGGGTTCTTCACTAGCTCATTCGAAGAAGGAAGGAAGTGAAGCCACTGTTCCGACACAGTACAGTGTACAGTGCGAAATATTATTTCATACATTCTCTATAAACGCATCCCCATTTGTCAGTGTCAGTGACGACACAGTGATCTCAGTGTCAGTGCCGACACCGGCAATCACGGAAGTTTCCCCTATACTATATTACTCTTTGACGGGAGTATTCGTTACTGAGTGTGAGTACTGACATGTGTGAATTAAATCACTGACGCAACTTTGTAGCACTGATACTGAACTGAACGGACACGTTTCTGGAACTGTGACTTCACTGATATGTATTAATCGGACAGAAAATGGTCACAAGTTCGAACGACCCGCGTTAGCGGTTTCACGTTCTGTTGTATAAGTTTACAAACACTTGCACACACAGTACGGGGTGTACGGGGTTCCAACCCCTATCTTCGGAACCCAAGCCAACCCCACCTGCACGTGGTGCACCCTGCTAAACAACGAACGGGGCTCTGGCGGCCGGCTGATTGCGGCATAGCGCAGCCTACATCTGCACAGCTAAATCACCTGGGCACCGACGGGCAGCAGCGTCGGTGGTGCGAGAAGCTGTGCCCTGCGATCCCCAACCCGCATGCCCAGCTTGGGGATTATGGGCATATCCCCCTTTATTAGGGGAGGCCTATGTCCAGCAGTGGACTGATATAGGCTGCTGTGGTGTGGTGGCACACACAGTAGGCTTTTGGTACCACACGAATTCGTACTCGAATTTCATAGCATAGAACGCAGAACACTGACACGTAATGCTCGAACGTGAAACTGAAGAAAAAAGAAAATAAAATCCTATTTATCATATTCTTCCTTTTTGTATCTTTTTCCCATTTAGAAAGTACGGCAACTCAGCGTGGTCATTAGGTGGGTAGTCACGTGTCGCTAATCACGTGACGTCACGCGCCGGTGATTCGCACATTCACACATTAGCACATTAATGTTTATGTTAATATATATGAAGCGCATTTGGCATTCGTATCTTCTTCTTCTTTATGAGCCAACTCTAGTGTAGGAGTTTTCAGGCCTCCCGATGGCCTCCTACATATTTTTATTTATTAACTTATTTATTTATTTCATTTTGGATCAGGAGGATTTGGATTATTTCATTTTAGATTATTTATTTTATTTTAAAACGTCCTCAATTTGTTAATTACCATTCAAAGTCAATACTAACATAATTCATTAGAAACAACTTACAATAAACACAGTCTAAATGTTATCTTAATAGGTGCAAACTGAACTACAATTGAAAACGCCGGGACCAACATTGCTATTACAGGCAACAAACTACATTTATTCCAAGTTTCATACAAATCCATTCAGTCATTACGGATTTTGAGTGGAAGATAATAAACAAACATACTCACAACTTTCGCATAGGTGCAATTTTATCAAATTTTATAAATGGTTTCATCCGTGGCTGCATAGCAGTATAGGGTTTGTCATGAAAAAGTATCTTTCCTTCAATAAGCAACTGATAACTATAGGTACCCAAGCAAAACAAAGCCATTACACAGCTAATACTTACCTGTGGCAGGTCCACAGGCAATTCCCAGCCGTCGTAACGTCTAATTCCCGCCGACTTACACACATCAGCATTTCCGATACTGTACGTACACCCTTTGTTGGCAGAGTAATGTAGCTGCAGAGAATTTGAAAAATAAGTAACTGACTCATTATGAGTTATTATTTAATTTTTTTTATTTTTTATTTTTAAAGTTTTGGGAAAATTTACAGCTAAGTGGGAGCACAATAGTATAATGATAAATACATGCAGCCACAGATACGTTGCTTAACTAGTTCTTGAGTGAATGACAGGTGGCGCGGGACTTTGACCGAATGGTGGCCGAGGGTAAGTAGAAGAAGCGTCGGAAGACCAGTAGAAAGATGGATCGATGACGGAGTATGCGTCGCCAGCAGTTTGTGGATGCGACTAGCACAAGACCGTGGTGGATGGCACAAACTTCGGGAGGTCTATAGTGAATGGCCTAGTAGTGGATAAAGTTTATGGATGATGATGATGTAGATAAGTTCTTAAGTGAAGACCACACACACACGCACACCACACCAGCCTATATCAGTCCACTGCTGGACATAGGCCTTCCTTTATAAAGTCAAAAGATATGCCTATAATCCTCACGCTGGACATGCGGGTTGGGGATCCCAGGGCATAGCTACTTGCGCTACCAACGCTGCTGCTCGGCTCGGTAAACGTAGTGTAGGACGTCTTGCGAGGTGGAGAGACCATCTGCAAAAGGCTGCTGCTAAAAGTTAGATGCGTCAAGCTCAGGACTGGACGGCTAAATGGCGCTCAATAGGAGATGCCTAGCAGTAGACTGCTATAAGATGATGATGATGATGACGCAGACGTACATTGATGTAAGTTTTTTAAAACCTTAACTATAAAAAACATAAACTAAACACAAATATTATAAAACATGTTTCCACCCGCGGCTTCGCACGCGTGGCTGGCTAATAAATATGTTATTCCAAGTCTAGAACAACATTTGTACAAAATTTCAGCACAATCCGTTTAGCCATTTTGGCGTGAAAGAGGAACATACAATTCACAAGCATGTTTAAATATCACACACTTTGGCTGTTTTTGATATCAGTAGTTAAGTCATGTCGGAGCTCTTCGGGTAGCCTAAAAACTTCGACATCAGAGTTGGCCACTAACTCATGAAAAATAAGAAAGAAATGAAGAAGAAGAATATTAGTAGCATATAATTAAATATCTGTTAGCACACTACTCTACGCACACCGTTTTTCCATTTGCACGGAACCGCACAAATATTGCAAACTAAACGTGTACGGAACTATTTACAATTTCGCCGACTCCCCCGGTTATGTCCGTCAGGGCACATTCAACGCGCCGTTACGTACAAATGTTTATACTTTGAGCTGAAATTGTGAACTCTCACGAATGTTTGATCTTTTTGGCTTCGGTTTCAGACTGATTTTGAGAATATAGATGGGTTTATAAATACATGTTTTTCAATGTACGAGTGTCAGTCTCGGGAATACGTAGATTAGGTATCTTGGTAATTAAAGCAACATTAGATAGAATCCAATGAACTTTTGCAGGTCATGGATATTATATTTCTAAGAATAAAGAAATATATAATTAAAATTATTATTTTTGGGACTTTGACAGCTTGATGACGAAGGCGTCATCCAGGTCGGCTGAGGAAGCGTTGTTGGCGGGATGATTTTAACTCCTTCGCTAGCGAACTAGCGTGGGAGTTAGCGAAGGAGTGGAAGAGTTAGAATGGATGGGGGAACCTATGCCCAGCAGTGGGACGAGATGGGTTAAGAAAAAAATAGATTTTATAAATACCTCTTGAGATCAACAAACACTTCCAATTCTTTGATAGCTACAAGTCGTAGAGTTCGTACATGGTGAATAAATGCTTGCGTAGCGCTTACGTAGCACTTCCGTAGCGAAGACGTAGCATTTGCGTAGCTATTCGAAAGTTGCTTCACAAACACTTTTTATTCAAACTGTATAAAGAAGTTTAAGGGTTGTTTAAGCTAAGTATTATGAAGTGTACAAATACAAATTGTTTATTTTTACCAAAAAGCCTGATGATGGATATGGATTTATAGACTCAAATCACCTGTGGATCACCTGTGGATAGAGACTAATAACAGTTTGATAAATTTCATTGAGTGTAATGTGAATAAATAGTAACCAAAAGGTATTTTTTTTAATTGTCACATAATATAGTTAAAGTTTATCCATTGAATAAATTGATATATATGAAAGAGCGACTTTTATTTCTTAAATTTTCTAACAGATAGTGGTAGCTGACAATCGAAAATTTGGCTCATAAATACATCTTTTGTTTGTCTGCATCTAGTTTACAGTGATAGAAACCAATCGCTTCATAGCTAAAGATAAAGTCACCCAGCAAGGTCTAGCCTGCATGAAGTCTGCCAGACATCGCCTAGAGACTTCACGGTCCATTATCGGTATGTAGAGATAGCAACTGTCGCTAGTGGCACTTACCGATCCGGTTTTAGTTTTCATGTAAAAACCACGTTGAATTTGTAGTTTTGCAAGGAAATTGTATTGTGAATATTTTATAAGGAGAAAAATTAACGTGTTCTTGTTTTAATATTCATGTTGTTTAATTTCAGCTAGGAGTAATATTAAGTAACTGGAATTCACATAAATACCTACTAACAGGTATATATAAGAATTATTAAATAATGCTTATGTTTTAGTATGGTCTTAATCAACTCTATTTCCCAACAGGAGCACTTTTCCAAAAGTAACTAACCAAATGAAATCGTAAGATTTTGCGAAAATAAAAAAATCCACACAATTTCTATGAATAAAAGTATATTTTTTCAGAATTATATAAATACATTTTTTCCTTCAAGATGAACCTTTAGTTTTCTCAAAACACAAACTTCTATCTACAAAAGAGAAGATAATGCCCTGCCCTCAATGAGGTAAAATTTTGCCCCACACTGTGTATCACTTCTATCTTAGAACAACTTAATATGTGCAAAATATTGGCTCAATCCGATCAGTACACATCAAAACTTTCACCTTTATAATATAACTCTGAGTAGGATTAATATAACCGATCAATATAATTAATTAATTAGTAGGCAGAGAAGCCGCGCCCAGCACCTACCCCGTAACTAGCGCAACGCTCGATTTCCCAAGAGGTCTACGTTCAGTGTTCTGACAAAGAGTATGCGAACAGACGCGCAAGCACCAATCTAAAATACCTACACATAACTTATAAAATTATAGTGGTTATAAACAAATTTTTATTTTACTGAGACTGCAGCTAGATTTTATTAGCAAAAATAGCTCGAAATTCTTTTCAAAATAAGTGGTTAAATCAACCTAAGTATTAAATTTCATTATAAACTGCAGAAAATTGTTTTAAAACTATTTTTTTTTACAAAATATAGTCATAGTTTATTTATATTTATATTTATTTGCTCACAAACTAACAGCTAGAAGCCAAAACGTTACCATGAGCCAGTTAAAAATAATCGAATTGGTGAGTAGCTATATATATAGGTACTATATGAGGCTAATAGCAACTTAACTTAAAAAAATAAAACATATACCAATAAAATGATGTAACTTCATGTGGAACATATCAACAAGAGGTTCCTGGGCTATCATAGCATTGAGAAGCATAGTTACTAGGCAAAATATTTAGTACAAATTCCGATAACTTTCTCTGACGAGTTTTACAAGATGCATACGCATACACCTCCCTCCCGCCCGCAGATTCACATGCAAATCAGAGAAAAAACCAACAAACAAGCAATTAATAAATGCAACCGTCTACTTACTCTTTCTCTAAATAAAAACAAACATGTTAACCTGTTATTAGCTTGAAGAAACTACATACACAAATATTTTGCATTGTAGAATATCGTTAAATATAGTCAAGAATTTGAGCACCTAAAACAGGTGAAGATATGGTCTGAGATGGAGCACGCTGGCCTAGAAGAAACCAATTTAATTTGGATTTGATTATCCTAAGTACAGGTCTGGCCAAATAGACGCAGGAAGCAAGTTCCACGTACAAGTACTCCTTACTAGTGCTAACAATCAATGTAGAAGCGAATCATAGACAAAACAGAAGTCGTATGGGAGAGATACGTCTCTCTGATCTCATATAATAAAGAAAAATACTGGCCCTAAAAATCATTTTCAGAGTCGGTTTTTTAAATTCTTAGATACCTTCTAGACCCTCTGGGCAAAGTCACCATCTCTGGTGTACCGCACCCGCCATGTCATTCCGCCCATTAAAGCACCTGTCATGTGAGTTTACAATAAGTAAATAAGGATGTGCCAGCATTGGGGACGTTTACCTTGTTATTGCTTCACTATTGGCGACAATATTGCCCAGTTTGTTTGAAAAACCTTGGGGTAGAGCGGACGGTATTGGACGGGGTAGAAAATGATTGGAAAATGTTTGCTTTAATAATGAACTGGGTTACATTGCTATTGCTTTTATTAGGTAGCCGTATTGTGGGAAGCTATAAAATAGTTACTTTGTTTGTTTGTTATGTTTCACGCCTTAGCTGCCAAACTGATCATAATGAAATTTTGCATCGTCAGAAGTACAGAAAAGGATAGAAGGGGGAGAGTTTCAGATAGAAAAAAATACTGTTTCCGAGGAATACAAACATAACTTTAAGACGGAAAATCTTATATTATAAATTCATCAAAATTATTTTCGTAGATTTTGCGTGATCCTCGGATAAACTTTTGACATTTTCATTTTACAGATTTATTTTAACCTACATTGTATTAGTTTTACAACATCTGGAAAAAGCAAGAAACAGTTGAGGTAAGAGTACAAACCATTTTGTTTTACACTTGAGGATTTTAGGGGCTCCAACTTGAGATGATAATAAACATGTAGTAATAATGTCCTATCTAAAAATCAAGGGAAGGCCCCGTTGCGATAATCATACAAAACCGAACGAAGAAATCATACAAAACCACCAACCTATCTCCAGTTTACTAAGTAATGCGTAAGTCAGACCCATGTCAAATTAATTAAACCAAGTCTGTCAGGGGACTTACATGCTTACAAGACAGATAAAACAATTAGGTAAGGATGTGTTTATTAGCTCTTTACGTTTATTGTTTTGAAATGTTACTTCATGGAATTACTATTAGTACTAAAGTTTATGTTTTTTTTTAAATTATAATATTATGGGCCAGCTCTTGACCTCGAAGCTTGCGTAGGCAAAAATGAGGTCGACGATGGGGCGAGCTTTAACAGAATATGCCTATAAATATATTTTTGAAACCGTTAAGGCCGTAAGTCAATTGAAAAACAGACGCTGGCAGCTGATTTCATATATTAGCAGTGCGCATTATAAATAATGTTTGGAAGCGCTTAGTCCTGTTAAATGGAATATCAACTTGATGCGGATAGTAGTTAGCAGGACGTAACTCCTTCATGTACCTAGGAACCATAAATTTCAGTTTAATTCTATATTCATTGGCATCTGGGATAACATTTCCTCGATTTCGCCATTATCACATTATGTTCATAGTATCATGAGGTATCGTTCTACGGTGTATAAGTCCTGTTGTCCAGACTTCAGTCAAGTAGAAGTAGTAGAGTTCTTGATGAATGGCTCCATCCGGGGAAGTACTACAACCTTGCCTATTTCTGCCATGAAGTAGCATTGCTGTTTCGGTTTGAAGGGTGTAGGTGCCAAGAAAATAACAGGTACAGGCTTACTACTTTCATGCCTCAAGTTGATCTAGATATGTTTAGGTTTTATGCTAGTACATTGGTATAGTATAGTATAAATCAAGCTCTGTTTATATTGGGGCTATTTTCTGGAAAATGAAAATGTCCGGTATTATTTATTAATCCTTAATCAAATAAGTTTCCATCATCTTTATCATCAACAGACTCTAAAAGTACATCTCTCTCTCTTTGGTCGTCAACTTCACGACTGAAGATCGTGATCACGATGTATTGTCTTTGTGATGGACTGGACTGCTTGTCTCCATTAGCTTCTGTTGGCAGCCAACTGCACCACTTGTTGGAAGTTCATTTTGTCTTCTTTTAACTGATCAGTCCATCTAGTGGTGATCTAACTAAAAGTCCATATAACCCATAACTCGTACTTATAACGATGTCTGCAATAAAAACGGTTTTTTTTATATTCGATTCGTGAAAACTTCAAGTTAGATCCATGAGTAAGGTTTTAATGTTAGTTTATACACCTTACTCTTAAAAACACCAATAAATCTTTATATCAAACATCATTTCAATACGTTTAAAGTTACACCCGTAAAGGGTGAAAATAAAAACAATAATACGGGTATTGTGGGTCCCGCCGGGCACATTGTTACCCCGATAATACTTTTTATCATATTTATTGAGTTATGAATGTTTACGGAGCTCAAGTGCATTTTTGTGTTGGATTTTCAGTGGAACCTTTTTTAAACAAGTATTTATGTGTTGTAAATAGAATATTAAATATAAGAATAAAATTTAGATGTTACCCACCAGTAGTTAAACTGGAAATGAGCATTGAGTAGATACCTAACATTATCTATTCAACACAATACTGAGTTGAACCGACGAGGACTCTGTAACTCACACAAATCACGGTTGGTGCTTTTTTAGGTTATTTTATTTGTTATTTTCATTTACAATGTTATGTTACATACTATATAGGTGTAGTTTTTGTTTTGTTTGTTCATTTTTATTATTGAGTGTGCTTATAATACAGACTTTAATTTGCTTATATTTGTCTATTTCTTATATTTGTGCTTATATTTGTCTATTTCTGAAAAAGTTTACACTAACATCTTACTATGCTTTCCAAAGAACGCAAGCACTCGATTGAAATCCCACTAAACACATACCCATCCAAATTTTGACCAGGCTTAGTGTTGCTTAACTAAGATGATCATATTAATCATAATATTCGTATTCTTTATTTGCCTTTGGAACAACTTTGGAACACTCGGGTTCATCAAATTCTCATTTTTTTGAGAAACGGCTGTACATAGGCCTAAAATAGTCTAAGAATTTATAAAAAAGGCCAAAAACAGCTTATCTCCTTTGGAAGTAAAATTAAATTATCTGCCAAACTTGTTGTCCATCTACATCTACATCTACACTTCTACACTTCTACACTATTTAATATTATAAAGAGGAAACATTTGTATTTTTCATCCCCCCCATCTCGGAAAGAGTATATTTGCTCTTCGATATCTGAAAAATCTGCAAAAGCCGTTTTTATCAGCTAGAAGATAAAGTAAAATTGAATTTAGTACAATTAATTAGTTTTGTGAATTAAAAACATCATTAAACCTATTTACTTCTACCTCCATGGTGCCGAATTTACCATACAACCTTTTTTAATTTGATAAAACCTCAGACTCAGAACCTTCTTGGTGTACTTTTTTTTTAACTTTAAATGTTAAACTAATGTTTTTTTTATTTTATTTATTTCCTCGCTGAGGTGGGATGAAAAGTTACGTGTTGCACTCGAGTGCAAAGATTTTGCACCTCGTGCTCTTTTGATTCCCTCGCTAACGCTCAGGATTCTATTTTTTGAATCACGAGCGTAGCGAGTCTGAATGGTAGAATCCTTCGCTTGCTCGGTCGTCAAAATTAGGCACGCGGTTAAAAAGCAACTTTGCACTCTTGTATAACAAATAACTATTGTGTTGTGTGTCTGTAATGAATAAACTTAAAAACTACTGAGCCGATTTCAAAATTTCTTTCACCATTAGAAAACTACATTCACCTTGAGTAACATAGGCTATATTTATTTGTAGAAAAGATTAGGGATCCTTACTAAAACTTAAGGAACGTAACCCAAGTGCGAAGCCAGGACGGGCCGCTAGTAATATGTATTTTATCTTCCTACATAAGCACGGTTACCTTCTTAGATTGAAATATTGTTAGCTTTATACTTATTTACCTATGGATAATATTTTATAATAAATATTATCTATAACCTAAGAAACCCCGCTTCATGATCGTCTAAAACACCGAAGTATGCTCTCTGCCAACAAGCGCATCGAACATTATGTAACGTAATGGTAACTTCCCGACTTTTTTCGCGACTAAAAAAACCCTTTGAAATTCGACTCATGTGACCAAGATGTAAATCTGTATCCCCATGCTTTTACCCGATACGAATACGATATGTGTTATCTGCTAATGCCACTTGGGATATAGAAGTAGCGCTTTGTGCTCAAAGGCACCTGTTTACAGAGAATGTATTTCAGTTTCAGTGTTTTATGCGATAAATAAAACTTGCAATAAAAAGGGAATGTGTACAATAAGGAAGTTAGTATATAAACAAAAATATCATCCTAATATAGGAAAACATAGGTAATGGTTGTGAGGGGTTCCAATCACCTGCTCGTGGTGCACTTTGATGAAAAGTGTGCCTATGTAGAGAAGCTTTAGCAGCTGTAACACAGGTTTATCTAGCACGGCTGCTTAACGACATTGTTTACAAATACTTTAATACCTATATTTACTGTATTTTCATAAATTGTATTCTTTTACTCCTTGACTAAATACCTATTGAAACTTATACCCTGCTAATTAACAAACGGGGCTCAGGCAGCCAGCTGATTGCGGCATAGCGCAGTCGCACTGGCACATCTAAATTCCTGACAGCCGATAGGCAGTAGCGACGGCGGTACTAGAAGCTATGTATGCTCTGCGATCCCCAACACGCATACCTAAATTTTAAGGTTAGAACAATACTATTTAAAACGTGAAAAAACCTAAACAATACTTTAAAAATACCATTTCATTCAATTACTAGGCTTCAACCATTTCTTTCGTAATTGGATGGGATGCATAGTAATAAAATAGTCATTAAAAATTAACTATTTTACTAGTTGAGCCTCCCCGAGGGTGCATACTAAGTAGGCTGATATGGCACACGTTTGTTTGCTAAACTATAATAAAGAATTTGAATTTATTATCGCGCTACGTCGCTTTATTGTGTCGGCTAATGAAAAAGGTTTTTGAGGTTTTTTGAAAATACATTGAGTATTTTTGAAAATATTTACTAGTACATCCTTTGAATTAAATGAGTGAATGAATTATTTTTTATTTGCTAAAACTTTCTTCTTCTTCTTCTTCGTATGAGTTAGTGGCCAACTCTGGTGTCGGAGTTTTTCAGCCACCTGGAGGCCTCCGACATGGCTTAACGACTGGAAAAGCCGGGACCAACATCTTAACGTGCCTTCCGAAGCACGGAAGCGCTCAGATATTTGAAAACGAAAGTTTTTAATCAGTGCGTCCTACCCGTCATGACATACGGAGCCGAATAGTCCACCAGTTTAAAGTCACTGAGCGAGCTATGGAACGAGCCATGCTTGGAGTTTCTCTGATGGATAGATTCCGCAACGAGACTATCCGACATAGAACTAAAGTTGTCGACATAGCTCAGAGAATTTGCAAGCTGAAGTGACAGTGGGCTGGCCATATCTGCCGAAGAACCGACAACCGTTGGGGTAAATGAGTTCTTGAGTGGAGACCGCGGCTCGGTTAACGTAGTGTAGGACGCCCTCCGGCCAGGTGGAGTGACGATTTGCGAAAGGCTGCTGGTAGAAGCTGGATGAGTCGAGCTCAGGACAGGGCGCAATGGCGCTCATTAGGGGAGGCCTATGTCCAGCAATGGACTGCTACAGGATGATGATGAAGATGATATTATAGGAATAGGTGAATCATCAAGGAGGGGACGAATATCGCCATGGACGAACTTCTCTTTCGCTTGGCCCAGGACAGGTAAAAGTTCGCTAAGAGTATCCACTACTGAGCCATCAGAAGAAGTATAGATAAGTGGATTTTTTTAACCTTTTAAAAATGATCATAAATATATTTACGTTGCTGGTTTTTAAAATTAGTTATTTCATGAAAATAGAATATGATTCTGGAGATAACACGACTTATCTATGTAAATATGACAGCTCAACCCTTTATTTCCCAATTTCGGGTATATTTACCCGCTGCCCAAAAATGTCACACCTTTCATTTACCAAATTTGCTAATTACCATCTTTCCATTACGCCCTGGGGCTATCATAAGCCCTTGAGCACATTATAATAAGTTATTACAACATAATTTATTATACTGTCATTACCGTGACAATATCGCGTGTCCGGCTGTCATAAGTTACAGTCACAGTTACATTCATCTACCTGAGGGCCTAGACAAAGTCACAAAAGTCATATTCCTTAAGCGATATCGCTAGTAGAAATGTCAAAAATGGTGAGGAATTGACATAAGCTTGTCACTTGTCAAATCAATACCATACGTTGTACAAAATATCACTAAAGAATTATCATAGGTCATATCTAATAGCGATGTTGTTGAATAATAAAAAATCTTTGGTATTTACACATGAGCTTGTTATGTGAAATTTTGATAGCATAAAATCAATATAATTTATTTTGAATTTTAAAAGTCTACATGAAAAATGAGGCTACGAACTATCGTACTGCAGAGGGTGTATAACATAAGAATGAAACCACCCTTGTTTTAATGTAGCCCGTTTATTATAAGCACTCTAAATTCTTAAGACAATCTGCAAAAACACTCCGATAGCGCGAGTTAGACTTTGTCTACTACTACTAGACGGAAAGTCGTAAACTTTATTATCACCATCTAGTGGATGACGCCTTGAAATCTACTTCTTTATGAAACTAAACACTACATGTTTGATAGTTAGCCAATTGCCAACTATCTGTGTCTGGATCCACCATAGTATATATTTGCTACTAAACATACAACACAATAAAAGTTTTAAAAATGAGAGAAAAAGAATAAACATATTTGCTAAAAACAAAATGGCACCGACTCAGAATAGCATCTACTATTTTAGCAACAGAAGCTGGTATTCTACCGTAGCCGTTATATGTAAAGCTATTAAGCCCCATGTTTTGGGTGCCACACAAAATTCTCTCTCACAAAAACTTAGTTATCGCTAATGGTAATTTTTGTGACTTTGTCTAGGCCCTCTTGTTGTTAATTTCATTGGAGTTTTCATTGGACATGGTGACAAAAATTCTGTTTACTTTACATTTTAGCTGTGAAATGACGCTGCAAGAGATAAGAGTAAATTAATTGAAGTTAATTAAGTAGTTCGTGTAATAGGTTTTAGAGCGGTTACCCGCTGGCTTCTTCTGTTCTGATGTTATCATAGACGCTCATTATTTAGGAGAGTTCGTCGTCGGACTGTAGAAACATTTGTTTAACTCTTCAATTCCCAGTGTCACCTCTAGGTGACAGTTGTTTAATATTTTTTTTCTTAAGAAACTTAGAAAGATCTATTAGTTTATATTTATTAAGTTTTATAGTTAGTTACATTTTCTCAAAAGGCGACATTTTGTGATATGATAACATGTGAAATGTGCAATGTTTGTCCCTTCTTCACGCCAAAACTACTGAACAGATTGGGCTTAAATTTTACACGTATGTACTTATAGATCTGGAATAACATATAGGCTACTTTTATCCGGGTACCATGCGAGCGAAGCTGTGGGCAGAAACTAGTAATTTATAGTCTTGTCTTGTAATAGTTTTATTTAAAACTTGGCTTCCAACTGGTTTCCAATCCGTTATTTATTTTGTTTGTTAAGTATATACCGGACGGCGACATCGGGGTCGGCCGAGAAAGCTATAGCGGGACGATCTTGATGCATTTGAGAAGGAATGGTGGGAGACCGCCAAAGACAGGGATGTGTGGAAAAGTTTGGGGGAGGCCTTTGCCCAGCAGAGGGACGAAATAGGCTAATAAAAAAAAAGTATATACCTACTTACTTATAAACTTTATTTTAAGCATTTTTTAATGTTAGGGCTGACTCTGTTTGTTATTTATTATCCACATATTATCCAACAGTAGGAGATGGCAATAGTCTAGCATCATTAATTATTTGACAGATTTTCAAAGGGCCTACAGAGTTTTAAATATTTCAAGGCTTGGAGCTTTGTCAAAACTTATTCAATTCAATTCGTTTATCACATTGATATATACTGTTATTATCGTGTTTATCACAAATTGTAACATGACAGTTTAAGTACCTAATAACCTATGTTGTTTGTAGTCAAATACAAGTATTTAACGCATCAGCCTAGTTTCTTAATTATTGAATAGTTTTATGTACTAGGGTACCCACATCGCAATGTCAGTTCGGGACACGTCCGCAATAAAGCTAGTGAGAAATGATTGGCCGGAACAAATCGGACAAGGCATCAATTGCGAGGGTTATTGATATTGCCGGTTATACGCCTCGGTCAATTTACGCGCGATATGTTTGGGGTAGTTTCAAAGATGGATATACGAAATAGTTTTTAGGCTTTTGTGAAATGAAAAGGCATATTGAAGCAGGCTCCAATTATAGCCTGCTAGACATTAGAATCAATAAGTATTACCTATTGATTAAGAATTTGTGGAACTTAAAAACATTGACGATTCAAAGAGTACTGTAATATTCGTACTGAATAAAATGTTTCTTTAGCTTCGATTTAATTTTAATTAAATAACAAAAGAAAAAAATATAAAAAGGGGACATTGACATTGACATAAACATAGTAATGACGATGACCAATGATCAACTATGACGAAAACCAATTTGGTTAGTCAAAGCAATGAAAAGCAATTTTGGTTTTCTTTGTAGTTCATCATTGATCATCGTCATTACTACGTAGTACATAGTTCATCATTGATCATTGTCATTACTCCATATATGTCAATGTCAATGTCCCGCGAATCAACCTATATTAAGCAAACTTAAAATAAAACTGTGTAATATTTTATCACCAATATGAAAAACAAAGCCTATAATATAAGCAAACACAGCCGTTCCCTTTTGTTGCCACAACGAGAGAAAATCATCATGAAGTGCACCATAGAAACAAAATCACACTCCACCAAATAAAAACCCGCCTCGGGCGAGACAACACCTGTATTACCATAACAAGACGTGAAATTTGAATGTCCACAAATCGAATAGCCGACCGCGCCGGCTGGAATTAAGTTATCCACTTTTTGCAAGAAAAGACGGACACGTTAACATATGAATATGACAAATTGTCCGACGGTGGTCAGGACTATCCTGCGCTGGACCGAGTTTTACGGCACCCTAGGGACGCAAGGGGGACTTGAAAATTTTTCATTCCACCCGACTAGCGACGGAAGAAAAACGGTCAGGTCACTCGTCAAAACTGTAACAATTTCTCAGAAACAATAATGGGATAAAAAACGTGACCAGTGGTGGCTAAACCTATTGTGGCCACTGTCAATGTTATTTATTCGAAGGCGTGTGTTGTGAATTTTTATTTTATCATGGGATTTCAAGTTTTATTGGTGTCGGATTAGATTGAAAACATCTGAGTCCAAATGCCATTTCATCTTTTGTTTTGGGGTCTTTGAAACACTTCAAAGAGGGAAAAGTAAGTTTTTGGAGGCCTTTATAATTTTCTTAAAATTTTTATTTCCGATTCTTCTTGAGCTTCGTCATGTAACAAAAGTTAAATAAAAGCTAGTAAAAAAAACAACACTCTTGCTTTATTTAATAAGCTTTGGGATATTTTTTTTTACGTGAGAATGCTGAATTTAAAGTACGTTGTTTGGAAAAGTATGACATTGAAGAGCATTAAAACTTACGATCAAACTAACATTTCCTACTTAACTTAAACTCAAATCTGTCGAACTAGATAACAACTTAGAAAGACAGGTTATAATGAAAATACAGATTTGTGAGTGCGCGACAATTCCCCAATGGAATCAGGAAGAGTGCAGGCGTGGTCCGAATTGCAAATACGCATCGCATATGTTGACGAGTTTATCCTTTCATCGATATGTTTTATGTGAATTTTGTGAAGATTTCCTTTCAGTTATTCCTTATTAACCTGCTGTGTTTTAACCGTGTTGTTCCTTTTCATCATAGATCTTAGAATAAATAAAAATCTCTTTTTTGATTGATAGATTTGCTTCCATTTAGTACGCGGTGCCCTATGTCCAAGAAGGTAGCATGCGATCAAAATCCCGTATGTCCAGCTTGAGAAATATGGGCATATCTTCTTACTATGGAAGGCTTATGTCCAGCAGTGGACTGATATAAGCTGGTCTGGATGTTTAGTCCTAGGTTTCCTAAGTCTCTAAGAAATCGGTAGATTGGAGGGGTCACTTCTAGAATTTATTTAAGTGCTTCATTTTTACGTGGAGAATAACAAAATTATCAATTTATAGTCAAAACTAAATTATGTATGTACGGGGTACATTCAGCCTTAACAAGTTTTGAACAAATTACGCATAAGTAAGTAGCAAGTGCTTTTTATTTTATTTTATAATAAATCAGTTGAAAGCTCACATGATGACGAGCAGTCGTTTTGATAACATACTGGTCCCATCAAAGCAATCAAAGCAAAGCAAACTATTATCATTTTAGGTAGGTATTGGAATCAAGCCGGTACCAACCGTTCAGACCAGTTAATTTTTATGAAACGATGAATAATTTCAGTGTAAAGTCCTGACTTTTGGTTCTAAAATCCGTAAGCCAATCCGATGGTAGCTGCTTCCAATATAAATGTAAATAGAATGCGGGTGAAATATGACAGATATAATTGGTTTATTGTCCTCAGACGCCATCACGAATCTAGCATATGGTAATCCAGGGGAGTTTTGAAGCTGGGGTTTGATTTTGTAATCATTTGTTTATTTGCAAGAAAACACAGATTTCGTTCCAAAGCGTCTCGAGGTTACGCAGATTTTGTTGGCTTTGAGGAAATGCTACCAAAAAGACATACCTCATTAAGAACCTTAGGAAACCGTTTTTTTATTTGCAACTACAATAAATGTACATAATGAAAAGGTTAAAAAATTATAAGATAACAGTAATAACTTACAACAGATGCTGGACGGCCTAGCATCAGCCTCGCGAAAGAAAGGTCTCGGTATGAATTTGGACTAGACCAAGGTCATGGTCAATGACCGAATTGATCCGAGTCCTGTCTTCGTTAATGGACACCTTATTGAAGTTGTTTCGGAGTATACATACCTCGGGCAGATATTGCAGTTAGGTAGAAACAACTTTGAGAAGGAGGCCAAGAGGAGGATTCAGTTGGGTTGGACAGCATTTGGAAAACTACGTCGTTTTCTTATCACCCATACCGCAATGCTTGAAAACGAAAGTTTTCAATCAATGCGTCCTACCCGTCATGACATACGGAGCCGAAACGTGAACACTCACAGTACGGCTAGTCCACCAGTTTAAAGTCGCTCAGCGAGCTATGGAACGAACTATGCTCGGAGTTTCTCTGAAGGATAAAATCTGTAACGAGTTTATCTGACACAGAACTAAAGTTGTTGACATAGCTCAGAGAATTAGGAAGCTGAAGTAGGCTGGCCATATCTGCCGAAGAACCGATAACCGTTGGGGTAAACGAGGTCTTGAGTGGAGACCGCGGCTTGGCAAACGTAGTGTAGGACGCTCTCCGGCCAAGTGGGGTGACGATCTGCGAAAGGCTGCTGGTAGAAGCTGGATGCGTCGAGCTCAGGACAGGGCGCAATGGCCCTCATTAGGGGAGGCTTATGTCCAGCAGTGGACTGCTATAGGCTGATGATGATGACGATGATGAGTAATAACTTAAGATGACCCAACAAAGAACTGTAGCTACAAAATGGACCTCAACTCAGTAGGTAGCGGGTTGCAAGAATTACAGAACAGAGACAAAAAAGTATGTAAAAATTAAAAGGTAACATTTTGGTTATATCTGACTGGACTCTTAAAATAGTTGGTTGAAGTATTGCCTTCTGTGTTGTAAGGGCGTATAGCTGCTAGTTAAGCGGCGCTGTTTAACTAGCAGCTATACGCCCTTACAACACAGAAGGCAATGGCTGTAGTTAAGAGTTTAGGCTATTGATTGAACGGCTAATTAAGCTAGCTAGTTGACTGCGACTGTATATACAATTCCGGCAAATGCACCGTACGCACGCTGCATCGGCCGATATGTAACCCGCAATCCAATACACAAACTAAGATCAAAAAAGACTGTGGCACAGTAGGTGAAGGTCCGCCTTAAACGTTTTTATTTCTGTTTCTAAATACAGAAGGTTGCGGGTTCGAATCCCAACAATTTTTTGTATATTTTGCAAATATTTTTGTCAGGCCTAGGTGTCGTCTATGTATAATGTGTATGTATTTTGTAAAATATATATAATAATAAAAGCTCTTAGGGGCTAAATTATGCTGTGTTCTATTAAAACATTTTGTGTGAATAATGGCTACTGACATATACGAACTTTGCAAAGTAGTTGTGGACAGTTATGTTTTCAGCACTCAAAGCGATGTTTCATATTAGTTTGATAAATTTCAAGTATTCATCTACTTATTTACATTACTGTGACTATATATTACGTAAAAATGTATACTTGTATGTATGTAATGTATTTTAAGAGCTTTTGACTTCACTACCTTTTGTTTCCTTATTTTCCTGCCAAATCGTACCCCCGATAGTGCCCCAACAAAATGCATTAAAAACACTGATGGTTCTTAGTCCCTCATAAATATGCAAGAGTAACAGGAGACGGCCCATTTAGTATGGCCCTCTTTTGGCCCTCTTTTTTTGCGTTATTGGCTTAATACACAAGAGGGTAGTTCGGATCAACTCGTTACAGGAATCGATAGGAGCGTTAATGGACCAGCTTTTTATTAATTACAGGAAAAGTGGGAAAATAGAGGAGGCGATCCCGGAAGGGTTGATGAATGAGGAAAGAGGAAAAAGTGAAGCAGCGATTTTTACTGAAATAGCGCTTAAAAAGTTACTTTCTTAAAACATTTAATCAGAATTTTTAGATGCGGCGTTATTTATTTCAAGAACGGATATTAACCACCAGAACCACCAGAAATCGAATATAGTACGTATTAAAATACTGCTTACCATGAGATTCAATGGACTGTTTCATTTATTAACATTTATACACTTTTCGTTCATCATCATCATCAGTCTGTAGCAGGCTACTGCTGGACATAGGCCTCCCCTAATGAGCGCTATTGCACCCTGTGCTCAACTTGACGCATCCAGCTTATACCAGCAGCCTTTCGCAGATCGTCACTCATCCTGGCCGAAGGGCGTCCTACACTACGTTTGCCAAGCCGTGGTCTATACTTAGGAACTCGTTTACAATATCTAGTATTATATTTAAAAAACAAACAAAAAATAAACATCTTCACGACTTTTTCCCCATTATGGATATTTCAGATATTGCTCAGTACGCAAATCTATTGAGGATACCTTAACGGGGGTAGTCAGAGGCAAGTCCAAACATAACGTCGATACCCACTTTTTTGCAAGCAGCTAGCATTCCACGTGACAGGTTGCAAGCCCATCGTCGCTTTTTATTGGAATACTTGATTTTTCGCTACGCTTACAATACGTCAGCTTGAAATATTCGTGATCTCCACTCTTCTACTGTTCTGTGGAGACCAGTCTACAAATCTAGCGATACATTGTACCTTCCGTTTCGGAGGCTAGTCCCGACAATCAGGCAGTAATGAATCCCACAGGATGTACCGCTCCGTGACTCAACTCCTGATCAATTCCCGATACGTGTTGTAACGCGTGATTTATTGGATCAACGATGAAGGATTTGTGAGGTGAGTGGGAATGAAGGAAATTGGGAAACAATTGGAAATTTCTGTTAAAATTACTGGTACATGAGGCATTTAACGTTCATGCCTCAAGTAAATTTAACTGGCTTTGTATCGTAGAGCACGTTTTATTCATGCGTGATATACGATGTAATACTTGGTTTAGGTAATGGTCACCAGTAGTGTTAGTGTTAATACACTAACACTAACACTACTGGTATAATTAGCACCAAGTTGTCCGTGTGTTTGTCCCATCTTTTCCCTCCTGTATGTGTGTACTATTATTATAAAAATGGAATATTGTTTTGGAATTGGCTAATATAATATTAGCCCCTTCCAAACCAATATGTACACTTAGATATCTAAACAAAACTAATTACTTATGATTACTAATAAAGCATCACAATCATGGACGAAAAACAAGTTTTTTAGGTAAATACCTAATATTAGTCCATTTGTAAACCAATACGCCAAGTACATTTAGATTTGATGATCACAACACTCAAACTTACAACCAATAAGTTACTTAATATCAAGCAATAAAGCAGCAATGATAAAAAGAACGGTGAAGTAAGAAAAATATGTTAAACGAACGAAAATGTTTATATTCCTAGAATTTTTAGGTTTTAGAATTATAAATTCGTTAAAAGGTCTTGTAGTTAGAGGCTTTTTTTTACATGTTTTCCACAAAAACAAAACAAAGCGACACTTGTGCGACCAATTACCGAAACACATCAAAACGCCATAAATATCTACACAGTCAGATATTATAAGTCATAATCAAGTGCTTTTGTTACAATGATTTGAGGGGCGTGATGTTTGCGAGCAGTAATATATTCACAGCGGGTGCTTCTTGCTACAAATTGGTCGACATGTGGCCTCTGAATATGATAGTTTGCTTTATGGATTTTATGAAAATTGTATCTGTTTTGATTAGCGCGCTGCACACGTAAAGATCGGACCGCGCATCGGGACTGCGTTCCAAACCGCAGTCCGATCTGTACGGTTTGGACTGCGGATCAATCTCTCGTGCTAATAGCGCGTAAAGATTGGACCGCTTAAACTGTGAGTGAGTGTTAAAACTGTAAGATTTGCCTTCGCGTCGACATGCCAGATCGGACTGTCAGCCCCTCGCATCTACACGTACGTTTTGGAGTGCGGGATGGAATGGCGCGTGCTGTTTCCCGCGGTCCGAACCTTACGTGTGCAGGGCGCTATTGTATTAACAGATCACCTTGGTTTAGCAACACTCCGCTCGGACCGTTTAGTGATATTTCGAATTGAGTGCTTCCGTGCTTCTGAAGGCACGTTAAGATGTTGGTCCCGGCTTTTCAGTCGTCAAGCCAAGCCGTCTACTGCACGTGGCCTGGACGGGGCACGGATATTTGATACGTTGCATAGATTTTGTATGAAACAGTACACGCACGCTCCGGACACGGCCGGTTCTAATAAGAATCATCCCTTATGCTTGCTGATGACTTGAATTTTCAACCGTCATATCATATTGGAGGTCTTTAGGCGACCATGAAACTTCGACACCAATGTTGACCCCTTGATTAAAGGATAAGAAGAATATTGTTTAACCTTATATGATACAGGCTACATTATAGAAACCTCCTTGAAGTTAAATGACATGACATATTGAGGCCCATTTGCATCGATAAAAATCAGACGTTGAATTATAATCATCGTTTGAGATGACAGTTAACAAAATCTTCTTTAAAAAGTGTTGGTTTAAAATTAGTACATAACATGTTGAATGAGTTTAAAATTAGTACATTCATTCAACACGGATTGCGTTATCAATAATACTATTAATATTGAAATCTTACAAAACTGTACAAAACTGAGTAACTGAGTTTTTGTAAATCGGCCGACGGGCAATCGTAATGGTACGAACCAAATCCGTCATTGGACGTCAGCTGCCGATGGCAGAGCAACGGAGAAACGGAAGATGTCGGTGAAGTGGTGTAGGTAGTGAACGCGCTCTCCATCCACACCACATCCACATCAGCCTATATCAGTCCACTGCTGGACATAGGCCTCCCCTAATAAAGGGGGATATACCCATAATCCCCACGCTGGGCATGCCGGTTGGGGATCGCAGGGCACAGCTTCTCGCACCACCGACGCGCTATCATTATTTTATATATGTTAGTTTCGATCGCCAGAGCAAACTTCGGCTGGTAACGGATTTGGTGTTAATCGAGCCGTAACTCAGTAAAATCTGATCAATTAAGATGTTAGTTCAGACTTTTTCAGTCGTTAAGTCACGTTGGAGGCCTTCGGGCAGCCTAAAAACTCCGACACTATTAAATTTTATAATAATACATGATCTGAGAAAAAACAAACATTATCTTTAACTTGATTATCATCATACATCAGCTAAGTAGCTAATGCATCGAGATACGTATAATGGAATTTGTCAAAAATCGAAGGGGTGTTGCATCATCTTCCCCTAATTTGGTTTTTATTTTATTTCAACCCTCATATGGGGTAGTGGAATTAGGCTTACCATATGCGCTCCTACTTGTGTTACACTCTACGATTGTTCATTTTGCTAGTTTCATTTGAGCCGGTATTTTGTTTTCTTAAAATAATTTCAACATTTTATTCATCATCAATTTGATCATTCAGTATTTTTATTGATTTATCATAATCTACTGAGCTACAAAAGAACCCAATCTACTTTTATTTATAACTCTAGGTTTGAGAATAGTTCCATCATAGCCAAATCCAAATAATATGGATGAAATGAATGATATAAATGGACCGACGACATCATCAAGGTTTATAATGATGATGATGATGATGATGATGTTCCAACTCATATTATATTGGCGAAAATAATGTTGGCAAAAATATGTAAAATCAATCTTCATACCAAAACTACAGATTCAGTTTCAGGATTCAGTAAAAACTTTACACAAACCCAAGTAGTTCTAAATCTTACTTTATATCCAGGTATCATGCGAGCGAAGCCGCGGCTAGAAGCTAATAAGTAAATAAAACCACTCACTCTCAATACTCACGACTCAAAAATGCATTTTCAGTGTATTTTTGAACCGTTATGACTTCATTTTCTTTAGGAGACTACACGGAACCAGTATTCAAAAATAATCAAGCCTTAGAATTCAAGTAACCCCCATCAGATGTACCACAAAATTAAGGGTGTAATCCGAGTAGAACATGTGTGTGTGGGTTTAAATTCTGATCTGACGATTAGTGGTACGCATGCCATACTTATTTAAGAGGGGAAGTGGGACTATTTTGTTTTAGATTTACAATGGCTGGTCAGTGAGTAAGGCATGTTCAGATAGAAATCTAATTATCAGAATAACCAGTTAATGATTTAATGATGGCTGGAAAAGGCTAAGTTCTTAGTATTTTTCTAATTAGTATCTTAATAATGATGTATGTAATGATGTCTATATATAAAGGCACTATTTACAATCGATTTAATTTATCGATTTTAAACATCTATTTACAACAATGACTGAATTTTGTTTGTAAAAAAATTAATTAAATAAAAAATAGTCACATCGCATCATGATGATGATGATCGCATTGTAGAACAACAATTTTCTGTTGACATAATTTTTATCCACTGAAATTTTACTCAATACAAAATTTTACCGATGTTAATAGGCTCCATAAAAATAAAATACGATCAATTAGATCATTGAAGATAGGCTTATACTCACATACAGCAGTTTGCATGCAAAGTGACATTACTCCTACTTTATCAGACCATTATTTACAAGTTTAAAAGCACACACGATGATCTCAAAGAGCATTAAGCCTGAGGAACGTGTTTTAATCTATAATGCTTCTTATCGCAATATTTTCCATTTCCTGCACGGGCGGGCCGTCGCCAAGGGAAATAAGGCCGAGTTTCACTTTGTTGTTTTTTCTTTTTTCCCGGAAATTTCCGGGAAATTTTTCGTTCCTTCCTTCGTTTACACTTACAGTTACCGGTCCCCGTTTACCTGCAGCGTTGAATTAAATATAGCAAAGGGTGAAACGTCTGGATTTGCATTGCCTGCAACAATGAAACGGGATTGTTCTGTTTTAGTTGTGGAAAGTACGGGATTGCGTTGTGGGGCTAGCTTCAATTGTATTGAAGCTAGCCTAGCATAAGAAGTTGTAGTGTGATTGAGATATTTTTAAATTAGTATACGATTTTTTTTATTAATTTATCAATAATTTGGTGTTCTTACGGCCATGCAAACTAATCATACGGACATGTATAATAGTAAATGGTAGATTTGTTTGAAATATAAGATATTAAGAGACAAATATTTAGTACTAATTCGGCTAACCTACTCTGATGAGTTCAACAAAATCCATACGTGTGCACCGCCCGCCCAATCACAGATTCACATGCAAATCAGTTAAAAAACAAGCAATTGATTAGCATTCAATTGGAACAAAAGGCCATAAGATTGGAGTTGGTAAATTTTGTGTTATTTTTTTTTCACTGCTGATAATAAACCGCATCACGTACGAGGCCTGCAGTTAAAATAACAATTTTAAATTATTTAAATTACCTAGTAGGAGATGTAAGTAACCTATATTTTTTTTACAACTATCTTCCGCCCACGGCTTCCCTCGCGCCATACCGGGATAAAAAGTAGCCTTTGTGTTAATCCAGTTCGTCACAAGCTGTAGTCCAAGTATCATCTAAATCCGTTCAGCCATCACAGAATTAAGTGGGAACAAACATATTCACACACAAAATTTCGCATTTATAATATCAGTGTGATTTCTTAGCAATTTACCCCCTTACTTATGAACCCTACTTAAAGTTAATCAATGCTCAAAGTTAGTCCTGTCACTGTTTCCTATTATCCAACAGTAAGAGATAGCAATAATTTAAGCATCGTTTATCTTTTGAAAGATGTTCATAAGTAAGGCCATTAATGATAACGACACTACCTGAAATATTACCACACTTCTTAGCCTGTTTGGAGACTGATATAACCTCTGAGTGCGTGCTTAAGAGTTGTCAAAATCAAAATTTGTATAGAAAAGTGCCTTTTTGGCAACATTTCATGTGGTTCACTATCGTAAAGCTCTGCTTAGTTTGGGGCTGAATCTTGCCGTGTGATTCCATCCGGCATTTAAACAAAAAAAAAAACGGATCTAAACTAAAATTGAGTTCGCGATCAGAGTTGATATCGGATTATAAATACTTATACCTATAATCAAATTAATTCCAGCAAACAACCACCTGTAAATATGGTATCGCTGAACAATTTGAAAGCCACCCCACAGGGGCCACAGGTACCCAGGTATCGGTATCCGTAATTAGTTAATGTACCGCTCATATCCGATAATTTATTGAGACGGAGCACCCCCCCTTAACAACTCCCCCTTAAGGCCCTGGGAATTGATGGCGGCGAAAAACTCAACCAAAATATTAATGCAGCGTGCTAAGGCAAGTATTGGCGTGAAAGATCGGGGAGTGCGCGTGAATTTGATACTTGGAATAAATTAAAATATCTACTATTTCTTGTGGAATGATATCTGCTTGCAAAAAGTGATAACATGGACAGAATGTTTGTATTTGCCTCTGACTACTCCCTATATGTTATACTCAATAGATTTCCATACTGAGCAGTCGAAATGATATTTTTTTGATTTTAATAATAAAAATGCAGGTTTACTTGTGTTAATCATAGTTTAATCCATTTATGTAAAATAGGAACTAAGTGAGAAGAGAACCTAACTTAAGCTTTAAGGCACTTTTAAATTATGTAACCTACGTTTATTGAATAAATGATATATCTATCTAAATATTGATAATTATATTTTAATATTGAATAAACATAATGTAGGCATTACTTACCTATCCAACAAAAAAAAACAACTCCATCGGACTGGTGTTGATTTGAAAATTTGGATTGATATCAGTCCATTACTAAACGTGAACATGGGCCTTTGGGGATTGCAGGGCACAGCTCTCGCCAGCTTTCGCACGACCGTCGCTGCTGCTCGTCAGCCGCTAGGAGATGACTGTAGCTATGCTGGTGTTAGGCTGCGCGATACCGCAAACAGCCAAACGTTACAGCTCCGTTTTTTATTCAGCAGGGTGCACCATAAATAAATAAATAAATAAATAAATAATGCGGGACGTAATCACACAGCATCATGCAGCCCCAAACTAAGCAGAGCTTGTATTATGGGAACCACATGATTGATATACTACACATATAATTTTTTTTTTGTAAATACATACATATTATACATGGAAACACCCAGACCCATACAGACACCATAGGCAGGTGAGATTGTCTGAGGTTCCAATATGGATTGGTTGACAATTCTCAATTCAAAGATTAAAGATAATATAAATTTTACTAGTGCTATGTCATGAAATAAATATATTTTTCAAGTCAAGAGTAAAAAGCCTATTCTCTATGACACTACTGCTGGCGATCTGATGCCAGCCGGATCTGGATCCACTGCTCTCCAAAAATTATCATCATCATCACCATCATCATCAGCCTAGCAATCCACTTTTGAACGTAGACCTCCTCTAATGAGCGCCATTGCGCCCTGTCATCAGCTCCAAAAAAAAATTCGAGCCCAAAATAGGTTCATTCTCAATTTTCTCACCCTTAGGATTGATATTTTTTCTAAAAATTTATATGGGACCAATTGGGAAGTATATACCAACAAAAAAATAATTTTTCAAATCGGTTCATAAATGACAGAGTTATCAGCTAACAAACATAAAAAAAATACAACCGAATTGAGAACCTCCTCCTTTTTTTGAAGTCGGGTAATAATATAAAATAAAAATCCTAAAATATCAAAACGATTCTAACCGTAGATTACACTCGCTTGAATAGACAGTCTCACCGTTGGATTAATCAGGGTTCCGCGGCGGTGAAAAATTGTCACCATCAACACTCGCCGTCTCATCGTAGATCCCGATGATGTATCGGCTCGCTGAGTTTTGTCTGAAGTATTCTTTGTTTTGTAGAAACCATTGAGAGTTTTCGATTTAAAAAAAAGTTCTTACTGGCTGGTGTTGACTAAAATGGAGTCACTATTTAGGCAACCGAGTTAATTGCCATACCCTTGAGTATGATTCAAGATTCAAGATGTTTATTTGCATAACTAAGTGTAGTGAATGCTAAACATAAGTACCTAAAAATTTAGTTGCCTTTTTCAAGCTTCGCAAAAAATTGAAGTTATTTAGAGTACTTGGTATGCCAAAGTCGTACTGAAAGAGTAGTCTGTGATTATGACTGACTAAAATTCCGTATGAGTCAGACCCATCAAAAACCGGATTTTTTTAAATCCTATAGTGAAAACCACTCATTATATTTTTTGAAATTGTTTTGAGTCTCCAAAAAACTGCCGTTTATTTATATCTTTATGCTATAATTTTTCCGGCAACTTTTCGCGATCATTTTCGTTGCACGATCACACCACAGATTTGATTACTGTCCTACACATCGCTATACTTTTTCTCATAATAAGTTGGCTCGCGCGCCGTGATTGGCTACGCTCCCAGGGGGTTTGAACTTCGTCAGCAAATGAGCAGTGAGCCAACACGATCATAATTTATAAGACAGCGCGTATTATTTATTATAGCAGCTGAGATACTGGTGGAAATCATCTTGGAAATGATGGTTATACTGCGTTGCAAAATTGCTTAAACGAAGGAGCCATCAGTATTCATCAGATTTATAAAATCTATTTTAACCCAAGTAGATTTACGCACGCGGTTACCTATATTACACTAATATTATAAATGCGAAAGTTTGTGTTTTAGTGTGTTAGGGTGATTCATAATAATCAGCCTGTAGCAGTCCACTACTGGAAATAGGCCTCGCCTAATGAGCCTCATTGCACCCTGTATGCATAGTATGTTTGTTCCCATTCTACTGGGATTTGGCTGAAATTTGGAAACGTAGTTTGTGACGTGTTATTACATATGCTTTTTATCCCAGTACCACGTGCCCGGAGTCACGGTCGGAAGCTAGTACAATACAGGTTACTTAGGGACATCACTTTATTTTATAACTTTCGCATTTATAATATTATTGTAATATACATATTATATGGAGAGCTTTAGTCGTTGCTGTAAAATAAATTTTCTCAATCATTGAGTACTATTTTGACAACCTTCTTCGAGATAAATCGAAATTGCTGTACTGGCCAAATACATGCGAGCAGCGGCCGGCAAAATTGTATGAAAACCCATATCTGTCGTGTTTTAGCAGCAAAATAAATTACTATACCAAGGAGGTAACTAATCAAAGGTTTTATTTAAATTTTGAACTGGCTTGAAGATATAAAGCTATTAATTGAAAAAAAAAAACAAACAAACACTGGCATGTGAAAAGTTATTGTTGTTCTTTGATCGACATTGATTTTGAAAAGTTCTACCTAGGTATTAGGTACTTAGTTTTAATTTCCGCGCATTTTTTCAGAAAAGTGCTATGCAAGTTTTGGCCACTACTAGGCATTGATATACTAACACATATGTGCCTCGGCTTCGCCTCAGTCCACATTTAAGCACTCGTCCATCAATGCATTTTTGCGAGAGCAATCTTTATCAAAATTATGACACCTGTCGAGTGAAGGGTCATCATACGAACACCGTTAAGAATATTTTTTTAGATAAATGATAATTATTTATATTTTAGGTATAATGAGATTTTTTACAAATAATGCTAAGAATATTGATTATAAGAAATTTTCATAAAATTATTAGATTTAAAATAAAGTATACCTAAAAAATTGAAATAATTATGAAATTGTAATAACATTATTAGATTTATTCTGTAAGAATGAACTGTTTCATATGTTGGGAAAAAAGAGCATATTTAATTATATATTTTTGAGAAAATTTATGTATATATATTCGAGAATTTAATTCTTTTGCAAACCCACAACGAATATATCATTCACTCTCAACTAACCGGTACGTTGCAAAAATAAATAAGTAGGTAGGAACCGCGTGAGGAAGATATATGGTGTGGCGGGGGAATACAATTCAGGATAGCAAAGGTCGTTTCCTTTAGTATAAATGTAAGTAAATTTGAATAAAACATGGCAAACCGCGGGTTCGCTGTTTTTGTGAAGATGTTGTTATGGTCAGAGGAAAGCTTTGTTAGTTTGATTTGAATAAGTAAGTGCTGCAGGAATATTACCTACCCTTTTGTTATTTTATATAGGCACTATTTCTCATAGGGTTAAATGACAGAATTAAAGTAGATATTGGCCGAATGACAGGGCTGACCAGTCTTCGGAAAGCGAAGCATAATGCTGAGTCGGGACCTTTTTACTGCTGTAGCACACAGAACAACAACAACTACTATAGAGTTTTAAATTAACCTTCTTTACTTTAACTTTTCTTATTTATTATTATTAATAGATATAGATTATAATATGATTTTGATACCGGTTTTTATGTTGGAGGCCTTTGGGCGGCCTAAAACAACTAGAGTTAGCCACTAGCTCATACGAAGAAAGTTTAATTTTTTGTAACAAGCTAATAAACTTTATATGAAATCTTTATACAACAGATTTTAATAAAAATGCAAGAAAATGTAATGTACTCACGCAATAATAGAATTAAAAATTTAATTTTGTAAGTGATCTATAAATTCAAAAACATGCCAAATAATTTAAGCCGACAGGAAGATAACAACGAAAAGGGTTAATATAACCACAAGACAACGATCTACTTAACTTTAATTTAATTAATACGGAACCATTATTTACTCGCGATTTCATTACTCGATGTGTTAGGTTAGGGTTAAATAGGAGTGGTTTAAGTTTGCGGTTTCCAAAAAAAAGTACAACAAAAGATTAAATAAATGAAAAGTTGTTTTTTCTTTATCACTTTGGTTTGGGTTTCAGAGCAGCAGCAGTCCGACTAAAGCAAGTCTCTGTTCAGTACTTAAGACATTATACGAATACAAAAACTATATCAAAATTTATTTTTAAAGTATTTCTATGTAAACTAAACAGTTTTCAATTGTTGATTTTAACGTGAAACGTTTTAGTTAGAAAGCTAAAAAATATAAAGTTGAATGCTCTTTGAACACAGAAAATACATTTTTGTAGACAAATGCTCATTATACAGCTTTTATTCTCAAAAGGGGAAGTTCGGCAATTCGTTGTCGCTTCCACAGAAGGGAGTTAGAACAAATGTCATATGTTTATGGGATTTTCGTGTTATGTTAATGCGAGTTCGCCTTTTTGTTTGCAGATAAATATTATTTAAATAAACATTAAAATTATAAATCATTCGAATACATTCACTCTTGATGTCATGTGTTTTTTAAATAGAAGTTGCTTTGTAAATATGGAATAGATAGTAGAATATTTAATCATTATTAATTACTTGCAAAACAAAACAAGAGCAAAAGTACCATAAGAGTATAGGTAGATAGTATGTCAAGTTTTCTGGATTTATTTGTATGTATTCAAAAGAAAGAGTATTTAAAAAAAAATAGGTAATGACATAAATCTTTGGAACCCATATCTCATCACATGCCCGCGGTGCTTAAATAAGGAGCTCTAGCGGCCGGCTGATTGCGGCATAGCGCAGCCTAACACCGGCATAACTACATCCTATGGCTGCCGACGCCGACGGGCAAAAATGATTCGAGGTCATCGGAGTTACTTGCCATTTGAAATGTCTATCTAGTTACAAATATGCATAGCTTATGCTGGCAGGCAACGCCAAAGTAATATTTAGGAGAAATTGAAAATGACAGCTTATTTTATAAAAAAAACTCAAAGAATACTTTATCTCAAACAGCTTATATAGTTTAAAAAAGTATTTTGAATTTAAGAATATTATTATAATTATTACCTAAATATGTGATTGCTAGCTAGTAATATTTATGCGGGACGTAATCACACACATTTTTAAAAGTTTTAAAAAAAAAATCACTTCACTTGCTCAAAAAGTGTATCATAATAGTGTAGCTTAGCGGGCCTAAAACTCGAGTTTAATACCTCGTGTGTAAAAAGTATTTTTTCTTTTTAATTTTTGTCTAAAATCATCAGCCCGTACAAAGCATTCAGTCTCTTACATAAAAACTCAACTTCTTGGTGCTCCGTCAAGCTTTTTTTTTGAAAACAGAACCGTCTTGGTGATGATTTATGAAGGTTGATTAATTTTTAATAAAATATTCTGAAAATTGTCTAATTTTGAATTGTTTTATTTTCTCGCAATCGAAGTGAAAAGTAGAGTGTTTTACTCGGGCCAAAACCACTTATTATAACTCGGTCTTGTCATCCTCGGTCTGTATAACAACCTCGTATATAATGAGATGGTTTAGTCCCTTGTAAAACAATCTACTATTGAGTGATACGTAGATATGTAAAGAAAACATAACTAATTATTGTTATTAATTATGACTTAACTTATGTTGTACCTAAACAAATTTTAGAAAATACCTAACTTTCAGTAGGTTAACTCCTAAGTTTATATTGTAGGCTTATGTTGCGGACCTCGATAATTATAAGAACTAAATGTACCTACCACATGAAACAATAAAGTTTATGATTATGCTTTTCATATAATTGAGAAGACTGCAATATTTGCATTATATCTCTAGACTATTGAATCTTCAGTTTTTAATTTAGTCATCAATAAAGATGCCTCAATAATCACAGTACAATAAGCAAACTGAATTACTCGACCCCAAAGCTAAACTAAGCTAAACGCTAACCCGATCAGGCATAATTTGTGACCAATTAGAATAATGGTCTGCATGCCGTGATGTATGCACGACGGGCCTAGGACAAGAGCTCTGTAGAGTACGCTTTTATAAAATAAATAAATAAATAATGTTGGATTCTATCACACAGCATATTGTACTCCCAAAATAAGCAGAGCTTGTACAACTTCATGACTGATATACTTATAAAACTAGATGACCCGTTGAACATTACCATCTAAATTGATTTGTAGTTCGAATACAAAATCGAGTGGAGATCACGGTTCGGCAAGTGTAGTGTAGAACGTCCTCTGGCCAGATGAAGTAACGATCTGCAAAAAGCTGCTGGTAGAATTTAGATGCTGGCTATTATGATGATACAAAATGACCAATTTCGATTATTTCGATTTTTCGGCTGTTACTTTGAGTTTTTCCAGGCGTTTTTCCAGGTAAACAACAAATGTAAAAAATTCTAACATAGCCATTTTCGGGTTTTTGTAAGACTAACGCATGGCAATAGGTTCTAATAAGATAAATTTTAACTTGGGTAGTGCGTACAAATAACTAGCTTGCCTATATGTCATGAAGTAAATATGCCGTCAAGGTGGTCGGAGGTCCGAAGTATCTGTCTAGTTACAAGTATAGCTTATGCTAGCAATTTTCTTTTAATATAATCTCCCAGAGTACTGCTCTGCATTATTTCTTCTGTTATGTGAATCATCGGTATTTAGTTTAGCTACTTATCCATAGGTCACCGTTATTTTTAAATTCGTCTGCACCTTCTACTTTTTAAAATCTGTTCAATAAGTTACAAATTACTTTAACTATATACAAAAAGCTAAAATAAATACTGTGATGATTGATCAACCAGCCCCCATTCCAGCAGTAGTATTCGCTTATCTTTTGTTTTACCAATTCTAAAGGCACAGAACAAATAATAGTAAGTATTGCTACAAGTTTAGTTCGTCGTCTCTACACATTTATCTGTTCGTTAATAAATGTTTGGGGCTGCGTTTGTCCAGTGGCAGAACGTCAATGTCGCCTGTTGTACTTACTAGTTATGTATTTATTGACTTTGCGGTGAATTGTGCATGTGACGGCCTCTAATTTCACTGCAAAATTTCCAGTTGCATTGAGTGTATTTCTGGGAGTGTGTGGTAACAAGTACTGAATATATAATCTGGAATGAGAAATTGAATTTGAAATCAGCATTTTACTGTCCTTGTCCTACGACGCATTCGGAACATGTTTTTTTCCACTCACTCCTATCAACCTGCTTAGGCAGTCAACTCCATCACCACTCTTTTAACCCTCATACACAAATACACAATCCATTCATCTCTTCTTCGTTTTAAATATCTCTGATTTAATAAAATTCCATAAAAAGCAATTATTGTTTTTTTCAATAAATACAAAAACACTATAAAATATTTTTTATACAAATGTATTACGACAATTTACCGAATAAAAACGAGGTAGATATTTAAAACGAGGTAGATTAAAAAAATATGTATTCTTGTTTCTATCAACTACAATCTAACAACTACAATAATGTATAATGTCGATTGTACGTAATATAATCGGATACATTATGTACTCTGAATGGTTCAAATCCCATGGGTCATATAAAACTAAGTTAGGTACAAGATCTACATCACGATTAAACAGTGTGACTACAAATACTGATTACTATTCATGATAGCCACATATATAAGATGTAAAAACATATAAAAAGATCATCAAAACAACTAAAATTGTTCATATTTAGATCTAGAATATAAAAAATATATTATAGGATAACGCGTAATTATTATTATACAAAATAAATACAATAAGCGCTCGCGGTGTGGCTTACTACTGTGTTGCTAGGCTATCTTGGTTAAGCAACACCCGTCCGGTCACTACTTGGATGGTTACCGTTTAATGGCACTCTGATCTGTGCGCTGCCGTCCTTCGGAAGACACGTTAAGATAAACGGCTTGAGTCGTTACGCTAGGTTGGAGACCTTCAGGCGGCCTTAAAATCCGACACCAGGACAGGTCACTAGCTCTTATGATAAAAGAAGGAATTACAGGAAGGCAGCGTATCAGTGTCACCTCCAGTTATGGTCCATGGATGGCTGAGACATCTTTCCATCAGGCCCGCTTGTTCGTCTGCCAGCTCGTAGTTGATAAGTCTTGGCATGAAAAAAAAACTAAAACATTTTTTTTTTATCCAGGACAAAAGATTTTTTCATGTATTTTTCCCCGCATTTCTGTTGTCACTCGTGGGCATTTAGTATTTACCTGTGTCCTGTCGGGAACCCTCGTCAGTCCGCGGCTAATTTATGCCCGTTTTGTTTAACCCAAAAAACGTTAAACCGATTTACGGCCCGTCCAAACTTTTACAAACAAATTACGTTTTCTTGTTTAGCTATTTACTCTCATAGTTGAATATAGTTCAAAATATTATTAACTAGTGTTACTAATCAAATTAAAACATTAAATAATGGTTTATTAAACAAATAGTTTTAAATTAGTATCAACATTATTTACATCGACAGCTAGTATCTGATATTGTTTGTTTTTAAAAGTGTACATAAACACAGTTTAGTACCTATAAATAGTATAATTTATGTAAGTATTAGTTTTAAGTATGGCGTATTTAAGTACAGTCTTGTCACATTTTAATTGTACTTGTACTTATTTTCTTGTTAAAACTATCAATAAAAATATTTACATTCCTTCTTTTTAAGATTGATACTTGCCTTGAACTAGGCACTCTACCGTTCCGTTTGTTTTCAAAGTGTCTCTCCATCTCTTTTTTTTCACACAGCATCATGTAGCTCCAAACTAAGCAAACTTGTATTATGGGAACCACATGATTGATATACTACTTATATAATTTTTTTTTGTAAATACTTACATATCATACATAGAAAACACCCAGATCCGAGACAAATATCTGCAGATCATGCAAACATTTGTCCCGCAGCGGGAATCGAACCCGCAACCTTCTGCGTCTCAGGTGGACCTTCGCCTACTGCGCCACAAAGGTCGTCATTGTTTTTTGCCTTTTCCATTATATTGTAATTATTGTTTTAAGGTGTGTAATGAATTTAAATCTATCCTTTTTTGTTTAAAATAAATGTACTGTTATTTTTATGAAAAAATACTAATGAATAATACAGATCAATAAAAATATCTTATATTTAGTGGAGATTGAAACATACAAAAAAAATGATTTTGAGTTTTGAGTGAATTGTGTTTGTAGTGAGACCTTTATACTCAGTAGTGCGTAAAGTCGGTCTGTGGATGATCATGATGAAATGACTAGTACAGGAACTAACAAGGGAATGATATTACGTACAATATCGAATTACAATAGTTAAGGGACCTCTGTAATTTGCCGTGAAACATTTCAATTTGGCCCGTTTTCTGCCAAATCAAGCGGCACTTTCCAATTTGTAGGCAATATTGGCCAAATTTCGGACATTCTGGCTGAACATAGTTTTACTATAACCCTCTGGGGAGTATTACCCGTAATATTCCATATTAATGATACAAAAGCAATGGATAATGGCTCATTAAACATTTACAATTGAATGATATAATATTTAAATTCCAATGATGTGGCGACGACTGAAAACGTTTTTGAAATAACTTGAACAAAAGTTAATATAGTTTACATAGTTTCATAATTTTTGAAATTATTTCATTGTAGTAGTGTAGTACACAATATGGCTTTCAGAATCATTTCGTTAGTATATTAACTAATACTATGCGTGAGAAAACATGCATTATTTTTAATAGGTACCTATATTATTTTGTATAGGATGCCTTCCGGCTAAGTGGATCCGTGAACGGCTGCTGGTAGAAGCTAGATGAGTCGAGCTGAGGGCAGGGCGCAATGGCACTCATTGAGGCGTATGTCCAGCTGTGTACTAGTGCTATAGGCTGATGAAGATGATGACATACATAATGTCACTTTCAGAAACATAAAAATTATGTATAAAAGAAATCACGCAATTTTAGGTAGCCTTAATCATTTTGTTTTTTTTAGAGTAGGTAGAGGTACTTTTCTATACCTACTACTATATACACACAACACACACAACCAGCCTATATCAGTCCACTGCTGGACATAGACCTCCCCTAATAAAGGGGGATATGCCCATAATCCCCTCGCATGCCATGCGGGTTGGGGATCGCAGGGCACAGCTTCTCGCACCGCCGACGCTGCTGCCCGTCGGCGGCCAGGGGATTTAGCTGTGCCGATATAGGCTGTGCTATGCCGCAATCAGCCGGCCGCCAGAGCCCCGTTCGTTGTTTAGCAGGGTGCACCACGTGCAGGTGAGGTTGGCTTGGGTTCCGAAGATAGGGGTAGGAACCCCGTACACCCCGTACTACTATATAAGGAGGCAGAATTGTAAGTTTGTATTTATGTTTGTCCGAGCATAACTCTCGAACCGATGATCCATAAAATTTGGTAGGTCGATAAGGTGTATTTTAAATTTTTGCTGAGAAGTATTTTCTTAAATAAACATAGGTATCTTATCTAAAATGACTTTTTGGATTCAAAACTTATAATAACGATTTATCGTATCAGTGCCTACTTGCGCTGTTATTCGTTAAATTCACAATTTTATCCTCATAATGAGCCAATAAATAAGCTTGATAAAGTTCCCCGGTTATTATTTACGCGCGCAATTTGCGACAAATGGAACGCATTGTCGCGATTGGCGGAAATTTGGCGCCAATATTTATGAGCGTTTTTGTCTTTCAGCCACGAAGGCTACATGAGATACTTTACATTAAACTCACTTTAAAAAAAATTAAGAACCTTACAATTTAAATAAAATATTCCTAACAAAATACAGCGGTGACTTAACAATTAAATAATAAAATCTAAACAGTAGAATTGATGTTTGAAAACAGTTTTCATTATCTTTTGTCGTTCAAAATGTATGTACTTAGAACTTTAAGCGATATTTTGAAAAATTGGAAACTCTGCTTAGCTTATATTTTAAACGTCTTTGTTACAAATGTTATTCTTAACTATTTACTTTGTTTTGAGGGAATTGAAAGGGTTCTGTTCCAAGCTATTTTGCCTTCTAAATAACATGAATGTTGTTATTAAATAAGTTAAAGGTTTTTATTATAAAACCTTAAAATGTTATAATTACGTTTTACAAAAATAAAAGACATTCTTTAGTACTTATCAACGCGATCTGAGATCATTGCTGCAAAGATGGCCGTGAACGTCTGCCATTGTGATAGTGTTTTCTAAATTAAAATTAAAATATACTATTCGTTGGTATGTAAGCGCATCAATGACGACCTCTGTGGCGCAGTGGGCGAAGGCCCGCCTGAGATGCAGAAGGTTGCGGGTTCGATTCCCGTTGCGGGACAAATGTTTGCAAGTTCTGTAGATATTTGTCTCGGGTCTGGGTGTTTTCTATGTATGATATGTATGTATTTACAAAAAAAAATTATATGTCTAGTATATCAATCATGTGGTTCCCATAATACAAGCTATGCTTAGTTTGGGGCTACATGATGCTGTGTGAAAAATTATATGTCTAGTATATCAATCATGTGGTTCCCATAATACAAGGTATGCTTAGTTTGGGGCTACATGATGCTGTGTGATTACGTCCATTATTTATTTTATTTATTTATTTTTATTTTTTATCAATTATTACTGGCTGGATCCATAGGGCTAATTTGTTTACTTATTTAAAAGTTTTGTAATAGTTCGAATAAAGCTTGTAGGGTAAAATTTAAAGAGTTCTCTGGAAAATTGGAATATGGGGGAAAACTGGAATGTTTTGACTATGATTTTGGTTTAAGATTTATAACTTTTTCGTTGATTAGGTCGGTACATTTATTACCTTCTCCATAACAGCTATATTCGCTGGTTCTGAAAATTTCCTCTCGTAAACAGTCAATATTGCATACAATTTATGCACGGATAATTAAACGTATCATGTTAATTGCGCACATGTATGGGATTCTTATTTATACTCAATAACAACGAAAGAATTTCAAATTATATTTTTTGCAACGCGATAAATGCCATCACCATAATGATGTTAAAAATTTAGACCATTCCAATATAAAACTATTTTAAGTTAACCTTTGATTTTCCACTGCTGAGCAAAGGTCTTACCCATCTTTCACAACTTACCATATCTTGCTAGCTTCTACCAGTTAGCACAAAAAGCATCAATATCATCATGCAAACGATTCCGAGGCCGGCCCCGGCGTCTTCGCCCATCTGCAGGTACTCATTGGGATCGATGCCCATCTATCAGGGTGCATACGGCTCACTGTCTCTTGTCACCCTATGTCTAAAGTCTAAGTGTCTAAACACACTATGCCGAAATTACGCGACAGAAGTTCCGCAGCTGATTTTACGTGCCGACGTATTCGGCTAATATGATACACCATAAACGCCTAACTTACGCGGCAGAAATTCAGTTGCGTAAATTTTGTTTTTCCCCGCCCTGAATCTTCAGCAGTTGAACCGAACTTCGGTTCTTCTTCGGCAGTTGAACCGAACTTCGGTTGAATTTAATGTGTGCTCTACCGCCGAATTGCCGTTGAACTTACGCCCGACTGAAGTTTGGCTTTACGTCATAACGCAACGTAATTTCAGCATATAGTGTCATCTGTAATTCAAATAGCATTGCAGGTGTAATCATGCCGAACTTCGGTCGCATAACTTCAGCATAGTATATTTCGACACTAACCTGTCTGTCCGCTATTCCAGGTTATACGCGCAGCGTCTATCTAACCTTTTTACAATACTGTGCTACATGGCTCTTTTGCACCTAGAGTTGGGATAGTCTAGTCTCAGAATATAAATTAAATTTACAAAAAAACGTTGGCTAACTACATCTTTCAGGACCGATTTATTATTCGTCAGTTATCGATCAATTAGTGATCACAAGCGTGATTTCATACATGTAATTTATTCGATGGATAAGGTATTTAGGCAACTGATTTTATCTGACAATTGAGATTTTGATCGTCATCTAAAACTTTTCCTCGAATTCATACTATGCTGGAGCCGATAATTGGCAAGAGACTGGATAAGAGAAAAAGGAGATTCTCGTGTCATTCTCGTATCGGACGCCAAGACTCACTTCGGTTCCCTGCGCCGCTGAAGTAAATAAGTGCCTAAATAATTTTACGCAGTATTACGTACACGAACTTAAACAAAATTAGTGACTTCTAAACCTATACAAACGATAATACAATGGTCAGTTACAGTATGTATCTGCATAGCTTAGACGGGACATTCCGGTATTTGAGCGGTCAAGTCTTCGGGGACCGGCCAGACAGAGCTTGGACCCCACTATCTGCGGCTTGATTAATCCGTTTTACATTGATTAAGTTCTGAAACTGAATTGTCTATCTTTACACTAAGTTATTGCGATGAAGAAGAAACATAAATGATCTAAAAGTATGTAATTCTTTATGATTACCTATTCTATACACCTACCAACATGAAATTATATTAAATATAGTCAGCTAAATCTCCCGTTTCATTCAAAACCAAAGTAATAATATAATACCTAAATAATAAATATATATACGAATCAGAAATATCCGCGATCATATTTAAGTTTTGATTTCAAATATTATTACATTGATGCTGGTGCATTGGATGCAGAAAAGAAAACAAGCACAGCAAATTATGTAGTAATCCAACCTAAAAAACTGTAACCTACATGAGATACCAAACTCTTCCGAGATTATGAAAAAAACCTCAAGGGAGCACGCGTTCTATAACCAAATTATACGGTCGGTGATTCAAAAAAGTAAAACCAAAAACCGCCTAAACTCAAAATGCATAGCCCATTACAAGAGCAAGTTTATTGTGATTTTGCGTTTAAACAAAGAGGGGTGGCTTTTTATGCCTCCTGTAATGAATTTTCAGGATGCCGAGACATCAGACTCTTTAAATATTCAACAAGATGTAGGGTGTACGGGCATTTTGTTCACCTCATTGAATAACATTGCTTCATGCATAATTTTTTGGTGTAAAAAATTGTCGCTTGGTGTAGCAATTTTTGTCTCGTAGAGTAAGTGAATGTGAACTTGTAGAGTATGTGTTGATGTAGTAATTTTAGTCTTGTTAAGAAGATAATAAGATTTCTTAAATCATCTTAGTATTGCATTCACATAAATAAAGTTAAAAATTATACAACGAACACCAAGAAAGTAATTAAAATTAAATAAACTTTAAAAATATCAGTAAAACAAAATAAATAATTTATGAACGTTCCTACGTCATAAATTCAAAAAAGCCGAGGTAGTAACAAAACACAAGAAATAAAATTCATAGCTTAAGCTATCCAGAAAATCCAGTCCACATAAAGGTTTTCTGGAAGAGATCGCTATAAGCGATAAGACCGCCCATTGTACATTCAGTATAAGTTATTGTTTGTTTTGTACTTTAAGTTTAAGTTGGTGTGAGTACAATAAAGAGTTATATATCTATCTATGAATTTATTTCTTGTGCTTTGTGTTTATTTAACGAGTCAACTTTACAAGTAGCTCTACTAATCATTTTTAAAATATCTACACACGTCGTAACTAAGTATCCGCGATGTAAAAAACAGAAGGAATAACCTAATACTTAACCTAAATTTTTTGACAAGTCAAATTTTCAATTAGCAAAATCCTAATTTACCTATTTTTATTAAATATCTACATACGTCGTAACTTCGGTGTATTCGCATAGTAATAAAACAAAAGGAATAAAATTATTTACCTAAGTTTTTTAACAAGTCAACTTTATAAGTAGTTTTACAAAATTTTTATATCATACGATATAAAGTCAAAGTTATCAGAATCTAATTTACCGCCATACCTACCCCTACCGGAAGAAACCCCGAAACTTTTTGCCCTCTATTAGCTCGTGGAACTATAACTAATATAATTTCTTGGATCATAATCCTGAGGGAGCGGATCAAAGTTGTCGCTAACGCAATTAGAAAGACAGATTAGTTTCGGTCAGATGTGGGACTACCTGGCCACTTCGTGATTGCTATTAATTGACTTCAAACTGTTAGATGGAGTTGAGTAAGGTGGGTTGTGTAGACAAGTTGTGTAATCTCATCCTAAGGCGAAAGTGGACATGAAGATGTTTGTTACTACTCGACGACAATACTACTGAACTGTTAGAACAGAAAAGTTCTTCCACTTGTATCGAGCCTATATCAGTCCACTGCTGGACATAAGCCTCCCCTTATCAAGGGGGATATGCCCATAATCCCTAAACGCCCTACCCAAGTATGTTGTATTCTAGGCGTGCTTCATCCTAGTTTGCAGGCTAGATGTGGTCAAACGCAAGCCTATTTTAAATAACTGATTTCGAATCAATGACTCAAGAAATCAAGAAATGTGGAAGTTGTTCATCAGCACTTTGAAGATCATCAGCTTTTCTTGTACATGAAGGGATCATCATCCGACGGGAAGATTTTCTTGAACAATTGCTAAAAAAATGGTTCATTCACTTAGGAGCTACGATGCCACAGACAAATACACAGATCAACAGATAAACAATTATACAGATACACCGTTACTCTTAAAATACCAGATACCACAAGTATGTTTGCACCGAGAGTTTAAGAGTTTAATCTACTCAAGTAAACATTTCTTATTCCTACATCAATTAACAAACATTCCTATTAATATTAACCAATACGATAAAAATACATTGCCGTAGGATATACAGATCGCCTGTGGAATTACACGCCCGATACATAATGTCTCTTTTTAAACATTAAAGACGGTCTCAAAATTCGCATGATACAGAAATTGGATATTCATACGGGTAATATTTGCAATGGTGAGTAGAGGGTTCGGAATTGGCTATTTCCATATTGGCTATCAAAGATTTGCAAAGGTGGTTTTGGTTCGTTGTTTTTTCTCTCCCATGAGGTTATAAGCATAGAAAGCATTTTAAAATGAGTTAAGTATGAAGATATTATTATTGGTATGTATCCGTTTTCTTTCGTACTCGTAAATTCGTCATAATCAGTACATAAGTAGGAAGGTACTAGTAGTTTAATGCTTTAAGTGATGAAAACACAATTAGCAGAATAGAGCAGAACTAGAGCGCAGCGTTATGTCCGAGGCCCGCAGTCAACAGGATAGTCAAAAAGGAAGGGAAGTTGCTCTGAAATTGACTATGGAAAGACCAACCTTTCAGTGCTCGAATTTTAAATCCGCTATGGAACTTATTTGACATTTAAAATAGTTCTTCTAAATTTAAATTATCTCAAACACCTAAATTAATTTGTTAGAAAAACATTGATGATTAAGAATTTTGTTGCACTCAGTGATCTTTGCTATGTCTTTGTTCTCATTCTGATTTATTGTTTAATCTTTTGAATTACGATAAATGCTTTTCCATTAATTCAAACCCTCAAATGACTTTTACTCCGCAAAGTCACATTAAACTTAATTACCGCTACTTCAAAACATCTCCATATTAGTCCAGGGGTCTCTGGAGGGTAGTGACGTCATCTGAGGTAGCCAAACTACATGCTTGTTAACTCGTCTCATATATTATGAAGTTGTGTCAAATGTAGCCGGGATTTATACAGGGTGCTTATTAAAGATATATTTTTTAATTTTTGATTTCTTTACCCGTTGATGAACAACAATGTTTTTAGTGAATAAATGATTTAGTATTTTTTTTTTGTAAATGCATATCCACCAGGTATATTCGCACAGTATATAGTATATACACCAGGTATATATACAACACGCTTGCCACATTAGAATTAAAATAAAAAAAACCGGCCAACTGCGATTAAGGGTTCCGTATCGTTGTATAGGAGCCCCACTTAAATTTTTATTTTATTCCGTTTTAAGTATTTGTTGATAGCAACAGATACTCACACATATAAAAATATTGTTACACATATAAAAATAAATTTATAGTGGCAACATAAATACATCATCTGTAAGAATTTCAACTGTCTAGCTATCACGGTTCACGAGATACAGCATGGTGACAGACAGAGAGACAAGCGGACAGTGGAGTCTTAGTAATAGGGTTCAGTCAAAGGGTAATCCTTTGGGTACGGAACCCTAAAATAGTTATGACAAAATGTCACACCTATCCAATTAGAAAGAAAGGACTTTTCCAACTGATAAAGGCAATGTTATTATGTTCAATGCAATGGATGCAACTTCTTACTACCTAAACTCAATCTCAAATCAATTATTGAATTCCAGCAGTTTTTTGTCCTAGATAAAAAAATAGTATTGACAATCAAGAGTTAGAAGAATCGTTGTATAATTAAGAACTTCCTTCTCCTTCGTATGATTTAGTGGTCAACTCTGGTTGCGGAGTTCATAGGCAACCTAAATCTTCATGATTCGCATTCGAAGCACTGAAGTGCTTACATCTAAATGTCACTAAACAGTCACCCATCCAAGTAGTGACTGGGTGAAGTATTGCTCTAACCAAGATGATCTGCTAAGAACACAACAGTAAGCCACACCACGAGTGCTTGAAGCGCACACGAGATAAATCTGGAACTTCAAGCTCCATCTTAAGCCACAGCGTCACTTACCATCAAGTGAGTTTGTGGTCTAACAACGAACCATCCAATGTAAAAAATATAATCATTAGACACCCTGTATATAAGGGGGGGTTCACAAGTAAAATAAAGGCTGGCCGCATGTCGGATGTCGCGACCTTCTGGGACCAGCGGAACTATCTGCTAATATTTGCATGCGGGATCCAGTTAACTGTCTTTATTGTGTATACTTAGCTTTATCTGCGAACTACGCCAAGTAATGAAACTGGACACAAAGCTTAAGGGATGTTTTTGTGTCGTTATTTTGTTATGGATCGATGAACACAGGTTTGCGTAGATTTTTTCTCCCTTGATTTTTATTCTATAATATTTTGTTACTAGTTTCCGCGGCATCTCGTGCGTGGTACCCGGCAAAAAAGTAGCCTAGATGTAAAATGGCTCGATGTTTTTGATAATTTCTGATCTAGAACTAAAATTTCAGCTCAACTAGTTTTGAGATTTGGCGTGAAAGAGGAACAAATATTTCGCATCGTATTACAAACTTTCGTCTACTGTTATGAATGATTTTCTCAAAATTTTAAACGAAGCTTTGATTACATTTACAAAAAAAAATTGCAGTTTTTTTTGCAGTTTCAAAAGTGGCCGCTTAGTTATCTAAATCAAATATATCGACCCTTATAAAATTTAGAATCAGTATTATCATCATCATCATTATCATCATCAGCCTATAGCAGTCCACTGAGACACATAGGCCTCTCCTAATGAGCGCCATTGCGCCCTGTCCTGAGCTCAGTATTACAATAAAAAATATTCATAAAAAAACTAAGTATCATACAGAAATTGTTAAAATTGCAAAAATGAAATATTCACCTTAAAAATTTAAAGAACAGACCCTCAGCAAACACACCTTTATCCACGTGAACAAAGATGATTTATCAAAATAAATTAAGCATAAGACATTCGGTCGGCAGTCGTCACAACCTTGTCAAATATTTACTGGGGTCTACAGCCACTGGGGTTCGCCAGGCAAACCGCAATGGTAAGAAATGATAATGTGGGCAGCTGGTAGGGTACAAAGATTGAGGAGACTTTATGAAATCTAAAGGTGAGTACAGATTATGTAACATGCTATTGCATCATCTTATTTTCATGATTCTGAAACTATCGCAATCGTGGCAGAAATTAATCAAAATTATTTTGATGATATATGTTTTGCATTGTTAGTGTAATCAAACAGCAAGATGGACTGACGTAGTCCTGATCAGAAGTTCTTCCAAATCACCCAAAGGAAGGTAAGATGAATTTTGTCCCGTAAGCATTTAGGTAAAGTTTACGTCCTGGTACGAGTGTATAGCCCTGAGCTAAAATAGTGGTTATGTTGCGCAGAATAAGTAGACCAAACATTCCATACAAAATTGTATTTTTTTCTGCGCATTAAAGGTCAAACGTGGTAATCCGTGCCGCTAGCTGTATCTACCTGAATTTCTACATTCTACTACTCCTACACCCAATAGATACCTAATGCATGAGCTGGTCTCCTCGATTATGTACCATTCAGGTATAACATGCCAAATCATGTGATTCACAGATGGCGAGTAGTTTCGGTCTCCTCAATTTTGTACCGTGTAATATAGGTAGCCAAATCTCATGTGATTCGCCTACTATCCATCATCGTTGACGTCCTTCGTAATAATGCGGTACAGAAAAAGGCCTCACCGATGTTACTTAAAAGTGTATTGTGAATATTCTGAATGCGAAACTAATATTAGCTCTGAGCTTTCTAACAGAATCGTAAGATGAAGCCACTCGGCGAATATAAGACTTAGGCTATAGGCTATATATAGGCACAGAACACTATTGCTCCTATCAGTTTCATCAATTAAATTAGTTTAAAAATTATTTTTATAAAAACGGGTACTTTTTTCAATGACGTAAATAACTGATAGTTACGATTGACATTTAGAATTTGATTCCTCTATAAATATAAAATAAAGATTTTTTTTTTCGACAAAATTAATCCATCCAAGTTTCCTCTATGGAGGTATATTTTTTTGTATGTTTTTTGTTTTTATTTTTTTAATTCCTTATGAATAAACCAAATTGAAATTTTCTTGAACGTTACAATAAATCCAGTCAAATCCAATGTCTTTAACTTGAAAGTGTGAGAAGGTTTAATAAAACACTTCCAAGACGTGTCACTTACAATTTATCACAATCTAAACTTAAATTTAAATCACGCACCCTCAGCGAGATGGCGCTGTATGCACTTAATATTCATTAATTCGGATCACCTCGTCTCGTTGTTCCGGTTCGTTGAATTCGTCAACGCAAACGCACTGAGCTTCTACTACTTTCATTATGCGATGTGGTTTGTTGTTTTGTACGGGTTAGAACCATTTTGAGATTGCGTTGATGAGATGATGTGAAATGGATTTTCAGTTCAGTGAGTTATGTATGGCTGTTAGAAACTATAAGCAAAAAAATATCTAAGTTTTATAGGGTTCTTAACCAAATTAGAATTAGCGAGCTGAAGTCGCAGTGGGCAGGCTATATGTGCCAAACCGATAACCATTGGGGTAAATGAGTTCTTGAGTGGAAACCGCGGCTCGGCAAGCGTAGTGTAGGAAGGCCCTCCAGCCAGGTGGAGTGACGATCTGCGAAAGGCTAAGCTAAGTAGAAGCTGGAAGAGTCGAGCTAAGGTAAGGGCGCAATGACGCTCATTAGGGGAGACCTATAGCAGTGACCAGCAGTGGGCTACTATAGACTGTAGACACTATAGATGATGATGAACTACAATGGCAAAGAAACCCCAATGGTGAATCGGCTGTCAGTCTATCCGTCTATCAGCTAATAATTTCAGTTCAGCTAATAAGTTCGTGTATAAGCTATCGACTTATAGTAGTGGCAATTCGCTTGGCACCAAACGAACTAAAGATCGGTTTATAACTTACTAAAACCCTTATTCCTATTCGGTTGTTGCCAAATTAGCGTAAATTTAAGGTAAATCTTAAAATTTTCTTAAATTCTATCACTAAATTAAACAGCCTATTATAATTTATTTTACTTGTTTATTATGAAAAATTTTTAGAACTTTTATCTTTTTTAATCATTTGAATGTAAAATCATACAATTTAGCCAGTCAGCACCTAAAGAGGTGTTGATTAAAATCCCACGAAATGATGAATTTACTTATAAATGAAGACGCTCTATTGTACCTAACTCTTGGAACTCAAAAAAAATCATTCAGACTATTTAGAGATTTATAAATCTCAGTGCTGTTATTTTGTAACTTTCAGTTCACATTTCGAACACTTGAAACATCCTGACCCATTGGAATGCCGCGCGTTTTCGTCACCGCGATCTAGGATTGTACACTTTTACACTACGCCATCTAGTGCTAGGAAGTGAGAAACGTGGTAAATTTTAGTCGGTTTTTTACGTACGATCAATTTGAAAAAATGTGTGTATTTTTGGCTGAAACATGTAAATACCTTGAATAGCCAAGATATTTACATATTTTTGCAAGCTTTGGTGCGCAAGATGGCACTATAAGAACGATAACAAAATGTTTGATGTAACAGCAGATAGCTTTTAAACAAAAAAATCTAAATAACCTAAATTTAAGCATGACTAAACAGCCGAATTGCCACCAGTATCTTACTTGCCTGCTAATTAAAACCTAGTTGTCTTGCGTAGATCTAGGAACGGCATTCTAAGTGGCTCTATTTTATTTTTTGGAAATTATAAAGTGACAATAATAAAAGACCGAACTGGTATTTGGTAGAAAATAACATGTTTAAGTACATATATAATACGAGTATTGGAGTGGAGACAAGTAAGAGTCGCCTTCGCGCTAGATGGAGTGATGATTTGGGCCCTTATTCGATATTACAAATTGCAAACATAACAGGCCACTGAGTCTGGGTGTTATCGTATTCTTTATGCCCATGACGTCAAAGGACAATGGGCAAAAATGTATGGAAGTTGGTCCCACAGCATCCACTGATGAGACTTGCGGGAAACGAAAGGGCATAGTTGTCATGTTATTCTTGCCTAAGTTTATTAAATTCTGTCCCGGGGTTCGTTTGATATGGCCATGTTTGTTCTCACTATAAATACTATGATTTTAAGTTAATTTTGGCATGGTTTCATATATTTTTATATAATTTTAAAAATTGCAAACGTGACGCCATGGCGTGTTTTGGAAACGCGTTTGTATTTAAAGCATGTCATGACGTCACACGTTATCGGCAAGACATTGGATGAGAAGAGCCGAGGATTGGGCTCAGTAGCGTACTTTGGGTGAAACCTACGTCCAGCATCGTCCTACGTCGACCGTTATAGGTTGATGATGATAAAATAAAGTGATATTCTTTCACATTAATATCTGGCAAAGCTCTGATAAACTACGAGCGGTAAAACGTATACGAAGTAAGAAAATTAAAAATATAGTCGCGCTCGCCCTCCGCTGGGAAATCCGACCAATCACGGCGAGAAATTGCTCATTGTACGGAATGCCCGCACGGCACATATAGGTTTACTATCATAATACTTTTTTAAGTTTTGGGAAAACTTACAGAAAAAAGAAAAGAAAGATAATTATCATAGATATAAATATAATATTATAGATATAGATATAACTAGGTAGTTATACAGATAATGTGTCAAAAAAATTGATAATTATCTTTCTTTTCTTTTTTCTGAGTACCTACTCGTAGTTATAAATGACAGCACAGTTAAGTGGGGTGCACAATAGAAGTTTTGAGAAATAGTAGAGTTCTATGGAAGGGCTCATCCGAGGAAGTACTACCATCATGCCTCTTTTTACCGTGAAGAAGCATTGCTGCGTTTCGGTTTGAAGGGTGTGGGTGCCGGTGAAATTACAGGCCTTAACACCTTCATGCCTCAAGTTGAAGGACGCAGAGCATTGCATCGTAAGGCACGTTCTAAACAAGCGTGATTTTCAAAGCAGTACTTTGTCATAAGTAATGGTTACCACTTAACATCAGGTAGACCATGTGCTAGATCCATCTTTGGTTATCATAAAAAAAAGGCTTGGTAAATACATGCATGTTTTGTATTTCATGGTATTGTACTTTCAGAAAACCAGATATAAATAAACTAAAAACAACACACTCTCCAAGTCTCTTCAAGTTTATAGGTCCAGCGGTTTAGGCTGTGCGTTGCATATCAGTCAGTACGTCATTTACTGTTTTATATTATGTAATATGTAGGTAATTTTTTCAATGATATAATATAATAATAAATAGATAGTACATGGTTGAACATGATGTAGGATGTTTTTTTCGTCCCAACACAGCATTCTTAAGTCACTTTTGTTATTAATAAAGCATTTTCGCACAAAAAAGAATCTAAAACTTTGCCGGAAGCCGAATTTGTCAAAGACAGGGTGCTTACCGCTGTTTGCAATCCATTATCATGATTATCGCCACAAGCTGTCAAAACATCAATAACCATCTCCCGCGAGAGGCAAATTCTGGAATTCGTCTGTGAAAGCTTTTAAAATTACCGACCATTCATTCGGTGCATTTCTTTGTCATCTCCCTTTAGCACCGCGCTGTTTGATTTAACGCCCTCTTCGATTTGAAATAAAGGTGGCTTTGAAGATTAAAGTAAGTAAGTAAAGTAACTGGATATATTGTAATAATTCTAATATGTAACCCGCAGTTAGTATTTTTTTTTGGGGTTGAGAAAAAAGTAATTTGTTAATGTCGGATAATCGAAATTGAAAGGTCAAATAAAGCTGCTAATTGTGTTACCTTCATATTGCTTACACAAAGTTACTTGAACTTTTTATTTGTACGAATATGGTGATCAATAACGTTTTATTTATATAAAAGTAAAGCTTTGTATTTTACTGATATCTAATTTATTTCACTTCAGAATGAAACCAAAAATCACAGGGCTTATTCTAATTATGTTTTAAGTGTGCCTACCTACCACTTATTAATGTAAGTATAATAATTAAGCAGATGATACCTTGTGCCTATTCTTATTTTTTGCTCGGTTTATTCAATCGTCGGTTAGATACTATCTGTTAGATACTTTGAAAATAAAACGCGTCATTTCATACTTATAACGACGCATATAACTTTGTAAACGAATAGCCAATCTGACATTGAACAATTAGCCCTTAGTTAGAATTTTCTTTGCATAAATCTTTACTAGGACAAAGCTAAAAAGAATGGATATATTTTTGTATAACAAACTTCACACTGAATCGGCTGTTTTACTAGAAATAAAAAAAAGATTGGAATCTTTTGAATTTGGAATCCCTTGCGATTTGCACGTCACACGACAACTCTTGAATTACTGATTGATTATGCATTCCCGTCACGCCGACGAGCGCGGAGTGAAAACAATATCATACTGAATAAGGAAACTTTTATTTTTATTTTCTAAGAAAAACATAAAATAAAAAAATTAAATTAACATTTATATATTATATTGCCTACTTTATTACCTGCTAAAGCGAGTTATTTTTTTATGAAATCATTTCATAGGTACTTAATAAGCATAAAAGCACGTGGGAGGGCTATTTAGAGATCATTTATTATTATTATTTTTATAATATTATTGTACATCAGAAATATTAGAGTTCTTTGTGAAGGGCTCATCCAGGAAAGTAAGTAACCACTAAGTACCTACCACCATACCTATTTTTTGCCGTGAAACAGCATTACTGTGTTTGGTTTGAAGGGTTCACCGGTATCCACACCGATGAAATTACAGGTACATGAGGCTTTAAATACATAGTTCCATCTTTAAGTAACTATCTATCTTAAAAAAAAATCTACATTAATATGAATTTCACCTTGAGAGTCACTGAAAACCCATTAGTTAACCTTAACTGTATCAGAAAAACCAGTTTAGGCATTTCCTACTGCTCGAAATATTAGAAGACAGCATTAAAATCACCAACTGTAAAACTTAAAGACCATACACTAAATAAAAAATCCACTAAACCCGTTAGCACAAACCCTAAATCTAACCCAAGCTGTACTATCAGAAATACAAGGTTTGGCATAACCTATTAGGTGCTTACCTATGAAATTAGCGTTTTGTATGGAGAATTTTGAGAAAATCGATTTCTCCATACATACGTTATTGTATTTTTTTCTGGAACTACTAATCCTATTCTCCTAAAATTTTGTGTGTGTGATTGGACAACAATGTGAAAAGTATGCGTAGTCTTATTTTAAGCAAGAAAACTAAAACATAAAAAAATACGACGAATTTAAGCATTGAAAGTGACAACACGTGAAATGAACTGTTTTTAAGTTTATTTTTTTGCGGATGAACTTCCTCAAAAATAGTATTTTATTGAATTTTCAATTATTGCAATAATGTTACGTTCAGGAAATAAATTAATTTTGCATATGACTGTTGAATGACATAAAGTATGTGCAAAATGAAATAGAGAGAAAAAACGCCAATTTCATAGGTATAAAATATATATAGACCCTGTATATATATTTTCCAAAATTTGAAAACAAAAACGAAAATGAAACTTTGTGAAAACAACATTATAATCACCAAATAAAAAACTTAAATATCATAAACTAAATACAAAACCTACTAAACCCATTAACACAACCCTATATAACATGCTTTTCATCTTGACACGGGGGCCCCAAGACTGACCCGTGGGCCCCTGGCCCCACAAGATGGCGACCGCAGATAGTGTTAAAATGTCCTGCGACCTACTGATAAAACGGTAAAGCCAAATGGCGTAATCGGACCCCTTGCTTTTGAATTTAGAACTGTCTTTGATTTTAAACAAAACAAAATTTATATTCGTAGATGGTCTACGAATATAAATTTTGTTTTGTTTAAAATCTCTCTATTTCATTTTGCACATACTTTATGTCATTCAACAGTCATATGCAAAATTAATTTATTTCCTGAACGTAACATTATTGCAATAATTGAAAATTCAATAAAATACTATTTTTGAGGAAGTTCATCCGCAAAAAAATAAACTTAAAAACAGTTCATTTCACGTGTTGTCACTTTCAATGCTTAAATTCGTCGTATTTTTTTATGTTTTAGTTTTCTTGCTTAAAATAAGACTACGCATACTTTTCACATTGTTGTCCAATCACACACACAAAATTTTAGGAGAATAGGATTAGTAGTTCCAGAAAAAAATACAATAACGTATGTATGGAGAAATCGATTTTCTCAAAATTCTCCATACAAAACGCTAATTTCATAGGTTTTTTATTTTTTATTTTTTTCTAGTGTTTTTCTGATTTGTATTGTGTAAACATTATTGGCAATTTACCCAATCTACGTAAATAATAAGACACAAGTGTAGACTAAATTGAATAAAAGTGAATTGGGATAATTCATTCCCACTCAACTTAGTAACGGCTTGGATTAGGATAAAATTTGGAATACCTCAATTTTGACCTTGATTAACACATAGAAACTTTTTTCCCGGTACAACGAAGCAAAAATGTGGGCGGAAGCTAACATAATTTAAGCTTAGGCAACTCTAGAGTCGCTTCGACACATGACACCAACAATAAATCTATTAAGATCCGTATCTATCCAAACAGCCAATTAAAACCATTTGGTGACAAATGTTTGCCTTGTTAGCAGTACTTTTAATTGACACAGCCCTGCGTATGTTTTCAAACAATCGCTTTTGAACCAGTGATTTTAGAACCCTCATTTTCGTGCGTATAAAGATTTTTGAACCAATGATAATATAGTGATATAAAATTAAAAAACAAAATATCAAAAGTTTACTTCTTCTACTTTTTCGTATGAGCCAAATCTGATGTCGGAGTTTTTAGGCCGCCCGGCGGCTTGGTGAAAGAAATGCCGGGACCAACATTATAACGTGCCTGCCGAAGCACGGAAACGCTCAGATATAAATTCCACTAAACGGTCACCCATCCAAGCAGTGCCCTTGCGGAGGGTTGCTTAACCAAGATGATCCGCTTAGACCACTGAAGTAAAAAATCAAACGAGCCAAGCCATTTTTTGCCTATTTCTGCCGTGAAACAGCTGTGCTGTGTTTCGGTTTGACGTGTGAGGGTGCCGGTGAAATTACAAGCACAAGAGGCTTATCATCTTCATGCCTCAAGTTGATGGACGCAGGGCGTTGCATCATAGAGCACGTTCCGAAAAAACGCGATCTACGTTGCAATGCTTTGTGATTGGTAATGGTTACCACTTAACATCAGGTGGGCCATGTGATTGTTCCATCTTCAAGTACCATACAAAAAAAACTAAGTTCAATAAACTGGTCGCAGGCAATAGCCGTTATTTACTCAAAAACCGAGCAAATAATTAAAATTGTTCATTGGTTTTGTCAACACAATCTGCGGGGTGATTGCTAAGGGATGTATTGTTTGGTCTGAATTCATGGGTTGAGGTTATTGGTGTGTGACCTCTCTTGTCAATAGTTGAGGGAGAAAAATAATACGAACTAACTTTTACGTGAAAAATTTAAGACAATGTAAAATAATAATGTATTAAACTAATTTAGAAGGGTTTAAGGGGTTCCAACCTCACCTGCCAGTGGTACACCCTGCTAACTATCAAACGGGGCTCTGGCGGCCGACTGATTGAGGCATAGTGCAGCTTATAACCAGCACAGCTACATCCCATAGCCGCCCACGGGCAGCAGCGTCGGTAGTGCGAGAAGCTGTACGATCCCTAACCAGCATGTCCAGAGTGAGGATTATGGACATAATTCTTCTTGGATTCTTCTTCTTTTTTCTTCGTACGGAAAGCATATGTCCAGCAGTGGACTGATATTATGCTGGTGTAGTTGTTGTTGTTGTAACAAAATCATTCCAGATGAGACTCACCATTTCAATGATATCACGATGCACTCCGGATTTTATTATTTTTTGATAAAAATACTAAGTAGAGTTGGTTACAGAAATAGAGGCCGTCCTCCAGCGAGATGGGTTGACGATATTAGAAAGACCGTCGGCGGCACCTGGTTCAGAATAGCTCAGGATCGAGGCAAGTGGCATAATCAAAGGAACGCCTATGCCCAGCAGTGGGTCGATAAAGGTTGATGATGATGATTCTTAGTATGAAAGCATACTTAGATGTTTTTCCATATAATTAAGTAACTACAATTAAAGGTTTTTTGACCTAATTAAATTATTTTTTCTAATTAATAGAATACATAACATAGTCCCTAAGTTAACTCGCTGTATTACCTACCTATGTATGCGGCGAATTAACTTTTACTCTATTCAATTCTATTAACCAAAAAAATATACTTAGATAATATATTTTAGAAATATTTCGAGACAGGTTGTGTGATTCACTATCAAACACAGCTAAACTTGTCCTCTAAACTTTCAATCGGCTCATTGACTTCTAAAAGCAGTACAATAAACACAATGTTATTGTGCTATTGTAAATTGCATTCGTATTGGGGCACAATACATCAGTGTGTCAAACAGGGTGTTGTAGCCAGATGTATTGTATTACAGCTTCATTCTGGAAGAATCGTAATCGAGCGGGGTTGAGACTACACTGCGGAACGAAATAATAATGTGGATTCGAACGTAAGTTACGTGTTATTATCGCAATTTCTTTCTAAAGATTTGTTTCTTTTGTAAAACACATTTATTGATATTAGGTATGGGTAAATTTTAGCAGATAAGCTCATTTGGCATAATCAAAGGGAAGCCTAACCCCAGCAATGGGCTGAAAATGATGGTGATGATGATCATTTAATTAATATTTCAAATCTGTCAAAAGATTTTGAAAGAGGTCTTGTCTTATTTACTGAAATCTATACACTATGTCCAGTATCTTTACACACACTTAATAAACAACCCTTTTTTAGTCATTTTTTGGTCATCGTCCGAATTCTCAATAATATCTTGCGTTTCTATTGAATCGTTCATCAAACTTCAAACTTCAAACCTTAAATATTCTTTATTCAATTAGAACTTTTAATCAGGAACACTTTAGCACAAAAGAAAAAGATCAAAGATCGGACCACGCATCGGGACTGCGTTCCAAACCGCAGTCCAATCTGTACAGTTTGGACTGCGGATCAAACTGTCGTGCTAATGGCTCGTAAAGACCGGACCGTGCATCTGGAACTGATCACTGACGTGATGCGTGGTTAAAACTGTGAGATTTGGTTTCGCATCGACATGCCAGATCGGACTGTCAGCCCCGCGCATCTACACGTACGTTTCGGAGTGTGGGTTGGAATGACGCGTGCTGTTTCCCGCGGTCCGAACTTTACGTGTACAGGGCGCTTTTGAATCGTCAACTCTTTTACTTAGCACCATTCGTAAAGCGACCAAACTGAGAAGAATTGACTTATATTTTTTTAGACTATGTAAAATTATTGATTACGTTTTGTAAGAGTCGATTTCTCACAAAGTTTAAAGGAAGCAAACGAATTTGACAGTTGTGCGTCTACTCGATTGACTAGTTTGTTTAGACTCTGTTTAATAAACTTATTAACGTATAATAAAACACAGGCGCAATGTAAAAAAACTTTGTAGTACTTATACAATAATTTATATGTCATATCCATACTGCTCCACCGTACCACCCGAGCGCAGGGGCGCATACGCACACTGCCCGAGAATTGTGTAAAGTACGAAATAATTTCACGCATCACGTGCCCCGCTCCCGGATAATGACCCGGTAACGTCCCAGCCCGGCCAGAACAAATAACCTCTGTCTAATAAGGGAAGAAACTTTACAAAGAATCCGTTACGATGTTTGCTCGGGGGTTAAATGTAAATATTACTGGAAAAAAAAACATTATTTTTGTAGGATAAAGACATTGACCGAATGGTGGCCGAGGGTAGGCAAAAGAAGGTCAAAAGACCAGTAGCGAGATTTGTCGACGACATAGTACGCGTCGCTGGGCTTTCGTGGATACGACAGCACAAGACCATGGTGGAAAGCACAAACTTCGGGAGCCCTATATCCAGCAGTGGATACAGTCGGGCTGTGGATGATGATGATGAAGGAACTCTAAGATCTAAGATAAGCTGAATAAATCGGACACCTTTGAATCGACGACACAAAGCTCTAAAGTTATTTTGAATCCGGTATTTTTAACTGAGGCTTTCACAACTTGTTGAAACATGCTCTAAAAATCTAAATCATGGTCTATATCACCCCCGTTTGGGATAGCATACGAATTCAAACTCACCTTGTATATAAGTAAGATAAGATAAGATTTATACGATTAAAGAAACGCCATCTTCTCGAGGGTTCTGCTACTTAGGTGTTTTATTCTTATTCACTTCAGATTTTTATCCCTCATTCGCGCATTTCCCTGCTTGCTTGTCTCATCTTGTTTACCAAGCATAATAAATTAAATTCACAAACAGGTGTGGAATTGAATAAACCCCGCTTTTCTTAAACAACTCGAGCGTACTGTGAAAATATTTGAGTTTCGGATTTAGTCATTGTGACGCGAGAGGTTTTACAACGTGAAAACGAGTTCTACTAAATAGATAAGTTATAATGTTTGATCGTGTTTGAGTACATAATATGGATGAAAAAAGCTTCCGTGTTCTTTAGCACATCACGCCAGCCTATATCAGCCCACTGGATATAGGTCTACCCTAACAAAGGGGGATAATGCCCATAATCCCCACGCAAGACATTCGGGTTGGAGATCGCAGGGCATAGCTTCTCGCACCGCCGACGTTGGTGCCCGTCGGTGGTCGGGGAATTTAGCTGTGCTGGTGTTAGACTGCGCTATGCCGCAATCAGCCGGCCGCCAGAGCCCCGTTTGTTATTCAGCAGGGTGGACCAAGGGCATGTAAGGCTGGCTTGGATTACGAAGATGGAGGTTAGAACGCCTATGAAAATCAAATGTACTAAATAACATCAGCATCACCGTTTTCAGCCTATAGCAGTCCACTGCTGAACATAGGCCTCCTCTAATGAGAGCCAATGATTACATATTACAAACATATAGTCATAGACAAAAATTTAAACATCCATTGTTCTGCGCGGCTTTTCCACGACAGAAATTTGTAGAAATTTATCGCAAGTGACGATGTAAAATCTATATGAAAATTAAAATTCAACAAATAAGATTCTGCAGAACCAATTTTTTATATTTACTAAACTAAAGAGCGATATTTTCTTACGATAAATTCATGTAATGGATTGCCGATGGCTATTACAGATTCTGGAATCTGGAACGAGGAAGACCTTTTCTATAAAAGGTTGAAAGTTTACTCAAAGATTTGATGCGTAAGTTAGTTATCGCTACAGCGAGTGTACGAACTAAGTTGTACATTGACCTTTCCAAAGCGCTGCGCTTGCAGTTTACCTGGCCAGCGCGCGCCGCGTGCGACCCAAATTCATACATGGAGTCCGTGATCATACATCAAATTATCATTATGCGTTCTCATTACCATTTTTTTTAAGTATTTTATGAATATAATCAGTTAAATCAATATTTATCCGATCAATTTAAATAACCAAGGAGCAAATACGTCAACACCAGTACAGCGAGAAAAACAATATTCAGTAAACCATCGATTACAATACTTTTTATCAAACATGCTTGGAAATTAAAGCATTACTTTGACAACCTTCTTCAAGATAAATCGAAATTGCTGTACCGGCCCAATACATGCGAGCAGCGACTGACAAAAGTTGTATGAAAATTCATGTGTCGTGTTTAGCGGCCAAATAAATAACTATGAAAACTCATATCTGTCGTGTTATTTAAAAATAGAACGAAATAAACTCTGAAACATGGCAACCAAGGAGGTAACTAATCAAAGGGTTTATTTAAATTTCGAACTGGCTTGCAAATAGAATGCTGTTTATTGAAAAATTTACAAGTTCTCTCTAGGAACTTTTTAGTTTTAATTTCTGCGCATTATTTGAGAAAAGTAATATACAAGCCTTGGCCACAAATAGGCATTGATGGAGTCACGTATGGTTGACCCCAAATTTACACGTTCGTCCATCAATGCCTCTTTTGTTGGCCTCTGCCGTAATGTACTATTTCTAGCTTCAGGTTGCTAGCAGTCACTCACCAGTTAGTACAAATGGCACCAGTCGTTACTACTTTTATTATGAGAAAACTAAATATCTACTTTTATTTTAGTAGATAACATCACATGACATCACCCTAAGGGTAAACCCTCTTATTCACGAGCCGCAAAGTGCCAACGGCAGAGACAACTGCAGTCGTCGATACCTTTGAAGCGTCGACGGCAGCCGTTGAGCGTCGACGGCCGTAGCTATTTCTGCCGTTGGCGGCATGCCGTTCGTGTATAAGAGCCATAATATGATAAATGCAAAATTTCGTGTGTTCATGCATGTGTGTGTGTGTTTGAGAGAGAGAGAGAGACACTATGTTTGTTCCCACTCAACTCCTTAATGGTTGAACGGGTTTGGATAAAACTTAGAATATACATAGTTTGTGACCTGGATTAACACAAAGGCTTTTATCCGGGTACCACGTGAGCAAAACCGCGGGCCGAAAGTCAGTAATTTACAATTCTCAAACGACATCATCTTTATCAAATCAAACAAACGAACGCACAATACGAACGTTTCAAATTGAATTTATTGCTTGTCAAATTCCACACTTGTTATTATTGCTATTGTAGTGGTTGGTACAGCTGGTAATTGCAGCAACACATGGTATTATGATGCTGACAGCCAAAGGGGTAGGTAGGAAATATAATAAATGTTCCGCGAAAATAATGATTGGTGTTACTCGTTATCGCGCATTCAGATGCTAAATGTTATATTGAAAAGTGTAGATTCTGTTTCTGGCGCAGATGGTGTAGATATTTCAAGTTTTACACACTTTAATGAAAAGGTACTTCGACTCAAAGTGTAGATTTTGGATGGCTTGGTAAGTAGGTATAGTTGCGGAAAAAGACTTTTAGGTGGCAATTTTCATCAGATCTTCTATTTCACGACGTTATTACATCAATTATTATTACTTCAATTTAAAAAAAAAATAAGATAAAAGATCATTTATTCACAAAAGACATGGTAGAGTTTATATTGATGAAAATGTACCTTTAATAATAGAGCTGCACATCTCGCCAGCGTAAAGACATGTGAATGATTAATAATAAAATAGGTACAACAAAAAAACTATTTATCTATGTCCAAATGCATGTGTCAATTCTGTCAATCGATTTTTTCAGTAAGAACTTTACAATTATGTTTGAATTAGGTAAAAATAAATATATACTTAGTTTAAAAACGCCAGCGTATAGACATGTGGATGTTTAATAATAAAATAGGTACAACAAAAATCAATTTAACTATGTCCAATGTATGTGTCAATTCTTTCAATCGATTTTTTCATTAAAAATTTTACAATCATGGTTTAATTATGTAAAAAGAAATATATACTTAGTTTAAAAACGCTTCAATAATGCTTTTTGCTTGTTTTTGCATGCTTGTTTTTAAACAAACAAATAGGTATTATATATAATTAGTACCAGGAGAGGCTAAAAACTACTTCTGAAATGGCATAAGGTCTCATGCGTTTCATTCAAAATTAGTTAAAAGCATTTTAGGGAGCTATGTCTGTTTAGTTCTTTATATGCTTGTACAAGCAAACTCCAAAGAGTCAGATCATAAAAGCAAAGCTACCCAGCCAGTGAGTGAGTAGTAAGTAGGTAATGTTCAATATCACTTTAAAACTTTGAGACATGTTCTGTCCATCTGCCAAACAACGCAAACAACGCAAACTATACTTACTTCGAACCACGGGGTATAAAGTAGCTCCGAGTAGCATACCACTAAAAAGCCACTCTAAGTTTAAACTGGGCTCCCTCAAAAGTGCTAAGCCGTGTCGGGACCGGTATATTCCCTGGGACGCGCGCTTATCCATCAATATCTTTGCATATCACCCTCGTACAAAGTGAAAATAGATTTTATATTGGTTGTTCTTTTTAAAACTTTGCACATATAGAGCTTGGTTATAGTTACACATACAATTCTACAAATACACTCGAGAGCAATGAATCCGGGTCACTCAAAGAATCCAAAAAATCTCGGAAAGTAAGAATGCTAGGTTAATGCAATAAATTTTATTTAATAGACAATTTAATACTCCTTAAATGAAAGTTAAAAAAATATGAGTCACCATACATTTTATTTACACAAAATTACATAAAGAAAAAAAACTGCTGACCTCTCCTTAAAACAAAAATAGGAAACATGAAATTTTTGAACTTTATGACGATTTTCTTGAATTTCAATACTTCGTATTACCTCCTCGTGCTTCCATTACTGCGTTTACGCGGTTTGGCATGCTGTACACCAAGTTCCTTATACGATTTTGGGGAATATTCTCCCATTCCTCTGTGAGAGCAATTTTGAGCTCAGGAAGCGTGATTGGGGGAGGGTTTCGTTGTTTTACGCATCTCCCTAGCTCGTCCCAAGCATGCTCGATCGGGTTGATATCCGGGCTGCGCGCTGGCCACTCCATACAAGTAATGTTCATCTCTTGAAGGTAGTCATTCACAATCCTACCTGTATGAGGTCGGGCATTGTCATGCATAAATATAGCATCCTCACCCAAATTGACCATAAATGGACCAACGTGTTCGTTGAGGATTTCTTCCACATATCTTACGCTAGTTAAAGAGCCGTTTTCTATGATCACCAGCTCTGTGCGACTTTCAGAGGAAATTCCGGCCCACACAAGTACAGACCCACCACCGTAGGCTACTTTTTCTTCGATGCATGCTTGCTTGAATCTTTCCCCTGGTCTTCTATACACTCTGTGTCTTCCATCGTGCTTGTAGAGCATAAATTTTGTCTATTAAATACAATTTATTGCATTAACCTAGCATTCTTACTTTCCGAGATTTTTTGGATTCTTTGAGTGACCCGGATTCATTGCTCTCGAGGGTATTTTATCTTTTAAATCAATAAAGTAAGCTTTTTAAACCATGTAAAATAACCGAATATTACCACTGAATATATTATGAAAAATACCCCTGTCTTAAGTAGTTCTTGGTGGTTCATTTTCTTGACTGCTTGTTTTCATAACATTTTTGCACATCAATACCTACACTTGTGACTGCTTCATAGTTAGTACCTAGTTTTTCCTAACCTACTTACTGATTCTATTTTCAATTAACTAAAGAGTTGTTTTGCAATACGAGAGCTATTCGGTAGCGCATAAATTCGCAATTACGTCACCAGTAAACGACATTCAAAATTACCTATTTCCAACAATTTTTCCCATCCAACTCCCTGTAGGCATCAGAAACTGTGTAGGAGTGGCCGAGGAAGGCTAAGCCACTCCCATTGATCAATTTAAGCCCCGCCTACCCGAGTAACAAAAATGAACATTTTATTCCTGTACCAGAACGTCCCTAAAGACTGAGCCTTGAGAATTCCTCTCTCCCTTTCTCAGGAGTTGCGTTGTGTTTCAGGACGGAGTCGGCTGAAACGGGGTTTGAGTCTGAGTCCCAGGAGAGCTCAACACTGCCATCTAGCAGAAACTGTGAGAACTACATTGTTAGAGTTAACGGAAGATGGCGCCGATGGTCTCCTTGAAAGCCTTTGGGATTTGTAGGGAAAGTTGCGCAGAATGTTCTAAACTAAAATTATTAAACTTGTGAAGCGCGCTGGATGATACATAAAGAGTTAAATTATAACTAAAGAAATTTAATATCACTTCCTAGCAGTCGGTTCTTAATCTCTTTCTCTCACTCTGTATACACCCGGGCTATTTTTAAGAATCAGCTTTGTACCCAGCGCGCAAAAAATGCGTATTTAGGACTTACAACTTGTTTTATTGTGCCTAGGCTTGTCAACAGTTTGCCTCATGATTTACGCGGCAGCCTAACTCCTAAAAATATTATATGTAAGCTAAAAAAATACTTTTTAGATTTAATTTTAGGTAGGTAGGTATTATATCTGTAGATGTTGTTTATACTCATATAATGATAGCACAAGTAAAAACCTTAGTGGTTTGTAGGTCCTATTATTACAATTATAACATGTAACTTTTGTTTAAATGGTGAATAAAAATAAATAATGTGTGTAGTTCGTTGGCTCTAGGCATACCTACAATATCTTGTTACTAACTCGTATTACGAAGTCCAAAGCACTCCGAAGTCAGTTTCTTCTATGCACGAAATAATTTCTTTTAATAAGGAAATAAATCTTAAAATTTTTACGATTTTTTCCTAAATTAAACCCCTTACACCTACACTTAGTAATAAAAATAAATATTTCATAATTATGTCATTGAGAATCATTTTCAAATTCCTTTAAAATTAACAAAAGTTTTTGAACTTTGCAAATGAAGCGTTTCTGAAACGTGAAGCTATAAGCTGCTTAGAGAATCAATATTTTGACGACCCCTGTGGCGCAGTGGGTGAAGGTCTGTCTGGGAAGCAGATGGTTGCAGGTTCGATTCCTGCCGCGGCACAAATGTTTGCATGTTCTGCAGATATTTGTCTAAGTTTTGGGTGTTTTCTATGCAAAAAATATGCATACGTACATGTAATATATCAATCATGTGGTTCCCATAACACAATCTCTGCTTAGTTTGGGGCTACATGATGCTGTGTGATAGTCTAGCATTAATTATTATTTATTTATTTATAATATTGTATCTTGTTTATAGAGATATATATATAATAATTTATTTTAGGAAAAAATCGTACAAGTAATTATTTCATCATCATTTCAATCTTTATCGACCCACTGCTGGGCATTGCCTTCCTTTGATTATGCCAATTGCCTCGATCCTGCACTATTCTGAACCAGGTGCCGCCGACGGTCTTTCTAATATCGTCAACCCATCTCGCTAGAGTACGGCCTTAGGTCTCCAGAAGGGTACAACTAGGATGGGCAGCCTTAGACGATATTTTTAGAGACACCCACATTCCATAATGTCTGAAAACACCTTTTTTAACCAATGTGTCCTGCCAACTATATTTTACGGTGCTTGAGACATGGCGGCTCACGAAGGAGGCTGTACACAAAATCAGTGTTGCACAGAGAGCCATGGAGCGCTTCTTGCTTGGCATTACACTTTTAGACCGAGTCCCAAATACCAAGATCCGCAATAAATGATTTGCTTTATATTAATATATTATTTTAATTAAATAATTTATTTGATTGACCGATTGACGGTGTAAGGGGTTCCAACCTAACTATCTGGAACACAAGCCAACAACCTACACGTGGTGCACTCTAACTTACAAACAGGGCTCTGGCGGCCGGCTGACTGCGGCATAGCGCAGCCTAACACTGGCACAGCTAAGTCCCCTGGCCGCCGACGGGCAGTAGCGTCTGCAATCCAAAAAGCTGTGCCCTGTGATCCCCAACCTGCGTGCCCAGCGTGGGGATTATGGGCATATCCTCCTTCTTATAAGAGAGGTCTATGTCCAGCAGTGGACTGAATAGGCTGGTGTTGTTGTAAGCAATGACTTAATGCTAAACAATATACAAAAATTTACATTAAAGTAGTTTTTGCCAATTCAATTCATCTAATTTTGGTATAATACTATCACAAATATTCAAATTTAAGTATTAAATGAAAATCTTCAAGCCAAAACTACTTAAACATAAAATAATTTTAGCAGGAAATTTAATAATATTAATTAAATTGTTACCTATAATATTAAGTATAACTATTATTATAAAAAAGCTCATATGCCTAATAAAAGCCCACTGAGAAATAAATACGAGTATTTACCTACCTCGTATGTAGGCAACGAAACAAAAACGTCTTTTTGCACTTATTATTTTTAGGTCAATGTGTATCCCGAATTTATTTCCGTTACGCAACCACAATCCAGCATTTTCGAGTAATATATCGGTAATAGCTAATTATCCGTAATCCTAATAATCGGTCAGGTTAGGAAATGAGCCACGCGGGTCCAATTTGTGGTCGCCGCGATTAGGTCCATAAAATTCGGCGCGAACTGACGCAATCTTGATAAGAGAATCGACGCCAATCGTGTCTAGTGTACGAACAGCGTGTTGTTTGAATTTATTGTGTCACTTGTTCTTATCCTCTGCCATTGAGTAAGATTATAGTTAACAGCATAGTTACTTATGGTGCATTATTATACGATTCTTAACCAACGACGGCTCGTTTTCTCATAAAAACTAGTCAATTTTTTGACAGTAGGTACTTCAAGGTCAAATTAAGCATCATCGGTTAAGGACTATTATAGGAATCGGCCATAAGATACCTTTAAGCACTGGTGGTAAGTAGGTCACTATTAGGATAAATCTAAATATCTATAACGCCAATGTATAACGCGGCGTACTGATGGACGCGAACTTGAAGCGGCGCGGTTCGGCGAGGAAACAACAAACAGTTGATAACTATTGAAGTTGTCCTACGAGACCAAACGGAAGGTGCGAAAAGGCGTG